>JAMGYT010000001.1:0-4859230 GCA_024713595.1 Morchella rufobrunnea
GGAATGGATGGTGGGAAGCCCGCCAGTGCCTATATGGCGGCCCGCGGCTAAGCTCTTCCCATTTCCAAAGTGGCGTACGGGAGGTAGAGCCCAAACTCTTCCTAATGCCAACGTGCCGTATGGGATCATGGGCGCTTTCATGAGCTTTCCGCAGCAAATTGGGCCGTACAGCGGCGTTATTGCCGGGATTCGACGCTTAAGCACCAGAGAACATCGAAAACGACCCTATGGGGATAACCTTAACCCTGAACCCACCCCATCAGAAACTGGTATAATACTTTGAAAACTCATGGAGCTATTAACACAATAGTAGGGTAGGTATGGTTGAGGTAGTGAAATATTAGTCTCCAACTTCACCTAGAGTGTACATAGCAACCACTACAGCTACACTATGAGTAATAATGCCAGATCATCTCTATAGTAGTCCCTTACATCCTCTGAAAAGAACTTGTTGATAGCTCAAATACTCATGGAATTATGGTGTAAAAAGTGAGGGCCAAAAATCTTTCATCCTAATAATTTCCACTTTCCTGGCAACCACCTCCACAAGAGTAATTCCCCCACCACAACGGCACAATCAATAAAGCTATAGTTCGGGAATATGATATTGAAGATCCAGATCCATTTATCTAGCAATTTAAAATAATTTTAAATCAATTAATTCCATGATTAATACTGCTTTGAATCTCTTTGGGGATTCTTCCCCCCCCATATGATCATTGCAAAAATACAATATAATTTTCTACATATATACCTGCTTCTCGGCTATCAAATATCAAAAGCATGATTTTGTACCATAAACACTGGGGGAGTTATCAAAAAACCCGACATGGTCATTTCTTCGTTGGACGTCGACGTTGCCATGCTCCGAGTCAAGCCTGTTCCACCACCCAAACTGACATGTCACCTTTAAGATCGGGCGCACCATATATCCTCCACCCACCTAAATATAAACTTGGGTACTTTCACCTTCCTTCTATGTTTAGAACAGACAACTAAACATGAAGGATTTACTGCTACTATGCCTTATCTTCCTTGGTAACTAAATAGAATGGGAAATAGATTTAACCCAGCACCACCTGCTATTGTAATAGGGTGCGTTCTATTGCTTATGGGAACTCGTCCATTAGATATGTGTCCCGTACACGCCGATATCCCTACCTGCAAATTTCCTAGAATTAGGCGTTGAATTAGGCGCTGATTTGGAGTCGAACTGGGAGCTCAATTAGGAACTGGGAGCTCAATTAGGAGCTTGATTCTCTGTATGATTATGCCTCGATTTGGTGCCTGATATGGTGCCTGATTCGGAGCCCGCTTCAGAGTCGAATTCGGCGTTGATTGGGCCCCTGATCCGGCGCCCCTTTCGGTGCCTAATTTGAAGCCGATTTAGGTGTCGATTCGGTGCCTCATTCGGTGCCTGCTTCGGAGTCAAGTTAGGGCATTCGACCAATTAAATCCCTTGCTTTACCAAGTCGGGTGACATTTCTTGGCGCTTGATAACCGATGAGCCATCGCATTCCCTGACTCCTTCTTTATCTTCATCGATCATTTAACCGCCATGTCTGGACACGGATCTTGTAAGTAACACTCTAGTTACATTTTTTGCGGAGGACGCAGGCCCCTATAGATGGTTCTTCTCGTAGTTCTTGTTTTTGATAGACTCTGATCTATTCCCTTCCGTGCGGCAGGTTCCTGTTGCCCAAACTCCGCGATAATCGAGGTCGCCAGGCTGACGGGCGAGAATACGAGATTGCAATTCGAGAGCATTAGGCTTGGGGGGGAGCTCACGCGACTTTCGAATGAGAATACGCGCCTGAGGGATGAGAATAGTCGGTTGGCGGTGGAGGTCAAGCGATTAACTGATGCTGTTACGTCAACGAGGCCATCGCCACCAGCAGCACCACCCGTAGCACCACCAGCACAGCCACCGCCAGCGGCTGTAATAAGGAAATATATTTACATGATGGATCCCGCTTACGAGTATACTGCGACTTGCGCTTCGTCCCCAGCTATGTTTGGGCTGATCGTTGGAAACTATCACGACATCAAGACGCAGGATGGGGGTTCTCTTTTGGGGAGCGAGGTGTCACCGCAGGGCCATAGGATGAGGGATCACGTGGTTATTCTTGACAAGAAGATCGTTTATACAGATGGTCTGACCTTTGTGCGGGATTTCCCTTGATTTTGGCTTTTTTGTGTGGTTTTCGTCCTTGTCTTGTCTGGGTCAATTGGGTTTCTATTTGTTTTGATCTTGTGATGAGGAGACATGTACAGCCGCGTTCGAAAAGACCTGACACCCCTGGGCCAAACAAACAACGGGGAAGTTTTTTCCTCTTTCCAATTCCCTTATACTGGTGACTATAAGCAGAAAGAGCTATAATATCTTCATCATAGTGATTCCTTCATCATAGTGATTCCTATCAACTGTTGACTATGTGTAGGAGCCATGGTTATTGGTGGGCTACAATTCATGAACGGGCTCAATATAGTAGGGCGTCAGGACTTTTCGAACGATGCTGTACATGTCAATTTACTTTGTATACTCATAAGCGGTCTCGGCACCGCTTACCGCGAACTCCGGGGGGGGTGGGGGGGTTGGGGGGGGCCCGTTCTTTAGGTGGGTCCATCGCGGTTGTAACACGCGGGGGAGATTTGTGTGGATGGGGTGGTAGGGAGCGTGGGGAAGACTTGAGTAGTTCAGGTTTTTTGGGACAGTCGAGGTGGAAGGACCCCACGGGTCCTCAGCAGCCAACGCATTTAGACTGAGGGAACTCGCAGCGGCTGGTCACCGCCCAGCGCGAGTTGGGACAGGATTGCATAGGGCAGTGGTGTTGGTGTGGTCATGTCCCTGTTTGCACAGGGCCCAAGCTTCGGTAGGGTGGCCAAATTGGCAGCATTTGCGGCATTGGGTCCGGGCGGAGGATGGCCACATGTAAGTGAGGGCAATTAAAGATTGCTGTAGTTTACTCACACATCAGCGCTCAACCGCGGCCGGAACATCACCGTTCTACTCACCTAAGCCGCACTCTGTATCGCCAGTCGAAATAGTCAAACACATGATTAGTCTAGACCTCTTAGGCTTGTGAAAATGCACTAAATGTATAGCGACGAGCCTGTGATCCTTTTATGTCAACAGTAACTTTTGACGACGAGTAGTAGATACTACTGAGAGTAAATGACGGCCTCTGGTTGATATTGCTCTCTGAATTTCTTGATAGACGTATTTTCAGTAGTCTTGCCCGAAAATAAATAAATAAATAATTCCAACGTGTGACTTGTCCGAGTCATAACTCATGATCAAGACATGTAACAAATGCTGGATTGCCACGTTGGGCTTGCACTAGCTTATATATGACTATCTGTGTATGTATTGTGCATACAAGCATATGCAGATGGAGACAGAGTAGGGTCAATGCATAATGGAAAACATGGTACTTTTCCGTAGCGGTTAGGCCACAGATTTTACATAGCGTTCCGACCGATCACGTATTACCCGTCACTGTACAAGTTGAGATCTGTGACAGGGACACGACCAAAATAAAGAATGTAATAACACAATACGGCGAGAAAGAACTGGACTGTGGTATCTCTGTTTAACGCATCTTTAGGGAATCTAGATCTGATCTTTACAGAGAGCTTTCAGTGGATTAGTGGTGGGCATAACACTGGACGAGACAAGACTTGAGCAGGTGTTGTCTTGTCTTGAATTTTGTAATTCCTGCCGAGACTTCATTGTCATGTAACCCTGATATCAAGTTGCAAAACCCTAACCCTGGTTTTGGAGCGGGTAAAATTAAATTGTATGGCCAAAAGAAGTCAGAAGTTTCTCGAGAGAAGTCTCGAGGTATCCATAACCAGTCCTGTCTTGTCTCACCTTGTTGCCTCCCTGGTCTCTTCCTGTTTTGCCCTGAGTCTCGAGGCAAAGTTTCGATCGAGATAACTTGTCTCGTACCCATCACTACAGGGAATAAGTCACTTCAAAATACCACCCTGCGCCAGGAGGCACCTCCACTTCATACCTGCGCCTAGAGAGATACCACTATCCTGAAAGCACTCCGCCGAGAGGGGTCAGCCCTGGTGTCCCCATCTCCCCCCCTCCGTATTCTGTAATCTGCTAGTGTCTCTGTAGCCTCCTAATCCTACGTCTAAATTGACGCCCAAATCGACGCCCAATCGACGCCCACTTAACGCCCAGAACCCAGGGACCCGAACAGTTAGTCAGTTTAACCCTTCAAACCGGTTTGATCAGAACGTTTCTAGTGACTATTTGGAACGGTATCCCATCCGCCGTTTCCACGGTCAGCCAAAGTGCTCGCCACAAAGTCTCAGCAGCCCGGGAAAGCCTCTTGGTAGTTGTAAAATACTTGGCGAGTGGTACACACTCAGTTCAGTCGTGGGCCTAAAACGCCGCGAAATCATAGGACGACTTGGGAGTGAACTTTCTTAATATTTGGTTTAATCCCTTCTAAAAGCTTAAACTGGTTTACCAAACGGTTCCAGGGTGAGGGGAATCATGCATATATGGGCAATATATAGGCCCGGATGATCAAAAAAAACCCCAAATACTCCCGCGCTCTTATCCGTGCATCAATAAATGTGGCGGAATAGCATAATTCTTATTCTAACCCTAACCCTTACTTAAAGTGGTTCGAAAGGTTAAACCGGTTTGTACCAACCGAAGGACAACCAGTTTAGCTTAGTTTACTTTAGACCCCAATTGCAACCAGTTCGGTATGGCATATACTTATTTCCAATCCGGCTCGAACAATTTAAATCACAGAATGCCTTTCGCTGGTGGTTCAACGCAGCCAACGTTTGAGTGGTACCTGCGCCACTTGGACACGCCTCGCATGTATTCTCGGGGCTACAGCTGTTCCGGCTCACCTAGAAAGTATGCTTATCCAGGAGGTTTCCTGGATGAACCGTTTATCCAGGAGGTTTTATATATATAACGGAAGTTAAGTACATCACCAGGAATTATTTGGCTCGCCTAGGAGTTACTCGGCCTGCGAGGGAAGGTATAATGGGGTTTGAGAGTATATGGTGTTCATCCTTTCAAGAAACTCCGGCGGAAATATGATCTAGGTCGCGAAGGACGATGCGATTGATCTTGACAGATAAGTGTCGTGACCTGATATTGTGAGGACCGGTTTTGTTTTGCGCACTTTGTTACAGATTTATCCATTCACACAGCACTAATATATACATTAGCTTAGTTTACAGCCAATTCATTATCATTCAATCGTTCGATAAACATCATCCGTAACAAAGGACCGGACACTTCCTGGATAAGCGTGCTTCCTGAGTGAGTTAGGTATCCCTTAGTCTGTCAGTAAAATGCTGACCCCCCAAGAAGCAAGTTTTGTGTGGCTTTACTAACAGATCCCGTTATCTCCCTTATCAAATAATAGATCACCCATACAAATTTAATTCCTCTATTATAGGGGGGTCAGCATTGACAGCTCAAGGATAGCCCTGAGTGACTAATATTGCGTACATATAAAAACGCGCCAAGTCCACTATTTTTGTATGGTATGTGCAATAGCGGTCGTGTTCCGAAAGGCTATGAAAGTAGCCATCGATATAATCTTCCGATGGGCCAATCTAGGTCTTCCAGTCGCAGCTGAGTTGCGGGGCTGTGCGGCATTGTGCGTAAAACGTGTGTAGAGTATAGTACATACAGCCTTGTCTACCTTTCGAGGCGCGCAGGCAACAGGTACCTAAACATAAACCGCAGATCTAACCCCTTCGTCTTATATACCTCCCCTGTGTAGTCACACACTTTGTGGGGTCGGGGGATGGGCCGATTGGAAACACGGGCAGAAATACCTACATGTAGGTAGCGGAGTCTCGCCTTGGAAAGGATATTTTGTCTTGGGCCCCCCACCAATAGGAATATCCCCATCGTGCCGTGGTGCCGACGTTAGCAGCTGTATCATGATATCCGCGGGCGCCTGCGCTGTTTCGGACACTCCTGAGAGCTTCCTGCTGGAATGAAGACCCCGCGCCTTGCTCTGCTGCGGGTCGCTACAGGTATGGCGGAATCCGCCTGGAAGGGTACTCTTCTCTTGTTAACACCCCAAAATCTTGAGCCACTACATGTAGCTTTGATTCGGGAATTCCAAGTACTACGTGCATGGCAACAAGTTGCCAAGTTCGTCAACAAGAGCACCCTTCCAGGTGGGCCCCGCCATCCCTTAAATGCCACCATTTCCTCCCCCCCAACTAAAATACCAAGCCTACCTATTACTACTATTCACAAAAATATTACTGACACGACCGACCTCCACCACTAGAACAGCGCATTCTCCCAATGGCCACATCCTCAAGCTCGATGGAGCCCTCGCTCGCCAATCTCTCACCTACAACCATCGATTTTGGGGATTGTCACGGACTCGAACATGAGGAATACCCGCTAGACATGGAACCTATAGATGATCTCATTTATACCACCAGGCCACTTCCAGTGGCCCCTTCCAGCGAAGACAGCACCCCCTTGGGCAAAGACCTGTTAAGCCGGGATGTTTCGGAGCTCGAGGAGATTATGCAGCTCGAAATGAAGCTGACTCTCATGTTGGAGAGCTCAAACATCTCATCGGGAAGCCACGGTTTGGGGGACCTCCCAGAGCTCAATGTCACCAGTCTCACATATCGCTATCCAATACTAAAGGGCCCCTCGATATCGACTGCTTCCTGTCTGGTGGGTAAAGGGTTAACCTCCAAATTGGTGAGCGCCCCCCCCCCCCCGGTGATATATGGCGGTATATATGGATGTGGCTGACGGCAGTAGTTTATGACGAGAGGAGAGGCAGAGAGGAGAGCGCAAGACGCTTTGGAGGGCCTGAAAGGGTTGAAGATCGATCTTACGCGGGGCAATAGCGTGGGGGGGGTAGTGGACGATGGTGAATATTATTCCTCCCCACCTGTTGTGCCCGCCCTACCCGCCGTGCCCGCTGCAACGACCGGGCAGGAGCAAGATAATGTCATGCCTCTGGAACCCGCCGTAGACACCACCGCAAGTACAGAACATAGCCTCACACCCCCGCGTCACCCAAACAACGATGCCGGTTTCGACGGCGGCCATGACATTCCCCACGGGAACCATCCCGGTCAGCGCAACCCCGCAGAGCAAGATCCGACATCCCAAACTCCCGTTGCGCAAGACGCAAAGTCCCCTCCCCCATTGCCCCCCCATTTCCTGTCCATCATGCAGACCTGCATGGCCTTGAACTCGGAGGGTAACCAGACCCAAGCAATCTCCCTCCTTCAAGATTTAGCCATAGAACAGGGCCAGATGAGGGCCCGGAAGCAGCTCGTGTTGGGCTTTTTGCACCACGAGCGCTTCTGCAATACACGCGATGCAGAGGATCTGGAAATAGCGATCGCCTGCATGATTGAAGCGCTGAGTTATATGGCAGACGAAGCGTGGGGGGATAGACAGCCCACGTATACCCAGGTCCTAGGAATTTTAGCTTGTTATCTGGAGGAGCGCTTCACCATCACACAGAATACCGAGGATCTAGATATGGCAATAGAGTACATGACCCAAGTGGTGGAAATAAAGAGCGGGCAAGAGAAGTTTGGGGCATGGAGGGACCTGTTTCGCATGTACCGTGAGCGCTTCACCGATCCACCGGATGTTGGGGCCAGGGATCTAGACCGGGCGGTCGTTCGGATGACCAAGACGATGGGTCCAAGCGGCGACTCGTTAACCCGCTGCACATTGGCAATATTGCACATTATCCGCCACGGCACCAGCAGCAGGGAGCTGATGGACCTGGATGCTGCTGCGGCCGCCCTAGATGCTGTGATATACGGCAAAGGTAAACATGCCGACTTCGCCACCTGGATCCGCGCGGATGTGGCGGACAAAAGGTGGCTGGCTACCGGCAGGTTCTCCGACGTCAAGGACGCCATAAAATGGTCAAATAGGTTCCAATTGATCGGCATGAACTGTCTATCCGGTTCGGTGGAGATGACTTCACGGGTCGTGGACCAAGTCTGTGCTCTGGCGCGCATGGGCGGTGACCGTGAATTACTCATGAGTATGAAGAATTACATTCCGCGAATGCTTAAGGAGGCGCCCTACGAGGGCCATGAGCTAGGTAAGAGGATGGCCGAGGACCTGGGCAAGGTGGAGTCCACACTGCTGGCCCTCGGTCATTGTTCAGATCCTGTGGCTCTTCCCGAGGCGGGACTAGATGCTATCGATCCGGAGAAGGATCCGGGGCTATATATCGACCGCCTTCAGCTCCTTTCCGAACGCCTCTTTGACCGGTTCAAGGACAACCAAGATGCGGAGGATCTGACGGCCGCGATGGAAAAGATGGGGATCGTCGTGGCGGTCATGGGGTCCACCGAACCCACAGACCGGCACTATATATCATGCGTGGATATGTTGATGATCTGGCACATGATGCGCTACAACCATCTGTCGGACGAGGCGGATATCGATAGTGCCATAATGTATGGCGAGATGGCTGCGGCTGCAGCGGTGAGCTTGCCGGGGGGGTATGACCGTGATTTCGCCCGCAGAGTACACAAGAACCTCAAGACCTTATACGGCAGGCTATCACAGGATCTGGGCCTGGAAAAGGAACTGAAGTGGTGCACATTGGCGCTGGAAGGCCTCGAGGAGCACGATCCGGACTATGTCGAGGAGCTGCTTGAACTTAGCCGTTTGCACAATAAGATGTTTGGCAGGACCGGTGACAGGAAGCATATCGATGCTGCCATCGAGAAGGCGCAGAGGGCGGTAGATGCAGTGCTCAGATTCCCGGGGAAGCATGATCCGGCGGAGGCCATGAGGGAGCTCTCCATGCGGCTGAAGCGCCGTTATCGCTGGTTCCACGACGAGAGAGATCTGGAGGAGAGCGCCCGCTATGCCGAAGAGTCTGTGAAGCTCACCCCCAGGGATCATCCGAAATACGCAGAACGGGTGGCAACGGCGGTGGAGCAGCTCATGAGGCGTGGTGTCATGCATGAAAACGAGCGTGATGTCGAGCAGGCGAGCGCCTACATCGAGGCCGCAAAGGACTCGATGGCCGGCGGCAGTGGGGGGGAGGGATCGTTGTACCTGAAGTCGAGGCTAAAGACGGCCGAGTGGATGCGCGATCACAAGGACATGACGCCGATAGATGCGTTAGTGGTGGAGTGGCAGGAGGCGGCCCAGGACACCTCGCAGTGCGCCACAGAGCTGGCGAATCGGCGCGGCCTGCTGGGGGCATTGCATGCGGTGAAATACTACCAGGACGGGCACCAGGCCAATATCGAGGCCTCTGTCGAGCATCTCAGTGTCTCACGCTCGCTCGGCGTAGATATGACGGTGCTGAACGGGGAATTGCTCGCGATGCTCTCCCGGCAGCTCCTGGACCGGTACCACATACTCGGCGCATCTCACGATCTGGACATGAGCATTGCCATCGCGCGAGAGGCGGTCGAGTGCACACCCTTGCAGTCACCCTGCCGCCCCGACCGCATTAGGGACCTCTGTGACCGGCTCATTGCCCGCGTCCGGCGCAATGGCGTCTCCTCGCTCAACGACCTCCACACCGCGATAACGCTCGGCCAGCACTGCGCGGACGCTACCGCCGGTACCGCCAGGCAGCCCCACTGTCTCGTTATCCTTGCCGACGCCCTCATCCTCCGCCACAGGATGTTTCCGCCCTTTCAACACGACCTCTGCCGCGCGCTGAAGCTCTATGGTAATTCTCTGGTCCTTGAGCGCGAGGCGAAGGGCATTGCCAGTAACGACGATACCCTCCACAAGCTTGGGGTTGCCTTACGCACGTTATTCCTCTCTAGCGGGCTGATGTTGGCGATCGGGTTGGCCATTAAAGTGCTGGCGGACGCTGTCCGTAACGAGAATAAGCTCTACCCCAGACGGGGAAAAATGCTCGACGACCTCGCGCGCTGCTACCTCCTCCGCTACAGCGCGAGACAGGGCAAGGGCCCGGACGGTCAACGATCGTTCCTCTGCTTTCGCGAGGCATGGGGCACCACTACCGCACCGCCATTGGTGCGTATCCGTGCCGCGCAAGGGGTGGGCACTGTGTATGTCAGCTCCCGGAAATGGGTCGATGCAGCCGCGGTGTACGAAGATTGCGTGAATCTCATGCCTCAGATCAGTAGGCCGTTCCTCTCCCGTCAGGATCAGCAGCGACTGTTGACGATGCTCACCGGGATCGCCTCGCAGGCCGCAACATGCGCCCTGTTGGCCGGGAAGGGTGCGACGCACGCGCTGCAGCTGCTGGAACTGGGGCGTGGCATTATCGCCGGCTTTGTGATTAATTGTCGCAGTGACGTTACTGACCTACGGTCCCACCACCCGGACGTATGCCGGGAGTTTGAAGGGTTGAGAGCCGAGATGGAGCACGGGCTTACCGTAAAGATGAACACGGAAGGGAGGGACTCCCTCGGTCCCGAGAGTTTCATGTCGCGACGCAAGAAGGTAATAAGCAGGATGGAGCAGGTGCTAGACACCATACGAGCTCTACCAGGCTATGAGGGATTCCTGAGGCCTCCCAGCACTGAGAATCTCATGGCGCTTGCCATCCACGGGCCCGTGGTGGTGGTCAACGCGAATCCTGCCCGCTGCGACGCTATCATAGTCACCAGCACCACCATCAAAAGTATCACCCTCAATGAATGGGACTGGGACAGAGCGGGTGAGCTGCTTGACGGCATGAAAGGAATAGTGACGGGCAGTATGCGCACCTACGCCGATCGCACAAAGAAGATGAGGGAACTGCTGGTCTGGTTGTGGGATGTCATCGTAAACCCCATCCTCACAGCGTTGGGTATCACCTCCCCACCCCATGGGGAGCTCACAAAGGTCTGGTGGATTGGCACTGGTCCCTTGGGCTTGGCCCCGTTCCATGCGGCGGGACATCATAGGAATGGGTCCACCGAGAATACAATCAGTCGTATCATATCTTCGTATACACCAAACATCAAGGCGCTGCAGTATTCGCGCCAGAAACCCGTGGATGTGATTCGGGATCTATTACTGGTCTCGATGCCGAGCACCAAAGGCATGAGCGACCTTGAAGGTGTGGCGGAGGAGGTGCAAAATATCGCTGATATCGTGGGGGCCAAGGTCTCCACCAGTACCATGCTTAACCCAAGTGTTCCTCAGGCACTCTCATCTCTCGATGGCTGTCAGGCCGTTCATTTTGCCTGTCATGGTATCACCAACGCCAAGGATCCAAGCAGCGGTGGCCTTGTGCTGCAGGATGGGCAACTCCTCACCGTTGCTGATATCGCAGCAAAGAGCGGATGTGCGACGATGGCCTATCTTTCAGCCTGCTCGACCGCGGAAACCGCTGACAGCGTGTTGGTCGACGAAGGGATTACGCTGGCTGGGGCCTTCCAGATGGCGGGGTTCCGACATGTTATAGCGACAATGTGGGAGGGACGCGATAATATATGTGTGGCGGTTGCTGGCGGGTTCTATGAGAACATCATGAAGGGGAGTGATCCTGCCGTGGCGTTACATGAGGCGGTTGTGAAGGTTAGAGGTGTAAGGAAGCATGCGGGGAAGGTGCTGGATTGGGCGCCTTTCATACATAATGGTGCCTAGCGAGGGGATTGGTATTTCATTTCTCTTTTTTCTTTTACGGTCGCGGAGGTACTAACGGGATCGGTAGTCTATAGGGTGTGTATATGGGAGGCGTAGAATGAGATTCCGCAGTGCGAGATACGTGCGTTCTGATCTTCAGGCACTCCACTCTACGGTTTTTTGACAGTACGATTCTAACCGGTGGACCAGAGTTTGCGTCCTGACTTATGATACTCTCTTTTCCGCGGTAAAGGTGGCCGGTTGGGGTACTCCAGATTCTTTAAGGTTAAAAAATCAATGCAAAGCTAGATAGACCGCCACCGTAAGGTGGCATGCTTAGAACGAACCAAGTAAAAAAAACAAAAATATCCCATAGCAGGCGAAAGACGAGTGATATTTCGTGATCGGACCAAAGGCGAGTGATAGCTCGTGATTGAGCACCAAAGGTGAGTGATTTCAGATGATCAGGATCACATTGGGGGGCCTGTGAATATTGTGGCCAGTGCTAGTACTAGAAACAAGGAAATCAGTATTAGACCCACCCTAGGCGGCCTAAGGGTTGTTATATTACCTGTATAGTCGTAGATGGGTATGGGGGTTGGCGTTCATTAGAATGAGTTAGGGTTTGTTAGAGAGCGTTATTATTTTTATTGACTATGTTCTGACCGAACCAGTCAGGTCTCTGGGCCAGCATGTTGCTGTCTTAGGCCTCGAAACCAACAGGCCTCCTAAGTGGGTTGAGACATCCAGCGGGCCCACCTAAATATTTCTCAACCATACGAACCAGCAAGTCACTTTGGCTAAATAAAAAAAAGGGGGGGGGGGGGGGCACTTTGGTAACTGCCAGTACACCTACAAGAGAGGTATCGACCAGAATTGTACTTCAAGCAGCGACTATATTTTGACTCCTTAGTCAAGAATTCCAACACATTAAGTCGCTTATCATTCATTTTGTAGATAGGATACCCAAACGACTCTCAGGACATACAGGATGCATAGGATGCATAAGATGCAAATAATGTTGGAATATAATTGGGATGGGATGCATATATAAATAGCACGGAATCAAACACCCAAATCGGTAGCGACTTAAGCGCATAAATCCGTATAGAATTATGCACAAAAATTGGTACCAAACTCACCACCGTTTCGGGCGCCATGTTGAGCAAAGAATCTGGATCAGGTCACGAAGGCGAACATCATGTACACTCTTCCAGGCCTCTAAGGTCTCTTACACAGCTCTAATAGCTTGCTGATGTAATGGATAGGGTTAATTCCTTTATTACTTTTATTTTTAATAATTAAGTACATGCAATCTCCCAGTTTATAGTACTGTTTTCAACCTACTCCCACTCTCCTCGCCTCCTACCCTCCCCTTATGTAATGAACAACAAAACAAAGCAAATAAAAAAAAAACAGAATAAGAAAAACTAACACAAATCAAAGCAACGCAAAGCAAAAACACTACAAACCAAGATCAGCAAGAAATTTGGTCTTGTCCCGGCTCGCCCCGGTGCCCAATTGGTTTGCTTGCGCTTGGTGAGATATGGATGTCTGAGAGAGCTGTCCGAGAGAGCTGTCTGAAGAAAGTCCCGAATGTTCTCCTTCTTAAATATATATGTCTTTATACTCCCGCTTCTGAATGTGTTCGAAGATTGAGGTAATAGCGCAGCTGCTTCTGGCATGATAGCGTTCAACAGGGCATGAGGCCCTAGACAATTTGGCAGTGTGAATGGTAGGTTATGGCATGTGAAGAATTGCACCTTTGAAATTATCAGCATATCTAACAGAATAGTGTTAATGATATTTCCAAATCAATTGGCGTACCCATAGTTGTTGCAATAACTCTTGGTTGAGTGGTGGGTGTGTCCTAGCTAGCTCTTCCGCAGGTTGCTTCTGCTTAACTTCCAACTGCTACCTCTTCTACTGTAAACATCTTTCTGCCTTCTCCATTAATGCCTTGATTGTATTCCCTAACTATTTTGACCCCTTGACCCTGGTGCTCAAAGGCCACTCCAAATTGTGCTTGCTGATTAGATGTTGGCGGGCATAGTTGGTTCCGTGGGTTTGCATGTACTTAGTATCACATGTTGTATATTTCCAGTAGGCGGTGCCATTAACTGTTATCAGAGTTCCGTTTGGTTCCTCAACTGTCCTCAAACACAGGATTTAAGAACGGGTTCCCTTGGTTTCTTCTAAAGATATAGAGAACAGATTGTGATCTTGATTTTAACTATTTTATACATGAGAAGGGGAAACCACCCCTTATTTATACTTGAGAGTCGTTACACAGAACCCAATAGAAAGACATAGTAAGTTGACTCATAGAAAATTCATGACAAATACAAATGAAACATTCCGCCATGATAGTATTATGATTCACGGGAGAGCGTACTATTTCAAGATCTTCCTCTTCTGTGCTCAATCCGGTGCTTGTGAACTGGAGAGCTCTTCTCCGGTACAACTGTCAAGAGCTGATTTGCGCTGGATTGTAATGCGGCAGGAAAGAACTCTTCCTCGAATGAAACCTTCCCTTAATCCGACTGGTCGCTCACTGTTGAAGTCAACTTGCGAGGAGTAGTTGTTAGAAATACAGTCCGTAATGATGCTCGCACCTACTATCCCTAGGTTTGATCCGCTGGATTCCTGAATCCAACAGCAAAGGAGTGGATAACTGAATATATCTCTAGTCCGAGCCAGTAACTTGGCCCGGGCCACCTACCTTTGGGCTGGCCTGGCCCATGTGAAATTGGCCCGGTCCGCCTGTCCCAACTCACAGCCCGTTGAACGGCTTGATGATGTCATTACTGCCTTTTACCGAGAAAATTATTATTATAAAAGGGCTACATACTAAGTTCCCTCCTGTACTATGTAGTAGGCATGATAGAATTACATCCAGCGGCAAGACCTCGATATTTCCAACAGACACTGTTGCAATATTTGTTGCTTCCGAGCGTTGTCAACCTTAGTGCCTCGGGCTATTTATCCAACACACACATGTATAATATGTGACTACCTTATATTGACATATAAGTCAGCTCTTCTACTCTATACTCTACAATATTAACTAAGTCTACTACTATTCACCCCGCTCCCATATTAGAAATCCAACAGAAACTGCCATTGAAAGATCGAGTGAGTTTCTGTGAGCCAAGGCCCCAAGAAATGGCTAACTAGATGTATCGAAACTGTAATAAAACGACGTAGATGGTTTGCCCATGATTAAAGAGACACTAGGTAATGATGACAACTGTCGTAATTTCTTGCAACATCTGATTCCCATCGATATCTGGGGGGAGGGGGTGGTTTCGCAAGGACCGGGTTATAGCGTGTGGTTAATTCACTTTCAGGGCTGTTGTGAGTGGAATTTTAAAAAAGATACTGGGGGAAGATCCTCTCGTGGCACAACCGGCAACCCCGGAGATTGAGGCGGTTCAAATTGTAAACTATGAAAGAATATGTAGTTATATATATGGCTCATGCTGCGCTGCTGGGAACCCCTGTTAAATACACAGAAAAAGAGGGTATAGATGCTCACATGGATGTTTTGCAAATATCTAGGCTAGTTGTACGCTCGTGTAGTGAGTAGCATGGTAGTCCCACGGTTCTTCTATGCGACAAAGACATAAGAAATCAATTCTATTGTCCGTTACTAATAGCCACATATGCTTTACTAACAGAAGTGATCATAGAAACCTGAGATCATCGAAGTCTACCCGCACAATAGCGACAGCGCCAGCGAGATCCCCCACTATATTATAGACGCGAAGCAAATAAGGTAAACATAATTAAGTAAAATAACGATCGAAATCCAACTTGAGAACACATCAATAGCTCAAAGCTACCCATTATATGAAGAACTAGATCTAGAACATGAGTTTATAACAAAAGAGAATGCAGAAAGATACGCATGGGGTATATATGTGAGGCAAGGTATCAAAGATGAGGCCAGTAGTCGCTCCATCGGGGGGTCACAAATACCCCCGATGGAGGATCCCGCATGCTGATATATGACTCCACCACAATGAATGACGTGGAGAGAGCGTAGCAGAGGAGGGAAAGGAGACAAAGATAAACGAGTGCATAGTGTAGTAAAACAAGCAAGCAATAGTAAACTTTAGTGAGAAAAGATGGTTTTGAACCTAATTTCGAAGGCGCCTCCTGCAACCCCACAGTCTTCCACGCATGCTTGGTGCAAATACCGTGAATCTTTCCGATCCCATAACACAAGAGGTGGCGATGCTTTGGGGGCTTGAAAGTGATCCTCCACAAGATGGGAAATAAATCGCGCTCGTATCTGGTGAAGGACGCGATGAAAACGACGATAGATGGGAAGAGGATCATTCCGAAAGAACAAGCCTTCCACAAAAGCGATTCAATAGCTGACGGAAAATGGACATTCCATGCAAGCAGGTGAAGCCCTCCAACAGAGACCACGAGACCCCCCTCAACTAACATACCGACAACTCCGTATAGCGCCATTTGCTTTTTTATCGCTACCGATGTCTCTTGGATACCTTCAGAGTATATGTAGGTGACGAGATCGAAGAAGGCCTTCGACTTGATTGCGATACTTCCCTGATTTGGCAGTTTTGTTACTCGATGGTTTGACCTACTATATACCTTGCTTTGTTTGACATGATCACATAGTATACGTGGATCCTCAAGGTTGGGTGGCGCGTCCCCATTAAGAAGAGATTGGGTGTCACTGTGCGGGTCCCTGGACATTTCGTGTTGGTTGGATGGGTTTTGCAAGGTAATCTTGACAGGCTCGTCAACGTCCAGAGGCTTGAACCACCAAAAAATGTAAATGAATGTTGTGCAGAACACCTGAATGAGTACATGAATCTCCAAGAGGGTCACCGGAAGGTGAGCTCCCCAGCGTGCCGCGGACTGCACAATCAACCACAACGCCTGACCACAGGCCAATAACTTTGCAATGTTATTTGCCTTCCCTTTATCTCTAATTTCGGCCACCTCGAAGGAACTTTCATTGATGTAACCGCCCCTGAGATAGTGCAGAAAGCCAGTAGGGGTTAGAATTGACGTATATGTACCAGGTCTCAAGTCATAAAGGCCTTCTTGAGCACCGGGCTTGGGATATTGGATGGTGTCCGTAAGAAAGCCTCCCATAACAATAAAGAATGCCTCATTCATGCCTAGCATATTCACAACCTCTTTGGGCCTGCTCTTCATCTTCTCTCTCCACGCCTTTCTGAGCATTCTTGCCTCAAAAAACTGGCCAAATGCACAAACTAGCAGTCCCTCCGGAACGATCACCGAGAGGACCATTAGCACACATTTATACCATAGTCGAGCGCCCGGGGTCGCTTTGACGTTGATATTCGGATGTACAGCAGTCCAAACACAGAAGATGTATGTGGCCGTGCAGCTAAAGATGATACCAACTGTTCCTCTTCCGGTAGGCTCCGCGTGGAATCTGACCCTTCCTAGAGGTGTATGGTACTGGACCACGGTTTCATTGTATTTTGGCGGTGGGGACGATGGTAAAGCGCAAATAGAGCTAAGAAGTCCCGCGAACACAAGAAGGTATAAGAGTAGTGGTAGACTGCTGGAGGTCATGCTAAATCGTGGAGACTGAGACACAAGCCAGCTCGACAAGTCGGTGTTTTAGCTCAAGTTCTTAAACTATACGTAGCTAGCCGTTAGTTCATATATACACTCTTTACATGTTGCTAATTGCATTAATTACAGTGTAGTGTTGTTTATTATTCTACTTCTTGTATTACCAGCCTCACTATTCGATGCGCAATGTTGAGAAGTTTTCCCGAGCGAGAGCTTTGATACAAATACTGAGGCCAGGGAGCTCAATATTAGCATTGTTAAAATGCCACAGAGAGAGAAGAATATCTGGATACCTCTGAAGAACTTGCAACTACCACCCAAAGAAATCCGTGGAAGGGCGGATTGTTTGTCACGCGCTGGGACCGGTTGGCTAAGTATAAACTGTACAAAGGCAAAGCCCAAGAGTAATGAAAATCAGAGGAACTAGTAGAAGGCCGGGACTAGAGGGGAGCAGGATCTAATTTATATATAGCCAACGCCTTCAGTTTAAACAAATATTTCCTTCAGTCTCAGAGCCTTCGCCTGACTTGTGGAGTCCGATAAAGGTTATATTTCATACGCACACCGCGCATCACTCACAAATGATCAGATATTTCATGAATGAACTAGAGCCATCCCTGCTGCAGCGTCTCAAGTACTGCATGCGGTATGTAGAGTACTTGTATGTGGTCGGTTTTAAAATCTGTCTTGGCAAGGCGTCCAGTTTTGAGGTGACCTCCGTATCATATCAATTACCCGCAGCCTCGTGTATCTTTGCTGGTGGGGCATATCGATTTGCAACCAGTAGGAAGGCTGGCTCACAAAAATTGGCCGTGGTGCGCGTTGCAAGCTAAGTGAAACTTTCATCATATCATTCATTACCCTTAGTTTTCTAGCGTTTCCAAACTAGACTGGGCCTGCATATGGGCGTAAATTGTATATACTTTGCAACAAGATTTTAGTGGTATGTAGACTGAGTCCGGTCCGGAAATGTTAGAAAACTCCGAGTATATATCTACCATGCGCATATATCTAAAAGCACAGCTGATTAGGATTTTCCTTCTGATTATGGCGCGAGAAGGCATAGAGGGTGGGTGTGTCAACTTCAGAGGAACTTCTTCTGTATGGAAATTAGAGAAAATACCAACGTTAGGCTAGACACTAGCACCCATTATGGGAGATGATCTCCCAAATTCTGTAGACTGATTGGCTGCAAACGCCAAAGTTTACACACCCACCCTCCATAGCCTCTCGAGCCATACATATAGAAAATGTCGATCGTACTTACCGCATCAGCGCTTGATTATTGGGGACACGCGACGGCCGTAGTCTCCCAACAGCCATGCTTTACAAGTATCAATAGAGTGATTTAATTGAGCCCTGTCATTCATAATTCGCCATACACAATTATTATTTTACAATGGCAGGAAAAATGAACATTGGTATCAACTCAAACACTCGTATAATGTAGCAAGGGAATTAAGGTCTCAGGCGCTCTGAAGAAATATTTTCAATCCAGGTTGAGTCTCTAGTTATGGATCATATGGGTGTGTTTAACTCTAGTGTTCGGGGGTTTTAGTCAACCACCACCAGATGGACGAAGGTTGCCAACGTGTAGTAAGGTATCTGGAGAAGCCCCAACTCGTCACACGAGTCCAAAGGAAGATGAATCGATCCGATCTCCTCTCTCACAAACGAACCCACTTTGCCATTATCAAGCTTGTAAATGCCGCAAGGCTACGCTCTTGAATGCAGGATAATAGGTTCCGAGCAACATTACTCATACAGGTAAAGTAGCACAGCGCTTCCCCACATTAGAAAATCTAGCCACTAAACCTACAGCCAAAGAAGGCTTGTACTTGCAATTTCCAAGCGTTTCCGGGCACGACCGATATTGAATACACATAAAAAATCGCCAAGATTGACTTTTTTCTGGCAGCAATAGCGGTCGCTTCCGGAAACACCACGAACTGCGCGTGCGACCAGCGAAATGCACGCCTACTTATATACGCGCTTCACAGGGAGATGCTATATTTACTAGGCTAGCTACACATGTATATGCTAACCGTTCGCAATACAATAAGAAAATTCCCTCCTGTTATATTGAGAGTCTAAGGGGCTCCGTTGTCACGATATTTTGTTTAACCCAAGAGGCACCAGGTTAGACAGTGCACTTCCCATAAGCAATAGAGCGCGTTCTATCGCCCAATAGACCTGATTTTGTTTTTCTATTGAATAGAACACGGGTGTCTAAGAAATTTGACAGAGTACCTACCTACTTTCACCTTCCTTCCTTGGTTAGAACAGAGAACTAAACAGGAAAGGTGTACTGTACTTCGGGGGTAGGGTAAGTCTGTCAACACTTTATATGTTGCCACCACCACCAGCTATTGACAGCCTTACCCCTACCCCCGAAGTACATGCTACTATACCTTATCTGCCTTGGTAACTGAATAGAACAAGTCCGGCGAATGAAAAAATCTTACTGCCCTATGGGAAATAGATCTAACCTAGCACCACCTACTATTGCAATAGAGTGCGCTCTATTGCTTATGGGAAGTCGTCCAGGAAATAGGGCTGATCTGAAATTATCACCAATCAGCGAAGATCAACCCGCAAGATCAGCAAAGTTAGTATCGGCCTTCACAAAAAGAAACGATAGGTCACCAATATAGGACCCGCCTTTGTATGAGGGTCCTACATCCTGCCTCTTGATCAATAGTCAATCAAAGGTCAAGTAGAGAATTAATCCAGCTACTAATGATTTCTATAGGCCAAACATCCCCTGCTGGGTAAGGTATACTTCGAGTGACGGTCGATGATCGTACTCGCACGTCAAATATGTATTTGACCGCAAGTGTCACAACGACGCAATGACAGTCCCCGGCGACTTGAAATACAAAACCAAGTAAATGATATAAATATGAGAAGACTACTATAATCATCACTAGATAGAAAATTCTATTTCCATAGTAAAAACAAAGCTAATAATTGAAGTTATCGCCTCCGTTATGCTTGATAAGTGATATTTTTATCCATTTATATTGTTTTCTTTTGCCACTAATAATTATCTATATTGATACAAAGAAAGCACACGCTCAAGGCAAAAGACTGGCATGAGAGATGATATTCGGTTGAAATGATGGCCAGAATAGTCCTTTTAGGTACAACATGTACAGTAAAGTTAGTTTAATGGCGGATTCGCACTTAACAGCCCATCCAAACCAGCAAACCTGCTGTAAACCTCAGTCTAACTACTCCGGGAAAGAGCGTAACTCATTTGGCAACAGGCCAAAGCGGAGCCCCCACCCCTGTAAACTCCATTTCAACAATCTTTTTGTTAGGCCTTGATGTTTGGAAACTCCATTTTGTCTTGTTGCAAAACGGTCCCTAACCGAGGAAAAGGGAATGTGGATGATGTGATGAGAGGCAGGGAGCTAGGAATGGGTCTTCTCTTGTTCCTCCCTTTTCAGCAGGTTAGGGAATTAGGTTTCTTGTTTGAAATAAAGAACTCTTCGTATCAAGAGATAGGTTCACATTCAGCTTACAATAAAACCTTTCTCCTGCACTAGCCTCTTTACCTTGACTAATTTTTGTCCTGATGGTTAGTCATGCACCATTCATTGAGACCCAACGAAAACACTGCTGGTAGGACTTCAAGGCAGTATTAGAGTTCGCTCTGACAGCACCAAGTTCAATTCAATTATCTATCATGGACCGAACCCAACAGTCTAGGCCTAGGCTCGTGCTGTCACCAAGGAGGCAGTTGCAAAGCAGGGTTGTGTGAGTAATAGGTTGTTGGAATTTCCTATTTGGGTTTCGGTTCCTTGAGGTATTACTGCGCGCGGTTTCTTCCTTGTACATTTTTCTTCTTCTTTAACGTACGATATCGTAACTAGGCAGGAGGAGCGACCTGGGGTACGCTTTGTGAAAGTTCACGGGCATGGGACAGGCTTGATACCATCGAAGGTTCGAACGACTAGGAACTGGAAGGTCGGGCTGATTAACGACGAAGGGAAATACCAAATATTCAAATATATTCAAACTGAAACTAACCAGCGGAAAAAAGACGGCGCGTGAAGAAGAAAGAAAAGAGAGAAAGAGAAGACACCAGCGACTATATATATAGGAGAACTTTCACGCAATTGAATCTGGAAGAAATCCCATAGAAATCCGACTGATTTATCGTCACACCACACCGAAGAGAAAATACAGGAAAGAGGGAAAATATACACGAAAGAAACCATGCCGCAGCAATACCTCAAGTAACGGAAACGCAAATATAAAATATCAACAACATGTTACACATACAACCCTGCTTCGCAACTGCCTCCTTGGTAACGGCACAGGTCTAGGCATAGGTTGTTGGCATCAGTCCGTGATATCTTCCCTGTACATTTCTCCTTGGTGTAGCGTGATGATAAATGTTATGCGTAGGTATTACGGGCCATCACCGGCAAAGGCCTAGGCCCGTTCCATTACCAAACAGGCGGTTGCGAAGCAGGCTTGTATGAGTAAACGTATCCTTGAGATTTCCTAGTTGGGTTTCGGTTGCATTAGGTATTATCGCGGCACGGTTTCTTCCTTGTATATTTTCTCTCTTCCTTGTAAATTCTCTTCGATGTGGTGTGGTGACAAACCCGTAGGGTTTCTATAGATTTCTTCGGGGCTCGGTTGCGTGAAGGGCCTTCTGGATAAATAGTCGTCGTTATTTCCTATTTTGCTATTTCCTTTCTTCTTCACGCAACGTCTTCTTTTGGCTAGTTAGTTAGAAGTTTGAATATACTTGATACTGTGGTTCTTCCCCCCCGTCGATAGTCAGCCCCACCCTCTAGTTCCTAGTGCCCCGAACCTCCGACGGTATCAAGCCCGTCCCTTTGTCCACCAAGTCCTACGAAGCGTACTCCGAGTCGCTCCTCCTATCTAGTCACGACGTCGTCCGTTAGATTACGTTGCGTGCGATTTACATCGACTCCTGGTACGCCCGTGATCATGACTACCTCTGCGGGCAGTAATTGGGCCAGTCCCCAGACACTCGAAGATTTTCAACAACAGTACGCGGAGGATCCCACCCTACTGTTTACCCACCTAGCAACTACCATTGGAAATATCTATACCCAGAGAGAGCAGGCTCGCGCAGCCTTAACCAACGCTGAGAATGTCGCGGCAGCCATCGCCAAATTAGAGCGCGAGGTAATGGAGTTGTGTTCCCAAGTTGCAGAACAACGCCAACTCATCTGCTTCCTCCGAACCAATCAGGGTTCCGCTCCTCCTCCTCCACCCCCTCCGGCGGGACCACAGGGATCGGCTAATTCCGACCTTGCCCCGGTAGCCGCCCGCTCAGAAAAAGTTCCAAACCCCCGCAAATATGACGGCTTCCGTATCGCACTCCGTCCCTTCATTACCCAACTCCGCCTCAAGGTGGTGGCCAGCCGTGACCGTTTCCCTGCTCTCCAGCAAAAACTCGCATATGCCATCAACCTCCTATCTGGCAGAGCTCTAGACCAAGTCATGCCCCTGGTGCGAGGTGAACAGATCGAGCTCGCCAACCTAGAAGCGCTTGTCACTATCCTGGAGGTCGTGTTTGGAGATCCCGACCGGGTAGCCACTGCCGTGCGTAAGTTGGAAACTCTCTCCCAGGGAACTTGAGACTTCTCAGCATCTTACGCAGAATTTCAGTGTTTGGTTGCAAATGTCGAGTGGAATGAGAGTGCGAAGAAATACTCCCTTACTCAGGGCCTCTCTCACGATCTCCGCCAGGCAATGATCCATCATGGGGTCCCTGCCACCCTGAACGAGTATGTCCTCTTACTACAACAGTTGGACAATCGTATCAGGGATGCAGAATTTCGCTCCCGCCCTGCCTTTTCTGTCCCTGTCCCGCATGCTCAAGTTCCAGCCCCCCGCATCTCTGCCCCCACTCCTACTCCTCAGTTCTCTACCCATCCTTCTCACACCCCCGGGGGAGTAGCCCCCATGGATTTGTCTAACCTCCGTTCCCGCACCTGTGGTCCCCTGTCCCCAGCTGAACACTCCCGGCGCATCTCCCAAGGGCTCTGCATGTATTGTGGGGGTTCAGAGCATTTTGCTACGGAGTGTCTAGCTGCTCGCCGCACTCCTGCCCCTGCCCCTGCTCGTCCTCTCCGCGCCGCTGCTACTATGCACAGTGCCCTTCTTTCTGGTTCTCCTTCTGGCTCGTCTAACATTTCTTCTGGTTCTCATTCTTATTCTTCTTCTTCCTTTTCTGCTTCTGGTTCTGGTTCTTCTGGGTCAGCTTTTCCTTCTGGTTCTCTTGGTGCTTCTGCTGCTTCGGGTTATAATTCCTTTGGTGCTCCTGGTATTTCCAATAATCCATTTCACTTTGCCTTGGGCCAGCCGTCGGGAAACGAGGACAGCTTGGCCTAAGTGGCTTCCGCCAAACTCCCCCTATCTCTCGTGCTTTGTCTGTACTTTCGGTTTCTAGTTTCTCTGTTTCTTCTGCTGTTGGTTTATCAGATAACGATCACCTTGTTGTTTCGTATTCCCTGTCCGATAAAAATAAATCTGTTAAATCATACGCATTAGTAGACACTGGAGCATCCGGAATTGCTCTCATCGACGAGAGATTTGCATGCCCCCAGAATCTTGTACTGAACCCCCTGCCCCAACCCCGTAAACTCCAAGTCATCGATGGGAGAGAAATCTCCTCCGGTGAAATTGTTATGGAGGTTATGGCGTTACTTGGCGAAGAGCGGGGAAGCTCTCTATAGTTCGGGAACGAGGAGATAGATGATCTCGCGTACGAAGTAGTGGACTCGAAGATACCAGTAGAGCACTCGCTCTGCGGTCATGGGCTATGATCTATGGACGAAGGGAACCAAGGAGCACAACCGAGGTTCGGGATCTATGGAACGTAAGGAACTACGAGTATAAGTTCCGAACGACTATGGGTTCGAGGGACGTAGGAAGGAACTATAGTAACGCGAACGATATATATTCCAAACTAATAATATAACTATGATAACCGTAGAGAACTAAAGACAAACAATAGAACACCCTAAGGAACAAGAAGGTTGCGTAGAGAAGAAAGGAAAGAGAGACAAGGAGAGGACAGGCCCATATGTAAATCCATGACCGAGAACCGATTACTAACCCGTGTGATGGAAACCCATAGAACCCCAAGGAAACCTGATTACAAATGAAAACTCGAGAATGCTTAACCGAGTCACTGCCACCTTCCCGTACAGCGGTCAACCTAGTAACGTAATGCGAAGTCTTGGCACGCCGTTATAAGAAAGGAACTAAAGGTCCTGATGGAACACATCGACAAGCATTTGGCTAATGGCTTCATCGATCACGGCTCGTCCCCGGCCAGCTCCCACGTCCTATTTGTCAAAAAACCAGCTGGTGGGTTCCACCTCTGCGTCGATTACGGAGGTCTAAGTGCAATAACGATCAAGAACTGGTACCCTCTGCCCCTATCTAAAGCAACCTTCAACATGCTGAACTAGGCCAAATAGTTCACCAAACTGGATCTCAAAGGAGCTTACAACCTGGTTCGAATGGCCTCAGGAGAGGAATGGAAAACTGCGTTTAGAACCCACCTCGGTCATTTCGCGTATAAGGTAATGCCCTTTGGGTTAACCAATGCCCCCGGGACATTCCAGCACTTCATCAACGATACTCTGCGACCATACCTAGACCACTTCTGTACAGCATACTTGGACATTGTTTTGAGCTTCAGTAATGATCTGGACACACATCAGGAACACGTTCGTAAAGTGTTGAAAGCCTTGATTTCTGCCGGTCTCTATGGGACCCCTGAGAAATGTGAATTCCACGTCTAGGAAACCAAATACCTGGGGTTAATCATCACTACGAAAGGCTTGAAAATGGACTCACGGAAGGTAGAGAAGATCCGCAACTGGGAAAGTCCGAAATTGGTAAAGGAGATCCAAGAGTTCCAAGGATTTGCCAATTTCTACCGACGATTCATCAAAGATTATGCCAGGATAAGCCGTCCCATGACCTTGCTGACACATGAGAACACCCCCTTCATGTGGTCCCCTGATTGTGAAAAAGCATTCCAGGAACTGAAAATCGCCTTCACCTCCTACCCAATTCTCCGACACTTCGACCCCGAAAGAAAAGCTATTGTGGAAACCGACGCCTCCGACTACCTGTCAGCCGGTGTGCTCTCCCAATACGCCGACGATGGGCTCCTACACCCAGTAGCTTAATTCAACAAGCAACATACCCCGGCCGAATGTAACTATGAAATTTATGATAAGGAATTCCTCGCGGTAGTCCGATGCTTCGAAGAATGGAGATCAGAACTATAATCGGTAGCGGAACCAATAGAAGTCCTAAGCGACCATCGAAATCTGGAATATTTCATGACCAAGAGGAATCTAAACCGCCGCCAGGCCCGTTGGTCCGAGTTCCTATCTCGCCTCAACTATAAATCACATACCGGCCTGGGAAGCAGAGAGGAAAACCTGATGCATTGACTAGGAGCTCAGGAGATCTGCCTAAGGAGGGGGATGAACGCCTGTTGCATCAGAGTCAAGTGGTTTTGAAGAGTCAAAACATTGATCATAAGCTAAGTTTGTTCGCTTGCTATTGTCAAACGGTCACCAAGATGCTGAATTCTTTAAAAAATTATTTGACATAGCGTATACTAAAGATACTATCCCAAACAAGATAATAGAAGCCTTCCGACACGGCGACACACAATCCCGAGAAATAACGCTAGCCGAATGTTTCACCCATCGAGGTCTGTTAACGTATAGGGGTAAACTCTATATCCCTGACGACCAGGAACTCCAACTCCATCTCCTCCGAGAACACCATGATGCCCCGGCAGCTGGACATATAGGCAAAGCCAAGACCTTCGAACTCCTCTCCGGTGCCCACTACTGGGCCAAGATGCGAGCGACAGTCAACAGATACGTTCGAAACTGTCACACCTGTAGTCGAAGCAAGACAGCTCGCCATGCCCCCTTCGGAGTACTAAGACCGCTCCCGGCTCCTCAAAGGTCTTGGCTCCATATATCAATGGATTTTGTTACAGGTTTGCCTCTAAATCATGGTAAGGATGCCATCTTGGTGGTTGTGGATCGTCTATCCAAGATGAAACACTACATCGCCTGCAACACCACTACAGGATCGGAGGAACTCGCCCGCCTGTTTATCAATAACGTATGAAAGTTACATGGGCTCGCTGTCAGTCTAGTATCGGATCATGGTACCCAGTTCATATCCCATTTCTGGAAATCCCTTATAAACAACTCAGGATCACCACGACCATGTCATCAGCCTTCCACCCCGAGACAGATAGACAGACGGAACGAGCAAACGCAGTCATGGAACAATACCACTGGAGCTACGCTTCCTACCAACAGGATGACTGGGCCGACTGGCTACCTATTGTCGAGTTTACCGCCAGTAACGCAGTATCAGAAACCACTCAAGTATCCCCCTTTGCAGCTAACTATGGCTACAACCCTCGATTTACTGAAACACTGGCATTACCGCCATATTTGGGACAACCACATATAACGGCGTGCCAAGACTTCGCGTTACGTTACTAGGTTTACCGCTGCACGGGAAGATGTCAGCGACTCGGTTAAGCATTCTCGGGTTTCCATTTGTAATCGTCTTTGGTTCTATGGGTTTCACACACGGGTTAGTAATCGGTTCTCGGCGATGGATATATATACGGGCCTGTCCTCTCCTTGTCTCTCTTCCTTTCTTCTCACGCAACCTTCCTGTTCTCTAGGGTGTTATGTTGTTTGTCTTTAGTTCTCACTTATTATAGTTATGTTACTAGTTTTGGAATATATATCGTCATAAGCATTATAGTTCCTTCCCACGCCTATCGAACCCATAGTCGCTCGGAACTCATACTAGTAGTTCCTTACGTTCCATAGTCCCTAACCTCGGTTGTGCTCCTTAGTTCCCTTCGTCCATCGATCATAGCCATGACCGCAGAGCAGTGCTCTAGTGGTACTCTTCGAGTTCACTACTTCAGACGCGAGATCATCTATCTTCGCCCCCGAACTATAGAGACCTTCCCCGCTTTCGCCAAGTAACGCCAAGACCTCCAGAACACTAAGGTTGCGTTTCCCCAACACCAACCAGCACAACACCTCGCTTAGCTCCTGTCTTGCTCGGTCGCAACCATGACCGACCCAGTCCCATCTGCGCTGCTCAAGCGCCTCTCAGAATTCCTGGCCACCCACGGCCCTCCCCGGCTGACGAAGATGTCGGTCACGAAATCACCGAGGCTCACAGCCTCATCACTGAATGCTTGAGGTCCTAACCTCCTCCCGACCCAGACGAAGCCCCTAGTCCCCGGCACCTACAGTGTGCAACCATGAGGAGGTCATCGAAGACCTCAACTCCCAACTCGAAGCCGCCATGGCTGAGAACCAGGACCTCTGGCAAAGAATGTCGGAGGCAAACGACGAGACTACCCGGGTCATCGAGGACCTGGACCAACAGATCGAGGACCTCAAGGAAGACCTCACCCAAGCACAATTCTCCCTGGCTCTACATCGAGAGCAATTAGCGTTCTCTGATGAGGACCTCCACCAAGCCGAGCTGGAAATCCAGCAGGTCATCGCAAAGGGCAATGCCCATATTGCTGACCTCACCAGCCGCCTCAACTCAGTCCCCCGCTCTGCCCCTGTCACTGCCCTGTCTCCCCGCACTCCCACTGCCCCGAACAAGCCCCGTTACCTTGCCCCCCGTTCCCATGACCACCGTACCAAGGACAACTGGAGGAAACCAGTTGAACCAAGCCCCCAGACTCCCGAGCCGGCTTTAAAAGCCATGCCCCTTTGGTAAACACTGGCAAACCAAAGGGACTAGCGCCACCCACACCAAGTCTCACCGTCTCCGCTGTCTCCGTGTCTGAGGACAAGATGTCCGAAGATCAATTGGTTACCACCTGCTCTGTCTCCCAGAACCTGGCCTCCTTCGTGCCAACCTGGGCCCTCATCGATACGGGGGCATCAGGTTATGCATTCATTGACCAAGACTTCTGCACCCGGCACAACATCACAATGGTTCCCCTGAAGAAGCAACGCCTGCTTGAAGTCATTGACGGCAGGTTGGTATCTTCAGGAAGCATCACGACATCGCCAAGCTCAGCCTGACATCCACGGACATCGCGAGGAAGCACCTTCTTGTTACAAAATTGGGACACTATCCGATCGTTATGGGAATCCCCTGGATGCGCCACCATGATGTCACCCTCCGCCCAAGAGAAATCATGTGGTCTTTAACTCCGACACTGCCTCCGCCACTGTCTCCCATCCCTGAACCCGGTCACTGCACAAGGAATCTCGATCACCCCGCCAGACAGCCCGATTGTCCACATCGCGGCTATCGGGGCGGCCCCCTTCAAGAGATTGACCCGCTACCGTGGCTCCCGGTTGTTCTGTGCATCCCTCCAGGCTATAGACGATGTGTTGGAGAAGACAAAGGCCCTTGACCCAAGTACCATAGTCCCCGCTGACCTCCACCGGTTCCTGCCCATGTTCTCCGAGTCAAATGCTTCTGTCCTTCGCCCCCACCGTCCTGATGACCTTGATATCAAGCTTCAGGAAGATAAGGAACCTCCCTTTGACCCCCTGTACAATATGACCCGAGGTGAACTACAGGCACTCCGCGAGTACATTTCGGAGAACCTGACCAACGGTTTTATTCGTCACTCCAAGTCCCCCGCCGGTGCCCCAGTCCTGTTTGTCAAGAAATCCGATGCCTCCCTACGCCTCTGCTGTCGACTACCGCAAGTTGAACGAGATCACGGTCAAGGATAGACATCCGCTCCCCCTGTTCCCCGAAACCCTGAACCAGGTAGGTAAGGCTAAGTATTATACGAAGCTGGACTTAAGGTGGGGTTACCATCAGATCAGAGTCAAGGAAGGTGACGAATGGAAAATGGCCTTCAGAACCCACCTAGGACACTACGAATACCAGGTCATGCCCTTCGGTCTCACCAATGCTCCCGCCACGTTTCAGAGATGGATCAACAACATCCTCCGGCCCTACCTCGATGACTTTGCCACAGCCTACCTTGACGACATCCTTATCTACTCCGATAGCATGGAGCAGCACAAGGAACATGTCCAGAAGGTCCTGAGAATCCTGCAAAAGAACGGCGTCCACTTGAAGCCTGAGAAGTGCGAATTCTACGTTCAGGAAACCAAGTATCTCGGAATGATTCTGGGTCCAGAAGGTATCAAGATGGACCCCAAGAAGGTTCAGGTCGTCCAGGAATGGGAAACCCCTCAGGACGTCAAGGACATCCAGACCTTCCTGGGCTTTGGGAACTTTTACCGTCGTTTCATACGAGGGTACTCCAAGGTTGTCTCCCCTCTCACGGCATTAACCAAGAAGGGCGTACAGTGGAAATGGTCCCCCAGGCGAATCAGGCTTTTGAAAACCTCAAAACAGCCTTCATCTCGGCCCCCATCCTCAGGCACTTTGACCCCGACAGGAAATCATAGTTGAAACTGACGCCCGATTATGTCTCTGCTGCCGTCTTGTCCCAACGGGATGACGACCGAATTCTGCACCCCGTCGCATTCTTCTCCAAGAAACACACCCCGGCCGAATGCAACTATGAGATCTACGACAAGGAATTGTTGGCGGTCATTCGAGCCTTTGAAGAATGGCGCCACTACCTGGAGTCAGCACAGTTCCCGATCAAAGTCCTATCCGACCACCGCAACCTGGAGTACTTTATGTCAAAGAAGATCCTGAACCGACGACAAGTCCGCTGGTCCGAATTTTTATCCCGGTTTGATTATAGGATTGTCTTCAGACCCGGTAAACAAGGCGGAAAGCCCGATGCGTTGACTCGAAGATCTGGAGATCTCCCTAAGGAGGGGGATGAATGACTACTGCACCAAGCTCAGGTGGTCCTGAAGCGGGAGAATGTGCAATCAAGGGATAAGTTAAGTTTGTTGACGGGTTCTTTCGCAAATGAACCCGCTGAAGGAATGTCCAAGTTGATAGGGCTATTCAAGAAGGCTTACAAGGCAGATAGTTTCCCCTCCGAGGTCCTGACGATGCTTAGCAACGGCACCAAGCACTCGAAGAAAATCTCCTTGGCCGAGTGCGCACGCAGCACCCAAGGATTGCTCCTGTACCGAAACACCATCTACGTCCCCAACCACCCCGAACTCCAGCTGTTCCTCCTACAGGAATACCATGACAAGCCCTCGGCAGGACATCCAGGAAGAGCCAAGACCTTGGAACTCCTCAGCCGTACATACTACTGGCCAAAAATGAGGAAGCACGGGACCAATACGCTTTTGAACTGCAACACCTGCTCCCCGTCCAAGGCCTCACGCAATGCCCTGCAAGGTGTCCCACGACCCTCCCTGTACCAAAAGGTCCCTGGTCCGATGTGTCAATGGATTTTGTCACTGGCCTCCCAGAAAGCAATGGGTATAACGCAATCCTAGTTGTAGTGGATAGACTGACCAAGATGCGGCACTTTATCACGACCAATCAAGAAGCCTCGCCCGTGATGTGGCAACCATGTACCTCGCCAACGTCTGGAAACTCCACGGACTACCTGAAACCATAGTGTCTGACCGTGGTACTCAGTTCACAGCAGAGTTCTGAAGTCACTATGCGGACGCCTTGAGATTGCCCCCGGTTTTCCACAGCCTTCCACCCACAGACGGATGGCCAGACGGAAAGGATCAATGCCGTCATGGAACAATACCTCCGTGCCTACGTCTCGTACCAACAGGATGACTGGACCAGGTTCCTACCAATGGCAGAGTTTGCGACGAATAACCATGTCTCGGAAACCACCAAGCTGTCGCCATTCCAAGCTAACTATGGACGACACCCACGCATGACCTTTGGCCCCCTAGCTCATGGTAAGACCACGAACGAGGACCAAGCAAACGGGATGGCCCGAGATATGGCCAAGGTATATGAGTTCCTACGCGACGAGATGTTCCGGTCCCAGAAGATCCAAGAAGACGCGGCAAATGCAAACCGCACCCCGGCCCCCCGCTATGCAGTTGATGACAAGGTATGGTTATCAACCAAGAACATCGAGACCAAGCGACCATCCAAGAAACTGGATTGGAAGCGCATCGGTCCCTACAGGATCAAGCGAATGGTTAGTCCCTACGCTTATGAGTTGGACCTCCCCGCCACGATGAAGGTGCACCCCGTCTTTCACGTTTCCCTGCTGTCTCTTGCATCAGAAAACCCCGTCCCCGGTCAGAAACAACCTCCTCCTCCCCCGGTTGAAGTCGGAGGTGAACAGGAGTGGGAGGTCGACGCAATCCTGGACTCGCGAAAGCTACGAGGACAACTACAATACCTGGTTCGGTACACAGGCTACGACGACCCCTCTTGGCAGCCCCCATCAGACCTCGAACATGCCCCTGAATTGGTCAGGGACTTCCACTAATCGCTACTCCACGCAAGCCTAAGCCTAGCAGGAGCTAGGCCTTGAGGAGGACCTAATCTATAACGGCGTGCCAAGACTTCGCGTTAGGTTACTAGGCTTACCGCTGCACGGCAAGATGTCAGCGACTCGGTTAAGCATTCTCGGGTTTCCATTTGTAATCAGGTTTCCTTTGGGTTCTATGGGTTTCCGTCACACGGGTTAGTAATCGGTTCTCGGCGATGGATATATATATGGGCCTGTCCTCTCCTTGTCTCTCTTTCCTTTCTTCTCTACGCAACCTTCCTGTTCTCTAGTGTTATATTGTTTGTCTTTAGTTCTCTACGGTTATTATAGTTGTGTTACTAGTTTTAATATATATCGCTCACAAGCATTATAGTTCCTTCCCACGCCTATCGAACCCATAGTCGAACTCATACTAGTAGTTCTCACGCTCCATAGTCCCTAACCTGCTTGTGCTCCTTGGTTCCCCTCGTCCATAGATCATAGCCCATGACCGCAGAGCGAGTGCTCTACTGGTACCTTCGAGTTCACTACTTCGTACGCGAGATCATCTATCTTCTCGTCCCCGAACTATAGAGACCTTCCCCGCTCTTCGCCAAGTAACGCCAAGACCTCCGTAACACCACAGGACACGAATGCACTGGCCACCCGCCTTGCGGAGCTTCACAATGCCCTCAAAGCCAAGATGGAATATGTTCAAGCCGGTCAAGAGGAGAACGCGAACCGACACCGTCTCCCTTCACCATCTTACAGAGTAGGTGACGAAGTATGGCTAAACGCAAAGAACATCCAGACTACTCGGCCCTCCAAGAAGCTTGATTGGAAACGCCTCGGCAGGTTTAAGGTCAAAAAGGTTATAAGCCCTTACGCATACGAACTCGTCCTTCCCGCTTCCATGAAGATTCACCCAGTTTTTCATACGTAAAAACTTGAGCCCTGTGCCGCTAACCCTCTTCCTGGTCATATACCCCCCCCGGCACCCCGGTTATTGTCGAAGGCGAAGAAGAATGGGAGGTCGAGGAAATCCTTGATTCACGACTACGCTATGGGAACCTGTTACGCACTGAACCGGAGGGACAGAAGAAGACCGGAGATAGCGGAGTTACGGGAGCGGGGTCAGGGTTAGGTATTGGACCACGCGACGAAGCACCAAGAGTCACAACACGACGGAACGTATTCGAGAGGGTCGGGCTATAAACGACGGGAGGATTCTGGCGGGATCGGGCTTGATGCCGATCGAAGAGATTTCAGGAGCTCGGAAACGTTACGCGAAGCGAACGATGTTTGGAAGGTTTACCGTAATATATTTTTAATACCCAAGGACATAAAGGAATAACCCGTAGAGAAACAAAGACCCAAACTAAAAGAACCCCAATACAACAGGAAGATTGCGTGAGGAAGAAAGAAAAAGGAAGACAAAAGGGAAAGTGGAGCCATATATATACAACTGACGCTGAGACGCTGAGATATGATTAATAATCTGCGCGACGGAAACTCACGGAAGCAAGTCAAGGAAAATTACAAGGAAGAGAAATGATCGTTACACGAAAACCCGAAAGACAATGCGCTGAGAACGCAAAGCGATATCCTTCCTCCGCAATCCAAACCAAGACACGAAAACGCCGTTAGAGAACCTCCAATACCTGGTGCGATGGAAAGGCTACGACGCCCCGACGTGGGAACCGTTCGAGAACATTTCCAACTCCCCAATCCTCCTGACATGTTTCCACCGTCTCTACCCCACCGTTCGATTACGTAACTCATCGCGATTTTAGCCTAGAGAGGAGCTACTATCACGACCATCACCGGCAAACGCCAGCTGCTCCATTACCAAGCAGGCGGTTGGGAAGCAGAGTTGTATGAGTAACGATTCTCGATTTCCTAGTTGGGTTTCTTTGTACTAGTCGTTATCGCCAAGACGCTTCCTTCTCAGATATTTTTTCTTCCTTGTCAGAATTCTTCGACGGCGCGACAAAACCCGTAGGGTTTATGCGGTTTCTTCGGCTATGGGTCTTCAAGATATATAGTCGCCGCTTATTTCCTGTTTTCCTATTTCTTTCTTCTTCACGCAACGCCTTCTTTTCGCTAGTTAGTTAGATGTTGAATATACTGATACTTTGGTTTTCCCCTCGTCGGTAGTCACCGACCCTTTAGTTCTAACGGCTGCCAGATCTCGATTTGGGTCATGGAGGAAGGATATCGCTTTGCTCTACGATTGTCTTTCGGTTATCACTTGTTTGGATTTCCTTTCGAGCTCGTGAAGCCATTTCTCTTCCCTGAATTTTCCTTATCAAGGCTGAGTTTCCGCTATGCATTATTAATCCTGTCTCGGTGTCTCGGTGCCACTTGTATATATATGGCTCTACCTTCCCTTTGTCTTCCTTTCCTTTCCTTTCTTTCTCAGGCAATCTTCCTGCTGTATTGGGGTTCTTTTAGTTTGGGTTTTATTTCCTCTACGGGTTATTCCTTTGCGTCTTGGGTCATGAAAATATATTACGTTAAAACCTTTCAAACATCGTTCGCCTCGCGTAACATGTCCTAGCCCCTGAAATCTCTTCGATCGGTATCAAGCCCGATCCCTCCAGAATCCCCCCGTCGGTTATAGCCCGACCCTCCCGAATACGTTCCGTCGTGATGTGCCTCTTGGTGCTTCGTCGCGTGGTCCAATACCTAACCCTGACCCCGCTCCTGTGACTCCGCTATCTCCGGCGTTCTCCTGTCCCTCCGGTTCAGCGCGTAACACTAGTCCCTAGTATCTTGAACCTCCGACGGTACCAAGCCCGTCCCCTTGTCTACCAAGTCCCACGAAGCGTACTCCGAGTCGCTCCTCCTGTCTAGTCACGACGTCGTCCGTTAGAAAACCGAAAGTGCAGACAAAGTACAAGAGACAGGGGGAGCTTGGTGGAAGCCACTTAGACCAAGCTGTCCTCGTTTCCCCATGCCTGGCCCAGGGCAAAGTGAAAAGGATTATTGGAAATTACAGGAGCACCAAAAGAATCATAACCCGAAGAAGCAGAAGCACCAAGAGAATCAGAAGGAAAAGATGACCCAGAAGAACCGGAACCAGAAGCAGCAAAGGAAGAAGAAGAAGAAGAAGAAGAAGAACCCGAGAGACCAGAAGAAACGTTAGAAGAACCAGAAGCAGAACCAGAAAGAAGAGCACCGTGCATAGTGGCCGCGGCGCGGATAGGACAAGCGGGGGCAGGGGCAGGGGCACGGCGAACAGCCGGGCACTCCTGAGCAAAATGACCCGAGCCTCCACAATACATGCAGAGGCCTTGGGAGATGCGGCGGGAGCGCTCAGCAGGGGACAGGGGACCACGGGTGGGGACACGGAGGTTAGACAAATCCATGGGGGCTACTCCCCCGGGGGCATGAGAAGGATGGGCAGAGAACTGGGGAACAGGAACAGGGACAGAAATGCAGGGGGCTGGAGCTTGAGCACGCGGGACATGGGCAGAGAAGGCTGGACGGGAGCGAACTTTTGCATCCCTGATACGATTGTCCAACTGTTGAAGTAGGAGGATGTACTCGTTCAGAGTGTGCGGAACCGCGTAGTGGATCATTGCCTGGCGGAGATCGTGGGAGAGGCCCTGAGTGATGGAGTATTTCTTCGCACTCTCATTCCATTTGACATCTGCGACCAATCGCTGAAACTCCGCGTAATATGTTGAGAAGTCTCGAGTTCCCTGGAAAGACTTTCCAACTTGCGCTCGGCAGTGACTACTCGGTCGGGATCTCCGAACGCGACTTCCAGGATGGTGACAAGGGCTTCTAGGTTGGCGAGTTCGATCTGCTCACCCTGATTGTTTCGGAGTAAACAGATGAGTTCGCGTTGTTCCGCGATATAGGAACGCAACTCCATTACCTCACGCTCTAATTCGGGGATGGCTCCCGCGACATTGTCAGCGTTGGCTAGGGCTGCGCGAGCCTGTTCTCTCTGAGTGCGGATGTTTCCAATAGTGGTTGCTAGGTGGATAAACAGTAGGGAGGGATCCTCTGCGTACTGTTGTTGAAAATCTTCGAGTGTCTGGGGGCTGGCCCAATTACCGGCCGTAGAGGTAGTCATGGTCTCGGGCGTACCAGGAGTCGATGTAAATCGCACGCAACGTAATCTAACGGACGACGTCGTGACTAGGCAAGCGGAGCGACTCGGCGTATGCTTCGGAGGGATAGGAACTCGGGGACGGGCTTGATACCATCGGAGGGTTTCGGGAACTAGGAACTGGAGGGTCGGGTTGGTTACCGACAAGGATAAAGAACCAAAGTATATTCAAACTAAATTCTCGACTAACGAAAAGAAGACGTTGCGTGAGGAAGAAAGAAAGAGAGATAGGAAAGACAACGGAGATTATATACAGAAGACCCTTCACGCAACCGAATCCCAAAGAAACACGTAGAAACCCCACCGATTTATCATCACACCACTCCGAATAGCAAATTATAGGGAAGAGAGAAAATATACAAGGAAGAGCTGTGCCGTAGCAACACCTGACGCAAGTAACAACCAAATAGGAAAAGCCTAGCAATCCATTACTCATACAACCCTGCTCCGCAACTGCCTCCTTGGTAGCGGTAACGGCTTGGACTTAGCCTGTCGGCTACGGTCCGTGATAATCAGATGTATTTATTTACAGCTCTGAAGGATCTTGTGGCTCAAAGTAAGACTGAGTTCCAGAATATAGTGATGCTTTTAAGTGACATTTTTGCAAGTGAGAGTTGAGGCTCCATATGTTAGCATCACAGACCAGCGCTGTCAGCCAAGGTCCAGATCCTTTTCATGACCAAGGTGGCAATTTTGAAACAGCATTGTGTGAGTAATATTGAGTTGATGTTTATTATTTTGGGCTAGGCTGCATGAAAGGTTGCTGTAGTGTGGGTTCTTCTCTATATCTTTTCTCTCTTCCTAAACTTTTATAAGTCAGGATACTGTGATGGTAGTCATCAGGATCCCATATGTTCCGGTTGCACCAAGGAATTATTGGGCTCAGTAATGCATATATAGGTATTGCTGTCTTTTCTTTCACTCTTTCCTTTCTTCTCTACGCAATGTCTTCTTTCTGCTATTTAGTATTTAGTTCAATATATTTGGATTCTTGGCTCTTTATCTTGTGTTGGTATTAAGTCTGACTATATAGTTTCGAGTACCCCTGCCTCTGACTATCAAACCTGTCTTTATGTTCTAGTTCTCTACGAAGTGTACCCCAAATCGCTCGTACTGCCTAGTCCGCCCTTGTTCGTTAGACTCCCACTGGAGGATACAACAAATTCTAATCACATATTTAATTTTCATATACCCTATTAAATAACAGTATGTAAGTTCGATCAAATAAATTGCCAGTTCACTTATTCATTGATATTTGTGGCTCGGTCGTGGTTGCCTTCACTACAAAATCGGCCAAACTTGTTGGATGCGACTGTACCGGGTGTTAACGGTAAATACGAAGAATCTGATAAAGGAATCTTGCTGTGAAATAGGTGCGTTTATCTTATCTGATTCTCGGTATTTATGGTTAACCCCCGGTACACACAGGTGTCCACAGCTGCATAATTTCCATATCTTCACGGCCCCTCGCCATCGCCTTCATCTCCAGCTCTATCTCCACCTCAAACATTTCTCTACCTCCATATTTCAACATCTATACTGACACCTGTATAGTCCCCTGGTTTGATGCCTAATCGACGCCTAAAATCACGCCTAATTGAACACCTAATTCAGCACCAGATCGATGCCTACCTCTTCAGCAAAGCGGCTCCTGATTAGACTCCAAATCCGGCACCAAACCAGCAGGTCTTAGTACCAAACCAAACACTGACTCACGTACCGAATCAGGCACCGAATCGAGTACCTAATTAGCTCCAAATCGGCACCGATTCTGGCACCAAATCAGGCACCAAATCATCCCCCAAATCAGCACCTTATTCGACTCCGGATAAGGCACCGAATCGACACGGTTCCTAGTGGCAGATAGATAAACATACTGCAGGTGCAGGGCGGATAAGTGGAGGGCGCTGATGGGGATTAGCATGTATAGCTCAAAAGTCCTGTGACAACGGCCACAACACACCAAAATATGGAATTCTTGGCGACACTCCCTAGGCATCATCACCAATTGATAGACTTTGGGATTCAGAATATAGATTTAAAAAGTATCAAGATACCCCCTGTCAAAATATCAGGCATTAATTTTCAGTTGTGGGCGGTGTAGCAAGCTCTAAAAGTTTTCGATTCACGTCAAGAACTGGTATTGGCAAGAAGATCAACAGACCATCTCTACTACGGGGGTTAATACAGTTCCTACTGGGCAGTCTTTGGATGATTTTCTGGACACCATTCCTGACGCCTTTCCTGCTCTTTGAGGTCAAATATATAACAAAGTTTATATGGCTGATATGGCGAACTATTAGTTAAGGATCAGGACCTCACCGGTTTAGATCTCTTAAGTCAAATCATGTTTTTAGGGGGGCTGAGATTTATTTGACACATTTCTGAAGCCTTGCTGAAGCATTTCCTATCCATTCCCTATGCATTTCCCTCTTCATTTCCGAAGTATTTCCTGTCTATTTTGCATTTCCCTATACATTGCCGATGTATCGCCTGTACATCGACAATATATTACCCTATACATTGCCGATGCATTTCCCTATAAATTGCCGATGCATTATTCTCTCATTGCCGATGCATTGCCCTCTCATTGCTCACCCATTGCCCACCCATTACCGATACAAACAGAACACAATTCCGTCGCAGCACATTACTAATGCATATTGCGCTAACACAATCCGCATGCATTTCTCTCCGGTGGCAGAGCATCCACAAAAATTATTACCACCCATGCAACAGTAATTTTATTTTAGATTTGGATTCTGGTTTGGACTCTTCAAATGATTCAGTAGACTCTGATAAATCACCACCCACTATTATTTATTGTTGAAATCCGGGTAAAACTTTAAAAATCGGTCATTTTCATTGATATTGGGCTGTGGTTTGGGCTGTTGTCCCGGGATCCCTGAACAATTTTTTTTTTTTAAATCATATCTATTCATGTTTCTAGGTACAGAAAGTTCGCATGCAGTATAAACTATGGCGTAAAGAGACCTATCCCCAACAAAATATCTAGCGCGCGTCCCCTAAAATCAAACAACAAAGCAAACACAAAAGAGAAGAAATTTTTACAAGAAGGTTTAAACGCAAACAAAAGAAAGCAAGTTAACGCGAGGGCCGTAGGCCCGAGTGCCATCTGTGGGGCTTTTCATTGATTGTGGGGGGGGTCACGAGGGCCGTTTATGGACCTCCTGTCGAGATGGTGGAGACGGAGCTCAGGGAGGATGATTCTGCTGAGCCTGTTTGGAGGGGGGATGTGATTTCCCTTCTTGGGAAATTGCCTTTGGCGGAGGTGATGGTGATGTTGAGGGCCCAGGTGAGGGTGCAGTCATGTCATATTTCTTCCAGGGACGAGACTTGGTTTAGTAGTGGGTGACGGTGTTTGGCGGTGGCGGTGCAGGTGAGTATTGCGTGATGAGGTGTTTCCTCTTCCTTCTCGAATCTTTGGCATAGGGAGGAGTGGTGTTCGTTAATCCATGACTTTTGGGCGCGAAGGTAGCTTTTGTTGGCCCTCATCTGGTGGATTCGGGTTGCGGCAAATTTGTGGAGGTTTGTGAAGGGGAGTCGTTTGAGTGTGAGGGGGTGTTTGTAGTAGTCTGGGGGGGGTATGATGCCTGCCAGTTTGCGAGGAGTTGTTGTTTGGCTGCCATTGCCTTTTTCTGTGGAGGGATCCCTTCGTCAATGAGGGGGTGTATGAGTGAGCAGAGGAGCTCGATGGGGAGGTGGGGAACTCCTTTGGACGCGTTGGAGTTCCACTTTTTGGGTGGGTTGGGTTTGCCTTTTAGGAGGGCGGCGTGGGAGTAGACTCTTTCAGGGGAGGTGGTCGGGAAGGAGTGGTTGGTTCTTCCGGTTATTGGGTTGTTGAGGGAGGAGGCTTTGAGGATGCGTATTCCTTGTTTTCGCTTCAGGAAGAGGCAGTAGAGGTCGAGGGGGGGAGCGTTGGCTTCTGCCCAGAGGACTCTCTTGTTTGTGGCTCTGAAGCACCTGGTGGCCCAGCGTAGGACCGAGTTCCAGAAGGTGTTCATGCTCTGGAGTGATGTTTTGGGGGTGAGGGTGGATGCCCCATATGTGAGCATTGGGCGTATGGCTAGGAGGGCTATTCTCATACAGTTGGCTCAGGACAGGCCTTTGCCGGCTGATGAGAAGCGGGAGCTGATGTCAAAGGCAGACCTCGCTGCTGCGAGTCTTCTTTGGAAGTATTTGTCGGGATTGAGGTTGGGAGAGAGCCAGAAGCCTATCCACCGGACTATATTGCTGGGGTAGAAGGGTTGGCCGTTGAGGTTGATGGGCGTGGTGCAGGGGGGGTTGGTGTTCCTGGGGGGGCACCAGTGCATGAGTTCAGTCTTGTCGACTGAGAAGTGTATGTTGTGGGGGGCGGCCAGGGCAGTTATTTTTTCGTAGTGTTCTTTTAGGGTTGTGATGTTATGGGAGTAGGAGGGTGACGCGACGGTGATTACAAAGTCGTCAACGTACGATATCGTGATGCCTGAGTGGGGGTCGTATTTGTGTAGAAAGTTTACGTATATGATACAGAGGAGTGGGGAGATGGGGGATCCTTGGGGGACGCCTACTTGTACTGCTGTTGGGGTTTTTGGGGATCCTTTGAACAGGAGGGTGATGTACCTGTCAGATAGGAATGAGCAGACCCAGTTTGTTATGTATCTTGAGACGTGTTTCTGTGCGAGGATCGGTGCCAGGGATTGTTTGAGGACGTGGTCGAACCCGTCTTTAACGTCTAGGAACATAGTGGAGCATTTGAGCTTTGCGAGTTGCATTGCTCGTATTTCGTGGTGGAGGGTGGTGGCAGCGTCGGCAGTGGATAGTCCTGCGACGGAGCCGCATTGGAGGGGGTCGATAAGACCGTTGGCTTTGGCGACTTTCGCTAGTCGGAGGGTGATGATTTTCTCCAGAATCTTGGAGAAGGTCTGGAGGAGGACGATGATTCTGTACGCTGATGGGGAGGTGTAGTCTGGCTTATTGGGTTTGGCAAGTATCACTCCGTTGACTTTCTTGAGGGAAAGGTGGTGATAGCCGAGAGAGATCAGCGGGTTGAGGAGAGAGGGGATGATGGATGGGTTGCACCTGTGGACCCCTTTCCAAGTTGAGTAGGGGATGGTGTCGGGCCCAGGGCTGAAGAGGTTGGATGTGGGGGAGAGGGCCTGTTGGACATCTTCTGGAGTGATGGGGGGGACGTCTTTGAAATGGATAGGGGGGGGGGGAGGGTTCTTCTGGTCTGCTAGGAAAGAAGGCTTTGATAAGGTTGTCGTTGAGGAGGGATGGTGTGGGGGAGTTGGGTAGGGTGGGGATTCTGTCTTCAGTTTTGAGTTATTTTCTTGATCCTCCATACGTCGCGGGTTTTATGCCTGCTATGAAGGAGTTCCAGTGGTCCTGTTTTGCTTGTTTGATTGCGTTGAAGGCTGGCGAGCTGGCTCGGGGGGGGGCTCTGCCTTTTCTGAAGTCCCTGTGGACCGAGTGGAGGATGGTGCGGAGTTGGGACAGGTTGGGGTTCCACCAGGGTTTGGACCACTTTGTGATTGTTTTGGATGGGGTGTGTAGCTTGAGGAGGGTGACGAGGGAGTCTAGTGACTTCTCGAACCAGTCGTCTATCATTGCTGGGAGGGGTCAGGCTGGGGTGGACCAGTTGCGGAGTCCTTTCTCCAGGGATAGCCAGATTGTGAGCTTCCAATTGGGGAGGGTGGTTGGGGATAGGTCTGAAGATGGGAGGTGAAGGGTCATGGCCAGTGCCCGGTGGTCGGAGCCAGTGGCGTTTGAGAGGGGGAGCCATTTGCGGACTAGGGGTGTGGCTCTGTGATTGGAGAAGGCAAGGTCGATGACGCTTGACCTTTTCTTTTGGTCTGGGGATAGCCTGGTGTAGATTCCAGGGGTGTTGACTAGGGAGAAGCCTGTGTTTGTCGCGGCCTCAAAGTATTGTTGTGAGAGGCGGAGTTCGTTGCTGGAGAAGGTTCTGGTGGGGTCAGCTGAGGGAGAGTGGATGTTGAAGTCTCCTAGCACGATTGCAGGGTTTTCGGTTCATTTGAAGACTAGGGGGGGTTGAGGGATCGTGTTGTGTTGCTGATCTGTCTGTTATAGACAGATGATATGGTAACTGTAGTGTGAGTGCTTGGGCCTGAGTTGCAGAACACGTTGGCTGTGATGATGTCCCCGCGGTGTGAGGGGACGGTGGTGAAGGAGTTTTTGTCTAGGAGGTTTGTGGAGATGTACAGGCATGCGGAAATTTTATCGTTCGCGGAGGTGGGGGTGGGGTTATGAGGGTGAAAGAAGGGACATGAGGGGGTTTGCCTTTATGGAGACGGGGTTCTTGTATGGCGATGATGTGTGTTTTCTGTACCATTGGTATTGAAAAGAGTGAGAGGAGGACAATGTTGCTGTTCGCGCAATTGTGTTGGATGATGCGGAGGAAATGTTTTTCAGAAGGTTGTGGTGCCATGATTAGACGAGGATGGAGATGGGTTGTGGAGCGTTGTCTGGTGCGGTGTCCATTTCGCCTGAAGGGGGGGAAATAGCTTCCTCGGTTCTCGTCTTGGTGCGGGCGGCAATTTTGACGGGGCATTTAGCGTCATAGGCGGTGTGGGTGCCATTGCAGTTTGCATATTTGAGGATGGAGGCCCCGCAGCAGGCGGGGATGGGGGCTGAGTGGCCTTTACAGGTTGGGGTCAAGATCGGTGCTCTGCCTTATGTGGCTTTTAGCGCAGATGGGGCAGGTGGGGAGTTTGCATCCCATGGCCGAATTTGCAAAGATTTACATTGGGTGGAGGGGGAGGCTGACCACATGACGACGCATCGGCGGGGTCTGGAGTAGAGGCGGACTGTGTCCCCGAGCCTGGAGGCTTCGTCTGCGGAGACAGTGACTACGATAGAGGAGGTGGGTTTGGCATTTCTGGTGGTGTCGTCTTTATTGAGGAACCTGGTGGCGATGGGGGTGATTCCTGTGGCGAGATTGAAGATTTCGGAGAAGCTGGTATCGAGCGTTTCCTTATTTTCAAAGTCGTATAGTGGTACTGCGTGGATGGCGATGTCTACGTTGTTTGGTGCTGGGCGGAAGAGCTGGATGGGATTTTCGGGTGTGTTGATTTTGTTGTTGACCAAGGCGGTCATTGCCTCAAACCATGGTGAGTAGATGTCGACGTGGACAGTTGGGGCAGGGAGGACTGTGACGGTGCCTTTGGGACTGATGGAGACTGAGAGGGAGGTGATGGGTGCGGCGAGGGATTCTTTGGCGAGGAAACGGCCTAGTTCCACTGAGAGGTCTGTGGCCACGCGTTCTGATGCTTCGATGGGGGCGGGTGGGTTCTGTTCGCGAAGAACCTTCTCTGGGCAGTTGGGATTGCTCTAGGGGTGTTCGATGGTGGGGGAGGGGGGGTCTTGGGGGAGGGTCTTTTCTTATTTTTGACCTCTTTCTATTGGTTGAAGTTTTCACTCGCGGTTTGGGCGTAGGACTTGGGCTTTTGGAAGGCCAGCCCTTTTCTGATGCGGTGACGGGCGTCATCACCCACTGAGCCACTCAGCTTTGCCATTGCCGCGATGTGGGGGTCAATGAGGGGGGTTTGGGTGTGGTTTCTGTTTTTGTTGGTGGGGGGGGAGGAGGCCTGTGGAGGCTCTCTGCCCGTTCTATCCTGTTGTTGGTAATGGCCGCGGCGGACTTCAGGTCTTTGATGCCATCTTCGATGATGTTGAGGCGTTCTGTGTGTTCCTCTGCTGTGCCAGCGAGGATGGCCAGGTTGCGGTTGATGTTGAGGAGGAGGAGGAGGGAGAGTCTTACGTCGTCTTGACTGCCTTCATGATTGAAGATGCTCTCAGTGAGGTTGGCGATGGGTAGGGAGTCATCATGTCTTCCATTTGTGAAGTCGCTGTCGAGGTGGCCGACACCAAGGCTTTCCCAGGCTCTGGTGAGGAAATTGGGGGGGGGAGGCATTCTGACAGGGGTGGTGGTGATGAATGAAGCTTTTGAAGTAAAGACTTTGTGGTGTGTGTAACCTGGTTGCAACGCAGTTTCTGGGGGTTTATTTCAAAAATCGAGTATTTAGCGGACGAGAGGGATGGGGATCCCTGAACAAGAGCTATATCAAATTATACTCGCGCTAACGGATTGAAGCCGCTTAGACAACAGCCACTCGCCACAGTTCATTGAGAGGCTCCAAACCGGCCGCGTGACTATAGCGGGGTAGACAATACCCAGCATAAAATAGTTTCTGCCACATGACCTCACTCTAACAGTGCTAAAAGGGCGTCTGCAGCGCAATAGGCACCCAGGGCGAGGCAAAACGAGCCCAGACGAGAGATGGAGAAGCCCAAGCGAGACTTTAGTCTGGGACTCAAAGGGCGGTCCAGTGGCGCCCGGGCATGGCTCTAAGCTTAGTGAAACTAATTTTGACGTTTCGGCGCCCTGGACGAGACCTACTTTCTTGCCGATGTTCCTAGTACTCTTCTGTATCCATTGGCATATATTCGAACCAACTCTAAAGCGTTGCCCCTCCCTCTCTCAACCCTAGGACGTCAAATTCAACATTAAGGAAAAGGAATGATTCCTGGGTATATTCTAAATGGAGATACGAATCCCCGCTGGGTACATAGCCAGATCAAAGCTCCAAAAGGCCCCATACTGTTAACCAAAGATGAACATTGAGATATGTACATACATTCAAATATTTCTTGGGTCTAGCAAGAGTAACGTCTTGATAAGTCCTTTTTCATATAACTATAGAGTATATATGACCCTGACTAGTAATATACATACCCGGTTTTAGCAATTATGAGAAAGGTTTAAATCTTCGAATCACAACCTTGAGCTACTACCTACACGATAATGTATGAAAAAAGAGATCTTAGTTCATTACGTTTCATGGAACCTTTACCCATTATCCTGAAACCCGCCTTGAATGTATAGAAGATATCAAGAGACAGACACTATGAGTCCTACAGCTTAGGCTGAAGGTATCGGATACGCAGGGTTATATGAAAATAAGTTCTACAAATCAACAGAGCGCCACATGTCACCTACATGAATATTTCCACAAAAGATATGAAAGATGTTCGCCAGGTGAACTATCCTAACCTAGGCCTTTTTGATGCATGCGTGTCTAAGAGAATATATCAGTATTTCCTTTATTCACGGTTTGTTCTGGTATTTCTCATTCTTAAGGGAGACTATACCGTTCGGCGACATAATAGAATCCGATCGAGGGGTCATTGTTGTACTCATTGAAGGGTCAGCAGGCGAGGCATCTGGAAGTCCGTCCTCATGAGGGGCAAGTCTCTCGGTACTGCGTGCTGGACCAATAAAGTCAAGAACCTTTTGAATGTGGTCATAGGAAAAATCCTCTCTACGGGCCTTGGAAAGTGAGCGGCCCAGAGCTACTGCATGCTGGATCTAAGACAATAGTTATTATTAGTGGTCCCTACATCCACTCATAGTTTCTCGATAGGTAAACTTACCATTCTACCATTAAACTTGAGCTGTGATAGCTCTGTCAGGTGATGTTCAGGAAACGCATGATTCTGCTCTGAAATGAAATAGCTCCAGAGTTGTTTCCTTGAGTACATGTCAAGTTCTCTAAAACGAAGATTAAAATGAACCCGACCTTGATATTAAACAAAAGATTAGAATAAGACTTTTCGTTCATGAAGCGTGAAAGGAATTCAACAAAAAATAAGGAGAAGGGGGTGACTACTCTCAAGTGCCTTATCAAATGATTCTACCCGATTGCTTGTGAGAACAATGATTCCTCTGTAATACTCCAACTGTCGAAGAAAGATCGAAACTAAAGAGTTTCTCTTCACATCGAAGCTTGTTCTTTGCTCCAAGAACACATCCGCTTCATCAAGTAGGAGCACGGCATTCCACATAGTGCCCTGCCTCAATATCTTTGTAAGGTTCCTATCCAGCTCACTAGGCGTAGAACCTAGTTCACTTGATGATATGGAATAAAGGGGTCGGTGAGATATTTCTGCAACAGCCTCCTAGTCATTCTTAGCTTCGGTAGACTTCGAGTAACCACCGATAACCATCATAGGGTCTTGGGACGTACAGCCGTAACGGTCTTCCCTACGCCAGGGGGGCCCGTAAAGAGCATTACAAGCCCCACTCCCTTCCCGGGGACAATATCCTCTGATCGCCCGGGTGCAGAATCACTCTCATGTGCTATAACAAAGCTGCGAATCAAGTCCTTTGTTGTTTTCTCTAGGACCACATTATCTAGCATGTCATCTGCCCACTGAATAATTGCGACATATTGTATGGGAATGAATCCTTTAACCAGTTGTCAATGATGAATGTTTTATCGCCTGTCTTCCCAGAAACACGGAAATACATACCCCACTTCTTATGTTCCATGATGAAACCAGGTAGCCAGGTGTTGCATAACTGTAGCTCTGTTTCATGGAGTGGCAAGTGTTCGATTCGTTGAACGGATGGTTTATTCCCCGGTCTTTCAAGATTCCAGAATGTTGCTGGGTCTATCATGACGCGATTCCTTAAATCGAACTGTGATATTGTGTCAGCTATATTATACTAGTACCAGCCTAAGAATTACTCTTTAGTTACTTAGACTACTGATCCATCGCAACTATGCCCAGAGAAAAGCGGATAGGAGAAGGAATAGTAAGCCACCTTTATTCCGGTGTGATATTGCTCACCAGAACTCTCACCAATAGCTTCAGCTATCCCAATATAACGAACGTAGGTCTTTCCCAAGTGGCATAGCTGGGTAAATATCCGTCCCCTATCTACAAAGCTGCGTTCTAGCCTGGCACGTGAAGGGTGAAAATGGAAAGGGAAAAATGGAAGTGTTGTGATTGGCCTAGTCCCGGTGAACTCATCGATTGTGAACTTTTCCTTTTCATATCCCACGTTCTTCCCATCAAAGTTGATTGATTTGCAGTTCAGGCGGAATCCGTTGGGTAGCTCTATTGGTAGTTGAAGTGTGAGTAAACGCCCACTGAGTGCCTCCTCACTAGTTTCAGTGAAAACGAGACTATTCGCCTAAATATCAGCCAGAGTAACTGAAAGGTTATATGGGGTGGATCGTATGCAAGAAGCTGTTCTGAAAAGGTAACCTCCATCTCATACTCGGACCCGAGGAAGGAGATTAGTGCTGCAAGGTGAGCCTGGGCCTGCTCAGGATTTATCAAGAATATGAGCGTGCCAATGTCCAAGTTTCGCAAATCATCTAGGAAATGATAAAGAATATGGGGAGATATCTGGGTGAAAATCAGCAAAAGCTTGGTACGTTACAGGTAGAAGATAAATTCAGATGGAAGGGTGGTCGAGTTTACATACTTCGGACGAGTTCCCAATCACAGATAGACCCTCCACATTGTGTACAACAGCATTGATGATATCCCCAAGCTCTTCAGACTTTATGATGAGAATGGTATCCTGGTATTGTTTCTCTTGGTCTAGATTCCGGCGGACTAGGAATGCGAAATCTGAATATGTATCTCGAGCTAGAACGATTTCAGAGGGGGTTTCGGTAACTCTCCATTCGGCGTAATCAAGGTCGTAGCTAGGCACAGGTTGGAAAATACCATCAGTATATGAATTTATATAGTATAACAATATGGTATGAACCCACTATCTATCAATGCGTTTATACAATGGTTTTGGTGGTCTTGGTGCTTCACGTTCCCTGCTCAGACTCTTGGCTGCATTTCGACTTCCAGTTCCCCCTCCGCCTGCGCTGGTACTGGGACTGGGACTGGGACTGGGACTGGGACTGGGACTGGTACTCATAACTCAGACGAGATTCTGTTAGTATGTTGTAGATGTAGCGATGTTAAGTTTTAGGTAGGTTTAGCGATTTTTGAGGGAAGTTGGTTGTTGTATAGACACTGGCTTCAAGGCTAGCTCCTGTAGCATTGGTTGTAGTAGGTATGTATGTGCTAAATGTATGTACATGCATGTCCTTAGCAATAGGTGTAGTAGGAATTACAGTGCTTCTCTTTCTGAGCTGACGCCGCCCTGCCAGACAAACAACCCTTGTCCTCAGCATTTGCACAGTTTGCTTCTTCTCCCTATATCAGGGCGCGAGAGAATATTCATAAAACAGGCCGTGCATAGAAACCCCAAGTGCCAGCCTAGCCGCTGGTCTTAAAGGTGATCAATAGCAAATGGCGTCGCTAATAACCTTTCAACCGAGCAAGCTATCAAAAGTCTGCTTAGACAAAGTCTGACCCCATTTATCCTCTAGACAGGATTTCTTCTATCTATTTTCTTGGTGAAGTTATTAGAGCATGAAAATGGGTGTTTTTATATATTTATTGTATGGTAAATAATTGACAGCATATGATGTGGAAGTTGCCAATTTCGCTAGAAGGACGGACCAGGTCACGAATTTGAACACTCTCTCTCAGCATGGGATAATAGGTCGAGTCCATGCGGTATCCTACTCACATTGTTTACCCTACACCGTCTCGATGATGCTGCAGCGCTGGCTATTACTACTGACTATTTCACTCCATTGGTGTACTTCCCCCTTCAATCTAATAGAATTGCATCTCCAAACTCGGGGGCGGTCTGGCCGAGGCTCAACGGGCAACTAAAGGCCGTTCCGCTGCACGTTGAAACGGAGTTTTGAGGGAACTTTTGTATGGCAACGGGATAACTCCATTTCATAGCTCCATTTGGTGGCGTTCAGCAACCCATTTTTATAACTCTGTTAAGGCTCTGAAACGGAGTTCTCGAAAAGTAGGTCTTACCTACTTTTCATTGTTGTAACGCCAAAACCCAAACTCCGTTTTCAAAAATCTCGCCTCACAGAGCCGTTGCTAAACGGAGTTTTGAAACAGCCTAACGGCCCTAAGCAATCCAAAGGGGTGGTGTATCGTGTCCTTGATCTTGACTCAATATTTAGCCCCGATCACCAAATACACGCCAATACAGGAAAGCTCTCGATATTGCTCTGCTGCCCACGTTGCGGAACGGCGTGTTTGACTAGGTACCCTATGTGAAGGAGAAGAAGAAATTACATTGCACATCGACTGGATGTTAAAAAGTACATGTATACGTCTGTGGAGCCTTGTTAAAATAAAAGAAAAAATGAAAATCACTGAACCAATTGGTTCCGTCCGATTCGTTTAGTTAGTCATGCTATAACTGCGCACTTCACAGTATGATTCGCACCATCCTGCACCCGTTACATGATATCTATATTTCACAAAAGCACACCTGGCGCGACAAAAAGACCCCCAGCCGGATCGACACCCAACGATCCCAGCCGAGGACTTTCCTTCACGTCAAGTAGGGTTGATTGGAAGATACCTTACTAGTACTCTAAACGGCGAATACCATACATAGGATTTACATCTTTTGGCGGTTGCAGTCGAGCCTCAACATACACCCATTTGGTTCACACTGCAGCGGACTCAGTCAGCTACACAATTTGAACAGAGACTCGCGCATTTGGACAGAAACTCATGCACATTGCAACCAATAGGAAGTGCAGGAGTTTCTGTTCAAACTGCTCGAATTCCTATCCAAAAAGCGCAGCTAAAACCTCTTGAAATAGTACGCTCTCCCGTGAGTCATAATACTATTGTGGCGGAATGTTTCATTTGTATTTGTCATACTTTCCTATGAGTCATCTTACTATGTCTTTCTTATGGGTTCTGTGTAACGACATTTATGTATAAATAAGGGGCGGTTTCCCCCTTCTCCTGTATCAATAAGTTAAAATCAACATCTCTATCTACTCTCTATATCTTTAGGTTATGAGCCCGGCCTAAGCCTAAAACAATCTCCCAAACGCTTCCAGCTTCAAATCCACTTCCACAATTAGTACATTTTATCATTATCACCTACAAACATGTCTCAAGAGTTCTTCAAGATTCCAACCCTCCCGTGCAAACTTGGTGGGCAGGCCCATTACACAGTTTGGCGGGATCTGTCCATGAGAATGTTAAAGGTTTATGATCTCTGGAACATTGTCAGCAGATCAAGCAAGCGTCCCGTCTATGAGGAAATCACTGTCACAGCCTCTTCAAAGGGTAAAGGGATCGACACCACTAGAGAACCCTCCACTGGTGATCAAGAAGAAGATGAACCCGAAACTTCCGACAATGCAGACGAAATCTCCACCTGGGACAGAAAGGATAACATCGCCATTATTTTCCTGCAAAGCAACATTGAGTTCGACATCATCCTCACTATTACCCTACCGGACTCTGCGTACCACCTTTGGACTCAACTTGAGGACAAATTCGATCGGAAGACTGTGGCCTCGCTATACTCATTGTTAACGAACATCACCACACACCAATAGACTCCTGATAAGGGCATGAAGGACCACGTTACCGGGTTCAACACCCTCTGGTCATCACTGCTTACCAGAACAAGCAACTGCACCGACAAGGGAAAAGACCCACTCGGGTATCACCTCCATCAGTTCGCGTCCATATCAGAAGTCAAAGCCTCCTTCCTCTTCCTCTCACTCAGACATGAATCACTTGAGTCGGTAGTCGACAACCTCCAATCCAAGCCAAATGTCACTTTCGAAGATATACAAGATAAGTTCTTGAACCTTGACGCCAGACGCAATCAGGATTCTTCCGAATCAGGAGCTGCCTACAGCATCAGGCGAGGACAAGGAGCACCCAACAACAACAACAGCAGAAGGAAACACCCAACTGCCAAGAAACAGTCAGACTTGACCTGCACATGGTGCACCAAAAACGGCGAATACGCGAAGGGACACACACACAAGGATTGCCGCAAACTCAAAGCTTACAAGGATAAAGAGAAGTCCGCTGCAAAAGGCAACCTTAACGTCGCATCAGGATCCGGCACAGTATTCCTGGCATACTTATTCTCAAAACCAATACCCTGCGAAGTGATTGCCCTGGACCTAGCTGAATACACCAACCCTCCTGATGTTGACATGACCGACGCATTCGCATTTGTCTCTGGTACCCCTCAATCTGACTCAAAGGCATGGATCTTCGACCCTGGTGCAACCAACCATATGACCGGAACCCAAGTTTTGGAACCCAGACTATACAGTGGCACAGTCACAGTTGGTGGGGGACACAAGCTGAAGGTAACCGGAATAGGTAATGTAACCATCAACGGATCACATGGCGTTATCACTGCAAAGACGCGTGTTCAGAATTCCCGAACTTGGTAATGTTAACCTGACGCCATGGGCATGCATCGCCAAAGGATTCACCGTCACCGGGACGAAACCGGCTTTACCATTTACAAACCGAACAACAAGCGACATCGCCGGTATGCTAATGTGAACTCTGCAAGCCTGTACATCTTCAAAATCAAAGATACAACTACGCGTCTCATCCGCCTTCATTAACCGATTGGCATCGGTAGCGGCGGGACATCTGCGCCACTCGCCCTTAAACTTCGGAAAATGCTCGCCGACCCCCAAATCTCTCCCTTACCTCGGTCAAATGTCGCTTACCAGCATATGAGCTGGCAAAATCACTTTAGCCAACTCACTCACTACTGGCTGAAACACGTTCCGCAAGCCCTAGAACTTTATCAGATTTCAGATCTGGCGGAGAATTCTCTCCACTCTGGTGATTACTGAGGTTACTACATGGCGTTCATGGATATTCTCTAGGTATCTTGCATGTTTACTTTTTGAAAAAAGTCCATACAGCAGCGACAATAAAAACTCATCGCGCTAGTCGAACCAGCTGGAAGCGAAAGGTAAAACGGTTTAGGAGGCGACAATGGTGGCGAATACATTGCCCAGGAACTCAGACAATTCTTCATCTCAAAAGGTATCAAACATGAGTTCACTGTCCCTACTCGCATGAGTCCAACGGCATAGCCGAGCGCTTCAACAGAACGATTACTACCATGGCCCGCACTGCCCTCCTGGAATACAACCTTCCAAAAAACCTCTGGAGTGAGGCAATCTATACCATGGTCCACATCAAAAATCGTCTCCCACACAAAGCGCTCCCAGAGAAAACACCATACGAGGCCATCACAGGTTACAAACCAGGTATTACGCGCTGAACCGGAGAGGGACAGAGGGGCACTAGGAGGGCAGGGTAACCTTCTAGAGTTCGGGAGCGATAAGGTAGATTATCTCGCGTACGAAGTAGTGAATACGAAGGTACCAATAGAGGACTTGTTCGGCTGTCATAAACTGAACCAAGAGGCACAACACGACAGAACGTATTCACGAGGGTCGGGCTATAACCGACGGGAGGATTCTGGAGGGATCAGGTTTAATACCGATCAAGGAGATTTCAAGGACTCGGACACGTTATGCGAGGCGAACGATGTTAAAAGACTTTGACGTAATATATTTTAATACCCAAGACACGAAGAAACAACCCGTAGAGAAAATAGAAACCTAAACGAAGAAAACCCCAATACAACAGGAAGATTGCGTGAGGAAGAAAGGAAAGGAAGACAAAGGGAAGGTAGAGCCATATATATACAAGTGATGCCGAGACTCCGAGACATGATTAATAATCCGCGCGACGGAAACTCACGGAAGCACGTCATGGAAAATTACAAGGAAGAGAAACGATCGTTATACGAGAACCCGAAAGAAAACCCAAAGGAGAAGTGATAACCTGAAAGACAATGCGCCGAGAACCCAAAGCGATACCCTTCCTCCGCAATCCAAACCAAGACACGAAACGCCGTTAGACCAGGTATCGGTCATATCCGCACCTTCGGTGAAACAATATTCGTCCACATCCCGGTCGAGGCACGCCCTCCTGGAACCAAATTGGATACAAGAGCCCTCACTGGACAATTCTGCGGATATGAAGATACGACCAAAATTTGCCGGGTTTACATACCTTCACAAAAGAAAGTTGTTTTATCTCGTCACTTTCGCCTCAAAGGTCCATCAGTAGGGGAAGACACACCCTTGCCAGTCATACCTGAAGCACCCTCAAAGCAAATCAGAATCAAAACCAAATCTCAGGACCCACTACCAAGTAGTTCAAAAAGGAATGAAGCAAGTATAGTGGGGGCCGGCTTAGCGGTACTCCTGAACGTACCCCGGTTAATGACTTTGATCCTAATGCTAACGATAATAGATATGATGACGACGATGAATTACAACAACAACCTTTACGAGAAATGATGGAACCCCGATCTAGAGATGCATCGGAAGATGAAACTCACGCAAGTATAGTGGGGGCTGGCTATTCGAGGCCCGACACTGAATGTCCCCGATAGAAGAAGAAGAAGAATCAGAACCTAATGAACCAACTCCGAGGCGCAACGTCTGCGGGAAAACCACCTGCCAAATCTGGATACCATGTCAGCGCCAGAAATCATATGAACCATCGTGAAGAAGCGATGGGCCAAACTCTGCGATGGCGGGCGGTATGGAAATTGAACTTGACTCCTTGGCTCGCAACAACACATGGAAACTGGTCGACATCCCCGATGATCGCAAACTGGTTGACTCCAAATGGGTATACAAATCAAATTCGGACCAGATGGCAAACCAACTCGGTATAAAGCCCGACTCGTCGCCAAAGGATTCTCACAAGTACCAGGCCAAGACTTCGACCAAACCTTTGCCCCTGTCACCCGCTATGAGACCATCCGACTCCTCCTCGCTCGCTGCCTACAAACAGGTGGCAAATGCGACCAAATGGACGTCACTAGCGCATTCCTATACGTAGAACTCCAGGAGAACATCTATATGAAACCTCCTCCCGGCTACCGCCGACCCGGACAAGCATGCAAACTAATCAAGTGTATTTACGGCTGGAAGCAATCGTCTAGGGAATGGTATGCCCGTCTCTCCAAAGCGCTACTCTCAATGGGATTTCACAGGGCAGAATTCGACTCTTGCGTCTTTATCCACTCAACAGGGGAAGTTATCATAGCAATCTATGTTGACGACATACTTATCTTTTACTGGTCATGTTACGCGCTGAACCAGAAAGAGACCGGGGGGCACCAGGAGGGCAGGGTAACCCTTCAGAGTTCGGGAACGATGAGATAGATTATCTCGCGTACGAAGTAGTGAACACGAAGGTACCAATAGAGGACTCGTGCGGCTGTCATAAACTAAACCAAGAGGCACAACACGGCGGGATGTATTCAGGAGGGCCGGACTATAACCGACGGGAAGGTTCTGGAGGGATCGGGCTTGATACCGATCGGGAGAACTTCAGGAACTCAGACACGTTACGCGAAGCGAACGGTGTTTATGGTGTTTAACGTAATATAATTAATACCCGAAGACACAAGAGAATAATCCGTAGAGAAATAAAACCCAAACTAAAAGAACCCCAATACAACAGGAAGATTGCGTGAGGAAGAAAGGAAAGGAAGACAAAAGGAAGGTAGAGCCATATATATACAAGTGGCGCCGAGACGCCGAGACACGATTAATAATCCGCGCGACGGAAACTCACGGAAGCACAGTAAGGAAAATTACAGGGAAGAGAAATGATCGTCACACGAGAACCCGAAAGGAAAACCCAAACAAGAAGTGATAATCCGAAAGACAACGCCGAGAACGCATAAACGATATCCTTCCTCCGCAATCCAAACCAAGCGCACGCCGTTAGAGATTAGGTCACTCTCTAAGGCCAGCTCCTGCTAGCTTAGGTTCTGGGATACTTCTCATGAAACTCTCGAATCAGTTCGGGAGAGTGTTCTAAGTCGGCTTGAGGTTGCCAGTAGGAGTCGGCGTACCCAACGTACCGAACCAAGTACTGGAGTTGGCCATGGCGGCGGCGGGAATCTAGGACAGCCTCAACTTCCCATTCTTGTTCGCCTTCGATCTCGACAGGTGGGGGGGGAGGCTGGTGTTGACCGGGGACTGGGTTCTGGGAGGCCAAAGACAGGAGTGAGACATGGAAGACAGGGTGGACCTTCATGGTGGCTGGCAGGAAGAGCTCGTAGGCATATGGGCTGACGACACGCTTGATGGGGTAGGGGCCGATCTGTTTCCAATCTAGTTTCTTTGAGGGCCGCTTGGTTTCGAGGTTTCTGGTGGAGCCAGACTTTGTCGCCGACAAGCGTCGAGCAGGGGTCCGATGGCGTTGGCGACTCTTCTTGGATCATCTGGGAAGCATCTCGTCTCGGAGGAATTCGACAACCTGGGACATGTCACGGGCCAACCCGTTGGCCTGGTCTTCACTGGTGGTCTTGCCATGTGTCAGGGGCCCAAAGGTCATGCGGGGATGTCTACCGTAGTTTGCCTGGAACGGGGACATGTGAGTAGTCTCGGAGGCATGATTGTTAGCGGCGAACTCGGCAAGGGGGAGGAAGCGGCTCCAGTCGTCCTGCTGGTAGGACACGTAGGCCCGAAGGTATTGTTCCATGACGGCATTGAACCTTTCTGTTTGGCCGTCAGTCTGGGTCGTTGAGAATCTGGGGGCGATCTCCAAGCGGGAACAGAGGGATTTCCAGAAGTCCGAGGTGAACTGGGTGCCACGGTCCGAGACTATGGTTTCCGGAGGCCATGGAGTTTCAGACATATTCCACGAACAGGTCGGCCAGAGTGCGAAGTCAACGTCGCCGGTGGTGGGGATTAGGTGCCTCATCTTGGTTAGGCGGTCCACTCCGACCAAGATGGTGTTGTATCCATGTGACTCGGGGAGACCGGTAACGAAGTCCATCGAGATGTCGGTCCAGGGGCCAGCGGGGATCGGGAGGGGTCGGAGTACTCCTTGAGGTCCGTTCCGGGGGGCCTTGCTTTGGCGGCAGGTGTTGCAGTTCAAGACGTACTGGTCAACATACCTTCTCATAGTTGGCCAGTAGTACATCCGGGTCAGGAGTTCCAGAGTCTTGGCTCTTCCAGGGTGGCCGGCTGAGGGCTTGTCGTGGTGTTCCTGTAGCAGGAACAGCTTGAGTTCAGGGGATTCGGGGACGTATACCAGGCTGCGGTACAGGAGGAGGCCCTCAGGGGACTCGGAACATTCGGCCAGGGAGATTTTCCGGGAATGCTTGGTGCCGTTGCGGAGCATGGTCAGGACTTCGAATGGGAAACTGTCTGCCTGGTAAGCTTGGTTAAACAATTTCATTACGGGCAACGATCCTCCAGCGGGTTCATTTGATAAAGTACCCGCTAACAAACCTAGCTTATTCTCAAGGGCAAGATTTTTCGCTTTGATCATGACCTGGGACTGGTGTAGGAGTCTTTCATCCCCTTCCTTAGGGAGGTCTCCTGATCTCCTAGTCAATGCATCCGGTTTTCCACCTTGTTTCCCGGGGCGGTAATGGAGTACGTAGTCGAAACGGGACAGGAACTCGGACCAGCGGGCCTGGCGGCGGTTCAGAGTTTTCTTAGTCATGAAGTACTCGAGGTTGCGGTGGTCGGTGATAACGGTGATGGGGTGCATGGATCCCTCCAAGTAGTGTCGCCATTCCTCGAATGCTCGAATGATCGCCAGGAGTTCCTTGTCGTAAATCTCGTAGTTGCATTCCGCAGGGGAATGTTTCTTCGAGAAGAAGGCCACGGGGTGCAGGATACCTTGGGGGTCGCACTGGGACAAGATGGCGCCGGAGACATAGTCAGATGCATCAGTTTCTACGATGATCTTTTGGTCGGGGTCGAAGTGGCGGAGGACAGGGGCCGAGGTGAATGCATCCTTTAGGTGCCGGAACGCTTGGTCTGCTTGGGGGCTCCAGAGGAACTTTACGTTCTTCTTGGTCAGATGGGTCAGGGGGGAGGCAACCTTTGAGTATCCTAGTATGAACCGTCGGTAGAAGTTCGCAAAGCCCAGGAAGCATTGGACGTCTTTGAGGTTCCTGGGGGTCTCCCATTCCTGGACGGCAGAAATCTTGGTGGGGTCCATCTTTAGACCTTTAGGGGACAGGATCATGCCCAGGTATTTTACCTCCTGGACATGGAACTCACACTTCTCGGGTTTCAGGTGCACGTCATTGGCCTTCAGGATGTCGAGGATCTTTCGGACGTGAGTGCGGTGTTCTTCCAGGGACTCGGAGTATATCAGGATGTCGTCCAGGTAGGCCGTCACAAAGTCGTCGAGATGGGGGCGGAGGAGGTCGTTAACCCAGTGCTGGAACGCGGCAGGAGCATTGGTGAGTCCAAAGGGCATGACAAGGTACTCGTAGAGTCCTTGACGGGTCCTAAACGCGGTTTTCCATTCATCCCTTCCTTAATCCGGATCTGGTGATACCCTTCTCGGAGGTCCAACTTGGTGTAGTATTTTGCCTTGGCGACCTGGACGAGGGTTTCGGGGAACAGGGGTAGCGGATGCCGGTTCTTGATTGTCATCTCGTTGAGTTTTCTGTAGTCAACGCAGAGACGGAGAGAGCCAATCGGCCTTTTTCACGAAGAGGATGGGGGCACCAGCAGGGGACCTGGAAGCACGGATAAAGCCTTTGGACAGGTTCTCTGAGATGTACTCGGAGGGCCTGTAGCTCCTGGTGGCTCAAATTATACATGGGGCCAAAAGGGGGTTCCTTACCATCTTGTAGATTGATGGGCAGGTCATAACGGGGACGGGATGGGGGCAGGACAGAGGCAGCAGACTTCGCAAACAGGGCCGCATACTCACCGCGGTATTCCTGGAGGACAGAGGCCATGGGGTCGTTCTTCCTCTTCTTGAGCTCGTCGTCTATCGCGGTGAGGGATGCTGCGAAGAGCATTCCTTGACGCTTTCGGACAAGCCGGGAGAAGGGGGCAGGGCCAATGCAGGCGACGTGGATGGGGGCCAAAGGGGAACGGGACCGGGAGGTGATGCCTTGGACAGTCAATGGCTGTCGTGAGGCAAGGCATTGTTGGAGGCAGGAGGGGGAACCGAAGTGTACCTGGTTCTGTCTGGGCCGGAGGGTGAGGTCGTGATGGCGCATCCATGGAATTCCCATTACCAGTGGGTAGTGACCCAACTTGGTGACGAGGAAGGGGACATATTATTCGCGATGGCCATCAATGTCAAGTGCCAGCTTTGTCAGGTGGGTGATTTGGCCGGACGCGATAGAGCGGCCATCAATCACCTGTAGCTCACGGGGGACACGAAGGGGGACCAGGGGGAAGCCATGAGACTGGGCAAAGGTTGCGTCGATGAAGGCGTAACCTGAAGCACCAGTATCAATGAGTGCAACCGAGGGGACAGGAACCGAGGCATTGAACTCCATGGAGATCTTGCAGTTGATAACCAATTGGTCATCCGACAAGTCATTCTCCGACAGGGGCAGGGCAGACAAAGCAAGGGCAGGACCAGAAGCAGAGACCGGAGAGGGGGCAGGAGCAGTAGTTGGTGGACGGGCAGGCCCTGTGGTATGTCGGGGTTTACCACAGGCTGACCTTTAACTGCTGTTGCGGACACGGGGGCAACTGGTGGGACTCTCCAGTTGATGGTGCGGGGATCTGTGCGGGGGGCTCGGGCTGGGGCTGGGGTTGGGGCAGGAGTGAGGCGCGAGGTGGGGTTGGGGCACGGGACAAAGCGGGCATGGAGGCTGGAGCCAAACTGGTACCACTGGCCAGTAAGTTCATGTGGGCCTGGAAAGACCGGTGAAGTTGTTGGGACTGGGCGTTGGCAGCGGAGGCGGAGGGCAGAGAGGCGGGCGACTTCAGATTGGGCCGAGGTGGCTGCAGTAGGACAAGGTTGAATTCTCCTTCGACTTCCCGAGGAGGGAGTCGGGCAGACTGTCGGCAGGTGGCGAGGTCGGAGGTGGTGGTGCTGGAGGAAGGCGGAGGCCTCAAGTTCTGTGTTGAGATCACTGATGATCTCCATGTAAGTTCCTCGAGATGGAGGAGGCGGGACAGGGGCAGGTGTGGGTTCGACCTTCTCCTCTGCTGAGGGGCCGGCTCAGGCTCGGTTCTTTGGGGTGGAGGAGGAGAGAGAGTGAGGCTGTGAGGAGTCACCGATGAGGTCGTGAGACCATTCCAATCCTCACCGTCTTGGGACTGGGAGGAGTTGCGGATGAAGGCCGACAACCGGCCAGGGGAGGCGGCGGCGGCAGGAGAGGCGCTGAATGTCTTGGGTTGGTTGAGGCCAATCTTAATATTCTGGCTGAACCAGAAAGAGACCGGGGGGCAGGGAGGCGAGAATGCTTCGAGCGAGTTAACGATGAGATAGATTATCTCGTCTGAAGTAGTGAACGAATGCAAATAGAGGACTCGTCGGCTGTCATAAACTAAAGCAAAGCACAACGGGATGTATTCGGGAGGGACTATAAGGAAGGTTACGGAGGATCGGCGTCTGCGTCGGAGAACTTCAGGAACTCAGGCAGCGTTACCATGAAAGCTTGATTGTTTATAGTGTTTAACGTAATATAATTAATCTTAGAAAAGAGAATAATCCGTAGAGAAATAAAACCCAAACTAAAAGAACGTCTACAACGGGAAGATTGCGTGAGGAAGAAAGGAAAGGAAGACAAAAGGAAGGTAGAATATATATACAAGTGGCGAGACGCCGAGACACGATTAATAATCCGCGACGGAAACTCACGGAAGCCTTGATGGAAAATTACAGGAAGAGAAATGATCGTCACACGGTAACCCGAAAAGGAAACCCAAACAAAGTGATAATCCGAAGACAACGCGCCGGTAACGCATAAACGATATCCTTCCTCCGCAATCCAAAACCACGAAACGCCGTTAGAGGTCGGTGAACTCAAAACCGTATCGCTTGTCCTCCACGCCGAATTCGAAATAATAAAATTTGGAACTAGTTAGGCCTGAATCCACCTGATCCACACTAAGACCGGCATTATCCTATCACAGGAAGCCTCATCAAACGGAGACTCATCAAGACGGATTCAACGAGTCAAGACCTGTCGCAACACCACTAGATCACAACGTCACCTTCCAAAAGTCTGAAGAAGCAAATCGGCGATCCAACACTTTATCGATCGATAATTGGATCCTTAATGTCTGCAGATTATAGCACCCGACCGACTCGCTTTCTATCACTTTCTGCACAATTCTCCTCCTGTCCAACAGAAGTCCACCACCGCCGTCAAACGCAGCGTCTTTCAGATTCGCCGAAGGAACCATCCATTTGGTCTTTCTACTACAACAAAACCACTCTGCGTCTTCGTCGATTCTGTTACATAGTATGTATCAGACATCAACGACCGCCGATCATTCACGCTACTGTTTCATGCTTTGGGGTTTCTTATCTCCTGGCGCTCCTGCAAGCAAAAGTCTGTTGCCACTTCCACAACTGAGTCGGAATACATGGCACTCTCGGAAACCTGTCGGCAATTAGTTTGGTTAAGAAACGCACTCTCTGAAATGGAACGAACTTCAAATATTTCTTTTATTCTTCGAGGGGATAACAACGACTTTCTTTCATTGGTTCGCAATCCTGTTTTCCACAAAAAGTCTAAACGCTTCGAGGTGCACTACCATTATGTTAGGGAAAGGTTTAATGAAAATGGTTTTTCTTTGGAGTATGTTTCTACAAACGACAACATCGCGGATCTGTTTACAAAGGGTTTGGATAAGGGAAAACACAATCTTTTTTCGTCTATGGTTCACTGTGGACCGCGAGAAGTCTTGAAATAATGCGCCTCCCGTGAATCATAATACTATTGTGGCGGAATGTTTCATTTGTATTTGTCATACTTTCCTATGAGTCATCTTACTATGTCTTTCTTATGGGTTCTGTGTAACGACATTTATGTATAAATAAGGGGCGGTTTCCCCCTTCTCCTGTATCAATAAGTTAAAATCAACATCTCTATCTACTCTCTATATCTTTAAAACCCTCTAGTAGGATGTTCGTAGGTATGTGAGATACGTTGTATGTAGATCTTGGGATGGGACGGGGTACATATACAGGTATGTACTTGGGTGTTGGCGTAAAAACCATAACATACAATATGTAGGGTGATTTGTAGGGCAGGGCGGCGCCACTCTATACAAATAATTTCTTGCATGTTCTGGTTCTTATTGCTGTGCCCGAGTAAGTATGGCAGAACCCACCTTGGAAGGTACTCTTGTTAACACACCCGATCTCCTTATCCCTTAGTCTGTCAGTAAAATGCTGACCCCTAAGAAGAAGCAAATTTTGTGTGGCTTTACTAACAGATCCTATTATCTCCCTTATCAAATAATAGATCTCCCATACAAATTTAATTCCTCTATTATAGGGGGGTCACCCCCAAAATGCTATTGGCTAAAGGCCAGTAAACCTGACTAAATCGAAGGGATGGCAATCGAGAAAGGACTTGTAGCTCCTTAACTAGGATTAACCAGTGCGGTACTACCGTCTTATTCCACTAGAAGAGACCACTCGCTTCACGGCGTAAGCCACAGAATCTAGCGTTCATTTGAGTGGCTCACGCCGAAATTTTCACTGCATCCATCAGAAGAGACCGGTCTCTTCCAGTAGAATAAGACGGTATTACGGATATGTTACTCCGCTCACCCTCTATAATAAGATCCGCCATACAGGGTTATTTGTATGGCAACAAGAGTACCCTTCCAGGTGGGTTCCGCCATACCTTTCATTAGGACGGCTGCCGAGAGCGGGGTTGGCCTTTTGATCGAGATGTTTTTCAGCTCCTCTGCAAAGCAGTCCTCTTGGCAACCTTCCGAATGAACTGAGATTTTGCGGTACAGTGTAGTAATGATTTATGGAAAAAACAATTGTGGTACGTGCACAACAGATATTTCGCCATACAATTTCAACCCTGCTTTTCCGTAGCTCAACCAAAATCACCTCAAATGAAGATCTTTTATGCTTATTAATCAAACAACCAAAGCTTGCGCAGAGAATCCAAATAGTGTACATAGCTTACTGCTACTCAGAGAATTATCTGGGAGAAAACTGTGATTTTGTGAAAATTCATTTTGCACGTATGTATTTCTCACCAGGCGAAGGGTGAGAGCTGCGCCAAGGTAAGCCTGGATCGAGGCTACGCACCACCAGAGAATTTTACCGATTCTTACATATCTATGGGCGAGAGTACTTGGTTGTAACGTTGAATTTGATCGTAATTCGGCATTCCCCCACCCCGTGCCAGAGTCTTATTACCTTTCTCGGAATATATACTCAGTCCTTAATTATAAAGTAAACGTTGTGGCGCATGGTGGCGGTGAAGAGAGTTGTGGCTTGAATAGCGTGATGGGACTGGTATCACGCTGGATCACGCTGGCGGAGCCACATAGATGTCACGCTGGCCTCGTCCTGGAAGACACGGGGTCATTCGCAGAGGTGGCATCATTACCTAGATCTCCTGTAGTATAGATCCTCTCTCTTGTACATCATACATAGTCATCACTGGATCACAGGAAATACACCAGGAGTTGGTAGTATCATCAGTTCATGAGTGGGTCTCATCAGTGTAATCAGTGATTTCATCTAATTACATCTCGCTATTATCAAGAACTCTTGTTCACACGCAATAGCCCACAACGTTTGGTTGCAACGATATCCGACTACTTAATTAACGTGCGACTATAACATGTTATACATACAGTCACCCACCAGAAGTGTTCGTGATTCACTCCTACTCCTGCGTTATATATGTGGCTTTGAGGTCGACTTCAGGAACTGAAATGTATCTAAATAATTTTATAAAATCGGCGGGCAAAAATATTGATATCATAGAAGTCTAATATCAATTTTGGGCACCATTGACTGATTCATGGTTGATATTTTCGAACATTTTAGTACACACCTTCAGTCTTAGTTTGAGCCGGATATGCCACACTAAATCTGAATCACGAACACTTTTGCAGAGTGGCTGTATGTTTAGCAGGCGCAACTATTTTATTTCTAAACTTTTTATATTTTGATTACTCCGTTTCCCTGCTCATGATCAGCGAGATCCCTCCTTATCGAGACTTGAGACACTCCAACACGTAAGAACTGGCTACTGAGCCTGCAGCCAAGAAATATTTGTATGTGAATCTCGCTGATTAGGGATCTCTCTGAGTAGAGATCTCGCTGAGCAGGGAAATGGAGTATCTCAATTCCCTTCCATGTCTCTCTCCTCACCCCACCCTCCTCCGCTCATTATATCTTCAGCTTGCCCTCCCCCCTAGTTTAAATCCTATGTGATTCCTTCGTTAATTGAGGGAAGTTGTACCCCGGGGGTCCTTAAATTGATGCAGCGCCCTCATGATCAGTAGTATCTAGCTTCACAACCATTTTTAAACCCAGAACCCAAAACTGATATTTGGTTTTGTATACTCTGATTCAATACCTCCTAACTGAATCCAATCTATATCTAAAGTATAGGCCTTTTTTATGCGGTTTGTTGGGGTTGATCGTCATAAAGTAGTTGTTCGCGATCGTGGTAGTCGTTACATCACTTTAAGGAACCCCCTGAGTACATACTTCTCGCATATAAAGTGGATTTTCTTCCTGGACACATACATAGACATGACAGCCGCGGACAGTTTCTGTAAATGAAAGTCGAATTTCGTGAGTATATTCGTTGTAAAAGAGTTCCTATCTCCCTACGAACGAGTCCCCTCGTGTATCCCTTAATCTGACAATGCTGACCCCCCTATAATAGGGGAATTGAGCTTATATGGAGATCTATTATTTCTTAGAAGAGAGATAAGAGGATCTGTTAGTAAAGCCACACAAACGTTTGCTTTTGGGGGTGTCAGCGTCTTTTGCCAGATGAAGGGATAGGTCAATATCCCACCACTGATCTGCATAATGAGTGAAATCGCACAAGGTACAAGCTAGCATTAACTGCTACTAATTACGAGGAAATAAACTTAACCCTTTGCAGAATTTTTGTCGGTGAGCCTATATAGCTATTAGGCGGATGTATAATTAAGAATATCTCATAAAGATCATGTAATCTCGATTTTGGGTGAGGGTAAGTTTTCGCCGCGGTTATCAGTCTTTGGAATGGACACACCCGCCTAATTTCCCGTATTAGACCTCTTAAGCCACTAGAAAAAAAGGATCTACAAAAAAAAAAGATCATCCTTTCCTAGTCATAAGAAGTTGGTATACTCAAATTAACGCTATTGTACTTGGGATACTATACCAAAGGCATCTGTGAACGGCGTTGGAAGTATCATACCTGCTGCCTCTGGCTAGCAACTGCTGATCTTTTTTTCCGCCGATCGTTTTTGTCTAGTACAGCGAGAGGTAAGATTATAGTAGAAACAGGGGTCTAAAAACAGGGTTTTCATGGCTAGTTAAGCCAATAGGACTCGTCCAATCATTCTACAATAATCTTATCCCTCGCTGTATGGCGGATCTCCTTATCCCTTAAGCTGTTAGTAAATGCTGACCCCCCAGGAAAAAGTAAACAATTGCTGGCATTTACTGGCAAAGCCACATTTAATAATTGATCTCCATACAAATTTTGACTTTATAATATAGGGGGTCAGCATCGACAGCTTAAGGGATAGAGGGTGAGCGGGAGTACTCCCACCCCAAAATGCTATCGGCTGAAGGCCAGTAAACCTAACTAAATCGAAGGGATGGCAACCGAGAAAGGACTCGTAGTTCCTTAGATAGGATTAGTCCGATACTATTACGGATATGTTACTCCCGCTCACCCTCTATAATGAGATCCGCCATAGCTTAAAAGGTCTATTCTGGCACTTGTGGTGTTGTGGCGTTGTTGTTTCAAGCAAAGGTAGATCATTTTCTAACAATACGATATCCATTATAACCCTAACCCTGTATTGCACAAGAAAGATGATTGATTGATGATCCACACATGCATGCTGAAAATAAATATAGTAATGGAGTACTTGATCTTGATATGCCCTCCCCCTCCCCTCCTCTTATAACGCGCTAATGGGCTATATTGTATCTAGAGCTATGAAACCGTAACAAAGTTACGTATGAATTTGAGAAGTACGGCCGTCAATTATAACAAAAGAAAGAGCTTAAAGAATGATAACATAAACGGGTCATGTAGCAGAAGAAAGAGAGCTAAGAAAAGAAGCTTCAAGAAAGAAAATTCAAGAAGTAAGAATATACGGACAACCAACACTGTCATGACATAATAATAAAAATGTACTCCTCCCTACCTTGGCTTCTCATGCGATCAAGTACATACTCATATGGGTACTGTTGATCCTCCACTCAGATGGTTGGCTCCTGTTTTGACTGCTCTCCAGTCCCCCAAATTCGCAACTCTACCGAACAATCTTCAACTCTCTCATATGATAGGAATCTTGCCATCGGGCTCATCGAGTGAAACGTCATTGCTCTTCTCCTTTCAACTTCAAGAGCGTCCAGAAGTTCGCGCCATTCAGATGTTTCTGGTACAGTCTCCTCAGCTTCCTGCTCCATGAATGAATCCATACTATAGAATGGTGTGTCCGCGCTAGAGATTACAAGAACTTCCAGATCTCTACTAGAGCTATCCCTACCAGTTTCTCTATAGCTATCTCCACGCATCTCGAATGAGCTAGAAGTAGAAACGGTTGGAATAGATGCTTCGGTAGTCTGGTATTCGTGGATCTCGAGGTTCTCAGAGGTCGGTTGTGAAGACATGCTCGTGACGCTGGACAGGTCCTGGCTCGACGCGGGGGATGAAAATGGGCCATGTTCAAGGGTGTGGTAGCTCTCGAGGGACGAGAACGAGCGGAAGGTTTTGCTTGAAACTGAGGACCTATATGATATATTAAAAACTAGAAGATGATGCCAAGAATATAGATTTATGTATATACTAGCATTACGTCTAGTAGAGTAATATAATCGAGAAAAGCCAACACTTACATCTGACCATAAGAGTGACAATCGTTATTGAGCCCACAGGTAGAGCTGTGTATAGAAGACGGCATTGTGTGGGTGGATAGAGAGTGGAATGTCTAGCTCTATAGCTTAAATCGAGTGTTAAATTGTAAAGTGTATGGAGTAATGAGTATCGGTCGAGGTGATGTTGGGAAGAGCGATATTGATAACCATGATGGGACTTTGATGGGCTTTATATAAGTCAATTTGAGATGTAGTGGTGTAGTCCTGAGTTAATTATGGGTGGTAGGGGGAGAGGCGAGCATTCGAATAAGAATTTTCAACTCTTACGGACCTTTACTATCCCACAGGCTTTCTAGAAGGGCGGCTCTAGAAGGCTAGGGTGGTGGTCGCCTGGTGCATAGGACTGATCAAAAGGGCGGTCGATCCCTGAGGACCCGCCTTTTCTTTCCTTTTCTTTTTCGTTCGTTCGCGAGGGGGGCAAGGCCTTAAGGGCGTTCATACCAGCTGCAGGGTATTGAATATTGTCTTATTTCTTGTGAAGCATTTGAATTGAATCAACCTATCTATGGAGATATAGCTACGTGTTCATAGTTAGGTCACGCATTACCTTCAGAAGACCACATTTCCTGGCCTCCAAAGGTAGATTCATTACCATGACGCTAGAATACATGATTTAATCACGCAGTAAAACGCTTTCGAAATCTCTTCGCTACTACCTTGTGGATATGGCCAGTAGATTGATCCAAGCTCTCTTGGGGACAAGGGATTGGACTCTTACTTACAGAGTTCATTGAAGGGCACCGACCCCCCATTGAGCACTTCGGTGAAATTGTGAATAGGCGTAAGCCTACAAACTCTGTTGGAGCCGGAGGTGGTTATGGTACAGCGCACGTATACGTACGGGGCCGAATATCCGCTATCACGAAACTGCCTCCATTTCTCAATACTATTAGCTCATTATCCTTAAGAGACACGTGCACCTGTGCCTCATCCATATGTATAGAACTAGAACTTGGCTTCACCAGTAACGTTCTTGAGCCTCCTATGAAATCGTCTTACTAGGGCCTCAAGTCCGGATGTATGTATAGATTTCTTGTTTTCATTTTTGTTTCTCCCTTCTCCGTTGATAAGGATATATACATATCTCTATATTATTAGACCATGCATATGGCGAATGATCATCCCATGACAAGCACAATTACCGTATATGTAGTTATCGCTGAGGTTTTAGTACTAGCTGTAGAGGACTCCTTGAAGAATTTCCTGTTCCAATAATGGCCATCGAAGAGGATGTCCGATAAGGCGTTCCCGGATGCCATACGGACGAGTGTTGAAACGGTATGATACACACATCCACATATACACGCCGCGTTGTGGAGAAATGGCGGTTACACAAATGGGCACGCATTAATTACATGTATGTAGGTACAGTCGGTCGTGCATAGGTGAGGCTTAACGTTACCCGGAGAAGATTCAGTTACACAAAAGTGCGGGCCGTACTTGTCTTGGTAGTGCAGGGGTAAGAGAGTTACTACTCAGACCTTCATACTAGCTACATGTACCTAGCTATGCCATGGCGCCATAGATCTGGAATAACGTCGACAGCTTAATGGTATCGAAAGTTCAATGCCCTCGGTATATTTTCTCTTTCTCAACTCTTAATCTTGGAATCAAACCCCACCTCTAAACCCTTATCAACAGTCTCCATCCTTCGCTCTCACCACTGATCCACAACTAGCATAGAAGAACTGACCCAAAACTCGAATCTCCACCCCTAGACCCAATAATACAGATATCAAATACTAAACATGACCTATGCTTGGGGGTTTGAGGTAGAAGCGCGGGTACGGGAGCTTTATTGCGGGCAAAAAAAAACTCTTAAAGATGTCATGGCCACTGTCAACAAAGAGTTTCCGGGTATGAATGGTGCAAAGTAACGCCCCCACTCCATTTTCTCCCACCCCGCCCTACCACTGCTGCCTCCGCCTCCGCCTCTACCCCCCCCCCCCCCTTATAGCATTAGCAGTAACTCATACAATTTTCTTGACAAAATAGGGAGCGGACATACCAAAAATACCTGAAGAAATGGAGGATTACAAAAGGTCCGAGGCCTCGAACGCCGTGCCAAACATCACTTAATGTATCAGCGATCAGCGAGAACACCCCCCCCCCCTGTTGAGGGCAGTATCACCTCCGGCGGTGACCCCATGGGTCATGATCATGACCCAACATCGGCCGAGTCGACAGCTAGGATCCTGAACACAATATCCTTATCGCAGAATTCCCACTGTACTGGGTTATCATTCGTAAGCCCGGCTCCCAGCACGGATTTCCCTGAATATAGCATGGGAGACGACAGTACTATCTTTCCGGGTCAGGATAGTATCGGAGTAGGCTCTAGGGCCGGCAATAGCATAAATACGGGTGAAATGACTAGTATAATGTATGCCGATAGCGACGTCGCCGCGGATTCGAGCATAACCTCCAACCCAAGTATGTCCCTTTATCTTATCGTATTCGGATCGGTTTAACGGTTAGAAGTGTCTCCGATGGTACTCGACCAGGGTGATAGGGCTAATCTATCACCTGTAGCTCAGGAAGCTCTAGAGGCGTATTTAAGGATCCACCCCATGTGCCATGCGGATTATTGGAAACTTTACGCGCAAACAGGGCGGGACCTTGTGCGAAATTCAGAGCAAGAGACAGAAGAAACTCTATATGCAGATATCATACCTTTCGAGATATCGTTGCAAGCACTCTCTACCAAAGATGAGAAAATTTTGCTTTTCTGCTCCTTTATGGGTAGCAACAACATCGCGATAGACATCTTGTCGCGTTTCCTTAAATGCCCCCAAGAGAGTAAGTCTTCTCATCTTTTAATCCCTCGAGACTATCTCATCTCTCTCCTCGCGCCAGATAATATTGCAATTGACTAACCCCTCAACTGCAGTAATCGATTCATCCATTGGAATATTGCTAAGTTATGGGCTTGTATCTCAGCATGGGAGAAACATATCGATAGAAGGAAGCATTGAGAAGTGGTTGTGGGTTCGGTATAACCGCCCCCTGCGCCTTCCTCTTGTACAGGACATGGTGATTCAGGTCAGCAACTCGATATTCCTTGGCCGTAATCCGTCGAAAATGGGCTGGGAGTTTGCAAGACTTGCGGCCCGGTATTTTGGTGAACTCACACATACAATTCTACGTTTTAAAGACTCTGGAGCCTCCATCTGGAACAAGGAGACTTTAAAGGCAGCAGTGGTGATCGCTGATACTACGAGGAGGGCTGGGGAGAACGAACAATCCAGAAGGATTCTAGAAAGTTTACTTCCCATCCTAAAAGAAATTTGTGGGGACGATGACCCCTTGACCCTCAATGCAACAAACGCCCTATCAGTAGTATTTATCAACTTGAAGAAATGGAGAGCAGCAGAGCGTCATCTGCGCACGCTTGTCTATATTCAAGAACAGTCCGCCGGTATCGAAGGTTGCTCCTATGTCACTCATCTAAGCAACTGGGCACGGGTCTTAGTCAAACTAGGCACCCACAGTGACGCCAAGGACGCGTTAACCAAGATTGCCGAACTGGGGAAGCGCGTTGATGATCCTATCGAAGTATTCATCCATCGACTCAAACTTGCGGAGACACAACGATTCTGTGGGGATTTGAAGGAGGCTGAGGGACTTTTGTTGCAAATATTGAAGGATAGTCGAGAGATATTGGGAGAGGACAATTTGAAAACTATACGCGCACTTGAGCTCCTTTGCTATGTGTACTCTGATCAGAAAAACTGGGCGCAGGCTGAATTGAACAGCTCTAGGTTGGTGAAGTTAAGTCAGCAGGCGCTCGGGCCCTTGCAGCCTGACACAGTGAGGAGAGTGAAGTTTCATGAGAAGATAAGGCGGAGAAGAGGCAAACAAAGGGAGTAGCCCAAATGTTATATATACTGTTTCCCTTTTTCTTTTGTTCACCGAATTATAAATATGAAGACGAGGATGCGATTACATATCATGTTTTTGACCGAGTACCGTAATTCATATAATAAATAAATTAAAAAAAAAAAAAAAAAAAAGATCGAGTACCGTATCAAACTTAGAAGGGTGTCGCATGGCAACAGGACATAAACCTTCGCAACCACATAATAGAAGGTAGCTAGTCACATGGGAACCATTCAATTGCTTTTGTTTGTAGGTGGAACTCATCTTGTAGTAAATATCTCAAGATAACAGAAATCGCCATACAAATTTGTGTGGGATTGGCATGGGCACGACCAAAGAAGTCGGCAGACTTAAAAAAATTGGCGAGTAGTACATCAGCAATTGTTTTCCTTTACCATCAATAATGATCTATATTGATACAAAAAAGGAACACGCTCAAGACAAAAGACTGACGTGAGAGATGATATTCAATTCAAATAATGGACAGAATAGTCCTTTCAGGTACTCGCGTCAGAAAAAGAGAACCAGAAAATGCAAGCGACGAATACAGCGATTACTTTCCATCAGGTTAGGGAATTAGGTTTCTTATTTGGAATAAAGAACTCTCTGTATCAAGAGATAGGTTCGCATTCAGCTTACAAGAAAACCTTTCTCCTGCGCTGGCCTCTTTACCTTGGCTCGTTTTTGTCCCGATGGTTAGTCATACGCCGTTGATTCAGATCCAACACGAACACTCCTGGCAGGAAGTTCAAGGCAGTATTAGAGTTCGCTCTGGCGGCACCAAGTTCAATTCAATTGTCACGTAGGGCACTACAAAGCAGAATCCGCCTTCAGGCCGTGAACGGCTGTATTCAAAACAGGATATCTATGTATGGCGGAACCCACATAGAAGTGTACTCTGCTACTAGTATTTTTTAGGTAATTTCAGGGGTTATTTGTTTGTCAACAAGTTGTTAACAAGAGTACCTTCCAGTTGAGTTCCGCCATATTACTATTCTCAGTAGACTCACCCGATAAGGATACGGTCGCGACCAAGAATATATATACTTATAGCGAATATATTAATCAATAGCGAATTATACTTAGGCATTCAGTGGATGACTTCCCATAAGCAATAGAGCACACTCTATTGCAATAGCCAGACTTGTTCTATTCAGTTACCAAGGCAGATAAGACATAGTAACAGTAAATCTTTCCGGTTTAGTTCTCTATTCTAACCGAAGAAGGAAGGTGAAAGTACTCAAATTTCTATTCAGGTGGATAGAAGATGTTCTATCCTATAGATCCCTCCCTCAAAGGGTGGTGCTCTATCAAATTTCTTAGACACCCGTGTTCTATTCGATAGAAAGACAAAATCAAGTCTATTGGACGATAGAACGCGCTCTATTGCTTATGGGAAGTCGTCTAGTAAAAGCTCGTGATAGAGATTGCTGTGATCGCCCGTTACAACCCCAATTTTCACGGCCTTTTACTGAATATCTGAGTACCCGTATATACTCGAGAAGTTCGCTAGCGTTATTGCTCTTTATCGCACCAAGAAAACAACAGTTTGAGTACTTTTGGTGCAAACGGCGCTAGCGAATTTATCGAGTGCCTACGGTATATCCTTATAGAAAGTGGGGAATGCTAGCAAAACGGTAGTTGCGGAACGGCCACTGGTATCCTTATAGCGAGTATATCCTTATATCAAATATCCTTATCCCTTTGTCTGTCAATTGCTGCTCCCCTATAGCAGAGGAATGATATTTGTATGGATGGATAACGAGATCTGTTAACCAAGCCACACTAGATTTGTTTTTTCTTGGGGGCAGCATTTTATTGACAGACTTCCCATTGTATATTAAACCAGTAACACAATTATTCTCAATTAATGTGTTGGACGGGGAATCGAAACCTATCGCATAGTAACCAGTACTAGAACTCCATATCCATACAAAATGCTTTGAACTGAATAATTTAACAATTGTCACCACAGGAGACAAATGGAATTTGAATCATTATGAATGTTTATTCCTCTTATATGAGAACCATAACGAAGGAATCCTGAGTCAAATATCTTAAAAATTGGTGGTGATATATTGGAAGACATCCCGTGGATATTTTCAAGGATTTGTAGGCGTTCAAATATAGTTTGTAGGCGCCCCCTAGGGGGGTCTGCAGATATCAAAATAGGCCGTTTCTATGCAGAATCTGTAATTTATCACCAAATTTTCAAATTTGGACCCTTCAGAATATCCACGGGATGTCTTCCATTATGGTGCCAACCTCCCCATACATATATTTGTATGGGGATTTCTCATTTAGATATTTCTTCATGAGTTTTCAAGCGAATTTGCCCCTTGAAATTGAAGGATCATTCTCCTCAAGAGGAAATTTCACCTATGTAAATAGTATCTATATTTCTATGGCTTTGAGATTATACCATGGGTACTGGTGCTTCGGATTTTGGTGCGACCGGCTTCGGCGTCTGACAGGGTTCCCTTAAGCTGTCTATGTTGACCCTTATAACAAAGGAATTAAATTTGCATGGGAGATCTACTATTTGATAAGGGAGATAACAGGATCTGTTGGTAAAACCACCCAAATTTGCTTCTTCTTGAAGGGTCAGCATTTTACAGGAGGGTTAGTAGTAAACTAGGCAGGGTAACTCTCCCACCTCCTCTATTCTACACCCTCTGGACTGCAGAATGGGCTGAAGCAAAGGACTTTCCGGCACCGCGAGTAGATGGACTGAGATATCTCAGCGGATTACAATGCGACGCACCGAGGTTTCGAAGGGGATACCGGCTCTGGACGATGCGGTGTCTTAGTGGACAGACCATCATGATGGCCCTGGGGGCGTGGGCTAGTAGTGCCGGGCCTAACGAATCTTAATCAAAAAGACTCCGACCACCTTCGGCTCCGCAAACGGTCTAATACCTATGCGGTCCGCCTCTACCTCTCCATGATACTTTTAGCCTAGGGCATCATAAATCATCACTCGAAAACTTCTACACGACGGGTGATAAAGGAGGTAATCTACTAATATCTATATCTACCACACCCATGATTCGCCGAACCCTTAACCGGAACTTGCCCCTCCTACCATCAGCTCGCCCACGCGATCTTACTCTTGCCCCCCCCCCCCCCCTCCGCTACATATCCACCTTAAAGACAAACCAACCACTACCGCATTTATTCGAATAGAAGGTCAGTCATACAGGACGTCAAAATTGCCTTTTCAAGTTGGTATGAAGGGGGGGGGGGGGTAGGGGGGCTAATTCAAGACAAATAGCCGGCCAGATACGGGAATCCCAACTTCTTGTGTGGCCGGCCCTCTATTCGAGTCAATACGGTACCTCTACCAGAATCCACACCGCCAGATACACCTGTAATACCACCTGCGCCTCTACCGCCTCGAATATACCATCATCAAGTACCCCAGCAGCCAAGAACGCGAGTTTATCCCAATGTTCACCTTACCCCACCTTGTGTTCTTACCACCCCCCTCTACAGGCCTGTACCCTAACCTAGAGATGCTGGTACGTAACGTACTGGCTACGCCTAGTTCGCCAACGCGCTCGAACTGGTTGTAGCACACTACGACTACAACTACGACTACTACTAATACTACTACTACTCTAATACTACGAAGGCACTGTTCCCACAGCTTAGAGTAGTGTCACTGGACAAGTGCCCTTGGGTATATCCCTTCCAAGGTCGCCGCCGATATCGTTATGAGACAACAAGGGTTCAGGCCAACCGGACGCAGTCTTTAAACGTCAATATGCGCCCTGAATGCAGCTTTAGCCGGCTAGTTTTTGCGTCAGAGAAGCCTTAAAGCAGTAGGTGGTGAACTCGCTTGATAGTGAACGAGGGTATCTCTGCTCTATCCCAACGATTTGACGGGTACCTGCTTACCTAGACATCCTTACAGCCAAATCTGGTGCTCATGCATCAGAGTTTCTTCAAATACCTTAAGCGCCCAAAGCATAGTGCGATAAATCGTATTTGCCTTTCAAAGCGCCTTATGATCCTTGACCTCGGTCTAGCCATTACTGTTGCAGTAGAACATCGCCCAAATCCGATGCACACTTCACAGCATAACCTCCAATGCGGACCGGAAGGAGGACAATCCAGGAGATATATTAAGCGACCTTGGCCTTGAGCCCCTACAGACCCCCGCTCAGATTTATTTGTGAGCTTTATTCAACCTTATCCTAGTCAGAGTCTCACTTGTACATATATATAAATATATATAAGGGAAATCCAGCCTCTTCAGATCATTCTACTCCTTTACCGCGTTAAAACATTCAAGACTACTCATATAATTTCTCACCCTGCTCAGTTCCACATCCTGTATTGCCTTTGACATATTGAAGGATAAAATAGCTGTGTGAGGAATAACGTCATAAAACACCGCCCGCGTCATTGCCTTTTCGAACTATGGATCCCATTTCTCTCGCTATCGGTACAGCGGTAGGCTTGGTCGGCCTATATAATGTGCCTGCAAGCAATGGAGCAGGTCAATGATGGGTAACACTTTGTTGCAGATTCCTAAATGTTGCAAAAGGTATGAACTGGTCAACAAGGAAGATAGATCGATTGAGGAAAATAATATATCATTCAGGCGAAAGTACGTGTGGGCAGTGAGTGATAGAAAGAAGTTTGTCTACTCAAGGACATTGGTACATTGGTGGAAAAGTTATTCACCATGGTGCCCATGGAGGATAACTCTCTGACTGATTAGGACGAGGCAAATAAGAGCCTCGCAATTTTGAAAGCTGCCCTTGCTGGTATGTTCCCCATCCTACCTACTACTTACGTGGCATTTATTCAAGTTAGGGTAGAACGAGACCTGAAATGGGCGGCAAAAACCATTGAACAACAAAAACACCGCAAGAAGATAGAGAGCTATATTGAAAGTAAGATAAAGCTAGGGATGATTTATGGATATTACAAACCTAATCACTTCTTCTAGGCCAAGAGAATAAGGATACTTTGGATTGGATAGGTGGTATTTCTGTGAAGGAGTATGACGAGGCAAAGCGCGAGAGATCACCGGGAACTGGTGACTGGATTCTTTCGAATCCCAGATTCACGAAATGGCTGTGCCCTCCAGAGGGTATAAATAATCCCAGCTTCCTATGGATCCACGGCGGCCCTGGGATGGGAAAGACATTTATCTCAGCCAGGGTCACCGATTATCTACAACAGTTTTCTCGTGCAACCGCCTTTTTCTTTTGTAGCCACTCCAACACCCAGAAAAACCAAACTCTATCCATTTTCAAGCCCTGGATATTCCAACTAGCAAAGCAATGCCCCAACGCGCCGCAAATGGTGTCGAACAACGAAGCGGTTGTCACGGTCCTCTGGGACATCTTCCAAGCGGTATTAAAGGAGTTGGGCTCTTGCTATCTCGTTCTAGATGGGCTTGATGAATGTTGTGGCTTTGGCCTCGCATCACGGAGCCGAAGAACCGACGGAATGCAGATCTTCCTCGAGAGTCTGATATCTTCAACATACCCAACCAGGGTAAAGCTTCTTATAATCAGGCATGATGCGGTGGAGAAAAGGTCCGCGCTTGAAATGTTGCGTGCCACCTCCTCTGCCTCCCCGGCATTTGACGAATATAAAATCGTTCTCAAAGATAACAGAGAGGATATTGAATCCTTTTTACACACTTTTTCCAAAAAAAAGCAGGGTTCGGAGATAACGACGAAGCCGAAATATGCGAAACACTATCAGCACGTTCCGAAGGAATGTTACTCTGGGCCCGGCTTTGCAGCGAAAGATTGAAGCCGGGAATGCAATCTCGGCGGCTACGCAAAATCCTCACCGACCTACCCCCGGGCTTAAACCACGCATACGAACGCAACCTCGAGAAGATTTTGTGCAAGGAGAAATACGATCACGATCGGGCGATAGAGATATTCCGCCTAGTCCTTTTCGCCTACGGCCCGCCACTGAATTGCTCTAGGCTCTTGAAATTAGCGATCCCGAGCTGGATATAGATGAAGAATCAAGAAGCTTGGAAGAAATAATACCCGCCATCAACGCCGAGGTAGATGATATGTTGACCGCACTTGTAGAGACGTGCGGTTCACTTCTTGAAATCAGAAAAGGTCATTCTGACTCTCCCTGCAACTGGGATGTCCACTTTATACATCCCTCCGCGAAGGAATATTTACTCGGCCTACAGCCAGAGGACTGCCGTGACCCTAGGCTTTTGTATTTCTCCTTTTTACAGCCCGAGAAACATCATGCTGCTCTCACAAATACATGTCTTTTGTCCTTGTTGATATCAGGCATGTATTCAGAGAGGAAGCTGATCTCTGGAAGTGGAAGTTCAATATTTATGCCGCCCATTATTGGCATGAGCACTTGCGACTCGGAGAAATATCTTTCTTGATAGCGGCACGTTCTTTAATGCCTGGAGAAAATCTTTTGACCCTGCGTCTTTTGAAATAGGCATTTATGGGGTGCGGGTCGGGCAGGTGGTTGGGGGTAGATACACCTATCTGGTCCTCACGCTTCCTCGCCACTTGTATGTTTGAAATGATGGATATCATGAGAGAGCTTTGATGGAATCCAAAGAAAGAATGCCTGAAGTAGCATTAATGATCGCCGCGTATTCCGGTTAGGAGGCTATTGTAGGGCTGCTTTTGAAGAGAGATGATGTTGACGTGAATGCGAACTCATGTGGTATAACCCCGCTCGGCGTTGCATCGGGGATGGGCCATAAAGCCATCGTTCGCCTGTTACTTGGACGACCAGATATCCCAGTAAATGAGGTTGGCGACCACAGGAACAACAGCAGGTCCGGATGCTTTACAGCCCTGTGTTTTGCAGTTTCATGGGGGTGGGAAGCAATCGTCCGTTTATTGTTGGAGAGAGAAAGTGTAGAGATCAATGTAGTGACGAAATCCGAATATTATAAAGAAACCCCGCTTATGATGGCGGTCGATGCTCGATCAATATCCCTAATTCAGCTGTTACTCGACAGAAAAGATATAGATGTCAACTTGCCTGATCGATGGGGGCAGATAACTTTACATCATGCAGCCAGCCCAGGATATAAGCGATTCGAGCCCAACGACAGGACACTTGAACTTTTGCTCACCAGGGACGACATGTTGATAAACCCAATCAACAAGGCGGGGAAAACACCGCTCCATGTAAGCCAAAGATGCCCCACGAGAATGTCGGCTACAAAATTCGAATCATTGAACGCGAAAGTAGTCGAAATGCTTCGCCGGCGAGGGGGGAAATTGGGTAGAGAAATGCGAGGTATTGCCCCACCAGACACTTCCGATCCAAACAACTCCACCACAAGCGATGTCAATGCCAACGGCGACGACGACGACGTCAACGTCAACGTTCCCAGCTGTCACAAACCCCCAACTCTCGGCCTCCCAACCTCAGAAAACTCTGATTCGGTTAGTCAGCGCTTATGATCTAACGCTCAGTGAAACTCCTCCAGCCCCGTACACCCCCCCCCCTCCCCTCGGAAGCCCCGGCCGGGTGTGAGCCGGAACAGTTGATGGGAAACCCCGATGAGGAAAATATCTCTAATCATGAATTATCATCTAGTGAACTCTGTCTTGGCGACACCTAAGACTCGCTGAGACGCCATCAGGGAGCCCTCCCCGAGGAAATTCAAAACAATCTCCGGGACAACGCGGTTCAAAGACCTTGGCCTTGTTTACTACTACCGCGTTGACATTGCTGCCTATCTTCCCTTTTTTATATTTTGCAACCTTTATCTCATCTATTATATCTTGCTTTAAGGGTGTATATATTCCGTATCCTTTGCACGACTTGGATCAATGTTTTTCGAGAATAATATAAGGGGTATTTAGACACGGCGATGCTACTGCCTACTTTGAGCGGTTAGAACTAACCCGTATAGCAAGCAATGGTGGTGATTTGGATGAACATATTATTTTCGCACTCAAGCGCGCATAGTTCCCCTTACCTCAGTGGAAAGAACGCCTGACCCCCAACCCCCCAAAATATCAAGACCTCTACTCTGTCTCCAGGCAGCTATAAGTTCGTTAAGACTATACCTCGTCCTGATGATATATATGCGGAGATCCATCCGGTAGAGATATCGAGAATTCTCACAGTTTAGCCCCTTCATTACCTTAAACTACAGCGTGCCCGATTATCCTATAATCGCGAAGGCTATGTTCGATTCAACCTCTACCGCCCTCCGTCGGTAATTAATGCCACCAACCACTCTCAGTTTGATTAGAGACCACCCACCCCCCCGACACTGTCAACATATTTTGATTCCGCTTATGGTAAGTGGTTAGTCTGTGAATTGAATGATTTATGTATCTACGAGCTGTGTTGTGCCTCTGTTCACATTGTATATACCTTCCTGGCAATGACAACCGGCCCCCTCGACCATAATTTACCCCCAAGAAGTCCTCGGCGGCATAGCCTTACACATCCCTCAGGAAGTGCTTGCCACCCCCACCTCACCTCATAGCTCGCCCGCATAACGGCGGCTTATATTTGAGGGCCTACTCAATCCCTCTGATCCCAAGACTGCTACCAATGAACAGGACCACAGATGAGTATAGTCAGCGGCTGTGATTTGATGCTAGATATGCATATCATGTAAATATTGCTTTGTGTTAAACGTTAGGGGTAGACACCCCCGGTACAGTAACCACAAAATTACACCGCACGCGGAAAAGCCACCCTCAGGCCACATAAATGGAATTCAACCAACGAATTACCAATCAGTTAACTCAATAGCAACAAGTCAGGAGATACCAATTGTATTTTCCTTTACAAATGTGACATGCCGGTGGGCCTGCTCGATGGAGAGAACTAGATAAAGTGCTGGCCTTAGATAGGCATTCCATTTTCTTTAGGATGCTGTCTACTGAATTATGACGCTCTCTTGTTAGCCCCTCTCTTGCTAGCTCCACACTACTTCATGGCTGAGTATTCATAATGTTTGCCATGGCTTTCTGTGTCATATAATTTATCGACTTACTACAGTGTTCTACGGGGCTCTGCACTACATTCCCTAAGTATAGACATGGAACCTTCTCTTTCATGTATCGATTATCTCAATCAATCAGCGCTATACAATCCTGTATATTCTCAATACCCTGCACCGGCGCAACTAGAGAGGGAAGAGACACTGCCATAACCCTCTCGCAGCATTCGGAATGAACCAGAGAATGAATCGGGGAAAGAACCAATGGTTCAGTGATGGGCTAAATCTGACAGATTTCCTCTCAAGCCTTACAGGTAACCTAGAGGAGTAGTACATCGCCAAAACTGTCGTATTGCATGTCTAAACTATATAGTCTTCCTCATCGTCACCAGGAATGTTTTCTATCAGTTGCACATTAGACAAAGGACTACTCCCGAGATGGAAGGGAACTGGCATTAAAAGGGATGTAGCTATTGCAATTGACGGATATAGAAGAACAAACAATGATAGAATTACAGCTATAATTTCATATATCAAGGTTGAATTTCTCTGATGGCATTTTATCATAAACTATATGAATAATCTAGATTGCATACTAGAGCTATAATATATCACATATTATCTATAAGGAGACAGAGATGAAGTTTACTGCATGCCTATATGCCTGGATAACCCAATAATTCAGAATGACAATAATAATCGATCTAGGGGGTTACTACCGCGCTATAGCCCACACCTTCATTTCCTCGCCACATTTGGGCGGCCGGAGGCCGCACTTAGGTATATAATGCAACCAAAGCAAATAAACAAAAAGGTCCGATGGTTCGTGGTTTCATTACATATATCTTATGTTATTTTCTTATATTATATAAGGAAGAGGGGAGGGGTTTGTGGGGGAAGGGACGGGAAAAGCTGTATCTAGTGCCATAGCCGTGAGACTGCGTGCACATAATGTATAAAAAAGGATTTGTAATAGGAGTTGCTTCTGAGCAGTCATATCAATGTGCCTAAGACTATATATCCGACACACATATATGTGACTGTCTTATATTGCTATATAAGGCATGCCTCCTCTACTTAAGGTGATAACAAAGTCATACATTTTATTCTCTACATCTTTCTAAGATATACGTAATGAAATAAAAAGGAAAAAAGGGAAATTCTAAAAAAAAAAAAGATGCTGGAAATATCAAGCTCTTGCAGCGGAATATATTTCTTGCATGTCTCACGCATAGTACAGGAGGGAACTTAGTAGCCCCTTGATAATAACAATCTCCATAGCAAGAGGTAGTAATGACAGAATACAACAGTGGTCTAGATCTTCGCCACAAGTACTAATAATAGCCAGTATATCTTTTCGTGCCATAGATATCACGGACAGCATGTATTTTTCCCAATCTCGGACATTATTCCAACAAAAGGGTTGAAAGCCTATGCGAGTGATTCTTCATGATCGAGTGATTATCCATGATGAAAAGTTCAACCCGAACTCGGACTAGCAAGCGAGATCCGCGGCTAAGCTACTACTCTACCGAAAATTGACTTTCATAGACCATCACTAGAGTCTCAGGCTTTAACATTTTCCTTTTCCTTAAATAGAGAGTATTTGCCAACCATCAATCTCGATAATTGACGAATTGTGGGGCAAAAAAGTGGCAACCGGACTTGTCAATTTTGGAATTTAACAGGGAGTCGCTGCTTCAGAAGTACTACGAGATGCGCTAAAGGGTTAGAGAATATGCAGCTCTGTCACTATAGTATTTGCTATCATGGGAAAGCGGCAATACGCATCCTATGTCCTGCCAGCAATATTTCACAGGTAGCGTGATAACCTATTTAATTTTCGGAGTTTATTTTGTCATACCGTTAACCAGATTGATTTTGGCCACTGAGGGCAGCTGTCAGTTTTGCCTGCCACATTCACACCAGTCAATTTTCATATGTCAATTAACGAAGTTGACGGTTGGCAAATACTTTCTAATCAGCTGAGTCTAAAGCTTTAAAGAGCGAACGCGCTAGAATAGGAAGATTATTACTGGGAAAGTGTATATCTAATACACCCGGAACGGGCTCCAAAATAAGTGCTTGATTACAGAGATACTAGATGCCAGCAAACATCGACCCTGGAAATCTACCGTGAATCTCTTGACCTATAGATCATATACATCGACATAGAGGTAAGTTCCATTACTAGGCTCCCTGCCATCCTTTCTGGAACAATCAAGGCAAAAATTTGAAACCCTTCCACAAGGTCGTGGTAATCTTCTCCCGCCCTCATGTATTTAAACATTGAGCCATAGGAGCCCATTTCCTCAACTCTAACCGCAATTAAAGGCTAAGCATGAATCTGTCACGAATAGTGAACATTGGGAGATTATAAAACGTAGTCTACCAAGTTGTCTGATGTATAAATATTCTTAGAGACTTGTTTTTTTCCTGATATTTACCGCAATAATCCAGGTGTGCAATACCTGTAGTGTTATTGCTGCGAGCTATCGTTAGCCGCGCTCATGGCAGCGCGTAAGTAAAACAATCTTTTCATGGGAGTCAAGGCCGGCGAGCCAGCATATCGATGATCAAAACTATTCGGACGTAACGGGCTATGATGAACCAATAATCAGGCATAACCGGAGCCCTAGCTTGCTGGGAGAAGGTCTAAAAATACTGGGAAATCGAATAAGAGTCCTCTATTTGACAGTGTCGTGGTAGAGTTATGTCTCTTTTTGCCTAGGGCAATGTGTCTTGCGTCAGGTGTCCAGATATAACGATTTCGATAACCCGCCATATACGTGAGTTCCCCCCTGTCCCCTCAGTTTCTTTTCAAACCATTTAGTTTTATCTTTCTGGATATATATAGAATTATGCGTGCAGTCCTAGGCCATGGAATAACCTTATATTATCATTAAGCTTCTAACACCATCTCGATTTGTGACCTACCAAGTCCAATGTGGTAGACTTGCAGCGATCTAGATCCGGCCATGTACGATTACGACCAATTTCTATTTTGAAATATGATCGTAATTTATTTCAATGGATGAATTATCTAGTCGTTGCGGCATTTTAGAAACCCAAAAACACCCTCCCACACTGTACTGGGTGCACTGTTCGCTATATAGGTTCAGCAAACCTATCCGCTGGGATATGTCGTGGCTGAAAACTTTTAGCAGCTATCATATAGGATATGTAATACTTACAGCTTTACCTCCAGGCCAAGTCTCTGTCTATACCACAAACTCGGGGTGTTTGAAGGCTATTCCCTAAACTATCTAATGACCAGACACTGCCACCAGCTTTGGAGCAACGGCGAGACTGGTGGATAGTAGGATTAAATCACGGCGCTCACTCCGCTATCAAGTGGCGTGGCAAGCTGAAATCCGCTCTCTCGTCGTTGGTTGCGATAAGCCGTTAATTGCTTCCAAAGCAATTTTACTACGGGAGTAGGTGTTAGCCTGGTGACATCAGCATCACCACTAGGCGTCGCTAGACTTACAACTACCCCCATAGTACTAGAGTGTAGTAAAAGTGATCAGAATTTGATAAGAAAATACACGTACTCATCGCATCCACTTACCAGATACTGGGCACTTATCCTCAATACGCGGCACTGTAGAGGGCTGAATCGAGTCTGAATACCTCCTCTAAACCTAAAAAGTGATCGCCAACGTTTTGCTTTGGCGGCCCCGATAACTTACTCGCAGCAGGTGACATATACCAAAAACTTTCAGCTGTATCATATTCGAGTACCGTAGGCCCGTCGTAAATAGAGTACATTATCAAATGCAGTGCAACTATCAAACCGTTACGCCATAGCTTATACTGCATGCGACCTTTCTAGAAACATGAATAGAAATGATTTAAGAAAAGCAGTTACCACACCACCAACGAATCGTGTCAAATCGAAAACATTGGTTTTCTCCTTTCCTTGTTTTATTCACTATGTGGAAAATATTAGTTGAAGGGAGGTAAACGCGTTATGCAAGCAGAGCCCGATGCGCCCTTGCTTGGCATTCTGGAACCAACTATCCCTTAAGCTGTCACGAAAATGCTGACCCTTTTGCGTGGTGTTTGCGCTGCATGCCAAGCAGTCGCTTGGTCTGTGCAATATCAAAAGCTGAACTGAGACAGTTTGTCTTAAGCTCATCAATGCTTTTCCATCTCAACAATGTTAGACTTGGAAGATTATTCAGATAGCGAGAGGATACAGGAGGATGGAGAGAGGGAAGAGGAGGAGGAGGAGGAGGAGGAGGAGGAGGAGGAGGAGGAGGAGGAGGAAGAGGATTATTCAGACTGCGAGAGTGTTCTTTTGGGTGATGATAGTGTTGAGAATCCAGAGCCTCCTATTGCTTTTGGAGTTGAAGTGATGAATTATCGGGTCGAGGCGGAGAATGCAATTGAAGTAGTAGGCGACAGAGTTCAAGTTGGTGCCAGTGATCAAGCAGAGTTGGATAGTTCTTCAGAGTCGGACTATGTTCCACCATCAGTTAATACAGTTCCCGACTTCAGTTCATTGGAGACCCGGTTTGAAAATCATATGGCTCAACCTCAGATTCCTCATGACCTAGATCGGAAAAGCCCATTAGCATTTTTCAACCTTTTTATTCCAGACGAAGCCTTCAATACGTTCGCATCAAACACGAACCTGTATGCGGAATCAAAGGATACCAATGACATTGAAAAAAACTCGGACCCAAAGAAAAGAAGATGGAAAAAGACAAATGCTCGTGAGTTGATGGTATGGTTCGGTCTCATAGTTTTTATGGGGCTTGTTAAGACATCAATTGTCCCTCTTTATTGGAAGACCGCGGGCAACAGTCAATATACGTTCTTACCTATGAGGCATATGGGCCTTACAAGGTTCCAACAATTGAAACGATACTTCCATCTCTCCGCACCAAATCCACCCAAAACCGATCCATGGTATGCCAAATTGGAGCCTTTGGGACACTATATCCGTGATGCGTCGAAATACTTAATTCCACCTACACAAGTATCAGTAGATGAGATGATGGTACGGTTTACTGGTCGGTCCTGCCATACACTCAAGATGAAAAATAAACCAATTGGACAAGGGTACAAGTTATTCGCACTCTGTTGGAACGGTTTCACCTATAACTTTCTTTACAACTCTCGTATAAAAAAGATAGGGAAAGTGAAAAAGCTCGTTGATCATTCCCTTACTTCTTCGGCTGTCATTCACCTAGTAAATACGCTACCATTTACTACTCATCGCTTCGATATCTACATGGATAACTACTTCACCAATATACTCCTCTTCAAACTGTCACGTGATTTGGGTATCGGTGTTTGTGGAACCACACGACCTAAAGCAAAGCAGTTTCCACCGAGGCTAGTCAAAAAGAAGATTTCTAAAGTACGTCCAGTATAGAATACTATGGAAGGAGAGATTGTTGATGAGGTTCTGGCACTTCTGTGGATGGATAACAATTATGTCCTCCTCCTTATAACGATCCATGAAGTTAAAGGCCTTGCCAACTATACTTGGCTAACACGTTGGAGGCCTGGCCTCTCTAGTACAAATGCTAAAGTAGTACGGCCAGTCTTTGGTGATAATACGACCCGTAAACTACTAATACCTATCATAATTGATATGTACAATCATTTTATGGGAGGTGTTGATATCGCAGATCAAAGACGGAGCTACTGGCCTACACAGCTTAGAGTCTCACGAAATTGGCTACCACTATTCTTCTGGTGCTTGGATACAGCAACTGTCAATGCTTACCTTCTATATCGGACAGTTTCTATTATTGAAGGTTCTATGGCAAAGGATTTGATGACTCACCGTCAATTCCGTGAAACTCTTTCTCAAGAACTTGTTGCTGTTGGTACTACTCAAGTCTTCAGGAGGAATACCTATTATATTGGGAAAGAACTGTTGGCAACCCGCCTGGAACCAGGAAATCATGAGAAGATTAAGCGATGGCGAAATGAAGGTAAACTAGGATACTGTACATATTGCTTATGGGAACGGAACAGGTCCAAAACAGACCAAAATGGTGGTATCGCTGGCAGGGAATTTGGTAATCTACAGTCAACGACCTTAAGGTCTCGTAAAGGTCAAGGTAAAAGGAGTACTCAGACACGGTGTTTTTGTTCTTTTTGTCGTGTTTTCCTATGTCCGGATCATTGTTTTGACTTGTATCATCGTAGTACAACGGGGAATTAATTCTGTATGAGGTCAATTTGAGACAGTGGCGCACCCGACTAGATTTTCTTTTTCCTAACCCCCACAAAAAAGGGTCAGCAATTGACAGCTTAAGGGATAGTCGCAGAGGGGCAATTGAGTTGAGTTAGGATGAGAGTAAAGTGTTTTAGTTGATCCCTGCCGCCCATAATTCGCCATTATACAGAATTATCATTTCTCAGTAGTGCATGCATGGCAGAAAAACGAAAATTGGCACCAACTAAAACACCCTCGTATGGAAAACTTCCTTATCAATCGCCACATACCTTGGTACAAGGTTAGAACTAGTACCTGTAATGGAATTATGGCAGAGAATACAAACAATCCCTGTCTCGACACTTGCATGTTCTGGTTCTTATTGCTACGCCCGAGTACGATATCAGGTGGTGAAGGTGCTTCGTTATCTTCCCCCCTTATAATAGGTGCTATAGAACTCGGTACTAGCTAGGTGATACCACTCTCCCATAGCTTTAGTTGCAAGTGGTCCTGAAATATTGCCACCGAGTAGCCAGCCCTGGAAGCGCCAATCGGTTTTTACTTGCATACGAGAATCGATCTGAGAATCGATCTACACCCATGCGTAAGCCTGGGCTTTAAGCCGAACCCAGTATTTTAACCATACAAGATGGTAGGCCTCTCTCGATGGTACCAATTTGAAACGATGAGAATACCGTAGATACTCGAAATATTCGCTAGCGTTATTGCCCTTTATCTCACTAAAAAAATAGTACTTTGAGTGCTTTTTGGTGCAAACGGCGCTAGCGAATTTTTCGAATATCTACGGTACCTTGGATGTTGAGTAATATGCATTTTCATGGCCTGCTTTCTTGATCTCGGTGGGTCTTTTGGTTTACAGCATACCTTGGCATGTCTTAAATATGTTCTGGAACTGGAATGATTGGCCTCTACAATTGCACTTTAGCCTTTCAGTCAAGACTGTCCAGTTCAACCTGCATGAATTCTCCAACAGGGTTTTATGGGAGTGCGCACTGAGTGCTCAAAAATCGCGATACATATACCCAACCACCCTAGGACTCCTCCCCAACACAAGGCTGGCCACCAAGATTTCCATCGATCCCGCAGTACTCATTTCTACTCCCCCCGAAAAGTCGACCCTTTATGACTATAAAGTAACAGCGAAACCCCCATACCGCCAGACGTCACCCCCCTAGTGCAAACAATTTAAAGGGCTTATTGCCAAATAAACAACATTGCCTGGATTGGCCCAATATCTTTGGGACTCAAAGTCGCTCCAAGAAAGGTCGGGAGGGTACATCCTTATTTTTCCACGGTCGTTCTGGCATTAATTCTATATATCTCACTGCAGGCTTCATCCAAGGAACGCGAGCATAGTCAGAGCAGAGACAGAGCTGCTCTGATAACCACCCGACCCAACCCAATGGCCAGCGCGGCCTACTTTGCTTCTTTTGTCGTATTGGTTGTTTCCTCCCTGGCTGCTCCAACTCCCAACGTCACCAACGCTGACGTCGACGCCGAACCTGGATGGAGAAAAGAGCCAAAGGGGCGGGGAACGTTCGGGATAATCCTGAGCTCGGTTCTGACACTTGGTCTATGCGTTTGGACGGCCATCCATCCAAACGTCAGACCAAATGATTCGATCTGGCTGAAGCTACGGCATAAACTTATGTTTGTTGCAATTGGAATGCTGGCTCCCGAGATTGTCCTAGCTGTGGCGTTCTCCCAATGGAATGAAGCACGCAAGTTTCACCAAGACTGGTGCAAGATTTATAGTGTTGAGCCTGGCAGCGAGAAAGATACCCTTCGAATGGAGGGTGCATTCTTTATCACTATGGGTGGTATCTCGCTCATGCAGCCGCATAAGCTACCGATAAACTTCGAATCCAACACACTCACCCCGGAAGCTTACCTCCGCCTATCGGAGTATAAGCCTCCGGGTCTCAACTTGATTAGGCGGGAGACGATCGCTAAAGAGGCAAATGTGACGACAACTGTGGTTGACTCGTCGCCCGGCCTGGATCCAGAACCGACACCGGAGGCACCCGGCGTTGAGTCACCCGAGCAGCCCGGGGGTGAACAGAATGAGTCCAGCCCAGGTTCGCTGCCATCTAGACTTATACCGAAGGAGTTTGTGCATTTCCGGGATGTCCAAGATAAAGGGAAGGCGGAAATGTTGGGAAAGACTCTCGTTTGTGTGCAGGCGTTGTGGATGCTCGTTCAATGCGTAGTGCGGAAGGCCAGTGGCTTGCCCGTCACTCTTCTGGAGATTCATGTAGCTATGCATGTTGTCTGCGCCCTTGGAATGTATTTCTTTTGGTTTCATAAACCTCAGGATGTTGGCGAGCCGATACAGCTGGGTATTGACGGCCCGGACCAGTTGGCGCTTGAGGCCCTGTGCCAACAGAGATATTATCAAGAGCGTTACCTTAAGATCATGACTCGTATCGATGGGGATTTCGTGTTCCGATATTATAGTGACATATACGGCATGTGACTCCTGGTCTAAGCATCGGATTTGTGGGATCTGAGGGCTAATGTCGTATATGAGAAACTACATGTAGGCAAATTTTGGACGGTACCCACCGAGCTGGAAAATGTCCCTTGCCAACCCTCAGATCTCGCCAAGCTTGAGAGTATCGTCTTTCTTGGTTATGGGAAGGAGCCACCACCCGAAAGCCCAGACTCGACCTTGATTAACTCGACCTTAATTAACTCGACCTTGATTAACTCGACCTTAATTATCCCGTTCGGCCAACAACTAGACCTTGGCGCCGTACGTATCGGTTACGATATCAGGTACTCGGTTGAGGATCAGAAGAGCATAATGCAGAACACCGTGATCTTGGACACGCTAGTTGACTTGGCCTTGTTGTACCGAGTTGCTCGAGCCACCGCAGCAGGCAAGCGACCTCTATTAGATCCCTGGAGCACAGGTACATATGTCTCCAGCGGCAATGCCCTAGATAAATTTTGGGAAGTTGTCAATATTTCTAATGTTTTCCCCGCTGTACTAATAATATTAATATACGGCTGGTGCCACGCTGCTGCCTGGAACACACATTTTCCAACGCCAATGGAAGCCCTGCTTTGGCGGGTCTCGTCGGTTGTGATAGCTGTTATTCCCGCATACGGTCTTTTATTACAGGCGATGTACGTAAGTAGACGGGAATACCAGATCTGCAGGAACCTCTTCCATGTATTAATTCTCTATCTTGACCGAATCATGGATCGCTTTCACTTTACCGAGTCCCTAGTTCTTGCTATTATGATCACCGGAGTCCTTGCCGCTCTGTTCGGGCGATTATATCTCTATGTCGAATCCTTTCTCAGTCTGAGAAGTCTCCCCCGCGGCTCCTTTGATAGTACCCCATGGGAAGATTACTGGCCCCACTTTTAGCACTTCAGGGGTACATATCCTTCTCTGTGAAAGTCTTGTAACAGTCTAACCATTCTTTCATATAGATCGGCACTATACCTATGTTATGAGGATTTTCTGCTTCAATTCTTTTTCCCCGTCCAATGTTGCTACGACTTGATCACGGTCTCCTTTGCGTTATACCCGTATCTTTTTTCTTTCTTTTGTCAATGTTGTTTTTAGGTACAAACCATGTCAACCCGTATCTTTCCTTCACCACGATATTTCTAGGCGCCCTTATCTCTTTGTTTCCGTATAAACTAGCCAGAGATCTTTTATGGTCATCTTTGTTATCCCATTCCGATCGAGATTTTTATATAGAACAATATACATATTTCTTTCACATTTAATAATCTTGATGCGTCATGAGAACCCAGCAAAATATAGGTACTCTTATGATTGGCACTATTCACATGTGGCTATACATTTATGCTTCGCTGAAAATCGCGTACATCAACATATGCACACGGCGAAAATATAGTCTTATCCAACCAAGCCACTCTAGGGCCATAACCTCGAGGGTGCATGCACGATGAATAAAAAAAGAAACACCCGCTCGAGTGATATTCCGTGATTCCAGCAAGGCAGGGTTATTACTTGGCATCTCAAAGCTTCCCGGAAGAAAATATCCTTCAAGATTACGGAAACATCAGAGACGAGACTAAGCGAGACGCCTGGAAAGAAGAAGCTGTTTTCGGAGGTGTCTCAAGGCCTTGTAAATGATTATTTCTGATATAGTAGTGCTATAGCCCACAACCTCCTCCCGTGGAGCAATGGTATCCCGGGCTCGTGGCCCAAGGTACAAGATACTGACTCAGTATACTCGAGCGGCCGGAATCCTTTCAGGTCACGTGGGGCCTCAATGTCCTCACAGAGCACAGGCCCGATGTCATGTGACCTGGAAAGATTCTGGCCGCTTGAGTAGACTGTGAGCATATACTCTATATTGAGTGCGGTAAGAAGCGCCTGGTGGGTGTCTATAAAGTGACGATCATACACTAATCCTTTACAAGTCTAGCTCGTGCTTGCCAAGACTATATTAGGCGCATTAGCGATAGACGCGATAGTGTACCAGGGGGTAGAATATATAGACGCCCTCCTTATCAAGCTGTCATATATGTTTACCCTGTCTCACCCTTTTCCTACATAAAAATAACCGGAAACTAGCCACATAAAACCGCCTACAAAACCAAATTTTGAAAGTACAATCTGTTTGGGAATATGCCAAGTACTGTCGTAGTTACAAGTACTGATTAAACGCTATCACTAGAAGTAATGTAGAAAGACTTGAAGAGATAGTTTGTATAATATTGTTAAACCGGACTCCGGTCTACTGTTCTGATGTCTGAAGATGTTGGTGATGATGACTCTAACCGGAGGCCATCACACGCCAGATTTATACATAGCAGTGTCTCGCCAAGACATAGTGAAACCCAATAATAATCCAGACGATAATAGAAAGAACCGTGAAAATCCTCACATAGAAAATGCCTCATACTTCCACCGATCGCCATAGAATATCGCGACGCGCCTGCATACTATCCCTGGTCCCCAATAATCCGCATACAAAGGTTATCCACTAAGCTGCATTACCCCCACGTAGCAGAATACAGTGCCCAGCTGCTCCATACTACGACGGTATGCCACTCACCCAGAGTGCATAGTCACTACGCTGTCCGATGCTGATTGGTGGATCGCTATCACACCATCACCCGTGGAGCTGTTCCTGTCCGATCGAGCCTGGCGACAACCATTCTAGCCGAGACATCGTCCCATCACTCATAATCGTTGAGTTCTGTGATATCCTATAACACTACTCTTCCAAGACGCCGTCCCTCGACCGTTAAAAACCTCTCACAGAAAACCCCGTGGAAAAGCCATTGAGTAGGAAAAGGTATCGAACTAGTCTTTCCTTCTTCGCTTGTAGCCTTATGCGTGCTCGTTGACCTTCAGCCTTCGTCCTGGCTCCGTGTCGAGGTCGTTGGTTCGGGAGTGGTTTGAAGTTATCGTCCAGCAATGCCTCCTGTGGTTCAGGGGTCGCTGGTCGCTTCCTTGTATTCTGTTGTCGGCTTGGATCTGGATCCTCACGGTAGGGTCGTAGTAGCATCTCATGGAATACATAATGTACCTTCCATTCTACCGGGAGATCCAATCTGTATGCACGTGTGCCGATAACTGCCGAGACGTTGAATAGTCCTGTGAATTTATCTGACTATTTGTTGTAACCTCCGAGATTCCGAGTATCGAGCAGGACCTTCTGTCCTATCGTAAACTTCTGTACTGCCGGGCCGGGTCTGGCTGCCATCCTGTCGAATGTTTTCTGCAGGGAGTCCTTGGCCATCTCATGTGCCGATAGTATCTCGTCCAAGTGACTGTTGCCTCGGGCGTCCAACTTCGCGATCTCCGCATCTGTTGGCCAGTCCGTCCTTGGGTGGAATCCATAGTTGCAGTAGAAAGGCGACATCCCAGTTGACGAGTGTTTGGCTTTGTTATACGCATACTCGCAGATGGGGATTAGGTCTCGCCATTTCTTGCCTGTGCCTGCCGTGAAGGCTCTGATGTAGGACTTTAGGTGTTGGTTGGTCTTCTCGGTTTGACCGTCGGTTTGAGGGTGGAACGATGTAGATAACCTTCTACGGATACCTAACCGTTCTGTGATCGCCGTCCAGAATGCCGATACAAACTGGGTACCTCGATCCGAGACTATGCTTTCATGTAGACCATGGAATCGCCAGATGTTTTGACAACCGCGTCATTGCTGCTCCGCACTGATTCCTGTCATAGAACGAAGCGCCATTTTGGAGAAACGATCCACGACTACCAAAATGTTGGTGAAGCCGGATTTTTCAGGCAACTCCATTATGAAGTCCATCGAGATATCGATCCACGGCGTTGTAGCCAGCTCTAACGGCTGTGGTAGGGACAGACGACGCCTCTGTTTCGCTGTTGACAAACATCGCAGGTCTGACATAGTTTGCTACGCCCGTGGTCATTCCTGGCCACCAGTAGTTCCTGTCGATGAGTTCAAGAGTTTTGTCGCGTCCCATGTGCCCTGCTACAGGCCGGTCGCGATGATCTCCGACGACCTCTCTGACAGCATACGCCGGTACGATCCATCGTCCGTTGCGCGTATCTGTATCTCGCCCTGGTTCCCAGATCTCCGGTTCCTTCTCCGACCTTGCCAGGACGCTTTTGGTCGCGAGACTGGAAATTCGGCTGGTACCGTTTAGGCGGGATAGCGCACGCCTGTTGAAGGCCACGCCCGTGATGGTCCTTCGCTACCACCCATCATCAGATCCCGGCATCGCTACTCCGGTCTCGCATCAGGATTGCAACTCCTTCGAAGTTCAACTGCCGGTATCTCGTACTACTGTTCCAATCCAATCCCCTGCGGCTCGGGAGTGCCAACTACAACCTCCGCGATCCCATTCGGGAGTCCATAAGAGGTTCGTCGCGAAAATGTTCGTCTGTAAAGTTTTTTACGGGCTGTTCTCGCATTACTCCCTTCCATGGCGAACTCTGGGCCGCTGTCAAAGCGTCGGCCTTGCCATTCTTGTCACCTGGACGGTAGTGAATCCTGAAGCGAAAAGGTGCGATCTTTTCTGCCCAACGGCCTGTCTTCTTGACAGCTTCTTGGTCGTGAAGTACTGAAGATTCTGATGATCACTAAATATCTGGATAGGAATATCTGTTCCTTCCAGCCAGTGTCTCAAGTCAAGAGCGCAGACACAATTGCGAGCATCTCCTTGTCGTAGATCTCGTAATTCACTTCTGCCTCGTTGAACTTGCGACTATGGTATGCAACAGGGTGCAAGATACCATCCTCGAATACTTGAGAGAGAACTGCGGCCTCTGCCCAGTCACTCGCATCGGTCTCAAGTATCGCCTGGCGACTTTCGTCAAAGTGCCGCAGTATTGGTGCCGATGAAAATCTCCTTTTGAGTTCCTCGAAAGCTGCCTGCTGCTCGTGGCCCCATCTCCATACTGCACCTTTCTTGAGAAGACTCGTCATTGTTCGCGTGGTGTGGGAGTAGCGATGTATGAATCGTCGGAGGAAATTGGCAAATCCCAAGAATGTCTGGAGTTCTTTGACTTTGGTTGGTGGTAACCACTCCAATATCGCTTTGACGTTCTCTTGAGAGATTTGGCTGCCTTTTTCCCGATAGCTAATCCGAGGAATTCTACCTCCTCTTGGAACCACACTGTCTTCTAGGTTGTCAGTATAGACGATGCTGACGCAACCGATCCAATACTTCGAGAATCCAGGCGTCACATGCTCTTCTCTGGTCTTTGAATACATCAAGATGTCATCCATGTAGACCACAACGCCTCGATCGATTAGATCCGAATATAGTATTGACCATATATTGAACGCGGAGCATTCCAATCCAAATGGCATTACTTTGAATTCAAACAGGCCGCATTTGGTCCTGAAGGCCGTTTTCCACTTTTCTCCTTAGCCATGCGAATCAAGTGATACCCGTTTTGAGGTCGATTTTCGTGAAGTAGCGTGCACCTTGGTCGCATGCGCTAGTTCCCCATTAATGGTAGCGGTATCGATTCTTGATCGTGATATTATTAATACCACGGTAGTCGACGCATAGTCTAAGTTCTCCGTTTTTCTTTCGGACGAAGAGTACTGGTGAAGCTGCCGGGATAGTTGAGTGTGAAATTTTTCCTGATGGTAGGTTATCGCCCAGGAATTTCTCAACGCCTTATCCTCTGGTGGACTTAATGGATATAGAGGTCCCCATGTTGGCATCTTCCGTCGACAGTGATCACGTTATCCCACTCGGCATGTTCAGGAAGGCTGCCCTTCTTTCGAGAACACATCCTGGTAATCCTTGCATTCTTCTAGCATTGCGCTAATCGGTCCTCGTAGGACAGTGCCCGAGCCCAGAATACATGATCTTCCAGTGCCGGCAGAACGAGTGCTTGAGAAATCTCAACACTAACTCGTCTACTTCTGGTTCGTCAGAGCCGCTAGATTCAACCATCTTGCAGCCCTTGACCAGGCAGTATTGACTGTCAAATGAGACATCATTGCTGCCCCAATGTATGGTTGGTTGGTGCTCTTTGAGCCACCGGTGCGGGATGACTAAGTCTTCCCCGGCAAATGTGCCGATTTCACATTGGATATTTCTGTCCAAGTGATCTTTTATTCGAAGGGTGAGAGGTGAGGTGATGTGAGAACCGCTAGATGGCATGGGAGTTCCATCAGCTTGTCGGATGATGAGGGGTTTTGATCTTGGTTGGGTTGGGCACTTGATTCTGTTGACACAGTTCCAGGACATGATCCAGTCCTCGGTACCGCTGTCCAAAAGTACGTTGACTCTTTCGTATTGGTATGTGTTTGTGGTGGGTTCATGCCAAGAGATCTCGATCTCGAGGCGGGTTTCTTGTGTGTGTGAGGACATGACGAAGTCGGGGTTCTGTTCTTCGTATGTAAGATGTGTTTTGTTATGCGAAAGTTTGAGTTGTGGTGCTTGTTGCGAAAAGGAAGTCTGTGTTGTGATGTAAATCAGGTAGAGCAACTACGCACCAGGCGTTTCGGCTTGTGAAGCCATCCTCAGGTTGTCTTGTAAAATAGAAATGAATTCAACTCGTATGATAACAAATAGTAAAGAAACCAAAGTATAACGATCCTTGTTATTCCCACTGAAACCTTGTAACCAATGAAATTATAATTTTCTCGAGTACCCCATTGCCAATGTCGGCAGCACTAACAAAGAGACGGTCTTACACCTGTTCAGACAAGGGGTGTGGGGAGGTCCAACAAGCCGCACTGCGCGCTTCCTGTTCACCCACTTCTTGTTGATGGTGGCCAAAAGTGAAAACTCCCAAACTCAATCCTCTAAGGTCGTTATCCTCGACCTGAATGTTCCCGATTGTGGTTCCAGCCTCTGCCTCTTCTCACCCCCTTTTCCTTCATTCTTCGCTCCGGAAGAATTCCTTTTCCTTTTTCCCGACGTCTCCGTAGCCCTGACCATTTTTTCTCTTGCCGTACATTTACTGGCAAAATGGCCCATTCCTCCGCAGCGATAGCATTTGTTCTCCTTTCGCCATCGGTCCTTCTCTTCCTGAGTGGCTCCGAGGGTGTTTCGCTGTTGCTGACTACCTTCGGTAGTTCTTGGTATGAAGGGCTTCGGACGTGGTGGAGGTGGCCGCGCATCGCGCCGTGGTTGGAAAGGTCTTGAGGTGTTTTCCCGGTGCCTAACCGGTTCGTCTCCTCGGAGGATCTTCCTCCTTGCCTTTACTTCGGCGTCTTTTCTTCCAACCCTTCTGACCCATGTGACCCATTCGGCGAAATTTTCTGGCTCGTCTACCGCGATGGAGAGTCTATTCTCCAGCGATGAGCTAATTCCGGTCAGGATCATTGACCTCATCATGGTAGGACCGACATGAGCATCCCATTCCAGATTTTCCATCTCGTTGATGTAATCATCTATGGGTCCGGTTTGGCGCAAGAGTTCCATTTTTCTCTTGGCCTCTTCCTGGCTCGTTCAGTTACCATATTGGATTTTAAGCTCTCGCTTAAACATCTCCCAGGTGCCTAAGGTCGGGTCCAGAAGTACTCGTTCCTTGAAGTTGCGCCAAAACTTGGCTGCACTTCCTGTCAACTCGAGGGATGCTCAGAGTATCTTTGTCTGGTTATCCCATCTGACCTTCTTCTGGAGAAGAATCAGTGTCTCCATATCACCGATCCACTTGTAGATGTCTTCGGAGGGAAGTCCAGCGAAGGGGATCTTGGCTGGCTTCGGTGTGTCTCCGACACTAGCAGTGGATTGGGACGGCGGTGGTGGTGGTGGCATCGTTCTGCGTCTTCCTCCTCCTGGTGGGACTGCTCCGCGGCCCGAGTTACTGGGTCGAGAGCGTCGGTCGTCCTCATCCGAGGAATCACTGTCCGAGGGTTCTGGGTCTCCCAGATCTCCTGCCATCCTTCCACCTCCATTCCCGTTCCCTCCTCCTTGGCCTCCCTGGCCATCTCCTGCTTCCATCTCCTCCTCACCTTCTACCTCGATATCCATCGGAGGTGGTGGTGGTGGTTGGGGCGACCCAGGTGCTTGGGGTCCCGCTGGTGGTGGGGCGGCTCCTCCGCCATTTCCTCCTCCATTTCCTTCTGCGGCTCCTCCGCCCGTCTTCTTCCTCGTCAGCTCTGTTAACCGCTTACCCAGTTTCTTGGTGAGCTTTTGTTGCTCCTTCCACATTTGGGTCATCAGCGCGGTTTCACGCTCTCTCGCCTTCGCCTCCTTCTCCCGCTTCTCCTTATCCTCCTGCAGGTGAGCTATCAGCTCTTCAGGCATTGCCGGGGTGTCTCTACCAGCGGCGGTAGCCCCTCGGAGTTGGCTGAGGTATGTTATCACCTCGGTGTTCCTCCGATCCTGCTCTTCCTGTTGTTCCCGCCTCAGACGCTCGGTTAGCGTCATCTGCTCGAACAACGACCGGTACTGCTGGCTGGAGTGGGTGGCTTGAGTTTCCACCAACTCGCCCACGTGCCCAAGAGTGGCCTGGATGTTGGCCTCGTCCTGTTGGAACTTCAGCCGAAGTTCGTTGACCATTTGCTCCTGTTGAGTTTTCAGGAGCGCGGAGTTGAGAGCCTGTTCTCGTCGAAACTCCGCGAGGGAACCAATTTCTTGGTGAATCGCCGCGACTTCCGGGCCGCCTTGCTACCTGACGATCTTGGTAATGGTATCGACCAGGTCGCCAGAAATCTCCTCTTCGAGGCCGCCGTATCGGGGCGCTCGCCTCCTCGAGATATCTTGCCGAGAAAAGGATGGGGGCCGGGTTGGCGTCACGAACGGACTGCCTTGTCGGTACTCGATCTCTTGACTGGGCCTCTGCAAGAATGATCCTTCCCTCTCGGTCGATCGGAAGATATCGGCTAGTGGCGTGTCGCGGGCAGTTTGGTGAGTTTCCCTCGCATGGCGTCTGATGGTACCGGGATTTCTCAGTGTCAGAGAGTCCTGCATTTCTGAGTCTTCCTCGTAGGTCGACTGCTGCATCTGAGACATTGCTGAGTTGTTGAGGTTTGGTTCACGTTTGCACCAAGGGGCGGTGGTGAACCAAAAGGAGCGTTGTGGGCTAAGCGAAGGAGTTCTGGCTAAGCGTGATTTTGATGGGGAGGAGAAAGGGCCAGTCGGCGACTTGAGGATCGTGTTCCTCAAAGGTGCAAGTGCTGCGAAGAAGCCTCTGTACTCTAGGTAGCCGACGAAAAGATGGTGGAGACTGCCTCTTCGAACCACGAAGGAGGTAGTGCAGGTGTAGTTGTTGATTACTGTCGCGAGAATTTGTTCTCTTGTTGCGGCAGCTGGATGCATAAGGTGGAGGTTACTCTGCGTTAAGCGAGTAGTATCGTAGTAGGCGGATATGGTAACAATATAGTGTTTGGGAATATGCCAAGTAGTGTCGTAGTTACAAGTACTGATTAAACGCTATCACTAGAAGTAATGTAGAAAGTAAAGATATAGAGAGTAGATAGAGATGTTGATTGAACTTATTGATACAGGAGAAGGGGGAAACCGCCCCTTATTTATACATAAATGTCGTTACACAGAACCCATAAGAAAGACATAGTAAGATGACTCATAGGAAAGTATGACAAATACAAATGAAACATTCCGCCACAATAGTATTATGACTCACGGGAGAGCGTACTATTGCAAGACTTCTCGGTCCACAGTGAACCATAGACGAAAAAAAAAAAGATTGTGTTTTCCCTTATCCAAACCCTTTGTAAACAGATCCGCGATGTTGTCGTTTGTAGAAACATACTCCAAAGAAAAAATATTTTCATTAAATCTTTCCCTAACATAATGGTAGTGCACCTCGATGTGTTTAGACCTTTTGTGAAAAACAGGATTGCGAACCAATGAAAGAGAGCCGTTGTTATCCCCACGAAGAATAAAAGAAATATTTGAAATCCGTTCCAATTCAGAAAGAGCGTTCCTTAACCAAACTAATTGCCGACAGGTTTCCGAGAGTGCCATGTATTCCGACTCAGTTGTGGAGGTGGCGACAGACTTTTGCTTGCAGGAGCGCCAGGAGATAAGAGCTTCCCCTAGCATGAAACAGTAGCCGGTGAATGATCGGCGGTCGTTAATGTCTGATGCATAGCTTGCGTCGCTGTAACCGATGAGTGCGGTAGGTGCCGTTTTGTTGTAGTGTAGGCACCAATGAATGGTTCCTTTGAGGTAACGGAGTACGCGTTTGATGGCAGTGAGGTGGATTTCTGTTTGAGAGGAGGGGAATTGTGAGAGCATGGTGATGGTGTAGGCAAGGTCGGGTAGGGTGCTTATGCCTGCGTACATTAAGGATCTGATCATCGACTGATAAAGTGTTGGATCGTCGATTTGCTCCTCACGAGTAATTTTTGGAAGCTGACACTGTGATCTAATGGTGTTGCGACAGGTCTTGACTCTTTGAATCCGTACTTGATGAGTACACGTTTGAGGTAGGCTTCCTGTGATAGGATGATGCCGGTCTTAGTGTGGATCAGGTAGATTCCCAGTGCCCAACTGGTAGTTCCAGCCTCGGTCATTTCGAATTCGGCGTGGAGGGACAGGCTGATACGGTTTTTAAGTTCAGCTGACCAGTAAAAGATGAGTATGTCGTCAACATAGATTGCGATTATTACTTCCCCTGTTGAGTGGATGAAGACACAAGAGTCGAATTCTGCCCTGTGAAATCCCATTGAGAGTAGCGCTTTGGAGAGACGGGCGTACCATTCCCTAGACGATTGCTTCAAGCCGTAAATACACTTGATTAGTTTGCATGCTTGTCCGGGATGGCGGTAGCCGGGAGGAGGTTTCATATAGATGTTCTCCTGGAGTTCTCCGTATAGAAATGCGCTAGTGACGTCCATTTGGTCGCACTTGCCACCTGTTTGCAGGCAGCGAGCGAGGAGGAGTCGGATGGTCTCATAGCGGGTGACAGGTGCAAAGGTTTGGTCGAAGTCTTGGCCTGGTATTTGTGAGAATCCTTTGGCGACGAGGGACTTTATACCGAGTTGGTTTGCCATCTGGTCCGAGTTTGATTTTGTATACCCATTTGGCGTCAACCATTTTGCGATTATCGGGGATGTCGACTAGTTTCCATGTATTGTTGCGAGCCAAGGAGTCAAGTTCAATTTCCATACCGCCTGCCATTGTGCAGAGTTTGGGCCGTCCATTGCTTCCTTGAAGTTGGTTGGTTCGTTGAGGATTTCTGTGGCGCTGACATGGTATCCGTATTTGGCAGGTGGTTTTCGGTTCCGTGCGGGGTTGCGTCTCGGAGTTGGTTCATTAGCATCTGATTCTTCTTCTGGTGTCGGCGGCCGAATAGCCTACACTATACTTGCGTGAGTTTCATCTTCCGACGATCTCCAGATCGGGGTTCCATCATTTCTCGTAGAAGTTGTTGTTGTAATTCGTCCGCCATCATGTTCATTATCGTTAGCATTGGGATCAAAGTCATTAACCCAGACGCTCGTGAGGCGCCAAGCGCCCCCACTATACTTGCTTCATTCCTTTTTGAACTACTTGGTAGTGGGTCCTGAGGTTCGATTTTGATTCTGATTTGCTTTGAGGTGCTTCAGGTATGACTGGCAAGGTGTGTCTTCCTACTGATGGACCTTTGAAGCGAAAGTGACGAGATAAAACAACTTTCTTTTGAGAGGGTATGTAAACCCGAGATTTTGGTCAGATATCTTCGATCCGCAAAATTGTCCAAATGATAGCTCTTGCATCCAATTTGGTTCCAGGAGGGCGTGCTCTCGACCGGGATGTGAAACATTGTTTCACCGGTGCGGAGATGACCGATGCCTGGTTTGTAACCTGTGATGGCCTCAGTATGGTGTTTTGTCCGGGAGCGCTTTGTGTGAGACGATTTTTGATGTGGGCCATGGTGTTAATTGCCTCACCCAGAGGTTTTAGGAAGGTTGTATTCCAGGAGGCAGTACGGGCCATAGTAGTAATCGTTCTGTTGAAGCGCTACTATGCCGTTGGACTCATGTGAGTAGGGGACAGTGAACTCATGTTTGATACCTTTTGCGGTGAAAAATTGTTTGAGTTCCTGGGCAATGTATTCGCCACCATTGTCGCTCCTAAACCGTTTTACCTTTCGTTCCAGCTGGTTCTCGACTAATGTGATGTAGGCTTTGGTTGCTGCTGCTGCTCGGATTTCTTTTCAAGAAATAAACGCGTCGCATACCTAGAGTAGTCATCGATGAACGCCACGTAGTAACTATAACCGCCAGAGAAGGAGTGGAGAATTTTCCGCTCAGATCTGAATGGAGGGCTTGGTGGAACGTGGTTCGTGAGGAAGGAAGGTTGGTTTTGGTGGATTTTGCCAGCTCACATGTGTTGCAAGTGGACATTTGACCGGAGGTTGGGAGAGATTTGGGGTCGTGACCATTTTCCGAAGTTTATTTAAGGAGGAGGCAGGCATGTGTCCAAGGCGCTGATGCCAATCGAAGAAGGTAGTTGCGATGGAGACGTGTGCAGTTGTATTCTTGAGTTTGAAGATATACAAGCCTGCAGAGTTCACATTAGCAATACCGACGATGTCCTTGTTGTTCGGTTTGTAAATGGTGAAGCCGGTTTCATCCCCGGTGACGGTGAATCCCTTTTTGGCGATGCATGACCATGATATCAGGTTAACATTACCAAGTTCGGGAATTACGAACACGTCTTGCAGGGTGATAACGCCATGGGATCCGTTGATGGTTAAGATTACCTATTCCGGTTACCTGCAGCTTGTCCCCCACCAACTGTGACTGTGCCACTGTATGGTCTGGGTTCCAAAACTTGGGTTCCGGTCATATGGTTATTGCACCAGGGTCGAAGATCCATGCCTTTGAGTCAGATTGAGGGTACCAGAGACAAATGCGAACGCGGTCATGTCAACATCAGGAGGATTGGTGTACTCAGCTAGGTCCAGGGCAAGCACTTCGGAGGGTATTGGATTTGCAAACAAGTGTGCCAGGAATGCTGTGCGGGATCCTGATGCGACGTTGAGGTTGCCTTTTGCAGCGGATTTCTCTTTATCCTTGTAGGCTTTGAGTTTGCGGCAATCCTTGTGTGTGTCCCTTCGCGTATTCGCCGTTCTTGGTGCACCATGTGCAGGTCAAGTCTGACTGTTTTTTGGCAGTTGGGCGTTTCCTTCTGCTGTTGTTGTTGTTGGGTGCTCCGTGTCCTCGCCTGATGTTGTAGGCAGCTCCTGACTCGAAAGAATCCTGATTGCGTCTGGCGTCAAGGTCCAAGAGCTTATCTTGTATATCTTCGAAAGTGACATTTGGCTTCGATTGGAGGTTGTCGACTACCGACTCAAGTGATTCATGTCTGAGTGAGAGGAGAAGGACGGAGGCTTTGACTTCTGATACGGACGGGAGCTGATGGAGGTGCTACCCGAGTGGGTCCTTTCCATTGTGGGTGCAGTTGCCTGTTCTCGTAAGCAGTGATGACCAGAGGGTGGTGAACTCGGTAACATGGACCTTCATACTCTTATCAGGAGTGTACTGGTGTGTGGTAATGTTCGCTAACAGTCAGTGTAGCGAGGTCACAGTCTTCCGATGGAATTTGTCCTCGCGTTGAGTCCAAAGGTGGTACGCAGAATCCGGTGGGGTGAGAGTGAGGATGATATTGAACTAAATGTTGCTTTGCAAGAAAACAATGGCGATGTTATCCTTTCTGTCCCAGGTGGAGATTTCGTCTGCGTTGTCGGAAGTTTCGGGTTCATCTTCTTCTTGATCGCGGTGGAGAGGTCCTCCAGTGGTGTCGATCCTTTACCCTTTGAGGAGGTCGTGGCGGTGGTTTCCTCATAGACAGGACGCTTGCTTGATCCGTGACAATGTTAGAGATCATAGACCTTTAACATTCTCATGGACAGATCATAAAACTGTGTAATGGGCCTGCCCACCAAGTTTGCACGGGAGGGCTGGAATCTTGAAGGACTCTTGAGACATGTTTGTAGGTGGTAATGATAAAATGTACTAATTGTGGAAGTGGATTTGAAGCTGGAAGCGGTTGGGGAGATTGTTCAGCGCTTAAGCCGGGCTCATAACCTAAAGATATAGATAGTAGATAGAGATGTTGATTGAACTTATTGATACAGGAGAAGGGAAACCCCTTATTTATACATAAATGTCGTTACACAGAACCCATAAGAAAGACATAGTAAGATGACTCATAGGAAAGTATGACAAATACAAATGAAACATTCCGCCACAATAGTATTATGACTCACGGGAGAGCGTACTATTTCAAGAGAAAGACTTGAAGAGATAGTTTGTATAATATTGTTAAACCGGACTCCGGTCTACTGTTCTGATGTCTGAAGATGTTGGTGATGATGGACTCTAACCGGAGGCCATCACACGCGTATTTATACATAGAGAAGTGTCTCGCCAAGACATAGTGAAACCCAATAATAATCCAGCACGATAATAGAAAGAACCCGTAAAATCCCTCACATAGAAAATGCCTCATAGGAACCACCGATCGCTCATAGAATATCGCGATGCGCCCATACTATCCTGGTGTCCCAATAATCCCGCATACAGCGTCATCCACTGCTGCATACCCCCACGTAGCAATACAGTGCCCAGCGCTGCTCCATACTATGACGGCTATGCCACTCACCCAGAGTGCATAGTCACTACGTGTCCGATGCTGATTGGTGGATCGCTATCACACCATCACCCGTGGAGTGTTCCCTGTCGACCGAGCCTTGGCGACAACCATTCTAGCCGAGACATCGTCCATCACTCATAATCGTTGAGTTCTGTGATATCCTATAACACAATCCTCTAGCCCATAGTATCCCAGAAATACAACTATGGATCACAGAACCAAAGTCCCTTGTCCTATTTCCCGTATGGTTGTGGTGTAGGGTGATGTTGAAGTTGCGTTCCCATACAAATTGAAAGGTTTCCGTTATTTTTGACAACCCCCAATACATCAATTAATAACACCTGCCTCACTCTATCCATACATGAGACTGTCCCTTACCGCTACAACACAGAGGAAACCACCTCCAGCCTCATCAAGTCTTCTCCTGTGCCCATCACTAAGCGAAATCCACACCTGAACCACCACGGGACCGACTCCTTCCAATTCTCCACCAAGACAATTCATGTATCCATTTTCTTTCTAACAGCCATAATACACTCCACTCACACAAACTACACCATATCCATTTCAACAGCGCTCCGACGAACAATTCGGTAAAGGGAGAAATATCTACCTTGAAAGATCATCCCCAAGCCAGAGAAGGGCGATGCCGTGGGGGCTTAAATGTAATACAAGTGCACTCGTCCAACTCCACTGGGCAGGGCTTTGATGATTGATCTTTGACGGTTCCACATTTGTCTTATACCGTGCGACCCCACAGAAAGAGCTCGCATCGCCAAATGCAAGGCCAGAAGAGATATAAAGAGACGAGGGATGGCACATCATATAGAAGTGTCATACGATTATGTAAACAGCAAATATTATGTGCTACTGCATCGTAAAATAGGAGGAAAACATAAACAAGGTTACGAAAACTCGAGTGAGCGTGTATACGTTGAATTGTTCTTTTGACAGTGATCCGGCACGCATCGCATGTAATTATGATAGAAACATAGGCCGTAGTCAGAAACTATTGAACAGATATTCAAAAGAAATCACAATTACGAATATAACAACATCTCCAACTATTATCGTTTCTGCCACTGCTTGTATCAACGCTATAACCACCTGTTTGTGCAGCAGGATCAATGATCGATATTGCGATAATTTGGCTGTTTTTGGCATTCGACCGAGCGTACGGTTGTCTTTGGCTTTCCAGGGAACATGAATACCAGCTTAACCATTTCACTCGATAACCTAAAAATGAGCAGGAATCACTTCATGGCACAGACCGCAGTTGCGTCAGGCCGAATCCCAAGCAACAGGGACTGGTTGAATTTCTTTGTCTAAAATATCCACTTGCACTAAAAACATGTATAGACGCTGAAAGCCCAAAGTACCTGGAATACGCACATATAAACAAGCCCATCACACACGCCCCCAAACCCACCCAGTTTACTACCGGAGCCCAGGACATGTACACCGACTCTGATAGCACGATAAACACGCATTTCATGCCTTTTCCTATACAAAATAAATCGATAAATGGACTAAATGATGCACTTTCATGCAGAGATGATTTTACAAACACTTTTACCAGCGCGCTTCTCAGTCCACAACATTACATCCAACTTTACCTCCATTTTCTCCCACACTTTTACTTCTGTTTCAACTTTACATACACTTTTGCCAATGACTCTACCTGTAAAACCAGCTGTAAAGTCGTAAAAAAGTAATGTTTTTGTTTAAATATATGTCTAGAGTTGATTAGATTATATTAAAGTGATGGTATAGTGTTATAAATTGTCTTTAGACATCAAATAGTAGTAAAGGTTCAACTCCTCGTGTAGTGCATTTTCTAAATACCTTTTTTTCTGATAGGGTTTTTGTAAATTGGGAAATGTGTATGTAAAGTTACATTTACTCAAATAAATGACTTTGACCACTAGAATTTACACATTTATTCACCGGGCTGTTAGAGCGATATATGTACACGACCATGGTTACATCCTGCACCTTGAACTGCGACATTCGCACAAAAGAATGCAACACAATTAATACGACAACATCCAGGTCGAATCCCTAATATATATAAGCCTCCCGACGTCTATAATCACGCCATGAACCCACAGGCACAGGTCCATTCGTATATACTGGCTGATAGTTTGGTCCCGAAAACTCTTCACTGAACCTCGACGGACCGCCGGGCACCAGAAACCTGGTCTGCTCAAACATAAACGTCGCCATCAGATCCCACCATATGATACTCCACTCCAAGAACTCTGGATCAATTTCCGGGTTTCTCCCGTCGACCCTCCCCCTGGGATCCGCACCCATAAACCGACAAACCCGATGAAACAGCATCACCGCGCTTGCCACGGTCTGATTATACATCCTCTTCAGATCCCGATCCGCCCTTTGATATTTTGCCTCTTCGCCCTCCAGCCCTTGCCCCAGGGATGCTCTCTGGCGGTACTGGACAAACTGGGGTCCTAGATTATGCAGGTTCCTCATGTACTGGGCCCATCTGTTTTGGAGGCGGTTCATCTCCTGGATTATCCAGATTGGGGTGTCGAGATCCTCGTTCGCAGGCCAGATCTTTTGACAGCGCAGATCCATGACTCTGGCCGTGTCGCTGAGGAGCTCTGTGCCCCCGGCTGCTGCGACCCATGTGAGCTGGTCATCGAAATGGCCGTGGAGAGGCAGAGTTCTAGACCTAGGTGGCATGGCGCTTTATTGGTGGACGATGACTGTATTTTCTCTGGGGACTATGCCACTGCGCTGTTGGATATTTAGTTGTATCCCCGTAGAGTGTAAATCTAATCGTAGTTGATTTGAACCGTCCAGACAGCAGATACCTTCTATTATAGTCTGGCCAGGACCTGGAGTCAAAATCTCCATGAAAGAAGGTCTGGGCTTCTTTGTTCCTGGACATGATGACCGGAGTTGGTTACAACAACAGTCAGGTGCAAGACAAAGACATAATCCACTCTCGCCAAGGAGGAGAGTGCTACTGTTCCAACTGTTCTACATACCCTAACCCATGCTACTGTGTGCTGCAAACCCTAACCCACTAACCCTAACCCATTGTCACTTGCCAAAATTGTCACCTTTTTTTTTTTTTTTTTATTCATTATGTGCATGCAACAGCACTGCTTCTTAAATCCTCGCTGAAAACGAATCGTATATACGAGAATCATCTCCAAAAATTCCAGAACAAACATCTCCAAGGATACTAGAGATACCATACTGCCAAACCTAAAACCCCATACAACTTGTGTACAAGAGCTTCTTCCCAGCCATTTTCAAGATATTCTTTTCTCCTCAGGTTACATAGCCAGCTAGCCATTTCCTCTATCCAGATATCTCCTAGAAATCTGGTGGTAGCCCTACAGTTCCTGCTTACCGCCAAGCGAGGTCTGGCAGGGACCAAATCCCAAACTTGAAAGCGCCTTGTATTGGGCCACTTCCGCATTAGCGGAGCAACCGTGAGGCCAAGCACGATGCACCCAAGACCACCATATCCAAGATCCCGTTTCATGGCTCACTATTTATCCGACTGCCATAGTCCATGCACTAGTAGCCCTATCTTTAAAATGAGTAGTCATCGTAACTAGAGCGTATTTGATAACTGATACTGGAGCAACTGATACGAGCAATCTCATAAATTCTTGTTCCATCGTGTTTCTCCATCTGTGCAGAGTACTTGCGCATATAGAGACAATGAGCGCCATCGGGCTCTTGCATACCTCGTTTGTCCAGAGAGCTATCTACGCCTGGGATTAGTACACCATGAGACTGACCTTTTGGTCTAATATAAAGACCACCATCCCCAGAGCCTTACATTATGAATCTGTCAGGAATACCTTAATTGTATACTGATTTTTCCCAAACCCTGGGTCACCACTTCATAGTATCCAGTTCATATCCAGCGATCCACCTGCCCACCATGGGGCCCTTACAAATCATCGCTCAGAACACACCTACGCCCAATATCAAGCGAAACATCCAAGCAAGCAGCTCAATCTCATCTTTCAACTCAACGACCCAACATTTTCAACCAGCACCTCCAGTCCTATACCGTGCCCAACATGAATAGAATTTCCCCCAGCGCTCTCACATCCCCCCACTCACATTCAACGCTCCCGTAAAACCTCTAGTTATATACAAGCCTCCATGAACCAACGATACCACATTCCCCAATATCCCAAACCACACCACCGCAATACCCCCCCCCCCCCTCCACTAGTATCATCAACACCACCATTCAATCCAACCAGGTAAGCACAACCCCCAAAACCCCACATAACCAACAATGTGCCACATCACAACACGCCTCTACACATGCGGCCACACCCTCGAGGACTCCTCCCCCACACGAGACTCCTGCCTGTACCGTCGCTGCGCCTCATCCACAATCTCCCACCACCGCAAAGACCACACCTGCCCCTCCTGCCGCGACGCAGAGAAAAGGCAGCAGAGCCACGACCACCTCAAGAGCCGTCGTGACTCCATCTTCCCCACTGGCCACGACGCCTTCATGGGACAGCCGCAGGGGCCAGGCGAGGAGTTGCGGTGGAGAGAGAACCAGCGTATTGCGTATAGACGACTGCAGGATAGGGAGCTCGAGGAGGCGCGGACGCGGTACAGGGATCCGGCAGAGGTAAGGAAGGCGAATGCGGAGAATGAGTGGTATAGTGAGAGGGAGAAGGAGAATCACAGGGACTATCAGGCGCAGGCCAAGAGTAGGAAGGAGAGGATACACAAGTGGCAGGCAGACGTTTCGCGGCGGTGGGAGGGTCGTTATGTCAACTAACTGCAGCGGTATTCTTTGTTTTAGTTCTTTAATTTCTAGGTAATAGTGGTTGATGCGTATTTATATCATGTCGTTTGATGGACTGTTTTTAGATTAGACTATACCATGCTATTTCTCACATTCTGGGAACGGTAATTATTCGTGTGGTCCTGAATTGATGGCTATCAAGCACGGTGATACTTCAATCTAGAGTCGATATATCGCAATCCAGTCGATATATCGCAATCCAGTCGATATATCGCAATCCAGCAGGTAGCCTAACCCTTACTGCCACCCAACGCACCACCCATCTACCCTGTTGCACACATCACAGAACCTTGGCAATCACAGCCCATCACTCGATCTAGCATACCCATGTCACCGCCCAGAACGGTAACATTGCCATCTCTACTTCGGCGGGCTTCACTCTAGTGGTTACAAATGCTGATAGAACAATGGTGAGAGTGGAGGTTGCACTGCTCTTTAATTTTTCAGATGTAGTGCATATGGCTATACAGTGCTACGGCCGGGTTATTCTCATGGGTAACCTGTGGCTATAAGCTGTTCTTATACCCCGAGTATAGGTACGCAAGATTGGAAAAGATGGGTTTATTTCGGTCACGGAGCAAATCACCTCACTTTTTCACCCCAGCATATCCTCACCTCCAAAGGATGATATCCAGTCTCCATTCTATCTATCCACGAGACATTCTACGATCATTACCCCAACCACCTACTCCGCCCCCAACCCCGCAACCCACCCTCCCAACACCTCCCCCACATCCGGATACCTCACCGTCCCCCCCTCCAACGCCTCTACCCACCTCCCCAGAAACCCCCTCCCCGCACCCACCGTCTCCGCATCCCCCACCACACACAGATGCCTCCTTGCCCTCGTGACCGCCACATTGACCCTCCTCACATCCTTCAGGAACCCCGTCTCCCGCTTCTCGTTCGACCTCACCGCGCTAAACACCACGGCCTCCTTCTCCCTCCCCTGGAACGAGTCCACGCTGTTGACCTCGACACCCGGATAGATGTCTCTCAGGAACTTTGCAATCAGCGCCACCTGGGCATTGTACGGTGTCAGCACGCCTATATCCTCCTGGTGGACACCGGCCTCAATCAGCGCCTTTACGTGCAGTGCTACTAATCGTGCCTCTAGCAGGTTAGACTTTGACTCTGATGCCAATGCAGCCTGCTTGGATGTCTTTGGATCTGCCGGCACATCCTCTGGAAACTCGCCACCCTGGGTATCGATAAACACCAATGGGGCTGTCGTGTCCTCCGTCTCCTCCACCTCGTACGGCAAGTCCGTCAACAAGTGTCCAGCCACACTCTCGTGGGCCACCAACTTTCCACCGTACAGCTCCTTTGACGGAAATGCCATAATTTCGGCGTGCATACGGTACTGAGTATCGAGCAGTCTCTTTATCCCCTCGCCGTGGAGCGTGAGAAGGCGTTCAAACAGCGTAATCTCCAGACTTCCAGGCACCTTTAACCTCTCCGCTGCCGACCTCCCGAGAGGAACGGTAGAAGACATGCTGCCAGTCACGCTCTTTATCGTCGGTGGAAGCTGCATAGGATCCCCCGCAATCACCAACTTTTGCACCCCTCCCCGTGTCATCAACAACGGGATCCAGCACTGCGCTTCGAGCGCCTGGGATCCCTCATCGATGATGACCACGTCAAACTTTTCGCTCAGTATCTGCCGACTCCCTGCTCCGTGAAGCGTGCATAGAATGACTTTACTCCCGCGCACAACCTCGCTCACACATTTATCCTCCCTCCTCCTATACTCTCCCCTCAGATCCCTCACCTGCGTCCACCCGTCGCGCCTGGCCTTGCCTTTGATACGCGACTTTCCCGCCGCATTGAGCTTGGACAGGAGATCATCCATTTCCCTCCTTACATCGCTTACAATCTCACCCGCCTCGGAGGTTCTCGTCAGCGCATCCAGGGAGCGTTCGAGAACCCGCGGGAGAAGGCGTGCTGGGTGGCCTAGACGGATCACCGGGAGTGAGGCCGGCAGACGGAGGACGATATTATCGACAGATATATTGGATGGGCCGCATACGAGAATCTTTTTCGGTGTTGGAGCGGGTGCCCCAGATACGGGTGTCGGGGGAGTGACGAGCTGTAGGATCAATTCCAGTAGCGTCTGTGTCTTGCCGGTACCGGGCGGGCCATGGATGAGTGCTGTACCGGCCTTGTGTCAGTAAACCGGGGGGTCCCGGGGTCAATGATCGGTAATCCATGAATATTCACCTACCAACCTCTGGACTCGCCAAAGCGAACCGCACAGCTTCCCTCTGACTCGCGTTCAGCCCTTCATCGAACCATTTAATCTCCTCCTTTTCATACCCGACTCTTGGCACTCCCGGCGTCCGCCATCCAAACAACACATCGACCAACTCTCCTCCTCCACCGCTCTCCCCAATTCCCCTCAGAATAGTCATCGTCTTTTCCATCCTCGCAAAAGTCACCTCATTCGCCAACTTCACCACCCACAGCCTCTTTCCACTAGTCACAACCTTATCCACCGCCCCACCATCATCACTCTTTGGACTGACCGCCACCGCAATCCTACCCTCAAACACCCTATGGACCACGCCTTCCACACCGTCATCAGACAGCTCACTCTTCTCCTTCCTCGTCGCGCTGCCCCCCGGTTGAACCTCGATCCTTACGATATCGCCCTGTCTGATCCCGTGCGGTGGGAGTTTTCCGTCCGAGATTATGGCGTTGTCCGGTTCGAGCTCGAGGATAGTTCGCCCCCCAAAGCCGGTGCGTTGGCTGGACGGGAGGAGGTTTGTTATTGCCAGGCCGTGGCGGACTAGGGCGGTGGGGGGCAGCTGGGAGAGCAGGGTGCTCTGTTGGGTGATGTCTGCGGTGCGCTCGGTAGACAGGAGGGAGAGCTGAGTGGTGGAGAAGGCGGTGATGTCCATGGTGGGTATCTATAGGTATCTATGGGGTATATGGAGTGCTGGACGGCGAGAGCAGTGACGTCGGAGGAGGAGGAGGAGGTGCAGTGCAGGGGTGCGATAAGATAAGGGAAAACCCTAGTCCTGCTGACGACGGGGTAATGATCGAGGGGGGGGTTTGTGAGATGGTGGAGGCTATCGAGGCAGAAACTAACATTCTGTGTAGTAGGGGATTTTACCCGTATCCGAAAAACGCCCAATAATACAGTCGGACCTACGAACCACGGAAACACTCATCCACGATCAAAATCTGCTAATCGATATAATACCCCGACGGAAACTCCCACAGGTATCACACTATAGGTCACTGATCTGATACGAACTCCATTGTTTGGCAAGAAGCGACCCAAGATCATCCTTTATAACTTTGACACCCTATACCGGTACCAACCTCTCAAATTAATAGATTCTCTCTCACCCCAGAACCGCCACAATAATTAACATCCAAAGCCCGCCCACGGTCGAATTTACCATCCCAACTTATCAAACCACAACCTCCAGAGATACCAGTCTCCAGAACCAATCCAAAGGACTCGGGGGCCTTGGACCAACAACAACATCTACCCCTCGAAGCTTGCGGTTGCATGCTGCTGTAGTTCCATTATTGCACCTCTCCATGTCACTCGCAGCATCAAACCCGCCGCCCAGCACAATGCCATATCAACGGGCAAAGAAATTGTAATTATCCACAGCCTTTCTAGTAATGCACTTTGATCAGAGTACTGCACGAGGCCAGTCAGTCGCTGTTTTTCTTGGCAATTCTTGATACAGAAAGTTGATTATGGAATTAGGATATACTCTCCAGATCTTGTCACGGCGACTGACCGGCCCCATGCGCAAACCCTTTATCTATTATTACCTGTAAATAAGTTCGTAACTACGCCGATACTCTGCAGTATGTAGAACCGGGCATCTCCGATCGCCCAGAAACACGGTGCACCCTCATTCCCCCACCAGAATCGCCGCCTAAACAGTCACGTGACAAACCCACATCCACCAACAAGTGACCTCCACACCCAGCCAACCACCTCCTCCAATATGGCTAAAAACTCAACTTCCCACAGCCCCTAGTCCTTCAAAGCCGGTGGGTGGCCGTCCATGCATTCAAGGCCTCGGTTTAGGGTTAGGGTTATAACCGGAACTCCAAGATGGGAGAGTAAAAGCCCAAAACCGGAGGCGACCCGTTTATGGGAGGGGTCTTTAACTTTTGGCTCGGGCAGTGGGCCAATACAATTGTAGCCGAAACCCGCCCGGCGGCGATGATAGAGCTTCTTTTGTTCTATCCAGCGGTGTGAATACCTGTACTTCCTAGTCTTACTACCGCCCGGACCCAAAGGCTTTCGTGAAAGGTGCGAGTACCATCAAAAATCCCCGATTTGAGGTTATCATAACACAGCCACCGATCAAGTCTTTTATCAACCAATCTCTCCGAGGCCACCCTGACTTATTCATAATCTACTGTGGCGATAGAAAGCCCAAAAGCAAGGGGAGTGGCGGAATGTCGTACGAAATCAACCTAGAAATGGGGTTCCCAACTACATACAATATCTCATTATTTATTTCACAAATTTAAAGGCCTCACCAGGGCGATAGAAAGACATACATACCTGTATTCATCATGATAGTTAATCGTGTTGTGGTTCTATACTGGGGGCCTGGCTCTACCTAGCTTGGGTGATAATTGGCCCTTTCGCGGGGGGGCTTTGGGTAGGGGCTTTAGCATACCCGAGAATAGATTGGAGAATAGCGCTAGAACGAGCGGCCTTCCATTTTGGCGGTAGCTCACCCGCACAACTCACCCACAACAATACCAATCCTAACCCCACAACCCATGGCTTCTAGGTACTCTAGACGAAAGCCTCCCGAATCATCAGAATGTATGCACAGAATGAACAAAAAAAAAAATAAAATCATCCGAATGCAAAACGAGTGATACTCCATGACGTAATTATAAATCCCGGGTATAGCCAAGTATATGTATCCCCATCTTGGCGATGTGCTTGATGTCTACTTGGGCATGATGTGTGTATGGCCCTTGGATCAGTTTATTGAAGACATTACATACACACACTCAGCACACAGTGCTCGAACGGGGAGAGATGAAATCGACGACTTATAGCTAAAGCGTAGCAATGAAGGGGCTCTAAGATATACACAAAAGACCAGAAACCTACTCCGGCTATTCAGCCAAAAGATAGATGTAAAAGCAGGACTGGAACCTCCTGACAACCCCGCACCCATGCCAATAAACACAACTAACGCCATATGCATTTCCCACCAAATCCTCGCGACAGCTAGAAAATAATACAAAACAGACTATAACCAGTGCCCAAGAAAGGGCTAAACATTATTTCGTAGAGGCGCAATAAATATTACGCACTATTAGTGATGGGCACCGAGACAAGTTATTTCGAGACTATGAGCAAAACAAGACGAGACCTTGGGGCAACAAGGTGAGACAGGACAAGACTGGTCAAAGATGCCCTGAGACTTGTCTCGATACTTTTTTGACTCTTTTCCACCAGGCAGTTTGAACCTACGCACCCCAAACCAGGGTCAGGGTTTGGCAACATCGCTTTTTCTGGCGTCAAAGTCACAGAACCATAAAGTCTCGAGACTTCCGAGACCAGAATAAAATGTACCTAGGGGTGCTAGAAAGTGATGCGACGTTTGACATAGCATAACACGGAAAGCTACTCAGAATTTCAATTCTTCACAACACAATGAACAACATAGATATTGCAGCCACACATATGATACATAAGTCTCTAGAATACATGTAGATTTGGGCCTTTAGCCACAAAAGATCAACTCGTGACAAGAGACAGTAATAAAAGGAGAGGCAAGGGTTATTTCATATTAACTCTTACCATGACTAGGATCTCCAGCTTCTAACTCACCATAGATTCGCTCTAGATTCTGTTACCTAGTTTGGTCGTTGAGGGATATGGGGCTATTTGATCGTTGCATCACTTTCCAGCACCCCCGGGTACAAGACAAGACAAGTCCCGCCCAAGTCTCGTCTCGCCTTGTCTCGTGCCCATCACTACGCACCAATGACCCAACAAAAGCAAGTCTAAGCTAAACCTGGCAGTCATCTATATAACGCCTAATGATCCTATTGCGCGCACTTCCCAGCCAATGGATGAAACCCAACTATATCTAGAATATACCACCCACCCCGAGCCATACCATCTAGTACACATCACGGGTATAGCTACATAAATCCCAGCTTCAATGCAACAGATCCCCACAGTCCACCCCCAATCTCAAATACATGCAAGGTCTCGATCCAGGCTTGGAAACAACGCTTAAAACATCATCATTCATTGGAATTTACAAGCAAATTCGTAGAATCACCGCTAATCACTCGCGCTCCGACACTAAATTCGTATAACCCACACACAACCATACCGGGCGCATATGGGTTTTTTCTTTCTCTCTTTGTTTCATTATGTGTATGCAACCTTACGGTTATGACACTAAACAATAACCTACACTCCCCCCCCCCCCCGATAACACTTTTCAAGTGGAAAACATCTACTCCTTGCGTGTATGACAAGGGCTACGTACATAGCTGGAGTTGGGAGTTGGGGTGGAGGCACCTTTTTAGGGGGCTCAAGTTCAATGGCTCATTTTAGAATTACATAAGCATTGGACTACAAATTGGCATAAAATATTATACTAGCTGACAGAAAGGGACCACGGCGCCGCCCTCAATTTCTAAAATGATCAGTCAAATTTGATACTCATGCTGTTATCCATCTACAATCCACACACATACACATAATGACTTCCCTCGCGGGTCTAGCTCTATACCAAAATGAAAACCTTCCCCCACCTCTCAAACCTAACTCCCCGCATTCAGCGGCTTTTGCGCGTAATATAGATGACTACACCACTATTAGCACTCTCACTCCCAGTCTCCCCTAAATCAAGCAGGATTCCACTGACTGTCTCCCATACGCATGAATCTTCTTATTCTTCGCCTGCCTCAACGTCGCTTTGATGATGCCCGCCGCCTCATCCGTATCCATCCCCAATACCCGCGTAAAGAGCTTAATCCCAAACGCTTCAAAGCCGCTCTCGGCACTCAGCAGCACATACGCTCCCATCTCCTTCAACTTCCTATCCGCCGCCCAAGGCCCCATTGGCATTTTCATCACTATGTGATGCGCATTAACGAACCCCACCTTCTCGAGGATGGGAAGAAGATCGGCAGAGGTGTTGAAGTCGCGGCCAGTGATTGTGGAGGCCTGCGCAACAAGAGTGTAGAATTTACTCAGCTCTATATCGGGCGATAGAGTGTTGTCATCGCTGAAAATCGCCATCTCATATTCTGCGATGTCTATCCAGCCGCCAGGCTTGCAATGTCTGGGCCATGTTAGCACATAACCTAATGCTAAGCATCTGGCCCCTGGGAACTTAGGATGGCTACTTGTAAGCTTCGGTGTACAGGTTCTCCCAGTCCTTGATGGCCCCACCCAAGTGACGTATGTGGATCAGGTCGAAGGAGTTTTTTGGAAAGGTCCATTCGGACTCTGCATCGTCAATCTGGAAATGCACATTTGGGGGGACCCTGGAGCACATGTAAGAATTCGACTTCGCCACAGAATTCAAAGAGAATAACTACCATGAGGGTTGGATCGGCGAAAGGTCGGTTCCAATGACTTGTGCAGATGGATATCTCCTGTTTCAGGTGAGCTTTTGATTTTCAAAGAGGAACAACATCCCTTACTCTCCCATATCGATGGCCCATATTCCTGTTCCTGTGCCGATATCTAGGATCTGCTCTGGATTCGGGTCTATAGGTGCAAGAATGAGCCTGTCATCCATCATGATAAGATACGTGTGGTGCAATATATCAAGCCTATCTCATTATTAGTACCAAGTAAGATCTTGAGTCGTCTGAAGAGCTAACCGGTCTTGCTCAGCCTAGTATAAAGAGAACACCGTCAATAATGGCCCTTGCAGTCATAAGCGAAGGTTCCATACTTCGTCGTTTGGTAGCACATATTTCCTGACAACTCGATTAGCCTTCGTCTAAACTAGATAAAGAAAATACACAGTAAACCTCATACCCTTCCTTATATGCGTGATATCTCCGTCCATTTTCATACCGGTACCTAACCCACCGTTATCATCACAGCTATACCTCAATCAGATCATCTGAAACACACTCATAAATACTCGATTTCAACGACTCCGTCGAGAACTCGGCCCTGCCGCCCTGTTAGTCCCTCTTCTCCGCCCCTTGGCGTTTGCACCTCTAGGTAACCTACGTCTGCTGCAGACTTTCATAATCCGTTCCAGATGAGCCCTTCTCCTATATCCTCATCATTAGCTCTACATGCTACATTCCACCATCCCAGAGCGAGCTTGTGTACAAATGAAGAATCGACTTCAATCTTGGACAAGTCTGGTATACTCATTTCATCCACCTCTATCTCTCGTTGCGGATACTGCTCTGAACCCGATGGCTGGTTCAGCAGGCTTGATGGCCTCTTGCGCACGACCTTGGGCGACTGCTGTCGAAAACTTGAAGGCTGTTGGCGTGAGTTCGAGGGTACAGCAGCCACAGCGGGGGGTCTACTTGGCCCTGGGAGCGAAGGTGGCACTGGTGCCGGCTCTGGGGGAGTATATAGCAAGTGTTTTAATGCATATACATACATGCTTTCGGTAGTAAAAAGAAAGGCCTTTGTGGCAGACAAGCCTGACGTATGTATGTATGCGCTCTACGATACGTAGTCGAGATAAGGATCGGGTTTTGATTTGTATTAGAACGGAAAATGTATATGTTTGAGTACGCGTAGGGGAAAAAGGGATGCTATTTACAACCCCGCAAGATTATGAGGTGGGGGAATATGTCGCTAAATAAGAGCTTTGTTATGTTGTACAGCGAGCGGAATGAGCTATGGAAAAACAGGGGGGGGGGGGCGAAATCGTATGTCTCTGTTTTTCCATAGATCATTCCTATCTGAGCACGAGACTATGTTGTACTGGGTGCTTATAGTACTCTCCGGATATGCACGTGTGATAACCCGTTGAGTTGCTGTCTCGCAGATATTTCCCAGCGCAGGGAGCGTTAAGCGAATATTCTGCACGCGTCTTGGAACCATGTGAGATTGCATGCATATTGTATCAAGTGCCATTGGGATATCAGATAAATAGATATGATAGAAAGGTAAGCCAGATGGCTTGATCCATGTCCCAATTGTCCAATCATAAAGGGTCACTCGTAACTGGGATTACTATCAACATGAGGGAAAGGTATCATATCATATTATCATCCTATCCATAACTCGTAACCTAATATCATTCAATCCCTTTGATTGCGCCGCGATCATCACGTATGGTATCATTTAAGTGAAAGCCCCCTCTAGAAGGTGCTAATCTTTCTAATTACTCTCCGGGCCCCATCACCACTGACCCTGACAATACCTTCTGTCTCAAGCCCTCGGACAGCCTCCGCAAACTCCGCGCTCTCCACCTTCTTTGCACTCTGCTCTTGTAATCTTTTCAACACCTCTGTGTATCTGGTTCCTCCAGCGGCAGCAGCTGGGCCCCTACTCATCTCATCCAATAAATTGGCAATAGCACTTTTCAGATCACCCTTTCTACGCCTTTCGGCGTTGGATACACCCCCAAGAAGATCCATATCGATACGTCCGGTAAGAGGATCGGTTGCGGATTCCTTGATAGCGGAACGAATGAGACGAACAGCCTCAGTCACATCATCTATAGTGACTTCGGCGGATAAACGCATTTTGGCGTGCGCTTCTGAAAGGCGAATCATGCTCTCCAGCTGCCTAGTTGTAGCTGTGATTCTTCTTTCAGCAGCTCTAACATCTTCCCCAAGCTTTCTCAACTCGACATAAGCTTTTACCAGCTCGTCCGCGGCGGTGCTGGATAATTTTGGATGGATATTCTGTCTCGCATATGAGATGTATGCTGTAAGTGTTTCGATTGGAACGATTTCGCTAACACCGGCAGCAGATTCTGGGTTATCTTCCAGATACATTCCGACCATATGTTTCGCCAGTCTACGATCTGCGGTCTCATCGACGCGATCAAGAACCAGGTATACCAAGTCAAAACGTGATAGAAGAGTAGGTGGTAGGTCAATATTCTGGGGGACTGGGAGGTTAGGGTTATATTTACTCCCAATCGGATTGGCTGATGCAAGGATACTGCTCCGAGCGTTGAGGGTTGTTATTATTCCAGCTTTGGCGATAGAGACAGTCTGTTGTTCCATAACTTCATGGAGTACAGAGCGAGTTGCCTCTGACATCTTATCGAATTCGTCGATGCAGCAGACACCGCCATCAGAAAGAACAAGCGCTCCTGATTCGAGCACAAGCTGGCGGGTTTCCGGATCGCGAGTGACATAAGCAGTTAGACCAACCGCTGACGAACCCTTACCGGAAGTGTAAACACCGCGGGGGGCAATCTTGTGGACATATTGGAGGAGTTGAGATTTTGATGTTGAAGGGTCACCGCAGAGAAGAACATTAATATCACCTCTGTAACGGGGCGCGCCACCTCTTTCGAAGGTCTTGTTGGTGCCGCCAAAGAGTTGAAGTAAAACTCCTTTCTTTACATCTTCCATCTCATAAATTGAAGGGGCGAGAGAGCGCGACAAAAGCTCGTAAACGTCGTAGCGATTGGCAATTGCTTTTATCTTGTCAATTTCTTCATCAGAGAGCTTGCGGACTTCATCAAGATCAGACGCAACCTGTCCGCCAAATTCTTCTTCCAAAGTGGATGTGTCTTGTCCCATGCGCCGTTTGTCCACCTTTTGGATGTGAAGGACATCCACATAGGTTTTGAACAAACTTTTGATGTTACGCTGTCTCGGATTGACGCGCACAGGAACAGATCTAAAGATACCTGTAACCTCAATTCTATCTCCAGCTTTTGCGACATCGCAGAGCTCGTCGTAACAGCACAGAGAGACGGAGTGAGGTGTCTGGCCATCAGGAACAGAGTCCGGGGTTTCTTGAAGCTTGATAACTTGTTTGTCTGAAAAGTCGGAGCGATTGTGCACGATCTGCATGGAATTAGGGGATTTGCAAACCTCGCGCGGGCATTCCGTGGGTTCGGCGATTTTGCCTCTGTCAATCTCTACTGTAACGGTATGCCCACAGACATGGCAACGGAAGAAAGCTATCACAATTAGCTATATAAAATTTAAAATGTAAAATATCTGATTGCGTAATATACCCTTATTCATATCCGGGATGATAGGGGTGACTCGGATAACAAGTCCTTTCACACTGATGACTTTGTCAATATCTGTTATCTTCGTCAGTAATTGAAATCAAATGACGGCTCATAGACTCGCCTGCAGGGTTCAGGTCCCTCATATTCACGCTCTTCTCTAAATTAAACGGCCTGGCCTTGTAGATCCTCTCCATACATGCTTGGTACTCCACTTCATCTGCGCCATCCTCCTCCAACATCTCCAGCATGGTATCCTTTACGCAAGTATCCATGATCGGGATAATTTCCTGGGGATAATTGAGAAGCTGATGAAAGAACCTTTTTGTTGGCGGATAACTCCTCAGATTTCTCACGTCGAGGTTTAGGTTGCTGGTCTCTAAGGCCCTCATCCCCCTTAGCATGTCCACGTAAACGAGCTCTTCCCCTTGACCCGGGGCGACAGGTTCATCGTCCATACGCATGCGATAGCGACGCTTGAAATCACGAAGGAATTTTCTGAATGCCTGGGTAGACTCTTCTACTGAAACATTCGTGCCCCAAATGAGACGTTTTGGGCCATCAGAGATTTCGGATGTAGGACCAGCACTATATGTTGCAGCATCTGAGGGAGGATGTGCGGCATCAGTGCCACGAACAGGAAGGCCCTGTTCGTCGACATAGAGACGGCGTCGAGTGGGTGTAGCGGAGTTGATACCGGAAAATTGCAAATCTCCACGACGTGAACGAGCGGGGGTGCTAGCGATTGCATCTCCATTCCTATATTGTATCATGTGTTAGTGCTGACACGACTAGGCGGCCATAATATGAGATTAAATTGACGGGTGAAGTAGGAAGTGCTAGAAATTGAAGTTAAGGGATATGTAGTTAAAACATTGTAGCCAACGCACCTTCTCAACACACCCGCACTGGAACTTGGGGCGCCAGCTCGCGGGGTCCTCACATCCATCGGTGTAGCCATGTCTCTGTCTGGGGAAGAACTAGGCACATATCTCAATGGCGAAGAGCCTACATCTTGTTAAAACTCGACACGAAACGTTGGTGGAGAAACTCACCTCCACTCATGTCGCTATCCAATGCTGCCCTCCCTCTGATAGCTGCTAGTCTTCCCCCGGCCGCAGCAGCAGAAGGGTTTCTCCTCTCCTCAACCGGTGTTGGGGAGCTCATTCTAATTGGATCGCTCGATGGCATGGGACTAGAAGTCAAGCCTCCATGGAACAATGGTGGTGCCGCAGCGCTCTCTTCATCTGGTGGAGGGACGGGTGTGCTGTTCAAGTTTCGGCCAGGACGTGGGGTCGATTGTTGTGAAGAGGATTGACGGGCAGAGCGGCGCCTCTCGGATGCGGACATTTCGGCGGGTTTCTAGGCTGTGGGGTGTTGGGAGGGAGCGGCGGTGGGAGGTCAATTAGAGCTTTCGGTCTGATAGAAAGAGAGGTGTTGTGATGCGCGTTTGAAAACGCGTAAATAATCCCTTACCCTAAAGTGGACTGTAATGTGCACTGCGCTTTGCATATTTGAGCATTACCTAGATATGTACACGTGATAAAGTGTTTATCTATATCTCACGTGTTAATACCGAGTGATATTCTGTGTATATGTATCAACTGCCGTGAACTAAAATTTCCTATTCCTTACGCCTATGTGTTGAACTAAAGGCCAAAAAAAAAAAAAAAAACTCTATCTACCGCCGGTAACGACATGAAAAACAAGACAAGCATAACGAACATATCCAACGGAAATACCCTCAGCCCAGAAAAAAACGTTGAAGTTAAATCAAAGCGCCCGATCCTCCATCAGCATGATACCCACGGATGTAGTAAAGAGATATAGATATGATATTTAAGCAGAAATTGTGGTTTGCCCCCTTTTCCCTTCCTTGACGAGAAACGAGAGCAAATCAACCTTGGTAACAACATGAAGGACAGACAACCCCTCCCCTGGTTCCATCCTTTGAGTGACAACTCCCGCAGAGTTATGCTCGAAGAATCTGCTCAAAGCACTTAGAGGTGTATCTAAAGTAATCTCTTCGAATTTTCGTTTCCACTGGGGCCCATTGCTTCCGTCAGTGGTGGTGGTAGTAGGTTTGACGGACCCAATCTCATTGGGGTCCTTGACAATTTCTTTAATTTTGGTGAAATCGAACATAACCTCCTTGATAGTAGTATGACTAGTCGCCCATCCCCGCGAGATATAACTGAGTAGATTACCTAAAGTGACAAGACCAACAAGCTTCCCAGATTTCCCGAGAACCGGCAACTGGTCGAAGCTCTTTTCACGCATGGTCTCAATTGCGGCTTCGGCGGTGGCAATATCGCGAATAGTAACGACAGGCTTCAACTTGAGATCTTTGATCTTGGCGCCTTGCCACTGCTGAGTTTCCCTGGCTTTTTCAACCTCTTGTGTTGGGATAAAGTCATTGTTCTCCATCCAAGTGTCGTCAATAAACTTGCTGAGGTAATTTCTGACGGAGTCCGGGAGAATAACAACGATAACCTTTCCTTCTTGATTGAGTTCTGGGTTTGCTTTAACGGCATCGACCATGGCCGATAATGCGGAGCCTGAAGAACCGCCACAAAGAAGCCCCTCCTCCTTGATTAAGCGACGAGCATATAAGAATGATTCGCGGTCAGTGGTCTTGATCCACGTATTCACAATCCCTTGTTCGAGCACGTCGGGGACAAAATCGTAGCCAATGCCTTCAACTTTGTAACCCTCGTGTGAAGTGTTAAGAGATGCAGGAACAGCCAGGATCGAGCCGACTGGGTCCGCAGCGACGACGATAATATTTGGGTTATGTTTTTTCAAACCCCTACACATTACTCTTAGCTCTTGAAATCACGTCATCCGTACCCCTCATGTCACCACCCACACCCAAAAAAAGCAAGAACGCAAGCAAGAAAAATTCTGGAGGAGATGGAAATTATTACCTTGCAATTCCCGTAATGGTTCCACCAGTACCTGCACCGGCAACAACTGCATCCACCTTTCCACTGGTCTGGCTCCAAATTTCCTCTGCGGTGCCTAGCTCGTGAGCCAGTGGGTTGTTTGGGTTCCCGTATTGATCCAGGATGATTGAATTAGGAATCTCCTTTTCGAGGCGCTTTGCCACACCAATATGGCTCTCGGGGGAATCATAAGCAGCTTCGGTAGGCGTACGAACAATTTCTGCGCCAAGGGCGCGCAAGACCGCGACTTTCTCAGCAGACATCTTTTCCGGCAGGGTGATAATCGCACGATATCCTTTGACTGCTGCTACAAGAGCCAGCCCAATGCCACTTTGTAGCACAAAATCAGCTTAATAGGATACATCTCTGGGCAGAAGGGGTAACAAACGTATTTCCGGAAGTGGGCTCGATTAACACATCCCCAGGTTTAATCTTCCCCTCCTTTTCGGCTTGTTCTATCATTCTCCTAGCGATTCTGTCCTTGACAGAGCCCCCGGCATTGAAAAACTCGCATTTCGCATATACCGTAGCTTTGATGCCAACACTCTGGGGAACACGATTGAGACGTACAAGCGGTGTATCGCCAATATGCTCGGTAATATTATTTAAGAAGGTTGTCGAAAGTGTAGGCAGAGGTTTTGTGGTCGACATTGTTGCTGCGAATATGTTGTAGAGGTAGGATCATTGAGAGAAGCAAGGATGGAGTTGTAGGATCGAGGGAGGCAAACAGAGGGATCTACAGGACTGGGTTAGGGTCAGTAGAGGGGCAATGCAGGTTCAGCTTCACCCCACGCTAGATTGCGACATTCCGCCTCTAGCCGCTCCTTGTGCTCGGAGTTCTTGGCTTCTCGGCAACCTAAGAGTCGATCATCTCTTACCTCGACTTAACTACATGTACCGGGTGTTAACGGTAAATACGAAGAATCTGATAAAGGAATCTTGCTGTGAAATAGGTGCGTTTATCTTATCTGATTCTCGGTATTTATGGTTGACCCCCGGTACATACATATTACCTAATCTTAACATGTAGGTACAGTCGTTCACGGGATGAGGACGGGCGCTGGGTGAAGACAGACAAGGGGACTTCAATGAATAAGAACAATTACAGAGCGCCGGCTCTAGAGCTTGGCTGTTTTTTCATCATAGTTGGAATCCCTGTCCGTCAACACCCAATGTTCGTCTTCATCCCGTGAGCGACTGTATTGATGTTTGGCATCAATGTGACTCCATGTACAGCCCCGTTCGAAAAGTCCTGGCACCCTACTATATTCGATTCCGTTCATGAATTGAAGCCCACCAACAACCATTACTCCCGCATATACTCAATAATTGATACGTATGACCGTAACAAAAACATCTACTTATGGTTGCCACTATAAGAGAATCGGAAAGAGGAGAAAACTCCCTCGTAATTTGGCCCAGGGGTGCCAAGTCTTTTCGAACGCCGCTATACATACATACTTACAAGTACTTAGGTTTGGCAAGCCATTTTATTGCATTGAATCTTACAGCGGAGGGGCCAGTATAAATCGACTAGAATAAAACGTAGCCTCTACCCTATTTTTTAAGTTTCTATGGCACCCAATTTGGTTAGAAACAAACAATTGTTCACAACGGGTAGATATCCGCTATAAGACCTCTCCTCTCCGAGAGTTCACAGAGAAACAAGTAAAAATTGGAAAAATCGAAAACCAAGCCCAATGTGTATATCGATATCACAACGTAGAGATTATTTTCTGATGTTCACAGGATAGTAGTATTATAGATAGGGCTCACAGACAACTCAGCGTGAGAAGACGTGCTCCTTCTTAAGAAAAACTTGTATAGGAGAGACTGAGATCCAAAGTGTGAATCTGGAAATCCTAGGCCAAGCCAGAGATTCTTCATAAACTAGGTTGTCCGCGTTAGGCCGCTCAGGCGAGAAGCTGGGTACCGTAAAAATTAGAAATGGCTGCCTGAGCATGTTCCTTAGAGGGGCAAATGAGAGCTGAGAACAATAATGTCTTTGAACAGGAACGTATCAGACTGGGAAATAGGTCACTTCTATACAAATTTGTAGGGTCTCAACAACTCCATGAGATAATTGCCTTAGAGCTTTCAGAAAACGAATCCTACATATCGTAGTCCGTTGCTCAAGTGCTGCCCATCATCCCAGTCGCTTAAATAGCTTGATCCATGCCCATAAAAAAAACCATAGGCATCTTTAGCAGACTATGGGATGGACAACCCTTCCGAGTACCCATCAGCTCATATAATTCTCAATGCTCATATTGTACCTGTTTAGTAAATTCTCAAGCGGCCCCGCTTAGTTTTGGTCTGGATGCTAGCGGCCTGTTCTAGATCGAAAACCATACCCGAATACTATAGAGATTTTATGTTTTAGGTCCTACTATCTAGCAGCTCTTGAATAATCACGGTGGGGCAGCATATTTTAGTGGGCGGCATCTCTGGGCTTTTGAGACTCTTATACTCTAGGGCTTCCTATTTCAGTAATAATAGTGGACAATTTCTGACAAACACCCACAGAAAGTGACACTTTGCCACAGCCCCAAAAGGAAGTTTCTATTCTGCGGGTCTTAACATCCCAAGGGATAAATTGGTGCCTGGCTATTTACTTTTGCAGAACGTGTATCCTAACTGTCTTCTACAATCAAGCAAAACGATAGTTGATTGTATGAATTGAACCAGAGAAGTTGGGTTTTTGGGAAATTGAACGCAGTACATGCAGTTTAAACGGATGTCCATAAGCCCAAATAGTGATCATAACGCGATAAGAACGGGCTTTATGATGACTTCTTTGAAAGTCCCAAATCTTCGAAGAACGCCTCTGAGTTGGGCTCTCGTCCCAAAAATTGCTTGAGTGTTTCCATCTCGTCCTGGCTTCCACCTCTTTCTAAGACTGTGTGGCGGTACCTCCTCCCTTGAGTACCGTCCATTGGATCCTTCTTGAATGCAGAGTAGAACATGTCGGTTGAAAATACTTGAGACCTGTAAACTCAGTTAGATATAACTAGTAATGAATTCTAGCGGTTGAGGGAGCACTTACCAAAGGTACCCGTAGTAACCTGCATCATACCCGCCCATGAGATGTCCGAACGTGGCTTCACCATGGGCATAATTCTATAATACAAAATGAGCAATGCAACCTAAAAATTTACGAAGAACTCAGATAATACTTACATCACCCAGCTCTTGTGGTGGATCCAAGAGTGTAATCTCCGTGCGGAGTCTGTTGTATTCAATTGTCGGGTCAAGCTTCTTCACATCATCATGAGATTGCAAAGTGTGAACCTTCATGTCGAAGAAAGCAAAATGAAGCTGGCGGAGATTGAATAGCGCATCGTTGACATGCTTCGTGTTGATAATAGTATTAACAAGGTCTTGAGGAATTTTTTCGCCGGTTTCGTAATGTGATGAAAGAGAGATGATCTCTGATGCGGTCCAACACCAATTTTCAAGCATCTGAGAAGGCGCCTCCACAAAATCACGGACAACATTCGTACCGTGGAACCGTGCATAGCGGGTTCTCGCAACAAGATCGTGGATACCATGTCCAAGTTCGTGGAATAGGGTCACTACTTCATCATGTTGTAATAAAGACGGTTTGGTTGCTGTTGGCTTAGAGAAGTTGCAGACAAGGGCTGTTGCAGGATAACGCCTCTTCCCCTCCTTATCCAAAAAGCCCTATAGATACCACCAGGATCAGTAAATTGAATGCAGAAGTAGTCGGAGAATAACATACCTGTTGCAAATTGAAGTTGGCTGCGTGTCCATACTTTCCTTCTCTGGGGTGCAAATCAAGATAAAGCCATCCAACAAACTCCTGCTCAGAACCATCCGTTGGTTTTTCGTTGTAAACGCGGAATTGCTTGGTATCCTCATGCCAAACATGCTTTTCCTCTCCCGTCACCTCCACAAATTCTAACCCGAATAGCGTCTCGAAAATCTTCATCATACCCTCAATCGTATGTGTGATAGGGAAGTACTCGGCTACCTTCTGAGCATCAAGCTTATACTCGTTCTCAAGAAGCATACGATCATAATATCTAAAGTATATTCATCAGCTTAACAAATGACAGGTTTCTAAGGCCTATATACCTGTGATCCCAAAGGTAGTAGTTCCCATCATCGGTGATGTTGTTCGCCTGTGTATCAGACTTCTTGAACTCCCTCAAACGAGCAATTTCCTTCTCTCCCCCGGGTACAAGTCTCTCCCGCAAGTCATTAAGGAATGCATAAACCTTATCAGGGGTCTTTGCCATCTTCTCGTCGAGAATAAATTCGGAATGCGACTTGAACCCCAAAAGCCTGGCCTTCTCATCCCGGAGTTCAATGGCCTTCTTGAAAACTGCCACATTTTCGTTACACTTATTCTCGTTGCCGATAAAAATCTTCTTCCTTGTCTCTGGATTGACCGCATACTTCATCGCTGGGAAAAGATCAGGATACTTGTAAGTCAACCAAAGCTTTCCTTCGTTCTCCCCCTCCCCTTTCTTCAAACCGCCCAAGACATCTCCTGGAACGCCTTTGAGCTCATCTGGTGTAAACCAAATCCCACCATTCTCCTCGTTAAGTCGCTTCGAGAATTCGATACTGAGAGTTGACAGTTCCTTCTTGATCTCCTTGAAACGCTCACGCTTGTCTTCAGGAAGCGCGAGACCGTTCCTGATGTATTCCTTATTCATCTTTTCTAGGAGACGGAGCGACTCGGGATCCAAGCCGCTGGTGTTCGTCTCATTCCTTGAAGCAATAGCTGAGACCAATTTATATATGTCCTGACGCATGGAAGACTCGATACCAAAATCCTACAAAGAAGTTCTTGGTTAGTAGGAGCATTTTAATTACAACAAATGGTCACTAACCTCGAGCTCCTTCTCGGACTCACTACTGGCATCACGCAAAGCCTTGTCCGTGCTCACGTACTGGTAGAAACCCAGGATAGCAACCTCGAGGCTCATATAGTTTTCGTCCTCAGACAAAGGCTTGATGACGTTTCCGAAGGTAGCATCCTCTGGGCTAATCTCTGCGGCGAGGGTGTCGTCAAGCTTACGCGAGCTGTCAATGAGGCGCTGAGTGTCATTTTTCAACGTCTCCGGAGTATGAGTGAATCTTGGAGCTGGAGGCGGGTTCGGATAAGTACTACCCATGCTGATAGTTGTAAGTAATCTGTTGGACGGCAAAGCACGTAGGGTTTGATTGCAGAGGAGCTGGGCGCGGGGGAGTTGACGAAGCAAAGCACAAAGTCGAGGAAGGGGAGCCACGATTGACGATGACGAGGAGAGTAGAAGAATGAAAAGCGAGAGGGAAAAGAAAATGAAGGAGACCTTCAACGATGATCGTAGTACAGCCAGTGCGGGGAATTGAAGTGTGGGGTAGCGGGGAAGATGATGAGATAATTTGCGAGAGAGAAGCCTTCAGGCAGCTGCAAGCCGCGACAATAACGGGGGGTGCTTACCGCTTTGTCAATATCGCACCTAGCACGTTTGACATACATGTAGTTAACAATAGAAAAAATATTGAATTGAGAAGCATCTTGTTATTTAGGATGGAGTAAAGTCTCTCCCTTTCCCCCCTTTCCCTCTAATATCCACCAGCCCAGCTAGTTGTTATATACCATTATTCCGACGGACAGACGATCCATTTCTATTTCCGTCTACGTTTTTAATTTCCGCTTCTGTCAAGTGCACCCCCCCCCCCCAGCAAGACAGAGAGCGAAGACATACCAAGTCTGCTTTCCCTATCGGTCTACAGACGGTCGTATCGCTAGTCTCTTACCTCAACTGAACCATTACCACAGGCTGGGCACGATATCATGTTCTCGTCTGCTACCTGCCTTGGTTGATGCTCATCACAAAGCAACACTGAGTGAGTAGTACTGGGTACACATGCAATATCAACCATATGCACTACACAGGGGGCACATAACATCACTGAAAAACAAGCCAATCAAATTTTAGCAACTACTCGATTCTCTTATTCTCGTGAAGCAAAAAGGACTAGGTTAGATAACTCGCAATGTATGCATATAACACCCATACATTCCAATCAGGAGCACTCCAACCAACCAGATCTATCAATAAGTTACATGTCTAGGTACCAACACAACAAGCATGTTCTGCTCAGCATCCAATTTCGTGCCAGATTGTCCCCCAAAACTCTAGCTGCCTATTTCGGTAATCATCCTTTTCCACATACGTTCTATTGGAATTGAAAACTATGTTTGACGCTGAGTCCCTATACTCGGGCCATTTTGTGGCTCCTATGACTACATAGTGGAAGGAACGTCAGTAAATTTACCTATCAGTTGGGCCAACTAAATAATCGGATATTTACATACCACCATGGTTGTTAGGATCCAGGTCATGAGCAAAACTTATCCAACTCCTTGAAATCAAGCGAGCCAATGCATTTACAGCCGAATCTGGGCCAATATATGTTGATACCGTTGGACTAGGATTATTAAAGACAAACCCAATCTGTGATAGTGCATGTTAATCACCTATCAATAAACCCAGTTAGGTTACATACCTCTGCATAATGTGTAGAAAATACCGGAGCCACCTCTGTGATATCTTTTAATTTACCATTCCACGGCGGTTGATCAAATCTATACGAAAACACCTTGTTCCCTCTCTTCACAAAATGTTCGCATGTTTGCCTCCTACCAGCATGCATCGCATAATCCCCTACTATGGCAGCTGATCTTTTGTACTGGTATCCTTGGTCTGCAAATCGCTCAGATCCTGTGTTAAAGGGACAGCCAAGCGTAGGGTCATCTGGGTATAACTCAAGAATCCTTTCCACCGAGGAGGGTGTGGTGGCTGGTAGGGATCCATCTGCAAATTTCTATCAATGTGCTGAAATCTATAATCCGGGGTGAGGACATACTCAAAAGATAGTTTCTAAGATCTTCCGTGGTATCAATGAGATTTCTAGGGCCAAAAAATGTTGCAGTTCCTTCGTCCTGTATTTATCTCATGTTAACCACATACCGTTACAATGGATATATAGATACTGATCTACACGTAGGCAGTTCTTAATAAGATTTGGAAACCCAGACTTACAGTATTTGCACCGACTAGGATCGGCACATCTGCAAACTTTCCTGTCGCCATTAGATCGGACGGCCAACTCGGAATAAAGTCGCCATCAATAACTGGCATCCAGGTGTACAGTTGTGGCTGTAACGCCTCCAATAATTGCTGGTACGGAACCTCTCTCAGGCACTGGAGACGGTCTGATGTATCTGTGCAACTATTGGAGAGTCACTACAAGGGGCACCTAAGTACCTCGTTCAGGGTATTTTAGCTTACCCAACTGTGTCTACAAGAGACTTATACATTTCATCATAGTGTCCCAAGGAATTCACTACTGTACATCAGTCATATGCCAGTAACACACTCTGGAATATACTTACAAGTGAGCCCCAGAGGTGTTCCACTCTGCATGATTCCAGCACGAAATAAACCCTCATCATTTCCATGGTTTGCAATCAAGTGGTACCCGACTGAATACGCTCCTGCCGACTAAATAAAAGCATCAGTATCTCGCTGCAAGTATACAAGCCTCTCAGAAACGCAGAAAAATATACCTCGCCCCAAATTGTAACTTTATCTTTATCACCACCAAAAAATTCCACGTTTTCCTGGACCCATCTCAATGCCTGTCGTTGATCAAACAAGCCAGCATTTGAATTACCAGAATTGAAAACATCCTGCCCTGCCAAGAATCCAAAGGCTGATAGTCGGTAATTAATTGCAATGGCAATTACAGGCTTATTTATGACTATACTCGCATTAACAATGTATGATAGATCATATCTTGGATCCGCTGATGATCCTCCCGAGTACCCTCCTCCGTAAATCCAGACCATAACTGGCAATCCCTCTCCCCCGCCCGAAGGTCTAACAACATCCAACGTCAAACAGTCCTCATTTAGTACCCGACCCTCCGCAAACGGTCCAACTCCAGGGCACGACGCCCCCCGTTCTGTTGCGTCGAGTGTTCCGTTCCATTTACTTGGTGGCTGAGGATGTCTGAAGCGGAGGTTACCAACCGGTGGGGCAGCGAATGGGATGCTGAAGAACTCGTCAATGCCGAAGGCTGGTTGATAGTTGCCAGCAACGGTGCCGTTTTTTATTGTCACTATCGGTGATGCCGACGCAAAAGCTGCTGCTGAAACCAATAACCCAAGAGAGAATATCATGATTGTGGCGGATTAGAGATATTCTAATGACTTAATGAAGGGAATGTAATTTGGGGTAGATATAATGGCTTATATACTTACCTGACCGGGCACCCTCTCCCGCCGCCTCCTATTCTCTCGGATTTAAGAAGTAATCTATATGCATCATAGAGAGCTTAATAATTCAAATCTTAGGGCCGGCACTATACCTACGTTATAAATACCTAACCTACATCTATATTATTGATACGGGCTATCCCTACCACGGTATCGCCTAATGCTTGAGTACCGGGACAGACCCGGATAATTCCCCGGTTTTTAAGAATTTTGCGTGACTTGTGCTCAATCACAGCACCGATCAACATTTAGAGTTCTCAGATTGTAATTGATTTCAAATACTTGTCATTCGGTGCTTGAACCGCCAGATTTGTAATAATTTAAGCTTCGGGCCTCCGTTGTCACATTATAGGGGCCAACAATTATGGATTTGTCAGTGCCAACAATATCACGGCCAATAGTTTCTCCGGTCAACTTCTAGCTGCGCCAGTACAGTAAATTTCATAATTACCTCTGTAACTATTCTATGAAACCGGTCAAAATTCCAACTCTACGGAACATAATTAATAGTCGGGACCTGTTTGTCGAAACCTAATTCTAGTAGTCACATTTTAAATTACCTCAATTTGAGTCATATGCGCCTTTAGTAAACTCCGCCCTCAACCCACCAGTATGCAACTTCACAAGCTGTAAACCATTGTTTAAGCTCTATAGCTCCTTAAACGAAACACTCTGGGAAGTTGAGATGTCGATTGCGCAATATTCTATAGATATTTTGAATTCCATGTATGGGTAAATACTGACGCCTATTTCATGGGTAGGGGAAAGGCTAATTAAACTATGGAAATAAGCCCATTGGTTTGAAGGATCCTCAATCACATCTTCTTTTCCCATTCATATCCTACCCACAATTTCCGTGAAGAGGATGTAATCTAATACGGGAGTCAATTGAGATAATTATGAATTATGAATTATGAATTATGAATTATGAATTACTGTGTATCCGGGGTGCCAGAAAGTGATGCAACGATCAAATAGTCCATCTTTCTCTACAACCAAACTAGCGAACCGAATGGGAAGCGAATCTGTGGTACTTTAGAAACTGGAGATCATAGTTATGGTAAGAGTTGATGTGGTTGACTGTTGCTTCTCCTTTTATTACTGTCTCTTGTCACAAGTTGTCCTTCTACAGGCTAAAAGTCCCATATCAATGACCTGAAAAACTGCAGCCTCTATTCCAGAGACTCATTTGTTATGCATATAACAAAGATATCTATCCTGCTCAAGCATTATATTATGTTAAAAGTAGAAATTCTGAGTCCCTTTCGGCGTTGCTAAGTCAAGCGTTGCATCACTTTCCAGCACCCCCGGGTACATAAAACACTACACTCAGCAGACTCCTACTTCCAACTCCGGCCGGAACGGGAAATCTAAGATGAATCTGTTTCTCACATGAAGAAGTGTGGGAAAGCTGCTCCCTACGAAAATAAGACTAATCGAGCGAGGCCCTGACACCCCCGCGTAGTAGCTGCAATTATATTACGGTGGCAACCTCACGTCTCTCCATGTGGCCATAACCACTTCCAAAACCAGTTCAGAAAGGGTACACAAGAGAAATATAGAAGGCTTCCTTGTACTGAGGTGATCTTATCTCAGTTGTAAATAAAATATTCGGAATTTTAATAAGCATTTGGTTGCAAAATCTGACCGTTTTATTATAAACTTTGGGTCAATGGAGCCAGCTCCATTTGCGCAAAGTTTCTATTAACATTCTTGTATTCCTTAGATGGCTATTTCGATAACCGTCGCCTAAAGTTCCCTCACTAAGGCTGTACGCGGTCTAGGCTGCGAACTTGAGCTCATCCGTCCAAAGGATACTTTACATGTGATTATTCTGTATATGTACCGCTAGCACAGGAAACCATATATGGGCTCGTTAGCGTCACACCTCTCCGATTAACGGAGTCCAGAATGTAAATCATGCAGAATAAGCTAAAGCGGTAGCATCTGACAGCCCGCAACTAATATCTTAAAGGTCTTTAGTAGTAATGGGCACGAGACGAGATTAAGCCAGATCTTGTCTTGTCTCGTCTCTTGCCCATCACTAGTCTTTAGGCCTCCTAATATTCCATGTACTCTATAGTGCAGTGATCGATCGAATTGTTCCAATACGCGCTATGACTTGGGGTCGGAGATGTATCATAACCGTGAGGTTGCATGCACATAATGAATAAAAGAAAAAAAAAAAGAGGGGGGGGGGGTCGGAGATAACCGTCATGTCTCATCACTCGAATTCGATTCAATGTGACAATGCCCTCAGATATCTCCTCAAACGAGTGATAACCGATGATCCATATTCAGGATTCTTTTTATTTTTTATTCTTTTGCTCATGACATGCATTCAACCTCACGGTTATGGCATAGATTAAGGATTCGGTGATACTTCCCGCCGTCGGGGAGAATCCGTTAGTAGGTGAAACCATGCCCGAAATTCTCTGATATTCAGATCACAAAATTTCTCTCTCTTCGAATCAGCTGAGTTTATGTGCTGATGTTAGAATAGGTGCACAATGCAAAAGATTGGAACAAGGACCCAAAAAAAAAAGCCTATTAGGTGAAGTTATATACAGCGGTGGGTAATAAGTCATCAGACGGAACACCAGCAAAATACGCGTTTGCAGGCAAAATTGTGGGTCGTCCGATGACTTATTACCAACCGCTGTACAGTTGAGGGCTAGACGCCCTGGCATGTGTTTATAACTAATGAGCTCTTAAAATCTCCGTTCTCGATCATTTCTAAATATGATGGATCGTTAGAAAACTTACAAACATAGAGTGCATGTAATTGCGTCGTGATGCCAAGAATTCTTCGCATGTAGGCATTCATGGTGCCAGAATTAAAATGCCGCTGATCATCGTCGATCAGGCATGATTTGGGCAAGAATGGCTTCAAAAGCTAGTGCAAATATTTTAGCAGAGTGATTATACTCAGTTGTTAATTAAAAAGTCGGAATCTTTAGTATGATTTTGGTTGCAACAATATCCGACTACTTAATTAACGCGCGAGTACATGCACTTAAATACCTATTTGTAAATGTAATCGGAAATGCTACACGCAAAACCACGAAAATTAAACTAATCACTTCGAGGGCCCTAGGCCCTGAAGCTACAGAAATTACATTTATTTCAAAAGCTTTTTAATGTGCAAAAAGAAGGAATCATCTCATTATACTAGATAAGGAGTAGCAATGTAGCTACACATTTCATAACAAATTTATAAGAACTTTAAACAGGGACCCTTCTTCCCTCGTCCTCAATTGCCCCAGCCTTCTCGCCATCTTCCCACTCTGCCTTCCTATCAGCAGCACCCTCCACAACTGTACTCTCGGACGTGTCTCTCCCCAAAGCTTCAGGACCAATGAAGGTCAATATAATCACATAGGCAAAGACACATCCCATAAAGATTGCCATGACCAATCCATAATTATATTTGGCTGTGATACCTTCCCCAGAAAGCCTAAACCTTTCGCCCATGGTCGCCTCAATGGTCGAAGATGCTGAGGAGACAAGATTACCAAGTTGGTATGCGGAGCCGACAATGGTTGTCCGGGCTGCGGCGGGAGAGAGCTCGACGAGGTGAATGGGGATAACACCCCAGGCCCCCTGGACAAAGAATTGCTCTGCGAATGCAGCGCCAATGACACCGTTATTCCTGATGAAGCAGTATGGGTAGAGAACAGCACCACCACCGATACACGCGATAATTATTGAAAGACGGCGGCCAAACATTTGAGAGAAATAACCAATCAAGGTGCCGCCGAGCATCGCTCCGAGATTGGCGACTACTTGAGTTACTGTGACTTTATTGGTGTTGAATTCGAGCTGATTCTCCAACATGGTAGGATAGAGATCTTGGGATCCATGGGACTATTCAGGGTCTAGCGTTAGACATAATTCGCCCTAGAGTTGTGTTGTGGCAGGAAATTAGGATTTTTATTACCATAAAGTTGAAGCCAGCCATTAACAAGACCATGTAAATCAACAACAGCCAGTGTTTTTTCAAGCCAATCTTGGCCTCTTTCCACATAACCCTCTCAATACCTTCTACACCCTCTGCTCTTTCCTCTTTTAGCGCTTTGCGCTCCAGGTAAGAGTTGGTCTCTGGTAGATACATCCTGAACAGAATGATTAGCACTGGTGGGCAGGCACCAAACCAGAAAAGTGGGCGCCATCCATGAGAGGTAGTGTCAACAAGTCCGCGGGCAAAAACAGTGGCGAGAAGGTAACCGAATGCATATCCCTGTTGGAGCATTCCAGAGAGAATACCGCGGGCTTCTATAGGAGCATCCTCGAGAGCTGTTGCAGCGCAGTTTCCGTAGATCCCACCCATGGCGATTCCGAATAGCGCACGGACACCGAGGAATTGTTCGTAACTATAGAATTCATTAGTCATTATAGTGAAACAAACTTAGGTAGGTTCGTATTATTCATACGTCTGACAGAAGCCTGTTCCCAACTCTAGGATAATAAAGAGAACATTATTGATTATGAATGGCCACTTGCGACCCCATTTGTCGGCAGCCAAACCGAACGAGATGGCACCAATCGAACGCAGCATGAGAACCAAAGTGATACCCCAGGTAATATCAGCCTTAGTTTTTCCAAAGTCCTTTGCCAGAGCTGTGACAGTCAGGGAGACAGTAAAAAAATCAAATGCATCCCTGTATCATCAATACAAGTTAGTGATTAAACCCCCGGATATTGGGTGGTACGGGGTTAATTACCAAGTCCAACCAGCGAATGCAACAAGGAAAAATTGCCATTGTCTCCAATTCAACGATCGCAAAGTCGTTAATGGATTGGGAGGGACATGGCCTGGCGGCTTGAGAGTCGTAACTCTAGTCGCAATATATCTTCCCACGCTCATTTTGGCCATTTTTTCAAATGCTGATCTTTCGCCCGAGAAACCTCTAAGAAAGGCTATTCCGCAGATGAAAGTGAGGGTAGAGGAAGGGCAAAGAGTGGGAAACAGTGGCTGTATATATAGATTTTCTTATTTCTGTAGTCCGGACGGGTTCTGAGACAAATGAGGTATATTCACCCCGAGGTGATCTGCAAATATGCAATTAGTATTCCTGATAAGCAGGAGCTGGAGAGGGTTGATAATAATTACTAGTTGAAAGCAGCTAGTAATTAACACCTACATAGAGCACCGTAAGCTAGCACACCACAAACTAATGAACCTTAGGTATGCTTTTACACCACGGCAGCCTAACTGATCCGGTCGCCCTCGCGGAGGATCGGAGACTGAAGTTCAACCTCGCTAATTCCCCGCAAGAGACCTGGAATTGACGGGTAATAGCCGAGCTAGACGGTGTTAGTGTTTTGTTCAGTATTGCGTTCCCGCTGGTTGTGCAATCAAGGTTTACAGACGTAAGTACAGGTAGACTTATTGATTGTGGATGTGTAAACGGGGGTGCAGGAGGTAAGATCCTAGCCGGCTCGTGCCCCTCCTATCTACTTGATTATATTATTTATTTCTTATTTTTCCATAGGATAAGGATTACGCAACATTCCGTTTGCGGTGACTTTCTTTCCCTTGAGGGTAGGCGGCAGTGGGGGAAGGGAAGGCCCATGGCGCATCAGTGTGGAGAATTTCCCCCATGGGTAAGTAGTAGTCAATGAGGACTTGATCTGCACAGCTAGCTGGCTATGTAATAGTCTCATTCGTCGGTTGTGTTTTCTGATTCTTGCTTGAGAAAGGTGAAATCTTTTATGGGCAACATCCTTGTAAGAACTAATTCCAATAACCAAACAGCATCTCGCTGCGCAATTATCAAGATTCGCCTCACCTGCATATCTAGGTCAGAGGATCGTTTTCTTGTGCTGAAAATTCTATGGTCTCAGGCTAAAACTCAAACTCGAGTTACTCCAGCGATAAATAGGATAGCCATGATATAAACAAAAAAGTAACCATGTGCCACCCAAAAGATTTATGTTCTCAAATTCTATTTGGATTGGAACTTTGCGGGAATGGAGCGACGGCCGGGCAAACTCGTTGTTGTCTATTTTTCTTATGTGCCTTAAGACCACATTCTGTTTTCAGAAAGCAGATGCTAACGATCTCTGTGGTATTATCCACCCGAGACAAAAAACGGTAGTATGAACCAAGATGGTTTGGGTGAGAGCGGAGAATGCGCCGGGTTTTCAAATATATTATAATAGATGAAGACGTATCTATACCGACCTGAGTACATAACAGTCTACGTACCTGAGTACGTTCACACTCGGAGACCAGACCGATTAGCTTGCAAAATAGAAAGCTAGAATACATAGATATCCAGGGGCCTTGATTAGATAGATTCAATTCAAACCCACTTACTTTCCCGAACAAAACTCCGACAAAAGGAAGAGAAGGGGTTGGTTGGTTGCAGGAGTCTATGCAGGTGACAGGTGAGCTCTTTTTTTTTTTCCACTTGTCGGAGATTTTTGAACCAAACCTTGCTGAACTCACACAGTATGTACCTAGATTATATTGCCAAGATATTGCCAAGACGGCAAAAAGCCGTTATCGGGGTTTATTTTGTGGAGGTGTGTGTGGTGCCGCTCGATCCGAGAAGCGTACAACGCAGCCCAGCGTTGGCAGTAAAGCTTAGTTATGACGTCCCCGTGGACGACAATGCTGGGCACTAAGAGGGCAGAGAGTGTCAGATAAGTCTAACCATCGACGGAGGAATCTGTTTTGCCAAATGACAAGCTAAATTGTAGAAACCAAGGCCAGCCCATAACAATTCGCCCGTGTATTTATGAATCGCACTTCTACGCAACGTTTGATCAAGCTACCGGGAGTGGGAACTTGTTCTGTGCTTTTATGGTTATCTGCGTTCACCTGGCCTTTTACTTCCATGGATAGTTCCCTGCGGATTTCAGGGAAGAAATCGTGATCACAAATCATCGGATCTCGGAGTTCTCATCATGCTATTAAATCCGCATCGAACTTAAAATTTACCATCTCCTCCTAATCAGCTGAGTGTCTAATGGCGCGCCGAATCGATCATGATATATGTTTTATTTGATTTTTCTGTTTTCCCATAGGAAGAGGGTTAAGTTGTACCACTTTTGCGCAGCAACCGCACTTCTCTTCTCGCGGCCCAAAAGCACATCATATTGAGGCTCGTGGGGTCGGTCTATCATGGCCGGCAAACTATCCTGCAAAAGGCAATGTCCGGTAATACTAAGTACATATATCTCATGTCAGCCACTAAAATCCTTCTGAATACGAGTATTACATTATCAAGAATAACGGTAGTGAGACTGAGCCAGAGCCAGAGCCAAGATGCTCTCTTTTTCGGCCGGTAAATTAGGGGTTGTTCTGGCTCTAATGTATTAGACCGGGCACTGTATCAGATCTAGATATAGAAGAGCGCCAATCCAACGCAAATTTGTATGGCGATTTCTGCTGCCAAAGCTATCTCCACTACCACTTGAGATGTCTACTACAAGATGGGTTCCACTTAAAGGCAAAAGCAATTAAATGGTTCCCATGTTAACTACCTTCTATTATGCTGTTGTGCTAAGTCTTCGTTTTTTGAAGGCTTTATGTCTATCTTTGGTGCTGTTGCCATGCGACACACTTCTAGGTCTGACGCGGTACTCGGTCGAAAACGTCAATGTTGCTTGTTTTACGCATTGTGCCCCGCGGTGCTAAAACCAATATAGGATGACATCACATCACGTGGCATCAAAGTGAGTGATGCTTCATGATCAAATCCAGCGCGGTGAAGTTCTAGCTATCACTTGGATGTATGAGACACCGGAGAATCTCTCTCATGCATTAGCGTGCCCTACCCAGGAATTGATTGGCAGAAATAGAGCAGCAACTTGCGAATTTTATAGCACCTCTAAGTATTCCAAGGGCTGATAAACACAGCGAGCTACTTACCCTCACCCAAAATCGAGATCACATGATATATATGTATGAGAGAGATTCTCCAATGTCTCATACGTCCAAGTGATAGTACTATCCATTTACCCAAGGTGTTGACAACGCCCAGATACCCCAAATTTCTATATTTTGGCACAACACAAAACACTCCCTAAATTCAGAATTTGAATATAAAACATCTCTCTTAAACCAGAGGATACATTTTACCAGTGTTTAGAAATAACACATCCACCCCCAAGACAAAAGGTTGCTGTGAAGTAGCAAAAAGATTTAGTAAAATACACAAAAAAGCATTTGGTGGTAGACATCTTTTCATTCTTTTTGTCATCAAGAGAATATACACCTCAAATTGGCCTTAATATACCCCTCTGTGCCGAATGTTAATCATTCCCCAACACCATGGGTACATTTTGGCTTAAAATGCCTATTTGCATCAAAATATCAGTGTTTTAACAGAACTAAAAACACCTTAAAAACTTTGATATCAAGTTGAATCCCTTCTGCTACTCCCAAATGGTAAAAGTGCGAAAAGGCAATCTTTTCAAACCCTTTTTCCCATTCTTCCTCAGACATAGAAACTGGTTTTGACCAGCCTCGGAAAGCCCCATTTGTCTAGTAGTCTGGTGGCTGAGGATTTGACGAATGTGCATCACTTTCCGGCACCCTAAATACATATTTACCCTATATAGGATAAGCCTTTTTATCGAAACCATTGTATGCTAGCCGCGCTTTTCGCAGGGTGAATACAGGGCGAATCAGATCGAGATACACACTAGGTAGGGTGGTGTCGCGAGGTTGAGGGTAGGTAGATAGGCAGGGTGATGTCGTGAGGCAGGTAGGAAGGGTGGTGTCGCGAAGCTAGAAAGTGAGATGGTCAGTAAACCTACCCAATCCACCTCCCAGAGACCTCAATGACTACCCTCATGCCTAATGTGATAATAATATGTATGTATTTAATTCTATGTACATATATGCCTCCCCCGCCGGAGCCTACCTCCCATCCATCCGGCAGTGAATTGGGCGTCTAATCAGGCGTCAATTTGATGCTCGATTAGGTGCTCAAAAGGTGCTCAAAGTGGTGCTCGACTAGGTGCAGGTGCTCGAATAGGCTGATTAGGTGCCGAATTAGGCGTCAATTTGGGCGTCAATTTGGGCATCGTTTTGGGCGTCGATTTGGGCGCAGAATTAGGAGTCTATATGTGGGCGTTAGCATAGGTGTCAGAATATGGAGATAGGGATATATGAGGTGGAGGTGGAGGTGGAGGTGGAGGCGGGATTGAGATCCTCCTCACTCAATAGTATGATACAGCAGGATGACTCATCACGGTGACCGTCACTTTTGGGTTGTCTTGACTAGCCGAAGGCCGGAAATGACTTGTATCATACTCGGTACTGAGCATATGAACGAGAAAGAAAACCAGTTTAGTTGTGTGGTGACCGTTGCAACGAATTTTCTCGTTCATATGCTCAGAATCGAGTATATGCGCACAGGCATCTTGGTCTTAAGCTTGAGTTGGTAAACTGATATATATTGTTTAAGCCAGAACAGTTCCTGGTCTGGCCAAAGGCCGGGAAACGCTTTTTGGTTAATAGAGACTTTGCGCAAATGGAGCCGGCTCCATTTTCCGAAAACCTTATTGGTGCCGGTCACATCACCAGCCAATCAGATAATGAGAATATAGAGCTGGCTCCATTTGCGCAAAGTCTCTAATATGATTATGTATGAGAGGGCTAAATGCAGCTCCAGGGTGTAGAAAGGAAATTGCTACCAAGATTGGAAGACGACTAAGTACATACACCATGTACCAATTCATGAGATCCAGAGAGAAAAAAGTCCTCGCATTCTCCACACCAGTATACGTATATTAGTACATTTTTTGCGTCTTTTGCAAAACGATGTGAACATCTTACACATAGCAATACTCAATCTCAGATATTATGAGATCAAATGTCCCATGATAAGAGCTATAGATGGGTACACTCCTAAGGAGCTAATTTACTCTTAAAAAAACTATAACATATATATAGACGGAGACTGAGTGATTTATACAATTATAACCGATTAATATTTAAAGCAAGCCGATCTCATGTATTCCGACCCACGAAATCATACCTACCGTGCCAGAGTATTTCTACCCTGAAAGAATATCTATCCTAGAGGTATTGGCGTCACGTAGGTCTGACATTATAGATTATTGGGATATAACCAGTTTTAATTCCTATTGGACGGCTTCTCAGAGATAATAGGGCCTGTTATATCACCAAATATACTTGTTTTGAAGATTTTTACAATTTCAATAGAGTATTATCCTTGAGGGGGTCTGTTGGATAGGTAATTTCCTATCCACTCATATAGAACTTTGGATGCTCTCTGATACATGTAGTTTTCATCCCTCTTATCTGATTCAAATCTCACGCTAATGTGCCAAGTCATACCTAGCTAGCGGATGGCACAGGTTTAGTAGTAGGATACGGCAATTTCCCAGAGAATCAGGTATCCACAAACCATCTTCTATAGATGGGTTCTATGATAGGAAGTCGCCCATTATTTAAAAAGACATAGTAGAGAAGACTTCGCGAATGCTTGGTTATAATTCTGATTGGTGAAAGTGCATGGAAGCCAACTGCCAGGGGAAGAAAGCCCTACCAAAAGGCTAGAGAATGAATATCCTTCTGTTACTGAAAGCCTGTTGAACGAATTGGCGAGAGAAGAAGGCAACAGATTTCGCAAGCCCCGATAATCAGGCCAGAATACCGAGTGCGACACACTCGAGCAACTGGTTTTCAATGAAATTTTGGCCAGAGCCTTGAGCATGAGAGAAATATAACAGCTGAGTTTGAGCCATCTTACATTAATGCCTGCCGTGAGGCTACGTAACTTTTGACTCTCTTAGTTGTTTAAATAAAAGATTATTTACCCATTACTTTCCGGACGGAGACGAATATTGGGCTCAATGTGTCTTCACGAGATATTCCTACCCGAATTCCGATTTTCGATCACGTAAGATCACTCGTGATGCAGAGGGTAAGGATCAATACTTCACAAATTTGACATTATAGTTTTGAGAACCCGTTGGATATACATGCCCATGTATGTAGCCTGCATCCATTTTCGTCATTGGCTAAATGTGCTCAAATCATTTTTTTCAGGGACTGTGCCTCTGGTAGGGCTTTGGTATGGTCCTTTGCGTTGCTCGTCGGGGGCTAGCGGGTGCTTGCGCCTAGAGTACTTGATTACATGTACGGTGCCTTATTCTTTCAGAACTAGCCACTGTGACTGCGGATGTGGCAGGGCAACGAGAATTGGTGTATGTATATAGAATATGTAGCTAGGGCACAAGTGATCATAACGCGAAAGGATAGTGAATATTAAGGGACACGCGCGTTCGCTTCCCCCTAAATCTCAACCACATCCACTAAGCGAATGGCTCTTCGCCACAGAATTCAGCGAATTCACAAATTAAACAACAGCGGGACTGTTACCATAATCTCTGTCAGAACAGATATGTACGTGTGTATGCTAAGCTCTCATCACAGCTTGTTTCATCGAACTAAAGACACATGTTCTTACCTTTAACGTAATGACCAGAAACATTCCTTTACACACTTAATTCACGAAGATATCGAACCCAATCACCTCTTCTATTTTCGCCAAACAAAATCCTTCAAGGCTTCTTTAGGCCCCCTACATTCAAAGAGTATATCTGAGCTTTCGATTTTCTCTATTACACAAATACCCGCTTCTGGCTAATTATTGATACAAAGATCACGATGAAGCTCCTTCTTGTCATCACCGGCATTCTTGCCACGATTCCAATCATCTGTGCAAAAAATACCTTCCGTCCATGGAAGGCAGGAATTGGTCCTAGCATTGACCCCCCGAACTTTGAACACCCTCTTCCAATCCCGGAAGGCGGTAAGTTCGAAATTATTCGGGGGGCCAATAAACGACCGGGTGGGGAGCTGCAAGGCTTGAGGGGCGGGCTTGACTGTGGACTCGAGTCCGTTGAAGCCAAAAAGCAGAAAGAAGCGTTCTTAAGGGAGGATGCAGATCTTATGAGAGCCAGGAGATTGAATATGAGGTTGCAGAGGTCCAAAGCTGGAATTTCGGGCTGAACAGCTGTTACACAGTAGGTACATCTAAAATACTTTTCAGCTAAGAAGCTATGCTGACCTCTTTAATCCAAGCTGGGTTTTTATTATTATTGTCTGAATGAAGTAGCCTGTGCATGTGGGGACGAGAATTGTGTCTCTTTTTCCTTTTCACTTATTGATGTTAAAATAAATGGTATTACTAGCTGGACATCGGGAATAATAACATGTTAAACACGGGCAGTGGCGGAGATTATAAAATCTCAATACAGCTTGCGACCACCGTATCTTCGTTGGAAACATGTACCCATCTCTGACCCATGCCAAGGCTAACTAGTGTCAGTGATGACCAAAGACGTCATATGCCAATCAAAACCATGCGACTAGTGTAATAATATCATCATCCAAACCAACAAAAGGTGGTGTCATTCAAATTTTTCCTGCAACCACCCCCAAAATATTGTTACGCACATCTCACACACCTCACTTCGATTGGCCGAAACCGCCTTTCAAAATCAAATTACCTTAAGAAGCAATTTTACACTTGACATTGAAATGGGAAAAGGCAAACGAAATCACAAGAATAAAAAGAGTAAACCAAACAAGCCAACGATAGCCTCTGCCGCTGGTCATTCTGAAGAGCTGGTCATAATTCCTCAAGAACCACCATCCCATCCAGATTCCTCCATGGCCTCAACCGAAAACAACCCCCCTTCTGATTCGGCTGGTACCAGCGCACCCGCAGAAAATAAGTTACTTGACACGCATCAATTGCCGGCCGAAAAAGGTATTCCGAAAGCCGAGGAGAGTGATATGAGTAAGAGAATTGAGGGAGAGAATCAAGATGGCAATCTTAACGAAAAAGCGCATAAAAATATCGAGGACGAGCAAATTGGTGATACAACTGTGGAAGCTATACCAATAGCCCGGACAAGCGGAAGCGGTGTCAGCGACCCAATTGAGCAAGACCAACAAGATGAAGAGGGATATCCTGAGAAGACAGCAGTGAGCGAGACTAAAGAGGAAAATCAGGAGTCCCCTACAAAAGGTTCCACACCCGAAACCACACCATCGGCCCATAAGAAGCGTCACTCGCGCCCCGGTACATCAGTAGAAACACAAGTACTCAAACACAATCATCTACATGCTGAAGATATAGGTCCTCAACACATCCAGGCAGACCGCGAGACGAGAGAGTTGAGGCATATCGACCTTGAAGGTGGAGAGATTGGATACAACCCTGGAAATGGAGATAATCATGATCGAGGATCAGAGCATCATGCTCCCGCTGAGCCAAAATTCGATAGTTCAACAACTGACACCCATACTAGCATAGAGAGTCTCTTGAACGAAGCATTGGCGGAGGAGAGAGTTACACGCGCTCATATTACTCAGGAGCCGCCACTAGATGATTCGACGCAAAAATTAACGGAGGTACCACCCACGGAGAAAGAAGTAGCCAAGACGATGGAGGACACACCCCGGAGCCAGGCGAGTGATCTCGGAGAAGAGGCGCAAGAGGAGGGGAAGGAAGGGGCGCGGGAGCGTGAAGGGAAGGAGGAGAAATACCAAGGAGTTGAGGAGGAGCAGAACGAAGAAGATGAACAGAAAGAAGAGGGAAAGGTGAAAGTCGCTACATACGCACAAGTTGCTGCCAACGAACCGTCAGATGTGGAACAGGCGCAGGAACAAGTGACCAATGAGGAGAAACGAAACTCTGTCGAAGAAGCCCGGCCGGAGATCATAAAGGAGAAATCCCCAGAGACTGGGAAGCCAAAGGGCATCAATAGCAACCGTGAAGTGATTCCTGCCGAAGAATTTCCCAACCTAGGGGTTCCAGTAGAGGAGCAGAGGGGAGCTGATAAGGAATCAGATCTAACGGCTAATAGGGTGGGGGCTATGCAAACACCGAGTTCTTCTGAGGTGCCATCATCCGGGGAGGCGTCGGAAGCGGCCATACCAGAGGCAGGGGAGCTTAAAGATATCAATGTTGAGGATGATATCGGAGGTGAGGAGAGTGACAACCACCACCATGGTCCACAGCAGCATACGCCAGGTGCGGGTTCACCAAATGCATCTAAGACCTTAGAAGCAGCTTCTGGGGCCAATACCTCGGTTCAAAATTCTGGAGATGGGCAGAAATCCGTTGAAGGAGCACCAGTTGAACCGATGATCGAGAAGACATCATCTGAAAATAATGAGCTGAGGGCTATTGATGGTGCGTTTGAGTGCATCCCTGGGAAGGAGGGTGAAGATGACAGAAGTTTGGAACACCAAGCTTCTAAGGGGGATTTGGTATCGAGGAATTCGGAAGATGAGTCTAAGGTCACCACTGAAGGTACATTGGGTGAAACCCAATCGGAAGAAGTAACACCGGAAACACAGGAATTGAGGGGCATCAGTAGACAAGTTGAACTCGGGTATAATCCTGGAAAGGGTGACACTCATGATCACTGGACGAAGCCTAGTGTTTCCGCAGTGGAGTCACCAGCTGAGGCTGCGGCGAATAAAGTTGCGGAGACTGAAGGAGGCTCTATGCATAACCAGGCAGCCGAGGAGATGGAGGAGGCTTTTGAAGAGCTATTGATGGAAGATTCAGCACATGAGCAGGAACTTCGGGAGGGAGATACGACAGTCGGGGACAAGCCGGGAGAGACGGTAGATGAAGAGTTGGTATTCGAGAATTCGGCTGAGGTCGCTGGTGTCGATGGAGTCGACCGTGGTGTTGAGCTCGTAGAAGAAAGTAAATCGCATCAGACGGCGATGCAGGCTGGGAAACAGAGGGGTTTATCAAACACCCTCGAGGATCCTCCTGCTGCAGAAACTAAGGGACACAGCGTGGAGCGTGGACTTCCCCACATCGATATAACGAATGACCAAGTTCCAGATAACAGTTATACAGAGGATGCCAGTGATGGTATTAAACGCCAGAGTGAGGAGAGCGCAAAAGCTGTACGGCTGCCAAACCAAATACAATCTGAGGAGATTGAGCAAGGTGAATCGCTAGAGAATCTTGCAAATCATGCTCTGCTCGGTATCGACAGCCTTGCAACCGAACTTGGAAAGTCTTACCACATCCCAATGTCCAACGATCCCTCCAGCAGAGGAGATACAGACGATACACCTTTGACCTACCAGGAGGATTTCTTTTCTGAACGACTTTCAGATCTAGCTGGCGATCACGAAGTTCTTGAGTATGAGTGTAGCATCAAAATCGGGAGCTCCGGCCGCGAGCCAGGTACAATCAATGGAAAGTCAGTTACAATTGATCAGCTACAGGAGACAATTAGCTGTTTTAAGAAAGAAGTTCTCGAGTCACTCGAATCCCGCAATCTGTTAGCGAATACCGAAGATACCCAGCAAAACCAAGATCAAACGTTGATTTTAGATATCTCGCAACTGGGTCCCCGCCTCGGTAAAATGGAATCAGATCTTGACTTCATCAGGAAACAGATTTCCAGCATCAATACCAACAGCTCAAACGGTCCCAGCCTTCTTCCCCAATATTCCTCCAAAGACAACAGGGCCAGCCGGTCTACTAGCCCCCACTCCCCTTCCACTGGCCGAAGAGTTAGTTGGTCAATGATCAGTCTCGGTGTTGTTACAGCGCTCGGCCTCGTAGCACTTGGGAGTATGCTAGGGCCAATCACTAAAGAGAGAGGATTAACCGATAAAGTGGCTCAATGGCTCTTCTCGGAGGGGAAGGCTGTAGGGAAATCATAGACAGCCACATTTTATCTTCTTTCTTCTAGCTGTATTCTTTTTGCTTCTCTTTTTGCTTCTTTTTTTACCATTTGTATGGGGATGAATGATTGTTCATGATTCAAGGATGGGCATTGTGGCTTTTATGATTCTGAATTTGCATCAGAGTTCAGGCCTATGTTTTACGTTGTACGTTTTATGTTTTATGTTTTACGTTTTGAATAGCTCCACTTTTTGAGTAAATGAATTGAAAGCATTTATATAGTATGTATGCCTTGGATTGAATCTCAGTTATCTTCACACATACCTAGGTTTATGTCTACCCAACCAAACCAAACCAATACCACATGTACTCTAGTACGGCTGTACATAGAGCTCATGAATTACCCAAACACACCAAAATGTTCAAAGTTGACAGCTCCCACATCCTCAGTTGTTCGAAATCAATAAAATAACAGGTGTAGAAACCTTTTCTATAAGAGATTACACATTCTAAAAGAGATATATTGAATATTCATGGTGCCAGAATTAAAATGCCGCTGATCGCCGTCATGATTTATAGTAGGGAAGAATGACCAAAACAATGAAGGCATTGGTGGAGCATTGAGTAAACGGCATTTTAAAATTTGATAGAGTGAAATATTAAAAGGCTGTACATGTTTTTGAATTCGCAAATTTTGAGATCGACTTTGCTCAAATTTACGCCAAGATCCCATTCAAATTGAAGTACTTGGCTCACACTCTGGTGACAACCAAATATGGTTCTCTACGTACATGTACATACGTATACCAGTAACGCAATAATTTTTCTCTCTCTTCATTTTCAGATATAAGACTACCGGATTGTTATTCTATTTATCGAGAGATATATATATCCAGTCGCGGGTCGCGGCCATTTGAAAGAGAATCTTGGAATTTATGGATATAGCTTGGCCATATATTACAGCTGGTTTCATAATCATAAAACTTGGCCGGATAGGACTTTACACGTTAAATCATTTACCTATCTCAATCGTACCAGCCCTCAACAGGCAATCATGAAATAAAGTTTTCAAATTCTCTATCGACTAGGGTGAGGGGCATTGCATAGGAGAGAAGTGCTCCATGTATGCATAAAGTCCTGCCCAGTCAAGTTTTATGGAGCCGGCTATAAAGAAAAATTGGGAAATATTATGTCTTGATCGATTAAGTCACAATTGGCGGGCCGGTCTGTGTGTTTGATCCCATTGATCACAGTTGATATCTGTGGCTGATGCCAATATCAGTTTCTTGGATTCGAGTGCACCAATCATATGTGGAAATTACGCGTATGTACGTTCTTCGAACCCTGCACATCTATAAACTCTTCCTAGTACCATGAGGCATGAGTTTACAGGCTCAATATGCAATGAATACTACTAGCCATGCAGCGAAGAATATTGGTCACGTGGGGATTGTGAGAGTCGACTATTCTCGTATGGGTCCCCACGTGACCAATATTCTTCGCTGCATTGCTAGTAGATACATCAATGAATAAAAGGGAGAAATGACGCGCGCTTGCCAGTGGATCACCAATTATCACTCGCAACGCCACACACAGCCCGGAATCAACCGTCTAGATGCACTACAATCACCAAGAAGCTTGGTATCGAGGGGGCACTAGTCACGGATATAGATGTAATGGAAGACACCTCGTGGATATTTTCAAGGAGTTGTAGGCGTTTAGATATAGTCTGTAGGCACCCCCAAGTGGTCTACAAATGTCAATGCGAGCCATCGTTATGCACAATCTCTGTAATTTATCGCCAATTCTTCAGATTTGGACGCCTCCAGAGTATCCACGGGATGTCCTCCAGTATCCAGTAAGAATAAATTCCCACCAAGAACTTCCCCCATCGGATCTTTATTATCCACGAATATCAAGTTATCTGCGGATAGCCATGCAATTTAATTTAGTAGGGAACATGCCCCTTGAATAGTTTGTTTTCAAAAACCACACAAAACCGAGGTTTCTGATCACGGATTATTTCTAGAGCCTGACTTCGCCGAGGCGTCTCCTTTGACAAGCATAGTACTTTGTTCTTACCTAGGTAGCGGCTTAGACAACATGTGAAGGTACCTTGAAGGAGTTCTTTGTAAGTTTAAGAGGATATAGTGTCATAGAGGGTGCAGCTTGTCCATGGAATTGCCCTATTAAGGATCTAGGCTACGCCATAGGCACCCCGCAATCAATAAAGTCCGTCCGATACAGAATCTGGACTTATACTACAATAGGCTAGCCCATGTTGCTCAATTTAAAAACGAACCGTTGTGCATGCAAGTAATCAATACTTCAGTGCTTTCGATGGATCTAAGTTTGCTAGCACTAGCTCACAGTGAAAACAAGACAATGAGTGATTATTACCCACTGTGTATGTATTTGAACTTGGATTAGGTTTGAGAGTTTGAAGCAGAGTACCTAGTACTAAGTACTCTCTCTGGTTAGATCTGGGGCCAGTAGAATTCCCCCAATTTTAGCCTCCGAGGTTCAAAAACTCGCATTCGATATTAGATCACATGACGACACTACCCGAGCAATCGAGACTAGGCCTCCCTTTCCCTTCTAGCTAACTTTGCTAAAACTTGGGTCACCTTTAGGGTGGTGCGAATGCGGGGATATGAGCTTGATACTGGTCCGTTGCCAAGAAGGCCCCCTGGCGTTTGGTATTTAAGCGAATTGGCTATAAGTTAATATATGCGGGTATGTCGATGCAAGTTCTTCCTGAACAGGAGACTTTTGGAAAGTCTTCAATCCAAACATACCATGTGGCCATATGTAGCAAGATGTTGAGTGATGTTTTCGGGACTTGTTCTGCTTTAGTTGGTTTGTGCTTTCTTAAAATTCTCTTCTATAGATACTAATATTGTTTATACAGATTAGGGAATTGATACCCTTCCTCCCTAGATCCAGAAAGACCTTATAATTTTGCTCCCTAGACACCAAGGGACACTTAACCGCAAAAGAAGTAAGAAGTGAAAGCATTTCCATTATTGACTCCATAAGTAAAACTTGACACCGCGTACCCCGCTTGAACACCAGACCCCTAAAAGAAAAATGGACAAAAGCATTCGAAGATTTTTCCAGCTGGGAAGCCCCAGAAATAAAAGACATGTTCGAAGGAAAAACTTTACATAAAAGTTGACCGTCCTGAAGCACCCACTTGATTGAAGTCCATGTACATCCCTGACTGGACTAATGAGGAGTACTCCGCCTGGTTTAACTTCTGGGCCACAGGAGAAGCGGTGGATTGATATGACAGTTCCGGCTGGCGCCATGAGACGAGCTCAAAGCCAGCATCGTGGTATCCAATGATTGTAGGAGGGGGAGGCATTTGAATCTGCATTGATGGTTGTGGCGATTCATACTGGAGGAGATCGTTATATCCAACTTGATGAAGGCAGTGGTGACAGTTGCATTGTTGGGATTTCTTTGTTTGCTGCTGCTTCTGTTGTTGTTCAACAATCCGCTGTCTCTGGAGTGCCAGTGGGTGCTGTAAGTATGGATCTGGCATTTCTTGTGGCGAAAGCCAGCCATCTAGGTCCAACCCTGGACCGGTAAGCCCTGGGAGGTAATGGTTTACAGCGAACATATGTTCCTCGAGTTCCTCTGAAGTGGAGTACCCTATGATCATGTACGGACAATCCTGCTTAGGACAGGTAAATCGGTGGGGCTGCATAGTGTTGCTACTATCGGAGGAAGAAGACAAAGATGAGACAGATCGTGTTGGTGGGTAAGATGGGCCCTCGTACTCTAGCGGTGGGGTCATCAATGGAGAGTTGAAGTAACTCTCCTGCGACAATAATGTGAACATAGAGCTCTCTTCGGTCAAGTGATCGGTATAAGGCCTTGGACTTGTGTTAAATTCGCCTGGGTTGACAGGAAGTGCGTTTGGGACCGAGCCAAATCGCAAAGGTGTACGAGGTCGTATAGGGAATGTTCGACCCGCACTCTGGTTTGCACCCATGGTTGATGAGAATTGGTAAGGAATCGTGATAGCTTTGGGGGGGGTGAGCTTTCTGTGAGAGATTTTTGTTACGATGGCAAATATTAAAGTGTATTGAGAGTTGAGCACGATGGAACTCCAGAGCTACGAGGAGGTAGGTGTCCAGGTTTTATACAAGATTCAAAAGACTTAGGGGTGCACTATAAAATAGAGTAAGTACATGTACACAAAGTATGTGCAGCTATCTACGGTATGCGGTGGGGTGCGTCGGAGATACAAGCTAACTGTCTGTGGATGAATATATAGATATATTGGTTCACGAGGACGTTGGTGCTAGCTCTTGATAGATGATCCTAACGGCGCCTACTATAATCAGCTATACTTTACTGCTTTAATGATTTCATCCGACTGAACGAAACTGGTGACGAGTAACTCGCTCGCTTACCCCTATGGCCTAGTCAACTAAACACTTAAGGTATGCAAAGGCTTCCTCTGGTGCCTGTGGTACCTTTATTACCCTGGTGCATGTCGCCGGTGTGCGGATATTAGAGTCTTGGTGATTCAGGGCAAAGAGCAGTTTAGATTTTTATGCTTGGGCTGCATATTTAGCTTGAAGAACAACTAACTTACCAGGGTGTTACAGATCGGTGTGTGTGGGAGGGTCGCGTACGTCGCGTCGATGTCTCCTTGAAATTTCAATATACGCCCCCCGACTAGCTAGTGGGAGCCTGAAGTCTCAATTAAGTCCAGTGCAGAAGGGCGTGAAGCTTATGTTCTTAAGATTCCTGTTACACTCTTAAGATTCCTGTTACACTAACAATTTCTATGAACATCTTTCACAAAAGAATGTATGCAAAAGAAAATTAGTAAGCGCCCTAATCGCCTGCGAGACGATGATTGGTGATTTCCCCATTTGAACTAAAACGGCTGACTATGATTGTAGAGACCGCCCTCGGGCACCCGTTATGTCGAATATATGAATTTTGTCATTTTAGATAATCAAAACTGAAAGAATAGGCTTCAAGCTACTAGTTGCAGAAATTACTGATGGGAGTTCGAGAAAGGAGGAGTTACAGATAACTAAATGGATGAACCTGGTGCTAGTAAACAAGCTGAATTTCTCTAGTTGGGAACGGCTCGAGCCTTTACCGAGAGACACCATCTTAAGCAACTGCTTTGTTTAACAACGAACCCATGCAAAGAGGTCCCTAGCGATCGAATCGAAACCCCTGATGATCCAGGGGCAATTAAATACATGTATGCACCACGTCCCATACAGTAGAATATGGCCATTAACCCTTAAATCGGTAATCGGACAAAATCTATATCTTTCGGAATTACATTCGTCATAGAAGTTGGAATCAGAATCTAGAAGAAAACCTTCCTGGTTTTAATATACTTTTTAACACAAGAAGAAAATTTCACGCTGCCACAAATCCGGAATCTTGTAATTTAATTGGCTGGAAATTGGGGTACATGAGCTGCAGTACTGCAGCTACTAAGCACATGGAACTTTGCAAATACATGTATGTATGTATGTATGTATGTATGTATGTATGTACCTACAGCTATGGCCCCTCCAATAATCATTGCTCTAATATCGCTCAGAAGAATAATACATACATAACTTCTCTCCGGCGGCCGGAATATTTATATTACCGTAAAGGAACAATCAAGGATCGACACGGCGTAGCAGTATAATTGGTCTTTTCTCCTTTCCTCCCCATCCCTAGCCAGGCCTTGCCGCCTCACTACCCTGATTAATATAAACTCAATATATACTTGACTTGAGACTCCTACAAATTGATTGCCCTTCCCCGCGCTTCGCCTTCAACCGTGAGGTACCAGCATGATAGCTATAGACTTGCGAGAGTATAACTAAGCCCACGTGGAGCCACATCGCTAGCTTGCACGCGCTCAAATTGAGACGAAAGGTAGGAAATTTCTATTTAGCCCAGGACTATCAGGGCTGTAAGAACAGTGCGGGGCCCCAGTCAATACCTACTTTACTAACTAGCACATGTTCCTGTGGGGATGACTTTAGGCGGCCCCCAACCCCCCGACACTTACCAATCCCTGAAATTCTTATACACATAGATAGTAACACACAACAAGCAAGTGGTGGGCGAATATATCTACGAGTGATACAAAGATGGTGGCTTCATAATAATGGAATGGAATCTAACCAGCCACATCGGAAGAAACAGGAGACAAAGAGCGCAGAATGAGTCCATACGTACGTGTATACATAGACAGCCCACAATCAGCCTAACATGCCACTAAGCAGTCTTTTTTTCACAACTGAAGAAAAACGCTCCGGGCTAAAGGAAGAACTCTTATTCGGATGTGCGTGCGCGTCATAAGCTTAATTGACACAACGGTCCTCCTTCAGAGCAGGGGTTGGCTGGGCGTGTAGTTTACCCAACAAAAGGCGCAGTTACATACAGTACTGTATACCCACCCCCTTCATCTCCTGGATTAGAAGACAAAGCATGCTCAGTGACTCTAGAAGATTACTCCTCTGAGAAGTTGGATCCTGTCTAGTTTGCTGGTGATGCACACTTACAGGAAACATAATCATTTCCAGGAGGACAGGCCTAGTTTATAAACACAAAGAAACCCCTAAACTCCTAATATGCATGGTTCCATGGCTCAGTTGGTTAGCGCGTGTACTAATATGAAAATGTTAACGCCAAGGTCGTGGGTTTGACCCCCTCTGGAACCATTACCGTTCAAGCGTTTCCGGACGCTTGAAATTTGCGAGTACTTGACATATATCTTAATGCGGACGTTATATTTGCACCCACAGACTAGAGAGCATATGCTCCCTGCTGTGATAACAAGTTCGGTTCCTGGCATGGAAATATTCCGAGCGTAGGGGACCCGGAACAACAACCTGGTTTAAGAAACCTCGTCAGGATCCAATAATTTGAAAGTCGGGTGTCGACCCAAATATGGATTCTACTTACTATGTAGTACTTCGTGGCGCTCTTGGCTAGTTTTGTGCTATCCGTTTCATAATTAAGCAGGCAAATCAATATCTCGTAACTACTTCCTTGGGGAGGGATCTGGATCTTGTTTCTGTGGATAATGTCGCGCTTTGCTAGATCCTCACCCATATCAACATGTCAGATACTTCAAAGAAATTGTGGCAATCCCATGGTACTTCCCTCCAGCCATTAGTGCACTCCGCCCGAGCAAGGGGTAGTAGCTTAGCTTTAGCTGTATACAATATGTAGGTACTTTACTACAGTCGTGTTCAACAAGTCCTGCGACAGTATGACAATGCGATAGCAGCACATGAAATTCGGTCCTACCCAACAACCATAGGCCCAATGAGTCTGAAGTTAGAGGGGTAGAAAATGGTGAATGGGATTCTTTATATTTATAAGTCTTAAGAAAATTTTAGAATTATTGGGTGAGTAGCTTGTCCTAGTATTAATGGCTCCAAAATGCCAATTTGACATCTGATGCACAACTCACAATTTCTCAACAATGCAAAGTGATTATCTTGAGTTCTTAATTTCCATATAAATATTATGACCTACTCTACTCTGGATAAGAGGATTATGTTTATTCAAAAAGTCATGGTTTAGATATTCATGTTAAATCTACAGTATTTCTTTGATCTTGTGTAATAAAGGCAATTTGAAGTCCAGATTTTATGGGCATATATAGTCAATCTCTACATAACTAGAACCAGTACTTATTTTGTTTTAATCAAATTGATTTCATGGTTGTTGAGTGAGAGGTATTTTATTTTTTTGTTGTGGTGTATGTCGCAGGACTTGTTGAACACGACTGTACAACGGTCGTGTATCATGTGGTATCAGCAACAGCGTTCTTGGTTAACCCATCTTTTACAGAAATTTGTAGCTAACGTAACTTCCTGGCCCATCGGCTGAAGAATTTTACTATTTTCCGCTGACAAAAGGGGCTTAAGTACGTCCTTTGGAAAAACAAGCCGACTCCCCTGTATTAGCCTCGATTGCGGACGAAAGTCGTCGCTTTGGCTAGTAAAATGGCTCCATACAAGCCCTGAGATCTGAGCAAAAGTAAGTAAAAGGCTCAATTAAGGCTGTCTGGATTGTATGCTGTCAAATGTGGGGAATTCCCCAGTCACAGACCACTCCCATCTGGCGCCACCTCGAGAAGACCAGTCGTAAAATTCTTGCTCAGCTCTATCTTATCCTGTGGTGGTGGTGGTGACTTAATTTATATGCAGGGCCATACACTGCATTCACCGCCGGCCGGATGAACATCTTGACGCGATGCGGGTAACCAACTCATATCCTTGCCCGCATAAAATGGATCAAGAAGCGGGGTTATGACAGGATAGAAAGGAGTGCGGAGAAACTGTGGGGTACACGAGAGAGAGTTTTTCCTTGCACCTAACATGGTCCTGACAGGGCACAGAAGTGTACCGCCACTCTCTACATTCTTCTCGGCTGTTATTGGTCCGATCTTCAATGACACCTTTGTGCTGGTAGTCAAGATTGTATCATCTCTCGTATTTGCTGGGGAAAACGGTGGTCGAGGGGAGTGAAGGCTTGGTTGTACTGCAGCTGTCATAGTAAGGCACATATATGTATCTGTATATACAGGATTACTGATGAGGAACCTGCTTACTGCTGCAGACATGACAGTGGTAAAGTGCATGAGTGGTTGTGAGACGCTGCACATATTTCTGCCTGTTAAAGAAAATATGATTCAGATTCGCTTAATTGCCTCGCGTATAGCATGCTCCTGTGAGGTGAGTTGCAGTAAGTCAGTAGGAAACAAGATACAGTCTTTACCGTTACCTGATCGTTTTTCGGCAAGGATATTTTGAAAGGGTGATCTACGGGGGTTTTTTTTTTATATTGGTAAAAAAAAAAAAAAAAAAAAAAAACTAGCCTGATATCAATATACTCGTTTACCACGAAAAGAACCAGAAAATGCAAGCGACGTAAACAGGGATAGTTTGTATGAGAGATCACCGCCACCCCATACAAATAATCCTTGCCCTGAGCAACTGCATTTCCTGGTTCTTGTCGTAGTAAACGAGTATATCTTGCCGAGGTGAGCCAGTAAAATTCAAGGGAACTTGGGTAGTTCGCAGCCTGCTGATTTCTTGGCTATTTATAATCCTTGTTCGTCAAAAGAGGGTGTTCGTCGTGTGACGATAAACGACTGTAATGACATTCCTACCTGGGAATGAACACATCCACCGTCAATCCCAGCTCCACTAAGTTCAGACTTCACAACATAGAGTATGTGTACTCTCATAAGATCAGCTATAAGATCTTCAAGTCAGTGATAACGGAGAAGCCAAGGCGCGGCCTGCAACAGCATGTAAGGACCCTGAAGTCCGAGGCTTGAAGCTAATGTCCGGGGCGGTTACACGTGAGATAACTGTGACCGAGTCCCGTCTTTGGGCCGAAGATGTAGAGGAAGAAGTATCCATTTACTTGCTTACTAGGAAACGTACGTGCAGTTAGAATATGGGTGTCACACTGTAAAGACGCCTGGTTGGCGCTTTTACTTGTGCTATGGCATGAATAGGACTGCAGCCTATCTTCAACACATTTTGATACCTAAAATATATATTAACAAACCGAATCAATCATCTAACCCTTATGCTGAAACAAAGGTAATATGTCACTCACTTTCCTGGTCAATACAGATGTTAGGCTCGGCTCCATCTTCCGATATCATTGCAGGGAAGCAGAAACCAATATATTCACGTCAGTAGCAGGGAATCATATATACTGATCGTCGCATGCACTGCCGCAGGGGAGAGAAAACCCACTCTGAGAGGGTTTATCACTTAAACCGGTGGGGAGCTCCATGGCTATCAAAGTTCAAACTCTAACGCCACCAAGGCAATTAGGAGTGCGCGGCGTGTTCAGCGGAAACGACCTTGATGAACATGATCTGAGGGTACAAATTGTGCTAGTTATACTTGCTTACCGCGATTAGAGCCAGAAAATGCAGTTGCACAATCGTATGGAGTGGCATCGTCCTCTCATGCGGGTTGTCACTGCCCTGAGCAACTAAACTGCATTTTCTGGTTCTAATCGTGATAAGCAAGTATATCAGTTAATCAACAATCGACATAGCTTAGTATGAGGCTGTGGCCAAAAGAATCCGGTAACGCACCAGCTAGCAACGGGAAAACTCCTCCAATGCCGACCTCGATATCTCAACAACATGATGAGATATTTACCTCTTATTGAAGATATATAAAGCTTGGAAACAATTAAATAAATCCTTTGTTTAATATTTAGTTATTAGGCCCATTGTTAGTGGGGGTGGGGCTCATCGTCGGTATGTGTTACAGTTTCAACATGAGCTCTACCGGATTCTTTTGGCCATAACCTCGTACTTCACAAATGCACTCACACATCCAATATTCCTTTGCCCACACGAGACAACGAGACATCGCAACCCTCAATAACACAAGCTAAAACAAAAGATGAAAATAAAGTCCAATTACCAGAATAACCCATAGACTCAAAAAAGTATTTCTGTAAGAAAAAAAAAAAAAAAAGACACAAAGCTCTTGGTTCTTTTACGTTGGGTATCCAAGAAGTATACGCTATAGTGCTATGAAACTAATTTTCTCATGGTCTATCACCCCCTATTTTTTGACGAATATATAAATAAGAGCCTTGATCATTGCAACTTTTAATTACTGGCCAGGGATCCTCATTCATTGTACCGGTACATAGAATGAAATATTCAGATTAGAATAATTCTTCTAAATATACGACTAAGATCTCAATGTTCTAGACCCTCAATCGCTCTCTCTTCTATAATCACTACCTCCATTATCTTCTTCGGACTTAAGTTAATTCAACTAATGAAATTTTCGTCCGCTATTTCCTCGAAATACCTATTAAAGCACTGATTTATAATATCTTGAAATATTTATAGATAAAACATTTCACTACCAACACTGAGTAATAAATCTACATATATATATTATCAAAGTACTCAGAGAGACTATATTTATCCATTTAAACAAAATATAAGACGAGATGTTTTGAACAATTGGTTTTATAATATATATTCAATATATTACAAGTACTAAAATTGACAGTGGGGGCATTTACCCCCGAAATACGTGCTCTTATAGGTATACATGTATTTATATATTGATGACCGAAAATAATGTGCAGCTGTGTATTATGAAATATCTATGTGGAGAATTAAATAAGCATCAATACCCTGCCTTATTTAAAATATGAACCATATATGCATGTCATATAGTGACTTTGGCCTAAAACAACTGGTAAGAACATCAATCAACATTGTATGGATTTCATCCCAGAATATAACACATTAAACCGGACTGTATTCAACACTAGAAAATACCCCCACCCCATAAGCGGCATACTCCCAAAAGTGAATACCCCTAGAGTTAAAAACTCTTGCTATGAATTATTGTTTCCTATAAAATATCCTTTCTAGGTCTAAAGATCGCCCTGCTACTTTTCACTTTGTTTCGATTGCGTATCCTGTTGCCTCATGTGGGCAAAAACATACTATATGTACGAGTGCAGTCTCGATCAAAACCACCGGCTTATCCTCTAATATTACTAAATATACCGGTACAATCCTAACAGGATACAAATACACAAACGTTCATTAGCGGGGTCTGATCTGCGCCCAATCCACTACGAATGCAGTCAGCTTGGCCCCTATATATTTCCCAGATATACCGCATCAACTATCAAGAGGGGACAAATATTCTTAGCCATATACTAGCACTCACCTAGAGTACCATAGCAACCAGCACTCGCATCAGGGACAACATGCGTAAAAACCGCAAAATTGAATCAAATAGCTCTTGTGGGGGGTCAAAAATACTTCGCCTTATGAGGGGATTTTGTTCTCATACGCTCTGGGCTTCTACCGGCCACCACCCACCCCGCCTCCAAGAGGCGGGAGGAAAAAAGAAAAATATCCAAATTCCTTCAAGTAACTTTCAAGAGACTCACACGATTTCAACTTTCTATTAGGCATGGAGCCGGAATATTCTTTCAATTTTGCATTGGTAGCCGTTATATCCTCTATATATGGTCTCCAAAGTGTACTGCGGCATTGTAGTCTTTTACCGTATATTTGTTTCTCTGCTAGCAGTTGTCCGCTCTCGCCAGTTAATACAGGGCTTTGACTCAGGACTCCTAAATCACGATGCTTGGAACAGCGGGCTTGAGACCAATTATTCATCACCCTCCCGCCCCGCCCTTGGTCATGAAAGAACTCGCTATCTATCAATCACCGCAGGAGGAGAACTCCAGAAGCTCAAGATCCTAGAAGTCCAATACGGTTTCTCAGAAGATGGGAGGTGGCCCCTTGTATATATGCATATATTATGATGATTTAGGCTCGTGATCAGAGATTTAATAGAAATACCTTAAAATAATTCAAAGTGCGTCTCTCCCACCAAAACACCATAGTTTCCAGTGCCAGTAAACTCAGACGACTATAGCTATGCGAGAAACTAAACGCGAGCTTCGAAGAAGGGTTTTCTGTAACCCTTATTCTGACCATACTATAGTTCTTGGCGACCAGAATTTCGCGCGCCATCGATTGATCCACAGGATATCACTCGAACACATCAAGCCAGTGTTTTTTTTTGTTTTTTTGTCAAACCAGTGCAAATCAACACAAGATATAAATATGTATATTCCAAAAGTACTCTGGCAGAATATTTATATCTAAAGACCTCCTAAACCTATAAACCCCAATTCCATACGCATGCTATCAAATTGACATCGAAAGTATTGGCATAGCTATATAGCAGCACCCCCACCAAACTTGGTGCTAGCGCCAACTATCCAACCAGACATCTAAGAGAAAGCGGCAATAGCAGCGGAGTAAGAGTCCGAAATTGTCGACGCCGAGCTAGAAATATCGGCCGAGATTTTCGCGGCAAGGGCGCTTAAAAGTTGTGAGCTAGCACTTGAAAGGCCCTGCAATTGGGCGAGGACCAATGCGTTATATCCGCCAGCCTCGAAAAGTGACTCCTAAATAGCGTCAGAAACCTTCTATGTTTCACTTGGTGGGTTATATTGCGAGTCTACCTTTGCAGTCAAAGCAGCTAAGCCGTCCACGTGAGGCGGAACCAGTGCCTGAACTGCCGCCGCAACAGCTGCACTCTGACTCTCAAGGTCTGTAGCGGCGTTGGTATCGGCGAGTGCGGTTTCATAGTCGGTTTGCAGAGTAGAAGCTGCGGTACTAACAGCCAAGGCTTCTGCTGGGGCGCCGGTAAAAGCATCAATGGCGGAATTTAGCGCACCAAGGTCAGAGCTAATGGCTGAGAAGTCTTCTTCGAAGGTGCTGGTTTGTCTAGGGATCAACCCCGCTGATGCAAAGGTTATGGCGTACACAGCAACGACTGAAAGCTGAGAGAGACGCATTTTAAGTTGAGATTTAAGCGAGATGTGCGTAGAGGCAAGTTAATCGAGTTCTAGCTGATGATTGTGAATCCCAAATAGTTTGCGGGTTGGACGGGTTTATATAGACTTCTGAAAGCCATAATATACGATACTTTTGTCTTGGTATTCAGGGCAGAACAAGGGTACCGCTTGTGCCATGATGATACATCTTTTCAGGGATTCGGATACACAAAACGGGAGAATACCCCCCCTCCCCCTAAATTCCAGCTGGTTAAGCGATCATGTACTCAATCGGTGCGGATATATTAGTTTGATGAGGGGCTCTCATGTGCGAAAACTCGACGGTATTGTTTACGAGCTCAATGTCGTGAAGTTTCATGCCGAGATACCGGAGTGCAAGTACAATATTGTATGTACACTGAAGTATTGAAATTAAGTAGAGTGGGTTTGACATATGTCACTGTCGTTGAACTGGCCCTGCATTGAATTTGGTACCTAGGAGATCGACCGGCTTCTCGAGCCAGTGCCGTCCCTCACATGTTCTACTAATGATTCAGCGCCCAATCAGTGCTGCTGCTGTGCCGATCTTCTAGGAACAGCTATACCATATATCCCTGGTAAACCTGGGGTAGACAATTCCCCAGCATATTTACCCAGAAATATACCTTCCCGTTTCTGTTTCTACACCGTTGAACTCTGCAACTTAGTCGACCTTGCAGGTACCAGTTCGTAGAGTGATATTATAACTCTTTTAAAGACGCAACTTTTATGGTAATTACCCCGTTTATGGTGTACTGGTGATTGTGGGTTTTTCGGTCCAGAGGAGTAGCTTCACATGCCATAAAGCTTGGTTTAACTTTCAGATGTCAAACTATGCAAACTTGGGCCGAAAACATAGGATGAAGTCCGAGAGCGCATGTGTATCAATCTTTTCAATTGATCGAAAGAGGGGTTCCGTCGGAGATATTCCTAAAGTGTCTGAATGTATAGCCCTCAATGTTTTAAGAACATCGTATTGGTTACATTGAACGCCCCTCTTAGCCCAGGGGAGCAATTGATTCGTTTCTCGTTTTATGTCAGGCATTGCTGTTGTGCGGACAAATATATCGGGGTGTTAATCAACCGGTGAAGTGTTTCAATCCAACGTCCGGAAGAGTGGATGGCGCGTGTGAAAATGATTAGGATCGTTATCAAGGTTTTGACTTGCAACTAAGAATCTCGACGATTCAAATCAAGCTTTTGTATGTTTTATAGCCGTGCCAAAGAGTTCCCAAACAATAAATATATATCATGTACAAAAGCCAAATCTTCAATCATTATTTCCTTATAATCAATTGCCCCATTGATATCTAATTGTACTCATTCGAGCTCAAGCAAGGCTATTGTATCTTTGTGATCCGTATCTGGCCAAACTGCATAGGCAATTTCCACTATCAAATCATGATCAGCAATAACGCAGAATGACTAGGGATGGAAGGCTTTCTTTTGTGTTCTTGGTGATTGGATGCAAAGGTGGGGGAAGATATCAGGTCAAGACAAAAGGGCTGATGAAAGTTACTTCTTAGAAAAAGACAGGAAAGGAATCTAGCTAAAAGGTGTGACCTGGTGTAGTCGTGTCCACTTTGACCTCCGACTTTATTCCACATCCTGCTGAAAGAAGCGGCGAGTAGGCATAAGGGTGAAACCCTGTACTTGTACCTTAGATTGTAGTACGCCGCCATAACCGTAAGGTTGCATGCGAGTATGAATCAAAAAAAAAAAAAAAAAAAACCTCCGACTTTCGTGTCATCATGTGACCAACAGTCGCCCAAAGCGGTTTAGCAGCCTCGCAGCACAAAAACCTACTAATCCGCCAAGCCCCTACTAATTGTCCCAATCCAGCAACAACCCACACTCTACTAACCACCATCCACTGAAGTCTTAGATCTAAATTCTCAAAGGCTCAAAACCAAACCTCACAAGCTTAAAACTCATAGTCTCATGATTCAGAACCTTACCCAGAACCTCAGTCAACTCACAACTCCCAAGATGTGTAAAGAAATGAACGCTCCCGTCCTGCCCGAATCCAAAAAGGTTAATGCCACCATCACAGCCACTTACGACCTCAGCGCGCACTATAGATTTGCCTTCACCACCAGTTTCATCTCATCCATCCAAATGAATGCCGAGAACCATGAATGCCTCTGCTTACCCTCGACGCCGATGACGCATTACTGCTGCCCGGGCTGTCGTGATACAACCACGAGAGACAAACCAAATGACGAGGATATGAAGGATTTGAAGGCGGTACTGGGGGATTATAATTTTGAAGAGAGGGACGCGGAGAAAGGTATTCATTGGAATTATTAATTAGCACCGCTGATATATTTTGTATGGCCAGTACTAACTAATCTAGTACTCACGAGCCTCCTCGCCCTCCTCATCCGCACCCTCCCACTATCACTCTACACCTACTCCCGCGCCCATTACACTCACACACGCACCCCTGGTCTCCCGACTCTCTTCCTCTCCTCCATCAGTACTGCCCACCGCTTCGCCGCGCACCTTGCCCACGCTTGTGAAGACTACTACTACCACGAAGAGTACCTTCACAGCCTTTACCACGGCGCCATGTACGACCGCGATTGGAGCACCGTGACTGCGACCCACGTAATGATGGCGCACCACCAGGCGGGGAGTAACCGTCTCCATCGTCGCGTCATGATGGGGTACTTGGGTGGTGGCGTTGGCTTTGGGTATGTTGGCGCCAGAGGTCTCGAGATCGAGAAGGTCTTGGAGGAGGAAAAGGGTGTGGATATGTGTAGTGCGATATGTGGCGTGTATCTCGTGGGCGAGAGGAAATTCAAAGCAGCGAAGCTGCAATATGTGCCGCATGAGCCGATTCTAGGCGAGGTGGTCAAGTGGAGCTCCGAGTGGATTGGGGAAGAGGGAGTGGATGACGAGGACGAGGAAGGGATCTGAGAACTTGGAGTACTTAGGATTGCGCTTGATAGTGAAACCTTTTGGATAGTTTTCCTTTTACTTTTCATTTTGATAAGGTCTTAATTTCTCTAGCAATTACTTTACTCTTGTCTTTAGTAGCATACAAGTATTACACTAGTTACATAGGTAAAACATTAAACATCTTATAACCGAAGAATAGATACGCAATTCTCCATTAAATTACCCTCTCCCGACGATACACAAATTTATCTCTTCTTTGTCAAAGATGAAGAGGCCGGAAGCCCATTAGCTGTGATATTTGATGGCTGGTCAAAATACAAATTCAATTTACTAATAACCCAACCAAATTAGTCATTGTTCAGGCGGTAAAAAAAATACTTCAGATACTTACCTTCCGGCACCACAGTATTCGCGTTTGTTTCCTTTACACAGGGCATTACATTGACTATCATCGATTTTAGCCGATGTTGCAGCCAGCGCATTCCCACAGTAGCACTACTCAGCATTAGCCACAAACCTCAGACCCAATACCAGGGTCAGGGTCTCTCACCTCTTGGCTGTACTCCAAACCTGCATACTTAAAGCCTCTATCTTTACATACACCGACACAATATTCCACAGTCATGCTAGTGGTATTTGTAAACGAATATCCCGAGAGTGCTCTCCCAGTAGTAGCCTCTGAGTAGCATCCCTGCGAAATAAACCTACACGTACCCAGAATCAGCAAACTTCCGGCTCTGCACGAGTACTCTGAGGGTGGACTCACGTTCCAACGGCGGGAACTATGATGGGCGGAACAAAAGCAGTGTAGTTATACACACTCAACCGAGAGGGGCCTCCGCAGATCTGGAGCGGTTCCCCACTGCAGGCCATGGCACAATTGGTCTGGTTGAGCTTTGAACCGTTCTGGAGGGCGGAACCGCAGTAGCACTCGTTTCCCTAGAACGACCTCTGAGTTAGCAGCTATATGGACCGGAGACGCAATAATCTTACGTATTCAAGGCCCGCGAGCGGAAAGTTACTTTCCAAGCAGAATTGCTGGCATTTTTCGTGGGTCATGGTACCAGAAATACTTGCTCCGTTCAAAGCACGAGGAGTGGTCTCATTCGCGCAACCAAGGAATTCCCAAGGCGAGGGTGTGGTGGAAGGCGTGCTTGACGTGGTACTAGATGTGATTGGGACATCACTTGAAGAGAGTGATGAGGTACCAGGCATCGACCCACTTTCAGAGGCAGAAGTAGTAGTAACTACTTGAGTGGTAGTATCAGACACAAGTGTTGAGGATGGGGCTACAGTCGTATTACCGATTACAGTCAAAGTTAGAGTGGCCGTTCCACTTATTCCCGTAGAGGAAGCCGTTGCGGTCCCATTGCCCGCCGACGCACCATTGGTAGTAGTAACCACAGCCGACGACTCTGCTGGCCTCCTTCTATACAAACTCAACCTAGATCCCGCACCACAATATTCATACGCATCCCCCATACACACCATTTTACACTGTGTCAACTCCGTGATCACCGCCCCAACACCGAGTGCATTCCCGCACCAGCATTCGCGCCCATATTCGACACCCGCGTACTCATATGCGCTGCAGATACCCAGACACTTCGCGACAGTCATATCATCGGCACCCGTCAACTCTGGTAGGGCGCGACCTGTAGTAGCCTCCGTGTAGCAGCCCTGGAATGCATATTGTGTATTTCCAGGGTTGTGAATTGGGCCTGTTGGGGTGGGAGTAGGAGGAGTCGAAGAGGAGTCGACGGTGGAAGATGATATGGTAGAACTAGAGCTGATGATAGGGCCTTTGATGTAGAGGCTTAATCTGCTTCCAGAGCCGCAGTACTCGGAAGCGTTTCCGGCGCAGGTCATTCTGCATTGAGTTACAAGAGTAAGGGCAGACCCTGTTCCTAGGGTATTTCCGCACCAACACTCCCGGCCGTATTCAAGGCCGGCGTAGGTATATCCTGCACAAAGGCCCAAGCATGTATTCACGTCCATTGTGTCTGAGCCTACAAGCACCGATAGGGCTCTGCCAGTTGTTGGCTCGGCGTAGCAGCCAGCGAATGTGAAGTTTGCATTTCCTGGATTATCGGCCGGGGCAGATGGGGTAGGTGTTGGAGGATCTGTAACAGTGGATGTGGTAGTAGATGAAATTGGTCCGGTGCCGGGGGTATAGCGGTCTTCGTCGGCGAAGAGACTGATGTAGGAGCCGCCGCCAAAATACCCATTTCCACCGCAGATTTGAGTGCCGTTCCTGGGTTGTTGTCAATTAATCATTTCCACACAGAAGGCATTGGAATGGACAGCTAAGAGATTATACCCAGTACACTCAAAGTTACAATCCTCATCCCCGACCTTCAAAGTAGGGATCGTATTTCCGCACCAACATTCACGATGATACTGGGTGCCTATATTCGTTATTCCTTTAGCAAACCAAAATTCCACCCAGCATAACGGCCGTCCATTACTTGCCAGCAAATATATAATTCTGGCTTGCCCCAGCACATGCATTGATACACATCCCATTCTCATTCAAATCACTCCCATATGCCTGCGTTGCCAGCTGTCTCCCAGGATTATTCTCCTTGTAACATCCTACATATCGATACCTTGCCCTCGTCGCGTTCTTTAGTGGTCCCAATTGCTCTGCTACGGCATCACAGGTAAATACGATATTCTGCTTTTCAAACGTCGGATCGTTCGTATTCATCGTCCATGTTGCATTCGGCGCATACGCATCCACATTTACCTGCGACTTTGGCACTGAGCAGTACAGCACCGCCGTCTGCGACTCACCCGCGAGGAGTTGTGTACCTTCGCCGAGATCGATTCCATTGCGGGCTCCCACGACGGCACCAACGCCAGTCGGCGGTTTAGACACGGTGATGTCGAGGACAGCAGCGTTCTGATCGCCGGAATTGGTAAGGCGCAGTTTTAGTGTGCGTGTGACTTGCTCGTAGACGGTGCCAAAAGAGAAGGGGACATCGGGGGCGTATTCAGTCCAACCAGTGCCGTCAGGTTTCTCAAATTCAAGCTTGGCTTTCGGGTAGCCGCCTGATGTGGCGACGACAGTGAGGAATTTGTTGCCGCCGTCGGTGTTGACACGGACATAGGCGCCGTAGTTACCGTTTGCGGTTGGGTTGAAGTTGATGGATACAGTGACGGATGTTTCAGCTGGGATTGATGTGGGCAGGCCTGTGAACTTGAAGGGGCCCGCCTGGGTTGTATTGCCTGGCAAGAAAGGCCCAGATTCACTGACAATGCTGATATCGTAGCTGTTAATAGTCATAGCCGAGCTTCCAATATTTTGGAGTACAACAGAGCGGACGTATCCATCCGGGTTCTCGCCAGTAATCACGCCGGCGAAAGAAACAGTATTCGGGGTGATGGACAGGACCGGAGTCAACGACTTTGCCACTCCCCTGACTGCAATTGGGGTGTTTTCTGCATAATTTATAACGGAATTTGTGGTGTTGACATAGATATCGTCAGACAGAGGGCCAGGCGCGGTTGGATTGAATGTCGTCTTAAAAGTGAATGTTTTTCCTGCAGTTAATGTTAAAGGTAACGTCGGCAGTCCGGAGACCGAAAAGTACTGCGCCATCCTAGGGCCAATTGCAGTCACTGTAACTCCAATATTCGCCGTACAGTTCAGGTCCATCGTAACGCCAACATCACCAATTGTAGCATTTCCAAACTCAACGGGAGACTGACATGACAATGGCGGATTCACTGGGGAGCCAACGGCAACAAGATAGCCGTCGCTCGTGGTAAGATAGGCTCTTCCATCTCCGAAGCTGGGACGACTGAACTTAATCATTCCGGGGATGTTGAGGCCTTTAAGCAGGACGAGCACCCCATTCTCTGGGACAGCTTTGTAAATACGAAGGTTGAGACCCTGGATATCGGTCACCCAGTAGAGACCGGTTCCAGCTTGGCCGTTGAGGGATGTAGTTGTGCCATGGCCGACACCGAGCACATAGGCAGTCTTCTCGAGGGTCTGTGCCACTTGAGTGAAGATGGGTTCGTTATTTGCTCCAATACTGAACTTGAATACGACAGTCTCGTGTTGGACGACATTAACCTAATCTGCGGTCAGTACTGACCGAACTCAGCCACCCCTAGACGAGAACAAACATAGACATATCCACCCTCAAGCGGATATGATCCAGCAGTAGCAAAAACAGAATTTAAAAGCTCTGTGGTCTGAAGAACTGCATCCTTCTTATTCGGGCCCATCTGGTAGCCGCCGAGATCACTACATAGTTTGGTCAGTACCGAGTGATGGAATGTGATGCTGACGCACTCACTCGAGGTTCAAAAAGTATAGTTTGCCGGATTTCCCAGTGATACATCCGATTCTCGCTACAGTCGGTGTCTTGAAGACACTTTGGTCTAAAAGTGCTACGCCCGATGTTCCAAGGTCTTTATCGGCGCCATCTAATGCCTGTTTTTCCCACGGCATGACTGGTTGGTACAATTCCGTAGTTAGTAAGCAAAAGAACCAGAGGCGAGTTCGCGGGTCAACCCACAGAAATCAACAACGCCCAACCGCCCATCATCCCCAATCGACATATGTACTACTGCCTCTTCCAGCGCTGTAGGCGGTTGTCTTCCCGGCACTGGGATATTGCTGAGCTGGGATGCATACCCATTTCCGGTGGCGAAAAACATGCGGTTGGCTTGATTCCCCATAGGCAGAGTCGTTAGTATATGTAACTTTCAACATCAAAAATCTTTAGCACTGTAGTACTTACGTGAATCTTGTGCTATACCTCCACCGCTCATCCAAACTCCACCGCCCTTCTTGTCCTCTGGTCCGCCTTCAGTGGCAAACTTCTCGACGATCTGACCAGTGGTACCGTGCCAACCAATGATCCACCCGGTAAAGTTGTACTGCACACTGGGACCCAGGGTTAGTATCTTTGCCGGTCTTTTGGCAATAGGTCACTCAACATACCAATGTGACGCAAACCCCGCGTAGATATATGGTCCGCTCTGCATTAGCGCTGGTCTTTGATGGTGGATACCTCCTTGAAACATCCTGATATCATTATTGTTTGCTATCAGCCCTTCTAGATCAATTGGGAAATTTGGTTTCTCCTCGAGCGTTCTTGTGTCAAGGGCATGAACATAGTCTGCGCATTGCAGTCAGTTATCTCCCAATAAAACCCTCCTCTGATTTAAGGTATGTGTGCACCTACATCGTCCGTTCGCTCTCCCCTTCTCAACTCCAGTCTGGTCCCGATACGTCTTCATTGTAAAATACCACGTATTTGTCTCCGGATCAATCACACCTGTAGCCTATACTCTCCCCCATACCACGATTAGTCGCATAACCTAATTCAACCTTGCTACCACTGCCGATCTCACTACGAAGGGGACTTGCGGTGGTACTTACAGTACTCCCAATTGTCTGACTAATATCATTACAATTATCTAGCTCTGCGACCAAGAACGGGATATGCAGATTTCTTTGTACCAGGATGTCCCCCGTTTTTGCGTCAATCTTGTAGACCCAGTTCTGCTGCGACGCGATATAGACAAACTGCGTATCGTCGGGCGTATACACGAGAGCCTGCGCATATATCTGCTCTGTAACAAAGCATTCAGTGAGTTAGATATCAGGTATGCCATGTATCTGCCTAGCTAACTGATTTGACGAGAAATTGAATACTTACCATTCCAATCATTGTAGCGGCCACTCAATCTCTTTCGCCATATTATACCGAACTGCGAGGATCCCACGACGGCAGGATCCATATTATGATTTCTACGAAATTTATTCCACTATTAACCCGAGATCCTGGTCGTTAACTAAATGAGAGAAGGACTTACGGTTGATAGCCAGACCTGGTATTATCGCCGCCGCTGGTGATAGTGTCTGTCGAATGTAGCGCCTCCGCAAAACCCGCCCATAGTAGCAACAAGAGTATCAGCGGTGGGGCCAGCACGGCAGAGCCCGTGCGGAAGCGTAAATTCATTTTTAGCTATCGTAGTAGTACTGCGTAGGATTTAAATCTTGGAGCGGCCTGGGAGCACCAGATTATCGAGGTGTGCAATGAAGCTCCTTTTTTCCCCCTCAACTAACGGATGAAGAGCTTTTGCAGCAAAGAGGATCTTTGCAGAAACTATTCGAGCAGAAGCGAAGAGGATGGGGTCACATCATATATTCCACGCTCCCTAGAAAAAAATCAACTCATATCCAGGTTAGTGGTACTATCGATACTATGCTATCTCTCTATCTACCTCTCCCCAAGGCCGCGGACCGCTCAATTCTGTATATGGTTACATCAAGTAGTTACACCTCCCCAAGTAAGAAGCTCTGGACTTCAAAAAAATGTCCTTAACCCGTATATATTGTCGCCCCCTGTCGCTTGGTCGGTTGTTTAGATATAGTTATCCAGATGTGGGCAAGGCGGTGGTGGTTAATTTGAGTTGCCGGCCTATACTTGGAATATATCCAGTGCAAGCGATGATAAAGGAGATCAGGTCGCATTCTGCAGTAGCTACATGTAGTCAAAATAAAATGTAAACATACATAGTCAGCCCCTACCCCCTAACTTTCTATTGCTCGGCCATCCCGTAAGAATATCAGCAGATTTATCTGTTTCTCAAGAGCAATGGCGGTCCCTCTTTCGCTCTCGTGCGCTGGTTGTACCAACTGGCTGAGCTTGCATGTAGGAATTATATCGAGGATTTGGTGTGACGGTTCTATCCAGGAACGAGAAAGGTTAGACATGGATTGGGGGAGGACCGAAATCCTAGAAAGGCAGGCAGCCGCACAAAAAACCCGGCACAATTCCTATAATCTTGAGTACCAAGAGCATAGAGAAACCTAGAAAAGCATCTATAAGGGGCAGAATTCGCACCAGTGAGGTAAGGTACATGTATATATCGCTCTGGTATTGCATGTATATACTCTTTGTCGTCGCACAGATTTGCAACAATTAAGCTAGCCAATGTCTGTTGGAAACTTTCTCGCGTTGCAATGTTAGCCGAACATTGGGGCATGCGCGAAGCTTGTATTTGTTTACAATTATCCTCGAGCCTCTCTATAAGTATTCAAGCATTGTATCAGTAGGTATCGTGAAGTTGTCCCATAGGGTAGATGAGTGTGGTTATTTGTTGTTTTAAATGATTGGTGTTATAATTTGAGAGACAGTGATCATCAGCTAAAGCATGAAGCTGTGACGCCGAAGCTGCGAGATTCCCGAATATGCCCAAACTTTAGAGTCACCAATTACCAAGCTTCGATACTATTACCATTAACCCCACCTCACCAAGTCTGCGGTCGCAGTTATTGACCAAAGTTCTAAAGATTTATTATAAGATGTTGCTGGTCTAATATATCCATGTCGTGGACACACAATTATGAACAACATCACACATCTTACTACCTAGCCAGTTGGTTCTTACGCATGTATTTCTCCTGTAGGCTGTATCAGCCGGAAGCCGTGGATAACCCCAGTCAAGTTATACCCTGTGATAATTTACCCGCCCATAAACGCCCAGCATGCATTCCCTTATCTGTAAACAGTCAACTGCACAAAGCCGCTAAACTTTGGATGAGGAACATTTAGGCGAATTACATGACTACTTTGGGACCCTCAAATAGAAGAGAGATAATCTAGGTTATGGTTCTGGGACATTACCGGCATCTTCCGTTGGTGCCTTTGCCACGACTAACCACTAACATATATTAATACATACATACTCTACAACTACCAACTTTACGGTATGTGAGACCATATACTCTATGTCAATCGTATAGTTGAAGGGTTGGCAAGCACTTTAAATATACGTAACGTAATAATTAACCAGATTCATTGTCGCGATACAATTGAATTCTCGTCAAGATCTACCCCATGGCACCACTATTGATTGCATCTTTAAGTTTTCAAAGCCATGCTACAGGCCTCTTACGAATGTATTTACATATCATAAATTCTAGTACAATGTTGCAGTACATCACTACACCCCCACATCAAGGTATCTACGCCCTGCACAATTACAAGTAGCTAGTGGTGGGGGTGGGCGCATGGTCCCTGGCTTTGAAACCCAAATCTCAGCCTTGTGTATCAAATCCAAGAGAGCGGTTCCCTCGTGCATGGAGTGCAATCTCTAGCATCTCCATGGAAGCGGTCCCATTGGAGAGTGGGGCACAGAACACATGCCAGCGTACGCCTAGAAAGTGTAAATTGGCATTCTATAAAGTAAATATTTGCATAGGCCGACTTACCGTTAGGTATCAATTCCCACCTGGCTTGACCTTAATTACGGCACTTTGCTGTATGGGCTGAGCCGCTGTCTCGAGCCAAATGAAGGGAAGAGGTGCATTAAAAGGAACTAATCTCATGAGCATGGGCGATCTTTCGATCGGGCTTCACAAAAGCTTATTTCTAAGAGTCCTAATTAGCGTCAGCCTTGTAGGTCTGTTACAGAAAAAAGGTACACGTACATATAGTTCAAGATAGCGAAATAAAGTCCCAAAAGATATCACGGACGTTGATTAAACATTACTCTTCGATTTTTTTTTTTTCCTCGGGGCCAATACATACGCCCTGGTAGAAGAAAGGGGTATTAAATTATTTTCATTTCAAACTGTTTCCTCACACCTGTACCGAACGTCTAGGTCTCGACGCTTCTCGCCGAATATACATTAATTCATTCAATCAAGGGTAGAGGGCATTGTTTATATTCCACTTCCACACACCTACATTTTAGTTCTGCTTTAGCAGTACTACTAAATCGCCAAACAGCTGTCCCTTTCACCCGTGAGCAACACGATCACTGAAACTCACTCGATTCTACCAAACATGAGAACGGGGCAACTTCTTCAAAAGCAGTTTGTCAACCGAAAGCCTACGTCATGCACGTCATAAACCTTAAATACGTCCGAAGAAAATTTCTTGCATGTCCCCGGTCAAGTTTAATCCAGTGGCCTATCTCCAGTCTTAAGATCCGTGTGCGGGTATTAGAGCGCCGGCCGACAAAGAACCGCTCGCGCCCGTTGTGATTATTACCATGGAGTTAACCGGGCCTTGGCAAGCCCATAACCCTAAGTTCTAAAAATAAATAAAAATAAAGCTTTGCCATTTTAAGCCGCAAATATTATATTTGACGTTCACCAATCTTCAAATGGGGGAAACTAGTGCGCAAATGACATCTTTTTCAGAGGGAATAAAATAATATAGGTACGTACATTTAGTATGTTCTCTTAACTCCTTGCTCCCGGCCGGTGGTTGCCAACGGTCCACCATAATCCTAGAATAGAACCCGAGTAAAGGCTTATTCCGCCAATAAGATGGGCCCTGCACGGGTTCTCTGGTTTGTGCGAATCAACTTGACCCCGGAGATAATGGCGTCGTAACGGCGAGAGATGAACACTGTCCCGAACTAAGTCCACCATTAACTAAGAACTTCATCCGGGATATCAACATCAATTATGGTCGATCATCAGATTGCTCCAGGGATATATAAGAACAATATCTGGTCTTTGTCCAGAATCACTCAAATTCAGCACATCATCAATATTCAACCATTCAGCTTGACAAACAACAACTCCAAAGATCACTCTTGATACGAAAACTTGAATTAGTACAACGTTCACCACTAATTTGAAACCTACCCTTGATAACAAACCTCACAATGTGTGGCCTCGGGCGACTCTTCAAATCCAAATCCTGCCCGCCCTCGTCCACCGCTCCCCCCAAATCCCCACCTCCCTTCTCCCCTTCCCCTTCTACCATCACCAAGCACAATCAAAAGCATATCACCCCTACTCCTACAATACCTGTACCCTCCTCCCTTCCTCTCACTGGAAAGGTCGCCCTTATCACTGGCGCCTCAAAAGGTATTGGCGCCTCAATCGCCACAAAACTACACTCTCAGGGTGCAACGGTAATAATCAACTACTCCCGCGACGCTGCCCCCGCTGCTGCCCTTGTTTCTCAACTTGGTCCCTCTCGCAGCCACCACATCAAGGCCGACGTGGGCCACCCCACCGACTGCCAGCGCCTTGTTTCTGAAACCGTATCCAAATATGGACGCATCGACATACTCGTGCTCAACGCCGGGATCCTACCAACTCGCGACCTGGCAGCCACAACAGAGGCCGACTTTGACAACACCTTCGCCGTTAATGTCAAGGGCCCATACTTTGTTGCACAGGCAACAGCGCCACACATGCCGGATGGTGGGCGCGTGATATTTTTCTCGACGTCGTTGACGGCCGCCAGTACGGTTACACCTGGATATTTGCTATATACAGCGACTAAGGGGGCCATTGAGCAGATGACGAGGGTCTTGGCGAAGGATCTGGGGCGTCGCGGGATCTGCGTCAATTGTGTATCGCCAGGGCCCACTGGGACGGACCTGTTCTACGATGGGAAGCCGAAGGAGGTGGTGGATATGATTGCGGGGTGGAACCCAATGGGGAGGATTGGAACGCCGGAGGAGATTGCGGCTGTGGTAAACTTTTTGGCAGGCGAGGACTCGGCCTGGGTTAATGGGCAGAACATGAGGGTAAATGGAGGCATGGCTTAAGTGCCTTCTGTAGACAATTGATATAGGCGTTTGGGATTTTAGGAAGGGTTTATATTTATATATGTTCACAAGGCATCACTCGACATTTTATTTCTTTTTCTTTTGTTATTGCTTTTTCTCTTCGTTCGTTTATTAGGGCTTTTCTTTGTTAATAGATACATTTAAGTTCTCAAGGCGCGAGCAGGCGGTTAGTATATGGCGCGGCGCGTCTTTAAGGTGACATGCCGGTATCTCAGCTGGAACAATCTTAGCCACTCCGGCTACTTGTGAACCAATAAGAGCCTTATATTCCAGCCACTTTACACTGAAAACCAAATCTTGGCTTTATGTTTGCCATGTAGGGTATAAATGGGTATAATACTGTTCCACTTCACCAAGTCTTGGCACCTTTTACATACAAAAATAGGCAAATGGCATGGCCAATAACTTTTCAACCAGACAAGATATCAAAAATCTATGTGTTCAAAATCTTTATCATACCTATATCTACAATTTGATCACATAGATTTTTGATATCTTGCCTGGTTAAAAAGCTATTCACGATGCAATTTGTGTCACCTTTAAGCCGCGCCGCGCCATACGATAATTAAATCTTGCTTTTAAAAGTATTCTTTGATTCGGATGAGGGGTTGCTCTTTGGCTTTCTGACCCTACTCGTGATCTTGGCTCGTCAATGATATGATTGGCCGCACAATCCGAATTTATGACATCAGCATACTTCCGAATCAGCCAGTAGTACCGGTACCGGTACCGACGGAAGGAGTTCCGGTAATAGACCCTTTGCGCTGATGGGTCCGGAGTCTTTTTTGATAGACTTGGCATTAAGATGCCAAGAACCGAAGTCTTCAAGTTTGACTCTGGTAGGGGGCCTAACGGCCTCATTTGACCCCCACTACTTCTAGCTTTTATAAAGTCATCAAAGGAAGATATTTTTTGATGAAAATTTCTGTATATGAAACTTCAGAAGCAAATACACCTCCCTTTGAAATCTTAATAATTTGGCAATGAAGATGATTCCAGAATAAATTATTGTTCTTGGTGGTTGAATTTGTCTCTCTTACAATTGAGGGTAATGCTGATCAGTGGCAAGCCAGAAAAGACTCCAGCGCAAAGGGCCTAATGTCACGCCCAAGAGTGCAGAAAGATTTCTTAGAGACTTTGACCTGTGTCCAGTATGAAATTTGTACACTATACAAAATATTCAGGGGGTCTACGGAGCTCTCAGGATGCGTAGGTATCTTCTTCTAGAGAGACTAGATACATACCTAGTCGTTAATTGAAAAGTCGAAATACTTTAGGGCCCGTTCGGGTGCACCCAAATATCGTGATATTTGACCTAATAGGGAGCTGACCCAACACATGTGGTAACAAATATTCCATTTTAGGTCAAACATCACGATATTTTGGTGCATCCGAACGGACCCTTAGTAAGTGTTTGGTTGCAGCGATATCCGACTACTTAATTAACGCGCGAGTACTCTATATAGAAAAAACATGTATGTACTACGGGGGGTGGGGTAAGTCTGGCGACGCTGGTGGTGATGTTGAGGCTTAGGTGTCGCTAATCTTACCCTACCCTATAGTACTACGGGTTGGGTACAGTACCGTAGGTAAGTGACTAGAACGTGGCTGTGTGGCTTGAGCCATTATTTCCCTGGTTTGCTCGCTAATATGAATTGCACGTTCTACTCCAACCCCATAGTACTTCGGTATCAAGGGTAAGTGGGAAGACACCACGATGCCAAGGTTGGTGGAGGGTGTCTTTTCACTTGCCCCTACAACCGAAGTACATAATTCGAAATACCGTATAAAATCGAGAGAGCGTTTAGGATAGGCCTAACATTAGGGATATTGTTTCTATATTGTCATGGCACCCGCTATGAAAATTGGGATTCCGGCGGTCACTATACTAGTACCGTCTTATTCCACTGGAAGAGACCACTCGCTTCACGGCGTAAGCCATAGAATCTAGCGTTCATTTGAGTGGCTCACGCCATAATTTCCTCTGCATCCATCAGAAGAGACCGGTCTCTTCCAGTGGAATAAGACGGTACTATCGTGACTTTCAGGGCTCTAGAGTACCGTTAAGTCTCAAGGGTTTAATTCAAAGCCCGGGCAGTTTTTTGAGAACTGACGGTGCTTGTATTTTCAAAATCAGTGACAATTTTAGAAGAGCTCTGACGAGCTTCTCGTGTTGGTAGCCTTCAACCAATCAGAAGTGTTTTAAGGTACCAAACTTCTATCATTTAACCGACATTTATAAGCAGTGGAAATCCTCAAAATTAAAGGCTTTCGTAGTGACTACACTAAAGTAGAGCATCAACTTCTCTACCTTGCGGTTGTAGGATACGATTGCGCAAGAGGATCCAGGTTCCGTTCTTCAATCACTAATCAGATGCCTATCTCTCTAGTAAACTTGTCTCTTTACTGGATCTTCCATTGCTCTAGACTCATCGTACATGGATCAGCGAAGTACAACGACCAAGGCAACTTTTGGATTCTGTCTCATCATGCACATATGACTCGATAACAAGTCTCTTAGTACACCGGGTCTGGTCTGAGAAAGCTGAGAAGCGGTTCCGCATGTGTGAGGGTGGAGCATGTAACATAGGTGCGTACATAGTCTCATGTAGAGTGAGAGAGTGAGGACAGGTGTGGTGAAAACCTTAGCTACGCGACCAAATAGAAAATCTCACCAGTAAATCATTATGCGATTATAAGTAGGTATGCACTTACATAACGGCAGTGATGCGCATCGCAATATTAGATATAGAACTCTTCATTGCCGAGAGAAATAGGTACCTACTCTAGGTATGTAGCTTACCCACCGGGGGTTCCTGCCCGACCTCGGTGACTCAAGGATTTGATGAGGCTGAAAGCGGTTTTATCTTCTTTCCTGAGTCACTTTCTTTTTTTTCAGCCCTGTTTGTTGAGTGAGATGGCTTGATGGTTAGCCTTGAAGATTCATCTCGGGCCAATCAAACGTTAAAAAATGAAGCGTAGTGCATGCATTGTGTGACACGCATGGATGTTGATCCTTTGCTCATGAAGCTAATGAAGCAGATTGAACGTGGGAACATGCTTGGTCGCCCAATTAGCCCTTGTTTATCCAGTTGGAAGCGTGACATCAATCAATCAACATATGAGGCACTGTGAGGCGAAGCTGTAATTATTGGGTTATACTGCAGTAGAGTGTCTTCTGCTGTGCCGAGAGGTTTGTAACAGGACAGCGAATACTGGCAGGGTAAAGGACTGGGGAAGCTTAAGGCAAGCAACCGAGCGAAATAGAAAAAACCGAAATCTACCGCAGCTGCACTGCCTCTGACTCCCTCAATGAATGGTGTTATCATAGGCGAATCCTTAAATACCTCTTACCATCGCAACAACCTTTTACTTCCATCATCTCCCCTCCATTTTCCAAGACAGTGAAAGATCACGCAGAGCTGTCTTGTATCACCACTGTTGCTCACCCCCGAAGCTTCAGTGAGTTTACTACCCCTACCCGCTATCACTATCACCAGTGTTGGTCTTTATACAATTCGCCAAGTACTGTGATCGGAACACTTCTTAGCTATGGCATCATCAACATCCACCCTCTCGGAAGAGCTATTCCCCAAGCAAACGCCCTCTGAAACCTCAAATACTTCAGGTACACCGTCTACCATGACAACGCCAACTACGGAAGCGGGGTCAAATACCCCTGCAGACCCGATTGCTACTCCATCCACAAGCACTGCCTCTACTGCGGCCATAGAAACTGAAACCACTGGTAAGCCAAAGCCCAAGGGGAAGTGCATACACAAGAAGAAGAAGGAGGCCGAGGAGAAGGAAAAGGAAAAGGCGAAGAAAGAAGCAGAGGAGAAAGAGAAGGCCGAGAAAGAGGAGCGAAAAGAGAAAGAGGAAAAGGACAAGAAGGAACAAGAGAAGAAAGATCAAGAGAAGAAAGAAAAAGAAGACAAAGAAAAGAAGAAGTCGAAGAAGGATAAAAAGTCAAAAAAATCAGGTAAAAAAGGCAAAAAGTCAAAGAAGAGCGAGGAGAGCTCCGACTCTTCGGATAATGAGAACTCCTCTGATAGCGGCGAATCGAGTGATTCTGATGGCTCTTCATCGTCCTCTTCGACGTCCTCTTCGTCTTCGGATTCGGAGGTTGATGGTGATGAGGCCTTGGCAGCCGCGATTAGGTTGATATTGGCAAAATCATCTAAATCGAAGCAGAGACGCCTGAAGGAGAAAAAGAAGGCCAAGGCTAAGAAGGCTAAGAAAGAAAAGAAAAAGGCTAAAAAGGCAGAAAAAGAAGCCGAGAACAGTACGGAAGGCGAGGGCGAAAAGAAAAAGGATGAGGAGGAGAAGACGGAGGATAGAGCCAGTGTTTTGGAATACAAGCGTGTTGATGAGCGTGAGTCCCCAAATGTTTAAGCAAGCTCTCTTCTCCTTCAGAGAAGGCTATTTCCTCTCCACATCACTAACCATTACTACAGTTTACGACAAGGAACTTCATGACTATAAGATCTGTGATACGGTTCCTCACCCGAAAACCGATAAATATTCCTCCTTCATCTTTACTGTCCGCCGTGTCTTTGATTACGAAAATAAATATATCGAGACCCAGGTTGATATCAAGTCCCCTCTTCTCAAGGAGGCCCTTGCCGGAATTATTGGAGACGTTAGAGGAGTCTCTTTAGTAGAAGATGTTCCCTCGGTTGATCCAAATATGCTCTTCAACTTTCTTCCAGACTTTGAAGCATGGGTCGAGAAGAAGTCGAAGCTTAAAGGGGTACCAGAAAAAGACCCGCCGAAGCCTAGCCCAAGCGTAACTGGGAAACCGATTCCTCCCCCCCTGACAGCTGCAGAGGTTTCCCAACAAGTTGACCAAGTCAAACTTCTTATTGACTATATCAACACTGACTATGCACCCACTAAGGCAGCTCTCTTCCCTCTGTTGGAAAACTCCATGATTACATTTGATTTACTTTGGGCCGTGTTGAAGCCCGGTGTCATCATGTATACCACATGCGCGGGAAGCAACGAACCAAGAGCTTTCAAGCTGGAATATGCACAGAAAGAGTCCAGTTTCATGAGAGGAAAATGGTGGGCCCTCGAGGGCAAGTATCTGGAATACGATGGCAAGGATGGACCCGTAGAAGCTGGAGATGATGAGGGTGGTGGGTTTGGTTGGGGTACAGTCAGCGTTGATATTGAAGGGTTTAAAGGTGCAAGGAAGATTACCTCATTATCATGTTATCCATTGGATTTCAGAAAGGATAAGGAAACTATGAGAGTGAGTTATCTTTAGCTTGTGTAATTTGAAACCCATAGGTCGCTGTACTAATGTTGCGTAGAACACACTTATTGAGCGGGGACGGAAGTTTGTGTCACTCAAAGGCATGCAATACAAGATGCATAACGGAATTGCCTTCATCCGAAAGAAACGACAATACGTTAAGATTCATGTAAGCCAGCTCTAATTCTTGATTTCGAAATCTGAGGTACTGACAATTGAGTAGGTCAAGGGACGTATCATGATTGATCCTGCCACTTTCCGGCGTATAAATCCAAACTATGTTATTTCTTCAATTAGGTCACGGTACGACGACGACGAGGAGGAAGAAAATAATAATAACGGAGAAGAACGTGGATCCGAAGAAGGGGGTGAATGCACTGAATGTTGCTGCAATGGGGAAGATGATGGGAAAACTGAGCAAGAAAAAGAGCTTGAACGACTAAAGGTTGTAGTTGACGAGAAAGGCAACTACCTAGCTGTCACACAGGAGCAAGATAACTTGAAAAAGATGAAAGTCGAAAGAGTAGAAGAGCAACCGGAAGAGGTCGAGCCCGTCTTTACAGACGAGGAGCTCCTTACTTCATCTCCTGTGGTGCTTGGATGGGCGTTCACAGAGAAATACTGGCGTAAGTCTAATCTCATGATTTGAAGGTCCAGAAGCTAATATTGAAAATACAGTTGAGTTTGCTGTCTCTGGTGTCGAAGAGATACAATGGAACGACAAGGCTTTCGAATCATTGGTTCTGCCTGATGCTCAAAAGACTATTGTCAAGGCTCTAGTCGAGTCGCATACCGGGAAAAATATTGAATCCGCAACTATCGATGATGTAATCCAGGGTAAGGGTCGAGGTCTTGTATCAGTCCTTCATGGGCCTCCAGGTGTCGGAAAGACATTGACTGCGGAGGGAATTGCCGAGCTTCTAAGGAAACCCCTTTATTGTGTTTCCTCGGGTGAACTGGGTACCAACCCAGCGTCTCTCGAGCAAGAACTCAATAAGATTTTGGATATTGCGCACTCTTGGGGAGCAGTGCTTCTTCTTGATGAGGCGGATGTATTCCTGGAACGAAGGACGATGGCAGATATGCACCGAAACGCACTTGTTTCAATATTCCTACGTGTGTTGGAATACTTCCAGGGCATTCTGTTTTTGACGACCAATCGGGTTGAGACCTTTGATGATGCTTTCCAAAGTCGAATCCACGTTGCACTGAGATATAATGAGCTCGGATTCAAGGCCAAAGTAAAGATTTGGAAGATGTTCCTAGAGATGGTGAGAGTCAAATATGGTGATGATGCACCAGAGGTCTTGACAAATGATGAGGTTGAGTGGCTGGCAAAGAGAAAGCTCAACGGGCGACAGGTCTGTCTCATCCATTACTTCTGATTTCTTTTTCTTTTTTTCTTTTTTTCTTTTTTTTTCTTTTTTTTTTTGGGGGGGGGGGCGCTATTGATTACTAACATCGTTTTTATAGATCAAAAACTCAGTTAGGACTGCCCAGGCGCTTGCAAACAATAAGAATGAAACCCTCTCTCTTAAACACATTAAGACAGTGCTTGATGTGGCTGAGGGATTCGAAAACGATCTCAAGGGGACAGGGCAACTGGATAGCATGCATGCCTACGCTTAAATCTTATAGACACAAATCCCATCTGTCTTTTATACCTCCGTCTCTTATATGATTCCTGGTTTAGGCTATTTTATTACATTTCCCTTGTATAAGATCTTGTTTACCCTTATCCCGAGTTTTATCTAATTGTGCCTCTTTCATTTCTCATGTAGGCGTAAATACGAATGTTTTACCCTGGTCTTTTCCGCTTCACTTACTATAAAAAATTTTTCTCTTTAGGTAGTTCGAGGAATGGAGTTTCGTGAGTCAAACAGTATTCAAAGCTACAGGGTGTTGTGTATGTATCACTAAACTGCATGCTGTAGCGAGCAGTGAGGTTTGGGTGTCAGCGATCAGCGATCCTTTTCAAACATCACCCCGCGGTTGTCAGTAAAAGCTGACCTCCAAAGAAAACTAAATATCTGCTGGCTTTTGCTAGTAAGCCACACCTTTAATAATTGGTCCCCATACAAATTTTGGCTTTGTGTTTAGGGGCTAGCATTGATAGCTTAAGGGATGTCTCGCCCATAGTAGCCAGGAAGCATAATCTACTGGTTGATGCACTAGGCATGTACGGCTGCATGTACGAGTATCTTTATTAGAATTATGGTTTTGCACTAGATGTCGGAGAAGGACAGGTAATTCCTCCAGAGGTTGCAGGGAATCAACATAAAACATGCAGAAGGGTACATACAAAAATAAATAATACCACAACGGCTGTTATGTATATATATATCAACTGTAAACCCCCCAGATTAATTGACCTCGACTATGGGCGGGCAGATAATTCACAGTGAGATGCCCTCACAGCATTGATAAATATACTCATAGATCTAGAGAACTGACAGACTAGTATAACCTCAGAGAAATGATGTACAACTAGAGCCCGAGGGCTAGCACGAACCAACATGTCTGTTTGCAGCTGAAAGCCGTAGTATACTTGTGCACAAGTACGAAAAACGCCTTTTATCAGTAGTAGTTAAGGTAGCATACAGATAGAGCCCTCCCAGTCAACTCGTGGAAATGAAGGGTGGAATACAGGACCGGGGTTTTTGCTAGTGTTAGCGTGGATCCAGGGAAATAATTAGATTCTTTCTAACTTTTACTACCCTTCCTTGCGCCCCATCCAGTCGCAGAAAACGTTATCTATGAGCTAGGGTATCTCTAGGTTACCCAGATGAGTATTCAATCAGTTGATTTCCCAAAGCCAAGGGTATTCGAATTCGCTTCACTCGATTTCCGTCTGCCAAAACCGTGTAGTATTTGATTTAACTCAACCACTGCTTGAACTTACATAGTAACATATGAAAATTACCCTAAAATCATTCGAATAGTGTGGTTCATGAGGACGGGGTTCCTTGTAACCTTACCTCGAAGGCATGGTCCCGAGGACCATTAAGGACAGACAGATATAAGGGCGAGGAATTTCGAGGCCAATGCCCGCCCTTACCTCTAGGTACCTCAAGGATGTTTCTTGGCAATTCTTAGTACACCTAATTTACCCACCTAAGTACTACGCATGCCAGGTAAGTCTGTACACAGTGGTCGTGTTGCAATCTACAGTACAGACTTGCCCCTATGTACATGTAGTAATAGAGGTCTAGGTACTATCAGACCGAGTCGAACTTAGCAATACGTTCAGTTCTTACATTAATAAGAACTTTACCATATTTTATATTGCCCTAGAGAGCAATCATTACAAAACTTGAGGACAGGCAAGGGCGGGGTCTGGCGGGGGTGAGGAGCCTCGTAGACCACAATATCCTCAAATTCATCATGGGTATATCTAGTGCAGTGAGCTGCATAGTGTATCGGTATGGGAGGATATCGTGGGGATCATTTTATATTGTGTCGTTAGCTTATACGGGCATTCTTATAATACAGACGGCTTGCAGGTTTTCAGGGCTACCAAACCAAAAACACAGGCATCTCTGTGTGAGTTACACTATGTTCTTACAAAATTAGTATATGCCCATGGCCATCTGCACTACAAAAACCATGGCCAGAGTGTTTCAACAAATGCGCACAACTCATTGGCTGGAAAGCAGATTGTTTTTATTACCGGTAAAGACATCACATATTAATATTTGGTTTTTTTAGTGGTTATAATTCTATAGGAGTTAGCTATCACGAAAATATACAGCGGTCAGTGAAAATTGACCGGACGCCTGCATGCCATAGCACATAATATTATATCATATTTTGGCCCATGTTGTTCGATCACTTTTCACACCTCCATACGAAGATATAAACAGTGTCTAAACATGGGTTCAATCGGCTCGCATCCGTTGATCGAAAAGAACTACCTCCAAATATTGAATAGCAAGATCGAGCAAAGAACAGAACCCTTTTACACCCTGCAGCAAACTGTAGTCAACCATTCCTCCGTCTGATACGGGCCGCACAATCGGTGTACCTAAGTATACTTTTTCCCCATCCTTGAGTTTGATATGCGACATTAGTTTGTGTATCTTTAACCGTTTCATAGTGGCTGGGGATAAATCAAGATTGTCAATGGAGTTACTCACATCCTCTGCAAAACCAAACATCATGATTTAAAGAAGAAGATTCAGAGACCCGATGTGCTGTCAGACAGTCTTTACGAGCACTGTGAGCTTCTATCGGGAGCCTAGATCAACTTCTGATATCTTCACAAATTTGAGTCAGTGTTTCATCCACCGCTTCTTAGGACCGAAACACACATCAATGTTCTTCAGCAATAGCATACCACAACTCGGCAACGAATGCGTCGAGGAGGCTCCCAAGATAAACAGCCATCATCGGGTTGTGGCGAGGTCCACGGCGGGTATTGATGTGTTTCTGTCCGGTGAAGAATTGAATACGAAACATGAAGAACATAGTAATAATAGCCAGAATGAAGGCTATATAAACCGTTTGTTTAGTGATGACAGAGTTCTGCATTATGTTATACCTCTGATGACTGCTTGCAGGATGATGATGATAAAGAGCAAGGAGAGGAAGACGAAGAAGAAGAAGAAAGTGAAGAGAAATGGCGAATGTATAGCCCACTAGAATGTCTACGTAGCTCTTTTTTTCTCTTGTTTCCTTTTTGCTGTGCAGTATTTTCTGGTTCATAAGGCCATGATGGGTTTTATCTGATGGGGCGCAAAGTCGTAGTACATGGCCAAATTAAGAAACGAATCAAATTATGTCCGTTAACCGCTTAATCTCGAGCTCATACTAGTGTTTCTTCCCTTTATGAAATTTTTCTACGCAACAAATGTGTCTTGTATTTTTTATAAACTTTTTATAGAGACTGTATTTATAATTATGATTATAGTATCATTACTATTATTTGGGTTCTGCCCAGCAATTTATTACGACTTTAAGGGCCCATTTGGCAACAAGACAAAACGGAGTTTCCAAGGGTCAAGGCCTAACAAAAAGATATTTGAAACGTAGTTTGCAGGGGTGAAAGCTCCGTTTTGACCTGTTGCCAAACGGGCCCTAAGAATCCCCATCTTTCGTGAAGAATTACCTCAATTGTCTCGAAGCACAGAAACTCGGTACTCTCTCACACAGCTTCCTTAAAGGTTCCTGGGTCCTAGACAAGTTCAAATCTCCTGGTAGTAATCTCGGATAGCAATACGATGTCGGTACACGTACCAGCGTTTTCCCTCTCTATTGATCACACATCTGGCACATGACTCGTGACTTCCACTTTGTTTGATCAAGTACTAGCTTGCTTGGGTGTTGTACGTCTCCTGACTCATATAAATAAGCAGCATCAGCAGGTGTCAGAAATTTTCAGCCAGCCAAGAAATAGCTATGGGAATACAGACTTCAGATATGTCCGTCATTACAAGAAATCTTTGTATTCTCATCTCTAAACTACCCCTTCTCCAGCAAATTCACCCGAAGCGTTTAGAGATACGATGGCTTGTCCCGCATCTGGACTGAATCTTATGAGGTTTGTCAGTTTCTTTGATCCTTATTTAATAATCTCACGAAATCTTGCTATCAATATCTAAAGCTGCCAAAAACTTGTATAGACATCGCCATTGGGAAACCATCGGAAAACCACAAAAATACTCACGAGTATTCCATTCATTTATATAATGAGACTGCTACAACGCCATAGAAGTAGGGTTTTATGCACATGATGGATCAAAAGAAAGAAGAAAACTAGTAGTAGTTTGCTGCCTGAGCCCGAGTGATATACCATGCATATTAGTCAGCCAAAATACTGGCGAGTGATGTTTCATGCATTCACCAATGCCAGCTGCATAAATGTAATCTTCATGGTTTCAGCATTGCATGGGCAGGTAGAGAGAGATAGAAAGGATATATAGAGGAAAGTATAATATTTCTCCACACTACATATATACCCCAGTCCTCTTACAGGTAAGGCGCCTTCCCGGGCCACCCGATCGAACACCCCTTCATCCGACAGTTGATGACTACATGTACTAGTAGAAGATACATTGTAGATACAAAATTCAGCTAGAATTTCTGTCGTTCTTGGCCTAAATTCTGAGTGGGCCTCTCTGGCCCGAAAGACACCCCTCCAACCAGAGTAAAATGTGAGATCGACGATTACATCCCGGTACGTACGTTTAATGTTATAGCTCAACTAATTAAACCCACTTAAAAACACTGCTCCAAGGCATGACATGCACTTATCGGCGTTTCGCTCTGATTTATTGCGCATACTGGAATTCCGTATGGCCGTTTTTTTGTTTTTTTTTTCCCCATGCGGAGGGGGGCAGTGGACACCTTGGTGGATAGATGTAGCCCCCAAGGTCCTCATGATGCCGTCTGTATGTTTACCTCTCCCTCTGCCCCCCTTTTCGTTCCTTTCCTCGTCCGCAACCTTTTAATTCTTTACAGCTACCTAGTCTTTAAGGCAATGGGGCCTCTTCGACCATCTCCTCGATACTAAACTCACTTAACAGTACCGTTTTATCATCCCCGAGAAACACCTGAGTCACTACCAGAGGCTTATTAGTGAACTTACAACTAACCGTGGGGCAGAATCTGACTATAGCTCCCCACGGTCGCATATTCTCCAGATTTATCTTCCGACTTCAGGAACGGATGGGGCGGTAGGCAGAAGCCTCCATAACGACTAATAACCTTTATCAACTTGACAAGATGCAGTACCCATCGAGACAGACATAATTTCTTTCTTTTCTTTAATTTTTTTGGAACCAAATATTCTTACGATACGCCGCGAAATCACAACCAACCACATCATATGCCATATTGAACCAAGTCCATCCTAGGAGGGCAATTACGTTTTTGGTCATGGGCTTCCATCTCGAAAGATTTATTGAACTGCGGTATTCTTTTACGTTCTTTATGTACTCTCAGCCTAACAGTACTACTGTTAGGGGGGCAAGGGTATGGCTGTCGACATGCCCCTCACAAGATTACTCTTCTGCTCAGTGCCGAAAAGTCGCTTGGATAACTAAATATATACAGCTTCTATATAGATCGCTTGAGCATATACATTTATTCCACCGTCTACCATTCTCGCCTTATTAATCCCTACCTGAACAAGCTGGCATGACCACGTGCTGTTAGCCGGCTATTAAATATACCGAAACTAGTCAAAACCGCAGGCACCGACCCCATTCTAATACCTTAATACATACTTAATACCCTCCTTGTATTATTAAGTATGGGTTCTATGACTAAATATTTGCTCGCTAACTAAACTAACTCACACAGCACCTACCGGTGCACTAGCATCTAACTAAGGTGTTGGCACAGCTTCTACTATTTAGGCCTCTACTAATTTATCATTATTCTCCTCAAAAGGCACAACGGCTTGGTCTCGATGAGTTTATTTAATATTGAACAAAGGAGAAATACAGGTCCCAAAACCACTCCAATATTTCATTCCTCCATCGTTCCCGACTCGATTAAGCCATTTATATCCACTAGTATCATATCGTTTACAAAGCGAACTATCGATGCTTATAGGCGGTTACAGATCCAAGGCGGGGGTTGGGTATAGAGTGATGATTTAGTGCTGTAATTAACACTTGTTAGTCCACCGCAACAAGAAGTCCCAACTATTGGAGAAACCTACAGAGCATCCGGTGCATGAGCAAGAGCCACCGGCGCAAGATCCGGAGCAGCAAGAAGTGCAAGAGCAGCCACCCATTTTGATAGTTTTGGAGGTTTGAGTTTGGGGTTTGGTTGAGTGTTTTGTTTGGTTGGTAATGATAGGATTGAAGGCCTTGAGCGTGTTGGTGAAAGAAAGAGAGAGAGATCTAGGGATTGTGAGAGCCCTTTTATACTAACTCTGCTACTCTCTAGATCTCCATTGGAAACACTTTTAGGCCCCCAAACCCCGTAACTATGGGATCATCAACCGCCCTCCCCCACCAGAACATCATCAAAGACCACCTTCCCATTTCCAGCCACAGCATTAATCCTTCGGCACATCGAGCGGGGTAACTAACAAAGTGGTGGTAGCAGCACTCAACGTCTTCTATTGGTTGTTTCACTACTTCGTGTTTAGTAAATCAGACGGCGAGGCCCAAAATGGCGTGGAACTATTAGCTAGGATAAAGGCAGTCTTTATTACACCGCATGATACTACCGGAATACCCAGATGAGTATAGTACAGGGTAGATGCCAATGATACAGAATTCGAGTTGTGTGGTCAAGATTTAAATATTTTTTTTTCATGTATTTGTAGTATCTCCAGATGATAAACCCCCTAGAGAAGTTGAAATTCTCGAAATGAATCTCAAAATAACAAACTTAATGACTTGGTAAATTATAGCTGGTTTGTAAAACGCCTGGCTGAATCCATTAACTCGGCTGTCTTGACCGTTAACTGGGTTGAGAATGAACTCGCTTTTCTTGGAAGATGCAAGCATCCTTCAGCCACCCTACTTGTCCCGTTAGACGAGTGGTGGGTGGGCTTGTGGAGAAATCACGAGGCTTCTGAAACTTGACGCAAATGGACCTTTGTGATAAAAGGCTCTGTCACAAAGTGCTGAAATTAATTGGATGGTCATCGCGGTTTCTACCGTTATTTCCTTGGCTGGGCCAGGATAATGTCAATACTTTTCCGGCTGCAGTTTAGATAAGGTACATACGATCTCTCCATAAGTCTTTCCTTCTGCAAAGGTTTGTAGGCAATAAAAACTCAGATAATGCAGAGAGCGGAGAGATATTTATTCTTTAATTCTTGGTTCCTTGCTTTTATATACTCAAATATCCATATTGGATTTAATATATATATCCACATGTACCGGTACTTGGTGTCATATGCCAAACGAAAACTATCCTTCCCTGAGGACTGGATCGATTATACGATCAAACCCAGCACGTGTATGGTAGTGCTGCATGTGACAACCAACCGTGTATTCCCCAGAATAAACACATTCCATTACATCGAGACAAAATGACATCGATCGGTTGTGCAACCGGTTGAGGGGAGTACGAACTTTTGCAGTCTTCTGGGCTAAACCCAAGGCAGAATGGAGTTCTTGTGCCTATCTTGTGTACCCGTTTTTCGTAGTCCTTATTAAAACAACCATTTATTTCTCTTGTTACTTCCGAGAGTTAGGTGCTTATGAATATCAGTTACTTGTTATCAAATAATATGCCGAAGATAATAATTCCATCAGCTGTTATGATGCCGGGATGTCTTTTTGCGGTTATAAACTCTAGCCCTGGTTAACTGAAAGTACTATGCACACCGCATGATGTATTCCACTGTTGTGCCCGAAATTCACATTTGCATATGTATGCATGTAATGTCATGAAAGTGGGGCTGCGCTGGGGACCCGAAGCCTCTCGAGCAGGGGATATATGTAACTCGGCCCATCCCACGCTAAAACTTATAATCCATCAGATAGGCAGATAAAAAGGAAGTACCGTCTTATTCCACTGGAAGAACAACTCGCTTCACGGCGTAAGCCATAGAATCTATCATTTGAGTGGCTGACGCCGTAGTTTTCTCTGCACCCATCAGAAGAGACCGGTCTCTTCCAGTGGAATAAGACGGTAGGAGCAGCCTGAATGGATCTAGAATAAAGGGTTTTAACTGCCTAAGTTAAACAGAAAGCCTTGCAGCTTGGATAAGGTGCCTAACCCGTACAGTAAAGATCTGCGTTAATTTCTCGCTTGAACAGGTTGGATTTTCTGTCCAAGGAGCAGAGCTTCTGTTCAACTTTGACATCTAAAACGCTCTATACATACATTGCCTTCACAGGCTAAGGCGGAGTCCAATCCTTACTGATAACGGGACCAAAGCCCCTCACGCCTCAAATCCAGGGTGGTAGGATCTGATAAATAGCCCAGTAAACATAAAACAGATTAGATACTGGCCGGTGGCTTCTTGTGAGAGCGTTCCACCAATATGAAACACTTGGATCTGCTGATGATCGCGAGTGACAAAACCCTAGCCAGAGAGTGGTGCGGTTGTGATGAGCATGTCTCTAGTGCATTTCTTCTCGTATTCTGCGTAGCTAGTAACCGAAGTCATGATAAATGAGCGTCAAGCTGTGGTGAACAAGCCTGTTATATTAATAAAAGCGCGTGAAGTGATATCAAATCATGGTCAAGATAGAAAATAAGTCGGAGAAGTGGAGAAATCAACATCGGAGACAGTAGCCTTGGCCATTTTGCAGTTCCAGATCTTTGTCAACTCTGCATTGCTACATGGAACACTTCAAGAAAACTCAAAGTTCCTTAACCCATTCATCAATCTCCCTCCATTCCTGCACTCTAACCAAGCAATTTCTTTCCCTTCTTCTAACGAATCCTTTTATCAAACCTTCCCTTATCTTTATCCCCAGTCTATCGCACGACTTGTCCAACTTCTCGCCGAAAAATACCCCTACGTCTGCCTCCAGCAGACACAGCAAATCCGATGTTGAATCGCCCACATAGACTACCAATGCCCCTTCTCCATCATGCGAGTCCTTCTCAATAATGTCCTTCATAACCCTCAACTTGTCGAGTCCCGTCCAAATCCCACCATCTTGTTCGCCAAACCACCGATCTAAACTCCCTGTTGTGATACCTTGACTATCAACCAAAAACTCGTTGGAAAAAACATCAATTTTCCCAACGGCAACTGATCCTTCTAGACATTTCCTAACCCACAACCTACTCCAATTAACACTGATAATAGCCACCCTACCCCTCCTGCTAACCTTATCTAAAACCTCCTCCCACCCCTTTCTCATGATATCTCCCCCACTATCTGCAGCAGCCTTAACAAGCGCTCCCGGTGTAATCCCCTTAAATACCCCACACCTCTCAACTCGATCAATACTCGCTTTCTCCACTTTTCTCAAGGACTTCTGAAACTCTACTTCTTCCTCAACTGTTGTCCGCATTTGTGCCTGCGCAACGTGATCGTTGTAGTCACCCATATAAGAGTCCACGAAAAATGACCACGGCGGCAACTTTTCAGCTGCTGGGTGACATTTATAAGCTGCGGATGCCAGTATAGAGATTGTATCTTTCCCTGTCCGAGTCAGAGTCTCGTCGAAATCAATGAAGAGAAGTAGGCGGCGGGGTATCATCTTTTGTGGGGTTCCTGTGAAAATATAGAACGGTCGCTGTTCCACGTCTTAGGACACCCGCCTGCCAAAAGATATGATATTGGGTATATTGGTGTAACAGTACTCTAGATGACTAAACGATATCCAATAGAGCTGTGCATGTGCACACAGCCCAGCTCCTGTAGACTGCCGATACCTATCAAATAGAATTATATAAATTTAAAATATTAATGACATCATGGTTCCATGGCTCAGTTGGTTAGCGCGTGGTGCTAATATGAAAATGTTAACGCCAAGGTCGAGGGTTCGACCCCCTCTGGAACCAGAGATGGCTTCTCTGAGGTCCCTTCACTTTTTCTTTTTACCAAGATTCAGTGTCAACCTATCTGGACGCCCTTAGACGTCTTCCCGGGCCATTAGTCGGCTTCCATAGCGCTGATCTACAACCATAGTTGCCCGAGTGGAGGGTGTGCCTGAACGGCCGGGAAGACCTTTTTTGGTACGGCGTAATCACCTATCTCTATCGCTGGTAAGCTGCCAACATATCAGAAGGCCGCATAGTGCGCCATAAACCCGAAAAAATACCCAGAGGCGGCCCCCCAAAGGTTGGCAGCATTTAATAACCATAGAAAAGGATAAGCTCGCTGGCACCAGAATCAGCCGTGGGGTTGATTCTTCCCCCAAATTGGGCAAACAAAGCTTATCAATCAGCGGAGTCTTTACTGGCGCCAAGCCATATTTATCTTGGCATGGGCTAGGTTTAGTTAGAGAGGCAAAGTGCAAATCAAGTATCACTCATGATAGATATAGAGTACCATGAAACGTAGGATAGGGCGTTGTGCCCGTACCCCGGGGCTCTCTCGAGGCGCTTTGTGGGGAGCGCAGTATATAAAATAACCCCTATCCGTACGTTTTGATACGTGTTGTTCTTCCCAGCGTGATCAACCACTATATCGAGTGATCATTGATGAATGGGGTTCGGGTATATACCTACAATTATACTTATGGAAATTTACGGAGCAAGCACAAGCCATATTACTAGCTTTATCTAATACCCTAGGGGCTTTATACGTGGATCTAACTTGTAATTGAGGTTAGCCAAGGTGAAGAGTCTTCATAGAATTTCAACAAGAGTGGGTTCCAAAGATTCTAAGAGTCAGTAAGATGTAGGGCATACGGCGTGGGAGTTAAGTGAGTATTGCGAATGATGGTCCAGTCGCCGCCTTTCTCGACAAGATATATATCAGGCTAGTTTTCTACCCATATGAAGAAAACTTCGTAGTTCACCATCTCAAAATATCCCTGCCGAGAAAAACGGCGACTGGTCCAGCATTTGCAGTACATCGAATCGCTGCCAGGTTAAGCTAGGCTACAGCGCCTCAATCTTGTTAAGTACAAAACGGTAAAACGGTAACAACACACTGTCTACTGCGCAGACGTGCTACATCATAATTGTTCCAGAGGATTAGCACCACGCGCTAACCAACTAAGCCATGGAACCTTAAAAAGGCGCTTACATAATCTATATGATCAGCTTGTCTTTGCTTGTCGCAAATACGCAGATGCAGGGCGGGCTGGGATTGGTGGCGGCAACCACTACGCTAGTCTAGGGGTTAGGTCTCACCTTCTGCCCTCAGCCTCTTGAAGGGTCATTCTTTAGACACAACCCAGCTGGTGATTCCCGTGGCGCCTATATCAAACATGGTGCGTCCATGGTTGGACACTGATAGGTGCTGCTGTCCATACCCGGAGCTTCGGAAATAAACGTCGTCGCGTAAAATAGATATCGTGATCCTCCTTTGACACACAAAATTTCTCCTTAGCTGACATGTATGTAGGCATGTTGTACCTGTAGGTGCATGTGGGTATATGCGATAAAATGAACTACCAAGAGCTAGCTATCCGATTAATATATCTACGGGGGGGTTTTTTTTTAACTTAGAGGGCGCGAAGGTATTGATCTTCTCCAATAATCACAGGAGTTCAGTATTGGTCCTAGGACTTGAGTCGATCTTAAAGCCGAGATGCCTACCAATGGTACCTCCTGCCTAAATCTAGATAAGGTTTGAATATAGAGTTGATTATGAATGCTGGTAATTTAGACTGAAGTCGATTAAGTGTACCGAAAGAGAATCATTATAACCAGATGGTAGGTCATACGTGGCGTATATACTTACCCAGAATTTCATATTCTGTCTGTTCATGCCTGTACATACTTGAGGCCAGTAACATGTGCTTGATACACCAAAAAAGGTGCCTACTTCTACTAGGCGTTAGCTGAATTTCGCCCTAACGTTTGGTGATAAAGATCCTACTGTATCTATTTTAAGCGGGACCAATCACAGAGGTCAGGGGTAGCCAGAACAAGCGCCCAAGACAATAAGTTAAAATCAAATATCAAACAAACGATTTTACTGGAGCGACGCTTGAAGGTTCAATTCTATAAAAGCTGTGAAGAATTCCCACCTACTTTCAAAATCAATTCTATTCAGTATCAAGCCATTGCAGCTGCGTTCAATCCCCAACCGAACTGGTTTCGCCTTCACGTTTTTCTTTTGTGTTTTCCTTTCTTCAATTATTTTCTTCTTTAATTTACGGCAGGACCTGTTATTTGATCACGTACAAACTTCTTTCACACTTTATACATATCTTCATTTATATATCTCTTTTCTACTTTGACGAAAAACTTCATGATGTTCTCGCTCTCACGATTCGGTTTTGGCCAGTTCACCAGTAAGAGCAATATTTCCCTTCCCTCCAGCAATCTACTAACTCACTCTCCAGAGCCTGTCCTGCTATTCTCCTTGGTAGTCCTCACTATCTCTACCGTCTTTACAACCTTTATCCTCTGTGGTACCACTTCAACAGCCCTCCGAAAGTTCTATCTCATATCCCTCTCCTACAACGAATCCTCCACAACCACAGATGTCCTTAACGGCCTTGAAAAGATTGACGGATTTCTCTCTCCAAGCAAGAACGATACGGCTACATTTGGCCTCATTCGCGTTGGCTACCGCGGTCTCTGTGTAGACCATTCCGAGGGATGGGATTGCGCCAGGACTTCGGCAGACCTTGAGAAGGTTGCTGGTGACCTTGGAGGAGATCCATTGGATTTGATGGCGATTGCAGACATATACAGGAGCAGGATCAGTTTCTCTCTTCCCGTTTGGGTGGCTGTTATTGCAATGGCGATTGGTTGGTTGAATATTGCGGTCAACTGTATTCCGGCGATTCCAATTCCGGCATTTACAAAAAAGATTGCGGCTGTTGGATGTACTGTTGGGACGGTGGCCCTACTGGGGTCTATGGTTTTGCAGCAGGTCACCTCGTAAGTTAATCATAATCGGCATACTGAACACTGAACCCCACTAACACATCCCAGCGGCGCCGTCTCAACGCTAGTCGAGAAGATGGGCCTTAACACTGTCGAGATCAAGGTTGGCGGGGCCAATGTAGGCTTTGGCTGGGCCGCTTTCGCCCTCTCTCTTCTTGCAACAATTGCTGTCTGCGCCATCGTTTTCGCCGAATGGGGCATTGCAACTGCACAAGAGAAGGCACTACAGAAGGGTGATTACTTGGTTGGAAAGGCTACCAATGGCAAACTCTCTATGGGTGATTTTGCGCCGACCTCTGACCCGGAGAATGGGCCTCAGAAGCCGGAGGGAACACATCCAAGTCTAGGAACTAGCACCCTAAGGAGTCAGCTTGGTGAGAAAGCCTTTGATTATGGGAAGCATGCGGCTAGGAACGCAATCCAAAACCGGATGAAGCGATAAAGTGGTTTTATGATGCATCTCATGAGATGATAATTATAAGGCGAAGATCTTATAACTTTGAAATTTTTGCTTTTTCATTATTCTGCTTTGTTATTTTTCTGCCCATGGCGCGTCTATTATACATTATATAGTATTGTGTTTGAGTGTATAATATAAACTTCCAATAGTCTTCGGCGAAACTTCCATATTATCAGTAGTGCAACTATACTTAATAGAGACTTGCTCTCACGGGGTGCAGTATTCACAGTATTCACAGTATTCACAGTATTCACAGTATTCACAGTATTCACAGTATTCACAGTATTCACAGTATTCACAGTATTCACAGTATTCACAGTATTCACAGTATTCACAGTATTCACAGTATTCACAGTATTCACAGTATTCACAGTATTCACAGTATTCACAGTATTCACAGTATTCACAGTATTCACAGTATTCACAGTATTCACAGTATTCACAGCACAGTATTCATGGTATTTATAGTATTTACAGTATTTATTGTATTTATAATAAAAGATAAGATCACCTTTTCAAGAATTCTGCAATAGGAAATATGCCTTTGTTCACAGCAGATTATTGAACTGGAGAAGTCGGAACTAACTTCTCAATACCTGCTATTGCACCGTCCGTCCAAAGGTTATTGGTAAAGGATCTATGAATTAATCATATCCTATTGATTGTAAATAGCATAGAGATCCTATCTATATAAAAAAAAATAAACAGAACGTTTAATGACCATCCGAATGATAGTGGATGATTTGTGGTGTCTGACCTTGAAATTCTAAATTTCCACAGTCGATATCTTGAAAGAAAGACAGTTGAGATGTTTGCAGCTCTCATGGGCAGGAATGGGTATCTTTTGATACTGAGGAGTTAGCCAGTGCGAGGGCGCCATATCGAATATGGTGGTTATAAGCTAGCCCTCGGAATCTTGTCAAAGCAGGCCAAGAATATCTCATAAGCCCCTGATATGTCTGTGAAACAATATTTTAGCTAATTGGGTTGAGGTTTGAGCAAAGAAGGAGGCGCGAATTCAACCAATACTTTTGCACCGAGACAAAAAGATCAATAACAATTCTCAAGTTAGGCACCAGACGGAACTATGAAGCTGTAGCGAGCTAGCTACAGGACACTTGGGAGCTACTCTAGTTCAATGCTCCAGAGATCGGAATGTGGAGCAGATAAAATGATCGGCGATATAATCGATGTGTTAAGTAGGAACTTGCAAAAGTTCCGATTATCGGGGTCCTACATGCCTCTACTCTGCTCCAGGTACTCTAGAGCACCCTTTTACATGCATGTATTGTTGCAGCTGCAGGTCTCGAGCTCTGCACACGTGGCAGTCAAAGAGGGTACCAGTGGAAGGAGTTAGTTAGGGTTAGTTAGGAGAATCTGAATTCAGTAGATTAAATATTAAATGTAGGTACTGTGCTCCCCGTTTGAGGGCTTTTCTTTGCTGATCCCCTTTTGAGGGAGTTAAAACGGCTGCTGCAACCAGCGACCAGGTGGGGGACATTTGGGGACATTTGGAAAGGTCCCCAGTTTAGCCATGCAGCGGCAGGGTAACCTTTGGGTTTCAGCCACTATACTAGTATGTAGGTACTCAGACGTTCAGTAAAAGGTTGTGAAAATTGGCGTTGCAATGGGTGATCAGCTTTTACTGAACGCCTGAGTATAGAGGACGCGTTCAATTGTGCTTTTCTTAAACACCATCGCACCATCGGGTGAGTGTCAACTTTTGATCGAGCAGTACCTCAGGGGTTTTCCGTTAAAGCGACTTCGATCCGGTTATTGAAGATTTTCGGGTGGCTCAGCCAGACTTCAACGCTTTGAGGGCTTCGATGCAACGTTTGACCTAGCAATGCCGAAAGGTACTCAGAATTTCCACTTTTAACGTAATATAATGCTTGAGCAGGATAGATATCTTAGTGATATGCATGATAAATGAGTCTTTAGAATAGAGTCTGCAGTATTTCAGGTCATTGATTTGGGATTTTAAGGACAACTTGTACCAAGAGACAGTAATAAAAGGAGAAGCAACAGTCAACCACATCAACTCTTACAAGAACTATGATCTCTAGCCTCTAAAGTACCATAGATTCGCTCCATATTCTGTTCGCTAGTTTGGTTGTTGAGAAGGGTGGACTATTTGATCGTTGCAGCACTTTCTGGTACCCCCCGGGTACATGTTTGTCATATCCCTTTAAAGAGTAGGGCTTAGTACTGACATAAAAAAATAGTGAGAGCAACAATCTCGCCCGTCTCTTCAACTCACGGTTTGCCGACGAAACTCACCGATTAGAGCCGTTATACGGTATGAACACTGAACCCATTGCGGATATCAACGCATTAAATGGTAAGTCAGATTTATACCAAATACATATACGATTTAAACTAAATGATGTATACTATTAGCTGCGGGTGTCGGTGCCTTTCTCCGAGCATTGGGATTGCCGGTTAATGGCAGAGTAGAAGTCCGGGGGAAGGGGGGGGGGGGGCTCCGTCGGTGCATTGGGCTCATGATATTATGAGCGTGTGGGCCCGGGGGATGTTTAGCATTGGGTGTTTTTAGAACTGGAACGGGACTCGGAATAATTACTGGTGTTGGCTTTAGATCGGTACATAGATTCAAACAAAAGGAGTTTCTGCTTATTGTTTTGTTATATTTTTAAGGGGAGACCCACGAAGCAAAGCGAGTTAAACGATGTATTTATGGTACCTTATACCGATGTACCGATGTATGATGTACCGATGTACCTACACTCTACACACATATAAACCCTTCCCCCTCTCAATGCACATACCTTAGAGTGGCCCGTGCCTGGATCACCCACCCACTCTGATTCTACCTCGACACGTAAGAACCTGGAGATAGAACTGTCTTAATCTCTAGAAACGAGGCTGCATTCAATAATTTATCCAGCAGTGAAATACAACCGCGTGTCAAATGAAAGATATGTATGACGCGTGTCTGGTTCCTTTCTCTCATGCAATCTAGAAGATCACTTAGCTAACAGCGAGTAAAGAAGTTCCAAGGTCCCCCCAATCCCAAGCCCAAAAAACCCCCGCATCACTCGGCATCACTCTGGGTCCTGGGTCGGAGGAGAGTGGGCTTAGAATATACCCAAAATAGGTTACGGCACCTTTATCCGGCTGCAGAAACAAGCATTCGAACAGTTTGCACCACTTGTTGAGTCATTGCATTAATGTATGTGTGATAGTACTGTCAACGGATGCAGACAAAAAGGGTCCAAAAAAAAAAAAAAACGTGTGAGGCAGTATGTAAGTAGCTACCATCTCCCGCGGAGAGTTAGGTCGAGAAGTGGTGGTGGGGTAGTCCTCAGACATATTCGCACTTCCGCATATCTATCCCACGGATAGAGTTCCCTTCGACATTCTCAGAATCTAGAAAACTATCTTAGAACTACCGAAATGCCTCATGAGGGAACAATTACGAGTATCAGAGAACGCATACAGACTCTGCAGTTAGAGGAGGTCTCCCGACATGGTCCACAATACGATGCAGTCCCTCCTACAACTTCTTCCGTGACGAAAGGGACCCCACGCCTACCACCTCGGCCACCAGCGCGCCCTAATAGTTCTACAGTTACCCTTACTACTAGGATAACTACGACGACCAGTTTTTCCCTTACAGCTGCAAGCTCTGGGAATGCCAAGAAATCGGCACCTCCTCCTCTTCCCCAACGAAAGACAAGCAGATCTTCACTAGTAGAAAGGTTCATCTCAGTTACAAGCAATGGCTCAAGTAACAGCCATGCTGGGATCATATCTTCCAGTGTGCGCGCGCTGCCTCCTATCTATACTGGGAAAGAATCCTTGCCGGTTCAATTTTCCGATAGGAAGGTCAAAAGCACCCCATTACCCCCCAAACGTGTAGATAGCTTACCGGCGCCTCGGGCAACGCCACCGCTTCCCACGCGCAGAGCTACTACTACGATTGCTCAGAAAGGATCCAAAAGGAACTCTGGTGAAGTTTTCATTGCCCCAAGACGATTGCCTCCCCCTCCGGTCCGCAACCCAGCCCCTCATATCTCCCAGCGGCCTCCATTGCCTGCATCTCATACGGACTCTATTACTAGATCTAGTCCGCCTCAAATTCCTCGTTCTACAAAATCTCCGCCCATCCCTTCCTCTAGTCGTCCTTCCTTAGCTCAATCTTCAAAATCTCACACAGCATCCTCGTTGCCATGCCTGATATGTTACGACTACTCTGGCCCCGACAGTCACGCTTCACTTCCGCAATTTCAACGTTCTAAAGTCCATTCACTTCAATCCCTAGCTCTAGCGCTCACCTCACCATTTCAAAATTCACTTGAAAAGGCTCGTGTGATATTTACATGGCTTCATCATAATATAGCATATGACGTACGTGCCTTGCTTGCGGGAAATATACCCGATCAATCGCCTAATTCAACTATAAGAACCGGTCTCTCTGTCTGCGCGGGCTATTCAAATCTTTTTGAAGTTCTCTGTACCTACAGCGGAGTTCCATGCGTAGTGGTGAAGGGCCATGGTAAAGGATTTGGGTACACCGAACCAAAATCCGGTGCACCGTTACCGCCCTTCGACTCTAATCATGCATGGAATGCGGTGAAGCTTGCAGACAATCACTGGCATCTTATTGATGCATGTTGGGGAGCTGGTCATCTTGGATCAAATAAAGAATATAAAAAGGAGTTTTCTCCCGAGAACTTCGTTTCCTCACCTACCTTATTTGGGCGAAAGCACTTCCCCGAGAACCCAGCGTTCCAGTACCGGGAAGATGGACGTAAGATAAATTGGGAAGAGTATATTTCATCCCCAGAGCCTCCAAAACTCTACAAGCAATTCACGGATCTATTCAATTTTAGCAAGGAGGCCATCTCTCCACCAACCAAGCGGCTCCATGCTGGTGTTCGAACTCGCTTTGCGGTTTCATTACCATGCAAGCATCTTCCGGTAATCAGAAAGGAAGATGAGCATGTCCTATTTCTGAATGTGGGTAACGAGTTTGATGTTAAGAACTTCTACTTGATGCAGCCCGACGGGACAGGAAGGGGATATGCATGTGATGTTGTAGTCCCGCAGAGTACAAAAGTGACCCTGTACTACCCAAGCAACTTTGATGGGAGGCCAGGGAAGGGACTCAGTAGGGAGTACTTTTTGAAGAAAGTGGGCAAGTGCGGGTGGAGCTGGAGCTATGTTGCAGAGTGGGAGAGTTAGGCGGACTACCAGTAAGGGGTTATCTATCACTTGGATTAGGCGTTAGTCTTGAGGTTGAAATTTAACCGACAGAATAGGAGTACCTCACATATATATGTATATACGAACTAGACCTTTGTTTAATAATGTCGGAGTGGGTGTAAAGTTTGTAGTTTCTTCATGATATATCACTCGCCTTCTCAATTATCAGCACTGGCGCTTTTTTTTTTTTTTTTTTTTTTTTTTTTTTTTCATTCATAGCGCTGAAGCTGATCCACACACACCATATATTCTGTTTTAAAATATACAAGGGCTTATTATAATTGCATGAATGTCCATTACTCGGGTTCGGTAGCGGGCGGCTGCGATTTATTAAACCGCGCACCTGACCTTCGTTGGAATGCTCACTGCCTGCCAAGAATGCTTCAAGCTTAGCCAAAGACTCTTTTTTGCACTGTACCTATGCTCTCAAAAGTGTATCTTAGTATTTGCTCACTTAGGACAGTATGGCATAGACCATCTCGTTCGCATAGATAATGAACTGAACAGCATCGTAAATGACTAAAACAAAATGTAGTAAATCAAACCCCCGAGAAAGGCAAAAAAGAAAAAAAGAAAAAAAATAGCAATAGCTAAAACTAAAGAATAGTACATAAACACAAAACCCAAACACCAAAATAAAAAAAATAAAATAAAAAAAAACAATAAGCTAAGTGAATTTCAAAGATTTTCTAGACCTTCCATGAAGCTTGTACCAAATCAGTGGAGCAACACTGCCCCTCTTTACCTCCGCATAACCGCTGGAAAGGTACGCGGTGTTATTAATAGGGCGGTACTTGGTCTTATACTTTACTTGAGCCCGTTTGTAAAGATGGAAACCCTCGTCGTTACCAAAGTCAACATCACTGAGCTGTTCTGCACCATTCCATGCAACTTCCTTGGCAGCTTTCCACATGACCTTTGGATATTTGATCATTTCTGCTGTATACGAGAGACGGTATTCGGCGGGGTCATATATAAACTCGATAGGGAGATCTAGATTGTCCTTCCGCCAGGAGTTCCGGAGGTTGACGGAGGCATCAAGGGGAGCTAATTTCATGACATCAGGGATATAATCTAGATCATCAGAGTTACCACCAGTCAAAGCATAGGCCCAGGCGGCGATATCATCGAATGAGATGTCTTGGCTGCCTTTTGTTCCGCCTACGGCCTGCATGGGACCATTCTGGGGTCGGCCGCCAAAGACCACAGAGCGGACACCCTGCTCAGTCATGGCTTCTGCAAATATTGCGCAGGTGCTGGCACACATTCCAGACGAGATCTATTGCCCAATTTGTTAACTATTAGAGATATGGGATATAACTACGAGGGAAGTATACCATTATCATGTTCTGAGTCTCGAACGGCTGTGAGCCTGAATATGCTGCGGGTAGAGCGCTCCCACCTTTCTTCTCGCCATTTCTCTCAACCAGATCAGGTCTTGCAATTCTCGTAAAAACATCTCCACCGTTAAACACAGGCCCTAAGAACTCCTGATAACTGGAAAAATCGGTCGCGTCCATCCTTCGGTAATGCCCCAGGTCCCAAAAGGTCCGATTGGGATCAACATTGGATGTAAGCATCGCCTGTAGTGCCGGGTTCCACCGCATATTTGTGCCAAAGTAATGATCTGCCGTTGGAAAGAATTGCATGGCGGCATCGTTACCTAAAGCCATGGTTCCACCGCCGTTTCCGGTGATATCGATGATGATTTTGGGGATTCCATTATCTTTGAGGTAAGAGATTGCTTTCGAAATAAAATTAGAGAAGGAGATCAGTGTTTCAGAAGACTTGAAGTCCCCGATTACAAGAACGCCGGTTTCACTGTCAAGTACGAAGAGCTCAATTATGTGGTTGGCGAAGGACATGACAGGTTTGAGCTTTTCACTAGTGGAGCGTTTCCAAAGGGGCTGTTGGTAAGGTGATAAGCTTTGAATAACCTGGGTCTCATGAGTCGATTGCGTTTCATCTTTGACCTCGAGCTTGCCGGAATACAAAGTGCGAATCTTCTCAACCTCCTTATCAGTACGAATACACACATTCGAGTAGAATGTATCTGTCGAATTGAAGGAATTCCTTGGGACCAATAATCTGGAGTGCCTATAGAAAGGTGTCAACCGCCAAATTGCCAATAAGCGGCCCTGTAATACAAGTAGGCTTACCACTCTACTTCAGTCGATGTTCCATTCGCCCAGGTTAACTCAAGATTCTCCATATCCCGTGTATATCTCCTTGCAAACAGCCCTCCTACATAATCATTTCCTGAGTAGTGTACCATCAACTGGTTCCACCTCGCGTCTGGATCAATCCAACTCAGTTCCGGGTGTACATTTGCCATCCCCATTAGATACTCCACCACATCCTTCCCATTAATCTTTATGATTTCATCCCGTACCTCCCAGCTATTACCAACCTTCTCCATTCCGTGAATTCTCGGAATACTACTTGGAGTTTCGGATATAGCGATGATTGGGAAATCGTGTTCAAAAGTGAAGGCCGCATAGCATTTTGTCATAAAACGGACGTGGGTATCGCGGAATCGGCTGAAAAGATTGAATAAGTCTGCATTGAATAAGTGCTCGTTTGTATAACGGCTGTTCCGCACTTTGGACTCAATCTTAGAGAGTGTTTTGTTGACATCGAAAGGGGTGAGCTCAAGCTCTGGAGTGGGAGGAGAGAGAAAGTATGTTTGTGCCGAGTAGAATTGGAGGAATAGGCGGAGCTGTTTTATAGTATCTAAAGCTTCCTTTCGGTGGAAAGGAACGCTTGTGAGGCAATCATATGCTAATTGATCGGGGATCGCACGCGAAGCTGAAGAAACCTATGTCAGGAGAGTCTTCCAACAATGATAGAGAGATTTAATCACATGTAGCATTGATCGCTATTATGGCTTTTGTACAAGCATCTTCAGAGTCCAATGGAGATTGCAAAGAGAAGGACGAGAAGAAAACTAAAGCAGCCCCGAGGGTTGTTCGAATATACTTCATCTTTTGTATAAGGGGTCAAAGATAGATGGGAAAGTTATGATAAAACCTTATACAAACTAGAATTTTTGACCAAGAGACTTTGTAATATAAGCAGAAGTCCGATCTACTTATTTATCTAATTGTTACCCCTCCACGCACTATGCCGGAGCCTAATTGGGTGAGGTAAAACTATTCGCTCCGAGCTGCCCACGCCTCAATCCACCGTGCATACTCGAGTTAAGCACCTACTTTATCGCCTTTCAGCCCCATCGCAGTGCCATTGAGGCACAACGATTTGGCTTCGTTTAGACTGCATTTGGGCTACATCTGGAATGTAATTAAACTGCTTTTGGTATGTCTTAGCATACTCACTCCGCTTAATATGAGGTGGAGTAATAAGATCGCTAGAAGAGTAACATCCTAGTTGGCGCCTGTCTTATTGTCGATGCTGAACATTTGACATTGGAATGTAATGACGTGCAACAAAACTTGCACCCCGGACTTAAAGTTTGTTCAACGTTTCGCCTGGAGCCCAAAGGGAATTAATCTATTCAGAAGTGTTGGGAAGTATGCTTCATAATTTTTTTTTTTTTTTTTTTGCCATTGATTGAACTTTAAGATCAGGGAATCCATAGTAAGTAAAAACGACAGCCCTTTCCCAAGGCATTCTGACGCTATCATTTACTATAAATTCGACCAAGCATTGAGAATCCCGCGTAGCCACAGGGACAGCCCGGTACCGAATCTTTCTAAGCTATTTTTGCTTTGTCTCAAGCGCCGCTGATGTGAAGCCCGGTGAGGCGCAGGCCTCGTCGGAGGATTTTCCGGATATCACGGCTACAATCTTTGGGACTGTTATTTTGCATTATAGGCTAGAATATTGCAATGGTAACCTTGACTTAGTGATTTTTGGGATCTGTTAAGAAGCTTGTTTGAAACTTCGAAGTCGTCCCTAAACTCCTAAAAGCCAATCGCGCCAAGCCCAGAGAATCCAGATCGACCGGGCCCCTCGTTTAAGCCTAGAAAAGAAGTCTACAAGAGATACTATACTTTCCATTACCATCCATCTCTAATCTAGAAGGGAAAGGTCCAGTCTCCCAAGTTATTTATTTTTGTTACTCACGGGTAATCACTCACACTCTGTTCATTAATCCCATATCGGTATTGAGAAGTGATTTCTATGGAAAAAGATATTTGATGTATTTAGAGGGGCGATCGTGTAGGTATTCGTATTGCAATGACATACATGTATTTTAGGCCCCTGATTTGTAGCATGTGTGTGACCGCGGAAGAGCGGTTATATATGTACAGCGGTGGATAAGAAGTCATGGAACGTAACTGAGACATCTAACCGCAAATCTTTCCAATCGCGTTCTATTACTTTTTACCGAGTGGAGTACTCTAGAGTAGGTAAGTAACTTTTACATGTACCTAGAGTAGGTAAGTAACTACATATTTTACATGTACGCTTACATGCAGCTAGAAAACAATAAACCGAGCCTTATCGATAGCAAGATATCTCCTAGCGATCTCCCTCTTCATCCTGTGTCTGGCCGCGGTCCTAGTTAGTAAGAGGCTAAATGTGTGAGAAGATCGCCTGACTGGCATACCAACCCACCCCGATATTGTTTTGCTTCATCAGACCTTCCCCAGGTATAAGCAGCTTGCTGGTCCTGGTAATTTTTAGTTCTTTGTCAGCTGAAGGTCCCCAGATGCTATCTGTATGACCCCTTTGGAAACTCTTTTCACTTCCAAGGTTGGCCCTAGAGATTTAATCGGTCTAGTTTATTAAATTCTTCTCCATTCTTAGTTGGGAGTAATCTGGAGTCACGAAGGAGTAATTTTGGCTATATGGGAGCTGAAAGCGACCTCAATGGTAAGTTCATGTACCTAATGTAGGTTATGTCGTCAACTAGTGATGATGCCAACTTAGGGCAATAAGACAGAAACTGTAGCTAATGGGATATTAATTAACATAACTTAAAAGAAATACGCCAATATAGATATAGCTTAGGCGTAGGGTATTTGAATTAATTACTTCAGACTCAAACTAATCAAACGAACCCAAATTAGTGATCATGCAAAATCACTCGCATATATATCATTGACTACACGTAATAATATGGTTTTGAGACCTAGATCTTAATTACTTCATATATTTAAAAGTCTTATTAGACAACGTATAGCTCCGGCATTACTTATTCCCATTACATTCTCACCATCTGTCCAAGAATCTCTCGACTATAAAGCTCGTCACTCCTAACCTTCGCCAAAAACTCGGCATGGCTCGTCATCCTTGACGCCTCCTCCTGCTCTTCCCAAGCCTCTGACTTCCCTTCTGCCGAACTCGCGTCTAGAAAATGATGACTCTCAAAATTGTCATTAGTAAGGGCTCCGCACCTGTTCATAATGACTTTCATTAAGGTCTTCTCTTCTGTTTTCCCCATTTCATTTTTTATCTTGTTGCTTTCACGCATGAGCTTTCTCTTGATTTTTGCGGCGACTTTTTCTGTATATACTGAGCGTAAGGCAACATCTAGCTTTGCAAAAACCTGCAGGCGAAGATGGGCCCGTCGCTTGCCGTAGGAGACCATTTTTTGCCCAATATATTGGCCTGCTCCGACGGGCTCAATTCCAGCCACAAGACAGCCAAGGGTCTCAACCAGTAGTTGAAAGTCACTTGGTAGCTCGGCCCTCGTCGCATTAACAGCAACAGTCAGGAAGTAGTCTACTTTAGATACTTGGTAGAGACAGTTATTTTCCGGAATGGGGTCGGGCCAGGGTGCCTCGGCGCAAAAACGGGAGATCTCCTGCTCCATCTCGTAGTTCAGGCTTAAAGCGACAGTTTTGTAAATCTATAAGGGCAGTATAAGCATATTAAACTTAAGAAGCATACATGTAGCAACTAAAGAAGGATAGCACTTACTTTTTCATCAATTTGGGCACGGCTAAGCGAGGCATCTACCGTTTTCCCAAATTTACCCCCCAAAACTATCGGCGAGTCCCCAGAATCGAGCTCTACAACACCCGATGGGTTGAGAATTGGCTTGTGGTTACTCTCAAGTACACTGACATCATACATATCTCCAGCAGGGTCTGGCGGTATATATCCACCGAACCTATTCCAAAATATTTTTACACGAGCTTTGAACGGCAGGGAAGCAATGACCATATAAGAGTTGAAATCCGAGAGTCTATTCCCGGGGTCGTGCCAATACCCGTATGTAGCGACAACACGAGCATATCTAGGTAGTCCTTGCCGGACAATGACTGTTCCCGCAATCTTCTTAGAAATACTAGTAACAGGAGCCGCCGAAAAACGGTGTAGAGGGAGATAGTCATCCAATGATTTAGCAGTCCGTTTCGTTTCGTCTAACAAGACAGTTTTGTTCTTTTTGAGGAGTTGGGTTTTTGCGATGAATATATGAGTGTCAAGATTACGGTTTCGTTGTTCACAGTTTATTGTGGGGATTAATAGCTTGCGATCAATAGCCTGGGTTTCCGGTGGTACAACGTATGTTGGAAAATAGAGATGAGAGAGCCAAGGGCTCAGGGATGCATCGCCACTCACTGTCTCCGGGAACAGGAAGTTGGTTCCGGCTGCTGCAAGATGTGAAACCACGAAGGGATCTATCAATCCAAATGCAGAGCGTGTTCCTTGACGGAAGTATTCGAATTGGTTTGCAAAAATTATTATTGTCTTCCCAATATAATCGAGTAGCACACACTTTCCAGTGGTTGGGCTGATGAAGCCCCCGTATACACTCAAGTTCCAAATGTCGGCGCTCGTTTTAAGATCTCCCATTAGCCTATATAGCTGATGAATTGTCTCCGGCCTCGTTTCAGAGTTGACAACTAAGAGGAAGGCGGAGCTAGGGTTGTAGTTATATTTCGCCGAAACTTGGACTTGGAGAGAATATGACATGATGGAGCGTAGAGGAGGGCAGGGTGATGGTAAGGTGGAGAAACAGTCAGCTCTATCTCCAGGTTCAGAGAGAAGGAGCTCCAAAGTGAGAACTCCAGCTGAGTATTGGTCTGCACGATCTGAGACCTTGAGGGTTCGAGAAACCATAACTGCGGCACCGGGTGCTATGGTATCTAACAAATCAGTGCCACGCGGGCGACCATCTCCCGTGTCGTTCTCCATGAATATAAATATCTGATTCTCTCCAACTTCAGATAGGCAAGTTCCCCCGGCACGGCGAAGAGCTCCTTGTGTGCCGTATGGCTTGTTGCTGATATTACGAAGCTATATAATGTTAAAATGGTACTTGTTCCAAGGAGTAGAGACCCTACCATCCAGGAAAAAGTAACGTCATTCCCTCTTTGGACCGATTGAAGATACATTGGCGCGTCAAGTTCCAAAGGATACCCTATTGGGAGAGTAACTGGTTGAAAGAATTCTGGAAGTGCTCTATTTATACCCGGCATTACCGCAACTAAGTCTAGAAGGTCAATGGCTTGGAAAACTACTCCAGGCGGACGAGCTTGTCCTTCCTGCCGTATGAAGGCCCGTAACTCTCCGCGGACGCTAACAGTTTCACCGGGGAATATTGAGTTTGGAAGATAGATAGGTTCATCGGCTAGTGGATCGAACCATGCAGTATTTCTAATAAGAAGAGGTACCCGCGTATGGGCAGGCGAAGGCATCCCCCCTATATGATCAGTAAAAATCACGCCTACGGGATCGATGCTCAGGTTTATACCTATATTTTGTACACATATATTCCTCACAATGATCTGTTCACCGGGTTCGAATATGCCATCGTTACCAGAGTCAACAACCTCGAAACTAGTAATTTTTAAAAAGTACTTCCCATGATAGATTGAATCCATTCCATTGGGGCTTTTGACTTTTATATGCACTGAGCCTTGAGCACCCATAGAACCAGGCTTTAAAACTACCGGTGCAGGGGATCCCCACATCCCATGAGGGCCTTGAGGAGCGGCAGGGCGAGTATAGCTGATATATTTGTTCGTTTGAACAAACTGATTGATCAGATACGAGGAGAGAATTGGAGGTTTCATAGGTTAGGTACGTACTTTTGAACAAGTGCATACTTTTGCGCCTCCACAACACGTATATCCGATGCCATCATAAACTTGCCTAAAGCCAAGGACTTAGTATTAAATCCAAATATATAAAGTGGTACATGGTGTTGGTGATTGAATTACCAGGTAAATTCTCCACCGCCTTCCCCACCTTGTCCCCCTTCGCCCGGATTCCCATGGACACCGCTTGCACCACCCATGCCCCCAGAGACGTCCCAATCCACACCTAAAAGTAGGTTTGTGTTCTGCTCTGCAACTTCAATAAAAACAACCCCGCCACTTCCACCATTTCCACCATCTGTACCATACCCAGCGCTGCGGAGATTATGCCATTAGCTATGTTAGGACTAAAGTCATTATCAGGAAACATACTCTCCACCGCTCGCCCCTGGTCCTCCAACCTGTGCCTCCAGGTACTCCGTTGCATTGTTGCCTCTGAGGCCAACGCCCCCAATTTGACCATCCTCGCCTCTCCCTCCGACACCACCATCTCCACCTCGCGCCGATAGGAAGAGCGTCTTATCAGCAGAAACCTCCCACTCAGATCCGGTGCAGGTTGTGGTCCCTATTACATGAATACCCCCCGGCTCAAGCCTGGAGGGCGTTATTTCAATTGAAATCGTGCCGCCATTCGACCCTCCCGTTGCAGCTAATGCGGTTCGTCCATTTTCGCCGTTCTGACCTGGCGGAGCTATGCTTGTCCATCAGTTGTGGTTCCAGAGATTTGAATTTCATACGAACCAACTCTATCTCGGCCTTCATGAAACTGTGTACCCGGCTGTCCAGCGCTACCGTCGAAGTTTATTGAAATCCTGTTATCAAGAGGCATAGACATCGGTCGTGATATTGGGATATCAATGACTTTAAGATCCCAGATAGGGATCCTGATATATTTGATTCGTGATCTCACGGATTTTTTTGGAGCTGGGTTGTGGTTACTCTATGAAAGAGATGGGGGCGGGGGTTAGAAACACTTCAGTAGCACAAGAACAGTTGGCGAGATCCCCACTTCTTTTTCTAGTCGCTTTAATGCGCTCCAATCACCCGACAACGCCTCAGAATCACCCTTTGCGCTGCCTTAAATAGTGGGGTTAAAAGGCATACTAAATCTGTGAAAGGACGCTAGGTTCGGGAAACAACGCATAGAAATATCAAGCCTGACCCCCTATGCAGCGCAGAAATCTCGAATTTGGAATCTGGGGCTTAGTCAAATAGGAAGAGCGGAGATTACAGTTGCCATGTAGCTTGTGACGGTTAGCTATGGGGTGATATGGTGCATGCATTCGGCCGCTTCCATGGTTACACACCCGTGTTGGTGGTACAAGGGAATTCAACTGGCCGAACTGTGTTACGGATGGGTAACAGGTCCTGACCAATAGCGAGATGCACATAGCTAGTATCTGTAGAGAAGGAATGCATGAATGTACTGGCTCTAAGGGGGTTTTCATACTGTGAATGTATGCCATATAGTGCATACATCTAGCGATTTCTACATGTAGTTACAGTACGAAAAAGAGGGGTGGGATCACTATGGTATTCATGTCAATACGCTAGAAATGTGGTAAGAATAAGGTAATCCTCCTCTAATGCCGATTTATTCGGTATTTATCACTAAGGGCCCGTTCGGTAGCAGACCAAAACGGCGTTTACAGGGTTGAAAACTCCCTTTCAACGACCTTTTTGTTGCGTGTTGACCCTTGAAAACTCCATTTTGTTTTACTGTCGAACGGCCCTAAATTCCGTAGTCCTATGGTATTGATTTCACCCCATTTTTTCATACTGTATGTAGGTACTAAGGTGTTTAGTAAAAGGTTACGATCGACAGAGATGGCTGTGATCACTGAACAGCTGAGTACTTTCATGTATACATGTAACTCCGGGGTCTTTAAATTCAGTGATGGACAACCTCAGTACTCTGGCGTCACGGCTTCCCCACAACTCAGAGTTCAGGGGTGATGTATTTTTTTTATAGTTGTATTCAGCTCCTCCTGGTCTCATTTGGTCTATATATTTGGCCCCGGTGTTTATTTGTTGCTGCGGAGGTTGGCAACTTTGTTTAAATGATGGTTCATGATGGTAATTGCATCACTTTGAAGACCCTGGGGTACATATGTTGTTAGGCACATCGGGGCCAAACCATGTGATTAGGGCGTATTTGACAACCGTCAATTATGGCTTTTGGCGTTTTGCCGACTTTTAAAGTGGGCTCTGCAAATGTCAGAGGTTATACGAGCAAATCGTAATAGCGTATAATTGGCGGTTGTTAAATATTACGCTGTATTTAATAGGGCATGGTATTATATTATATATTAAACACTTATAGCGGAATATCAATTCTCGACGACACCCATCAGATGTTCTCTAGCACAATGATGGGGTTGAAGGGCTATTGGCCAAATGAGTCCCTCTCGTTTATTGGGTGAGATTGTACCAATTTCTGGTGGAGGCATTATGGGAATTAACTCATGGACGGCTAGGTAACCTTTATATACATGTACAGGTATGAAGCTGGTTCAGGACATTAAAGGAGAATTACATACATGTACTTACATATACATACAAAGATACCTATCATGGTTCGGGGCCCGTTTTTACTGACTTTGAGCCCGCGCCGAAATTAGATCATCTTAATATTTGTGGGCTCGGAAGGTCGTAGGTCTGGTCCGGTTTGGTACCTTTTTTTCTTATGACTCATCTCATTGCTCCCAGCAATGATTGGCTCATGCCCAGTCACTCGAAGTCTCTGTTGCCAAGCTTAAGTTGTAAAGCGATACTAGCCCATATATTTGTCTACCATGATTGGAACCAGTTTCTCAGGGTAGGGATAATTTTTATGAGAGATCAACGCCACTCCATACAAATTGAGTCGCTGCATTTTCTGGTTCTAATCGTGGTAGATGAGTATGAGTAGCGCCCCAAATTACATGAGCGCAACCTAAGTATGTACCAGGGGTTAACCATAAATACCGAGAATCAGATAAGATAAACGCACCTATTCGCAGCAAGATTCCTTTATCAGATTCTTTGTATTTGCCTCAACACCCGGTACATACATACATGTACTTTATAATTTCAGTTACTTGCAATTGGGCAACGCATGGCAACTTTTCCGTTAATATATTTCTTCGCTTGAATCCGGCGAAAAGTTATGTACCGACTACTACATGCCAAACCACATGGAGTTTTACCTTGAACCATCAATTATCTATGATCTCTGACGGAGGGGGTTCAAAATTAGGTTTGTGTGATCTCACGCCCTAATACCTACATATAAATAGAAGAGATATGTACCTCAGATCCCCGAGCTCTCGATATTGGGCAACAAGAAGCGCCTACAACAGGATTATTGTTCTGTGATGCCGTAAGACATGAAATTCCGCGGGTATATTCTTTAGGTGAAATTAAAGTGATATCTAATCGAAGCTTGTTTCAGAAGCTTGTCCCCATTCCTCAAACGAGAATCCGAACTCTTATTTGTTTCACGTGAAACATGAAGGACACAATGGCAGAATGCGTCTTCCCTGATCTTGATATGTTCAAACTAGTTATCAGGGTCACGCAAGGCACCCTATATGGTGTTCTCCTAGTTAGAGAGTCAGCACCAAAACGGGCGGGAGTAATATGGTAGTCTAAATTAACCAAACATCGCATAAATCTATTAGGATAACCAATTGCAAAATTTCAACTTACTCCAATTCAACCCATATAAAACCCAAGGGAATATGAGCATAGGGATTCCCGAAAACAAGCCCTCTTGTCTACTGTTGTGGTTGTGGTATAGGGTGCAGGTGGTACCGAAATCATTTCTTATATATATGCATATGTATAAAATTAAGCCGTAACGCGATGTCCGGTCAACTGATTTGACAACTCGCAATTCGAATTAACAACAGGTGATAATTGCGGCAGATCAGAGAAGTATAGATATGTAATCACGGAATTCCCATGCATACATGTATATATGTGTACCATAATGTTTGTACACTAATAAGCCCAATAATCTCCTAAATACATGTACATACATATATATATGTACACACTCGGGAGTGTTGGTTCCGTCCTATCTGGCCCCTACAAGAGCCCTCGTTCCTCGTTCCTAGGGGCACGAGACAGGAGAACCGTATACGAGCCTAAGGCTGCATGTGTGGCTTCAACACATTTTATAAGTTGTCGCGTTACAGGATCTAGGACGCTCTAGCTCTACAGCGAGCAGACAATAGTACTTTTTCTAATTCATTGTGCACTGTTCTTTAATATATGTAGTGCTTCTTTTGAGGCTAGTAACATGTAGCTATGTATTATTAAATTGCGATAAACTATCATCCGGATATATTCTCCCCACTCCACGGCTTTCCCAGAATGGATAGTACTTGTGTTGTAAGGGAAAAGGGGAATTTATGCATATTTAGGTAAATGCAATGTTGGTACATGGTTATATAATTATGTATGTCTAACTAGGAATTTCGTGGGAGAACTATTATATATATCATAGTACGTGCATATATATATTTACACCGAATTATTTGTTCCTGTATTTCTCTTCCGCTGGCCTTGGGCCTGCATAGAAGGTAAACATATCAGACCGGCTGAACCACAGTGGTACAAGCTAACAAATCCCATTGCACTTAGATCCCTAAGACTTGGTTATCAATAGCAGTAATATATAGCACGCAGAAACATTTCTTCAAAGTCTGGATAATGCTACAAAGAAGACTTTGTCTGAACAGATTTTTGATATCTATCTCTGTTGTGGAATAATTAAAGGCTTGGCGTTTTCCTCACTGTTACCTTTAAGACTAGGTGCACCATACTTGATTAATTAAGGGATTATGTTAGAGTAAATGCGTGCGAGCGAGATCTTGGAAGCGAAGGAAGTCCGCTATATACGGTTGGTAGAATTTTACATTATTATGTAGGCATCCGTAGGCATATATCACTAACTATGACAAGGGTTTAATCATCAACTATCACTCGCACAAAATGCATCTATTAGCATGAGTGATAAATCCAATTTAGATTTAGATATGATTTAAAAAAAAAAAAAAAATCCAATTTAGATTGCACAGTAAACTCCAAATAATCCTTGCCGATGACTGGTAAAAAAGAACACAAACATACGCAAGGGAACGATAGGTTAGCAATTTAATCAATTGCGTATTGACGAACAATTCACGCGCGCAATATTTCCATCGTACCAACATACGCGTACGGTTATCCATGAGATAATAATAACATCATGCAGGTTACCTAACTGGTAATGTTGTAATTGACTTTGGTTAAGTATTCAAAAACCAACTTTGTCAATTTTAGATGGGAATTATGCATATATTCTCATGTTCTAGACAATATATAACGAGTTTACTAACTTTCAGAGTAACTCTTATAATTTTATTCCAGCAAAGTACGTGCTGCGTATAGAAGCGAAGAACATTGTAAACAATACGTGCACATCATACAAGCATCGAGTTTGTATTTTCCCAGGGTGCGCGTATAACTATCCGGATAGAGTGGCTTTGAAGTTTATAGTAGTATTGCTCATTTGCAAGGTTCGACTGATTGATTATTACTGACATATCCAAACTACCTCAAAGGGAAAATCCGCTGCAACCTACACCGGTTTTTACAACCCGTGTTGCTGCTTTCGCCACCCTAACAATACTAATTTGTACGATAGTACATACAGTACTATCCATATATCGGGTTATGTTCTTCAGTTCCAAGGGGTAAAGTGATGGTTATAATGACTTTGATCTTAAAATTTCAATAATAAGAGTAACAACGAGCAGATTTGGGGGAAATAGCAGAACAGGTACGGATATCATTCAATATGAAATTTAATGTATCGCATTATTCATAAGTCCGTAGAGTGCCTGTAAGAATGAGAAGCGACTAGGAGAATCGATGCCGTTAATTAAAGGCTGTGATAAGTTGGGACGCAGGAGAGGAAATGTGAGCTGAGGACTTGATGTATATACATGATGACAAATTCTGCTTCAGGGCTACGATAGAGCATATCCGCACAGGCAGATACGTATATATAATGTACAGCTGCTGAATATCTCTTAAACAAGACTTTTAGCTGTACCAGAGGATTATCTCGAGTTGATAGAGAGGTACTTGCACTATGTGTGATCTTATATCAGGCATTTCCTAGCAGATTAAAATTCCTTTGTTGCGATCATATATGTAAGTACATGCGTACGTCTTGCGAATATATATACACACATGTATATATATATTCCATCTGGCCTTATTCGGGATTTAACTATACCGACCGAAGCAGAACGCTAGGGCATTCAGCAAAGGGCCGGGAAAACAGAGGTGGTCGCCTATATTTGCAAGCCAGACTTCACAACTTTTGAGGCAACGACTGAGTAATAGATGTCGAAATGAATTATTGGTTTAAGGTATACATCCTGTAGGCTTGTATCTAGCTCATTTTTATCGTCGCAGGGGTGTCCTGATAAAGATTGGGACGCAATCTGGGACCTTCATAAAAGCGCCGATAAAGGGTCCAAGCTGGATCTGAGGATCTGAATCGCGTCCTCACGTGAACAAGCAGCTGGGTGACGACACGGGTCGATCACACGTAAGGCCGTCAAATTTACAGATTTGCAGCCGCTGTATAGAGTATGTAACGCAAGCCTCTCACTTCACCAGGGTCCGATGACTTCACTCATCTCCCCTGTAGCACCCTCCACCCCTTTCCTTTGATGATGATGAGATATAACAAAAGCCTTCTTTGGGAGAGAGCAATTACGGCTCTATGATATGTACTTGAAATTAAAATTCATTAGATTCAGGAGAGAACACAGGTGGAAAATTTATTTCTTTTATAACTGTAGGGGGGATCAGATCAGAAAAATGGAGAAAACCGGCATCATGCAAAGCCTCTCACTCCGCGAGACCCGCAAAAAAATTGGCATGATACTTTACTACAAGAGGTGAAGATATGTCAGGGTAACATTGAAATATTCCCTAAAGTAGAAGTATTCTAACCCCAGCCTCTCTCTCACACCCCTCACATTTAGCCAAGTAACTGTTACATTTCGTGTGTCACGGCTCCCTTTTTTTTTTTTTGCCCTCGCTACACAAAGACTACTACAACTGCACCGCACACACACCTCTTCACTCTGTTCGAGTTCGTTCACATCACGTCAGTCAACAAACCTTCAGACAACGACCAAAAACTGTTCATCATCGCACCCAATTCAGTTCACAGAGCCTAGCTATACCAATCGAGCGATTTTGCAAATTGTTATTTGATCTTCTGCAGAGTGATATTCCCTTTACCGCTATCCATTTACTATAACCCCGGTTAGTAACAATAGTAGACAAAAGAAACACATCCCTTCACAATGTCTTCGTCGTCTACATTCTCTCCGTTCTCTGCAACCGCGCCAAAGGACGGCGCATCTCTTGCCGGTATCACCTCGGGTGGTGGTGGCGGAGGAGGAGGCTCTGGTGATTGGTAGGACCCCCGTTCCATATTTTAAATAAATTTATTAATCCCGTTTTCTTTTCTTTTCTTTTTTTCTCTTTTTTTCTGCCCTTCGCATTTTCTTTTTTTATTTATTATTCTTCAAGTATATTTTCTTTCGTTATTGTGATTGTCCCCACCCTATCCGACTGTATTGCATTCAACAATTATCTTCATCGCGTTTACTCTTTCCGTCCTGGTTTTGTACAGCCAGTGTGCTATTTATCAATCCTCATATGTTCCTGCGTTGCCGACCACATTCCAATTATTTCTGAGCCTATAAACTTTTTTCCCTGCTCCCACTCCCCTCCCATCCCATATCCCCCGCCTTCCATCCATCCACCTATCCTGCATCGATCGTAGCTTAGGCCTTTTATTTTCCCGCATGACCCACCCCCCCACTACATCGACCATACTCCTCAACCCACGGCAATCTTTCCCAACTTCAACCTTTTCTTCCTCCACTACTACTCTATCTCATCTTGAACCTCATCTGTCGACTTCTATCTGAGCATTCATAAACGTTCTGAACGAAAAAATAAAAAATTTAACAAGCAATAATGCTGACATCTTCTGACCCTTCAAGGACTCGACGTGCGAATGGTAACTCAACCACTTCTAGCACTCACCGCCGCCCTTCACTTTCTACTACTCTCACCCACCCCCCTACGTCACAGCACTCTCAGCCACCTTCAACCCCTTCGGGGTCGAATGTTTATCATCCGCCCCATCATTATAACAGAGGTGGCGTGGGGGGTGCTATCAACACTACTTACAGCAAAGACGATTTGCTGGGAATCTTCAGGCAACAAGAGCAGAACGGAAACTCTCTGAGGGATGTAAAGGATCTGGTCTTGGGAGATACAAGTTCTGGGAATAATGCGGGCTGGGGCAGAGGTGATGAGGGCGGCGCGGATGTTTGTTGGGACAAAGATGGTGGACTAAAGCCTATTAGCCTAGAAGAGTTTACTGAAGAGGAGCGAGAGGTGTGTTTTGTTTCCTTCCTCTTTTCCTCAAATTTTCACAACGACGAATGACGTGGCTGTGCTTTATGCAAAAGCGAAAACGTAATTTAGTCTTGGCATATAGACTGACCTTCCTGAACTCAGTTGTTTTCCAATAACGTCAACTCACCTCATAAAGCCCCTTCGAATCAAAATAATCAAGGGCCTACAAATCACCATGCTGTTGTTACCAATACACCACCCCCCAAACGCTCCAATAGCAATGCACTCCCTGGAAATATCACTACTCCTGCTGCCAATCGTCCGCAAAACCGCCGCCGTGAAACATCAGATGCTGCTTTGACAGGCTCGCCCTTCACTTCGACCCCCCCTCAAGTTCCTCGACGTAGAACTGAGCTACGTGAGGCGGAGGATTCCGGAGGTAGAGGTACTTTATTTGGGCGCTGGGGCAGCATTACCGGCATCTCCGGAGACGACGACCATGCGAAAGAGAAAAGCACAGAAGAAGGATCTTCTACCTCCGGAGGTGTCAGAAGTGCCGGGCTGATAAGGAAAGGAAGCGGCGCTTGGACAACTGGGGTAACTGGCTCGAGCGGTTTCGCCAGCAGCGGCGCCTTGAACAGCCCTATGGGTAGTTTTGGTAATGGTACTTTTGGTGGTGCAATGGGCGGGTTTTCGTTACAGAGCACTACTAATACCATAGACAAAACTAAGACTGGGGCCGGCGCCAGTGGCACAAGGGGTTCTACTGCACCACCCAAGGTCGAAGATGTGGAGGAAGAAGAAGACGATGTAAACCGGGTAGTTTCGCATGCAGTTGATCATCACCGTGACGACGAGGAGAGGGAGAGGCCGATGAGCTCCGACACCGATCCTTTTGGTGATAGGGATCAAGACGATCACGGAAGTGGTCAGGGGCGTCACTCACCACATTCGTCCATGGATGATCCTCACCGCATCAAAAACTCAAATTCCTTTGGCAATATGGCATCTGCATCTGGCAATACACCGAGAGGCGGTAATAACATTTCTACGCCTACAAAAATTCGAAGTGATCTTGGCTTTTCTGGCCTCGGGGGCAGTCGTGAGGGTTTAACTCTGGGTGGTATAGGTCAAGGGAGTCTTCACCAACAGCTACAAAACCTGCAGTTGAATCAACATGGCAGTTATCCGCTTCACGGTAGATCCCGGCAGGGGAGTATCGGTGGTATGGTCGGTGGGCTCAATGAGAATGAGCCCTTAAGCCCAACCGAAACTAATCCTTACCAAAGCCCGGCACCGGAAAAGGCGGACGAAGATGATCTTAACGATATGCACGGCGATGGTGGTCACGGAAGTGGTATAATTGGTGGCGGATTCAAACGTGATGTCGGGGCCCCAGGTAGCGATCGGAGTGGGAGAAGCTCCACAGCGGGCTTAGGAGCTGTGGGAGGACTTGGCGGCTTTGGGTCTATAAGCGGGGGCAGTCTATGGGGAGGACAGGTTGGGACTCCTGGGGGTCTCGGGACTTCTGCTGCCCCAAGCACATTTTTCGGCTCCGGGTTAGGTGACTTAGCTAGCCCCGGCGGTACTCTTTTGCCAGGCAGTGGCATGGGAGGCATGGGCAGCATTGGTGGAGGAGGGCCATTCGGCTCAGCCAGCCGTAGTAGACTCGCCCAGATGTTTTCCCCAGAGCAACAGCAGCAAATGGAGGATGAAAATGGAGGGTTCGAACCAAACGATGGGTTCGGTGACATGAGATTCGGGGGGTTTGGAAGTAGAAGGGGTTTTGGCAATATTGATAGTCCAATGAGAGATAGAGGCGATGTTTCAGACTTATTCTCAGGATTACATACTACAAGAAGTCTAGGGAACATTGGTGCACAAGCATCCGGAGATTCTATGTTTAGCAGGGAACGCGAAGACTCTTTCACTCTCGGGGGTTTGCAGATGCAAAACCAATCTAACTCAATGCAAGGACCGATATCGCACCAGGCACAACCAATTAGGCCGCCTCCTGGAACTGTGCCGCCACAACCACAGACTGTATTAGTCATGCCGGACAAAATCCAGTGGACTTACCGTGACCCATCCGGCACCATACAAGGGCCCTTTTCAGGACTGGAAATGCACGATTGGTATAAAGCCGGGTTCTTTACACAGGACCTTGCGGTGAAGAGGATTGAGGACCACGATTTCGAACCACTTGGGCAACTTGTACGCAGGATTGGAAACACAAGAGAGCCTTTTCTTGTACCTTTACAGGCACCGCCGGGTTCCACTGCCCCCACTACAGCCCCTGTGGCTCCCGTGCCTAACGCTTGGCCAGGCTGGCCCCTAGATACTCAACAGCCCGGTACTGTTCAGCCACCTTTCGCGGGAAGTTTCCCTAGCTTTGGAACGACCCTCACTGCCGACCAACAAAATGCTTTGGAGAGGAGGAAGCAAGAGGAGCAGTATCTCTTAGCAAGGCAGAGGGAATTTCTTGTTCAGCAGCAGATTTTCGCCAAAAATCAAGTGTTGCATCACCAACACTCGCAGCAGAGTCTTCATTCTCAGCCTAGTTATGGAAGTCTGCAGGGGAGTTTACAGAGCCCTGGCGGGTTTGCTACTCCAACCGCCGGCGCACCCAGTGTTGGGCCGCAAAATGCGTTCGAACCAGGCGTTTTATTGCGTCAGGCTGGAGCTGCCGCCGGAGGTGCAGGAGACACCTTTGGTGCTGCACATGGGCTTCAAGGAATGCCTGGGCAACAAATTCAACCAGGGAATCAATTTTTGCAACAGCAGCAACAGGTTCACCCACAGAATCATATTCAACTGGAGCAACAGAAGCAGCTCCTTGATATGCAACGCCAGACACAACGTATGTACCAAAGCCAGCATCAGCAAGTTGAGAAGCAGCAAGAATTGGAACAAGCACAGCAGCAGCAAATCAATGCTGCTACCGCGCAGACCCAAACCCAGACGCAACAGCAGGCCCAGCAGGAGACGGAAAGGGATGAAGACAGGGTGTCTCAAGAACAACCCGAGCAGGCTCGTGAGTCAAGCGAGAGATCAGCTGACGCCGCTTTAGCCAGTACCGGGGACCAATGGGACCCTGAGTCAGAGCAAAAATCATCACTACAGCCTAATGAGCAACCAAAAATGGGCGTCTCCAAGGGGCCATCCGCCAAGGCATCACCAATCCCAAAACAGGTGCAACCCGCTCCTCCAGCGTCCGTCTGGCAGGAAATCGAGCAGCCTCTTGTTCAGCCTTTCCCTCCTCCGCCGGGATCTCATCATGCTTCAGAAATTGCAAACTCTACACTGCCAATGACTCGCAGTCCTTCTTCCGAAACTCCTCATACCAGTGTCTCCATCGCACCTTGGGCAAACAAGGAAAACGAGGTCAAGGGACCTTCCCTGAAGGAAATCCAAGAGATTGAGGCCAAGGCACAGCAGGCAAAAGACGCTGCTGAAGCAGAACAGAAACGTCAAATGTTGCTTCAACAAGTCAACACTCAGCCCCCACCTCCCGCACCTGGATTGCCATCTACAGCAACCTGGGCCACATCACCATCTGGTACCCCGTCAAGTAGTCAGGCCTCAGCGTGGGCAAAGCCCTTGGTTAAGGCAAATACTCTACCTACTGGAGGTAAGAAAACTCTCCAGCAGATCCAGAAAGAGGAGGAACTTCGTAAGGCGAAAGCCGCAGCTGCTGCCGCTGTCCAAGCAACCCAGAGCATCGCCGCCCATCCCACTCCCACTAGCGGTAAGCGATATGCAGATCTCGCTGGTAAGACCCAGCAACTACCACAACTTAATACGGTTGGAGTAGTTGGAGGTGTATGGACCACAGTTGGCCCTGGTGGTAAATCCAAGAACCTTGCCACTAGCCCCATCCCTACTGCCCCTGCTCAGTCCTTGAAGAGTGCACCTAGTACACCGGGTTTGGCGCCTCCTGCTCCTGTGACGGCGAAGAAGATTTCACCGGCGCCGCCTGCGCCCAAGCCTCCTGCAATGAGTGCAAGCGAGGAGTTCATGAAATGGTGCAAGGCGAGCATCAAGGGGTTGAATACGGGAATACAAGGTACTTTTTCGCCGCTGTATTCTGTTTTTAATGTAATACTAACATTTAATAGCTGATGAGCTCATCCAAACTCTTTTGACCTTCCCTTCGGAGACTGAACTAATTGCTGAGACCATCTATACATGCACAACAACCATGGATGGTCGCCGTTTTGCAGAGGAGTTTGTCCGCCGCAGATCTGCTGCCAACAAAGGGATCATTATTGATGCTGGGACCGCTAATGGAAGTGCAAGTGGATGGAACGAGGTCGCGAAGGGAAAGCCCCAGCCAGCTACTAGAGAGGTTAGTCCTGAGACAAACGCGGCGTTTAAGGTTGTCCCTGGAAAGAAAAAGGGTAGGAGATAAAGGTTTGATGTATTCGGACGATATTTTATAAGCTTGTACGAAAGGTATATTTTGTTTTTCTTGTTCGATAGCTAGGTTTTGTGTCCTTTGCGAAGATGGAAATTCATTCAGTACAAGTCCGGACTGCACATCATAAATCAACCGCGTTGAATGTAGTGCAAGAATCTCTTGATTTGGTATACATGTATAATTCATGCGCTTGTGGTTTTCGACTACTTATATCGAGAGATTATTAATCGGCTTCGGAACTCTGTAATCTTCTGATAAAAAGGTATGGTGGATGCGGACTGCAATGGACACCTGTTTCAATGGGTAATTCAAGTCTAATCTCAAAAATATGAAAAGATCCGTGACCATAGTGAGGCAGAGCTTGAATCAGCGCACATTGCTATGGTTTGCTTTTATAAGAAAAAATGTTTCCTGCAGAGTAATTAGTAGGTATGTATATACATAGCCTGCATATCATGGTTGTTTCAAGTTAGTGAATTTATCATATAGTTTACCCTCCTCTTTCCCCACCAAGCGAGTTCGCCACCGAGCGCAGCAACTAATTCCCACGTAAATATCTCTTGACTGCAGCTTTAGCGGCCAATTGTTGCGTGAGAGAAGACCTCAAACTCGGGAGGTGGTGAACCCGCTTGGTGGTGGGGGGATTAGGGTATATGATTTAGGGCTCATTCGGAGAATATCTGGTTGGTTTGCAATCCATGGATAGCAACCAAATCAAAGTCAACCGAACGGGCCTTGAGCTGACATGCCCATACCAAGGCGATTCTAAAAGCCTCATCAAAACAAAAAACCTAGGAGCATTTACTAATCTTCACTTAGGATGCTGTGATCATCTATTTCAACCATATTGACATAGAACCTCCTATAGGCTAAGTGGACTTTTGAAAGATATTTTGTACACTCTTTAGGACCCTCTCTGTCATTAGGGGAAACCTGTTTGGTTGATTTAGTTTTGTGGTTGGGGCTCTGTTGGGTTTGCCGTATAAGCCAAGCCTCCCCAGGACCACGCTCACCTACAAAATGGCATGATTCAATGGAATAAACCAACCCCCTGGGTTGGCCTGTATATCTGCCTTCAGCCTAGCTAGAACCTATAACCACAAGTGCATTAGTGATTTGTGGGGTTCCTGTTATGTAGAACAGGTTCTATTCTGCCAACATTCCAACCCGGAGGTGGGGCGAGTGATAACTCGTGTTTTTGCGTAGTTATATTCGCATGTCTCAGAGCCTTTTAACTGCTGGGCTGAAGGGGAAGTCTTACGGCTTGGATAAAAAGTCGTAAAGTAGAGGTCTGTATTGATTTCTCGCTAGACTTTCTACCCAATTAGAATCTTCTATTAAACTCGTGCAGTTACAGTTGGTTTTATAAAATCCAACTGCACACATAGTAGAAAATACGACAGATTAACCTGGAGAGGAGGACATTTAGCTTAATTGGTGCCACTGGAATATTCCAAAGGGTCTAGAAACATACCAGAATACAGGTCCCAAATAAGCTGCCAACTTAATGTAATTTCGCAAGGTCTGTTTTAAGTTTTATAAAACCCATTGTAACTCCCTCTATTTATCGACATGATCCTTTTAGGGAAACCTTAATCGTAGCTCGGATTCGAGCTAAGCGATGCTATGTTGTAGTTTTTCTATTTTGTAAGCAGGGCTGTTTTCAACTAGATGTAGTGTTGTAGTGTCTCAAACATCTTCCTCTCTCCACTTACTTTGCAACTTACCATCCCACACACACACACCCCCCCAAATTCTCTAAGCCCCCTTACTACTCTCTCCACCCTAATTCGCCGCCAAAGTACCTAGTTTTCATCCATCCCATCCTACTATTTTAGGAGAAGGCTGCACCTCTAATCATAGTGGCTACGTTCATAGGTACATTAGCCAGTCTTAGCTATAGGAAACAGATCTAACCAGGTAAAAGCCTCGCTTCTCACCGCGTAATCTCATAGACTCGATATCATCACGCTTTACCACAGACTTTCTACTAGGCAATACCCATGGTCTCCTTGGCTGCTGACTTTTACTAACATTCATTTCCGATTAGGGCATTAGGGCATAAAATCAAGCCAAATTCTCAGGAAGTACATTTTAAGCTAGTGAAGCCCGTAAGACCTACCAATCCTGCTTGATAATTTCAATATTTGGAGCGAGACTCCTCCACCATTTTCGTCTACACCAAGTATTGGAAAGATCAGATCAGACGAAACCGAGAAAGATCACTTCCCCACCCAGAAATACATAAAAAGGAGGATAAAAAAACAATATCTCACCCACTAACATCCTCTTCAACTCCTTTTAGTCATGTCTCGACAGATAGTTCCTATGCCAGCGGAAAATGACCGCCATTTCATAATCCGCAGCCAGGACGACCAAGAGATTGGTTATAGGCCTCCCAGTCGCTCACCAAGCCCTGAGATCCCCCCTGGTTTCAAGCCAGAAGCCCCAAAAGAATCTGGACAGTTTCCTGGGTGTCATAATCTTGTTAGCTTGCTTGAGAGGCTGGCTGGTGCCAAAGCTTCTGACGCGATAATTGTTCCAGCTCGCAGCTGGGACCGCAATAATAAACATTGGGAGTATAAAGTTTCACTTCTTAAAAAAAAGCACAGAGAGGAACTGCAAGACAAAGAGCTTCAGCTCAAACAGAGATACGACGAGAAATACTCTGACGCAAAATACAGACAGCTTGTGCTTGAGAAAGAAGTAAGGGCGATGGAATTTGCGAAGAATGAGTCTCATGGTGTTCTGGGAAGAACTTTCCAAGACCATCAAAAGAATAAAGAGGCACTGGAGCAAAAATATGTCCACAAAGTTGAAGAGCTTGAGGCAAAACTCGCCGAGAGCGAAAAAAATGCAAAGACGCAGGCTAAAATGCTAGAGAAGAAAGACGAGGAGCTAGTGAAGAAAGACATAGAGTTGGCAAAGAAAGGCGAAGATCTGGATAAACAGAAAGAAATCAACAAGGCTATTCAAAATACCGTCAAAATGATGGGTGGTGGTGGGAATATGCATCACCCCAATGAGCTATCTCAACAGCTTGAACCACCCCGCCAATACCCAGAGCCTCAGCGATACTCCCAGATTCATCTTCAACAGCAGTCTCCTGCTCAGCAGCCTTCTGCTCAGCAGAACTATCCCCTTCACCCCGATCAGCAACCTCCCATTCAGCGGAACTACCCCGAGAATTGTCTCCCTCAGCAGCCTCCAATTCAGCATGACTATCCCCAGATTCACCCCCATCATCAGCCTCCTGTTCAGCAGCCTCATATCCAGCAGCTTCTTATTCAGCAGGACTGCCCCCAGAACCACCTCCCCCAACAGTCTCCCGTTCAGCGGAACTACTCTAAAAACCACCTCCCTCAGCAGCCTCCAATTCAGCAGGATTATACCCCCCACCATGACCAAAACTCTCCTGTTCAGCAGAACTACCCCAGGAACCACCTCCCCCAGCAGCCTCCAATTGAGAACCCCGCTGCGAGTGACTCAAGGTTTCCTCTCAGAGTTCCCAGAGTGCCTACAGGACAATTTATTGCGAACCCCCCTCTCTTAGAGAACCAGCAGAGCCTACAAGAGAATCATACCGCATTTACGGACCCAAGGGCCAACTGGGCTGCACCAAACGACGTACATCCGCATATGCACCCTAACGGAGGGGTCGAAGGAAACCAGCAATCTAGTTCAAGGCACTCCGCTTCTCACCAAGGTCCAAGTCCTGGACAATCACCGGCCCATGACAACGGGGGTATTGGCCGGGTCAATGGTCGTATTGATCCCCAAACCAAACCAAACCCCATTCTAAGTACTGGGGCGCAACACACAAGCCCCGGAAGATCAATTAACCGTGGAGGATCGCACTCAAATAGTCCCATTGCTGCTGCGGTAAAAAAGCGAGAACACTCACCAGAGCTTGACTATCCAGGACACCCTGCGCATCAAGTGGCCGTGCTTCCCGTAGAGGGTGACGGGAATGGATTAGTCGTGCACAATGTCCCTAGCAATGTTGCTGTTGGGAGTGAGGAAAACGCTAAAAAATTTAGGAGGGGTAAACGCCGAAAGTCTGAGGCCAAGGCGCCATCAGGGGGAATAACTACAAGTCCTAACGGGGCGAGAGGTCCCCTCATTGTCTCCGAAGCAGCCATGAGTATTATGGTCTCTTCGGAACGCCCAAGAAGGATTGATTTGGCAGTGCAAGCCGACTATAGCTGCCATTCGCACAAATATATCTTGAACAAGATACACGGAGGAAGACTGCATTCACTTGTAGTTAAGAGTGAGACTAGAGTTATTATCACCTTTGTAGACTCAGACGCTGCACTCTCCTTTTACAACCTCTATAATAATGGGCCGCCTTGTTACAAGCGGCATCATTTGAATGTGACTTGGGCGGAGATTCAAGGTCCCAATATTGACCATAATACTGCCCAGGAAATTCTAAGCGGAGCAACACGTTATATAAGAATTACCATATTTAGAAATTCGCCTGCATCTGAGGACACCCTGATGTCCCCATTGAGGTTTGAACCCAATGCCGTGTGGAAACACAACGTCTCAAAGACCGCCACCCAGACCACCATCAGTATCGAGTACGTCGATATTAGCAATGCTATCAAGGCAACTAAGATTTTCAAGTCTGGGAGACTCCCGAATTATGAGGATGCCGATGTCGAATATATTCTTGACCCTTATGAACACAGGGCTCCGGGGCCTACAACGTTTCCGGCGGCATGGGGAGTTGGAGAGCCCAACCCGCCCCCGCCCAGAGAGACCCAGTAGAGTTCATTGCGGCCGTTAAGTAGCGTAATGGCGGTTGATTGGCTGGTCTATCAGTATTGTTCATAGGGGTAGAAGAAAAGGAAATGGGCAACGAAAAATATGATGAAAAATGAAAATCTAGCGGAAAAAGGATGGGCAGGAATATAAAAAATCTGCCGGAAAAAGACGACGAGAAATATGGAAAACCGGTAGAAAAAAAGCGGGGAGGGGAAGGTAGCAATTGACATTTCTAGGGAGCAGGAAAGAGCCGGGTCTGTAACTGACGGAAATCAGAAATCGGAAATGGTTGGATTTATGATTGTTAGATACGGATTTACAACTTTCGGCCTGTAATCTAGTTCTAGTGTCCTTTAATAAACTCAGGGGCGGGTTACTGATTGTGGAATGGATCACTTGCCCATGGCTGGTGATAGCAGACTAGATCTAGAATATTATTAGGGATAGGTACTATTCACAGAAAGAGACTAATGATAGTGGTTCCAAGACATAGTAGTCACCACGACAGGCTTGGCACAAAACTACTATATGTACCATGCAGGCAGGTACTACGAACTTCACACCAGGAACCGGGATCTCGAACAAATATTGCGATGACCTTAGATTTATTTTTAATCTCAATCCCATAAAACAAGAATTACTGGCCCATAAAAATCCCAATTGCTCATATACATTATTTTTCTTAATATTTATCGTAAGAGGTCAACCCCTCCTCAATTGCTTTGATCCTGCAGTAGCAACAATCAGTCAGCAACACATCCCCACAACCAGGGTGTCAATGATCAAAGAAACACTTACTGCAACGCCAACAACCGGCTGAAATGCCGTGCAAAACCAAGATTTCCTACAACACCATTAGCAACTACCTCATCAAATTCCCAAATACTCAAAAGGAGGGACCACACATACCACCCATGCACCAAAACCCCTCACATCCACTTCTCCTCCACATCGTTTTAATCTCTCCCTCCTCATCGAGTCCCCAAACTGGCTTCACCTTCTCCCCGACCTCCTTCCCAAAGATCCTAATCGCGGTTGACTTCATATTATCATACCCAGTGGCCAACACTATTTCATCCGCTTCGATGACACTCCCGTCAGCAAACTCAATACCGTGAGGAAGAATCTGACTGATTTCCTGGCCCTGCTTGATGGCAATCTTGCGGTCGATGATGAGCTGCGAGGCGCCCACGTCGATGTAGTACCCGCCGCCGCGTTCCCAATACTTCATCACGAAGCCGGAGCCGAAGGAGCCGTTATCGAGCGCAAAGCCGGCGGACTGCAGACCGGAGAGGATCGCGACGTCGAGGGCGTTTATGCGGCGTGTGGTGGAGATGTGTAGGCGTTTTAGCACGGGACAGGTGGTGCCGTACATACTGATGTCTCCGTCCTCCACGGATGGCTACGGTATGTTAGAGTGCGACATATCTTTATTAAGGGGATTTTTATGTGAACTTACACCCCCATCATGAAACGTCGGCTTAATAAGTTCATCCATCCCCGCCTCACTCGACAGCACACACGTCGTCCCCCTCTGCACCATCGTCACATCCGCCCCCTGTTCATACCAGTCCTGCGCAATATCATGGGCACTATTACAGCATCCCACGATAACAACCTTCTTCCCCGTTGCCGGCTGTGGAGCGCCGGGGAATTGGGAACTGTGGCATATTCGGTCCCCCTTGAATGAACCAATCCCGGGGATTGCGGGGATATTGGGCTCGCCCGAGTGGCCGGTGGCCATGACGATGTGATGGGGGTGAAACACCCGTGTGGTCTGCCCGGAGGGGGTGGAGCGCACGATGGTGACGGTCCACTCTTTTTTGGCAGAGTCCCAGGTTGTGGAGGTCACGGTGCTGGACGTCCAGACGTTGAGCTCCATGCTGGAGGCGTATGACTCGAACCAGTCGCCAAGTTTGTCTTTGGGGGTGTAGACCTATCCTCCCATCCCATATAAGACATATATTCAAAATAGCCAGCACTCAAAAATAGGATATCTTACGGGCCAGTTTGGTGGAAACGGGATATACGGCAGATGGTCATAATGGACTCTATCATGAAGCACAAGTTGGTGGTACCGGTTTCGCCAGTTGTCGCCTATACGCTCGTTCTTGTCTATGATGAGTGTCTGCACGCCCAACATCTTGAGGCGAGCGCCGATTGTGAGACCACCTTGGCCAGCACCTGAAGTTATCATCGACATATTAGCTACCCACCAATACTCGAAACCTAAACCCACAACCAATACCTCTCCTCCCACCCACTCCCACCAACAAGAAAAGAGAATACTAACCCACAACCAGAACCACCGGCTCCACATCCCTAAACTCCCTCTCTGCCTCCCTCCTATCCTTCCAACTCAACCTCGACTTCCTAGCGCCATGGTCCACCCCATGCGGCCTCCTCTCATTCAACGGCTCCTCGTGCCCTCTCAATTCCTCCAAAGCCGTATATAGCGTATACGCCTTCGGGGTTCCTCCCTCCCCGTCCCGAAACAATCTTACTAATCCTCTCCCCGTCCCGAACTCGGTCGTGACCTTAAGATACGCCTGCACGACGGTATACTCCTCTCCTGGAATCAACGAGAGTACCGATACCTTCTGGGGATCAAGTTCGACGGTCTTGATCCGCGGGGTGGGGTTTGAGGCGAAGAAGGAGGAGATCTTGGGGGGTCCGTGGAAGGTGCGGTAATCCCAGGAGAGACAGAGGTGGTCGCGCCAATAGGAATTGGATAGGAAGACGGCGCTGAGGGCGCCTTCGTCTATGGGCTTGGAAGAGGAGAGGAGAGATTGGAAGGAGGTTACCCAGGTTTGGGCGATTGAGAGTTGTTCAGAGGCCTCTGAGGGTTTGATGGACCAGGTGGTGGGGGGCAGCTCGGCGGGTTGGATGTACCCGTCGGGGAGCTGCTTTTTGAGTTCTGGTACGGTGCCCATGGTTCAATTGCTTGGTGGCTAGCTAGTTATAAAGATTTATATAAAGATTAAGGAACTATGAAGAGGACAAGACGATGAGGACTGGTGAACGAAGGATCAATTACTGCTTCGACTACTTCTTATATATGCTTCCCAATACCGTCAATTAGTAAACACCAACACTCCCATCGGGAATTGCGCCGGCATTACTCGAGCTCCCCCATGAGATCTTGATTGACTGGATTGAAAAGCAAGAAGGGTTCAAAATCTGAATCAGTATCTATGCTACACACATAGGTAAATACCTACTCCCCTTCGTCCTGGCCAATCTATAGCGCCAATTCCACCTCTAGGGTCCACAGACTCATCCATAAAAAGAAAGCTGTCCCCAGGCACGAGCTCTCACCAGGTCCACGGCTCGAAATAGTAACCCGAATATCCTAAACTGGGTTGCCGAGGCTATTCTAAGCTAGGAGGGGCTTCTCCTATCTACATACGCTACCCCGCGATTTCTTTTTGTGGGGAACAAAGTGGGGTAGGTAGCTAGTGCAATGTGGGGGGGCTGGGCCGCAATTCTAATCAGAGGCATCTTAGACGGAGTGAGAGGTGAGGGCATCTAGGAAGGTAGTGATCCATTCGTTCCCCGCGCGGCGTGCGGTGCTCCTGAAGAGCATGATGTCAGGGATGTGGAGATGGGATGCGCCTTGGCAGAGAGACGCCTCGAAGGTCATGGGTTTTGGTTATGATTTAGTTGATGGCACAACTTACGAAGCAGCGGGTTCTAGAGTAGGGCTTTGGGGGTTATCGGACGAGTCTTGGAGAATTCTAAGTCGCCTAGAGAAAGGACCCTCTGTGAGCATGCAGTCCCAGACATCGCGTGGCGAGCTCCATTAACTCCTTTTATCCGCGCGAGTGAGTCCTCATGACCCTCCGTCGATGCACCGGAAGATACGCTTTGGGAACCCTAACCACCGGAAACCCAAATTGGGCCATTCCGCTCTCAGGGTCTGTAAATGGATCGTTATCAGAGCGGTAGGTGAGTGGGGAGCTTCGGGACGCTGCCGAGAGAGCCTCTGTGTCTTGATATGATAATTGGTTCCTGGTAAACGATAATTTAGGAATAATAGATAGGCGTCGTTAATAAAGGAGCAACAACTTGGAACAAACAGACGACACCCCGATCCTGCCGAGGACGAGATATGTAACCAGAGAAACGTGGTGGGTAAACGGACGGAACGATAAGTAATCTGTATATTGAAAGCACTCCGAGACTTGAAGCTTGAGAAGTACAGAAGTTATGGGCAGGAATGGTATCAGCTGAGCTGCACAGCGCCGGGACGAGACTTTGGTTAATGTTTCACCGTTGCAATAACGGGGTGGCTTCTCGTGAAAGTTAGGCAGTCCATTTTCGCCATCGGCGGTAAATCCTAACATTGATATGTAGGGAGTGTAACGGTGAATCAATTGAGCGAGAGGAACGAATTCCTCAATGAGGTGGCGTGGCCTCCGAGAACCTAGAGCGTACATATCCCAAAGTATATCCAGGCCCTTTCCCCACGATGTCAAACTTTATTTCCCCAAGTCGCGTGCCGCTATCGGGGGTCGGTTGCCAAGCTGCAGCTCCGAGAGCACAGAAGATGTGGCGGTGTTGGTGGGCGTGACGGGTATGTAGCACAGTTGTCGTATTGCGTGACGTGACTGATGATCCCTTTGGTCCGGAGATCGTGGGTTTATGGGTCAGATGGTCTAGATTATCGAGAATCGAGAATTATGGCTCGTTTCGCCTCGGTGGGTGGGTGTGTAAAGTTGAGTGGCGATAAATTTTAGAAGGGGAGCCTCAAGTCAAAACCCTAAACCATGGTTCTATCAAGCTAAATGTCGGTTTCTGCCAACGAGAATTCAACTTGACGTACTCACCCTCTAAGGTGAGTTGAGCTATAGACGTATGGCTCAATTAGCTCCTGGAGGGGGAAAAGTGGAGGAGTCCCGGTTGTCGAGTGATATATGATGATGGGAGCTCATCCCTTTTTTTTTTTTTTTTTAAGTAGATGGGAGGTTATCCTTGTGGAGGAAGGAGATGTCGAATGGAGTTTAGCGGTTTAATGTTGCTGCCCACTGGTTCCTTTTGGTTAGGCGCAGATGTTCTCTATATCTTTTATTATAGAGTTTGTCTTTTCTGCACAATAAAATAATAGAAACTTTGCGCAAATGGAGTCAACTCTATATCCTAGTTAGATAGTTGGCAGATGGTGGGATCAACACCAATTATGTTACTGGAAAATGGAGTTGGCTCTATTTACGCAAAGTATTGCATATTAATTTAAATATGAAGTTGCATACAGTACGTAATGAATTAAAAAAATATTAATTTACATTAGCACCACAGTGCCCTAGCTCTGCATACATATACAAAAGAAAGACCATCTATAAACAAAGGAACCCCTCTCTATCCTAACCACAACTCACCAACTCCTAAACCTCTCCCCCCGCTACCACCGCCCCCTCCCTATTCCTCTCCGTCAAATCCAGCGCCGTCGGGAACCTCGTATTTCTCCTCAACCATTTACCATACTTAAAGAACAACCACGGGACCGGCACAAACGCCACCGCAATAAACCCTACCAACACCCAATCAGCCCCGCCGTCATGTCATAAGTATACAAAAAGCCAATACCGGACCACTTACCTAGTAAACTCCCCGCCCACTCCGGTGTCATTACCCTATACATACTCGGCCCAAACAACGGGAACGCCATCGAAAACACCGACCTCAATATCGTATTCGCGGCAATCACACTTGCCGAGTACTCCAAATAACTCTCAGCTAGATAGCTGATCTGGCTAATAAATAGCACGACCATGCTCCATCCGAACGGAACACCGGACAACACTGGCACAATCCAATGCACACCGTTTCGTCCACCGCTCCATGCAAACCAAAAGATGCTGCCGGGGACTATTATCGCTGCGAGGATGGCGAGAGGCAGACGGCCCTCGGGGTATGTGCGTCGAGACCCTTTGAGACGGATATAAATGATGTTGGAGATGGCCCCCGTGGGGAAAGAGAGGAGCACGCCGAGCCCAATTCCGAGGAAGCAGAGGCCTGAGTTGCTAGAGCTGAAGTGGTAGCGGCCTTGGAAAATGAGGGGGTAGGCGCCGAAGTAGAGGTAGCTGTACCCCACCATATCCTATCAGTCTCACCAAAATACACCCGAAAAATCATAAAAAGAAAATGGCTCACATACAGAATGCCAAAAAGGAAGCTAATATACAGAGATACGAGCATGACCACGGGCTCAAACACCAGCATCTCCAATGGACGCCATATAGCGGTCCTAAATACATTCCCTTGTGCCTTTCTCCCACCGCTAGGGAGTGGCCGACCCAGTGCCGCTGCTTTCTTCTCAAGGAGAGTCGTGGCATAGGTTTCTGGAAGCCAGATGAGGTTTGGGGCGAGTACCCCGGACAGAATGAGCTGTGCCCAGAAGCTCCAGCGCCAGGGGTTGGGGCCGCCGGCGTACTCGGCAATGAAGCCCCCAACGATAGGGCCGGCGACGGGGCCGAGAAAGGCAGTCATTGTGAAGAGGCCAATAGGAGGGCCAAGCTCGTTGGCTATGTTATGATATCTTATCAGTATATATACTCATAACTAAATAAAGTATAGAGAGTATATCCAATGCTAGAGAGGGGGTATGTACGCAGCCATATATCAGAGATGGTCCCTCCAGCGACCGTCAATGACGGCGACCCAAATATCCCAACAAAGAACCGGCATATAATGAGCGTCTCAATGTTGTTTGCTGTACCACAGCCGATCTGGAAAGCGCAGAAGAGGAGCCAGGTGGGGATGTAGACTATTCGCCGGCCATAAACCTCGCTCATGGGTGCAAAGAAGAGTGGGCCCATAGAGAAGCCGAGGACGTAGCTGTGGAGTTTTAGTATCATTGTCTACCACTACTGTTTTTGAAAAATGTGAACCGGTATTATTAGGACGGGAATACGCACAAGCTTAGCCCTAAGGTCGCAACTACAGTCGAGACATTGAAGGAGTATGAGATGAATCCTATTCCGGGAGTGAATATCGAGGCCCCGATTGAGACGGCGAAGTTCATGAGACAGAATATGATCGTGATAAGCCATCCTTTAATTTTTTTTTCTTTCTGTTAAACCAATGCAAAAGCTAGGTGATATGAATTGGGATATACGTACTTTTTCCTTTAGTCCAATTATAAGGATTTTCGTTGCCGACAAGGGATAAAGTCTCTTCCTCTTCATTCTTAGGAGTTGTGATTATATCGCTGTCAAGAGGTACCGCTATATCATTATCACCGCCATTCTCGCCTTCGAGATAGAGCTTCTCGTGCTGCACATTTACAGTTGATGGCTCGGACATTTCCAATTGCAATTGAAAACCTGCTTGGCTGTTCACATTTCCATAATTCCAATTCCCCAGTACCTTATATAACCACATTTTTTTTTAATTTCACAAAAGCGCACTATCTCTCTCTCTCTATCTACAGTCCATAAAGCACCCCATCCCCATCCATGGCGGCCACCTAATAAAAATTCACCCGTCGTATCGAGGACTCGCCTACTTTAAGAAAATTACCCAGGATTGAACTCGCTTGTCCGGAGCGACATTAACCCGGAATCAGGGCTAGGGGTGGTCGGAGGCCGTTCTCGCCAAGATCTACCGCATGGGGGAAAGAAACTCGGATGTTGGTTCGGTGGGCCAATTGGGTGATTAGCAGTTTTGTTTTGGAGGATGGCTCTAGTACGGCACAAAATTCATCGGCGATGTGTAGGAAAGAAATGTGTAGTTGTCGCCTTGCGGGCGTCACGGTTAATGCACCGGTTAATGAATTGTGAACGATTAACCCACCGACATTTTACATGTGACGGCAAAGCCGATCCTTTACCTGCACTTGAACCGACGATTTCACGGGTCTCGGTCTCCTACACACTTTTTACACATTGCATACACATCGCCGGCCGTGGTACTAGGGAGATGTCGATATGATATCGCTAAATATGCCAGTAATGTCTCAGTAGATTGGTCAACTAGCTAAAGTATCAGGAGATGTATCAGTAAATTATAAAAGTATATATCACTAAAGATTCTAATCGGTGAAAGTATTGGGGGGAGGGGGGCGTTCATAAGTACCTATTATATAAGTAGCTGAAATGATCAGTATTTATGATAGAGTCCGAACTTGAGTCCTTCAGGATTGAGCTTCAGACTTTGCCGGCTTATCCAACATCTCAGATGCCAATATACGGATACTTATCATATGATTTCCGCAAATGGCCAGCTAAACAGTGTGATCTACAAAGTTTGATGTAAATCCATTTTCAAGTCCGGAATCATTAAAGATTGCTACTACTGCTCATTAGTCCAAACCTCAACCTTACACACTACGTGACATCTCCCTACCTCATACCTAACGATTTCACCAACAATTCACCCATCTAAACCGCCTTAACTGATGGCTTTCCCGATAATATACCCAGGCACGGCATTGACTTATCCTGATTGAACCTTAGGAAACCTTTATGAAATGGATCTATTAATGTGAGGTAAGTACTCGCATTACTAGAAAGAGATGTCGGCAGGTGATAGATCAAAGATGTCGAACAACGACAACACAGACATAATGAAGGCAGGGCTATCTCGGAGCCATGAACTAACCGAATAGACAGGCTTCACTACTGGGAAGAAGGCACACCCCCCAGGTACAAAGCAGGATTTTGTCGTTGCATACCGATAACGCTTCCTAGATATGCGAATGTACTGCTGATAAAACCGTCAGGTATGGTAGATACTATACTGGGGGTACTCACTTCCCGAAATATGCGTTCTTATAGGTGTATCCATATTGATAGCCGAAAATAATATGCAGCCGCGTATTATAGAATATTTATGAGGAGAAAATAAGCATCAGTACCCTACCTTATTCGATATTCTCTAAAATACGGAAGTTATGCATGTCGTATAGTGACCATCGCCTAGCTAAGAAAACCAGTGAGGGCACCAAACTAATATTCCACTGGATTCCACCCTAGAATAAGTATATCACAGCAAACTTGATGGTATTCAACTTTGGAAAGAACCTTCTATTATATAGGCGGTGTTATAATGCGTTATAAAGGCGTATATCCTTAAAATGAATACCCCCATTATATCATGTTGGAGGGGAAATTGTTAATGATATCAAGCATTATATTCCGTAGGTTATATTATCGTAGGTATTCTCGTCGGGCAATGAATCAAACAGAATTATATCATGGGTTATATCCTGAGTGAATGCATAAACTTGGATAAACAGTGGGTTAATGTATCATGTTATATCACGTAGATTGTATTTCAGTTAATCTGCCGGGTCAAATGTCACAGGTTGGAAAAAACAGAGGCCCGGACAGGTTATGTGTGACGCTGATACATTAACCAAGCGATTTCCAGGGGCAATGTATCGATTAATGTTTCAAGTGATACATTAACCGCCGTGGTATAGGCCTACATATCTGAGAGAATTCCCCACAAAGGACCTTTGTTGTGCAACTGAGGTTGTCTGGTGGTTGGACTCAATGATTACTTATCAGGCGAACTTCCTCGGCACCTCTACTTTACCTCTATCCAGAATTACGCAAAAAAGATCTAGCATTAGACAATTCTACGGCAACCAATCAAGATTTGTGCAACAGGTGGGTACAAAGGGGTGCTCAGTGCTAACTAATTAAAGTAGCTACGAAGATACTGTTACCGCATTTCAGTCGTCAACTACTTCATCCAGCACTCGAAGAGTCATACAGTGTATGTATGAGTCGGTATTTAAGAACCCCTGCAGCTATTGATTGGGCTGCTGCATACTTAGATACAGCTTCAACAACTACAAGGGGACCCAAAACTACAATTACAACTGCAATTGAGAGAGACAACAAGAATGGTTGGTATTACCGCAGCAGACTTTGACTACCTGGTCAAGGAGATCGACCGGATAGAACCCGAGAAGGAGCTCGGCCATTCGCTGAGGAAGCACTTTTATTTCGCGGACGGGTGGACAAATATCAATCATGGTGCGTATATAAAAGCACTTTCTGTTAATAAAGCTCTGTCTGTAGTGGAGTTGTTCAGCTCCACCCAATTGGGCCCTACAAGATGTCTAACACACCTCAGGCTCCTTCGGTACCTACCCCCGCCCCGTCGGCCGCGCCCTCCATGCCTTCCAGGCCGCCTCTGAGCAGCGCACCGACGAGTTCATCCGCACAACTTACCCCGAGCTCCTCACGCGCTCTCGTGCCCTCCTTGCAAAGTACCTCAATGTGCCCCTTCCCGAGCTCGTCTTTGTCCCCAATACCACCACGGGCATCAACACGGTACTCCGTAACCTAGTTTTTAAGCCTGGCGATAAGATAATCTACTTCGACTTCATATACAATGCGTGCAAGAACAGCGTTGAGTACATTGAGGAGACTACACCGGCGGTGGGAGTGAAGATACCATTTCTGTTTCCCGCGAGCGATGATGTCATTGTCGAGACGTTGAGAGAGGCGATTGTGAGGGAGCAGAAGAGTGGTGTGGTGAGGGTCGCAATATTTGATACCATCATAAGTGTGCCTGGCTTAAGGCTTCCATTTGAGAGGTTGGTCAAGGTCTGTAGAGACCTTGAGGTGCTGTCGCTTGTGGACGGCGCCCATGGCGTCGGGCATCTACGACTCGACTTGGGGAAGCTTGATGCCGACTTCTTTGTTAGCAACTGCCACAAGTAATTGTCTCTCTATCCCTTAAAATGCATATAAAATATTAACAGAAACTCTTACCAGATGGCTGTATGTCCCCCGTGGCTGCGCTGCCTTCCATGTCCCTCTCCGCAATCAACACCTAATCCGCAGCGCGCTCCCCACCTCCCATGGTTACATTCCCCCCACCCAAACCACACTCACCCACTCTCAAACCTGTTCGGACTCGAATAACTCCGATTACGTGACCATGTTCGAGTTTGTCGGTACCGTCGACAATTCACCTACTCTGTGCATACCTGTCGCCCTTCGTTTCCGAGAGGTCGTCTGCGGCGGCGAGGAGAAGATCATGGAGTATGCGCAGAAACTCGGAAAGCAAGGCGCGGAGCTTATCGCCAAGAAATTGGGAACAGAGGTGTTGCAAAGGAGCGAAGAGAGCTGTATGTGGAATGTACGGCTCCCGGTGATCGTGAAGGGCACGAGGGCGCCGAGGGAGGGAGAGACCGAGATTGATGCCGAGGCAATCCCAAAAATTAGGGACTGGGCTATGGCGAAAATTTACAATGAGTTTGATACTGGCATACCACTCATGGTGTATGCGGGTGAATGCTGGGCTAGGGTCTCTGGTCAGGCTTACCTTGAGCTCAATGATTTTGAGTTTGCTGCTGGGGTCCTGCAGAAGATTTGTGAGAGCATTAGGAAGAGAGAGTATACTAACGGGGAACCGAAGCTTTAGATGGTTAGTTTTTTTATTTAGATGTGTTAGAGTTAACGTTATGTCCCCAATATATTAGATAGATCTTGAGGCCTGTTTGGCAACAGATCAAAATGGCGTTTATAGGGGCGAAGCTCCGCTCCAACGACCTTTTTGTTAGGTGTGTTGACCCTTGAAAACTCCGTTTTACTACCGAATGGGCCTTAGTTGGCTATCACCAGGGGAGTGAGTTAATAGATGGTCTATCAATCCTAATGTATTTATTTTAATGTTTGTTGTGTGCATGCTTCCAAATAATAAGCTCGATTTTTTTTAAAAAAAAATACGTGCCACGGCCGACCTGTAGAATTATTAGTGTCTATCATGAATTATCACTCGGCATTTGTTGCAAAGGAGGATGATGCCTAAGATATTCTACCACTGAGGACTACTGATGGGTATTTATAAGGTAGCCCCCTAAAGATACCGCTTACCATAAAGACAGTAATAGATGCTTGGTGACTAAATGACTGCTATCCAGTCATCAAGAATACAGCACACTTTCGTATGTGGTGGAAAGCCATATATCCACATCCACTAAAGCAGGAGCCAACGGTCTTATTGGTCTGTCCCTCCACTGCGGGAAAGATGAATGCATTGCACGTAATTAGTAAAAGTCCTGTTTTACACCACAGACTCAGAGGAGACGGCTTTTGGTTCGGGGTTTTAAGGCTCTAGCACTCCCACTCTCCCTGGTAAAACGTTCTGCGCGAAATTAGGCTCGAGAGGCGGATGAAATTCAAGATTACAATGTAAAGAAGGTTTTAGGGAGTTTTCGATAATTCATCATGTGGATGGGCTGAGATGTGTTGGCGGATGTCAAAACCAAGTGGGCAAATACATCACGTGTCCAAGAATATGAGCTAGAAAAGGGGATGATATATTGTTTTAAAGCCTTGAAGCTCTTCTTCACATTTCATCAGAGTAATTTTATTTGGCTACCTAGTACCTACCTAGAGAAGTGTAATGGAGCAATGATTCGTTATTAAGCCTGGCTCGTAGATCAGTTCCTATAACTAACTAGCCCATAGCCATGAAATGACGTACCTTTACTAGTAAGTAGATGCCTCAAAGAAGCTCTCAGCACCCTTTGCCTGAGATCGACATCTTCGAGCCTCTCTTTACATTGATGTGCTCATGAATACAACCATTCACTAAGCGATGGCGGGAACTTGACAAATTCCACAATGGTGAAAAGGGTAGAGTAGAGTAGCCAAGCTTTTCATTGGATCGAGTCCCTTGTCAATGACAGTATGGGAACAAGCTAACTAATCTGCTTCTCAGTCTCATTAAATCTCACTCGACACTAAGACACCATGGAACTAAAGCCACAAAGTTCCCCTGGGTCAGTGCGGGGTAGGTTGAGGCTCTTTTGATGGAGATTTTAGGTTTGGGCCTAGTAGAGAAGAAGCGATAAGCGAGGGAACCTTTCTTCCTGCATAGCCGGGATCCTGGCAAGGAAGAATAATAAGATCCGAAACGTAGGCGACACGTAGGGCCTTAGATATCCCCCCCCTTGGTAAAGTATTCTACGGATCTGTGGATCCACGGTACAAGGGATGACGACCTGGTTTTTGTTTTTGTTGGACAGTCAGGGCGGAATGTTTCAAGCACGCATACATCGCCGGTGACACATATGATATCTTCTGAGAGAAATTCAGCGAGCCCAAAGTGTCTCGCGGTTTCACTTGGAGCCTGTGATTTCATCCCGAACGGATAGTTTGGACAAGGTATGCGACCTCACGCCCCTCCCACTATAATGCGAGTGACTGTTCATGAAGTGACCAAAGCACATGTCAACGATAAAAGAAGTGATATGAGTGTGCACCTACCACACACTTTGAGACAAGACTGCATATGGGTGCACAGTGCATTGTAGGGTTTCTTCTCTCAAGAGGACACCTATCCTCAAAAATTATGCAGGTGAAGCAGAGTTTTTTTTTTTTTTTTCCCTCCACATTTTGGCGGTGGCCGTGACTGGTGCTGACGCGTTCTGGGAGGCCTGATCTGATTTGGATGTAAACATGACAACGAGTGATCCAGAGTGATGCCAAGAGAGATTTCTACATCTCGAATGTTCCAGGACGGAATGTAGAGCGATGTTTTATTAGTCTTGACCGTTGATGAAGGAGCCACTTGGCACCGTTGAAGCGCTCGGATGTACCGTACCCTGTGAATTAAAGGATTTGAGACCAGTTACATGTGTGGAGGTACCTCCTACATGATATACTTTTAGGCTTGTCGGGGCTCAAACAAATATTACGCGAATGAAACTTTCATTAAGCGAGATATAACTTTTGCGGCGCTTCATGATACTGTCGATACCGTCTGAGAATAGTGTTCGGGTTAAAAGAAGATGTTCCCTTATCTGTGTTAGCTAGATTAGATAAAGGTTGCCAAGGGATTATTTTTAGTGTTGTAGCGAGAGAGAGAGAGAGAGAGAGAGAGAGAGAGAGATAGCGACCTTGCAGCCATTTGAGGCGAGGTCGTCTTTGAGGCCCCGCAGACTAGGCCGCATGTGGCTGAAAAGAGGCCCGTTTCTGGTTGGAGGGGGTGAAACGTCACCGTGGCTTCTTCGTAATTCTTTTCTTTTCCGGACCAGAAAAATGAGAAAAGCTGTTTTGCTCTCTGTCAGAGCTGGAGAGGCCTGTAGAAATGTGGATTTGTATCTGTAGAGCAGGTAGTGTGACATTATTAAAAGGTAGAGCTTATGTGGTCATAAATTCTATTGACCAAGATGTCGGTTTTATATCGATTAATTGCCTGCTGAGGTGCTCGCGTGGGAGTGGATTCTACTAATACGTTTCCCTTCTTTTCTCCGCAAGGGTTCCAAGTGTGAGTTTCTCTCTCTCGGCTGATCAGTGTGACGACATCCCTTTCCGGATTTTCCCAGCCCTCTCTACAAACCTCCTTCCTTCCCTCTTTTTTTCCCCTTCCTCTCCATCATCCTCCCTTTTATCTATCCTCTTCCCCCCCATCCTTCAACTCATAACTGCTACAAGTGTAAACAACAAACCAGAGTAATCTCCCCCCGCAATACCGCCGAACTCATCAACCCTCTCAAAATAAACATTACCCATATCTAGAAACAATGGCACAACCTGCTGTTGACCCCAATGAACCTCTTCCGCAACGCCTGATGGTGCTTGTACAAACACTTCAATTTCCCTGGTTTATCGGGTGAGTAGCTCTTGAATGCCTGTTTTCTCATGATAGAGCGTTTGCTTACGTTTAGAGGATAATATCAGTCATCTTGTACTACTCCTAACAACTTTCCGTTATGCGGTTGCCGCTCTTAAGTTCTCAACGGGCACAATGGGGGCCTCTATTGCATACCGCATCGGTTTCTTGTCAGCGGCGGTTCCCTATGGTATCGTCGTTTACAAGGCCTACAAGTCAAAATTGAAGGCCGGCCAGCTCCCAACAGGCCAGCATGGTGTGATCCAAATTCTCTCGGATGACAATGTGCAATACTTGTGTAAGTGCTCAATTTTATGTCTCTCCCCTATCAAGAGTCAAGGGAGGAAGATTTTTTTTTTTTTGCAAAATCGTGGGGTGAAAATTTGCGTATATAAATGCTTACTTGTCCAAAATCTAGTCATGTCTCTTGTATGGCTCTATTCTAAGCCAATCTTCTACGCGCTCCTCCCATTCGCTGTTTACAGCACCTTCCACTTCTTGACTTACCTCCGAGCAAACCTCATCCCGGTCTTAATTCCTGCATCTACCTCGCCTGCCGGAAACAAGGGACCCACCTCAGCTGTTTCTGAGGCTATCGCCAACTTCGTCAAGAACAACTTCGATTATTCTATGCACCTTGTTGCCAACCTCGAGCTCTTTTTGTGGCTCCGCATCTTTGCTGGCGCCATCATCTTCAAGAATTCATGGATCCTTCTCGCCATCTACACCGCTTTCCTCCGTATTCGCTTTGCTCAGAGCTCTTTCGTCAGGAATGCTGTCAAGGGACTTGAGAGGAGAGGTGATGCCATCATGGCTGATGCAAACATTCCCGAGGGCGCGAGATCTGCTTGGGGAATCGTCAAGACCGGTGTCAAGAGCTTTGGTGATGTTTCGGATCTGAGCAAATTCATTTCTACCGCTCCTGCCTCAAACGGCGCCGCTAGAAAGACCCAGTAAATATGCAATGGTATCTGAAGGTAGAGCAGCAAAGCTGCTGGATTCGGACGATTAGGAGGGATCGGGGCGGATAGATGTTAGTATGGCGACAAGGAAAAAAGAGTAGTACCGTGAATACACTTTCTATCGATCTCTTTTTCATATCTGAAACGGACCTTTTTGTTTCTGCGCATACTTTCTACGAGTTTCATTGGTCGGGGTGTTTTCCTTGCGTTTCACACTTCTGAACTTAGGTTTGGTGTTTGTGGATAGGAGAAAAAAAACTTTTTGAATTCGGGTAGTAGTTAGTCCTATTGTTTGTACCGATTGGTTCTCTAATATATTTGGAGTACTTCTTGTTTGATTCTGATAATTAACAGCCCTTGATCATTCATCCTGCCCGCTGCTCTTATGTACCTGCATGGTCCTGGGGCGGCCTGTGCCTGCCCGTCTGTACCGTGACGTCCTAATCCCAGCACTAGGTGGAAAGCTATCTCGCTAAGTGAACTAGCTCCCGGGTGAAATGAGCGTAGGGCACATGGTTCGGGTACTCTACACCTACAGCTCATAGTGCTTCCTTTGACATGTTTTACTTCAAGAGAGCAGACGGTGGTGATCAGTCTTGGAGCTGGTGGGCCGTCGAGTGATTGATCATGAGCTATTGGTGGCTGCTAGCGCACCTGAGCTCGTACTAGACCCGAGGGCTTGGGAGCTCATGTGACTTTGAACTGTTAGGGAGGTATTTTGAGAGCCGTGGCGGAAATGTAGATCATGGGTCTGAATATTGGGCGGGGTTCAGGGGTGATGGAACCCGCTGAATTTGTTTCGTAGGTGTTTATTTGGCAAGCCCCCCTTCCCCGGTTTTGAGTCATGGACTGGATGGTTTACTCAGCTCCTGCGAATATACACTGGGACGTGATTCCTAAGAGCCACGAGAGAGAGGCTAAAGTGCTTTCTGCTGCGTAGAAGAGCATGATCCCTTATTATCTATTGTATCCTCAGGTGCCCAAGTGTCACAGGCATATGAGATGTAATGAGATATGTAGTTTGGCATTTCATGCTTTTGCCCTAGAGAACGTTTGTTCCTGCACTTGTGCCTGTAGAGAGAGATGTGTTCTAGATCTCCCCTTTCCTTATCTCACCGGTTCTCTTTAAAATCCAAGCCTGATAAGGATAGTTATGTGAACTCTCTCGTTTTCGCTTTCTGTAGCACTGTCACATGGGAATTGTAACCTAATAAAGCTTGTCAGTGACCTATCAAACAATCAACTCTACGAAGCACAGCTGGAATAGCCCTTTGTGTTCCTCTTCACTTTAGAGATGAGGTGCAATATGTACCACTGTTGACTGAGTCTCCAACCAAATCACAGCCTGGACATATCAATCAATCCTCACTCTCCTGTAGCAGATCCCTTCCCCTTTATAGCGCTCCTCCCAATAACGCTACCCCCCCCCCATCCCCAGAACCCCAGAAAATTCAAACTAACAACCTCGGGTTTCCGCCCACTACCAAGGCCCTAAGCTCCGTATCTCCTCCACCCCCGCAAACGCACCCCGCAGTCGGGCCCGCGGTATTACCGAGTCCGGTTAATCCTCCATAGTACTAGTTAAGCTCGGTATATCCCCGGATCCCTGGGGGCGCCGTACCTAACCCTGGGTTGGGGAGTATAATAATTTGGTGGTGTCTACGGGGCACCCGAGGGCCTCCTAGCTGGGAGAGTAAAGGTCCCGTACGTCCGGACAGCCAGAGTGCAGGTTAGCTGGCCAGTGGTGTAGGAGCTCTGTCTAGATTGAGGATTGGGTGGGTTGGGGGCGCTGGGGAGTGGGAGACAGGTTTAGCTGATGATGATCGTCTGCTAGGTATTGCGTATTGCTGATGCTATAAAAGCCCAGGTACCAACCAACACCGTCGAGGTAAACAGGAAGGATTCGAACTGAAGCTCAACTCTCCACTCAACTTTATTTCACCAACCAGCAAAAATGACAGACCCTCAAGGAATCGCGCACACTCACTCACTCACATCTCCAACAGCCTTTTGGGACACTCATGGTCGTCAACTAGACTGGGAGACACCATACACACAACCTCTGCAGCACGATGAAGCCTCCGCATCATGGACATGGTTCCCAGGCGGCAAGATATCGGCGACCTACAACCTTATCACACGGCACGTACTTGCGGGAAATGGCGAGCGAACAGCAATTATCTGGGACTCACCCGTCACGGGGATGAAGCGGCGCATCTCATACCGCGAGCTTCAGGAGGAGGTGGAAATATTCGCGGAGGTACTTAGACAGAGAGGTGTAGGCCGAGGGGATCGTGTGCTGGTTTATAGTATGTTCTCCCTACTTTGGGGGTGGATCGTGAAGCTGCTGTGTTGGGTGGTGGGGGCCATGGATAGGGCGCTGTTTAAAGTGGTGGAGGAGGGTCAATGATTGTTGAGCGTTTTTATTTGCCCCGTTTTGTAGCCACTATAGATACCATAGATCTACTTTATTCCTTCTACTTTAATTATTAGACTACTTACCATCTACCTATCTCTCATCCTATCCTCTGTTCTTAATGACCTGACAGTGTAAATGCTAATGTCCGTTTATCCATCCAGTGCCAATGATTCCAGAATGCCAAATCGCCCTATTAGCTATCACACATCTCGGCGCCATCCACTGTGTGGTTTTTGGTGGTTTTGCCCCCGCTGAATGCAGCAAGCGTATTGATTCAGCCGAGCCCAAAATCGTGCTCACGGCCTCGTGCGGCATTGAAGGTGGTGCAGGAGGAAAGAGAAGGGTCATCCCGTATCTGCCTCTGGTATGTGCAAATTCGATCCTGTCCCTTCAGGGACATCAACTAATGCGGAGATGGATACATAGGTAAGAGAGGCACTGGACAAGAGTAACCATAAACCTCAAACCACCTTATTATGGCAGAGGGAGGAGATGTATCAAGCTCTGGACAAAGGACGCGGAGAACTCGCATGGAACAAACTGGTGAGGTCCGAAAAAGTCAGGAGGGGTATGACCGGCGTAGGAAGGGTTGAGGATGCAGGAAATACCGCGGTAAAGAGAGCCAAGGCCCCTGGCGGAGGATGGGTAGAGATTGGAGAAGCTTTCCCAAGTGAGGATCCACAGTATATCATCTATACCAGTGGTAAGTACCATTCCAGTAACCCATATTTAAGAACGCTGCTGATACACCATTATAGGAACTACTGGCAAGCCAAAGGGTGTGGTCCGGACCCTCGGTGGACACCTCGTCGGCCTTCAATACACGGCAACGGCCTTATTCGCCCTCACGCCTACCTCAACAATATTCTGTGCCTCAGACCTTGGTTGGGTCGTGGGCCACTCTTACATCCATTACTCGCCGTTCCTGCTCGGTGCCACCTCCATCCTCTTTGAGGGCAAACCCATTGGAACTCCTAATGCTGCAACATTCTGGCGTATCGTAGAAGAGCACAAGGTCGATATTCTGTCCACAGCGCCAACAGCTCTCCGCGCAATTCACCGCGAGGACCCAGAGCTAAAGGGTATTGCAGAACATGATGTTTCATCCCTCAAAGCACTCTTCCTTGCTGGTGAGCGCAGTGAAGCTGGAATTGTAGACCTCTACCAAAAACGAATTTGGGGCGGATACGACGGGGCTGGTACCATCGTCGACAACTGGTGGAGCAGTGAGTCCGGCTCACCCATGACAGGTGTCTGTCTCGGCTTTTCACCGCGGCCACGCATTAAGCCAGGCTCTGCTGGTCGTCCACTCCCAGGCTGGGACATTCGCATTGTGGACGACGATGGCAAGCGTATAACTGAGGCGGGTAAGATGGGAAACATTGTTCTCGGCCTTCCACTTGCGCCCACTGGCTTCCGAAGCCTCTGGACAGACGACGGCATGGAGTTATATAATAAAGCTTATAAAAAACGCTTTGGCAAAGACGTCCTTGATACGGGAGACGCTGGATACATTGATGCTGACGGGTTTGTGAATGTCATGAGCCGCACTGACGATGTCATTAATGTTGCTGCTCACCGTTTCTCGACCGGCGCTATGGAGGGTGTTGTCCTCGGTCATGCTGGGGTCGGAGAGGCTTATGTTGTTCCATGCCCAGACAGCCTTAAAGGGCATGTTCCGTTTGGATTCCTTGTTCTTGAAGAGTCGCTACAGAGCATGGATGAGGGCTTGTTGCTGAAGGAGGTGAATGACTTGGTTAGGAAGGAGATTGGGCCAATTGCTATCTTGGGTGGCTTGGTGGTTCTGACGAAAGTTCCAAGGACGAGGAGTGGGAAGACGTTGAGAAGGGTCATGAGGGAAGTGTTGGAGGGAGTGGTGGCGGGCGGAGATGGGAAGGTGGAGGTCCCGCCCACGATCGATGATGTTAGCAGCGTGGAGAGTGTAAGGAATGCGGTGACGAAGTGGTGGAAGGCGAGGGGCGGGGTGGTGAAGGCAAAGATGTAGGTTTGGAGTTGGTGGGAATTAGCGTTTTTCTTTTTTTTTATATAGGTTTACAGCTAGCCGTTTCTTTTTTTTTTTTTTTTTTTTTGTGTGGTGTACTCATATTTAAATTTTCAATACACAAACTTCCCCCTCCTTACATGTATGAATTAAGATGAAGTTGTGAAAAACAAAATTTCAACTACTCAGGTAAAGAACGAAGGTAGACACAGGGTTGCGACGATTTTCGACTTGCTACTCATTCGAGTGATATCATGTGATTTCAAGCAAAAAAACTACAGCGTTAGACGACCGAAAGTTAAATTCCAATCATCAACCGCCAAAGATGGACCCTAACCCGCCCCTCCATATAGCCAGGACAGTCCATTAAAAGGTAAAGCTACAACACTAATTATAACCATGTAACCTTCAGGCTAAGCCCAACCTAACAAACACAACGGCTTGAACAGACCATATTCTTGGATCTCTTAGCCACCTCATAGAAGCTACATGAGTGGAAGGAGATAACACATATCTGGTTTATCTGCACCGAAGGTAGATGATGGATGAATTTTGCATAACTACATGTAGGAGCCATAAACCCCCACGGGAAAGAACCAAGGCAGAGACCAGTGTTTGGTGGCAGTAGGGAAAATACATATCTATACCAAAATTATTTTGTATTGATTTGGTGGAAAGTCCTTTGTGTCAAGTTGCAAAGATCAGAGAGTAGATGACAGAGCACCCACAGATATGTAAAGTACACGTAGCTGGTATTATAATGATAACAGGTTAAATTGCCAGATAGTCAAAATGGTATTGCTCCAAAATATATGTGGTATGACAACTGTCCCTTTTAAATCCCACGTATAAACATAGAGCTTCTTCCGTCCTTCTAACCAACTCCACCGCCCAACACCCCCAACGAACAGCATCTACTTCGTTCCGAGACAAATGCCTTGGGACTAGACTTTTCTAGCTCCTTTGTTTCTTGACATTCATGCTCGCAGCCCCACTGACTTGTACCACGCGAGAAAAACCAATACAAATGTCTGGCCAGTTGCCTATTTGCAACTCTAACGCTTTTTTTTGTTGGCGGTTGGAACTCTCGTCTCTGATTCCGCCTCATTAATCAATACCCAGCCGTAAGTCACCTACCTCATAATATGTGTATACGGATGAAAATTCTGACTATAAAATTAGTACTCCGTTATTCTTGTGGGACGGAAGTACTATGGGCCTCGTTGAGGGCTCCAAGCCCGAATACGTAACGTGTGGAAGGCGAAGGGTGTAGTGCCGAAATCCTTGAGCGTTGCTGTTGATGGATTGGAAGAGAACAACTTTGGTGACCCCGACGTGATTATCGAAGGGGAATCCATCACCATCATCTCTCTCTCTCCCTCTCTCTCCCTCAAAGTGCCCTCTTCCAATCCATCAACAGCGCCCCGTCTTGACAATGTTGGGTGTACGGTTCGTAAACCTCCCTTCTTTCTACATTTAGGGTGATAGTAGCTAACGATAGAAGGCTAAGAGTGCGACCTTCTAGCAGGGCTAAATAGATTCATGTTTCTCTTGAAACAAACACGCGAAATGTGTTGCCAGACCGAGAGGATCCATCCCGAATTCCTCTCATTCTCCTCTTTCTACGAGGATGCAAGATGTACCACGACTTCACCCATGGCAACACATGTAGGCAGCCCCCGGAGAGTGTTGAGAACAGAAGGCAGAGTACAGATAAACGAGGTTAAACGAGGTCACATAGCTAGCCTCATGACTTTCGAAGGGAGGCTATATAAGGTGGTAAATACACTTCGGAGGCCGTAGTGTATACTCTCTTTCTTATTTTGTAGCTAATGTCCTTCATGTCATTGAGGTTCAAGTTGAGCGCAGGCTTTGTTTCGTCGCTTTTCTCCTCAGGCTGTACTATTGGGGATAGGAGGAGACCTCGATCAATAATCAGTAACTCATCTTTGAAACACGTCTATACTCATCCTCTACAGCAGAGGTATTCTTGTAATTACTTTGGCATTGGGCACTGAAGTAGATATCCCAACTATTCGGTCAGTATTACACCTTAAATGTCCACATTGCTCTGTGAATTTCACGCAAGGGATTCTCCCATCCCATCCGCCTAGGGCTCGGGTTGGGATGTCAAGGCGAGATAGCAAAGACGTAGCTTAGAAGACTAGAAAAAACTCAGTCCGTACCACTCGCTAGCTGTTGATTCATCAAGTTTATAGACAGCTGAGGAGGCACCACCAAAGCAGTGTACTTTAAGGATAAAAGGGCGCTTGTTACTCTAGTAGGTCAGCTACATATGTATACCTCATTTCGGCATGCACGTAATAAAACAAAAATACTCTTATCTGCTACCGTCTCTTTTTGTCTTTAATACAGGCACCTCCATTTATAACCATTTCAGTGCACTGTGAGGCCCCATCCAGAAGAACCGTTGCATGTCGTCCTGTTCGGGACTAGTTAGTTAGTCGTATGCGAGTGAGATACTATGAGCGAGCCAACAATCATGGAATTAATCCCAAAGAGAGAGAAAAGCAATACAGAGTCACTGGCACAGAAATTGGTTTTGAAACACTTAATAAATTCGTTACTATCTATCATTCTACATTCCTATTCCCATCCCAATCCCATCCCATCCTGATCCCAAACCAGCCAATACAAAAGGAAAAAGAAAAAGAAAAACCATTCCCGAACAAATGAAACTCATAATTTAATCAAGACACCGCTTACCACCAAGCAGAGAAGCGAGGACCACGGAGGGGGCCACGAGGAGCCTTGCGGCGGGGTCCCATGGGACCGCCGAAGCGGCCAGGGCCCTGCTTGAGCTCGACCTGGAGAAGAGCAACGAGGACGTCCTCGGGGCGCTTGCAGCCGCCCTCTTTCTTGACGTCACGCTTGTAGATGGGGACCTGCTCGTCGGCGGGAGCGTCAACGTATTCGTCAGCGGGGGCGTCGACAAACTCGTCGGCTGGAGCGTCTACTGATTCGTCGGCTGGGGCGTCGACATATTCGTCTGCTGGGGCGTCTACTGATTCGTCGGCAGGGGCGTCCACATATTCGTCTGCTGGAGCGTCTACTGATTCGTCGGCGGGGGCGTCCACGAATTCATCTGCTGGGGCGTCCACGGACTCATCTGCTGGGGCATCGACAAACTCGTCTGCTGGAGCATCGACCGATTCGTCGGCTGGGGCGTCGACAAACTCGTCTGCTGGGGCTTCTACTGATTCGTCGGCTGGGGCGTCGACATATTCGTCTGCTGGAGCATCCACTGATTCGTCTGCTGGGGCGTCGACATATTCATCTGCTGGGGCCTCGACCGATTCGTCTGCTGGGGCGTCGACATATTCGTCTGCTGGGGCGTCTACTGATTCGTCGGCAGGGGCATCCACATATTCGTCTGCTGGAGCGTCGACAGACTCATCCGCTGGAGCGTCGACATATTCATCCGCAGGAGCATCCACAGATTCGTCGGCGGGGGCATCCAAAGAGCGCTTGTTCTTGCTCTCCTTCTTTGCGTTGTCAACCACCTTCTTGAGTGTCTCGATGTAGCGCTCAATCTTCCTGACGAATGCCTTGTTGTTTGGCTTGGGCTCGGCCTTGATGTGGATGTTCGTGTACTTTGCGTCCTTGAATGCCTTCTGTAGCTGCTGCATGACCTTGTCCGCGTTCTGGTCGGGCTTGGTGTTGTTCTTGTTGTTGGGGGCGTCCCATTCTGCCAAGCAGCGCTTGAGGTCCATGTTGGCGAGGACGGCCTGGGGGATGATGTAGGGGTGCTTCTCCTCGCCGGTGGCCTTGCGCATGACGTCGGGACGGAAGCGCATGCTGGGGGTGGGAGTGGCAATGACCTGGTTGGCGCAGAAGGCGATGATCATGGCGGCGGTGGCAGCGGTGAGTCTCATTTTGATTGATTTGGTTGTGTGGAAAAGTCTTTTAAAAAAAGGGATTGAAAGTAAAGGTGGTGGTGGACTGGAAAGGTCGTGAGAAAGAAACCGTGAATGTAGAAAAAATGATAGAGTGAAACAAAAAACTAAGCACAGCTCAGAAAAGTGTTGAAGAGTGACTAAAGGAGTGACTGGAAAGAAAGTAAAAAAAGGAAAGTAGTCGTTGCCGGAACGAGTGATTGGTAGTGAAGTGAATGTAGAAGTGAGTGAGGATGGGAGAGAAAGAAAGTCTGATTCGGGGAGTTTGTGGTCGTATATAAACGCTTCTGTGTAGCATATAATTTCCTCATCCTTCACCGTCGACTATGGAGGTTGGGATGGAAAGTCGTTTTTCGGAGCCCGGTGAGGGTCGGTCGTACGTAGTTGCGGCGTGGAGAGGCGGATGGGGGGGGGAGGGGGGGGGGTTGCTGTACCACATGAGCGCCACACTGCAAATAGTAAGTAATTGTACTTGCTGCGGGAGTTGGAGGGATTACTGTGACAGGGGATGATGCGGTGGATCTCTGGTACGTTGTCTTGGTGGTGGGCCCCACGCAGAATAGTGAGATCAATATCTGCCCTTTGATGGTGGGATCAATATCTGCCCTTTGCGAGACGGATTGAACATGTAGATTGTAGGCACAGTGTGTAGACATCCCATAGATTCTCCATCGGATGTGGCAGTTTTACCGAACAGATCTCGTTCTCCAAATTATCAATTGGACAGAGAGCCCAGTCCCATCGCATCAGAACCATCGTCCATGATGTTTCGACATCCAGTACTAGTATTCATGCCAACTGCAATTTCACAATTCCTATCCAGTTAGCCCAAGTACATTTCCATACAAGCAACTAGAATACATACATACAGACCATACCCGCACATTCATTCTCCCGGTTGGCGGTCAGCACCCAACATCAAATGTTTCCTAGTACTTACATGTAAGTACGTACCAAACTACGCTACACCCACCGGCGGGGCATGAATGTATTCGATGCATAAACAAAGTGGCCAAGGGAGAAAGGTAGGTCCAAAACGGTCTCGGGCTAAACAGGCTAAACCAAAGCGAGCGCACAGTAAGCCTAAGCTAAGCCTCTTTTCGGTTGGTCGGTCGGACCGACCCCGGCCCGTACTTTACGTTCTCGCTTCGGGTTCTATGAATAGCCCCGGCGTAGAGTACTTGAGGTGGCTGGGTGAGTTCTCTCCGTATTCTAGAAGAAAGGTTGGTGGATGGGTGAATGGGTGGATCGGCAGGGCCGGATGTCGATTAGGCAGTTCTGCTGCTGTGCCGCATGGCGCAGATGACGCCGCATCAGGAATGTGATTTGGACGGTAGGGTGCGGTGTGGTGGTGGTAATTATAGAGTGGGGTGTGGAGAGTGCGTAGAGTGATGTGGTTGTGTGTGTGTTTGGGTGATTAGTGGTGGTTGTGGTGGTTGTGGTTGTGGTTGTGGTGCATGGGATGTCACTCGGATTTGGCTCGCGATAAAGTAAAATGCGCTAAAGTGTAGAGAGCGGTGCACGCTGTCAATGGGGGTAGACGTGGTTATTTTCTGCCTTTGCCAAACAAAAGGGGGAGTAGTCCAACAAGCAATAAGCAGCTCCGCTATCGCAATCGTAGGAACAAATAGTACAGAAACTACTAGAGCGAGGTATTCACACACAGAGTAACTACATGCACCCAATCTCACTCTCCGATAAAGCCACTACATAGAAGAAACAGGGCACATCTCCTAATCTCATGCCCAGAATCAAGTCAAAAACAGTCTGGGAACAAGACTACACATTTCCCTACCAAATATGACCTCTCCAACAGATCCAAAGCCCAAAACGAGTGACCAACCGTGACCCCCACCTGCAACTCCGAACTCCCAATCCCTTCCCTTCGCAAGAGCCACCGATTATTAATACACACCACAGCCCACCCCTGTAGCGACAAGTATGTAATCTTATCGATCTTATCATCCACCCCTTAGACATTAGATAGGATATAACGACATGACAAACGGCCCTTTTCCGGATAACCGCCGGCTGACCTGCGCTGTTAATAACCCATCCCTAGCACGGGGGGTTGTGACGGCGGTTAGGACCATTAATGGCGATATTACCTGTTTGGGAATGGCCATTAGTTACCCAAGTTCATAGACCGGTTACTACACTGCCAAAACTAATATGTAGGTGGGATATGTACTGTTAAAAGTCAGGAGTCAGGGCGGGGTACAAGTGATTGGTATATAATGGGTATTCATTTTAGTATGGTGGTTATGTCATAGTAAGTTCCTAATACCTCGCGGCCCGCCCCGAATTTTGACTTGTAGGTATATGTACTAGCTAAATCTTTATCAATAGGACGGGGGTGGGACCTAGGCAAGGTGACAAGTGCAGGGTTGGCAACCACCTCGTCCTATTGATAAAAGTTTGGCAAGTATTTAAGCCGCACCGCAATGACGTTTTTCTTGGGCGGTCAGCAATTTACTGACAGCCTAGGGGGTAGATACATGTAGACAAGTTATCCGCGAATTCATCAGAGCTTTCCAAGAGAAACAATTCGCGGGCGCCATCGTGCGGGGTGGGCACATACATACATACATACATACATACATACATACATACATACATACACTAGAGTACATGTAGTATCTGAGATAGGCAAAAGCCTTGCCAGGACCTACTCGAGTTAAGCGTATCCGCTCCGAAACCTGTACGTACGCCGATCACCAGCCAACATGTTGTACCCACCTTAGTCAACTGTAGACTACCCTGCACAAGCCACCCTAGAACACGAGTCACAGGTATGAGTACATGTAGTCACGTCTTTCAACGCCCTTGGGATACATGCGACTCGCTTCCAGGAGTGGGCTCAGGTCCGGCATGCATCATTGGACGTAGAGGGGAACGATTCGTGACCCGGTGGACTAGAGTCTTTGGACAAAGCCCCCGCAGAGAGAAGGAGGAGGAGAGAAGGTCATAAAGAGTCGTGGTGAGTAGAGGGGGGAGAAAGGAGTGAATATGTAGAGTGTGAAGGCATAGATGGCTATACAGATCCTCGGGAGGTAAGACTGGTTTTCATCATGTTGGGGGAGAGCTTTTCAGCAACGTTGGTTTTTATTTCCTATCCCCTTTGTCCTGTTGCAAGTGTTGAGCGTGTATGGGGGGGGGGGGGTACCATAATCGTGAGGTCGCATGCACATATGTAAAGACTCAGACTCCGGTAGGTGGCCAAATACGAGTGAGATTCTGTGATTCCACTACAAACATATATATATAGCCAGAAGGCATAACCCCTCTCTCTTCCTCAAGAGAAAGAATTCCTCGCTCTCCTTTTACCCCCCAAAAACTTCCCTCTCACCTCACGTAGAGGCGCTCCTCCCCAAGTCTTGGCCAGCAACTTATGTAGCCACCAAAACGTAGCCACCACCTCCCCACCCTCTCCCAGCACAACTCCTGCCCTCAACTCTCAGAAAAAAAAAGAAACCCCAACCCCCCAACCCCCCAACCCCCCTCTAGCCCTCAACCCTAAAGTCGGCCAAATTTCCAAATACCCATCCTTGGCACTGTTTCCCAACATCTATATAAACCCCCTCTCCCTCGCCCTCCTCTGCCACTCAGCACACTCACCAGAAGGCATCAGATACTCCCCTGCTTCCCCTGTTGGCCATATGGTCAAAAGGGAAGCGGATCACCACCTGATGTCTTCTATTTTTCTTCTCTCCCGACCCCTTTCGTGGTTGGGAGGGCAATCTAGCCTCCCTTGGGCCTCTGAGCGAGATTCTCAGAGTGACCCAAGGGGACTTTTTTATGTTGGGTCGTTTTGGCCGTGGTTGTGGGAAAGGAAGGCCTCTCTCGGTCCCTTGGGGGACCGGGAGAGGCCTTTTTTGCGTTGGGCTGTGCTGTGGCTTCGTGGAGGGATTAGAAGGATAAGACGCGGAATTTCTTTATGTCACGAGTGCATTCTTTGCTCGAGTTCGGGCTTCAGTCGCTTCCCCCCCCGCCCGCTGCGAGTTGGTTACTTGGGCTGATAAGTATATAGATTTGTTGAAATCTTGTATTCTTTTTTTTTTTGGAGGGGAGGTGGTTTATATCTCCGAGATCAAAGCCTAAGAATACCAGTAAGCTGTGCATAGCCAAACTCCCATATGATCTGTACCGCCGTCAAGAGAGAACCCGGCTTGCTCCAAAACTCATCGGTACCTCGCTCGAGAGAATGTCATTCCAGGTAGCATTTTATATGTTCCCTACCATGACCCATCTTTAATCGAATCGGAATGTACCTTCAGGTCTCATGTATCTCTGGATGGGTCACAACCCACTCACACAGAGTAGTGTTGTTTGACAACAAATGCACCCAAGTGCATGTCCAGCAGCGTGGCTCACAAACGAATGTGGCTAACAGAGCAAGCTAACACACATAGTTTCACTCTATTCAAGAGGGCTGGCCGATAAGGTAGAGAGAGAGGATCATGTGCTTTGCGGTATTGTATGCTATGCATTTACATACCGTAGTCCTAGATAGATGTTTGGCGCCACCATGATCCTCTCTCTACCTTATCGTCCAGCCCTCTTGAATAGAGTGCAACTACGTGTTCTCCTTTTACTTTTCCATCAAGGGCCTTTAAAACCCCCGAGTCCAATTCCCAACCCATTCCCCATTCCCGAGTAAAAAGAAAAAGAAAAAAAAAACCTTGTTGATCGCTGAACCGAAACCCCCCTCATCTCCCCACCCCGTGCGCTATCGCAATACCGGCGTCTTGGTATCGGGGAATGGCCTGTCTATCGAGAAATAGGTTTCCCCACCGACCTTTTCAAGATTGGCCAATGGTGTTGTGGTTGGAAGGGGGGGGGGGGGCGGCCAAGATGTGTACCTGATAGCGGGGGCAACGGCGGCGGGATTGGATTTGTTGCTCAACGGCTTGGATACCAAAACGTCGATCAGTATCTATCTGGAAATGAAGCGATTGATTCGGTTATCCGTTTCTGTGTGTGTGTGTGGGGGGGGGGGGGGCTGCTTCCGTCTTTATGTCACGTAGTATAATTAAAATGCAGCTGCTCACTCACTACTGAGCGCTTGACACAAATATAAGAGTTTACATCTCAGCCCACGGCATAACGACTGGTAGGCAACACACCGTTTATCAGGTGGCTCAATCAAATTAATCAGTTGGTCCTTTCTACAATAGGGCTCAGTAAAGGTACATGACATACAAACACAGTCTCGTTCCCAGACCCCATCGGTATTTTTTTGGTGGTGACGACCTCAACCAACTCAAGTATCTACACATCTAAACACCAAACCCACGAACCCACCCACCACACCTCCCCCAACACCCACACACCCACCCATATTCTCTCTCCAAGATACCCGCACCGAGTGACACCCCATGAAACAGCACGCACATCCTATCGCGAACCTTGCAGCTGCAGGGAGGTTAGGTTAGGTCAGGTTAGGTTAGGTTAGGCAGCTCAATGGTTGCCACAACCACCTGTCAGTCAGTCAGTCAGTAAGTCAGTCAGTCAGTAAGTCAGTCAGTCAGTCCAGTGATCCAACCTCGGCTAGATCCCCGACTACCCCTGCCAGCAGATCGAAGCAGGCTGCTTATATACGCTGAACAAAGGATTACAACAATCCCCACAACCAATTCCCCCCCCTCACAGCTAATTCTTACCGTGATCATGAGCTAATCCGCACTACTGCACTCCCCCCGCCCTTACCAATGGGAGGATAAGCATATATCAGCCATTTCATTTCATTTCATTTGTGCGCTCTTCACCAATGCCTGATCTAGATCTGTGTACTTACAGGCCGAGCAAGATCCTTCGAGGACTAGGAAGGACTAGGAAGGACTAGGAAGGACTAGGACGGCCAGTGGTGCCGGGGGATTCTCTCTATATAATTTGATGATGATAACAATAATATACTCGCCATTGTCTAGTGCACATATACACATATACCTACAAGACCTATCTATATTTCATTATATATATCTACATCTGCACCCCCCACAATCTCTCTCCTCTCCCACCAACAAGTGACAGTACAAACAAACCCACCACGCTGATATCAATACCATCCATATACCCACAATGCCCGTCTTCATCGAGCAATCTGGCACAGGTCGAGACTCCCGCGTGAACCCCGCGCACCTCAACCCACTCCCACGGCTGTCCCCACACCCACCCAACAAGTCCTCCGACGGGCACGAATGCCACGAGGTCGTCATCGTAGGCGCGTAAGATGCCCCCCCCCCCCCAAATCATAGTCCATAATCCCCCCATATATAGTCCATCTCTAACATCCATACCTACAGCGGCCCCGCCGGCATAATGACCTCCGTGTGTCTCGCCCGCTACGGGATCACCTCCGTCCTCACGGTCGACGAGAAGCCCGCGCAGCTACACGCTGGACAAGCGGACGGTCTTCAGCCGAGGACGCTCGAGGTCCTGCAGTCGCTTGATCTGGCGCACGAGGTGCTCACGCAGGGGTGCCAGATGCATGAAGTGGGGTTCTGGAATCCGGGTGATGGTGGCGCGGGGATTGTCCGCACGGCGTTTGTGAGGGATGTGGCGGTCCCCGCGAGGTATCCGCATGAGGTCACGATCCACCAGGGACGGATCGAACGTATCTTGAATGAGGATTTGGAGAGGAGTGGGAATAGCGTGCAGAGGGGGTGGAGGGTCAAAGGGTGGAGTTTTGAGGAGGGGGATGAGGAGTTTCCGGTGCTGGTGAGGATGGTGAAGGGGGAGGAGGACGGGGAGGAGAGAGTGGTGAGGACTAGGTATTTGGTGGGTGCGGATGGGGCGCATAGTACCGTGAGGGAGGGGATGGGGTTGAAGTTGGAGGGGGATCATACGGATCATGTTTGGTGAGTGATATTACATGAGTGATATATCGACTGGTACACTGACTATATATATCTGAATTATAGGGGCGTAATGGACGCTGTGGTCAAGACGGACTTTCCAGATATCAGAAAGAGATGTGCAATCGTAAGTCTGCCAAATTTGATCAATTATATCCACTTTGATTCAAAACATATACTCATATATCCCCACCATTAGCACTCCAGCACCGGCTCCATCATGATCATCCCCCGCGAGCGCATCTCTGGCAACAAAGTCCTCACTCGCATCTACTGCCAAATGGAGGACGAAGTCGAACGGGACCCATCCCTGACCGGCCCCTCCTCCGCCTCTACCGACCCCGTCTCCGCCAAAGCGGCGGCCAAACAACGCCGCTCCAAAGTGACCCTCGAGCGCATCATCTCCCAGAGCCAGAAAGTGCTGGCCCCCTACGCAATCTCGTTCGCCGACGTCGACTGGTGGGCAGCATACCAGATTGGCCAGCGCGTAACGGACCACTTTTCCACCGCCGATGGGAACGGGGTTCTCAGGGTCCATATCGCGGGCGACGCATGCCACACCCATAGTCCCAAGGCAGGGCAGGGAATGAATGTGTCCATGATGGATGGATTCAATCTTGCCTGGAAGCTCGCGCACGTAGTCAACGGCCTTTCGGCGGATGGCACGGATCTGGTGGCCACGTATGAGCATGAACGGCTCGACATTGCCCGTCAGCTTATCGCCTTTGACACCGAGTTCTCGTCAATGTTTAGCGGCAAGATTGGCGCCGAGAGCGAGCTCACGCACGAGCAGTTTGTGAAGGTGTTTAGCACCGGCAGCGGCTTTACGAGTGGGTGTGGGATCCAGTATCGTGAGGGATTGCTTGTGTCTCCGCCCACACCAATGCCGGAGACTATCACCGCAAGCCCAGAGAGTGGCCTGCTCGTCCCAGGTCGCAGATTAATGAACGTGCGCACTATGCGCTTCGCGGATGCCAACCCTCGCGACATCCACGACGACCTCATAACCTCAGGGCGCTACCGCATCATCACCCTCCTCCCAAAGTCCTTTAGGGAGACACCAGCCTCATTCTCAGACGCAATCACGGGGCTTGTAGAGAGGCTGCCGGGACGGTTCATCGGCGGCGTTGTCGAGAGCGTGGTTGTGTTTTCCGGGGAGAGGGGGGATCTGGAGTGGACGGACTTTCCAGAGTGTGTGAGGGAGCGCAGTGAGTGGTTGCTACTGGGCGATCACTATGGCTGTGTGTATGAGACGTGGGGGGTTGATGGGGAGAAGGGGGCGGTAGTAGTGGTCAGGCCGGATGGGTATGTGGGTTGTATTTCAGCGGGGCTAGACCAGGCGGGGGCGGGCAAGTATCTGGAGGGGGTGCTGAAGACTGTAGGGCGGTCTGTGGAGTAGATAGCCCCTTTTAGTTCTTTTTTTTTTTTTTCTTTTTTCTTTTTTGTTTTTTTGTGCCTTGGCAATAAATAAATTTCACTGTTATATCCAAGATTTGATATCAAGTACATGATGTACCTGAGATGTACTCCCGCTTCCTCGGCCGCTCTTTGCCATGGCTTGGCCCCGCCGAAAACCCATACACGCCATATACCGAGATACAACAATACCTACACACATGTACCCCGCACATCATGTCCACCCACGTTCGAAAACCGGTACGGATCCACACCGCACGTGTAAGTACCTACTTACTTCCTTACTTACATATATCCCCACCCACCCACCCACCCATCCCCGGATATCTGCCCTATCCCGACATCACCGCCAACGTCTTCCTGACATCACCGCTCCCGCCAGGAACGGGCACGCAGCAAGTTGGGGTATTTCGCATGTGATTGTCTGTATTCTGGAAGTGTCCTCCACGCGAGTTAGAGGACTCTCTCCTTACTCCATGCGTTCGCCCCTGGCGTATCGTATCGTATGTAGAGTGCATTACACCACGAGTTGGCAAATCCCACTCCCTCCCACCCATCTCTTCCTCTCCAACCCTGTTTCTTCTCTCCTCTTCGCCATCATCACATCACTTCATACCCCGCGGCCCCCCCACCCACCCTCCGCAGAAAAGCTTAAAAGCCACACGCCGGTCAACACATAACCCTAACCCTGGGTGTCGAGTGAGAATGTGTGATGGGTGTAAGGGGTGGGGGTGGTATGAGTGATGGTGGGGTGGGTGTACATGTAGTGCAGTGGAGGACGGGTCAGGTCAGGTCAGTGGGGTAGTGCATGGAATGGATCTGGCTGGATGTGGGTCACTCACTGTGTTTCTTGGTGAAGTTTCGGGAGAGGGTATTCCTTGTTTTTTTTTTTTTTTTTTTTTTTTTTTTTTCTCTTCGGCAGGTAGGTAGGTAGCCTGGGGTGTACTACTAGACCAGAGCAGAGCAGAGCAGAGTATTGTGTGATGTGACGGGGAGTTTCCTGTATAGGAGATGTTTCCGGCTCCCTTCCATTCCATTCCCTTCCCTTCCTTCCCCCCCTTAACTATGTATGTCTTTCCAGGGCGTTCCATGCAGCGGCTTAAGCTTCAGTAGCATATATGTACTGTACTTTACATATGGGGTGCTTGGCCCTTACTTCAATTCCGGCCGGTCCCACGTCGCACCTATTACTCTGCTGTGCATACTCAACATACTCTACCACGGGGAATGCGGCCGCGAATCGGGGTGGATGGCGTTTTCAAGACCTAGGGTGTGTGGGAGGGAGGACTTTCCCCTTCTTTGATCTGTCTTGTACTGCACTGTGGTTGAGTTGTGCTGGCCGGGGGGGGGGGGGGTTGTGTCCGGTGTGTATATCGATAGCTAGGATATGATGGTATGATATCCCATCGAGTATCGTATCATGCCACGACGTGACGCCGATATGATGATGGGATGCTCCGTCAGCCTTGCAGCTAGCTGGGAAATAGAGTTTTTTTTCTCTCTCTCTCTGCTGTGTGATGCCAGAGACGATAATTCTGATTGATTGGCTTTTTGAAACCGGCTGGCTGACTGACTGACTGACTGACTGACTGACTGACTGACTGACTGACTGACTGACTGACTGACTGACTATGATTGACTGTGCTATGCTGTACGCCTAGCTAGCTAGTCAACTAGCTATCAACCGCCGCAAAACATAACATAGCGTGCAACAAGAATCTAAACCCATTCCAACCCGTACATAGAGTTACGTGTGTACGTACGAGCCATGACATGACATGATGTTTCCAAAAAGAGAAGAGAAAAGAAAGTCACTTCGAACCTCCGAGGGGCCAAGACGACGTCGTAATGCCTCTTCTTCTTCTTCTGAGAGATAACTACTATCTATCTATACGCGCACACTCAAACAAAAGCTCTCTCCCTGCCCGGCCGTCAACCAACCAACCAACCAACCAACCAACCAACCATATCAATGCATCCGTCTTGTAATTCTCCAGATGCGCTGATCGCCCATGTATGTCTGCACCACGACCGATACCCCAATTACATACTTGCAAGACAAGGCAAGAGTTACAGACAGACACAAGGCAATGTCGACTCCGAACTCTGCCAAGCACCACCCAATAATGCAATTCACGTCTACCCACGCAGCCCAAAAAGCAAATCATCATAATAATAATTCACCAGTGGATAGATATCTCAAATACATTGCTTTTTTCCCCTCTCAAAAAAAAAAAAAAACCAAAACCATGGACCCGTAAAACCAATTACTCACTCGCTCACCCCCCATTACTTAGAAAAAGCAAATCAAGCAACCATGAACCCTTTTTTTTTTTTTTTTTTTTTTATTTTTAATCCAGATATGTAGATGTACGTCGTCGGCCCAAGACTTCTTGGCCTACATGGCCGGGGGCCAGGCCAAGCCTTGACATTACGTATATCTCATCATCCTCCGCCACAGCTGGCTGCTGGAGGTAGGTAGGCTGCGGCCGTCTGGGCATATATTTTCTCGGCGCGGCGGCGGTGGTGGTGGTTAATTTTGCGCTGCCTGCTGGCATTACGTTACATACGTACGTGGGAGATGACATGACGGGCCGGCCAGGCCAAGAGCGTACAACGTATCATGGGGGTGTGGCAGTGTTTCTAGCTCATGTATGTAAAGCAGCTAGCCCAGGAGACGGCGAGCATCGCAAGAAGTGAATGCCATGCGGTGGTGGTGATGGTTGGCGGTTGACGGGACGGCTGGCGGTTCGCCAGTGAAAACAAGACTACTACTAGTAGTAGTAACGCAATTGTATATATGGTTCAAGGAAAATTTATTCTCAGTCAGTTCCTAGAGCTGTTCCACATCACATCGATAAGGCTCTCTCTAGCTCCACACCCGCCCGCCCATGGGCGCATCGGTGGAACACACACGGAAGAATCTCCCTACCATACGTCTCACCCATAGATATAGAAAAAAATCCACTCGTTAATCTCCCTTTGATCGTTTTACCTTCCCGCGCGCTCGCGTTTAAAAATAGTGTAACGGGCTCTGCTGCACGGACGGAGGAACGTTGACTACATTTCCTTGTATATACATGCACATCTACAGACCCTTTCCCTAGCCCAGGTATATACAATCCCCATAGGATGGCCGAGAACATCCCCCAAGACGGACGCGTCATTCCCATGCGGTTGGGCTCAATAGAAAATTAGAATAGACAGCCTTTCTTTCTTCTTTCTCTACTGCCTTGCCTTGTCCCCCCCCCCCCCCCCCCCCCCCCTTTAGCCTCTATATATCAAACACCAGCACGGAGGCTTGGGGGTGATTCTCTTCGGGACAAGCCTACGAATGCAGGTTCACCTTGAGCCAAGGCGCGAATGACGAAGTCCAGCGTTCTTGGCGCAGCGAGTGATTCGCCGTGACGGGTTGGGGTTGGCTTGCCTCTTGAACGGATGTAGGCGAGGATGCGAGCGAGGATGGATGGGCGGGCCCGAGTGATGGGTATCGATCCTGAATGATATTCTGGATTTTACCCAGCGAGGCTCGGCGCCGTTTGGTTAATCTAGATTGTTTTCCCGTGATAATCGATCAGGATCAGCCCAGCAAGGAGAAAGAGGGGAGCGGGGGACAGGTTTGGGATATGGTTTTCATGATCAATAGGGAAGTGGCAGTTGAAACAAATCGTAACGAGAAAGGAGGTCAAGTGACGTGGTTCCTATCATTGGTCGGAAAGAAAGGAGAAAGTATGTAGGGGACAAAGTATGTAACCAGGTGGTAAGTGTGTTTGTTTCTCGAGTATGAGTAGTAATACTCTAGAGATAATGTGTGTAGGTAGTAGAGTAGCTAGCTAGAGTACATGAATGTTCCCCAAACACCCTTCTCCCTTCCTGGGTAAAAAAAAATAACCAAAGAAAATATAGCCGTCGACCGGTCGTGTGTCATGGTATCAATAAGAGAGATGAAAAAACAAAGGGAAAACAGCCCCCCGGGCAAAGAAAGTAAGTGACGAAGAGCACGCCCGAATACGAACTGAGCTTCTTCCGTACACGAAAAAAAGTAGGTAAAGCAAATAACCCCCTCCCAAACCCAGACAGAATGAAAAAAAAAAAAAAGATAAAAAAAAAAAAGCGAAAGAAAATCAAACTCCGCGAAACCCCGTATTTCCCCAACCGGCCCCAAAGCAAATCCAGCTTAAAAAAACAAATTCAAACCCGTTCGCTCCGTGGAAAAAAAAACACCGTAAAAAAATTGTACGAGATGGAAAAAACGATGGATGGAGAAAAGGAAAAAGAAAAAACGCCGCGCTGTAAAGATATTGTATCCGCTCCCATAGAATTTATGAAAAAAAGGGCAAGAAAAAGCGGTTTAAAATCAAAATCAAAAGGCTACAAAATAAAATGTTAGCGAAATTCTTATGCGCATAGTGGGAATAGAGACATACCTTATGATAGCGCCTAATACTGATTATGAGTCCATAGATGAAACCCTCTTTGGCTTTTCAGTGCTGTACTTCTTGAGGAGTTTTGATGGTTTCCATCTCTTTGACAGACTCCTCCTGCTACTCCTCTCGGCCTCTTCATTTGAGCTAGCGATACTTGTCTGTGATGCCTATATTCATCGCCACAATTAGCCTCTATTCAAACTCTAAGCAAACAATCACAATAACTTACCGAACTGGCAGCCGACGAGGTTGTATCCATCTTGACAATAAACCCATAATTCCTCGACTCCATGCGCATCATCTCCTCGTCGCGGCAGCGTTGGCGATACAGATCCCCCTCGGGCCCCGGCATATACCATTCCTGCGCAGCGCGACGAGCATGCAACGTCTCCATGAAAGCAGTGAAGCCTGGGTCGTTTTCCTCCTCGCTACTTGAGTCGTTGTCGCGGAAAAGACGGGTGATGAGGTTTGTGAGCATTTTTAATTGATTTCTTTTCTTTTCTTTTCTTTTCTTTTCTTCTTCTTTCTTTAGATTGCACAAGCAACTAAAAGCTTATAGCGATGAGATGAGAAGCGTTAATAATGAGGCTCTTTGATCTGATCTGGATGTAGTGTTGATTGATGGATGTGGTGTAAGGGTAGTTTAGTTAATGGTGGGGGGGGGGGGTAGCTGGTAGGAGGTATCGTGGGATTTGGATCGTGAGTTTATTTCCTTTTTGTTGGTGATGGCTAGTGGGTTCGTGATCGTGGGATGCGTGAAGTAGGATGTGGGTTTTATTATTGCCCTGCGGCGTGCGTACTACGTTGCTACTAGTAGTGCGGTGTTATTATTGTAGTGTGGTTGGCCGGTCCAAGGTCCGATTAATTGTATCGATGCGATCTGTCGAGCAGGAAGAGTTGAAAGCAGGGCGGTGAGGTAGTTAGCTATATACTCCAGCCTAGTGGGACACCCCCGATCGATTGTGTGCAGTATCAATAGAACGGTTTCGAGCGAGCGCAGCCCATATTGTGGTTGTCCATCCATATTTCATTCAAGAACCAGTAAGTGAGGCTCATGAGGCATTTTCCGTCTCACTCACCTCACTCACCTCACTCACTTACTCCCTACATACTCACTCATTCACTTTTTCTGGTTACGGTACACCCGTCTCAACCTCGCGTGTTCGGATATGTCCATAAGTGTTTTTTTTTAGAGCCATTTCCCTGTTTCTGGGTGAAGGGAGCGACCAAAAGAAAAAAAGGGAGGGGTGGCATGGCATAGACAAGTGCGTGAGCGAGCGAGTGGGTGTGAGAGGGTGGCATGCCCCATTACTGGTCACGAACAGAGGAGTAAATGATATCAAAGTTGCGCTTCCTTTTCCTCAACGAACCGGGGTATTGGAACGAACCACATAGTGGGGTAACTAAATACGTGGCACGGTAGTGGTCAAACGACACAGACGGGGGGGAAGCTGGATTTTCTATTGAACTTTCAAAGAGATAATATAATAAAATCTCCACGGTCTATTTTTCCATTTATCTTTTTGTTGATCTTTTTTTTATTCATGAGGAGTTTTCTTAACAAATTCCCCCTTCTTTTTTTTTTTCTTTCTTTCTTTCTTTCTTTTTTTTCTTCCCTTCCTCTTCTTTTTTAACCCACGAAAGACACTTTCAGGCGCACAAGGCAACGGAGGCGGTGATGGTGATGGTGGTGGCCATGAGCATAATGGCAATGCATGGAAACCTAGAATAAGCTCTATTTACCCTCTGCACAAGATCCAGGGCAACCCTTTCAAGGAAGAGGAAACGTGCCCTCTGGGACTCATGTTAAGAATGCATCCCTCAGTGCAATGTGTGGTGTGCTATCTTGAAACATAGTAGTAGAAATGCTGTGAGGTAAGGGTTTTTAATTTTTGGGTACGGTATCAGTTTAGATAGGCAAGCACCAATACAACCAAACGCACTCTAAAGGGGTTAGGCTGCACCCAATGTGGACTCGATCAATTGCGAAGCATTGGAGACCCACGTGTGGTGTCTGCCACTTTACGATGTAAATTTTATGTGAGCGTAAAGAAGTGCGAGTTGAGCTTCTTACTCTAGTAAAGTACCTGCCCTGCCTGCTCTGCCTGCTCTGCCTATTCCTAGAAGTGAGTAGAGTTAGGTAGGTAACTAGAGTAGGGCGTAGATACCTAGTAATGTGTAATGCAACGGCACGCCATAATAAATAATTTGGTATTCTACTTTACCGGTATATTATGATGTTCGGCAAATGATATCTTTTGAAATATTTCTTGGCCCCCCTTACTCCACCTCCTCCCTCAGCTGCTGCAACAGCAAGCAAGCAACCAAGCAAGCAAGCAAGCAAGCAGCAAGCAAGCAGCCTGCTTAAGCTTCCTTCCCCTCAACCCAGGCGGATTGGAAATTGGGATTTTTATCAGCCAAACTATGACCACGTGCATGAAGTCCCTCTAGCCAGATGAAAAATAAGTTACATAATAGATGATTCGTTCTTCCTGCCCGCTCCAAGGAAAAAGGGAGGAGAAAAGAAAGAAAAGAAAAAAAAAAAAAAAAAAAAAAAGACTACCCATGGACCCAGCGGCTGTTCGGAATTATATTATTTGGCCTGGCTTATGATTGTTGATTGTTGATTGTTGCGTAATGTATGATTCGTTTTCGTTCTTTCTACGTACAAAAAATATACTCCTAGCTATATTTGATTATTGATCTCCTCCAGGCTTTTCAAGACGGAATCTTCGGGTCCACCCCCCTAGCTTCAAGACCAATATTCATTCAAGTTGGGCGCCACAATCACATCGCCACTGGTAGGGTAAGGGTCTCTAGACATATTACCGTTTTCTTTTCTCTGGACCCTGCCTGAGAAACTTGGCTAGCTTCTGGCAATTATAATAGGGCAGGTTATCCTTGGTAGGAACAAAGGTACCGAAATCTGGTGTAATGTTTCATTCTCCCCCCTGCGCACCCCATGGAGCCCTGGACCCGCGACCGCAGCAGGCAGTCTCTCTGTGGGGACCCGATCATATCGGGGAGTCGGGAAGTTGATAGGTTGAGGCCAAGTCGGATCAACGGTAATAAGCAAATAGAAAAGAAAAGAAAATAATAAAAGGGTCCTCCATACTTTACCGAGGTACATATGTATTTTAAAGTGTAGGCAGGACCGCAGGTTATTGGAGTTTGGATTCATCGGCTTTGACGCTGTCCATCTGAACTTTGGCGAATCAGTTCGGTACTGAGATAGGGTCCATGTGAGTAACCCTTATCTCGGCTTCCTAAAGTTTTCCTCCGTTTGCCCAACTGCAACACCGGAATTTTCGTCGTACCGAAATCCTGGGATCGTTTTAGAACTTTGATTGAGGTGGGGGTTAGAAACAAAACAACTTATCAAATAATAACAAAAAAAAAAAATCCCCCTCCAAACAAAACATATCACCCTTCACTCCACACCACCACTTCTCAAAAACATCCCACAGCTATGGCCACCACCACCACCACCACCACCACCACCACCACCACCACCACCACAACCCCAACGAGGATCAATGTTTCGCTTCCCCAGCTCGCTAAAATGATTGATCATTCCCTCCTCCACCCCACAATGACCGACGCAGAAATTCGTGAGGGTCTCGAGCTTAGTAAAAAGTACAAGGTCGCAACTGCCTGCGTCAAGCCCTATTCTATCCCATTGGCTCGTGAGATCCTCTCCGGCAGTGGAGTACTGATCTGTCCCGTCATCGGTTTCCCCCACGGAAATAGCACAACTGCCATCAAGGTCCAAGAGGCAGCTGCTGCCGTGGAATCGGGAGGCGATGAGATAGACATGGTTGTCAATGTCGGCAAGGTCTTGGGTGGTGATTGGGACTACGTTACAGAGGAGATCCGACAGATTAATCAAGTGGTTGTGGAGAAGGGTTCTATCCTCAAGGTTATCTTTGAAAACGATTACCTGAACGAAGACCATATCGCCAGGCTGTGCGGAATCTGCTCCGACCTTGGCGTTGCATTCGTCAAAACCTCGACGGGGTACGGTTTCGTCAAACAGCCAAACGGGTTTTACTCATATGATGGTGCAACGTTTCCACATTTGAAGCTGATGCGGGAGAAGTCGGCTTCGAAGGTGCAAATCAAGGCGGCCGGGGGAGTACGAACATTGGATGATCTGTTGAGGGTTGCAGCCCTTGGTGTGACGAGGGTTGGGGCTACTGCAACAGCGGCAATTCTTAAAGAGGCAGAAAAAAGAGGCATTGGGGAAGAACCAGTAGAAGTTGAGGTTAGGTTTGATTGATGTTACACCAGTCTCTATGTTCCTGAGCGGAGCGGGTGCCCGTGGAAGATGTGATAGTAGCATTTGGCTTAAAAATGACATTGGGAATAGCAGCGCGCAGATCTAAAAACTTCTGTGTCTTGTGACTTTCGAAAAGTAAGGCCTTATATTAAGAGTTTATGGTAATGTCATCCCTGGGAATTCCTCAACCAGATGAGCAACTGCAAAATCTTAGTGACGAACCGCCCAATTGGTGGTGACGGATATGAAAAACTGTAGGTCACTTAAAAGAAAAAACGGCTGTGAAGTGAGGACCCGTAGAGAACTGATGGCTTGAATGTTTTTGACGTCGTGTCAAATATTGGTATTGATGCTACCCTAAACACTAACCATGTCCTCAAGTTTCAACTACAGACGATATGTTAATCCCTAAGTATGTAGTTTTACCGCAAAATAAATTCCTAGACATTTTCTGCAGGGCTGTAACATTTTTTCCCCCTGGAATTATCCAATTAATGCATATATTTAGCATCTGAGTCTTTACAGAATGCCATGTCATTTTATGTGATTATGTTTCACCGCTGTTCCTTTTTACTTGTATCCAAAGATGTAGGGAGTTTGACATTTTGCGCATGTTCAAGGGGCATACATTGTATTGACGTAGTACAGCTGCAGCTGCACGGCATGCAAAAAGCATTTAAACACTTATTCACACGCTGTCACTCGACTGCCCTATCTGATCATATGTACTTGAGTTATGGAGATTTAGATACACATAGATAAAAAGAAAAAAACCCGCCTCCATAACGCCCCCTTCTGTCTATGCATGGTTAGTTAAGGTGATCGTCATGTGAGGATGCGGAGAAAGGTTTGACATCAATTTACCCACCACAGTAGATACATCGTGGGCCTCTAGAAGGTGCAGACAGCCCTATGAACCCCAGATTGATATTTCTGTTGGGAACAGCAGTAAGCCAGTAACTGGATTCCCGAACGTCAAGTTGGTAAAGTGTGAACGGATTATTGATCATTTCCCTGCCGATCCTTTAGTATTTAGTAATGGGTAACAAAGGCCGCCCATTCAGACAGGACAAGTGTGTAACTCCAGCTATTTCTTTTTTTTTTTCCAGTTCCTTAATTAGTTTTCGTTTTACTGTCCAATTGCGTATCCATGGCTTGAGTACAGGTAACCGAGAATCTGGGGTTCTAGTTCAGTTGTGAATCAAACCATGAATCTCATGTAAGAAATGCTCCCAAGCGGCTTCCGCTGCCGTACAAGGAGGTTCGGTATGAAGACCTCTTTGCTTTCGGTACGCTACATAGGTACAGTTCAATTCAACACCATGAGATTCTCTTATGAGAAGTTTCGTGGCTCGATAGACTGATGAAGACGTTCTCTAAGTATATTTCGAGACTGACATATCCGCTCGCCCGGTACCAATCGAAGTCTCCAACATTGTCCACGCAGCTAGCACTAATCTGCACTCGCCTTCTCTATACTCTACTTACCCAGGGCGGCCCATCCAAAGTTCTTTGTATTCTTTCTATGCACCTACTTATTGTGTTTCTTGATGTCTTTCTTTGCTTTTAGCTGTCTGTCAGATTGGCTTGCGCATTTTTGTTGTGATAGCCGGCGTCAGCTGCATGATGAAATATCCAGCTGGATGTTTACCTTGGAAGAGTAATCAATAATTGTGCAAGGTCCTTACCCTTTGAAATCTTTTCAATAAAAGAGTCTTGTTCGTTTTCATATTTGTACGTTGTTTAGAAGCTCTGCGGAAGCAATACTATCACATACTACCATAGAGGCAAGCTTGATAACTGATAGTGATACACCCATGGCCACCCATGCATTAAAGCACAATGTCAAAAGAAATTCCATCTCCCTCGAGGGGTAAGTGCATATGTACATGCTTACCACCATAAGAACCAGAAAATGCAGTTGCTCAGTACAAGGATAATTTGTATGGAGTGGCGCTGTTCTCCCATACAAATTGCCCCTGTCTCCGTCACTTGCATTTTCTGGTTCTTATGGTGGTAAACATGTATACCTACAGATATCAAACTGATTCAACAAGAATATAATTGGCTATAGTAGCCGATGAACCTCGGACACCTACGTTTCTTTTTCCTTTTCTTTTTCCCCCCCCTCTCTCGCCACTTACTTTTTAGTATTTAGCTCGCAGAAGAAGAAAAGTCTATGACGTTCAGGTACAGTTCTCAGATTGTGGCTTGGTCTCGTGTCGAATTCTTGTCCTAGAATTCTCCGCAGCGCATCTGATCGGATCAGATCATGAAGTGGCCGTGATCCAAACTCTTGACAATTATCAAAGCTATCTGATCAATGCCGAACCAAGCCGAGTTGTATATAAACGGCGCTTATTGTTGTTTCCGAATACCCAAGATATCTAACCACAGTGAGTAGTGAGTATGAGGGTTTAGTCGTAGTCAAGTGCTGAGCACATACATATCTACATACCTGGCCCGAGGGACATAAATATATAGTATTCCCTCGCATTGCCTATCCATTTTTTGCCAAAACCGGAACTCGGAACTGAGTTTTTCCCCAGCTTTTTTCCTACCGACCCCAACCTCTTTCGGGTGCATGCATGAATTTACCCCTTGTCCAATGATGATCCTCTATGAACTGACCTCAATAATTTTTGAGCCCTAATATCCGCGCAAGTGTTTGCACCGAGATAACTTTCGCCAGAAAGCTTGGTTTAAACCTCATGCAGGGGTAATTCTAGAAGGATTACATAGTTGAACCGAATACCTTTATCCTGCCAGAAATAATCAGCAAAACTGGTATGTGGGTTTTCGATTCCCGGGGTATCATCATCCCGAAATTGCGATTCGGCTGGTAAATCTGATATTTATCCAACCCATACAAGGCCTCGAGCCTCGCTTCCTTTCCCCGCAAACTAAGTACTTACCACCAAAGTGGAATCCGGGGGCGGGGAGTACTCCTAATTAAACGGTAGTACTGACTAGCTAGGTACCAGCTATCATGAGATGAGGATGGAGACAAAGGGGTTAGGAGATGAGAGATGGCCAAGGAGGTTCTTTGCTTTAAATTCGGGCCTGGGCTCCTTTTTTTTTTGAGACTTGTTCGTCACCTCAAGTTCCTTTCATACTGCTGGTTTTCTATTGTCAATTTGAAGGATGAAGTTTACTCTCGGTGTCGGTGCCTGCTTGGTCGCACTCGCGGCTGCTTCTCCTACCGCGAGAAGTTCGAAAAAGTCACAATTGTCGCTTGTGGTACATAACGATGGAACTAACGGTACCTTTTCGTCAACTATCGCGAGTGATAAGATCTCTATGCATATCGGTCAGCAATATGGTATGTACATTTTAAACAGTTGAGAGCTCATGAGAAGGAAGTTTGCAATACTGACCGTGCCATTCCAGGCACAAAGTTGATGTACAAGGGAGAAGACCTGGTCAAGAACGCAACGGGTGCTTATGCAAGTTATGGTAATATCTCTCTGAAAATATAAAGCTCAATGGTTTGATTGACAACCTTCCAGCCGGCCGCTACTTCGACCTAAACTATACCTCTGCCGCCATCTACTCGGAGACTCAGGACATGCTCGATATTGGTTTCACTGCCAAGGAAGGCGTCGTTCACTTCGTTCTGAAGACTGGCCTCGATGGTTTCTACTCCTATTTCGTCAATAAGGCCCTCGGCGTGCAGGGAGAATTCAGAACACTGTACCGCCTCGACCCTGGTCTATTTCCAAATGCCCGAACATATCTCAAGGATGAGCCGTTGCCTTTGTTCTCAGACATCTTGAACGGGACCAATGTTCAAGATGAAACCTGGCAACGACCAGATGGTACCTATATCACCAAGTATGATTGGTCACTTTTCATGCGTGAGAGTGACTTCTACGGTGTATATGGGGATAAGTTTGGCTGCTGGCTTATCAATCCTGGAAAAGACTACTATAATGGTGATCAATTGAAACAGGAATTGAGCGTGCATAGAGAGTCGCAGACCAATGATACTGTATTGCTAAACATGCTCCACGGGACTCACTTTCAGGCGGCTTTCAGCAATGTGATTCCGGATGGGAAGGTTTTCGGGCCTTGGCTTGTGTAAGTTTTCGGGTTTCGTCCGTATTTCATTTGGAATATTTTTTTAACGTAACCAGTTATCTCAACGACGGCTCCGTCAAGGATGCAGTAAAGCGCAACAAAGCTGAAGAAAAGGCATGGCCCTATGATTGGTTCACCGACTCCCTCTACCAATCGCGTGGTTCTATCTCTGGAAATCTCGTGCTCGACACCGGGAAGCCCGCTGCCGGCGCTGCCGTTTTTCTCGGTGAGCCAGGGAGAACGATTGCTCAGGGAACCACCTTCCAGTACACCACGTACGCAGATAGCAAGGGTAACTTCAAGATTGAGAATGTACGCACTGAGCAACCGTGGACAATTCAGGCCTGGTCAAACGGCGGAGAAATTGGAGGCGTGACCACTATTTTCGAGGCGGGAAATTACACTCTCACAAAGGGAAAAAACCTCAATGTCGGGAAGTTGACATGGAAAACTCAAGGGAGGACAGATATGTGGCAGATCGGAGACTATGACAGAAAGAGTATTGGTTTTGCATACGGTGGTGCTCCTTATACTCACGGTCTTGTCGATAACTGCCCAGCGAACCTCACGTACACCATTGGCACCAACTCGGCCGAAGATTGGTGCTTTGGAAAGAGTGCAAAAGGAACCTGGTCTGTAGTATTTGACATCGAATCACTTCCTAGCAGTAACTCGTCTGCTATACTTTCACTTTCCATCGCGGGATTTTCGGGATCTGGAACGGCTATTGGTGGCTCGGGGTCTGCGCTCGAGATTGTTGTCAACGGAAATCAATTGGGCAATCATGCCACAGCTATTGCAAGCGATCCATCGCTTTATAGATCTGGAACGACAGCGGGAGAGTGGCATTACTACGAATTTGTTGTGCCAAAGTCTTGGTTAGTGGTTGGGATGAACAAGTTAGACTTGACTACGAATAAGACAGCAACTAGGTGGAGGGGGATTATGTGGGATATGGTGAAGATGGAGTGGAGCTAGAGTTATTCTGTATAAATTCTAATATTCAGAAATATGTAGTCTATGAAGATATCAGAAGTATAATAGGTAACTAAATAATGTCATTGTTACCTTATATATGCTTTCTTGCCATGTTTCATTGAGACGCGGATATGTTAGTGATTGTTCATTCTAAGCGCTGCTTGTGGACCCTGTACCACCCCTGCTCCACTTAGATCTTCTTTATAGTCTAGTCTCGCTTGCTCTTGCCACCTAAATCTGCATAGATCCATGATTGCCGGAATGCACGTGGCAAACTTGTTGACAGCATCACAGTATATCACTCGCTACATTTTATCCTCTAACAATTGAATGATCCATCATCAGGAGGTACAATCTTTTGGATTCCAGCCTCTGCTAGTAATAACATGATTTGACAAACTAATACAAAGTACAGTATAAAACTAAAACAAGTCATGTCCACTTTAATTGTCCTCTTCAGAAGCTTTGGTGTCGGCGAACTCAGACATGCTCGCACTTCTAGAACTTGCGGCCAACTCCTTTGCTTTATGCTCACACATCGCTGCCGAGAATTTCTTTGAACTTGCACCTGCTAGCTCTAGTAGCTTTGCGCTTACGTGCTCCCATTTGCTCGCGTCCACGTCTGCTATTGCCTGTAACAAGAAACCAACTTCATTCTCTTCCCATACAGTCAACTTTACCATTAGTCGCGAATACCGCTTCGCCAACGACCCTTTTGCCACTTTACCCCTCCCTTCCTTGTCAAAGATCTCTGAGATCTCTTGCCAGGCTTTCCCCTCCTGCCTGAGTTTGACAAGGCGAGAGTCATCCTCAGAAAGAGACGGTGGCGTGCCAGGAGCTTGAGGTTTGGGCTTGAGGGTTGCTGTACGTTTCGCTGGTGATGTTCTGGCAGGCGTGCCAGCGGCGGGGCGTTTGCGAGATCTACGGGGCGTTTTTTGAGGAGTAGGGAGTGTAAGAGGTGGACTAGGAGGAGTGCCAGTGGCGATGGGAGATGGAGGAGTTCCAGTAGCCACGGGAGATGGAGGAGCGGCAGCAGTAGAGGTGGGGGGAGTATTTTCATCCTGATTCATGTGGATAGTCTCATTCCTACTCTGCTGGGAGCCGGAGTGCTAAGATATATCAAGTCAGCACCTACACCGTTGGAGAAGGGATGGCCGCAGGCAATGATACTATATTGACTTACTTCGGTATAGGAACTCGAGCTGCGTTCTGACATTGTTTTTGGGAGATAAATTGTGAATGATTCTTCTGATGAATGTGCGTCTTGTCTTTTCTGAAGTTCTTCTCTGGGGGATCTTGTCTGGAGGTGAGTAGGACGATTCGGTCTAATATATACAAAAAATGGTCACGATGGGTCTTCTATCTCCCCCTCTTCTGAAATTATATGCCTCCAATGCAGTGCGGGGTCTCCGAGTCCGTGCATATGCTCGGACCACCCTGTTCTATGTGTTAGTCTTCCAGGTTTGTATTCTTGGCCAATTGTGCTGATCGGTTTGCAATTTGTTGGTTGAGTTCGTGTGAGTTCAAGAATGACGCATAGCTAATCACATAAATATCACCAAAAGAGACAAAAACGACTAAATGTCAATCAATAATTAAGATGTTACAAATACTCCATGTCCTTTTCTGACCAAATTTGCAAACCTTCCGTAGACATCTATTTGCGAGAAAAAAGGGCATTTACTAAGCAATGGCATCAAGAACTCATCAGGAACTCGTTTGAAAACTACGTTTGTATAATTTGCCAATATTATTACCAGTCGACATGCTCTAACCTGATTTAGGTTTTTTCTCAGGCGAGAAACCAAGAACACCAACTTGTGTGTAAACGCGGTGGCCGCGGAAATCTGCATGTAGCGATGGCTTTTAGATGCAGGGACCAATCGGTACCCTCAGGGTACCTTCAGCTTGGGAGATTACTCTTTGCAATTGGTATAGTTCTTTCAGAAGGAGGAGAGATATACAAGGAAGTGGGAGAAGAAAAGAAAAAATATATAATTTGGCTACAAAGATGATCATGCTCAGGTGAATGATAACAATAACATAATATTATTATTTTCGATTAGGCTAACTAAAAAGCGCAACTTTGCCAATATATGTGGCGATAAGAATCATTTCCGTCTCCCCGAATATCAAGACATTGCTACATCTGCAGGAGTAGCGGGTTCTTCTGAAACTAATGCAGCTTCAGCCGCTCCCTTCTCTTTGATCTCCAAAGCCTTTGCCCTGAACTTCCTCTCACACGCGGCCCCCTGAAACTTTCTACTAGCACCTAGTTCCGCTATTCTCTCCGCCACTTTATCCCACTTAGTCCGCTCATATTCCCTTTCGACCTCAAAGATCGCTTGATGCAGGAAATCAACCTATTCCCCTCTCACTCACACACAATCAGTAGTAAGCAAACCCAATATCCATCAAAATATTGTAGGAAAAGTGGTATCACACTATCGCGAGGGAGGGGTTGCAGAGGACTTGCATCATCATCTTCCCAGAATATAATTCCTTCCTTAAGACTTCTGTAACGGTTTTTGAGGAGTGTTTGCTTTCTACCGGCCCAGCCGTGCTTGCGGAAAGCTTCAACGATATCGGGCCACTTCATGTTTTTTTCATCCTTAAGACTGAGAAGAAGGATATTTTCCTCCGCTATGTTTGCCTTCTTTAGTGGGGTAGCGGTCAGCTTGGCCTTTTTAGTAGGTGTTCCGTCGTCATCCGAGGTTTCATTATCGTCAGTTGACGTGTGGCACCTTTTGAAACCCTCGGGCGACCCCTCATTGGAAGAACTAGGAGACGTCAAGGGGGAGGACGTTGGAGGGCTAGAGCTAAAGCTCAGCCCTGGGGGCGGGCCGAAGTCAGTTGCGGAAGATTGCGATAGGCTCTTTTTTTATCAAGTGCCGTGATTTCATTAGTTGACTCAGATAGGAAAGAAGTGAAGTGGGGAAACAATCTGTACTACCTTCTCAAGTTCTCCCTGCTCTTTATACTTCTTAACTGGAGTTTTAGGGGCTATGAATATAGGGTTTTCAGGTAGCCCAGGCTCAGGATCAGGCACACTGGGCACAGGAAGAGCAAGGTCAGGAGTTTTAGATTTGATGTTCGTAGGATCAGACTCAGTCCCAGTGATCTTGGGTTTAGCATCCATAAGCCAAGATTCAGGCACAGAATCTGGTTTGGAATTACTTCTTTTCTCTCTCGTCTTTGCTGCTACCGTTTGCTGGGATTGTTTCTTCCGCGCCATTGAAAATCAAAGTCGCAATATGGAAATGATGAACTCAAACCCTGTAACGCATCCGGAGAAGAGGTTACTTTGAGAGTAGTTATATGGTTAAGAAATAAATAAAAATAAGATACTTCCCATCATTAATTCTTTTGGTTAGGACTTTGCGTGTGCACAGACCATGATTTACTCGAAGAGCAAATCAAGTGATGAGAGAATGACATCGTCCAAGATATGGTGATCTCATATAGGGTTTAGCCTCTTCTTCTCCTCTAACGGAGTGGTAGAGATCACAAGCAGCTCTGTGCGTTACTATTCAGTTTGGGTGAGTGATCATGAGCGTGACAAACCTCTAGTGGGGTTAGCTTGGTGGTACCTAGGCAACTTACATGTTAACACCGCTTTTTAGGCAGTTATGCAGGATAGAAAAACCTAGTTTTGTATGCGTTCCAGAACGATCAAACCCAGATCCAACCCAGATCCAACAAAGGTGCCTAGTTAATGTGCGTACAAAAAAAAAAAAAAAAAAGAGGGCCCAACATATGATAAGCAGCACTTAAGCAAGCAAATATTTAAGTTGAGATCGTTTCCTGTTTGTATTGATAATCAATCATAATGCTCTGTGCGCAAAGCTCGATATCAAAGAGGGGGTAAAGGGTTCTCATTTTTATCACGACTAGCAAACTAACTACTTACTACAGGGAACTGTGGCGAAGTTATATCTGCCGAAAGATATAACCGAGATCATTTCCACTAGAGATGGATGGTACGTTTGGAAATAAAACGGACTATAAAAAGCAATGACAAAAGTAGGCATCCATACATAGTTACCGTACTTTGCTTCTTTCACGGTCTCCGCTAAAAATGAACTTAGTCAACCAGGAACGTGACAGTACCCAAGTTAAAAAGAAAAGGTGTCCACATTATCATTTACACCGTTCCCGCCTCAGAAATATCTGATATACCACAGGTCCCTTAGCAATCTATCTTGATCGGGTCAGATCATCATCCTAAAAAACAAATCATCTTTAACGCGTGGGCACTTTGTGGTACTTGTAGACATTCTAGTTATTACCCCCCCCCCCTCTCCTCCCGTGCCAATGATCATGACGTATATAGACATCTTTCTCTACCCGTGACCGCCCCACGCCAGAGTCACTCGCTAATCGTGTAAGTTTGATTTCGCTTACTTGACAGATCCATCAATATCACCCCCGTGTTATTACTCGGGTCCAAGATGAAGTATTACCAAGCCAATTCTCTAACGAGCGTCGCTTACTCTGGATCTCGGAATTAGGGGATCTGGAGGCCGAGAAAGATGCGAATATACCGAATGGGCTGAAAGAGATGACATTGCTCTTACTTTGGCCTACCCAATATGTTTTTGCACATCAAGTTCCAGGGCACAAAAAGAGGCTCAACGAGGGGATCCTAATTAAAGATGTAGATCATGTAAGACCACTGATTCGCAGTGTAAAATTTGTATAGACCATTGACATAGAAATAAACACCCCAAGAAAATCTTTTAGAAAAAGGAAATTTATGAAAAACCGGAAGATACAAGAGGGGGGAAACGACTCCAAAATAAGAAACTCCGCCAAGAAATAGCCAAGAAATAGCCAAGAAAAATAGCCCAAGAAGAAAAAGAAAAAAAAGAAAAAAAAGAAAAGAGTCCCAATCAACACCATTTTTTCTACTGGAACTGCACATTCAACAAATTCTGCCAAAAGTTGTCTCCCATCCCATTCATCATCTGCTGCTCTTCTACAGCACAACCACTTCCAGGCGCCCCATATCCGTAAATATCTTGTCCATGACCGTGGTTGTGCTGATCCATAAGCGCATGATGAGGCGCTGCGGCAATGTCCCCCATGTTACCGGATGATATTTCCGGCATTGCGAAGAACTCTTCTAGATCCATTGACATCAGATCTCGGTGAGGTACAACAGCGTTGGTATACGAAGCCCAATCAAAGTCACTCATCTGCTCTGGTCTTTGCATTTCTGGGCCTCCGTGGACGTTCTCTCTCAATTGTAACTGTGACGGTAACATGGCTGGTGAATGTGTCAATGAGCCTGGGAATGACATTGATGGCTCTGGGGATTCGTGTGATTGAGCACAAGTGTATGGGGAGGCTCCTGATGATATCGAGATACCAGAGTCAGATTCCGCTGTCGATGAAATCCTCATTCTGTCGCCTATCCTATGTACGCTAGAGACTGCGGCCTCCACCTTCGAAATGAGAACCTTCAATACAGCAGCACCTTTCTCTGCGAGCTTAATCCTCTGACCAAGAATCTCTAATCTTCTTTGGCCTTGTCGTAGAGCCTTGAGACAGGCCTCAATCATATCTGGGGCTAGAGATGTTGGTGAAGTTATTATTACCGCCGAAATTAGTACTGCTGGGTCAAACGTATAGAAACAGAGAGTGTAGATAGTGTGATGGTGTTCTTTTGTCATCTGGAGCACCCGAGTCTGTGAATCAAGAATAATCAACGAAGCCCTAACAATCTCCATTTTCGAGCGATCTCTTGTGAAAACAAAAGGCCGATGAAGCCCTACTATCAAGCAGTAAGAGGAAGCCTTAAGAAGTTCGCACTGGGATGGAAGATATGGATATTGTTGATCAAATGAATTGTCCCTATTTCGAATGGCAAGTGCTGGTGGAAAGAACTCTGTGAACGAGAGTATCTTTGAGTGCATCAAATCGACAGAAGAAAAATCCAGTGAAAGTGGCTTGTCGACCTTGACTTCCATATCATCAATCTCGTTGATGATATGTGCGAGTTGATAACTTAGCAGACGCTCCGAGAAATGATTCGGAGGATCTAAAGGTCCGCGGGGGACAGGAGGCGTTTTGCTGAGGTCTTGAGGGATTGGGCAGTCAATTGGCGGCGTTACATTGCAATGCCGGTCATTGATCATTGTAGGGCGTCCAAGTATCATGGACATGAAGCTAAGCCATCAGAAAAGGTAGACTACCTAAGGAAGAACTCAATGCTTACCGGTCCCATATATAAAGATTGATCCAGACCCGTTTCTCAATTTCTTGTTCCCACACACTTTCTACACTTTCGGCATACTTTTTAGGTCTCTCTCGATGTAACCCCATTTCTTGGGCCTCCCTTATAGCCTGTCCAAGCGCGTGCCATGACTCAACAGCTCTTCCCTCACTCTTCAACCACGAGGCCCTCAGAAACCATTGTTGGACACGGACAAGTGTAGGGCTGCTTGCCGATAATAGACTAGCAAGCTCACATGCAGTGTTACTGTAGGTCATGCTAAGGTTATAGAAGTTCTCTTTGCCAAGGTTAAGTTGTGACATAAACTTGTAATGTTCCATAGGAAGCATTTGCAAAGCAACAGCCAGCACCTGTAGTAGCAATGCCGGAAACTGTGAGAGTATTTTTTTCCTTCCATTGCTGCCCATTGTATTCGACGCGCACTGCTCGTACCACTCTTCCATATGTTTGAGGAATGTTTGTTCATGTAGGGAGCCATAGATCCAGTTACACTCTTGGAAAAATACCTTCACGAGGAGTGAGGTGTAGGGTCTGGGCGGTATTTGATGAATGTGCTTTGTATACGGATACAACTCCACGCTATCGGACACATCAACAACCTGATGGTTTGATCTAGCCCAACTGCTGACGCTTCCATGACCATCAAGATCGAGCTAGCCTAAATTAGTCCCATCTTAAAGAATTGTTTAGATGCCTATCTGATAATATCATACCTTTTCTAGCACATTCAATGCTGTGTGTGTATGCCCGTTAGACCTGATGTACCCAAATCCTCCCGGAACATCCTTTGCACCCAATATCATATCACCCGGAGAGCCGGGGGACTCTCCCTTGGGGCTTCTAGAAACTGGAGAAACCGAAGAAGACCTGCTGTTGTGGTTCGGGCCCGATTTGCTTTCGTATTGGCATAAGTGCGACGCGGACCTGAGCGTGCAGTTTCCACATGGGTGTTGCCTATCGCACTATTATACTAAAATTAGTAAACGCATCTAGATACAAGAGAGAACTGGGCAAACCTTTTGCTTTCTCCGATGACATTCGGTGCATGATATAACAGTCCTAGCTCTTTTTCGCTTTCGCTGTGGAGTCAAATCTGTGCTAGGCATGTTGAGATGTAGGTTGTGTTTCGGCGGTATATCTCGGTTGCTTTCTGGAATGCGAAATCTTCTGGAGATTTTGAAGTTAAGAAATACTCACTTCTAACAGGAGGGCTCGGCGCTAGTGAAACAAGAACTTTGATGTTACTCGGTTCGTCTTTCTGCAGTGCACCTTTAAAAAAAACAAATAAGGGTAGCGTGAGAATTAAAGTCTCAGGGTCCACCGTTTTTTTTTTTTTTTTCCTCGGGGTCGTTCCGGCCGGGTGCCCCACAATCGAGGGGAAAGGCCTGCGTCAGACAAATAAGGGAGGCAAGAACAAAAAAAGATACACACGCCAGGTGTGATGATGTAAAGTGTCTGAAATGGGTCCTAAGTGTAGCCGGACTATGGTGGACAGTGGGTGTATCGGGGTTAAGGGATGAGAGCCGTTAAGACCCCAGGCGGAGCTCGCTAGGCTGCAGTAAGAATAATGAAAGTGGAACAGATGGGAATAATTCTGTTTCTCTGCTCTATCTACCCGACTTTCTTCGTCCCTTCCCCGCGTTTTCACTCTATCTTGTTCTCTGTTTTGCGGATTGGTAATATGGGAACTATGAAAATAAACTCGACAGCTATAACATCGAAATATAGAAAATTTCGACCCGAGATAACAGCAAAGAAGTGATATAGTGATAAGGAAGAAAACTAGAAAAGGTTCATTTCGGGGAGTATTAAAGAAGATGGGGATAGGAGAGTAAATGCAGGGAAGTGAGCTTTAATTATCTGGTGTTCGGTGTTGCGCGTGTGGAGACCGGATATGTCTTGCCCTCTTTGCAGTAGTAAGTACAGGTGCAACCCCCCAATATCTGCATTAAACGGATTGAGTATGCATGTATGTAGATTATTTTGTATTCTGCGGGTTGAGAGGCAGAGTTGGATTTTTTTCACTATTCCAGATTTTGTGGGTAGAGTGAGGAGGTGAGGGTGAGTCTGCACCCAGCTCTCTCTCAGGTATGGCTTATTGGAGGGGTTGTGGATCCTAGTGCTTTCGCTCAACCATGGGAACCCATGCAGGTATGATATCCTTGTTCATGATGTATGTAGGTGAGAAATTTCTGAGGAATCTACTCTACCTACTTTGTAAGCAGGAGTTAGCTCTACAGTATGGAGGTACAAGTATGAGGAGGATAGAAGGAGTAGTGCATGTTGAGAGTGATAGAGGGGAAGCTATGAAGGAAACGATGGTTCATCGATGATGCGGGTGCTTATCGCAATCTGGTCAAAGCCCATCTGTATGTTTTGCCAAGGCGTAAGACGTAATGCGCACCAAGCGCGATGGGAGGAGGACCGGTCTGGCAGTCGTATGAGAGTAAAAATACTTCATGTACCTACTATTGTAATAATAATGTGGGCGTTTCCAGCGCAACGATTGAATAGTCTCTCGATCGATGCTCAATTGGTTGGCTGGTTGACATTAAGTCGTGACTTTGCAATTCGGAACTACATGTAGGTGTTGTGGGGCATCCTAGCTGCAGAGTAAACGTTCTAACTACCTGAACAGCCTGAAGCCTTATGTGAGATAAGTACGTACATACCGGGCAACCGAACCCCCCTCCCCCGAGCCAATATCTTCTAGCTAGAAAAATATCGCCACAACTCCGTCCCGGGAGCCTTCCGAATGCTACTGCTAATACCTATACCGAATATGAAATTGTTCTTGAATGTGGACGTATTTTCTGACTGTGTGTGTAGAATATTGCTCCAACCAAATGTAATGTACCTACATACATACATGAACGAATACATGTATGTAGGTCTATGCATGCACAGCCTAGGTAGATCTACACGAGCCCTTTTAAAAGTGCACAAGTATGATCGGAGAGGGGTTCTGTGATCTGCAGCTGGCGGGAGTTTAAATACACTCCAATAAATCCACATACTTGGCAGATGAGGTTTTTATCCAATGTTGAAAGGTGGGGGGGAGGGGGGCTCCTAAACACAAGTGAGTTTGGTAATGATGATATGGAAACAAGTAAGTTCGCCCCACGCTCATAACTTTCGATGATACCCAAATCATATTTCTACTGCTTATGCAGCTCGTACCACTTGGTTTCGGGGGTTTCCCGGAAGTTGCTGCATCCTGCTCGCCCCAAGGCCTTGATCAATTGATGAGTTGGAATCCTAAAGCAAAAATCGAGGTTCGAGCTTGAGTAAATAATTATCCGTGAGATCATAAGATAACCATCATATCATCGAAAGAGGTATTGCCTGTTCGATTCTAAAAAGTTTGTCAGTGTCAATGTAAAGATTGTTCACGTACCTACATACTATTCTGAGGATTTGACGGGATTCCATATCTGGAACGTAGCGAGGTTGAGGCTCTGGGTCGTTTAGCAGCTGCCGGGAACTCAGGACCAGGGAATTTAACGAAGGACAATCCATCCAGAACCACCACAGACAGTTAGAGGCTCTTATTGCTATCGATACTAATAGTATCCATATATCTGCGCAAGACCTTAGCTTCCCAAATTCTGACCAGTTACCAGCACAACACTCGAGCTTTTTGTCTGCTAGTTGAAGGATGAAAAGACGAAGGGACTCATCACCTTATTTAAACCTCCAAACTCATGAAATCTGTTGAGATTGCGGTGAGCAAGAAATATCTACCTCGGAGTTAAGAGTAGGATGTTTCGGTGTTCTGCAGAGATAGATCACCTCACGAGTGATGTTCTATGAAGTCTGTTTATGATAACTCCTCTTCACCAAACAGATAAGTAATTTTGTTGGCCCACCATCCGTCACTCGGAGAGAGCGAGTATATATGTAGTTCTATTCTGTACACGCCTGCAGAAATTTTGCCATTAATTTTCGTCCTTACTATTTGCAAACACATTCTCTTACGCGATACTGGCAAGTACAATATCCCCCCTTCCGAGCCCCAACTTCTCTCAGACAGATACCACAATAGACAGTATAAAAATTATACTACTTTCTGGCTTTTCTTAGACCGTATCCCTTCAATTCACCGCCTATAAACTGCATACTCCTCTTGCACAGAAAAAGATACATACAAGTTAATACTTTGTATGATGCAGGGAAAGGATCTATGTCTGTGTCGCTAAGCTCGCATTCATCCTCAAAATGGAGGTACTCCTCCAACAACTGTGCCCAATACACGTCATGCCATACCATAACCGCAGTGCGGAGTCCTTGCAATTTACCACACAACCTTCAGCTAGAGATCGGATCACAACTTTACATTGCGATATCAACCAGCACTACTGCCACCTCAACGCCGCTTCTCAAGGCGTGAGTACTTACGTACCTAACCCTGACCCTAAGCATACAGCGGAATATGCCTCTGCACTGGCAAGGGTTGCTTGAGCGAAAGATCTGGGCGATTTCCGATGCCTCGCTTGAGCCTCAGAGCTGTCCGGGGAATTATTGCCGGTAATTCATTAGGCCAAATCCCCTCCTTTAGCAATTGGGAGGGAAGGTCTAAATTATGGAAGGCGCGGCTATATAAAATTGAATGTTATACGCGATGGTACGAACTCCAATCTCTTACTCAGCTCTTGATTCCTGCGGATCCGTGCTAAGTCAGAAACAGGTTTGATTTCGTTATATACATGGATAACTCTAAAGCCTTGCGTTCCTGGGCGGGCCCGCTTATGATTTCATACACTACAATTGGGTAGGAATTAACGGGAATAGTGGAAGAAGCTCTGTACGGGCAGCTTGTCAACCGTGCATAAACCACCCTTTTCATAGTACAGTCTTTTACCGTCTCTTGACGAATACTGCCACTTGACGAACAAGGGTTGCAATTGTGGCAGCCAAGCTACGAGATTTACAGGTTTTTAAATTCTATTGGCCCAAAGTCCTTGTTCGTCAACTGGCAGTATTCGTCAAGCGACGGTAAAAGACTGTAGCAACGGACTTTTATTCTGTTTGGTAGGCCAAAAGTGAGAGGTGTTGAGCAGGGTTGACATGTTGCCCCTACAAGGCTTCTTCCACCATACTCTCTGTTGCGAGGGAGCTCAGGCAATAATAATGGTCTGCTGCATCAACCCCGGTGCATTTTTCAATTAGCCCCATCTGGCCATTCCTCCATCCTTCCTACATGGCATATATGTCGCTCGAAGCTTCGAAGCCTTAGGTTAGGGGCGGGGTGACTGAAATTGGGAAATCGGATTTTTTTATATATAGAAGCCTCACAAAACACCATCGACCTGAGTGTTAATTAAGTACCTCCAGTACACCTACAGATTAGGAAATGGATGGCCCTTTGATTCATTCATCTGGATGGGTTTGATTGCCCCCCCTAGGGCCTTGCAAGCTCCACTGTATTACATCACGATCACTGATATTGATCTGAAATACCCACACCCGCGGAACCCGATTAGTTAACCGGGGATCGACAGGTTACTCGGGTTACTAAGTTCCCAACTATTTCCAGCTCATGACTGGGCTGATTAGGGTTTGGAACGAGAGTTAGGTACTCGATACCGTTGCCAATAGATATATAATAAGATGAATATACAATCCACAGTACGTATACTGTTTGATTATATTCTGCAATTATTGAGCTTTGAGATCTAGAGATCATGGGAGCAGATGTCCCTTACTTTGAAAAAAGGCGAGACCAGAATAAAAAGTGTCTTCTGACCTGATAATGAAATTACGTTCAATGGGCCAAGCCCCTTTATATTTCAACTGCCGGGCCAGAGCTGTTAATAAATACCGCTGCAAAGCACATCCTAATATCTACGGTACTCCTGTAGAGAATTAGTATTATTAAGACCGTTTTTCTGGCATTTTGTTAATCGGCAAAGCCGTTACTAATATTCTTTCCTCAGAGCCTCAAACTTGGTTTATTTGTTAATTGGCAAACCGTTAAGGGCCCGTTTGGCAACAGGTCAAAACGGAGTTTTCACCCCTATAAACTCCATTTCAACGATCTTTTTATTAGGCCTTGATCCTTGGAAACTCCGTTTTGTCTTGTTGCCAAACGGACCCTAATCAATTTACCAATTTACTCGTTTACTGATCGACTGATTGATTGGTCTATTTACTTGCTTACCAGCAAAAGAACCAAGTGACGGAAACAGGGATTATTTGTATGAGAGATCAGCGCCACTCCATACAAATTTAGTCATTTGTTCTAATCGTGATAGACAAGTATTTCTTTGTGTTTATTTAGCATTCAAATTTGCCATTCTGTGAGACGATGATATCTATTGTACTTTCAGCCACAAACCGTTCATAATTCAATTTACTTTATAACTTATCAGACCTTCGACCTCTGTCTGACCTTTGACTACATGTAGCCTTTGGTCATCACATTAGAGTGTCCTAGTCAGCGCTAATTTTCATCTTTCTACTGTACATGCATCCCCCCGAGAAATTTTAAATTTGTATGGTGAATGATGAGCGACAGGGATCTACTAAATACACTCCATTGCACTTGATGACTTGCAAAACAGGTTTTGTTAGGGCTCTTATCTTAATTGGTGCTCAACCATAATCACTGAATAGATTAAAACGGCACTTTAAAGACCACCATCGAAGAGTATTACCACATATAGGAATAAATAATCAAGCTATCAAACCAATTAGCTAGTTCCATGGGATAGAAATGAATCATCTTTTTCTAGTACGTTCTCATTATCACAGAATATCAGATGTAGTCTTGGCATGTGCATATTCAATGATGTATATTAAACGCCTTGGCAAACTGGAGGGCCATCGATCCTGTCGGGTAATCCTAGCTAGGAACTTGAATATATAACTCATTGACTACGTTAATTATCTCATATTTCGTCACTTGAAGTGCTATTTATCATCCTAATTGACAACTCCTTGCGAACTACATTGAATCGTTGAATTAACTAGAAAGAACCTTACGCTTGATCCATACCCATCGACAGAATCCTCATAGGCAGCAGGATATAAGATTCTCAGGAAGCTGAAACTAAGAAGGAGTGCTTCACGGACGGCAGATGAATATTGACAACTGTAGTATCGGGGCGTTGACCAAGTGCAACGCCTAAACGTCGTGCTTCTGAAGATACCACAGTAAACTTGGCCAATATATATCAATAACACACCTCTACACACATGTAATAATACCAATATCTTGAATCGGCACTATGTGGTTTGAGAATGAAAGTGACTATAATCCATTCTCGACTACCCCTATAGGTAATATAATCGGGTATCTGCAGTGACTAGGCTTTCCCACGTAAAGACAGCTCATTGAGCAATCGCCCTACATTCAAAACACATAAGCAGTATCTCACTTAAGCTCTGACGCCGGTTATTCTCGTGAATCCTGATCCAGAGGAAGTTTAGAATGCCTAGCCCATCAACAACTAGGCCAGAATCCTCATAGGAAAACATCAACATCACCTCCAGATGCCACACCAAGCCGGCCCCACCACACGCACCACCACCCCTTCGCCCCATCACTCCCACTATTCATCCAATCACAAACTTTTCCGTCCCCGCGGAGACCCACCAACCAGGCTCTAGAAACGTCCGGCCCGACAGAGGAATGACACGACCCGACGCGCACGGAGACGAGAAGGTTCTGAACCGTCGGGACGGGGCGAAGGTGCACTTAGTGTTTTGGGAAGAAAAAGGGAAGTGGCCCGAGGCCATGAGGTGGTGGGGGCGTGACTGTTAAGTACTGTCTACGTGGTGGGGGTTTACTCGGTTCTTGGTACGGTATAACTGTGATCCTAGCACTAGTGCGAAGATCAGAACAACCGTTGTCATGATGGATGAATGAGAGGCCCTAAGTCCCAGAGAGGCTCATCTCGATGCGCGTGAAGTCTAATCTCTATACTCTGGATATATGCATACGAAGTCATGATCATCGGGGCCAGTTATCGAGATGCGCTGGAATGTTCGCTAAGGTGGCTAGACAGAGGATCTCTCGTACGAAGATGCGTCCCATACGGAGAATGTGTAAACCCGAGCGGTGAGATGAGTATGGTGCTTGGCAACCGTCCATGAACACACTCTACTGAAATTAAGCTCTAACTAACTGGCTATCAGACAAGCTTCAAGGCGTAATTAAAGAGGGGAGGCTCAAGGGATGTCAAATTCAACAGACTAACCGCTTCGTTGGCTGCCTACACATACAAAAATAGTAATCACACCTTTGCACCGTTTAATCTGCAGGTGGTGCTTCTAGCCGCCCACAGCAGAATATACAAAAGCCACAGCAGATTATACAAAAGCCACAGCATATGTCGCATCATGAATAAACACCCTAAATGCCCTTTACTAGTACCCTTTGGTATTCTTCTATGGCTTCACGTACATCCTTAGTGAATAAACCATGTTGTGTCTGTTACCAATTCCGAGTGATAGTTTATGACCCAACAAAGACAACCCCGTGTAACCGCAGAGTAATCCCGGTAAGTTCTGCCGGTGCAACACACCGGGGATGACGAAAGCCGCAAAGCCGTAAACGAGTAACGACGGATGGATATGGTTAAGCTTCGGGAGCGAGGATGTTCGGGTTAAGCTTTATTAACTCCGAATGGGGAAGTCAGGTACTCGGGGTTAGGTTTGCGGAGTAACTAGGGGTGGAGGTGCTACTTGTGGACGGGTGTACCTGGGGGACGGAGATAACGGCAATCGTTTTTGTGAGGTTCTAGAGATGAGATGAGGGGCGAAAGGGGGAAGTGAAGCTAAGGGCACAGAGTTAGGTAGAGGTGTGGCATGGAGGGGCAAGAATGGATGGTGGGGTTAATGGGCATGGAGTTAGTGGGGGACTTGCATCTCGTACGTAGAGAGTCCGATGATGGTGGGAGAGAAGTTACTTGTAGTTATTGTAGACTGATAGAGGCGTAGAGACATATATAATTCGTATCTCCCAGAGAAAGAGGACATTATTCCACATCAATCGGATACATCTACACAAAGACACAACAAACAAACAAAAGCTCACCAACAAACCCATTCACTATTAAGCTACCTATCGAGCTCAGTACTCATCCATTATCCCAACTCCTTCAACAACTCCAATCCCCAACACAATAACAAGAATGTCTCTCGCTGGTAAAGTCGCTCTCGTCACTGGTGCCTCAAAGGGTATCGGTAAAGCCATCGTTGAGAACCTCCACGCATCTGGTGCCTCAGTGGTCATCAACTACTCTCGTGAGAGTGCCCCCGCCGACGCCCTTGTATCCCATTTCGGAGCAGCTACCTCCCACGCAATCCGTGCGGATGTCAGCAACGCTACCGAGTGCAAACGCCTAGTCGGTGAGACCGTTGAGAGATTCGGAAAGATCGATATCTTGGTTTTGAACGCTGGTGTTCTCCCAATGAAGGATTTGGCTGGCACCACTGAAGAGGACTTTGACAGGACCTTTGGGGTTAATGTTAAGGGACCATACTTCTTGACCCAGGTATGTTTGTCTCTCACGCTTTTTACCTTCATGATTGTGACTTTGGAGTGATGTGGAGTTTGATATTAATACTAACATTCTTTCAGGCCGCAGTTCCCCACATCCCTGACGGTGGTCGTATCATCTTTTTTTCCACCACTCTCACCGCCGCCACCACAGTAACACCCAACTACCTCCTCTACAACGCTACCAAGGGCGCCATTGAACAGATTACCCGCGTCCTCGCCAAGGACCTCGGAAAGCGTGCCATCACGGTCAACGCCGTCTCTCCCGGCCCTACCGGAACAGACCTCTTCTACCACGGGAAGCCAGAGGCTGTCGTCAAGATGATCGCCGGCTTCAACCCTATGAATAGGATCGGTACCCCCGAGGAGATTGCTAAGGTGGTCGGGTTCTTGGCTGGGCCCGAGTCAGGGTGGGTCAATGGCCAGAACATCAGGGCGAACGGTGGTATGGCTTAGACGAGGCGTCATAGGGCATCACTCGAGAATGGGGCCTAGTTTTCTTTTGTAAGGGTTACATAGCGCATAGGATACGGAATGGAATAAATGGATTTCTTTTGTGATGAATTCATATGCTCCTTTTAAATGATTGCGATGTTTTGGTTCTCCGTTGTGATTGCGCGATGGCTATAGTATCGCGGTTCGTGAGCGCCATTAACTTCCGTATAAAAGTGAAAAAAAGATCGTGGCCGAAGAAACATAAAACTTTTGTCTCGATGAACTATGGCGCTGCGCGGCCTCTTAGCCCGCCATCCCTAATCAGGCGACCCCAGGAGATGACCCATAGACGTAAAATATTTTGTCTCCAGTGATTACACAATAAAAGTTAACTTTGCTATGTAAATGGCCATTAGCGTAAAATGAAAATAATCCAAGGCTCAATTCACTGGGAATAGTAATTTTATAATATATTATACAAATATCAGACAGGGATTTAAGGTTCTATAGTGTAATGGTTAGCACCCAGGATTCTGATTCCTGTAATCCCGGTTCGACTCCGGGTAGGACCTTTTTTTTTTCTAATCACCCCCCCTTCATACCTAACAAAACACTATCCTGAAACAGACTATTATTGTGTTATAACCGACTGAATTCTAGACCGCGACAAGCGTGCCTAGCCGACCGTAAGCGAGGATGTATATTGCGCGAGTGCGTAAGAAAAAAAAAAAAGGTTGTTAAGGTCTTGCTGGGGATCGAACCCAGATTACGGGAATCAAAATCCCGTGTGCTATCCATTACACTACAAAACCATTTTCCGGGTGAGTGAAACCGCTTAAGCTTCGTAAACAAACCCTGTAGCTATCTGCTCTATCGGGTTAGTGTACATCATGGTTAGTCACTCGTATTGTGGCTGTTTGTGGGGCTAGTGAGGCTGGTGGGTGGGGGTCTGCGGGGTTGGCGTGGCTCGATTGGGTTTCCGGTGGGCAATTTATTTATTTTGGCAGGAGAGGGTAAATCGGTATTGAGGAGTCGGCTGCAGCTGATGATGGTGGTCGGTTGTGCGACGGGATATGTATCCAGAATGTTATCTATCGTAAGCCCTACAGCGAACTGTAAACTGCACTGTTGCAACCGCGGCCAGTATCAACAGGCTTACCCCTACATCATAGTACTGGAGGAATCTTCCGCGTGTTAAACTCTAGGCCCGTTTACAACGGCTCCAGTTTTAAGGTGTTTTGGCGGGAGTGGCTTATTTTTATGACTTATTAAAAGGTTTTGACTGTTTAGCAGTGCATTTTGTCATGGTGTCTATACAAAAGACCATTAAATCAACTGAAAATAAAAAGTAATCTCAATCTCAATCCTATTTTTTCGTCTTCAGCCATTGCAACCATCCACCCCAGCGTGGGTAGCAGGGGCTAGTGGTGGGTCTAAGGAGGTTGCCAAATGATAGACCGTCAGCTTTCAAGGGTGCAATTTAATTGAATCATATAAGTCGCCCTCAGAATAAGTCCATTGCAACAACTTATTGTACCAAACCGGCCCTTAATCAGGAGGGCCTGCAGGATATAACGTTGGCGGTGGGACCTTAGTGAGTGGCTAATACGTCATCTGTGATGGGCAAGGTGCAGTCATTTACATAATTCCTGCCTATCATAGAACTGGACGTCTCGGCGCATGTATATAGTTGATTCTTGTTGATAGCGCGGAGAACTGAATGTTACAACCATGGGCCCATTTCGACGGGAAAGGAATATGGCCTTGTTGAGATGAGTTGAAGTATAATTCATAGCCCATTTGAGATATATACACATAGAGGGCCGTGCCAAACCCGCGGAAACTCTTATACAGTTTTAGAACGAGGCATATCATTGACGGCACTTGTAGAGATAATATTCTACATGGACCGTGACGATAATGTTATTCCGCCTGAATCAGCGTAGCTACAGTTTAGGGAGGGAGCCCAATTGCTGGCTGTATATTGGAAGGGTGAGTGGTGTATTCGGGGGTTACTAATATGCTGATATTATACACGATCTGGAGCTCAGTCTATCCACAAACAGATATTGCACCTGAATACTGGGGACCCATCGACTAACTGGTTAAATCTATATCTGTCACTCCTAATCTTTACAGTAATTAACTTGGCTTACATATTTACATATGCGATTATTTCTGACAGGAGGCCTATTGTTCGACCAATCTCTGGCATACAACCTAGATTCAATATGTAATCAAGCATATCTATATGGGACTTGACTATAGCTGCCGGAATTCTTGGGATAGGGGTGTTATATGTGGGATGAAATAGACAGTGCAGAAAATTGTCACATAAGTATCCTCATCAACGGACGGACTTCACCCAATCTTGGCCCACCATTTACCTTCTTCCAATGCCATCTAACATCTTAGAATTCTGTTAGATCTATGTTTGTTATTCAGGCGAATAACTCCCAATGCACATCGGCGACTTAATAATGCATGTATTCGTGCGCACATGTTGTTTCTTGATCATACATTCTCACTCGCCGAAGACGATCACCGCCTATGATGACACTTACTACATGACCAACCACTGATACTGATAGTTGAGATCAAGAGGAAATATAAAATTTGTTCTTTCAAGTACTTATCATGTTCGTGATATACCGTCTGGCGTCTGCTTTTTCTGGGATTCCAACGGAGCTTGTGAGGTGTATTTAAAAGCAACATAGCATTCTATGAGAGGATCAGTTCTTTGGTATTATTATGATCATTCTTTTATTAGAATCCAACGGCCAAACAACCCCTCTGGGACTGTTATTTGACTTTGCATAGGTACATCATAATCTATCACTCGTGTTCTGATTAACCTGATTGGGTATAGTAGACGACCTCATGTGATAGCTCATTTCGAATTGTAAGGCTTGTATCTAGATGACTTGACTTAGAGGACCCTCGAACATTACCTTCATTAGCGGTTCCGGGGTTTATAAAGGTATTTCATGATATATAGGGTTATTAGAGCTGGTAATATCCTTTGGTGCCGGACAAATTGTGGGACCATAAACGACGGATTAAGATAAAAAAGAAATTAAACAAAGGAAAAATTTCTCCAGGTTTTATGCGGTTTGCGCATGGCGACAGGTGTAAAATGAATAAAATTACATTATTTTTGAAGTCGAACTAAGGGTTTTGTAGTGTAATGGATAGCACACGGGATTTTGATTCCCGTAATCTGGGTTCGATCCCCAGCAAGACCTATTCGCACTTTGCTTTTGTTCTGCTATCACCTATACAGCGTGACATAACTGATAGTGATTTCAAAACTCCGTAGAACAGGGCTCGCTAGCCCACACGGCATGAACTTGATACTAATCTTTCTTTTGCTTTTGGCTCTGGCTTGCCTTTTTAGCCGACAAATTCTCCAGACATACTAAACCGATTTTGGAAACCTAGATCCGACCCCTCTCGTTCGCTTGTTGGTGTGCCTGGGGCCCGAAGAATAGTATATCGTTGCACCTCTGAATATGCAATCGCTAGGTCTTAACTACATAGCTAATTCTAAAATAATATGTTGTAATAAAAAGGGGTTAATTATTACAACTACTAAATTAGCTACAGTCTCGTGCGATGTATGTAAAGTGATCCTTGGTGTTAGGCGGGATGGTGTCATGTGGGAACGGAGACAACACCTGAGACTCAAGTGACGACTGTTAAAACAGTTGGCATTACAAAGTCTCCCTGGTTCTCTTCTTCCTTTGCCGTTTGTTTATATATTTCTAATACAGATCATTTTTTCCATTTTTCATGAAAGTCATCAATTATCAACCGAAAATCTAATCTTTAATCTGAATCATCGCATCTCATCTAATCTCCTGTACCTGCCTCAAGTGCACGGCAACTCCCGCATCCGGCCAGACACAAACGCGTTCTCCCATAATCATTGATACCAATATCTCTCAAATCATCTCCCGATATCGCTTCTTCCCAATACACAGCTATAGCTTCTAGCAATGTCATCATCACCACTTTACAATACGACATATACACTTCACCGTCTATCACCCCTTAACTCTTTCCCACCAATCACCCCTGACTCCCCTCCAGCCCCCGGCTCCGCACAAGATCCTAAGCTCCACACTCGTTCTCTCCTCTCTCTCCTTCGTGGAGATGTCTTGAGGAATGTCCGAATCGACGATCGGTCCGATACAACCCTTACGCGTGCAGGCCGTCCAAAGTCAGTGACTTGGACACCTTTCTCTCATAATGATGAAGATACACCTCGCGGTGTCGCAATTGAATTCATATATGAGAATATAACCTACACCTCCCTTCTGATCTCACCACCATCTGATCGAAGAACTATCGCATCAGAGACAATCACAATTCTCCCACTCTTGCTGACCCGCCTGCCGAAGCTGCTTCGTGAGATTTTGATCAACTATCTTTCGACAACCTTCGACGCCCTCGCACTACCACTCTCGCTTGACTCCGAAACACTCAAGTCGCTTCTGGAGTCATGGCTTGAAACTACCATGGCTGCGGGTGGAGCAGGCGGGAGAACGAGCATACAGCTCGTATTTTCGCCCCCACCACCAGCGGGAGCATCATTAAAAGCTATCACAGTCACAGTGGAGCGCACGGACATAGAGGGTTTCTATAGACGTGGACTGAAGCTTTTGGCTAGCGGGGTTGGTGTGAATGGTGCCTTTTTTGAAGGTCTGGGATGGTACATGAGAGGAAGTATGGGAATCGAGGTTGATGCTTTGCGCCTACTGAAGATCGCATGTGGAGGCTTTGTGGTTGGTGGAGGCGTGGGCGGAGGTGCGGGGAAACTCAAAATTTTTGAGAATGGTGAGGAGGGCGCAGGCATGGACGTGGTCATGGGTATAGTGGAAGCATCTTTGGCCGGGCTTGACGGGAAGTAAGGGTATTGTTATCTCTTTCTCTCCTCTTTCTCTCCTCTTTCTTTTTTGCTAAATGTTTATGGGATGGGGCTGGCGTAATCGAATTGGGAACTTGGTGATGGATATTAATTAAACTGGACCTGGATTTGGGGTATCAGATCATAGTTTGTCAGCTGTTATTTCACGGCTGTACAAACTGTAGAGATTCGATCTACGTATAGATTGTTAATGCTCAAGTAGTGAAGTAAATAAATAAACGTCAACTACATACATTGTATTTTGTTCTACATATCCTCATGGTTTTAATGGTTCGCGATCGATATCTCTTTTATACACATCCCAGTGCAATATTCGGGATAAATTATATTACGCCTGTATGATGCATGTATATCTGTTGCTCAAGTATTATATCACTTGTCGTAGTCTTTTGCTGTAATCCGTGAAATATAGCGGAATTGGTGGGTTGAAGGCTTGATTCCCATATTGATCGATCTTCATGACTGGTACCTGGTCCATTGACTTGTTCGATTCTCTGTACGTTCACTCTACAGGTGGGCTGTAGGCCCAGTATACAGGCACTGCATGTATTTATGGGGAGGCGTTGACCACTAAATCCAATACGACGTCGACCACGGAGAACAACGTGTAAGTGGACAATATCTCCACGGCCCGAAGGCAGTACTACGACTTAATTAACGAGTTCGAGATTAGAAGGATGTATGTAATTCTTACAAATAAGCTTATTATTGTCCGTTACTCGTAGGCCTCCTTTATAAACTCCGGCGATACCCCTTGATAATAAATCAGCCTTGACCTTTTAACGACTCAACCTTTTGTGCATACATTCACCTACCTTAAACTTTTATCTATAATGGTCTCTCGTTGTACCAGGACATTTTCGGCCTGGTTTTGTCTCCTTGTCGTCGGGTTTCTTGTCCTTATGCCCACTGTGGCGTCTGATTTGTCAAGTCCACTCACTGATGGGACTGACCCAGCGGCCGATCAACCCACCAACCCTTCAGATTTTACGCCTCAAGATGGTGCAGACGATGGTAAGGAAGAAATATGCCCTTAGAGCTTGGTGAAAGGGTTACCACCGCTGACAAGCAAACAGCCCTATCTGAGCGTGATGCCTTAATTCGGAGATTCAAGTGGTTGATGACTGGAGATGTATTACATCGAGACTAGTCTTATGCTTATATATATCCTTAGTATGTAAATAGATTCCTATTGGGGCAGTTTCAGTCTATATTACGATTACTATTTTTAGATATCATTCCGCTCGTTAGGCCAGTGAATATTTCATTCGAGCACGGATACGTCAATCGTAAAGCATCACAAAGAAATCCATCAAAAAAAACACCCCCATTACAAACAACTTAGCCTCATTTTCTAGATAGCAACTCTACCTCTAAGTTGTACTCTGATCATGTATAAGCCTATTGTATACGAAACCTTCAAATGATAGTCTTTAGAAGACTATGTGCTTATTTGGGCTATTATATAAATTTTTGATTCTTTAAACCCTTTTAAACCCGTCGTTAAACTGAATTCACCACACAGGTTTAAGTAACCCTGGCACGCGCAAAATCTGCATCCAAAATAGAGCGCCAATAATGATGCGTAATGGAGTTGCAAGCCCCGTTTTAGGGCAAATGGTTCCACATGTCAGCAGCCAGGACAACATTCGTTCTGCATCTGGTAAACATTTCGACCCCGCAGTACTGCTTTCATAAGAGATGTCCTATAAAACACCCACGATTTAGGTGCGTTTCTTTATCTCAAGTATCTAAAGGATACTTGAAAAACTCATTTTCTAGCATTGGTAGCTCGAATTTTGGAGCAACTAATAACAATTGACAATAACCAGATGTAATTAAAAATATTCAGAAAGAATACACCACAATACATACATTGGGCAGCAACTGGGTGAGCCCAGTATATTTACTTTTTGATTTTTACTCTTGCACAATCCTTAATCTTAGCCGCAAAGAAAAAGGGCACAAATGATAAAAGGCACTCGGCATCCATCAGTTTCGAGGTTAGAAGCTACCCCGCCACTGTCTCAATCTAATCGATCATGTCTAACAAATCCCTGGGTTGCCACGACGCAAAATGGACTGATGTTGGGCTCTTTTTTCTTGTGAATATTCTAGCTCACGTAGCCACCGTTCCAGCTTCTCCCGGAATTAGTGTCATCGAATATATGGAAGTGGCAATGTTCTCGTTGATATTACCTTATTATTGTGTAAGACGAGCCCTGAGTATAATCAATCGCGGCGCGGTTTGGATAGGGGGCCCACTTCAGCAAGCAGCAAGAGCAGAAGCGCTTTGCGTTGTTGGAAGAAATTGGAAATCCGAGAGGCCAGGGCGCGATAATATAGTGCGGATGAGCTCAAGCACAGAGAGCCACGGGTGAGGCAAAGAAGCTCTGGGTCTGAAAAGCTTCTTTTGTAAGTTTACAAACAAGCTACCCAGCTGCATCACACTACTAAATACTATACTGAGTTACATCAGCTTTGAGTTTATTTAAATTAGAGGCCAACAACCGTAAGATTAACATGCGAATTATTCACGGAAACCGACTCCTGACGAAGGATTACGCCCTTCACGTACTTGACCGATATTTCGAAGTCGAGGAGCTTCCCCTCCTGAGACTACGAAATTCTGAGAAGTTTGAGCTTCCGTATAATCACAGCTTTGTCAAACCGGCTATCTCTCTTATCTAGATCATTTACGCTTCAGTCAGCTTGTTTCACAATAGTACTAGGGTCAATTCAGAGATGCTGGTTTTGACGCCTATCCTTTTGTTGGCGTTCCTTTTATTCTTATGTCTTTTCTCAACCTCCTAGCAGCCATCTTCTCCCCGGAATACCCATGTTCTCCCCGGAATACCCACGCTATTACTTGTTAGAATCGGATATCTTAAACGAAGCAAGAGCTAAGGGCTGTGATTTTAACGGTACAGTCGTAAAACTCAAAAAACCCCAACCCGGCCACTATTTCTCAGTGGAAGAGGCGGGCGGTAGAAACAAATGGCAATTCAATATATTCAGTAATGGCGAGCTATATCTCTAGAACGTAGGTCTTCTTCCCATATATACATGCAGAACAGAATAGCTGAGAACTACTTTAGAAGAAAGAAACGATAGGGAAGTTAAGTCATCGGAAGAAGTTCACCAGAGATACCGTACTACAGACCTTTTGCTTCTTCCTGGCATTCGGAGTTATCAGTGGGCCGTTCACCCTCACGGGTATCTTGACCCGGTTTGAAAGGGGTGACAGCACCTTCCCCGAACGGGCTTGGCTTATAGTCTGGATCCAGTTCAACTATCTTCTGATGGTTTTGGGCTCAAACTCCGTTATAAGCCACAGGGGGGTCATCGTGAATTACGATATGGATCAGGCGCCAGAATGCCAGGGAAAGACATTCAAGCCCTTCAAACTCGCGTTCTTTGTAGTTACAATCTTTTTTACCCTTGCCTGCCCTGCTTTCTGGGTTTTTTTGGTCACTGGAAATTCAATTATGAAGCACCAGATTTGCGAAGCAAACTAGAGACAAGGTAAGGGGTTGCGCTGCGGATTCATGCTCTTCTTACCTCGGCAATCAAATCGAACACTTTGAAACAAGCAACTATCTGGGCACCATGGCACTCGCTGTGAAAATAGGTATCACTGCAAGAGCAATCTAGTGTAATTTCACCAAATATCACTCGATTTTTTGCCCTAGCTACAGGATCACAACCGGCCCTGGCAACTGTTAACCGCTGTCAGTGCAAAGGCCTAGAAATTTTTATAAACCTAAGCATACACGTACTATGTTAACCCCTCCACCCTACCAAAGATGAACTATAGGACCGGGTTATAAATTGCTTTAAGACTACCACATTGCAGCGCCTATATGTATTGCGGCGCTTATACTTGTCCATCCTCCAACCCATGTCAATATGCACTCATGGCGGACATAATATAATTACATTTTGCTTCTACCCATACAGCTACTCGTCAAAAGTGTTCGTGATTCGGATTTAGTGTAGCATGTCAGTCCTAGTCAATTGTGCCTATTGAAATGTTCAAAATACCAACCCTATAGCAGTCAAAACCAGGTATTCATGATCTTGTTGTTTCTTGTCACTGTTCTTACAAAATTGTTTGGATACACCCCATTTCCTGAACCCGATGGCAATACCTTGGTGGACCACACTGCGCACTGACCGATTTGGATGCGAATAAAGAACACTTTTGACAAGTAGCTGTACAGCGGCAGTTAAAAAGCCATGGAACGTAACTGAGACATCCAACCGCAAATTTTTCCGGCCGCGTTCCATGACTTTTCACCAATCTCTGTACATCCGTACCCAAGCGTGCGATTATGGTAGTGTCTTTAGGGGCATAGAGGTTTTTATTATCCATCGTAAGTTCGGCGTTCCGGGGCCCCTCCTGGTAACTGCCCACAAATTACAAAGACACGGCCTCATATTAAAGGCGTTTTCTCATTTGAGTGCTTGCTGTAAGTTTATTTAGTGTGGGTCTAGGAATTGCGTCGAGGAGGTGGGGAGAGGTTGATCATGATGAGCATCATGGTTAATCACTCGCTATGTCCTGACGCCCCAAATGTTCCACATAGTGTAAGTGATAGCACCAAGAGCGTGAAAAATGGAATTAGATAATTGGACAATTTATATATCTGAATCCTAGTTAATCAAATCTTTACATCTGGCAACAACCTCGACTCCAAAGGATTGCCACCAAACCTGGTATCGACTATTACTGAAAGTTAAATAATCGAATTAGGCAGCGTGACCACTTTTACATTACAAAAGAAAAAAAAAAAAAATGGAAAGAGCCTTGATTAATTCCCCCGCAATAAACGCCGTATTCCCTCTATAAGCGCCGAACACCGTACGGGCCGGCCTCCCAGAAGGAAAGGAAGGGGGAGGGGGGAGGAAGGGGGGAGTGTGAGAGGGAGTGTGAGAGGGAGTGTGAGAGGGAATGAGAGGGAGAGACACTAAACTTTAAAATACGAATTTTTTGCTAATTGTAAACTTTCCCACCCTTAACCTACAACGCGCCCTGACCATCCGTCCACCTAAATATCCCAGCAACAAACATAAGCTCTGCCCAACACAACCTGACTATCCACCGTGCAGCTATTTGCTCAACACTTGCATAGATAGTTTCAACACAATAATGACAAAGGAGAATTGAGAGTTCTGATTCAACACTACAAAGAAATAGTAATATTCAAATAAGAGCACGGTTTTAAATCCAGCGACGAAGAGAAGGAAAAGGAAAGGGAAAAAAGAGGGTGGACATTCGAGGCTAGATCGGATCAAGGTGAGGGGGAAATAGAGACCAAGAAGGAAAAAAACAAAGGACAAGGAAAGGTAAAATAGCCCCTCCTCGGGCTGTGGAGAAGGGGGTTAAATTTGTAAACAGCATAAAAATAAGAAAATAACAGAAGAGAGGCTTTCGTAGAATTTTAAAGTTCCCAGCTTCGATATCAATTAGCTCTCTCTTGGAGAGGACAGACGACAAGAAGCTACAATTACTACTGCCACCAATTCTCCATTCAACTTTCCCCCTAACTAACCGGGTATCACAAAATAGGTGATTAGTTCTTTCTAACGCAGTGAGAAACCCTTCCTCTTTCCCTTTTCTTCCAGGGGTCTTCCGCTCTCGACCCTGGACTTCTTTTCCTCGAGCTCCATCCTCTGTCTCTCGAGCTGCTCCTTCATCTCTCTGTGACGATCATATAGCTCCTGTTCTGATTGTCGAAGCTTGCTCTCCTTCTCTGCAACCTTCTGCTGGAATACCATCTTCATCTCCGCCTCCATTTTGGCGAGTTTCTGCTCATGGAGTGTTCGCTCCTCCTCCTGCTTGACAGCTGGGTTGACTTCCTTGAAAACGCTGGGGTCTTGGGCAACACCCATAGCGGTAAGCTTCTCTGAACGGTAGTTCTCGTACAGGAAGTTGTTTGTGTGCTCCTTAAGCTCCTCCATGTGTGTGCGAATCAACATTTGACGAAGCTTGACAAAGTCACAGTGCTCTTCGTTGTCCACCTCAATGATACCCCAAGGGTAACGACGTCCACGAACTTTGCGACCATCAGGGTTTGTAACCTCGCTGTTAGCACCGACCACCGCGAATGGGACCTTGGACATGATTTCGTTGTTCTCAGCAATGGTCTCGTCATCATCGAGCTCGTAACGGGGGCCCTCAAAAATCTGAATCTGATGGTGGTTGATGTCCGCAAGAATCTATGTGGACAGATTAGCTAGACTGCTAGGATAGAAAATGAATTAACAAGAAAAAACGTACCCTCTTCTTGAAGTCGGCAATCTCTTCATCTGTCAAAGTATCGGCCTTCGCGATAACAGGGATCAAGTTGACCTTGGTATGCAGTCTCCTCATAACCTCGATATCCAAAGGCTTCAACGCGTGCCCAGTAGGCTGAATGAAATAAACGCAGGCATGTACCCTGTTGTCTATGATATTAGAACGGTTGACCTTGTTCTCGGCATCAAGATAAGCATCGAATCTCTGCTCGATGTTATCAACAATTGGGCGCCATGACTCGTCATTGTTAACGAAATCTCCAAAACCGGGGGTGTCTACGACGGTGAGACGTAGGCGAACACCATTCTCCTCAATATCGGCTGAGATAGACTGGATCGACACGGTCTTGGGGATAATGTCGAGGGAAGGCCCCTTGCGCTCCTTTGGTGGGTAGAGGGAAGTGTTGAACAAGGTGTTTACGAGAGTAGATTTACCCAATCCAGATTCACCTGCAATTAACCGAATTAGAACTATTATTCCCAGCAGATGACGCGAGTAACCGATGGCATCTCATTCTGCTTTCCCCCCTCTTCCCCGAGTATGTTCAGGGGTGACGAAAGGGGGCCGCCACTAAAATTAAGCTTAAATGAAGAAAATGACACATACCAACAACCATAACATTAAAGTTGAATCCTTTACGGACACTCTTTCGGTGCCACTGGTTGGGCAAGTTGGCAAAACCAACATAGCCGGTCAGTTTCCGTCTGACGATGTTCTTGCCATCTGCCTGGGCAGCAGCCTGAGCCGCCAGCTTAGGGTTGGTAGACTGAGCTGCAACTGGGATAGGTGGAGGAGATCCAGTAGGGGACTGAATAGGGGACTCGGGAAGCGAGATTTCACTTTCGACAGCTGTATTTTGCATGAGGGTTTTTGTTAGCTTTGATATTTCCTTTATCTGAAGACAGCCTAAGGAAAGAAGCAACGGCGGGGTAAGGCTGCAGATGAAGAGGCAGGACAAAGATATGGATGATGATGTCAATAGATGCCAGGTGATGCATAGATGCAGCTCGAAGCGGGATTGGTTGATGTTTTAAGAAACCTCGTCAAATCGCGTTTCTGTCCACATCCATCCATCCATCCGCTGACCATCAACTTGACATCCACTACCATCATCTCCAATCGATGTTTGCTTTCTCTCTGCCGATGCTGCCGTTGTTGCTGCTAATCTCCTGTTGCTGAATATCGGGGCCAGATGGACTCACCCATGGTGTGCTGTGGATTAATCCTTTGTGCTTATGCGGGCTAAGGAAGGTGAAGTGGGGGGGGGAAGAATCTATAGATCAAAGTTTATTGTTAGCTATGGACACAACACGCAGTAGATAAATGGAAAGGCTAAACACAAGTAATCAATCTCGCAAGAACAGCAAACAAAAGGATAGATTATGGAGCCTCAATACAATTGGGGGGGGATGAACAGCACTCAAAAAACAAATGAAGTACAAGTAGGTCAGGAGGCACCACGTAGACACACGGGAAAGCAGTGTGTAGGTAGTACCTACAAAAAAAAAAAATAAAGAATTGCCGAAACGTTATGAGGAAGTGAGAGTGAGATGAGAAAGAAAGAAAGGGAACAATATAATAAACAAATGAAGAATATGTAAGCAGTGTCAGGGAAAGGGAAGCTACCTCCTCAATTAATGACTGGAGGAGCTAAAAGAAATGTCAAAATGTTACCTTCGTGCGTTGCCGGGATCTGGTATATAACGAAGCAAGAAAAAATAACCGGCAGCCCAAAACCAGTATGCTGGGAGGTGGGGAGACGAGCGAGGGAGGGAGTGAAGGGAAGAAGGAAGGGGGGGGGTGGGTTAGAGAGAGAGGTGGCAGAGATGGGAGAGTAAGGGAGTGAAAGCACCGAACAAAGGTGTGCAGAGAGTAAGTTGAGGTTAGAAAGGGAAAGGGAGAGAAGTCAGGCGTAGAAAGAAAGGGCCACAGGCGGGTGCAACCGATCAATCGCGCGTTCGGTTCCCTCACCACAAAAAAGGGGGGGGTTCTGCGCTTGGAAAGAGGAAAGGGGGGGCTGCCAGTTCCCAAGCCCACTCAAGCCTCACCCACAAAGAAAATAAGAAAATTAAAAGTAAACACACCTTGGCAGATGGGCACCAGACGGGCAGCAACAGGACTGAGCGACTCCCCCTCCCCTAACACCTTCCCAACCCCTGGCGAACTGGCAACTGGAATTGGAACTGAGCGGTGTAGTTATCCAATTAAACTCCTACACGCGGGACCCATCCTTTTTTCTTTTGAGGACAAGATGTAGAATTAGGTATGGTAGTATGGGAAGAGGAAAAGGACCGAACAATTCTAATTGATCTCCGTGATAGGCCAATTACACCCTCGAATTTAAGACTTATTCAGGGTTGTACTTTTCCGTTTCCTTTTGTTTTACACGCGTTTGTGGGCGACCCCCCCCTCAAAATCTGAGACAATAGAATTGAGACTCTGACCCTGAAGGGCTAGCCCCAAATATTTCAGCCTCTACTCTTCGCTTCTGCACAATGGCCCCGGTCCTCGCACGGGGTAAAGGATCATCAATGCATCTTCCGTAGGCCAGGAGATGAGCTCTATATTTGTCCTGTACGGCTCTTCTGCTCTCCACAAAGCTCCCTAGAGCTCTCAACATCAAAGTTCAACATCTATCAAGTCTTTCCTTCAACAGCCGCCAAGGTGCGTTAGCCACAGCAGATAGCTCTTTGTACCAAATTGAACCGATAACGTTTACAGCATAACGTGCCTTATCAACAGGTTGCACCCTGAATCGCTTATCTACCAGGGTTCTCCTCCGCAATTTTCATGATATTGCTACCGAGTGATCTCGAGTGACGCAAAGGTTACCGCTCACTACCTGCGCCCACAATACAATACCATGGATGTATTAAGAGCACTGCATGGAATTACAATCATCCCTCCTGTCGTCATCCATACCACAGCTGGCATTTCATCTGTCCTCAGACCGGTAAAGCGTTCCATCAAATCAACCTTCGACGTTTCTGGAGAAACTTCGGATCTGCTCACACCGAATCAACGCCTTCAGCTACTCATTGAGCGCCTGCAGGTGAGGCTCAAGTCATAGCTTCACAACATGTGCAACGAAAATAGCGGGAATCGGGTTAGCCCAGATAAGATCGCCGATAGAAACCGTTTTATCTATTCTACAAGACAAACACTGCCAACCGCAAGATCATGAGTACCAGCGTATATAAATCAACGTTGTAACACAAAAATTTCTCCAAATGGCTTTGGAATCTGCAGGGTGACGCCGGTTTATAGCTTGCGCGATCTCGCCGCGGGGCTTACTCGTAGACGGATACATATGCTGCGGGGGGGGGGGGGTTGTGGTGGCCTGGTTCTCTAAGATTCTATCCTAAACAACCGCTATAGCTTGTATTGTCTACAAGAGCTTCTGATAAGGGCGTTGTTGTCATACCCACCCCGATGAGCGAGTGGCATTCTATAACTATCAACGGAGATGTAGGAATGCTCTTTCTGGCCAGGAATTGATAACCGAGCCCCAGACAAGTCCTAAGAGGGTGGAAATAACTATAGGTAGAAGAAAAATGACGGTTATAACGTACGTTACATATATGGCGGCCACCGCTGCCACCACCGCCGATCCAGTCACGGAAAAGGTCGCAGTATGTAGGCATATGTATGAATGGACGGGTCGTTGTAGAACGATACCTCGGAATACATATAAAGTCATTGGGTCCTCGTCTGCTACGACTTCTATATACCTCACTAATATTATCTAAATGTATCTCAATCAAAATTATGGGTGGAGGAACATACGATACTTTGCCACGAGAAGAGTAATCAGCACGCGTTATCAGACGCAACACCAACGCAACATCCTGGATTATAATTAATTCCAATTTTAGAATATGGCGCCCCGCAAATCTCAAAGCGGAGGCGCTATATATGTGGCTAACCACATGGAGTTTTCCCATACAGCTAAATTAATTTTTACATTAGGCTCGAGCTTAGATGATCTTCTCTGCATACATAACGCAGAGTCAGCCGTCATAAACTGCAGTGATCAAACTCCCAGGCCCTGGTCATAGCATGGCATATCACGCTGCATATTCTACATACGAGGCAACAAATCCGCACTAACTTCGCAAAATACAATTAGGGAATAAAGTAATGTTCTACACTATTTACAACAAATAATCCTCTACAGCAACTATTTGGATATTCTATAGTAGTCAAAGCCAGCAAATTATCTTGGTGCCGCAAAGCCAGGCTTTGCTCTCGGAACAAGCAGGCCCTTCTCTTTAGCTTCCAAGGCCTCCTGCTCTTCTTTTAACAATCTAGCCGCCTCTCTTTTGTCCTGGTCCTCTCTCCTGACCGCAATGTCCTTTGGTCTGAAGTCACTGAACGCACGCTTCAAACCCTTTTCAATAATCCAACAACCGGCATAATCGAGTATCATGACAATTGTCATGGTCGCTTTGAACTCTGAGGTGAACGGAACAAGACGAAGCTTTTCGTTGATCTCAGGAATGAACTCAGTTGAGCAAGAGAAGGCAACGGCAGCAACACCAATGAGCCCGTAGTACATTCCCTTATTCTCGCGAATAGATTCGCGGAAAGGACGCCCCTGATAATTGATCGCAAAGGTAGAAATTTGCTGAATCAGCTGGAGAAGGTAAATTGCAGAGTTGAGAAGACTGGGAGTAAATTCCCCTTCGAGGTCAACATTCTCATCACGACTATTTTCTTGATTAGCAGTTATCCAAGGTAAAATACCGGGATGAGCAAGACTTACGGTTCAAGTCTAGCGACAAATCTAGAGATGTAAATGAGAGTAACAATATGGACTGCGAATTGCCCCAAAACAGAGCCAATGATATAAAAATTGAAGATATTTGGCTGTGGCCTCTCCTTTCCAAGTTTCTCAACAGGCTTTGCCCTTGAAAGACTCAAAAAGCACACACTCATCAACATGCCAGAAATAGTAACTTGTCCATCGCCGAATTTGATACCCTCCAGGTACAAAACCGACAGAGAATATGCTGAGATCAAGCAGTTCAATGCGAGGATTTTGTACATCTGGATAGTAGCGACCAGAGTGCATCTTCCTTGACGGATGATGTTGGCGATGGCGACGACATTGGCGAGTTTACTAGTGAAAGGAGCGGCAACGGAGGCGTCACCAAGCTTGATAGTAGGCGGTTCAGCATCATCTTCCATCTCCATCATAGAGTTCATCATCTTGTCTGCCATAGCAGCAGCGGCGTTTGCATTTGCTTGGTTCTTATTGGGCTGGTTCTGTGATTGCTGCAGGGCTCTAGCGCCAGGGGTAACAATGGTCTGGATAGTATTGGCCTCTTGCTTTGCAGCGAGGCTTGCAGCAGAAACACCCTTCTTGGTCGCTTCTCGCTCAATAGCCTTTTCGTAATGCGGGTTGCCAGGTCCTGGAGGGTAGAGATGCGCAATGTGAATTGGTGGCGGGGGAGCTGGCTGATTAAATCGCTTAGTAAAGGATACCTGCTTTTCGTACATTTCCTTAAATTTTGTGATGCGATAATGCTCTGCGATCCTCCTGAGATCCTCTTCGGAGCCGTTCAAGAGTGCCACACCAATATGAGCCTGTTTCAAAGCACCGACATCATTGGTCCCGTCACCACACATGAGAGTTGTGTAACCGGCAGATTTCAGTCCGTTAAGAATAAATTCCTACATTCGATATTAACATCCTACACATATTAAATTTATAGTTTGGGATCTTGTACCTTCTGAGTTGGCGAAACACGAGCGTAAACCCAGGTGTGTCTCAATAAATCAACGACACCTGGCTGATCCTGCATCTTCCCAAGGGCATAACCTGTGATGCAAATGTCCTTATTTTGCAGAATTTCCTTATCGAGAGGATCGCTTGGGTTAACAGGGATAATGATAGTTTCCTCGACGTTTCTCCAGACCAGCTCTATCCTGATGTTAGAATGCAGTCTTCAAGTATAAGCATTTGGTTAAAACTTACCATGATCCCCAGCAGTGCCTTCTTCAGGAGCGTCTAAAATCAACACATCTCTATCGACAATCTCCACCTCACGGGCAACATGGACAGCAGTTAATGGGTTATCGCCAGTAATCATAACAACTCTGTGAGAGCTCTCATTCAACATTCTAACGGTGCTCTTTGCGTCATCCTTGAGCGGGCATTGCAAAACTAAGAATCCAGCGAAGTGAAGTTCAGACTCAACATCTTCTCTTTTCAGGGCATTGACCTTGGCTTGCCCCCATTCACCATCTGCCGAAAGATATTTATATCCGAGAGCAAGAACACGAGCACCCCGACGAGTGAAGTATTTGAAAGTCTCCTCATAGTTGGAAGGGACATCCACAAGCATTTTTCTAATTGTTTCCGGGGCTCCCTTGACACCAACAAATGTAGCTTTTGATCTTTTGCCATCACGATTAATCATGACCGAAGCGATTGAACTTTGTCGTTTCAGCACTGAAGAAAACTGAAAACGCCTCTTAATCTGAACGGTCCCCGCTGGGCTTGAGAAACTACTTCCGGGAGCAGCACTGGTAGCTTTGCTAGTAAGGATATCGCCACGTCCGAGAGTCCATCCGAGTGCAGTGAGTGTGGCTTTCTCCATGGGATCACCGACGACTTCGCCCTCATCAAGTTTAACTAATGCATGTGCGGTGGCAAGAACAAGAGTGGTTTCTCCGCCAACGTGTTCGACCTTTCTCAGCTTCGACATCCCATCCTTTCCGGGATTCAATCCAGCGATACCGTCAACAACCAAATCCTCACCGGTAAGAGTCCCAGTCTTATCGAAACAGCAAACATCAACCCTTCCAGCATATGGAATTCTGAAAGGCTCCGTGCAGTAAATGGCGTATTTGCTCAAAGCAGCCAAAGAGGTGTTCACAGCCAAGCTGAGTTCCATTGGGAGCTCCGGGGGCACAACAGAAGTGATAATCAGGACACAGTCCAGCAACAACTTGCTTCTCTTGCGATCCTTTTGTACTCCCTCGGTCCAGACGTACCAACTAGCAGCAATGGCGAACATAAGCAAGAACAGAATGAAAAGCAGAGCCTCAGCATTGTTGGCAGAGACACGCTCAGTAGAATAAATCATGGTACGAACTAAAGAGCCCTGACTGGTCTCGAATCCGGTACGTGTAACAACGGCAAGAGCACCATTATCCGGGGGTGGCAAGACACCGGTTTTATTCTCAAGAGGGGTGTCATCAGGATTTGCAGTGTTATGTGTGATCTGCAAAACCTTGGTTCCTCCGTAAAGCATAGCATTCTTGTCCAAGCCCTCGATATCTAGGGCGGCTTCACCGGGCCTAAGCGCAACAGAGTCTTTCAACAACGGCGTGGATTCACCAGACAACATAGCTTCGTTGACAATAGCAGTTCCTGAGATCAAAAGCATGTCACAAGCAACACCAGAGTCCTCTTTACTACGTCCGACGGAAACAAGATCGCCGGGAAGAAGCTGGTCAGATTGGATTTCTGCCCATTTTCCGGAGCGGTGAACGTAAATCGGGTAAGGCTTAATGCTCATGCCACGGAACTCGGTAAGGGTCCTCTGGCGTTGCCAAACAACAGTAGACTCGAAAGCAACAAGCATGACCAATGTGAAGATTGAGTAGTACCAGTATTCATCGAGACACCACAAACCAACACAAAATAGCTGGAAAACGAAGAACGGCGCGACAGCATGTTCCTGAAAGAGCTCAGTGAACGTCGGGACGGGGATATCAAATGAGTTGAGACCATAGTGGTGCTTCAGATGGTCAACCACCTTTTCGCTCTTCAAGCCCTTAGTGAGTTGATAATCGGCCAATTTTGGACTTTCGTCAATAGGGTAGACAAGTGGCGAGAATGAACCAGTTTCAGTAGAGTATAGAAAGCGGCGCTTTTGGAACAAGAAGGAAATCTCTTCTTTCTCGCCAGACTATTGAATTTATAGTCAGTAAAGATGAATTGCCACCTTGGTAGTAATTTGATAATTGAACTTGCCTTGTCGCGAACTAGTTTACAGATATCCGGAGCTCCAGCATTTTCAACGGGCATGATCCTAATTAGTGATGCATCCTCGACTCTCGATGCCTAGTTTAAAGTTAGCGCTGACACTTCCGCAAGTTCTCAACCTAGTAAAACAAAGCCTACCTTAATCCCGGTGATGAAAGCCCTCCAGCCCATACTCCAATGACACCCGAGCCAGATTAAACTCTGCAGCCCAAAAGTCGACAAAAAGTACAAGACGGTCCATTCCTGACTCTGGAAATACTTGTCATAACTCTCCTGCCTCATCCATAGTGAGAGGATCACCGGATAAGCTGCCAAGAATGGCCATGTATATAATCGCAAAAAAACCGGAAGAGGGTTGAGGAGTGTAGAAGAGGCGATTTGTGAGGAGTTCACGAGCTGTCGCCTAGAGTAAATGCCGGTTAGCTAGGCTGTAGTACATGGGGTAGAAAATGGAATCCGGAGTCATATACTTGATGGGCGGCGTTGGTGGATAGGGGGGTGTTGATGAGGCCATGATGTATGGTTTTGAGAAGTACCGAGAGGACAGTACCCTCTATGTCTATGGTTCTTTTATTCCGACAGTGGAGGAATTGTAATAGGAGAGATAAAGAAAAGAAAAGAAGAGAAGCGAAACCAGATGAAGAAGAGAAAATGTTGGGGAAATGTGAGTTGATCCTCCTTGAGGGAAAAGGAAAGGAAGGATTGTTCGATGTTGTCAAGACACGTTGTGGACAAGAGATGATGTCGTGCCCCGGCTGAAGCTTGCCTCTAAGAAGGGATTAGATTATCTATTTACAAGAGACGGAACCCTTTTGGAAGGTTTTCAGCCTCAGGGAGTCTCGCGCAGGCGTCTACCAACTTCTCCTTTGTGAAACCTCCCAATATCCGCCACCACTTGCCTACAGCTCTAGAAAAATATTCACAAAAAGGACACATCGCTGTTACCTATCCGTTATCGCTGCTTACATATACTGGGCACACTAGTAGTACTCGTAATCACTCGCCGCCACATCGCTGATCACTCGAAAAACAGAGCCGCCCTACAGCCTGCACCCTCAGTGCCAAAGCGGGAAGGGGAGGGAGAAAAAGAAGGAAAATTTCAATTTTATTTGCAGAGATATAATCAAAACCCATAGATATATAAGTATTGCAAAAATATACGACAGATCCTTCTTGTAATGCAATCGCTCAATGCTACACGAAGAACAAGAGGGTGAAAAATAGAAGAGTTATTGAATTATACACGCCAAACTAAACTCGAATTGCAGACAAACATCTTTGCTTTACACATTGATGCCGGTTTTGTCCGTTACCAAACCGTCTATACCCCATTCCGGTACCCTCCCCATCAACAAACATCGAAGTTATAGCGTTTTACAGCAACAGCTCCAGTGGGTTCTCGACAAAGTTCTTCAGAGCCTTCAAGAACTCGCCACCGATAGCTCCGTCAACAACCCTACAGCACATCCGTTAGGTTAAGTCGATGCAAATAGATTTATATATCCATGCTATAACTTACCGATGATCGAAAGATCCAGTGACGACAATCTGGTCATCCCACTCAATGCCACCGTCCTTGCCTTGAACAGCAACCTTCCTGACTGTCCCTACAGCCAAAATGCCGGCCTGTGGGGGGTTGATAATAGCTGTAAATCTCTCAACAGCAGGATTCATTCCCATGTTGGAGATGGTGAAAGTACCGCCTTGGTACTCCTCGGGCTTCAGCTTACCATCTCTGGCCTTTCCGGACAATGCCTTGACCTCCTGGGAGATGGAAGCCAACCCCCTTGAGTCGGCGTTCCTGACAATAGGAGTCATGAGCCCGACCGGCGTGGCAACAGCAACAGAGATGTCGGCGGTGTTGAAGGTGCGGATAACACCCTCATCCTCGCGGTAGGATGAGTTGACGGTAGGGACCTTGAGGAGCGCTGCCGCAACAGCCTTGATCATGAAGTCATTGACCGAAAGCTTGTACTCACCATTGGCCGAGGCGTTAAGAGCCTGGCGAAGCTTGAGAAGCTTTCCAACAGAGAGAGTGCTGGAGACATAGTAGTGGGGGTTGGTGTTCTTGGAATGTGTAAGGCGACTGGCAATGGTCTTGCGCATAGAGGTCAATGGGACATCGGTGCTGCTGGCTCCGGTAGGGGCGGCTGCAGAAACACTGCTGGGCTTGGCTTTCTCAACATCGGCCTTTGTGATGCGACCGCCCTCACCGGTTCCCTTGATGTCCTTCAAAGCAATACCTTTCTCGAGAGCAAGCTTCTTGGCGAGAGGAGAGATCGCGATACGTCCCTCGCGGTCAAGAACAGTCTCGATTTTGCCACCGCTGGAAGTTGGCTCCTCAGACTTAACGCTAGTAGGAGTAGGCTGTTTGGGGGGCTCAGAGGGCTCAGAAGCCTCCTCCTTAGGCGGTGGGGGGGCCTTGGATTCGCCGCCAGCGCTCTCGATAGTGAAGTCGGCGAAGGCACTGATGTCTTCGCCCTCCTCGACAAGGATGGCAATGGGCTACATTCCTACGGTCAGCACTTCAAAACTTCGTAATAGAGTTTCTAGCGCAGGTCCAAGTAGCCATAAACTTACATTTCCAACAGCCACATCCTTCGATCCACTATCCTTCAAGATCTTAGCCAAGACACCATCCTCCTGGAACTCAAAGTCCATCTGGGCCTTGTCTGTCTCGATCTCAACCAAAACATCACCAGGGCTGATTGTGTCACCGGGATTCTTCTGCCATGTCCCAATGTTACCTGAGGTCATCGTAGGGGAGAGCGCTGGCATGGTAACGACAGTGTGAGGGGGATATGCTACCCAATCAAGTCAACTCTCCGCATTAGATACTCTAGGGGGAAAAAGGGTTTACATACACTTTGAGGCATAGTATCGGGAGAGCGCAGAAAGGAATTGAGGTTGATTTCTATATAGATGAAGCGTCAGCAGTAATCCCTATGATTCCGAGTGAAATATCCATTCTTGCGCATTGCTGCAGATCCTGGGAGGATAACCCCACTATGCTGATGCTACATCCTAAAATTTGCCATCCCCGCAACTTTGCCAACCAAAAAGGTGGGTAAAATCATGACCAGCAAGATTGATACATACACTCTCAAAAAGCCAGCACCCTTAATACCGCTGCTCCTTAGGCATGAAGCCGCTCCACGGGATGAAGCTCTAGAAAGAACTACTGAGGCCGACATCGCTGGTATCAATTGGGGGAAGGTAAATGGAAAGCGAAAAAAATGAACCCTTCTAGAGAGGATAAAAAAAGGTAGTAGAGATGGCGGGAGAAGTAGGAAGAAGAGAGGAAGAACCGGCGTTAGTTGCACGGGACGAGGTGAAGTGAAGGGTCTGGGGTTGAGGTTTTTCGTTGGGCCAAAATGTTTGGGACGGGGACCTTAACGCGGTGTCCGGAACGAATACCCCGAAATGCATCAACCCTAAAAATTTAACCCCGATAAATTCTCCACGCACTTTAAAAGTCTTCTGAGAGTCTTCCCAAATAGAGATTTTATGTTTTTAAAGACGCTTTAACATTGTGAAAAAGCCCTTCTGGCGCTTGATAAGGATAAGAAACTTCATAGTAACTTAGAGGCTACAGTACAGCTTCTTGGAAGTGTAACCACCCAAACTCAGCGTTCCCCCCGCGTATCATCTGTTGCACGAGATATCTATACTCTACATGCGGAACAAAAGCCCATATAGTTGGACTTTCATGTGAGGGTCTCCATGTGTGCAATAGGAACGTGCCTTCCCTGTTTGGGTATGCAAAGTGGTTGAGCGCTCTCATCCTGCTGTAGGGCTGCATGCTCAAGTAGGTACATGCAAGAGGCTCATGCTATGATACAAAATGCTGGTTTGTTTACAACAGCTAGATGCAAATGCTTAGTGTGGCCAAGAAAACCCTGTAAATTCTCCGGGTTCTCGATCAGCTCCAGTAGCTGAATCGGAGATTTTTCGAAATGCTACTTCGGTTTGGGATTTGGCTTCCGTCATGGGGTTGTGCGGCTCTTGGAGTATCATCATAAGACCCGGACAGGCGGAGCTTTTTGGGGCATTCGGCTTCTGTTTGTCAAACTAAAATACCGTGTAGCCGACCTTCTCGCACTGATCCCCCGTCATCACTACCGGGGTCTCCTGGGGCCTTCTCTCAGTATCAACTTTAAGTCCCTTCCATACCTGTCAGTATATAAATTTCTAATTGTTTAATGCAGTAAGTAACCTACAACACGGGGTATTCATGGCCTTGGGCCATCTGAGATCTTTAAGGATAAGGACAGGATTAGAGGAGTTGTCCTAAAGTGAAAGTGTATGATATATTGGTGAGTTTCACACAAACTTCTATATTTCTAGGTTATTTCATGAGCATCGATTATTGTGGTCGTAATCAAACCTTGAGAATTAGATTCCATGCGGGTTTTATAGCCATCTTAGGGAGTGATTTGCTAATCGATGGAAGTAGATAGAAAATCACTCCGCGATTTCCATATACAAAAATTGTGCGAATCTGTTATGCTCGAACCATCTCCACACGCTGGGCCCAGGCTTCCTGGGCATAGGGAAAGGATTTAACGATTATAACACATAATCACGCAACGGGAGCTCCTTTAGGAAGACACCCACCCACAATTGTGGATGTAGACCACAAGGTTATACATTGGGACAATTATCATGGGCCGTAAGCAATATTGGCTCCATTGAATTCATATATATTTTTGAGAATTAGGAAGTTGGACCCGGAGTATATGTGTACACCGATAACTAGTTGATAATCAGACGGGCCTAGGTTCAGACATGAAACATCACACGCCAACCTGCCTACGGAATCTTTCTATCCGAGCCTGAGGAAGGCTCACGCTCATGATAGACTAATGGATTTTACAGATGGGTATATAGGTCTGGCCAGGCCCCTAGCGCTATTACTATAACCCGAGAGTGGGGTTTGAGCCCTTCCATTCGAACTTTATAGGCTGTGTGTGGGAATGCATACATTCGAGCGCCCAAATGGACTAATGATATGCCCACGGATTGATAACTTTTGAAATATCATCCGTTAAGGTATTTATCTACGATTTTCTGAATCAATTAGGATATTAATAGGTGGCAGAGACTGCAAAGGATCTTTTTTTACAGCCTGTATCAAGGTTCTTTTAACATAAGGCTACTGGGACCCCGGGAATCCACTTTATACCGTCAAGTAATATATGAAATTAACGACCATATCTGGCGACTATTTCGGCCATTGAGGAACCCAGAGCATATGGTGCTAGATCTATGTAGTTTGAAAAGCTTCTTTAAAGAGGAATCTATGGAGATAATCAAGAATTTAGATTAGCGAGTGTGAGCGTGCATGAAACCCTTTTAACAGCTGTTGCATACGCACGCTCCTTATGGGAACGATGCCATAATCATAGCTAATCACTCGGGCAAACCACAGACTCTCACTCGGCCTCCTCCTCCGCCAGTTTATTTCTCTTATACTCACACTTACTCCAGTGTGCACACCCAGCGACAAAATTTTCTCTAACGACCTTCCCTCTTTCTCCGTTCTGCCACCTAACTACCACGCCCTCTATCTTCGTTCCAGGGGCATATAGGCTCTCCCTTTCCAAGAACCCCAACAGCATCTCTCTTCCCTCTAATACACCTCTATAAATTTCTGGCACCACACAGATACCGCTTCCCTTCAATACTGCTGTCAAGCTGTCCCGCCCGACAAACTTTCCGGTCAACCGGTCCAATAGGTCAAATGCCAAAAACCATCCGGGGAGCTTGGTATACGCAATGCTATGCGTCGCCACCATCCACTCCCCGAACAGCACATATCTTTCCTTCAACGTATCATCCCTCGCCAGCACTTTGTACAGACTGGGCCCATATGTCTCAAGCCACCAGTCTAGCTTTGAGAACTGGGCCTGGTCAGAGGAGCTGATATAGTGGCTGCGGTTTTGTACCAATATCTTGCCCGTGGAATCGAGCGAGAACCCGAGATTGGCGCCGTCAACCTTTTCTTCGACTAAAACCATCTTCTGGAATCGCCCCTCTAAGTCACTGCTGTCGAGGACGAGATCATCCCGTGTGGCGGAGCCGAGATCAAGGAGGTGTCGAGTCCTGATGAACTTTCTCATGGGCACCTCCCCGAACCAGCGATTCGCAAGGTCGATGGCATTGGCGATGCATTTGATCCTCACAATGCCAGTGAAGCCCTCACTTAGCTCTGGAGGCTTCAGTAGCTTTGCAGTACTGTCAATAGCGCCCTTGGCACGGTGAGGTGGCATCGTAGCATGGGGTCCCCGAGCCTCAGCACGGGCCTGACAAAGCTCTGGATCATAGTCGAACCACACCGCAGTCACATTGGCGCTGTGATTAAACATTTTTATCCACTCTGTACGTTCCTTGGGCGTAGGGTTACACCGGTCCAGTATCAATATCTTCTTATTGGCACCAGTACCACCGCCTCTCCAGTGCCCCACGGCGGTCTCACAGCCCCTTCTAGCCGCCCCCGTGCCCGCCCCCTCTTCCGTCACAATACCGTCGGGAGAGAGAACCTCAACACCGGCACCTCGAAGCCTACACATATTCGCAAACCCGCTCTTCCCGCTCCCCTGTAGGCCGATCAACACAATGAAATCTGGCGCCTCAGCTCTCCCAACGACCTCCATGTCCAGCCCCCAGGGCTCCTCAACCTCACCTCCAGTACCAATTAGTGGCTCTCCACGCCCATAGCGCTTCCAGGCTAGAGAAACATACGAAGCGATAAACTTCTCCTGGTGCGCCGTCTCGATACTACCACTACGCATCTCCCGGATTGTCCGGATGGCCTCGCTAGCGGCCATTACCGGTGGCCCTATGTTATCTTCCCCACCGACAGTGAGCCCGAATAGCGCAACATAGCACGCCAGCACGCTCCCAGCACGTCCCTTGCCGCCGCCGCAGTGCACGAGCGTCACGCCCTGGGCGTCGGCGTTGTAGTAAGGCTCCCCTAGAATTAGCCGCAGGATGCGGTCCATTTGCCTAACTGTCGGTGCATAATAATTTTCCACTGGCACAAAAGTATTCCTGACGCCCCCCGCAGGGGGAAACCACAGCGGCGACAGTGGTTCCTCGGCCGTCAGGGTTATTACATGTGTCACCCCCAGTTTATCGTGAAGGACCTCGATGTCTTCTGCGTAACGCGGCGTACTAATGGCGCAGAGGTGGTAGGGCACAACCCAGGAGAAAAACCGCGGAAGCTGGTGCGATGGAGACAGCGTCTGATATCTTATCCGCGGCTCTGAATTTCTAGATGTCTCGGCCTCCAGCTTGAGCTTGGTACGAGTGTTCCATGGGGCACTGAGGATCTTGATTAGTTTGCAGGGAAGCAGGTTGATCTGTTCTACCTCAGCATCAGTGAAGACAGGCCCATACTCCGTGTGCTTTGCGCATACTGCCATTCGCTTCTCGTAGTTCTCCTTGTGGCCCTGCTTCCCTGTAAACACAGCTAGTACACGGTGATATGCCAGCATGGCGGTTTTCCAGTGCTCATTATTATAGGCTATGGCGGCGATTCGTGCCCAGCCATGCTCGGAGGTGGGGTGGGAGGACGCTAGATGTACTGCCCACTGCAGCTGTGTCTCGGTGGGTTCATTACGTTCCCGTGAGCGCATGAATAAGGCATCGAGAAGGAGTATTGAGGCCGTAAGTGGGAGAGGTATACCAGCCACTACTACCCGCTCCTTACTGTTACCTGTGCCGTCATCGAAGCGCTCATCGCCTTTGAAGAGTGGGCATGGGATAGGCACCTGGAAGTCGAGAGGAGGGAAATTGTGTTTGGCGCGGAAAGCGCTGCCGGAGGGCCAGAGGAGGGGGCAGCTCCAGGTATCTGTGGAGGTGTCATGGATGGGCTCGAGGGCGTAGATGCTGGTTGTCTTTGGAAGGGCAGTATCTGGCTTCTTTGCGACATATGATTGATACTCTGACTCCGAGAGCAGTATTAAGGTTGCTGCGGGGAGGGGATATGGGAGCGTTAATTTCACCATCAATGCGCTATCTACGATCTCAGGTCCTTCGACACCTAGAAGCGGGTGAAAGAAGAGAGGTAGGTGGAAGGAAGGTTGGGGTACCGTGGGTGCGTGTGGCCAGTTGATATTGCTCATAATTGTGATGATCTACACACTCGCTCCAGATGTGTGCTGTTGCTAGCAATCAGATGGTATGCTAACAAAAGTGGTTTTACGCTAATAACAGTGTTGATATCCCAATAGCAATGGTGAATGAGTCTTAAACTGATATGTGCGGTGAGTTGCCAATATTAATTATGCTATGCCAATAGATGCCGTTACTATAAACTGGTAATGATCGTGCCGCCAGTTTTTTTACGTGGTTGGTGGGTGTTGGGGTAATGATCGGATGAACACTTTTTGTCAACCTGGATGGAACAGGATTGAAATGGCTGCTCTCGGACTGGCTGTTAAGTAGTGCAGTGTGACTCAGCCCTACTCACCGGTATTGTAGGGATAATGGCATTATAAGACTCACTTGGCGCTTGGGGGATTATCGCATTTGAATTTAGATAGAGAAATGGCACTTTGGTGTGGATATTCGTCGATTCACATTCCGAATTCCGATTGTTTTACTTTCCTCTTTATTTCAACCCAATTTGCTTTTCGAGTCTGCTGCGCCCACTCACTCACTTCCTACCTACCCCCAAGGTTCATCTAACCCCCCACTTTTTCCACCGGCCTACCACGGCACGGTACTCAACACCACGATGCGGGGCAATACCCTCTCTCTTAAAGCAGTTGCACGCGGCGCTCCATAAAAACGCTTCAACCCAGGGCACGAGGTGGTTTGGTTTTACGAGAGGCCAAGCTTTCGCCTCGGCTACAGGGTCGTGGTTAGTTGTGTCAGCTGATGGGTAGTTAGATGTCGTCGGGTCTCGACTAGCGGCAGCTGACAGCAAGAGATAGAGGGGAGGAGGGGGAGGGGGGTGATGACGAAGTATCTCACGGAGGAGAGAGAGTATCTAGAGTAGATTTAGGTTTGGGGTATGTAGTTCACGTCTTGTAGGTTTCTGGTGTTATGGGGGGAAGAAGAGGAGCAGAGATAGAGGAACCATTTCCGGGTCAGGGATCCATTTGTTGGGTAGGAAGTAGCCGAGTCCAGTCTCGGGCGATTTCAAATGTGGCGGGGAAACAAGAAATCTGGGCGGTAGTTTGGATATGCAGGGATGCCAGAGCCGCTACCTCATACATGATATCTATGCAGGTCGTAATGGGAGATATGTAATTACAGACGAGCACACCGCAAAACAACGCAATTACCATACATAGCTGGGCATAGATAACTAAAGCCTGGCTGCCATTATTGCTTTTGCTACTCGTCTTCTTCTTCTCGTTCTTCTTCTTTTTCTCTCTGTGAAGACTCTTCGATCATTCCCTTCTTCCCTCTTATTCTCTTCCAATTCACGGCGTACCTGCTCTAATACCCATTTCCTCTCTTCAACTTCTGAACAAGCCCCACAATGTCCGATCCCAGCGCTTCATGCGCCGACCCAAACCCCTTCACGCGTCTACTGTCCTCCCGTTTCGACGGCAGCACCAGCGACCATGGCACCTTCTCGTCCGACGATGACACGCGCCCCACGACGCCAGCGATTCTGGGTTCTACATCCTCAGAGGCCCGCATGGGCGGGGGAATCCTGCTAAAGCGTAAGACGACCACGACAAAGATGGCGCAGGAGGCAGGTGTCACTAGGCCATGGCTCATGTATGCGAGCTACTACATTCCGAGTATTGGCTGGATGAGGGAGTATGATAAGAGCTGTTTGCTGGGGGATGTCGTTGCCGGTGGTAGGTGCTCCTTCGTGTGTTTTTAGGTGTGGGGAAGAGAGGCTGATGTGGGGTGTGGGGAATAGTGACTATGGCGTCGTTCTATATTCCAATGGCCCTCTCATTGTCGGCGAATCTGGCGCATCTGCCGCCGATTCATGGGCTCTATTCGTTTGCGGTTCAGCCAATGGTAAGTGGGAATTTACATACCTTTTCTCCATACTGTATATCAGACCTTAATTAACAATATGTAGGTCTACGCCCTCCTGGGCTCCTGCCCTACCATGGCCGTGGGCCCCGAAGCTGCTGGCTCCCTTCTCCTCGGGACGGCCATCCGCACTCTCAACCAGCACCACTCCCCGGCCTTCGACGACGGCGACGTGGCCGAGAACAATGCTCGTCTGGCTGGAGTTATCACTGGTATGACTGGTGCCTTTGCATTTATTGCTGGTATCGTCCGTCTTGGGTTCCTTGATAGCGTCCTGAGTAGGCCGCTGCTGCGTGGATTTATTTCTGCCGTTGGTTTTGTTATTTTTGTCGATCAGTCGATTCCTGAGCTCGGTCTTACAGATGCAGCGAAGGCCGCAGGCGTTCTCCATAGCAGTTCCTTGAAAAAAGCGGTGTGGATCCTGGGGAATCTGGACAGTGCACATAAGCTCACATTCGCGGTTGCTGCTGTCTCGTTCAGCATCATTATGATCGGAAGACACCTCAAGAAGGTGTTTGGGGAGCGGGCACCGTATATTGCGTTCCTTCCCGACCGCTTCCTAGTCGTAGTTATATCTGCAATTCTCACATATAACCTCAAATGGGACACCAAGGGGCTACAGGTGCTTGGAAACGTCGAGGCCCCTAGTGGCTCACTGTTTAGCTTCAAGTTCCCGTTCCAGCTCAACCACCTTACGAACTTGCAGGAGACTATGAGCACTGCGTTCTTGATCTCGGTGCTCGGCTTCTTTGAGTCTGTGGTGGCCGCAAAGTCTTTGGGCACTACCTTAGACGCTAATATCTCGTCTAACCGGGAACTGATTGCACTCGGCACGGCCAACATTCTCGGTGGGTGCTTTCAGTCCCTCCCGGCGTTTGGAGGATATGGAAGGAGTAAGGTGAATAAAGCCACTGGTGGAAGGACCCCAATCTCCTCGGTCGTATTGTCTCTCTGTACTATTATCTGCACAATCTTCCTCCTACCTTACTTCTATTACCTCCCGAGGTGTGTTCTCTGCGCAATGATCTCCGTCGTCGCCGTCTCGCTCCTTGAGGAAGCACCGGAAGACATCAAGTTCTTCTACCACATCCGCGCATACGGCGACCTGGCCACCATGCTCCTCGTCTTCTTGACGACCATCATCTGGTCCCTTGAGACTGGGATCGGGATCGGTGTCGGTATCTCCCTCATTCAGGTGATCCGCCACAGCACCCGTGCACGTATCCAAATCCTCGGTCGTGTACCTGGCACCGCGAATACTTTCAAATCCGCCGAAGAAGTCCCCGCCGGGGAGCTCGAGGACGTCGAAGGATGCCTCATCGTCAAGCTGACGGAAGGCTTGACATTTGCCAACACCGGCGAGCTGAAGAACCGCTTGAGAAGACTAGAGCGGTACGGCGACGCGCATACACATCCATCGCTTCCGCGGATTAGGGGAGGCGCGGTGGGAACTAGGACAGTCGTGTTTGATGTGAAGGGGGTCAGAAGGATGGATGGGAGCGGGACGCAGGTGTTAGCGGAGATTGTCAGAGGGTACGTGAACAGGGGAGTTGGTGTGTGGTTTAGTCGGGTGCCGAGGGATGGGGGCGTGTGGAGGATGTTTGTCGAGAGTGGGATTGTGGGTGTGGTGGGCGGGGAGAGGCACTTTGTGGAGAGTGTGGAGGAGGCATTGAGATTGAGCGAGGAGGAGGGGCAGGGAAGTGAGGCATCAGTATAGACTTACTGGTCTTTCACTTGCCTCTATTCAGGTTCTTATACTTTTTTCTTCTTGCAACCCACTTCTGTTGTTGTTTTTTAGGGCTTTGTTTGTATTGTAGTTTGCGTTTCCCCTTTTATACTGATATCACTTGCGTTCTTTTTGCATTGCTGGCTTTCGTATTCTTCTCTTTCTTATCTTTGCTGTTGTTTGTTGGAAATTTCTGGGATCCCCGGTATACATTGATACATACCTAAGAAGTAGTTAGTTATCTCATTCATTGTACTCTATATATGGTCATGAAGGATGGTTAGGACGATGGGATGATGAAATTAAATGGAAAGGATGGATGGGGATTGGAACGGAGTGGATAATAAATACCATAGAGTGTTTGTCCTTATTTATATTCTTCATAGTATAATGTAAGATAGTGGGCGCGAAAAATATAAAGTAAAGTGAGAAAGGTGAAAGAGGAGGGGCGTAGAGTGTAAGTTGTTGAGGGTGAGTTTGATGGTGGGGAGATGAGATTGGTGGTGAGGGTGTGGGCGAGGGGAGATGACGTGAGGGAAGGTGAGACGAAGCGAGATGAAATAAGGTTTGTTTGATGGATGCAGTTTGGTTCAAGGTAGGGGTAGTGGGGTAATGTAGCAGCGGAACAGGACCTAACGCGCTTTCTTAATAAGAAAGCTGGTATAGAATGGAGGTTTAGCCAGTAGGAAGGCAAATCACTAAATCTCACTCGATAGGCAGTAAAATTCGAGATTGCCAAGCAAAGGCCAGGAGTAAGGGACGCGCAAGTAATGAGATGAGACAGGATGAAATGGGGGATGGGGTGTGGTAAAATAAGGCCGGAGGTACAGCAGGTTATTCGGCTGGTGCATTTACTATATTGGCTGGAAGGGCAATGACTGCGATAACAAATGAAGCCAAAGTGGTAGAATTAGAATGAGTAGGGTATTTCATGTAGAGGGAGGATAGATGCTTGTGAGATCAGCCGTCAATCACTGGGCCTCACTCGAACTTTTACTTCCACTCAACTCTGCCCACCGTACCTAGCCAACTACCGTACCACAGAAATACATCACACTCGACCCCAACACATCTGTCAAACCCTCCACCCAAACCAGCAAAAACAACTGTTCAATATGCGAAATCCGACGGAACAAGCTCAGGATGGAAAGGGTTTGACTAGATGAATTAAGCGAGAGTTTGTGAACGTAGGATAAACCACGTGCACGCCCAGAAATACCTCGTGATCGTGTACTCACTAACCATCACTCGTGCTTGTTGCTCGGAGCCTCAAACGGCAGTGAGACGGGACACGTCATAGACACCATCATCTTTACCTTCCACGCATATATATAAATAGTCCGGGGATCCTCTACCGCCACCGCCATTGCTGCACTTCCACCAATTCTCCCTTTGAACTTTATATCGATCCCGTTCCTCTCCATCAATATTCCAACCGTATTCAAGTATGATGTTGCTTCGTGAGAATGATGAAGCTTGCTGATGGGCATTTCGTTTCACTAGTGGTCATCCAAGTCGTGAACTTTTTGTTGTAGGACGGGCGAGCATGCTGGGAGCTAGAGGCTAATTGCTCTCATAGTGAGTTTCCTATTGTTTTTCTATGGTTTGAGACTACAGTGGCCTGACAAAAAGGTGGAATGCAGTTGCTTCGTTCACAGAGGACATAGCTTTTTGGAGGCTAAATGAAATTTCCACAGCATTTCGTATGGTATCAGATAAACAGAATACTCGCTCGTCCTCAACACCTAGCTTACATTATTACCATCCTCAGAACCCAAAAATAAACTCTGCCAACAAAGGAAATTATCTAAACGAAAGAACTCAAAACCGTACAAATACTCCGTACCCGGCCAAAAACATAGGGGAAATAATCAGAAAATGCAACCAACTCCGAACATTACCGCAAAACCTATCATAATCAATCAATCGTCCCTTCCCTACTAGACTCTCTTCCGGGTCGGATCCACGACCCAATTAATACTATTTATTGGCCACGGCCCACCCCCCAAATATCTCGAAGACGAAGACGAATGTGTACTTGCTCCCCTCAGACTACTTCCCGGCACCGAAGTCCTCACAGACCCCCCACTATAGCTTCTATACCCCGAGTCCCACCCAGAGCTGCCACTTAGCAGCGACGATCTTCTCGATGAAGCCCCATCGCTTGCGGTTCTTGAAGAGGCGCTCGAATAGTCAGACCTAGCCCCACCTCTCCTGATAGTACCCAACGAAGCCACTGACGGTGCCGCCGTAGTCACCGACGGTGGCTGCGGCGGAACCCATCTGTCGCGCCCGTCTGGCGAGACCGACGGGCCAGCATATCCGGCTGAGGCGTAGGAGCCGATGGAGGATGCGTATCCGCTATGGACCGACTCTGGGTACCTGGAGCTCCGAGAGGAGGAACGCTGCGCGTGAGGGGTGTATGCCGAGCTTGAAGATCTCCGGGAACTAGTGCTCGAGGGGCTTGTGTAGTAGGATAGCGAACTGACTGAGCGCGCACTGGAGAGGGTGGGTGGGCCTGGCCTAGGGCGTGAATGGTCGATATAGCCGGGCTCGCCAGGCTGGTAATGGCGGGGTTCGAAGTGGTAAGAGTGGGTATTAGGACTCATTTTCATTTCGAGCTGCGCTTTATGGTTGACTGGTTGGGCTTGGACGTATGTATACGCGGAATTATTGAACCGATTTTGACGATTTCAGGCGTGTTGATACCGCCAGGAATGGAGACAGCAGTTTTTTAAGGCTTGACGAGGAGAGAATACGTTTTAATCCAGCTTGTGTGGGTTTATATGCTCATAACTCTCGAGCTTTCGCAAGCTAGGTCCCTTTCCTTTTGAATTGGGAGAACGAAATGAAGAACTCTGATTAAATTGTTGGTATCAATGATCACGTTTCATGTTTTCCCCAAGAAAAATAACAGCCCCCAAGAAACCCCAGGGAACAATATCGAAGGTGACACAACAGGAACATGTAGGATCAAGGTAAGTACGTACTATCTTTTGAAAATGAAAAATATAGAGGGAAAAAATAGATTAAAATTAATTATTATGTATGTAGAAGTGGCGTGGGTTGAGGTGTGTGCAATAAATTCAATCAGCACGATCGAGAAGAGGAGCAAGAGGCAGCGCAGGAGCGGCCGCCGGCCGTGTCAAAGGAGTGCTCTGATATACTCTGCTAGCGCGGCTTACTAGCTTCCCTCTCCCCCCGCCCCCCCTGGCGGTGTGCCAAGGATGGGTGTCGGCCACCTGTTCAGGCCCTGCAGAAATGCCGTTACGTGTACTACATGTGGCGGTAGAAGGAGTTGGGCGCATAACTCAATGGAGAGAGCACTTCCGTGGGAGGGGTTTGGGTCCGATCGCAAGATCGATCCATGGATGGAGTGGATGGCGTGGGTGGACTTGCAGGTTGGGGGTTGGGATATGATGTTTCGTTTCGTGATGTTTGATAATGCAAATACACAAGGTATGTGAAACATTTATAGGGCTAATGTTTATGGCATGGGATTAAGATTTGCGATGTGGGGTTTCAATTGCCCCGTGCAATACATGCGGGTGACTTTTCATGATGCGTAAGTAAATATCAATCAGTCGAATTCGAGGATCTGGTTATATGGAGCACGGAAGTAGTAGGTTCTTTGGGAACTGTGAATTCATTGAGAATGACTCCCACGCTAAATTGACCTTACCTTGGGTTTTTCTAGTATCTATGTCTGAATACATGTAGTTATAAAAGACACGATAGAAAACAAGATAGAAAACAAGACAGAAAACAAGACACAAAGATGATCAATCTAAAAACACTCAGCAACACGGTGATGCCAGCTCAGCTCGAAAATAATAATGGAGTGCAATCAAAGTGTGGAAGAGAAAATACTCGACAACATGGCGATATCAGCTCAGCGATAAAGATCGCGACGCAATTAAAAACGTGGAAAACAAAACACAATGCAAAATGCAGAGATCAGAAAAACAGAGAAACAGATGCAAGAATGACACAGTCTAGATGCAGAATATGATATCAAAAAAAAAAATGCAGAATCAAAAGATAAAATGCAGAACCAAAAAATAAAACGCAGAATGCAAAACAATAACTCAAATCAATATCAATCAAGCGAAACTTTCAAACCTGCACATACTTATTGACGGAGACCCCCATGAGTCCTGTTCAACCTCGCCAAGACAGATGAGATGCTGTCCTCCGTGCCGATAGTTTCGTACCCATCGAGCGTGGAGGAACCGCTGTTAAGAGTATTTACTCTACGTAGGCTGCCACAGTTGCTGGCAGCTGAACGTCTGCTCATATTCATGTCTGGACGAGAGGTATGATGCGGGCTGAACGTCTGTGTGCCGGGACGTGACATGGAGCCGGTTCGATGGTGCATACACGACTGTGCGTTGGGATGCGTGGGACTGGTTTAAAGAAGCAAATGCTCATCAGCGTATCCAGAGACATACTGATACAAAGGTAAATTAATCATCCCTGTGTGCTGTGAGGTATTAGATTAGTTTGAAGCCGTGGGCACCTCTGAGTGTCTAGAGACAACGTGGGACGAGGCATGCACCTCAGTACGCCTAGACAAAGCGTGAGAAATATGTGAGCTCCTCTCGATATGTCTAAATGGCGTAACAGAGTGAATAGCCGGCGCTCTCTTCATGATGCTATGGTCACTTCTATAAACCATGTTATTAACATGAGACACCGGTGCCTTAAGATACCTAGAAATTCTAACAGGAAAGTTAAGGTCAGCTGGAAGGTTGGAACCCCGGGAATTGTGAGATCTACTGACTGTAGATCTTGCAGCCTCGCTTCCATCCCTGCTGCTGCTGCGTCTGCTGGTAATTGCGCTGGAATCCTGGATGGTTAGGTGCGAGGGCGCCTGGGATCCTTTACTTCTACGAGCGGCAAAGCTGTGTTGGAGTCCCACGAGTGCATAGGCAAGGTTATTGGGATTCATATGGTGCTCCTGGAAGACAAAGGTGTTGATGTTGATTTCCTATCCATCAACCTCGAAGATTAGTTTGCCCATTATGATAGTTGTAGCGGCGCTGAGTGAGGTAATTGGGAATGAGCTATTGTTCTTGTGTGTTTTGTAGTTATGTTGATGTGAGCGGGGGAAAACGTCGTGGAGCTTTCATTGGGAGCGGTGGCAGGGACTGCTTATACCGAGTTAAATTATTTCAAGATATGATTATTTGACTATGTATATTGTTAAGAGGTAAATAATTTTTATTCCAATGTTTAGTGTGATACCAAGGAACACCTTTCAAACGACTGATCATGGTATCCGTATAGAATACAATAATCATCAGATTCAAGAGCGGTAAAACAGAAGATGGATTCTCCCTATTTATCCAATTGATAGAACGAATAATGTCCGCGCGCGCGTATTCAATCTTATCAGTCAAATGGAGAATCATTAAACAAGTGACGATAAGTTGACGTACTAGGTTGATGTTTTTAAGTATCATCGCATAAGCGCAGTAGCTGACTGTTGAAATCTACATGTAAATGTCAATGAACTACATGTATTGTAGATGTTTCCCAAAGTTGTTTCAAATATTGGCGGTTATTTACAGTAGGATGTACATGTACATGTAGTTACCTGTAGAAATTCATAGAACGCTAGTGCATACGACACAACCAGCCGAACCATACTCTATGAAGCGCTGGCCAGTTCAGACCCATGTTTTCCCCTAAAGTCTAGCGGACAGCTTGCTGAGTATGAGGCTGGGAACGGGCCTATAGATAGATATATGTATACGTAGGCTCGTTCCTAGCCCTCCTGCGATAAAACGGCAAGCTGTCCGTAGGTGATGGGCACGAGACTAACGTGTACGCCATACAACAAGACGCACTCGTCTGGCTATGCCCTTCCTCTCCTTGAAAAATCAGCAGTCAAGAGATAGTCTTCGCACAATGGACGAAGCTCCATTTGATACTCATCCCCCTCCCTCTTCTCCTCCAAACCTACATCAGCCCTCCTTCTGTAATCATCCGAGGAAGGTCATCATCAACTGATTAGGTGCCGATCCATTCCTAGATCATCACTTGTAAGTCTTCCGTCTTAGTTCTATCAACAGTGATTTAGAATTCTTCAGTTTAACATACCCCTTGCAGATTCGAAGGCTTCCATGGGGCAGCGATTCTGCATGACAGGTCACTCCTCCCGCAGATGTAAGTATTTTTTATATTATTCTTCCTCCTCCTCTCGTTTTATTTTCATTTATGAGTATGAATGACTAATGTCTGTTGAAAAGCCCAATCCATTCTCTATTAACCGCGCTCTGCGGTAGAGCCTACACTCCAGCCCACCTCTACCAATGAAAACCTTGATTCTCAACTTGGGCCGGGGTGTACACTATTCTCCTCCATCAAGAAGACTCCCATTCCATAGGGGAGGTGAACGTTTCAGCCGATTTCAGAGTTATAATATAAATACACCTTTTATATATACATATAGGCACGATGGTACTATAGAAGCTTAAACAAGTCCTAGTGTCCAGCTGTTCAGGCCCAGTCTTGGCGTCTTGACGGTCCTTCTCTTATAGGGCCTTGTACTGATTCTCCGGGTACCCCTCCCCCGATATTGCAGCCCTACAGAGAGTAGGGTGTGCAAGTACCAATCTGCTTCTCCCCTTCTTCCCGTTGCCACTCCAATTCTTGTGGGGCGGTAGTACATCTCCTAGCTAGGTTATTCAGGGCAAACCGTCTCGATGGATGCAGATGAGCATATATGTATCCCACCAGGGATGAGGAGTTATGAGCTGGGTTTTAACGATGGGTATTTTGGTAGCTTTTATTTCGGTCCCAACTAGATGCTGTGACTATCACTAAAAAGATGCGCAGCTATGATAGTTAAAAGTATCTACAGCCGAAATGAGTTGGCTTATCGTGGTTCGTGATGCTTATTGAGGAGCGATAAACTCGATCCTCGCTTAATATTTGATGTCGATCATGACTGACTGCCTTAGGAACCACAATTAGGCTGATGCATATGAAACATGATGGGTGATGTGACTCTTTTCGGGGTCGCGCTGGTTGAAACCTTTTGACCCTCCTCCCTCCACAAAGCCGATTTCAGCCAGAACTCACGTTTACCGCACCATTGGAACTTAGGGCATGTGCTTTGAAAGGCGGTGCGAATCTGTGCATCAGTACGTGCGTACTAGCTCCCATCCGCTGTGCTTATCACACACAATCACACCTGGCGCACCACCTGAGCAGATCGCAGGAGAGATCTTGCTCCGATGCCATTTCCCCAGCTTTTTATCATGGGCACTGCATGGAGCTACCTGGCATGATGGCACGGAGAGACTGCGAATCCAGAGTTTTGATGGCATTGGGCGACGATAACCTGGCTTTTACTTATCGTAGATACCACGATCTGGGTTTCGGTTGGGTTTGTGATTTTGCATTGAAGGTGATGAAGAGCGTTTCGAGTGATTGTTATGTCATCCTTCCTTCATTAAAATCCATGTTCTGACGACGTTGATCTTGTAGCAACCATAGCCGCCAACGATTAAGGTCTTATGATTCTAACATCGGTAGTCTTGAAGGTATTCTACATGTGAACCTGATCTGACTTTTCACACTTACCACTCAGAGTGAAGGTAGAAAATATCACAAGGGCATGGGCAGTATTGGTATCAGCATGAAGGTTCCCACGATGGTTCCCTAGAAGATCAATTACAACAAGGTCCTCGGACGTGTCTCAGCCTCTCCATTGTCCTCCAGAGTCTTCCTTTGTTTGTCGTCTAAATATCCTTGCGAACAGTAGCATTGTATAGGATAGATAACCTTATGTCTGGCCGATCCCATCCCGGCTCTACACTACACTGAACAGACCTCCCATAAGAAGAACATCGTCAATCTGCCACCACTATGGAGTATGAGGCCATTCGATCCAAACCGTCTCGATGGATGAGATGAGTCATATGCACCAGGGATGCGCGGCTGGGTATTTATAAGGCAGGCGGGCTTTTAACCACTAGATGGTATTTTGGTGACTATTCTAAAAGATGCTGTGATATCAAAAAGATGCGCAGCTATGAAGTAAAGGGAAAGAGAAGAAGAAAGAAGGTGAAAAGGTTGTAAAGAGGAGACATAAACCCCCCCCCCTCTCCTTCCTTTGAACCTATTGATTGGGTCGATCATGCGCCGCGCCTTCCAAGACCACGACAATAATAGGCTCTCTAAACCGTGAAACGAGATAGGGTGGTGGTGAGCGTGTGAAAAATTCGGCCCCATCCTTCAGGTTAAGAGGAGCCCCTCCCTGAGTCAGACCCTCCACCCTCCTCCTCATATGTCACCCATTCTTCTTCCCCTCTCGCCCCGTATTCATCTTGAATCCCCCTCATCGGATATATCTCGGCATCTAAACATAGCCGCAAAAGTGCGAATCGCCGAACATCATCATGGCAAACCAGTCAGCCTCCGCAGCAATCTCTTATATGGATACTCTCCGGCGGTCCACTTTTATCATGGGCACGTAGAGATGGAAAGCATCGCCATGGACACCCAGGCTTACACAACGGGCACGTGATCACCACCACAAGATCTAGGCGCAGATAGCACGGAGTGATGGTCCATTCAGCAGTATCTCCGTTACCACGATCTTGAGTTTTACTGGTGGATGGGTTGGCTCGTCGATGGGGTAATGACTTGGGTCATTTTTATATGGGGCACGCGGGGCGTGGATTTCTGTATGACAAGGATGCTTATCTTCTTATTTCATTTCCTTTTGCTCTACATGGCGTTTCATGACGATCGTTATATCTTTCCTAGCAACCATACGGGCTATGAGGATTCAGGTGCTATCGATTTACATATAAATTCGGTGGCATGATCTTTAGAGGATTTACCATTTCTAAATTTATGGACATGCTACAAACATCCGTCTGTGCCAATATTGCCAATATTACGGACTCGCGCCAAACATACAATCCATGAAACAAACAGCGCAGTACCACAGAGGATCTCACTTATATGCTTCACCTGTTCTCCTCTCTCCTCAGCATGCATGGAACGTCTAGTGACTATCACTGGGCAGGGAGAGGACAAGGGCACCCTACCGTCAGATGATACCATTACACTAACCCATAAGAAAAAGCAACTCGTAGTACGCATATGCCAGCGGTCAGAGTATGTTGAGGAGCCATTCGATCAAAATGCAGCTCCAGGTCATAGGTACCATCAATGACAGGCGGCGCGGCTGGGTATCTTGGCATAAGGCACATGTGGATTAGTTACATTACCATATTCGTAAGGGTATTCTAGCTCCTCTAGCATATAGGCAAGAAGCCGGTTAAGGGGCAGAAAGGTAAAGGAAAGAAAGAAAGGAAAGAGAGAAAAGAAAAGTCAACCACCACCACTACCAGATCCTAAGTAAGTAAATTATGTCCCGATTGCTCCTCCGATTGCTCCTCCTCTATCAGGGTACCATGGTAGAACAGGGTGTTACAAAAAAACAAGACTCAGGATATAAGGTAAGTGGGGGCCGGGGAAAGAGTGGCTAAACCCATGGAATTCGAAACCAGCCTTTTCTTCCATGCTAGAACGAGAGTTATCATAGCCTTCTAACTCCTTGTTTACTAGCTATCTACCCCGTATTACTTCCCCAGACGTTCAAAGAGATGGGGTAAAATAAGCTTCGTTCACCGGCTGACTGTGGCTGGGTTTATTGGTTGCACCTCCACAATAAGGCGTGGATTAGCTTAGCTAGTAAGCCAAGCGAGGCGAGCTACCTAGCGAGCCATCAATCATTTCCATTCTTATCAACGAAGTTTCAGATTTTGCTGCTAATAGGTTTTAGGTTCGGCAAGGCCAGAAAATGGTGGCGATTGCCATAGCTCGAAGTACGGGGTCCATTCACCCGTTATCACAAGCGCTGAGCCTGGCGCACCACACGATAGGGTGGGGGAAGCCAGATTCTGTCAGAAGCACATAGGCTCCTCGTCGTAGCGCCGACACAGATATAGGAATCAGAAGCGAGATCTGACAGGAACGAGTGAGGTGGTTTCTGTATGCTAATTGCGTTTTTCTCATGGAGGGTGTGAAAAGAAAGATAGAGCTGCAGATAGATCAAGATCAAAGGTGTTAAAACGGCGTGAGGTCGGTATGTAAGGGATAGGGAGAGTAAAGGGTGTGTGAATGCAAGATGCGGGAAGACGTAAATACACAATGCAGGACGAAGTCGGTATGTTCTAAGGCTTCAGGTTGTTGTGGGTGGCTTCGTTCTGCGGGCGTCTGCAAACTTGCATGGCATGTGGAAAATGAAGGTGGTGGGTGTATATGTCCGGATTTTATAGGGAGTTAAGAAGGTACCATAGGCGGAGAACTCGACGAGAAGTAAACAGATATCGCAAAGGCCGTGTTGAAAAGGGACCTAGCTACGTAACGGTTAATAAATTCGACCAACAAACAGACAAACTCGAAAATGTGGAGCTTTGGGTTATTGGTGAGAAAACCCCTCGGGCGGGGAAACGAAGCAGCAGCAAACGATGACGATAGGTAGAAGCTTCTCATGGTCTATCAACAAATTTCGAGGAAAACCGGCCAAGTCCTTACTTGAGCTTTGTCTCCCCCCCCCCCCCCCCAAACTCCCTAGGTACTCTAGATAATGACGCGATGCAAACACAGAGCAGATAGGTAGGTAGGAAGGTGCCTGGTTCAGTAAATTGCCGACTGATGTCCTATGGACTATTTACTTTTCAAATTCTATAGGATTAAGGGCTGTGCGCTATGTAGAGCTAGTTAAAACATGTAGGCAAGTAGTCAATTTGCGTCTCGCAGAAAGTCCTCAGAACTGTCCTGGATTATCAGGTGATTCACAGCACGACAACCAGATGTCCTTTTAGACCTGCCGATTCGATGCTGTAAGTGATAGGATGGATTGGAATTCCGGAAGGAGTTTGTCGTACCAGCGGCGACGACGGGGTGTTGCCGGTAAGGACAGATGTCCGGTAAAATCATATGCCTTCTGTGTTGGTAAATACATTTACCTATATTGGTAGATGCTAAAATGTCAAGTAGATATGAAAAGCCCCAAATACATAGACATATAGTACTTTTTTTAAATTTAATTCGCCATCAGAGAGCCAAGTCTCACTAGATCTCAGATATGAAACTGTGCCTCGAAGGGAGTAAAGTTTGTTAAAGTATATCGAAACGTAGACTATCCTTGAATTCTTCCTACTAAAATATCCCCTAAAAATCAACTTTACCCCTGTCTATCGCAAACAGCGCTAGCAAGGGTGGTATAAAATCAGTGCTTTATCGATAAGTTGGTCTATGTCTTGAACTGAGACTTTGCGGGGCGAGTTATTCGCCGGCGGCTAGACCGAGTTCGAAGTCCGGGGGATAAGGGACTCTCGGATAAGGCGTAGAACTGTGTAGGGTATTTGGTTAGAGATGACCACGACAACAAACTGAACTGAAAGAGAATGGATATCTGAGGCTTCTCCAAACCCCGAGGGAGATTGAGGAGGTAAGTAATAATGTATCGAATTATGAAATATCAATCAGCATGCCCCTGATTTTGCAAATAACGAGCACACCCTCACAACAGGAACAGGAATGCATGGACGGGATTGGTGGGCGGGCGCATCTTGCTGCTGTGAGATTTGATCTTGCCTCAAGGAATTACCATATTGGATTGGTGTGTGTGGATGGACCCTTGCGTTTCGACCTATGAGATTCGGAGTGGTTCGTAAATGGGACGAGTACATGCTTTTTTCCCTTTCTTTCTTTCTGAACTGCTTGTGAGGAATACATGTGCTCCTGAATGGATTGATTGCAGTATTGTATCTCAAAGCGCAGTGCTTAAACAGTCATATACGTAGTTTCCTAGCACCAAAGCCAACGGTCCGTTGACGCGATAGACGAACTAAGACCCATACTTATCATGTAGAACCCTGATCAGATAATTGGACAGGTACACGGGGTTTTTTTTTTCTTGGAGGTTCCTCCCCAACAACTCCAACTCCTGATTCAAATCTACTGAGGTGTGGATGTGTCAGTCGCAGCTTGCAGCGCTTTCTTTACCTTGCTTCCGTGAAGCGAAAGGATGTAAGGTAGAGCTGTACTCTACCTTGGTGAGAGATCTTGATTTCTAAGAGCTCTAGAAGTTGCCCCAGATTTTCCTCTCCGCCGCCACCGACGAAACGAAAAATTTTAAGTTTTCAGGGCAGGGCCGAGGCAGGAGAGAGTAGGCATAGCGAGAAGGCGCATGTAGGTACCGAAGCCGGAACACGCGCCGTCATACCAAGGTGGGTACACTTCCAGAAGGACCTCTTAGACTTCTCCCACCCTCCAGGGGCAGTACACACATCTTTTGGATATTTCAGTAGTACATGAAAGCTACTCAGCTTGATCCCTGTACCTGCAAATTGGTTGTGCCAACTCAGTGCAGCGTCCATATTCATCCCTTGAATACATGTAGATAGGGTGTGTATTCTACTGTAAGTGGGAAAAAAACATTACAATTGACCAAGGAGCTTCACCCATACCTTGTACCAGTGCTGTGCGGGTACAAGTTACAAGGTGGCAACATGTTGAGAAGGGGTTTTTTTTTTTTTTTTTGCAGCTTTTGGGGTGGGTGGGGAAGAGCGGGTAATTGTGAACAGGGCCGAATAGGGCGTGGGCAATTGGTGGGTGTGACCAATGGATAACAAGTTCCAAGAAGGGAGTCAGCGAGGCTGGCGCACGGAAGGCGAAGGAAGGCCATACCCATCCAAATAAGGCTTAGCCTAGTTGCCGCTGGAAAAAATTTTTTTTTTTTTTTTGGAATTTTCTCTGATTGAAATTTTTTCTTTTTTTTTTTCGCCTTCGACTTTGGTTTCTCCTTACCGCGCAAGCTTCAGCCCACCTTTCTGGCATTGTTACATAAACCCCTTGCCTAGATATAAGGTTCCCTTCTTCCCTCCCAAAGTCTGACTTCTCTTTCCTCTTCATACACATCTCTTTCTTGTTGTTCTCATAGATTTTTCTGTCTTTGGGTTTCTTTTTCTCCGGGTTTTCTCTCCATAGACGGGACAGCGAAACCAAACGCTCTGCTTCTTGCTTCTATCCGTGTTCAGTTAGATCCGAACCTCTCGACCCCTCATCGTTTCTACCAGTCAACCCCCCGGCTCCCGTGCCCTTATCGCCTTCCGTCTGAAAAAAGTTTTTCTTGCTACTCTTAGAGTCTAGACTGCTTTTTCTTTTTTGGTCTTTTCCTCAACCCCTCTTTTTCTTCTTCCCACACATATATCTATAGACTTCCCCCCAACTAGAATTTCCCACCTCCCAAATGGCACCTGCTCTCGACACCATGAACCCCACAGACGCCGCTGTCGCTGCTGAGAACAAGAAGTCCATCAAAGTTTTGGACGAGCTTCTCCAAAAGTTGACCATTTCCAAGACAAAGGACGAGGCCACATACGCTGCCCACAACCTCGCCACTTTCATTAACGGCCCCATCGAAGAACATGAGGTTCCTACAAAGTGAGTGTTTTTTGTAGCCAATTTTTAGTCCGTTTGTTCGCTCGTATTAACCAATCGCTCGTTTTCAGGATCCTCACTACCATCAAGAAGCAGTTGAACAACAAGAAGGATGCTCTTGCCAGAGAGCACGCTCTCAATGCTATCGCTGCAATCTGCGGTAACCAGGTCTCGCCTAGCATCGAGCCCTACATCGTTTCACTACTCTCAAATGTCCTCGTAGCTGTTGGTGACAAGATCACTGCTGTCAAGAAGGCTGCCGAGGTAGCCGCTATTGCCATTATTTCCGCCATCAACCCCAACGCTGTCAAGGCTGTTCTCCCTATTCTCTCTAAGTCCATCGTCTCTGCCCTGAAATGGCCCGAGAAGATGTGTGCTTTGAGCTGTCTCGACATTCTTGTTGCCCAGGCTTCTTCACAGACAGCCCTCAGACTCCCCGAGTTGATTCCTACCGTCTCTGAGGCTATGTGGGACACCAAGCCTGAAGTTAAGAAAGCTGCCCGTTCTGCTATGGAGAAGCTTTGCTCTTTGATCTCGAACAACGATATCAACCGATTCATTCCTGAACTCATCAACTGTATCGCCAAGCCCGAGAATGTCCCAGAGACTGTCCACCTTCTCGGTGCCACCGTTTTCGTCGAAAACGTCCAGGCCCCTACTTTGTCCATCATGGTTCCTCTTCTCGAGCGTGGTCTTGCCGATCGTGACACCGTCATCAAGCGTAAGACTGCTGTCATTATTGACAACATGTGTAAGCTTGTCGAGGACCCCCAGATCGTCGCTCCTTTCTTGCCCAAGCTCATGCCTGGTCTCGAGAAGAACTGGGACAACATAGCCGATCCTGAGGCACGTGAAAAGACCCGCCAGGGTCTCGACACCCTCATCCGTGTTGGTAACGTCGAGGATGGAAAGATTCCTGAAGTCTCATCAGCTGGTGAGCCCAAGGTTATTATCGAGACCATCAAGACTATTCTTTCAAACCACAAGGATCTTGTCGCCAAATTCGAGCCAATAGTCTCCTACATTGCTGCCATCGCCGGTAGCTTGGTTGACGAAAAGGAGAACGAGTCTGCTATCTGGACTGAGCACACTACTCCCTACTTTGCTGCTTTCCTTCCCGAAGGCGAGGCCCAGGGTGCTGCCGAGACTCTCCGCAAGCGTGCTTCACCTACCTACCAGGAGGACGAAGCCCTTGAAGATGACGAAGAGGGCGAGGATCTTTGCAACTGCACTTTCAACTTGGCTTATGGTGCTAAGATCTTGCTTAACCAGACACATCTGAGATTGAAGCGTGGTCAGCGTTACGGTCTTTGTGGGCCTAACGGATCCGGTAAATCCACTCTCATGCGCGCTATCAACAACGAGCAGGTTGAGGGTTTCCCCAAGAAGACCGAAGTCAAGACTGTCTTCGTTGAGCACGATCTCGATTCTGCCGACACTGAGAAGACTGTTATTGGCTGGACCTGCGACAAGCTTCGTGAGACTGGTGCTACCATCTCCCAGGAGGACATCCAGGAGAAGCTTTTGGAGTTCGGTTTCGTTGCCCAGATGTTTGAGGCCCCCATCACCTCACTCTCCGGAGGTTGGAAGATGAAGTTGGCTCTTGCCCGTGCTGTATTCGAGAACCCCGACATTCTCCTTCTTGACGAGCCTACCAACCACATGGACAGGCAAAACGTCAAGTGGCTCGAGAACTACCTCATGAACTCACCTTGCACCTCCATCATTGTTTCTCACGACTCAGGTTTCCTTGACAACGTCTGCCAGCATATTATCCACTACGAGCGCTTCAAGCTCAAGCGCTACAGGGGTAACCTCAAGGCCTTCACCGAAAAGGTTCCATCTGCTAGGTCCTATTACGAGCTTGGAGCCTCAGAACTCCAGTTCAAGTTCCCTGAGCCCGGTTTCCTTGAGGGTGTCAAGACCAAGGCTAAGGCCATCATTCGTGTCAGCAACATGTCCTTCCAGTACCCTGGTACCGACAAGCCCCAACTTAAGGATATTACCTTCCAATGCTCTCTTGGGTCCCGTATTGCTGTCATTGGCCCCAACGGTGCCGGAAAGTCAACTTTGGTTAACGTTCTTACTGGTGAATTGATCCCCACCGGTGGTGAGGTTTACCAGCACGAGAACATCCGTATTGCTTACATTAAGCAACACGCCTTTGCCCACATCGATAACCATCTTGACAAAACTCCCTCAGAGTACATCCAGTGGCGTTTCCAGACTGGTGAGGATCGTGAGACCATGGACCGTGCTAACACCAAGATTACCGAGGACGATGAGCAGGCCATGAACAAGATCTTCAGGATCGAGGGTACTCAGCGTCGTGTTATCTCTGTTTCATCCCGTAGAAAGTTCAAGAACTCTTACGAATACGAGTGTTCTTTCACTCTCGGAGAGAACGTCGGTCAGAAGAACGAGAAGTGGATTGTCATGTCTACCTCCGACAACGCCTGGATTCCCCGTACAGAGCTTATCGGTTCTCATGCCAAGATGGTTGCCGAGGTCGATCGTGCAGAATCTATCAAGAACGGTCAGTTCCGTCCTCTTGTCCGTAAGGAGATTGAGATCCACTGTTCCAACTTTGGTCTTGATGCCGAGCTTGTCTCCCACTCCCGCATGAGGGGTCTCTCTGGTGGTCAGCGTGTCAAGGTCTGCCTTGCTGCTTCCACATGGCAGCGCCCACACTTGATTGTTCTTGACGAACCCACCAACTATCTCGACAGAGATTCACTTGGTGCCTTGTCTGGTGCTCTCAAGACGTTTGAGGGTGGTGTTATCATCATCACTCACTCTGAAGAGTTCACCAAAGAGATCACCGAGGAAGTTTGGAGTGTCATGAACGGAATGATGACTCCTTCTGGACACAATTGGGTTACTGGTCAGGGTTCTGGACCCCGATTGGGAGGTGAGAAGGAGGAGGAGGACCAGTTCGATGCCATGGGCAACAAGATTGAGGGTGGCAAGAAGAAGAAGAAGCTTACTTCTTCTGAGCTCCGCAAGAAGAAGAAGGATCGTATGGCCAGGAGAAAGCGTGGCGAAGAGGTCTTCAGCGTAAGTTAACACCATTCTTCAACGTCAATACTATTAAATCAATACTAACAACTCACTATAGGACGAGGACGACTTCTGATCTAATTTTCCGTAACTTGCGATTTTTCTTTTGTTGAAAAAAAATGGGGTTTGGGTTTTCTGTTTGGTGGTGGTCGGCAACTGTGTTATTTGGTTTTTTCCTTCTTCATGGGTTCATTCGGATAGGTGATTACGATGCGATATAGAGGTAGTGATTCCTGTATGTTAATATAAATGATCTGCTCGTATCAATTGGTCTCCAGTTTTGGCCACCTAATTATTTGGTTTTCATACTTTTCTCTCCTTAGGCGTTTTGCCTGTTAAGATATGGGGTACTTCTTTGCGGCCTATGTGGGTGGGTACACGCCCGACCCCGCAGCTCCAGCATAAGCCTACTCTATACATATTTGTGCTCAATTCAAAAAAAAAAAAAAAAAAAAAAAAATACTGTGTTTGAAATATTATATCGTGTCGAGGAGGCTCCGTTACTTTAACTCCAATACGATGGCTGATTAGGGCCCGGATGTTTGTCCATGTAGCTCATGGTCCGGGGGTCTATCACAAGTGGCGCAACAACCTCGGAGTTAGTGGCGTTGCTAAAGCTACAAAAGCTAATTGGTAAAAGGAAACTCAGGTGGTCTGGAAAGCATATTATTGCCCCATATAACGAGTCTAGGCCGAGTTTTGATCTGTCGGTAGGGACAGACCTAATGGGTGGTAAGCAGACCCCGCGGCCGTCAACACTAGTGCCATCAAACTTCTTTCACACAGGAAGATTTGCCCTCCCAAAATCTTGTCCGCTGTTTTAAATATTTGCTGGCCTGGAATGGTCAGCTAGTCATGGGTCAGCATTCGATTAGGCATGACTTATCTTCTGCTGGTAAGGGCAAAACTGTATGTGTGTGCCCGAATGAAGGTAGGTGGATGTTCTAAAGATACCATAATGAAGTTGCGTAGATCTAAAGATACTATATTATACAATGTTCAAAAAAAAAAAGACGTGATCTAGGGGATCTCCAGCACGATATAAGACCCCGATACCATCCCCGCAGACCTCCAGCCCCACAGTCTTCATCAATTGTGCCCTCCAAGGTCTAAAATATCATTCCTCGTATTCCATTCATTCTGATTACAGATTAAGAGTACCCCACCATCTACTTCCATCCATTATACTTGAGACAACCTAACATGCCCTCAACTTTATCAAAAATTTCCTCATGGACTACTCTTAAAAAGAGAGCTGATGATAACCAGCTACTACTCTGATAGCCGCTAAACCATCTAGGCAGGATGATGCTGACGGTGGGCAGAGCGTGCCACTGGGGATAATTGACGGTGCAGATGACAATGGTGAATCATGGTGTTGTGGTTTGGGGGGTTCATGGCGGAGGTCGCCGGAAGAGCAGGATGTCTTCTACTGGGAAAAGGGATGTTGAGGGTGGTGAGTACTTCTGCTCGGATGGTTTTGTTGATAGTTGGAATCTTAGCTAATATAATGATTATAGCGGCCAGAATTGGGGTCTGACCCAGTTTATTTAGGACCTTTATCTGGTGGTGAGGGCCCGAAATATCAGGTTGGTGCAAGATATGGGTTTAATAGTAGGGCAACAGTGTGGTTTGAAGTGTTTCTTATAGTATCTATTTATCGTTCTGAGGAGATTGCTTTGCGTTCCTAGTCTCTTAGTGTTGTATAACTGCGATGTCATATCTTTTTGGTTTTGTTTATGGAGTAGTAGTAATACCTACATGTATATAGACCTTTCCTCCCATTCACCCCCTTTTTATTCTCCTTCAGTCTCAAAAAATAAATCTAATTCCATACTCCCCCATATTACCGCCCTCCACAACCCTCCCATTTTCACCAGGCGATGGTTCGTTTGATGAACTGGGGTGTATATCATCCGGACGCCCCCCGAACAAACCCAACGTGCAATATCACCACCAAGTATGAAGAAATGCCTCGTCATTATCGCAAAGCCCAATATCAAAACAATACCGGGGTAAGTTTACCTCCAGAGCACATGTATGTACATACCGAACGCGGCACCTACCCATGAATACGAGTTCAAACTAGGGCCGTATGGTATCGATGTTTATCCTTGCCGCGCCTCTAAACCCCCGTGGTGTTGTAGAGAAGGGAATCTTGGGTATGGGAATAGCAGTTGGATACTTTACATAGGTATAATGAGTGGATAGTTTGCGTCATTTGTTATCACTCGTTCTGTTGCAAATCTGCCCCGCCGACGCCGGAAAGGGGGGGGGGGGGTCTATACGGTCAAACTCGCAGCTTGCCCTTTTTGTTAATACTAGCCTAAACAAGTATTTTTGATTGGCCCTGTGGCTATTATCAATTATCAAGAGCAACGGATTATACCCAACTCAGTCCAGGCTACGATATCATCCGTGAGTGCGATAGTAACTATTAGGAATACAGATGGGGCCAAGACCGTCATCTTTAAGGGTGCTATTTTATATCTCGTTGGGTTGCAGAGGTGAGAGGGGTATATTCTTGCTATTATGATATAAATCCATATATTGTGCGCATTGTATTTCTCTGGCGCCCCAAATCCCCCCCCCCCTTCTCAAACATCGATCTTAGGTCTAAATATCTACCAGAAGTGATGACTTGTACGTTTATTTCTAGAGTAAGATTCTACAGTAGACACACAGTACATCGGAACCCCGCGCACCGTATGCGCCACCAACGTCTCTATTCCCAGACCTTCCTAGCACCCTTCTTCCTCTCCAGCGGCGGGCCCGCAAGATGCACCGTCAGCTTGAGGTTATCGTCGAGCAGAACCTCTTTGACATCGGGATCGTTCGGGTATGTGCCGTTGGGCGAGACTGTCACGGAAGGGTCGCTCACGGCCATGTTCCAGATGTCGTCGACGTGGTTGTAGGTGCCGATGTTGCCCTGTGGTGGGTTGGTTAGCATTGGTTGGTAGTGGTGGGTTGAAGAGGGGTGGGAAGGGAGAGCTGAAAGATGGGAGGGACAGTGGGAATGGAGGAGTACTTTGATCTGGATACTGGTGGTCAGGGAGTTTGATAGGCGCTCGACCATCGCGGCGTCGAAAGCACGCATGAGGCTGTTTCCGACCTCGGCGGTGAGACCGCCGCGCTGGATTAGGACATCGATGGAGTCGGCGAGGGCGAGACCAATACTAATAATCTTGGTATGTATACTTTATTTTTTTTTTGTGATAGAAAGAGGAAGGAGAGATCACTACCTGGATTGGCGGAAGACACGAGTGTCTGTAGGGATTGGATGAGAAGGAGGGCGGACACGGGGCGGCATTTCGATGCCTGGTTTTTATAATATTTGTGCTGGTGGTGGTGGTGGTGGTGGTGGTGGTGGTGGTGGTAGGTGTGTATAGAGAGAGAGGGAGATAGAAGGGGGAGGAAGGTCAAGGTTTAAAAGGGAATGTCGATTGCGGTGCGGTGATGGTTTGAAACAGAGAGGCCCCAAATACACAGTGTCCAATAGCGCAGTTGAGCATGGACCAGATACTACAAGAACAAAAACTAACCCCACACGAGAGCTCATAGCAGTTGCCTAATTATGCGCATGACTACAGAGATGTCGCTGTCGCTGTCGAGTGATGAATCATGATGCACACAATCTTTGGGGAGCCAATTACTTTCCCACCGGTTTTACCTACATAGGGGTTATGTAGATGTACATGTTACATCAGCACCAGGCATCCAGTTAGGCCTTGTTTCTGCGGTAGGGTCGGTACTGGTACCGGTAGGTCCGGGTACTGGGCTCCGAGTCGGAATTAACCTTAAGTTTATCGGGTACCGATCTATGTAGGCTTGCCCTGTCCGTTCTGCTACATAGATATTTCCACGTGTTTTTTTTTTCCCAGCCCAGTCCCGTGGTAGGAGCTATACATGTAAACGCAAATGTAGATGCACTGCGCTGCGCTGCGGGGGCTGGTGCTCTATAGGTGACGTGAGTGATAGGGCTCGAGTTATGCAGGATCTGATGCATTCAAGGCTCTGAGTAATTGTCTGTAAGGCACTCTTAATCTTCATTCGGAGTAAGGGTGTGGTGCAAAAGTTCTGTACAATGAGAATTTTTGTTTGTTGGGGTTTGGCTGCCTGCCTGCCTAGAGTAAGTGGTGCCTGTTTGTACCTGCTTGTACCCGTTTGTACCTACATGTATCTGTTTTGTATCGGATGCATTGTGATGTAGAAGAAAAAAAGACCAGACACATATCCAGCCTTTCTGCCTATTGTATTGTATTGTATTCTCACCGTTTCTTATTAAAGAACTTAAAGAACACAGTTATCATTCTCCACCCCCCCCCCCCCCCACCCCACCCCTCCATATCTTCTATTTCAAACGTGCAACAATCCTCCTCAATCGATAAAACATCTCTGAATAATTATAACCTTAAACTCAATCACCTCCACAACGCCATTCTCCCCCCGCATCCAATCATGACACACCCAAAAATAACCCCTCCAACCCTCCAGCCACTACTGCCCCCCCATATCTGCCCCATAAAAGTGCAATAATGTGAGGCTCAAGACCACCCCACCATCACCTCGCCCCACCACCACCCCACCCCACCGGCTGCAGAGCCGAATCATTACCACCCACGCGGGCGGAGACGAGGAATATAGCTTTGCTTTACTCTGTGTCCCTTACTATGCAGATGGATAGATACAGATAATGTCCGTCCAAGCCCTTGCCTAGACAACCTATTCAAAGGGCTATCCACCAGCTCATCTCTGGTTGGCTGGACCCTTCTATTCTCAGTCTTGAGATATGCATCGAATGTCAGTAACGTAAGACGAATGGCCAGTAAGACGGGCACCAAAGTGCTGCATTCGTCAGCAAACCCACACACCAACCTACCAACTGCAGACAGCCCTATGTCCAAACCTCAAACCTTACAACCAGGAATCTCATTCTCGCCCAACTAGTCTAATAGATGCCTGGTCAGGTCAGAATCTTATACTCTTTCTACGCTGCCTAACCCGTAATTACTGTTACAGCGATAACTATCCGCTCCCGGTCCTCACGTCATTCTCGCGCCGCAGCCGATCGAGTGACGCCCCATGACGCGCACACGACGGCATTCCGTCCACCATCATATAGACAAGCGTTCTATCCACACGTGTGCGTCTCTTCTCCCAGGTTCTGCCTACTCTGCCTGACCCGATCTCTTCTACGTAGATACGGGCATTAATATTTGCCCTCACACACACACTCACCCACCCACCAGGCCCGACGCCTTGGCCGGCCATGCCCAAAGGGGGGAAAAAAAAAAAATCCGTGCCGCAATTAACTAAAAATCTATATTGTACTAGAGTACCTATGTACCTACAATATAGTTATTATAGTTTAGTAAAGCAGAAGGACAGAAGGGATGAAAAAACCTCGCGCCGAAAACCCGGTACTCGCATATTTGCCCGTTGGGGTATCGATTGCATTCCTTCTTCGGCGCGGCCGGGATTTGGGGAAAGAAGGAATGGAAGGAATGGATGGAATGGATAAACTTGTGGCAGGCCCGAGCGTTTTTTTTTTTTTTTTTTTTTTGGCTAGATCAATGGTATGGTGTAGGTACTCTAGGTAGGTAGAGTGCTCTAGTTATTGGCTGGGATTGCGAGCCTATATTGCGGGTCGCATATAGGTTTGGATTATTAAATTGAATTGCATATGTACCCAAAGTAAAGAGTACACATGCTTGGCTACATGGAGCTACTCTACTCTCGATCTCGGGATAAGTCAAGTATATGGTGCAATATGGTATGGTATGGATGCTTTGTAAATACATTAAATAGAGTGTAGGTAGGTAGGTAGGCATCTCGCGCCTTGCTTGCCATCGTGGGTGGTGCGCGAGGATCCCATGAAGCACGTAAATAGTAGTGAGAGAGCCCAGTGTGTACCGACCGCCCGTATACTATACCTAGGTACCCTTCTCCTGCCCTACTTTGTTGCCCTAGGCTAGAGGTTATATACTTGTAGGTATACAAGGAGCCTGGTGGAGAAGGTCTCTTTACGCCATAGTTTATAACTGCATGCGAACTTTCTGTACCTAGAAACATGAATAGATATGATATATATATAAAAAAAAAGGAGCCTGGTGGTACATATAGAAGGTAAGGTAAGGTAATTAATTATCAACGGCCATGATCCAGCTGGGATCGAAGCTGGGCTGGTAAACTAAACTAAACAAAAACAAAAACAAAAAAATACGAGCTCCCTACTCCTCGAAAGCCTAATGTAGGTGTAAGTATATGTATGCAGTAGTTTCTTTACCCCATCTAGAATTTTAGAGCATAGTATAACACCCACCCTCTCCTCTCCTCCCCTTTCCTACTCACCTATCCGTTCTTCCTGGACCCCTCCCTAGTCCACACGTGCTTGCTTAGATTATTATCATCATTACTCTACGACAGGCAGGACAGGCCCCAACCCAGCAAGCACCAAATCAAGCCAAACCAAACAGCATCGACCCAGATCTCGACAGTCCAGATCCGCGAGCTGTGGTGGTCCTTTACAACCGCGCCGGAATGAGAGCATCTATTTATAACGATCGACTGCTGGGTGCTGTTTGGGTTTTTAGAATAGTAATAAACTAGGTAGAGTAGGGTACCGTGCCAAGAGCCCATAGATGGGAAACACTGGGATAGAGAAAGAGGGAGAAGTAGTTTGGGGGGTACGGTACTGTACGGTGCGATGCTCTCTCTAGAAGATGATATGTGCGGATTGAGAAACCGCACCGCGCTCACTCACTCACTCACTGCATTCGTGGCATGCTTCCGCGAGAGGGGTTTGGGATGTGGCCAGCGGATGTTTTTGCCTTGCTGCGCGCGGTGGGCGATCGGGCGAATGGGAGGAGGTGGGGAGACGGGGGGCATAGACAGCTTGGACAGCTTGGGGGGGGGGGGGGTTTGGGAGGTATTTTTTATTTTTATTTTAGAAAGTAGTGGTAGTTGTATGTATGTATGTAGGTATGTACTATACAGAGCTGGAGGAAGGTAGATACATCGCTACAGTATCATCATCACTATACATGGGCATGGACCGGGGGCTGGCTGGCATTAGTAGCTGAAGTCTTCTTGATCTGGCCGTCTGGCTGTCTGGCAATTCGCATCGTGATCGAAAAGATGAGACGAGACCGGGCGGATGGACGGACGGATGGACGGATGTGAATAGGCCCACAGCGAGTCTCTATGGATTGAGTAATGAGTGGAAGATTTTTGGGTTTTGCTATTCACACTCGGCACCAAATTCGGCGTGCAGTATCTGTCCTGTCTGAGTCTGTTACCTATACTTGCATACCTACCTACCTACATGTACCTTACCCTCCCTCCCTACGGAGAATTCTTTTCTCGGAACACCAAACTCGGACGGCAGCTCCTTCTAGGAGCGTTCGAACCATGGTGCGAGAGGCGAGGACGTCGATCAGTACTTGGCTTGAGGTTGGGGTTGGGGTTGGGGTTGGGGTTGGGGAGGGGAGGGGGAGGGGGTGGAAAGTCTATTTCTATCTGTTGTCGTTGCCTTTTCTGTCGCCGTCGTTGTCGTCGTTGCTGTTGTTGACTGACTGTGATGGTCTACACGCGCGGGTAGGAGGAGAGACTTGCTCGTAGGAATGGCTGGAGAGCAATGAATGTACCTGCCTGCCTGGGTATTAGTTATATCGGTATGTATATTTTACATTCTATGTACTAGATGTAACAATTAACTGGTCGGCAAATTACCAAGGCATGTAATGTAGATACATGTATACGAAAGTAAGTGCTATAGTAGGTGATGGTCGAGAAGTGATCTTTTTTGCCAGCTCTATGCGGTTTCTCGGTCATGAAAGTGCACTCGGAGCAAAGTGCACACTACAAGAGCACTCACTCACTCACTCACTGGTAAAGTAAAAACTCTGTCTGCTTCAGCCCTCGCTGCACAGCATTGGCAGTGAGGAGGAGGAGGAGGAGGAGCGAGCCCGGTCCCAGTTAAAGTTTCGGGGAATACAGCAGCAGCACGGTGATTCGTTTTTTGAATTTGTGTGCAGCTGCACAGCGCGGGACTGGTTCTTGGCCCGTTCATCTTGACTTTTATTTTATTTTATTCTATTCCCCCCCCCCCCCCTTCTATTATGCTTCTATGCTTCATATGCTTCATATGCTTCAACCTAGAAGAGAAAAAAAGGAAAAGGAAAAGGAAAAGGAAAAGGAAAAGGAAAGAGAGGAGCACATGTGGATGCGGTTGTAGTTGTGGTGCAACAACTCCCACCTACCGTCCATGTCCTCTGTCTGTACCCGTCCGTCACAAACCACGATCTCTTTGTTTTCAGCGGGCGGGAATAATGCTCGAGACTCTCAACTCTATCTTTAGAAGCTCTCTCTCCCTCTCCCTCTCTCTCTCCTTCTCTGGTGACCACTACTTACTACCCATCCAGTCCACCTTGGCCAGGTTTCAACAGTTAGCTGGGTGGGTTTGTGTAGATCTGGAATGAGGAAGGGCAGGCAACACATCCATCGTGAGAGACACCCGTGCCGTGAGATAAGCGCGGGTGATTGGCGATTTATTTATGTTTTGCAGCACTTTTGACATCAGCTGTCTCTTGCGAGCAAGGCCCAACCCACAATGCATATTCTCGCTGAAAGTGGATGCGAATGTCTAAAACGAGTACAATCCGTAACCTACGCGCGTGCACTTGATTGAGGTCAGCCATTAATCTTAGGATACGAGCGTCATCATCTTAGGATACGGCTATCATAGTTAGGATATGGCAATCATGGATCATCATATGGCGATTATATGATTATAATCCGCAAGTGAACACTGAACACACAAAGAACCACATACGGCTGTCTGATGATTACGATTTCTTAATTTCACCTCTGATCCCCTACTCCAAAAAGAAAAGAAAACTACATATATCCTCTGATACATTTACTTACTGATAGTTAGTCAAAGTTCAACCGGCACTGGCATTCCGCGTCAGCCTTAAGACAAAAAGTATTAGTAGGGGAGGGGCCTCACACACGGTTGGCCTGGCCGGTCGACGTCGTTTCGTTTCGTCTAATGCTCACTACTTTGACCACGCCGTCCCGTGCGCGGCTCGGCTTTGACTTGACGTTCATCTACTAGTAGAACCTGCCCTGTAGTAGCACTACGTAAATTTTACCTCATCAGGATAGGCTATGCCAGCCAAAACGAGCACTAAGGGCCTGTAGACGACCAAACTAAAGTAGAGCTTTGCAACCTCTATCGAATCTTGTGATTTGGGGGGGGGGGGGACTTCAAGAGTCAAATCTAAAATCCAAATGTTGAATTTTCCTAGCGTCAGGCCAGAGCTCAGAAACTAAACCCATGGTCACTAAACGACTAAACGTGCAACTTTCTTCAGGCCCGAATCGGGTTTTAGCACGAGTTTAACCGACTGGCCAACAAGGTAAGTTGTTGCTCTAACTCAAGATGGAGCTCAACGAGGATTGTTCCTTGCTATCCCTCCCTCCCCCCAAATCACTCGGGAAGGTTTGTTCCCATGAATCAAAGGGATCAGAATCAGGGGCTTGGCAAAAGCACATATCACGTCTTCTCGGAACATCCGTATGTGTATGTACCTTCACTATTTTTAAGAACCTCCTCGCTGCGAGGGATTGGCTATACTTCTTCTGGAGAAACTTCGAAGGGCTGAAACGATGCATGAGAGGAAACTTGATTTTTTTCTTTATTATTATTATTATTATTTTTTTCTTTGCGTCGTTGAATTCATGAGAGCGTTTGTGTTTATGTAGATGTCCTGCATGAGTCGTTCACTCACCACACCACCGCCCCTGAGAACCAGATGTTTGAACTCTCTACCTTTGCAGAAAGAGCAAGAGAGCCAAGTTTCCAAGAGGCGTTTGACGCCCAAGTGCAATTTAGCCAAGGCATTGTTGCCCTACTGTATGAGTAGCTGCATCGGGTCTATCTCAGCTGAATGCAGAAAAATAAGTAAAAGAGGAGATGAAGGACGATGGCTTTCGGGACGGGTCTGAATAGGGGCCAATGTTGTCGGAGTCATATCATGTCCGGATCATTGGCCTACAACGATTACAGGGTACCAAAAGCAATAAGGATAATGTCCCAAGCTGTTGGTGGAGAGTGGTGGCGGAAGGCTTCAATATTAAAGAACTCAAAACCACGACATTTTTTTTTTTTTTTTTTCAAAATTCCTTTCTCGCTCAGGCGTCCGTCCAAACTCTTCATAAGTAGATCAGATCGTGGAGTTGTATGCGGATATCTATCTGATCTTCTCAACCACTACAAAACCATCGTGAGTAAAGGCATGGATATGTATTGAAGCTTGAAGAATACTCACTAGCTAACCACATATCCCCTGGTACTGCCACGAGCCCAGACCTTCTCTTCCATTTTCACCCGGCTAACACGGTACCACCCAAAGTACTGGTAAGTGCTACGGCAGTGCTAAAGCTCCCTCCCATCCAAAGACGCAACCGCGAGATATCGGACGGTGAATAATTGGGAATTTGGAAGGCGAACGCCCTCTCGTTACCTGGTCCAATCAGATTGCGCACACAGCGTGTCACCTATATTTACCAGATTCGTAGGTTATGCCACCCCCAGGTACCTATGTGCCTAGAGCATCATTTGTTTGCCCCTTTCATGACAGACATGAACGCATCCCACGCATAGGTTAATGATGTGTAATGTTGCTTTTTTTTTTCTTTCTCCTCGCCTAAGTTCCACGGACCTAGTTAGGCAATGATTCTTTTCTTTTTGATTTTTTTCCATTCTTTCCTCCTGTCCCCTGTGGCGAAACGTAGAGCGAGATATGTACCCTCGGGTAACAATATTCGCTACGATTCGACAGTCGACGATGGCATGGCGGGCAGGTATCTCAAACCCTATCCCAGGGTTGAGGAATGCTACTATCCTTAGATCTTTCTAAGGCCAAGAGGAACAAATGTGCAGATTCCAGCATTATGGGCTATGCGGGTTAAGCCAAAGTGGCAACTCCCCTTCTATCCAAGGCGAGCCAGCAAACATATTCAGGGCCGAGGAAGGAAGAGATCGTTTCGACTGCTTCTTCCCACCGAGGTGGTGGATGGAGGAGAAATGCACCAACGAATGAGACAGCGGGTTCACCCCTGTTCTGTCTTTCATGGATCGGTTGTGAAGTGGTACCTTTTTGAGCCACCCACGCTGTGCTGAGTTGGGTTAGGGTAAGTAGTCTAGGCATGCAGGGGACGTCTCTAATGGGGAATCTGGGTAAGAACTTTAGTTGGCTTGTCGTTTCACGAGGTTTTTCTTTCTTGAGGTGATGGGGGACAACGTGGGGAATAGTGGGTAATCTAATCGAATATTCGAATCTTCAACCGAAGCTTAATCTTTCCTGATTTCATGGATTGCCCCCTTTTCCCTCTACCCCTCATGCTTAGGGATTGCTGGAGTTGTACTAGTAGTTCTTGCACAGCCATGAAATTGATACAGTTAGAGTATGAGTTAATATACAGCCTCCACAACGGGGAATATTGGATAGTAATACTCCACTGTAGAATAGAGAATACCTACTCAAGCAGATAACATCACTGTACTCTACCGCGCACATCATACTCGTGTCACTGCGCAACTAGAAGGTGGGTTTGAATCGAAAATGTAAGCAATGCAGGTAATTGGTTGGGAGGTACGTACTCAAGTGGTTTAAGCCGTTAATTGGAGTTAACGCTGTTCCTCCGAGGTAGGTACCACTCTCTCTCTTGCAGCCGTCTCTTGTCATTGCGCCTGTGGCCTAAGAAGGTTGGTATCATCTAGTTGATAACCCTTGTGAGACGTTGGGCGACGGCCCAAACAAGAAACCAACATGTAAAAATGGTCTCTTCCCTGGGCCGTCTCGTATCTTTTTCCGAGCACTAGCCAAGGGATTCAAAAGATCACCAATATGACGATAGCTAGGTCGGCTCGGGGAGATGGGATTTTGTGCGTTGCCCATGTAAGTGTCTAAAAAAATGTGTTCTAGTTTCTCTCCCGATAATTAAATAATATTCGAAAGTAGAGTTAAATGTACGACTCGGTACATCATGTGAAAATCAGAGCGAAAATAAGATCCCCTTTTTCGTGTCTCTCTGGGTAGTAACTCTACAATTGTCCTATAGTGGGGCTCCGGCCACCTAGGCCGTTTGGTGGGCTGTTCGGGGGCAGGGTATTGGTCCCTGGTCATGAGGAGTCTTGTATTTCTCCCTCTACTGGCGCGCGTTGACGGAATCTACTCTGATAATAGCCCCCCCTGTCGATGTTTGTCTCTGGATGTCTCTGATTCTCCTACTGGCGCCCTTGGCCTATAGTCCACTTTCTGCCACAGTTACAAGCACATATGCATGTGTGTCTCCTTACGCCGTCACTTATCGTCTGTCACTGCCTTCTGTCTCTCCTTCTTTTTCCCCTTACCATTTGTCAATTGGTATCGATATACCTACTCACTTCTCCGGGTGCTGCCGTTTCTTAGCTGTGCATGGCATAACCTTGTCGATCTTTACCAATCCATCTACATCCATTCACTGCTACCTACTGATTCCACCTTTCAAGACAAAAAGGAATTACTTATTTGTAGACTGAATAATAATATTTGGACGCCATCCCCCCCCCCTCCCGTATCCCTGTCACCACTAAGTCCTCCCTACTACTTTTTTTTTCATATTATCCCACATAACCCCCCCCTCCTCTCCTCTTGTGTCCTTCTTTCCCCAAATTCAGTTCTTTCGTTATTTTTGTGCAGAACAGCCGGACTTTCCTCAAGGGTTCCCCAGAAACCCGGGATTCCTTCAGCACGAGAGAGTTGATTGTGCGTTGTCTGTCGGTATGTATAACACCACCTGTACCCTCTCATGTTGCCCTGTTGCTGCTGCTGCTACCCTTTCCTTATACTGCGTGTCTGATATAAACTTTCCTACCACTCATCTGGGCTTTTGAGTTCCGATCAGCAGCAGTGTTTTCTTCTTCCCCCCCGAATAAGGCATTTAGATTGCAGCAAGAATTAATTTGGGAATCTGTGGCTTATCAATGACTGCAGTTTGAAAAAAAAAAAAGACTCCATTTCGTAGGAGTAGTCGTTCGTTCGTTAATTTTTAATCTTTTTCGCTCACACCCGCTTATTGTCGATTTTACCCAATCAAACACGAGGCCATCCACGGGCCATTGAATTTTCTCAAAAGTTTATAATATCTGGACAATTCAGCACTACTATTCTTAAAGCATCGCTCCGACGGACGGACCATACCCCACACTATCTGGTCTACAAGGTCGATCAGGGATCTATTTGTACGTCCTGGGGATTAAAATCCAAAGTCGGCTCAATAAAGGGGAGAGGTGCTAACATTCAAGTTTTTATTTCCAGTTCTGACAGAAGCGTCAAAACAGCGCTTCCCATCAATATATACTAGGAGCGCTCTCGCTTCTATTCCTTCGTTTTGCAAACCATACAACATCATACAAAATGGCAAACACCGTAGATGAGCCATGGCAGGTTTCGCAGATTGTATATACGTCCATCATGGGTGTAGTAATGTGCGCTGCGCTGCTGGAATGGTTTTTGTGGCTGGTAATTATATCATCGTCTGGCAGTTTTACTTCAGAGGACATGCTGACTGTCTGAAAGGCCGCTTTCCTATACTGCCTGATCAAAGTCTTCCAAAAGGCTGATGCATGGCATATTCGGGTACTTGCTGTAATTATGATGATTCTCTTCACTGCCTTGCGGTAAGCTCTACCCTAAGAATCTGGGATATAGGGATTTGGGACTCATTGAATATCTTTCTAGGTGCATTTTCTTGCCTATCATGGTCGTTACTCTCCCACTTCCCTCCCAGATTACCCGTCACTTTCCGGAAGAGCTCGTCAGCTTCTTGCAGTGGTTCGCGTTCTGGTCCTTCTCAGCGCTTTTGACAATCCCGTGGTTGTTCTGCGTCTACCAGCTTGTCACCAACTCTCTCGGAAAGCACAAACGTATCAAGGAAGTCCTCGATGAAACCTCAGCGCCCAAAGTCGTCATAGTCATGCCAGTCTATAAGGAAATTCCCGAAGTTTTGCAGACTGCCATTGACTCTATTGTGGACGGCGACTACCCTCCATCGTGTCTCCACATTTTCTTGTCCTTCGATGGTGACGAGGAGGATGAGCTGTACTTGAAGACTATCGAAAACCTTGGAGTTCCACTTTCGCTCGATAGCTACCCACTCAGTTTGGATGTCATCTACAGAGGAATGCGTATCACTGTTTCCAGATTCCCCCACGGAGGAAAGCGTCATTGTCAGAAGAGGACCTTCAAGTTGATTGACAAGATTTATACCGAGTATCTTAAGCGCAACGACAACTTGTTCATTCTCTTCATTGACTCCGACTGTATTCTCGACAAAGTGTGCATTCAGAATTTCGTCTATGAAATGGTAAGAAACATCTGATTATATCCATCCGGCTATCCTGCCAGAAGGATGATTCAGCCCCGATATATATCATTCGTGTTAATTACATGGTTGCTAATATGCAGTGTTGCACAGGAACTTAAACCGGGCAGCAAGCAGAACATGTTGGCAATGACTGGTGTCATCACATCTACCGCTGAGAACCAGACTTTGATTACCCTTCTCCAGGATCTTGAGTACATTCACGGTCAATTGTTCGAGCGTTCCGTCGAGTCAGCATGCGGTTCCGTCACCTGTCTTCCTGGTGCACTTACAATTTTGCGTTTCTCTGCTTTCCGAAAGATGGCCAAGTACTATTTCGCCGATAAGGCTGAACAGTGCGATGATCTCTTCGATTACGGAAAATGTCATTTGGGCGAGGATAGATGGCTTACCCATTTGTTCATGATTGGAGCCAAGGAGCGTTACCAGATTCAGATGTGTACTGGTGCTTTCTGCAAAACCGAGGCCGTCACTTCATATCGCAGTTTGCTCAAGCAGCGTCGTAGATGGTTCTTGGGATTTATCACCAACGAGGTTTGCATGTTGACTGATGTCCGTCTTTGGAGGAGATACCCAATTCTTTGCATCATTCGTTTTATGCAAAACACCATCCGTACCACCGCGCTTCTATTCTTCATCATGGTTCTTTCACTTATCACAACCACCCAGAGAGTTGCTCAATTGCCTGTTGGATTTATCGCTGTGTCTCTAGGTCTTAACTGGGCGCTCATGTTCTACTTTGGTATTCGTCTTAAGCGTTTTAAGGCTTGGCTCTACCCTCTCATGTTCGTTATTAACCCCTTCTTCAACTGGGTCTACATGGTCTACGGAATCTTTACTGCCGGTCAACGAACATGGGGTGGACCTCGTGCCGACGCCGGATCTGCCGACCAAGAGAAGACTCCCCAGCAAGTTATTGCGGAGGCTGAGGCCCGTGGTGAAGACTTGGAGGTTATTCCTGAGACCTTCCGTCCGGCCACTGAAGCCAACAAGGATGCCGCCAACCCTGAAGGTCTTCGCCAACGTGTACCTGTTCAACCCGGTGATGGAATTGAAGGTAGATTTGCTGCTTCAGAGAGACTTCCCGGCGGTTACTACAACTACGAGAACGCTTCCATGGGAACTCTCCCCGATATGGTACCTCGAAACCCCAATGCTCCTCATATTCCTTTGCATCCCCGTGCTTCGTTCGACAGTTTCGTTTCTGGTACTACTTCTGCTGGCAATTCCGTCTACATGCCCCGCCGCGTGGAGAGTATCATGGGAGAGGAGGACCGCAGAAAGTACCTCGTCGCTCAGGCCAACCAACGCGAAGCTGGAGGTGCATACATGCAAGAACCACGCAAGGACCACCTTGATATCTCGGACAAAGATGTTTATGGATATAAGAACGCGGTCAATGAGTCAACGGAGTCTATTGATTCTGTAGGAAGCAGCTATGGATACCACACCAGAAACAGCTACAACAACAGCAACAACTATAGTCAGCCTGTAAGCCGGGCTGCATCCCCCAGCAACGGTCCAGCTTCACCAGCAGCTACTGGCGCCACAACCACAGAAAGCCATCTCGCTATCCCTGAACCTGCACATAGGGCGCCCGGCTCAAATAACGCGCAGCACGCACGAGGACTCAGCGCCGCCAGAAGCCCTCTTGCGAGACTGAGCTTGGTCAGAACTGCTGGCAGCGATGGTGCCGAGCAGGAGGAGCATGAAATGACCGCTGCAGGCGCCGGTGATGCCGAGGATGAGGACCGAGAGGGGCGATCAAAAGAGAGAAAGAAGCTGACAAAGGGTCGGCAGTCATAGTGACTTGATGCACTTGGTTAACTTTCTCATGTCTTCTCTCTTTTTTTCTTTTTCTTTTAGGGCGGTGTTAATGAAGGGACTGTGTCTATAAAACGGAGCGTGCATAATTGGGGCCTTAATTCTGCGGTATGAGTAGGGTAAATCTTACTGTATACTTGGGTATGGGGAATTTTTTTTTTTTTTCAACGTTCATAAAAAGTTCATGACTTAGGGGAAGGGGAGGAGAGTTGTGAGGTAGCGGATTCGGGTTCCGATGTGGGGACCATATACATAGTATGTTTCGCTGGTTACGAGGCGGACCTTGGCTTTACTCTTGTTTGCGCTTTTCTTTTGCCTGCTATTTACTATTCTACTCGGGCGTCCATTCGGTCTTTAACGATTATCTTTTATATATCCCATATTAGTTTCACGCACTCATTTACTCTTCTTTGGCTTATGCCTGTTCGATGACACTATCAAGTAGTCACGTTATCTCTATTCTTACGCTCGTTAGTCATACTGGGCCCTTTAACTATGAAGGTGGAACATACATGTAATATGGGGGAGTGGCTGTTTGGCTGGCACATGAGTGCGGGAGATGATTTTTCAGGATTGCACAGCTGCGGTCAATATTAATTTATCTCTACAAATGATTTCTTGGACCGAGTGAAGTATTAATATATAAGTATGCATATTGGTACTTTCAAGTATATGCACTCAACATTGAACGATGAACACTTGACATAGCTATATGTAGGTACATAAAAGAATGAGTATTGAAATATATTTACCCCTCATAATCCCACACAAGCCGAACCAACAATGTTTTATAGAGGTGGAAAATGCTGAAAGTGTAAAGAAAAGAAAATAGTCTTTCCTTGATGGCCTTGGTGAGATATAGTAGGGTGTGATGCTTGTAAATATTATTAATATTACGTGCAATTACTCCTCGCTCAGGACTTTTTAGGTGAAAACGGCGCACCTTACTGAGGCTAGCAGTATTTCCGTCTATTCGTAAATTCGGACTCTTTTTTCCTACCTCGGTAGATGCAGAGAATCGTTCTCGCGCGTGCGGTTATCCAAATAGCTGTGTTTGATCAAGCACTGAGTTTGCGAAGTTTACAGCATAACTACATGTACCTACTGTACCCCAAATAAAAGCAATAAACAAAGTCATGGGGGAAACATCTGAAAAAGGCTGTAGCTTGCCTTCCCCTCTTCCCCCGGGAATCGGAAGCCTGCCTATTTGAGCCAAGAGTACGGACAAACTTGTGTATCCCCCGCAGGCTAGCTAGCCAAAAAAAAAAAAGTCGAGTTTAATAAAAAGCGATTTTTTGATAACCCGGCACCCGGTTCTCTTGTACCTACAAGCAGTGTTATGTAAATCGGTGCTTGTGGAACAGAAGATCTTGTCGGGGATTATGTGAATCTAGATGAAGTAGGTACTGTAGATATCAGATCCTCGACGACCAGAACTCGACTTGGGGTCGAGGTGCGCACTTTTGAATCAATTGAGTTTTCTCTCTGGTGGGAGAGAGTCCAAGAGGCTTCGTGCTCCTGGCCAATATGATTCCCCGGACCTCAGAGCCCTAAGACAACAGCTCAGCACGTTCTGTGCCTGGAAAAAGCGGTGATGTGATAGAAGCTCGTGGAGGCTCGTAGAAGCTCCCAGAATGCACTGGACACCGCCAAGCCAGCAGAGGCTAGCAGCTTAAATAAAAAAAAAAAAAAAAAAAGAAGGAAAGCGGCGACAACACAACCTCAACTTTCCCCTCCCCCTCACCTCTTCACCCCGCCAGCCTGCGCCTATATTCCACAACTCCCCCACCACCCTCCCGTCCATCTAAAAAACCATCCCCCGAGACCTTTATCCCTCGACAAGATCACCCTAAAACTAACAGAATATTGGTTTTTCGATAACTGGATATTTTTCTCATCCACCAGCCTGCTCTTAATTTCGACAAATTTTCATCACATAGCAGCCAATTATGTCGGTAGTTGGTGTTGATCTTGGTGCTCAGAACACCGTCATTGCTGTTGCCAGGAACAGAGGTGTCGATGTGGTATGTAATTTCCTTTAAGCTTATTGCTAAACTCTTTCTGCTCTTCTCTTTATCAAGAGCACGTGCATATTAATTCCTCTATCTCTCTCTTTACTATGATAACTAACGGTTTCTTATCGATAGATCACTAATGAAGTCTCGAATCGTGCCACACCGTTAGTACCACTTCATAGAGTCTTTGCTACTTTAATAGATGTGATGAATGATGGAAACAAACAAATACTGATATGTTGGAGGAAATAGGTCTATGGTCGGTTTTGGACCCAAGAGCAGGTATCTCGGAGAGCCCGCAAAGACGCAAGAAATTTCAAACCTGAAAAACACCGTCGGTATGCTCAAGCGTCTCGCTGGACGAAGATTCGGAGAGCCAGAACTGGAAATCGAAAGCCAGTTCATCTCTGCCGATCTCGTTGAGGCTAGAGGCGGTGAGGTCGGTGCCCGAGTAAAGTATCTCGGTCAGGATGAGGTCTTCACGGGTACTCAGTTGATTGCCATGTTTCTGTCCAAGGTCAAGCAAACTGCATCAGCGGAGCTCAAGCTCCCTGTATCTGATATTGTTCTCAGTGTTCCTCCATGGTTCACTGATGCACAGCGCCGCTCGATCATGGATGCCTCAGAGATTGCCGGACTGAAGCTTCTCCGTCTCATGAATGACACTACCGCAACTGCCCTTGGTTATGGTATCACCAAGACTGATCTTCCTCTCCCAGAGGAGAAGCCCCGTCGTGTTTGCTTCGTCGATATTGGTCACAGTAACTACACAGCCTCTATTGTTGCCTTCAAGAAGGGCGAGTTGACTGTCTTGTCAACTGCCTATGACAGGCACTTTGGTGGCCGTGATTTCGACAAGGCCCTCATCGAGCACTTTGGCATTGAGTTCATGGAGAAGTATAAGATTGATATTCAGTCCAACCCTAAGGCTTACTTCCGTCTTGCTGCTGGAGTTGAGAAGCTGAAGAAGATTCTCTCCGCAAACGCACAGGCACCATTGAACATCGAATCTATCATGAATGATGTCGATGTGTCATCCATGCTTAAGAGGGAGGAGCTTGAGGAGCTTGTCAAGCCTCTTATTGACCGTGCTACTGCCCCTCTCGAGCAAGCGCTTAAAGATGCTGGTCTCAGCCCAGAAGACATTGATGCCATCGAGCTTGTAGGCGGCTGCACTCGTGTCCCCTCATTGAAGGAGAGAATCTCTGCCTTCTTCAACAAGCCTCTCTCCTTCACCCTCAACCAGGACGAGGCTGTTGCCCGTGGTTGCGCCTTCGCATGCGCCATTTTATCACCCGTCTTCAAGGTCAGGGATTTCTCTGTCCATGATATTGTTTCCTACCCTATCGAGTTCACCTGGGAACAGTCTCCTGAGATCCCTGATGAGGACACCAGCTTGACTGTTTTCAACAAGAACAACGCTGTCCCATCGACCAAGATCCTTACTTTCTACCGCAAGGAGCCATTTGATCTTGAGGCCAGATACGCCGATCCCGCAAAGCTTCCCGGTGGGATCTCGCCATGGATTGGAAAGTTCTCCATCAAAGGTGTCAAGCCTGACCCCAAGGATGACTTCATGATTTGCAAGTTGAAGGCGAGAGTTAACCTCCACGGTGTCTTGAATGTTGAGAGCGGGTACTATGTGGAGGAGGAGGAGGTTGAAGTTGAGGGGGATGTAAGTTTACTCCTTCTGTTTTGGAGATGTATACATGTGCTAATCATCTGTTTGTCAGCCCATGGAGACCGATGAAGCCGCCGCCGATAAACCCAAGGAGAAGGTCAAGAAGCAGGTTAAGAAGGGCGAGCTACCAGTCATTAGTGCTACTGCCTCAATTGACCAAAGCATGAGGGCCATCCTTAACGAGCGTGAATCTGAGATGGTTACTCAGGACAAGCTTGTCGCCGACACCGAGGACCGCAAGAACGCTTTGGAAGAGTATATTTACGAGACCCGTGGAAAGATCGATGATCTATACGCTCCCTTCGCCTCTGAAGACGAGAAGGCCAAGATCAGGGACATTATGGACAATGCTGAGGCAAGTTTTTCCCTACTTATATACATATCCTCCTTATTTTTTTGGATCTAATAATATCTATAGGATTGGCTGTACAATGAGGGCGAGGATGCCACCAAGAGCGTCTACATCGCTAAGATTGAAGAGCTCCGCTCTGCTGTGGGCCCTATTGCTCAGAGATACTTCGACAAAGAGGAGGAGAAGCGCTCAGCGGAACGGGCAAAGCGTGATGAGGCCGAAGCCATGAGGAAAGCCCAAGAGGATATGGCTAAGAGAAACAGTGAGAACAAAGATGCTGAAATGAAAGACCCTGATGGTCAACACCAGCCCCAGGTGGATGACGCCCAGGACAGGATGGATACGGATAGGGCCTAGATTCGAGAAGATGCTTTAAACTATTAGTTCTAGTTCCTGGTTTTCTCTTTTCCCTTTTTTTCTTTTATCTTTCCTGTATTTCTTACTTTAAATTTTCTTTTTTTGACGTAGGGGTTCCTCGCGATTTTATTCTTAAACCCCAAAGGCGATGAGATGGGTATAGCGGGCACATAACAAAAAGGTTTCGTACATTACCCTCATTTTTATTTATTTACATTGCTGGCTACAGTTTGCAAGCGGTGATATCCTCTCTTTTCGATTTTCCTTCTCTGTTTGCTCGTTTGCTCGTTTGCGTTGCTTGGGTGAAGGATGATATGTAGAAATTACGTCAAAGGACTGAAAGGTTGAAAATGGAATAGAAGTGTCTAATTGAGATTTCAATTATTTCTTGACTATTGTCTACTTTATCGTTTCTGTGCGTGGATGTGTTCAATTCTGCGCGGCAGAAACATGCTCCATCCCCAATTCTCGCCGAGATGAAACTGCCTACGATTGTAAACCCGCAGGCAGCCCGAGGTGCTTTAGAATAGTGAGAGCACGGGGTAATGGACTTTTTTTCTTTAATTTATAAACGGGATAACGGACTTATGCTAGTGTAGATGCTGTGTGAGTCACGACCGGTCACTCGACACATCTAATTCATGACCATGTGATGCTGAAGCATTCAAAATAATAAATTAATCAAAATCCTCAAATCCATGCAATTAATATTGACATGTGCTAATTTCTAATGAGCAGTGAAAGTGCTGAGTGAGTGATCTCTAATGAATATAAGATACTCGTGGTGACGTCACACTTGATGTCACTTTTAGAGCGGCTATAGTTATATATCTATAAATACCACATCTAATAAATTTCTAGGCAGTCATTCCTCATTCGGTATTTATAGATGCCCCGATTTGTAAACGGTTCTAGACTAAACCCTTAACTAGACTGTGCTTAGTCATTAACAGGTCCTCATCTTTACCTCCGCCGCCCATTTTGATGTCGAATGAGTTCTCTGTAGGTTTTTAGGTCACTACATATAGATGCCTTCCCGGGCCATTCGGACACCCCCCTCACTCGGATAGTTAACGTAGAAAAGGGAAGATCATCATTCCAAGTAGCTTCAGTACCTCTTTCAACCAATCATGATTAGCTGTCCGAGCGAGGGGTATCCGAGTAGCTAGGGAGGTCGTCTAGTATTCTCTCAGGGCCATGGTGTTGTGTTTTATGAGTCAACACTATCAAATTAGGGCATTCCTTTGGAGATTCTTCTGCCGGGTCATCCCATAAGTGAAATGAATCATCCTCGAGCTTTGAAACATGGGTCACAATATCTACTGGTCATTTTGGCCAGTTTGCCACCAAGGCTGATATTCCTATCACCTTTCCCTTTACCTGCCAAATAGGTTCCGAAAATTCCAAATACCGTAGTTGGCAGGCCCCTGACTTGATATAAGCTATATTACTCTGGTTTGCCTCGATGAGGATCTCGTATAGTGTAGACCTAAAGTGGCCGTCCCGTACCTATAGAGCTAACTAATCATTCCTGATATTTGGTCGTTCATATTTAATTAAAAATGAGTAGCGAAGAGCTCTTGACACGAACCTTTTCTATAAAAACAAGAATAAGCGATGTTGTTAGCTGGGCTAGATAAAATCTCGAGCAATCAAAACATGATATATCACTCACCAAGTGAAACCTGCCATTTAAGACGGAGGAGGGGCCCAAAAACAATCTGGTTTATATGTACCAATTATAAATTATCCTTGCTAGGAAGAAAACCAGGGGCCGGCCCATATTCAGAATAAAAGCCTTTATCTTTCGAAACGGGCTTATGGCCCTTTGCCAAGACTGGTCCTTCTTGGCCCCGTTATTTGTAAATGAGCAGCATCTGAAATCGGGAGCTCCTAAACGTTGTCCTCCAATTCTTGTTACTGTTGTCATTCGTGCATAAATCCGGGGTTTTTTTTTTTTGATGTGATATTATATACGGGTACGGGTACCGACCACCCGTGTGGTTTGCACGGTGATGAATTTTCTCAAGATCCGGCTAACCCCACGGAGATTAAAGATCCTGGGCGAGTCAACCAAGTTCGGCGGTACCACGGCATGCCTGCTCCATATACTGTCTAATTCCTATGACATCAAAGAAACCCCATATCGCTAAGATGCTGACCGCAAAGCATTCTCAACCAGAGAAATCAGCGCGTGGGGAGGGGTTTACAAATCCAAACAGTCGACAAAGGCAGTGCCACGGATAAGATGGAAAATTAGGATATAGATAAGCAGCGAAGAGGAGTACGATGAGGCGATCGAAAAACCAAAAAATAGTGCGTAAGAGAAAAAAAAAATGTTGAGGAGGGGCAATTAAGATTCAAAGAGGTTAGCAACAGTAAGAAGATGAGGGAGATATGGTACCTAGGCTAGAATGCATGACCAACGCACAAAAATAGGATCGCGGGGCAAAAAAATTGTTTCTTGGTGGGTGGTGGTGGTTGAGTTCGCGGGATGGGAAAACAACCCGCATGGGGTGTGTGTTTCCATCCTTTGGAAGAAGAATCAAGAAGAGAACAGGATAGTAACGGGAGTATGGGAGGTATGGGGAGAATATTTCGAGAGAATGGTAAAGAGATTACCGAGGACATCGGGTGTTCCTATTTTGTAGATATATACCAGCTAAATTTATGGATTTTGTCGGAAAGGCTCCGAGAGATTTTCGCTCCGAGTTTCCAGAGCAGTAGCGGGTTGCCGAGAATAGGCGTGATTCGCACTTGGAGGATTGAGGTAACACACGCGCGTATAGAAGAGGGAGGGAGGGATGACCATCCAGGGACTTGGGGATGGATGCAGTATCTAGCTGTAGAAAGAGGGTGTTTGCTTCTGATTGATTCTGAACGCATCTAGATTGCAATTTTACGACCAAGTGTGGTTTTGGTGGAGAGCGGGCTACGGACACCACCCCCGCTACCTGCCATGATAAATACCTGAGTCCTCACCCCTCATCTCCCTTCTCTACTCTTCAGTCAAAAACTCAAACACGCATCCTTCATCATCATCAACAAACCTATACCCGGAGTTTTTTTTTAGAGTGAGTTTATCTTTCCAGCTTTAGGGTTTAATGTTTTCCTCCTTCTCTTCTTGAAAATGGCCAATATCTTGGTCAACGAGATTTTATCCCCCTAAGCTATCGATACCCCTCATCTCTATCTGCTCTAAAGGCACCATCCGTTTGGAAAACTATTCTAATCGTTTCTCTAAGTAGATCTAATAAATAGTCAAAATGGTTGTCAACGTTGGAATTAAGTAAGTTACCAAAGATATTTCGCTGTATTCATCTGCTAACGTTCAATTCTAGCGGTTTCGGACGTATTGGGCGTATTGTATGTTTTACCCGGGCTCTCTCTCATCGGACTCTTCCTCCTATGAACTATTTCTAATTTTAACTTCGTTGTTTTGGGTTGATACAGGTCTTCCGCAATGCGTAAGTCTAGCCCAACTACCCCACCATGCCTTATCGTTATCTGCATCTTATCAGCGGGGCAACATGGAGATCTGATAACTAACATATCACAACTCAACAGCGTCGAGCATAGTGACATCAACGTTCTTGCCATCAACGACCCCTTCATTGACCCAAAGTATGCCGTCTACATGCTCAAGTACGACTCCGCCCATGGTAACTTCAAGGGTGACGTCTCTTGCTCTGAGTCCGGTGACTTGATTGTCAACGGAAAGACCATCAAGATGTTCCAGGAGCGAGACCCCGCCAACATCCCATGGGGCCAGGCCGGTGCCGAGTACATCGTTGAATCCACTGGTGTCTTTACTACCATTGAGAAGGCTTCTCTTCACTTGAAGGGCGGTGCCAAGAAGGTCATCATCTCTGCCCCCTCTGCAGATGCCCCCATGTTCGTCTGCGGTGTAAACCTCGAGAAGTACAACAAGGACATCAACATCCTCTCCAACGCTTCTTGCACAACCAACTGCTTGGCTCCTCTCGCCAAGGTCCTCAACGACAAGTTCGGTATCATTGAGGGTTTGATGACCACTGTCCACTCCTACACCGCCACCCAGAAGACTGTTGACGGTCCTTCCGCTAAGGACTGGCGTGGTGGGCGTACTGCTGCCACCAACATCATCCCTAGCAGCACCGGTGCCGCTAAGGTATGCAAAGAACCCTCTTTGTGTACTTCTTGAGCATCTATGTTAACTATAATCTTGTAGGCTGTCGGCAAGGTCATCCCCGAGTTGAACGGAAAGCTCACCGGAATGTCCATGCGTGTCCCTACCCAGAATGTTTCCGTTGTTGACCTTACTGTCCGCCTCGACAAGCCCGCTTCTTATGCGGACATCAAGGAGGCCGTTAAGGAGGCCGCCGCTGGCCCTCTTGCCGGTATCCTTGCCTACTCTGAGGATGAGCTCGTCTCTAGCGATCTTAACGGAAACAACCACTCCTCTATCTTCGATGCTAAGGCCGGTATCTCTTTGAACGACCACTTCGTCAAGGTCGTCTCCTGGTACGACAACGAATGGTGAGTTAATTTTTTCCATTATTAATCATTTCTATACAAGCATATCACTAACTTTCTACGAAGGGGTTACTCTCGCCGTGTCCTCGACCTCATCTCCTACATCTCCAAGGTTGACTCCGCTTAAATGCACGTCAAAAACTAGGGATCTGGTGGTGGTTTCTTTTGCTCGGGTTCTTTTTTCTTTTCTTTTTTTTTTCTTTTTTGCGATAAACGCATAAATAAATCATGTATTGCGATACCGGGTGGAAAGAGATTTCTACCCCGTATCAAAGTATAAGAAAGGATGGATCAGCGCAGGAAACAAAAGAGGGGGATGCACCTTTTTTTCTTTTTTTAATGTCGATACCTCTTAAACAAAAAATAAAACAAGCCGGTTAATCGCCATAAAAAAATCCCCCGCTAGCATTTTCGCGTTGAGTCTACGTGTAGTAACAGGGGTCGGATGTGTTCTTATTCTAGCCCAAGTAACGGCTCAGACCCCTAACTCAATAAAATGGTGAAATGACCTCAGCTGGCAATCAATCCGCAGTGATCTCCCACAACCCAGAAATCCGAATCAAGGACAGCCAAACCCCAATATCGCAGTACTTATAGGTGAAATATCAAATACCTAGCTACGAACTTCGAAGGGTAGGTGTATATAAAATACATGTATACTCGAATATCCAATATCTATTGGCGCAACTAGCAAAACACACCAAAAGGTACAAATTTCCAAGAGTTGTCCCATTTCCCGTCATATTATGTATGTTCCATCTAGGTGCCAGGGAGAGCCTACATGCCAATTATAGGCCTTGTTCACATGGGGGAAGTTCTCGGGCAAATGATGTTCAAAGGTATCTTTTTACTGCTTTTCTGTACAACTTTTCCCCTGTTCCAATTAGGCTAGGAATTTTATATATCAATATCCTGCATTGAACTTATATTATACTTGACCAGTCAAACTTTGGTATATCTGTGGAAATTTTTATGTCCTGCTGAAAACCTCAATTTTCCGTGCGCTTTGAAGGTTGCGCCAATACATATTGGATATGCCAGTATACAAGTAACTGTTTGAGGCTTGCATGGGAGTATAATAGAATAGAATGTCTAATTAGTTAATGCCGTTTTTCCCACAAAATATTTTGTTTCCTTTCAAATCTCTCGCTGAAAGTTATAATCCGGCATGCTCAAGCGGATCATAGGTTCTTTTATTGCTCCCACATATGTTGCTGTGGTGAGCCTTAATTAACCCATCATGTTTAATAGGGGCTTATATGAGGGCTCACGTGCTTGTATAGGCAGATTTCTAGAATAATAGCTAGATTTTCTTTTGAGTAGTAGAGCACACGGCTGCAAGCCTCCGCTTCCGTAAAGCTCTTTCAAGCCCTGCGCAAAAATAAGAGGGTCGACAGGCCATGTCGAGTGATATATCATGATTGAAGCCAAGCCTTATCAGATCCGATAATGCTGAGTAACATCAACTTCACATCCAGCGTCGAACCTCCGAACCCCACGCATGACCCAAACCCTTTGAAACCTCCGACTCATCACCTCTCAGCAATCTTCTAATCAAGCTCCTCGCACCATGACGATCGCTGAAACCGTAAAGGATGCCGTGCACGACCTTAAGGAGGCGGTCGTAGGAACCCAACGTACGGCCCGACACCCCCCATCCAGACCTCTCCCACCAGAATCACGATTGATACAGTTACCCTAATAGTTAACTCGTGGGTTTTATAGTCTCTAACAAGGAAATGGCGGATGCACGGTTGCCGATTGCGTACAGAGACAAGTGCGCGCATCTACTCGTCCCGCTGAACCGATGCCGTTACGACACATACTACATGCCATGGAAGTGCGAGGTAATATCTGAACCTAACACAGCTCCTGAAAGGATTGGTCCGGTTACTGATGTCTTGGCTTTGTGCAGGATGAGAGACATTCCTACGAAAAGTGCCAATACGTGGAGTTCAAGCGACGAGTCGCGAAAATGGACGAGCTGAAGGCCGAAAAGGGCGGAAGAAGTGGGCTGAACTGAAGGAAGATTGTAGCGACTCTTCAAAGCAATATGGGAGGGTGGGCAGAAGCCATGCTTTGTGCATAGTGTTCATAGAAATCATAGCAAGTGAAAGCTGCATTAGCGAGCGGTAGACATTTGTCTCAGGTAATCTTTAGATATATATTCCCAATATAGTGGCCGACAAGATCAAACCATGGAAACATATTGTTTCCCATCTCATAGATGACAATCTTTCGGTTGTTCATATTGTATAGCCAAGATAAATATTTAGAGGGTATGTGAACGCATCTTATGAAACTAGAAACTCATGAACCCTCTATTCAATCTTTCCGGCCAAATCGGCTTATAGAGTGGATTATAACGAACATTCATATCTTCCCTTAATATCAGAGATGTCTCATCTCTAGACTTATCGGTTCAATTGGACAATAACAAACCTAATAGGAAAGAATCATCCGACTTGTAAAGTGCAGTTTTGAGACTGCACCTTCAGGTATTGCTATGATAGTGATACACCTGCTGTTGATGTAGGTAGTTCTGCGAGCTGAAGTTGAGATTGCGAGTAAATTAGTGTTGATAGATACGTGTAGTAACATCCCAAGCAGTCAACGTTAACACATTTGATGCAAGACCAGGAGGGAGAGTTTCAAGGGCACCGTCTGCAATTGGCCCGCAAAAGTTCAGGGCTATAGTGAGCTGCTCGATGCCGGACTTCCACTCTATATTCATCGCTAGTAATGTTGAGGCCGTGGATGAATGGAGAGAGATCTTCGTGAAGTAGAATTCGCTTGGATTTCCTCCCAAGCCCTTCTAGAACCACACTGGATTTTCTCGGAGTACTATTGGGTAATAAGGAGAGTTGACGACATCGCACTCAACCCCATGCATGAAAGGTTTCATAAATGATAACCCCGCAACCTCACTCCACACATCTGTTCATCGAAGACGTTGAACCGAACCTATGAGTCGGTGGTAAGTGTGGCAATTCGTAGTGACAGTGACATAAGCTTGCACGATAGAGCCTGAGATGATTTTGACTTGTGATCTGCAACTTTAGAAACCCTTTGGGAGAGTTTTATGGTAAGGAGACCGGAGATATGTGATAACCGTTCCACACGCATACTTTACATAATCGATAGGTCAATGATATATCGCAGGAAACAAATTACTTTGCTGTCTAGGCTTAAGCTCGTGTACTTATGATATTAACCTCATGTATTCAAACTGACTTAGCTGGTGGATAGTGTAACGGACATTGAGCTGTAAAGTCAAAGGGAGTTAATAAGTTATTGAAAGGCGCCCCTGACATGTCTTTCTTTTTACCGCAACCGTTAAAACAGTTCTGTCTTTGATATCAATCAACAGGGCCCCACAACCATAAATGCATACAACAAACCCCTGTACTATATTGGAGCACTGCCTATACACTTCCCTATTTACCGCCAGAACCTTAAGGCTTTACTCGCTTTTAATGTACCAAAATGGGGGGCAGTGAAATCAGTACTGCACTTATACTACGGCAAAATATTAGCAGCAAGACAGCAGCAGCAGATTCAATCGTTGTGCGCCTAAATACCCCCCCTTTATTAACCTCACATCCCCGTTATACCTTATCGCTTAGAATTATATGTGCCTAATAATATCAATGAGTGCAAGTGCCACATCCGTGGAGATCTGTTGGCACAATAGCGCAATTGCATTAAGAAACGTCCGAGCACGGGAGCTTTATTTTATATTCTGTTAAATCAGACAACAGTCTTTAAGGTAGAATGAGAGCTGGTCATAGGGTTAATATGCACATGTGTGCATCATTGGGGTATGCATTTCCTATCTACGTTAGAGCATGTGGGGTGGTGGTCTACTCCAGACTACATGTTTCAGAATTACAGATAGATAAGAGCTCCCAACCAAACCCTAGACTTCTAGCCCGGATATCAAATTAGGAGAGCCAAATATACAGATGGTGAGCTAGGTATCAAAATTCCTGCATCTACTCTAAATATGTCCTCACATACCTACCTACCAACATTGTCACCCCCCAAACCCCCAAACCCCCAACAGCCCTCGAGAAAAAGGGAAATTGCAGAGAATAACAATCGGTCAGCGGCTCCCACTGATACACGTATCAAGCCACCACAAACAAAGCATAGTACGAAACACAGGATTTTTCTCTAGCCACAATCATCCGGATTATCTTGTCAATGGTTTCTATTCGTGATGCTCGAAACCAGCCTAATTACTCCGGCGCTTTGAGGGCGAATGACAACACCACTTACTCTGAAGATTTCGGGTCTACAACCGTAAATGCCAAGTAAAGGGGTATGTAAACCTTGTTGAACCCTTGTCGCTACTAAATAAACCATGCGATATCCGCTCCGCTAGTTTCCAACTGTTTGACTGGTTCGCCTCTTTTTGAAACGATACGCTGCGAGTTATTCCGCCTCCATTTTTGTATGTTCGCTTGTCGATCTCGGGATTGGGGAGTCAGTACAAGTATCTACTTAGTCGCATTCAAGTAGTTTTTTTTCTCATTATCTCTTTTCTGCACACATTACATCTGTTTCTCCCCCTTGTCAGCATTGAGTGCTATATTTTTTTATTTTCTTTCGCTAGCTTTGGACTGCGGAGATCGTGCAAGACACGAATTATCATTAATAATTTTTTTTCCCCCCCCACTTTGCGCCTCTCTTGACCGAGTATCACATTTTCAAGACAATATGATGGCAAGCCCTAACACCACCAGAGCCACGATTGCGGCAACCGTGGATGAGTTCTCATTCATATTCACCGACATCCCTCCACGATTGTCCAACGCCGACGATTCGCCGACGGTGAACTACAAAAACGACTATCCTCCACACCCTCACCGGGATTTTGTAATCCAGCTTAACGAAAAGCTTGAGGCGTGGAACGCTCGTACTTACCCTCTATCACCTCCCACATCAGACGAGTTTTCTCTCTCTTTCCCTTCCTCAACTGCTTGCGGGTACAGCACGATTGACAGGATCAATCCATACGATCTTTACGGCCCTCCAACTGCAGAGTCTGAGACTCCCACCCACACTCTTTTATTCCAAGGCCAAAATCAGGACCGCTGTGCGACCTCCCCAACTCCCTCAGAAACTCCAATAAGTTCAAAATTTCAGAATATTGCCCTAGAAACTCCATATATGGATCACTGCTCAGCACCACCAGCCTATACCGAAAACCCGTACTCGGCCGCAAATATGCACAACCCGAACAACCCTTGTTACATCCCATTCGAATATACGAAATTGCCTCATTTCCATCCCCCACGATTCTCGCGTCGCCTGAGAGAGTTGATTGCTGATCGTCGCCGGCCCATGCAACTGCATTTACTACCTCTACATAAACCACGAAATGGCGAGAAGCAAGGATGGATTATCGCAACCCCAGACTCCACATTACTTCCTACACCAAGGAACCGGTTTTTGGTATGGTGGGGCAGCTTTGACCCACGGTTAGTTGTTTTTGTCAGTCTAATGACGATGCTATTTGGCATTTTCATTATTGCATTGGTTATTAGTGGCTTTTTGCAGTGATGGGCAGGGGAAATGGTGGATAGTTTCAGGTATATAGTACGAGAATCGGTTGCATTTGATGGGGTTTCTTTTGTTTGCGCGGCATATTTACGGAGTTTATTTTTTATTTTTTATTATCGAGAGAGGTGGGGGGTGGGAGAATGGTGTATAAAGCTTTTATGGATGTATGTTTAGAAGACTCTGACACACATAGGCGAAAACTCGCAATCAATATATCTTTTTTTTGTTCAATATTTTTGTGGACCTTTACAGTAATTACTCTGTATCCCGGATTAGGCTGATCGATCGGGGTCCCTTGCTGAGGAGTATCAATCCGGAACATGGTGAAATTATCTCAGGACTCCGATGACTTCAGCGCCGATCATCTTAGGGTTTTTTTTTTTTTTTTTTTGCGCAAATATCGCGCGACGGATAATATAAAATTAAAGCCATCGCAACCTGTAAACCTAATCTTTATAGGCTGCCTGAACTAATAGTCAAAGCAAAAGAGTCAAGTGTTTCGTTTCCTGGCTCTTGTGTACATAGTAGTCATATGCAGGGTCTTGCACCTTCCCTCCCAGGGTATGTCCAACAACGGAGACTTTTATTTACCTTCAAGTATCTACTGTGCTACGAAGGCTGTGGCCAAGGCGAAGGGGGGGGGGGCTCTGAGCTGTCCCAAATGTTGGAATATTGCCTATCTGGGTAGCAGTTGTATCCTTGAGGGCGCTTGTAATTGACTGTAAAGCTGAATAGAGCGTTTCGCACAGCCCTATTCAGCATCCACTTGTATGAGATTCTACTATTCTAGAAGCTCGGATTGTTTAATAAATCAAATAGTTGCCTTAATATGTTTGGGATTTTACATGTTCGCTTGAGATTCTTATGCCAGCTGAGGAAAGTCAACTGTTGTATCAACTTTCCCCGCGCTGCACGTGTGGCGCGCGGAAATTGCCGCCACCAGCTCGAGCCACTCCCTCACGGCCTGGCGGGCGGGCGAAAGTCCTCATGAACATCACCGGAGTTTTATCTAATAACATCATCCAGTCGACACTTCATTTGGTGACCTCTCACCCCACCACCATCTCCTCCTACTTTATTTCTTTCCATCGTCTCTATCTGGTACCGTTATTACCAATTATTTCTCAACCGTACTGGGGGGAGCAACGTTCGATCCTAGCGTAAATGCCCCATTGAATTTGGGAGCTATTTCCTTAAGATCTCCACCACGAGAACGTGGTTGAGTGTCTGAAATAAATTTCTAGCATCATTAACTAACAGACCCGTCTCCCTTTTAGAATTGAGGCAGAACAAGAAAAGTTGGACCGCACAACAAGTGAGATTCAAAGAAAAAAAGAATGGCTGCGCAGATGAATCGTGCTCGTAAACGTATGGATGGATCATGTAGTTTTCGCGAAAAAAAAAGTGGGGTTGCTGACGGGTATTATAGGAGAGTTACGAGAGCTCAACAAACTCGCCTGGGAAGGCTCTAAAGGTAATACCTACACAGTATTTAAGAAACTATAAGGCGTGCAATTCTGTATAGCTTCTGACAAAGTGTTCTATAAGATGTGTTCAAAACGGCGAAATCCCTCGATTCGTCGCTCAAGAAAAACACAGCCGTGATCAAGCGTCTACGAACATCCCTCATTGCCGACTCACTCACAACACTTTTGAAGGAGATCCAGACGATCTCGCTTGAGAAGTACCTTCCAGAGGTTATTTCTGCCGTATCCGAGGGTCTTCTCAAAACAAAGACCACCCCCGACATCTCCGCCGCGGTGGAGGTTGTGTCCGCGTTGCACCAACGATTCCAGGCGGATTTCACACCACAACTTACCTTTGCGCTAGCGAAGGGGCTTGCCACACCGAGGCCAGATGTGCTCAAAGGGCTGACGGCGGAACAAAAGGAGAGAGAGGAAAAGGACAGGTTGGCTAGGCAGAGAGTCTTACTCCGGGTAGGAGTTGAACTATGGTTGGTCGGAGTTCTAAGGAGTGTACAGGATGCCGTGAGCATTGACGAAGCTGGATCGGCAAAAAACGGAGTGAAAGTTGCTGTCGCAATGAGTAACGGCGCAAAGAAGAAGGAAGAAGGGGGAGAGCTTGAAGCTTTTCCGCTTGAGGTTTTGAAAGATCTTTTGGGGAGGGATAGGGAGCACATCAATCTCTCTCTGGTTGTCCTGTTTGTCAAGAACTTTTCCTACGATGTGTTGGGTGTTAAACCGAGGAATGCTACGAGAAAAAACGTTGAGGAGGATGGAGTAACAGTTGCTTCAGACTCAAAGGGCACCGGTGATGCTGGAGACTCAAACACTGCGGGACCAGTTGATCCAGAAGACCTACCTCTAACTCCACCCGAGCTCCAACAACGTTTCAAGAACATCCTTGCTCGTTATCTGGAATCTGTCAAAACCCATATTGTTCGGCAACATCAACAACTTCAGACACAATTTGCAAAGAATGCAGAGGCGTATGTTAAATCTGGGGAGATTTTCGAAGATCGTCAAGCAAATTACGAAAAATTAGTCAAAACACAGGAAAGGTTCATCATTAATGCACAAGTTGTGGCGGACGTCTTAGGAATGGACATGCCGGATTTAAAAGATGAGAAAGAGGAAGAAGTGGTAGACAGTATCATAAGAGAAGGCGGGAGCATGTTCCCTGCTAGAGAGGATGGAGGAAAGAATGGAATGTGGGAAGATGAGGACCAGAGAAGGTTCTATGAAGACCTGATCGACCTCAAGGTCAGAGTTCCTGCAGTATTGCTTGAGGATGGAAAACGCAAAAAGTCAGATTCGGAGGGTAAGTCCGAAGGAGACAAAAAGAAAGATACAGATGATGAGGAGGCGGAAACGGCTATTGAAAATGACGACAAAGGTTTGGAGACTCCTTCTTCTCCTATCGCCGGCGAGAACAAAGGTGGGAGCGACGAATCTAGTACCGCTATTGCAAACAAAACTATTGGCGCGCAGGTTGATGCTCTACTCATCCGTCTTCCTGACCTTACGAACCGTGATCTTATTGATCAAGCAGCAGTGGATTTCTGCTTTCTTAATTCCAAAGCTTCACGAAACCGCCTTCTTAAAGTTTTACAGGATGTACCCCGTGGCCGCCAGGATCTTCTTCCGTACTACTCCAGGTTAATTGCAACCCTCAACAAATATCTCCCTGATGTTGGAAAGGGCATGGTAGAATATCTCGACAAAGAATTCCGATCCCTTCAGCGTCGCAAAGAAAAGGATCTATTTGAAATTCGCGCAAGCAACACGCGATATCTATCCGAACTAACAAAATTTGGAGTTGTACCCCAACATGTTATCTTCCATTGTTTGAAGGTCGCCCTGGAAGACTTTCACAGGATCAATGTCAACGTTATTTGTAGCACTCTTGAGAACTGCGGAAGATATTTGCTTCGCAATTCAGAAACCAGCCCAAGAATGACACAATTCCTGGAAACTTTGAAACGAAAAAAGGATGGGGTGACCTATCTAGGGCCACAGGAACGAGTTGCAATCGAAAACGCTTTCTATTATGTTAATCCGCCTGAGAGACCGGCGATTGCTCAGAAAGAGCGCAGTGATGTTAATTTATTCGTCAGAAAACTCATTTACCTTGATTTGACGAAGCGAAATTATGTCAAGATTTTGAAACAGATCCGAAAGCTTAATTGGGACGATACAGAGGTGACCGCTTTGCTATTCAAAGTCTTTACCAAGATTTGGAAGGTTCGATACAATAATGTTCACATTCTTGCTATCCTTGTCGGCGCTATTGGACGCTACCACCAAGAATTCGCGTATGCGGTTGTTGATGAAGTGCTTGAACAAATCTCTCTGGGCCTTGAGCAGAACAATTTCAAACACAACCAAAGGAGGATCGCCCAGGTAAAATATCTGGGTGAAATGTATACTTACAAGCTCATTGACTCCCCAGTGATTTTTGATGCGCTTTATAGAATGGTGACTTTCGGTCATGAAGGTGGAACTCCAAAACCAGGACAGATTTGCGCCCTGGATATGCCGGATGACTTTTTTAGAATCAGACTGGTTTGCACGTTATTGGATGTGTGTGGGATGTTTTTTGAAAGAGGAAGCTCAAAAAAGAAATTGGATTTCTTTTTGACGTTCTTCCAGGTATTTATATTATCTTCTAATATTCCGGGTTAGGGGCTAATCGACACCCTTAATAGTACTATCTATTTACAAAGGATCCGCTACCAATGGATATCGAGTTTATTGTCCAGGATACTTTTCAGGCAATCCGTCCAACATGGATAATTCCAACCACAGCCGAAGAGGCCGGAAAGGCTTTCGAAGAGGCGGTTGCTAAAAGCTATAAACCGGATGATAAGTCCAATCCTGCCGAACCAGAGGAGCCCGAAGATGCCGAGTCTTCCGACGAAGGGGAGCTCCGTGAGGGTGAAGATGAAGCCGATGGTGTTTCTGATGCAGAAGTGGAGGATGAAGAACCTGCAACTCCAGGTATTCGTATGGAAAGGCAAAACTCAGATGAATCTACTGGCTCCTCAAGCGAAGATGATGAAGATGAAGACATTACTGTGGAACTTCAAGAGGAAACGCGTGATCCGGAGGCGGACGCAGAATTCGATAGGGAGTTGGCGAAAATGATGCAAGAATCTCTCGATGCTCGTAAATTCGAACGCAAACCGCTGTTCGATGTCCCACTGCCAATCAAGCGCGCCGGAAGCACCTTACCCGCTCTCAGCCGGGAGCCGACTTTCGATAGTAATGAAGGTGCTAGCGCGGATTTTGGTGCTGGCAGCAGTAAGCTGAGCTCCATGATCAGCTCTAGCCCCAGCAGTACTATTGGCCCTGGTATGATGGCATTTAGTCTCTTAACAAAGAAGGGTAATAAGCAACAAACCAAGATGGTGGAAATGCCAAGCAACTCAAGTCTTGCCATGGCATTGTTAAATACACAGGAGCAGGAAAGACAAGAAAAGATGAAGATTAAGGAACTAGTTATGAATTATGACAGAATGGAAGAAACCAGCGAGCTTGATGGTATGCCTTTCTTATTGAATATATATTTGTAGTTGGTGGGACTTACTAACATTACATAGCGCTTGAAAAACACGCGGCTGCGAATGGTGTTCATGTGAAGTATGAGAAAGGAAACAATTATGGCAATACAAATGGAGGCCGAGGCGGCACTCAACAACGCGGTCGCAAACTTTCCATGAACGACCTCAACTGGTATGATCAAAATCCGTGCCTATCTAACGAAAACCGTCGTCGCCAGTTCATTCGCAACCAATACATGAGTCTATCTTATGCTGCTACTACTTATATGCCTTCGCTGGTCGAAAACAAGACCAACGAAGCGCCTAAAGGTGAAGGGGCGGCAAAGATTTCTGGCCCAGTTACGAATGAACTGGCGAGGTCTCTTCAAATCAAAAGAAGAGGCAGCGGTCGCGGAAGATGGTAGACATTTGCTAAAACAATATTCCTTTAATTGTGGCTTGTAGGGGTTAAGAATCGAAGAAAATCATTTTTTCTCGATTCACGGCACCGAACTATCAAATATACCACCAACCGAGGGAAAGAAGGAAAGAGTACAACAACCCACCATATCTTACGCTATTAGCGTTTAAGATTCGGCTTTTTTCCCCTTGAAGCAGTACTTACCAGGCACATGAAGCTGAAATCTATGGCAAATCTCCTAATGGGAGGGAAAGCCTTGACCAGGCCGAGTTTATCGCCCCTAACCTATCAATCTATTAGCACGAAAAATTCATATCTATGCTATGTTCAGAGGGGTTCGAAAATCTAAATTGGAACCGGTGGCGAGGTGGGAGACCAAAACAGGACACGCAAATATCGTTAGGGCAAATATCATTATATTTTTCTTATTTCTTGGTATTACCCCGGTGTTTGGAAAAAAACTCACCAACCCCTTCGTTTCACCAACCAGCCCATTGATTTTTCCCCAGTTTTCATTTCTTTCAAAGTGCATTCACTCGCTCTCTCTGGCTCATACATTTTTTTTCTCTTAATTTCATGAGTATATTTCTCCAGTTTTCTGTTTCAGGGATTCTCTGTGTAATCTCCTTATTTCTTCCCGTTGTGGTTCGTAGTTGATAGTAAGGTTTCAAATCACCTTGGATTTCTAGGGATAGCTGTTTCTTTAATCTGTTGAATCGAATTGAGACTTTCTCCTATGAGTGCTATCTCGTCAGTTAACAGAATCGATGCCTCTGCCGACACTTTATGTCCTCACAGTTAGCTTTAAATAAGTACACCTTATCCTATTTACATGGAGCAATGCAGGAGGCAGATTTTCATACACAATCTCAAGATATAAAACTAACTTTGGACAGACACGGAACACTCCTTTCACTATCTACTGAAGATTTTACATCACAATGTATCACTCGGGGTACTATGATCGCATCTAATGCATGGAGAGTCCGTAATAGAGGCTTAATGCTGATAATGAAGCCAACTTCATTTAGCGAATCTCCTTTGCGCTGCGGTGCCAAAATTCTGTACAGCTCAATCATCTAGAAAGACCATTTTTGAATAAACTAGACCATGTATCGCTACATGTTTGACGACATCCATCCCATTACAACATTTACTCGTCTGAGCCCTATGATAGGGTAACGCCCACGGGAGCTATAAACCGATAGATTTTTCGAAGCCCTGGCTAGGAAGATATCTCCCTAATATTCAGTGCTGACGCTGATTATCTTGACGAGGAGGGATCCATCATCCCCTATAAAATTTGGCTCCGATAGTGTCCCTGAAGAGTAAGAGCCGTTAGAATCGTGATTAATGTAAATGCCTCCTCCAATACGCCCGTCTTCAATACGAAGCCCACAGTAATAGAGAGGTGATACGTATTGAATAAAAGTAAAGAAAGAGATAGAGGTGCTGCCATTCCTGGTCAGCATAATAATAATAATAAAACCATTCGAGATCATCATATCTCACTCGTTAAGGCGAGTGCCAACGAGTGACCCTCCATGAACCAAACACTAGGAACTGCTTCCTTCACCTGCAGACATCTCTCCTCCACCGCTACTAGAGATTACAAGTTTTATTGGATTATTTACGTACCTATCTTACCAGGACCCCCATAGTCTCGGTTTACCCTCCTCCCCTCGAAGCTTCACTTTCAAGGGAAACAACACCAGCATTTTCATTGTGTGCGGGTAGCATTTGGCTACATTCATCTTCATTCCCTATGTTATTTCTCACCGATAAAAGGCTGTCACATTTAGGGAGTCACCCATGGAACACGTATCTATTGCGATTATAGAGCAGATACTCTTGGTGTTTGACGTGTTTTCGGAATCGAATCTATTTTATTTCTCGTACCCGTTAGCTTTGTGACATATTACAGACCCGATATATATGAGAGCCCTAGGCTGACGGAGCTGAAGCATGCTATCTTTCAAGCGTACCTGGGGTTCCCCATGATCCACAAAAATAGCCAAGACGTCCATCTGAGATAGATTACCATATTATTTTGTGGTCTTTGTGGCCATATAGAAGGTATGTTGGGTTTTCAAGATACCACAATTTTGAATAAAATCAAGGGAGAGGCCATAATTAAGCCTACATGATTTTTCGACCTTCCACCTACTGCGGAAGTTTGGCCTGATCTGACTGTATTCTTGCACACTTGTAGACGGGATAAAGAGTTGGCCAAGCTCAGATGTGTACTCCGGAGGTTATAGCCCGGCCATCATGGGCGAATAAGCAGCCCGAGACAGTGCCTCCCATGTATTCAAGAAGTCTTACACTCTCTTTCCTGCGCTTACAATCGCCGCATTATCCACCTCTGTACCCATGACGACTTATTTGGCCGGTATCAAACCCTGTCAAGAGAAACTTTGTATAAAATACGAAGATTCTGAAACAGAGCCTAGGAATATGGGTTGACTATCTCGGAGAGGAGCGAAACGTTTCGCCCTAACAACCCACGAAAATTATTTCAAACTCGAGCACCGACTGCATCAGGGCGAAGCCTTAAGTTTAATGCTACCCACAATGGCGCAGATCCGTTAGTTAACCAGAAGGAACCGGATCATTCCATGAATTTTGATAGGCGCTGAAATATTATAATCAAGTGTCTTAGTTAGTTTCGGAGCAGCTTGGGTTGATCGGGTCTATTGTTGAGTAAGTAATGTATTCGTTTGTGCCCGATTTTTACGATTGGGGAGGATGGATGGATTGGATACCGAGTGATTGAAAGAGCGTTTGGCTATATTATGCGAGTTAGCTTGAGGAATTTCGATTATTATCCTCTTCCAAACCGAGCAAACACACAGAGGAAGAAAGCAGTGGTGTAGTGAAGATAGCAGCAGCAGATTTAACACTAAGTCCATCCACATAAACAACTACGTATGGGGGTTAATCCTTCCATAATCAGGCAGATAACAAGGAAAGAAATAAATACCGCTCCCAAATTAAAGATACTGAGAGTCGACTAAAATCCAAAACTATCTATCAAAGAAGAACAGATGTGTGAAGCTGGCCTGAGATGTAAGTATTGTCCTAACCCCATCACCTCGCATCACTACGTGCCCCGGCAAGTAAATACATGCCTGACAATAACCAAAAATCGCACTCGAAATGCCTGCCACAGCACCCCCACTTGGGTCTATCCATGAGTCGGGAGGATTGTCTTTACGAGTTTCCATTGTTGACACATGGAACCTACTGCTCTGACGAATTGGCTGATGAGACCTAGTCCGATAATCCCCATTAAAGTTATACGGTGAAGTCCAGGCGAGGGCAGAACATGGACCGAGCAGTCATCGAGGCCTCAGAAGGTTGGACTTACCAGTTAGCCACTAGTCGATTTCTGGATTCAACAGCACTGAATCTGGTGGTTCTCTGGGTTAATTGATCACCATCGCCGCCATAGCCCCCATCGGAAAACTCCCTGCCTCCGACGAGCTACCGGTGCACTGAGCTAATCGTTCCGGAGGCAACTTTCAATACCGAAAGTAAGTTGCTACATACGAGAGGATTGAGTTTCTCGGGTCTAAGCTAAAACCAACATAGGGGTCGCTCGGGCTAGACGGAGGTGTGTCAATCAAGTATGGGAAAGAGGGACGTAAACGACACCCAAGAGTTAGGTGACTCGAAAGTACTGCCAAGGTCAAGTATCATTTTTAGATATCGTCCTCCATGAGTTTCGGGGTCTCGGGGGCGATGGGATTATGTACCGATGTGAGCCCGGTGAGGAGTATCATGTAATGAAATCAGCTGTTAAAACCAGGTCCCAAGACACAAGACCCCAACCCCAGCGAAATTTCAAGAATTGTCTTTTAGCTACAAATTTCTGGGAGCTAGGTATGTTATTGAAATCCTAATTCACTAGATGCCTAATTCTTCGGATTTCAGCTTTCCTGATCGGCCCTGCATCTAACAGGGTTCACGGTGCGCTGTCGAGGTTATCCACGAAGCCACAGTAGGCTTCTTGGGAATATGATTAATGCTGAGATCTGTTTTTGATAGTTCCACAGTTGTATCTTATCCTAAGCGCGTGTTACACCTCTGAATTTTCCCCCATCATTACATGTATTTACTCAAGTGTAACCAAGATTCGAATATTCGTCATTCGCTCTAAGAATTGTATATATGCTACCACCCCCCACCCCCCTTTCTTTCTATAGTAGAAATCTCTATACTACTAAAGCTAACGTGAACTATGTATCTATGTTTGAGTTGAGCCTCTACAGTAATACCCAAAGCTTATTTTGCGCTGACTAAACCTAATCGTGATATCGCAAACCAAACAGCACGATGGATTAGGGGTTTTCCCTTCCTCCAGAACCGATCCGGCAAACTCTGACACCAAACACGATAAAACAGCTACTCACGAAACCAAAAATATCCTATATCTCTCGTTACGTACGTGGACACGCGCTGTACGCTGGGCTGCGCAACGAAATTCGGAAAACTACAAGAATCCCCCCCGTATTGCTCAATATTCTCATTGAAATTGACCACTCTATGCTGGCGACGGCATGGCCAGATATTAACCACCACCACTGATATATTGCCCTCAAGCTCAGGGGTTCCGGTACACTTGCCGGCTACCAAGTCTATGGGAAACTTTAATTAGATAAGATCTCGAACGCTTCCATCACCATGAGGAGAGGACCTAGCCCTCTCAACTGATATAACTGCTACTAGCTAGCAGGGGGCCACACAGTCGTGGAGCAATCCTAACCAAGGGCTTGTGCTGTTTCACCAAGGTTGTGGGGAGCTCTCCGGGGTGGGGGAGGGGGGAGGGGGTGGGGAGAGAGAGAAGATGGTAGAGAACAGACCGTTGAACGGCCGCCGTATTTCGTTTCGTTCCACGCCAGGCTCTCTTCAGAAGGTGGCAGTGGGGGAGGCAAAATAAGGGATCCAAAGCTTGGCCCAACTACCGACGAGCATCTTCCCGTTCTCTAATTGGAGGCGCTCTAAGAGCTTGGTATTTTCGGCTTTAGTTGCTTCCGCCTCGACCGATCAAGCTAGGGAAAGGGGTCATAAACTATCACTCGTGCGCATCTCATGCATCGCCTTCCAAGGGTTGGGGGGGGGGCAGTAAACAAGCAGTGGCTCAACACGTACCTTGTGCCGTATACATAAAAATCTCGCCACTATATAACAACACAACACAGTAAAGAGTGACCTGATTTCCAGCAATATAACTGTCAAGACCATAGGGAATCAGGAATGAAGGGAGATATCAAACTTATCCGCCTGAACCTGCGCCATCCAGCAGCGTAACTGTCTTCCTTGTCGACCTACTCAATCTACAAGGGCATCCCAGCTGCTGCTTAAGCTAGTATCCCGTAGATACCATACCCTACATACATAGCCGCCATGGAACGAACCTGTGAGTATTGTATGTAGGTAGGTACCTCGGGACGCCCGAACATTCCCAGCAGGTGCGCGTGCCTCTTCTTCTTCTTCTTCTTCTTCTTCTTCTCCATCAGAGAAAGAGGTGGCTGATGCAGTTGTATTCCGTTCGTCACCGCATCATTCCTTCAGCTGAAAACACCTCCATTCACTCACAATGCACCGGTTTAGGCGATAGTTGCTGGGGGCTGGAGAGAGAGCAGTGAAGAATTTAGGAAGGAGCCGAGTACCGAACGGAGGCTTCGAAAAATACTTTGCTTTGCACCAATCCCGTGGTGCGACGGGACATGAACGTGTTGAAGATCAACTGGTACCTGAAAGCGGCGGGGCGCTTCCCTCCTGCTTCACTGGGCAAGGGCTATTGCGAAACGGACAAATAATAACAACAATAACCTGGTTGGTTGCTAAATACGAACTTCCTAGTTCGCGCCTAACTTTTCTAAAGTACCTACTTTCGCTCTGCCATAACCTGCTAAATCCTAGCCGGAGCTGGAGGTGCCCGTCCAGTAATCAAAAAATATATACAAGAACATCGTACAGTACATTACTAGTACAATATAACCAACCACCAAAAGTATTTGACAGAGAAATTCATGCAAACCCCTCCCGAAAACAAATGGGAAATAAAGGATTACAAATTCCCAGACGAAAACGGCAACAAATCCCAAAAAGAAGTAGGCAAAGGAAAACCCCCCAACGCGATATGTAAACCTTAAATACCACAAAAAGAGAGAGGTGGGGGAAATCTACAAAACGACAACAAACAGAACACAGAGTAAAGCACAGTGGAATGAGATATACAATGTGAAACAGGAAGGGGAGTCAGAAAAAGCAACATCATACCCTTTACGAAACAAGGGGCGATGACGAGAGTTTTTTTCGAGTTCAGCCGATTAACAGGTCGTCTGTTAGAAAAAGGCAAAAACAAAAAACCAAGCTTAGGCTTCCACTAAATTAGAAGGCCACTCAGGTAGAGGTAGAGAAGGTGATGTGTGTGGGGGGGGGGGGGGCGTTGCGAGATGCAAGCAAGAAAGCAGGAATTGGATCTTCCTAAACGTTAAAGATTATGCAAGCATGTACAAAGCCATATGAAATAATAGAAACCCGCCCCGTAGCCGAAAATTAAAAAATGCCCCCTAGCCCGTAAAAACTCCAGTTATTTTCCCCAAATATTTTATCCACAAAAAAAAGAGTAGAAAGAAAGAAAAAAATGTTTCAAACTAAAAAAGTATGCACAACATAGCAACTCGCTTACTTCGCTGATCAGTTAAAACAGAAATGAGAAAAGTATAGGTATATAAAAATGGATTAGACAGAGAAGAAGTATCTAGTCTTTGTATCTTTAAGTCCCTTTTTTCGAGGGTCGTGAAAGGTGTATGTGCAACTATATTGCGCGATTGCCTCCAAGGGCCCCCTGCTGCGCAATCCGTTTTCGATACTGGTCCCTAAATCGTTGACGTTCAAATGTCCCTATATCACAGACCATCAGCATACAAGCCATATGTGATTGGAAGATAAATATATGACTTACCATATCCAAATATTATACAAGCCAAAGCCATGTAGCTTCCATAGAAGTACAGACCAATTGGGACAATCTCTATTCTTGTACCTGGTAGCTTAAACGGCGCTGCAGATGCAGCCGCTGTGGTCGTCGAATTCGCCGGCTGAGTGGCGGCCAAATCCGAGAAGACACCATTGACGAAAGTAGCATCATCAGTCGAGAGAGACGTCTGCAAATCCGTACCATCCGACATCTTGGCGAACAGGGTGATATTAGGAGTGAGTAGCGCTTGCAATTGGGCACTATAAACAAAATATATTAGATCTCGAAAAATCACATGACAGACCCTGCATGTTGTGTGTGGAAGGGATATGGATTGGGTGAACCTACTCAGTCTTGTCATCCTGAAGCAACAGCTTGTCGATTTGCCCAATGAAGTGAAACTCCTGGACTTTTTCGGGCCCTGTTGTGCTCGCCGAAGCCGCCTCAGTAGCTGCCATTTCCTCCGTCGTCTCGTTCCTCAACTGCACCGCAGCCCCATTATACATGAGCGAGACATCAATATTGCCGCCTACTGTCGACCAATTGCCCTCTGCGGCCGAGACCTGGTAGAGCCTCAAATCCGCCGCAAAGACGCCCGAGTCCGTGCTCAGAAACGGAAGGTTGTAGCAGACGACGATACCGGACGGATTCGATGCCTTCTCGATGGTGCTGAGCCGCGAGACACACTTCGCCGTTGTCTCCTTGGCCCATGCCTGCAAGTCGAGCTGCTCGATTGCCGTCTCGTTCCTTGCCCCTGTGTCCGATGTGCTCTCCCTCCGTACCATCCTCTGGATCTCGCGACGGAGGAGTCCATGCCATTTTTCTGTTCCGTCGCCCCTTTTGTTGTAGCTTGATCCTTCTCCAACTCCTAGCCCGCCGGCAGCTACTCCTCCCCCACCCCTTCCTCCCCCTCCAAGCCCCGGTGGGGCAATCAGCATCGCGTCCGGCGTTGAGTGGGCGTATGAAACGGTGCACAGCGCCGCAAGTGTCGTCAGGAGAACGAGATATGATAGAACGGCGCGCTGCATCGTTGTTGTTATTGTTGTTTTCATTTGGATTATTATTCTTTTCTTTTTTCTTTTTTCTTTTTTTCTGTTATTTTACTGGTTTATGTCGTATAGCTACCACTACCTCAGTAGTAGTGGATGTAAAGAAAAAGAATGAAAGGAAATTCGTTCGTCGATAAATAAGTAGTGGAAAAGCAAAACCCCCCCCTGGTTCCTGGTTCCTGGCCTGGCCTGGCGTGATGGACGATCTCGTGGGTAGGGGTTTATTTTTCGGGAGTAGCGTGGGTGGGATTGCTTTTCCAACGAATTGAATTGGGATTGACTTGGAGATTTTTTTTTGGGGGGGGGGTGGAGTAGTGGATATACTATATAAACCCTCAAACGAAAAACCCACGGGACACACGTGAGGTGAGGTGATGTGATGTGATGTGTGAGTTAGAAAGAGGAGGGAAATCCCAATAATAAAAAAGCTGGTATGCAGGATTAATGTATTAGTGTCTGGGTTCTTTCTTCAATAGGCAAGCAAGAAAAAAGAAAAAGAAAAAAGAATGGTATCCAGCAGCCTGTCTGTTCGCTTCGAGAAGGGATGAGAAGTTATGGTAGTGGGGGGGGGGAAAGGACCGAGTGAGCGAGCGAGCGAACAAGTCGAGTGAGAGAGAAGAAAAAAGGATCGATTGGAACGATTTGCAAAGCAGGAGTGGTACAGAGGCAGCATACAAAAGGGACAGACGGTATAATACTCACGGGTAGTATGGCAAAGTAAACCCACACGGACAAAGCACACGTAGGCCCTCTAACCCGTTTACTTGTACCGCTCCCAGAATGTGGGATGTGCACAGCGTTATTCCTTTACTGGTAGGAGTTGCTGGGGAGCGAGACTAGTACCGCCTTCTGTAGAATGGGAAATGGATACTTGTCTCTTTTCGGGTGTAGAGGTCCGAACCGGACGGAAAAACGCAGCGCCGGCGCTGTTTCTGGGGATAATGGGAGGGGAAGGGAAATGAGAGGTTGATGATGAAGAACTAGAAAGCTCACTGGATCAACAGTTATGAGTAAGTACCTCCTACAAGTAGTTATACAAAACCCTAAACCGAAACAACCATAAAAAAGAAAAATAAGGAATGGACTGGCACTTTCAAAGATGCCAAAAAAATAAAATAAAATAAAATATATATAATATAATGCGAGAAAAATAACCTCAAGTAAGAGAGCCGGGCGAAGGAGGTAGAAGAAGAGGGGGGCGAAATATATGTATGAGACTTGAACGCCGGGCAGCTGGAAGGGCAAAAAAGAATTATTTGTGAGTGGGTTGCGGGCTTGAATAGAAAGCGGCTGCTGCTACTGCAAGGGGAATCGTGTGTGCTGAGGAGGCGAGGCGTTGGCCAATGATATCCGGTGTTGCAAAAAACGGGAAATAACGAAGAAGGGCAAAAAAAATGATGACAGTGGCTTCTACCACTTGTGATACCTGTGATATAGAGAAAAAGGAAGGCAAAAAGGCAAAGAAAGCTGCACTGTATTCAAAAAGTGTTCCTGCCAAGTGGAAAAAAATAGCACTTCGCTTACGAAATGAAAATAGAATAATGCACGCACGGAAGGAAATAAAGAAGATATCGATTTAAAGAAGATTCCGGGACCTCAAAGGGGAATTATCAAAAAAAAAAAAACAGCCCTCTCATAAAAAAAAAGGAAATGGAGCACTTTGATAAAGAGAGAAGGGGGGGGGGGTAGGTGATAGAAATCTAGATATGAGGGTCAAAGTGTTTAGAGGAGGAGAAGCCCCGTTCCCTCTCTACTACTGTAACACAAAATCATCCCCACGAGAAATCTCCAATCTCTACGATAATTAACGGTTTGTCCAGAAGAGGAAGGAAACCTGTAACTTAAAAGCAATAATGGCGGTTTCCAGTTTTTAGCTTTGTGACCCAAGGGCCCTCGCGTCAAGCTGCCGAGGGGGTGAGTATCAAAGAATGTGGCTTGACTATAATTTTATGAGCGCGCGAGCTGGAACTTCAGATCAGAAGCTGACATCGAGTTTGTGAATTTAACGATGTAATGTACCTACATACATAGGTCGTCCAGCTGCAGTACGTAAAAGGCCAAAGTATCTACTACTTTTCAAATGAGCAAATATCATCCCCCACCAATGATCATCTGAACGTACCTGACTCAAGCAGCTGAGCTAGTTCACTCCCCCTTCCCCCCATTCAAGCGCCCAGGCCATCTACCCTGCCAATAACCATACCCCCCCAATACCTGCCACCCGATGGCAACGACATCTTGAGAAAAAAGAAGGAGGAAAAAACATAAAAATCTTCCGAGAAGCCAATCACTGGCACGGGTTGTCTCGGGAACCTTCGCTTCAGCCACGCTTTGGCGCCTTCAACATCCAATGTTCCAGGGGTACAGACCGTAACCTAGGCATGTACGATACCTTTCGATGTTTCCCCCACCGTATCTAGTAGTAGTGGTTTAGGCATGTAGGCACAGGTAAAATACCCAGTGCCAGGGCCACGATGACTTGAAAAGGAATTCCAATGGACTGGCAGACAGACTCACACCACTCCTGCCGATGAATCTAAGTCATCCCTCCTCATCGCCTTATCGTATCCTCTCATCCCTCCCCTCATCTTTACCCCCCGCTTACCTACTTCGCATCCTCCTACATCATACCCGCAAGAAAATTCCTTTATTTCTCTTATTTCTCTTATTTCTTCCTTTCCTTCCTTCTTCTTGTCAAACCAACACTAGTCATGCACGGATTTCCGATATGATACACACATAAAACACCCCAACAAAGGCTAAAAGTACTAGCAGGTACATGTAGTTAACATACACACTCTAGAGTAGAGTAAACGCTAGTCCCCCACATGAAAATCAGGGGTCTTGGCACCGTCTTGAGAACCATTGTAATTTATGATACAGGACAAGCCTTTTTGACATGTAGGTACGGTAACTAAAGTGCCTCTCTCTTGGCTTGGGAGGGCTGGAGTGTAAGGTAGGTAGGTATAGACCGGTCAGCGACGTCGTTCGACAGTGCCGGTAGGGATGCTAAAAGTAGAGCGGATCATGGCCTCATTGAACTTTATTCTCCTGTTCTCACGTTTTAGGCATTATATACTAATTAATTAATATGGAGCCCGTCCTAGAGTATCAATCTGCCCAAATAGGCCAAGTTAGAGCTCTGCGCATAGTAGATTATCTCGCCTGGTAAAATCCGTGGGTCCTGGCGAATTAACAATTGTTACATAACCAAGCAAACTCATACCATATCATGCGGCAGCGGCTATCTCGATAGGATACATGCATGGTATGTACACACTACATTGATATATTTCTATTTAATTTATGCTGTATTGCAGCTACCTTGCTGACATGTCCGTCCTTACGAAATGCTCACCAAGAATAACCGTGCATTAACGAGTATCATAACCCATGTCACTACCAAAGCTACTGCCGGAGTTGAGAACTAAATGAATGGTATGTAATAAGTGAGTCCATATCGAAACACCAAGCTCCCCCAGACGATGCCTGCTGTAACCCAACATCACGACCGGCTGCACCGAGTGGCCGCCTCTAGATACTGGTTGGTAGAACCCAACGCAGTTAGTGTTTTGAAGTGCTGACTGCCGAGAGATCATTCCTCGTGTCTTTGAATTATTTTACTGATTCTCGGGTCTTACATCTGCACTTCGTCTCATACATAACAGACAGAACATCAAACCATCAAAAACAGCGCCGAGACAGCGCTAATAAAGGCTCCAATCTGGATACTCTACTTCATGAATTCTTCTTCCCCCTCATTTAAAATCCCCAGGAAATCACGCCACTGCCATGGGTTTCTACCCTTTTCTAATCGCAGAGAAACACTCATGAGGCTGGACACCAAGCGTCTCCCCCCAAACTAACCAGGCCCAACCAGACGACTAGCATGGCATCATCTGAAGCGAACGTTGATTTTGACTGTACCCATCCCGATCTTCAGAATTTCGGCAAACCAAGGGAAGCGTCGTCGTTGTCGTCGTCAGTTCGCTCGCTACCGGATAGGCCGGCGTGAGGCTCAGATTCGTCTCCAGTTAACTAGCTGCACCTAAATGTCCCATCCGACGATGGCTTTCCCTCCCTCCCTCCCTTCCTTTCCTTCCTTTCCTTCTGTTCATCCTAGAGCATGAAAAATTCCGGGAAGTGGACTGGGACGTGGCTAAACCATCGGATAGATATCGCGTCGTCTAAGACATGGAAAATTTGGAGGGGTTGAGTAGAATAGATAGCTCTCGGCAATCTTATTCCGGAGTAGTTATTGGGGGGGGGGGTAGTTGGCAGGCTAGATACCTACTTTACTTGCTCTGTTTTCTGGAAGAAGAAGGGAAAACGTGCGTATGCAGGCGCAGGGCTCTCGGGCGAATGCCCGCAGCACCTCGCGGTGAAGTTACCTACGTGCATAGGAGGTTTGAGGGGATATTGCTTTGTGATGGAGTTGAGGTTGTTTTACTCCCCGGTAAAACGGCCAGCACGCATGTTGCTTCTAGAGGATTGTGTGGACCAACGGCAGACGACATGCTTTATTGCTGACGTGGGTATATTCTAATAGGTATCTACCTAAATGTATGTGGTACTTTACTCACAAAATAAGCATTTCACCCGTACCGGCCATTGGTGCGGGATCGATGATAACCACCACCAGCCGCGGGTGGTGGAAAGAAAGAAAGAAGAAACGAACACCCCAGAATACTTCTATGCAGTGCAGATTGACGATGACGACAAAGATATGTCTTGAAAAAGGAAATAATTTCTTCTTTCTAAGCCCATTGGATGGCCTCCTAGCAAAGCAACGTACCCCATGCCTATGAATGAGATTGCGCCAAAACATCGGGTCCTGAGGAGCCGCGGAGAGGAGACGGCACCCAAAACTGTCACTGCGGTGGCTGTTTCCACTGAAGATATAAAGAGGGCGAATCTCTATATGGTTGTTTCGCCATGGAAGGCTGTGTTCCTCCACCTTGGGCCTCGGCATCCAAAGCAGAACCAATTACTAATAGATTGGTTGGTGGTAGCAGGAGGTACGTACAATATATAAAGCCCAGTCGAGCGGCCAGAAGTGAGACCCAGATTTTTAGTTACTGATAGAGAAGTATATCGTTGTCGCTGAATCCAGCCAAAGTCCGGAGTCAAAGACGGCTGCGTGACTCGCAGAGGGAATTAATGCGCATCACGGTCTTTTATGTTGGCCAGAAATCCGCCGCCTCTACTATGAGCTCATTGGAGAGTTTGAAGATGTTTCAAACAGCACGCCTGCAATTTCCGGCTCAGCCTCAATCTTTATATTGATATTTGAAATCATGAAATATCACTCGATACTTCATTTGGTCCCATCGCGCCAGACCGCCCATATTGATGAAATCTCAATTAAATTAGCTTAGTAGGGAGGCCTTGGCCAATCTCTTTATCTATATTTCTTTTTTCCCCCAAACGACGCCTATTTACAGAACATGAGCACTCTTACCTAGATTGAAATTATGCACATGAATAATAATTATAATAATAAGACTTAAATTGGCCATGGGAGAGCTTGCAATTGGATCAGATCGATAGAATCAAATCAAGATTTTAATGTCGGTGACTGAAGAATCAAGAGATTAACTTCTGATGGGCCCAATGCACTATTGCTCGACTGACCAGGCATTGTTTGGGACATATGCGGCGATATGTATTATAGATATCGGCAATACTAGCGCAATAGTACAAAATTATAATAAAACACAAAAAGCCAATATCACCAACGCACGTTCTAATAGCATGTACAAATTGAAAAATTCATTACAAAGGACTACACATATATGTAGCAATGTCCCAATATCCGGCCCCACAATGCAAAACAGATAAATATAACCCAACTTTTCCAACCAAAGACATGTAGTAAAAGAGTTCAAAACGCCGTCCGCTCGTAAAACCCGCAACCAAACCCAATCAAACATAACCTGTAAACTTCCTTCCCTATACACATAACAAACAACATCATCATCATCCGTACCTTGTAGCCCCCAACCATTGTCCCCGTACCTGCGCAGCCGGCACCTCCACAACCACAAGGTCACGCAACACCGGCAGCCGCTTAATAATCAACATCGCTAGGTTGAGTAGCAACAGCTTGAGGGCGATAAATAAGATAAGCCCGAGTATGGGGAGGCCTAAGAGGGCCGAGAGTAGTAGTTTGTTTCCCATGGCAGAGATTCGGCCGACTGCAGCAACTTCGGATCGGTAGTTGGCCAACTAGATTGACGAGCGGTCAACTTTATAGGTAAAAGGCGTATGGTATTGAACGATTGAAAGCCTAAGAGGATGGCTTGGGATCAGAATCAGAATCATAGGAGGCAAACCACATGTAAATATGGTAGAGCTGGAGGTGAAGGCTATATAATACGGGCAGCGCAAACCTGTCGTTTCACGCAATGCGTCATTCACTTTTACAGGAAGGGTGTCGACCCATCCATCCCATCCCATGTCTTGGTAACCATAACCATAACCATAACCATAACCATAACCGTTCCCGAACCACAACGAGCGCGAGGCTGAGCACCACGTAGGGCAGAATCTTAATCAATTTTACCAGTCTTACTCTACTACTACTACTACTACTGGTCAGTTCTGATATCGATATGCCTTGTACAGGTATTAGATCTACCAGTAGGCAGTTTTCCTCATTAATCTTTTTCTATTCTTGCAGCTTGGCAAACTTCCCTTGTTGTGGCTGATTTAAAACTTGTAACTAAAGTAGTTACTCGATAATCCCAAATTTAGCCTCATTTCAAGCTTCTAACAACCTCTTATAACTCTCTTCGTTGTTCGGGTAACCGTTCCTGTTTGCATTTCAAGAACGCGCCAAGAGGAACACACACCGCACCACGCACGCACCAGCCTCCTATTGTTCGTTCTGAATGATACGTGCCGCCTCTCTCTTCCCTTCATCAAATCGAATTAGCACATAGCTTTTTTCAGACTACTACATACTCCAAAAGACAGCCCTACCCTACCTTAACGTTTTTCTTCTGTTTGGCTCTTTTTCGATACCATTTTAGACATAATATACATTTTTGATCTACCCCACGTCATAGCCATTCACTCGGTCTGCTACATACGACCTAGAATCGATATCTCATCTTCCCCCACCCGCCCACCTCCCCCACACTTTCACTTGGCGGAAAAAAAAAAAAAAAAAGACTGGCGGCCATGCCTACCACCACTGTCACGACAAAAGATACACGCGTTCTGGCAGAAATTGCAGACCGAATTGCGCGATCTAAAAAGGCTATTGTTGTAACCGGGGCCGGTATAAGTACCAATTGTGGTATCCCCGTATGTAGTCTGAGACGCGTTTTTATATATATGTGATGGCGATATATATGCTAACAAAAATGCATGAAATTTACAGGACTTTCGTTCTCAAGATGGTCTCTACAATCTCGTTAAATCGAGGTACCCCTCTTCAGTAGTGAAAGGCCGTGACCTCTTCGACTCAGTTCTATTTACGGACCCAACATCAACACAACTATTTTACACGTTCATCTCGTCGCTACGTAACGAGATAATTAGGGTCAAGGATACAACACCTACTCATAAGTTCATCCGGAAAATGTCTGAGAGCGGGCGGCTGTTGCGGTGCTACACGCAGAATATTGACGGCCTGGAAGAACGCGAGGGCATGACAACGAACTTGGCGTTGGGAAAGGGAAAGAGGAAGAGGGCCAGCACTGTACTTGCAGGCGTCGTGGATAGTGAGGAGGAGAAAGGTTGTCAGGTTGTGCAATTGCATGGAGATCTCAAGAATTTAAGGTGCACACAATGCCAGGGTCTATGCAAGTACGACAAAGAGAGAATTGAGAGCCTTCTAGATGGAACTCCACCAGAATGCCCCGTATGTGCGGGGAAAGACAAGGAGCGGAGGGAGAACGGGAAGCGTGGGACGAAGGTGGGGAGTTTGAGGGTAAGGGCCGATATCTGCTAATTGTTAAGGGTATAGGTGCACATGCTAACATATCCCCAGCCAAATATTGTTCTTTATGGAGAAGAACATCCCCTCGCGGAGAAGATTGGCTCTCTCACGTCTGCAGACCTTCGCTCAAACCCGGACATAATGATAATTCTTGGTACTTCCCTTAAAGTATTTGGCCTCAAGCGCATTGTCAGAGAGTTTGCTCGTGCTGTGCACGCTCGTGGTGGGAAGGTCATATATGTCAACAACACCCCTGCAGCATACAGCACCTGGAAGGATGTTATTGACTATCATGTCGATATGGATTGTGATGCTTGGGTCGCCGACGTAAAAAAAAGACGTTTCGACATCTGGGAACGCCAGTTGACATTGGACCTAGGAAAAGTGACGAAGAAGGCGACACCGGTGTCACCATCCAAACTGAGCAAATCCAAGAAGATTTTCAAGGAGGTGGAACAAGAGAATGAGATTAAGACTCGACCAATAGCCAAGGCGACGGGCGCGAAGAAACCTCTGGGCACAAGGAAACCTCTGGGAACAAGGACAGGAAACGGGCCCGCAGCAGGTATATTAAAGAAAACCACTAATTTCACAATTCCAATGTGTCCCCCAACCCCGCCATCGACAAATGGTTCCCGTCCGGAAAAGAAATCGACGGTTAAGCGTGCGAGCACGCCGTTTAATCCGCCTTCAATTCCCTCTACTCCTACCGGACGGCGTGGTAGGTCGGCAGCTATGCCTCCTGATTCTGGGTTAACTACTCCACAAGCGTCGCCATCTCGTCTAATTAGTAAATTAATGTCAACCGTCCGAATAAACTCTGCAACAAAAGAGCGGGTGCCCTATTCGCCTCGGTATGGGAATGCGAGGTGCGATTCTATGGAACAGAGCCCACTCCCAGAGGCAAAGCGAAGGATGCTAGAAAAGAGCAAATCAATTACGACGAGGTCAAGAGGGAAATTGTCAGGATCGGAGGCAAATTTGGAGTTGGAAGTCTGTGGGACAATGACGCCGATAAAGCCGCTACAGCTGGTATCCAGCATAGAGAGAAGAGTTTCGCGAAGATTGTCAAAACTGCCGGCAGAGATTCCTGTCCTGCGTAAATAATTGGATACATCACCGCGTAGCTAGTTTGGCCCGTTCGCTCATTCCATCCGTTATCTAACGATGTGGGTGGGAAGGGAGTTTTTTCTTGTGTTTCATGTTTCATGTTTCATATGTACTCAGTCTTGTTTGTACAGTTATTCGGCTATTATTCCATTTTTTTCTCTTGTGTACAAGCTAGTACTGGGGTGGACTACTGTTTGTGCCGTGATTGTGACTTTGTGGTGTTTTAGGCGTTGAGGAAGGATTTCAACAGCTGTTTTGGGAGGTATATGTATCCCATACCTATTTTTCTGTTTGGGAGATACTTGTATTCTCATACCTATTTTTTTTTGTTTGGCGGGTAATGCATGTATTAGTTCTTTGTTTCCCTTCGATTGCCAAATGATATGTGTACATAATTGCTTTTCACGAATTTCAAAGGGGGAGTTTGGATCAACTTTAAGCCGCAATTGCTCGAATAGTTGGTCGTGCCATTTCGCGCCTGATCTGAGACCATAAACACCACGTATGTGGTTTTAACCTTCAATTAGACGAAATCATGTAAGCAACGAGCCTCATCTTGTATAGATAGCGAGCCCGCAATAAGTCACCCGAGACTACATAGCCTTGATCTACATATGAACTCTTGTAAAGCACCTAACCGTCTACTCCTGCTGGCGGTTCTCAAAATAATGGGCGCTTGCTATTTTAAGAATGATTGAAAATGGAATCATGTATTATCACTCGATATGTTGAGGATAAGGCTGTTGGCACTGGGCGCATATCTACATAGGTGGCTCGTGTGGGGGGGTTTTTTTTTGCCGGTGTGGAGTGTAGGATGGTGGTGTTTTGTGGTGGTAGATATATTATAGAAGGTACTTTCTGTGATGCGGCCGTGGTAGCTAGCTCTGGGTATAGGGTTGAGGCGGGATTTATGGGATGTGCACTCGAGACAAACTTCTTATGCGCTTTTAGGGCGTGGGATCGTGGGGTACTAGGGGTATTGACTTGGGGGGGGTTGGTATAGGACTCGAGGATTAGAGTGTGGATGTATAAGAGACTGGAGGGTATATTATCGGATATCTTGATATACTCGCCTGCTCGATCGGATTAGAGGCTGCCGCGGGGGTTGCAAGGTGAAGAATAAATAAATACATGTAGCCCCCTCTAATGGGGTTGTATGGTACCATGGATACATATGTATGTACCTATATTCGCTGCCAAGAAGTAAAGGAGCCCCCCCCCCCCCTCAATCAGGCTATAAATATTCCTCCAGCATCGTGGTGTTGGCCTAATTGTTAGGTTGTGCACTGATGTCATGGATAGTAATGATATGATTCGATTCCGGCTGGGAGCGGTTCAATAGCATTATACTCTTACAACATTGCGCTGATAGTCCAGGTTCTCATCCTCTTGTGTTAAAGGGTTCAATCGAGTCTCGGGGTTTAGTGCGCCCTTTGACCCAATATCTCACCTGACCCTGCATTTTCTATAACGGTACGACACCCAAATATTCCCTACGGTGCTGCCAATATTTTTATAGCCAATTCACCAATAAACCTTGCCAAAATAATCAGAGACCGGGACCTTCTGCCCTCATAGAGGGACAACCCTTATAATTAGCACCATTGTGGCAAGCTTTCGCTGTACACTGTTACTTACATCACCGCAAGAAGTCAAGCTAGGGAAGTAATATGTTTCAAACAACGGTGAAATCCAATCCACGCCACCCCTATATATAGCATATATTCATGGAGAGAACCAGACATGCTGGTATTTGACAGTGTTGTTTCCAGGCATTGTATTCCTATTTCGTAATTAGAGGCCCGTGAAATTACGGTATTGATCTCATTCAAGTGGCAAACAAGGCCTTATCCCCATAGTTTCTAGTTGTGACTCTTGGCGTATTGCACTACATCTTTCTGCGAGTATGAAACGCGGACATGTCAAACTCTTAAAGCCTTCTAGCCCGAAGATATATATGTTAGCATTATTTCGGGAACAACTTCTAAAGCCGAGGGAAGAAAGATCAATGGATCATATCTAAAGAAACCGTTCAAGGTTGGGTATCTTACCCAACAACACCCTGGTATACTGTTCAGATTTAAAATGTGATCCCCTATCTTCTAAAATCTTTTAGTAACAAGGGGGAGTTTGTCGTTGGGATAAAGAAGCGTTGCATGAGTACATTTGATAAATTTTGATGATCGGGATGCACCGCATCCTAGGGTAGAATTTCTTTTTATGCAGTATTTATACCATGTCGGTGTGACTGGCTCTTTTATTTTACCAGATGGAGGTCGTTTTTAGCATCCTTAGCCGTAGTGATTACAGCCGAACTCTGTGAGTACATCTGTGGTTGAAGTTATACCATAGTTGTTCACACCGACCGAGAATGTGGCAATAGGCAGCTAATTCTCGCTTTTATTAGCCTAGGGAAAAATGCACTTCCCCTTGCTAAACAGGGTAATCCGCCGCTTCTTCCATGTTATGTGGCTGAATCACAAGTAATCACTCATGCTCCTCACTCTCAACTAATAAACAATACATCACGTATATTAAAAGAGAGACATGTAACTTTTATAGACATTCTGCGGGGGGATAGAACCTCGAATACTCCACCTACAGCTCTAATGTGTGTTTTGATGTCCAGGATTTACGATAGTCAGGATCTTTAGGTTTTGGTGATCCGAAACTGCACGGTGTCAGGCTACTTTTTGCATTAGGTCCTTATACCTACAGTTCCATAGACGGCTGACTCAGGATCCCAATAAATGGCGGTGAGGATAAGGCAAAATGATTAATAATTAGCCGGGATGCCTACCTACTACTGCAGTCCATAGCATGTCACGCCACTTGAGTTATATAGATGTGAGTTCCTCTCTCGAAACGTGTCCGTATGCAATGGTATGTAGCCCATCACTCGCCATAACAGGGTCCTGGTATGTTTCAGATTTTGAACCCCTTTGGACTACTGACGGGCCTATATCTGCCCACATCAGTGCACCATGTGTGGACTATTGGTCATGGCGACATATATATCGTCCATGGCAATCCTGCACGCTGTGGGAAGCGTTATGCAATAGGATTGGCCTCTGGTTGTCCTTCACCGGCACAGAGGTGTCGAGCGTATAGGGGTGCCGTGTGTTTTTCCAGTAAAGAGCAGATCTAGAAAGTTATAGCCTATACCGACATTTGGGAGTATGCCCGAGGAGGACCAGTCCAATAAGGCTTTCTATTGGTTCGATATCCAGATTGCAGTTTGCAATCTTGTAATAGCAGTAGATATTGTGGTTCACCAGCGTTTAGAGTCAAAATGACATAGTGCCTGCGCCTCAATACTGGTGACCGTGTCAAATGCTCTAGATGCGTTCCCCAAGGTCTGGATGACTACATGTACTGATTTATTATGTCTATACAGAACAGCACCACTGGACTATGCTTACATACATCCACTCAGAAGGGATTTGACATGCAAATCCATCTCTTGTTTTTTAAAGGTACGGATGAATCTACCCCTTGCACATCTTAGTGGATTCGCACCGGACTACCGCCGACATAGATTGGAAAAATGGGTCGCTTTATTTTTATCCTCAACCCACTTATAAGGCTGATGAGATTGACGAACCAACCACAAATACAGCGAATTCTAGAGGCAGGGGTCTAAATTCCGAATTGGGTGGCTGGCTCGGCCAATAAGGCGCCCCCCATAATTTCACCTCATGCTGTATTATCCAGAGAGTTATAAATAGTCTTCTGGTCCAGAAGGATCTAACCACATGGCAGCGAGTCCCTAGGGCTGTTTCTTTCCTTCTCTTGCCATTAAAGTGTGGCCAAGAAGATGTAGGTACTTAGAGTATAGACACGTATGTACCTGTGCTTTCCTAGCCAATCGGGCGTCGAGCCCACCTATCGGGTCTCGGTCATCCGAAATAATTCGCCAGGAAAAGGGGACATGAATGGTGCTCCTTTTTAGAGGTTATGGACCACTAGATGTGATTGCGTCTTCGCCCACACGAGTTGTTGCCCTGAATCCACATGTAGGCACCCCGGAACGGTTGGGTTCGGACCAATAGTCACACATGTCAGCCAAATTGGGAATAGTGAATTCTCGGGAGATCTACCCGGCGGCTCTGTTGAGCCGCAATATGGATGACGACATGTCAACAAACTTGCAAACTGAGGAATTCTTGAATGGGGGTACATGACATTTTTTTTGCAATTGTATCGAGTGATTTATTTCATTTTAACGAAGACTTTGCTAGCCTCGCTACCGAAAATACCAGCCAACTGTTAAGGGAGAAAACCCAACTAAACTTTTGTACCCCCAAAGCCTCGTAATGACCTGAATGACAATCTTCAGTCGTGATGAAAAGAAGTGAAATATAAAAGAAAAAGATGAGAATTGATAAAATCAGTGTCTTCAATGAGGAAGAAATCCGACCGTCTACCTTCGGGTAGGTTGGGATCGACCCGTTAGATGAACGCGCGATTCTTTCTAACGTGAGCCCCCTGCATTTAGCAGGTGGGTTTGAAGGAAACTGAAGGGGAAATAAAGAGGGTATGGGGCCTTTAAACCTTTGTGTTAACAAATTCGCAATAATGGGGAGAGGAGAACAATGCAGCCCCCAAGAGAGAAAGAGAAAGGTGATTGGTAGAATGACAGAAAATTATCAAGACCATAAAAGACACCAAATGATATACAATATAGAAATAATAAGAAGTAAGAAACTTGGATGATAAAGAAAATCGTAATAGATACTCAGGCACTAGAGCAAACATTCATGCATGAATAGGCAACTACCCAAAGGATTCCTGGGAAAAAATGACGGCTATGAAAAAAATGATACGTATGCTGTAATGGAAGAAAAAGGTGGGGTAGGGACTTATTCATGATACAATCACATTCCCTAAATACAAACATCAAAAAGCCAAGAAAATCGTAATGCCGTCGCAGCTGGTTAAAAGATACAGTGATTCGGCGTGAGTTCCCGGAGGATTCGAGCGCACTAGCGTCTGTCGGGAAAACTAATAGGTTGGCTTTTTTGGCTTTCTCCAGTAGTATTGCTAGATTTTAATAGCTATTAGATCTATGCTCCAACCTAAAAATATTTATAAGGGTGACGAACCTTATGGGACTTTCTACAAGACCTCAATCCCACCCTGCCCATTCCTTCAACCACCGCAGCACGCCGACCCTCATCAGTGTCCTGGTCAGGTATATAGTAGTACTCGCTCTGGAGAGGTTTTCCCGCGGCATCCTTGCCAGTACGTTTGATTTCACCAATGCATTCAATGCCGCTCATAATCTGGACTAAACGCTCCTGAGTAATTGAGTTTGCCATGGCAGAAGGAAGATGAGCCATTAGGATAGTAAGGGAGGTGGATGATAAGCGTGAGAAGGCAAGTTGATTAATGATGTGGTTTTGAACAGTATTGGTTTTACTAGGAGATATTGAAGCACTATGACGTTGAACAGGAGAAGAGGGCAAAGCGGACACCGCACGGATAGTCGAGGAAGTCGCTGGAGTTGCTGGGGGGGCATAGAGGGGTTCTTTGGTTGAGAACCTAGCCATCGGCGGAAGTGTAGGTTCCGGTGCATAGCTATGCAAGATGGGCTCTTCTTCCCTCTCATCCTCTTCCTCCTCTGATTCGTCTGATTCATTCTCAGCTAACAACTTCTTGAGTTCTTCGTCATCGTCAGTCTCATCGCCCAGGTTTACGGCAGCCGATGAGGCATCTTCTTTTCCCGGTGGCCCAGGAAGCTCTAGATGATCCTCATCCTCATCCTCCTGTTCATCCTCCAGCTCATCCTCCTCATCATCCAGCCCATCATCCAGCCCATCATCCAGCCCATCATCCAGCTCATCATCCAGCTCATCCTCCTCTTCATCCTCCTCTTCATCTTCCTCTCCATCCTCTTCGTCTGCCTCCTCCTTGACGAAATCTGCCACTGGTTCGTCCTCATATATTTCCAAAAAGGTGTCCGTCATATGTGGATCAGATTCGAATATGGCTCCAGTGTTACCTAGGCCTCTCCTAGGGGCAATAGGGGAATGGTTGCGTTTTTCGGTAGAGGCGTTGAAAAGACGGCGATCAGTACGTTCATTGTTACTAAGGGGATCGATATTTTCGTTGTTATCTTCGGCCCATCCAATTGAAGGGCTCCTGGATACTCTTGCACGAATCGGTGTGCCAATAGTAGAGGTACTTGAAGAACGAGCTCGGCGAACCTGACTGGGTACTGGCCATGCCAAGACAACCCTCGAATCTTGAACATCTAACATGATCTCTGCGTCCTCCGTCTCAGATGTGAAGACATCTCCCTTAGAAAGCTCCCACGCTTGACCTTGACAGTGGATTTTTACGCCGTTCCACCCCATACATTGAATTTCAACCATGGGCCGTGTTGGCGAGGACAAATACTGCGCCTTGACATGGACGCGTGAAATTAGTCTGTTTGCAGAAAGTTGATAGTGAGATGAATTGCTGGATCTGCCAAGTAGAACGGGTTCACCATTTTCGGGAAGAGTAATCGATGGCAATGCAGAAAGAGGAGATCTCTCAGTCAGAGCTGATTGGCTTCTAGCAAGGAGAGGTTTGCGTGCGGCGATACTAGGATGTGGAGGCGGCGATGATTGGATCCTCTGCGACGATGAAGAAGGAACCGGAGTCGGATATCTATTTTCGTGTTCTTCGGACAGAACGCGAGATTTATGTCTTTTGAAGCATGGTGGAGAAGATAGAGGCTCGAACGCTGGTAGCAAAGGGCCCGGAGCAGATCGTTTCACCCCAGCAACGGTGTTGTTTGTTTCGAGAACGACCCGTGCGGGTGAGCCCATTTCGGACTTTACTATTTTTTTTTTTTTTTCCCTTTCTCTGTGTTAATAAATGACAGATATCTGGATGATTTTTTTCTTTCCCTTTTTTTCTTCCTTTTTCTTCCTTTTTCTTTTTCTTTTTCTTTTCTTTTCTTTTTTTTTTTTTTAATATATGGTAGGGTCTCTCAGGGTAGAGGATGAATGGATGATGATGATGAATCTTCTATGGCGAAGGGGGAGACCAACTTTGCGTATTAGAAAGGGAGGTTATGGGGAAACAGTTCGGGTAAAGTGGGTTCGTGGTCGGGTGGTTGGTACTTGGTACTTTACACGGTGGAGCAATTTGACGGAAATTACCTTCACGAATGAGAAAACGTGTAAAGTGGATTACAGAAAGAACACCGAGTCGGTATTGAAGGAGTGTTGGGTTGGAGAGAATATCAAAAAGAGTGAGACCAGGGAAAAGGTACAAATGCACTCACACAAGGACAGATAGAGATAGAGGAGGGGGTTAGGAGGGGGGGGTTTGGGGTAGAGGTTGATAGAAAGGAGTAAGCAAGAAAATTGAAAAGAAAAGAAAAAAAAAAAAAAAACGTCGAATTCCCTCAAATGGCTAGATGGAAACTCCGACCACAACTAACATAGGAACGCTGACACAGTTCAAAGTGATGAACTACTTGGATGCCAGGCTGACCGGCACACAGAAGGGGAAACGAAAGTGACAGATTAAGGCGGAGAAAAGAGTGCAATGCAGACTCGCAAAGTCAGCGTGCAGCGAAAGAGAGGGGGTTGGGCTGCGTTTTGCCAAAGGTGGATGGATACGTTACGTGCCGTTTACCAAAGCAAGCAAAGACAAATCTTTTTTTTTGCCTTCCCTTCTATACATACATGTATCTAAAAATTTATTGCTCTATTAATAAGACGGGTTACCACGCCTGCCATAGTCATCTATTTCTATTCTTCATATACTTTAAAAAAGTCTGCTCCAGTTTTCTGTTCGGCAGCTTGGCTGAAGGAGGCACAATTTCAGGAACTTGAGGGAGAAGGCTGTAACCAGCTTGTAGAACCACCTTACACCTTACAATTTGTTCTTTCCTGATACAATGTTCCCCCCCCCCCCCCCCCCCCCCCTCTGTTTCTTGCTGGTTGGGGTTGAATTGATTTTTGGATTTCTGCGCGTTGACCCGGATCGGACCCGCGATTAGGAATCACGCGAGCGGCGCGTCGTTGAGGGAACGCGTTCTCGTGCAGCCTTTGAGATTTATTGCTCTTATTGGGTATCATATCGAGTTGTGCAGATTGCGCTCTCCTGCAACTCTGCTTGGCAATTCTGAGAACTTGGCAACTGAGCCCTCATGTTGGAAACTGGAACCTTTTAAACAGCAATAACCGCCAGCTCTAAAATAATTGCCTTTGCGACTTGCTGGGTCACAGCTACATATATACAGCTACAAGTTGGGCCTACTCCCGGCCAAAACAGCCAGGAGCTCTCTCCTCCCTCTAGGAAGGTACCTACATGTTATCGTCTAGATCTGGTCATTAGGTTCCTGGTTTGTGCGACATGCTGCAATAGCCCCAGGCTAGCATATGGATGGACCTTCGGTGCCGGCAGACTGTTCCGGCCAGGAATGATAACCGAGCTGAGCTCTACTACGGTTGACCATGGAATTGGACTTTGTATACGCAGTTGGTTGTATAAGAGGATGTTAAGGTGGGCAACTAGTCTCAATTAGAGTAGGTATTATTTGATGAAGGGTTCTTCCTAAATGAAATTGAATTGAACTTTTTAAAACGAGCTATGAGATAAGCAGTTGTCTTTCACGACAACTTTATAACTCTAAATTAGTCAGGTACGGTATTGCTCTCCTCAGGTTGATGCATAACCATACTAATGAATCTGAACTATGTACCCTATTGACACGTCTATCTGTATATAATGTCACTCAGACATATCGTCCAATCACTGGTTGACGATGTGCCTTGTATTATTAAGTTGTATATCTTAGGCTACCTACTCCTTTTTGAGAATATGCTCGCAGGAGGAAGAACCCAGTTATAACCAACTGAAATGTGATTCTTGACGCTTGCTGGACGATGTTCAAAGGGCAAGCAACGATATCTTTCTGTTTCTTATTTCGGCGGCAACGAGGTGCAGAATTAGAAAAAGAAAAAGAAGTACGTATGGTGCTTTTGATGACCTACTTTACCCCTCATTAAAGGTCGAAATTATCGCCAATACAGAATGTTAACTTGTTCCCAGCTCCAAGGTGTGGAACAAGAGCTTTGACGTCAACAGTCAAACCACGACTGTATGCAAGCTTATTAACCGTACATCTGCTGCCCTAACTTCATTATTTCTGCAACTGCAACTGCAGGATAAGAGGACGCGTCTTTCCGTCTCGTTTTCGCATTTTTCAATTAAGTCATGTGACTAGGCGCGCTACTTTCCCAATCAGCAACAAATAATAATTGACCACCGGCCCGCGCCCGTTCGCGTTCCTGAAAAAGCTGAATTGAATATTACCCCTCCCCATTTCGTATGATAACATTTTTTTTTTCTTTTCTTTTCGCGACACGAAAAGTGATGAGGTCCGGGATGCATATAGATAAAAACCCCTCTTCCGGAATTTGTCGTTTCCCCATCACCCTTCTCCTTGCCTCGCAGCTGGCTGTTGTTGGGTGTTGGTGTTCGCTGTAGATTATAATTTATCAAACACTCTAACACCTTGCTCAGAACATGTATGCCCTATCGACAGCGCCGGGCCAGGCCTCGGGGTCGAGAATCGAGTGCCCAGCCAGTTTCAATGCACCGTACATACATAGCCCAGTAGATGGGACGCAGCCCAATTCAAGTCCCGATATGATAAGTACCGGTAGCATGTAGGTTTAATCATAGTGATAACCACAGCATGATGGTGTCCACCTCATTACGATTTACAAGCCTATATTCAGTGGACGATTACCTTGGGGTGCCTAAATTGATAGTTCGCTTTTTTTTTTTTTCATCTGCCACCCTATTAGGTACCTAGATCATCTGAGTCTTTTTTTTTTTTTTTTCCTCCTCCCTCCTTTCCAATCCTTGCGGGCAATACACAACACGCATGCCGAGGATGTGTTTATAAACTCTACCCCTCCCCCCCAGCTCCTCAGGCTTTCCTCGCTTGCTTATGTGGAGCTAAGGTGCTATGAATTATGTGGGGGAGATCCTCGAATTTTATAGGTAGATATTCTAACTCGGGTGTATCTAAACCGTACTTGCAAGTGAAATCGAGGAATAACCTGCAGCAAAATGCAGTTCTTACGGGGATGCGCTGCAAGTTTCGATAAGTCCAGCCCCCTCACTATTGTGCGCGCCATATGTATACATGCACCATTATACAAAAGATACATGTGGTACTTACGCTACGTATTTGCTGTATGCAAACCCACCCAGCCTGATTAAAATCATCGGTAACAAACGGCATCGTTTGTAAATGCAGTTGTGAAATTAATACTTTCTTCCTGGGTCACAAATATGGACGTACAACATACATATACATCGTTCTGAGCACAGTCACGCAAAAAAAAAAAAAAAAAAAAAACACCCCCACAATTGAGAATAAAATGGAGATAATATTGATTCCTTGATTTGGCGATCAAACCATAAACAAAGCATCAGATGCAGTTATGATGTTATAGGGCTAAAAAGCATTTCAAGGCTTTCAGCCTCCTCTGGGGTAGTTGTTGTCTCGAGAATTTCTTGGGCAAATCTCCTTGTGCTCTCATTAATACCAAGTTCCTGTGAAAGCCCTTCGCTAAAAGCTAGTCTTGTCATAGAAACAAGATATTTGTGGCTGATACTTGGTCTCGCAATCTTCGACATACAATGTTGGCCATGTACCTTCATGATACCATGGAGTAGCCGCATGGCCAGATTAACTAGCTGAACACTGTGTTGGGTCTTAGCTATCCGCACTGGCAATATTGTGGGCTGCACTATCTTCGGTTCCGCTTGTAATAGGCGGGCATACATCCAATTTTTTCTTTTCCAGGACTGGAAGTGCCGTAACCGCTAAACAAAGTAAAGGACAAGAACTTTGCGTACCTTTCCTCTCTCCCAAATTTGCATTCATAGATTTCTTCGAGCTCATCTGCCATTCTTTCGATAAGCCTTATTAGTGCCCTTTGATGCTGTGCAAGAGCTGAAAGGCCTAGCTCCATCCCTGAAATACATCCAAGAAACTGGAGTATCTGCCACCGGAGTCCTGTAATCTCTAATTTGGTATACCCTGGGTTATTTGAGGCTACTCGAGGAGTACTGACAAGAAGCTTCGTCATAGCTTCTATTAGGTGGTTTTCATTTCCTCTTTGACTGGCCTCGTTGCTAACTACGGAGCCAAACGAATCGCCAAGGCAGCTGGTACAAAGAAGAGATGCCATACTTTGAATGTGTGGAAGCCGTTGGCATGGGTTTAGCATCATCAGTGGGAAATCAGAGCGGATAAGTTTCCAGAACCTATAGATATTAGACAATAATATCACCACAACACAGGTAATCAGAACATACATCTTGATTCGATTGTCATCCCCCACAAGCCCCAAGGCAATACCCTCCAATAATCTCAAGCAGATATCAACATCTATACCTTCTTCCAAGAGTTCCGTATTTCTCTTTAACATTGGCATAGCATTGATATCAATTGTCTCTTGCAGTAGGTATACTGCCTCATCAAAAAATTTGAAGCATTTGCTTCCCTGGTCCCACAGAATACTAAATTCGAACAAATTCAGAATAGACTTCAAAGGACCATACTACTTGTTGCTTTTATCAGTTGGAGTTAATAAGAGTAGATAAAAACTAAGGTTCAACGGAGGCCTACCAAACTTTCTTCTAGACATCTGCGCCATATAGAGAGAAGAGCCTTGCACACTCCTGCTGAGAATTCTGCTTTATCTATTGTTGCCTGTAATAACGTAATTTGGTCTTGAAGAAGAGAGGATAGGGAATTTTCTGGCGATGTCGGAAACGAAAATTTCCTCAGGCTGTCCAAACACCGCTCATTTCCCGGGGCAGATCTGTGTGCCATAAATGCCTTAAAGAAGCTGAAACGGTCGTCTTCTATCAATAGCCTCCCCATCACCATCTCCTCCACTAACTGCATCTGGGCATCATCAACTGGCATCATTTTTAGGTCTTTTGTTGGCGTTTCATGGCCAGACATTTTGGGACTATCCATGAGTGGCCGTTTTCTTTTGATACCGGGCTTCATTGGTGATCTGCCTTTGGTCTTCGATGGGCTCAGCATCTCCGAATCTTCGAAACCGTCTCTAAGGGAGTACGCCCTATTTCTCCTCGGCGTTGTTGCCGGGCTCTTTTGAGGTTCATTTTGGTTACCAAAAGATGAATGAAAGTCTCCAGTCCCTCCAACAGCTAGTACCTGATGTCTCCCTGGCTTTCTTCCCGTATTCCTAACACTCTGTCTGGAACCTTCTTCATTCTCTTTGCGTAAAAACAAAATCTCTGTTTTACTGCGTTCTAATTCCTGCGCAAGAGACTCAATATGAAGCCTATCCTTTTCTCCTTCCGCGATTCGTTTTTGCTCCGCTTGTCTAGCAGCTTCTTTGAGTGCCGCCTCGGATTTTACTTTGTTTGCACGAACAACAGCTATCTCGCCGTTTTTTGAGGTGACGATATCGCGAATAGAAGCAATTCCTTTTTGAAGTTCTTCATTTTCTTTTGCTAGCTAACAAAACCCCCGACGTCTTATTAGTCTTTATCATTCAATAAACTATATTTCCAATCAAAGGCTATTTACCTCTGAAACTTTAGCGACAAGTTCCATAAGCTCGGAGGATCCTCCACTTTTATTTCCAGCATGTGCTCGTTCAATATTCGCCTCTACCCCGACCACTGCATCGCCGCTAGCAAAACCCACTCTGTTATCATGCACTTGATCATTCTCGGTAATATTCCGAGCCTCAGAATTGCTACCGAAATGCCTCCCCCCATCTACCTCCCCGCCTATGGCCCCGTAGTATTGTTGATCGTCCTGCGTCAGTATTTGAGTCTGCGCCCTTGGTGCCACGGAATCCCATAGCTCCGAAGTTTCGTCAAACTTTCCATACTCATCTGAAGATGGCAGGCTTTCTGGCACTATAGGAGAAAATTTACGGATATGAATTTGTGGTGTTGGCAGCTGATTGTTTTGCTGATTATATGGCTTGTATTGGCTATTATTAGAGCTCCATTGTTGGATCTTGGATTGCTGCTGTTGTTGCAGCGGCCCTACTGGTAACTGTGGCGGCGGCGGTTTTATGTAATTGTAATATGGAGGTTGTCTACTGGTAGTGTGTGGGTCAGGTCTAGTTTGTTGGTATTGGGGTTGCTGATACTGATTCCTGTGGACCGTATGTTGGGAGTTTCGGGTCTGCAAAGGCTGCTGGGTGCTCTTTACTGCGGCATCTTCAAGAGCTTGAAGCTCATCTTCCGGCAGAGCATCGAGCGTCGGATCATCAGAGAAAAAGTCGTCCATATTTTATCTCCATAATCTTTCAAAGGTGTTGTGGGGGTGTATTAAGCTAGATCAAGGCGAGTCAGTTCAGGATGATGATTTTTACAGATGGTGTCGCATGTGTATGATCAGCCTTATCACGTGACTAAATTTCATAGTGTTACACTTATTTTTTGCGGCTAAGTAAAAGCCAATTTGGGGGCAACGACGAACCTGGGGCAGCGACGAAAACACAGCGCCCAGTCAATCAAGCGAATAGATACTAGCCTGAGCGTCTGTGCTTTGACTGCCAAATATCCCTATTCGTCGTTCAACCAGTTTCGTCGTTGTCCCCAAAATGACTTTATCTTCTATGTAGCTTGGCGTGGACAAAACCTCGCTGCAGATTCATGTCCGGGTAATTGTTGCAAACGACGGAGGGGCAATAAAAGGATCCTTGTTTTCTAAAAAGCTGTCTATATTAAGTATACAAATATTTTTAGAAATGTCGGAACGTTGACTATTCCCAGTTCAAACCTACAAACAAGCATATTCAACATAAATTATTTTTTTATTCATAGAGAGGAGATATATAATTATGGAAACCTTTGCTAAATCAAATCCTAACACCATTTTCTGGACAAAAGCAAGTGCCCGTTAAAATACTGCCTAAGTTCTCACAACCAGGTGGGACTCCACAGAAAGTATTACAACATATCACTACTTTTATTTCCTAAATTTTTAAGTCGATTTGTCTATTGTTTTTCCTCCACCCACATATTTCCAGCATCTACTGCTTACGGGTTGGACTTGACAAACTCCTTACCCTGTTTTCAAAGTCAGAAAATTTTACTCAAATATCAAGGTATCGTATGATGGGGTTTCACCTTTGCAATATTCTTAGCAAGGTCTTTAAGTGCAGCCTCAATCAAGCCCGCTTCGAACCCGTTGACCTTTCCAACTGGGTGAATATGCTTAACACCCTCGGGGCCAAGCTCAATGCGAGAAGAGAAGAAGTCGCAGCCTTGGTCCTTGTAAAGAGGGCTCTCGACGAAAGCGGGTTCGGTGACACCCTGCTCACCCTGGGCAGCGCGAAGGAGAGAATCGGCCATTCTGGAACCAGCATAAGCCATGGAAAGAGTTGCGGAACCAGCGCCATCTTTTGCCTTAACAACCTCGTCCCCTCCGAACTGGATGCGGTTGACGAGGGCGTCACGGGCCTCACCAGTGATGTCGGGGTGGTTAGATTGGGAAAGAAGGGGAACAATGGTGACACCTGAGTGACCACCAATGACAGTGACCTCCTCGTTGGCAGGGTCGCTGCCCTTAATCTCTGAGATGAATCTGGAGGCACGGACAACATCGAGGGTGGTAACACCGAAGAGGCGCTTAGGGTTGTAGACACCCTTGGACTTGAAGACCTATTGAAGCGGCTGATTAGAATTTTTACAAGAAAATTAAGCAATGAGAAAATAGAAAATAGGCAGTCATACCTCAGCAGTGATAGGAACGGTAGAGTTCACTGGGTTGGAGATGATGAGGAGGTTAGCGTTGGGTGAGTGCTCAGCAGCAGCCTTAGCCAAGTCACGGACGATGGACGCGTTGGTGTTGAACAAGTCTATAAACAGATTGTTAACACCCACAACAATATACAACATCCTTTTGGAGCTCCTTGCCATCACGGGTCATTCCAGGCTTGCGGGGAACACCAGCAGGGATGAGAACGATCTCAGCACCCTGAAGAGCAGCCTTCAATCCCTCAGGACCGACATTGTACCCAGTAACCTTGCTCTTGGTGTTAACGTGGGAAATATCAGCAGCGACACCTTGATATTCTGGTTAGCCAATGCCATCTTTAATTAAAGCGGTCGAGCTGCACAGAAGCATACCAGGTCCTCCACGGATATCGTAAAGAGCCAATTCAGTGACCCTGGGGTTCAGCTTCAAAAGGAGAGAAAGAGGCTGTCCGATACCACCCGCAGCGCCGAGAACAGTGACCTTGGAGTTCTATACGACCAAATACATTAACAGTGAGCGTGCTGAAACTTGTAGTAATCACGAATATAACAGGGAAAAAATTTTCCCTGTAAAGAATTGAGCGAGAGCACAATACCTGCTGGGCAGAAACGGAGAAGCAGCGCCTCTGAGCGGTAGAGAAAGCAGTTCTGAACATGATTGGTGAAGGATTGGTCGATGGTGAAACTGAATGGATAAAGAAAAGGTATTGTGTGAAATGTGGGGAAGGATGGGGGAGAAGGTAGAATTGACGATTTTGGACACATGGAGGTCCCATAGACGGGCGTTATAGTCCGGGTTGGTGGGGTCATAATGGCTTGGCACCCACTAAACCCCTCACAACCGTCGGCCGACGGAGAAATGGAAATTCATTATGTCATTCCCCGATAGCTTTATAAAGCTTGTAAACGAGGTTGTTTATTTGAATAACCGATGATGCCCAACTTATTACTACCGACCCAATGCGTTGAAGGTAATAATGTTATTTATGACAATTGTCGAGTGATAACTAGTGATACTCGCTTGAAGTTTGGCCCTACCTAGAGTTGGGCTGCAGCGAGGCGTATATATATGGATTGATCATTGAATGCTAGAGGGGCGATATCGGAGTTCATTATGTTCGGTTGACTTGGATATCATTTTCTGATGTGATCGGTCCCTAGGTTCTGTTCAAGCGACGGGCGGGTAGTTATCGCCACGGATGGAGATCAATTCCGTACGCGTGAAGTTTTAATTGGTTTAATAGACGGAAGGTCTAATCTATTCCTAATATTGGCATACAGGTAAATGTCACCCGAGTTGATAATTCTGAACTACCCAAGCGCAATGTATTTATGTATATGTATACTGTACCTACTTCTCTTGCAGCAAAGCTTCTATAAAGGGAAGCTCGGAACAGAAATTTAACACCTTTACTGGAAGATTATCCGTGTTGTCTGTTTGTTTAGTAGCTGTCAGTCAATTATGTTAGCTATATTGTTAATCCATAGAATGGAGAATGAGTCTTACTGAAATATAGTTATAGCCAAAGAGAAGGTGTACCTAGATTCGCAATAGATATAATATTAGTACAGGTCCTATTTCTGATACTAATAATTTGGTATCCATGATAAAATACCACACCCCTATGGTAACTATCTAGTGTGGTCCATGAGCCGGCTCGAGTCGAGCCGGCATATAAGCTCAAGCTAGCTCGGCTCATGAGAGGCAGAGGCTCGTAAGGCTCGAGCTTTAGTGACAGGCTCATAAACTGGCTCAAGCCGGTGGTCAATGATGTAAAAAAACGTTATTATCACACCAAATTTACTAAAATAGCAGATATAAGCTTCCTTTTGCAACACCGCGTGAAAGAATTTATCATTTAACTTAACATTCTAGTGGTATAAATCCCCTCTTTGCCTCTTTGACGGCTTCTAGAATCTAGAGCCAAGCGCAAAGCGAGTAAATTGAACTTAATTAAGATCAAGCTCGACCCTAAACTCGAGCCGGGTCGACTCATGGACCACACTATAACTATCAGTTATGCAAGTACACGATGTTCATACTGTAGTCTGTAGATGGGAATCTATATGGTAGAGTTTGTTTTTCGGAAACATAAGGTTCAAATTTCTCATAAAATGAAAATTTTTTAGTAATCGTAGGTTTATGCATTAAGCGTTCCGTGTCCAGCTACATGTCGTGATGTAGATCCATACACGTTGTTCTTTCACCATGATATATGCATGCAACAATGGCCAGCTACCTCGAACCTATCAGCAAACTTCTAGAAAAACTATTGCCCTATCTTACTGACCACTAATGTCTTTGAGATCACCTACGAACACCCATACCCAAGCTCAACGCACCAAATACCCGGGAGATTGCCAGGAAATATCTCACACGCCGTCATTCCGTTCAACCATCGGAACGGTTGCGGGTATAAAGACCACAGATAAAGCCATGGCAATCGTGCAATATTATGTCATGGTGTTTATTCTCGGAGTAGAAGCTCATATTCACGAGTGCCATTGGACGCACAACGTGCTCGTATTTCTACCAGTGGTGCGTATACTGTATTATTTTAATCGGTATTGTGCTGATTAGAGAGCAATTACTTGTAGTGCTTTAGCGCATTCCCCTATATATTCCTATGTATCTGTTTCACTGGCTTGAGTGATACACATCATATGTGAGTCGGTCTGGGATACCTCGGCCATAGGGTTGGGCGTAATGCTAATGACAATACAGTGCCAAAATCACCAATCGAATCGTTGATCAATCTTTTGTGAACGCATTCACTTTTGTCGCTATCAAGATCGGCCGTTCGGAGACATGTAGTAATCATGTAAGGGTCTGGAATAAGATCACAGCTGTGTGTGTAAATATATTCTAATAAGTGTGCGGTCTTATTTATCCTAGGCTGATTCGCCTGTAACAAGTAGGGTACTATTCACAGGGACTTGTCTTGCAAGCTATTTCCGACTGAAAGAATTAGCCGATAACTATAAGAAAAAGCTCGATGAGATCTCGGGCGATCCGGCTATTGAAAGGGAATTATGCCCGGATATATGAGAGCGTGCTTGTAAGAACGTTGGCCCAGGGCCCCATAAAGAAATCAGAAAGGAAGGGCTCTAGAACTGTATGTATTTTTCCAATTCGTGTACTCATGGTATTATAAAGAGAAACCGATTCCTGGCTCCAATCCCTTTGTATCCAAATGAGCATTGCATGGTTCTAAATTTCTCAGCGTGTGAGAAGACTGGGTCAAAGTGTTCACGTGATATGTGCCGAATCTATCGTATAATTCGACTGTTGATTCACCAGAAGTTTGGTATTTAATTAGTATCCATAGCCTTCGCGCTGGCAAGACCATTCGAGAGAGGCTTAATTGAAGCTTTAAAATTAAATCCTGACATTTTGTCAATCTGAAATCCAGTCAATAAAGATAAAGTCGACTATATGTAATGCAGTCAATACAATCACGTAGCTGATTATACATGTATATAGGAGTATTAATATGTGACTGTTCATAATAGAGTTCCGTGACTTACGCGTTTTAATTGACGTATCACTCAATTCCATAGTATGCCACCTGGCTTGAACCATATATATCAGCTTTCTCCTCCAGCTTCGGCTTCTATAGTATTACCCTTTCACTCATATTATTGTCCTCGATATTGTGTACACCACACAACCAAGCAATACAAGGCTCTAGTAATCGACTTTCAAAAATCGATATATATAGTCATGAGCGATAGATCCCGTTTTGACCCACGCCGTCTCAACGGTCCCGCCCGCCGTGCAATTGCCGGCCTCGCCATCGAGATTCCCCTCGAGCACCGTGGTGTCATGGCCCTGCGCTTTCTTCTCTTTACCTCCCTGTTCATCTTCGGCTTCATATACGCTAGCGCGCAGCCCCGTGTCTACCATGATGTTCTCCTCTGGAGGCACAATGCCACGCCTCCACATTCGGTGTATATATACCGTAATCTAACCTCATTCAAAAACACCGAAAATTCAGATGACACAACGACGCTGTTTGGCAGCTTCGTATGGAATAAGACGAAGGCTCCGGCGGTTACGGCAAGGAGATGTAGCGATACCAGGTTCGAAAATGCAGAGTATGGGATTGACTGTGGGGGTGATGACTGGAGGATGGCTAGTAGAATTGGGTTTGAGGATTCAAGGGGGTTTAGGAAGGAGGGGGAGAAGGCAGGTGTGTTCTATATCGACCGATATGTGTTCTGGATGGTTGTGGTGTTCGTAAGTTGCCTTAGAGAATAGTTTGTGGAAGAGGATACTGATAGGGAGACCACAGGGCGGTGCGGCGGTGGGGCATTGTCTGATCTGCCTGTGTCATTCATTACAACCCGAGGGCATCGCTTTCTATCGGTAAGCCGCTCCTTAAAATATAATCTATAAAGGTAAATTGACCTGGCGGAACACTCTTTAGATACGAAGTCATCATGGACTCAATTCTAGCACTCGCCTTTCTCTCTCTCGGCATCCTTCCCCTCGCATGGCTCCCTTCAGGAAGACTGGCAGGAAAAGAGGGATTCCCAGGGAAATGGGGGTATAACATAACAGACCAGCTCCTCAGCAACCGTATGGATCTCAAGACTGGAACCGTAATGGGCTGGATGTGCTTGTATGTCCTAGCCTTTTTGTCCTGTTTGGTAAAAGCTGACGGGAGTACACAGTATCGCATTTGGAACGCTGATTGCACTCAATATGATACTGGTCGATGATCTGAATATGTTTGTGAAGATCATAGAGAGGTCTCATGAGCACCGGAAGAATTCGGCCACGCCACATGGGGGGGTGATTGAAATGTCTGGACCTGCACAGGTTAGTAGTAGTGGTGGTGGTGGATATTACATGGAAGGTCCGATATATTCGCCCCGAAGAAGGACGTCGGGAGGAAATGGCGTATAGTGGAATAGTAGAAAGAGGTCATTCTGGTGTTGTTGATCGGTTTAGCTTGTGTGTTGTACGCCTATTAACGTATTTTTATCAAGGCCTTGTTGACAAGATTCAAGCCAGCATTGGTATTGGTAGGTTGCTGTTGATAAAGCTTGGCCAAGGTCAAATTGAATAATGAGGGATCATTTTCTCGGTTAGTTCTTTGTTACGCACTTTCTTCCGTCGCTTCCGGCGTTTCTTCTGTAAAGCTTCTATCGCCCCCATCGCCATGACCAGTAAATCGAGTGAATCACAGTGCATCACTCGCATATCACCTTACCTTCTTCAGCCCTACAGCTCAATAACTAAAGGACGGTTATCATAGCTTATTGTTCAAGATCAGTATATATGCATATATCCTCCGTTATAGTCGCTGATATATGTTATCGACGGATTATAGAGCGCAAAACAATGTGGGTAGGACTACGGCGCTATTTGGACAACGTCGCCCCAACGTGGTCAGCCAGACAGTGATCTCAAAAAAAGCTATGGCCAAAGGGATAGGTCTGCCGCGGTTTAAATAGAGCATATAAGCCATTGACCAACACCTACTGAGAACCGCCGTCGCCTCGGACTCACTTACCTGCGTCAGATCTTTGATAGATGAGACTACCTTTAGCTCAGACACAGAATTGAACTTTCAAAAACATCACTGATCGATTCGATATGTACTGACGCGTAGGTAAGAATCTACTTGAGGCTGAATACGGTCACCACTAATACAGATATAGGTGTTCGTGCACATTGATACTTACCGGGAATTGTGAGACACTGGCTAACTATTTAAATGCTTTTCAGTGGGTACAGTAGTAGATGTTTTTTGTACAGCGGTGGTAATAAGTGATAAGACGGAACGCCAGCAAAGTTGGCGTTTAAAGGTAAAATTGTGGCTCGGCCGTCCGATGACTTGATATCCACCGCTGTACAAGGGTCTTATCTTGTTACGCCAGAGCACACCCGCGTATGTCGTATCTTTGAAGTCTTGCTTTAGTTGACCGATGGGGCGAGAACTTGGTGTACTCTCGGTGCTCTTTGTTCTCTCCAAATTCAGGCATCAAGTTTCAGTCAGAGACTAGGACGCTATCGCTAGTAGTTTCACCCAACAACGATAGCTTATTCTCTAGATGGATGAAAACATCGAATTTATGGCCTTCTCCACCCGGTGGTGCCACTGCTGAAGTTTGCAAATGAGAGCCGAAAAACTGATCATATATTAGCAACTATTGTCCAAGATTGGTGTCGTATTAAACCTTGGGGATGTCATTGATTTGACGGTCTATCCTCAGAAGCGGAACCGGAATATCATCAAATGATACAGAGTTTTATCCTGCTTGGGGATACGATGCGATTAGCCACTCTACCAAGATGGCTGTGACTGTAGGTTATTGCCTTGACCCAAGCTATATGGTCGTGGCGGGGGGTTCATACATTTGAGGATTAAGAGGTTGGAATTCACAACACAAGGCCTTATGCGTGGGGTGCTCTGGCCCTTATGGCAGGTATATGGCCTTCAGTAACTCTCGGTCTATAGTCTGTTAATACTGCCTGTGAGGTTTCTGATGGGTATTGGCGCGAATCAAAGCAACCAAGCGGCCGCGATGATAGGCGATAGGCAGCGTTTGAGCTACAGACTATGGGATACGCCCTTGGAGGTAGCCCATCTACTAGGCGAGCACTCAGAGCTACATGTAGGGAATGAACCCTTGGGGACGCCTAGGGATAGGGCAATGCCCTCTCATGCATAGTCGGTGAAATAAGCTTTCGCCAAGTATCTCCCTTACTATTTAAGAAGTCCTTCTCCCTCTCCCTTCTTCTTTCCCCAGAGCACACAACATCCATACCTAGCCTGGCTTCATGGAGTTTTTCTATGGAGTTGGTGCATAATAGGTGACAAATGTCAATAGCTTAGCCTTATCTTGATAGGTGCACATAGGCTTTCTTGTTGTGTGCTCTGTGCAAAAAAAGTTGGAGGCTTTTTTTGGGGACTGTTTACAGCTTCTTTTTTCATCATCTTTTGGCTATATGCGAGGATTTGATGAAAAACACTTTGTGGGCTCATTTGGTTGATGAATATGTATCTGAGGGCTTTCTTTGATGATGAAAAATATCTTGTGAGTTCTTTTTGGCAATGGCTTTAGTTTACTATGTAATCTTTCACTATATGGCTTCTTTTACTAGGTTTGACGATTCTTTGGCTAGTTCTTGTTGGCTCATAGCTCTAAGATACTATGATATATGTATGCATCAATTGACTTGCTTATCCCATCAGCAAAGGGCGTAGATGAATAAATTGATGCACAAACTGTGTTGTCTGATGTATAAACAAAGTGAGCAATGCCTTTATGCCCCTACCGGATACATTCACATTCACCTACCATGTGCAGATGTTGAGATTGAATCTACATTGTAGTAATGAGTATTAGCCATCCTTGGTTGTTCTAAATTTACACCCGCAGCGTACGGGTCTCCTGTAATACCGTATAAACGCGGTGGGATTACAGCATTGATATGATATTCGATTTGGAATCCTGGTTCGGCTCGATGCTATTGGGACGGCTTCGCCCAGCTTTTCGTGCTGTTTTACCCTCTATAGCTAGAAGCTACACATATATGTATCTATGACGATACGCACCCGTTAACCACCGCCCAAATTGATGGATTGGCTCCCAAAGTCGGTGATTAGCCAGTTGGAGAACAAGAGTACCGTTCGAACTAGATAACGGGTTGATGTATTCACAGACATTTATGACACTCATATTGGAGCTTTATGAGGTGTTTGTGGCTGTTGAATGCTTGTTCATGGTGAGCCTTGCATCGCTTTAAGGACCCCGGGGGTACACATACAACACACACCAGCAGTTGTTGTCCTTGGTCGTCCTTGGCAACGACCCTCACTCTCTAGTCTCATTCTACACATGCACACTTGGCCGCTCGATAATGGGTCATGAAATCTGACGATCATAACCGACCCTTTACTGGATGCTTTGCATAAATGGATTTAACAACAACGACAGCCTTATATCAAGTCAACCCTAGCCCTGGCGAGTGATCCATTGTGATGGGACCGAGTGAGAGGGCGTGATGAGTGCATGCCGGTGGATTCTGGGATGGGATATTTACGATAGTGTAGACAGTAGGGGTGAGAGAGGTAATAGCAGTGAGATCAGCAGGTTTTATGTATATACACATTCGGCCAAAGTTAGATTTCAGAAATCTAAGTACATTTTAGTAGGATCCACGGGAGATCCAGTCATAATGCTAATAGATATGTAGAAGTGGGGTAAGGCAAAGCTAATTAACGAACGAAGAAAAGCCAAGGCATAAAACAAAAGAAGGAAAGGAGATAAATATACATTTATTTTATATTTTCCAGGCCCTCTCGCCTGCCTACAGCCCTATCTAAAAACATCTCAGCCTACCTACACCCTCCTCCGCGGGGCATCTTCCGCCGCAATCTCTCTCTCCTTCTCCGACGGCGCATCGCTCACACTCCGCGCCGGTGCATCGCCTCTATGCGCCTTCATCAACACCGGCGTGTCTGGGTTTGACCTGCTGGGCTCTGCGAGACTCGGAGTCGTCTTCGCCTCTGTAACCGCGGGGTCTACGTCGCCTCCGCGTGATGCAGAGGCACTTCCGCGTGCCGCCGGAGCGGCGCCACGGCTTGCGAGGGCTTTACCGGTTGCTGCGGCGGAGCCGGTGGAGGAGGAAGAGGCCTCGAGGGAGGGTGAGCGGTCTACTTGGGCTGCGCCAGAAGCGGAGGAGGCGGCGGCGAGTGGGGTATCGTCTTCGGTGGCTGGTGGGGGGGTGTCGAGATCTTCATCGTCATCATCGCCGTCGAGCTCGGAACCGTAGACTTCGGGGTGCTAAATAAACTCTGTTAACCCTGTCCACCCCTTAATTCTCCCCATTGACTCTCAAATAGAAAATCTACCTTCTGGAAACACGACTGCATTCCCTTGAACTTCTCAATGCAGTCAACGCCCTTTGGCTCCTCTGTCGAGAAAACAAAGCAGCTAAATGCTGCCTTAAACTCCTCTCCGCAGGGCCCGTGGGCCATGCCACCAAGACACGGGCAGTCCCAGTTGATCTCTCCCGTCTCGGGATTGAACGCACCCTCCTGGCCGGCCTCAGCCTCTAAGTCGCCGGCCCCTGATGAGCTGATAACTTCATCTTCCACGGGGATCTCGGTGTCTGCTGAGCGCTGGAGACGCAGGGGCTTCGTGGGGAGGAGGGATGCCGGACGGTCTGTTTCTTCTTCAGAGGGGGCTGGGGGGAGCTCTTCTTGGACTGTAGATAGTTAGTACTCGTGATATAATAGGGCGAAGGGGGCGGGGAAGCAAACATTTGGGCTCGTCGGCAAAGACAGAGGAGGTGCTGTACCAGTAGATGATTCCTCCGGTGAGGGCCCAACGTGCTAAAGTGCCCTTGAGCGTACTACGTTTTTCGGAGGTGGCTGAGGTACTCAGAAGACGGTTTGCTGTAGGCTTTCGGAGGAGGAGAGTCCGGGCTGTGGCTGTTGTGGATGTTGGACGGAGAAGCAGTGTACGGGTGGCAGCGGGGCGGAACATCTTTGCGAGGGGGGGAGAAGGGGTTGAAGAGGGGCAATTGACAATTGGAGGATTAGGGAAGGGGTAATAAGGACTAGTGAGATATACAGCCCAGAGGTTTGGGTGTCGTGGTTTATGTCACTTTTTTCTCCGACGGATCAGGACGTCGTCATTGGGATGAGACTGAGATGGCCGAGTGCATTTCTAAGCACGGGTCGGGAGATAATAGATTAGATGCGATGGATTAGATTAGATTAATAACACGCTAGCCCAATTGGGTAATGAACTGGATCTGAGACAGGCTTCCCGCGAGGCTGCAGATAAGTGTGCGCTATGATAAGATCTGATTGATACCTGCCGATCTTCGTGCTGCTGACATCATTGAGGGTCGGTCCCGGTTCCTGTGCTGCAGAAAGGGCCCATTGGCCCCCACCATGCCTAGATTAATCAATGATCAACCTTTTTACCTTTTTACCTTTACCCTTCCTCACAACTTTATCCTCTGCAAACTCTCAACCCACTACTTCTCACCACTACCCGTCATCCTAATTTCCGTAACAAACTAACTACACACAAACCTTAAATATATACAAACCTACAAACAATGGGCACCACCCCTTCTAAGCGTTCTGTCGTCTGGGATCCTGCTCATTACATCGACCCCGCTGCGCAGGATAACGATAAGCCTTTTGCGCTTCTCATTCTTAACCAGGCTATCACCGATCTCGAGCTCTTCGAAAATGTCTGGACGAACAGTTGGTCCCCTCCTTCAAGCTTTCCCAAATTCTTTCATAGCCTTCCAAATAGCCCACTAACGAATCCTCACAGGTAGCTTCAGAGTCTGCGCAGACGGAGGTGCCAACAGACTCTATGATGCTCTGCGAACAGATGCTGCACGGGAGCTTATGGTTTGTCTTTACCCTTCTCTTCCCTTTCTCACTTCGCCCACCTTTCTTCCTTTTACCTCGCACATTCCTCACTTTTACCTCCTCCCGGTGAATACTAGTCACGTACTAACAACCAAATATAGCTCCCCAACGGTATAGTTGGCGACTTAGACTCGCTCCTCCCGCACGTCCGTGCCTACTATGCAGCCCACAACGTCCCCATCATCCACATTGCCGACCAGGACAGCACCGATTTCGGCAAGTGCCTCGACTACATCAGCCAGCACACAGGCCTGCAGTCCCCCGAGTTTGAGGAGACCTACGACGACTGGCGTGGCAGCCAACACATCTCGGCCACGCACAGCCCCATTCCCGTTGTGGCTTTCGGTGGTTTTGGCGGGAGGGTCGATCAGAGCCTGCATTCGGTATGCCTATCCCTACACCTTACCATGTCCTCTGCCCCCTACCGTAGTCTGTGTTACAGAGAATGCTGACTGGATATAACGATAAAGATCAACACCCTCTACACGACCTCCTTGACCCGTCCTACCCGTAGGTTGACGCTTATCAGCTCGGAGAATATTACATTCCTGTTGCCCCCGGGAAAGAATACTATATTGACTCCGAGAAGACTGCTCGGGATTACATGTGGTATTCTACCCATTGGGGGACCGACAACGCTCACCACGCAGGGCTTTAAGTGGAACTTGAAGGATGCCGAGTCCCGCTTTGGCGGGTTGGTGTCTACTAGTAATCATCTGGCTGCTGAGGAGGTCGTCGTGGAGACGACTGAGAGTGTCGTCTTTACCGTGGAGATTAGGAGGGGGGAGGAGACGATTGGTATCATCTAGGGGACTTTATTTCATGATCGGCTTCTAGTCGCCTTTAATGAGCTCCTGATGATGTGGGCATTTTATATGTCAATCTTTACTCCCCTTAAGTTCTCCTTCTCGTTCTCGTTCTACTTCCACTTTTCGTACTCCCTCTGGACCTTAGTCTCGCCTTGGTTCGTGTCTTCCTTGGTGTGTGTCCCTTGTTCCTTGCTGTTTGGGTTCCTTACTTCCTGCTTCTTTCTGTTTGCTGTATTCGCGCGTTTATGCCTTTGCTCGTCTGGGTGTTTGGGAGTTCTGTAAGTTTCTAAATCTCGTTCCGTTTCCGTTTCCATTTCATTCCATTCCGCCTTTTATACGTTCCCTTTTCACTCTCATTGAAGGTGTTAGATGCGTTATATCTGAGGTATGTGCCTCTTCTACTTCGGTTTTTTCTTCGGTTTTTCCTTCATTCTTTTCTTTCTCGTCCTGGACGGAAACATAGGGCTTCGTTTCTTTTAATAGTCTACTGCACTGTTGGGTTGGTTCGGGCCGGTTTTGGCCCTATTCCCTCGAGAGTGGGCAAGTTGGGTTGTTTCTTTCATGCTTTCGTACGTTCATAGTGTGGAGTTGTGAGAGCCGGGTACAATACGATACAATACAGTTGACAATCTGATCTTAAGCCTAATCTTCGTCGTGATTTGTTTAAAACATGCCCTGGCGACAGAGTAACATATACTGTCAGCATAAATGTCCCTTAGCCCACTAAATAGATATACGCTATAAGTAGAAGGGTGGAGGGGCATAATACACGAGTGTCTATACCAGAGAGCCGCGTAACATGTATCAGGGGAATAAAAAAAATGTACACCCAACTCTACTCCCCGTCCACGATAGCCATTACCACTATCACCCCAACACCAACTGTTTCGCTGCTATGCCACTTTAGATTCTCCGCAACCAATCCACTTCCCGGTCTACGACTTATGGTGAGTAGCACACGCCCGTCCCGCCCCAATAAAAGTATTACATGCACCGCACTCAGAATCACTACCAGCAATCACAAGCAAGGGCAGCAATCAACACAACGGCACCCAATCCGCCTATCATGTAGTTTAGTCCTCAGACGAGCAGACAGAAAAGCTTTCTCCCAACTTCTCGACCCATGAAAGCTTCTCATACATGGCCGGAGACAATATTTTCAAGCCAACTCCATTTCTTCAGGGTTAAGGCGTTTCTGGTGGGTATGGATCAATAAGTCGGGCGACTATTATGGTGGCTTTAGCGCTTGTGGAATGGTTTTGGGATACTCGGACTGGGGAATTGGGCCTCTGAGTATGGAGACTTGCTTGAGGAAGCTTTGTTGCTGTGGTCTTCTCCGCATAGTGCCAAATAGTGCGGATAGACTCGTGGCCGTGAATACCATGGTGGGAGTAGGTACTTCGAGAGGTATTCAGTGTTGTCGATCGAGCTTCTCATTCTCTCAATAAAGAGGTGCAATGGGTGCTGGAGACAGTTGGTGCAGCCCCAATAGGGCCTAAGCCTTCTAGGCTGTGGTGAAGCCTATCGACTCTCAGGGAGAAGAAGGTTACCTAATCACCTAGGTCGGCCGGTTGCTGGGCTCGAATTGTTTGAGTAGAACAAGCTGGTGGAATACAGAATCTGCTCGATCGGGCAGACTCTACCAGTGATCAGACTTGCCAAAGATACTGGAGATATTCATATGTTTTTGACACACATACTCAAATCGACCCTTTACGGCAGCGCCACAACCGTAACCGTCGCTAAGCAGAGCGAGGATTTTGATTAATGGTGTCATTTGATGGACTATATGTCGTGAGCATGTTTCCATGCGAAATTCGCCTCCTAGATGATGGCTAACTGGACACCTAATACTGCAGAAATACTCGATTTTCTGCGAATTGAGGGCTCCAATAATACATTTATGCAACTGAAATTACCATGATACGACTTACTATAATCAGCCGAACAGGCCCTACTACTATACCAGTTAACAGAACACAACTAGAGGAAATGGAGTCAATACTTACTGATGAAGGAGCTCATCAAAGATCATCACATCGCAACCAGATCTCATCATCATTAACTAAAGATCATCAAGCTCCTCATCATCTCATCAAGCTCATCATCAAAAACAAAAGCTCAATTAAGTCCAAAAAGCCCACAAAAAAGTGTTTTTCATCAAATCCTCGCATATAGCCAAAAGATGGTGAAAAAAGAAGCTGTAAACAGTCCCCAAAAAAAGCCTCCAACAACTTCTTTTGCACAGAGCACACAACAAGAAAGCCTATGTACACCTATCAAGATAAGGCTAAGCTATTGACAGTTGTCACCTATTATGCACCAACTCCATAGAAGAACTCCATGAAGCCAGGCTAGGTACGGATGTTGTGTTCTCTGAGGGAAGAAGAAGGCAGAGGGAGAAGGACTTCTTAAATAGTAATGGAGATACTTGGCGAAAGCTTATTTCACCGACTATGCATGAGAGGGCATTGCCCTGTTCCTAGGGACCCTCAAGGGCTCTTACTGGACCCCTCGCCCTGGATACTCGCAGAATAACAGTGCAGTTTGCAAAGGCCCAGGAAGGACGATGGGCGGTACGTTTAGAGGCCCCTTGGCCTTGCTCACCATCCATATCTATAATTTTCGAGACGGCAAACAGCATGCTACCGAGACTCTGTTTCAGTCGAGAGTGTATTTGCCGATACAATAATGGATGACTAGTCCTTGTACTAGAATTGAGGATATTCCGCTAGCGAATATGCTATCATCGAGAATCTACTATAACTACATGTATAACCCGCCGCTGTGGAATCATAAACTCATAGCAGACTCTACTCCAGTTCTGACAGCCTCGATGCGCCCCGAATAGTATCGATCTAATGAGATACCTCGGCCTCTTATGCCCTTAACCCTATCTAGCCTCGAAGCAAGGCCCTTGGCGTCACAGACCATGGGATCACAGGGTATCACTCGTGCCAAGCACTATCATCACACATAGACGACTTCACTACTCACTATGACATCCCCCTCCCCAGGACAGTTGACATAATAACAAGAAGATCTACGTTGTAACCGACTTCCATTCCCTTTCTCAACCAATCAAGGTTAACTGTCCGGGTGAGGTGGGTGTCCTGGTGAGTGGTGAAGTCGTCTACTTTTTTTTACCCATTATGTGCATGCAACCTCACGGTTATAGTACTAACACAACTACATGTACCTATACCCTCTCCCCACGTCTCCCCCCGCTCCTCAGGCTAACAAATCCGAAGCAAGCAACATAACAAAAATACTAGCAATCTGTCTTCTCACTGATGACCAGTTCTTTCTTTTATTCCCTCTTCTTTCTTCTATTCCCCCCCTTCCCCCCCCCCCTTCCCTTCCCCCTATCTACATCTCCATCTCCCTCCTGATCTTCAGGTTCGCCCCTTCTCGCTCTTCATTCCTTGCAAAATTCTTTCCAAATTCTTACCACTGCTAACAACCCTGTCTTAGTCCAGAGAAGCTTAATCGCTACGGATACTTCTTACCATACTGTTCTCAGGAAGATGGGCTATAAGACATGAGCAGTCTGTGGCAGCACATGTTCTATCGTGTGGAGACTAGTATGGCAATGATATTCCTTATCCTAAGATCGGAATCATAAGCGCGCTCTGAGCTACTTGTAGGCTCGATTAGGCTCCGAGCTGGTGGAATACCTGCATAGAGACAGCTCCAGCGCTTCATTTCAAATCCCAAGCGCATGAACCAGTTAATTACGGAGAACGGTGACCATTGGAACGAAAGAACTGCTGAACTATGGGTGGGATTGTACATAGGACCCGCCAGATTCTTAGGACCTTAGCGCGGACAAACTTAGGCCGAAGGTTTGAATCCACCAGTGCAATTATTACAAGCATCGTATTTGATAGCCAACGGTATTGCGGACGCCTTTTCGCACAATAAAAAATCAATGAATGTCTAACTTCCAAGGTTCCATCCACTCCATCATAGACCCGGAAAATGCGTATGGGGCTTCCCCTCATATTACGATGAGTGGAAGTCTTACAACATCGTTTGGTGAAAATGTCTCGTATTTTGCCGGTGAGGGCGCTCTGAGCGAGGTTCAGCGGTATCCTCAAGAGGTCGCCTCCTCCTTGCCGATCTTTGTTGTCACTTGTCCTTAGGACGCATCGGATATCGAGGCAAGAAGTATAGAGACAAATCATATGATCTAATATCCTCCCAGACTTACGTAGCAAGACGTATATATACAATGGTCTATTGGGTGCCCAAGGACTATTCTTGAACATATATGCACGCTAGCTAATGAAATATATGGCCTTGTCAAAATATTTAGACAATTGACCTGAAGATAATTCCAAGCAATGGCGCCCACCTAATCAAACGAGCAGCCTGGTCATATTGGGTTCGAAATCTTCAGCCCAGTCGATAGCCTTGCTCCGACATGGAAATCAATACCTCATAAGTGCAGAAACTAACGCCGCAACCAAAATCGCGAAAACGACTCCTGCGACCATTAATGGTTACCTAAATGTTCAGCTGCAGGTAAAGTCAATTTGGGGCAACGACGAACCTGGAGCAGCGACGAAAACACAGACCCCAGCCAACCAAGCGAATAGATACTAGCCTGAGCGCCTGTACAATATCCCTGTTCGTCGTTCAACCAGTTTTGTCGTTGTCCCCAAAATGACTTTACTCCAGACCTCACATGATGTGCTAATTGAATGGACAGCTGCATCTCCTAGAAAATGAAATTCGGACCCACAACCGTCTCCTGCGATTCGGTATGAATTGCCTTCCTACGCAACCCCAGCTGAAAGAAGCAATTCCGACCTCTCGTGTAACAGGCCACCCACTCAGACTAATGTGTAATGTAAGAATGAGTGGTAAATCGTTCCTCTCATGTGGCAAGAAGTCTGTTGGATATACTGGTTCGGGTCGGGGAGAGTGCCGCAGAGCTAATCATAGGTCGAGATCAATCGCCCCACCGCGTGCTTCCTAGATCTCTACAACTAGCTGGGATTCCTTTGAAGCTCTGGACTCTGAAGACGAGTTTTCTTATTGAGAAGAATATCGTCGGGGATAGCTAAGTGGATCGGGAACAGGCTCCACTTCTACTAGAGTAGGCACATTCAGAGGACAGAAATAGAAATACAAGGCATGTGATGGCCGCCAGGCGAGTGAGTACCTGTGCGCCAAGCTTATCTTCCTAAGTAGTCTCTCTTCGCCCCTGGAACACTGAACACCAATACACTTGGGGCGGACAGTTGGTCGAAGAAAGAGAAATGCAGTATGATGTAACCAGCTCAATTGGACCCTTGATCCCGCAATAATTAATATGATATATTTAAAAGTTCTAATAATACTGCTGCACATATATATGATTATGTGAGTGGTTAACACTTCAACGCCAGTCATGTATCTGTAGCTGGCTGCGCGCACCAAGCCCCGCTGACAAAAGGAGGGAGAGCCCCTTTCTTCACAGATTTCAAAACAAACTCACTGGTATAAATAGTGCTATTGCACTTACGTCCCGACGAAACTATCCAACCCCAGGCAAGTTAAGCGGAGCAAGACAATCCCCTGCCCGCCTACGTTACCTAGCTACTCCACAAGGCTGAGTTGCGGTGTCTCGAGGTGCTCGCCTAACCTAAAGTGAATCAATTGCTACAGATCTTTACTCTTGCTGTCAATGTCGCTGTCACTTCATAATTCGATACATATGGAGGGTCTTCGGTAATAATCAGTATCAATTATATGCGGGGCCTGGTCCTTACATACGGAAGGCGAGCTCGCTTACCAAACAGGTATGTAGGTACGCTTTCCAGGGATGGTGTCAGACCTGCCTGCATCCATACCTGCAGAATTGAAGCTTTGTGAGCCCCAGCTACTGAGATGGAAATAGTTTCACCCCGGTCCAAGCCAAATGTATTTACTACATGAGGTTATGGTAGTACATACATAACTCCATGAGGAAGTGGGCTCAGCCTGATTAGCCCTGGCACTTCAAGGTCCAACCTCAACAAATCGCAGGCTATCAGCTGCAGTAGTCCGACTCCTATTAGTAAAATTTTGCAAACAACACTTCAAAACCGCTTCAATTTCATTGGAGGATGTATCAGGATACACACAAGTACCACATTGATTCGTTTCAACGACCGGTCACACAATACGTTGAAGTTGCCTTTTTTAAGCGAGTATGAGGAGGATTAGAAGGCATACTTGGGATAATAACCAAAGAGGGGAATTTTGACCCCTTGTGCGACCTGGCCGCTGAGATAAATTAGCGTGGTACGTGTCTGAGAGTTATCAAGCCACTGGCCCCTGGAATACAGTGGTAATTTGCAAATTGCGATGTAGCCCGCATAAGCTTTACATCATTTGGACTGGAGAACCTATATAATAGGTGGGCACGAATGACAACTTTCCCCACCATTCCTAAAATGCTCATCAACTTCAACCTACAAGGTATCACGAAGCAAGCACACGTTTTCGCGATTATCCGGACACAATGAATCGAACTTGGACCTCCCCTTACTTCTGCTCAGTCATGAATAAGAACGATATCGAGTTTCAGCCGTACCACCCACCGGCAGCCAATCCAGCAGTTACCGGTCTAAGTAGTCCTGTCCCAGCAACCGTACCGGGATATCCATTCATCGAGGAACTGGAAATCCCAAGCTTCCTCAATGCCCAGCTTCTCACGCGGGATTTAGATGAGATTTCCCCGTGGCTGTGGCTTTTTCAGACGCCAAGCTCCAATATATCACCTCTTCATCACCAGGTTGTCCGCCAACGGGAGATTGTGGTGACGGAAAAGATGGGGTTGCATTTGCTCTGGCACACAAACAGAATCTTTATCAAACCTTTACCCTCGTATCTGCTTGACGAGAACTTTCGGAAAAAGTATGTGGACGGTAACCGGGACATTGAAGTTGCAGTCCGAGGATATCTCCGTACGTATTCACGCTTGCTTCAAAGCCCATCCGATATGGATATCGCCAAGGAGAAAAAATTGCTGCCCAAGTCGGCAATTGAGGATCCTGAAAGGCTTTTCGCGCTTTTGAAAAGGTACAGCCGGCTACCAGATGACGATGTGTCTTTCCGTTTCCAATACGGTGAACTCCAACTCAGCAGAATAAATGTCTTTATTAAGATGTTCCGTCTCCAACCTGGCTATCATGAGGTTTATGGCCAATATAGGACGTACTTTGGCCGTTTTATGGGCCCGTTCCTATTCATTTTTGGTACAGTCAGTGTGATTTTGTCTGCCATGCAGGTCGCTCTATCAGCTGCCCAGAATCATGCCTTCTCATGGAAGCCGTATCTGTTCGAAGACGTTTCGAGATGGTTTTCAATCGTTTGTATTGGGATTGTGGTTGCTATGATTTCTACATTAGTTACGATATTTGTCTGTATGGCGGTCCATGAGGGTGCATTTATCCTAATTCATGGATTTAGTAGATGGAAGAGTAAAAATAAGGGAAGGTTTTATACGGCCTAAATCACCTACATAAAATAATTTCCCATATAGATGATTACTTCCCTACATAAAATTAACTCGACCAAATGAAACTATAGAGTAAATACCTACAGTATGTGCATAACCAATGAATTCAGTGTATATCCTTACCTATCCAACCATCGGCCTTGGTTTGCGGCAACTAAATTCCTATAGCCAGAACTGGAGATCTTGGACCCAGTTCCCGAGAAATCACCAGTGGGTGTTCTACTAGACATGGCTATGAACTATTGTGATAATTGATGATCCGTGCTAGAATCGGACTGCATAGTACTAGTGCAATTAATGTATGAACGGAGGCCCTGGCTGCTTAGTTATGTATACCTACCTGTATTAACCCAGCCCAATTAACTTATAGTCAGGCTCGAGCTGGAAACACCTACATATTTTAAATAAAAAATATACTTGTACAATCGAAGATCTCTTCATATTCATTAAACATAAATACATGATGGTTTAATATATGTAGGCTTCTATGAACAGAGATCTAATACACGAGGATCGTTCCCAGAACCACTGGGCCGTCGAACGTCGTGCTTAAAAGGCCTCTTGGGTATTGCCAACCCTTTAGCCCTAATTCTAACATAGGGCTTAGACTTCCAATATCCTATCATCTCGCTAATTCACGTACATTACTACAGTCGATATCATCATAAGCAGTTACAGTTTTCAATAAAATTACTTTTATGCACCCATAGAACCTCACTATTAATCAATAATCTACAGTTTCCCCCTCCTTCCTCATTGACCCAGGCGCTAGAGCCATATCACGTACCAAATTGAAAATCTGAAGCCTTGAATAACTTGCCTACATATCTACATTTACGGCCAAGAAGTAAAAGAGCCAATCAAGGCCGAAACATTGAATAAACATTCCTCTAGCATCGTGGTGTTGGATCCTCGGCCAATGAATGCCACAGATACCAATAGTTTGATTCTAGCTGGGAGAAATCCAATAGCACCATGTTAGATCGGTGTCAGAGAGTGCGGGATATAAATCTTTTGTTGCCGTAGTATTTTTTTTTTTTTGCTGGTACGTATAAAGAATACTTAAGGCCGGGCCGGCCCACATACAAATAAGAGCCAGAACCAACCCCGACAAACCCAGCTCTAGTTCACTGCTCGCTCAAATCGCCGCCATAGGTTGACCTGGTTAGCGAAAATGGGGTGTATCAAATTAAAGTGGCTGCCCTCAAATGTCAATCCTTTTTGGCTTGAAGCAAAGTTGATGCAGAATACTCTTCTCAATAAATTATAAAACAGCAGCCATGGCCGATGTTCCATATCTTTATAACCAGGTAGCAGTTAGGTACCAATATAAAAATCAGTAAGGGTACGTGTTAATATTAAAAATGGAGACTGTTTCATTGGTCGGCCGTTGTAGGTGCGGAGGAGAGGAAGCTCTTAAGCTTGATAGCAGCCGTTCCTTCTAAATAGTATCCCCCCCAACAGTAGGTAGCCAAGAAGGGCACCGATTTGCTGAGAGTTACCACCGATTATCGATTACTATTTACCCACCAGTAATCACAATATCAACCGAGAAGAGACAGCGCTCAAGTTGAAATTTATGCAAATGGAAGGATCTGCATTACTGGGCGACAGTGTACGTTAGTCTCTATCTTGAATCGAACAAGACGAAAGGCGAATATATGGGAAACAAGACATGTGGCGAGTCTTAAAAGACTCGCCACTGTTTCCACACCTCTCTACTTCTTTGTACCGGTACAACCCAGTACCCTCCCTGTTGCATGCCCCTCTGCATGTACCCATTTCCCATCTATTGCCCTTCCTTCATCCCACAGCTCCTGAGAAGGAGTGAGATTGAAACTCGGTCTTGTGTAGCGCGCCCCAGGGTATTATAAGACGTCTAATGCCAGTTGATAACCGCTGGGTCACGCCAGGGTATCTTACAGATCGAATCGAGTGGCTTTGAATGTATATACTCAAGATAATCTAGCTTGTGTACTATGCAAGAGCAGAACACAGTGACAAGGTCCGCGGGCACACTGGGCGCGAGTGATGGATTAAGAGAGAAAAGCCGATAAGCTGAGATGTGAAAGCCATTCAACATCCAGATCAATGCTCATGATAGGTGTCATTGTGCACGCTCTACCCCAAAAAGAAGAGAAGTGCCGTTCCATATGGATCACACAACATCACTCGAGCCCAATACATCGCACCCATTGTCCAACCACAACCGCAAAGAATTCTCTATAAAAGGCATTGGGAGCCCTTGGCCTACTGGTAAGAGATTGGGATATTTTCTGAATTCACCACCGCTATAGCCGCATGAAGGGATCAAGTCCAGCAAACCCCTTGTGAGATCGGTTGGTGAAACGGCCGGAGAAATTGAGTAAGGAATCTTTTCGTAGCTCTATTTACTTCACATATTATTCTTTTTGGGAGTAGATTATGTAGTAGGTAGGGGTCGGATGAAGAATCTGTATTTGCGCGTTTCTACCGGGCAAACACTAAAGATGCCCTCCCTAGATACAGGGTTGGGTCTCTCATGGTGCGCCCCAGAAGTTCCACCTCCGCCTACGTACATATGTATACATTTAATTACCCATACCACATGATCACGAAACCCGTACGTACATATCAATAGAAACATGTATTCCCTGGTCATGATGGACAAAGCTATACCGCCTAAATTAAAACCTGAGGACACTCTGACTAACACGAACATAGGGCGAACGTATCCAATACGTGCTCTACCCCCCCCCCCCCCCAACAATGAGAAAAGTAGTACTTGAATAGTGCCAAATATGATACCTACAGCTAGTATTATTGACAAGGCATGCTATCTCGGGTTCTCAGCTCAATCAAGGCCTAGCAGTAGTGGGGACGAGTCAAGTATGCTCGAACAGGCGCCCATGATCAACGTTCCCGAGATATGAGAGCTATGTTAACATGTTGAATAAGATGAAGCGCAATTGTTGTCGTAGATCGTTGGTTCGGATTTAACTATTTATAGACCCTTTGAGCAGGAAGGGAATATGTGGGATTCTCTAAACTATTATAAAACGTCATCTCATGACGATTTTACACAATGCCAGTACTAATCATCTCAAGCATGCCCATAATATCTTGATAACTTGTCATGGTTCTAATTCTAAATCATAGTCACAAGAAGTGCAGTTCCTATAAGGCAAACAGATCAAACCGATAGAACCCCCAATTTGCTAATTAAAAAGGCTTCATAGATCGATCCGAGTGGACATGCGAGCAACGCTTCCTACAGCCCTAGAAATGCCAAGCCGTCTTAGAAGATCATCTAGTGGAGGGAGGACTACTATTTGCGGTATTATTGTAACAGGCGTCAACTATACTAATCGCCGAACTAGGGACTTGCAATTGATGGCATGCATATCAGGGCTAGTCCGGCCCACAATACTACTCAGGTCGTGCAGAAACAAGCTACCGGTGGCATTTATATCCTATGAGAGACATACTTCGTCTTGCTTGCAATTGAGAAGGATTAATGCCAATCGTGCCTCTCAAAACACACTAGCCTGATCAACTCCTAGATTACTATCTAGATGTCATGGTAAATTTAGAGTTTCTCTTGGCTAGACACCCAGTCAAAATCAAAAATAATAATACAGCGTATACACGTTCAAACGCAGCCCGCACAACCACCTAAGCCCCGCGGTCAAGCCAGGCTGTTTCTGTACAAAAACTCGGCTCTCGAGGTCCAGTCAGAGCTTACCAGAGCCAAGTCCGAGTCTAAGCAATCATATCTTCTTTCTGACATGTTTGAGAGCGTGAGAGAAACCGATGGATGATGTTTGCCCATATATAAGGCCAGGGTGCACGTGGAAATCCTTGTTTTAGGACGAACGAGAGGATCCCGCCGCCACCTCCCCTAACAGAATACAGGGCTAATCTTCATAACCCTATCCAGTGGTAATACATCCACAATTATACTACGTCGTCTATCCTCTCTCTTATAGTCTAGTCTAGTTTAAGACCTCGAACAATGTTCTTGAGCAGACGAGTGATCGCCTGTGATTTAAATACATCCTTAGACTTATCGAGATTTTTAAATTCGCAAAAGAAAGGCGTAAGAATAGAGATTTAGCCTCATGGATCAGTGAGTGATAACTGAGCTGTTTGAGAGGGTCAATTGCCCTTCGTGCTGCCGTTGTTGTGCGGGAGAACTCCGGAAAGTGTTTGTGTATGGCGGTGACGAAAAACCACTAAATACCCTCAAGGATCCGAACCCCACCTTTAGTACAAAACATATACATGTACTTGGCTTCTGGGATGCTCCATTTATTAGCTATATTTGGGGGACTTCACAAGAACACGTATCATTCACGTAATTGCCAACTATTTTCTGAGTTCAGAGCATTTACCTGGACTGGACTGGGCTGGGCTGGAGGACAGAAATGGAATAGTATAGCTAAGAGAGAAAAAGGTGATATTGGAGATGAACAATACTTCATAATACCACCTACCACCCCAACAAAACCCAAAACCACATACCCAAACCCTCCAAAGTAGCTCCGGCCTTCCCACTCGCCGCGCCAAACACCGACAAAGAAGTATGTTTTGGCCAATATTCCACGTAACACGCATTAATATCAGATGGTTTGTTACAGAGACGGAGAGTCGCAGATATATGTGCGGCCTATCAGACGGTAAGCCCGCTAAACGGGTAACTGCACTACTATTTATTCCTACTGCCAAAGTTTGCGGGCGAGGAACCATTAATCCCTAGCAGCCTGTCGATTTACCAAAAGGGTGTAGATGATGTGCAGACGCCCCAAAAGTATGTCACATTTAAATAGAGAATGTTTTTTTTTTTTAAAAAAAAAAAGTGGTGAAGTTGGCGGTTTTAAGGTATGCATAATGGAGCAGATATATATTTTCATATCGATGGTCAATCCCGTACACATCCATAGTCCGGCAATGATGAATTACACCCCGGTTGCAAGATGGTCTTTTTCACTGCATACAACAGTACAAAAAAAACATCTTTTAACCCGAGTTAGAGGAACGCAAGTGTTCATCTCCAACACTTTTGTTTTCGCATCACAGGGTATCACTCGCAATCACATGACATTTTATGGAATATCCCAAGTGGGTCAATTATCCTCCTAAACCATCTCCATATTCACAAGACCTTTGAGCGTCTCGTATAGACAAAAGAAACTTTCTTCTCAAACATAAAACACCATGTCAATGATCAAAGCACTCACCGAGCCCCAACACCACAACCACACCACCACCACCCCAACAACTGTGCCACCAAACCACAAGCTACACTCCCCCAAACGACCCCACCCCGAAACCCATTCGTGGGGTCCACATCTCGGGTGTTTGTGAGCAGAGGTTAGCGTACGGAAACTCTTATCTACCCTCATCATATTTACTTTTTCCGTCTCCGCCGCCCCTCCCCTCTTCCTTTCTTTTTCCTCTACAACCAGCTAGCAGCACTACCACTGTACGAGGAGGGGGGTGGGAAGGGGGAGAAAAAAAGAAAGAAGTTTCAACCCCTTGCGTTGCGCAGTGGGGATAGCTTGTTTGAGATCAATCCGTTTCTGATCAGCACCCGGTCGATCCAGGAGCTGGGGTGTCGGGAAACTCACTCGAGAGTGTATGGCCGACGCTCGCCCGTTTACCCCTCAGTTGCCAATTGTGGGTTGCAAGTGTGGGATAGAGGCTAGGTCTGTGTGATAGATAACCCACGAAACCACCGATCCATGAAAAGAACCGGTTTTTGAAACGGTGAACGAGAGGAGGAAGGGGGGGGGGAGGAGAGGAAATGAGAACCGTCCGTAGAACCGGGGAGAAGGTTTCCAGTCTGATCATACAATCTGGAGCGAGGAGATAGGGCATTTCAGGCCAGTGTGCGGCGTAAAAACGTATATACGTAACTCCTATCGATCACAATTGTAAAAAGACTTTGCAGAGTCAATTGAATTGCGGGAAACCTTTACGAGGTTCCCCCCTATCGATTCCCCTGGAGAAGGACGGGTTTGTTGCAATTTTCAAAACCAGACTGTGCGTAGACCGTCCTCCTCTAGCTGCTGCACGTACTAACCCTCAAGTACAAGTATGCAGTTGGGGTTTTTGTTTTTTTGTTTTTGTTTTTGTTTTTTGTTTTTTGTTTTTTGTTTTGTTTTGTTTTGTTCGCACCGTGGGCCAACTTGATTCAATGGATGTGAAATTGCAAGCCAAAGAGCTTTCTTTACGACGTTCGTATCAAAAGGACTAGGTTACTGTGTTCCCACAGTATTTACCAAATCTCAGAATAGCTCGTCGAGACATCTAGGTTGGAATTCCCTGTGCAGCCACATCTTCAATGCAGCACGAGGAATTTTTTTTTTGTGCGCCCGTTGTATACGATAATAGTAGGAGGAGAGTCGTCGAATCGACTCCTGGACCAACAGCAATCCAACGATTCGAGACCCTTTCCTTGTGTCGATACGCCCCTCCCTCCTCTCCCCGCTCCCATCCCCAACAGAAATTAAACCACTATATGCAGGAACAAAAGACATACATTACATCACGGCAGTGTCAATTATTCACTCTTTCTCTCCCTATGTAATGTAATTCCGTTATGTCGGCTCCCGATATTAGTTTACATTTGGCCCCTCATGTACCTACAGCTTTGTATTCTTTTTTTTTTTTTTATTCTTTTTTATTTTTATCTTTACTTTCCCACTATATGCAAGGCTGAACAAAGTACACCAATCACCTTTTACCAACCAACCCCAATCCACCACCACCACCACCACCACCACCACTAACATCAGACATCCCATCGACAATCAGCCACCGGTGGAGAGACACCTCCCAGAGGAGGGAGTCCATTGACGGTCGGTTCCCTACAACCCCATCCATTCAAACACTCCATCCCATCCATCACGTGCACATCTCAATGCTAGTCAGTTTTTGTACTCATCCAATAAGATTGCGTTCCGAGTATCTGCTCAAGACGGGATTGTTTATGCGTTTCCAGGTTACTGTATCCGGCCGTGGGTGGAGGCGGGGGGAGCCATGGTTGCGGAGCCCTCAGAACCAGTGATTTGGTGGTCCGGCGCGGGCGCTCGTGATCGTGGGCGAGGAACTAGTAGTAGTATTGCGTATTACATACATAGTTACTGAGTTATTTCTATTCCTCCTCCTTCCTGGCGGGGGGAACGTAATGCAATGTAATGGATGGGGGTGGATGGATGGATGGATGGATGGGTGGATGGATGGATGGCCATGGCAAGTTCCCTCACACACAGTGAACAAGAAAATGGGGCCCAGCTAGCTGGTGGGGGGGGGGGACTCGATTGGGTGCTGAGCGATACGCAAAGCAAAGTATGGTACTACTACTACTACCTTACTACAGGGCCTAGATTCAGCGCTCTTTTCCGCTGGGAAATGGACGTAACTTCTATAAGCAAAAAAAAAAAAAAAAAAATCATATGCCGGCGAGAGAGAGAATTATATGCCGAGTCTGATATATGCCGACACCAGCTGGGAGGAAGGTTCAGCAACTTGTGGTAGCTGAGTGAATGAAGTGAAGCAAAAGCCAGAGCCGAGTAAAAATCCTCGATTTCCAAATGTATATGCTTATATAATTCCCAAGTATCTGCGTAACTATATGTGGGTACATGACTTTACAAAAGTCCAAAATAAGTTTTTTTTTTTTTTTTAAAAAAAAAAAGAGCCTATAGTTACACTTTGTGCAGCGTGGCCGGTATATACAGCTAGGATAGCTAGGCTATCTATGTAGCTACAGTAGATACTACATGTAGCTATACGCTCCCAATCGAGCAGCACTTCCATCCAGATCTAGGCGGCCCAGGTACCGACCTCGGCAAGCAGCACTGAGGATGGAGATAAAGGGCTGAGTGGCCGAATATGCTCGGGATTTCTCCAGCCCAATTCTTTTTTTTCCTTCCCTCCCTCTTCTTTCTTTCTCGTGTATTACACCATTTGGCAAGCTGAATGCCATGCTCGAAACCACACATATACGGAAATTGGCATCTTCTCCCGATGGGGGAAACGTACAGACAGGAACAGACAGCTCCAATGTGCCGACTGGCCACCACCACTACCACCACCACCACCACCACCACCGGCGGCTGAGTGAGTTTAAAGAACGTCCGCTAATTACATGTAATGATTAATGGTGGCCGGCTTTAGCTCGTCGATATATCGGGATCGAACGTTAAAACTGCACTGCACTGCACTGCACTGCACTGTTACCCGTCCCGTCTATCTCTCTCCCTCTCTCTAGGCAGCCATCCATCCAGAACACTCTCAAGCTCTCATGATCCAACAGCACAGCACGCTCCAAACTAGTTGGCGCCGTCCTAGACTTGCCCCAGTTGGCCCCACATTATATACAACAACCACAAAAAAAAAAAAAAAAAACTTACATGTATCCATTTGAATTTGACGTGACCGTCAGAGAGAGCTACATGTAGCTAGAGCAACCAACGTATACGTATGTATCCTCACTGAGGCCGTTTTCAAACCCCGATGCCGTGGCCAAAATACCCTCCACCTTCCTATCAGCGCCGCCACCCCATAGGTAGGTAGGTAGGTAGGTAGGTAAGTAAATACATGTAGATAGGCACCAGCACTACAAACCTACCTACCTACCTAGCGAGATACAGTACACCCATCTTAACCCATACATACATACATACCATACCATACCATACCATACCATACCATACCATACCATACCATACCAGCCTTGACATGAGCCACGCACGACGTCTTAATCCCCATGACCACACGATATCAAAAATTTTCCTTTCAATGCGGAAAAAAAAAAAGTTATCTCACAAACCCCCAAAAAGCAACAACAATCATTATGTATCTTTTTCTTCTTCGCTCCTCCCACCCGAGCGAGACCAGACCAGACCACTCCCCGCCCCATGATTGGCGACCCCCCATTCTAACCCTACCGGTGGGTGCCTTGCCCTGCTGCCTACCTACCTTACCTACCTTCCTGCCCTATCTATGCACATGAAAAACCGCACCTGGTCTTTTCACAAAAAAAAAAAAAAAACGAAACCCACCCCCCCCCCCAACCACCCAAAGCTAGCCCTCAACGTGCAATAAATTAAAGTGTAAATTTTTTTTTAAAAAAAAAAAAAATCAATAAAAAAACAAAAAAAAAATAAACCCCCCACCCCACCCCGGATACCGGCGGTCTACGCTTCTTTTTTTTCTCCCCCACCCACTCCCCGCGCTAAAAACGGCGTGTACGTTACCACCGAGTGATATTCCATGATTGGCCTAGTTTTATTGTGGGGGGGGAAATCGAAATCACGTGGTTTTGGGCCCCCCCCTCGAACCTCCTAAGCCCAAAGGGAAGGAAGGGGTCGGTTCGTCCACGAAGAAAGAAGAAGAAGAAGAATACATGCGTAGTAGATACAGCTTGGTTGCAGATAACGTAACGGTAACGATGCTGGGGGACGTTTGAGGGGGGGGGGGGGGTGAGACAGTGAATCTGGATCAGAAGCTTAACGGCCCGGCATGGTGGAGGAGGAGTGAAGGGGGTATGGTATGGATGGAGATGGCATCACCGCGACTAGGGGAGGTGGGAGGGCAGGGTACATACATGTATGTACGTACTAGGTACTCTGGTCTGGTCTGGTCTGGTCTGGTCTGGTTAGCCATGGGTGGGTGGCTTCATGGACCATAGTAACGTGACTGCTAGCTCAGTACTCTACTGGCATGGCATGGCATGGCATGGCACCTTCTCTACTCTAGCTAGAGTAGAGTAGAGTAAGTAGATAGATACATGTAGTAATTGCCTGCCTGCCTGCCTGCCTGCCTGCCTGCCTGCCTGCCTGCCAGTGAAGTGAAACCCAGTAAGCAAGCAAGCAACGTTCCTAGGGCACGTAGAGTATTGTAAGCCGATCGGATCAGATCACTTTACCCCCTCCCTCCCCTCCTCCCCACAAAGCCAGCTACTTGGGTGAAGATCCCCTCAGTGCGTGCGTGCAGTGCAGTCAGTGCCTTCTACCTACCTACCTCTAATCCGTCAGTCAGTCCGTCCGTCCGTCCGTCCGTCCGTCTATCGCGCCTACGTACCATCCATACCAACTGATTGGCAAAAAAAAAAAAAAAAAAATAGCCTGCACAGATCTGCGGGAACCTCCGGTCCGGTGGGGCAATACACACAACAAGCTAGGTCAGGCCTAGAAGGCGCGGCGGGGATCTAGAGTACTATACTAATCTCGGCTCCATGACGAAGCGGAGGTATCCCTCCGGACGTATCTACCTATTCCCATGCATTCCCAGCTAGAATCCCCAGACCCTGGCCATCAATATCTCTCTCTCCCCCCCCCCCCCGGGACGAAAAGGTGGGGGTTTACTATTCACATAATGTTGATGGATGGATGGGGGTTGGACGGACGGACAAGCCTTGCCTAGTCCGTCGAGTGAGTAATCATGAAGCAAAGCAATAGCTCGCTCGGGATCAATCACACTGTCAAAGCGTGGACAGTGCGAGGGGAGGGATGGATGGATGGATGGATGGATGGATGGGGATGACACGTGGTGTAGGGGAGGAGGGGGGCCTCTAGCTAAACATGTAATGTAGTGTCTGGAGAGTAGTCCCGGAGCTTGTTGCGTTTTTTTCTGCTAGTAATGAAAGACAGACCAGCATTATTACCCCCCCAACCCCAACCCCACCCAAAGTTCCTCCCAATCCCTAATCCCTACAATGTACCTAAGGCCCCGGCTAGAGAATCCCTACCCTACACCACCATGTCTATGCTCTGTATATGAATATGAATATGTATGTGTATATGTAGGTACATGTCCTACCAGTTACAGAAGGGAAAGACAGGACAGGATTACGTTTACAGGCAGATGGATAGACGGGCCGTAGTTACATGGTACGGTCCAGAAGGTTGAGATTGCGGATGATTTGCAAGATGGACGCTCACTCGCACACGCGGGGGGCACGGTCAGGGAGACTAACATTAATTACAAAGTGCGTGCTCTCCAGCCGTGGGGAAGTACATGTTGGGTACATGTACGAGTACCGGCGCGAAGGAGATCGCCCATTGATAGTCAATAGATACTTGTATGTTGTATTTTATGTTGTAGTAGTAGTATTAGTAGTAGTAGTGATGGTGGTGGTGGTGGTTGTGGTGGTGGTGGTATTATTAGTAGTGGTAGTGGTAGTAGTAGTGGTGGTGGTAGTAGTGGTGGTAGTAGTGGTGGTAGTAGTAATAGTAATAGTAGCACATGATGGATATATAGAGCTAGATAGCTTAGAGCATATAGATTACCTATTTCATATTTACATGACCCAAAGTAGAGCTGGATGGCTACCAGCGGATGTATGATATATCGATGAAAGCACCACCACACCACCACCACCACCACCACCACCACCCGTAACCACGATGATGGGTGATGATGATGACCTTGGCGCGACATCTACATCCATATTCCTCACCCCAGCACACTCGTGACTTCACCACCATGCATGATTGCCTCCTCCGCCACGTGCGCGCGTTTCTCGCAGCTCCTCTCGGCGCCCGCCCCCAAATCCAGCCAAGAAGCCGGAGTAGGGCGTCCGGACCGAACCACACGGACGTTAAGGCTCGGGAATATACTCTACTGGTTTTTATTTCCTTTCCGGATACAGACTCTACTGCTTCCTCTTGGGGGGCATTCTCGCAGCATAACCCCGCGGGGATTAGGTAGGCAAGGCATGTGTTGTATACGTACTCTTTTTTTTTTTTTTTTTTTTTTTTTTTTGTAAAAGGTCCATTATGTATGGTGGGTGGTTGTGGTGGTTGTGGTGGTTGTGGTGGTTTTGGTGGTTGTGGTGGTTGTGGTGGTTGTGGTTGCGGTGGTCGTGGTGATGGTGGTGATGGTGGTGGTTGTTCTTGATCGTATCGTAGACACGGGAATCGTGAGATAAGGGTTGGACTAATGCTGGGCTGGTTTTTTGGTGCTAATGTAATGTATGTATCACACCGGAGGATTTATCGTCCAAAGGGCATGCTGCACACACGACGTGTCTCAGTGACCGGAGGTTGTGTCAGTAGCAGAAGGCAGAAGAGGGGGAGGGAAAGCCATGTTCCAGGTAACCTTAAGTCGAACAGTTCAAGGTGAGTGAGTGAGTAGATACACTAGGGTTACAGAATGTATGTATAAGCACTTACGATACTTACTGTGCTGTACTGTAAAGCATCGTATCTCCGATACCTCTCTGTAGGTAGGTAGGTAGGTAGGTAGGTACTCGGCTCTTACTGTAATGTAATGTACGTGTCCTAGGAATGTAAAGCACATACTCCAGGGTACGCGCACTCTATGAACGATCTTACTTTTTACTACTCTGGATTAAGAGTAGGTACGTACGTTGCCAACGCTACGTCTCGGGCAACAAAGACAAGGCAGGCAGAAAAGTTCCTGTCGGGACCTCTCGTATGCAGCACTGCAGCCTCCCTTTTCCTTTCCATTTCCATTTCCATTTCCATTTCCATTTCCCTTTCCCTTTCCCTTTTCCATCTCCATTTCCCTTTTCTTTCCTTTGCCTTCCCTCCCATTTTCATTTCTCCCTCCCGTGCACCAGAACAGTAATAATGCCCCACCTCGCAGCTGAACTTTCTCCGAAAGAGCGGTAGAGGTACATATGGTAGATGGTATCTTATCCCCACCCACCCAACCCAACCCAACCCAATCCAGGAGATCTGAGCCAAGCAGAGTAAAAAAAAAAAAAAAAAATATATATATATATATCATTCGGCGAACCCTAGAACTGGAAATCCTGCCCCGCCAGTAGGTCCGGGCCAAGCCCCCCCATCCCCGTTCGCGCATCCACAGCAACAACCAATCGTCGCGATACGAGCGAGACGGACATCGTTTGAATCTCCGAAAAGAGAGAGATATAATTGTAATGCAACGAGCAATTTGAAATACTCCCCCCCCTCAGATGCAAGTTTATTTGGTCTAGAGTGCAATGTAGTGTTGTGGGATGATGATGTATGTAAATTCTGTACTGTATGTACATGTATAGTTACATATGTAGGTATGTGGTATGTGGTATGTAGGGTTCATCGTTTACAGTATTGTACTCCATATCCTATCACTTCCCCACCTCCACTACACATCACATCACACCACATTACACGCACCACCCACAAAGAAAGCACCATCGTCCGTCCCATCATCATCATCGATATCATCATCCATCCTAAGCCCATCCCGTAGTTGTAGAGTTATGTGGTTTATGCACGCGCGTACACATCGGTACCTACTGATGCTGCTGCACTGAACTGCACCCACATCCACTTCCCCAGCCAGCGGGAGTCCCAAATCTGAAACTCCGCGTAAAAGCAAAGCAACAACACAGAGATCCGGAGGTTGCCATGCCGATTCCCACAATGCCACTCTCCCCAACGCCCGAGTGAGTGAGTCCGGTCGCCGGCGGTGTAGTGGTGGTGGTGGTGGTTGTGGTGGGAGCGGCTGGGAAAGGGAAAGGCAAAGGGAAATGGTAACAAAGGAAAAAGGGAAATGGTAACAAAGGAAAAAGGGAAATAGAAGGAAAGGAAAGTCATCAAGCGAGAAAGTGGGGCTGGAAGGGAAGGGAAAGGGTTTCAATGCGGGGGAGCCCGTTCTCACATTCACCGGGTGAGGGTGAGGGGGGGGGGGGGGGCCAGTTCCCGCCCTACTCCCCCATACATGTACCCATACCCATACTTGGTTAACTTTGCCTTACTTTATTATTACCCGAGTCCAGTCCATGTCCATGCTACTTCTACTCTCCGAGAAAAGAGATACATGTAGCCTAGCTGGAATGTTCTGCGCGCGCGTATATGTACCGTACGGCACCTCCGGGGAGGGGGGTACCGAAATGCAAATGCAATATGCGTTAATTACATGTAGGATACTCATCTGCTCTCGAAATTAGTTTTAGATTCTCTTGTTATCTTATTCTTGAACATCTTATTTTTTTTTTATTTTTTTTCTCCCCCTCTCGGGCGTTAATGTTATTATTATTATTATTATTATTTGCGCTGTTGTATTTTTATTTCATTTTTTTCGTTCCCGACATTCTGGAATGTGGTGGCTGTGTGGGGAAAAAGGAAGGGAAAAGGGAAGGGGGGGGGGGGTGAGTTGAGTTGAGTGAAAGGGAATGTGTCTGTTTTGGTCTTGGCCCCCAGTCAGTCAGTCAGTCAGTCAGTCTTAACAAGCGCCCGCGGTAACACAACACAGCCTAAACAAGACCCAGATCAACTCTAGCATGCAATTCTAGACCATGCTATGATCAACGAGCGAGTGCCCGTCGAATTACATTAATGATTTTGATTACAAGAACGTACCGCGGCCGTGATTATAGAGTAACAACGATCATGCGTGTTTAGTCTAGACATACATGCCAAACAGCCAAGAGGAAATGAATGAATGATGCACCCACCAATACACCGGTTTATACCGAGCGGAATTCAAGGGGAAAAAAAATAAAATAATAAAAAAAAAAAAAATAAAAAATAAAAAAAATAAGCGCGCCCTCCACCAACACAATCCATCCCATAGTCTTCTAGAACAACATGAAACGACGAAAACCAGGTTGCCGGCTGACGTTCAATTTCAAGAGCCGCCAGTTCGGTTCGTAATGACCCAATTCCTTGTTCGCCCCCATGCATGCATCTCTATTCCTGGCTCCTAATATGTACACATGCAGGCTGTGTGTCGCTAAGGGAAAAAAAGAATAAAATGGAAAAAGATGACTGGTAAGTGTACGTGAGAAAGGGAACAGAAGAAGAAGAAAAAAGAAAAAGAAAAAAAAAAAAAAACGACGCAAGAACAGACACTTTGAGCCAACACATTCCGCTACTTGTGTAAATTACTGATGGCTTGAACCATGATGAGGAGATACAAAAACTAAATAATAATCAGGCCGCCTTACATATACCCATACCAACCATGAGAACGGGAAATAATCTAATGTACATAAAATAATAATAATAATACTGGATGTCTTGATACCACCAAACCGGCCAGAATAACCAAAAATTGAAGAAATAAACAACCGTATCTTTACTCGCCTATAAATATTCCGAAATGAAACGAAACTTAATGTGAAAAAGGAACAAAAGAGCCCAAGTGATGAAGCAAAAACCCATGCATGTCAAAAGAGTTAAAGTGTAGTAAAAAAAAAAAAAAAAAAAGGAAAGAAAAAGAAAAAGAAACTATGAGGCACAAAATATAACCGATAGATATAAGCTTCTTTTTGGAAATGGAATGTGAGAAAAGTAAAGAAAATTCAGCGCGGAATGTTGACCCGATTACCGAAGGGCCGTGTTTGATCCAAGAAGTAATGAAAATGCGACTGTACAAGGTCGATGATATTCAAGCTGTACCCAATAAGGCTACATTACTCAGATATCGTCGTCCATGAGACCAGTTCTCCACTAGTCCCTCTTCTAAATCCTACACTCTCATCTCGATAAATCCCTCCGGAATCCCACGACGCCCTAATAGCTCCTTTTTGTTGGATATCCACGTGCGCCTGGCTCCCGAACCCCGCTGAACGACAAATGAAAGATAAAATGCAATGTGGTGGAACGAAAGCCAAAGTAACCGTCGTAGCATGACACCAAATAAGAATCGGACCCCTGAAAACATGATATATAGCCAAAACGCTCAAACCCCAATAATCAAAACACAATGCCTTTCAAGGAACATTAACATCACTTGATAGCTGTACTGGCGGTCCAGTTCCAGAACCTGGTTCCCTGTCCTCAGATGTTATTGGACCGTGCGAGTAGTGAACAACTTGTGCTCCTGCAGGGTTTGCCGCTGTGGGATTAGCTTCAAGGTAGGCTGCCATATCCCAATTGCGTTGTCCGGCTGGGGGCGGGCCAAGCGGTTGTTGCGCATGCCACATGTTACCATGCTGGCTCGAAGGTGGTGGAAGAGCCGTATGAGGCTGTAATTCCTGGCCACCGGTGCGCTGTATTGGCGGCGAAGTTGACAAAGGGGGTTGCTTTAGGGAAGGCGGGCCAGCTGTGCCAGTTATCGAGGTGGAAGGCCCTGCAGATGATTTCGAATCTGTAGCAGATGGGGGCGAAGGTCCGCGAGAAGGGGGGGCATCAGAAGGTCCCGACTTTGTGGATTCACCGGGTCCTCCGGGGTACGCGGAGCCCCCGGGAACAGCGGCAATCACTGAGGCGGTTGAGGAGTAACTGGCAGACTGCAGAAACAATCAGCGAGAGAACAAAGAACGCAGTATCGGTAATTTACTTACATATTTGCCAATGATCTTCTTCAACGCGTGGGTTAGAACCGCCCATGGGAATACTTTCACGTCCTTCTCGATATTACGAGGCTTGGGGTTGGGGAAGGCCATGATGAGCTTGAAAAAATTCTCGCTATCTGGCTTTGCCTTGGAGACTGTCAATGGCTTGCATCCTTCTAAATTTCTTCGAATCCTATTCTTCTCCTCCACCGTGAATCGGACAGCAATTAGAGACTCCAATAAGTAAATGCAATCCACGCTAGTAACATAGCATTCCCGCTTTTCCGCCCACCAAATACAACTTATGCAGATACTATTTGGCTGTCTTTCGTTCGGCGCAACTGGGCGGAAGGTTGTATGAATCGTGCTTCCCTTCTGTCGTCGCCAAAATTGCACAAGTCGTCGTCTGTTGTCCCACTCTTCTGAAGTCCAGTTGTGTGCCATGTCGTTCAATTCTCCCTGGATCTCAAGGAGGGCCTTGTGAGGGTATATCCCATATGGGTTGAAACCGGATCCGGTTCCACTGGGTCCTCCTTGAACAGCCCCTGGGGCGGCGTGCGTAGACTGCTGAAGAGTTGAGGTCCTAATGAGAGTAGGATTTGGCGTATTTGAAGGAGAAGGTAATGAAGGAGGCTGTTGATCTTGAGGCCCATCATTCCTGATAGATCTCCCTGATGGTACCGCGGATGTCTGAGCACCAGGCTGAACGGGGTATGGCTGAGCCCATGTCTGTCCTGGCTGAGTAGCCGACTGTTGAAGCCCGTCTGTAGAGTACGAACCGTAGGTATAGTTGCGCGGGGGTGATGTCTGTGGCTGGTATCCAGGAGCATGTGTTGCTTGCTCGGGATGGTCGTACCCAGAATAGATACCATAAGCTCTCTCTGTACCTGCATGGGACGCATAAGGTGGGTATTGCCCCGGTCCCTGGGGCTGGTAACCATATCCATAATCCTCACTCTTGGGCCTTATTGGTTGAGTGGAGCGCTTTGCGGGGCTTCTTGTTGTAGAATCTTCAGGCTCCGCTGTAAGCTTGCGCTTGAGTTTTGATGCTCGAGGCGGCGAGCTGTAAGATTGTTGTGTAGCTACGTCTGTGTATGTGAAGGTACCAACATCTACAGTCCCCAGCTCCTGCCCTTCCTCGTCCTCCATATTCATGTATACCGTAACTTGAGGAGCTACCCAGCCCGTTAATGCAAAAGCGGGGGTCTCCCCAGACAGTCGATACATCCCGGACCCTTCGTGTTTGTGAATAGTAGCGCTGCACCTTCGTGAACCAAACATAAACCTAAACTGTCTAGAGTCGGCAGTTAAATCTGTGGGGCAGTGGAGAAAAACGCTAAATGGTGTTCCTTCAACTCCAATCTGAGGAGCATATCCCATTACCCTGGGTATTAATGGCCCTGTTGGATGCTCCTCATACCCCCGCGATGGGTAAGCAGCTTCACCTATAGCTGAAGTATGCTGCTGCGACTGTGAATGGCCGTGAGGGATGTGTGACAGCTGTTGTTGCTGTGATGGTGTTGTATAATGGGACTGGGGAGGATATGATCCATAAGAGGATTGAGGGTTGGGCAAGTGCTGGCTCTGAGGTCTAGTGTCATACTCTAAAACATGAATCAGTTAGTCATGTCTTGAGCATAATTACCGAAATTAGATCTTACCCGGCTGCTGCTGGGGAGATTTTCCGTAGGCCGACATCGACAAGGTCCCGGCCGGGAAGGCTGATTTGGCCAGGAGGCCGTCTTCGTGATGTAGCCCGCTCCGAAAGCTAGGAATGTCTCGGTAGTCGTAGGACGAGTAAGGGTCTCTGGACTGTATGGTGGTCACTATATGTTAGCTAAAAGCTTGAATGTGTTTCTTGAGCAAATATTTGTATATAAAGAAAAATTGCATATTCAGCATGCATGAGCATGCTGATAAAACAAGGGTGTCATTATATATATGCATATATATGAAGCAAATGAATCAATGGAGTTGATTCTAAATTACCTCTTGAACGTGCGTGTATACTGCGCTGAGTGCCACGATGAAAGATGTAGGTGGATGAAATGGGAAGATGTGAGGTCAAGGAGGCAAGAAGAAGGCTGAAGATCTCCTTGCTTTGGGTTGGTATGTAGTAGTAGTGCTAGGGTGGTGGTAGTGGTCCAAGACGAGGCTGGTCAAGCTGGGGTAGCTAGTGCGAAGTAGTCAATAGCGTGATTGTCAAGGGTTCCTGGTGACAACTATTGAAACCGTAATAGATTGCAGTTTATCACGTATTCAAGGGAAGTTGTGAAGAATTTGAGCGATCAAGATGTCAGGCTGATTTGACTCTGTTCCAAATCTGTTATTTGGGTAGTGGGTAGAGCTGAGTGGGAGCCGATCAGTCACGGTATATGTACGACGAGGCAGAGAGACACTCGAAAGAGATGGCTATGCGTAAGAACTTGAGTTAGGAGAGGGAGTCAGTGGCGATGATTAATAAATGGTGGTGGCGCCGAAAGAGGAACAGGAGAGCTGAGGTCGAGGCCCAAACAGGAGCAGAAGCAGGAGGAAGCTCGAGCGACTATGTTGGTGGGTAGTATGTAGGGGAAGGGGGGTGGAAGTAGGGTGGTTGGAACGCGGATGGAAAGGAAGGAGCAGATAGAAGGAGGAAGAGGAAGGGAGGACGATGAACGGGGGGGGGGGGAGAACAAGGTGTGGGTAGGTACCTGGTATGTGGATGATAGGATCGAGATATGTGGGATATGTTATGTTATTTGGTAGAGAGGCTCTTAGCAGAACCCAGACCGAGAGGTAACTCGAATAGTGCAGTAAATACGGTTCTCCGATCTGATCTCGCTCGAGATCTTGGAATCCTCGGAATCCAGGCAAACCTCCGGACTCACACACACGAAATGGATCTACCCGGTATGTATGAGGTATGTATGAGGTACCCTGTGCTTATACACACGCACGCACTCGTATTATTCAATAGGGAAGGGCGGAGAAGATGAAGATGACGGAGATGAGGGCTGTGAAAGTAGAGAAAAGAAAAGAAGAAAACACGGCCACCCAAGAGTTTTTTTTTGGGGGGGGGAGTGGAGTTGTAATATTCCAAATAAACTAACTGCGGGCTCGACAAAACAAAATGAGGGCGGCAGCGGGCACTAAGCGGGCAATCAAGCTGTCTCACCAGTAATAATAATGGTAATGGAGCAAGAATAGGCAATAGCTGAGGTGGTTGAGAGGGGGGGGGGCTAGAGGGTGATAACTAGCTGATACTTTTTTTTTTCTTCTGGCTGCTGCTGTTGTTACTTGCTAATGCTGTTGATGAAAGTGAGTGACGAAAGCAGAGGGAATATTATATGTCTAAGGACCCGAAAAAAGATGGACGCATCGAGCAAGGAGTACAACAGGAGACAGAAACAGTCCGCAGACTACTCTACTTATGACCATCTCCGTTAACCTCTCTGGCAGACAAATAAAAAGACGTCCGCTGCGTAGTCGTGGTACGCAGCAGCTAACTCTCCAAGAGGTTGACTGGCCCGAAAAATGATTGTGGACGTGAGCATCCCCCCAGCCTCTCTTTCCCAGCAATACCCATTGCGGGATGTGGAGAGAAAGGGAGAGCCAGTGTGCTCATTTGCTCATCAACCAAGCCGCCAGAATGGTACCTACCCCTACCTCCGCCGCACCCAAGAAGTAGATCTTTCTTTTTCTTTTCTCTCCCTTGATCCCTCTACGGAAGGAACGAACGAGGGTGTGGTGTTGCTGTAAATACACAGGTATTAACTGGCAAGGATACAAATACTTTAGATCTGGCAAATCCAACCCAGAAACCTTAACCTGCAGCGCATCGCATTGTGCTGCACCTTGCGGAAGAGTTTTCCCTGCCGTATCAAGGCTCGGCGCAGCCGCTTGTTTCCGGCCGCGATATCATATAGATGCAAAAGTACGTAGTAGGTACAGAGATTACTCGCGATACTGTATGCTAGGTATCTATATACCTTAGGGCAGGTAAGTACATGCAATTATATAGTTGTAGAGAAGTTACAGTATAATTTATCTTAGTACATGTATATATGATATATATGTATATGTATATGTATATGTGTATGTGTATGTGTATATGTATATATGCGCAGATATGTAGGTTACAGATAGGGACAGGTAGAGTGCAGGATGTATCATGTATGGTGCACCATATGTATTTTTTTTTTTTGGGGGGGGGGGGTTGTTACTTCTAGAGGCACTCTACTAGTATACACATGGTACATGAAGTGTCCAAATAACCCTAGAACACCCACATCTCTACATGTGTACTGACTACAACTACAACTGCAACTGCAACTGCAACTGCCTACAGCTGTGAGAGCACTTGCATCTGTCTACTGTCTGCTACTGGACTTACTCCAGATAGTATTAAATTAAGGCAGTACATGTAGTTAGGTAGGACATACATCAAGTACATACATGTAGTTAGGTAGTTAGGTTGTTAGGTACGTTCGCTGAGGCTGCCTACTCTCGCGCGCGTCCCCTGTTGCTTTTCGATATGTTGTGATCCCACAGACCGCATGGCTGGGGACGGCCAGATGCATCCTGCCTGGTCGCCGAACGGAATGAATGGGCCAGATGATGTGCGTTTATTCTATCAAATTAGGCAATGATTGACGACGTGCGACAGTAAGTTGCTCTCGGCTGACAAGATGGGTTGCAAGGGTTGCCTTTTAGTCTTACTTGGCTAGCGCCCGAAAGCTTCTTCGCCCATTCCAGTCACCCTTTCGGAATCGGTCTACGTACCTATTGGGATCTGGACACTTTGATATATCTGTATACACGATACCATTATTGTAATATTGTACATAATCATCATCATCATCATCACCTCCATCGTCATCATAATTCTTCCCTTTCCTACTATCTAGATACCTATATCCTATTCTATCCTATCCTAACCTGTTCTATCCTGTCCTATCCTGTCCTATCCTGTGCTATCCTATCTTATCCTACCCATACCTACATACACCTACAACCATACAGTACCCCCCCCTCTCTCTCTCTCTTTTCACCCATCCACCATTCACACACACACCCCCCCCCCCCATAAAAACCCCCATGCACCCGATATTGAAAGTGGACAGAGAATTACCCCAGCGATCGAGTAGCGCTCTTGGCCTACCCAACAGTACTCGTCCGATATCCGGTTCTCGGATTCATCCTATTAAAAATTTCCCTATGTTTAGGGCAGGCTGAGGGACGCTCTGACCTTTTTCCGAGACATGAAAATTTTCAATTATTATGGGCAATGAACATGGGGTAGGCGGTGCTCGAGCTGAGTTTCTGCGGTTTTGTGAAAGTATGTGTCGCTAATGGTTGCTTCAAGCGGGGGTTGCAACGCAAAGGGAATGTCTCAGTTTCCTCAAAGCGGTCGGACCGCAGGGACTACTACTAGGGTGGAATGCAGGAACATGCAGGGGTCTGCAGAAGCTTTTTGGTCAGTGTCACGAGGCCACTAGACACTTCAACTCCAATCAATAACTTGAACTAATCGCTTCTCAAGATCAGATCAGCGTTCTACTAGCAGGGTGCCCAGGAATTGATACCGCCCAAGCAGAAAAGAGCCCGAGCGAGAAAGATAAAAAAAAAAAAAAAATAATAATAATAAAAAAAAAAAAAATAAATAAAAAAAATAAGTGTTGGTGGGATACGAACATGATGCCAGAGAAAAAGGGCCTCTGTTGTCATGATTGCTATCCTCTTTTTGCCTCATGATAGATGATGCGGCTTATCTACTTGCAAGGGACCGGGTGCACATACTTGCGGAAACCACCGCTACCGCGATTTCAGTCATGGCTACCACAATAACTGAGACTGTCCAGAACCCCGCAACACTGGATGACGGGTGGGATGAGTGGTGATATGTAGCAAGTACATGTATCTACCAGGGCTGCCAGGAACAACAACCTATCAACCTGTAAATCTTCAAGGCCTTCGAGGCCACATCCTGTTTACCGACCCTACCGCCGAACCGTTGGTAAGATTTGTTTGCATTTACCGTTCCGTCCCTCTCTACCTTCATCCTAGTACCTACTTTGCCCCATCACTCTTTTCTCTCCCGTTGATTAAAATATCAACCGGTTGATCAAAAGTCATATGACCTCCCGGAGATATAACAGGTTATTATTCTTGAGGATATTACCATCATATTGCCCTATGGTGTATTTGTTCCCTGTTTTGATATATCCCTCAAGAGTATTGGCTTTATATTTTGTTTTTATGCGGATGATGATCATCTTATTTCGGAGACAATTCTTGGAGAACATTCCCTGATCGAATTTGAGTGCCTTTTCCCTCTATATTTCCTTTTATCACCTTTTTTTCTTTTCCTCTTTCTCTTTCGAGAAGCGGCTCGAGTGTAGGTGTGTGTGTGGTGTTCTAGCAGATTTGAACCCTCTTCGGAACGAACCGCAGAGGAAACACGCCCGAACCGTGGAACGGGTTACAGGCTAGAGTCGTTCGTTTATCTCACTGCCCTACGGATAGTATAGCACAGAAACGTGTTTTGTGTGGCGGTTGATGTTGCGGCGTTCGGACTGAGTCGGACGGGCACCGAGAGAAGAGAACGATTGCACGAGAACATCGGTGGCCTAACATATCGGGGGTTCAAACTCGGGACGAAACCCTGAACAGACGCTGGCCTTGAAGATCGTCCCTCCACGAATTCGGCGTTCATTGGCTGTGACCCGGAAATTGCGCTTGAGTCAAAATAAAAAGTAAAATTGTTTGACGGAGTGCCACCAAATGTAGTCGAACGGGCCGCAAAGTCGGGACAAACGAATGACACCGGGTGACGGTCTGATCGACATTGCGCCACTACGCAGATGTCCTAGTAAGCGAGGCGCTCTAATTTGACATGTCTCCCATGACCCAACCTGTCCAGCCTGTCACCTGGCAGCACCTCAAGAGTTGGGTGTGACAATGCTGTGAGTGGACGACTCTGAACACCGACGCTGTGAGGAGAGAGGCAGCCATCCCACTCTAAACCAAGACAAATACCACAATCTCAATACAACAACTCTAAAGGCACCCAGAGCTTTGCTTCCTAAATTGGCAGTGGTTCACGATATTTTTACACGCAATCTATCGAGATCTCATTGGGAGATGCTCATCGATTAGCGGGATCTGATCCCTGTAGTTCATCCAGATCGTGAATGATTGATTGCCAGTCGTACCGGGAAAGAGGGGGGGGGGGGGGAGAGGCTTAAAATTAGGGGATGGTGGGGACGATTCACAGGAAACATGCCCTAACTTCAAACACACACGATACAAAGTGCCCTACATAGATACTTCTCTAGAAGGACCGAATGTGGCATTGAATGTGGCATTACAGACTCACACGAAACCATTGGAGCCATACTTCCGGCAGATGTAATCTGTGTCCCATCTATACGCAATCAACTATAAATATATGTATGTATATTCGCTATCGGCCCCCAAAGCATTTATCGAGGGGGGAAAAAAAGATGCTTTCTTTCCCTGGCCAAGACGGAGAAACCTACTTGCAATTGCTTCAATTGAAACTCTACCCGATTCTTGCTTTTTACTCCTTCTCCTTTTTTGGTTTAATCGGCAGACCTACATAAAAGAACAATCATGGAACGCCTGACTCCTGGCTGGTCGCTCGGTGCTAAGCACCTTCGGGAAAATATCCCGCTATCTGGACTCTGAAATACACTTCGTGGTTTACCAGGGTCGAGGCAAAGGAATGGAGAGAGTGTGGCCTTCCAAACTACTCATGCATGGTGATCGAGGAGGGAAATCCGCGGTAGGCCCGCCTGTTACCGGATGGACGATACCCATTCCTCCTTAGCTTTTCGCTTGATCCCTTCTTACTTACACGTACCCAGGTCCCCACCTCAATATGCACTCAAGCAATTGCTGGCCTCGACTGGTCCAGGCTAGAAATGAGTTACTAGCTACTAGATACGTGTTTTACTGAGAGGCTGCAAGGCAAAAACTGCTGTATAGCCCTTGCCAAAGAGGTACTTTTAGTTACTGTCTATGTGGTGAACGTGGAAGGCAAAATCTCCACGAGCTACAATTTCCCAGGACAGAGGATACCACGTCCTGCAGATGATGTATCCACTGCCTAGTATCACTGTTGTCCACGATGTATGTACCTGTTGTGGGCGATGGAGACGCTGCTGCAGCACAGTGTGATGATGTGTGACTCAGGCTTTTTTGGTTGCTTGGCAAGTTAGCATGCGTGTCTTCAGTTTCCAAGTTGCACCCGGAGATCTCTGGCCTCGTCTCTCCATGTTCCTTTTTGGTTTGAGACCCTGCGGGATGGTTCTTTTCTAGTTGTCTGCATGTCAGCTCATCGTGGGCACTGAGGTGGCGAACCCATCAGTCTGCTCTGAGTGCTCTCTCATGCATTTTGATCATGTCGATATCCATCATCGCTATCATCACGCTTACGTTTTCTTACGCAAGAGGAGGTTATCTAGGAGATTTCACGTCTAGAATCTAAGGTTATGCCCAAGCTGTGTGAGGTGGAGATCCGGGAGTTATCTTCCTAGATTCATAAGGTCTCTCGCCAATCGACCCTTACTCTACACCTAGCGACGGGTAATAAACGAGCTGTGATATAGGTTTATGAGTGGTTCGGAAACAAGGTTTACGGTTCACCTACATTAGTGGAGTTTCTCTAATGTGAGATACCCAAGTACTCTATGCTTGCCGCCTGCAGCTCCTATCTCGGCGTCTAAAGGGGTTTTTTCTCATGAATATCATCTCGTAACTGCACAGGGCTTTTAGAGATGATTGGTGATCGTTGGTTCTGTGATCCTGCATTTTTGAATGGCTGAAACTCAAGGAGAAGTAGCGGAATTTAGATCATATCGGCCAGGATCATACTTGCAATCAAAGGGATACAAAAAAAAAAAAGTGATCATTTGATAACAGACAAGTTAATGGCTAACAAGAAGACGGGAGGCCAAGAGAAAAAAAAAGAAAAAAAAAGCAACTACAAAGGAGAGACAAAGCGGTTATAGAAAACTCACGTCTCAAGGTAATGACCCTTGAGACTCCAGAAACACCCCGTTAGTTTACCGGGACAGAACCGAGAATCATGCCTAATAGGCTACAGGCTAGATGCCAGCGCGAAACAAAACATAATGTGGCTTTTTTTTTGCCTCAAACAGAGACAAGAAACTTCAATCGGAGAATTGAAATCTCCTGCAGCCATCCCGCTTCTGAAAAGAAAGGAAAGAAGGGAAAAAGTGACCTGAGTGATATCTTATGATGCATGTTCCCGCTCGAGCCCACGTCCCAAAGACACTACCATATCTCCCTTTCAACAGTCCACCATTACTATCCTTCTCCCATTCATGATTCCTCAACACAATTAAGTTTCCGAGAAGCTTTGCGAGTTCTTGTCGACGCCTTTCATCATAAATTCATGTTGCATACGCTTCTGGTCTTCCTGGGTATAACTCTTTTGCCTTTGATGAAACAGCTTCCTTTCAAGCCCCTCAACACCACCATCAGATGTTTTCTCTCCTGCCTGACCACTTCCTGATTCTACACCTCCAGCGAGGGGATGACTTCCGAGATTGGAAAATTCGGCACTGTCGTGTGCGTAATTGTACGAAGAGCGACGGGGAATCGCCGGTGCCGCTTGAGGCTTCCCTTGACTAGTGTTCTCGCCCTCTGCGGAGGAGTCCGAGGACTTGATGATTGATTGTGAGCTCCGAGTAGATGGGGCTGCCCAAGAGTAATGCTCCTTGTCGCGAGTGGAGTGAGGGGTGGTGGTAGATTGAGACATGTCGATTTCTTTTTTATTTTTTTTATTTTTTTTATTTTATTTTTTCAGGGAACTTCTCGTGAGATAGAGTTAGAGAATTGGTTGCTGACGAGTGTTTGTGGCGGAGAGGATGTGAACTACGATGGATTGGTCTTTGACAGGATGTCGTGAATCGGATGCTTTTGTCAACAGACGAGAATCAGGTGGAGGTGGTGGCGAGGAAATGCGGGGAAACAATTCTAGGAGCTCGATGGAGGTGGGAAGTGTGAGCTGAGATCGGCAATATCCCTGCACGATGCCGTCTGTCATACAGGAATCGGAGTGATAAAAACAACAAATACGAAGGCCATATTATAATACGTTTGGATCGCGTATGCTCCTTGTGTGAGTGAACAGATTTCATTTTCTGGCTTTATTAGAATCTAAAAGCAGTGAATTAATTCGAACATGCTCTTTCTTTGATCTAAAACCATTCACAATATATCACTCGGACCAGCAGCCCCGCCTTTCTCGGCTGAATCATAACCGGCTCTACATTGATAATCAGACCCGTTGAGAATCATCTATGGCTTAATCGGTTCAATTGATCAAAGAATAAAATTAAAATAAAAACCCCTCTCTGATAAGGCATTCCTGTTGAGGTTTTTCCGGTTGAAATGTTTCGAGTGTTGTGTTGAGCTCCATCTACTTTCCGTTTCCCAACATGCCCAATTACGGACAAGATAGAGCGCAATATGGAAATAGCCGCATTATCAGTGCTATGAGAGCGCGATATGCATGCATTTTATGGCAATGGGTGAACTATAACCTTCTTGCAATTCTTCCGCCATTTGAAAAAAAAAATATGCCGGAGGTTAGGACCAGCCGATATCGCTTTGCCATGCTAATCAGGTTGTTGAGAAGGGTTGGATTCGATCGCCGCAAAACTGACCGGTCCCACCAAGTACATAGCACTCCGAGAAAGCACTCCCAGTGCGGTCGCTCATTGGCGGGTAAAATAGACATCGCCAACCCCACAATTGCATTGGAAGCAACAGCGGAAATTACTTGTTTCGAGCCCCGACGACGACGACGACGACGACGACGACGACTTCTCAAGAAAGAAAGAAAACATTACTATTCGCATGTTGCAAAGGTCTAGAATCTCGAGAAGCAAAGCCAGAGTTTTTGGGCTGTGGAAATTCAGCTCCACCACTATTGTATGGTGTTTCCATACGTACGTCATTTATACCGTCGAGTCGTTCCAAATACACCCATGCCGTGTAACACAGCCGCCTTCTTCCGCCGCGGCGATTTTTTGTCCATCCGATAATTTTCATATGATCTCGAGGATAGGGGGCAAAGTGACAGGTCGGACGCACGCACTCAGAAAAAGGAAATAAATAAAAAAGGAAAACCAAACGAATAAGTGTGCTCCTTAAGGCAGGAGTACATAAGCCCCCGAGTGGAGGATGGTGTGATGGTGGAAGAGAGAGAGAGAGAGAGAGAGAGAGAGTGTGTGTGTGTGTGTGTGTGTGTGTGTGTGTGTGTAGTGGAACGAGCCAACGGGCCAGTAGCTACTTGGCAACTCGGTGGGGTTTCTTCCTCCACAAATGTCTATTTCTCCAAGGCTTAGGGAACAACCCAAGATTCCATCTTCAGTTCGTTTTTCTTTACTGGCCGTTGTATCGGAGTTAGAAGTACCCAGTTTTTTTGTTGAGAATGAGACATTCTTGGCAATGGAAGCAAGGTGCATGCGGCAACCACCAATACCATCACAAATGCTTCTCAACAACACCACTCTCGAAGGATGGGCGAATGGGTATCTGTAATCGGGAGAGAATAAGCATATGGATACATATGCAGGAGAGGCTTTTGGTAGGTTGCAACTTTCATTATTTTCCCATACAAATCCATCATATGTACGTGCAACCGACTAAAAAGCCTCCATGTAGGATCCACAAAACCAAATGCTGGAGGCTGGTTGTTACATTGATCCACACATCTGGTGAAAGTCACAGAGTCACACTGTCACACTCGCTCCACAATTCTATATTTAGACTCAGCCTCTACTCTACACACCGATTTACTTTCTATGGACGCATCTATATCCTTTTCTGAACCAATAACACAAATGTGCATGAAATTATTATGCTCAATAGAGTGTTTTAGTTGATGCCAATTTTCATTTTTCTGCCATACATGCGCTGCTGAAAAATGATAATTTTCTATGGCGAATTATGAACGACAGGGATCAACTAAAACACTCTAATAGTGATGTCTTCATATCATCCGCCACCAAAGTTTCTTTCGTTTGGTACTTGGTGATGTACATAGCTATAAATATTGCACAATATCTACTTAGAACTACATGGCCGCGACCAGAGACGACTCTTGAAGCGCTTGCACATTAAACACAGAGTTTGGTGTCGGCTGCAGATGACCTTTTAGGATATGATAAGCTGAAGTCGGAGATAATGCGAAGCCGTGATAAGCAAAACTTTCGGAATTTACTCCATGGGTGACTGAACCGGTGAGTGATTATCTGTGATGGAAGTGACTGAAGATGGGCGAGTTATATGTGGGTAGTATTAATCATATCATTTCGTAACTTTTCATCTAATCAAACTAGGTAAATGATTGGAGCATATCTATATGATATTCCCGGTACCCTTATCATTGATACGGTAGAACGCTACCCTACGGGATATATCATGTACCTGCATAGGGTAGGGATTATGCCGAGAACCAGTGAACTCTCTGAGATCTTTGAAATCTGATTAGTTGAGGCCAAACATCCGCAAGGGTCCAGTATTCGATTAATTTCTCGATAGCAACGCATATAGACCTTTCCACCCTTAACTTCATGATATATCACTCACTTTTTCATGTCTGACTAGCCAAATATGCTAGTGCGATTAGAGGAACACATGATGTGTAGTAATCGATCTCGTGCCCATCAGGTGCTACACAACAATCAGTGTCAAAGTGCAGGTCTGACTAGAAATGAATCTATAAGACATATCTTCTAGTCACTCTGGGTGTTCCTACCCACGTGTACTCTCTGCCTCCTGCCTCCAAAAATTATTCCCACGCTTTTATTCAGGGAGTATCCATTCAACAATTTTTTGATGAAGCAGAGCTATTCTGGACGGTGGGTATTATTTTCTTGGGGTCCACCAAAAGTATTGCCCCGTGAAGGTAGGAGATGGCTGCCTCGAAACACCTAATTGCCATCACGAACTATAACGGCATTAGTTGGTGTTTGATCAGGTGAGAGCATGAGATCGATATAGAGCCATTCAGTAGAAAGTACACGGTTCTTACCTTACCATGCAATAGATGGGGAGGTTTTGACTAGACGCTTTTAATGTCGCCGGCATATAATGTTTGGTTGTTTTGTTCAAAATTCTTGGCAATAACACCTAAGTGGAAGTTCTTGGCATGGCGGCCGAGGGTCAATGATAGGTACTGCAGACGTAAAATTCATGACAAAACAACGTAGATATTCTACGGAGATAGACTTATGTGAAAATTTCGAAGCCCAGCCTGCTTTACCAAAGCGAAAGCCCGCCCCATCCCAGTATGATTTACTCGGTTCTTTCTTATTGCGCTAGAATATTATAATTAATAGCCTTCATTTATATTAAATTACTACCACAGGTCCGTAGATGTAGTAGCACGGATTTTGAACATGGTTGATACTTGTAGATCCGGTTGAAAGTCTCATGTATGTCGATCAACTAACGAGTAGTTCCCGTAGACCCCTTCCTTTATTTACTACAACAGAGATGATCAACTTCCGTTGAGAAATGACCATTAGTGATCCATAGCACTGATGGGAAGTCCAACTGTTGGTGAATGTCCGGATAAATACACAGCACGTGACAATAACCCAAATCGACTCCGGTTGCTTAGTCAGGCTCCAAATCGGGTAAGGAGGGGTCAATTTAGATGGGGTCAAGGACCGACGGAGCACTTTTTTTGATTTGATGCTCTCATCCGTACTTTTTGTGAAACCTGAATAGTGTGTTCTTCTCCAAGGGCAACCTCCAGTAGGAAACCAGTCCGTTTTCACTCGATGATATATGTCGCACTGCATCAATTGCCGGACCAAACCGTCGGGCCCAGCTAAAATGTCTGCGCCGCGCGGGATGGGCTCTGGCATTTAGGTATTCTGCTCTAAGAGTAGGGTCTGTTATGTACCCAGCCTTCCCACTCCCCGCCTCTATCCTGGCTGCCGGATCCTCGGCAGTGGCAGTGTTTTTTTTTTTTTTTTTTTTTTCGAGTTGGTACATTGTAAGTACCATGTAGCTAGCCAATCTGCATGTTGTAGAGAGAGTAGAGAGTATGCATATGTACATTACATACGGGAGTTATTTCGTTTTATTTTTATTTTGTTGGACTTTATTACGTATGCCATTGATTGAATCCACCTAAATTTGTGTGGATTAGTTAGTGGATTAGATTATTGTTGGTTGGGCTCAAGACTACCTGTAAAAAACTGAAGTCGTATTTTAGCCAGTATGCATGCATGTAGTCGGCCATCCATCCATCCATCCATCAATCCATCCATCCATCAATCCATCCACACTACCATGGAATCCCCCATGTTCAATGGGACCGATTATATGTTTCTCCTTTTCTTTTTCAGCTCATGCATGAACCAGCTCTCATCTTAATCTTGCCTTCTGTATGTGCCCGAAATCACTAGGACTTTAGATGCGGCGGCGAAGTCTTGGCGACCAGAAGCTTACTTTGCCGATGCAGTAAAATGTAGAGACGCGCAAGAAACCACCGATAGTTAACGCTACATGTATCCATGGCATACGAAGAAAACCAAGGAAAATTAATAGAAAAAAAATCCTCTTTACGTACCCCTATCGTGAGATAAAAACTAGTTGCCCATCGGGATCGGGAGTTGTATTTTTTTTTATTTTTTTCTGCACCCTTTCAAGTCTTGCTTGGCTGCGGCCTTGTGATTTAGGCACCAGAGTTTCTAGCAAATCATTGGTCGTGGATCTCGACCGCCCCCAACGTACTGACCCCGATGGAATCGCAATTCATACCTCACAAACTAGTAGCGCCAAATTTCCGATTCCCCGTCCCGTGACCCTTCTGGGTTTACCCCACTCTCCCACTCTCTACTCTGTTCCTCCGGCTCCTTCTCGTAAATATTTATGAACTTGCCGGCCGCAATATGAAATGGTAAGGGAAGTAGTAGGGATGTTGATAGTGCGATGCTGTGCCCTAGGGGGAGGAGGAGGAGGAGGAGTAAACTGGGCATGTGGTTCTTGATGACGTCAGCACAGATCACCGGAAACGTAAGGCGAGAGATTGTGCTCTCCCCCGTCAGACTGAGAAAAGTTAGAATTTCTGGATAGGTGTTTGGACGAAACCTCGTGAAGGCGATAGGAGGGGGGAGTGAGACGCTGTGATGCGCTTGGCATCCTACATTATGCAGAGGAGTGCAAGAAGCCTAAACCTTGTTCGGCCCAATTTAATGTATCTGTGAGGATCCGTCTTCCCGGTTTCGAGATGCAGTGTCCCTTTGGCCTCCCTTTCGACACCATGTTTGTGATATTGAAGCGGATAGGCGCATACATACTTTCACAAGTGCAGATAAGTAATGTTTCAATTCTTGCAAGCGAGCTATGGCTCCAAGCTAACGGATCGCACGAGCATGTTTTCTGGTTCTGATATAGTTATGTTATCCACTAATGTTAATAAGAGGGGTAGGTCATGGGGTCTTATGCTGGTGGATATATTTACGAGACGGTACTTGTGTCGGTATTGGGGTTCTCTTACCTTCTGCGATGAAGCATTTACCTGGGAGGGTAAGGTATAAGTCATGTAGGATCACTCGATGGCATTTGAAATTAGAGTTGGACCACTCTATTGACTCCCAGAAAATAGGGGAAGTCTCAGATGTCGGTAATCTGTACCGTAGACTTACGGCGCTCCCCGGTATAGTAGATCTCAAGGATATGGCTTGGTGGCGCTGTGAGCACCACTAATACAAGAATTTAGGATCAACTACCGGTTTATCATCAACTCGAATCTATAGGATATTTGATCTATTCAAGCTATATACGTATAATCATCTATATCTTTAACACACATATGTCATAGTTGTTCAATGACTACCAATAGTCATATGCGGGGGGGCCTGGCCATAGAATACTATCATGAGATATCACTCGATTATTCAAGATCATTAATCGTGGATCTATAGCTACGAGAAGTGGGTATTATTGCTGCTCTGAAGTTAATAAGGGGATATCGTCGAAAAACCCTCACAAAATACAAGCGTAATTCAATTAACGACGTAGAGCAATGTATACCTGCTCGTTATCGCTAGAGCCCGCTTCCGGGGTTTTTATCATCTTGATATTAATGACGTGTATCTCTTTTTATATACCATAAATCAGTACATTAATTAGCAGGCGCTACCTATTAATGAGCCTTACTAACTAGGTAGTTTGATTATCAGTTAATTTACGACAATTATTATCCGCAAAATCTTGGTGAGCATTCGTTGAAGGGCAGCGCTCGCTGAGGGGAGGGCTGGTTTAACTTTTTTTTCCTTGGCTGTATTAGGCAAACTCTGAAGGGGGTGGGACTTGATGAAAAATAATAGTAGCCTCCTCTTTCCTTTTCACTTTCGTATAGGGGCCGAGGCTAGGCGTGCTGTATAGCTGATTTCAACCGTCGGAGTTGAGTTGGCTTGATACCTCCCTAGGTTGTCTGAGTGTTTGTACTAGTAGCAGTGTGTCCAAACGCCTGGAGCTTGTATTTCAGGCTAGCTACAAGGTAAAAGTTCGGAAGACACCCCACTAGTAGCTGCGGATTTCCGTTGGAGAGATCGTTGTAATTTTTATAGACACATGATATGACCTTCCTACATTTGACATCGATTGCACAGACAAAGTCCCGGGGCGAACGTTCATGAGTAAATTCTGTGCATGTGGTCTTGAGATTGAGCTTCCATAACCAAGATGAGGTGGCTTTGATACCTATGACGCTTTGGACTCCTCCTTAGCTTAAACCCGTATATAGGATCACTCGCTATGACACTGAGCACAGACATCGAGGGTCTGTATCCCTATCTTGCTCACAGATAACACTTCTTGTCTGGAGTTTCGCGTGAATGTAATAAGACTTGCGCTAGAACAATCATTTTGTTAAGCTCTCAGTGTCTAGGTTCGGAATAAGATCAATTGCTGCATATTTGTATTTGTAAAAGATGCGTATATATAAGGTTTTCTTTAGAGATTAGAATTAGCGGCCGTTAAAGGGTGGTTGAAAAGTGCCATAACCGTGGGATTGCATGCACGTAATGGATAAAAGAAAAGAAAAAGAAAGAAAGAAAAAAAAGGGTGGTCGAAAGTTTATAATCGTCGAGTGATTACTTATGATCCGACATGCGAGGTGAGGTGTGCTGTAGTAATTATAGGGGGAACATTTCCCCAGTTTCCACCATACCTCTCTCTGGCTGGGTGAGGTTTAATAAATCCCTGTCCGGTTTGTTACTTTTGGTTGAACGTCACTGACTATGACCCGCAGTCGTTGGGATAGCTAACTCATGGGAGGATATTAGTATTATATAGTATATATTCAATATTATATAAATTACATGGGCTGCATATGAGCAAGATATAACTAGACGAATCTTTGTGTTTGGCAGCCCCTCAAAGACGATTAAACTGTAGTTTTGGCAAAAGTTTCTGACGACTTGTAATTCCTGATATATACTCTCGGGCCAAGGAACTCATATCGAAAAGCCCCTTCCCGATCCCCTCAACCAAGCCCATGCCCAAACACCGTAGTAATAAAAAAATACAAAGGAAAAGTGGTAATGAACGACTGAGTTAAACACTTACAAAGGAAATTTTGTGATTGGTGTAACCATCATGTGATATACGAAACGCCCTTGCCTAGATATCCACCGAAAAACTTAATGAATGACGTAATCAACTATTTGACTGCATCTCTGCCGGAAATCCTCCTCCATATAAGCCGTTTTTATCCCTTCAAGGCATTCTACGCTTTATACAACGTATCAACAAAACCAATTGCCATGGAATTGATGACACTTTTGTTTGGAAGGCTTCCCGCGACACCATAGAGAGCTGCAGTATCTCCCGTCGCTGCCTTCGAAACTCCAGTTTTCTCCCCTCTTAACTTTACCTCCTTCACGGCCTTCTCGAGATCCTCCAGGAACTTTCCTGTCGCAGACACAGTTGGCTTTGTGCATGCAATGTGAATGGCCGGCGGGTCTTGAAGCGCGTTCAAGTGCCACCCAAGCGTATTCATTTCATCTGCAACTTCGTAGATGTTGATTGTTTTCGATGAGAATGAGACTACTGATACCATAGGTTCTCCCAATATATAAAGATCGTGGCCGAGCTTCTCGCGAATGCCGGCCTCAATTGTTTTTGCGGCGCCAACGATATCGCGGCAAGAGGCAGTGTATCCATTTTCACCTTGCGTCATAAGCGATACCCAAGTTCCAGCGATGAGACTTCCAGCGCGAGATCCCGCTAGTGTAGGTGAGGCATAAACACCACCGGGCCAGGTTGCTGTGACAAAATATCCGTATGCCCTGAGTTTCTTAGTGCGGAAGAGGAGTACACTATTACCCTTAGGTGCAAATCCATATTTATGTGTATCACAAGAAATCGATGTAACACCTTTAATCCGGAAGTCAAATGGTGTGGTTGGGAATCCGGCTTTTTCAAGGAATGGGACAAGGAAGGAACCAAGGCAGGCATCGACATGAAGGGGGATACGGCGGCGAAGAGCGATCTTGGAGAGTCCTGAGATATCATCGATGATTCCGTGGGGGAAATTAGGGGCCGAGCCAACGATCTAGGGAGGGTTAACTTCAATTATACAAAGATTATGAGATTGGTAGTATGTACTTACCAAAACAGTATTATAATTGACCAAACGGTTAACCGCCTTTAGGTCTACCTTGAGGGTAACCGGGTCAACAGCAACATGGTGTACAGTGATACCGAAATAGTGGCCGGCTTTGTCGAATGCAGCATGAGCAGTGACGGGAACAATCATTTCAGGCTCCGAAACGCTCCGCTCAACATTCGCCTTAGTCCTTGCAGACAAACAAGCCATTAAGATACTCTCGGTACCACCACTAGTGGTGATACCTCCAGCAGTAGACGGTGCGTTAAACATAGCCAAAACCTAATCGTACGTTAAGAAAGTACTATGATGTCATCAGTGATGGAGCAGTTATATACCATAGCAACAATCTCAGCCTCCATTTTTCTGACGCCTGGAAAGACGTCCGGGTGCAGCGGGTTGGAAACAGAGAACATCCTATATGCCTCACTTTGTAGATTCAATAATTCATCACCGCCGTGGTAGACGGCACCAGAGACATGACCATCCTCCCATGAAGTGTGTTCCATTTGGCTCAACCTTTAACACCATATCAGTAAAACTTCCTTCTCCATCAAAAATAAGATTGAGGTGTAACCCTTACTGTTTCAATTCTTCCTTCGCTTGCGTTTCTGTGAAGCCCTCCTTAGGCAACGCAAGATATCTTGTCACCCCAGGCCCCTTGGGTACAAGCTTGTCCTCAAGCTTCTTCAACGCCTCATCTACCTGCGCTTGAACTTTCCCTCTGACTCCTGGGGCATTTAGGAATAAACCATACGCATATCTTCGCATATAGGCATATCCATCAAAGAGGGTACCAAAGACACCACGACCACGAAGCTTTCGAACTGCACGTCGAAAATGGCGAAGGATGAAATAGGCGAATACAATATTGCGTATTCTAGTTCGCGTGTCAATGAACTGCAGTTATTGAAGAGAAAGGAGTAACAAACAAATCGAGATTAAGGACAATTTGCGGCGACTTCCTAACGGCGGCGGTCTTTGCAGAGGCAAAGTTCCGCAGAGAGACAGGGACACGAGAGGAGCCCGCCATGGTTAGCAATCCTCTTTGGCGGTGGAGTTCGACTCCTGGAGAATGTGTATAATTATTTTCGGCCCTTTGTGTAGATGTTAGCTGGTAATAGTTCGTTTCCTCGAACTTGCTGGGAACAGAATGGTCGACGAGATCAAAGCGGTGGCATGTGCTCCTACCACAGGATTTGTATTGTAAGCCGTTGGCTTGTTTAAGCCTCGGTTCCCGGATGGAGAAACGCGTTCCGCCCACACTCGCTCATTTCAAACCCCGAAAGCTCCTGCCAAATCAAAGGAATCGCCCCATGAGAAGTGAGTGGTAGTCCCCACACATAACATATGCATGCTCTGTCACTCGTTCGAATATTTAGATGTGATTGCATTGAAGCGTTGATTAGTCATCATTATCCTCAGGTGTTTCAAAGTAGGTTCTCTAGCGAGTATCACAATTTCGGTTTAGTCATGGACGAGTTTATTGCGGGTATATTTGAATAGTCAAAGCTAGGATACGGGGAGCAGCTCCTTATATATGTATGATGTGGCATCGTTCTATCTCACAATTCCTATATACAGTAGAAAGACAAAAGTTCTCTACCTGTTACGCCATAGTTTATACTGCATGCGACCATTCTGTACCTAGAAACAAGAATTGAAATGAGCTGCATATAGCAACATGTATACCCAAACTAACCCTAGATATCCCTAGATATCCCTAACTAATAGAGAAATAAAGACAAAGCCTTATTGCCCTGTGCACTACAATGCTGGGCATGTACCCATACATGGTATTTGTTCATGCTCGCCTATGCATCGTTGATACTACCCATGGGGTTTCTAGTGAGCAGTTAGACGACAAGAGTCGAATGACAAGCAGCACTTAAGTAACGGGCTAGAGATACTGGTCTATCTGTGTTCGCCCTCTGCACTCCAGAAGAAAACGATCTATACCTCTATTCTAGACAATGCTCCTTGCCTTTCCTACAAAGTAGCCACTTAGAGTACCTGCTCTGTCAATTGGAGTGATGATTAGAGCGTTTTGGCAACCAACCCCCGAGCCTAAATATTTAGTTCCTGGCTACCAGTTTTTGGTGTGGATAGCCCGCCAAGAGGTCAAAATTTGAGCTCAAAATTTGAAAATGTGTGTTGCCAAAACACTCTATTGTCGGGCTATTATATGCTAGTTGTTATACATAATATTGTGTGTGTGGGGTGGGAGGGGTTCGGAAACTTGTTAAAATCGGCAAAGCTAGATCTCGCGGATGGGGGGATGCAGAAGTTGGGGGATGCCGAACAAGGGTGACGTCTCGCCCGTCCCATCATGTCTGCTGGTTCGGCTCTTGGCGCCAAGCACTTGAACCACCTATGAAGTCAGTCTCTCACCCTTGGTTTTGACCATTACCCCCCCTATGTGGGGAGATAATTATAAGAGGGTAAAGGAGTATAACTCATAAGAGTTTAAGATCAGAATTCCATCCACTTTTATCAAAAGTAGACAAAATTTAATACTACATGTACAGTCACCCTCCAGAAGTGTTCGTGATTCACTCCTAACTTGGTCAATGCGTTATGTGGCTTTGAGGCCGATTTCAGGAACTGAAATGTATCTAAATAATTTTACAAAATCGGCGGGCAAAAACATTAATATCATAGAAGTCTAATAGCAATTTTGGGCACCATTGACTGATTCATGGTTGATATTTTGAACATCTTAGTACACACCTTCATTCTTAGTTTGAGCCGGATATGCCACACTAAATCCGAATCACGAACACTTTTGCAGAGTGGCTGTATGTATCCCTTCGTCTGTCAATTGCTGCCCCCCCATAACAGAGAAACTACATGTATATTTGGATGGATGGATAACGATCTGTTAGTAAAGCCACACTAGATTTGTTTTTCTTGGGGGGGGGGGGGCGTTTTATTGACAAAGGAAGGGGTAATGCAATAGCGATCCGGGTGTAAAGGGCGATTAAAGAAAAGATAACGTTCAAGGCTTGGAGACTGTTCTAATGCACAAGCTGGGACAGCTTTTTGGTGTATGTGGTATGTGGATGTATAATTTGCAGCAGAATAAATGCATGTACCAATAGCTAGAGGACACAGATAGTATGGTGGATGCAGGCTACAACGGATACCATAGTGAAACAGTTCCGACACTGAATTTTGCTAATTACTTTGCAGGGAACATTTTTTCTTACAAAAGCTAACCATAGCAATGTGCGCTGATTCAAGCTCTACCTCACTACTAGTATGGTCACGGATTCTTTCATATCTTTGATGTTAGACCTGAATTAGCCATTGAAACAGATGTCCGTTGCAGTCCACATCCACCGTACATATTTATTCAATATTTTTAGTATTTTGCATTACCACGGTACGTTTAGATTGCTCATTAAGTACATGTATTCCGAATAATGATAGTCGTACGCATCAAAACAGGCTCTTAGGCTCTGTTTCCACTTAGCTGAATACAACCCAATTTGCTGAACGGGATACACACATAGAAAAACAAGCGGATCCTTAGTTTGTGCTCAACATAATCATACCCTATAAAGTGTGCCGGAGTAGCCTTAGATAATAGTCTTGAGTAGGCCGTTACATACTTGCCAAATTTTAAAGTTTGGGATGGTTGCCACCTAACTTTTGGTTATATCTCGTCCTAAACTTAAAAATTTGGCAAGTACATGCGAAATATCGCGTCCCTATGTTCATGACGAAGCGGTCACGTGTCGCTAGATATATCCCAATAAACTACATGTATTTATATTCCAGTATAAAGAAGTTACGAGCGAAAAGGCTCTATATACACATAAATGTATGTATTTGTAAAGATGTATACATGTATGTACACTTTATCGTAACTCTATCGGGCGTCATGTCGTTGTTGATGCACACTGCACTGGACCCTGTTTCCCCACACGGAGAATAGTTAATCCGGAAGTCCAACGAGGGTTAGGGTGCGTTATATTGCATCGCATTGAAAAAAAGTAGGCCATGCATGTGTTTCCACATTTGGTTGGCTGAAAAATTAGGACCCCAAAGTCATCCACCTCCCACCAAGAAGAGTTCAGGAGCTCGGAACTGAAAGTCACAAGCACAACAATTTCATAATGGGAAGATCGCAACCAAATATAATTGTCACCGGTACTCCTGGCGTGGGTAATATTCCTTCCTTTACTCGGCGTAATAAGCGTTTCCTAATGAAATGATATACAGGAAAGTCATCTCACTCTGAACTTATCGCACAAACAACTGGATTGAAACACCTTTCCATAAACCAGGTTGTCAAAGATAAAGGCTGTCATGATGGCTATGATGATGAGCTTAAAACATGGATTGTCGATGATGATAAGGTTTCTATTACTCCCCCCCCAAAAAAAAATCTATCTGGCCTATTGATTTAAAGGGTCTGGTAGCTTCTCGACGAAATTGAAGAGGACGTGATGAAAGGAGGTTATATCATCGACTGGCACGTTTGTGATGTTTTCCCAAAGAGTTGGATCGACCTTGTAGTAGTCCTCAGAGCAGATTCAACAATATTATATGATCGGCTCAAGGGTAGAAACTATCCAGGTATAAGTCCTATGACTCCTTGTCCATCAGCAGCGTACTAAGCATGTCCTCACTCTACAGAAAAAAAGCTTCAAGAAAACCTGGACGCAGAGATTATGCAAGTGATCTTAGAAGAAGCCCTAGAGTCATACGACGAGGAGATAGTGGTCGAACTCCAAAGTAACGATACAGACGAGATCGATAGCAATGTGGAAAGGGTAGCATCATGGTTGGAGCAGTGGAAATTGGATCACCCAGAAGGAGTATAGAAGTTTTGTATCAAGTTTTTAATTACAACTGGATATAGCTTAATGGCCTAGAGAGAAAGAAAAAGTCGCAATTTGATCTATCTCCTCCTATTGCCATCAGAGGAATCAAATTGCCAGTCCCTTCCAGTAGACTTCCTGATACCCATCCCATCACCAGCGATGTTGATAGCCCTGGATTTAACCTCCTCTCCGAAACCATCAAAGAAGCTACCACCATTAGAAGAAGTGTCATGACCACCCATATTGCGACGATCAACAGGCTTGGGTGCTACAGCCGCAGCCGGGGGTGCGCTACCTCCACTGACGCCATTCTTCTCATTAAGCCAAGCGGTCAGCTTCTGAAGGGCCTTGAAGCGGTGGGAGATCTTATTCTTTTGGTAGGAGTCCATCTCCGCGTAGCTGTATGATAGTTAGAAGTAGCTCCCGACAAACGTAAGATATCGATAGGCACTCACGTTGAACCCTCGTACTCAAAGATAGGGTCCCAACCAAAGGAACCCTCACCACGGGCCCTCACGACCTTTCCCTTTGTCCTGCCCTCAAAAAGAATGGGCTCGCTACCAGGTTCGCAGTAGGCGAAAGTGCATACAGCGTACGCAGTCTTGTCATCGTAGGCCGCAAGCATGTTGGTGAGGCCTCGAGTGCCAATTTCCTTCAAGAAATGCTTGCTATTAGGTACATCATGTAATTAGAATCCTGCCAACATAGTAAGAATATCCCCGAAGAAAGACATACACATATGGGCCTGGAAGCCCCTTGAGAGCGTCAAAGCACAAGCAAGTATCCTCAACGATAACTGGGCCGCCAATCTGAGTTAGAGTCGTTAGCAATCCCATAAAGCCTTAGATCTTCCATCCATTCGAATATGAACACAAACCTGCTCAGCGGCACGCTTGGCCTTATCTTTTGTGATTTCCTCAATAGTCCCCTGAATTTCAGTGATTTCAACACTCTTGCTCTCGAGATTCACACCGCTGGCACTCAGAATGGCCTTGGCCTCGGCAAGCTTGCCAGCATTTGATGTGACGAAGAAGAGCGTTTTTGAAGACATTTTCTCGTTTGATTGTTCGTAAAAGGGATGGGATTGATGAATTTGTTGTGGTGAGATGGGTGAAGGAATAGTGGAAGCTGGTGGGTTTTGAAGGGGTTGAGGCTTAAAGTTTAAGACATTTCCTCTCTCGGACTGTGCTGCCAGCTCAGAGACGGGACCATCCGAGGGTCCGAGAGAGAAGCTGGATTCTTATGCAGGTGTCCAGTGGCAAGTGCTGGGGCACACTGCATAGTGAGGTCTATTTTACCTTCGAGTTACAAGGACCGCAATGTCGGTGGAAATATTCTCTACTGTAGCTCTACCATCTTCATTCTTCTTTACTTATACTATTAGATATGGTAAATAATGCACGAAGTGAGTGATATATTGTGATTCATCTAGTGAACCTTCGCGGTTTTTTTTTTTTTTTTTTTTGCGGGGGGGAAGGGGTAAGATGTATCTACAACAGGGTACCTACTAGGAACGCAGCGAAGAATATTGGTCACGTGGGGCCCCCCATATGGTAATAGTCGACACTCACAGTCCCCACGTGACCAATATTCTTCGCTGCATTGCTAGTACCTACATGTACATGCAAGGCTCGGATGCGTAAAGCTTGACAATAGGATTGTATTGAAACGCGTCGCCTAATTGATTTCGGCGAGCTCGACGCGTTAAGCCGTGACAACCTAAGGCCTCACCCAGAGAACTACCCCAGCTCAACTCGTAGACGTGAGATCTGCAAACCTCAATCATGGACGAATATCGTGACTATCTTAAAGATGCAATTGTTGTACAGAGAACCGTTGTTAGTTTTTCTACCCTTACTAAATCTTTAAAATGACACTAATTAAATGATGGCGAAAATATATAGGTATCTTATCGACTTTTGAGCCGAGCTTTGAAAGTTCATGTAAACCAAGCCAAAGAGTTTGCTTATCCCTCAAACGGTTTCTGCCCTTTCGGTTGGAGCGCCTGTCTAATGATTTTCCTGCAGGATGTTATTTGACTACTACACCTCCGAAAACGCTATTAAGCCCAAATCTGTACATGCGACCTATATAGTTATTGGCTATCGCAAGCCTCAGGTGTCTTCCGACAAGAAAGAAGGTGTTGATGATGACAACGACACCGTAATGTTCGATAGCTCATTCCTAGGAACTCAAAATACTGCCACTGCCGGAGAAGAAGGGGAGGAATTGGTTAGGATTGTTGAACTATGTCAGGAGGAGGAGTTAGATGGTCAGTATCATTCATTTTGGGGACTGTTCGACTTTAGTGGTGGGAAACTACTCATCATGGTAGCGGATAGACTTGAACCTAAGTTCGGGGGGACTAGGCGGAAAACTACGAGACACTAACATGGGCTTTAACAAACAGCAGTGAAAGGGGGGCTAGAAAAGGTTTCAAGCATTCATCTTTACAGCTTAGAGCAGGTGCGATTGGAGGTTAGTCTTAATATATTAATTCAGTTGATGCATGATTTTTGTTATATTACTAATAAGGTCACTTGAAATTTTCCAGGATTTTACGATTCTTACAGGATGCTCTGCGAAAGTGGTTGAAACACACCAGAGCGAAGATCCCTTAGATGCTGGAGCTACTTATGGAATTGCTCTTAATCCTCGAGTCAAGGTTGGTGATTAAAAGCTTGCTTAAACCCTTGTATACTAATCATGATCCAGAGGACTGGCAATCGAGCTTCCCCTCCTGTATCAGAACCAAGGAGGGCAACCGTATCTGTCGGCCAAGAAAAAAGAAGAGATTTACCAGTGAAAAAGGAGGTCTTAACGAAGAAAGAGGCTACGGCAAAGAAGAAAGAAGTCAAGTTAGAAACAAAAGATGATTCGGAAGTAAATGTAGAAACAAAAGAAAGGAGGCCTGCTGGAAAAGCGTGCGTTCATTGGTTACCTCCAGTTCCGCTGAATTATGCTGATTGCTCTTACAGCTCTACGTTACCTACAACAAAAACCACTTCATCCGCCGCCGTCAAACCTAAACGGGGTCAATCTAATGATATTTTCAGTTCATGGAAGGCAGCACCAAAAAAGACGACCACAGACCCTGTTTCTGGATCTAATTCTGTATGTTCATTCACTTCCCATTAATCTATCATTTGTCGATATCCTCACCTAACAATGTTAGGCCGCACAAACTCCAAAAATGGAAGAAGGTTGGTCAATTGACACCCGACAGCCGGGTTGAATTTCACGGGTTCCTCGTGGTTTTGGGATTGATGCTTAACTTGTTTTCAGATGTAGGCAGCGACATTGATGAAAGCGATAAAGAATCGGCCAACGAAAAGTCTCAAACTCCTATTCACGATGATGCCGAATATGTCAGAAAAAGGAAAGAAAAGGAGCAAGAACTCAGAAATATGATGGATGAGGAGGAAGACGAAGAAGGTAACCCTCACTTATATCAACTTGTTAAAGGGTCTATCGACTAATCGCAAATCAGATATAAAGATGGAAGACGAAGAGCCACCAGCTAAGATGGTTAAAGTTGAAAAACCTGAGCCCAACGCACCCACTGGATTAGTCACAGGAGTAACAACTAGTGGTGGTAGGGTGAGGGGAAAGAGAAAGGTGTCAAAGAAGGTCCAAAGTCGTGACAGTGATGGATATCTAGGTATGTCTTTTTATGCTTTCTTAATGACGCCATACTTACTTCCTGTGCAGTTACAAAAATGGAGTATGTTTGGGAATCGTTTTCGGACGACGAGCCTGAACCACCGAAGCCAAAGCCCGTAGTCAAACCAGTAGCTAAGGGGAAGAAGGGCAAGGATGGTCAGTCAAAAGGGCAGGGCAATCTCATGTCTTATTTTGCAAAGAAATGAACCCTGTAGGTGACTCCTAGGAGTTTCCGCAGGTCTGCGCGCATAGTATACAGCTTCTCGACCCCCAGTTATCACTGTTCTTACTAAGTGATGCATTTTTTGTACTCTAATTTGATTCCTGTATTCTACACACATCGGTATATCCTTATGAATTAGTAATCGGGAATATTGGAGGTCATTTCTGGGATAGATAGATAGACGGCCGGAATACAGGCTGAACAGATAATACGATTTCTATGACCCACATAATAGGGTCACCATAGTAGTAGTTAAACATTCTTTCCTTTAGTAAATATCATTGTGGGTTCATGTGCTTAGTGCAGAAATTATAGAAGAGGGATGAGATGAGAATATACATTTAGCCTATAAGGGGAATTCCAAACTCCGAATTAATGATGCAAATATATTTAGTTAGAACTAGAACTGTGTAGGAGTTTATATAATGCGATTTTATAGGAACATGACAGAATCAAGGAGTAGGCCTCAAGACCCCATTATCGTCGTATTTCGCCTCTGTCGGCAAAAGGATTATGGATTAGCAAACAGCAGAAATCCAGGTCTATTGAAAGTTATACTTACTAAAGAAGGTATATGAAAGTGTTACTGTCTCAATACCCTTCATCTGGGGGTCCTCAAGGAAATCGGGATCTATGAAAAAGAAAACTGGCATATCCACCTCTTCTCCCGCATTCAACTTTTGTTCTATTTTGTTTGGTCCCATTAGTAACGTATTTTTAGCCAAATGGCATTACACTCACCTTCAAAACAAAAACATTGAATCTTCGAAAAATACGGTGCTACTTGTCCTGGGGTTACACTGTATGTCGCGACGCCGATGATATCTTCCTTGCTCATATTCTTGGCCTTGTAGAATGCCAAAGCTGTCTCTCCAGGAAGTACTCGGACTTCACGCTGCTGAGGCGTAAATTTCCACTCTAGCACATCGGATACTGAGGCGTTGAAGGTAATACGAAGCCGTTTGGCCTGTCGCTGGGGGACCAGCTTTTCGGGAGTAAACCTAGTTTGGTCTGTTATGGGAGTGCCACCAAAGCCGGTACGCTGACAAATGGCACGGTAAAGAGGGACAGAGGCATATGCGAGCGTCAAAGTTGCAATTCCGAGACTGAAGTAATTGTCGGTATATTTTAGTCCTTAATCTTTTTGTTTCATATGGATATAAAGAGGATAGATATTAAGGAATATTTGATGTTAAAAAGTAGGAATTGGTATTTAAGAGAAGATTATATAAAGAGTGGATTCCTCAACGAGTGGTAACGAACCTCGCAGTATAATATAATCCACTTGAGTTTTTTGCCCTGTACTGGTCTCTCATATTCGGGATCTTCCTCGGCACGCCATTACCAGCACTTGCATTCTGACCAACAGGTGCCGCCCTCTGTGTCAAAGTAGATGAAAAGAACCTCGGCCTCAATTCCACCACTCGTTTCCCTAATAGCATGTCCGCACAATTGGCACATGTCCATCCCGCATGCGTAACCCTTTTAATGAACGACATCGTATAATTCGGAGGTTTTCGAACTAGGCCCTGGCGTCATTCGGCAGCCAACCAAAATCCCCGGAACGGCGGCTGTCCGGGTAACCTTTGCGACAGTGGGGTCATTTCTCTTCTTGGCAGGAAACAACCGGACCTCACCCGATCTTTTGATTGCCCACATCGACCCATCGTACATCTCTAATTGTCCTTTCCCTCTGCGCCCTCGGAAGCACTACATCTCCACTCTTCACGACTACTAAAAAAAACTGCTATCATGTCTGACGACGAAAGAGAAACTAAGCCCTTCAAGTTCGTTACTGCAGGCATGTCGCCGATCGTCCTACGGTCTCTCGGGTTGAAGTGAGGCGGCTAAGCTGACAGGGTGTGAATTGAATAGGCTTTGACGCCCGATTCCCTCACCAAAATCAGACCAAGCACGTATGTTAGCCCATTATGCGTATTCATTGGGGAGTTTCACCGCGTGTATGCTGATCGCGATCCGGGTGTTTCTAGTGCTGGCAAAACGTTTGTTATCTGAAGCCCTCAATATTTGCCGCCGCGTTTCGTAACGCCTCACCCTATATCTCAAGCTAATATAATATCGGCTTTCTCCAGTACGTTGACTACTACAAGTGTATCAACGCTAAGGGCGAGGACTTTGCTCCTTGCAGGCAGGTATGCTATTACCCGCAAGGTCCTTTCGCCCGGCTTTCGCGTCCTAACCGTAAAACCATAGTTCTACCTTGCCTACCGATCCCTTTGTCCCAACGCATGGCTCGAGAGATGGGACACTCAGCGCGGTACGTCAACACAGTTTCTAGCGTTTATCTTGGTTCCATAGCTAACATGAACCGCAGAGAACGGAAACTTCCCCGCCAAGTTGGACGCTTAGGTTTACTCCAGAGGGAGAATCCATTACTGTATAGTCTTTAAGTGAATACGCGAAATAAGATTCCGCGATGTTGCACGGTGTATAGAGCAAGGTGGGTAGGTGATTTTTGCGGCGTGGTTGGAAGGGGATATCAATAAATAAAATATCGAATCCTCGTGAATGTTTGGTGATTTGAAATGCATAACTACCGTGTTTAGACTAAATGGGATGCCTTTATTGATATCAATATCATTTCTTGATTACGTGGTTCAATGATAAATTATACAATTTCAATCATTTCCTCAGTCATTAAAGGTTGAGATCTCGAAGTATCTAGATGTATTCGCTGGTTCCATGTACCCCGGAGGTCCTTAAAGTGATGCAACGACCTTAATACTCTTGCGTCACAACTCCTCCCACAACTCAGCAAGGCTGAATGTTTATATTTTTTTTTATATAATTGGATTTAGCTCCTCTCGATCTCACTTGATCTATATATATGGCCTCAGTGTTTTGTTTGTTGCTGTGGTGGTTGGCGGCTTTGTAACCGTTGGTTCGTGGTGGGCGTTGATTGATTATAAGGACTCCCGGGGTACACGTTTCTTGGGGTTTCTACTACCACGAGTGATATCTGATGATCAAAATTGGCCACGCACGCTCTGTGATCAATTCTGAGTGATTACGGTCGCCTCAAGAGACCACCATAACTGTCAATCTCCAAGAACTACATGTGCTACATGTAGCTCTCCCAGTTGCAGGCTAAATAAAAGCTCCCATCGATGCATTTTCAACTTCTATCTGATTGACAGCTCAACTACTGGTGCATAATTGAATATACAAAAACCAGAGTAATAGACCAACTGGCCTATGGAGCCATCGCAAGCATCTGGTCATCGAGATCAGAGAAGGGATTTATATGGCCCCCGCCCGATGAACCGACCAGGTCCAAGAATTAGATCCCCAAATCCACCTCCGTCCTCAGCCCCACAGTCATTCCGGCGGCTGCGTTACATACCGATAATATCTCTGCCCCTTGAAAGCATTGAGAGTACTAATGCGAGCCGGGGGGATGTCAATGGGATGCCTGAGGCGATGGGATTGACAATTCCCAAACGGAGTCTGCAGGTCAGGGTGGTGAATATTTCGCAGGAGGATTTAATTTTGCCATCAAGTAGTGAGATGAGCACTGTTGCAAGGCCTAGTTCTGTTTATTCAAGGTCATCCGTTATGCCGTTGTTGAAACAGAAATCTTCGATATCATCTATTAAATTTGTTGGGGATTACTCCCGGTATCCACAATGGCCACAAGGCGTGGCTGGCTCGTCTGAGATTTCTTCAGCATTCCCGGCATTTGTTGTTAGGAGTTACAGAGGGCACCCGTCTGATGAGAAATCAACCCTTCATGGAGAGGACCCCGAGCGCGGTTTCTCGCTATATCCTGGAGGGGGCGGCGTAGCACTCCAGTACCCCACAATCCACGAAAGGGAGGATGATGATAGACTTCATAATCCAATTCCAAACGAGAAATTCAGCCCTAGTTATAAGAGTGTATCTTTTGGAGTTCTATATTGCACGATGTTTATCGCCGGGGTTTTTAGCTTCTTTATCGTCTGGCCTGTCCTCACTTACGCCCGACTCGCACGAGAACTAGGCGGCGAGCGGGGCTCAGATCGTGAAAGACCACTTTCCGAAATCCCATACCCAAACCTGGGTGCTGCTCGGGGCCTGATAGACGCCGACACGCCCGAATACGCAATGACCAGAGACTCCGTCATGGGCGGCGGAAAACTCAAATTAGTATTCAGCGACGAGTTCAACAAGGACGGACGGTCGTTCTACGAAAACGACGACCCGTTCTGGCAGGCTATGGATTTCTACTATGCTTCCACCAACGATTTAGAGTGGTACGACCCCGACGTAGTGACGACGAAAGATGGGACCCTTCGTCTGACACTGGAGGCGTTCAAGAGCCATAACCTGGATTACAGATCCGGGATGCTGCAGAGCTGGAATAAGCTCTGCTTCAAGGGCGGCGTATTGGAGACGTCGGTCTCGTTGCCAGGCCCTGCGGGTGTTCCGGGGCTGTGGCCGGGGATTTGGACTCTGGGGAATTTGGGTAGGCCGGGGTATAAGGCAACGACTGATGGTGTGTGGCCGTATGCGTATGATGAGTGCGATGCGGGAATCACGCCGAATCAATCGAGTAGTGACGGTTTATCGTTTCTTCCGGGCCAAAGGCTTGCTAGATGTGTTTGTACGGGGGAGGATCATCCGAGTCCTGGAATTGGACGTGGGGCACCTGAAATTGATGTGCTGGAGGCAAGCACGGATGGGAAATTAAGGTTGGGCGTTGTGACGCAGTCGAACCAGATTGTAAGTTTCCTGTTGGCATAGATTGTAGACGCATATCAGTGACTGGTTCTTAGGCGCCGTTCGATATTTGGCATAGGCCGGATGTGGACTTTTTGGCGATTAGGAACCCACAGGTCACTCAGATGAATGGATGGAGTGGCGGGCCTTTTCAACAGGCCATTAGTGGTATGAGTTTCTAAGTAATCCGTATCTATCTGTTAACATAGCTTAATTTATCTTCAAAGGAGTTACTACTTTGAATAATGAATGGTACGATGGAAAACAGGCGAGTTTGATGGATCAACTACCAAAGAAAGGCCAAGGACGGAAGGCTTATCGTCAATATAGTTTCAAAAATACGCATTTGAGTATAGACCCGGAAAACGCAACGGTCAGATTGCCTGGTTCGTTGGCGACGAAGAGACCTTCCGAATGACAGGTAAAATGACTGCCTCTATACTTCAAATTTTATTTTAGAACTCCATTAATATTTACAGGCGATGCAATCGGTCCAAATGGTAATATTGGACAACGAGACATCTCGCGAGAGCCCATGTCTATAATATTAAATCTTGGTCTTAGTAACTCATGGACCTATATTGACTGGAATGCCTTAGGGTAAGTCGTGATACTAAGAACCACTGCTACCATAGATTATATTGGCTAAACATCCAGCCCTAACCTGGCCGGTGGTGTCACAATGCACATTGACTACATCCGCATCTACCAAGAAGAGGGCCTGGAGACCATTACCTGTGATCCGCGTAAGTCAGAATCAGATCTACACCCATATTCTACACCTATAGCTATGTTAAGTGTCTTCCATGATATAGCGGGCTTCCCTACCACCGACTACATCAAAGACCACCCGGCAGCCTATACGAATGCCAATATCACAGTATGTCATCGTAAATATATAAACTGGATATAGATAAATGCAGTGTTGATAATTAAACTAGTTGTGGGAGGGCACAGGCTATGTGTGGCCTGCGAACGAGTTGGTGCCAGGCTGCTAAGAAATTTTTAAATGATGGGGGGGGGGGGTGGTTGGTAAACCGGAATATTCGCGATAGGCCTACGTTGTTATTATCACTACTCATCCAATAGGAAAACATTCTTGCCGACTGGTATGTTAATCATGAAATATCACTCGTAGACCAATACAGCCGAGTGAGGCCCACAGTGAGTCAGGGAAATCCCAGTGGACCATGACATTTAAAGTAGAAAAAAAGGCTTGGCTTATGCGGCTCTCCCCCTACTTAGTAATGAGTGCCCCTCCAAACCAACCCCGCCATTCAGAAAATTTCCTTTAAAACCAACCTGGTTCGCTGCCGTTTGTTGACGCAATATTCAGGACTACTGACTCGAGAATTTATTGCAGCGCAAGAGCTATCTAGATAATAAACAGCAAAATGGCCTCCTCCGCTGAGCCAAAGAAGGACGACATGTTCCAGTCCATCGGGAATCAAGTGAACGCCGTCGCCAGCAGTGGCGAAGCTACTGAGGGCGAGGGCTTCACAGTCGACGAGCCGCAGATTGTGGATAATATTGGTATGTTATTATTTACCTTTTTGCCACTTGACTTACCTAGCTATCAACCTACTGACTTGTAACCAGAATCGCTATGCATGAACTGCCACGAACAAGGCATCACCCGTCTCCTCCTCACACGAATCCCCTTCTTCCGCGAAATCGTCGTCATGTCCTTCGACTGCGACCACTGCCACTTTCGCAACAACGAGATCACCAGCGCGGGCGTGATTCAGGAGCGCGGCTGCTCATACACCTTTAAGGTCGAGACTAAGGATGACCTGAGTCGTCAGATTGTCAAATCCGAGACATGCACCTCGCACTTACCCGAGCTGGACCTCGAGATCCCGGCCCAACGGGGGCAGCTCACAAACGTCGAGGGCCTTCTCTCCGTCGTCCTCGAGGACATTGAGCAGGACCAGCCGAAGCGTAAAGAGGTGGACCCAGAGTCGTGGGCAAAGATCGACGAGTTTGTGAGGAAGGGGAGGGGCATGATGGAGGGCCGGTCCTTCCCGTTTACCGTCAAGGTGGACGATCCAGCGGGTAATAGCTGGATCGAGCCGAAGCCGGATGATGCGAAGGGCAAGTGGGTGAGGCATGACTATGTACGCACGCCAGAGATGAATACGGCGTTGGGCCTCACGGACACGAGTGCGGAGGATGAAAAGAGGTTTGAGGATGATGATATTAGGCCGGATGAGGTGCATACATTCCCGGCGAGCTGTCCGAGTTGTGTCAGGCCGTGTAGTACGCATATGAAGCTCGTGGATATTCCGCATTTTAAGGAGGTGGTCATCATGAGCACGGTCTGTGATGCGTGTGGATGTAGGTCCTCTGGATGGTGGGTGAGATTAGTGGGGATTATTGCTAACGGTTAGTAGATAAGAGTAATGAGGTCAAGACGGGAGGTGCAGTTCCTTCCAAGGGCCGTATCATCACTCTCAAAGTCGAAGACGAAGAAGATCTCGCCCGTGACATTCTCAAGGTTAGTTTTCTTCTTCTTCTTCTTCTTCTTCTTCTTCTTCTTAAGTTATACCCTTGATGTCTCCTCTAACACCCCCCACCAGTCCGAGACCTGCGCCCTCACCTGTCCCGAGCTCAACCTCGACCTCACGCCTGGCACCCTTGGCGGGCGCTTCACCACCATCGAAGGGCTCCTCACGCAAGTTCACGACGACCTCCACCAGCGCATCTGGGGGGACGCGGACGAAGAAACCTCTGACTCTGTCGAGAAAGAAACCCGCGACAAGTGGGAGACGTTCTTCCAGGGGCTGCGCGACGCCAAGAGCGGGAAGCGCAAGTTCACCTGCATCCTCAGTGACCCACTGGCAGCCAGCTATGTGCAGAATCTGTATGCGCCGGACCCAGACCCACAGCTGACGATTGTTGATGTGGAGCGGACAAGGGAGCAGGAGGATGACTTGGGGATCTCAGATATGGTTACGGAGGGGTACAATGATGAGATTAAGGATAGGGCTGCGTAGACAATTGATAGTCTTGTCGATTGAACTGCGTTCTTTTCTTTTTTTGCTTTGTGTGTTTCGTTTCGTTTTGTGTGGTCAAAAAAAAAGAATTAGTAGTGGTGAGAGGGCGTTGTAAAAAATAATTGGATTGGGACGGATGGGTTGTTTAAGGATACCTCGGGTCTCATGTATCTCTTTTGCTTGTATTTGTAACAAGAGGGGCACAAATCAATAGAAGATTATCTAGAGCTCTTAAAGTGTCTTGAGTGAGTTGGTTTGTGAAGAATATGAGAGCTACATACGGTCAATGATTGATGTGTGAGATTCCGGCAGGGTTAGGGTTTTTTCCATCCGAGCTTGTCGACAGCTCTCGAAACCCCCCCCCTAACAACCCACGACATTGACCTCACGCTCTCTCCCTCGATCCCCACGCGCAAAATAAAACAATCCAAAACAAAAAAAAAAAAAATGAAACCTTCCTCCCTCCTTCTCCTGCCACTGGGCCTTCTTTCGCCCTCACTGATCACCGCCCAACACACCTCAAATTGGGCTGTCCTCGTCTCAACCTCTCGCTTCTGGTTCAACTACCGCCACCTTGCCAACGTCCTCTCAATGTACCGCACCGTCAAGCGTCTCGGCATTCCAGACTCCCAAATCATTCTGATGCTATCCGATGATATCGCCTGTAACCCCCGTAACGCCTTTCCGGGCACCGTCTACAACAACGCCGACCGCGCGCTCGACCTCTACGGCGACAACATCGAGGTCGACTACCGGGGGTACGAGGTCACCGTGGAGAACTTTATTCGGCTCTTGACGGATCGGGTGCCGCCGGATACGCCGAGGAGTAAGAGGTTGTTGACGGACGATCGTAGTAATGTGCTCATCTATATGACGGGGCATGGCGGGAACGAGTTTTTGAAGTTCCAGGACGCAGAGGAGATTAGTGCGTTTGATGTGGCGGATGCGTTTGAACAGATGTGGGAGAAGAAGAGGTACCATGAGATGCTGTTTATGGTGGATACGTGCCAGGCGAATACAATGTACTCAAAGTTCTACTCGCCAAACATACTCGCTACCGGATCTTCAATGATAGAGGAGTCCTCGTACTCTCATCACGCAGATAACGATGTAGGCGTGGCCGTGATCGATAGGTATACGTACTACAACCTCGAGTTCCTCGAGAACGAGGTAAAGACAGCCCGCAGCCGCAGCACCGTAAAGGACTTGTTTGAAAGTTACGATACGGCAAAGATCCACTCGACGCCTGGCGTAAGGACGGACCTGTTTAGGCGCGACCTTGGGGAGACGCTGATTACGGATTTCTTTGGGAATGTCCAGAACGTGGAATTGGAGGGTGAGGGGGGAAGTTCGTGGGATGAAGACCTGCTGGAACTTTCAAGACTCGCCGCAAACTTTACGAATCCGAGGCGATGTGGCGCCCCAGAGGTGGCCGAGGAGAGGAAGGTGGAAGAGAGAAAGGTGGATGGACCAATGAAGAGGGAAGGTGCGGTCAGAGTGGTCGAGGGGGAGGAGGGCTGGAACCGCGCGGTGGGCATTGGTGCGCTGCTGGCGTGTGCGGCGGCGTGGGTGGCGGGGTCGGCGTTGTCGGCGCTATAGCCTATATGAATAGGCTTCTTTCATGTTGTATCTCTTTCCTAGGGCGTAATATTAGTACCGTTTTTTTTTTTTTTTTGGACTACTGTTTAGTTTCTTTGCTTTGGGGTTTCTTGTTTCTTGTTTCTTGTTGTTTCTTGTTCTTTTTTTTCTTGCCTTTGTCCTGGAATGGACGGCCTAGCTGTGTTGGTACCCGCGAGGGATGTATGTATGTGTATGTATGGAGATCGTAGTTTTATGGTAGAGTAGGATATCAAGTTGGCTAAAATTCTGAGCTTGTAGGGTGGGGTGCGGTCTTGAGAGCCTACATATTTTACGGGCACTACTATAACCGGCTGTTATTATATGGAAATGATTGATCTGATCTACCGCTCAATATGCACTACATGTATTTTCACATTGTCGTTCACGTTCATGCACCTTCACGCACGCTCACTCGCATAAACGAAAAAAAAAAATGATTCCCAGCATACAGACAAATCCAGTGCAGATAATCCAAGCCAACACAACTATAAAATAAAAAAAAAACGGATATACTGTACACCCCTCTACAAAGTGTGATGCAAACATTTTTCCATACTAATTGGGATTTCCTTTCCTTTCCGGGCCGATTGCAAACCAGACAGGACAAAGAGTGAAAGGAAAAAAAAAAAAAAAAAAAAAAAGATAACGCCCTGAAGAAAGACCAGAACGGAGCAGACAGTCGAATTGGGTCCAGAGAGATAACTACTATAACTAAAGGTTGTCAATAATGGTGGCAGCGGTAGCTTTGGCTACATGTAATTGGGCGGCCACCCACAGGGCATAGAGGCGTTTAGCCGTTTGTCTTGGTGTTGAGGATCAATCTATGCGCACCATTCGAATTAGCACTCTCTCACCATCATTCATCGCCCACCCAATTAGATCCCAAATAGACATCTGTCCCCCCTTTCCCCACCTCCTCTCCCCAGGACTGGCCGGAAGTACTCACGCAACAATCAACCCATACAGCCCAAGCACCTCTGCGAAAATCAGTATCAACACCATCCCAACAAACACCTTCCCCTGCTCCATAAAAGCCCGGCTTCCCGCATTCCCAACAATACCAATCGCATACCCGGCCGCCAGTCCCGCCAGTCCCACACTAAGCCCTGCCCCTAAATGCGCGAACCCACTAAAGAGACTATACGAGTTCTTGGGACCGAGGTCGCCAGCAATCAGAACGGCGATGACGAGGCCGTAGACGGCGATGATACCGGACATGATGACACTGATGAGGGACTTCATGATCAGTTCGGGGTGGAAGGTGCCGACACCGGAGATGGCGATGCCAGCCTGGATGGGGACGCGTTAGCTGGTGGTGGGGGAATGAGTGGGGGCGGAGGACGGACCTTGGCGGTGCCATAGGCGGCGCCCATGGCAGAGAAGATCATTGCGGATGCACTGCAGCCTGTTAACGTCCTGTCCACCGCAACTAGAGACACAGGGAGAAAAGTACATTCCGGCGAACCCAAAAAAGGGCGCGTATGGTGGGTTCACCTCGGAGGACATTGCTGCTGCTGCTGTTATTACTATCTATATATGTTTTGCTGTGTGTGTCTTGTACGGTGTGGTGGTGGATTGATATTGTAAATTTGTAGGTGGGTCGTAAAGTCGAATCGTAAAGTGTCGAACGAGAGGCGCGGGCTACGTAACGATCCGTACGGGCGTTGTTGTGAGCTTCGATCTGGTAAGGTGGCTTGGCTGACTGGCTGATGAAGGGAGGGTAAGTCGTGTGGCGTTACCCGGGGAGGGGGGGGGGAGTGGCTTGCATAATCCATCCTCTGTGGGTCTTTGGGTCTTTGGTTTTTATGCCAGGGCCGGGATGGTAGGTAAGATACATGTAAGTACGGTACATGTAAGTACGGTACATGTAAGTACGGTACATGTAAGTACGGTACATGTAAGTACATGTAAGTACTGTATGGAGGCGAACTCAATTGGGTACTGTAGCATGTTTCTTGTGATCTAATCTGAGCTCTGCTATACCTCATCCCATCCATCCCTCACCAAACCCGCAGATCCATCCCACCCCCCCCCCCCCCAAACCCCACGCAACTCAATTAGCATCAACCAACCCCTAACCCTACAAATCTTGTGTAACCCCCGTGCCTGCCTGTCTGTTTATTATCCATCCAGGTATCCTGGAACTCTCCGCGCCGCTCCCACATCACCGCAATGACGTCCTGGTCACCCCCCACCACCGCCGACTACGTCTCTGAGAACTGGAGCACAGTCTTACTCGTCTGTTCTCCCTCAATCTCTTTCTTCCCTCTCCCCCAATTTTTACCCAACACACTATCTTCCCCCATCCCCCCCCCCCCCACTACACTACACTACACAAAATATAGACACACTACTGACGCACCTCATAGAGCCTCCGCGACCTCCGCCGCGATGTGCCCATAAACTACAACCAGTACCCGGGGATCTCACTCACGCCTGCCTGCTTCCCGGACGGGCGGTATACCAGTGATAAGGCTGACTGCGTGGCTGGGCTCATTGCGATTGGGTATCGCAACTTTGAGCTGGACTTGTATTTGGATGGGGTGGGTGGGGGGTGGGGGATATGTCCTGGTATGTGCTATGAGAATTGCTATGGAGACTGCTGCCCCCCAAACAGTGTCTAATTATGGGGTCTATGGGGATATGATGAGTGCTGGGGGGAATATGAGGGAGTATCCAGCTAACTTATAAATATAGATTCCGCCCTCGCTACAAGCAATAGTACTACTAGTACCAGTAGTAATAGTATCGTCTGCTCGACCCCCACCTTCAACGCCACTACCCTCCTCACCATCTTCGACACCTGGATGACCACCTCCAACACGGACCTGGGCGCCCGCATCCTCGTGCTAACCCTTAATCTACACTCCACAAACACCACCAGCACCCTCTCCACGGCGCCTCCCCTCATCAACACCTTCAAATCTGCCAATATCTATGCAGACGCCTACACCCCCACCCACCTCCTCTCCGACCGCCTCAACCTGTCCCCCTGGACCGACGACTACGCTCTCCGCGACGCACCCAGCACCTACTACACCACCACCACCCTCGAGGGAACCGCCACAGACAACGGCTGGCCAAGCGAGCACTACCTCGAGTTTGTCGTGCACAAGCGCGTGCTAATCACCTATGGTTCTGTAGACAGAAATTTACCGTATGATGCCACGACATTAGAGGACACGGCGGTCATTTTTCCAGCGGGGTATATTGGTGCTCCACTCACATTCAACGGCACGGCGCCGAGGTGCTACTTTGACCCGGAGGATATGAGTGTGGTTGGGGCCAATAACTCCTGGGCGCAGGTTAGCTACTCGCCGGGTGTGAAGACCAATATCACGGATTTGGTTAATTGCGGTTATTCAACCCTCCTCGACCCGTCTAACGCTACTAGTACTTCCAGTGATGAAGCACGATTCGAAGTCTTCAAGACACAGATTGCTGACACGGCAGCATGGGCATGGGAGAGTGGACAGCCGGTTAATATCACTGAGAATGAGACGAGTAAGCGGTGTGCTGCGATGAGGGTTAGTGATGGGAGATGGAGCGTCCGTAACTGTGGTGAGCGGTGGAGGGCCGCTTGTAGAGGGAATGCGGGGCCGTATGAGGTATGTATACCCTTGGGAATATGGTGGGAGAGTGTGCTGATATCATTTTACTGCAGTGGTCTCTATCAGCGGATAAACACCCCTACACCACCGTCCCTGCCTCCTGCACCTTCGCCGCCCCCCGCACACCGCTGGAAAACGCGCATTTGTTCTACTACCTCTCCTCATCCTCCGGCTCTCGTGTCTCTCCCTCCCTCTCCTCCACAGGAGAGTATATATGGCTCGATCTTAACTCGCTCTCAACGCCAAACTGCTGGGTGTCTGGTGGCGCGAATGCCACCTGCCCATATACGGACGATGATGATGACAGCCGGGAGGTGATTGTGTCGGCTGTTGCAGCGGTCATCGTGTTGGTGGTGGCGGGGCTGATGTGGTTTGCAAAGGGGGCGAGTTGGAGGGTTAAGAGGAGCCGGCGAAGGAGGAGAAGGGCGGAGAAGAAGTGGAGAGGGGAGGGGGGCGGGGAGTATGAGGGCGTGCCCGCGTAGGTGCTCCTTTTGCTTCTTCTGCTCTTTCGCCTTTGGCTCTTCGTTGTTCTTCGGTGTTTAGTGCCTCTGTTTCTGGGTTGTCCATTAATGGGTTGTTGGTTTTCTCTTCTCTTTCCCCCTCCTTCTGCTTTTTTCCTCTTCTCCTTCCTTCTACCCCTTCGCTGTTTTTTCTGTTTGTGGGCTGTTTCTTCAAAGAGAATTCCTTTTCTTCGTTTTTTTCTTTAATGGTTTTTATGGCTTTTATGGCGTACTAATGATCCTTCTTCTTTTACATTATATTGTGATATACTACGAGCCCGCCTGTCTGGTATTTCTAGGTCTGAGGTGTAATAATAATAGTAGAGTGCCCGCCATATCAAAGATCCAATTACAGCGACTCCTGGAAATATCTCGATGGGCGACGCCGATCTAGATAACTCTAGGACTCGGTGATGATTGTGGCCTACGGCGTCAGAAACACCTGGATATAAAAGACCTTTCAAAATTCTAAGGATTATACTCAGTGTGTGTATCAAAAAACCCAGGGAGATGGTCTACGAAATGGGGTCAACGGTTAATAGCCAAGCCAGAAATGGGCATGTACATGCAAAAAGCTAAGGCACGAGTCCCAAGCTTTTCAAAAGGATAGCCAAGCCACCAACCAACCTAATACATACCGCAAAAATTAGAAATGGCTGCCCCCCGGATTATCCTGCCCCCCAATTGCGCTGCCCCCCTGCTTAGTAAGCAGCAGGCGTCCTGAGTATCAGTAGTAGAGTAGTATCTGCCCGGGCCGATTGAACCTCAACTTTGAGTTTATAGTATATTCATCTAGATTCGTGTTGTTCTAATAAATACAATAGATGAGACCAGTTATCCTCCTCTAAAATGCCATCACCAGTTTTTCCCTCTTTGTCTAGGTTGCAATTCAAACCACCTGCAGCCAGCTCAAGTGCACATATCTCCTCCTCTACACCCGGAAGTTCAGGAATGCTAATGGCATAGGGCTGCACCGAGATTTCGCTCTGTTGGGATTGGGGGTTACTGGATCCAGCATGGGTATTGACATGTGTAGGAGATGCAATACCCGTCTGTTGGAAGGTTTTCTGGATCAACTCGGCCTTCTCATCGTGCAGGCGATCCCAGGCCTAAAAAACAGAAAAAAAATTAGAAAAAAATCAAGGAAAATCGGAAAAAATAGATCTTACCTTTGACACACATTTGGTCATTAGTACTCGCCGTTCAGCAGTTTTTAATCCTTTTTTTATACCGTCTACTGGCCCACCATACCATGCAGCTAAATCTTTTTCTACTTCTTCGTCAATAATCTCTCCAATCATATCCTTTAGCGGTTTGTTAAGTGAGACATCTAATGGTTGCAATAGACTAGTACAACCTTCCGGAATGTAGGCCACTACAACAGCAGAGAATTTCATCTGCAAACCGATGCCAGACCGCGTGGAAATGATCTAAAGCGATTAAAACCTGGATCGCTTTACTGTCTTTTCTGGATCTGATAGGATTGCAGGTAGGAGCGATTTCTAATCCACCATATTGTAATATCCAGATATCAGAGGCTTTCGCTCCAATCAGATTTCTTAACCTCATATCTCCTTTGTTTGCTGACAAGAATACTCCCTTTCCTTTGAATAGAAGAATGGATCACATCTTCTTTTTCCATCTGCAGACATCTGTAGCCATCAAAGTTGCTTGCCGCTTTACTCGTGAGAGGATTTGACCTTCGAATACGAATAACAGAATTCGTTCTAATCAGATGTCGCTTCATGAAATTAAATGGGAGAGTGACTTTACCATATTGAATATCGGTTAAATTTAATCTTCCTACACGTCAGATTTCTTCTCCATCCCGGCGACGCTTATTTCGATAACAAATCGAATAAATTTTAAAACAATATTCCTGCTTTCCTGATTTTTTGGCCATTATTGACGCTTGTCAGAATGATATCTTTCCGTAGAAATAAAGTTCTAAACCAACTGTTACGGAGTTTTTGCATTTTACGAAGAGCGAAAACTCTCTATAGTTCGGTGAACGGCGAAATAGATGATCTGCACGTAGTGACCAAGATACCAAGAGAAAGATCGCTTCACATGACTACGATCTATGGACGGCGAACCATGGAAAGACAACCGGCGTTCGACTATGAACGAAGCGAACTACTAAGTATGAGTTCCGAACGACTACGGGTTCGATGACGAGGAAGGAACTATAGTAACGCTAACGATATATATTCCGTAACTAGTAACACAACTATAATAACCGTAGAACTAAAGACAAACAATATAACACCCTTGCAGTAATGCGGCTATGTAGAGAAGAAAGGAAAGAGAGACAAGCGAGAGACAGGCCCATATATATATCCATCGCCGAGAACCGATTACTAACCCGCGCGACAGAAACCCATAGAACCCAAAGGAAACCTCGACATTACAAATGAAAAGCCCAGACAGTTTAACCGAAGCCGCTGACACCTTCCCGTGCAGCGGTAAACCTAGTAACGTAATGCGAAGTCTTGGCACGCCGTTATACCAACCCGCGAAAATCTATGCATCATAATACAAATAAGCAGAAAATTTCGACCTGATACTACGACTTAAAATCAGAATTTTCAATCCATTTTCATCAAAATCGACACAATCCCAAGATTTCGCTCATATATTTCTTTTGGATTTCTAATAAACCACTTATCCGTAACCTCAAATCCTCGCGCTCGCTGCTCTAAAAAAACATTTCATTCAATTGTTCTCAACGCTGCGATAGCAGGTGACGCCTTCCCTCCATTACGCCTCCCACCTTTTTTGATCGAGAATGGATTTCATTACGCCCCCATCGACGTAGTTGATCCTGTAATCTTGTATTTTTATCACAGAATACTGAGACCGGATTTCACTTTCCGTTCCTAAAGAATTAGCGATTGTCGCCTCGTCTCCGATAAGACAACGCGCCGAGCTTGTGTTGTCTTCTTTCCTCATTCGGATTAGAACTCGCGTGGGTGATGGCAGGCTGTGCAATTGTGGGTAACACACAATTGTCGAACCCGTTCATATAATATTAGGGGAGATATACATTCCGCTCCTCCATTGTCTGAAAGCACTCAACTTCGCTTAACCTCTGAATTAGATATCTATACCTAGATTCATCTTCATGCGCATCCTCCTCTACATTATCTTGGACCCTATCTAGTAATCCAAAGTCTGTCCTATCTCGCGAACCAACTGATCTGCGATCCCATCGACTATTCCTATTCGAGTTGGATGTTGACTGCGCAACCTGAAGTTCTGGATGGGAAGTCAAGGCCCTAGGCCGCTGCGAGGCCGCAGATGGATCAGGTCCTCTTGCGGACAGGTCTTACATTTGCCATGGCGAATTGTTGTTGGCTACTGTCTCTTCACTGACATCATTCATAGTGGTGGGCCCGCACTAGCTGACTAAACTATCACTCCCCCCAAACTTGAGTTTCCGGCCCCCCTCGTACGCTGCCCCCCCAATCAACCGGCCCGGGCAGCTATTTCCAATTTTTGCGGTACGATATGGTCCTAGGGTTCGTTACATCACAGCCCATCACTCACGGGCCAACAGCCAAGCCCCCTATAACCCCTTGCCCTTGACCTTGCATGATTGGCCCTAGAAAGATGACTAGCAGAACGAGCGTCAAACACCCCATCAAATTTAATTTTAATTTCCTTACAAAAATCTCGCATCACCATCTCCATCTACTCATTTCACAAAAGAAGCCACATACATCTACAACCATATATCCATCCTCTGTCCACCCCTCCAAGGACCACATGTCTTACAGTAATAATAATAATAATAATAATAATGATAATAACCACTACCATCTAGCTAGCTACATGTATCTAGCGACACCGACCGACCGACCTTGATTCCATGCGTGAAAACTGAACCCCCCTAGATATGAATTGACACACACAACTTATTAAGTATTCTTGCAGGCGGCGTCCGCCGGGTATTCTTTATCGTGAAAGAAGAGAAAAAGAAATGTAGTATATGTAGAGAGAGAGACGGAGAGAATTTAGAGATGGAGGTAGCTAGAGGTGTAATCTGTGGTGTAGGAAGGGGAACCCCCCTACCACACCATAAGAAGAGGTATAGGACGTAAAGAAGAGCCATGGAAAGAAAGAAAGAAAAAAAGAAATCAAAAGAAAATCCCTATTTACAAAGTTAGACATTAAAAACCAAAAAAACGGGAAAAGTATGAAAATGGAAAAAAGAATATAATAGTGTACAAATAGCCATCCGAGCTAGAAAAGACCCTGAAACAACACCCATGATAAACCACGGGCTGTCGAGGTAGGGTGAAATAAACCGAAATGGGGTGGGGAGGGGTGGTTGCAAAAAAAAATAAAAGGGAAAAAATACTGCAGAACGCCATCCAAAAGAGTCCAACGCTTCGCTGCTATATGAACTTCTAAACATGAAAAGAAAGGGCCCGTTTTCTGTCCTACAAGATTTTTATTTTTCTCTTGTTTTACCTCCAATAGATATCCCTCTTTCCTCTCTTTCCTTCACAATTGACGCTTCTTAGAGGAAGAGTCGTCATCACCATCGTCATTAAATAATTCTATTATGCCCGCAACCGTTGGCGGGGCTGTACTGGAATGAACAATAACAAGCCATCCGACAACAAAATCAACGAGATGGTGAAGTCGGTACGCGTAGGTTACACCGTACAACGCGGAATAGGATGTCAATCCGAGGAATAGCATGTCTGTGATATATCGTATACTATTTGTTTTGTCAGCGATGTTTAGGGGTTGGGGGTGTCTTGGAAACCTACCGGCTGGGAATTCTTGGGATCATATTTCCGGTGGTAAGAGTTTCCACAAGCAGTATAAACGGCATAATCGAGAGCAAGTTGTGATGGGACGAAAATGGTGTGAGCCAATGGACTGCTAGGTTATGTATCCACACAACAAGTACAGGAAGGTTTATAGGCAGTATCCAAAGCATCATAACGAGGATCGAGTGAGTGTAGTTGGAGAAATCTGCCGAAGGGCCAGAACGCTCCGAGTAGCCCTAGATTTAATGTGAGTTTGGTCACATTTTCATGTAGATGTTCATGGAGGGAAATCGTACACTCTCTTTTGTAGCTTTCAAAGCACGAACACATGTTGCGATTTGGACAATACAAGCGACCATATAGGCGAACTGGTATGGGATAAGAGTCGCTACAAAGAACAAAAGTATAAGAGTTGTCATAATCCGCCTTCGTGGGCTGCTTGACGAGAATGTTGGACCTATTGAGCGCCTTCAAAAATGAGCCATTTGATCAACGAGGGCGATTATCATATCTCACCTTCGTTCGTTGCTAACCCAATTGGGCCATCGAGTACATATCGAATATATGAATGTTAAAACATGCAGTACAACCATCAACCCATAGTTTAGAACGGCAACCACGCCAACAGCTAATAGAGCAAATAACGGTGCCAAAAACCAAAAGAAGGGGTCTGCAAGCCCAACTAAAAGGTCATTTTTATCAAACTCCATGGTAGGAGAGGACTGCTCGGCTGCAGATTTTGGCCATGAAAATGGAGACGATATTCGATTTTCCTGTTCGGCCTTGGCAAAGCCGAGGGAGACTGCCAAAAGTGACAACGAAACCATAACGAACGGTAGTGTTTTGTTGATCAACAATTCAATGCCTCTGGTGAAGCTTATAAAACGGCCTACAATACCCCATTAGTAAATAGATTCACAGATTTGAAAGATCACGAAAAAAACAAAACATACCGCCGCTATTATATTGGGTAAATTGTATTCTAAGGACAAGAGCTACCACAAGCATAGGGAAGGCCGCAAAGACAGTTCTGTACCGCATAACGAGCTTTCCCAAACTTCCGACAAAATCAAATTCAACTGACACATCTATAGTTGAATTGCAGGTTGGATCTGTCCAAAATTGCAATGACAGCCCCTTCTTATTATTTGGGCGGAGAGCTGGTGGTATAAATGGTGCGGTCCCATGAAGGCTTATGTCGGCTGTGTGTACATTGACGAAATACTTGGATTCATGTGGATCCATAAGATATTGACGTACCAGCGGGGTGAAAAGCTGACCATCCTCTCCACAAGATTGGGTACCCACCTTTAGCTTATACGTCAGAAGACTACTGTGCATTACAGGTATATGAAGTTCAGTCACAATAGGGCGTTCGGCTGGCAAAGTTATTCGAACTCCATCCAACAACAACCCACGCAGACTGACGTTTGATTGAACACTGGCATCCTTCTTTTCGAAAAACTCTGCAATTACCCAGCCCTGCGATACTCTACTAGCCTTGTCAACAATGGCGACAAATTGGTGCTCAGCGAGGTCCTCAAAATCATATTGCAAAGATGAAAATGGCTGGGTTGAGTCAAATGAGTGTTTTGAGTTTCGGTACGATGCAGGCATTTGAATGACATCATCAGCGGCATTTTTGCATGCAAGGCGGGTCGATCCAGAGCTGTCTCCAGACAAATCCATATTCATAGAGAATATTGCTGCCGTTTGCCCGGCTTGAAGGGGGAAAACGCTGCAAAACAAAACCTCCAGCTTTGAGTCCCGAACACCGTCCAACTTTTGATCAGTCAATAGTGTGAATTTTGTGGTCCCAACCCCGCGAGAGGGTGGCACAGGCATCAAGTATGCACGAGGCTTTTGGGATTCACCAAGTTGCCTTAGAGCAAGTCTTTGTCCAAGGGCAATAATCGAATGCGAATTATCTTCAACCTTCAGTAGAGTAGTTGGTTCTACTAAAATTAGCACAGCCCTGTGAGACATTGATAAACAGATCTCAAACCTTTGTGAGGAAGTGTTTTCTCGGAAACGGGCTCCATGCCCGTAAGATACCACTTCTTGAATAGGCGCATTCTTTCCGCCCGAGGCTTCGTCTGTCCAGGCCTCTTCACATCAATGATGTCCAGCATAGAGCGGGCAACAACTTTCATGAGTTGGTCGCACCAAAGAATTGCCAAATGATCAACCCCAACCCAAACGTTCGGCATCGAAGATGTAAAAACCGTAAACCCGTGCGTGTCTGGAACTAGTGAGGAAATACTGGCGTAATCCGAAGGCACAACATTGTCCAAACCCCCGCCAGCAATGGAAACTAGAGTAACATGCCATAGGGGATTGTTGTTCGCCCATTTTTCCGAGAAAGATCTGCGCCAGTAGTTATTGATATCATCATATGTCTGCACTATTTGTTTATCGAAAGACACCGGCGGCCGCGCATGAGGTGCTGACATGGTGATAATAGTATTGATAGAGTTGGATTGGTAATTTGGCATGATGAGCATCGTACGAGCGACTATTCCCCCCATTGAATGACCGAAAATTATTACAGAACTCGGATCCGGAAGGTCAGAATCCATTGTAGCCTTTCGAGAGTCGTGATAGAGGGAAAGAATATATGCAACAGCTTCGTTCAAATATTCGGCTTGGTCGAGCATTGTTTGCCCATGGAACGCGGTTATATCTTCATTAAAATCGACTGTGAAGAAATCGAGACCACGTTGTCCAAGCTTCATTAAGTTTTCGTCTTTAGCTGCGGCTTCCTTGAAAGTGCGCGCAGCTTCGGCAGCTATCGGTCGCACTTGTTTATAGCTACCAGCGTTCCCCGGAATAAAGAGTACTGGCACGCCCTTGGGCTGCAAGCACCTCAGCAAATGACTTGGAACAACTTGGGACCGCGAGCAGTCAATTGTGAACGGATCAAACGCATCAGGTCGCCCATTTTTCTTTGCAAACTCGCTTCTTGCATCCAAGACAGGCCAAAGATCCTTCACAGAACCAACACGGAAACGTCAAGGAAGATCTGGAAGCGCCCAAGGAAAAGGAGGACTTACCGGATAATCGATATCCACATTATGCTCCCGGTATAAATAAAGACTATATTTGCTGGCAAATCTAGTGTGTTCCGTGTCGAAATCCTTCTCTCGGATGTAAACAGGGGACATGCGTGGCATCCGACAACCTTTAGAGTCGCATTGTAAGTCCGTAAAAGATGTTATGCTGACCCATAGGAGGAACGCAGAAAAAAAAACGACGATTAGTGTTGATAACGAGCATAACCATGCCGACCGTACCCGTGAAGACTTGTATCTCCGCGTGTCCTCCATATCTCCCTTTAAGGGTGTTGGTGTCGCGTCTAAAGGTTCTCGATCTTGATCCCGGCTCCTGTCCCGAGGTGGAATCCAGAGAGGCTTTGTAGGGGAATTATGTACTGCCTTTACCTCTTCGCCTCGGTCCTGGATGTTTAGAGCAGAGGAAAATTGACATTCCTCGTTCCCTTCCACCGGTGAGGCCTCGCTCTCTTCACCGTCTTCTGCAGTGATGGAGGGTCTTGAGTCTCTCGAAGAGCGTCGACTCCGCATCAATGGCTTGAATATTCGAACCGGTTCCGTTAGCGTTAACGAATGGTTCTCCGAAGCTGTTGAATATTCTAGGCAGACGTGTTGGTTGTCGAGGGGTAAATTATGTGAAAGAGAGTGAAGGTATCGTTGCCTCAGGAGCTAAGTAGAAAGGAAGATAAAGTCAGTATCCGACGTCGTCAGCGTATCTCGACTAGGAGGATCGACAACCTTGCCCAGGCTTTTCAGGTGCGAACAAACAAAAGGCCGGAGGGGATGAGGGGGAGGGCAGTTTTGATAGGTAAAGATACAGGGTAAACAAAAAAAAAATATTAAGTATGCATAAGAGAACTTACCACGAGGCGGCGGCGAAAAGAGAGAGGGCGTGGTGATGAGGTCGTCACACACACAGGCGGCAAAGAACAGGATTGCTACAATCACAGAGAGAGGTAAGAAACACCACTCTACATAATAGGTAACTATGTACCTCTAACTTCGGCTTAACTAAAGATCCTATGATGTACCTGGGATACCTGCAATAGGATCCCGCTTCTGGTATGTACTTGACGTTGTCCGGCTGTTTGCCTGCCAACGTGTTTTTTTTTTCCCCTTCTCCCTTCTCGCCTCAACGAGCAGCTAATCTCCGTCCGATTGGCCCCGACATGTTCACCAACCCCCCCGATTGATTCATAGAACTGATACTACAATCATTACTTGCATCACGCACCTCATAATCGAAATCTTGGAGGCGTGTATAAATTTGTAATTAATTTTTGGACTGCTTTTTAACCTTATGAAATAGGTATATTTGGTCACAATGTTATCCACTAGGAATGAGTGCTATTTTACTTACATACAGTATGTAGCTCGACCGAACACAGAGATACATCGGTTTACCGTACTTGGAAGTATGCAACAAGACACAGTTCTGGAGACTTACCCTGGCACCCGTAGTACCACATGGGTAGGTACAACATTATTGTATGTATGTAGAAGATGTGAGGTCATTGCTGCACCACATTTCCGTGTAACATCAAATTCAACCTTGATTTAAACTCTACGCCATACATGTAGTCTCGGGCCGAGCTAGAAAAAAAAAAAAAAAAAACTTACTTGTTCTAGGAAGGGTAGGAAGGAATATGTTATTGGACTATAGGTATACATACGTTCCTAAAAATTGTTACGTGAGCTTATATGTATCTATGTAGGTACTGCAAAATCTGTGTAGGGGCTTGACTACATAGATTTTATTCGACGATATGTGTAGGTACATGCGTGGCGCCAGGATCATAAGTTAGCACTCGACTAAAATCTCATTATTTCTAATAGCCCTACCCCGCGCAGCACCGCAACTAAAGCGGAGGCGATAAAAATACCATATTGTTCCTGAATCTGGACATCGCACGCTGGATTATGTTGGTAAGCGTTTTGCCATTTTCTGGCATGTGAGGCACATGTCTCGAGGAGGTTCCCAACGATGACCAATAAGATTGATTAGGTCTTCTTTGATTCCCTGGTCTTCTTACTAATTGCCTTCCCATTGAATGTAAAGACCATTTCTCCGTCCACTGTTTCATCCTTTCCGGAGTAGTATCTCATTTTCGCCTCCAGTCCTTGTAAAAGCACGCCAGCTGCTGAATTCCAGACAAACTGCTGCAACTGACCTCCATCTTCATATGGCTTGATGTAGCAATAAGCCAAAGCTCGCCTGGACAAAAGCATTTGTCTTATGGCCCCACGAGTGCAAGAAGATACTGTGGCCAATATTCCAATTGTGTCACGGCTCGACGATCCCAGGGCTCCCTCCAGTTCGCGAATCTGTGCAGGACCGGATGTGATTTTATGAGCCTTGCATGAAACGATGACTGGTATTCCAAACGAATTTGGATCCTCTTTAGGAAGACCTGGTATGTCCCAGGTACCACGTAGATCTACGCCGTGGTCGCCTGGCATACCACAACGACTGAGATTCATCCGAAGAGCAGAAAGAGCGGCAAAAACGGTATACCTTGATGAGAGGCTTAAAATCTATAGCCATTGCTAAATATTGTAGATATACAAGGGGGATCGGAAAACCTACTCGTAGATGGTCCCAACATATGTCGTGGTGCCCGGCGTCATGGATACAGATTCTGCATATTTGATAAAAGACGGAATATCTTGGTGCTGTGACGAGGCTTTCGTTTTATAGAGCTTTGTATGAGTACTAAAGGCGCAACGAGAAAGCCGATTGGCAAAAAAAGACCGCATGTCAAAAGATGTCTGCTCCGGGATTTTCATACGCAAGGAGTTGAAAATTGCATGCAGGCCTGCCAAGGATACTCTAGGCCGGTCAGTTCATGGGGCTCAGCCCTGATTGCTTGGCCTGATTAAGAGTAGTCACCGCCAATCATGTATGCGGAACGAAACTGTTTCAAACCCGCCGTAAGCCAAAAAAACCAAGTGGGGTATTTTTTTCCTGTTGCCCCTCCACCAGCCCCAAGCCCTTTTATCTATTCTATTCCCACACCCACCTTCAATCCCTTCTCTCCTCCTCATCTACTTCGTAGTCTTCTCTCCGTTTAGCTCGCTACTTTCTTTTTCATCTCATTCAAAAAAAAAAGAAAGAGAGTCACTTTTAATTCTTCAAAATGGCCGACAACGATGAACAAGTAATTCTTCTTTTTATTTCCTCCCCCATTCTTCGATAATTTGGTTATTTTCTACCCCGCACAAAATCACGCCTATCAATCAGCGCACATGGGAAAAAGGACTATGAAGAAGGATGAGGAAGCTTGTATGGCCCAGGAACTGACTTTTATCTGTTATAGCACAATCACACCTTCGAGTCGGCTTCGGCCGGCGCTTCCGCTACGTTCCCCATGCAGTGCTCTGCACTTCGCAAGAACGGGTATGTTCTTTGCGTTCATCTAATGTCTCATTGTGATTTATGGCTATATTGACCAAATCTTCTATATAGGCACGTCGTTATCAAGAACCGCCCCTGCAAGATCGTCGAAATGAGTACCTCTAAGACCGGAAAGCACGGTCACGCCAAGGTTCACTTGGTTGCCATTGATATCTTCACTGGCAAGAAGCTTGAAGAGCTTTGCCCATCTACCCACAACATGGATGTTCCCAACGTCAGCCGCACTGAATATCAGTTCTCCCACATAGAGGATGACTTCCTCTACCTTATCAAACCTGATGGTGGTGAGAAGAACGATGTCAAGGTGCCCGAGGGAGAGGTTGGCCAGAAGATCGAGGAGTATGAGAATGCAGGAACTGATATCCGTACGCAATTTACCCCCTCAATCTGTTTTTGATTTGTGGGCTAACCACCGATTTTATAGTCGTCACTATCATCTCTGCTATGGGCGAGGAGGCTGCTATCTCCGTCAAGGAGGCTCCCAAATAGACGCATCTCAATTCCCTGTCGTTTTGTGGATCAGTGATCTCGCTTTTTTCTCTTCTGTTCTGGTTTTCTTTCTTTTTTTTCGGGAGCGAGGCTTGTTCATTGGGTTTTCATTAACTCGATAATTGGAGAATTTGGGTGTGAAAAAAGTGAACTAAGGCGGAGGTCAATTTCAAAAATCGAATTTGTTCTTTTACATCGATGAGGTTAAATATCAACGACAAGATGAACCGCTTTATGCTTTTTACAGATATGTTGTAAGATAATTCAAAATGTATCTGGCCACATCTATCTTTCACAAACAAATATTCTCGAAGCGACAGCTATAATTCAGCAGATTGATAAACTCTCCTCTAACTTTTCATGATTCGTGAATAAACGACAAATCCCAGAAGTCTGTGAATGATGTGGTGCGCTTACCCCGAGCGCGTTCAATCCTTGTAAAAGGTGGGGAAATTGAGGCTCAATAAATGCATCAAGCGGGTCGCCGAAGCCAATTCTTTGTCTCGCCCATTCTCTAGGAAATAGTTATCACAAAAAACCACCACTCGCCAGATTCACCTCGAGGATGGAATATAAACGTCTTTCTCGCTGCGGTGTTGATAACTGCAAACAAACTTTATTCTACCTAGATGATGGTCAATGGTTCTGTAAAATTGGCCATTTACGAGAGGTGTGCCCCTGGTACCAAACAGATAACGCAGCCGCCCGTCAATCTAAATATGTATAGGGCGAGCTAGAAATCGAGGCCGAGAATGAGGGATTCGGGCCACAGGGAAGCAGAGCAGCTGCAAAGAACCAAGAGAAAGAAAAGGCCCAAAAAAGTATCAATTCTCCAAGGACAGCATGAATAGACGGAGCCCATTACTTACGCGCTTTAGTCCTCCGTGGGAGAAGAGGTTTCGAGCTCTTCTTACAATGCTATCAGTTGATTCTCCAAAAACAGGTTCACTGGCTCATCAGCGAGAAGGGCTTTCCCGCAGAGTTGGAGGTAGGTCATTCCTGGTTCAGAATTATGCGTTATACATGTATGCACATCACTACTAAAGTGATAGTGCTTGATTAACACCAGGACAGATAATGGTACATGATCTATGGGCTCTTCAACTGAAGAAAATCTCTGCAACTATTCCAGGAATTTCGGACACTGCTGCCCCATCGCAAGAAAACGATCTTGACGGTGAAAGTTCAGTCAACGGATGGTCATCAACAACTGGCTGGTCTAGTCAATCTGAATACTTATATACAAGTGATGAAGAATCTCAAGCCTCAACGAATATGTCACTGAATGCCCGCAACAAAAATCGTCGGCGACGGAAGATCCCTAAAGCTCGAGATAGGCCGAATTTCATTGCGTCTGTAGGTCTATGTTACCTTGGTTTGATGTTATTGAGGGTTTCTGTCTCGTTAGGTGATTTGCACAGATGGATAGGAGAGGAAAGGCTTGTTTTCCTGAGAGCTCTCGATCATCTTCCAGTGGAAATGAAGTCTAGACTAGATCATCATTATGTACATTCTTTAGACCCGAAGGTAAAAGCCAATCTACAATATTTCCATGCCCTCTGCAAAGACTAACGAGGGGGATAGTCAAAACCGGGACACGGGCTGTTATATCGCACTGTTCAGGAATTGGTAGTGATGTATCAGACTTCTTTTGGCATGAGTTTTCCGCCGATCGATGCCACACTAATGACATTCCGTTACATGAAAGATCTCGGATTCCCTCGTATATTTCCTCAAGATAGCGCTACATTCCTGATTAAGCTAACTTTTATTTGGCAGTGGAAATTTTTCTTGCTGTGAAGCGGCTTAGTGATCTAATGTCACTTACGTTCGCCTGGGATGGCTCACTTCCGGTAAAAAGGGTTTCAGCCTGGCCTGAAGCACGATTAATGGCTCTTATCATCATCGCTGTAAAGCTATTATACGGACTGGATGGCATACTGAGGACTCCAGCATCCACCACAGAACCTGCAGCAGTCGGGTTGAAATGGGAGGCCTGGGACAGGTTTTTGTGCCTAGGCAACTCGGAACGTAAAGGTATATTAGGTGGCACAAACCAGGAGAGAGCGAAGAAAAGACTTGAGGTTGATGTAAAGGAAATCGACATATTTGATATGAATGAGGACGAGTTGGATAAATATATGGATTGGTTCGAAAAGACTTGGGCAAGTAACTCTAATACAAAACGTATGTTGCCTACCCCCTCCCTGTAGACGCCCATTGTAATCAAACCGGCTAACAGGTTTGGTAGTGACGGAACATATACTGAATTTATTCCCCATTGAACGTGAGGGAACAACTATGGTAGAGGGGGTTATCCAAGGCGAACTTGAACAGGAGGGCGACTCTGGGGGGCAAAACAACACGCTCAGTGACAGACTACAACGGTTGAACTCCTGCATCGAACTCAAACAGCCAACAGAACAAGATGGACAGACGGTAAGACCTGGAGACCAATATCTTTGTTATTCATCGATATTGGAATTGCCTCTCGAACATCAAACTTTATTACAAGCAGCTGCAGACCTTTTAGCTATAACACGAGACGACCTAGGGAAGGTTTTGAGGTACTCCGAAGAGCGGTTCCGGAGTCACTTAAATGAGCAGAGGAAAAGGGAAAGGAGGGAAAGAGGGATGGGGATTGATAGGGAATAAACCTGCCGGTATCACACAACTCCAACTACTACCCCAATTCCTGTATTTTTGGTCTTTTCGGCAACCACAATAACAGACATCCAATCCCTCTCTTCATCTAAATCCACAACAAATACCTTACTACCGATCTCGACCTCAATGCTCTCAATTCTCTGTTCCTTACTCAATTGAAACTTCTCTCTTACTTTTTCGAAAAAGAGAAGTAGAGAGGGTGCATCGTTGGCATATATGAATTTTGCCTTTTGGGAGTTGGCAAGACGAGTCTCAAATACTAGTCCCGGATTTCCACTAAGTGTCTGTGTAATGATGGGAGAGTTCAATGAGTTGACTAAGGAGACTCTGTTATGGTTGACAGGGTTGTCGCTGGTGCCGTGAGATATACTCTGGCTGGCGCCTAAAACCTCCGGTACTTCCTCTTTTGATACTCGAGATCTCTTGATCGAATTCAGACTGTTTTCTTCCCTTGCAACATTTTTTTTCGATCTCATCTTTGGGATCTGGTGTTTGTTCTTGGGACGGCCAGGTCCTCGACGCTGAGCATCAGCTATCGTGGGGCTGTTACCTGTAACAGTGACGCAGTCCTTTGGCTCGCTCTCGGGTGCGGCGCCTGCGGGCATATTTACCGTTTCGTTCTCAGGGTTAAGTGTTTCTGCCACTTTCCCTTTAAGTTTTGATCTTTCCACTCCGGCCATTTCCACGACCTGGGCCCTCAGAACAGTTTGGATACTATATGTCTACACTCAGCATTCTCCTAGAACGTTGTCTATCGGAGAAGAAATATGGGAAACTCACGCGGTCTTATCCCGGGGGAAAACCCATTCCCTTCCTCGAGATTCTCCCCAATACTTCTCGCCAATGCCATCTGCACACAGGAGATTCTCAAACCAATCATCCCATTCCGTCCCATAAGCCAAGGGACCCCCCAAACCGATTGAACTAAGATGTAATGATCGAATGATAGCCATACGAAGACATTCCCAATCCTCCTCAGAGAATTTACACCCATCTGAGCGAAAACGCCAGGGAACCACCATCACGAATATCGGGCGCAGTAAATTTAAAGATCAATTGAAGTGGTAGTCCGTTCCTGCTATATGGAAAATTTTTGATGAAGATTGTGATAATATGTAATACATGTATAAACCCGATTCGACCACGCATACCGAATGCCCTGCGCATTGTGCATGGACGCTGTGCCTATATATACATGTTGTTAGGGATCTCATGCCATGTCGTTTATGTACCAAATGGCTCATGAATGGGCTTGAAGATTTATTGGAAATCTAATAAGAGGGTATCGAGTCCTGGCAGGCGCCTAGCCCCGAACAAGGGGTTTGGGGGGGGGGGAGACATCTATTGACTAGAAACAGGGGGCTGAGGTCAGGTTAAGGTTATGCGGCTCTGCTCGCTTAATACGGCTAATTCCACATATTTAACCTAAACCCTAATTGACGGGATAGTGATAGACCAAGCCAAAATGTCAATGATAAAAATACATGATTTACGTACAGCACCTTCCAGATATCTTTGTAGTTCGTTGCCGCCGAGACTCCGCCAAAATCACGAAGACATCTTGAAGGGTGCTGTAGCTCACTTTATATCATCATATCTTTGGTTTGCCGCTAGTTAATGATATACATATGAATTGAGCAGCTATGGAGCTTTATCTATTGGTAATTGATACTACCGAGGAACATGATTTCGGGAAAAACCTATCATAAACTTTACAAGATTGCAATTCGCTAATAGGACCCCCCCAGGGTTCTGTACCTATGACATTCCCAGTAAATGTTTAGCATCAAGGGAGCAGAATTGCGATAGGTTTTGCTGTAGAGGCGAATCAACTTGCAATGGGATCCTAGGTATACTGCGTTACTCAAAAACCAACTCTCTATGGGGGCATGAAACCAGTCAAATTGGCTCAGGCACTTTTTTAAAAAAAATACTGTATTTCGACATTGCTGGCGGACGTAATGAATAAAAAAAGGGGAGGACAGGGCTGGCGGAGCCCACCATATGGCGTTGGGGTCTTAGGTATGGGGGGTCGTTCTGGAAATTGAGAAAGCCGGAAAAATCGGCTCTTGGGTAGTTGAAAATTTGACTTTTATAGCAGAGTAAAAATAGGAGATATATATAGCTTTTGTAACCTCTAATAAAGAGCGAGGGTCTTTCTGGCAGCCAATATCTTATTCTCATCGAGAAATGAAGGAAGGCACTAACATTTAGTGATCCTGTAACCAATATCTTCTTTTTTTTTTTTTTGCTGCGGTGCTAGTATATTAGTAACACTCCCCACCTAGATCCTAAGTGCGAGATTCCGAGTTACATGCAATCGCCCTCAATCTATAATATAAGTGATTTTGATCAAAGAAAAGCCTCTTCTTTATGACTTCGGCTACTTTACGTTAGGAATAGTCCAAGTAAACTACATGTATTTATATATACCACAGTAGTACCACAGCTTTTAAAAGCAAAGAGAAAGAGAAATTTTTTTAACAAATTTGGCGCCTTGATAAAATGATCAAAAGACAGCTAATAATAAAACCAATTGAGAATAGTGTAGGAAGAAATCCTATCATCCTCATTACGTAAAACCCGAACTTAACACCAAGTAAACACTGGATTCCTTGACTTCACTGCTTCTAATCTCTCTACTATGACTTTTCGTTGAGCCCCTTCACTTTCATCCACGGCAGAGTATCCTAAGTCACCTTCGGCATCGTCATCGTTGTACACATTTCGAGGTGGCCCCGAACTAGAAGTCAAAGAGAACCTACGTTTCCGCTGGTCGCGGAAGCTGGGCCCTGGCCTTTTTCTTTCAGCAGGGGAACGTCGCTCATCAAAGCTCTTATGGCGACTTGATCGTGGAGCATTCATTGATGAAGATTGAACACCTAGATTTGCTTCGCTTCCTAATGAAAAAGCCAATGAATCTGCTGCAGATATTGGCGAAGCCGAGAGAATATCGCCATTCTGATTCGAAGATGATCCTGATTGATTACTTTGGAGGCTATGAGTTCTTGACATTCCTAGCCTTGCGGAGCTAGGGATTTCCGACCGAGTCGGCGAAAGACCTAAGAGATCATGTTCGCGTAACACGGGTGCCGAAGCAACAGCGGCACCGATATCCATCTCAGCTTCTTCATCAAAACCATGCTCAAGTCCTGTTTCTCGACGATGGCGAGATTCTGATGACGGAACACGCAAAGGGACTGCGATAGGAACCTCCATTTCATCATCCTATAATAAGGTTAAATTAGCACGCCTTACGCTAATTTCCCGGAATTGAGGAGTTCGTAGGGAAGGCGCACCCAAACATGAACTCTTGCCCTCCTTGTGAGCTCCAACGGGCCTTGGTCGGGTGTTTTCAAAGTTTCGAGGACATTAAAGGCCTGTCCCTTGAGTACTGCTATTTGTTTTTGAAACATTCTTTCTTTAAAATCGGAGTCCTGTTCGAATAGCCTTCTCAACATCGTTTGTGTTTCGGCCCACCATTTCGTAGATGTAAGCAATGGAATAAAGTGATCTCTAGTTTTTTGGGAAAACGGTTGCCCAATGAGTGACACCGGCAGAAATAGCCAACCAAAAGGAAAACTACGCCATTGATCGGGATGTTTCCAGGGAAATGCCAATGAGTTGTCAATAGCACCAATTTTAATTGTAGCACTGGCACCAATTTGAGGGGTGGCAGATCTTGAACTCGCAATCATAGGCTCTTGAACCCGATACACTGGCGTAGATGAACGCAAGTTGTTTGTTCCGGTATTATTTGGCTCACTTCCCATGGATTTTCCTATTTGTAGGGATGGCTGCATGTTGGCATTGAGTTGAGTTGGGTGACTAACGACCGAGACTTCCTGGGTCTTCCAGTCAACCTTTATCATCCAATTATCGAGACCTCTGTCTGTGTTCCTCATAATGTAGTCCAAGATTACGAGTTTTTCGAGCTCCTCTCTAAAGTTTTGTTGAAGCTGCTCAGTCCAAACGAACCGCCTGTTATTCGGATCATCCGCCTGAGAGGGCGTATTTGAATCACCATCGGAAATATCGTCATCATCACCACTTGGTCGACAAGCTGAGGCCCAGGGTGCCCGCCTCCTCGGGGCAGCATCGGTCCGGAAACCAGAATTGTATTGATCTGGCCACGGGTATTTACGAAGAAATACGTTTGCGTCTTTCAAACCCTTATCAGCCTTATATTTCATTGGTTGGGGTATCGATTACTCATACCTTGGAAACCTTGAAGGAACACTTGGAAACTTCCAACCTTCGGTGGTAGAGGCTTGGATCTTCTGTAGTATGCTCGCCGATCCCAATAATCGTAATGGAATGCTTTACTGGATAGCTTGACAATATCTGTATAAGGAACCAAAAATGTCCTTAATTGCCTGTCAAGAACGCAAGCAGCTGCCTCGGATATATAGCTAAGGTTTGGTATTAAGCTAAGGTTCAATGGATTAGCATCACTTCGTTAATAGTGGCTTTAAAAAACTACAAACCAAGCACGTCCGAAGAAACACGGAAACCTATAAAAATCTGTCAGTTAATGAAATTATAAAAAGAGCAAAACTAATCTTAGGCTTTTGTAAATCATACAAAGTACGGTGTAGCCATTTCATCATTTTAGGATTCAATTTTCCATATCTAATAAAGAGCTTAGTAAGTGTAAAAGAGCTTTGAATGGCAAAGAAAACTCACGGTTCTTCATCTTTCGGCTTGAAAACCCCCACAATCTTTCCGTCGCTATTCCGCATGAAATAACTTCCGGATGATCCTTGCTTAATAAGCTTGGGATCAATACCCTTTCTTATAGCAGCTCTAACAGACTCTATGATTTCTTCAAACTGCTCTTGTGCACGATGTGTATTTTCCGGCAGCTCTGGCGGAGCTTCTGGAGTCCCATCTAACGCCGGTCTAGAACCATCCGGTGGTACAAAAACCGAGTAGACTATCTCCAAGGGCGGTTGGTCTTGATGGGACCGTCCTTTCTTTAATTTGAACTTGCTAGCAATCTCCCTACTCCAGCGTTCTAAGCGCGCATTGATAGCTTTGATATCCACCCCAGAGCTATTGCTCCGTGTTCTTTTCATAGCCCGGCCATTGTGATGGGTGACTGAGGGTGATATCGGGGTGTACGGTGTAGGGTGAATAGCTGTTGGGTGCGGCTGGATTGAAACAACACGGCCGGGATAGTCGACGATAGAATCACGGTCGTCGTCATCCGAATCCGAGAGCTGGGCATCCTGAGCGAGTCTTTCATAGCCTGAGGCTGCGGGACGAGGCATATTGATAGTTGACAGTCCTTTCCCCCTTTGATATTAAGGGTGAATTGGTTATCGGCAAAGCTATTCTGGCTTGAGGTACCTCTGAGAGGACGAGCGAGGGCTTCGTCACGGGTTACAGGGCACACGTATTAGGGCCGCAGCCGCCGCCACCCGATGCGGCAACAGCAGTCGACAAATGATCAAAGAACAAAGCTGCAGAGTTCCAAAAAAAAAAAAAAAAAATTACCTGCTGTTTAAATCTTCTACGTATGGTGGCGGGCCGGCGAAAACAGAAGAACGCCAAATCTATCACTTCACCACAAATCAAAGATTTTTAAATCCAATGACCATACTTCTGTGGGGGATAAGTGTGGGAAAATATGGTGTACAAACTAAATTAATTTCTGTTGTTGAGAAGAAAGGATTTCTATTTTGTTAGGCAGGACAAAGCTTGTTTGTTACCCACACAAATTTGTTAAGGCCGAACTGAAATCCTCATGAGACAGCACTCGATCAGTCCTTATTTGGCCTAAGCTTTCCCTAAAAAGGACACTGATAAGCGCTTGGAACTTTGTTACTTGTGCCAAGACCGACCCCGTTTTGGTGTCCCCCACCATATTTTATTTTTGATATAGTTAATTGTGCCGGCTCAACATTGGGTTTCGGTAGTTATAGCACATACAAGATGTACCTACATAAGTACTTATCTTATCAGCGCTGTACCTCGCACTGATGACAAGATTTTCCTGCTCTGAAGTACGTAGTCTTATTTATGCCGCTAGATACCCGCGCGCCCCGCAGGAATGACTTCAGCCTGGAAATGTGTTTAGCGCCTCCACTCTGAGTATTTTGCATCTGTTAAGGGCCCGTTTGGCAACAGGTCGAAACGGAGTTTTCACCCCTGTAAACTCCATTTCAACGATCTTTTTGTTAGCCTTGATCCTTGGAAACTCCGTTTTGTCTTGTTGCCAAACGGACCCTAATAGAACTGGCCAGCCTTACCGGGCCCCGATTGACAAGACAATGATGGTGCCTAAAAACACGATAACCGAGTGCAGTGACCATGTCAACAATGCTTCGGAGAATAAAGACATGGATATTACTCCACTTGTTTATATAAGATTCTTGTTTCTCCACACAAATTAGTTGTTAGAGTCTTTTGTACAAAGTCTCTAATGTCACTGAATGTATGTACCTACCGCAAGGTCTCGAATGAAGAATCCGGACTCTTCCTTGGAGTGTCAGGTACCTGATTGGTTGGTGTAGTGTCTTGCCACCAATTTTCCGCTTACTTATTCTATATGTTCATATATTGGTTTAGACGTACATGTTCAATCTGAGCATGTACCTGTGTATGTAGTTTATGCGCCCATGCAGAATTACATAGCATACATGTGCTATCTCGGGAATTTATCAATCCTCACAGATTTAAGTTTAAAGTAATAACTGGTGATGATGCAATTTGTATTCAGCAAGGGGTTTTCCGATATTTATTTCTGTGTTGTTCCCTCTTCTACCTGCAGATTCTGCTGCGGACAGGGCAATCTTATCGTGAGTTCCAATCGTGCGGGACGAGGGTATCAACGGCCGGCTCAGCCCACCGGTTAGATTGCTACGCTAGAAGGTTCAGTGCATGCTTCTAGAAGGTAATCAAAGCACTTCTGATTCGCTTGGTGTGGAGTTGTGTTCCGAAATTGGCTCAATGAGTAGGAGCTGCGCACAATCTCAATTCGTGCGGGTGTGCTATCGGGCGAATCTCACTTATCACAAGCGATCCATTTTTGATCGTGTTTAGTGGGCGGAAGAAGCTGAAGAAGCACGAAACGAAAAAGGGGCAGAGCCAGCGCCCAGATCCGTAAATCAGGGCAAATCCAATCCCAACCATCTGCCAGATGCATGTCAGCAAATTGTTATCACCCATGCCCGTCATGCTGGCTGCTATCTGGGGATACCTGCACTTTAAATGGGTAAGTAAGCTATCCATTTATCTCTATGTGGTAATATCTGATGCTAATTTTATCGAGCTTCTCCCTTAGTAGAGTAGAGCTGCTGCGGACGGGGTGTAACTTTGAGATTTACTTGCGTGCTTTACACAATAAAGTAGGTGGGGACATGTAGGAGGTACTCTAGAGTGCCCTCTGCTTTGGGAGGTCTGGAAAAGCAAAATCTAAACAAGAGGGTTGATTGGAAAGTGGAGGACGCAAGGGAACTGGATACGGGTGGGGGGAAGGGATTCGATGGATGGGTGAACTACCTATGCGCATGGGAAGGTTGAACGGGCCCCCTCGAATCTGCCGCCCACATTTCTTACAGCGTAGGGTACATGTAGCGATTAGGTAGAAACTTATCGACAACAACGTTGGTGTACCACCGATTCGTCCTTATCTACGGCGACCGCCCACCCCCTTTCTGCCGTTCCTCTCCCATCGTTACTTTTGATTCTTATCCTCCGTCGTTCGTTGTTTCTTTCCTCCTTCCATCACTCATTCCTTGCATGCCCTGGATCTGTAACCGCGCTCTTCAAAAACAAATCCCATCTTTCTGTTGTCTGAGAACTTGATTGTTTTTAATATAATTGTTTTTCTCTCGTTTTCCCATTTATTATCCAAATATATACCCGCAACCCCCCACCGCTCACTTTCTCCTTTTTATTGTCTCCCTCGTTTTTTCTTTCTCTTTAAAGTCAGTCTCTCTTTCCCTGGCCTGTTTCTTCCTATCATTAGGTCGTTAGATATCATCACGTCCACAGCCATTCTTCCTCCTCCCCATCAAAGCCTTCCGCCCTTCACACATATTACCACCTCACCCTCTGCCTCCACCAAGCAGAGCTTTGGTGCTTTAGATCATAAACTGGCGCCCACGGCCCTCTTCTACTCTCCTGCCCCAGAGCAGTTGCTACCATCTCCACACCAACTTCTTCACCCCACACCAAACGACGACAGCCCGAGACTGCCTTCCATCTCGCGGACATCGTCTATTTCTCCGTTGCCATCTCTTAACACGCTGGCTTCCGTCGCACTCCCGTCTCCCCCGTTGCGGTATGTTACCCACCTTTGATTTAGAGTTTCTCATTTTCCCCCATGCCCCTTATCCTTATCAACGCAACACATTCCCTTATCTAAATGCGATCGGGACACCCCCCTAAAGCAAAGATTTAAGAAGACAAGAGAAAAATAAAACCCCCCTTCGCTGACATCTCCCTTTCATAATTAATAGGCTGAACGGGGGCTTCGCTATGACTTTCGCTACTTCATCACCGGGTGCAAGCACTGCTGGACAAGGAACCACTCCGGTAGGCCTCCGGTTTTTTCTTTCTCCCTTTCGATTTTCATTTTCAATACGCGACTGTTTCTGAGGGATTTTTTTTTTCATCCCTTATCGCGCAACATTGCTAACTTGGTTGTAATAGCCTATCTGTCAAAACTGTACAACATCAACAACTCCTCTATGGCGAAGAGACGAAACTGGTTCGGTTCTCTGCAATGCTTGTGGATTGTTTTTGAAACTTCACGGTCGGCCGCGACCTATCAGCCTAAAGACTGATGTTATAAAAAGTCGAAACCGTGTCAAAAATTCCGGGCAGCCCGCAAAAAAGAAGGTTAGTGATTTCTTATCCCCATTTGTATTTGTTTATCTAATCTTTATTTTTAGAGCCTTTTTGACTCGCCAAATGGATCAACAAATGGTCATCCAATAGCAAGATCGGAGAACGGCACTCCCCCCCCGGGTCATCGTAAACCATCTTCAGGTGCAACATCAAACAGATCTGTATCACCACAGTCTCGTGCAGGAACCCCTCTTCCTCCTACATCGCACATTGCACCTCCATCAATATTTGAGTCACTTGTTCCTCATACAGACAACTCCGTCGTTGGAAGCCCTTCTCCTCTTCCGGGACTCAACTCCTTCAACCACCCATCACCGGGATCCACATCATCCCTGCATGATAGGCATATGGAGCAGTCAACGCCAACACTTGATAGTTTGATGAGCGCTAATAGCAAACTCAAAACTCGTGTCGCAGAGTTGGAGTTGGTCAATGATCTTTTCCGAACTCGAGTGAATGAGCTGGAACAAAGCGAAGCAAACGCTCGACAAAAGGAGATTACCAGACGAGAAGTCGAGGCGCAACTTCGAGTTCTACTTTCCGATAGCACCAAGCGCGAGGAAGAGCTAAAAAGAAAACTTGAAGATGCAGAAAGGGAGCTTAATGAGTTTCGTGGGGATCACCAACGAAAAAAGGTCAGAGTTTCAGACCTGACAGAATAAATTTGTTCAGGAACGGAAACAATACATAAGACGAAGGGTCGATAACAAAAATCTCAACTAATTGATGGCATGGTATTGTGTGTTTTCTTTCTATCGTCGGTGTTATTCTTTTTTGGTCCCGTGTAGTGAGTGCCCGGGTTTCTTGGTTTTGTACTTGTTTACGGCTGGGGGTTCTCTATTTTTTTCCTCATTTCCTTGATTATTTTTCCGAACAAAAGCAAAAGAACATAAAAAGTTTTTCTTATCTAGGGGCTTTCTGGTATGGTCACAGGGATCGGAATACAAAAAAAGGGAAGGGAAGAACTCTTGTAGGAGTATTAGGGTTTTTTGCTACTATTTTTCTTACTTTATTTTTCCTTTATATTTCACTATTCTAATGTTTCCTATAACATCCATCTCATTACTCTAATTCCTACTTCAATAATTCACATTCCGCTCATCACCTCTATCTCCTTAGTTTGATTTTGATTGATTGATTGATTCTCTGTTATTTATGTATGATCTTTTGTCCGATTTTATGCTTTTTCCTTACAATCTTACAGTAAATGGGGGTTTGTTTCTTTTGCACTAAAAAAAGTTATGTCCTGTTTTTTTCCCACACATATTCTCCTTAATAATATCCACCTATAGTGTATTTAACTCTGCTTTTTATCTCTTACCTTTGACTTCCACATAAAGTAGTTGAAAATTGTCTCAATGAATTGTGCGGTGAGGGTTTTATGCAGGCAGCAGATCAACCCAATGATGCCTCTGAACACGGTAAATTTCTATAGTTCATGTAAATACATGTATCTATGTATATACTCTATCGATAAGGTCCCGTTCGTGCACCACGCGCGCGTGCTTTGACAAGTAGATCCGGGGGGAGGGTTTAAGGTATTGTATGTAATTTGGTGATGCTCTTCATCTCTAGACCGGGTAAAATCATTTACTGCAGGAATCGGCAAGCGCGTGAACACTGAATTATTATTGAGCAGAAAAAAAGCAAAAATCCATGTCGTTCTACCTGAAGTGTTGCGCAGCTGCAACGCAAACGCACCCAAAACGCAAAAGTAACTGCTCTAGAGTACAATCTGCTCTGCCTCAATTATGTCACAACCACCCAAATAATAAACCTGACAAAATGCCAACACCAGAATACATTCCTTGAATAGAAGAAAGCCCAAAAAGAAATTATATATCTATGCCTATCTATATCTAAAGATCTGGTTGCATATTGCAAAGGGGATATGCCTATCAAGCCAAACCTATGGTATCCGCGGGTTTCAAGGACCGGCAGTGTGATGAATATTGCCAGCTTGTAATGCTAGTCTTCTGTTGCGCTGAATGGTCATCAAAGCCAAAACGAGCGCAAAGAGGGCAGCACCCAGTGTGGTCCAGTAGCTGTTCCGATAGCACTCGAGTCCAAGTGTGCACTCACGAGAACCCTCAGGGGTGACGTTACTATGGTCGTCATATACCCGGCCTTGTTTGTATCGTCAGCAAACTCTTTTTTCCCCGTCATTTTTCTTTCCTTTTCTTTTTCTTGAATAGATTTCTTTTTTCAGCCGCAAGGTTTCTAAGGCAACGTGGCGTGAGGCTTCGAAAAGAGGGCTTTTTTTCTTGTCGCCACGCATGATAAGCTGATATGTGCTCGATTGCGGCAAGGGCCCGTGCGCGCATATCTGACGCAAGATCATGTGCCGGAAAGAAAAACTATGAAGTGCCTGATAGATAGATAGATAGGAGGACTTACCATAAATCAAGTTAAAGATTTGGCCTGAGATAATTGCAGAAACAGTCATCGTCCCCCAATTCTGTGAGAATCCATTGAGCCCAAAAGTCTCAGAGGTCTTGTTATAGAGACAATATCAGATTAGTTTAAAATCTACCCAATAGATATGTAGAGTTCCATAAACACTTAGGTTGAATATCACCGTACTCCAAATATGCAGCAATGTAGTCCTAAAGTTTATGTGTAGTGGGAATTCATGGAGATACGTACTATTGTCGGAAATACACCAAACATCACACCATATCCCAAACCGCTCAGAAAAGAGACCAACCAAAGCCGATGAGGGTTCTCAACATTCAGTGCGAAAAATTGCGAAAAACAAAATATAATTGTTGAAATAACTACTAACCAGAGGCGCTGAAGACCATAGCTTTTGTAAAGAATATCCGAGGAAGTCCCTATTCGATATTATTGTTAGATAGGACTTGTATAAGTGAACGAGTAACTGAGGAAGATTCACCGCTCATGATCCGACCAAGAAAGCTACCGATGGAGAGAAGAGAGACATGGAATCCTTGTTTTTGTTGGACATAGTCAGGGTGAGTGTCGGGCGCATATTTCTGCCAAAGTGCTTGGACCTAGAAAGGATGTTAAAGACTTGTATTGACAAAATCATGAGAACCTACCGAGTGTCCAATATTACTAAAGTCAATGTTAACAGTTGTGCAGCCGAGATAAGATATGGGTTTTAGCTTACTTTATAGTCATCAACCCAGTTCCGGTCAGTAAACCACATAGGGTAAACAACAGCCAGAAGTCCATTGATTTGGTCAATGCCCATCCCCGTATATCTATACGACGCGCAAGGTCATTACTACCGTTAACCCCGCCCCGTGTACTTTCTGCATCTATTTGATCCTCATCACTGCTAGAGGGTGGGTTTGTAAGGAAAGGTGAAGATTCATCCGGTGTGAAGTCCGGATTTGCTATTTTAAGAATCCCTTCATTACTACTGGTGCTCGTACCTGGTTCTTGATAGGTATGTATTGATAGACTTCGATCTTCTCCCGATTTTGTTCTGTGCAGCTTGCTGCTTCCACTATAATCGGGTTCTGCTACCGGTACGATAGAATATGAACCTGGCCCATGTACTACCTTAAGAAAAAACCACGAAACCAAGGTGATGCTGCTAGTTGCTGTGGCTAGAACCAAAAGGAAGTCATTGGTATTTCCAGGAAAGAACCATGAGGAAAGACGAGAAAAAAAGAAGGCACTGAGACCAAATGCTGCAAGTGGGATCGCGGTTGCCGTTCCACGGTGGTTTGGGAAGTTCAGGGCAGCTTGTATATGGGTAACCTATCAGTCTTGCGCACTGTTGAGAGCAAGGGTCATAACCTTACCGGCTTTTATCGCCCCCCCAAACGAAGCAGAGCTTCCAACTCCAGTCAAGAATGAGAAAAAGCACAAGGATAATACACTCGCTGACCCCTGCCCAGATAACATAGCTATTAAAACCGTCAGATTTCAATAGCATCATATGAATGAATAGGGTTATACATGCCGTTATATATAGGATAGTACCCAGAAAATAATAGAACGGCGCCCAGCAGAACCGAAAATCGGGGCCCCTTTGCGTCGATAAGCATTCCGTTCGGGATCCCTATATTAACTTAGAAACCGGGCCCAGGCCGGGTCTACCTCCTTGTACGTACCTGCAAGATACATCCCAAGATTTCCCCAGATACCCTAAAACTTGTCAGAGTTGCCACTTAATGGGAATGTTGTAACTCACTATCAAATTACTCTCTGTTGCAGTAAGCTGCAAGCGCTCGGCGAGCTGGGGAGCATATGCTGAATAGACGTACTATAGAATTGTCTTGTCAGTCTGCACTGAACGCTAATCGGTTCAAAAGCGGAATTACGTTCGTCCCTGCGGCGAGCGATATACATGCTGAAGCTGTTAGGCTTGCAAGGCGAGCCACGCGAAGCCGGTTCTCAGGTATCATCTTTAAACGATGATCACAACAGGAGTCTATAATATGTACGATTTGAAAGGTTTAAAGTATCGTGGGCCGGTTTTTCTATAAGCCTGGAGCGGAGGATAACACATATAGGTTCGGGTTTGACGAAGACTTCACCACATCCAGATGTTCACAGCTAGATACAAGAGTTGGGTCGCACACGTAGGTTCGATCGGGATTGATTTGGCCTGAGTTTCTGAGATATCTGTGTCAAGGCGTAGTAATTTGAAGTAGCGACGAGCTAAATAAGGTTGCTGGTGGCACTGATGATCTTGAAATAGAAGTTTTGACTTGACTCTTGAGTAAATGGTAAACGGTTCTTGGTGAAGGAGAAGGATCCAGCGTGCAAGATGAGAGCTGCAGCAGCATATGTTGACTTATACCAGTTAGGCGGTTCACATGGTTGTCGATAAGTTGCACACGCACGGTGGCCCACGCTTACGGCCCGGTCCTCCACATCGGGAAAATACGCCAACTCGAATCTTACCCCTGAGAAGGGAGGTCACTCGGTAGCATTATCCCGTGACACCCATTCCCCAATGATTTAAAGTACCTAACTGAGATACTCCACACACATACCTACATACTCACCTTACCCGGTATGCGTACACACCAAATTAGTAGATGGGCACGAGACTAGATGCAGGTGTAACGCGCTAGGCCGGGAGCCCTATCAGACTGGCAACCAGTAAAATCTCATGATCAAATCCATAGGAATCTTAAGTTCAAGGTGGGGAAATACCTACAATACTCTATACTTAGGTAAAGTACTACATACACGTATGTAGTCCCGCGCCCAGCTAATTTGTTTGATCGCCAATAAGTGTCTGGGAACGAGGCTAGTAAAATATTTACCCCTCATTTCACAGCGTTTCTGAGCCCAACTACTATTGCATACCATACAAAAATTGCGGGCTTGGCAAGGGTTTGTATGGTATGCAATAGTTGGGCTCAGAAACGCTGTGAAGATGTTGACTCAATAAATACAAAGCGCCTTATAAGGGATAATGTGGGCCTTGAAAACACCTAGACAAAGGCTTCAAAAGGGTCTCTTGGTCAAAATCATTCACGAATACATGTGTGTGCAACGGCGGGGGAGCCATGATTTCCTAAATTTCAGTAGGTATTTACTACTCATGCTACCAGAATTAAAACACCGCTGATCACCGTCAATTGGGTATTAGCAAAGTGTTCGGTAAGCGACACCCTACAAATTCTGACTGAGGGAGTATAGTTCCTGAAAATTTTAATTTGGATATCAATAGCCACCATATCTATCTACACCCAGAAAATCAAACACCCTACGGTGCCTTTTGGCTGTGGAAAAACATCACGTTTTGCCAAATTTTTGCGTGTTTTCGTTGTCAAACGATGACCTTTGGACATGCATAAACTAAACATATGGACACCAACGGTCTTGATATAGAACCCCCCCGAGGATATATGTACTCCACAGCTAATCTGTAGTACCTACTACAAATTACATGCATGTACTCCGGTGTCAGGGTAAGTCAATAGAACGTCGCGGTGTGGCAGCTTAGGCTATTATTATTCCTGTTTATATAATGGCAAATCGGCGCCTCCTCGTTCTACTCACTTACCCTTGACACCGGAGTACTTATTTACATGTGTAGGTGCATGTAAGTAGGGAAATACATATTGTAGAGAGCTGTTCTCAGTGGTAACATGATAAGGCCCGCCCAAGATGCCGGCTGAGCAGCAGCGGCTATTAAATTATATTATACTCTTGACAGCATTTTTTATCGCTTTAAAACGATTTTAACTTATTACCGGCCTCTATCACTACAGTACGCAAAAAGGGTATGGATTCACTGCCATATTACTTGGAATACGCTAGAAATACGGCAGGAACACGGCATTGATACGCATATACGGCATTGATACGGCAATGATACGGCATTGATACGGCATTCAACTTATAATGCTTATTTAGTTCGGTATTATGGACTAAATATATATTTTAGTACCATGGTAGTGATTATAACCCGTTTTTCCGTACCATATGTAGTTACACTCATTTGGCTATAATTAAGCATCAGGATAATGGAAATATGCAACCAACGCAGACATTAGACGCCTTCATGGGGGTATGGCTCTTACGGGGCTATGGTGCAACACCCAAGCGCATCGAAAATAGACAGAGAATTTGAGGAAAATCAACATAATCTTGCTATTTCCCAGAGAATTGTATCTGATGTTCTTTGGCCTTGCACCATACCCCCCCCGTGAGAATCATATCCCCGTGAAGGTGTCTACATGTATCTATAGCACTCAAAGGGGTATAAATTCACTGCAATATTCTTGACCAAATGCCGTAGCGACACATGGATTTCACCAATCACATGTGTCCTTGCCGTTTACTTTATGCTTTTTGATATACGTATACCGTATACCTTAGGTGTTGAATTCACATATGTTGCATCAAGCCTGAACTAAATTTATCCTACATCTACATGTAATCTTAGCATTTCTGAGCCCTAAATCCAGTTACATACATCATCGGTCGGTACTCATTTCATTCTGTATAAAAACTTTGACTATAAACCTAAGGCTCGGTGACGCCAATGGCGCTTTATCCTACATCTATTCCCTGGATGATCCTCTTAGCTCCGGCAATAACTTTTTGGAGTAACATCTTTTCAACGGCTTCTCCTTTGCCTATTCATCTAGAGCCGGATTATGAATCTATATCTCCAACAAACGACCCCGGCCCCACAAAACCCCTGGCATGTCACGAAAATATCACCGGACATCAATGGAGGCAGGAAACATTTCCATTATCTTATAGTTCAAGAGCGTTCTTTCAAGGAAACCAATTTTGCAATGATACTCTAATTTGTACCGGGGATTGGTTGGATCTCAACGGAACATTGACTTGCAATGGCGAATTGTTTCGTAATGGCACTCTGGGTCGCAATAGGGCCCATGGACATCCTGCGTGTCTTCCGGGGCTTAATAAGCTACCAACACCCGTATTATCAATAATGATAGTGCTTTTAGTGGTTATTTCAGGCGGACTCAGTGGGCTAAAATCGGCATTTATGAGTAATTATTGGATCTCAAGTTTTACTTTGCTCCACTTTCCTCAAAGACTGACAACTTCAATTATGATGATTTCATAGGCCTGGACCCGTGAGTCACTTCGGGCTAACTGATTAGGAAGATAAAGTACTGATTCTTTCTCTTTCAAAAATCGATAGTATAGATTTACGAGCAATAATGGATAAGGGAACTATACGTGAAAGGTAGATATCTCTGGTAAAGAGATGAATATATATTTTGGCATAATTATTGTACTAATGTCAATTAGAGAACTAGCAGGAAGAATCCATGAAGCTCGGCAACACTCGGAATTTACTACATTATTTCTTTGTATGCCCCAGAACCATTGTGTCTGGTAGTTTTTACCCCTGTGGAAATTGGTTTTAACCGTTCATATGCCATGATAGGCGCGATGACTCTTGCAACTGTGATGATCAATCACTCTCTCCCTCTTATGGCTGCGTGTCTACTCAACAATCATCTTTGGGGGTTCCTATTATCCAGTGTTCTAGTGATAATTTTTGGAGAGATTTTACCGCTGATGGTATTCCCCAGGTTCCCACTTTTAGCCTTAGGAAACATGATGTGGTAAGCTCAGTTCCCCAAGCTAGCTAGTATAAAGTGGCTTTGTGAATCCCCCAATCGTTGACCCCAACTACAGGGCCATATATACAGTATCGTGTCTTCTGTGTGTTCCGGCTTGTATTCTTTCCTATATCTATGAATTTGCAGTCACTCCGAAATTTCCAAGATCCTCGAGCGACCATCATGATAAGGGCGTCGGGTACCTCGCTGATTTGCGTACTACACCAACAGAAATTGATGGAGATCTCTCTGATAACGCTACAAGGTAAAGAAATACTTGGGCTAAATCGTGGGTTATACAGGTAGCTAATGAAATAATCCCTGTAGAGTCCTCCATGGTATAATCGATATGGAAAAAAGGGTTGCGCGTGATATCATGAGACCAATTGCAGAAGTGAAAATGAAATCTTCGGATTCAAGAATGACGCTCCACAGCTGGACAGAGATCTCTGATTGGGGGTATAGTCGTGTCCCTATTTATACGTCTCTCGATTATAATAAGGATAATTCGGTTTATTCGGACTGTAATATCAAAGTTATGGGTTTTTTACACGTTTTTGTAGGTTCTCAATCTATAAAAGGGCTGATTTATATATAGGGGCTTGCTACTTATTTGGTAATACAAATCAATTTAGGACTTATTGCTCGTAATTCCTGATGAAGCATCAACATTAAAAGGGCTTCCGATACACAAGATGCCGGTCGTTAGTGAAGAATATCCGCTTTGGGACCTCCTTCATCTTTTCCAGGTAATTCTTTCAAGGTAAGAAGGAAGAAGATTATTACTGACTCTACCTATCTAACAGCAAGGTGCCTCCCAGTAAGTCCAGTAGCCCTACAAACTAACTATTAACCTAATCTAACGTGTTTGTTAGTATGGCAATTGTAGAAAAATGTTTTAAGGAGATCGAGATTTCTGAGTCGTTCCAAGAATTCAGGCCTTCAAAGTCTTTATGGAAAATAGCTAAGGACAAATACCGTAGAGTCCAACGAAAATTGTGCTCATGTCACTCAAAGCAATCGGGGGTCAAAACTTTTTTACCTCATCACGCACCAAAGTACTGGACAGATGACAATGAATATTTATTATCCCGGGGGCGTACAATAGGGATAATTACCCTAGAAGATGTACTAGAGACCCTCATACAGTCAAGAATTTTCGACGAAAAGGACATTTCACTTGGCCTGAGGACGAATTGTGTCGAGAATGCCTTGGATATTAGCAGAACGATTGATTCGTGCCCGTCTGAGCAGGTGTTGACTTTAGACCCCTGGGAACCGCCGGAAGTCCACGGGACGGGGGGAAATATTCCTCATATTGACCCTACAGGATTCCATGTAGACCTTAATGCCGTGGGAGAAGTTGGTTCTTGTTGTAAAATTTTCCCCTCGCCAAACAACACACAAACATCACCATTATTATCGCCACATGCGCAGCGTCACACTGGTAAGCGAAGAGTTTCATTTCCTGAAAGTGCCCCGGGAGGCGATGAAACCCCGCATCTAGGACTAGGCTTTGATATATTTGATGAGGGGAACTTCAGGTCGAAAACATTCCCACGAAATAAAGCATATACAAGAGTCAATACGGAGTTACCTTTATTAAGACAACCAATAGATATTTTGGGGCTTATATGTGATGAGGAAACAGACCTTAAAACTGGTTCCGAGTCCAAGCTGGAAACACGAGATTGAAATCGAGGAAGTCATGCAAGAGAATAGTTTAATGATTCCTAAAAGTACTTACATGCTAGACAGTAACCTGTGGCTTGGGTGTTAATACAGCACCCAATTATCTCATGTAACCCGGTAGTGAGAAGAGGTCTAAAATGGGTACCAAACAAGAAGAGGGTCGGACAAATCAAAGTTGTATAATTATCGGATTGCTTCATGCCTTCGTGTATCCAGTGACCATGACTCTGATAATTTTATAAACTAATAAACATAATCGTCCTTGGCTTCAGTAAAGCTTCTGCTTTATTTTTTATTTTTTGCAACCGCCTCACATAGTTCAACTCTGACGCCTGCGCTAGATAAAACGTGGATCCAGAGTCGTTGTTTATCACTTAGCCTATCATTCTCAGATTTGACTAAACATTGACTGTCAACAACAGCTCGGGTTTTTTTCGAGAATAAGAAAACTCCGTACCTTCTGAAAACATGCACAATTTTCTTGCAGGATCCCAAAGGAATAGATCTGGGAGACCCGATGCCCTTTGGCGGTATTCCTGGCAAAACTACGGAAATCAGGTTGAATTAATATTTCCATGCAACAATGTGATTTTTTGATGAACTCACAACTTTGCAAATGATACCCAATGCATCTCCGCCAATGCACTGATATCGCTCCAAGCGTAAGTCTCCTTCTATCAAAATTTAAGCAAATTAAAGAGAACTGACGTCAACGATCTCCAGAAGGTCTTCCTTCGAAAAACTCCAATCCAAACCAACAACACATGTTCTTCTTTCTCTATGTTCCCGATCAATATTCTCAATAATTCTAGATGCTCCTCCATTCGACAGCTCAACCAAGCGATGGTTGATTTCACTCAAACGGGCAGGGTAGAATCCGTCCGTATATAAGTCCAATGGACATGTTTGAAACTGTGTTTGGAAAACATTAGGGAGATAAAGAAACATGATATCATAAAATAAATACGCAAACAGAGTCTTAAGAATCCCACCCTCTGAGTGGTATCCCTTCCACCCTTCGCTTCGATAATGAGATAAACACATTTCCTCCACACTACATTCCCCACCTTCTCTTTCGTCTCTCCAAATTGTTTTTTTCCCTACAGCTGATTCATTGGCCTCGATCTCTTGAAATATTCTCTCACCTATAATCTTCCTGATCTCCGGTTGGATTAGGCTGGAATGGCCAAAATCGTGTTGATCCCTTTTTGGAATACGTAGCCTTGGCTCTAACCTCATAATCCGCTTCTGCAAATCATAGTGATATATTAAGTGTGTCTCTGGGTCCTGTAATGCTATCTCGCATGTCTCAAGCGCCTTCCGCATCCAGATTTTCTTGTTTGCCTCCAGCCCAGGGGTGACAGAGGCCATGTAGTTTTCTTCAATCAGCGCTCTTCGTTGATACCACCCCCCTCTTCTAGCAGGATGGTGACATTGAGCGAGTAGCGCATTGATAACCTCATATTCTCGTGCATAGTCCTTGAGCCTACCAAGAACATAACCACCCTTGTGAACGACCCGAGTCAGTACCCAAGCTGCAGAGAAGCGTCTTAGGTAGGCATTTTCAAGTTCATCTTCATTTTCCCGTTTGATTTCTTGACTCTCAACGATCAGGCGCTTCCATTTCTCATATATCCCGTCAAAAATAGCTTTTACCGATTCAAGGTCTTCTATCCTTATTGCAGTATTATTTTCGAGGATCTCATCGACTGAAGATTGAATCTTGATGCTTTCTTCAAAGTCTAAGAGAGAAGCGCGGGTGGGGAAGATATTGGATGTGCGAGATACAATATAATCCGGGAAATTACGGCGTTGTGTTCTTGCGAGGATCATGGTCGTGAGAAGACTATTGGTGAGAGATTTTTCTGTCCATTCGGCGGAACGGTAGAACACGAGGTGGACACGCACAAAAAGAGTTGTAATACTCGACTTGAGGCGTATAAGGGGCCCTATAAACAGAACAGACACAACATATTATTAGGACTAAAATGGTTTAGAATAGTCTGTAAGGGTAATAACAAGGGACTCGGAATGAGTCGGATGAAAACGGGCGACTTAAGGGAAGTGAAATCAGATTATACCAGTCATTTCCAAGATCTTCTTCACAAAATACGTATCACGGGTAACATATTTCCCTTTTTTATCAAAGCTAAGTTGCCCTTTAAACCCTAGTCCGGCTTGCCCGCCAGAAGCTTTTCTCAGGGCTACCATCAATTCAGTCTTATTTGAACCAGCGACCTTTGCTTCTTTTGCGACCAACTTCAGCTCCTCCATAGTTAGTAGAGTAACAGCTTCTTCAAGGGTGTTTATAGCTGTTTCGTGTTCAGCAAACCCAGTTTCATCACCTTGAAGGGTCTTGCAAGCAGAGAATATATCCCCAATATCGTCGCAGTAGCCAAGTTTCTTTACACGAAACCAGGCGGAGGTTTTACGAAGAAACAGACGAACATATCTGAATGATACTTTAATTAGCATACCATAAGGCGGGCGATCGATTATACTGGCCATACAGGAACTGTGGCTCATATTCCAAAGACCGGTACTTCGCAAAGATTTCCTGCTCACAATCGGAAAACAGGTGCAGTTCATCTTTCAATACTGTATCGAGCGCGAGATTGAAAGCGTCAACATATATAGACCTGTGGTATCTTGTTGCAGCTGTATATCCCATTATGGCCATATCATGGTTGTCAGGTATTGGCAAGGATTCATACACCCCATCGTCCCGGTCATCGGCAGACTCTGTAGGGACGACGATATCTCCAAAAGGTGAGGAATATTCTTTTTCTTTTCCTTCTGATTCCCTTTCTGGCTTCTTGCTATTATGACCTGTAGATCTATTCAAATGAACATGTTTTACTCGCTTTGGGGGCCTGTAATTGTCGGTATGTCCCTGAGAGCGAGGTCTACTTTCATGATCCACCTCATTTCTGCTCGATTGGCTAATGGTCTCTAAAACCATGATTGATATGCCGGTCTGAGTAGACCAGCGGTCCACGCCAATAACAGACAAATGAATAATTTATTAGCCGTATATAACCTGATTTGGTGTTTGACCATCCGGGTAAACGGCCGAAAACTCTGGTTTGTGATCGATGATAATATGTAATTTAGGCCAAGCCCGCAAGTCTATATATATTCCCTCAAAGGAACATAGGGGATTGGGGGTTGTGGTCTGTAGTCTGAGTGATTGGATAAGGTGTATACCTCTTACTATGAGTGGTAAGAAGTATTTGGTGCGTGGGAAACACGGTATGTTAAAAGAGGAGAGACAACAGAACCTTTGCCCCTCGGTGGTGGTGGGGGGTTTAATTAGAACACTAGTCATCTGGGTTAGGGTAGAGTAGATCAGCAGCCAAGATTGTGTGTGCGTGCTTCTACTCTATTTCGGTGCAGCTTAGTCAGATGCAGGGGAAGAGCGGCGACTCGTTTGGCGAAAAGTCAAAGAGGACACGATGCTCTCTTGGGCTCAATAGATACCCGCATTGCAGGGCCTACAGTTCTTCTACCTTCATCTCTTCTTTCCCTCGACAACCACTCAGATCTTCTCTTGTAGGGCCTCTCGGGCAGGTGGTACCTACCTACAAATAAGATTTGACATATAGGATTACCTGGCTTCTACCATTCCTTTTGGTCTCGACAAGCTCCTTTCGTTTCTTCACCACAATCACATCGCCTTTTGAGCACTAATATTATACAATCAGACTAGAAGAGGAAGAAAAAAAGAAAAGAAGAAAAGAAGAAAAGAAGAGAGCTGAGATAATAAACCAGCGGGCAAAGCGCTGCTCCCGCCACCATGTCGCAAGACTACAATTATGATGACCAGGTACGCCTCTTGAGAGTTTGTAGCCGAATGGTTACGAGCCCATAACTAACTTGAGCTTTTATCGTCAATATAGGGGATTTTTTTCCCTTATTTTATCCTTACACTTTCAGGGCTAGTCCTCGTACCTCTTACTTACTCTACATTTGCGCCCAGTAAACGTAGATATTCCCTTACTCTCCAGATCCCGAATATGATCATTAACGTGTACTTAGAACCGGGACTTTTAAAGACACCCCTCTTGAAAGACAACGCCTATAAACCACCCAATAGCGATCTTATTGATGGCGCGCGACGTCGGCAGGCGAAGCGGGAACGTCGCTTGAAACGCTTTATTTCCATTGTCATTGGATGGGTGTTGTTTGCGTACATGGCCTATCTCATTGCCACTACCAGCAATGCCGAAGGCAAGAAGATTTGGGATCCGTATGACATTTTAGGAATCAGCACATCAGCCACTGAAAAGCAAATCAAATCGCACTACCGAAAGCTGTCTCTCAAGTATCATCCTGACAAAATCCGCCCTACTGAAAATCAGACCATTGAGATGCTCAACGAGCAATTCTCGGAGTTGACAAAAGCCTACAAAACCTTAACAGACGAGGAAATCCGTAACAACTATGCTCAGTATGGTCACCCCGATGGAAAACAAGCATTCTCTATTGGAATTGCTCTGCCTGTCTGGATTGTTTCGGAAGGAAATTCTTACTATGTTCTTGCTGTTTATGGACTTCTATTCGGGATCTTGCTGCCATACACCGTAGGGCGCTGGTGGTACGGAACCAAAAAGCATACTAAAGATGGTGTTTTGATGGAGAGCGCTGGCAGTCTTTTCAGAGCTTACGACGAACATATCGACGAAAAGAAACTGGTGTCAATCTTGACTGTGGGTGAGGAAATGAAGCATATCACTGGGGGCAAAAGAGAAAAGGAATGGATCGGGAGTGAGGAGGCAATTATTGAACGGAAGATTCGTGAGGCAGGAGTACCTGAAAGGGAGCTTGCTGCGTTGCAAGAACTAGATGGCTGGCAACGAAGGGCCTGTGGGCTTTTGTGGGCGTATCTTTATCGGGTCGATCTAGGAAGTGAGAAACTTGAGAATGGTATGCTTTCTACGAGAAATTAGATTTTAAGTGGCTATTACTTACATGGTTTAGCAAAACTTGACATTGCCCCTGCGGCGGTTGCGCTTAACAGGAGTTTTCATGCGATCTCACTCGCTTATAGTAATACCCAGCCGATTCTTTCTTCCATGTCTCTGAACCAAAGCCTCATTCAAGCCATCCCTCCTGATCATTCACCGCTACTCCAACTGCCTAACTTCACCAACGAGATTGTTGCTGCCGTTGAACAGGATGGAGGTAAAAATCATTGGACAGTCCAGCGTTTTATGGCCACTCCCGAAGAAAAGCGGCGAAAACTGTGTGTTGGCAATGGTCTTCTTTCGGGAAAACAATATGAACAGGCCATTCATTTTGCCAAGAACCTTCCTGCTCTTTCGGTAGAGGACGCGTTCTTCAAAGTCATGGGTGAAACCTATATCACACCTTCTAGCTTGGTTCAGTTCGTTGTTAAATGTAGAGTCGTACCCCCCGGATCCAAGGCCCCTCCTGTCGATCCCAAGGATCTATTGGACGAAGACCCTGAAGAGACTGATGTGGAGGCCCTCCTTGGTCGTAAATCTCGTTGGTCACAATCTAAGCCAGGCGAAGAACCACCAACTACTCCGTTCGCGCACGCACCGTTCTATCCTCGAGACTATACGCCTAGCTGGCAAATTTTCCTTGCCGACGCAAAGCAAGCCAAGATGATTGTTCCTCCTCAGGCCATTACAAGCTTCGAAAAGAGCACTGATAATTTTGCCGTTCAAACATTGAAAATGCAGTTCCAGGCGCCCCCACAACCAGGCGAATATACATTTGTGATGCATTGTGTTAGCGATTCTTACCTCGGTGTTGATACCAGACGGAGTGTGAAGCTTGTCATTAGTGACCCTAGTAAAGTCGAGAAAATTATTGAAGAAGATGATATCAGTGAACCGGAAGAAGGTATGTCCTCTTGTTTCCAGTGGCCTTTGATAGATGATGAGCGAGGAACTAACCAGTTGTTTCATTAAAGATTCGATTGCAGGCCAAATGAATGCTATGCGTGGAGGCCCGGTTAAAAAGAAGAAGGCGCCAAAGGACGACGAGGAGTCTGAAGACGAGGAGTCAGATACCGATGGAGAGCAGGCTGCCGAGGAAAGCGAGACAGACACGGACACGGACACCGATGAGGAATAATCTTTTGGCTCCCGCGTTATCTGTTGTATCTTTTCGATAAATTATGTGGCTACGGGGGGGTTCCTTTCTTGCACGTGTTATAATTAAGCTGTTTTTCTTTTTTACATGAAAAGGGTTGGTTTGGGCAGTGATTCTCTCTGGCTTATTTATAACACTCTAGCTGGTGTCTTGATCTTATATCGTTTGTATTGTTACGGTTGATGTCTCGTTTCTCTAACACTGGCTATCAATGAGGTTAGAGTAACAGTATCCAGAGTAAATCTCACTGTTTCTTGTTCATATAGTATCTTTGAATGCCTTTAGATTAGTGATTCTTCCATCCGATATTTTTTTGGTTAAACTCAACCTTAAAAATCAATCGTTTCATGCATATAAGTGATATATTATCAGATCCTTCGGACTTCCAGGGGACGCCCAGTGCTTATAAAACTGTCAGAAGGCTTTTCAAATACTACTCCTCAAAATTTTAAGCCTATCCGGTTTGATACTTGGTTGCTCTCAAGCATTGGATGACTTCCCGTAGTGATGACCTCCCGTAGGGATTTAGAAGAGATTTAGGAGCTAGATTTTCAATCTGGATTGGAACGCCTTCCCGTAGTAACCTGCGGTTTTTGTTATTGCAACCAACCCTAAGCTACAACCAATCATATTGATCTCTTCCAGATTTTTGGTGTTTAGAAATCTGAATGCACCCCCTCGGTTCATTGGAGGACTTCCCGTAGAAAATTTAGAACCCAGATTTTCTGGCCAGTGTGGCAACCAACCAATCATAATTCTGCTTTCCAGGCTTTTGATGTTTAGAAATCTGAACAGAGGGGGGAGGGGGTTGGTTCAGATTTCTAAACATCAAAAGCCTGGAAAGCAGAATTATGATTGGTTGGTTGCCACACTGGCCAGAAAATCTGGAATCTAAATTTTCACGGGAAGTCATCCATTGCTCTAAACTCCATCCAAACCACTTCTAAACGCCTACAGGAAGTCTTCTATTGTGTGTACCAACCGAGTACCAAACCCGAAAGACCCAAAATTCTGAGGAGCACTTACGGCAGGACTTGGCAGATGACGTTCGGGTTTTGACTCTGATAACTGGTCAGCGCAGCGAACCAATTTTGGTACTGTAGATACATACCGTCTTATTCCACTGGAAGAGACCGCTCACTTCACGGCGTAAGCCACAGAATCTAGCATTCATTTGAGTGGTTCACGCCGTAATTTTCTCTGTATCCATCAGAAGAAATAAGATGGTACATACTCTACTCTACATATCCTACATCTCTGTGGGTACTCTACGTGTATGTGTTGCATATATCAAGTACATGTATTTATCTTAACCTAGAATAAGTCTACCTTGAGGCGTTAATAGCAAGAGTGGGTAGGTAGAGGCAACACTTATTGGGCTGCATGTGTATAGATCTCGCCTCAACACCATTACGACTAGGGCCAATAATAGGCCTAGTTGAAGTTTGATCCTCCATAGAACAAGTACACAGTCAGTGGTAAGCCATCGCAGTGTTTTCCTCTTCCGTTCTTCAGGCAGGTGGGGCCCGCGGGCATTTATACTGTATTCCTTGCCTTGGGGGAAACCGTCCCCATAGTTTTGGTCTTGAGCGGGGATAGTAAGAATCTATCTACCGACAATAGCATCGCATAATAGGTATATATATATACTCAATCGTTAATTAAAAAGTCGGAATTTTTGGTGAGAGTTTGGTTGCAAAAGATATCCGACTACTTAATCAACGCGTGAGTATATATATCAATGATAAGAATTTAAGAATTTCGCATTCATCACAAATACACAAAGTCCACATACAATCCACACCTAAATCCCAGCCCAGAAAAGCAGCTCAATCAAGTCAACACCGAAAAACAAGGGGAAAAAAAGACAACAAAACCCCAACTAAAGAAGAAATGGCCAAAGAAAAACAAGCATAGCCTAACAAAAATTCCGTGCTCCTATAATTGGCAGGTTCGGTCTTTGGTCTACCAGTATTGCTGATATTTAGAAATTTAAGTAATTACACAGCAACTGTTTTGCTTTTTGGCCTGCAGTTACGAGTTAGCAAATTGGATTTCTTTTCGTGTGTAGGGTGGAGAAGGCTTTTTACACACCTGAGTATAGAACATCTTCGATGAAGTGCTCAACCCCTCACTTCTAGCAACTAAGTTGTCGATATTCTCCCCCCGTTCTAGTACGCTCTCGATAGTCTTGTGCAAGACGATCTTTGTCTCATCCAGTTCTTGCTGAATTTTCAGCATACTATCCGCTTGTTTTGGATCTTGGTACTTGACGATGTACTCGCCCAAGACCGGAAGAGAGAGTTTCCCTGCTGTAGCCCATTTTGCGCGGGTATAGGTTGTCAAAAAATCGTCGGAAACCTGTGAAAGGAGCTTGTGCGCGACTTGTTTTGGGTACTCTTGATCAGTGATCACCACACTTACGATACCCTCGGAACGCTTGTACACATAGAAGATGTAGGCTATAAGTTATATGTTAGTGAATGAGGGCGACGCATACATTGCCCGGGTGTGAGTGGGTTCCGGAAGTCAGTAGCGTACATTGTTCTGCGACCTCCTGACGTGGTGTCAAGTCCTTGCTCTCCGCTATGGCGCGGGCAAACAGACTCATGAACTCGCCAACGGGAGTCTGTTGGAAATAGCCGAAACTTGAAAGATCAGTTTGAGAGCAAAGCTCAAATGTGGGCTCAGGATCTCTGCGGAAAACCTATACGTATTGTAAAGCTTGAGATTAGCTTCAATTCACCGGTAGGTGCTGCGGGGAAAGTATGAGCACTGACGCCGATGTAGTAGACTTTCATGTTGGTAGGTCAGGAAACTCGAAGCTTGTGTTGTAACTTTGGTTGTATTGTAATAGGGCTTGATGTTTTCTGCAGCTTTGATATGTTGAGTTCCGGTGGAAGGGGGGGAATAAATAGTAGACAGGTTGACTGGAAGTGTTTCGCGGAGGCAAAGCTGCTTAGTATGGACGCTTGCAGTTTCTGGATGGGTCCTGCACGTGACCAACGCGCTTGGGGTTGACACATGTCGTCGCGCTTGGGGTTGACACATGTCGTCGCGCTTATGCGCTATCTTCAATAGTACGAGGCTGTGGCCAAAAGAATCCGGTAACGCACCAGCTAGCAACGAGAAAACTCCTCCAATGCCGACCTCGATATCTCAACATGATGAGATATTTCCCTCTTATTGAAAATATATAAAGCTTGAAAACAATTAAATAAATTCTTTATTTAATATTGAGTTATTAGGCCCATTGTTAATGAGGGGTGGGGCTCATCGTCGGTATGTGTTACAGTTGCAACATGAGCTCTACCGGATTCTTTTGGCCATAACCTCGTACCTACAGTACCAAAAAAGAGGGTATGGATTCGCTACCATATTCCCTGATATACTCGATTCTGAGCGTATGGGCGGGGAGATCCATTGCACAAATAAACCTGGTTTTCTTTCTCACTCATATGCTCAGTATCGGGTACGCCAGGAATGCCGTAGGAATACGCTTTAATGCTAGTTTAGTTCTATATTCTGAACTAATTACCGTAGTACTCGTCTACCACGAAAAGAACCAGAAAATGCTATATATGTATACGCTGACCAGCAAAAGAACCAGTTGCTCAGGGCAGGATAATTTGTATGAGAGATCAGTGCCACACCATACAAATTGGGTAACTGGTTCTTTTGCTGGTCAGCGTCAAATCATATAAGTCTCCGTCACTTGCATTTTCTGGTTCTTTCCGTAGTAGACGAGTAACTACTATGAGAGTGATCACAGCCCGTTTTTTTTTGTACTGTAGAAACTACTATATGCAAATCTAGAAGAATTTATCGATTATTGGCATGTACTTATATGTGTTTAGTATCTAGGGATTCCTGTGCGATGTAAGTAGAGGGGATCCGGCTTTGAGGAACCAATAAAGTTCGGTATGTGGTTGCATTCGAGTGATCATCTATGATTTAAAGCCAATAGTTTCTTGGAACCCCAGAACAGGAATAAATATACAAGTATGTATGTTCCGTTCTTGAAATTTGAACTACATGTGATATATCTATTGTCCGGAGGCATAAAATGAGTGGTCCTAAAATATTCCCTTAACGATTTTGGCAGTAAACTTGATTGATCAAACTACAATGTATATACATTTATACGTACTTAGTCGTTGGGCAATCACAGCCGTCTCTTTCATGACGTTTTACTAAACACCTTAGTGCATGTACTCATAAATATATTGCGCATTTCTAAAAGAGAACAACCAAAAATAATTACCCCGGCACGAATAAGCCCCCAGGGTTAACTCAGCCTACAATATCTTTTTTTATTTGGGTGTCAGCTCCCGGACCTATATGTTACGGCCTATTTACTTCAATTTCCAACACTAGCTCGCCCCCCAACCTCGCAATCTCATTGAGGATGGCTTTTTTGTTGATAACAAGCTTCGCATTCTGAATTAAAGGTCCGGATTAGTGACCTATGTCCAGACCAACCTAAAAAGAAGGGGGTTTTACGTTGTCGTCATTTTTGTCAGAGGTTTCTATAATCGGCGAAGTTGAGTATGTCAAATTCACTTTCCATCCCCTAACGCCTGTGCAATATGGACTCCATAGACACCCCACAGATGTACCGACCAAGCAATCATAGAATATGATGAGGCTATGGCCATAAATATTCTATAAAATAGTGAGTTTCAGAACTTATCATGGGGCAAAACTGGTAACGCACTGAGAGCTCTGAGAGAAACGCTTTCACGGGATCAAGTCCTAGCTTCGAAATATCTTGAATGGTGATTGTTTCTAGTTTTTGTAAATTCTTGAACTTTGACTGTGGCTTCTTTTTCCTGATCCCATGAACCGTGAACGCTGGATTGAGATGAATGATAAAGTCGTAATCCTTCATAGAGGGGATAAACAAAGTTTCGACCCTCATCGTCTTCGAACCATAGTTTTTTATCAGCTCGTAGGCGCTCCTTGCTAAGGCTGTCATCCTAGTTGCTACGACCTTGATCGGTCCATTTTCTGTCCATGCGGTTCCCTCTTGACAGTGATTTGAAGCTGTAAAAAGGACGGCTTTATTCAATGCAGGGTCATTCTTCCTCATTAGGTCAAACTTCTCGTTAATTTCTCGAACTTCTGAGGCCCCCAAATCACCAGTAGACATGTCCACGATCAAAGGCTCTGTTCTCCAATCCCATTGCGAGATGAATGAGATTGTCCTTGTAAACCCAGTCATGACGCTGGATGGTGTCGCCCAGGACGATGGATTAATAAAGGATCGAAGTGTGATGAGCTCTATTGCCTCATCTGATATGTGTGGTGAAAGCAGATGCGAGTGAAACCATTTCTTAACCAGTCTGATTGTTGGAGAAAGGGCAGGAAATCGATGGCAAAGCTTTTGAAGATCTTGGGTGTGTACAGGACCGTAGATGAATGATCTGCAATGTTCAGATAGCGCTTGGGAAATCTCCCCTCTTTTACGAGGAGAAAGACCTTTGTCTTTCAACTGCCTCTCAAGAAGATTCCGTTCTCTATCATGATAGATCCGAATTCTAAACGTAGCGCCAGTAAGGTAAACAATGTCAAGGAAAGCACTATTCATAATATTGCAGTCTTCGTTCTCAAGTCCCATCCGAGTAACGATATCGTCGCCCTTTGCCTGCTCCAGAAGCTCTGACATCTTCAAAAGGAATGCAATCTTTGCCTTTTGGACGGCGACGAGATCTTCAGGCCATTTGAGTGAGCTTTCGAACTGCACAACCACATCTGCTGGTTCCATCAAGTACTGCCCATCTGCAGAAGCCAGTGGGATATTAACTGTAGAATACCGTAAGGAGGGCGCAGCCGCAGATATTTGTCTTACTTGAAGAGGAAGGCCTTCAAGAGCGCGTAGATCTTTTACAAGCAAATCGAAACCATTCAACGCTGGTTGAAAAGAAGCCGTGGTTTGTGGCTCAGAAAGCTGTATTTTCGGAAGAATGTGAGCAAACTCATCTCCAATAAAAATGGTTTCTTTCGCAACTTCTGCCCCAATATGGCGATCTACGATATATTGGACTATCTGGTTGAAAATTGACAATTTTGAGTTTTTGTCCACCCAGATGATGCTCTCGAGGATACTTCCATCTTTGAATCTACGTAGCTCGGCTTTAGGACCCCAGAATTTACGGTATTCTGCCGCCTCTTTCTTATGTTCTGCCGGGGGGCCATGATCCACAGATCGTGTGCATTGGGTAGCGTTGAGCATGAAACCAACGGCTATTTGTCCTTCCCCTATAGATTCAGGAGTTGCCTTCAACTCAATGCTTCTGGAGGAAGGTGAAGGCAAGGTCAGATGAATCAGAGAAACCCTATCTCCAAGGCCCCTTGTTAGAGAATCATAGAGTTTGTAGGAATATGAAAGTATGTTGCTTTTATGATCAGGATGTTTTGACCCCACAGCGAACCCCAATTCTGCAGTTGTTTGTGGAATTGGGATACGAATAATAGAATCAAATCTGGAATGCAGCTCATCAACCTTGTTCAGAAATATGGCGTCGAAATTTTCGGATGTTGCATCACTGAGGAGCTTCATAGTTATTGTTGCCTCATGTTTTAACTTGAGAAAAACGTTAGAATTTTTTTAAATATGTCGGGATTACGCATGCAGCTTTACAAACCAATTTATATGACCATGGTGTCATTTTAAACAACAAGTTCAGCCCATTTGAACCATCAAATAATACTGGCAGTTTTGAGCCTTTAACCCTCACCTCCTCGCCAGCGTTGAAAATAAATGGGCTTGCTACCAAGTCTCTTGTCGCTAGAAACTGAATTATAGCTCTGAACATCTGGTAGTTGTTGTATCCCTGGGAAACAATTGCATTTCCTTTGGAACCCCCGCCTTTTAACAGAAGTGACATCAGAATAGCCCATTCGAAGTGACCAAATCCGCCCTTGCTAACTTCCCCCCCGAATCCCCGTTGATGTAACCATACTCTTCCTAATATGCACGCATCTTTGAAAGATGCACAATCCTCAGAGCTAGAATGAAGTTGTGATAAGTGTTTAAAGTAGGCTATATCAGCTAGCAGGGATGAGTTGTATAACGTTGTTGGGCCTAGTTCAAGCGAGTTTTTGCTATCCGCATCGGCCACCTGAGTAATCCTCACACAGTTTTTGGATGGGAGGAGCTTATTAACTGCAAATGTGTCTCGTGAAACTGCGGGAATCAATCTGATTGTGCATTTTGAAGCTGTAAAGTCCAGTTCGTCACCATCTGTAAAATCTAGTTAGGATCTGTAATTTCCTTGAAATCTGGGTAAAACTTACTACCGCTAGGGGAAATCACCAAGATCGGGCGTAAAAGATCTTCATTGATATGTTGAATTGTTAATCCAACTTTAATATCCTTGGATTCTTGAATTCCTGCAGCCAAACTTGCAAGGTAATATGCCCTCTTGTGAAAATATCGATAATTAAGATAATCCTTTTCTTGAAAAATGTTCTAAGTATAGTTTAGTATATTACTATTTCCCAAATCCGACAGATGGACGTACCGAGGGCATTGAGACAACCAAATCGATCGAGAATCCTTCACTTCGCTTGATTAATGTCTTCAGCGCATAACCACCAACAATGTTGATATAGGTTGGTTTTGCGTATGAAAACCTGTACATAACATCCTTTGCCGGTTTAGGGTCCGGAAATGGAATCATTATTTTGCGCTTGTTCATCTCTTTCTCGGCTTCGCATATCTGTCAGTCACATAATCAGCGGACCACTCGTCTGTGAAAGGGTCAATCGAGTTATGAAACCCACAGGGATATCTAGCCGTTCAGGAATAACCTCGATAATACTTTTTAGTCTGTGTAGGACCTTCTCCACAGGTGCCATGCGCTTCTGGTAATTTAAACGGACTTCCTTAAGCAATTCTTCGGTCTCCATTCGAAACACGTTCGATTTATATTCGTATATATCGCTAACCGCTTGAGCCTTCTCTTTCTCAGATATTGTCCCGTCAACATTCTTTTTTCTCCCCTGTTTTCGTTTTTTCATATCAGCATTGGGGATTTCCACGGCATTCTCGTCAGAAGACTCCATTTCACCGCTTTCCGCTCGATCCTCAACTTCGTCAGTCGAAAGATTCTCTGATACAGAGTTATTTGTAGCCTCTGTATCTGTAGTCCCTGTTTTCCCGAATTCGGTTCGACGTTTTTTCGTAGCTGGAGCCATTGTACTTGTTCTAGTTGAGTTTTTTTTAGAGTAGCGAGTTGCGAGCGCAATATTAAAAAATATCCGCACCTAAGAATTTTCTTGTGCTACCTATCCCCGGTTGAAGCACAGACCATGAGGCTCAACTACGGAATGCCGGAAAAAAAAAGTCTGGGCAGTTTTAAAATATTTAGCACAGATGGTCCTGCGCATGCTATCGAGCCCAATAATCCTGTTATACGACATTCAGATCCTTAGGAGAATACTAAAATAATGTTGACTGAACAGGTGATTCTCGGCACCCACCGCCCTGCACTCAATAACTCCAGTGCTCCAATCACCGAATCTAGCATATCTGTCTTTGACCTGCATACATATTCCCAGATAGCAAACTTCAAGCGCTCTTCTACGCTCAAAAACTGCCTTGCAGTAACTCCATCACACATTTTCGCTGCGCAAAGCGACAAGGCACTTATCAATATATACAATAGATCAAAACAGACTCTAGAATCCACAGTACCATTCCAAGAGAAGTTCACGGTCATTGAAGTTAGCGGGGAATCTGGGTCATTTCTGGCCGGAGGAACGGACTCTGGACGACTCACAATATGGGAGGTTCGTCCTACACACTCCCATAACTCATAATGGTCTTCGAGAAAATTTTGTAACTGTGCATTTCCTTATAGACTGCAACCGGACGATTCATCTCGACTCCTCAAATACACCTCCAAAAAGTAACATGTATCGCCTTCGACTCTAATTCAAATTTTGTCATAACAGGTTCTGCGGACAGCAATGTCTACGTGTGGTCCCTAGCCTCCTTACTCGACATTCGGAGTAGCGAGAGAAAGCCCGAGAGAATCCTTGACCGCCATCAGCGGGAGATCACAGCTTTAATGCCTGGCAGGATCGGCGCAATGGGGCCAATTGATATCATGATTACCGCTTCGAAGGACTCATCATGTATAGTAAGAAAGCAATCGAAAAGTAACACAATAATGCCACTATATTTCTAACTATTGGATCACTTAGATATGGGACTACCGTAACGGTACCCACTTACGAACCTACATACATTCCTCTATTCCCACAGCCCTGGCGCTTGATCCTGCAGACCGTGCTTTTTATGCGGGCCTCGAGGACGGGACAGTTCAAAGAGTCAACTTCCACAGTACTACTGACCCTAACGAAATAATGGATACAACCTCAAACCAACTTTTCTCTGAACGGCTTCGGCATGTTCCCGTGACGCTCTCGGGAAATCGTTGGCATGCTGCTGATCATGAAAGTCCTATAACATCGATGGGTGTTGTTTATGAGGGAAATTATCTTGTCACTGGGACCGAGAAAGGAACTGTTAGCATTTGGGATATAGCCACAGGCCATGTCTTTCGAACACTGGCACAATTTAAATGTAAGCGCCTAGCTCATCACTTCCGCAGTCATTGTTTTAAACCATCTACTATCTAGCTCCTGTGACCTCTATCAAAATTCTATCTCCAAATGGTTTCGTCTCATCATCGATTAATCCTCATAATACCGTCGAGCAAACAACAATTAAGAAACCGCGCTATGATGCCGTTCTTACATCTGCTTCTACAACTGTCGACTTGCAAAGTTATGCCCTAACAACAAAATCTACTAGAATCATTCCCGAAACTATTTCATCGTCTCTTGGTACCAAGCCTCCAGCTTTGATCTCAACATTTACGCCACTCTCGGACTCGGGGATTATAATGAGAGGCATGGCAGATATGAGAGCATATACACCGTCCTTGGCATCAAAACATAAGGTCGAAGCGTTAGAAAGCGAGTTGTCGATGTTGTACGAGCATTATGATCGTCTAGCAGCGTTGCATCGGGAGACTTGGGATAGCCATGCAAAATGGTTACTAGAGAACCCCATGGCTGCTAGTGCTAAGAATAGTTATAATGATGCTTAGAGATATGATTTGTGTATATACAAGGGACTGTGTTTTAAGAACAGGCAAGATAACTCAGAATAAGTTATTGTATGATATGGGATTAAAGTAATATTTCCTATCGTGCCCGATATCCGATGTTGTAAATACGGTGGTGCCAGTTGTGTAAGAGAAGGGCCGTTCTATGTTGTACATTACCGGATCTGGCTGGTCTTAAAGTGCCTTCGTAGATTTTATCGTAGTCGGGTTTAGTATGGAAGAGTTAATATTAAGGTATGGGATATAAATGGGAATACAGGGCCCTTCCAGTATTAAGGAATTGTTTTATTATATTCAGCGCTATTATATCAAGTATCTTTACCCCGTGAATATTACTATGCATATAATACATTGTACAATGACCCCCCCCTTCCCCCCCGGCCAGTCAGCTTTGCGGCGTAGAATATATGCATAAGTACATGTAGCCCTTGGTATCATCCTAAATAGAGAGAAGAAACACAGACTGTATCAAATCAAAGATGCTTCATTTACATCATGTCTATTGGAATTTTTTTAAGGAAAAAAGAAAAGAAAAGGCTGATTACCACCCACTCTAGTCTCGGATTTACCTCTTCCCTATGGAGACGATGCTTGGTAGATCCCTACAATCTGTGGTCTCATTTGTTACCAGGTCCACGACTCGTACACCCTCCACATTCAGTACACCAGTTGCTAGCGCAATGAATCGAAGTTCAGCAGTGTGACACGCCGAAGGTAGTAGCGGTCTAATATGAGATAATTAGATTTAACTCCCAAAATCATATTGTGGCACAACTTACCCAACCCTAACATCATTGACAAGCGGCACTAACTCTGCTGGTTCTAGATACTGCGCCCTGTGGGTCTGGTATACAACATTTTCGTCCAATACAGATTCTGTTGCATCATCCCCTGCCGGTCGAGGCGGCAGAACTTTACCCTCCCCGACCTTTCGTCTTTTTGGTGGAACAATGAGTGCCAGCTTTCTTGTCCGTTGGGAACGGTTCACGACGAACACTGTCCAGAGAAAGACCTCACCCACATATACTCTCGAAGGGCCTGAAAAGGTTATTGTTAAACCCAGTGCGTTTTCCTGATTTTGAAATGATGAGAATGAGGGGGACGATAGAATGGGTGGAGTAAAGGCAATATTGGGCGAAGGTTGTGCAGGTTGATAGACAGGCCGAATCCCAGTAGATGATGAAACAGTTGCACCATGGATTATACTCCCCAAAGATGGAGGGCGGTGAGTTCGTTGAATGCCAGGAGTAGGAGGGAAAGTTGGTGTTGCCGGTGGAGGAGAAAAGTCTACAGTTGTTGTCCAGTTTGTGAATATCTTGGGGTGGCAGACTGATGAAAGATGTGCCGTAGCTCTTAAGCTTACTGAAATGGGGCGGATTGGTGAATTGGAAGGAATTGGCATAGGGTCGCTGGAGGTTGAAAGAAGATCGGTCTGAGTAAGAGTATATAAAAATGTTATATCATCTCTGGGCCGACATTCTATTGGTAGTGTAGATGATGATATATCCTCAAGTGCATCAGCTCTTCCACCGGATAATGAAATATCAACGCTCTCAATAGTGACATCGCAATCTCCGAAGGGAGTAACTTCGAGATCTAGAGAAGCAATGATCGTTTGTTTAGTTCCAGAGAAAATACGTGAATAACGCAACCGTATATTAATCGCTGGGTATATATTAAAGGATCGTTTTGAGGCATATCCGAATGGACGTAAAGCTTGCTGTGGAGCTTGGGTCACAGGAATAACTCGGGAGACACGAGATGCCGAGAGACGTGGGGCAATTGAAGATAGGTAAGGGTCGTCTGAGAAAGATTCCAGAAGGTTGAGGCCAACCGGCTGTCTGGAGGTGATATATTCATCTTCGGTCACAGATTTTTGGAGCTCGGTCGGGCGTATGGTGGTTGAGGCCGTGAATATCACTCGAGGGTTATTTAGACGAGCCCGTGGATGGCCTAGTGGAACTTCCAGTTTCCATATAGCTAGCCTCTGCGAGTCATCTCCCAGGAGTATTCTCTGTGTTTCTTTTTCATCCACGACTGTCTGGAACAGTAAGTGAAGCTGTTCATGACCTTTCCCGCTATAGTCCGTTTGTCGTTTTTGCCCATCCACCGCCGCCACTTCAAGAGATACAGCAAGACGGGAGAGGTAGGATTCGTAGAGGCTTTCCTCAAGGGGAATTAGGATCTGAAGAACTACAAAGACCGGAAGTGTTTCATCTATACCGAAGAACAATATTAGCTCTTAACGATGGCATTAAAACGACAAAGACTCGATCAAACCGTAGAAAAGGGAATCTCGCTGCGTAATGGTAGCTACAGCGGGAATGCCGCCAGCGTATGTTCCAGCTGATTTACTGCCATCCCCAAGCGCCCTAGAGATTGCTTGAGATATATCAAGGTCTGAGGCTTGAGGAATAACGAGCTCAAGACGGGCGGACTCCTGGATCTCAACAGTATTTGTCCTGGCGTGCCCTTTCCCCCGTGGGGCTGTAGCAGGCATTGCGATGTGAGCGCGGGTGAAGAGAGAAGAGTTAGAGAGGTAGCTAACTCCAAATTTATCTGTTCAATACTTAGCGACACTTTCTTATATCTACTGTCGTTCATTAACTCCACTCTTGCCGCCTCTGTTTGGTCTCTCTCAATCCAATAGGGAAATGTGCTGAAGCTTTGGACATGCAGACTGTTGAGTTGGAACACGCTAGGTATGCGCGTGACTCGACGCGGGATCTGTGACCTATATACATGTACTTATGTACTGACTTGTGACCCTATGAGACTAAGGGTTAGGGTCGTAATTCGTTGGTGGAGATCGCCAGCCTCCCTACCTACCGTGTCTTCCTTTTCTGCGCGAAACCTTCTATTGCAGTTCCAGGGAAAGAAAACAGAGAAGGTTGAAATATCCCCTTTCGCAGCTTTCACTTTCTTGCCTTCAAACCGACACACTTCTGCGCCATTCAACATTTTCGTCAACATTTTCATTAATCATGTCAGCCTTATGGCAAGAAGCGAAGAACTCAGAGGGACGAGTTTACTATTACAATGTTCAAACAAAGGCCACCCAATGGACCAAACCAGTAGAGTTGATGACGCCAGCCGAGGTGGGAACCGGTCTCTCGAACTATAAAGTTAAATGTCAATACTAACACTACTTTTAGCGGGCACTACAAGATCTACCATGGAAGCAACATAAATCAGAAGAAGGCCGCCCTTACTGGTGAGTTCCTAATATCGCTGTATCCACTGCCTCTGACGCGGTACTAATTGTCTACTGAGACAGGTACCATGAAGAAACTAAGCAGACCACTTGGGAGATGCCCGAGGCCTATAAAGCCGCTTTGGAGAAAACACAGACACCTATAGCATTATCCCATATTCCGTGAGTCGCGATTTCTTTCTCGAACTGTGTCAAAACTTATGTTAACGAAATTCAAAATGATAACGGAACAGACAACAAACCTTCGTCGCCGGAGGAACGCAAAACTTCAACCATCATTACGAAAATAATGACCGCCAGGTAGCCCTCCAGGGCGCGCATATGGACACTAACATCGATGGCGCCTCTAAGCCTATGTCCCTCCCCTCCGCTTTAGCTAATGACAGAGATGGTCCACAATACTCATCCCATGACGAAGCCGAAGCGGCGTTTATTAAGCTCTTGCGTCGTACTGGAGTGGCGCCAGATTGGTCGTGGGAGCAAACGATGCGCACGATTATAAAAGAGCCGCAATACCGCGCTTTAAAAGATCCTAAGGATAGGAAGGCAGCCTTTGAGAAGTATATCGTCGAACTCAAGCAGCAGGAGCAAGAGAAAGCGAAAGATAGGATCACAAAGCTGAGACAGGACTTTGCAGTCATGTTGAAGAGTCATCCCGAAATTAAATACTATACTAGGTGGAAGTACGTCCCACAATCATCCGCGCCAAACCATCTTCCTTGCCTTAAACCTAACTAATGACTTGTACCTGCAGGACTGCGCGACCCATGATCGAGGGCGAAACGATTTTTCGATCTAGTTCAGACGAAAGCGAACGTCGTCAATTGTTCGATGAGTACATTGTGGAGCTCCGTAAAGCTCAGCAAGAGCGCGAACAGCAAGTGCGAAAGGATGCATCAGAGGAGTTGGTTAGCTTGCTTAAGTCTCTTGACTTGGAGCCATATACACGTTGGTCAGAAGCCCAGGCGATCATCTACGCGAATGAACGTTTCCAGTCTGAAGAGAAATTCCAGGCATTGTCGAAACTTGATGTGTTGAACGCTTTCGAAAACCATATTAAGATGCTTGAGAGAACATTCAACGACAAAAGGCAGAGAGTCAAAAACGCTAAAATGAGGAAGGAAAGGAAATGTAGAGAGGCCTTTACGGCGCTTTTGAGTCAACTTCGTACTAAAGGTGACATCCGAGTTGGAACAAAGTGGAAACATATTCACCCGTTGATAAAGGATGACGAGCGGTACCTCAATATGCTTGGCCAGCCTGGCTCTACGCCCCTCGACTTGTTTTGGGACATCATGGAAGAAGTTGAAAGAGATATAAGATTGAAAAGGAATTTAGTCTTAGATATCTTGGATGTGGGTCTCACAAATAATTGCCCTTCTTATAGAAATGTGCTAATGCTTTGCTCTGATGTGTAGGAAAAAAGATTTGAAATCAGAGAGCAGACTACTCTTGAGGATTTGGAAAGCGTTTTAAAATCTGACCATCGCACAGCACAGTATGACCGTGAAACAATGGCTGCTCTATTCGAAAAACTTCGTGAGAAGATTGTAAAACGTATCGAGGACGATCGTCATCAGCAAGAGCGCCATGCACGCAGGAAAATGGATGCCTTAAGGTCTGTTATGAAGCACCTTGAACCTCCAATTGATATGACGGATACTTGGGAGCAAGTTCGCCCTCGTATCCAGAAAACGGACGAATTTCTGGCCCTTGAGCCAGAAGATTTGCGTCGTACAGCGTTCGATAAATTTATCCGCCGACTCAGGGATAAACACGAAGATAGAGAAAAGGAAAGAGATCGGAAAGAGAAGGATCGTGGGGATAGAGATCGCGGCGACAGGGCGCGGGAAAAGGATAGGGATGGGCGAGCTTACCGCGGAGAAGCTGCTGTTGAGCCGCGGAATGGCCACCGTTCAAGTGCTTCATACCACAAACCCACTGATTCCCGTCATCATCGTGACTCTCATCATAGTCGATCTCCAGAACCTGACGCATATGAGGCAGAAAGAAGGAGGGCCGCTGGTGAGAGAGAGAGGGTGTATCAACATCGGGGAAGTGCAGCGCGAAGTACTTCTCATCACCGCTCTGAAAGAGGTGAAACGAGAAGGCCTGATAGTAGGCACAGACATGACAGAGACCGAGCGGAAAGCGTCTACGACAGAGAGCGGAGGGAGAGAGAAGAGGAGAGAGAGAGACTCTATAGGACTAGAGGTGACGATGAATATCGCACTAGAAGAAGGGCTAGGCCTTTAAGTCCCACAGAAGAAAGCGATGATGGTAGAAGGGATTCAAAGGTATGGTTATTGTCTTCCCTGACTGTAAGACGGGCGTAATGTACTGACTTTGGCATCAGAGGTCGCGACGGGAACGAACACCCAAGGAGAGGACCCCCAGAGCAAGAACACCTGATGAAAAAACTCCGGGAGGTTATGATTACCCAAGGGATGTCCGTTCTCCAACTGTGAAGTCGTCCACAAAACAGCCTGAAAAGATGCAAATCGATGAGAAGGCAGAAGAAAGTGAGGAGGGTGAGATTGCAGAGTAAATGTTTTGTTGGCTAGAATGGATTACCAACATCTGTACCGCCTATAATTTGTGCTTGAATCTTTGTATTTAATCCCCTTTATTAACAGGGCAGGCGGTGTAGCTGCGACGAGTTTATGAAAAAGGTCCTCCAAAGGACAAAAAAAGTCTTGAATTATTTAGTTAATGTGGCTCAATCATGAATTTAATGTACTTACAGTAAACTCTGACATGCTTTCAGCTTCACGACACTCGGTTTTGCCATATAAGTTGAATATAATATGCACAGAGGCTGGGGAACATTTCGTTGCTAAACCACACTGTTGTAAGCAAAAGCGACCCTGTGTCCATACACTAAAAATTCTTATCCTACCACTCAAGCGCCTCTTTGAAAGCGCTATTTCACAAAACGAAAAATCTGAACCATTAACAGAATATGATGCAACACAACCCACAACCCCCAAGCACGCTCCCACCAGAGCGAAACCCATTAGTGCCTACATGTACATATATTCTAATCAGGAATTTTAGTCGAAGCAAGGTATCGAAGGGACTATTCCCCCCTCTAGACTATAACCACATGTATAACCGTGACCTAGAATCCTTTATTCCCCTTAGATTAGTTTAATTTTGATTTGACTTGATCGTACATATACTCACAGTGCCGGAAAGTCCTCGGGTCACGTGAACCCAATCCTGGTTGATCTCGCTCCCACCTCTGCTTAGTTTGATCACATGACCCGAGGACTTTTCGGCACCGCGAGTACATGTAGTCACCAATAACCACAATCAGCAATAACAACGACAATCACAATTACGGCCGATAACTGCAAATACAATATGAACGTCAGTGGTAAAAAAAAAAAAAGACCCTAGTTAACTAATTCATCATAGACGGCTTCAGAGGTACATATAGTTCTCACGGGGGTATAGCGCAACACCCCCAAAATATAAGCTCTTAGCGCATCATCCACACCAAAGACCAGCCGCCAAGAACTAAATGCAAACACCCCAACTCAAAATTTGGTTGCCATAACGCTCTAATGAATATAGAGAATTTGAGAATTGTATCTATATATCTTAACTCTCAATTTCCCTTATGTTTTTTATGGTATATTAATGTTTTTTATGGTCTATTATTAGGGATATAGCACTACCAAAAGAGAATAAACTTGCTCCAAGCAAGAGAAGATCTGCTGAAGGGGGGTGATGAGCGTGACTTTCAATACGAATGCTCATGGTATTAGGGTTGGGTCTAGTCTACTAGAGGTGCACGTGCCAAACTGACACTTAGTGCCCGGCCCTGAAAACAGACGAAGACATAAAGATCAACTCTTAACAGAGCTCTATTATTTCCATTTTATGCACATCCTGGCTTTGGCGGCCCATTTTTATATGCCTTAGTGCACTGTAGCTCTAACTAACTCTAGTATGTCGATACATACGACTCGAAAACTCCTAAACCCACAACGGCATTAGAGGCAACCAGAGGGCGCAATTCGACAACCTCGTCTAGAAAAGAATTGGCTCTGATAGAATTGTGCATATAACTCTTTTAGACAATCTGGCCAGAGTGGATTTCCTAATTAATATTGTTTCTCAATATTAGCTTCATATTGCTGTTTTTAAGTATCCTCTTTGCTGCTTTTTAAGAAGTGTGAAAGTAATTGCAATCTGCCTGAGGTGCAACACCTCAGGGCTGTGCCGGTGTGGGATTATGACTTTTCAGGCCTAAGACAGCGTTTTAATACGGTATACAGCCAAATGTACCCTCAATTCTTTCAAGTACAAGTGTGTCCCAACCTTTGGCCTGAAAGGAAAATTTACATGTTTATCTTTGCAAAGAATTGACATATATAGCTTCACCGACCGCCCTTGTAGACGCATAAAATCTCTAAATATCTCCTTTACATAAACATCCCGACCCATGGGGTCTTAATCTGCTTCTATAATAGATCTATAGAGACTTCAAAAACTCGGCAACCCAACATCTTCTAGCTTCCAATATTCCGTCATATGCATCCTGGTGTGTCTTAATTAATGAAAGTGAAACAATACCCCGAAATGGGCCAATAAAAATGCTACATCTAGGAGTACCTACATTGCACTGTAACTAATGTAACTAAGGGGTGCCTAGTTAATAGATTCGTACAATATAATATCTGGTGTTACACATATATATAGCTCCAAGGGTTTGTTTACACCATAGTTTAAACTTTATGCGATCAGTCTGTACCCATAAACAAAAATTGAAATGATTTAAAAAAAAAAAAAAACATATATAGCTCCATCCTTCTTTCCCTCTATTCATTCGGTTTTTCAAAACTCAACATCAAAAACTTGTGTAGTAACCACATCATTACACCAAAAACCCCATAACCCTCCACCACACAACCCGACTCAACCCAACTGTTTGAAAAGTTGGAAAACCTCATCAAGGCAATCTCCAAGCAAAAGGCCATATCGCCCAAAGGAAAAGGATCTTACGTAGACACAGCTAAAAAACCACTAAAGCAGAACAAGCAACCTGACCCGAAGAAGGTGGTAATACTGACCACTGCCCAATGAAGATTCTTCGCTATCTGCTCCTCCCCCATCCCCATTGAAAAGGCGGACCACCTCACTGCCAAACTCTCAGTTCTCTTTGACAAATTCCTAGCAAGGAATAATATCTCCACTCCCGTTACATCATATTACACGCTGAACCGGGCGACAGATAACGAGATAACAGAGTTAGATGAAATGTCGAGTAAATATTGACTCTAGCACCAAGAGACACAACACGACGGAGTGTATTTAGGAAGGCCGGACTATAACCGACAGAGGGATTCTAGTAGGATCAGACTTGATACCGATCGAGGAGATTTCGGGGACACGGACATGTTACACAAAGCGAACGATACTTGGAAGATTGATCGTAATATATTTTGATACTCAAAGTCGAAAGAAATCACCCGTTATAACGGCGTGCCAAGACGTTTCATTAGGTTTACCATTGCAAGGTGTCGGCACTTAACGATTCTCGGGTTTCATTTGTAATCGTGCTTTCGAGTTCTATGGGTTTCCGTCATACGGGTTAGTAATCGGTTACCGGCGATGGATATATATATGAACCTGTCCTCTCCTTGTCTCTTCCTTTCTTCTACGCAACCTTCTTGTTCTTTAGGGTGTTCTATTGTTTGTCTTTAGTTTTCTACGGTTATCATAGTTATATTATTAGTTTGGAATATATATCGTTCGCGTTACTATAGTTCCTTCCTACGTCCCTCGAACCCATAGTCGTTCGGAACTTATACTTGTAGTTCCTTACGTTCCATAGATCCCGAACCTCAGTTGTGCTCCTTGGTTCCCTTCGTCCATAGATCATAACCCATGACCGCAGAGCGAGTGCTTTACTGGTATCTTCGAGTCCATTACTTCGTACGCGAGATCATATATCTCCTCGTTCCCGAACTATAGAGAGCTTTCCCGCTCTTCGCCAAGTAATGCCAAGACCAGAAAGGCGCTATGCTTCAACACCAACCAAAGACAACACCTCGCTCCTGTCTTGCTTTGGTCAAGAACCATGACCGACCCAGTCCCTTCATACGCTTCAAGCACCTCTCAGAATTCCACCTACCACCTCCTCCGACGGAGATGTCGGTCACGAAATCACCGGCCACAATTTCATCACTGAATGCTTGGAGGTCCCTAACCTCCTCCCCGACCCAGAAGCCCCTAGTCCCCGGCACTCACATCAAGAAACATGAGGAGGCTATCACACTCAACTCCCAACCGTCGGCTGAGAACCAAGACTTCGACAAGGAATGTCGGAGGCAACGACGACAGACTACCCGGCCATTGAGACTGGACCAACAGATCGAGCGCCGGCGAGAACCTCACCCCAAAGATAATTCTCGGCTTTACATCGAGAGCAATTAGCGTTCTCGATGATGAGGACCTCCACTGCCGAAATTTGGAAATCCAAGGTCATCGCAAGAATGCCCATATTGCTTGACCTCACCAGCCTCAACTCTGTCCCCCGCTTTGCCCCTGTTGCTGCCCTGTCCTCAAGACTTGCGTCCAAGCCCTTTTGCCCCCGCTCCCATGACCATCACATCAAGGACAACTGGAGGAAACCAGTTAAGCCAAACTCGAGCCGGCTTTAAAAGCCATCTTTAATAAACACTGGCAAACCAAAGGCTAGCGCCACCCACAAAGTCTCACCGTCTCATTGTCTCCGTGTCGAGGACAAGATGTCCAAGACCAATTACCACCTGCTCCATCTCCCAGAATCCTCCTTCGCGCCAGCCTGACCCTCATTGATACGGGGCGTCGGGTTATGCATTCATCAACCAAGACTTCTGGCCCAAGATAACATCACCACGGTCCTTCTGAAGAAGCTTGAAGTCATTGATGGCAGGCTGGTATCTTTAGGAAGGATCACGACATCGCCAGTTCTGCCGGACATCGCGCGAGGAAGCACCTTCTTGTTACAAAGTTGGGCCACTATCCGATCGTTATGGGAATCCCCTGTATGCGCACCACGATATCACCCTCCGCCCAAGAGAAACCATGTGGTCTTTGACTGCACTGCCTCTGTCACTGCCTCCTCCCTAAACCGGTCACTGCGGAATCTCGATCACCCCGCCAGACAGCCCGATTATCCATATCGCGGCTTATCGAGCCCCTTCAAGAGATTGACCCGCTACCGTGGCTCCCGGTTGTTCTGCGCATCCCTCCAGGCTATAGACGATGTGTTGGACAAGACAAAGGCCCTCGACCCAAGTGCCATAGTCCCCGCTGATCTCCACCAGTTCCTGCCCATGTTCTCCGAGTCAAATGCTTCTGTCCTCGGCCCCTACCGTCCTGATGACCTTGATATCAAGCTCCAGGAAGGCAAGGAACCCCCTTTCGGCCCCCTGTACAACATGACCCGAAGTGAATTACAGGCACTCCGCGAATACATTTCGGAGAACCTGACTAAGAGTTTTATTCGTCACTCCAAGTCCCGGTCTTGCAGATCCTGTTTGTCAAGAAATCTGACGGCCCTGCGTCTCTATCGACTACCGCAAGTTGAATGAGATCACGATCAAGGATAGACACTCACTCCCCTGTTCCCGAAACCCTGAACCAGGTAGGTAAGGCTAAGTATTATACTGAAGCTGGACCTAAGGGGTTACCATCGATCAGAGTCAAGGAAGGTGACGAATGGAAAACGGCCTTCAGAACCCGCCAGACACTACGAATACCAGGTCATGCCCTTCGGTCTCACCAATGCGCTGCCACGCGTTTCAGAGATGGATCAACAACATCCTTCGCCCTCCTCGACGACTTTGCCAGCCTACTTTGACGACATCCTGATCTACTCCGATAACATGGAACAACACAAGCATATCCAAAAGGTCTTAATCCTGCAGAAAACGGCGTCCACCTGAAACCCGAGCGAGTTCTACGTCCAGGAAACCAAGTATCTCGGAATGATCCTAGGCCCAGAAGGCATCAAGATGGACCACAAAAGGTTCAGGTCATCCAGGAATGGGAAACCCTCAGGACGTCAAAGACATCCAGACCTTCCCAGCCAAACTTTACCGTCGTTCATACGAGATTCCAAAGTTGTCTCCTCTCACGGCATTAACCAAGAAGGGCGTACAGTGGAAATGGTCCTCCAGAAATCAGGCTTTTGAAAACCTCAAAACAGCCTTCATCTTGGCTCCCATCCTCAGGCACTTTGATTCCGATAGAAATCATAGTTGAAACCGACGCCTCGATTATGTCTCTGTCTTTGTCCCAACGCGATGACAACTGAATCCTGCACCCGTCGCATTCTTCTCAAAGAAACACACTCGGCTGAATGCAACTATGAGATCTATGACAAGAAATTGTTGGCGGTCGTTCGGCGCTTTGAAGAATGGCGTCACTACTGGAGTCAGCAGTTCGATCAAAGTCATATCGACCACCGCAAGCGGAGTACTTTATGTCAAAGAAGATCCTGAATCGACGACAAGTCCGCTGGTCCGAATTTTTATCCCGGTTTGACTATAGGATTGTCTTCGCGCCGGCAAACAAGAAGAAACCCGACGCGTTGACTCGAAGATCTGGAGATCTCCTGGGAGGGGATGAGCGACTACTGCATCAAGTGGTGGTCCTGAAGCGGAGAATGTGCAATCAAAGGATAAGTTAAGTTTGTTGACGGGTTCTTTCGCAAATGAACCCGCTGAAGGAATGTCCGAGTTGATAGGGCTTATTCAAGAAGGCTTACAGCAGATAGTTTCCTCCGGGTCACGGCGATCTTAGCAACGGTACCAAGCATTCGAAGAAAATCTCGGCCGAGTCGACGAGCACCCAAGGACTGCTCCTGAATCGAAACACCATCTACGCCCCTAACCACCCCGAACTCCAGCTGTTCCTTCTACAGGAATACTGATAAACCCCAGGGTCGGGAAGAAAGCAAGACCTTGGAACTCCTCAGCCGCATATTACTTGGCCAAAGATGAGGAAGTCACGTGGACCAATACGTCCCTGAACTGCAACACCTACTCAGGTCCAAAGCCTCACGCAATCTCGCTGAGGTGTCCACGACCTCTCTGTACTAAAAGGTCGCATGTGTGTCGAATGGATTTTGTCACTGGCCTCCGGAAAGCAATGGGTATAATGCAATCCTAGGTTGTGGTGGATAGACTAACCAAGATGTGGCACTTTATCCCGACTTGAAGAAGCTCGGCGTGATGTGGCAACCACGCCGACAACGTCTGGAAACTCCACGGCTTCAAACCATAGTCTCCAATCGTGGCACTCAGTTCACAGCAGAGTTCTGGAAGTCACTATGCGGACGCCTTGAGATTGCCCCCCGGTTTTCCACAGCCTTCCACCCACAGACGGACGGCCAGTGTTACGCGCTGAACCGGAGAGGGACAGAGGAGTGCTGGGAGAGCAGGGTAACCCTTCAGAGTTCGGGAGCAATAAGGTAGATTATCTCGCGTACGAAGTAGTGAACACGGAGGTACCAATAGAGGACTCGTGCGGCTGTCATAAACTAAACCGAGAGGCACAAACGACGGAGTGTATTCAGGAGGGCCGGACTATAACCGACGGGAAGATTCTGGAGGGATCGGACTTGATACCGATCGAGGAGATTTTGGGGACTCAGACACGTTACGCGAAGCGAACGATGTTTGGAAGGTTTAACGTAATATATATATATTCTAACACCCGAAGACACAAAGGAATAATCCGTAGAGAAACCAAAACTAAAAGAACCCCAATACAACAGGAAGATTGCGTGAGGAAGAAAGGAAAGGAAGACAAGGGGAAGGTAGAGCCGTATATATACAAGTGACACCGAGACGCTGAGACATGATTAATAATCTGCGCGACGGAAACTCACGGAAGCACAGTAAGGAAAATTACAGGGAAGAGAAATGACCGTCACACGAGAACCCGAAAGAAAACCCAAACAAGAAGTGATGATCCGAAAGACAACACGCCGAGAACCCAAAGCGATATCCTTCCTCCGTAATCCAAACCAAGACACGAAATGCCGTTAGAAACAGACAGAAAGAATCAATGCCGTCATGGAACAATACCACCACGTCTGCATCAAATAGGATGACGACCAGGCTCCTACCACGAATCATGATTTAATAACCATGCCTCGAAACCACCGTTGTCGCCATTTCGCTAACTATGACGACACCCACGTATTTGTACCAGGTAAGACAAACGAGAGCGAACGGACACCGAGATATGGCCATGATATCTGATTTCCTGTGACGAGATGTTCGTCAGAAGATTCAAGAAGACGCGAAATGCAAACCGCATGGCCACACGTGATCGATGACATATCTTGTCAACCAAGAATATCGAGCCAGCGACCATCCAAGCTGGATTAGGCGTTTACAGAATCAGCGAATGGTTAGTCACGCCATGAGTTGGATCTTCCCGCCACGATGAAGACACGTCTTCCATGTTTCTGCTGTCTTGCTTGAAACCCCGTCCCGGTCGAAACAATCTTTTTCTCGGTTGAAGTTGAGTGGGAGGTCGATGCAATCCTGGACTCGCTGAAGGTTCGAGGACAATAAATACTTATTCGGTATCAGATATTATGATGACGACCCTCTTAAGAACCCCGCCAGACCGAACATCCCCGAATTGGTCGAGGACTTACGACCGCTACTCCGAACCTAAACCTGCGAGGCGCGAAGAGACCTGTCTATAACGCGCATCAAGACGTTAATGTTATTAAGTTCCGCCGCGGGAAGGTGTCGGCCACGTTCGAAGATTCTGCCATTTGTAATGTCGAGTTTCGCTTTGGGTTCTATGGGTTTCACACACGGGTTAGTAATCGGTTCTCGGCGATGGATATATATATGGGCTGTCTCTCTCTTGTCTCTTTCGCTTTCTTCTCCTACGAACCTTCCTATTCTTTAGGGTGTTATTGTTTGTCTTTAGTTCCTACGGTTATCATAGTTATATTATTAGTTTGGAATATATATCGTTACATTATAGTTCCTTCTACGCCTCGAACCCATAGTCGTTGAACTTATTATCACGGCGTCACATGAAGGTCTGGCGTGAAGGAAAAAGGTTTAGTTGGGTTTCGCTTTTGTCGAGAAAAGTTACATGGGTTTCGCTTCACGGAATTACAGGGATTAATGATATTCGCTTAGAACGATCTCTTATGTTCTTCTATCTGATTCTATGGATGAGTAGCGATGGAAGTCTTTGGGATATATATAGGCGCCGCGCCACTCCTGTATTAGTTCTCTTCCTTTCTTTTCTTCACGAACCTTCTTGTCATTATTTAGCAATACTACTTGTTTGATCTGATTTCCACTTAACTCGAACTACTTGCACGGTGAACCCACGTAGCATAGTCTCAAGATTAAAGCGATTTAACCCGCCCCTGCTTCATACCCGTGAACTACCCTAAATTTCTCACAGACCGATGGCTTCCCGCCTCTCGGAATATTCCGTAAGATACTACGTAAGGCCTTAGATCCATCCGTGATACTTATACTCGTAGTTCCTTACGTTCCATAGATCCCGAACCTCGGTTGTGCTCCTTGGTTCCTTTCGTCCATAGATCATAACCCATGACCGCAGAGCGAGTGCTCTACTGGTATCTTCGAGTCCATTACTTCGTACGCGAGATCATCTATCTCCTCGTTCCCGAACTATAGAGAGCTTCCCCGCTCTTCGCCAAGTAACGCCAAGACCTCCGTAACACGGCCTTTCTCCCTCGTCGGTAGTCAGCCCGACCTCCTAGTTCCTAGTACCCCGAATCCCCGATGGTATCAAGCCCGTCCCTTTGTCCCCAAGTCCCACGAAGCGTACTCCGAATCGCTCCTCCTGCCTAGTTACGACGTCGTCCGTTAGATTTGTCCTAGTTTTATCCGTGATAGTGCCGCAGCAATACCTTACGCGACCGAAACCCAAATAGGAAATCCTAACAATACATTATTCATACAACCTTGCTCAGTAACTGTCTTCTCGGTAGCGATGCGGGCCTAAACCTAGCCTGTCGGTATCAGTCCGTGATAATATAGAACTAGATAATACATATCGTAAAGGGTCGATTACAGTAGCTCTCCTCCTATTCTTGTTGCGGTAGCATTTGATTCTGAGATTTACTGTCATCCTGGAGTTTAGAGGTGTGGTTTGTGCTTTGTTATTGCAACCCAACATTCAGGAATTTATGTGACATGGCTATACATGAGTGAATTGAATATAATACAAGAGGTTATATTGAATCTATTTGGGTTAAGCTACCTTTATGCAGTCCACAGTCTTGCAGTCCTTAAAAAAAAAGATGGACTGGCTTGGCTGGACTTCCACAGTCGTCCATAGTCCGTCCGATAACCAAGTCTTTAGACTGCAGCCATCCTCGTCCAGTCCCGGACTGGATGACTTGCGGCGTTGGCCGCTCTAGTATATATATTACTACATATAGGGGTGTGCCAACTTGCGAGCTGTGCTTATTAAAGACCCCTGCACTTTCACCCAATCAAATGCGCAAGCGTCTAATCCACTAGATAATGGCAGTGGTGGCACCAATTCTCACGAGAAGTTATTGGCTGTTTCCCCATCAAAACCTACGCCACCACAGCCAGGCATCTACAGACCTATGTACCCTAGCAGATGTAGTACCCGGGGGTTAATTAAGGGAAAGTACGAAGAATGTGATAAAATAATCTTGCTGCAAAATAGGGCGTTTATCTTATCAGATTCTCGGTATTATGATACAGTCGAATCTCCCTATAAGTGTACCTAAGCTCGGGACCGGGTTGGCATCCTTATCCTTAAGCTGTCAATGCTGACCCCTATATTACAAAGTCAAAATTTATATGGAGATCAGTTATTAAATGTGTGGCTTTGCTAGTAAGCAAATGTTTACTTTTCTTGGGGGGTTAGCATTTTACTGATAGACTAAGGGATAGAGAGATTCAACTGTGATGCAAGCGCCACAAAAAGCCACACTCAAATTAGTAACAACCTAGTGTTACTATTTCGGCTGTCAAATAATTAACTCTCATCAACGCTACCGAGTGCCCCAGGAAAAGTTAGCTCATCATCCGATTCATGTCATGTAATGCGGCCTTATCTTCGTCCGGGTAACCCCACATTAATCCGGGGAAACACCTTGGCTTATGCAATCGTTCTACATGTAGGTACTACTCGAGTACATGTTTGTAGCGACGTAAAACGTTAGATGTTATGTTTATAACATGCTGATGTACAGTCGTCCAAAGTTATGCTGTGGGGTAATAATAATTTGAGGGTCCGGATTGAACTCATCCCGCCTCGAGTTCAAGCCTGGACCGCTCTACAGTAAGGTTTTATCGGACTTCCACCCAACTGAAATGATGCTGTTAAATGCCAGTTCTCCATCCGATTATGTAATCCAATGTAATGTATATATTAAAGCCCCGTTCATAACCGTGCCGCCGGCGGACTTGACTGTGAATTCCCGCTAACAATAAGATTGTTGTTTCACCGGATAAACTGGAGAGCTTCTGAGGACAGATAGCAACACCTTGTGCCGCGATATAATAACACACCGTGTTTCCTTTTCCTTTATCGGCTTCTGCGACTTGAGGTTTCTCTCTTTTTATATATCTCTACACGTAGACTGCTCTGCTGCCCGGGGCTTCCAAATATCGCAGACATTACATTCTTTTCAATTCTTCTTTGGATGAAATGAGAACTTCATTTTCGAGATCAGGGCTCTTGAAGAGCTTAAACGCCTTTGCTCAAATACTCTTAGTGCTTGCGCCCGCAAATTCATTCGTCCAAGCGGACAGTAATTACGAGCCTGATGCTGAATACTCGATTGGACTGATCCATCCGTATGTTTTATACCGAAAAGATTCTCAAAAAATTACACTGATATAAGAATTCAAAGGTTCTCTCAAGATCGACATACAATTCGTGGATACCAAATTTTCGGCGATCCGCAGATCCTTTCGGACAGATTGGTTCTCACACCACCCACCCCCGGGAATCAACGCGTTGGATTGTATACCGCTAAGCCGAACCCGTATAATGAATGGGCCGTCGATATTGGTTTCAGAACATCGGGCGGCGAAAGGCCTGGTGGAAGCTTTCACTTCTGGTACACCGCAGGAGGGGCTAGTGGGAAGGGGGGGCTTGAATCGGTCTATACCTCGAAACCCTTCGATGGACTAGCATTGGTCGTTGATTCTTATGGTGGAGTATGTTTGATTGAGGTCCAGCTCCAGGGAATGATCCTAGTCTAACCAATGCCGATTTCAGTCAGGAAGTGTTCGGGGGTATTTGAACGACGGTCAGACCGACTATTCGATTCATCACCATGTACCCTCACTTGCTTTTGGGCATTGCGACATAAACTATCGCAACAGAGGAGTTCTGACAACTCTAAAGATTGTCCAAGGGCCAAAGACCTTCAAAGTTGAAGTTGATGGAAATCTATGTTTCGAGACAGAAAAGGTACAAATAGCCGCCTCTATAATATGCTATCGCTCTTTACTTACTTACTGTCATGAAAACTCAGGTCAAACTTCCTTCTAACTACCACTTTGGGGTGTCTGCACTCACTTCAGACACACCCGACAGCTTTGAACTATTTTCCATCCTTGTGTCTTCTCCGGAACAGCGCCGTGATGGGTACAGTCAGCAACAGCAGAACACCGAGGGCAGCCAACAGGCAAATGGGGAGACATCTCAGCAAAATTTCCAGAATGAAGCTCCAAGGGCACATGGCCGCACCCCTCACGAGCAGGACTTTGAGGAGTACATTCCCGAATTCCAGGATACATCCGCAGAGATGTATAAAACACCGGAACAGCAATTCCAGGACCTACATGATAGACTGCAGGGAATGGTAACTGATCCTCGAGTAGCCCATTGTTTACGTCAACGTCTAACATTCCCTCTTACAAACTAGACGCACCACATGGCTGCCATCCAATCGCAAATTGGAATGTTGTATGATAGACTCGATGCGCTAACCCACAGACATGACGACATGCGTTCCGAAATGAGAGGAACTAGAGTTCCCCGCAATCAGATCGATAATATGGAGACTAAAATGTAAGTTAATCTAGTTACCCCCCAGGCTATTTTTTTAGCTTAATACTCTCCAAATCTTTTAGCTTACAAGAATTATGCAGAAATGTTATTGAAAATCTCGCTGTACAAATTGGGAACGCAATCACCCATAAGGATTACTCGCACCAATTCGATGCGCTGCAGAGAACTTTGAAAGAGCATCACTCCAACTTACTGTATGCTGTTCCTGATACTGTGAATCAAGGTTCGTTTTTCCTTCTCGACAAAGCCGTTTTCATTGTTTGACCTCGACAACAAAGAAGTAACACAAAGAGCTCACATCATTTTGGTCCACAGCCTTATCAACGAGCGGTTCCAGACTTGGGACATATATTACAATTCTTATCGTTCTCCAAGTGTTCATTGTTGCTGGATATGTTGTTTACAAGCGCAGAAGAGCAGGCTCGCCCAAAAAATACTTGTAGATGCCATTGTGAAGGCACCAATCCTGGCAGATCTCAGAAATGTTTTGTCGTCTATCCATTATTTTGTCTTCTATATCTTTATTGTTCTTTTTCTTTTTTATTCCCATCCCCCAAAATAAAAAGGTTCAAGACAGGAATTGTTGTTTTGTATCATAGAAAAAGTCCGAGTTCAAGTACCAGATGTGTACCCACCTTTATCTTTTTTTAAATGCCACGATATATTTTAGGTCTGCAACCTATTGGTTCGAGACCGCTGCATGTAGATCAATTGTGACACCTGGTCGCGGTTGATCATCCCTGCGCCGGGATAAGCCTCATGTCTCCTGTACCTACACATGATTCCACAATAAATCAACAAACTGGCCGCCTGAATCGCGAAACACATTTATCTTCCGTGTTATCATTCCTCACCTTAACAACTTTCGATCAACCCGACCTCCGGCAGCCCCAAATTTCCGAATGGAGCACAGGCAGCAGAAACAGCAGCGCAAGAAACGCCTTGAATGCCCCCTTTGTCAGTTTCATGACAGTGATGAATATGTACTCTTATTACATATCGAGGCTTTGCACACAGAAAATTCTCCATTCGTGATTAAAGAAGAGCGCAAAACTCCCAATAGCGGCAGCATCGATCGCGGAAATTTCAATCCGCTAGATTACGAATTTAGACAGTCAGCAGAGAGCGAAGAGATGACGTATGTTCTTTGTACTGAGCCTGGGTGCGGAGAATCTATGTTGTTGATGGAACTACAGACGCATCTTGATTTTCACGATGCAGAACAGATATCCATGGAGGACGTGAGACATGATGGGGGGTATGGAAGCTCATCGGGAAGCTCAAGCGGAAATTCTCTAGCGGGCTCAGCTTCGAGCCGTAAAGAGATGGTGGTCGGAAGAGGTTCTACATTGATGGAACGGGGAAGGAGCGGTAATGATAATAGCAAACCGGGAAAGGAAAATGGTGGTAGCAGCAGAAGTAGTAGCGGGACTCGCAAAAGAGAAAGAAAAGAGAGTAGGGGTCTGGTCATTTCAAGAGATGGTGTTATATCCAGAGAACTGGTGGTACCAAGGGACGCTTACGGCCGTAGGGAATACGATGATAAGGATAGAGGGAAAGCCAGGGAGAGTGACAGAGAAAGGGAAAGGGAAAGGGAAAGGGAAAGAGAAAGAGAAAGAGATGGACGTAGGGACCATGATAAAAATGAGAGAGGGAATGATAGAGGGAGAGAAAAAGAATGGGATAGGAGTTTTGGACAGAGACTAAATTACAAAGACTCTGGACCATTATCTTCACCACTAGTACCTACAAGGCATCAGTCGCCGAAAATAGTGTCATTTCCTTCGGGGCAACGCAAAGATACTACTTATACAAGCAGCGGTTCAAGTAGCTCAAAGAGACATGAAAAGTCAACAGCAAGACCAAGTGTAGCCAGCCCTTACAATGGTAGTGGAGTCAAGCGTTTGGGTGTATGTGAAGTGGCTTTTCCCCTTTCTGTCAATTTATCATCCATCGTAACCGCCTCAGAATAAAACTAATTTATGTAGAAATCCGACCTTGGACCATACGCTCATGAACAGCAAATGCCCGACTGGCTTCGTAAGGAACTTGAAAAGGGTGGGAAAGTCAGCATGCATACCAAGATCGACAGCGCTACTGGTACTATGGTGAAAGCTTTGTCAGTGTCTAATGAGACCCTCGACCTCCTTCCTATAATTGCGCTCTTGTGCGAGCGTGACCCCAAAGTTGAGCGCGCATGGCTGTGTCACCCTGGGGTGAAACATGTTGGAAAGCAAATCAAGGGGGAGGGTGGATTCTGCGGATACCGGAATATTCAGATGATGATTAGCTATATTCAAGCAGCCTTTCCAAGGGGAAGCCATCCCTTCGAGGGAAGAATCCCTTCTATATTAAGAATACAGGACTGGATTGAAGAGGGCTGGGATAAAGGCATCAATCCCAGTGCAAGGCTAGAAACTGGCGGTATCAAAGGCACTAGAAAATACATAGGAACATCAGAGGCTAGTTCCCGGGCCGTTGTCGACCATCTAACTCAAGGATTTTACTAATGCTAATTTTCAGGCCCAAACAATGTTGCTGTCTCTTGGAATCCCTTGTCGCCCGTTGCCATTCAATAGATCTGAAGGTCTTCAAACCCAGCATCGTCTTCTCGATTTTGTTGAGAATTACTTTGAATCGGGGACATCCCAAAGGAAAGACATACCCAGAGTCTCGCGAACCCACAAACCGCCGATGTACTTTCAACATAGTGGCCATTCAATGACGATCGTCGGTATCGAGAAAACGTCGGATGGCATGAGAAATCTCCTTGTATTCGATCCGTTTTTTACCCCAAGCTTGCCGATGAAAAACTTAATTGAAATGAGACCTTTGAAGGGAAGATTGGATTCCGAGATGCTTTTGAGAGCATATAGAAGAAGAATGAACTATCTGCAGAAGTATAAGGACTTCGAACTAATTTGGTAAGCCTGGATTCTTTTCTTAGGGCTGCGAGATATAACGTTGATCTCTTAACTAATTCTACTACTTAGTCTGGATGTATAACCCTTACCGACGCAGGCAATATATAGGTGAGAGGTATTTCATGCCTCCTCTTCGAGATATTTCTTGAGAAAAACTACACGCCTTTGATGAGAATAAGCTTTTAATACCGGGATTGTTCTTGTTTTTGGGCAAGCGATTCCTTATCAGCAATACCTCTTTTGTACATTAGATACTCAGTCGTTAATTAAAAAGTCGGAATTTTTAGTATGGGTTTGGTTGCAACAATATCCGACTACTTAATTAACGCGCGAGTATTGCGTTTTGTCAAAAACAATGGCTTCAACGTACTGATTTCTCAACCACAACCGACCACAAAGACATAAATATAGCAAATAATAGTAAGGAATATAAGAGGCCGAAAACATGTTTTCATCCTGTATCATCTTTCGTTGCAATTGGCGCCGAGGCCTGGTGACTGCGCCCCGGTGTTCATTCCTGCGCGTTCCATTATTTTAATAACCCGCAATACTTCTTCTTGTATTTCCTCCAAATCAATCTTCACATGGGAGGAAACGTCCGCACTAATAGGACGAGCAGACTCGGCCGCTTTTTTCGGGTTAAGACTTCCTATTGGTAATATTTCTTGGAATCTACCCAAGGAGGAGAGAGTAGCCGGACCGGAAAAGAGTAGTTTTGGCCCAATCAGTAATAACATGTGTATCTCCTATAAATCAAAGTTCCCAGGGAATGACAAGTCCAGATAGCAGCGGAAAAAATCGCTTGCTCCTAGGGAAGGACTTTAAGAGGTAATTTTCTTTTTTTTCTTTCTTTTTTTTTCTTTTTTGGTGATTTTGTTTTACTACTGATAGATACCGCACCGTCTCTTCATGGAGTATCACTCGATTAAGTATATGGCGCTTTCTTCCCTTTTTTTTTTTAAATAATAACCGTGCAGGAAATTGATGAGTACATGTAGTAAACCGGCTCCTCGCTTGGAAACAAACTCATCCGTCCTGTATTGCAATATCTTGGCCCTTATGCATCCTGCCGAACCTTCCGCTGGAAAAGAATTCTCTAGTGACGAGTAGGTCTCGAGATTGTAGAATGTGCACCTTAGCACACTATCCGGAGGCAACCCGCCAAAGGGGATAGAGCAGAACACAAAAGAGGCTGTCGTCCTCGCTATCTATTATTTCGTCATCCGCAGTTGTGTAACGAGGTCGTTGTTGCCTAGAGTATGCATCACAGGTTCTCGCTTATCAGCTTATGTAAACAATCAACGGAGCATCTAGTGACGCCTTTAAAATCCTAAGTGGGGTGGATATAGTGCTCTGTTATACAACTTTCTAAAGAACTAAGAATACATAACTAGAGGGATATTTTATAAAGGGGGTAAGAATAAAAAGAAAGAAAGCCAAAACGCCCACCCCACTTGCTCGTAATTAATCAATAAAGCCGCCAATAACCATGCTATGCTATGAGTACAATTGAGGGGGTAACGAAAAAAGGACTATTAATCCACGCCTGCCTCCGATAAAGAATCATCTTCCTGCAACTCAAGTGCAAGAGCTTCTTCATCGGACTCACTGATATTGTCGATAGTTGAGACAAAATCGGCATACATCTTGGGTCGGCGTCGTTCACGAACTCTTCTCGGCCTTTGAGCAGGCGGGCTTACAGCCTTCACCGGGCCTTTGATCCTCTCATGTTTCCGCTTTTTGGGGGCTTCCTTCTTGGCCACTACATCGTGCTTATGCACAATGGTAGTGGTTTGTGACTCTGCTGATGAATAAAAAGCATTTGAGCTCTCCTCGTCGTCCGCCCATATACCAGTGTATAATTGTTCTGTCTTCCTCCTCTTTTTTGTTTCCCACGGGGCTATATAACCAGCGCTGTCCCTCCAGTTTAAAAGTTCGAGTGGTCTCTTCCTCTCCAGAGAATGTAGGTCCGGTAATGGTTTTTTCAAATTAGGCAAGGGATTGATAGGCTCCCTGCCCATCAGCTTCCACAGAGCTTTCTCCTCCTTGTAGCTCTTTTTCTTATCCAATACCTCCATAAAAATATCCTCCGCCTTGTCGATAGCCTCTAATCTGGCGTCCGTTCTTTTCTGGGGCTTGCTTTTTAGCGTGCCATCTACATCTACATCGCTCTCCTCGGATTTGAGATTTTCGTCATCATCACTGTCGTCGATACCATTCTTAAAATCTAGACCGGAAAATTCTGTGTCCATAGGGTCAAAAGCGCCTTGATCCTCATTTTCGCCGCGATCAACATATGTGGCTGCGAGTAGGGCATCCATTTTGGCCTCCATGGTGTCGTCATCATCTTCATCGCCAAAAGCATCCGGCTTCACCCCCGAACCTGAGCCATGTGACCTGGTGCATTTAAGGACCTGCTCCACCTGATCATATGGGACCAAATTCCTGTTTGATTTCTTTAAAATGTCCTCCTTCCTGCTGTAAACATGAAGCCCGGTTCTCCTTGGGATTTTCATCCAATACTCTCTTGAGTTCTCGGGAAGGCGTAGGCAGTTCACCGCTGCCTCAACATCAATCGGGCGTATATTCTCACTTTGTCGAAAGACTTTACTCTCCATTCCCCGGAGTCGTGATGTAGCCATGTAAATTGTTGTCTGAACTATGCGTCTGGTCAAACTAACAACAAGAGTGTGAAGATCTTTGAACGCCATGTAGCGAATTGCGGGCGGGTCTGAGCCGAGGGACCGCCAGTTGCTGTCGTCACGGGAGCCGTTCATGAAGATACTGTATGCGAATCAAACCGTAAGGGCCAAAAGCAGACAAGACATTTTGATGGCAGATTTAATGCACTATTGCGCAATGACTGGACAAGAAAGCATTGAAGAGATTGCGAGGAAGGGCAGGGGGCTATGCATACCTTTCTGATAACATGAGCATGTTGTGTATATTCAATAGTTCAGCCTCTGGGGCAATTTGGATAATTTCTTCAATATTATCTTTCTTGTACAATTCCTCAATTGTCCAGGAGCTCTCAGAATCCAGGCGCCAGAGATCCCCCCATTTGCATTTCTCCCGCCTCTCCTCTTCCTTACGTGTACGTTCCTCTAATGCATCTGCTTCTTCCTCCAGCGCCTTTACACACTCATCACTTAGCTCTACAGCCGCTGGTATGTCTCTCGAAGAAATAAGTTCCTTATCCCTGATCCACCGCTTTGCAGGAGCATGCCAATCATGCTCTCTCCCGTCTTGCAGTGCCTTGACGTACGCGCGGCATTCTATTACACTCTTGGTACCAATAAGACGTGACAGCTCGGGAACATTGTCTTTTCCAACAATCGGAAGATACTTGAAAAATATGTCTCTCTCCAACCTTGTCCACAGCGACCCAAGAACCGGTGTCTTCCTATCACGATCGTGCTTGCACTCACTGAGCCCGCGGGAAGCAGCTAGCTGGATATGATCATTGAGTAGCTCGAGGTAGTTGAGGTTATGCCTATCGATTTGCTTTCCGCGCGTCCTCCCAGGAACCCTAGGGCTCTCCCTCGGTCTTTTGCGCGCCAAGCTTCGTGAGGTGGTCATGGTGTTAGTGTGCGGGATTTCACCGGACTCCTCCTCTTCTTCCCTGTCTTCGTCCAAGTCAGGAAATGCAGAGTCGGATCTATCGGATTCGAAGGCGGTGGGTAGCTCACTGTGCTCCGAAGGGGAAGGACTATCTGGTGGGGCTATGGGTTTTCCGTCGAGACTGAGGAAGGAAGCCGATCCTTCTTCTGTCTTTGAGCTGTCGTTAGATGGAGACGGTGTCGCGGGTCTAGTATTTATAGTATTCTTAGGGTGACTGTGTGATGAGGGCAGTGGCTCGTGGATTGGTTGAGTTTCCGGTTGAGACTCATCTGCAAATTCAGCTTCGTCCCCATCCTCATCCTCGGGCCCAGGCGCGGCCTCACCCTCGGACTCAGACTCGTTCAAAGGTTTGGCCCTGTTCTCGATCCCAAACTCAGCCTCCACTTCAGCTTCGGCCTCTGCTTCAGATCCAAATTCCGCTTCGGATTCGACTCCTGCTTCAGACTCGAATTCCTCCCGGGGTTCCGCTTCTCCTTCTGAGACAGCTTCAGCTTCAGCTTTCGCCTCTATTTCGGATCCATATTCCGCTTCAGATGTGGCACCTGCTTCAAATTCCGCCTCTGCTTCTGAGCCAGCCTCTACTTCGGCTTCGGACTCTCCTTCAGAGCTATCTTCTGCTTCTGAATCGGCTTCTGACGCAGGCTCAACCTCCATATTATCTTCAGGGTCTGAACCTAAAGCTTCCTGGTCATCTCCACTCTCTTCGGCCTGAGACTCAGCTACTGGCTGTAGATCCTGCTCTGGACTTCCCTGTCTCCCTTCCTGAACCCGCCTAACATTAGTGATATTCCCTGAAAGTAATTGTTCCTGGGTTGTAAATTCAGCCTTCGGCCTATGACTCTCGTCCTCGGAGTCCTCTGCCCCACTTTCGTCAGAGTCCGCATCGCTCTCAGAGCTCACCTCTACCTCGCCTACACTCTCACTATCAGACTCCCCTTCCCTCAGTATACTAGGGCTCCTCTCCCTACGCAGCCGTATGCGTCCGCTGTCTGCTGACTCGTATCCCTGCTCTGAACCGTCTGCCCAACGCTCAAGTCCTGGCGAAACACTCCTGCTCGTTTTTACCCTCCTGCGCACAATTGGACTCGGAGACCTTGAGACGCTCTTTGCCCATGACGGCGTCCTCGATGGTGCACGGAGATGTCGTGGTGGACGCTCGGACTCACTATCGCCTTCTGAGTCGGAGGAGACAATGATGGGGCCACGGCGGGGTGGTGTGAAGCTTATTTCGGTATCGGAATCTGAGTCCGAATCCGAATTAATCGCCATCAGAGGTTGTGGTCGTGAGAGTGTGTGTTGAAGAGGTGGGATGTGGGAGGTGTTTGGTGGGTTTTGTACTACTTTTTTTTTTTTTTTTTGGTGGATTTGGGCGACGGCTTGTTCCGCTAGTTAGTGTTTGAATGCAGGGTAGGGTAACGGTCACTGGACTACGCGCCTGTAAGACGAGTGAGAGGCTATGAATTAGAACTTGGCCCGTATTCTCACACCGAATGAATGCCCACGTTGTAAGCATGGAACTCAATTAATTTTTTTCCCAACATGCACTTAATGCACAACCATCACGCATCACCAACGTCGACACCAAAATTTTTTATAAAATAGTCAGCCACCCTAGATATTCTCCCTCAAAATTTCCTTTTTCGCTTATCCCGACGATTGACAATATGGCCATATCGCGCCGCATCGCCGTTCATTTACTACTAGATTTATCACAACTACATGTACTACATACTACATACCAACCTCATGATCATCTGCATTAAAGTATGCGGCTAGTACGGCAGGTAACCGGTAAAAAAAAAAAAAAAAAAAAAAAGGAAGAACTTTCATAAAATACAAAGCGTACAAAAAAGTAGAACAAGGAATAATAAGAGTAAAAAAGAGAAAGCACGCCAATGTAACCCTTTTAAAGAAACCACCCCCGCACATCAACGTCAACGTCAAATTATCTACGCCTCAAATGGAACATAACCACCGGGATTCTCTAGACTAACGGGTCTCATCCCTGGGTTAGGAATAGACCCTGGCTGCTGTCCCTCAAACGCCAATTTTGGTCCTTGTCCGCCCATCTGCGCTGCCTGTCCAGCCAAGTTGTAACCCTCTGCACCGCCGACGGCAAGCGCTCTCTTGAGGGTGTCCTGAACAACAACACACTGCTTTTTCATTGCGAGGCGATCGAGGAATAACTGTTGACGACCCTTTTCGATCTCGCGGCGCTCGGCCTGGAGGACCTGCTCGAGCTCGTTGAACTGTACGAGCTTGAGTTCAAGCTTACGGAGTGAGCAGTTGACAACTGCGTTGACGAGGCGTGTCATTTCACGCTCCTCATTGGATGCAAGGGCGTGTGCGCGCGCGGCGGAGGTGCCGAGCGCAATTGAGGCCGCCTTGGTGACAATATTTTCTGGGCTATCAGCGGGATCAATATCAGGATTACTCGGGGAAATGGCGGCGGTGGTAGATGCGGCCTCGGGCTCGTCGACGTCCATGTTCTCTTCGGTTACGGCGCCTTCGGACTTGACTTCGGCGGATTTTGAAGTACTCGCTGTAGGCTCGGCGGACTTGGGGGAGTTGGTAGCGGAAGCTTCCTTCTCATCGGGAGTCTCAGATGCGGCCTTTTTCGAGTCCTCTTTGGCGAGAGCAGCCTTGTTGACTTGGATTTGATCACTGAGGGATTTGGTCATCTCCTCAATAGATGACTTTGCCGCGGCGGCGGCGACCTTGGGGTCAACGATACTAGCCAAAAAGGCAACGACACTCATGACTGGGTTATCGGCTTGTGAGAATGGAGTACGGCTGTACTGGAGTGGCCCAAGCTGCTCCGGCTTCTCCTCGAGGTAGTTATCTTCGATGGGGAGTTGGAGGAAACGGACTACACACTGCTCCCTAGTCCTGGTTCCAACATGGTCGGCAATCTGATTCCAGTCCTCATTGTAGAGCTCCAAACCCTCAAGAAGTAAAAGGGTCTCCTGATCAGTCCATGGGGTATCCTTATCAATAGTGGAGTGCGAAGGATCCTCCATGCGGACAAAATCGGTATTGCTGCTTGTGGCAGGGAAGCGACCTTCCAGGAAGCAGTTGGGGCAGAGCTCGATCTGCTTCTGAGACCGTGCACTACGGGCAGAATGGTAGCGTATGCGGGTGCAATCAACACCGCAGGAGTAGCAGTTGTACAACTTCTTGCTAGTATCGTCCTCAGAATCGCCGGAAGTGCCATTGGCTTGAGTACCGCCTACACGATTTCCAGAAGCATCATAAACGTTCTTACGGATCTCAAGGTTAAGCTCGGCTTTGGAAGGGCCAGCACTTGAGGAAGCCTGGGTTGTTGGGTGAGGCTTTCCAGGTGTAGTTATAGCTCCAGGTGCGGGCTGGAAAGGCTGCAGACCACGAGGAGTATCTGCGGTTATCCTGAAGTGCCCCGTAAAAGGAGGCCCAATGTTTGACGGCCTCGTTTCGGGATCAATCTGCACATGTGGTATTTTTAGCATTGGCTATCGGTGGTAAATTTGGAAGAACGAACCTGGTAGTTGATAAGTCCCCACTGCTCCAAGAATGCATGGACGCGCATGATCGAGCAGACATCGCCCGCCAAGTTCCTACGACACGCCGTGACTGTGAGATATTCAGATGGGTTGAGACGGTAAGTATTGATCATGAAGTCGCGATAATCCTTGTACACAAGTGGCGTCTTGCTTCTATTACGGTTATTAAAGAATTCCGGGAGTGCCCTCTGCTCAATGTCCTTGATATTGTTAATATCGAACCACGTCGAGTACGATGGCACCACGACTTCATGTGTCTGTTCAACCAAATATCCCTTCGCCGCATCTTCCAACTTCTTCTTTTCTGACGCAGGTGAAGCTGGCGCGTTAGCAGCCGACGAGGAACCCTCGCCCGCAGTCCCTTCGCCCTCTCCATTCTTTGCAGGCGAATCGCCGTTCTTCTTAGAATCGGCGCTACCTTCGTCAGTGCCTTGCATCACGGAGTCTTCCTCCTCGGGCGCGGCGGTGTCGGTTGGCGAGCCCTTAACGGCGTCGGATGCACCTCCTGCACCGGCGCTTTCGGACGGGGCAGCAGTGTTGTTTTCGTTCTGAGTGTCCTCATCATCGTCCATACCGTTGCCTGGGGTCAGACCTACAGGCGTGTTGCCATCGCCCTGGATATGAGCCTGGTTTGCAGCAGTAAGGTGGTTTTGATTGGGGGTACCGGTGTTTGTACCTGATAATGGGGAATCTCCAAAGTCAAGAGCATCGTTATCCATGATTTGCTACTTTTTATTACTTCAATGACCTCCTAGTCTATATCCCCCACAATTCGAAGGGACCGTTGTTCTGTTTTTTATTTTTCGCAGGTGTCAAAACTGAAGGGATGAATGAAAGAAGGGAAGAGGGGGTGAGTGAGAAATGAGAGGTAAGGCTGAAAGGTCGAATCGAGCAGATCGATGAAACGAATATCAAAAGCGATGAGAGCAGAAACGATTGCTCCTGCCGAGTGCTGGTGATCGCGACGGTGCGGTTGATGTTTCGTTCTGTGGAGGGATCAGAGAAAGAAGTCGCGTTGTTACCCACAGCGCAATAATGGTCGCGATGAAACGGGCTTAGTCATCGTAGCTCTTGCAACGTCTTGGCATTCTGTTTTGGGATAGCTTGTTTCTATAGTCGAATCTCCCTATAAGGGTACTCTCTATAAGAATAATCTCTCTAGAAGGGTATGGGTTTAGGGGGCTTTTTCTACCTTGTACATATGCTGTTGTTTCTCATGTTTTTACGGTGAAATTGGGAAGCCCTTGTGGCCGAGGAGTTTTTATATTAGAAGCTATTCTGATCGTTGCTTGTTGTCAAGGTTTCTGACAACAACTTTCATGTACGTTAGTGGGTGGAGCTGTTTGGTCGAGGGCCCAGAGATACACATTAATATGTAAGTTTTAGGCCACACCGGCCATCTAATCACATAAGCACCATCCAATTACAGGTTTCTCTGGCATATCCAAGTATAATACTATCGACTTTACAAATTATAGGAGTAAACCTGGGCAAAGAAATATGCGAGTGATATATTATGATCGAGACTTTGTGAATAAGGATAGAGTGGATGTAGCGAATATGATGTTTATATCAATGAGATCAGAGATTTACTTATATTTATTAGATACTCGTTATAGTTGCGCTCTCAGTGCTGGTGCGCCTAGCTGGTCTACAAACCTGCGAGCTTACCAGTGGTTGATATGGCCATGGTGATATTCATCTGAAGTATTCAGTACCCGTTAAGACAGAATATTCCTAGGCCCTTTCTATGTAGTACAATAAGATGTTTTAGTTCGATTGTGGGAGATATTGGGTGAACAACAAAAGGCGAGGTTATTGATTAACAAGACAGAGATGCCTCGAGAGTGGGCTGGTGGTTGTAAGGCCCTTAGGTGCTAAAAGAAAGAAAGAATGAATGAAAGAAGGGAGGAAGGAAAAAAGGAAAAGGAAAGGGGAGGGAACGTTATTTCTCGTAGAAAACGGCGTAAATACTACTTTTTCGATTCTTCGTTATCGGTGACGTGGCCTAGTGATAAATCAAACCTCTATCTAGGCTGCGTCGCCATAGCCCCGAGGTTCGATCCCCTCCCGCTTGCCTGGAAATGGCACGGGAGCTGTGGAGATGAAGGATTATTACTTCACGAAGAGGGTCTGTGCACGGAGGAGAAGGCACTAGGGGAGCTGCCCAGTTAGCTGAGGGAGGCACAGGGAGGAAATGGGAAATATGGGGGGAAACCGGGGAAGGTGGAGAAAGCAGCAGTGACCTAAGGGTCGCCGCGTAAGTCTCGCTCCCCAGATATTCGTTTTTGGGGCGTGTCCGATTAGTGTTATGGGGATGAACTGCCGCCCGATTGGTATGCTTCATTTACTAAGCTTCAGGCTTTTTTTTTTTTTTTACAAGGAAACTGATATTCGAATACCATACCCACCAGCAATAAAATCCCGTAGTTTTCCATCTGGTAGCAGATCTAGAGGTCACGAGCTGAAAAATAGCGCTGGTTTAGTTGGTGTCGCGCAGGAGAATTTAGGTTCTTGCTCTCTTCCCCACAGGACATGATCTTGAGGGTACACTCGGTGCCTATATCTACATGTCACATTCAAAATGAAGCAATGAGTTCTCCCACCTAAACATTTCTGTAAGTACATGTACACATGTATCCATCGCCGCACAATCCAGGCTTGGCTGCAGATGCACAGGGCCAAGGAGACTCGAGGCCGGTATTAGCCCTTGCCTCAAGAAAACTTTTGTGTTAATACCTGGTATATTTGATGAGGTTAACGAGCCTCGAGAACACACCAAGTCCTCGACTGAGCACTCCGTGAACCGCACTACACTGAATACAATTTGTGTTCAAAACGGCTAACAGAACAGAAACTTCGCCCCCTAGGAACCATATATGTCAATATCATGATGGCCAGTGACACGGCCTAGTCACTAGGTGATATGTTTTGAGTATTATTTCGATTTACTATGGTACGCGCTATCAATTAACTATTCGATTCGTAGTATTGACAGTGCACTAGTGGCCGAATGTGAATTTCACAATCGATAGTTGGAAGCTTAATCGCTCCTAAGCCTGGATCCTGGATGCTAGACGGATAGACAAGGAGAAGGCATATAGTTGCCTAAAGAGCATTTCAGTCAAGTGCATTATAATGGCCAGGCCAGATACACATGTGGCTTTGAAAAGCCTGTAGGTACATGTTGCGCCTAAGTTTATACGGGAGAAAAGATATATAACACGCCACCAACAAAGTCTCTTTTATTTTCCTTTTGAGCAGTTTTTACGGGCTCTGAGTCGTCTCCGTGATGCCGTGTTCTGTATCACTCGGTTCATCTTGTCCCAAGGTCGTACATTCATACCGCCCCAACCAACACTCTCAAAACCTCAGCTTCACAAACTATCACGCGGCCGCACAGCCCATCACTCGTTCCTTTCCCTACAACATAAGCGTACGAATCATCATGGCCGATCACAAGCCAATCCGCTTCACCACGGACCGGCCGGGCATCAATAGTGGGGAAGTAGTGTCTTGGCAGCGAGTAACCCGACACAACGGAAACAACCGAGATAGAAGAGAAGACTCGGGGCTCGTTATTCGCATCTCAGCAACCAACTTCCCCTTTATACACCACCACAGACAGCAATGCTGCTCACACGAACCACGACCTCCATCCTGCGGGCTACTGCTCGCCTCAGCACCAGCAGCAGCAGCAGCCGTCTCCTAAGCACCCTGGCCGTGCTCGAGCACAAGGAGGGCAAACTCCTACCGCAGTCTCTCCCCGTACTCACCGCCGCCGCCAAGTTTGGTGATGGCGTGACGGCCCTCCTGGCAGGAACAGACGCAAAGAGCGTCGCTGAACAGGTCAAGGGGCTCAATGGCGTGTCAAAGATCTTGACGGTCTCGAACGCGGCCTATGACAAGGTGAGTTGAGTCGAGTCTCCTCCGCTCGCCTCGCCCACCTGCTCATCTATGACACTCCCAGAGCCTACCGGAGAACTTCGCGCCCATGCTTCAGGAGAACATCAAGGCCGGCGGCTTCACCCACGTCGTCTCCGCGCACTCCGCCTTTGGCAAGAACATCATGCCGCGCCTGTCCGCCCTCCTCGACGTGCAGCAGATCTCGGACGTCACAGAGATCAAGGACGACGCCACCTTTGTGCGCCCCATCTACGCCGGGAACGCCATTGCAACCGTAAAGTCCCTCGATTCCATCAAGGTCCTTACCATCCGTGGGACTGCCTTTGCCCCTGCCGAAGCGGGCTCTGGCGCTGCACCAATTGAAGAGTCCTCTGCAGATCCCAACGTGGACTGCTCGACGACGTGGGTTAGTGAGAATTTGGCAAAGAGCGAGAGGCCGGATCTAGGCACGGCGACGAAGGTCGTCTCGGGAGGGCGCGGGTTGAAGGATAAGGAGAATTTCGATAAACTGATGCCGCCACTTGCGGATGCATTGGGAGCAGCAATTGGGGCAAGTAGAGCTGCGGTGGACTCAGGGTTTGCGGACAATAGTTTGCAAGTGGGGCAGACTGGGAAAGTTGTGGCGCCGCAGCTGTATTTGGCCGTAGGAATCTCGGGGGCTATTCAACACTTGGCTGGAATGAAGGACTCGAAGGTGATTGCGGCTATCAACAAGGGTGTGTGCTACCTTTTTCTCTTGTTTCAATCGGTTTGGGGACTATTCAGGACTGACAACTACTAGATGCAGATGCACCGATATTCCAGGTTGCGGATGTGGGTCTTGTGGGAGACCTTTTCACATTGGTACGTTTTTTTTTTTATGTTCACGTTCCCTAGTGGTTTGGGAGATTTTGGGAGTCTACTGCAAACTAACAACACCACAGGTACCTGAGCTGACCGAGAAGCTCAAGAACTAACTTATTCCCCCTCCCTCCCTGCCTGCGTTCTCTCCAAATAATGTAAATATAAAAAAAAAAAAAAAAATTCAAGCTGTAAAGCCCCAATTTCGCGTTTTCTGTCACTTTTTGAAACACTCGATGCGCTACTACTATCATCTGCCATTTTGTTTGGTGAGTTACTGGTGGTTCGGGTGGGTCTTTGGAAAGAAAAAGAAAAAGAAAAAGCCAAGAATTCACTTTAAGTGGCAACGCGAGACCCCTGACCGGTCCCTTCCAACAACGCGTCGCCTCCAGAGCTTTGAAATCCAAACCCGAGCACGTATTCATTCCCTTTCCTTTGTTAGCGATAGCATATCCCCTACAGAATAAAAAAATAAAAAATAAAACACAACCACAATCTCTACCACGACCTCTTATCCTCCATTCCGCAGAAACGAAAGAAACGAAAGACAGAATTGATCTCACATATCCCCAATATCCCCAATGCCCCGAAAAGAAAAGCTCGAGCCCAGTGCAAAGGGCGCCCAAACCACCAGTACCTCCTCTACCACTACAATGCCTAACCGTATCGAGATCACGGCCGCTACTACCTCTTCCAACTCATCCTCGCCATCTGCCTCTGCCTGCACGCCTGCAACATCGATCACATCCGAAAAGGAAGAGAATGAAGAGCACAATGTCATCCCAGCACCACTAGTGCCTCCTCGTAAGTAGTGACCACCACTCCGCCCCGCCAAAACCAAATCTGACGACCACGCAATTAATCAGCTCCCGTGATGCGTGCCCGTCTCGACTTCCTCATCAAGCAGTCAAGCGTCTATGCAAGCATCATGGCCGACAAACTGCTCAAGCAGCAGCAGGAGATGGCTGCCAGGGCCGAAGAGGAGGACCGGAAAGCTCGTGCTGCAGCCGAGGCTTCTGCTACCGCAACTGCTGTCACTGCGCCTGTTCAAGAGCTCCGGAAGAGCGGAAGGAATAATGCCGTCGAAGAGGTGCCGGCAAAGGGTGCGGCCACAAAGAAGAAGCCTGGACGTAAATCCACGAGAGCGAAGGGAAAGGCGGCCACAATTTCGGATTACTTTACTAAGGATGAGCTCAAGGAGTCTGCTAGCACCGCGGAGGTGCTCGCAAACGCGCAGGAGCCGACGGATCTGAAGCTGGGGCTTCAGAAGGACCTGCGATCTGCGCGGCAGCCGAAATTGATCACGGGAGGTGTGATGAAGCCGTATCAGCTCCAGGGACTGGATTGGCTCGTTTCACTGTACGAGAATGGGCTGAACGGAATCCTGGCAGACGAGATGGGTTTAGGCAAGACTTTGCAGACAATCTCCTTTCTTGCCTTCTTGAAGGAGAAGGGGACTCATGGGCCATTCTTGATCGCAGCCCCCGTCAGCACGTTGGGCAATTGGGTAGATGAGATTGAGAGGTTTGCGCCTGAGATGCCGGTGCTGATGTACCATGGCACCCCGGCGGAGAGAGAGGAGATGCGCCATAAGAAGATGGGGAGAGTTGGGAAGGAGTTTCCAATTATTTGCACCTCGTACGAGCTCATCATGAATGATCGCAAGTTTCTGCAGAAATACATGTGGAAGTTCATCATTATCGACGAGGGCCACAGGATCAAGAACCTCAACTGTAAGCTTGTGCGTGAACTCAAGTCATATAGCTCTGCAAACCGCCTGCTGCTCACGGGTACCCCGCTACAGAATAATCTGTCGGAGCTGTGGTCGCTGCTAAACTTCTTGCTCCCGGATATATTTGACGATCTGGACTCGTTCCAGAATTGGTTCGACTTTAGTGCTATCCAGGAGAAGGAGGGACATCATGCCTGGCTTGAGGAGCAGAAGAAGTCGAATATTGTTGGCAGTCTTCACGCTATATTGAAGCCCTTCCTGCTGCGCCGTATGAAGACTGATGTCGAGACCATGTTGCCCCCAAAGCGTGAATACATTCTCTATGCGCCTCTCACACAATCGCAGAAGGACCTCTATGGCAAACTTCTCAATCACGAGGGCCGTAGCTGGCTCATTGAGCAGTTGATCGGCGCCGACGCTACCAAGAAACGTAAGGCCGAAGATGCTGCTGCCTCCCAAAAGCGGAAGCTCGAAGACGACTCCGCCTCCACTCCAAACACTAAAAAGGCCCGAAGTACCCGAAAAACACGCAAGACCTCGTACAAGGAGCTCGATGATCATGAGTATTTCGCCAAGCTCGATGACCCCTCCGACGACGAAGAAGATCTCCCCATACTTGACGAGTACGAGCAGAAGCTTCTTCAAGCCACCAAAGATGCTGGCAACAAGAAGCTTCAGAACCTCGTCATGCAGCTACGACAGGCCTGTAACTCCCCCCACCTCTTCTACTGGCCCTTTGCCCCCGACGCAGAACCAGACAATACCATCGTCAGTAAATCTGGTAAGATGATGCTGCTTGAGCGTCTCGTGCCAGCCCTCTTTGCCCGTAGCCATAAGGTCCTTATCTTCTCGCAGTTCTCCAAGATGCTTGACATCATTGAGGAGTGGGCGTCCAAGCTGCGCAAGTGGCAGGTATGCCGTATCGACGGTGGGGTGTCGCAGATCGACCGCCGCGAGCAGATCCGCCGCTTCAATAAGGACCCTGGCTGGAACCTTTTCTTGCTCAGCACTCGTGCGGGTGGTCTCGGTATCAATTTGACTGCCGCTGACACCGTCATCCTCTTCGACAGTGACTGGAACCCGCAGCAAGATCTGCAGGCGCAGGATCGTGCGCACCGTATCGGGCAGAAAAGACCCGTTATTGTGTACCGCTTTGCTACGGCCGCGACCGTCGAGCAGACACTGCTTGAGAAGGCCGACGGGAAGCGCCGCCTCGAGAAGCTGGTCATCCAGAAGGGCAAGTTTAAAAGTATCACAGCGGTTCCGGCCGCGCCAGGCACCGAGCACGACGAGCTGTCGAACATCTTGCTCCGCGAGGACTTTGAGAAGGTGAATGTAGTGCAGGCGGGACAGCAGGTTTTGAGCGATGCTGAGCTTGATACGCTGATGGATAGGAGCCCAGAGGCCTATGAGAGGGCCGAGAAGGGTGGGAAGAGTGCTAGCGGAGCATTCAGGGTTGTGGAGACGGTTAAGCAGGAAGCTGGGGAGGAGAGTAGTTAGTCCTATGTTCTTTTCTCGTCTTTCTTTTTTGCAGTCTTCCTTTTCCTTTCCTTTCTGGGCGCTTCTTGCTGTTTCTCCTAGTATTTTTAGCTTAGCTATGCTATATCATGATATGATTTTACTGTATTGTGTTTTTTTTGTTTTTTTTTGTTCCGAACATTTTCTTTTTTCTGATACTATCTATTATTATTGGGGCTGGCTGGTTGGGCTTGTGTTTTTCGGTGGTTCAGAGTAAAAAGTAATTTCTTGCGCGGTAAAATTTCTTTGGTGTTGAAGTAGTCGGTTAGGGCGGTGGGCGGGTTTGTCGGCGATACCTTTGTTTTATTTTCCATGTCTTTTTTATTCGGTTTGGATAGAATGTATTTGCTTGGCGGATCATGGGATCGCACTCGGACTATGTATGCGTAGTGGATGGATGTACCTTTAGATTCTTACCAGGTCAATAAACTGTAGGGTGACTTGTGATTGCGGTTAGAGATTCAATTTTGAGGACGTGTATATGAATTTGACAGTGCAGACTGAAGTGTATATGATATGGCTGAGTTGTTGCGTTGTGGTGAAAAGATGGTACTGGTAGTAGAGTCAGTTGGTTATTATTTACATGTACTTAGATCAACTTGGACGAGGGAGCGGGTTTTGGTGTGTAGCTGACCAGAGCTAACCCTAAATCACAAGGAAGGTTGTACGTGGAGAATTCAAGCGGGTGCGACAAGGTAGCTGTTGGCGGTCTACGTGTATGGAACCCTCAAACCTTATCGATAAATTTACCCCTTCCCTTTTGGCGAAAATCTTTGCCAGCCTTAAGAGTTTCAAAAAGGGAATCTTGTCAGTTTCCCTCTTCTTATCCCTAGGTCTTCGTCTGGAAAAAGGTGCCCCCCCCCCCCCCCCAGACGTTTGTGTGGCTTTACAAATAGATCCTGTTATCTCTCTTCTAAGAAATATTAGATCTCAATTCCTCTATTTATAGGGGGGGTCAGCATTGTCAGACTAAGGGATACTTGTTGGGTCGGGTTCTGTAGTTTCCCCTATCTAATCAGAAAACTGTATACTAGCTACTTACGTGGATCTAGTGGATGGCTATGCTATGGCTTAAGGTCTATAAGACCTATGTGGTATTTGCCCATTGGAAGTGTAGATGTAGTTGTCAAATTTTACAGTGCGAGTTCCGCAAACCAAATAAGGAAGTTTTCAGTGCGAGAGCTCGACCGAATATCTATGTGGAGTTTAAAGGTCATGAGCCTCTACTCATCCGTGATGCATCCATCCCCTAGTTACTAGCGAGGATGTCGAAGAAGATTTATTGAACATTTGGTTACATGTAGTTTAATAACTACATATATGTACATGTAATATGTAGCGACCTCATTTCAGTCTCGCCGGTGATCTGCGCTAGCTAGCCCTTAGCCCTGGTGGTAGGCCATCCGCACAGGCCTGCAAGGTACGGCCCGCCCCGCACTTGACATCACGGTACAGGCCAAGAGATCCCTCACACCTCCAATTCATCCCACTTTTCCTCCCCTCACTTGTCCACTCTCAACAACCACCTCTTTAATATTTAATTGCAATTCCCCTCCATACCTGCAATACTCTAGTACTCCGCTAAAAGAGCCTCGCCTGCTCCAACATTTGGATGCCACTAATCGAGCTATTCTCACATCAAAATGTAAGTTCTCCTCTTGTGCTCCATTCCCCTCCTCTTCCTCCTCCTTACAGACGAATGATGATCCAGTTTTATTCGGATCGGCGGCCCTTAACAAAGGCCGTCGAGATGAACCAAACAAAATTTCTATTTTCAAAACCTGACTTTCTGTCTTCTACGCCCTCTCCTCTTCTTCTTCTTGTGATTTTTTATTTCACAATTGATTTTGGATCTTTCGCTAATTTCTTTTCTCAGACTCCAGTTCAGGTACAAATTCTCTCAGCCTTCCAATTGCGAGCTGAGGCTGGTGAGGCTTATGGTTCAAGTCATTGGACTTTTGGTGTGTCGACGCCGTTGGTGTCGGTAATATAATTGAGAACAAAACAGTCCTTACCAGCACGCTTTTCTTTTTACAGATATGATCATGATTTAAATCTTTTTTCCTTTTGGTACCAAGCCTATATCAGGTTCCACGGTTACAGAGCTCCCGTGTAGAGAGTTGGTCCCCACACCGATCAGTCAGGCTTATTACGTTTTCTAACTTCAGAATAAGCATCATGAGAATAAAAGTTTCATGCGCTTTGAAGGAAACGGAAGTCGGAATAACCTAGGGAGGATACCATGCCTCCCAAAATTTATCTAAATAATTAGATAGAGCAAAGTTGCGAAGAATAAGCCCCATAATCCAAAAAGCACAGTAGCTTGAATATTCGTGATCCAGCAGAAATATCAGTAGTGTTTCGGCCGTGTCTTAGGGTCCGTTCGGTCCTTAGATACCCTCACCAATCAAGATTCATGTCCAAACAAACACACCTGCGAGTGATAACTTATGATTACAGTCGTTCCCTGCAGGCCCCACATCGTCATTAGCTCTTGGCATCCGGACCTGGACCTCCACACTTCACAGCTTGATATTCAAGCACCAACAATACCCAAAATCAACCCCACCACGAACAAATTAACCCACAAATAAACTAATTATGGTACTATCCCTACCCTTCTCAATATCTTCACAAGAAAGAAGCTCCAGCTAACAAAGTTCTCCAGGGCGGCGGCGGCAAAATTCCGTAACTACACCCCTCTCAACCCCCCACGATCCCCGGCATCGCAGTAATTTAACTTAACATGAATGTGCCCTCCGTCCCGCAGATACCCAAAGCACGTGTGGTCGCCCTCCGGCGGCTGGTACTCGCGGCCCGCAAACTGGAAGGGGAACACGGCCGTCATGTTCGGCGTCATTGGTGGCTGCGTTGCACTCATGTGGAAGCTGAGCGCCGAGCGGGAGGAGCGCACGCGTATGCCTGATGCTGGACGATTCTTTCCTAGTCGGTGTTGGTGCCCCTTCTTCCCCTTCTTCTTCTTCTTGGTCGTGTTTGTTCGGTTTTGCTGATTGTGGCTGGCTGGCTGCTACTACTGCTGGTGGTGATGATAGACTGGAGCAAGCAGGTTGTTGAGTTCGAGAGAGGCACAAAGTAATCAATTGCCAGATGCATAGAACCTCGGGGTTGTCATCATCATTGGAGGAGGAATGTTGTATCTGGTGCTGTGTATGTATATATTGCCAAGGTTTTATCACGCTCAGAAAGCAACAAAGCAATCGCGGGGCCTGGAAGAAATAGAGTGCGTTTCTGATGAGCTGATAAGTAATTTATATGCAAGGTTTTTCTACTTGTGCATTTTGTATTCAGAAAATGTTGAATGGCTCGGCCCTGGCATCTCAAGTGGATTTTCTTTTTCTTTTTCTTGTATCGTTTCAGAGGGGACACATCGTAGCATAGATGAGCGATTTTATTGCCAGGCCATAAACTGTAAAATCATTTAAATGTTATGTGAAATGAAGCATTAACACCATTTATCCCCATTGCCCCAGGTTTAAAAAAGGCCATAGTCTCGCATGGTATAACTAAATAGAAATATGCGAATCCAAGATACAAACAGAAAATAATAGCAAAAGAAGGAAGAACAGTTAACAAAAGCAACCTAATTATGCGCAAAAACACCACGAGCTACAAGTAAATAAAAACAGAAAAGAAAAGAACTCCGAAGTAGAAGTGATTAAAAAAAAACCTATTACCGCCGCCACTCTTGCAACACCCCATAGACCTCAGCGCCACATGAACAATACTTAATAAAATCAACTTTTCACAAGCCTTACCCTATATAATGGAACGAGAAGAAAGAGTAATAAGTGCTACCGTGGGAATATTCCAAGGCCAGCTACTGTCATTGCCTCATTTCCCCCTCTCTTTTCGCAAAGTAATAAGTTAAAAGATTTTGATGTCCGCTCTTGAGTCCCTTGAAGATTTCATCAAAGAGTCTTTCGTCGTTACCCAGCTTGCTATGCATTTCTATGCACATGGACACACATGATCTCCTGACTTCGGCGTCCTCATCATCGAGTGACTAAAAACAATGTTAATAGCCATTTACATAAAACCAGGAGGTGTTTCAGATAGCCACAAACCTTAACAGCTAGGACACCGAGCCGGGGCATTTGAGGATCAAGAGTTGATGCTTTGCTGCTTCTCACAAGCGCTGCTAGGCAACCAAGGCCCATACACCAGCTTTGAGTGGGCGGCCTAAATCCAGGTTGACTCTTGGGCAACATCATGTTTAAGATTGCCTCAATTCCAGCATATGGATCGACAAGAGCCAAAAACTCCTCGCTGATCTCTTCTATGCCGGTAGTAACATGTGACTGCGTTGGATACTTTCCCCGTAGATCAATGAGCGTACGCAAAACTGCCGGTTCATGTCGTGAGAAATAGGGTGCGGTTTTGGAAAGTAACTGCTTTAGTACTAGAAGCCCTTGCACTCTGAGGTCTGCAGCTCTATCCCCATCAGTCTATAATAATAATATCAAGTCAGTACACATGGATAAATTTCAGAAAACTGGTTAAACCCACAGATTCATCATCAAGGTACTCGAGAAGAGCAATAAGCAACTCGTCAAACATCTTCCCATTTTCCCATATATCATACAGGTGTTCCCCATTGTTCTCCTGCAAGACAGCCCTGACCGGATTCTCTCTTGCGATTCCGATCAGCTTTCTGAATGCTTGAGTATCAATCTCACGATTTTGCAGCCTCGTAATGAGTGTAATCAACAGTCTAGATGAGTGCTCTGGCGTCTTCGGCAAGTTCGAATTGCTGATTTGTTTCTTCATTTTTGTCCTATTCCACTCACCATATCCAGGACCCTGTTGCTTATCGGTACCCGTAGCAACAGCACCGTTGGATTCAACAACGGGGTCCTGATAGACTTTGATGATCGGTGTCTTATCATCGGCGCGTCCAGACTTTCGCATTGATAATCCAAGAAGATCAGGGGTGTTGTCGACTGGAGTAGTAGGAAGAGGTGGTAAATCTTGGAGTTTCTTTTCATTCTCCCGAGCTCGCGCTGGTGTGACTGCCTTGGGTGCAGGGGGAAGGGGGGGGAGACTGATCATGGTGATATCTTCATCATCTTTAGAGAATGAGACATCATCACCAATAGATGATTCCTTTCTCGCCATTGATGAGGCATTGATCTGCTGAGAGTTCATTGGTGTTTTGCCAATCTTTGGTACAGACCCTAAAACTTGTTCCACATCTGCGACCTTTTCTTCAATGATTATTGCTTCCGTCTCTTCCTCCACATTAACCCCCCAAGCCTTTTTCAAATCCCTGACTGTCTGAGACTCAAACGTCATCAGAATTTTATCGAAAGCTTCAGGGTCCATCTTCTGTAAGCCTTTTAACAGAGTGGTCAGGGGGATATAATTCGGCACCCTTGTATTATTCAACATTGCTATCAAACGATTTGTCCATAGCTTGAAGTTTGAAGAATCGCTCAAGAATTCGTTTTGCGCGCCGTTAAGATGTGACTCTACGATTTCACACATCCAGATAAGACAACCATGAAGAATCTTTCGTTTCTGAGTTGTCGTGAATGAGCCCACAGCCAATTTCCTCGGCACTACACCAGATACGCCCATGCTGGTAATTATCTTGAAAAGCATATCTGCAGATTCAGATTCCGTCATTAATTTCTTTAAAGCCGGCATGCTGTGTGACATGATAGGTTGTGAATGCTCCGCATCATCGCTCTCACTTAGTAAGAGTACCTTGGGAACAATCTGGTCCATGGGGACAACTTTTACTAATTCTGCAAGGACCTCGGGCGCGACGACATGCTCGACGACCTCTGGTTGAGGATCATTGAGTAGTTTTGCTAAAGTCGGTGCGAACACATCACTTGGGGGGAGGGTTGGCATTTTTTGGCCATCGTAATTTGGTGGTGTCTTTTTAGCAAGAAGACAGGCAACTATAACCACACCTTCGACTCTTACTCTCCAGTCGTTGTGATTCAGTTGTTCCAATACAGTGAGCTTTCTACCAGAACTACCCATCAGTGGGCTTTGTTGGCGTTGCGGTGTCGAATGCGTACGGACTGCTCTGTCATGGAAGTTTCTTGTTGGAGGCGATAATGGGGGCGACCGTACGCCATTGGTACGTGAGATTTGTAGCGGTGATGTCCTTTGGCCAGACTGGTAAGCGCCCGAAGGACTTAGTTCCCGTTTTACGGATGGAGCGTCTGCGTGCGTTCTTTCGGGCACGGCAGCTTTTGTCTTTACATGAGGCCTCTGTGGTCTAAGAGGTGCAGAGGCCAGACCGCTTTGAGTAGCAGCAGGAGGCCCCATATCAGCAGGCCCGGGTTGGGACTTGAGCTCTCCGCGACTTCTCTTCGACGCAAGAATCGCCTCCTTTACTGAAGGTCTTCCTGGCGCGGGACCCCTTCCTAATGGCTGTCGTAGGGTTGATACGCCTTTTGGTGCTGCTGTTGCCCCGGGGTTTGGATTGCCTTTTTGTAGTAGTTTCTGTGAGCTTGCATCAAGAGAATCCATAAGCCTATAAAGAGTTAGCATACGAATTATAGCCCTGAAAATCAAAAAAACATCACTCACGCCTCAGCACGTGCCGGCCAAATAGAAGAATATAGCCAGTAGGTTGATCTCATCCCTTCTCTCACACCTGGATTCGCGTCTGACAGACCCCTCTTGATGCATTTTTCCATCACATCAGTCCCCCCAGAATGCTCAATATATCCTTTCTGATCTATGTGAGTCTCTAAAAGAATTCTTAGCCACCCAGCTGCATAGCTCCTTGGTTGCACATTCTTATCGTTGCATGCGATAAGTAGTTGCTGGACGAGTTTCACATGATATGAGATGTTTGCAATTAAGACAGCTGTTGTGACATTTCCTAATTGTGATGTAATCTTTTTCGTACCAGCGCAGAGCTTAATAAGATTCATCATGAGGATTTCCATCATAGGGTCAAGACCTGGACCAATGATTTTCGCCAAATCCTTCAATAGTTGACCGCCATTCGTGGCCACTGTTGTACGTAGAGAGTTGACTGTCTTCAGGATGCCGTCCAGGAGCGATTTTAATGACACAAGAAATGTGGTTTGATAATCCTTATATGCGTTCCCTCTGACCAACTGCCTAAGTTTCGTGACGTTCTTGTCCCTCGCTGCCCAATTTGCTTCAGATTCTCTCCCTTCAAATGCATCAGCCATGCCATGCATGATCTCCTCCAATTCGCGATTCGTGTTGACATATAGTGGCTCAATACCACTCTCCATTTCGCTTCCGGGCATGCTCTGAACGTAGACCGACGAAGCCATACTGCCCGCAACGCTTTTCCCCCCCTTCACACTTTCCACTTCCTCCTCGTGCCCTTCCGGAGATTTCACAGTGTTCCGCATTGCCGCCTCGCCGCCAGGCATCCCAAGTTGACTCACAATATAAGTAGCAATTGTTTTTCGGACTTGTCTGTTCTGTAGTTCTCTTTTAAGGTCCGATTTTGCATGATCCGGAGCGTTTCTTTCCGAAATATTAGTCTGAGACCCTTTCTCCACGGGGATAAAGCCATAAACTCACTTGAATAGCTCCACAACAACGTCTTTAGCAGATTCTCTGACAGGCTCGCTGGCATCCTCCAGCATCTTGATCATAAACGGCGTAAAGCTCCTGAAAGAAAAGCCCTGCTGGCTATGGTGAACCTGCAGTAGCCAATTCAAACTTTCCTGTCTGCATCTGGGAATTTTACTCCCAAAACCAAGCTCCTTAATCCCTCTCTCAACGTCAGGGCCAGAACTCTTCCATAGGTCTAATAAACCAGTCAAAGCCACCGATCGACTTCTATCTTTCTGATCGCCGAGTTTGTCAATAAGAACTGGGAGTATATGAGCGACATGCGGACGAATACGAGCGACATCTTGTAGCGTAACTCTCTTGATGAGATGGCCGAGGCAAGAGAGAGCGTGGAGGGATAGTGTATTATTGGGAGAAGAAGCTCCTAGACGACAGGCTTCGAACAGGGGACCTATAGCTTCTGTCTGAGTTTGTGTCAGTTTTGAAGAATTCACCAGTAGCCTTGGATTATATCATACTTGCACGTGTTGGTGCTTGACCTGCGACTTGATATTTGCAAATTCGGCAATCTTTTGATCGACATCTATAGACATGCACCCATATTGAGAACTCGTGAACTAAAGGTTTGGGCATATATAGAAGTCCCAAGAGGATAGGAAGAATGAACTCACCACTTCCTTTCAGCAGAGCCAAAAGGTTTTCTGCCTGTGTATCTCTGACAGACATGATTTGCAGCTGGTAAGTAAGGCCCTGGAAGAGATTGTAGAGCAAACGAAGACAGGGACGGACGACCGAGTCTTTAAGCACCGAGTGGTGATGAAATCAAATTACCGAGAGGGGCCCGTGCAGAAGTGGTAGTTAGTGAGGAAACACTCTCGCGTACGGTTGAGGAGAGTGATCCGGAGTGCAAGGAGGCCGATGAAGTAGTCGGCCGCTCGTGCGACTGGAATGTTCAAATGCGGCAAAGGAACAGAGTTGTTTGGTACGGTAGTTATTGCCCGTGCTAAGGTGGATAGATAGTTTGGTAGTGGGTGAGGTACTGTATGTTAAAGGAGAGAGACCAAAGACCAGAGAACTGACGCAGGGGATAAAATGACGATGAACCGAACGGGACAGAAATGAAATGAGGTCGACCAGCGAGGGGTTAGGCTGTTCCACTTTCAGCAGAAAAGATATTTGTTTCTTTCTTGGGAGGCTTTTTTGCTTTTGTTTTTTGATTTGCGACGTTGAGGCCAAAACAACAACACATAACGCTTCCCCCCCCTTCCCCGCTAAACAAGGCCAAAGTTCACCTACGTTCAGCCAGTCATCGTCTATTCCATCGAAGGTTCTCGCACCCTAGTTCTCTCCGCCACGCTGCAGCCCCACCATCACATCGCATGAGCTCCCTGCAGCAGAGCCTCTTCAATGATAAAATCCTGTTAGCGCGTGCTTCCTACCTGAATACCAATCTATTCTAGGTCAATTTTCACGTGCGTGAACAATTTAGGTACATAACAGGTAAATGTTTTGGGCTTCAGTCAAGATAAGATAAGATCTACTACATACAGTAGTATTTATCCGGTGAGTGATCAGTCGTGAAGGAAATGAATTGGAACGGAACGCAAACTGCAAACCAGATATATGGGATGAACAACTCGTTATATTGATTATAGGATCGACGGGTCGCTTCAGACTACCTCAAATCGAATCAAAATAGCAATAAACAGCGCAACCACCACTGGTACCACCATAAACAGGACCCAATTAAGTGAACCCCCCCTATAACCCATCCAACACACACCATCGCCATATAACTTCGCTCTTTGCCATGCTTTCCCCATAGTCCTTCCAGCGGTGGCATTCCCGTCTTCTCCACGCAACAGATATGTAATATCCTCTCTATTATCTAAATCCGTCAGATATGCAACCCCTTCAGAGCCCTGTACTTCCTCCCATCCCACCTCCCCTGTCTTAGAGCTCCTACAATTTCGCCATTCTTTCCACCAACACCATACACCAGCAGGGAAATCATCAAATGGATTCTTGGTATAGAAGTCGCTCTTTTTGATTTTTCGGCCGTTACTATAAACTCCATGAACCTTCTTCTCAACCATATCGAATAGCCACAACTTATCACTAGTCGTGGCCCCAACAAATCGACCATCGGCGCTCAATGATAGGGCCGAGTATTGTCGGGGGAATGACGGTGCATCATCGATTTTGTTAGCATCGGAGTCGGTGGGGCCCGGTATTGTATATATTGGTCCTTCGTGATCTTTAGAATAATCCCAAACTAATAGACCACCCCCAACACCACCTGAGACAATATGTGTATCTGTCAACAGAAAATCGTGCGCAAACGCAGTGGTGAATGCAGCGCTTGTATTTGTAGCTTCAGATTTTGTTCTGAGTTTCATTGATCTTATGACTCTTCCGGTTTCAAGGGATACCACAATAAAGTTGGTTCTGGTAAGCTTTCCAAGAGTCGAAGATGGGTGACGTGTTACTAGACAAACAAGATGTTTTCTGTGTATATTGGTCACAGTTTCAGTAAAGCCGGTGGTTAATAAAGATTGTACTAAAAGACATACCTCGTTATGTGAAAATTCTTGAGATGTGGAAAGCTATAATAAGGCTCATCCTCTGCCCACTCTGTACTCAAATCAAACTCCCATATCACTTTACTCTTCAACTCACTTTGCACCCCTACTGACTCTACACACAACAAGTTACTTGGTATTTGCGTTGCCGCAACCGGATCTGGAAAAGTCACTGCAACTAGAATTTCCCCATTCGCAACGAAGCGATCAGGAACTCTATTTCCTAGATTCCATGTTTGTGATAACCCCATCTGTTGCGTATCTACCGCGCGTACTCTATATTCGCCATTTCTTCCTTCAACGATAAAACCAGCAGATATAGGGAAAGGTGTCGCCGTCCATTGATCTTGAGCCTTCCACTCAACTGTAACTCCGTTTATTTTTTCGAGTGCTGGGTCCATGATACCGGTAACAACTCCAGTCATAGAATTGGTGGCTATAACATCTTTCGCAGGTCTTACTTGGAAAACTACACAGCCATCATCTTTAACGCTAGCGTGTTTACTCCAGTACGCAGCACCTTTGCGACTCCCTTCACCGTAGGTAAACATTTCTATGGTCCTCTTTCCAAACCAGTCCCCCTTCATATCTAGCGGGGGTAGCTCTTTTAGAACTTTTTGCAATCGTGGTACTGTTGGCGTTGCGGCAGGAAATGGGCGCGACCATCCGAGAGTTAACTTTACAACATTTTGCCAAAGACGACGCTGAGGAGCTGAGGAGCCAGTATATAGAATTTGTTCGAGTTGTAGTGATTCATGGATCCCGAGCTCCAATGCAGGGCCACGCCAGATTGAATCGTTTTCGGTGCAGAAAATCGCGTGGTGCAGGTGTGGGCAGGTTTGTGCAAGCTTTATGAATGTTATGTAGGAGCCGGGAGAGCAAACTGTGAATTTAAGAATGTTTATAAGTATCTCCGTTGGAAGCCGTAGGAGTGGTGGAAGATCCATTGCATCAGTAAGGTATCAAGAATTTTGGAAGGGAAGGAGGATGGGCGCTTATATTGCATGTAATACTTATATATATGAGTATGTAGATACAGTGAGTGTACCTACTTATATGTAATACCTTGCCGTGCCATTTTAGGTACAGGGCTGGGTTAAATAATACGAGGATGACTCACATAGATCTTAACAGATATCTGGTACTCTCCAAGGCAACTGCCACTTTTACATATCTCAATACATGTGCTGGCCTCTTAGTAGCCTCACAGCTTACGCAATCGCTTAATTGACTCTGATATATAGATAAAGTACGCGCTAATCTAAATTTTTGGCTTAAAAGAAAATCTAGATGGCCAATTCCACAATACTACTCGCCAAAAAATAAAGTCTAGAGGTTTTCCATGTAGTTCACGGTTTCGTTGCGTCGCGAGGTACATCAAAAACCGCTAGACTTTATTTTTTGGCGAGTAGTAGAACATTCAACACAAATTTTGATAGGTGCTTACATATGGTTAGTGATATACATATAATGCTAGTGAGAGTGAAAAAGAGTCCGAAAGCTTTTCATTCATGCTTAACAGAATACAAACTTAAAATGAAACAGAAAAGGAACTTTTAAATTGCCTAAGAATATCGACAAAAAAAAAAGAGGGAAGAAAGAAACCGACCCTGTCTATGTTACAGATACCCTATTAATTGGGGGATAATTATCATCATTGTTCATATTACGCAAAGCTTCAAGCAACTGGAGACACATCGGTCTTCGTTTTCTTTGCGTCTTGCTCACCATCATTTGCAGCCTTTCTTTTGGTAGCTCCGTTCTGAGCAGAGGTATCGACCTCTGAGCTTTTTTGGAGCTGCGGAATGCCATTCTCATTTTTCTTGGCTCCCTCAGTGTCGCCAGGCTTGTCGCCGCGATTACCGCGCCTCTCATTGAAGCCCCCTCGGCCCCCGCGGCCGCCCCGCCCCCCGCGGCCGCCCCGGCCCCTATTGCTGCCGCCGCGTCCGTTACCGCGATGGGAATTGTTTTTACCCTTATCGCCGCCAGATTTTCCGTCTTTGCCAGCCCTTTTCTCCCAATGGCTCTTTCCCTGGACTTTTCCATCTTTAATATCCTGGATTTTCCCCTCGACGTAATCGAGTTTTGTTTTCCACATGAGATCCTGGCCATCCCATTGAGGTTTCTCCTCTAATGCCATAAATTTTTCCATAGCTTCCTCATTGTCGAATTCGACGAAAACTGATCCCTTAAAAACGCCATGTGGCGTGCGACGAAGTCTCACCACACAGATAGGACCATAAGGCTCAAAAAACTTCTCGATGTCTACCTGAGTAGTAGGGGCCTCTGCTCCAAACCCTTTCTGTCCAAAATATGAGCCAAGTATCTTCCAGTAAATAGATATAAAACAAAGTCAAAAACATACCGCATAAATACTTTTGTTAATCGCTTTATCAGTGATTGGGCCAACAGCGACAGGTCGGCTGTATAGAGTGGCAGACTCGACATCGGCCTTTGATCCCCATTGTTGCCTGGTATCCCTTGTAATAACCTCAGTGATGTCCAATGGAACCTTCCTTCTAATCGTCTCTTCGCCGGCGCCACCAGCGAGCTCCAAAACCTCGCTCCCCCGCAAAGCCTCGATGAGCGTGCTTCGATTGGTGAAGCGCTTCATCCTTTTAAATGATGCGACAAGTTTAAGTGGCACTGCTCTGTTTTCTTTGCCCACAAGGCCGAAAAGAAACTTGTCATAAGGCAAATTTGAATCTGAAAAGTAGAATTCGACCTATACACATTCTCAGCATTGGCAACAAGCAAGAACGACTTTGGAGAATGGGTTTAAAAAATATATATTACCTGTTTGCGCATCTCGGCCGGGTCATCCGACTCAGGAAGTGCTGCAGCATCAAACTTGATGTTCTCACGAAATTTTTGCTTCTGAATGCTCTTATTATAGGGAAAATTGACCTTTGCCTCTTTGGTAACAGTGGTAGATTCATCTTCGATTTCTTTCTGGGCGTCAACAGCGGGCATATCTTTGGTCTCACCCTTAACGTCGGCAGCAGGCTCGTCTTTGATCTCTGTTTTGGTATCAGCAGATTCTTCCTGCTTGGCTTCGGCCTGTTCCTGCTTGGTTTCGGTCTGTTCCTGCTTGGTTTCTTGAGCGACATCAACCCCTTCAACATTTTCAGATTTGGTGCCCTCCATCTTGTCGGCTTCTAGCGCCTCAGCAGCAGCAGCCGCAACTGGGGGAACGCCGTTATCAGCCATTGAGGTTGCGAAACTATTTAGAAGTGCAGAGGGGCAAAGAGGTATTATTGTTGTAAGGGGATTTTTTATTATAAGCCAGCGAAACTTGAGTCGAGGAGGAATGGAAGAATTTCGCGGGAGAAGAGTCAGTTTATCTAGGAGGGGTCGTTGACACAGACTTGGCACATAACTTTTTTACATAAATGGAGCGACTACCCATGAGAACAGTCATGCGCGCCAAGAGAAAGCGAAAGCTTGAGCCGCCTGAGATGAGGCTGATATCAACTAGGACTACATGTAGGATGTGCCTCCCGTCTTTAGCCGTCTAATTCCAAATTAGCACGGGCCGATACTACAAATTTTTGGTATGTATGGTATGGTACTTCTGACTGCGTATCTACAGCCCGGTGGCGTGCGCAGACAAAAAAAAAAAACCCAAAATGACCCTTTTTCAAATGGCTATAAAATCCGTACCAGCAAGATATAACTCATCAGAGTTGTAAATATATAACTTTCAGGGTCAGATGTTTCTTTAAAAAAAAAAAAAATCATTGTGACACAAATGGTAGAGCATCTTATTCAGTCGCCCTTTAAAATTACGCCAAGACCTCAAATTATAGAATCTTGGCGAAATCAATTAAATCTCAAAATCAGATTTTGTGCTAGGGTTTAGTGAATTTTGGGGTTGGATACATGTATTTTATGTTGAACTAGAGTATACATACATGCATACTCTTGCAGAATGTGTTAATACCTACATGTAGATATCGAGTAAAGGAGAAGAATTACCGATCATGCCTAAAATAAAATAAAATAATGGAAGATATCCATAGAGTACAAACTTATATCTCGCCAAAGAAACCCAGTGTTAGTAAACACATATAGGTCTACTAGATCGATCACCTCTGAGTCATGTCCATATATTTGCTACATACCAGTACCTTGAAGTCTCTGCGACATCAACATATCTTTTTTCAATTTCGGAAAAACCGCAACCAATTTAGAACGTGGCCTTACCTGCTCGCGGTATCGGGGGCAAAATATGCATACCCCGAGCCCCAACACCCGTAGTACATCCATATATATATAGATGTCCTAAAACACTCATATTTATGACTCGCCCTGACTCGCTCCTATGATCAAAATTAACACCCACAATAGCATGCACGGGATTATTTGTGAGGCGTTTTTAACAAAGGAGTTCCCAGCTGCAAGGGCATAAACTACACTAACTGTATGAATCAGCTGTTCCCTTATACTTTCCTTCCTGGATTTCCCAAATGAAACATATTTTCTTTCAAGCTCGATACCAGAGAGGTATCCCGCATCTTGGTGGTTTCCGCCCTTTATCATATAATCAAACCAGAGCAACTGAAGTGGTAAGTGTTTCTACATCTAGAGGTGAATAAGGGGAAAACATGACATTCACCATTTACCTCTCGAGTGATATCATATAAAATTATTAAAACGAGAAACAAAGTACTCAAAGCAGAAACTATAGAACCAACCAGAAAATTAAGCTGAATAGCACTAAGCCCCCAGCCCATCGAGGCCGCAGCACGGCATTTCTACGGCTAAACAGGAGCAAGAGATTTATTTATGAATACTCTACAAGACCCTAACGGTGCGCAGGAGAAGCTAGAAGTCGATATATGTAGGCCCACTATCTAAGAGCGTTGACCAACTAGCTACAAATCCCGATACGATAACCACCATCCGAAAAAGTCACCATTTCCCACAGCGCCCTCTCTCCATGCTCCCCAACACTACCCCCCTTCTACAACTACTCTCTCCCCTACTTTCCATTACCGTACACAACTTATCACTTCCATTACAGCTTCTCACCTACTCCCCTACATCTACTGTTTTCATTCCATGTGCTCTTTTCCGATGCTCGTATTGGAGGTCATGGTATCAAATTGGGCTCACTAACGGAGGATGTTGTAATATCATGGCTGAGAAGCACGCATGGAATGAGATAGATGCTTGAACAAGATATCAGTGAAACAGGGCCCGTGAAACAGACAAGATTGAAGGGAGTTAATGTGAGTGTTGCTACCGCGACTGTTAATATTAATATGGATATAAATGACTTGAAGGACCCTAAGTGAACGTTTTTTTGAGTGTATAACCGAGGAGTCTAGAGGTAGACTTGCTTGAATGTAAAATCTATACAGAGCAAATTGCTAATTAGACTTTGAATAGCATATGTGCACCATTATATTTTACTGAGTTGTTATCTCACCTAGAAAATTTCGGATATATAAGCTTCATCAATAGGTCCGCAATATACGCCAAATCATGAACAGTCACGAGAAGGATACGAATAAACTACCCATGTCCAGGGAATAATAGGAGTTTGAGTGTCACCTTGACTGCGATTTCTGATAGGGAAGGCTAGAATCATGAAGTATCACTCGGATCAGTGATCAAAAATTGGTTCTCGCGGTACTACGTGATATAGTGAGTGATATGGCTAGGATAAATCCTCAAGCCTCACATTGATAACTCCTTTTGATGGATTGCCGGTGTGTAATGAGTACGCCTTGTAACTCGGGTACCAGCGCTTTAGCAAGTCTTAGGGGATCAAGAATCTACACACATGTTCATTGAGGCACAATTATGTAGCTCAAGTGGGAATAGGTGTGCACCCCCACTACTCCTCCCCATCAGCGTACAGAATCATCGTCCTCCTCCAGACCTTCTCCAAGATTCTGGAAAAAATCATCACCCTCCGACTAGCGAAAGTCGCCAAAGCCAACGGTCTTATTGACCCCCTCCAATGCGGTTCCGTCGCAGGCCTATCCACAGCCGACGCTGCCACCCTCCACCACGAAATCTGAGCAATGCAACTCGCTAAGCTCAAATGCTCCACCATGTTCCTAGACGTTAAAGGAGGTTTCGACCACGTCCTCAAACAGTCCCCAGACCGATCCTCGACAAAACACGCCCCAAGATATTCGACAAACTCGCTCTTTCCTATCTGACAGGTCATCACCCTCCTGTTCAAAGGATCCCAAAAACCCCAACAGCAGTACAAGTAGGCGTCCCCAAGGATCCCCCATCTCCCCAATTCTTTTCATCATATACGAACTTTCTACACAACACGCCCTCCCCAAGATCACGATATCGTATGTCGACGACTTTGCAATCACCGTCGCGTCATCCTCCTACTCCCACAACATCACAACCCTAAAAGAACACTACTGAAAAAATAACTGCCCTGGCCGCTCCCACAACATACACTTCACCGACAAGACTGAATCTTGACCTTCTTCAACACCAATCCCCACCACGCCCATCAGCCTTAACGGCCAAACCTTCTACCCAATATAGTCCGTGGATAGGCTTCTCTCCCCAACCTCAACCCCGACAAACACTTCCAAAGAAGACTCAAGAGAATGGCCGGTCTGCCAAGATCATCTCACGCTTTCATCAGCCGCAGCTGTCCTCACCAACTGTATGAGAATAGCCTCCTAGCCATAATGCCTAATCGCCACATACGATCCACCTCACCCCCAAAACATCACTCAAAAGCATGAACACCTTCTAACTCAGTCTCCGTACCGGGCTTCAGAGCCACAAATAAGAAGTCACTGGGCTAACGCCCCCTCGACCTCTACTGCCTCTTCCTGAAGCTGAAAACAAAGCGAATACGATCCTCAAAGTTCTCCTCAACAACCCAATAACCGGAAGAACCAACCCTCCTTCCCGACCATCTCTAGAAAGATATCTCCCACGCTGCCCTCCTAAAAGAAAACCCAACCCACCCAAAAAGTGGAACTCTAACGCGTCTAAAGGTCCCCACCTCCCCATCGAGCCTCTTCACTCATACGCCTCATCGATGAAGGATCCCACCACGTAAAATGGATGGCAGCTAAACAACAACTCTCGCAATGGTGGCATCATACTGCAGACTACTACAAACACCCTCACACTCAAACGACTCTTCACAAACCTCCACAAATTTCTTTGAACCCGAATCCACCAGATGAGGGCCAACAAAAGCTACCTCCGCCTAAAAGTCATGGATCAACGAACACCACTCCTCCCCGCGCCAAAGATGCAAAAGGAAGAGAAACACCGCACCACGCAATACTCACCGCACCGCCACCGCCAAACACCGTCACCCACTACTAAACCAGTCGCTGGAGGAAATATGGCATGACTACACCCTCACCCAGCCTCAAGATCACCATCACCTCCGCCAAAGTCAATTTCCCAAGAAGAAATCACATCCCCTTCCAATCAGGTTCAGCAGAATCATCCTCCCTGAGCTCCGTCTCCACCATCTCGATCGGTACCATAAACAGCCTCATGACCCTCACAACCAAGCGCGAGCGGCCGGCTCCGGCCCTCGCGTTAACTTGTTTTCCTTTGTTTGCGTTTAAACTTTCTTGTAAAAAAAAGTCTTTTCTCTTTTGTGTTTGCTTTATTGTTCGATTTTAGGGGACGTGCGTTAGATATTTTGCTGGGGATAGGTCTCTTTACGCCATAGTTTATACTGCATGCGAACTTTCTGTACCTAGAAACATGAATAGATATGATTAAAAAAAAAAAAAAAAAAGGTGTGCACCCCCACACGCCTTCTTCAAATGTTTCCATAGCATATATGCTGTATATTCCCTTGATAAGCCGTTCCAAGTACGCAGACGCAGTGCTGTACGTGTACGGTCCATGCCACCGTGGCATGCACTCAACGAATAAAAAAGATCCACATATGGAATCATAGATTCTCACTCATGGCAACATTTCACAAGAAACTTTTTCTTTTATTCATTATGTTTTCACAAGAAATTCGAATATAAACCTATATCATACATCCGAATAAGCGTATTAACCGTAGATAGCATGATTTGGAAGATAAAAGAGGATTGTCGATGCGATCCTAGAACATAATTCAATGTCACCACGTTCTAGTTGAATCGGTATGTACGATTTAGGATTCGAATAATTCAGCCATGGGTCATCTAAGGTAACCCTCCACAACTTGGGAAGAAGGGCCCGGGCATGGTAAACCCTTTACTAAGGGATTGAGTTTTCGTTCTGGACACATCGGTCTGAGAAAACATGTATGCGAGGGATTGTCCTGTGGGCCATCGCTTTTTTAATGACAGGGCCACGGGTTTCCAGTTGTGACTTCCGAATAAAAAAAAAAAAAAAATAAAAAAAAAGGAGGGAAGAATGACTTCCAAAAACTATGGGTATTCTACCTGGCTAAGTTTTACTTTTCAGATATACATCACGCAGTTCACGTAACATAAGAAAATCTAAAAGTAGGGGGATTACGATAAAAAAAAAACTGGGTTTCGAACGAAGGGATAACATTCTTAGAGAATGGGCACCTTGTAAACATGGTAAAAATTTGAGCCTTCCCGTACTGAACCCATTACAACCGATACACAAGATTTCCACCCGTAAACCTATCAGAAATATACGTTAGAGATGCCACAACTATGGAATTTATGAGATTGTCGGCGGGAATAATTGGGAAATCATACATAATCTGGTTATTTTCAGTCATTTTTTCTAGCGCCGTCTCTGCTTCAGCTTTACTGAAGCCACCTTGCTGACCGATCTTAGAGTTAATGGCTTCCAACAACGCATCGAATGGAGCCACGCCCTCTTCCCCGAATATAGGACCCTGGAGCAGAGTCCCAAAGATCTTTTTGAACTCTTGGAACCGAGCTGGGGATAACTCTTCTGTTTGTGTATTCTCGCCAGCCGCAGCACTCGAGGAACCTTCTCCAGCATCCTGAGATTGAACCATTGATGAGGCACGATGAGAAGACGCCCATGAGTCCTGTGACTCCACTTGCGATGAAGTTCCACCACGTTTAGGTTTCCTTGTACGAGAGGAGGACGGGGGAGCGGTGTAAAGATCCTCATCTCCGTCTGCATCCATTTCGTCATCTTCATCGTCATTTGCTGCTTGGGCGCGGGTAATCCTTGAGGCCGCACGTCTTTTTGATACAGCACGACCCGTGGGCTGTGTTTCTTCCTCCTCTTCCTCCTCTTCATCGCTTGAATCTGCCGTGGCTTCGGTACCAACTCTTCGTCTCTTTCGTCTTTCGTCTTCCACGACTTCTTTGAAGAGGGCAAACCTTAAAATATCTTCGGCAGCGATGGCATCTCGTTCATCAACGCGGTTGGATAGTCTAGCTTTGGCATGGGCCGTCGCTAGACGAATCAATGTCTCCAATGTACGCGCAGTCATTGGCGATGTCCTTCTTTGACTTCCTTCTAACTCATCGTTTCGAAGTGCAGAATACGTAGCTACAATATGATCCGCTGCGCCTTTGGTCAAGACAGGCTTTATACGTGTCTTAGCGTATTGGATGTACTTTTTGACGAAACCCATGCTCAGCACTTCCACTTTCCTAGCATTTCCTCGACCAGTGGTTATGGTAACTCCGGCATGTAATAAAACATCATACTTCTCATAAACTTCTGTAGGCCTTCCGGCTCCAGCGTTGTCCTCCTCAAGACCAACACCCAGCGACTGCCCAGAACTCTCCCTGACAGGTGCTCCCTCTTCAGTTCCGGGCTGGCGGTATCTGTGCATCCTTAAAACGTGTTCTGATACTTGGCGGTCTCGTACGTCATCAATGTCATCTGTAACCACAAATAACAAGTCGAAACGAGACAACAAAGAGTCTGGAAGGGCGATGTTCCTGTGGGGGTCCTTATGAGGATCATACTGTCCATAAATCGGATTCGCAGCAGCAATAACACTGCATCGAGCATTAAGAGAGGTATGAATACCGGCCTTGGCAATTGTTACGGTCTGCTGTTCCATGACCTCATGGATAGCCACTCGGTCGATATCGCTCATCTTATCAAATTCATCGATACAAACGACACCGCGGTCAGCGAGCACCATTGCGCCGGCCTCTAGTCTCCTTTCACCGGTCTCTTTATCAGAAGTTACTGCAGCTGTAAGACCAACTCCTGAGGACCCACGCCCAGTGGTCGCAATTGCAAGAGGCGCTGTGTTGAGAACAAATCGCAGAAGCTGGGATTTTGCAGTCGATGGGTCGCCGACCATGAGAATATTGATGTCACTACTGCCGTTAACTTAATCTTTTCCCAACGAGGTGAAGGATAACAAACCCTCTTAAATGTGTTCCATTATCTAAATTCTTCTCCATGCCACCGAGAAGCATCAGCAGAATAGCTTTCTTAATATGATCATGGCCGTAGATACTGGGCGCCAGAGATTGAGAGAGTAAGCTAAAGATATTTTTCTTTTTTGAGATTTTGTTGATGTTACGAATATCGGTATCGGTGATTGTGGCTTGGGCTATCCCACCACCGGCCTTGGAAGAAAGCAAAACGATATTGTTGGCGATCAAGAGCGTTCGAAAAGTTGAACTACCTTGTCCGGCATTTCTGTTACCAAGAGAGCGGTAAAGTCCCACAAGCTGGATACGATCACCAGGTTTCACTCGATCAACGAGATCATCATCCATGATAACATCTACACTACGAGGGAGTTGTCCAGCAGGGGCACGTTCTGGCATTTCCTGTATAGAGATCGTTTGATGATCCCGATAAGTACAATATCCATATTCTGTGGTGAGTGGGTTTCCTTTGTCATCTTCAGTGGGGTAGACGCTTGAGGAAGCCGGCGTATTGACCGACATTGTCTGATCCTTATACTCTCGCCACATAAATAGTTTTTGCGACTCATTATAATGAACACTTTTAACCACCTTTGGTCTTACGAGTGAGCATCGAGTTACCTAAGGCGAATGTTAGTATTTAAGGGTGCAACAAAATAAGGACGGGGAAATGCACAATCCCCTCAAGAGAAACAAGATGATTGAGATGCTTCGAACTCAATGTCCTGGGGTTGACTGCATATTCCCCGAAACTTCCTGTCAGTGCAGCATAAAAAACCTGCGAAATAATTAGCAAACAGCTCTTAATTGAACTTTCGGGTATCCTCACGGTTTCATCGGTGATAGCGTGGCGTTGGCGATCCCTCTGTGTCAAGGCAAGCTCCTTTAACGCTCGATCCAGAGCCGGAAGATACTCGAAGGGGGAGTTCAACAGTCCTTCAGCAAGCTCTCTATTGTGGTTGCGAATCTCATCTATATTGACCGGTAGGCGTCGCTCCCCCCGATTGAGCATCAATTTAACTGCATCTGTGTAGCTTCGCGCATCGTTGTCATTGGGGTCTAAAAATTCTGTAAATTCTCTGACGCGGCCTATTACGAATCGTCAGCGGGATGTACTGGTAAACCAGCGAAGCCCACCGTTACCAATAACAATTTCATCTAAAATAGGACCAGCATCCATAGCTCAAGCGGCGGCAGGAGTTTGCAAATTTCAAAAGATTCAAAGGGACTAGTATGCAGTTTCTACTGTTTAGGTTAATAAGGTAGTCTAAAGAACAAAGAGAAAGCTGACCTCCGAAGGTATCGAAACAATATAAAGAGCGGATAACTACCAATGCTTGTTTTCTTTTCTTATTATTGATCAAAAGGAAGCACGGTAGGTAGTTAAATCGATTGTTGAAGATGGAGGGGTAGAGTTGTAGTGAGACGCGTAAAGTGGTGATCAGGGCTCGATGGAAATGAACTTGCGTGAATGGTTGTCGCGTCAAACAATAACCTCCTTGGCGTAACTTGGCTAATACCTAGCATATGAGTGCATTCCCATGATCGAACCTTCGGTCTTGCTAAAACCTTACAGGCATGCAATACATTCATAGATGTATGCACGTATATGTAAGTACATAATTTAAACATTATCCAAAGCGATCTGCATATTCTACAAAGGGGAACCCGGCTCATAGAATACCCGCAGTTACATTTACTCAATGCTAGAAGATATCAATCCTAACAATTTTATTTACTCTAGGCCTCATCAGCGCATAAGCTGATTTTATAGTGTAGATTGACCCTGGACTCAATTCTCAATTTCGCGAGTTAGATAGACATTTAACATCAAGGGTCTTAGGGACCCAGTAACGCCAAGCCGCATGTGTTACCCCTCAGAGCCTCAAAGCTTAGTTTTATAATTTTGGTTGTCGGACGTCACCTGTTATGCTCCCAAAAAGTTCAACAAACTACGCCGTAGGAGCGCAAGCACCAAACCGCACAAAATGAAAGTCCTTAACCCCTCTGAGAGTTTTCTCTGCAATCATGAGGTCTTGAAGCATCTTACCGCGATGAAAGCCCGCTACACGCATGTCCACGAGACCCAAGGCGCTGTCCATGCTATGAAGGCCGGGAATCTTGAGACCGTTATGAAAGAGGTCATTTCCTCACAAATACTGGTCGAAACTCTTTCTAACTTTATGGGTCATTAGGTAAAAGACTATCTATCTACAACACCAGCGGCGACGCAGACCCAACGGGACATCGATAATTTCATGAGCTCCGTATCAAAGTTCGCACTCGAGAAGGCAGAGTTGCTGATGATTATCAATTCGCGACCCTCCAGCATTGCTGAATTGGATTGCCTAGTAGAGGAAATGGATGCCCGGTTCGACGACCAAGGAGCGCAGGAGTTACTGCGCATAGTAAAGACAACTTTACCCGCAGGTCCAGTGGAAGGCGCAGAGGGCGAGAACACAAGCTAGGCATTTGTTTTTGTTTTGTTTTGGGAGCGCAAGTATGTAAAGTCATACCTACTCCTCCCTATTGTGCGCGGGACCCCGGGGAGTGCAGTTAACTTCATTTCATAATATAAATACAAACTCCGAGTGCTAACATATCAAGAACCTGCATGTATCTTTATAAGCCCTGGAGAAATCTGCATGCAAGTATACCATTTACAGATAGATATTTTACATGAGTCTGCGAGATGGTTTAGCATAACCTTCTCTTAAACCCCTCGCAAAGCGCATCACATTATAACCCATTTCTTGCAGTTCTCGAAGTGCAATGTGATACCTATTATTATCTCCCACTGAGTAACATTTGGTGGCCAGAGCCTTGATCAAACTCGGCCGCACTGGTCTCCATTTTGCTCGCATTTCTTCCAAGTAAATGAATGCATCCTCGTAAACATCTTGTGCGAGAGACACATAGAAGAGGTGCTCATAGGTTTCCACGTTTGGTTCAATCTTCATTTCCTTCATCTCGCTAACAAGGTTTACAGCAAAGTCCTTCCTAGCTACTTTTGCAGTAAGCTCCAGGAGGAGATTGAATGTGTTTAGATCGGGCCGTAGGTCAAACTCAGGCATTTCCTTGTATATTTCAAACGCCGCGTCGACGTCGCGGCGGAGAACATGTGCAGCCATCAATGCATGGATCGCTGCGAGGTCAACATCCTTACCGGATTTCTTCATTTGTTTTAAGAGCTCCAAAGCATCCTGGATAGACTTTTCGTCGGAAAGTAGCTTTGTGATTGGATAAGCCGTATTTTCAGCCGGCGGAACACCTGCCTGCCGCATAAGAGGCAGAACCGAAAACGCGGCCATGAGATCGCCAGCAACAGCATATGATTCCAGAAGGGCAGCATAATGATGCTCCTCGTACTTGAAACTGCGGCCCCACAAAACCCTAAAAACGTCTGACGCTAATTGGGGTTGACCATGTCTAGCTGCAACGTGGAGTGTGGACAAACAAATTCCATCGTCGGGAGTAAACATCTCTTTGTCAACAACCATCTTCCAGCAAAAGAGAGTTGCCTCTAGCTAGACTCATGAAGAAAAGATTAGCAAGGGGATACCACCAGCGCGGAACAAAATACTTACATTCAGCTGCTTTGCCCCAGCTGCTAGAACTAAATATATCAACTCTGGGGGCGTCACCCAAGAGACTTCCGCCTCCAATTCACGGATTATGCGTAAGGCTTCATCAACCTCCCCAACCCTACAAAGACCTGTGATTACACCCTTGTAAACGTTCCGGTGCAAAACCTGACCGCTCTGCCGCCGTTTCTCAAGAACATCCAGCGCCATTTCCAGTTGTCCGCCCAAAACATACCCAGCGATTATGTCCTCCCAGCCGCTGTCTGTCACTTCGTACCATCCTTGTCTCATCTCATACAAGACTTGTGATCTCTTAAGGTAGTCCGGTGATTTTGCCAGAAGCTATTTCATCCGTAGAATAGATTAGCATTACATTCCACTAGCACTCTGAATACCCCACAAATAACCAACCCACCTTCAAGAGAGAGTGATAAATCTCTGAATTCACTCCTATCCCTCTCTCCTTCATCTCTTCAAAAAGACGAAACGCTAAAGGCTGTAATAAGCATCCCTGGAAGTTTCCGCACGCCTCGATTAAAGCCGCATAGAGCTTTGTATCTGGTACATATCCCCCTCTCACCAATTCCTTTGCCGCTTTGAAAACCCCGGGGAGCATGCTTCGTTTTGCCAGATCTATCACTCTATCAATCCCAGTGAGTTCTGGTTTGCGAAGAACTATCGGTGAAATTCCTGTGAACCGTTCCCGAGAGGCTGCTCGTCTGCTATCATTGGTTTGTTTGACTTTGCGCATTCGAGGGCCCGATTGTCTTCCAATTTCATCTGGAGGTAAGTCGGTCTGCTGAGTGGGCGTCCCCTCGGGGGTGCTCAATTCACTAGGTACCGAAAAGTTTCTGGCAATTGACCGCGGAAGCGATCGATTTATGTTTGAGGCTGCTGTTAGGCCATGAGTCCGTGTAGCTAAAGTTCCCAACGATTGTGGGTAGAGGCAGCGATGGGTTATTACACACCGCAGGGTCATTTCGATTTCTCGTTCGGGCGGGGTTGGCGACAAAGGTTTCTATACTCAAGTTTCAACGGCGTTGGTATGTTGTGCAGATCTACAGGGCAAGCAGGGATCACCCGCCCCCAATTTGATGCCCGAATACTTTAATGTGAACGATACAGAATACATACGCATGCATCATCTGCTTTCACTTACACACTCGCACTTGCTTTGAGAACTTCATAAATTCTATCATGAGACTGGTGATTTCAGTCATAAGTACAGTATACTGACTTGCCCTTTCTGTTGGACTAGCCAAAATGAGCCTGCAGGGAACACCTGCATCTCATCGCAAAACGCCTTCAAAAAAACGGCCCCACGCAGATATTACAAACAAAAATAGTCCAAAACAGATAACCACCCCAAAAATGCATAGAGTTCCAACACGCAAACAAACGCTGCATTAATCAAGTGTAGTAGTAATAAAGGAAAACAATTAAAAGTTCGTATGTAAGATCTTTGATCCCTCCGATGCACCCGCTATTTTGGAATAAACAAAACGCCCCCAAACACCATGTTCACAAACAATTAATGAAAGATGTAAACGAAATTTTTAAAGGATCGACGGGTAATAGGTCTCGGAGAGAGTCACCTGATGGCGAGGCCTTCCATTTCGTGCAACGGTTCGAATATATCGTCGCCGATCACTGGGTCCAAGGTGTGGGAAAGACGCGGAAAGGCAGTCCTCGAAAGACCTTTAGAAGGTGGTGAAATAATCTTTGACTTCTTGACCTGTGGTGCGGCCTGTGCGCACCTCCTCATCTCGGCTAAGGAATACTCGATGAGTTCTGTGGTACAGATCGAGGCGACAGAGAAGTTTATGTCGTCAAGGATCAGCATTTCAGTCTTATTCAGAAGACGCGACGAGAATAGATCGCCTGCAATGTCCCTAGCCCACATCCTTACGGAGAAAGACTAACTTAAAGTCAGTACAGCAACGCAACATACAGGTATAAAAGCAACTAACCGTGTCTTCTAAGAACTTCAACGCAATTGATAGGGCTGCTACTGCTAAAACTTCGCATCCTTCAACTGAACCAGTTTCTGCGCACCATTCCTCCCTCCATCGGCGCACAAAACGCGATGATAGACAATCCAAGATGCAGCTTCCCAGTCCGACGGTCTCCAAGCTAATATTTGCTCGTTGCAAGATTGACTGAAGTAGATATGCTGATGGTGATTCGCGCGAAGCGTTCCGAGGGATCATGCTACACAAGTACGTCGCGGGACCTAATAGGTTGCTGTTAGCCTTTCGTCCGAGCACCATAGACCAACCAATTGGAGGACCCACCAAATAGCTCCGGGTTCAATTCCTCCTCAAAGTCCACCTCAACCAGCATTGTCGGAGACGACGGGTCTGACGGTGGCGGTGTGGGGAGATTGGATAGAGGGAGATATCTTTCAAACTCCTCGAAGGAACAGTCCAGATCAAGGTCCAGGGAGCCCGGAGATCCTGGGGAGTTTGTCAAGTTAGGTGTTGGGATGTGGCACTCCATCATGTTGTCTGTTGATGCTTCTTGACACAATTCCTTCTTTTCACCAGAGATATGGCTGTCCTGGGTATTGCGGAAAGGAAATACTGGTGTATCCGGTGTCACAAGTCCTAGCTTATGGACTGTTGGCAGGCGCGATAGAGATCGAGAAACGGGTTTATGGCCTGTTGTGGCTGGGTGGTCTGCAAAAATAGGAAACGGTGGCGGTCTGGTGAAAGGAGCTGAGCATTGAGCGGGAGGATTTGCAGTAGAGAATGACGGTGAGGAGGAGGGGGAAGAGGAAGGGGAAGAGGAGGGTGGGGATGAACATATAGAATGGTAGGACGGGAGTACAAGAACGAGTGAATGGGTGTTTCTCCTTGACATGATTGACGCCTAATCCCAGTTTGTTTTGTTCTATGTATGTAGATTTGCGGCCTGCGTCTTCTTGCGTGTCCGTGCTGATGCAGCTGCTGGTAGTGTCTGAGAGTAGAAGCAGGTATGTCTCTTTCTTGTACTCACATATACCTCTGTGTACTGATGAAGGTATTGATTGTATTTGTATATACGATACGGTAGGTATATAATGTAGTACTCGAGGAAGAGTAGAATGACCTTGGAAGAAGGGAAGGGAAGGAGGGAATGGAAGGGTATTTGAAATAAAACTGTAGGTGAAGAAATGTGTCTCCCTCGAGTAGGTACTACCTCATTCACTATTTCTCACTCACTTGTCTGCCTCTGGCCGAGGAAGAAAGGTCGGGAGGCCGAAGACCACCTCTTAAAACAGGGGCAAGGAACGGGCGGAGGGGGGGGGGGGAGTACGATAGCGGGGACAGAAACGGGGTCCGTCAGGTACCCACGTACTCAACTGGACGAAAGCTTTTCTGTCTCAAGAGACTGCTGCGAAGAAGACTCTACCTATCTCGGGCTGAGCAAGGGCCTTACTGCCAGCTCAACACCAACACCAAGGCCGTAACGAGATCCCAAACCCAGGGTGGATCGTGCACTATGCACAATCAAGGCTTTCAGGGCACAATACACTTGTACCAAGCATAAAACAGACCAGTTCTGTGGGGGTGGGTGGGTTTTTTTTTTTCACCCTCTGAGTTCTTTTCCACTTGTTCCGTGCCGATTATCCCCTGACTTTTCTGTCCCCAACCTCGTTGTAAATCCCCAGATCAGGTCAGGCCAAACACAGACGATTCTTTTCGCCTTCGGTACGAGAGACCCAGATCCACTCGCTTGGACCCTTGGAAGTTCTGTTCGGGACTAGGCACCGAGCCGTTCTCTGTATGTATGTAGGCACAACAAATATAGCAACCCGAGCACGGGTTTGGGGAATAATTCTAATGTGGGAGAATTGGGGGGAGGGGTCTTGAGGCTGGATGTAAAGATCACACCAGATGATTTTCTTTGGCTCACTGTTTAGCTTCCGTTTGGCAGAATGTAGTAAATAATACGAGCAGATTGATCGAGATGTAGGATATGCGGGAATAAGGAGGTACGAATGTATTTGGGGGTACCACGATGTGACATAGAATAGTAATGTTACTTCTTTGCCAGCGAAAGGGAAGGGAGGCACATGTTTTATACCTAATTTCACTTGACAAGGGGGCAATTAAAAGTTGGTGGGATGTGATGGAGGTGGTGGAGGTGATGGAGGTGGTTGTAAGTAAAGAGTAGCAACAATAGTAAAAAATAGAGTACGGTAGCATTGTAGTTGAGCGGGTACGGTACACCGAAGTACGGGAACTACAAAGTAAAACAGGCATCCGCACACGCGACCAGGTTAATCAATGGGTAACCAGTGCAAACCAAAACCGGCCTGTCATCCCAAGAGACACCCAAGATCACCTCTCCCATTCCCCACTCCCACTCACTCATTCCTCAAACAATAAGCCTGCGGACAGTGGAGTGGACAGTGCTTTTGCCCATCATGTAATAAATGTAATAACAACGGTATTAACACCAGAGTAACACAGTAACACACCTATGAGTGACCGCGGCGTGTGCAGCCTTCCTTTTTCTTTCACTCGCAGAAAAAAAGTAGAACATGGGATTTCCAAGCCACCCAAATATCAAATGGCAGTTCTCTGTGCCTCAGCCCTCGTTCAAACTGGCGCAGATCGCAGCTCTCTCTCCACGATTATGTTTCCGTTGCGGCTGAGGTGCCTATGACCTAGAACCTAGCACGTTTCTAGCATCGGCAAGCGACCCTGGTGGTGATTCGGCCTGCAGACGCAGGGATTGGTTTTGAGTTACCATCTGGAACACTATCGTCGTTCGGCGGGCACCACCGAGAGAGACTTGCTTGATGGTAGGGAACCTTCATGGGCAGGGAGAACATCCCACCACCACCACTACCACCACCACCACCACCATTACCACCACCACCCCTCCAGTTAACGCTTGCTCAAAACATACCCCTCCCTGTTCCACAAGGCACAACCGCCATTTATCACTGCTCAAGCGTCATGGTGATAGTGGCCAAGCGTGCCTATGCCACACTTAGAATCGCGATGCAGGGTTGAAACTAGAAAGCTTTCTGGTTGGGGAATTGCAAAGACTCCCAGTACCTACATAGGTTAAAAGGTCACCCCCAGGGTCCACGGATTCGGAAACGGCACAAGTCCCATAGCAGGCAGCTTGCAGGCAGAGTCTCAGTTACTACAAGTGACACCTTCCCAGGATCAAATAATAACCCGAAAGGAAAGAAGGGGAAAAAAAAAAAATCTTTCCAGAGTAAATTGCGCAAAAATTGTATTCACATTCCAGAAAATAAAGTAAACATAGTGATATATCGATCTGGTGATATGATGCTGATCTAACGAACCCCAGAAGCGCGTTAGAAAGTCTACGACAGTAACCCATATCTAAAAAAAAATGTCTCACGCTCACTACTCTATATACCCCTGGGAATATTTTCGATCCTAAGACCAAACTCTTGCGCGTTTGTTCGAGAAGTTGGAGATCTAAACAAGGTAAATAGAGTAGCATCTTTGCTTTGGCGGTCCACTCGGAAGCCTATCCCTCATTCTCCGATGTTTGAAGTTGTTAGATTGGGGAATAAGTGCCCATCTGCCGGTACTGCTTGCGCGATCAGCCATTGACAGTTAAGAACGTGCTCCCCAGGGATGTTGGTACCATCTTTGCAGAAACCGCAACACTGCAAAGAAAGAAAAGACCAGAGAGAGACATTCTACCGCGTTGCTTGCTGCACCTGGCGCGCGCTCTTCACACCAGATCACTCACATACCACTACACCAGCGCCAACCAAAAAATCTTCACCAGCGGCTCACGATTTCAAGTTCTGTGCAGCTTTACCGACAACTGGTAAGCGCTAGAGTGTCCAGAACCTCTCTATCCGGTACTGCTCCGGACTTCAGCTCAAACTCGGCCCTTTCTTACTCTACCGGCATGTACCGGTAGAGTTCCTATGATCATTAGGGTGCTTTCATTATCATGACGACACATTTGTGCAAGAGGGCATTGGATAATTATCAACTCATCGAGACATGTAGATCAAACTCTGATCGTCATTTAGAGAATATCATCATCTTCTTGTCTACCGTCTACCCAGCCGGCACATTCGCTCCAATCAACATAGGGCCCACAATATTAGCTGGGAACCAACCAAAATCAACCAAAAAAAAAAAAAAAATCGAGGATGTCTGATCCAATTATCCAATCGAAACTAGAGCACACTTTATGGTACATACATTTATGTACTCTATCTGCAACACTGCAACCCAGACAAAGAAAGCCCAGAGAGAAATAAAATGACGACGCCGTTGACAGAGTCTAAAATGAGACTAATTATGTAAAAGAGCTACATATCCCATTCAAAATCACACCTCGCGAACAAGACTGGCAAGAAGATATCATGGGGTTCTAGGGCACTCTAACACGCATTAAAAAAAGCATTTCTTGGAAGAGAGTAAGACATCATGAAAAATGATCATGAATACTGTGTCTCCTTTGAGTCTCTTCATGATCTGCTTCACTCTTCTCCGCCTCTTTATTCAGCCTCAACCTCTTTTTCCTCTCATAAACCGCCCTCACGGTCCTCTTGACTTTGTCAGCGCCCTCGTCGAAATTTGCTTGCGCCAACGCTACCGTCTGGTCGACCTCCTCCGGTGTCCACTACGCCGCAGAGAAAACGTCAGACTCCGGTTCTACTTTCAGCTCGAGGCACACCGATGGAAAATCGGCAATACCTTGAGTAAACAGACAAAGAAAAATTTTTGACAGCGGGGGTAGAGTAGGGCGACAATGCACAAGCGGACAAGGGAGAGTCAATCACATACCTCGAAATTCCATGTTGAGAGATAAGGCGACCGTTCGGGCTCTACACCAGGAACTTTCTTGTTCGGAATGAGTGGGAAATAAGCAACGGTAATCCCTGTCGAGAATCAAAGTCAGCATCAGCCCTATCGGTTATTTAGAGTGCAGAAAAAAGAGGCAGTTTTTGAGTGGATACAATGTGGTTGAAGATTACAACAACGCCTCAGTCGTTGTTGAAGTGGGGCCAATGATATCTCAGGAAAGACATAAACAACAACACATGTCAAAGTTCACCACCATGATAAACCCCGCACTCTGCGAGGAATCTCGATTACCCAATCTCGTGACTGAGGAATATTCCGATAAGATACTGAGGGGTGGGGGGGGGGTAAAAATAAAACCCACGATGTGACGGGACAGGGAAACGGGGAATCCACTAACCAGCATCTGGATGCATCAACTCCCAGTCCTCCTCCACCGCCTTACTTGGGGGCGGCTCCTCGTCAGTGCTCCTCTCCTCCTTACTACCGACCCAAACGGTACAATATCCTAATGCACTTTTCTTCCCATCTTCCTCCTTCCTTGTGGCAGGTGACTTGTTAGCTTCAACCTTCTCATTATCCCTCTGCGCTTCCGCAAGCTTTTCTTTCGCTTCTGAAGCTGAATGGGCCTGCGCACCCTCCAGCTCCTCTAGAATGGTTGAGTCGGAATCCTCTTCCTTGGGCCATCCAATAGACACGGGCCAACCTTGGACTTTGCGTTGTTTTGCGTAACCTTCGGCGAAACCGAGCCAATTGGCAGTCTGGATGTCCGCCGAGGAGTCGAATGCTAGGAGAATGTCGACGTTGCGGCCGCGGCGGAGGAGCGGGTAGCATGCAAGATTGTTAGACATACCTGCATCCTAAATTGTGGGGGGAATAAGATGTTAGAGGGCGAGTTTTTTTTTCCCCTTTCATGCATATGTACTCGATTTGGACAACACACCATCAGCTTCATACCATCTGACTCGTGCAGAGACTCCGGACACGTATCAGGAAGTGAATCCTTTAAGCCCTTGACAAAATTTGGCATCTGCGCGGGGTCGATAGGGTGAACTTTGCTCAGATCATTGTTCCGCTCGAGCACCATCTTATCCAACGCCAGAAATAGATTGATCGACGTGACGAACGGGCGGATCTCAGCGTAGTAATGGCTCAAGGTCGCACAGAACGCGGAGCCAAAAATACCAAACAGGAGTGGGAGTTTCATCTCTGGCACTTGACGGTCTACATTGACACCGGCCTCAAAGCGGCGACCCATAGACCAGGTTGGGATACCAGCTATTTAGTGAAGTAGTTAGTCAATAAAAAGACGTTTCGTTTCATCTCGATCATGGACTATCATTCGTTCATGTCCTACCTTCCAGATCCTCACAGAAGAATTCAAATGGCGTTACCTCGAACCACTGAAACCAGGATTCACCGGCCTTGCTTGCCTTCTCCTTGACCTCCTCCGTGATGTTCTCGTTCTTCTCATTCTCTCCGCCCACGAACGGAATCTCATGGCGCACTGCTGTATATATTGGCAATGGCTGTTGTCCATCCTCCAGATAGCGCTTCTGGTTGCTTAACTTGAGATCCTGATCATTGACCTTCGTCTCATCACTCGGCACCAACAACCTCGCGCCCAACAACAATCCGTACAGATCTACAAGTCCAAACGAAGAATATCCAGTCCTTAACCTCTCTACCACGCCCCTAAGCAAGTATTTATTGACTGGCGGCGTCGTCAGCAGCTCGAGCGCCTTTGGTGGATATGCAATATGCACACATATACGCTCCTTGATATGTTTTAGTACACGATCAAAGTCACAGCCCCCTATGCTCGTTAGATACAGTGTCTGTAACCAACAACTTCCTGAGACCCCCGCAGTGTAGGTCGCGCAGCCATATAGTCCCGCCCTCGTCAGCGCACGATAGTACCCAGTACCAGCAACCATTGCACGAAGCCCACCACCGCTCCCCGTAATGGCAATTACTGGAACATCCTCTTCATGGACCTCATTCTCGGGGATCCCTAGGTAGTGTGCGAGCGCCTTTCTTGTATGCACACGCCGCCGCGATAAGTAGGTCTGTTCTTCGCCGCAGAGCTCAGGGCCCTGCCGTACGTGAGCATCCCATTCGATCTCGGGGGTCACTGCAGGGTCCTTTGCCTCGGCCCAGAGTGTGCCGGCCAGTGAACCTGCATCCATAGTAAGCTCGCGCTGTAGTTCCGTGATCCAACCGGGAAGACCCACCGCCCAAGTCGGGAAGACGTGGGTCAGGTCAGTCAGCTTCCCCCACTCGATGCTGGTGATGCTCTCCTTTGCAGCAAGCAGCTTGGACGAGAAGTTGAGCCATTGGGTATCGGAGGAGGATGCGCCGGCCTCGCCCTTGGGTGCGGTTGCGCGCTCGGCGGCGGCGACGTCGGGTGCCGAGGAGGGCTTGACAGATGCTTGTTCTGCTTCGAGCTGTGCTGTAATCTCGGGGTTGGCCTTGATGAGGGCGGGGAGCTTTCCATCGGTGCTCTGGCGCTGAGGATCTTTACTGCGCCGTGCTTGTGTTTGGTAGAATGTTAGTAGGACAGTGGCAGTGACAAGGGCGCCGAGGCCGATCTTTAGGTTTGTGTTGCTGTTCATTGGACGCTTTCCCACGGCGACGGATGGGGATGATGACGCTTGGGAGGGGGGGGAAGAGGGGGAGGATGGGGAAGAGGGGAAGGCAGATCGAATACTGACACCACCGGCCTTCCGAGTGGTCGCTTTAGACTGTGCTGGGGAGGAGGAGCTGTTCAAAGAAGCAATTCTCCTGTGTGTTTCGCGCAAACAGGGGCTTGAACCCCTCCCCCTCCATGACCCCCTCAGCAGGCGGTGGTAGCATGGTGATGATCGTGATCCCGTGGCTGACAGAGTGCGCATGGAGAGGGGAGTGTCAGAAGCATGTGCCGGCCAATACCTAAATAGTAGAAAAAAATGGTGTGGTGATGTGATATATACTCTAGAGTAGATTTTTGTCTCAATTGAATTCGATATTATGGAGATATGTAATGCATATTTGATCGGGTGTGAACATCATATTCTACAAAAAAAAAAAAAAAAAAAAAAAAAAAGATTGACGGGATCCCTTTCCCCCACCTTCCTCGCTCTTTTTCTCTTTTGAAGAGTTTTCCTGGCCCTGATGAGGGTTTTTCTGGGAAAATTACCGGTTAGCCACACGAAGAGTGGATTGTTGGGGCGTTGAGCCACTCGTCCGTCATGAGTCGTCAGGAGGGGGGCGGGATAGGATGGGATGGATGGGATGGGGCGGTGACGTCAGGGATGGTGGGGGGGTGGGGTGCAACTCTGAACACACAACAAGCAAATCATCTCGGAGGGGTCGCCACACACCACACCACTGGATGGATGGTTACACGGGATGTGGTACTCTACAGAATACATAAAGTGTTTTTTTGGCGAGGGAGCAGATCAACTCCACTCTCAACCGTGGGCATGGTCGCTATCTTTGATTTTTTTTTTTCCTCCAAGACCCGATCTGTAGATATCGAGATTAATCTCGAGATATCTATTTTGGAGTTCAGTGGAACCCTAGGGGCTTTGGCTTTCCTTTCTGCGAAAAAGTGAAGTAGATGGTTGTGCCTAAAAGTATCATTAAACCTTCCGCGCGCCCATCCGACCCCACCTTGTGCTTGATTATGCTTTGATAAATAATAATGACATGGTCACTCAGTTTACTGCTCACGAGCACGTGAGATACTACATGTACTACGGGGGAGGATAAGTCTGTAGACAGTGACTACTGCTGCAACCACAGTTCTGAAGACTTTTCCCTGCCCCCCCCCCCCCCAGCAGATATATAACGAGTGACGCTGCATGACCCACATCACCGCCATTAGCAATGCCTAATAAACGGTATGTAGAAGCAGTTCACCAGGAATGTAATGTAATGATGCGTGACGTGGTCGGGTGCAGCGCAGTATTTATGTCGCTGGTGAAGTTTTGGATTCGTGGCAACAGCTGAGGCTTGAAGTTTGAATACTAATACCTACACAACACTGAGTGTTCTCCCTTGTAGGTAGCAGAAAAAACACAGGTAAGACACATTTGAGACAGTGCTTCGTGTACTTGTGGTAAGCGTTTAGGTTACAATCTACATGTAGATACATGGTATATCTAGGCAACAGTGCCAACCAATTCGTCCGATTGGACGGGTGGAAGTGGGGTTGCAGTTGTAGTTGTAGTAGTTGCACGGCACCGGGGTATGTGCGGTGTCGCGATCTGTGTCGTTCGTTGTGTCTGATGATTTTGTAGGATTAGGTTTGTGCCGGTGCCGAGTGACGAGTGATGTGTTGTGAAAGATGGAAGGGGAAAGGTTTTCCGAGATAGGTTGTGGAAGATGGGAGTTCTAGAAGGGATGCACAGGTATTCCGGTGGTGCATGATGTGTCACTCGTACTCAGGCTTGTTCTACAAAGTCGCGAGAGCGTGGGGTTACTCTAAATATATGGGTCGAACAGATACCTATAAATTCAAACTAATACAACCAAGTGATTTTTTGTTTTGTCTTCAGAGGCAGAAAAAGTAAAAAAGAGAAAAAAATCCGTTGAAATTCCAAAGAGACTATACTATAAACGCCAGTACTTTTTTCTTGCGTGTGTGCGTGAGTGTTCAGAAATCCTGTCTAGCCGGCCCGGCCCCCGTCCCTTCCTATCGCCATAGTATACATACATACAGAAGCCTCCGAGGAAATCCCATATTCTGCGGACTTCTTGATTACTAAAGAATTTTTTTGATTTTTTTTTTGGTGATTGTCGTCGTAATGATCGTATAAAGCAGAATTGAAGCATTTCGGATCTGTCTATTCCTGCATCACATTTTTTCCGCACTCCACAACCTGGAATTCTGAATTCGACCAGTAACTATTCACCACAGTCAGTACAGCACCTCCATTTTACTCCCAATCTCCTCACGCCAAGAAGAAGAAGAATGGGTACTTACGCAACAGGCTCAACCCTAAACTCCGCCACCGCACATCCAAACTGCTTCAACAGGTTCGCCTGCTTCGAATCAAGCTTCTTCCCCTCCATACACACTGTATACGGCTGATCCAGGTGTACCTTTCCCTGGAGAAGTCTTGTGGGCATCCCCAACGCTCTGACGGTGCTCTCGAGCGAGTGCGCAAGCGGCACGTCCTCCGAAGACGGGATCTGTCCACCCATGCTAAACACAGTACCTTCGGGGACCACGAATGTCAAAGGTGCGATGCAGTTCATGCGTGCGTAATCGGACTTGACGAAGGTCTCAAAGTATTCGATAATCTCCTGCGCGGGGCGATTCGTGAAGAGGAGTCCGACATTTCCCACTAGATATTTGGAGAGGGCCGAGAGGTTGTCGCGGTATTCCTCTGCGGCATTGGTACCGAGGGCTTTGGCCATGACTTTGGTTTTGCCAAAGAAGAGTCTGGAATGATAGTTAGCAAGGTTCTTGTTTTTATTCATATATCTGTGCAATTGCTTGAGCGGGTGAGGTTAGGAAGGTATATACCTGCAGTCGCTAAGGTCTGTTCGCACTTCCTTCAAATGGGTGTTGCGCATGTTCTCGACTGAGAATACAAGACATGTCTGGTACTCGTCCAGGGACTCCCGGACCTTTGTGAAGAGGCGCTCATTATTTTCTCTTCCGGGCTTCTTTCCCGTCTTTGTCAATGACACGACCTTTGATCTCTTGCTGCGAGGCATTGTCGCTGTTCTTTAGATAATAAAGTTAATAAGGTGATGGGAGTTGAGGTTGAAGTGCGTTCAGGCTGGAAGTTGTTGCAGCGAGAGCTTGCTTGGGATTTTTTTTTTCCCTCGAAAGTCTCTGTGCGGTGTGGGGTTAGTTTGGCTGTAACGCCTTACTGCATTGGGCGCTTGCCAAGAAAAATGGTTTTGGGAGGTTCCTCTTCAACGACGCATCTGGGAGCTTTGGGTTAGGTGGGTGCCACTATGTACTATCATTGACACTCCGGGATCCTACCACCACCACAAAAACACATTTACAAAATAAACTTAACCGTATACTACACTAAGAATGTTGCCCTACATGGACTATATTCAGAATGCGTTCTACGAAGCCACCAATTGGAACCAGGACAACTCCTATGCCCAGCTCACGGCCACCGCCCGCGGTATACCCCCATCGATTTTCCATGTAAACACCAATGAGAGCTAACATATCTCCCGCAGCACTGCTCGATTTCCCCACACCTCGTGGCCTCAAAATGAACCTCTCTTCTCTCTCCTCACCAAACTTTGCCACATCCTACGGCTTCGGTAACGTCGGTGTCGTTGATGGCTCCGTCTCGTACCTGTCGTCGTCACTACCGCTCACTAATGTGCAGCGCAGCTGCGACGTTGATCTCCATGCGGTCACACAGGGGTATCGACAGCTGCAGGAACTACGGCGTCCGGATTATCCGCAGGATTGGGAGGTCTGGCAGGGAGGAAGCAGGATTGATGGAAGAAGTGGGCGCCGCTAAGTGCATTTTTCTGCCCCCCTCCTGTCCTCCCCCCGTCAGCTCGGGTTGGTGTGGGGTGTTTGTGCTGATTGAGCATGGTGATACAAGATACATTGATATGTGGGAAGATGTATTTACCAGCGTCACAACTGGAGGCATTGTATTTGAGGAGAGTGTCGCCGACGCAGCAGATTAGGCTCACGGCGGTGAGCGACTCGAAACTCAAGAGCGGTGGCACGGTATGTATTAGTCGCAGTAATCCATTCTTTATATAGATTCGGAGTCACAGAAGCTCAATTGGGACATGGGGTGGATGTAGATAATGGCTATGCTCCAACAAGATACCGGTAAGTGGTGTTCTGAGTATCTCTACATCACCGACGGCGCCCTTATCGGTGCCCGTGGTCTCTACAACTTTGGACGTGACCCCCGCAAGGACGACCCCCCCCCTACCGCAACCTCCGACTACGCCGGGCGGTTCAGCATGGGTGCGGAGCTCTACTACGGGATCCTTAATAAGAGTGCCGGGAGTCTGTAAACCCTACCCCCCCCCCCCTCTTTGGTATATATACTGAGGCGCTGGCCAGTGTCCACCGGTTTCCGCTACAGCACTCTTCCTAGCCATCCAAGTACGCCGTTGACCATGACTTTGACCTTGAACCCGCTTATTGGCCATCTATCAGCCACCTACGCTATCAGGGCGGGAACCTCTGCCGCGTTCTGCAGTAGGTTTGAGTTCAATATGTACTCGTACGAGAGTGACCTATCAGTTGGTTGCGAGTTATGGAGACGCCGCTCAAACGAGGATAGAATAATAGGTGCCGAGAAGAAGTCGCAGAAAGAAGAAGAGGAAGAAGAGGAGATTAAGGATAATTTCGCTGGTGTCCTGAAGGCCAGGTTCTCACAGAGCTCGGGACTTGGGCTACTCTGGGAGGGCAGAATCAAGCACTTACTTTTTAGTGTGGGGGCAGGAATTGACTTGAGGAGGAGAGACGCACCTTTTAGAGCTGTGGGCCTGGAATTACAATATTCGTCCTGAGTATATTATGTGTTCGTAGATATGCTTGGTATTTGTTTAAACCCTGCCTGGTGTAAATGATAGTTAGAACGTGTTTAGAAGTTCTCCTCTTAAAATGGTTGTGGGCGATATCACAGGAATAATTGAGAAAATATTCGATTCCGGGGATAGATAGCGTATTCTATCATAAATCTAGCATCAAATACCATTGTAATAAGCTTTGAAGACAAAAACTGATTATCTCTCTCTCTCTCTGATCGTTTCGTCTTGGCCGTTGCTATGGTGCCTAAAAGTTCGACCCAGTAGGATTCGTCAGCACGTTGGACCCTCTGACGCCGCTTTACCAAAAAAGAGCCCCGCAGGCCAACCTCTCATCCCGCCAAAAAACATCTCCGACCATCAGTTCCCCCACCACCACCAGATATAATCCAAGATGACGAACATTTTTCAAGCCCCTAGAAATAACGGAACTCTTTGTACGTGCCAATTCTTCTTTCAATTTTGATAATACTACTGACAAATACGCAACAGTCCTGGGAGGAGAGAAGATCACCGGCGCGGAAGTTCGAGATCAGAATGGTAAGGGGCAGGTCCGGTGTTTCTATCAATTAAGGGGGGTTTCTAATACGCTCCATTTAAGTTCTTGCTACTCAGGCCATTGCGAACATTGTTAAGAGCTCATATGGACCTTCCGGTCTCGATAAGATGATGGTGGATGACATTGGAGATGTGACTGTGACGAACGATGGGGCTACCATCCTGAGTCTGTTGGACGTTGAGCACCCCGCCGGGAAGATCCTGGTGGACCTTGCACAGCAGCAGGATAAGGAGGTTAGTGATAGGCTCTGATGATGGAATAATCCAGCTCTCCTGGATAGTTTAGTTTCCTCCCTGCAGTTACTTTGTTCTAACTCCTTGCTTTGTTTGCTTAGGTTGGAGATGGAACTACATCAGTCGTAATCGTTGCCGCAGAGCTCCTCCGAAGAGCGAACGACCTGGTCCGCAACCGGATACACCCTACCACGATCATCACCGGATACCGCCTTGCCCTCCGTGAGGCCGTAAAGTACATGCAGGATGTTATGTCTATCAAGGTAGACTCGCTCGGAACCGAAACATTAATTAACATTGCAAAGACATCTATGTCATCTAAGATCATTGGTAGTGACTCTGATTTCTTCGCTAAGCTGGTGGTCGACGCGATGCTGGCTGTCAAGTCTACAAATGGCCGGGGAGAGGTTAAGTACCCTGTCAAGGCTGTCAATATTCTCAAGGCTCACGGAAAGGGTGCTTTGGAAACTATGTTTGTAAGGGGGTATGCCTTGAACTGCACAGTTGCTTCCCAGGCTATGCCTACCCGTATACAGAATGCAAAGATTGCTTGTCTCGACATGAACCTTCAGAAGGCACGCATGGCTCTTGGCGTCCACATCACTATTGACGATCCACAGCAGCTCGAGGCTATCCGGGAACGTGAGGCCTCAATGGTCTTGGACCGTATAAAACTAATTTTGGATGCTGGTGCAAATGTTATCTTCACAACTAAGGGAATTGATGATCTTTGCTTGAAATCTTTCGTCGAGAAGGGTGCTATGGCTGTCAGGCGTTGCAAGAAGGAGGACCTGAGACGGATAGCGAAGGCCACCGGAGCCACTCTTGTCAGCTCGCTCTCAAACTTGGAGGGTGAGGAGGTGTTTGAGGCTTCATCTTTGGGCACAGCTGAGGAGGTTGTACAGGAGCGTATCTCCGATGATGAGTGCATCTTGGTCAAGGGTACGAAGGTTTTCTCTTCAGCTTCTATCATTTTGCGAGGCCCCAACGATTACCAGCTTGATGAGATGGAGAGGTCTGTTCACGACTCTCTCTGCGCTGTCAAGAGAACCCTTGAGAGTGGAAAGGTCGTTCCTGGAGGTGGTGCCGTCGAGACTGCTCTGAGTATCTACTTGGAGAATTTTGCCACCACTCTCGGGTCCCGTGAGCAACTCGCAATTGCTGAGTTTGCCTCCTCACTTCTTGTCATCCCTAAAACCCTTGCTGTCAACGCTGCGAAGGACTCTTCAGACCTTGTTGCCAAGCTTCGATCATACCACGCTGCTAGCCAGACGGCCGAGGAGACCGACACGAAGAAGAAGAACTATAAAAACTACGGACTGGATCTGTTGAGGGGTAAGGTGACGGATGAGGTCAAGGCGGGTGTTTTGGAGCCAACTATGAGCAAGGTGAAGAGTTTGGTACGTCAAATATCTCCCTATCTGATTGGCTATGGAAAAAAATATAATGCTTATATCTCGGTAATTTAGAAATCAGGTGTTGAGGCTTGTATTGCGATCATGAGGATTGATACCATGATCAAATTGGATCGTAAGTTATCATATAATCCGCCACGGGTGTTTTGGGTACTAGGAACTGATTATCCTCTTTTCGTAGCCGAACAACCACAAGAAGACCCCCACGGTGGCCACTAAACGTGTGATCGACCTCAAAGGTGACAGGAGCCTATTGATAGAAGGGGGGAATATAAGCGTACTTATTTTTTCCTTCTTTTTAATGCTGTATCAAATGAAGCTGGTTGGCTAGAGAAAAATTAAACTGGTGCCTGCTTTGAGTAGGGAAATAATATCCATCGTATAATATCATGATCAAGGTATCTACCTATGTGTGTAATATCCAAGGTGATGGCGGTCGAGTTTGAGGTTCTTAGGAAAGTGTCTTTATGAAAGTATTGTGGTATTTGGACGCTTAAAAATACGTTCTGGCCCAATGGTGAAGATCTTATCAGCCTAGAAATTGGCGGGCCGATGAAATGACAGATAGCTATCCTAGACATCTCTAATTTTGTTCTCATTCAATTTGCGGAGAGGGGTACAATGATAATATCAGGGCAATGACGCAACATGAACCTCATGAACCAAGTAAGTTTCTGGGTTTTGATAGGGTATATCATATAGTGAATACTGTTAGTCTTATTAGAAACTAAGACTTTATCTACATTTACGTAGGTTCCATCATGGTAGAAAATAAATCGATCACAAACCATCACTCGGCACTCAATGTGCTAAGACTTTCCCCGCATATCCGTCCAGGGCAGCACACACTACAACAGTTGGGGAGCTGATTTATGAATGAGTCTCCATAAATTGTGTGATGCCTTCTAATAAGCCCTCGGGACTTGGCTTCTTTGCTGTCACCTCCGGCTTTCTGTCCAACGCGTCCTCTAGACACTTCTCTGTTGTCGGTCCAATGGCCGCAATGCAGGACCCGCTTCCGTTCCCTGATGCCCAATGCTCTTTAAGGACGTCAACGGCCACATCTGCCCCTGATGGCGAGAACACACAGATCCATCTCATGCTCCCTTTCCCATCTGTTTCCTTAACAACTTGCGTAAATTTCTCACGGAAGTCTCCCTCAACCGTTGTTTCATAAATCACCATTTCCTCAACTCCGATGTCCGCCGCTCGAAGTGTTTTGGGGATGATATCGCGGCGAATCTCCCCCACAAGGAAGAGGATCGGCTTTTGAGGCTTGCTGTAGGATGAAACTATGAACTTCGACAGAATCTCACCATTCCCGCATTCCGCGCCGAGAACGTTTGAAGCAGTGAAGCCGAGCTTGGTTACTGCTGAGGCGGTTGCTGGGCCGACGACATAGACGGTCGTGTTCGCGAGTAAAGATGTCACCTTGGCCTCCCATGTGGGGCTTTCTGTTGATGATATATAATTTAAGATTCTGGGTTATATATACAGGAGGAGTTGTAGTTAAACCTTTGACTGTGTCAAGCACTGCTCCCAGGGCCTCAACCGCACGCTGCGATGTGACTATCAATGCACCATATCCAGACTCTGCATCTTGATCCAGTCTGCCTGAACTGATGGCCAACTCTAGCGAGTCAAGGTTGATATGTCTATGCTGCAGTACGGGGACAAAGACCGGTTGAAACGGCACCACAGGTCCTCCATTGGCCGGACGGAAAGGGTTTTGAGAGAAGTGGACCTCGTAGGGGTCCGTTGGGTTTGAACGGGTTTTGAGGAGGAGGAGAGGGATTGGTGAATGCGTCATTGCAGATAGTGGATTGACTAGTGGTAGTTGGGAAAATAGTTACTAGCGTAGTAGAACACCTCCCCTTGCATGTGAGTGATTGAATGAATGATCGCCAGTGATTGAGTGACGAAGTGTTTATTTCTATGGGAAAGCTTGTCTCTAGCATCGGAAGTTAAACAAATGAACATTAATTAATTTAATTAATTTCCACGGGGGGCTCGGCAATGCAACGTCACGCAAAGAATCTCCAAACTCAGCCTCGTCTCCGGCAACTCCAATTCGTCCACCACCCCCTTGCTCTGATAATATTGTATCATGCACATGAATACATAACAACAACACCTGTACAACTACTCAACTCTCTACCTCTCACAACCTTTCCTGACGTCAACTACCACTGGTACATATAGCTGCTCTCATACTAGCTATCCACTCATATCATACTCTCATTCAGCCCTTCCCCCCGCAGTCTCATTAACAAATACGTCTACCATGCAGCGCCCAATGTACCCCGCCAAAACCCCTCCACTGCATCATCCAGTACCTCAAAAGCCCGTTCAGGTACCTGTGATGCACTCCCCACCTCCACCGCCTACATCGTCAAACTCCTACAACTCTCCCTATGACAACCCTAGCTACTCTCAACCAAATGCCCGTGGTATTCCCGCTGGAAATCTACATCCCCAGTCCGCTGCCTACCCATCATGGACACCGCAAAACATGGGCGGGGGTTTCTTCTCCGATCCAACAGCGCAGATGGGATTCTCTGTCGCGAATGCTGCAATGTCCCGGGGGACGGATATGGCTGAGAAAAACGTAGTCCATTATTACTCCTTTATTCGGACCATGAAACTGATAATTGCTTGTATAGTTGAACCGCTACATTTCGGCCTTGAAACCGTATTTCGCGGTAACAAACACCTACGTCCTTCGTAAACTACGAATCCTCCTATTTCCTTTCTCGCATACCCCCTGGTTCCGAACATCTACCACACGGCCCTCTACCACCCCCGGGGGTTCGCTGGAGTATTCGTATCTCCCGCCAAGCGAGGATGTCAATGCGCCGGATCACTACATACCACTTATGTCGTTCGTGACATATATCCTCTTCAACAGTCTTCTCACTGGGATCTCTGGCAACTTCCATCCTGAACAACTTGCGCAGACCGCTACTACGGCGTTTGTTATTGTGCTTTTTGAGCTTGCGGTGCTGAAGATGGGGAGCTACCTTTTAAATATAAACGGCGGTGATGGTCAGTTCTTGGACTTGCTGGGGTATAGCGGGTATAAGTTCTTTGGTGCAATCCTTACGATCCTCATCGGTGAGGTAACGGGCATGAATAGTTGGCTCGCATGGGCCGTATTCATGTACTTTTTTGCTGCCAATGCGTTCTTCCTTGTAAGACTACCTCCGTCATAGTTTCCCCCCTGAGTATTTCTAACATATGATGCAGCTACGGAGCCTGAAATATGTGCTACTGCCGTCGGAAACCGGACAAGATGGAGGGAATGTGTACACTACTAGCTCTTCTGGTAGTGTCCCTAGGGGGCAGAGAAGGAAGAGAAGGACCTGGTTTTTGTTTTTTTATAGTTATGTTGTGCAGATGATTTCGGCGCTGATTCTTACTAGTAACGTGGGAAAGGGTTCGAGCTCAAAGTAGGATAGAAATGCAAAGAGTATCCGATGTTGTATGGTAGCGCTAGCAGGTCAACAACAATCGTATTTTTTTACTTGAATCCAGTTAGGTTACGCGAGGTAATATGTATTTTATAATAAGAGGAATTTAGTATGGTACATGTATTTATTAAGAAGAATATGGGTGGGGTTACCTATATGGTTGTATAACTCCTGTTAGAAATGGTAAAATCGGCACCCGCATAATACCTCAATCCCTCAAGTCCAAAAACAGAAAAGTCATCCATGAGTGAATGCATTCGAGTGATACTTCATGACCCAACTACAGACCTAATTTAACCCGGGCCCTGAATGGGTCGGTCCACAATCATTCTCACCTTTGGCTATACCAACTTATGCCTGGCCCCAAGTGTATAAAAATGGACTGAACACATGTATACAGGGGAGCATCTACAAGAGGTCCAGTCGGTTTTTTTGACTACATTTACAGGTGGACTAGGCCAATCCGGATTTAAATCGGATGATCCTGCAAGAGCCCAATAGATTAGTAGATTTGGCAGTTGGGCTGGGTATATGTATCATCCCATCGGCGAATACAGAGAATTTAAGGGAGTCGTAGACAGGCCGGAATATTCCATACACGTTATCTATCCCCTGGGCAGTTGAGGCTCGCAGAATCCGGGACCTCCTATTTTAGTAGTAATAGTGCACCTTTTGCAAACAAACTTCAACAATCTCCGGTAAACACCCGCAGAAAGTGACAGGCTCAGCCATTTAGTCGCAGCAGGGAATAGATTGGGTATCTTATCGGTGGCCGTTGATGAATATGGCATGTTCGTCAAGGGAGCTAGAGAAACTTTATGCACGATAGGCGAAATTCTTCAGTCCATGAAAGGGACGTCTATTAAGGGTCTTACCTGACCTAATACCTAAACCTAAACAGCATAATTTTCCTCGCCGTGGTCAGGATTAGTTGATGGTTGGCCCCCAACATATATGTATCAAAAATATTCGTCCCTTCGGTGCAGGGTGTTTGCCATTCTTCCCACAGACTTCCCGCCACTTGGGCCAACCCTTCACTTCCTCTGGGCGATAGAGAGGCATGGGTTCTCGGAGGTGGAGACCTCTTCCCCTATTCCCGTTTCAATGGACCCTTGTACAAGGTTCCTCCGCTCCCGAGTCCCCAAATTTTGTGCTAATCAATGCGCTAGCTAGCAACACAGAAAGAGCGCTTCTGGTTTTCTTGTTGTTTCCTTCTGAGCAGGGTTCGACAGTCCTCAAAGATCCCCGGTCAGTAAGCCCTTTCAGGGTTGTTGGGCTGCATGTGGTCAGTCTGTTAAAGAAAATCACTGCACTTAATACTACGATCAGCTGAATAAATAGGTATACGTATCGATGTGGCCCGGATATATTTCAATATATTCCCAACTCTGTTTGAGACTGTGACTACATTAGAGTGCAATAATATTCTAAGACACAGGTTATGACCCTCTGACGCTTAAAGTCGCTTTAAACTTGACTATCATACTATAGGAGTAATCCCTACTATACTGTGCATTAATTTTGCCCATTATATCTGCTAGTTATTCAAGTCTAAATGAAATCTATCAGAAGTCATTTTTCGTGTATTATGCCGTAGCGGATGGTTTGGTATTGGCTATATTGGCTGATGGGGAAGGGTCAGTAGGTTTATGCTACCCTCTTGTTATTCTGATTATGTATGTTTGGCAAGACTTCGACACCACACATTAAGAGAAGGAAACACCCAGGATAATGGGGCTATTCTCTATGTTTTACCTCGGAACGTAATTGTGGCCCCTTGTATAGAAGGCTGGGTTTATGTACATGTAGTCATCCACAAAGCTACAACTCAAATATGTATAAATACCATGTTCCTAACGTATAACCTGGTGCTTGTGTCTGGGGCATAGGGGACCATATACAACACTGGGTTATCAAACCAATCTGAAATAAGACTTTAAAAACTTTGTACTGGGGTGTATCGGGAGGAAGCGTAGTTTGCCCACACGGATAGTTATACATGCAGGCGATAGCCCTTGGCTTTGGCAGAAAACGTCCGGAACAAAGCATGCGGTACTGCGCTCAGATGAATTACAAGAAAGATATGAACTGAGCAAATAGAACCACGAGGTCTGGAAGATATCGTTGGTTGTGTTGGCAGAGAGGCACTAAGGCTGGCATGATTTACGCATAGGGTATCACTCGTACATGGCTTGTGCGGTAGGTGGAAGGTTGCGTGCGCACCTATAGCTAACCGCCTTTACTATTACGTATTCGAAACCACAGGCCTTTAAGATCTGTCAATTTTGGGACGCGCCACAGAGCCCCCTATTTTCTTTCAGACGAACCTCAGGTAACCACCCGTCATTTGAATCCATGCGTGTAGATCCCCTGGGCTGTTGAGACTTGCAGAGTCCAGGACTTCCTATTCGGGCTGCGGCTGAGTGACTGAGCCCATCACCCCCTGTGGGCGTTTATTGGAGATTGTTGAGGTTTGTTAGCAAAACAGTGTACTATTATTATTATTGCTGAAATAAAAGGCCCTGAATTCTGCGAGCCCCAACATACTACAAGGCGTATTAATCTCTAGTTCTTGCTAAAATTTCACCTACAATTGCACTTTGACGTCTTTCCCGGGAGATGCACACGTTGTTATAACGGAAGAAGCCTTATATCCAACTTGAGGAGTGTAGGTACTTGTAAACGAGTACCTACGTAAAGTCTGTGCACAAGCCGTCACCACTGCCGCTCCCACCCCAGAACGTTTAGTGGGGCAATTTGTCTCAGATGGGATAAGGCTGCAGTCGGAGAGTAGAGTAGGTAGAGTACCATGTAGAAAAGATATTCTGCTCTAGATGCACAGGCGATTTGAATTTTGAGCTTGTTTTTGATGACTAAAGAGTTGAGTGAAATAAGTTCTTCTGATAAGCTCGGCGATCTGAGCGCACCCTAAAGCGCGCAGAATACTGCGAGTGATAGTTTGTGAGGAAAGGGCCTAATCAAGCAAAGAAAAAAGAAAGAAAGAAAAAAACCGGGTGGGATGTGGTGTTAAAACTTCCGCATCAAAGGGCTCCGAGGCTTGCTGTCTCTCAAGCCCATAACAGATGTCTAGGGGTCTTGGCTCAAGGGCCGATTAATCGGTACACATAGTGGGACTGTATGAAGTCTGCGGGGTACACAATTCAATGATTTCGTTCGAAGTGAGCCGCCGGTAGTACGGCAAACACTGCAGTTGTGCTTAATTGCTTGTCTTATTCGGTGAAATGGCCCGGAAAAGAGTTAGCCGAGGCGGAATAGCCAGGATGACGACAAATGGGCACACACGCGAGTGAGGTCTTTAAAATGACCCCATTAACCACGTGAGTTCCAGAAAAAAACATTCGTACACCCTATATCATTCTATTACGCACATATGTTAATGTAGCATGGGTTCCAGATATCAGACAGTCACTACTAACAACCCATGCCAAAGCTTTTGACGAGAAAACGAATACGAATGGATAGTACTTTCTGCATACTGTGGAGTGCATAGATAGAGTGCACAGGTATTTGTGACTTCGAACCTCCCAATAAAAAAAAACATGTTTAGTCAAAATATCAACTCCAATTAGCCGTGATGGATAAGTAAGTTATGCGGGATCTTGAGAGGTGCGGATATGGTACAACAGGGTCGAATCATCTCTCGTGGTTTGGAAGCCGAGATTAAAGAAATTACCCCTGACTACAACGATTGGACAAATTCTGGTGCACGACTTGCCGCAAACGTAAAAGATAATCTCCATACATATAATCAGATTGTTGTAGAAGCCAAGCCCTGACTTCAGCAGGGGGAATGGACCCTCTGTCCCAATGGTTGAGGTCCTGTTTAGGACTGGAAAACTCATGTTATTGCATTGCCGTTAGCGATAACTTCCCATTGAGTAGTCGGTTGTTGTTGACGTTACCTCTGGTTCTAACAGAATCGGCCCGGAAGTTGATTTATCATACCTCCTTTCCCCCTCAATCGTTCCTTTTCCTTCCTCCTTCTCTACCCTCTACTTTGGCCTCCTCCTCATCATCGGCTGAGTGTTTCTGCCTCTGCTGTCGCTGGTGTTTTGACTGTCCGCCGCAGTCTCTACTTGTCAAAGGGCTTGCTCATCCAAGCTTTCTCATCGGATTACTGTGCTCGCTCGCTACGGCTAGATCCCGTTTTGACCGCGTAGCGTATCCATCAAGAAAAGAGGATACACGCGACTGCGTTTTCCTTCTCTCCCATCGATAACAAAATCAACATACAATGGCAGAAGTAATAGCCAACTCATCTACTTTTGCGCATCCCTCAGCCGTCAGTTCGGCTGAGCAGCCTTTCCAAAGCCTTGTGAACACTGTTGGGGAATTGGGAAAATCCCTTGAGGGAATAAGTGCATGGCAGGCTATCATTACCATTGTGCTATTATCCGTAACCTATGATCAAGGTTTGTGGCTCTCTTTACCCCTTTCTGGCGATTGCGATAAATGTTTGTAAGAATTTTGATGAGTGTGAGTTTGGGAGCTAACATTATATTTCTGCACTTAGTTCGTTATATTTGGCAAAAGGGCAGCATTGCTGGGCCCTCGTTTAAAATTCCCTTTATGGGGCCTTTCTTGGAATCTGTCAACCCAAAGTTTAGCGAATACCTCGCTAAATGGAACAGTGGGCCACTAAGTTGTGTTTCAGTATTCCACAAGTATGTTCGCCAATTTATCATGAAAATGAATTCCGTTAATTGGCCCATAGATTTGTTGTCATCGCCTCAACCAGAGATTTGGCTCGCAAAGTTTTCAACTCTCCAGCATATGTCAGCCCCTGCGTTGTTGATGTAGCAAAGAAGATTCTCCGACCTAGCAACTGGGTTTTCTTGGATGGAAAGCAACACGTCGAATATCGTAAAGGTCTCAATGGTCTGTTTAGCCGTCAAGCCATGGGCATGTATCTGCCTGGCCAGGAGGAAATCTACGATGCCTACTTTAAAAGATGGTTGGAGATCTCAAAGGATGGAAAGCCTCTACCGTACATGAGCGAGTTTCGTGATATCAACTGCGCTGTTTCCTTGCGCACTTTTGTTGGACACTACATCACCGATGAAGCTGTCAAGGAGATCTCCGAAAATTATTACAAGATCACTGCTGCCCTCGAACTCGTCAACTTTCCCATCATCATCCCATACACCAAGACCTGGTACGGAAAGAAGTGCGCCGATTTCGTTCTTAACGAATTCGCCAGATGCGCCTCACTCTCTAAGATTGCCATGGAGGCTGGAAAGGAGCCTGGCTGCACTATGGATGCTTGGATTAAGTCTATGATTGAAGCTAGGGACGCTCCACAGGATGTAGAACAGAAAGCTTATGCGAAAATCCGCGTATTCTCTGATATGGAAATTTCCATGACCATTTTCACCTTCCTTTTCGCTTCTCAGGACGCATCTTCTAGCGCCACCACTTGGCAATTCCAGCTTCTCGCTGACAGACCCGATGTTATGGCTAAGGTTCGTGAGGAGCAGCTTCGTGTTCGTGGCGGTGATCCGTACAAGCGTCTCGATCTGGATTTGGTCGATCAGATGGTCTACACTCGCGCTGTCGTCAAAGAACAACTCAGATACCGTCCTCCTGTTATTATGGTTCCCTATGAGGTTAAGAAGTCTTTCAAGCTTACCGACAACTACACTGTTCCTAAAGGTACGCTTGTTTGACTGACTATATGTGGATTTGAGAAGCAACAGCTAATGATAATTTAGGCGCCATGGTTATTCCTACACTTTACCCTTCTCTTCACGATCCTGAGGTCTACCATGATCCCGAAGCCTTCAACCCCGACAGATGGTTGGAAGGCGGCGAGGCTGAGGCTGCAAAGAAGAACTGGCTTGTGTTTGGTACCGGTCCTCACGTCTGCCTTGGTCAAAACGTAAGAATATATATATCTCTGATTCAGACTCCGATTAAGTTATATCTAACATTCTCTACAGTACGCGATCATGAACTTTGTGGCTATGATTGGCAAGGCCTCTATTATGATGGACTGGGACCACCACGTAACACCCAAATCAGAAGACATCAAAGTTTTCGCGACAATCTTCCCCGAAGATGATTGCCATCTTGTTTTCAAGGAGCGTCTTCCTTTGACCCCACCCTCATCGTCATGATATAACCGCAGTTTACGTGTGAATAATGGTTTGATTTTTGTTCTTTTTTCCCTTCAATTTAGCTTAAGATTCTTCATATCCCTATTTCTTCAAGCATTGCCCCTTTGGGGTGCAATCACCCCCTCAACGAACGTAAAACAAACACAAGGACTCTTTTGGACTTGGGAGGATTTATATTTTTAAACCTAGGGTTTGCGGCTGTATATGCAGCGGGCGTATATTACTGTAATTTGGGGATGAATAATGGAGTAGGCGGTGGAATGTTTGTAATAGAGTCGATTTTTTTTTGTATTCTTTTAGAGGAAGGAAAAAGATCTGGCTTGAATGTGTCATGGAAGGGCCTGCGCTCTATGGTTTTATATACCAGTATCTAGTAGAACCAAGAGTAGTTTTAGAAAGAAAAAAAAAATCTATACTGGCAATCTTTTCAACGCTAAGCATTAATACTGGCATAAGAAACTTGTCAGGGTGAAATTTTTGTTAATGTGTATCCAAACTCCCTCAATCTCATCCACTGATTAGTAAAGTCTGATGTAAAAGATCACAACTGCCTCAAAGTCTCTAATAGGGACCGGAACGCGCAAACTATATCGTAGATATCTCTAATGTATTGATTCATCTATTGTGTATCAATGCTTGCTAGTTAGCTACAAGTACAACAATAACTCCGTGCGTACATAAAATGCTAAACAAAAATCCCAATTCCCAAGTCCGGCAAAAAAAAAAAAAAGAAAGAAAAGAAAGAAAAGAAAATATAACTTCTAATTTATAAGAAGCAAAAAGAAACCATCTATAACTTCGACTTAGGAGGTTCCACCAGCTCAGTCTCCATCAGATCCCGCATATCGTTCGCAGCATCAGTCAAGTAGAAGTGCATCTTATCAGCGCCCAACTTCTTGCTCACAATGTTGAACTGCAGGTTGGTCTCGTTGATCATGTACGCGATTCCGAAGCCGCCATCAATGACTTGACTCCAACCGTACCCGTTAAAGTGGTCGGAGCTTAACTGACTGGTGCTGAGGAACCAGCTGCTGGAGTAGCCGTATGCAGGATCCTTGTAGATTGCGGGAAGTTCCTGGCCCTGGGGGATGAGATTCTTTAGACCGAAGAGGTGACGGTCAACACCGCGTCCGTCGGAACCATCGGTGATGTACTTGACATGGGCGTTGATGGCCTTGCGGAAGAGATCAATGCAGTGCTTAGCGTCAACTTCCGGATCAGCCATAGCCTTGCACCATGCAACAGACTCGTCAGAGACGGTACGGCAAGTTTCGGTACGGCCCTGCTGGAACTTACGGGTTGCTGTGGACTCGTATGTGGGGCGGTTTTTGCCGTACATCTTGAAGTATGCAAGCTGGATGATCATCTGGACATAGGCGTCGGGAGAGCACTTAAATTTCTTGATGAGTCCCTTTCCGTAGCCTTGGTAGGAAAGGACACGGAGGTCGTGCTTGCCTATAACTTCGCGGAAGGCTTTCTGGGCATCATCAATGGCGCTGTTGACGGCATCGTTGACTGTGAAGTTGATTGGTACGGGCTCAGGTAGGTTGCTGCGGACGTTTCCGGCGGTGAAATCCATCTTATTCTTGAAGATCACTTCGTTGATGTAGTCATTAAGACGGTGGGTGGGGGTCCCATCCATCATCGAGTGCTCACCCATGAACCCAGCGGTGCCGTTTTCGTTGACGATGAACTGAAGGGGCTTATCATAGAAACGGTTCTGACCATCACCGTGCCAGTATTGGTGCGCACGCTCTTCAAGAGTAACGGGAGCGGTGTCATCGAGACAGACGACGAACGATGCGGACTCAATCTCGGCGAGAGAGTGGGCATTCTGAGGGTCAGCCTCGATGAGAGTGGCGCGGGCGTCAGTCCAGATGTCACGGTTCTGAGAGGTCAGGGCTCCAATGGCGGGAGCCTTCTCAGAGTTTGCGATCTGGTAGATGCGGTTGAACTGCGCCTCCAACTCCTGCGCGTTAAGCTGCACTCCGTCAACTTCGTGGAGAACCTTGAAGAAGCGGTTCTTGCGGATTACAACAATGTGTTTGTGCTCTGATGCTGGGTAGATAAGTGGCTCATCGGCGGGCTTTTTGGGGATACGGCTGGTGTTAAACATGTATTTGTATGAGTCCATGCACATGGGCTGTTTCCTCATGTATTCGGGTTCCAGAGACTTTGAATCAACCATCTTCTTGAACTCCAATGCCACAGTTGAGATGACTGCAGCCCTCTTTGCTGGGTCGCGTCTCTTCTTGTCATCTTTGTACGAGTAAAAGTACGAGACGTAGGGAACTACAGGGTCACGATACGCAAGGTATGCGTAGTGGTTCCACCAGTCTGCGAGCCAGTTCTTCACGTTGGGGTTCTCCGCCTTCGCAATCAACTCCTTCTGGAGCTCCTCGCCGATACCCCCGGGCTTGATGAAGTCACTGACGGCGGATTTGGTAGACTCAAACTCTTCAGCGGAGAGAAGAGGGTGCACCGATTTGACGTAGCGGTCGGCGGTCTCTTGTAGTGTAGGTACCGGAAGTCTAGGAAGTGACTCTTGAAAACGGAGCATAGCACCCTTTGAGTGGTCCTCCTTGTAGCCTTGAGTGGGAAAAAAAAGGGAGTTAATACATGTAAAAATCAAAACAAGGCACATGTCGAGGGCTATCCATACCTGCAGCAACGGCAGCTGAAGCATTTGTTCTTGCTATTATGGGGGCCATTCTTCTAATCTGCACAAAACGTTCAAAAGACTATTATTATTACTACTACTCCCAAGTTGAATCTGAGTGGTTTTAAAGGTGTAAAGGTGTAGGAGTACCTGTGAAGTTACTGGTCGACGTAGGGAGGCCGAGGTTAGGGCCCTGACAGAGATGCCTCGGCAAAACGCGGAAGAGGACATATGCGAGACTTGAGGACGGAACTGGCGGAGAGATAGGGGGTATGAGGGAGGATTGGGGGGGGGGGGGGTTCGGTCTTTAGTAGTGGGGGTTGGGTAACAAGTTCACAGGATCAGGTGGAAGGGGGGGGGGGAGTGTTTTGGCTTATATAGTTATTTATACATACACTTGAATCCTCGGTCCAGCGGCCTCGTGATGGAAAACGAGGGGAGGGGGAGAGGGATCAGTAGCACCTATCGGTTCGAGTTTGACTTTATTTGGAGAAGAAGGCACGTCTACAGGCGTAGACTTTTACGGCGTAAAGGAAGGTTTTACCTCTCCCCCACAGTGTGTTTGTGAACCCTCCCTCTATCACATGCTTGCACTTAAGATGCGGCGCACTTTTCTTTTTTTCTTTTTTCCTTCCCCAGCTTTTCCTTGTTTCCGGGGGAGCCACGTGCTTTCTATTAGTACATATGTAGGGTAACTGGCCAGAATTGGTTCTAGGCAGTGTGCTATATGCCCCCCCCTCTATGACCTGTCACTGGTAAGCTCTGTAACCCCTCTATCCGCATGCTAACTAGAGTCTGACTATTCCTGGGCGGAATAACAATAATGCCGGCACTAAGAGCTCCTCATCTTGACGATTAATCAATCAATTGGTGCACAAAGAGGGGTGGATCACAAGCCGAGGCCAAAGTTGAGTGACAGGAACGGTATCCAAAGCAGGCGAAATCAACAACCAAAATTCCAACGAATCACCGAGACGCACATTCAACCTCACGAGTGATGGCTCATGAACTCACGCCCTAGTCTGTTGCAACGAGGGAGCTCTTGACATATGGAAGGCCGAGGTTTTGTAGAGGCCGTCCTTGGCTACCCCCAAATTATGAATTAGTGCACCGTGGGGTAATTAATACCTACCAAGGCCCAACCGCATAAGCCACCACCGTACGAACCATGGTTTAACCCAGTCATCTTTTAGCTAAACGGATTATGTAAACCGGCCCGACGCCAGAGCAATTCGGCCCGCAGTTCCCAGGTCCGAAAGAGCAAGCCAAGTTGTCGTAATTCGTAATATTTATTCACCCGTATAGAGTAGCTCTATTATACCTAACATACACGTATAATTCAACAAAATAGATCTGCTTGTAACCTTTATATCATCACCATTCATCTGTACTACGGTGTAAGGCTGTTGCCAGTGGCCGTGGTTGCAGTAGCTCTCACTGTTAATAGACTTACCCCCACACCCGTAGTACAGGCGAGCAAACGTTCGATTTCACTCGTTCAATAACAATGTTCTGTTACGTTACACATCCATGTCCCCGAAGATCTGGTGTCAAGTATGAACGCAACGAGTGATTGGATGTAGGGCGCAGAGCACTCAGCCAGCCAAATCAAATATTCCATCGAAGATGGAAACATGAAGTTATATATATATTTTTTTTGCTACATCGTTGAAATTTCTAACTTGGACCAGGTATCCGTGCGGCCCACGAGTTCTGCTATCCCCCTTGTAAGTCTAACTAAACCCAAACTAAAATTGTACTAGAGACTTTCCCGGGTAGTCCATTAAACATACCAACAACACACAATATCCTCACTAACTCCAATATAACAAGGGCGTATGGTTTAATGGTATAATATCTCATTTGCAATGCCTCCTGGCCTCTTCGTAGGAGTCCTATGAAGCAATGAAACTTGAGATGGTTCTGGGTTCGATTCCCAGTGCGTCCAATCTATTTTGTCCTTTAGCAGACTCATCCATCTCCAGTAGTCCAATTCTCTCTCTCCCCCATGAAAAGCGCCCAACACCATAGCCACAGTGCTGTAGGTATTTTTCTGGTTACAAAAATAACCGGGAAAACGGTGTTTTTTTTCAAGCTGCAAACTCTGGAATCCCGGGACAGTTTCCATAGCTTGAGACGCATCCTCTTGGGCCTCTTGGGTTTATATAAGTAATAGACGGGCATTCTTATATATCATATGTTGTTTTTGTTGTTGTGGAGTTATTGACCTCCAAAATAGGACAGACTTCTATGGGTCTTCCTAACAAAAACTACCAGCTTTCGGACACTACCAGTCTCGTTCCCAGCCTATTATTGCCATTGTTCCAACAATTCCTCCGCACCAGGTTGTATCAATGGAACGAGTATATTAGCAGAAGTAGACTGATAGGGCCTCAAAGTCGAGTAATGCTATATGTGTCGAAGGAGGAATACATAGTATTTCTTTCTTTCTTTCTATACAAACCAAGGCAGGCACGGTGCGCCGCTAAGTCTCGTAACCCCGTAATAATAGTACAAGCCGACTGTTAATTCCCAAGAAGTCTTCTTCGAGCCCAAGCATCATCGCTTATATATGTAGATATGATATGATATAACTACGACGGCGGATATCGTGTATACTACGTAGTAATCTTCCTGCATGCATCTCCGCGGCCAGATCGATGCATGTCCGATCAGATCAGATCAGATCAGATCAGATCCGAGCATCGAGATTCGGGGGATGGTTATGGTGCGTGTGGTGATTGGTCGATATCGGCTTTGGAGTTCTTCTAGACTGTGCAGTGTGGTGTGGTGTGGTGTGGTGGGAATCATGGTGGGATGTACCCGGCTTATTGGTTTTGGTTTGGTTTGGTGTTTTTCTCGCTGGGGTGGTTTGCGGTTATGGGCGTTTCTGCTTGATTACGGAGGTGGGTGGGGGGGTACATGTAGATAGATTAGCTTTCGTTTCGTTTCTCTCTTTTTTTTTTTTTTTTTTTGGGGGGTGGGTGGACGGACGGACGGACGGAGGTGCTGAGTGGTGTTTTTGTTTTTGCCAGTCACTTATCTATCTTATCGTGCAAGTCCTGCTCATGATCACGATAGATATGTACATACATACATACATACATACATACATACATACATACATACATACCCACCCCCATACCCACTAACCAACACAGCCAAACCGCCGACCAGACCATAAAAGCCACTATGCGATGCGTTTCTGGCAACGCTATGGGTACGTGTTGGTTCGACCAAGGGATGGCAGTACCACAGACAGAGCAGAGCACACAAGAGCCCCTACTACTATACTATACTATACTATACTATATTATACTATACTATACTATTCCCGCTGCCCATCTAATTATTCTTCTGGTACATAGCCAGTGATTGGCGGCCGCAAAGAGAGAGGTACATGTAAGTGCAACCGAGTGATACGCCATGATGTACTGCACACACCCACAACTATGTACTTACTACATGTAGTTAACTAGCTAGCTAGTTGGTTAGCCTGCTTAACAGTAGTACCCACCCCCCCCCCTTTCCCTTGGAAGGGGCACAATAAATACCACCAGAAACCCTTCTGAGGGCGCGGTTGCTTCATGGTGTGTCACTCGTAGATTTTGTAAATAGCAGTGGTTGGTAGTGGAGATATGACTGAATGATAGGTACCACCATAGCTCAAAGTGCTTTAGATACGTACATGTACTGTACCTGTCAGCCGTATGTATATGCCACTGTACGTGACCGGTTTTTCGTTTCACGGCTTGTTGATGCGTGGGGCGATCATTGACAGGTACCCACTCACTCATAACAGCTGGACCATACTACTTACTATATACATACATGTATCTACCGAAAGGCAGAAATACCACGACAATCGTAATGAAGGGACAACGCTACATGTGGGGGGGGGGGGGGAATTAAAAAAAAAAAAAAACCCCTATATACATAAAAAAAAAAAAGCCTAAACCCAATTCTTCTATTTGACATCAGCATAATACCCATTCATCTCGAGTCTTACCACCAGTACACCCAGCACATTTACCTCCTCCCCCTTAGCCCCCTTCCCAACCGCACCATCACCATACCCGCGCTTCTCCGAGAGCCCCCGGATAACACTCAGGAAGATGCTGATCTTGCGCCGGAACGTTTTGTAGAGGTCTTTGATGTACTCCTCTTCCTGTGCCTCGTTAATACTCGTGCTAGAATCTTTAGTGGAACCCTCGGCTTTCCCATGACTCTGCCTTGCAAACTTCAACACACACACCCATACTTCCTCCACCAGCGCCATCGCCGGCGCCTGCCTTCTCCGTGTCAGGGTCGCAAACATAATGCGATCCAGCACGCCCTCATGCAGTGCCCTGATCCTCTCTACTCCCTCGCCGGTTCCCTCACCTTCCTCCAGCGCCCTCCCAATCTCCTCCAACCTCTTTTCAAAAGCGGCCCATGGCGCCGCAACGCCCGTCTCGAGCATATACGCCGCCACCGTGGTGACAAAATGGTGCGCCTCGATGCGGAATTTCGTCGCTGTGCTTGACTGATCCTCAGGGCGCCAGCGTGTGGTACGGTTGGTTGCGTCTCGGCGAAGCTTGGAGGTGACAAAAAGCATACGCTGCAGTCTGAGGAGGAGGCGGAAAAGCCGGTCGTACCGGTAGAGCGATGTAGGGGTTATGATCTCCCGTAGCGGTGACGGGGGTGTATACTGGAGCTTCAGAAAGTCCAGCGCGCTGATGCCATGAGGGTCCAGACACGCCTCCAGCTCCTCTTGTGTCATGTCCCTCACCGCGAATGCCAATCCTCCCGGGAGGATATTCTCCTTACCGGCAGTGTATATACCACTTGTGCTTGACCCCCCCCCTGGGGTTGCGAACGAATCCGTGAGGATCCCCATGAGCGCCAATCTAAGCTCCGAGGAGCCCGGCGGCCATGTATCCCTTGATCCAAGTTTGAGTCCCATAGTTCCCCCGGACCTGTGTTCGCCGGGGAGCTTCTCGGTGGTGTCCAGGACGTCAGAGAAGAGGGCATTGCTGAGGCGGGAAGTGAAGACGCCGTCGCCAAAGAGGGGAAAGCGGCGGAGGAGCTTTAGGTGCGTTATGAGGTTGTGCTGGCGGAAGAAAAGGCGGAGGCAGGAGGTGTTGATGAGGGATGCTTGGGCGGTGAGGAGATGGGTAAAGCTGAGTACTGGGGTTATTGAGAGTGGGGGGGCGAATAGGGTTAGGTGGTCTGGCTGCGATGTCGTAGAGGAAGAGGAGGAGGAAGAGGAGAGATCCCGCGAGATAGACAGTACCAGACTACGCAAAATATCGGTATTTTGTGTCTCGAGTGGGGGCGGCGCGTTGTTCATGTCTGCCGCCGAGTGAGAAATCATGTCTATGATCTGGTCCTTACTTTTCCCGAATGTCGGAAACGCCTCGAATGTCTCTGGTTTATAATTTCTCAGCACACCAATTGGCAGGGCAGCAGAGCTACCTCCGGCAGTATAGTCGGCGATTGCGGTCCGTAGCTGCCGCTCATACGTCTTTGCCTGCGCCTGCAGATTCTCCAGGTCCTCCCATGAGAACTTCCACTCGAGCTTTGGTGCCCTGACGCCCGCGACGGCGCCAGGCTTGCTGAGCGGGTGGTTAGGGTGAAAGGTCTGTAGGAATCTTAGACTCTTGCCTGTTTCGAAGATGCTTTCTGCTGTCTCGATGGTTGTGAAGCTGGGGACTTTCTTCTTATCAAATACCTGTTGCCTATTAGCACTTACCAACATAGCGTTAGGGGAGAAATGTTTAAACATACGAAATTGCGCCTCGTGACCTCCTGCCCGCGCTCGTCCACTTCTTTTTCTTCCTCGACCCTCACGAATAGCCCTCTCTCTACCAAACCTTCAAACCCAATACCCTCACCACCAATGGGCCGGTCGAGTCCTATCCACTCCTCGATGAACCCTAACCAGGGTCTTGAGACCCTGGCCAGCGTCTCCATGAGCAGCGGCTTCAACCACCCATTCCTGTGCTGCTCCTGCTGTATAACATCAAACAGCCTAGTCAACAACACCGAGTCGTTCTTGGCGCCGGCCGCCTTTGTAATGATGGAATGGAAGGTGTTTATGATAAGCGCCGGCTCTCGGATCAGCGAGTGCAGATGCAGGAGTGACCGGATGGCCGAGGATGGTATGCTGAGCCGAGTCTGGATGGACTCGAGGATGCTGGTGATGCAATCAGCGAGTGCTATTGTGGATGGGTTTAGACGGGTGCTGTAGATGGTGGATGTGTAGGAGGTTAGGAAGTGGATCTTTTTGCCAGTGCTTGCAAAGGAGCTCACGATGCTGTATGTACTCCTGTTAGCTAGCTGTAATGCTATCAATATCAGAGCTTCAAGGCGAACCTCTCAACTGTTCCGGATGTGCACCCAGAGATCCTCAAGTTTGGCCTCACAGCCCGAAACTCCTTCAGTACATCATCCCACTCAAAAAGCACCGACGAGCGTCCAAGTCCTAAATGCAATAAGCACTATCCACCACATCACCAACATCAGCACCCCCCCTCCACCAAAAACCAAAGGTCAATGATCGAAAAGCAACTTACAGTACAGAATACATCCGTCCTCACCACCCCTCCCACATCGCCTTCCATATACTCCTCCAGCGCCGCATCAAACACGCTCGGTCCGGCCTCACTAAAATATGGATTCCGCGGGTGCTCTGCATCCTCCACCAAAAAGCTATCCCAGCTCCTAAACCTTGGCTTCTCTGGCTCTCTGACAGCGTCAGGCTGCGCCCATATATCAACACTAGTGGCCGATGATGCGTCGGCATTATACTCCTCTGTTGAGGATTGTGACTGCGAGTCCCCTGAGGCCACTTGGGAGGTAAGATGGGAGGGCTCGGGGGTCCTGAGGAAGCCTAGATTGAAGGCAAATAGGGAGGTTTGTGGTGTTGGGGACGGGGAAGAGGCAATGTGCTTTGTGTCGGCTGTAGATTATCTAGTTAGTAAATGTGATTGTAGGGTAGATGTGAGATTGAGGGGGGGGGGGGTAGATGGAACTTACGTGCCTTGGAGGAGCGCAATGGGGAAGAGCTGAGACTCGCGGGATAGATCTGGAGCTAGGCGTGAGGCCGCCCACAAGTCTGGTATTGCGAAGGGATAGACCTCGGCTTCGGGGGAGCGCTCAGAGTCTGCAAATATGGGGGTGTAATCGGTCATTGACTCTGCTTGTGCTCTGTTTGTTCTCCTTTATCGTAGTGTGTGATTGTGGTTTGCGGGGGTGCACTCATATCTCATATCTATCAAGGTGCATTCTTCTATCCTTGTCTAACAACCTACGCGCTCTTTGTCCGAGGCGCGTTGTCTCGACGACACCACAGCTCCTACTCTAGTTGTTCGCAACCCCCCCCCCCCCCCCAAACAACCTCCCATACAGACAGCATCATAATTATGCCCCCAAAAAAGAAGTCAAAGGTTCCTAACCGTGGCGCCGACGCTACAGAGGAGCCGGCGCCGGAGCCAGTCATTTTTGATGGGTGGACGGACGAGCAGGAGACCACACTGTTTAAAGCTATCTCTGTGTACCGTCTTAAGCCTGCCGGTGAGATTCCCTAACTATGTAAATGGATGGGATGGGTGGGATATGAAATATGTGATATGGAATGTATGTTTGATTTGTTTATGGGACTAATTGATTGATTGGGATAGGTATGCACAAGCACTTTCGCATCATCGGCATCTCCGAGCTCATGAAGAACCACGGCGTCTCGGACATCCACACGGGCATCGATGGCATCTGGCGCAAGCTGCAGTCGCTGTATAATCTTGAGGGGTTGGACGAGCGGGTACCTCATCTTTCCCCCCTCCCCTTCCCATTCCCTCCTTTAATATTTACTCACTACACCTATCCCATCATACAATTCACTAATAATCTTCATAGGAAGACCTAGAAGAGGACGGATCCCCTGACCCTGGCACCGAGTTCACTTTGCCTAACGAGGACTTTGGCACCTTGATGACCGCACGCCGCATAGACCCAAATAGCACGGACTCACCGCCGCGCCTCTCGACATATACGTTTACGCCGGCGCCGAGAGGGAAGAAGGGGAGGGGTATGCGGAGTGTGAGCGCCGATGGGTCTAGGACGGCGCGTACGAATAGTATCGTTGCGGATGATACTGAGGATGGTATGTCTCTCTCTCTAATTCTGTTCTTACCTCAATTGCAATTGCAATTGCAATTGCATAACCTAGAGCACTATATGGACCTACTACCACTCTACTACACTCTACTAACAATCCCAGAACTCTCGCTCAAATCAGCCTCCCCCGCCCCCCGCAAAATGAAAACCATCTCGACCCGCGGCCGCAAACCCGGCCCTGGCAAAGGGCGCGGCCGCGGCCTCAAAAAGCTAGCTGCATCCCCACGGCGCCGCCCAGCCACCCCCAAGCCCGCCGAGGAGTCCGCCGAGTCTGAAAGCGAGTCGTCGTCATCGTCCTCATCGTCGTCGTCGTCCGAGAGCGTGCACAACGCCTCAGACGATGAACTATCGGACGTGCCCGACGACGAGGACGACGATGTTGCTGCTGAGGCTGAGAGCGACGCTGAGGCTGAGAGCGACGGTGGGGAGAGCACCACTGCTGCGGAGAGCCCGGTGCCGACGATAAGCGGAAGGGGGAAGGGGAGTGGGCGGGGAGGAGGAAGGGGAGGGGGGAAGAGAGGGGCGAAGAGAGGGGGCGATGTGAGGAGGAGCACGAGGAAGAAGTAGGCTTCTTTCTGTGCGACTTTCTTGTCCTCTTGTCCTCCAGCGCCTTGCGGGCCTCAAGGTGGTTGTCCCCTCCTCTCTCTCTGGCCTCTTCTGCCCGCTCTGTCCCTTCTTTCCTTGTGACTTACTCTTCCTTCTTTTTGCTCCTTCGTTTCCTTTCTTGCTTATTTCTTCCTGCCTCTGCCCGTTTCTTGCGCCCTGCGCACTTTTCTCCTTCTACCCCTCCGGTTATTCCCCTCTACACACTGTACATTACCGGCTGGCGCACATTTCATTTCTCATTTTACTTTTTTTCAGCCCTCTTCTCTTTTTCCTTTTTTTTTTTCTCTCTTTTTTTTCCCCCCCCTACCTCTTCCCTTATGCCCGCATATTCATGTTAATTAGCAGTAGTTAATTTTAAACGCGTCCTCTTGGGCTTCTTCTTTCTCCTAGTTACAGACTACTAGTTTATAGTCAGTAGTTAATTTCAACCGCATCATTCTGGGTCCCTTTGTTTCCTTCTTCCCCTGGTTCTTCATTGGTCCGTTTAGCTACCCCATTTGTTTGTATGCTACCCTATTGGCCGAAAAGGCGATTATAGCCGCTGCAGTGGGCGATCCGATTGTGTGCTTAGCCGCGTAGATGAAGTACCGTAGTAGCGTAGAAGTGCCATTGCGTTACGGGTATGCACTGGCAGTTTACATGTAGTTAGTTGATGGGCGTGGTTATGCAATGAGAGGGGCGAGATGTGGTGATGCACTTACTGCACTTCTTCAGCGGGGTGGTGGGAAGTGTGGGAGTGGAGTACTTACCTGTATGTAGAGTATGAGTCGAAGCGGTACTTGCATGTAGAGGGAACTCTGGCCTTTTTTTCTCTGCATATATAATTATAATTATTCCCTCTCTTTTGGACGGGGGTGGGGGATAAGTAGATGCTATGTCGTGGGCTCGATCTGGAACTCTAGTGTTTGTAGACTAAGGATATATTGGGGGGGGGGGGGTGGAGGTTGTGGTTGAGGTTGTGGTGATACACCCGCTGACCCTGGTCCTAGTCTAGTCTAGCGGGAGAATTGCGTAGGGCAGTAGGGCAGAAAGAAAGGCAGGGAGGGGTAGATTTATTGAGATTTGAATTGCTTTGCCTGTCAGGGGAGAGAGTCTAGAGGCACTGTAAGGAATAGGAACTTTGGTAGGGCACTTGGGTAGAGTAGGTATGTATTTACCTAGAGTGGGTACTTGGGTATATATATAGATGTTCCTATAGATCGAAGTATCTCTAACGTTGAGTCTAGATCTAGAATACTGGGCTGGCTAGAGAATACTTACAGTACCTACCTACATACATACTGCCTCGATTCATTACTTGCTTGCTGTACCTATCTCCCCGTGTTCTGTCTGTTACCCCAGCCTGTTTGGATAACCAGGTAGTTTTTTATGTCCTTACTTCCTGTGCCTACAGTATCGTACCTACATCCTGTAGTATCAAAACCTGATCCATAAACATTCCCTCGATCCCACTCCCCACCATGCCATCTCTGTCCATTATGCCTCTCCCCCCTCCGTACCTACATCTCCCCATAATAACCACAAGAAGCAAGCCTGATCCACAAACTTTCCCCCGATCTCACTCATACTATGTCATCTCTATTGTAATATGCCTCTTCTCCCCGTACCTACATGATTCTGCATCGTACATCCATTGCATACCGACCTACCTACGTGATGGTGATGCCCCGGCTATGCACCCCCTAATATGCCTCCCCCCCCCCTTGACACTTTCACATGGCAAGATATTAGATATTAAATCCCTCTTGTGTTCTCCACGATGACTGCTGCAAGATCCAGACTTTGAATCGCGCCTGGCGCCGTTGGAAATGCGATCATGATGGTGTGTGTGATTTTTGAGACCTAGGTTGTAGGTAGAGAGTACTAGTAGTATTGGGTATATACATAAAGCTAGCTGGGTAGGTGGTCATGTCGTGCAGTGTGAGTCTTGAGCTGAGAAAGCATGTCTATTCGGAGTAGGCGATACCGTCGAATGCCCTACTACATGTAGTAGTATGTAACTCACTAACCCAGTCTGGAATCCGAAGGATACACTTTCGTTATCCATCCATCCATCCATCCATCCATCCATCCATCCATCCATCCAGCTGACTGCGCCAGTATGCGGCAGCGGAGAATGGGGGGGGCAATATGCAGCGAGCAGAGTAGGTAATGGGGGGGAAGCCAAGCACGCCATTGTATTGCCTATTATTATATAATTATATTATTGTCATCACTGAGGATTATATTAGGAACCCTCACTAAGTAACTCTACACTACACTACCCCCAAGCACCCCCCCCCCCCCCCCATTTCACGAGCCAGACATGTGCGCCATCTCCTCTCAGCGCGGATCTCGATCCACCATCAAGCGGCGTGACTTTCGAGACGGATGGAATCGAGATCTGGCGGGAACGGCACCCATACATATATTGCCTCTAGGTAGTGTAGTCATTTGGTGGTGCTAGTCACGATCACGTTTAATATTGCTATTATAGCACTACTAGGGAGTGATGATGGGGTTAGGGTTACACTGGAGGGATTGGGGTTGGGTTATGTAGGAAGCACGGGCCAGCCAGGGAGGAAGGGGGGGGCGATACCGGGTATTTCCAACGACAGACGTCAAGGAGTTGCGAGAGCGCGGAATTAGGTATTGTCGTTACTTTATTATTATTATTATTATCCACATTGATTGAAATAGATTGCTGATGACTCTGCGGGATCTATTTGTAGGTATCTCATACGTCCAGCTACGTAACAGTTTTACTAGCCAGTCCAGTGGATGTATGTGGGCAATACTATCATTGACCGGCCATTCACCACAGCGCCCACTATCTATGGATAAAATGGACATCGATCCGTCTAGCCACCAAGAACAAACGGCGGCCGCGGCGGCACCACCCAACGGCAATTACCAAATTGACATTTTTCCCTTAGGGGGCCCATTTCATTGGGCTTTTGGAAGGACCAGCCAGGGGGGGGGGGGCCAATAGGCGGAGATATTCCGCCGTGATCTCGGAATGTTAGAGACGATCGAGATTTACGCATCTTTTTTTTACGCGATGTTTCCTGTTTTTGGAGATTGTTTTGCTGCCAACCCCCCATCCATGTTTTGAATCGAACTAGGGAAGGGAATTGGGGGTTGGGGATGGGGCTTCCGTTTCGGATCTTCCGAACCACACGCATGCTGAGAAGGCAAGGAAGACGAAAGAGGAGGAAGGGAGGAGGGAGGGAGAGAGCAGGAGGGTACGTACCCATGGTTCAGGATTATACTGACGGTGGGTACAATATGGATAAAAACATTCATACATCAATAATAAACAAGTATCCCCACCATGGCCTCCTCTCCCCGCCTACCCCGCCTACCCTACCCAGGTAACCCGTCTCCACCAGTCGGGACGTCCCAGCCAGACCGCCACCCCCCCCCCCCCCGATCTCGATCGGACCCTGCATAGCTGCAGAACACATCCAACGGGCAACAGGGGTGCTGGGGGGAGTTGAGGAAGAAAGATACCGAGTGATCGGTTGTGAATCTTCCAATCGGCGTACAATGGTCAATCAGCCCTAATTGGCATTATGATTCACCAAGAAGACAGGCATCCCCCCTCCCCCCTTTCATCCCAGGCAGACATGATAGAGCAGAATAAAGTGAATCATTGGTGGGAGCACTGAATCGTCCCGGAACTTCGGGTTTGGGTGCAATTTGGAGGGAGAGCTAGGTACCTGCCTGGTGGACTGTTACTTTTGGAGGGGTTACCGGACCTACATGGCTTGACTTGATTGAGCTAGAATACATATTTAATGCATCCTACAGAGATCAGGGTTACATACGTAGATCCCCAAGAATAGCTGATGCTGCTACAGCATATGATACATATATATCCAGAAGCCTGTGATCAGGGCTGAGGATAGTTTTTGCCTGCGTGCGCGATGAGATCAGTATTGCACTTTCGACCTCTTCGCCCGCCGGCCGCGTTTCTGTTGTAGATTAGATAGAGATATCGATATTGTCATGACGTTGGGCCGGTGATGTTTACAATTCCAATGACCACCGGAACATATTCCCCCATCCCGTCCCCAAAAATACCCGCATTGACTCTCAGAGAAGGACGTCTAGCCACCAACTCCCCAAAAACCATCCCAGAAATCATTTCCCTAGCCCTGGCCCCCGACCAAATTCAATGCTTGACTCCCCGACGCCCATCATCTGCCTGCCTATCCACATCCAGCTTAGCCAGCCAGTCAGCTCAGCGCCGTCTGCCTCGCTCGCTAAGTTACTCTTGGCATGGACCCTACCCTAGGCAGCCATTTCACGAAGGCCAAGCTTTTCCCTCCTTCGCTAGGATAGGCACTCCCTTGATCTTGATCCTCACGATGAGGAGGGGACGGGCCTATCAAACACGGCGGCCGGGTTCGCGGGCTCTGAAAGACGCTTTTTTCTTCCCCTTCCCCTTCCCCTTCCTGAGATAGGCCCCAGTGAAAAAAAGCAAAGCCAGAGAGGAACAACCGGATGAATACGGAGCTCATCGATCGGATGGTGAATGTATGTAGGAGGTACCTATCTACATTACCCACAAAACGTAGGTACATCATACTCTCTACATCTTCGGCTTTTTGTGGCGGGGGAGAGTGCTCTCCCGTTTATCGTACGAGCGGAGGTCCTCGGTGGAGAAGGCAGTATGTGGAGAAAGAGAGTACCGTCTTATTCCACTAGAAGAGACCGCTCGCTTCACGGCGTAAGCCACAGAATCTAGCGTTCATTTGAGTGGCTCACACCGTAATTTTCACTGCATCCATCAGAAGAGACCGGTCTCTTCCAGTGGAATAAGACGGTTATCTACCTACGTTACGTATACATATGTGCGTAGAGCAAGATGCTCGTGGCGGTCATTTGTGATGTGACTTTCTTTTCTAAAACTCACAGATCGAAAAAAAAAAAAAAAAAAAAAAAAAAAAAACAACCAGGGCTAGCAGAAAGTGAGAAAGTACCTAGTGGAGAGTAAAGTAACTAATTCTAACTCCTACTTTAGAACTCTAGGCAAGTACTTTGGGTTTCTCACCGCGGTAGAGGCAGGAGCCAGTCCCCCCCGTAAGCGCGAGAGATCGGATGAACGGGGGTGCTTTCCCTCTGCCTCTACTCTATCTACACTTCAACATATCTCCGTGATAGGCAACCTTGGAAAGGGCAACTAAGTACGAGTAAAGAAACCTCGCCAAGAGACTGGCAGCGGGGGTAGATTAAAAGGGTCCAATTGCATCTTATCGCGCCGCCGTTACACCCTGGACCCAGCACCAGGAACGTGCACCGACGATGGTTGACTAAAAATACGGTCTAAAAGGAAAGAAAAAAGAAAATAAACAAATAAATGACACTAGGGAGGGAGGGGAAATGATGCAACCGCAGACGTAATAGGGCCTTATCCAATATCCCACATTATGCAGGCTACCAAGTACTCAATGTATGCAGAGTGTGCGAGTACGAGCACTTACTGGATGACGACCTGCCTTTACTTTTGGGGGCAATGTATGTATATGTATGTATGTACCTACGACCTTCATGCTTTACCCTCTGGATTTCCATCGCGACCTTTTTAGCTAATTAGCAAAGGTTATATCGTACGAGGCTGTCGCTGATGGGATCGGTAGAGCAGAGTATTCGGTACCTTTCCCATGGATCTCGCCTCAGTAAAGCCTCGTTTTTCGCCTTTTGATTGATTGATGAGTGTTCAGCGAGCCCTCTTCCCGTATGTATGATACTCGAGGCATTTACACACTCCAGAGAAAGGCGATGGGGGGTTTATGCTAGAGGATAGCCTGGATAGGTGGTAAAAAGACGCATGTCTTCTTCTTCCTCTCCCTCCCGCCAATATCCGCCTGGCAGTTCTGGCACACCTCATCTCAGGCTTACATGTTTCGTCAAAGGAACAACCGTGCACCGGAAAGGGTAGCATGTGTTTCCTCGAAACTCCCTGACTGGATATGTGTACGTCTGTGTGTGTATTTTTTTTTTTTTTGTCCTGTGGGCTAGAAAACAATCTCTCATCGAAGCGTTTCAGTGGGCAAGGTAAGGGCGTCCATCGTTGGTGGTGCGTTGGCCGATGCCACTGACCAGGTTTCCAGAGTGCCATGAGATTACATATACAGGTAACTGCAGGAAATGGTACCGGTAGCTGTGTCTATCCGACTCTTTGAAACGAAAAAAGAGCCGCTCGTAACTATTTGCTTACTGTTCGTGGATAATCATCCCGAAGGGGGATAGATGATATAGTAGATCTTATTGCTTTATGAACAGTCAGTTTTGCTATTCGTAATTTGCCAATGGAGGGGAAATCGTATTCATTGACACCTTTGTGGATTATTTTCTCCTCTTGGGGGAATCTAAGTCATATTTAAACATACCGCGCATTATGCGCTGGATTACCCACTCAACACGAGGATGCGGATGCAGTGATCATTTCTCCCAATCAAGTATATTTTTCTGCCCAGAGGATCCCACACTCCATCTGCTGATAACTGCCTTACCTGCCTGCCTACTCTTACTCTAGCGAGGCGAATTACCGTACCGGTAATTTCTGGCCAACGCGGTTCAAGCGGCAGCCTGGACTATCATGTGCACAAAGACAAAGATGAAGAATGGTGAATTCTTCTTACTACAGATCATCACCTCGTCCAGGAAGGCAGAAAAGAAAGAAAGAACGGAAAGAGAAAAAAAGAACACCGGAGAATATCATGCCTTTTTTCCACGCATGGATAATAAACAACCTCAAATGAATAGAAAGCGAATTCGAAAAAAATAATACGAGGTTTTCGTTTTTCACAATACTGAATCCTCTTCACTCATGACTGACGACCTCAATAAATGTAATTTGTAGATGGCGTAGCCAACTAGGCACCCAAATACGGTTAATAGGATAACGATGAGCGCGATGACTTGGGCCTGGGGCATTTCGATACTGTCAGCTCGTATGGAATATCTAATAGATACCGGCTACACACCCAATCAGCTATCTATATTTTAGAGCAAGAACAGTGCTTCCCTTACGCCTTAAGGGGTCCGGTAGTGCACAGTATCGCTGTTACCAGGGTAATACAATGGAATAGTAGGTGGGGGAAGAAAATTTTGGTGGGGTAGGAACGTAGAGAGAGTGTGGGCAGAAGGTGATCTTTCACGGTGCGCTGCGGGACCCCACGAGGATTTTCCACGTATTTTCGTATTTTCGGATGCCAGTCGTATCAGTTCGTCGATCGATATTTTTGGAGCAGGCGCTCAAAAAAATTCTCAAGATTCCGTGGAAACAGCTGTTTGCAAATTGACTATCGTGAAAAAAAATAATATTTAATATCTTGTTGAGCTTGTGATCCTCAGCGGTGAGGACCTTGTTTAACGGATGAGCCTGCCATCAAGGGAGCACGACAGGGCTTGTTAAGGCAGGCCCAGTATTCATTGGCATAGTGGGGTTCTCGGAGTCTTGGTGTTTTGAATACCATTCTGTGGAACGAGTGCGGTGGCATGGTTGGAATTATTGCGGGGAGGGAGTAATTGCTTTTCCCATCTAACAGCGATCCTGATTGGATGGGGGTAAATTCTGGGCATTTTCGCAATGACCAATTGTTGTCCCTCTTCCAAGCGCCGGTGACTAAACAGGACAACCCAACTATTGATTCGCCCATTCAAAACCGCCTCTCATGAAGTGTTATTACCATCTTACTCGAACTATTCTGAGTGAAGTTCTCTAACGGGTCGAGTAACAAAAATAACAGCACTTGTAGAGGTGGTTTCAAAGAGCTTGGGGAAGTCTCCACGGCTATGAGTACACCATAAGTGCTTAAGGTGTCCCAAACAGGTTGTATGTCCCGTAGATTTGTGATATACCATGGAAACTATCGTGCCAATTGTTCCACCTTAAAGATCATCTCACGAAGTCGCACCGTGGGGCTGTCCAGATTGTGAAGATTATCAACAGACACACGGCGTATTAAAATAGCAGAGCTGAGATGTCGCAGGAGCTCAGCATCCCCGTCCAGCTTCTCGTTCGCTTACCTAGGTAGTCCTATGTATCCAGTCGTGCGGAGCAGCGACACTACAACGTTCGGGGAATTTAGTGGTTGAGGATGTATTTTGACATGCACATCGGGGAAAAGCCCACAACAGCCGTGGGTGGGGGGGAGGGGGGCGGCCCGAGCTTCAAGAGCCTCACGATGCCTTTGATAAGAACTGGAGCCGCTGATCCTGAGCAGGAGAGAATTTCAATAAGGGCGGACCATTGTCAATTTTGTTTTCCTTCCATTTCCAGAACGTGACCTGCTGAGTATTCCCATACTGAGGGTACACACTCTATCTTCAGTTCTGAGCCGTGCGTATCCCACCACCACCACCTTCAATAACCTACATATGTAGGAGTGGAATAGTGCAGTGCAGGCTGCTTGCTGTAGCTCGGCTGGCAGTGCATGGCCCAAACCAGTGCCTTGCAATTCGCCGCTATCACCTTCACCACTGTCGTCCGTTTTGCCATGTCATATTTTCATTTGCTGGCTGCACTCCACACCGTCTTGACTTGCAGAAACATGGCCGAACCAATCCCTCCTCAACTCGTGGTCGTTCTGTAGTGAGCTGCAGTCTGCATGAAGCACTAGTGTTAGTGCGGTACCTACTGGTGCCCTCTTTTCCTACTCTGCTGCCAAACAAAATGTTAGATATAAGAAATGCCCTGCGACTCTCGTCTGAAGTTGAATTCTGCCTCGAACAACGCGAATCTCAACCCAGTTCATCAGCTCAGAAATAAATTATCGCTCGGCTCCTGAAACGCTGCCCAAAACAACTCTCGACTAAAAGTCAACAACCCAACTGGCAACGCTTTTTTTTTTTCTTACAGAAAAAACAAAACAAAACAAACAAGTTACCGCCGGCGGCTCCCAAGGCTTCCATAGCAACCGAAAGTCGACTATAGAGATCTTATATATATATACATCATTGGTCAGTGCCTGGCTATTTGAACTGTATATCAGGTCGTCCATATTCTAACATTTTTTTGCAGGGGGTTGCTCTCATCAGAGGCACCAAATAATCACGCTGGCGAAACGATATATTCCAGTAACAATGTCACACCCAACAACACCACCTAGCACAGCTGGGTACTCTTTTGTCTCCTACCCCACGGACTACATTTATGGCCCGGATCCCCGTAATCATGTCGTTTCTCAACCACAGCCGATCCAAGCAATTCAGATGCACCAAATTGAGCTTCCAGGAATCCAAACAGGGGCCCCCACTTATCAGCCATACTACGCATCAAATATCGCATATATGGCTCCTATGGGACAGCAGACGCCACCAAGTGGCCCAAGCCCTCTGCTTGCACACTCACATTTACCACCAAGTCCAATAATGCACCATCCCCATGGAAACCCACCTCCAACACCGCCAAGCCCAGACCGGTGCAGCGCGGATACGAAGGTTATGCGGCATATCCTGACTGCAATGACAAAAATGCAAAGCACCATGAAGGATTTAGCCGAGAGACAAGAACAAATCCTCGACCGAATGAGCTTGCTGGAGCAGCGAGGTAAGCTTATTACCCCAAACCTCAATTGCAAGCTATTTTTCAAAAGCTAACTCCGGCTCCAACACCCAGTCGGAAGAATTGATGAGGGTATCAGCACGTTATTGCAACAATCTGAGATTATTGTAGAAGATGGGAAGAATATCAGGGCTAGAGTTGATGACAATGATAGGTTAGTTGGTCTCTTTCTTTAGACATCTGATCGTTCTCGAGCTAACGGGTTCTGATCTTGATAGTCAAGATGCTTTCGAAAACAGACTGACAGCCTTGATGGACGGGGTTGTAGAGAAACTGATTGGTGGGATTGGTGATGAAATCAAAGACATCAAACGACTAGTGAAGGATACCGAGAAATACGTCCGAGTCGACCCCTTCAGCTGGAACGGCAAAATGGGACAACGCTACCGAGAAGCCATCAGTGTCGAAGGAGAAGAAGGTGATAAAGAAACCGGCTCATGATCTCTAAATCATTTCTTCTTCTGCATTTTCCTTTATCTATCATTCTTCTGCGGTTTTTTTTAGGGGCGGTAGCATATTTGGAGTGTACTCTTACAGGATTTCTTTGACGGTAAACTCGTTGGGTAGGCTTATTTGAATTTTTTTGTATCTATCTTTTTTTGGTCCTACCTTAACTCGCGGCTGGCTGGCTTGTTTTTCTTTTCTTTGTTAATTACTTTATTCCCCAGCTGTCCTGGCTACACTATTTCTCCTTCTTCTCTTCTGGCGTCTTTTGTTTCATAAGAGTTACTGTTGGTAACAGTACTGGGTGGTCCCTTTGCGATATTCAAAGAATTAATATTGCTTGAAACAACTTTTTTTTCTTTCTTCCCCGCGGCCGTTATCTTGGTGTTGCAAACTCTTTGTGTGGTCGGTCAGTTGCGATATCCCACAGAGAAGCATCTCAGATCATATTCTGTGTCAATCCCAAAGCAGACGACGCTACATGAACATGCGCAGCGGCAGATAACATCCAACCCATAGGAGCTTTTCACCTCATGGATCGATGCTCGATACCGAGCGTCGTGGCCCAATGCCTGAAACTGGATGACAGGTAAGTGATCCAAAGCCGTTGCAAAGCATCATATTAAGGCACCGATCCAATCGTGTCCCACAACTGGCCATGTAAAACAAAAACAAAAAACCCCACCGCAGAGCCTGAACAGCATATCCACCATATCAGCAGATGTAATGAATTTTTTTTTTGGAAGCTTCTAGTAATAATTGAGATTAAGACCCTCACGCAGCCTGCCATTGACTGGCCAGCGCTCTTGTTACTCCCGGCTGCGCTGTGCTGTGCTCCAACCAAACCGAATGAAAAAAAAACTTGCTCGGGCGATTTCATCATCACCACTCTCCCATGCGTAGAGTAGAGGAGGGAGGTATGTACCTAAGTAGGTAGCGTTCCCAAGGAATTGGCTGCCGCAAAAAGCAAAAATCCCGCTTTGTTTTGTTGTCGTGAGCTTGCCGATGTGGGGTAGGGTAGGTAGGAATCGTGCGAATCGAATCGAATTGGAGAAGGTTTCGTTTCTATTAGCTCTGGATGAATCACGTGGGGGGGTTCTTTGTGCGGGCTCAGACCCTAATTACCCGGCCTTTTGGCTGGATCGAGCCATTTTTGGTGATGCGGTGGGATCTGGCGCTGGTGGTCATTTGGACCTTTGGCTTTGTGGCGGAGTAGGGGCGGTTGGGAGCGGTCGATCGGTCCCATTGGTCGTTGTTGGGCTCACACACTTGTAGAGTGCTAATCATGCGTAGCCCTACATCTGATATGACGAATGTATGTACCGTTATTTCTTCGAGAAACCCACTATCTCCGCCTCGCCAGATCTTAATTCTGGGTGAGAAGAAGTGTGTATCTGCATGAATCCGTGAAGTTTGATTCGTCAATCCGCCCTGGTTCGGACTTACCACATCCAAATACGAGAATTAACGGTATGTACATACTTATATCTAGTTAGTCGTAACTACACTACTACTGAATGCGCAGAATTGCTACATACTACAGGGGGCCAGAAAGGACATGTAATGAATACTGTATTCGATTCCCCCAGTGCCGACACCGACCTTGAGTTCTAGTAGATCTGGGGGCTCGTGGGGGGGTTTTGGGGTAATGACCGGATCAATTGATTTAGGGTCCTCGACCTAGGTCACAGCTCATTACATTGACCAGTAGGGCCATCAGCACCGGTAATTCCCATTCATACATGTACATACCCTAGGCGCTTCATGGATTATCACTCGAGCCCAACTGCCCGCCGAATTGGGTTTTGTCACCGCCGGCGTGTAGGCATGCTAAAAGCTCCGGACAGTAGGAAGTGAAGTAAGTACATACATATACTTGCTTTTACCTACGCCCATTCCCATGTGGGTAGAGTAGGTACATCGGGGCCGTGGCAAGATTGAGAGTGGAGATATTGCCGAATACTGGGTTCCTGGTCTGAGGGAGGAGTGAGTACCCTATGTGGGCAGCCCTTTTTTTTTTTTTTTTTCTTTTATTCATTACGTGCGTGCAACCTCACGGTTATGGCACATGTGGGCAGCCCTTTCTTGTGACTGTTTCCGTCTCGAATACCGCACGGAGTAGCACATTGCGATATACCATATCGGTTTCACCCCCCATTTCCCGGCTGTGCTGGATAGGCTGGCTGTACATGTACCTGGACGTATGTAAATCACCGATTTGAAGCAAACCACACCAAAAAAAAAAAAAAGAAAATGGGCGAAATGAACGGCGCATTTTACACCTGCTGTATATAACCCACAACTTTAAGATATAACCCCCCAAGACCTGGTAATATACAAACCAACTGCTACAAAATTCATCTTGGAATCTTCATCTTGGAATCTAAAAATAATTATTTGGACAGCTGCAGAGATGGTAAAGCGTTTTACTTGGGTATTCTAAATTTGTATGGGGTCTTGGCAAAATCTAAAATCTCAGATTTCAAAGCGGTACAGCCCCTGGAATATTTGATAAAAGAAGGTATAACTTGAAATATAAGCGCATTTATAGTACATATTTCAGCGTTGACAATTGTATGGTTTGGTTAAAGAAATTGGGAGCTGGGAAGGCTCTCCTTTTTGGTCGGTTTTGGTGTGTTTTGGGGTGATTTACGTCCAAGAACTGTACGTACGTACGTACATACCGGAGATACGTTGTTGTCCGTCACGCCATACATGTGTGTGGTCATGGCCGCAGCTGTTAAATATGTAATTGCTAAATTAAAGACACGAGCGATACACCGTTTTATTGGCCCAGCGGGCGCGGGCAGTTCAAAAGCACCATGCTCTAGGCCAGTGATAAGAGTGCGGAATGTCTTTTTCCATGATATTTTTTCTGGCAGTAGTATTTTGCTGGCACATGGTTGTATCAATCATCCGCTTATAGTTAAGGAGAGGCCCTTTGGGATGGATGGGTGAGGTGCGTCATGGGGCATCACTCGGGTGCTACTGGTCGTGAATTGTGGTAGATGTAGATGTATTAGGGTGTAGGCGGTGAGTATGGGATTGGTGTAGTAATAGCTTTCTGCTATGAGTAGATTATGGTATATGGGAATCTAGGGGAAGTAGGGGCTGTAATAAGTGGGAGTCCCGGAGACATGAGTAGCCGGAGAAACGCCAATTCATGCTGCGATACGGTTCTTCAGAAATGGAGTATGGGAATGGTTTGCTAGTGTTTACCGAATACCAATTCCTAATACTACATACTATAGGCCCCTAAGTATCGTTCTAGGGAGCTATAATACCCTAAGAGTTCTGTTGTATCCTATCAACACCTACAAAGTAGTCAAATGCCCGAGCCGGTCTCCCAAGTCCAGAAGAAAAATAGAGAAAAGAAAAGGATAAAAATAATAGTAAAAGGGGAAAAAGGGAAAGGGGAAAAAACGCCATTATAGTTACGCCCACTATGTAGTCCCGTCTCTTCACTCAAGATCGGCAACCTAGGACCTCCTTAGACTCCTGATCACCATATCCAGCTTCTCGGCCGCCTCCTCTCGCGCCTTGACAGCCTCTTGCCGTTGCGACTCCGCCTCTTTATACTCGTTCTCGAGATTCCTTAAGCGCTCCTGCTGCTCGTCCTCCGACACGCCGATGCCCGGCAGCGAGTTGATCAGGATCTCGATCTGCTTGGACTTGAAGATGAGGTCGCGGGCAAGCTCGACTTTGGCCGCTGTGAATTGCATGTGTGGTTAGTTTATGTATGGAAGGTGGGAATGTGCGCAGTGGGGGAGAGCATGGTACCGTCGAAGGTGGCTTTGTCGTCGATGACGGCTGTGGTAGAATGTTAGTGTTAGTTGGTTGATAGTGGTCGATAGTGGGGGGGGGATAAACCGTTCTCGTCAGTCACTTTGGCTTCGCCGCCGACGGGGACGGCGTCATGGTGGGTACCGATGTAGCGGAGGGCACTGAAGAGTTGGGTAGCCATCTATGTCGTGGGCGTTAGAGCTACACACGCGGTGTGTTGGGGGGGGGGGGGGTAAGGTACCTGGTCGATTGCGTCTTGAAGCTGGGAGAGACGGTCGGCCATTGCAGCTATTATTATATGTAGCTCTTGAGGTTGAGATTATGGAGTGGTGATGGTGGGAGTATGGTGTTGTTTGTAAATTATGTACGGTATGGTAGTTGTGTAGTTGTGGAACGACTTTACAGGGGTTGTTGATAGCAAACGATAACAAAACTTTAACTCTAACGCATACACCCCCGCCCCCACTACACTTCTATTCCCATCATCATCACCACCACTCTCCCCAATGGCGCAAAGACCCCCTTTAACACTCACCGCCGAGCTCGAGAAGCTCGAGCAGAGCATCACCTTGACTCTCCAAGGCAAGTTTGTACCAAATAACAACTCCCGTCCTCTCATCCCCCCCCCCCCAACTTCCCCCACAAACCCCCCCTTACTAACCTCCACCACCAGAGATCGACCACAACTTTAGCAAAACCCACCGCATCATCACAAACTCCATCCTCCCCATCGTCGAGCGCTACGCCAAAGAATCCACTGCAGTCTGGGAGGGCTCCAAGGTACTACCCTTCTTTCCAATGTGCTATATACTCGAATTGAAGAAGCGATCATTGACACCCCTTCCTTGGTACTAGTTCTGGAAACAATTCTTCGAAGCCTCCGCCAATGTCGCGCTTTCAAACTACGAAGAGGACGCGCAGCCACAGTACACCGACCCCACGACCGTCGTGGAGGGAACCACATTCGTCACCCATGACTCGTCGGCGTTTCCAGACTCGCTGGGAAATTACTCAAGGACCAGAGGTGAGCCCGCTGACGAGACTGTCACCACGACTGCGACGGCAGAGATACGTGGGGATTTGGGCAGCGGTGGCGACGATGATGACGACGATGATGATTATCTACTTGACGACTCGATGCTCGATTCACTGAACCTTACGGGGGCAATCACACACCACTCCACGCCCAAGCCCAAGAAGCCCGCGCCCCAACAGCAGCAAAGGCAGTGGGCAAATATCGAGTCTCCTTTCGACACTCTCAAGAAGGAGCTCGTGACAGCAGACCTTACCTACAACTTCCCCACCACCGCCGGCCCCGCCACTACCAACCACGGCTTCGACTCGGACTCTGACGACTCCGTGCTACCCCCCCCTTCCACACCCACCACGAACCGCAGCCGCCGCCCACCACCAAGTGCAAACCCAAAGACCCCCACCACAGGCGCAAACACGTTCACTTCTTCACCTTTCTTCCCACCGCCAACAACGGCGAGGAAGACGCCGGGGGCGACAGGAGACGCACTGCTACACAGGGTCCTCGATAAGAACTGGCGTGTTCAGGCCACACCACTCGGGAAGCCCCCTGCTACCAAGTACCGTACTGCCGTCGCCGCAACACCGCATAGCAGTCGGCGACTATTCGTCAAGGCGCTCCAGGACTCTGACGATGACTCTGACGATGACTCTGACGCCTCGCCGGAGAAGCCGACGCTGCACACAAAGCACATGTTCTCTCCTTCGCCGGTACGGGCCGCACATCTAAACCTCGGACCAAAGACTCCCACCACCGCTAAATCCAAGGGCAAGGGCAAAGGGAAGGCAGAGGCGGACCCCTGGGATGACGACGATGACGAGGAGGACGAGGATAACATCCTCGGCTACAGCCCACCGCAGACTATCCAGTTTTCGTTTCCACAGAGCAAGCTTCTGGCGACGCCGGCGAGGGAGGCGAGTCGGCGGATCGTGAAGGATATATTGGTAACTGCCGGGGCCGGCGGGGGACCAGGTGGAGGCGATAGTGCGAGCTTCTCGAGTCCGCCGTTTGTGAGTGGGCGTGGGGGGGAGAGGTGGGGAGAGGATGAGGATATTTTTTAATTTTGTGTTCTTCCCTGGGTTCTTTTCTTTTCTGGTAGTTATTTTCTTATTCTCGCTTTTTTATACCACTTTTTTTTTTGTAGCCTTTGTAGATATGTTAATTTGTGGGCCAGCTTCTTATTTTCCTTTTCTTTCTCTCTCTCTCTCTCCCTTTCTACTTGACTTTTATTAATGATTGGCTGGCAGTAATGATGTGAAGTATTATGGATGGATGGGATGGGTAATAGCGTAGCGCTCTTGTTCATGAGCAATCACTCGTAACTACTCTGTAGAACTTTTAGAGCTTAATATACATCATGCCTACATATTACACGGCGTCCGCGTGATAAAATGGGTTTACGCATATCCGTATGACCGTTTTCCCGGCCGGCTTTCGACATACATACATGTAGGGTGGGGCCGAACCCTTATCTTTAATCCCACAAAGGTCTACTATCCCAGCGCGCGGCTAGTTCCTCGGCAGCGGGGTGGGGAGTAGTGATGATGCGGCCCTAGATAGATATTGTACTCTAGGGAGGTTGATACGACCGCCTACGTTACTGATGACGGGGTATGTATGTACCGTACCGTCTACCTAGACCTAGCTCCTCGCACCCCCAGATGTAGCGTCACGGAGTATCACTCGATCACTCGATCACTCGATCACTCGATCACTCGATCACTCGATCACTCGATCACTCGATCACTCGATCACTCGATCACTCGATCACTCGATCACTCGTTCTCGGCGCCAAGGGATGGTATGTACCATAGATTTTACACCACGAGATGGGATGGGATAGGGGTGGAATATGGATGGTCTAATATTTATATTTATTTCTATGTCTACAGACGATAAGAAACAACGAAAATGCCCAAAGTACATGTAGTTGTTGGCGGCGGTGATTTGCAATACATGCATGCGAGCTACTACGATTCTAAATATTTTCTCGCACTCTTCACCCATTCATCAGCCACCAACCCCCAAAAACCAAAGAAAAGAAAGAAAAGAAAAGAAAAGAAAAAGGAAACTCACCTCCTGCAACACCCCCACCTGCCTATTCGCCTTTACAAACATCTCTCTATACATCTCTACACTACTCTGCACCATATCGCCCTTTGTCATGGCGCCGTCACAAACCCTCCTCATCATCTCCTCCATCTCCTTTCTCAAAAACGGCTTGCTCAGGCTATTCTCAAACCCAATCTTGTCATAGCCCTCCACCAACGCAATTCCAAGATTACTAGGTATGAATTCTAGCATCCCGCCCCGTCCTGCACCGCCGCCACCTCGTCCAGCAGCAGCAGCAGCGCCTCTTCCACCACGGCCTCGACCACGACCTCGTGTGGCGGGCTGAGGTTCGCCCTCATCGGCAGGGCTGGAGCGGCCTTTAGGCTGGGCAAAGACGTACTGGCGCTCCGTGATCTTTGCGATATGGTCTGCCATCGTCGCGTCCGTGCCGATTCCGTTCGCGTCCATCAGCGCAATCAACTCCGGCTCCGTCAAGTAGTTCGGCGCCGTCGTTTTCCCCTCCGTTATATTCGCCTCCTTGGGAATGAACCTCTCCCCTACCGTAAAGTTCGGGAGGATCTGCGAGCTCTCCCACTTGTCATAGGGATACACATCCAGATAATTGCGCTCCAGGACTACAAGGCCAGAGGCATGGAACTCCTCATCGCCGTATGCGATGTTGACGGTTGTAGACTGGCCGATGGCGTCCTCGGAGCAGCACGCTAGGAAGCGGCGCACGATGAATTCGTAGACTTTCCGTTCGTCCACGGAGGCGAGGGCGTGGGGGGCGACGAAGACGACAGGATGGATGGGGGGGTGGGCTTTGTCATTGTTCTTGCCGTTGCGGGGGGTGGAGAAGGACCCATTGAGGAGACTGTGGGTCAATGATCAGTATGCGGGTTTTATACTAACATTGTTTTTTTTTGGGGGGGGGAAAGAGATGCAGAAGGTTACCCTTGGGCGTATTGGCCCCAGTTTTCGGATTGTGTTTGTTTTTCTACCAGCGCGTGCAGGTCAATGGCTTTATCGAATTGATCGGTTTCAGTTCGGGGATAGCTTATGAAGCCGGAGGTATATAGCTTCTCTGCAATCTACAGACTGTTTGTTAGCTCAACTCGTCATACACAAATCAAGAATTCCACCCACCGTCATCATGACCTGCGAGGACAAACCAAGAAGCCTACTTCCCGACTTTTGGAGCTCTACAGTCGTCAATGGCAGTGGCTTCCTACCCATCCATAATCAGCGCCCTCTACTCAAGATCCACAGGGTATATATATGTGTGTATATATATAGATATATATAGATGTACCATTTTCGAGTCGGCTTTGTTATGACATTGGAGACGGTTGCATATTTAGCTATGAGGCATCTTTCAAACAGGATAACGGTGCTCATGCGGTCAAACAGCCTATTCCTATTCCAATTGAACGTGACATTTATATCATCCCGCTTATGCACGACCTTGATACCCCAGAATGGCTCCGGCACAAAGTTCTTGACTCGATTATACCTATCGACCACGAAGCCCAACGTCGGAAACTGGCACGATCCTACCCATTGTCAGTACTCTACCGTTTAAAGGTGTTTAGTATAATAAAAAAAAGAGAAAGAAAAAAAGAAATCAGCCATAGCCAACCAACCAACCCCCACCCAACCTACCATAGCTCACAATCTGCTCATTCCCCAAAATGTTCTTCAGCGACAGCGTCTGCCACCTCGTGAACGCCGCGCCGATCCTAAGGTCCAGCTCAATCCTACCCGACACCGCCTGCGCCTGTCTTTCATCCAGGTCCACCGGGTTCTGCGCAGCACGAAGTATATGCGCCCGTTCGATATTCGAGAACCTTGCTCTCTTGACCACGATCCGCGGGTTGACCTTTTGTGCCAGGTCACGCACCTCCGTGCCAATGTATTCGCCCTCGCGGTCACAGTCGGTCCAGATGAAGAGCATGGAGGCGCTGCGGGCTTCACGCGTGATGTTGGAGGCGACATCTTTCATTTTATCCTACAGAGCGTTAGCTCTGCCTGCTGGGAGGGGAGAGGAAGCGTACACCAATGACCTGCACCGTCCTTGCATCAAACAGACTGCCCGGAGCACAAGAATTCCATTTCCTATGAGTATCGTCGAAATCCCACTCGACCGTATGCCCAAGCACCGAAGTCATCGTCGCCGCACACTCGCCCCATGGCTCGGCGAAGCGGTATGTAAAGTCGTAGTTCTTGATATATTTATTCTGGCTGTTTCTCACCTATTCTTACGTCTCATCAGTGATTGTCTACACTCACTACACCCCCCACCTTCCCCCATATATAAGGCAACTAAGCAGGTATAGTATGATAGTATTTACATTCGTCCTGCCACCACTCAGATGCGCCGCAACCGCCTTCGCAATCGACGGCTTCTCGGCAATGCATAGGATCTTCCGTGCAGGCATAGATAGTGCTCTCGTCAAGTTCAAATCTAGACGGTGTGGAGATATGTCTCTATGGCGCAGGCGCAAGCGTGGGTGTAGTAGGTGCATTTGGTGGTTGGTCGCGGCGGGGAGACGTGACGTTGGCGTGTGCCGGGTTAGCACTGTCTCACTAATTTACGCGTGCACGTGCGAGCGAGTCACAGTATATCACTCGGTACTCCTTGTGGTCAGTATTGCGTAAACGGGATACCAGCTGTGTGCATGGGAAAAAGCACTACATGTGCATATCATAAGATCACTAGCCGTGGAATCTACTCCACAGGTATAATAGGCACGTAGCTGAAATCCACCTAACTGTCGGTACGAAGCGAGTCTGGTGCCAAAGCCCCACCCCCCACCCCCCCAAGTCCACATCCAGAAAACGAAATACTACGCAAGTCCTTCTCTCTATAGTTGTGTGCCTACTTGGGAGCACGCAGCTATGATGATATATACCAGTACGGTAACGAATCATAGTATATCACTCGCCTAATAGTGGGCCTTGGCTCAGCGGTTAAATAACAAAAGTAATGTAAGTTAAACTAACATCTAGGATATTGGAAATAACGCCCTTTAGTATAGAGAGACTACATAACATATAAGGTAAATATGCAAAGCCCTGTCTTAGTACACAATCCCTGAACAAACATATCATGGCTCCTTTTTCATAATCGGCATAGCGCAGCTAAGTAGGTATATAATAAACCCCCCACCCCCGCGCCCTCCGCTACCCCCTGACATTAATCACCTTTACCTCCGCTCCCCATAAAAGAAACAAGACGGCAAAGAAAGAAACAAGGGCAAGTAAATAAAAAAATAGCGAAAACCGTTCCAATTCCCATGCGATCGCGGTGGGGGAAGTAAACTAAGAATAGTTTTTTTTGACAAAGATGATGTGGGGGAGGGAACAAACAAAAAGAAAACGCCCTTTGTTCGCCCTCACACATACATAACCAATGAAACGACCAGAGGCGGGAAAAAAGTTACAAGAAGGTATCTAAAAAAAAAAAAAAAGAAAAAGAAAAAAAAAAAAAAAAGAGGAAAATGATTGAAATTTAAGACGCCAAATTGGAAATGGGTCCGGTTAAGGACCCCCAGACATTACAAGGAAAAAAAAAAAAAGATGCCAACTCAAAAGATAACCTCATTATGGTCAATAAGAAACTGGATGGCGTTGTTCTTTGCATGCATGTCGGTAATCTCACGCTCATCAGTTGTGTGTCGCAGTAGCGTTGGTGCGAAAACGACTGCCAGATTTCGCGTTGTCATAAGGTTCTCTTCCTTTCTTGCGGCAACCCTAAATGGTGTCAGCGAACTCTAGTGGATCAAAAGTGCATATAGTTATGAGGTCTTACCTTGCCAAGTGGAATATCACAAATTGTAAGCAATCCTTGTGGGTCGAAGGAAGCTCGTCAATCAGGTCCTTTATAATTTCTATTCGCTTCTCATCTTCAGGCTCATCTGTGGTAAAGTCAGTAACGGTGATCGATGAAAGGATTTTGCAAGGGCATACTTGTTGTGTCTACGAAACGCTCATAGATCTCATAAGTAAGGAGGGGATTTGGCAAGTTCCGGAAATACTGCTTAAGCACACTTGTCACACCGCAGATGTCGACATTGCTATCGAAGTGTGGGTCTTCACCCCTTTCAAATGCATCCTGAATTTGTCGCATTTGCGAGGCGCCTCCAGACTTTCTGTAAATTCCTTCAAAGTCCATTCCTCGGACTTCAACCTCCTGGATGCATTTCTGGACAACATTGGGTATTCGGTTACCCTCATATTCGGCTCGCTGTTCGAGTTCGGTACCAAAAAGTCCAACTGTGAACGTTAGTGGGACCAAAGCCTAGCCAATGAATAAGGGTTTGGGAGTACATACGAACGCCGTTGTCGCCCAGAGCATTGGTAGATCCAGACCCGCTTAAAGCATTGGAGCCGCTCTTGTTGTTCTTTGCCCAACCCTTTCTTGCGCCGAAAATCTTGGCACCGGGTGCATCTGGGGCCGCTACAGAGGTGACCTTTGAGAAATTACAAGAGTAAGCTCAAGCCTTCCAATAAATGAGGGCTTGTCTTTCCTGAGGTACAAACCTTGTTAAATCCTTTGCCGGCTCCCTTCATGATCGAAGCGCTTCCCTTTTTCCAGAACGTCTTTTTCGGCTGTGCACCATTCTTCAATGTTGTAACCTTCTGGGCTACAAGGACCTCAGCACCATCGCTGGCATGGAGCTGAGATTGTGAGGATTGCAATTGTTGGGTTGGTTGCTGTAACGGTTGCTGCTGGTAATCCTGGACAGCAATGGGAATTGAGATGCTCGACATTGACATTGATGCCGAAGAAGCATTAGCAGTTGGTGGTCGTTTTTCCTCCGACGAACCCTTCATGCTTTCTATAAGGTCCATAGGATTCCCAGTAAAAATTCCCAACCCATTCACCGGCGCTTTATTGGCCTTGAACTGACCTTGAATCCGTCTCGTTAGTTCGTTATTAAGATCGGCTAGCTGGGCGTTCTTCAAGTTAAGCTGTTCTGTATCCTGTATAGTCTGTTCGCGGGTATGGGAAAACATGTTGACCTCTTCAACTAATTGATCTCTTTGGGTCACAAGGCGTTGGATTTCTGTCTTTAAGGTTGCCTTTAAGTCCTCTAACTCTCGTGTTACACCTCGAATAAGATCAGACTTCAATTCTTCCATATTCAGCGGTTGCCTGTACATGTTTAGTAAGCGCCCATCCGTAAACATTCTAAAAGATACTGACCCGTCTTTAGCAGCATCGACCCGCTCTTTAATTACCATGAGCTCACGCAAAAAGGCTTCCCTTTCAGTTTCGAGCAAAGCAACAGTATTTCTTTTGTCAGTGATACTAGAATCCAAGGCCTTCGCGGTTCCCGCTTGCTGCATCCAGTTGTTAGTATGTTTTGGAATGACTTTGAAGGATTGATTAACCTACATTCAATTTAGCCTCGAGTTCGGCAACTCTTAACATCGTACGCCGAAGTTCTTGTTTGAGAACGATATTCTCTTCCTTAGGATCTAGTGATAAGACTGGGCTGATATCTGTATTATATGGAATGTATCCTGGATGACCTGCACTCGGTGACCTTGGCCACTTTGGCGATGAGCTAGTTCTAGCTGCCAAATCACTGAAACTTCGCCCATGTCTGACGGCGTTCGATACTCTTCGGAGAATTGAGGCTTGATCGCCTGCGCCAAAGACCCTTGCGATATCTTCATCTAGGCTCAAATCACTTACTGGGGATTTGAAGGGATGTGGCAGCATTGTTGATGATGAGAGATCATAATTTGTCATCAGACTCAGGTTGTCACTGCGAGTAGTAGCATGCGCAGTTGAAGGACGAGGATGGGACACAGATTTAGACAAGAAGGGAGGTAATTGTTGACTCGAGGAAGATAAAGGAGTGTCCTGATAACTGGCGCTGGGAACAATTGCTCCAGTATTGATCTTGATACCAGGCGGTCTAGATTCATTAACTCCCTGTGCATTGGAAATTGCAACCTCCGGCGACTCGGCAGCAGTTATGGCTGACGCATTAGAACCTGATGTGCCATGAGATCTCTGGGAACGGCCTGATGAAGAGTTTGAGTGAATAGGCGACTCGAACGACTTCTTGTGCACTGATGCCGGAGATGTCACGGGTGGCTTGTATGAATCTCCTCTAGGAGGTATTTCTGGGTGGACTGCTGGCACTGACATATCCAGGTCCAGTGGAGAAAACGAAATCGAGATCTCATGAGAAAGATCTTCATCTACAGACCTGATTGTTCCCACAGATCTTTTTCGCTCATTCGGCACCTCTCCAAGCTTGAAATTCTCTCGCTTCTCTGGAGAATTCTGGTTTTGGGAAATCATGGATTTTTGTGATGGTGCCTTAGTGCTCTCATTTTCCTTCGGGTAATACGTAGATGGGTTATAAGCTTCACTCGAAAGATACTCCTTCTCCAACCTCTCCCGGCCGGACTCATGCGACTTTCTTCCCAAATCTTGTCCATCCCCGCTGCCTGCATATTGGCGAGACCCTGCCTGACTCTGGGTATATGGACGTCTTACTTTATCAGCGTCCAAATGAATTGATGGTTCAGATATATTGCGTTCAAAAGAAGGGCGGGTATTGGCCAGTTGGTTTCGTCCTTGATCTCGTCCATGAAGATCCTGATAGATATTATATGAAGATGACCGGTTTGGTCTATAAGTCGTACTAGGCAAGGGATCTGGAGGCGGCGAAGGGTCTAAAACCACTGGAATAAATGAATATGGGTCATATGACCCGTTATTTGAATTATCTGCCGAGTGCTCCGAGACTTGAGAATTCTGTGAATATCGTTTATACGAGCGAGGGGTGGTACGAAGATGATTTTCTACATAAGGTCAGATCAAATCCTCCAACACTTTTGAGCTTCTTTTTCGTACCTGGAGGAACAAATCCTAGCGGTGACAGCTGATCAGGGGTGTGACCTGATCTTGAAGTTATAGTCCTGGTATTTGGCGGCCGCGGCCGGGGAGACAATTCCGTTGGAGTTACATGGCCATCCGAGGGAGAATCGTCCTCCACTGGCAAAGAAGGAAGGGATTTGTCCAATGAAAGCATTGGCGACGCTGCATTACTCCCCAATGTTGGAGTCTTTGTCGCTTTGTTGCGTTTTCGCCGTCGGGCCATGATAGTTTCGTGGCAGCTCATACAGAATATCCCTTGCGAAGTTCTGGCATATTTGAGATTCTCGATCTTCCGCTTGCAGTTTCGACATCTGAAACATCCCGCGCAAAACGCCTGGTCTCCTGTAAGAATTGCGAGGTCCTCAATTTTGTTCTGACAAGCTGCACAGCTGTATGTGCAGTTGTTACAAATCAAGGAGCCATCCCCCAGCAACAACAAGTTAGCATCCGAGTCCAGTAGCATGTCGCACTTGTTGCACCGAAAACAATCGATATGCCATCTATTCCCCGCTACGATGTTGTTAGCTAGGGATCACATATCCATGGTTGCAGAAGATTAGGGTTGGACAAAATGTACTTACATAGCTCGAAAGCTTTCCCCTCTTCTAGTATCTATTCGCCAGTTAGTAAGGGACGTTTTCAACATAGCAGTTGGTGGACCGTACATGTCCACATCCTTTGCACGGAAAACAAGAGTCTTCGTCCTCGGTGACTGGTGATTCAGGTTCATGATCGTGATCTGGGGATTCCATAACTGCTACAAATTGTTCGTCCTCCTGATATACCAGATTTCGTTAAGTCGCGGTATCCGGTCCGCAGCCACAATACTGGTAAGATGTATTTTCAGTTCCTCTACGGACAGGAACAGATTTCCAGCTGGTGTTCAGTCGTGTGAGTATTCTGAAGAGAGGGAGGGGGTGTTGGGGTGGAAAGTGAATTCGTAATACCGGGATCAACGGAGGATGAGCACACAAAGGGTGATTTGTGAATGTGAATGTATAGTGGAGGATACAGAAAACGTACAGTGATGAAACTGTAGCTTGGAGAACAATTTGGCCTGCCTGTGTCGTCCCCGGATTCCCGTCGTTGATGATGGCGGAGGAGATTGGAGATTGGTGTGGTGGTGGTCAGGGACGAGGACGGGGTTTCACGTAGAAAGCCGCGATGTCTATGTATCTGCTCAGCCGCCTACTTCTTCTTTTGGAGGTTGAGTGCGGGTTTTCCAGTCTAGTGGACCGACCACGGCTACAGCTACGGCTACAGGAGAGGGACAGGCTTCAAGCGCACTGGACAGGTGCGATTATGTGGAGCCTTACTTGTTCTTCGCCTTTCTCTCCCTGAGCAATGCAGCAGCAGCAGCAGCAGCAGCAGCAGCAGCAGCAGCTCTCGCTTGTGGGTGCAGTCTATGCAGTTGCCTTTGCTGTCGATGGCCGAATCAGATACATACGGCAGTGATACTTCGGTTGCTGTTAGGTATGTATGTTAGGTAGGTGTTCCTCTTCCTGTTGCTCTGTCCTGGCCTCTTTGGTTTTCTCCCCTGGACCGTGGGCTTTGTGGGCAGTAAAAAGTAAGAACTCTGTCCTAGGAGTCGGCTGATTGTATATTGTAGGGGTTTGAACTTTGGAAGGAAGTCTCTGTCGGTGAAGGAATGCTACACAAGGAAGTCTCTCCAGCCTTTCACCTTAACTCTGTACCTTCATCTTCTAACATCTAACACCATATAAACATGTTTATCGATAGAAGGGCAAAGCACGGTAATACATGTAGCTAATAAACCCCCCAGGATGGAACGTTTCCCATGCCCCTTTTTTTGCCCTGGTCCGCCGCCCTCATTGACTGATAGAAGAAGATCACCGCCCCTCTTATCAATAGCTAACCAAAATAACCCCTCTCTTTCCTCATGCTCCTCCGCAATGCACTCCCGCATTTCTGTTAAGGCATGATGGGTATTCTGTGCCTCACTTATCCACATTATCGATATCATGACCCCCATGTCCCCACATCCCCACCTGTGTGCCCGCGTGTGAGTGTACCTGAAATTTCCATTACCTGAGCTTTCAGGCTTGGTCATTGCTGGAGGTGAAATTAAGACGCTAGTGCGGAAGGACCATGAAGCGAGTTCGCAACACTAGCACGTTCCACCGTTCCACCGTTCCACCGTTCCACCGTTCCATGAATCCAGGGGCTTCTTCCATACTTACATGTAACTACTTGGCCCAACTAGACAGCCTTTTCGCGCAACCAGCGCCTAAACCTCGGTCAACCCACTTTGTATTGACGCGTCATTTGGAGGCACTGTACCTACATGTAAATATTGTCAAGGAAATGATTCTAATGGGGTAACACTGCAGTAAATATATAGGGCTTAGATTGCTATTTCCCATCCTGCGACTGTAAAACATAGATAAATGCCAAGCTTATTGTAACAGGTGTTCTGAGCCTCTGGTTTTTAGGTCATGGATGGTATCACGAAAGTGAATTTTCTGCCCCGTAGTACCTACACCAAATAACGCAACACGCGCCACGATCTGTGGATCTTCAAGGACCCCTCGATTCAAAACGCCCCCAATAGAAATAGAAATCACTACAAATAGCAATTAGTATATCTTTACCATCCGATATCTATCTTACAATTTGGTCACTATCGTTGTGGGCACGAAACCAGTCCCACATTCATGCCGTTACATAACACAAACCTTACCGTTACTGATCCGCAATATATATAATATATATTAAAGATCGACAAGTATAGAGATCAAGTGTTAAATTTCGGTTGGATGCATATCCGACTGTCAGAGATTCCACCATCCTGTTAAATCTCATCTGCCACATCTGACGAAACAACCATCGTTGTTTCAAATAAAGCATCCAAACAAACTCCAAACGTTTCCTGGGGTGATACAGAGAAAACTAGCAGCAGACCGACTAACAGTCGTAACAACGAATTCGCTCAGAAGCTTAAATACCTCTCATCTCACAGCTCAGTGGACCCATGGATTGTAGCCTAGACCTCACCACGTCTCATCGCACAAGAAACACACAACTAGCATTGACTACGTGCTCATAGTTTGCTCTTGACCAGGCGTAGGATTTATGTTCAGTGATATCTATACAACCCCAGTGGTTATGTCGATCAGGCATTCCCGGTTCTGAAGACAGCTTTGACAACGAAAATCATATATTACTAAATTTAATTATTAACCCTCATGCTCAGTCAACTTAACCTCTAGCCTTTATGATATACCAGCGTATATGAGCTAGGCACTAGGATATATAGCATAAATTTTTAGCTATTGAACTTACTATAGCAAAGTGGGCGGAGAATAGTACTATGGCAATACTATGGCATTCTATGCTGCGTGAAGATGGCATTTATGGGAAGTGCCGTATCATACCGGCGTTTGATTCCTGAAATACCGTAGCAATACCATAGCACTGCCGTAGCAATACCTAAGGCTTAAGTGACACGCTAATACATAACTTGTAGGTTATGCGGCGTGGAGGTCGCCAGTGCGGCCATGGCTTGCACCATCACCGTCACCATCATTCTCGCTCGCCACAACCATCACCACCACTCCCACCAGAACACATCACCAATGTGATGGACCGCGTCGTCTGACTCTGATTCATCACTATTTCATCTAATTAGAGCACAAGGGATCTACAAATCTAGGTATCTGAAACCCCCCCCCTCCCCAAGAAAAAAAAAAAAAAAAAGATTACAAGCCCATCCCTATACGATAGAATTGATGGAATTATTGATGAATTATTATCTAGTAATTTTTATCATGAAATGCTTCATCTACATAGATGATTGTTCGGGGTAGGGGATAAGTATCTTCCCACTCCAAGAACGCCGGGGTGCTGCCGCACTTTGAAAAGTAGTACACTATAACAACGTACTGTATAACAGCAGCGAGTTAAAATTTAGTCCCAGAAATATAACAGTTCAAAGGATAGATATTTCCTGCACTGTCGGAACCCCTGTATGTAGCACTACGGCATTTGCCAAATAACAGTATCACTACCATACTAATTCCCGTCCATTCTTTTTTTTTAGTACTATGTTTACATGTAAATAATTTCCTTGTTCTCCCCGCAAGACCTTCCCATGAGCTCTTTTCATGCCCGAATGTACTCAGACGTTCAGTAAAAGGCCGTGATCATGGCCATCTCTATCACGAGCTTTTACTGAACGCCTGAGTGTATGGCCGCGATACAAATTAGGCGTAATGATTGCCAAGACCAAGGTCAATGATACTAAACCCGGCCTCAATCCTCAGGAAAGAAAGTACCACGAAAGCTACATATTAAGGCCTCATAGTACTACATGTAGTGTTTACATATAGGACATAAGTACATGTAGATACATGTAAGTATTTAGTATTGTAGTAAGCGGGTGTAATCCTTGGCTACGCCATAGTTTATACTGCACGCGATCTTTCTGTGCCTAGAAACATGAATAGAGTGTTTTAGTTGATGCCAATTTTCATTTTTCCGCCATACATGCACTGCTGAAAAATGATAATTTTGTATGGCGAATTATGAACGACAGGGATCAACTAAAACACTCTAATGGTTTTACACATGCATTATTGCACCGTGAACTTATCAGCCCTACCTATTACAGTTCTTGCCTTTTTTTTCCCCCAAGGTGAAAGTGTGACAGTAACTTTGAGGACGTTTTTGCTTTTCTTTCCTTTTTCCTTTTCCCTTTTTCTTTCTTTCTTTCTTTCTTTCCTCCTCTTCTGCGCGGAGTCAACGTTCTGATGGCTGACCAACTCCTAACATGTTTCCAAGTAGTAGAATCTTTAACCTAGGGCCCGGAAACAGCGCATATGCACCTGATGGGTAGGAAGATTACACATGGAGCGATATGGCCAATATATGGAACGATATGGCCAATATATGGAACGATATACATTTTTCTGATAAAGACTACATGTAGCGCCCTAGCTGTGCCCATGCACAATTAATTACCTGATCTTCTCAAAGATAAGAAATGGCCTACTTAATAAAGGGCTTCGTGGCAGTATAATTCCTTTACTCGCTCTTACAACCCATAGCCGATACTTCAAAATCCTACAGCGTCTGAAAGGCATACATATTCGATAATACTTTTCTTTTCTTTTCTTTTCTTTTCTTTTCCATGAATACCTCCCCCTCCCCTCGCCTGAAGTACCTGAATTGTCAATTAGGGCCAACGTACCGCCAGCTAGGACTCCATTGAAAAGAAACCCCAGACACGGTTCGATACTACGTACCATAGACGATCACAACCTCCCGGACCAGCCCAGCAGCTCGAAAAAAATAATTTCATTTAATAACTATTCAAGATCGTATTTCTAAGTTCTGTGCACAATTGCAATTTCCTGTTGTTGGTTACTTCTTTGTGTAGGGTAGGTGCGTACGCGCGCAGCGCAATCAGAGATTACTAATTCGTATATCTCTTAGGGGTGGGTAGCAGCTGGTTGAATGATTACGTATACGCACTGGCACAGTCAGTCCTGGGGGGTCCCTTCTGAGCACGCAAACACCAGTCGTAAAGCCACCCATTATGTACACATCACCAGTCATCAAAGGAAGGGGGGAAGGAATCTTGTTGACAACCAAGTGGATGTGACTATTATACAAATCATATATAACCCCACATCATCAATGTTGCCGCAGGCTAACATTTCCGTATATTACCTTTCATCCTAGATACATACTATTTTCCACAGTACATACATGCACAAACGAATCAAAAAAAAAAAAAAAAAAAAAAAGATCGAATACGTGCCGTTGGAGTTTTCATCCCACTCATGAAATATCACTCGTTCACATCCCGGACATATTTTTAGTTTCACAACGCAAACCCAAACACCGCAACCTACATAAGTTGTCATTTCATAGCCGCCTTAGGTAACTGGCGACTGATTACTAGCTATAAAGCTCTTATTATTCGTAAATGATAGAAAGCTACCAACTTCAGTAGGAGCACGGACGAGGTCGTGAATTTGACAAATTTCATCCGTCTGAGTGACAGTGCGAACATAATGAATAAAAGAAAAAGAAAAAAGGAAAAGAAAAAGGAAAAAAAAGAATGACAGTGCGAACTATAGTCGAGTGATATTTCATGAACCAGGCGTTCAAGTATAACTCAACTCATATGTATTGAAGTTGGGATGTAATCGAGAGCTCTTTGGCGGCCTTTTATGGACCCGGATACACATGGTAACGTATTCCTGTAGGGTAGATTTCTTATCGCATGATTTGGAGGGTAATATGTAGTAGTGGATGCTGGAGGAGTTCGTATGGAAATGTATGTAGAACATAGAGCAAAATGATCCTTGCTTATTGGGGAATATCTTACAAACTAAACTCGGTTACTACCGCCAAAACAAAATAACTACATCTGCAGCCCGACACACAAATATAAAACGCGGCTCTTGTACACTGCTCTATCGCCCTTGTTTTCCAGGGAAATGATGAAACTCAAACATAAACTTTACAATATCCACGACAGTGTGAGAATGAATATGAAAAGGAGGGGTAGGAGGGGGGAGATAAAGAAAAAAGAGGATATTTTAAGTAAACCATCCCAAACCTTTTGAAAAGTAATCCAGAAAAGAAGGAGCATAGGAAATGTCCACGCCAAAACACATATTTTCATGTTGAGGCTAGGATGGTATCATAAAGACAAAGGGAATAAACGCAAATAAACAATCCCCACCCAAATACTTAGACGCCAAAAATAAAGGTTAAATAAGTAAGGGAAAACATAATGAAAAGTGGTATCAAATGTAAGGTGCGGCCACAGAAGAAGACCTTGACCTGGTATCGTTGACCTCCAATTTCGTCCAATCTTCACCGTCAAGCAACGGCCCCGGTATTCCATCCCAGCCGGAAAGCGAAGCGATAGACCCACTCCTCTGATGGTTTGCCAGGCGAGCATTTGAGCTCACGGCACTTCCAGGTGCTGATACCCCAGCAGATCCGGCATCAGATGATGTGGCCGAAGCCACAATGGAGGCCTTCCTATCTCCCTCGTAAAAGGCAGCTTCTGTTTCTTCTGTCAAGGGACCTGGTTCGCCATGTATAGACCCGCCCAAAACTCCCATGTCCACCGAAAGCCGGTTTCCTTGAGTAGTAGAACCAAGCGATCCGACAGGTGAAGTTTTTTGAAGGATGCGTTGTTCAAAGAACGGCGCATAATCTTCAAAGGAGTCTGATTTTGGGCGCGGGAGTGCGCCGTTGACTGGTTCGGCATCAACGCCATTTGCAACAAGAAAATTTGTCAACATATCTATCGCATCTCGAACGCCCCCTGCGTTATTCCTGGTATAAGTAAAAGAGACAGTCTGGTTTTTCGCATAACTTTCTTTCTTCTCAAAATTCATCTCAATTCCAAACTGTGTTCGCATAGGTTCAGCAACTTTGTGGTTGATCGTCTCTCCATTGATCAAATCTTCGAGTTTTTTCGATCTCGATAGTTGGATTTTATGAGATTCGGGGACGTGAGACTAAGATTATTAGATAAACCCACGAGGTTAGGAACACTGTTGTTTTAGAAGTAAACATACCAAGAATTCATGGACAGCTTGGGGGATTTGCCACTCAGGACCTTTAATTTTTACTACATCACTCGCTGATTCAGTACTCGGAAATATGGTCGAGCATCCCCATTTTGCCTCAAGGTCATCAAATATGTGACGTTGTGCCATCAGTGGTCGGTGGAGTAGCCGCGGTACAATAACGTTTTCCTCCACAATTTCGGCGTCTGCCTGTTGAACCATCTTCATAATTTCCGCCTTGACTAACTCCAGGTTTTTTGCATTCCTAGCCGGTGTCCTGCAGATAACATTGTCCACTTTAGAATCATCACACTCTATTCTTCCTGCAGAACCTCTTTCCATCGCGTTAGAAAACTTAACAAAGACCGAGTATTTTTTCATTATCCTTTGAATGTGCTGTCCGCCAATCCCTATGATCCGCTTGTGATAAGAATCTGGAACGTGAAAGGACACTGACGCCGGAAGCTCATGCTCGACCAGATGCAAGCCTAGCGCTGCTTGCTCGAAGTTGTTGGAGACAACGTCAATGAAAAAGTTGTATTCGTTAAAGGCATCGAAAACTATTTGTATTCCGGCTTGACTCATAATTTTATTGATTTTGCCGTTCTTCTTACCGGAAACAAACTCCTTGTGTTCGTTGGCGAGCTCAATTTTTACCCGCGTCTGAAAAGGGTACTGTTTGACGAGGCGCACTTCGCTGAGGATATGCATAGCAATCTTAACACTTTCGTCTACACCGCACATGTCAAATGATTGCTTATTGAAAGCAATATCCGCTCCACTGAATGCCGAAATGTCAGTGATCATTTTTCTGAGATCCTGCGGTGCCGGTAATGAAGTAAGTTCGCCATGCTGCATGTCCGGAGGGATCATCCACCAGGTAGCATTATAATACTGCCCACAAATAGCCATAATTGATCGGACCGTGCGCTCTATATTAAGGGTTTCTGTCCCTTGAATCCTCATGCAGACATCCTGCTGTCCCAACGAGCCGAGGCGCGGCAATTGGACATAAGTAGCATTCGCCTCCATGATCTTCTTGATATCATCCAAACGTTCAAGGAGAAGGTAATCAAGTTTTGTCATTGTAATAGAGACTTCTTTAACATAAAGTCTCAAGTTACGACGCTATAACAGTGGTCAGCGATCGTTTCTAGGACAAAAAATAAATATTTACCGTACCATATTGGCAAGAGACCTCTCGGCCTTGGCGATGTCTTCGCGGCAGCTACCTGTGATGAATACTTGGTCCGGATCTCGTAGGGTAGAAAGAGGGGGCCTGTAACCATAGATACGTGGGAATGGCGGAGGAAAGTAAATGGCCGTTCGAGTGTGAGATTCGATTTGTTTAATGTTTTTTCTTCCGCGGCCGCACATCAAGCTTTGTGTGGATAACTCGATCATTGTGGTATCCAACACATGGCCTAGCTAAAATAATAATAAAAAAAAAGGTGGAAAATGTAAATGAGATCGATATCGTGATATTGAAGGGCATTTCATATGCTTACCAGATCGTCAATGGCAACAAGGACTCTTGTTTTTGCATGCTCAACACTTTCATAGTCGCCGTAGATTTTTATTTGTAACCTATTGCTTTGGCTGGTGCTGTTCCCAAGGTCTGCCGCCGCAGCGGCGTCAGCGCTTACCCCGGGAGTCTTTAACAGAAAGATATCTGTTCCGGTAAAGATTGCCGTGTGTTCCAGATGAGAAATAAACTTTTCGTTGAGGGCGTTCTCTTCATCGTAGATTTGTTCACGATCAATGTTCACGTATGCTGTTCTCTACACAAAAAATCTTTATCACTAACTTATTCACGAGTCCCCAAGGTCCTCTGGCCAAACTTACTAGTGCGACTGGTGTGTTTTGCATTATTACGCCCCTGGCCCGCAGAACCGACTCTGGAGTACCGGATAACCATACATTTGTAATGATTCCTCTTTTAGTCTGTCGATAAGAACCGTGTTGAGGCTCTGATACCGTCAAAGCTGCCTCACACCTAAAGTCCGGGGAGTCGGATATCTCTTTACATAGCTTCCTCAGTCTGTCCACATTCGCCTGGTGTACTGGTAATGGGTATGTAGGGGTGTCGTTATCCTTGGGCCGCTCAACTGGCTGTATCCAGTTGTCTTTTGCCCCCGGACTTGCCGCAATTATGTCATCGGGGTCTGGCCCTGGTAATATGCTGAAGGGAATGCAAAAAGAGTAGCTAACGGGATTGGTTTCGTCCTTGGGTTTTATAGGACCTTTACTACTTGGCGAAAGACTAACTGGTGTGCCGTTGTCGAATACAGGTTTTGGTGGGAGCCCATGAATCGGTTGTTGTTGTTGGTGGTGGTGGTGGTGGTGTTGGTGATGGTGGTGATGCTGATGATGGTGGCCGTTGAACATCGTGAACAGCAATCTCTAACAAAAAGCACCCCCTATAGATAAAAGGGAGGATGGATCACCTTTGGCGTTGCAGAGGAATGTCAGGTTATTATACCGAATTTGTGGGACGTGACGGCGGTATTTATTTTCCTAAATTTGGGGTTCTCAACACCCAAGACTTTAGATAATGACGATGGGTGATGATGGGTGATGATAATGAACGAACAGTGACGATTGATAGCGAATTGGGGGAGGGTTGGTAGCTTTTGGACGACCACAACTGACACAAGGCGGGGCGACACGAGGAAGGGAATTTTTTTTTGAGGGGGGGGGGGGGGGGTGGTGGTGATGGAAAATAGTAAGGAAGCAAAAGCAGAAATTGGGACAAGCGAAGTGAAGGTCTTTTATTGGGAGGGGTACAAGTTGATGGTTGGTGGCAGATGGAAAAGCCCAAGGGAAGCAACGTTCGGAGAAGGAGAAATCGAAAGGGAGGGAAGGTGTGTTATTAAAACTTTGGCTAGTGTGAATAACTTTCTCCTTCGCTCGTTCGCCTCTTATGCACTTGGGTATGCTGTCTGATTTGGCTGGCCTATGTGTATCTGTTCGTTCCCATACAGATACTGCAGCAGTGAGTGAACGCGCTCGAGTCAGGCAAAAAAAAGCTAGTGTGAGCGAACACAATTATTTACAGCAGTCTTCTTGGGGGGTACAGCGTAGTGTGTAAGAAGTACATACATGCACGTATACATACACGTGCGTACGATACGTAGGAAGTAGATACATGTGTATGTACGGACAAGCCAAGGGCTCTTTCTGCTGATTGATCTTTTCTGTAACTCAAAGGATGTGGGGGAGGGGGGGGGGGAGGGGGTGTAAGACCGAGATGATAGAGGTATGACGGGAATTAGATATGGAAAAGCTAACACAAGATCTCGGAGATGGATGATCATGATCAGGGACCCTAAGACGACAAACTCTGGGGGCGATGTGTGTGCGTGAGGTGTAGTAAGAGAATAGAAGAAACTGGAGATCTGCAGTCGAATACCAAACGTGAAGCACAGGCCACCACCACCACCTTGAAGTTGATAAACACCATCCAAGTACCGATACATCTATTACTACATGTACCCTATTATATTAGTCCACCGTTACCACCCGTTACCACCCGTCACCACCACACGATTCAGCGTCACGGAAATCAAAAAATTGATGTAACGAGGGCAGGGGAAAGTGGATGGATGACATTGGACTGTAGCAATTTCGCCGGTTGCGACTTCTTTCTCTGTGTTACCGAGCCCAACGCAACGGCGGAACCTCCTGTAGCTATCATAAATTCTCTACTCTATGTATGTACCTACTTACACATATGTAACATATGCACTACTACTACAAGACTACTAGCCCCTCATGGGGTCTGGAATTCTGACGTTTCCGACTGAGCCGCACTTGGATAGACCTGCTGCTCAAATCGCCGCGTCTTGACTCCCGGCAACAGGCGACCTTTATCCCTAGTACATAAGTAGTAGTGGTGGAGTGGTAGTAGTGGAGTGGTAGTGGTGGAGTAGTAGTGGTGGAGTAGCAGGAGTAGGAGTAGTTGTTGTAGTAGTAACACTAGTAATTTTCCCAATGACATATGCGCACCTCGGACTTCCATAGTCGTGGAGATCACACGACGCCTACCAAAGAGTTTTCTCGAGCCTATGAGAAAGAATATTTACATGTACAGCGACCATACAATACTGAGCTTTTCTTTTTCTTTTTCCTTTTTTTCTTTTTGTCATCTATTCTACGGAGTAGAGGCATGCGTTCAGATATTCCCAGTGTTGTCCCAAAGGGCTAGGTGGTTTCCGTCGTCTATTGGGGCAGGTGTGGAAACGAAACGAGACGGTTGGCTTCACACAAGCTTCCAGCGGTTCCCGGCGGCTCTGTGTCAATCCCACGAGTATCCCATAGTCCGTTGCTTTTGAGTGCTGCCTATCATCCTAGTCGCTTGGACGGCCTGATCCATGCCCATAAAGAAACCCATAGGCAGCTATACCAGACCATGAGATATTGAATCATCGGTAGTTGCCGAATCTTCCAATCGCGGCCGCAAATTGTGGAGTTTTGATATCACGTGAATTTTTTAACAAAAAGTTTAGAAAATTATTTACAGGCATGCCCGGGAAACCTTAGGAAACGTTTACTTAATTATTATTTGTGGTCCCTAAAACCTAAAGAATTATGAAAGTAAATACGATATATTCAGCCATCACGTAGATATCAGTGACTACTACGTACTGTAGTGTACTCTAGCTGAGTCAACCAACATGCCCAACGCCCACTCCTACAGTGCAGTCTTTATGCTTTTAATAAGGGAGAAAAAGAAAAAAAAGAAAGAAAAAAAAGAAAAAGAAAAAAAAAAAAGTAACTCAATACTTCCCACCATATCTAGAGTCTCCGTACTCACTTCCAGAATAAGGATGTCTTGGTGGTGGTTGCATTTGCCCTGATTCTCTAACAAAACTTCCAGTAATTGGTAGAGGCTCTATGTACTGTTCTCTCGAATCGTCTCTTCGTCCTTCAGGTCTCACACTTTGTTGGCGGATTGTGGTATATTCTCTTTCCCCATAGCCTCTTGACATTTCTGGTCGTACACTGGCATGCCTCATGGGTACATACCCAACCCTCTCATCAGGCCTCACACTTGCGCGTCCACCATAATCTCGCTCTCTCTCATCGGGCCTGGCAAGGGATCGGTCATTATAATCACCCCTTTCACCAATAATTCGGGGATAATCTAGAATCTCCGTGGGTAGCCCGCCAGGCGCCCTTGAGGTCGCCCTGGATAGTGCCCGAGTGTATTCGGGCGGCGGCGGAGGATATCCAACCCCAATAATTGGGGGCGGCGGCAAAGATTGCCTTGCTGTTGAATAAGAATACTCTCTATCTCGGTAGCTTCTCACCTCCGCTTCCCGAGCCATAACACTGCTTTCTGGCCTTGGCAGTTCGTTGTAATGAACAGGAGCTTGGGGCTGGTAGTAAAGTGACCTTTCATCACCGTAAACCGGCCTTTCGCGGGGCGGTGCATAGGTATGCGCATATTCAGCAGCAGTATATATATCATTACCTCGCTGTTGAATGGCTGAGGGTAATTGGGGTACTGCTCTGCCATACGGATCGATATGAGGAGGACTTGGAGGCATCCTGCTATGTGGGCGATACTCTGCATGAACCGGCCGAGGGGATGTTCTCCTCCCACGCTCGGCAGGCGAGACAGAGCGACTTGAATGGCGAGGGTTTCGATATGGTCCTGAAGGTGAAGCAGATCTCCTCCCAACACGCGAGGGTTGACGTATGGGCACTGGTGGGGGCGGATACCTACGGTCATATTCATCATAGGGCGGCCGGGGAGGGTAAGTTGAGGTCACTGGAGGTACATACGCCGGTGTATAAGATCTACGCGCATAATCAATTTGCGGCGCAGGGGGATATGCATATAGGTCTATTTCCCTCTGCGAATAAGGGTCGTAGGTGCGATGAGTGGGTAAAAGAAGGGGGGCAGGTGGGGCAGGGTAATAACTAGTTTGAGGAGCATTTGGATATTCGTAGCGCGTTCGACCCGCCGTATCTGAATACTGCCCCCCCCAACGGCTTGGGGACCTCCCTCTATCAGGAGTTTGCACTCGAGTTGCCGGCTCTCGATAACCAGGGGAGGAAGGTTCGGGTTTGATATAGGGTGCTGGCGAAACTCGGCCTCTATAAGGGGCTTTCCCAACTTTTCTATATGGGCTTTCTGCGTCAACTTCGACTATCATTCTCTGTTCCTGAGATTCTACACGAGCCATATTCGCTGGGCGAACTGGCTGGGGTGCTGCAGGTGACCGAAGCTGACTCGTAGCAGAATAATGAGGACGTGCCGGCGGCGAGTAAACGCGTTCAGGAATTGTATCGCGCGATTTGTGAGATTTCGTTTCTGGATCTCCATGTCTTGAGGGTTTATTATGTTCTCGTGAAGCGGGCATTGCAGCTGGGCCTGTGGGCGGTTTTCGCAGAGCCTCGATTAAACTCTCTGGTTTCCCTTCCTGCCCTAGAACTCCTGCCCTCCTTGGTGCAGGTTCTCCCGTTTGTATGTCTATGTCTTCATTACCAGGACAAGCACTTCTCGTTGCCGACAGTCCGACCTTCTCCATTACCTCCTCCAAATTAAGATCTTCCTCATCCATGGTAACTTGTCTTTTCTCTTCTACCTGCCTCCTCAACTCCTTCTCTATTCGCTGCCTCTTGAGCTTTAATTCTGCATTTACCAAGACATCTGACTTTGACAACAAAATATTACTTATTTGGCTCTCTGTGATTTGGCCGGCAGAATCCATAGGCCAAACCTGCGATTGACTACGCGATACGCCAGAAGTGTAGTTCTTGTCGGTTGAGGTCCCAGATCCCGAGTTGGCGGGCTGCGCAGTTGATCTCAAAACTGATCCAGGTTGTGAAGCTGGCTTAAAACGAGGATGTTTTCCCGCATAAATTTCATCGCGCAGCTTGATGATTTTTTTATACTCCCGGATCTCGTGTTGAGTCTCGGCACTATTCGAGGCCATTTGAATGTCTGCAGCCATTCTTTTCAGCGGTAGGAAACGCCGCAGCAGCGGATAATAATCCTAGAAGCCCTGTGAGTAATTGCTCGCCTATCAAGGTTCTCTTGCTGGTTGTAAGTATTGTTGAGCCTGACAAGAAAGGAAGGGAGGAAGTAGAGGACAAACCATCGGAGTGACGAGACAATAATCAGATAACAACGCCAAGATACGGGGCGGATCAAGATTAGATCTAATCAAGGGCCCCTACATGATGTAGTTTCAGTTACGCTTCTCTGTACTCTAGATAAGAACTAACGACATGCATATGTGCTACATGCTGTCGACCCCACATTCTACAAAATGGATTGTTTTTCTGTTCACCATGGGCTGACAGTTGGTACCTTGCATTCACAACCATCACACTCAAGCAACCCCGTGACCCTTCATAGACTCTCACTCGGAAAATTCGAAGTACATACATGTATATATGTCCTGGTTACCCCCCTGCATTGTACAGTCGCTAAGTATCGAAACATGTTTGTGTAGAAAGCGGCCAGTAGTTCTAGATCCAAAACCAAGAGCTTAAATCTTCAACATACGCCAAACCAAAAGCCCCAACATATTGTAGGCGATGTCTATTACCATCTTCCCTAATATCCAGTAATATATACATATAGTCTCTAGTATTTGGGATTATAGGTGAGCTAATTGAAGTGCGATGACGTCGATTGGAATTTAATGCATGTATCGAGGGGAAGAAAAACAAAAAATTGGAGTTTGTGTCGGATGATTGTTAGGCGTGACTCGGGTATGTACTTGTTGGTATGAATTATGTTGAAAGCGATTTTGTACAACTACCCAGCGCTGCAGCGTTTATAGCGATAAAAGCTTTCATAATACCATCAAATCCATTACATCTCGCCTACACAAGATTAATTGGGTATGAATAGAGGAACTTGTTAGTGGGCCTTGTCCGGGATTGAGCGATCATAATCACAGCTGCGCATGCCCGGTAAAAGAGGGGAGGCATTATCGCCATGACATTCTAAGCCGACTCGAGGCCAAAAGTTATATTTTAACTACTTGAAGTGATTGTAGCTCACAAAGCAAAAAAAAAATAAAAAGTAAAAACAAAAATAAAAAATAAAAAATAAAAAATAAAAATAAGGCTGGTTTAGCATTGATTACTTTCAGAGCTTGGTGGAAATACTGAAGGGAATCAATATTCAAAGCAACCGGATATAATCTCTAAAGACTGCGCTACGGTGATATGGATGGTTTAAATTTGAATTACTTTAGTTATAATACATGGAAAAATCAAGAGAAAGATCGGGCAGGGCAGTTTAATATGAAACTACGAGGAAATTACGGAACGTGGAGAAAATCTCCAGCTTAGACACTTATTAGGAACACGCACCTCTAGAGCCCGATTGAGCGCAGAATTGCCTTGTTTAGCGCGTGGTGATCTCAGCTCAACGAAGTTCAGATTCTTAGCCCTAAGCTTCTTATAAATCCCTCCCAGATCCCACCATCCCTCCTTCTCTCCTTTCAACCTTCGACATAAAGGTGCATTTAGTTGAGTAACCCAACAACAACACCTACCCACACGAATACTCGTGCCTGCACCCTAGGACTTTGATTTTCGCTCCCGGTAACATCCAATCACATTTAAACTCAAAAGCATCAAAAACCGTACCCAATGCCGAAGACCACCCCCATATTATCCAACATTTCTGGCATGGGGGCCACAGTCGAGCTACAATCTGACGGTCGGTCATTTTCTAGAACATCCAAGGCCGTCAACAAATGTCATAGCAATAAAGCAATAGAATCTGGGGTTCAGTCCCTAGTATCTCCTGCAACAAAGTTTGATATTACCACTATCAATAACGGCTCGCAAGATGGAAACTCCGCTTCTGTTTCAATAAGACTTGCTATTAAGAGCTCGACGCATGATGGGACAAGTTTAATGGGAGATAGTGCTGCGCCTCAAGTCAGAACAGAACGAGGAAGTGGTGTTGATTTATTCAACACTGAGCCCAGACCTTCAGTACTGTACAAAGCTACGACATTTGGGGAAACCACTGGTAAAAGCATGGACCCGTTTGACACGGGATCGTCAATTCACAAAGATATTTCCGATATCAGCACCTCAAGAAGAAGAAGCTCTCGTATATCTAAAGCTCCTGCTCGATATGCAAATGCCGAAGCTTCCGTTCGTAGGTCCAGTATTGAAAAGAAAGACAGAACTTTTGAGGCCGCATGTGATAAAGAAGTTATGGGGTCAAGCGTCTCAGCTTCTTCCTCGCCGAGATACCCTATCGATCCCCGAGATACCGATGTTTCTCTCAAGGTCGAATCCGTAAGGAGATTTGCAGCTGAGCCCCATTTGCTGCATAAAGGGCCGGGGAGACCTCGGAAACGCCAAAAAGACGAAGAGCCTCTCGAAGAAACCGAAGCAGCTATTTCAGAGCCCTCTCACAAGAAAAGGATAAAGCTTGATTATGCAGCTGTCGAGGCTAATGCAGCGACCACGACTCCAAAACCAGCCTTAAAAAAGGCCTCAGAAACTAGTAATAAGCGCCACAAAATTCGTGGTCGCAGAAATTCCAATGTCGCCACCAAACCGGCCCGAAAAACCCGCGGCCATAGCTCCGCTAAAAACCTCGACCCCAATTTGTCCGATTCCTCAATCCAGCCGCCATCTACTGAGAGATCCAGCCCCCCAGACTGTGCTCCAAAGCTCAACTTCGCCAAGCTCGATATTGACTCGCTTCATTCGTTTGTTGGAGATGCGATGGGTCATTACGCAAGCCTTCCGAAGAAATTGGGCGATCCAAATGGGTTTAAAGCTCTCTACAGAACATTTTTTCCGAGCAGTAGCTACCAACACTACGCAAAAGTCCTAGAGCTTGAGGTGAGTGATTTAGATCTCAGGGAGGCGATGAGGGAGATTTGGGAGATGGTGAATGGTGGGGAAAATGACAAGGAGGTTATCTTGCATAGGCTAGGTTTATCATGGGCAAAGAAGGGAGCCCCAAGGAAGCTGTTGTGAAAATAACCATATGGTCAATTTACATTACACGAGATAATAAATGTCTCGAGAACCAAAATCTAGGTTCATTGTATAACACTTTCCAGATATTGATTGATTAGCCAATACACTCAATGCCATCCCTTCATCTGGTGGGCGAGTTTTCCGGCCCTACTGGTCTCATCAACCAACAGTACTTTAACCACAATAGATAACGAAGAATACAAATTGCTTTGGTTTATTTGGTCTATAATATACCGAATTAGCTGCAATCTATGGATCTAGCCTAAAAATTACCTTTGTGCGTAATTGTTTTGTCAGGCTAATCCATAAATTTTGTGTCGGCCAAACAGGCCCCTAGTAGACATAGTACTTGAATGATTGCAACTGCGTATACAAATCTCTTATGTCATTGGGCAAAACACCACGGGTGTCGGATACAAACTAAGGGTGTTTTTTTCCCTCTCGGGCTATTCGTTAGATCTACCGCTATATATGTGAAATTTATCTTATGCTCTGAGACTTTATATGAAAAATTGTATGCAATTATTAAAGGCCAGATCCCAATTCATCTGCTGTAAACACTCATGATCGATTTCGGCGAAGGAATCATAGATTATCACTCGGTTGCCCGCTTACCAAGGCGGCGCAAGTAAAACGCTTCGGGCAACTCAATGTTACAGTTATCTCAGTTGAAACCTAACGAACTGCTAATTTTACAGCTAATTAATTCAGATTCTGTACTCACAAATGCGTGACATCGACTTTATAAGGATCCCGTGACCATCTTTTCATAGGGGCTGCTTAGGCGGGCCAAATCACCTTAAAGTCTATCTGATGGCATTAAATTAGATAGACCCATGAGAGACATAAATATTTATTCTAAAACTCCCGATAATAAAAATTTGATCTGGGTTTGATGTCCTAGTTTACGGGCTGGTTCATATATACTTGAATACATCATTCATTCTTCTATATGAGAACTTGGAGATCACTCCAATATACTCGTTGCGCTGCCCGAGCCTAATTCCAATGGATGTAATTTTGCATTAAAATTATCAGAAAATCTAGAGGAGATGTTATCTATGCCCCAGGTTGTGGTACATGTAATCAAAAACCAAATACATCATCTACTACATGTAATTATAACCTATATAATTACTGGGATTAGAATAAAAGGAAAAGAGAATACATATATATATGTAATCATATACTAATGTGAGTTGAATTTATTCGATTAGATCCGTTTTCAAACAATTTAGGATATTGCTATTTCAATTGGAGTCAATCATTTACTTTCTGATATTATCATGAAACTAGACCTATAGTTTATAATATACTAGGTAAAAGCTGCTAAGAAAATAAGGGGGCGTCGAACATATGATATGCATCTAATGCTAAGGGTTACGGCCGGTGCCATGAGTTTTGGTCACTATAATATGTATACTCAAGAAAATACCTCCGATAGTAAGTTATACCCTGGCCATGGGTCACAGTTGCTGATTTGACCGCACTTAAGCTAGTAAATCTTCGTGACTAAATTTTTTGACTTGTAATGAGATCACTTTACTCAACCTCATGTTTTCTTCTCATATAAACAATGGCGGGATATGGAAATCAACCCAATTTGCCTCTGAGTATTGTCTCGCAATGAGCCGAATACATACCGATCGACCAGCTACAGTCGTGTCTATTCGGTACTTTTAACTGACTCTGGCCAATGGATATCTACGATGCAGGAAATACCCACGAGACTTGAGTTGCTAAGGTAGGCATCCTGAACCTAAGCTATCCGGTTCCTGGAATACCCCTTTAGCACATACTCGAAGAATCATCAAGAAAGCGTAGCAAGGCACATCCCTCATATCCCAAAGCGTAGTACTCCGATTCAAGGGATATTGCAGTATGCAGCGAATAATGCTGGTGTTTAGTGGTAATTGAAAGGACATGCTAGCCATCCATGATATGGTGGAGCTTCTTCCACCATATATTTCCAGCTTATAAGTCTGTAAAAGCACCAAAATCGACAGCTCTTCACACTTTGAATTTTTCTCCAATTTCTGGCCTTTTTTTTAGTGTGTTTTGGTGGTTATCCCTGGGCTGTTGAGACCCGTAGAATCCAGGACTTCCTATTAGGGCTGTGGGCTAAATTAAATTCACTTTCTGTGTCTACTGTCTTACTGAAATAGGAAGTTTTTGGATTCTGCGAGTCTCAACAGCTTAGAGGATACGTATTATCATAAATCCTATTATTATCAGTTACTATTCAGAACTGGAAGCAAATATCATATCACTTATCAATTACGGTAACCAGAGACAAGATTTTTTTTGGCCAATAAAGGTTGTTCTGGCTCGATCCCAGCTTTCCAACCGACCTTTTTGCTGGAAAGCTGAGATGGAGCAGCTGCAAACGCTTTTGTCGCCAACCAATCAAATCGTTCTAACTCTGGCTCCGGCCCGTGGTTGAACTAGGGTTTCCCAATAAAGCCCCCACATGCATGTAAAACAACCGCTAGCCGTTACGGGACCCCATCCCATTTGAGTAGGGTTGTGGTTACATCATTGAACAGCCTTGTGCAACGACATCCGTTTGCTGTTTGCTGGTATAAATCCACCCACAAATTCGTTCAACAATATCATCCATTAACCCAACCATACAACCTTCAAAATGACTCACGATACAGAAGATGAAAAGCCGGTTTTCTTTTTCGATATTGACAATTGTGTAAATACCCATGCGCGAATAGGTCCACCTTACAGAAAGCAGGGAATTCGCTGACTCCTCTTTACAATACAGCTTTACCCACGAAGCAAGAGGGTAGAATATGCAGCTCTATAGCTTAGCGCGCCCTGAAAACTAATCGATCAAGCCTTGCCTAGGTCCACGATATGATGAAAGAGCTAATCAACAAATATTTCCGCGAGCAGCTTAGTATGTGCCTCCGTCTATTATCAGGTGCAAAGCCCGAAATAATGACCGTTTATCTAGATCTCGACCGGGCTGATGCCACGGTTCTTCACGAATCATACTACAAGAACTATGGGTTGGCTCTCGAGGGTCTTGTGCGCCACCATAAGATTGACCCTCTTGAGTACAATCGACTAGTAGACGATGCCTTACCACTTGAGACCGTGCTACACCCTGATTTTGAGTTACGAAAGTTGATTCAAGACATTGACACGAGCAAGATCAAATTATGGCTGTTCACCAATGCATACGTTACTCACGGGAAAAGAGTTGTCAAGTTGTTAGGAATCGATGATTTGTTCGATGGTATCACGTACTGTAATTACGCGCGCGAGACGCTCATTTGCAAGCCTAAGTTTGAAATGTACGAGCAAGGTATACGACCCCACTCCGCGCTTTGTGGCTTCATAGCTGATATGGTCTGGGGCATTTAGCCATGAAGGATGCAGGCATAACTGACCGCTCCAAGTGCTATTTTGTGGACGATGCAGCCATAAATTGCAAAGCTGCTATCCGTTTTGGTTGGAAGAAAACAGTCCAAAAGTTGGAACCTGGTGATCCTGAGCCTGACCAGCCTGTAGCGCCTCACCATATCCGAAGCTTAGAAGAGTTAAGGAAGGTTTTTCCGGAAATATTCAGAAAGTAGTGTACGATACAAGAAAAAGTGGAGTTGTTAAAAACGCATGCGATAATTTATCATTTGAAAATATATTTAATAAGAAAGATACCCCCAATTTACACCTGGGTCATAATTTTGACTGAGGCCGGCCCGCCAATAGTAAACCCGTGGTCGTTTAGTAACGGGACACCCGCTGGTTATCGCCTAAATCTAAACTCCAACTAATGCGAAAACTGAGTACCACAAAAACACGAAAAATTGGCTATCTCCAGCCAGGGATCACCTCATGAACGATTGGTTGAAGTGTGTAGATCATGTCTTTTAATAGTAATTTTGATCTCATATGCACAGCCAATTTTTCGAGTTTTTGCGGTACTTTGGTAGGCTGATAGATACGCTCATGGGGTTATATGAGAAAAATTAAAGTTGTAATCTGTGAACATGTTGGGCTAAAAACCTCTGAAGGTGGGTGGGGGTTGGTTGCATTAGAGTACCGGGGGTTAACCATAAATACCGAGAATCAGATAAGATAAACGCACCTATTTCACAGCAAGATTCCTTTCGTATTTACCGTTAACACTCGGTACTTTAGTTGATCCCTGTCGTCATTTTTCAGCAGTGCATATATGGCAGAAAAATGAAAATTGATATCTATTGCCAAACTCACCAGAAGTTGCACCAAGACCATGATTTCACCGACAAGGGAAAATGATGTATGTACTGCCCCCAAAATGAGTTTTTTTTTTTTTTATTATTTACGTGCATGCAATCCCAAATTGGGTTTATTTTTAGTAGAAAAATACAAAATGGTATTTTAAGCCATTATAACCTTGAGAATTTATTCCTCATTTTAACAGGGGGTTTAAAAGATCGTTTTTGGTGTGTTTTGAGACTTGTCCCGTTACCAAACGACCGGAGATTTACCTAGGCCCCATTCAGACGCCACCAGACATCAGAGAGAAACTGGGACGGTAGCAATGTGTAGCGTTTTGGTCTCATTGAAATAATTACATTTATTGCAACACAACAACGTGCCAGCTGCTTCAAGACTGGTTTCCTCCAAAACTGCTGAAATATTCCGGATCGTGACAAGGCAAACCCCAAAAAACAAACCGGCGTTTTCTTTTGTGTGAAGCAACCACCAAAAACATAACGGAGTTTCGCGCTAGAATGGAATTTTCGGCGTTTTAGTGTGGTTGACAAATGGGCCCTTATTTATCTGCGATGGTTTACAGACGTTCTTCAACAATACGAATTATAAAGTTACTGTCTGGGCGGGCTATTATTAGGGTTTGTGCGCGCTAAGAAGCCAAACCCTCGCCTAACTGATAAATTAGTGGGTGTTTTGGTATAAGACCAAGGCATCCAATCCATGAACGATTGTTTGTTTTAGAGTTTAATAATATTATTGATCTTTTGGGAGAGAACTGCAATAGATCCCAAAACATCTCACTACATGTATTATTGATACTAGACCCCGAAATACCCGATATAATAAAATCATTATGCATAGCAGCGTAGTACATGAGTTTTTATATGCTGACACCAAATCGTCGTTTTCAGAGACAGAAAGAAAATAGATTAAATCACAAAATTTAGAATGAATAATGATATTTGATAAATATAATGAATGAAATAGGAAAGCTAAGACATTATTTTCTCGCTCCTGCCCTTCCCACCTGCCCTTCCCACCTCGTCCTCCCCCCCGGGCTTCGGTCATTACTCATGATCATGGAGCTCTAGATTAAAGGCAGTCATTTCATTTCTTCTCAAACATAGCTCTTCTCGCAGCAACTGACGATTTTGGGGCATCCGATGAATCTTCCTGCTGACTGAATCTTTTCGCACGCTCCGCGATAGAGCTCTTAATTCGTTCGGGCTTGAGAGATGGTTTTTCTGGGCTTGCGCTTCCGGATTCGTTTCTAATGTGACCAATGGACCTCAGGCTCGGCTCTTTTTCGGGGCTCATTCTCCCGGAATCGGTTCTCATATGACCCATCGACCTTAAAACAGAGTCCTTATCAGAGTTCATACTTCCGGACTCTGTCCTTGCATGCCTTATAGGTCTCAAAACAGGCTCCCGATCAAGGCCAATGGTCCCAGATTCAGATCTCACGTGTCCTACCGATCTCAAAACGCTGTTTTCGGAGCTCATACTTCCAGATTCTGTTCTTGCGTGCCTTATGGGCCTCAAAACAGGTTCTCTGACAGGGCTCAGACTTCCTGATTCGTTTCGCGTGTGTCTTGTCGGCTTGAAGGTAGGCTCTCCAGTATTGGTTATTGGAGACTCGTTTCTCATGAATCTCGTCGACCTTAGGGATTCTCCTGAGGTTTTCAAGCCAATCGTTGCGGATTCCGTCCCGGCACGGCTCAAGGGCTTGATAATGGGTTCCTGAGGAGAGTTATTTACAGATTCGCCTCTGATATGTCTACCAGCTCTGAGAGGCTCAGGTGACTTCGTCCGGGCAGAAGCCGACTCTATTGGAGCAGCGTTGTTGTAATCAGGGCCTTTTATGGGCTCCGGTGACACTCTCTCGGGCTTGGTGGAGCCAATGGCCGTCTCGAAAGTCGGGATAGAGCGTCTAACTGAAGCCGAGGGTATCTCGGGGGTCCCTCCTATAGTTGGTCCAAAAGGAGTCTGCGCAAGTCTTCCCGGTCTTGGGGGTCTCTCTACTTTATCCAAAACTGGCGAGGCTGGTGGAATAGGCTCAGGCACTACCCTTCTCTTCCGTATGACTAGTTTTGGGGATTCAACTTTTTCAACCGGTGATGCAAGGGACTGGGGGGGCTCGTTATTCGGCGGTGTTACTGCCTCCAGTGTTGGTCTGGGTGATTGAGTAGATTCGATACCCTTTGGCTCCGGCACTGGGGGCCAGGGGGTTTTGTCGACAGGAACTTCGGAGTTGCGGCCCGACCCATCTAAAAATTCATAAGGGACTTCTTTCTCAACAGCCGTGATATCACTTTTGGGTTCATCCTTCGCAGGTGTTGGGGGAGGTATATCTTCTTTCTTAATTGGTGGCGCGGACTCAGCTAGTGTTGGAAGAGGAGGAATAACTGTTTCGATTTCTTTTTCCTCGGCTGGTAGAACTGGTGCTACCAATGGTATATTGCTTTTGATTTCCGCCTCCTCGCCTGGCGAAGCTGGCTTCTTTGATAAGGGCGACAGGCTTTGCTCTTTCTCTTCCTCGACCGCCTTCGTTAGCGTCGGAGAAGGCATGTCTTCTTGCTCTCCTTCCCTCTCAACCGGCGGAGCCGGCTCTGCCGAGACTACCAAAGGTACATCTGTTTTTACGCTTTCCTTCTCAACTAGGGTTGGTTTCGCTGGTGCTGAAGGTAAAATATTTAACTTCGTCTCTTCCTGGGCTAATGAAACCGTATTTACGGGTACTGCGGGAGGCATGATCCCTTTCTTTTCCTCTGTTTCCACCGGTAGAGCTGGCAAGGCAGGCTCGATTTTATCTAGATTTGAGGGCGATGTCCCCTCGGTAGTGGGAATAGGTGAATTTTTGGGTTCTAGATTAGCAATTCCGAGTCCAACACCCGTCTCTTCATCTAAGCCCTTCGTTGTATCAGGGGAGAATCCACTGCCACTGTTCCTCTCAGGTGATATAACTGGTGAGTCAGGCCCACTAGATCCGGGTCTTGCTCTTGCATCAAAGATAGACTCCTCAAAAGATTTCTTTGGGGGATCGGGGGGAAGAGATTTCTCGTTTGTATCAATGGCCGGTTCAGGTGGAGGGCTGGTTATAGCGGGCCTAACAAAGGCTTTTTTCTTCTCCCCAGCCCAAGCCGCCCAAGACGAGAAATATGTCCCGGCACGGGTTACTGTTTCGGCCACTGGTGTCGCGGGAGTTGCTGTACTTGTAGTAGTAGCGGTTGCAATTGTAGCAGCATCAGATTCCGTAGCCAGTGGCCCTTCGCTGGTTGGGCTTGTGATGACCTCAGGGTTGGGTTGCGGGGTGACATCCTGAGATCTACGTTGCTCCCTAAATTTCTCCACATTCTTCGATAAGTTGCTGAATACTGTAGTAACATTGGTACGGCCCGAGGCTAAAGTTGTAGCGAGGACTTCACGGCCACGGTTAACTTTCTCATCTACTCCTAGTTCCCTCATTTGTCTAAAAGGTTAGCAAGGTAGTGAAGGCATGGTAACAAAATATACTCACTGCACGATTCGTCGTTGAACATCTTCCATGGTAAGACCGCCAGCCATGACATGCTTTGGTGGGACAAGATCAAACAACTCCGAGTCTTGTATGTAATGATTAGCTCGTGATAAATATTACATTTCCGGGCGAAATTACCTGTGAACCTTTGAAATATGCGAAAGTTCTCTGTCATTTTCCAATAATCCACCCAATCCATCTGAAAGTCGTATGCCGGGTCCCCCTCTATTGCAGGTCAGTGAATACCTTTTAAAACTACCTGAAGTCTGATTACTTACCAATATCTGGTAAAAATAAATTTTGATCCGATCCATGGTGCTTGTCCAAAAATAGATGGTATTTCACGGCCGATACCATGGAAAGAACATATTCCTCAAACTGAAGCCGGATATAATCTTCACTTCCAACGAAACCCATGGTCTTTGGTCTTGATGGATCTGCTTCATCCCAGGATTCCGTAACTGAGAATACTAAAGCATCTATCCATCTCCTATCGGCGGCCGAAAGTACTAGTGCAGCGCGTAGTGAGGGAGATGTCACATTGATGGAATTTTCATCGAGCTTTACGTGGCGTTAGCGGCGAATGTCTTAAATCATGATATGCATATCTCACATTTACAAGTATGTCCGAGTACCTATCTCTCTGTTGAAGTAAGAGGGAGTTTGTCGATCCAACAATATAGGATTTGGTACCAAAGTCCGCAAGGATATCAAGCTGCTGCAAGGGTGTATATGGCCCAAATAAAGCTCCTTTTCCGAAAATTTGCAGAGGGAAACCCATAAATTTCAGAACTTAAAAATTAGAGTTAGGGTTAACTTGCCAATAAGAGAAAGTAGAAGAGAATGAACTCACGGGATTGTCTGTCGCTGGTTTTAACAGACGTTGGCTTTCTTAACTTAGATTCATAACTATTGAGATCGGGGTCACTGCAATCTTCGAGATTTCGCAACAGCCCCGGGACAAGGGAAAGAAGTGAGAATTGTGTCATGCAAAGCCTTTCGCACCGTGAACCAAAGAATAGCATCTGTCGGTATTAGTTTTTTTAGTCCTGTTCGTATCATAATGGATATTACTTGGTACAACCTTAGGCTGCAAAAGGGCACACTTAAATAATACTAATGTCTGGTGCCGAAATTCATAAACCAATTCCCGAAGTGATAAGCCTATCACGTTAGTTTTCAGATATAATTAGAGGGGCACCTCTATGTCTTACCAACATACTGTTCGCGCCCATGTTCGATGTCTTTGAAAGCTTTTTTCAAGCTCTCTTGAAATTTCTATATCCCCAATGCTTAGAAACTAAATTAACCAAAAGAATCATGAAGTCCAGGGAGCAGCTTGCAGTTATAATATCCAAATCCTCAAAATTCCTAATATTTTATTACGTGAGTAAGAACCGTATAAATCGTTCCTAAAGCTTCGGTACCTTTGTGCGAACCAAGCTGTCGTTACAGCTGAGAGCTGTTGCTTCAAATGGCCAAAGAAAAACGTCGGACTATTCGCAATGACAACTACAGCCTTCTGAACCGTGGAACGTGTGACATCTGCAGGCCGATCTATGAGCTCATTCGAGTCTAGCTGTCTAGTGCAGGATATCCCGAACAAAGTTGTTGGCCCTGAAGCTGTTTCGTGCCTCAGGGTGAAGTACGAAAAGTCCTCTTCAGCAAAATGGGCCCCGTCGGCGAGTGCTAGAAAAGGGAGGAGCGGCCATTCTGATATATGATCTTCACTATCAACCCCGATCCAATGCTCAACTTCAGGTCCCCTAAACGAGTTTTGTTAGTTCAACTATGCTACTAGATTTGTTTGGTAGGCCAGCCGGAAAAGGGGTCAGGGAAAAACCTCGCGTGGTGAAACCCGATAATCGACACAATCGGGGTATATGGGGTCGTTGTGTTCATGAGATGAATTCTAATAGTAGGACTCTTGAAGGTTATTGCTAGGAAATTAAGTGACCTGACGATTAGAGCAGGGAGAGTTCTGCAAGGTCAGCTGAAGTGAGGGACGGAAGCTGTACACAACAGGGTATTCTACGTCATGGTTGAGGGATTGTTAGGGCACGGGCCATTGGCCACAAAAAGGCCTACGACAGAGCCACGAACTGTCTACAAGCCACGAGGCCGCCAGGGTATGCAAGTACCAAAGGAACTCGTTAATTGTTTATTTTCTCTAGTTTGATGTATCCGCGCCTACTCCGCGAGTCCATTCTATTGGGCGCCTTACTTGTCTAGACAGTAATAAATCTAGACAGTAATAAAGCAACATGAAAATGAGCAATCGCAAAATATTTTCCTACATCTTCTTTATTCGGCTGCGCGCTATGTATATTACCCATTCCCCACCCCTCTACCATTGAGTGCATGTTTTTTCAATCCCATTTCTCGTCCAGACGTGAATTATTTCGTAATTTCATCCATACATATCGATAATCGATATGCCGCCTCCCATAGCTGACATTCCCCTGGAACGCCGCAACATAACCTACCAAGAAAACAACGGAATGATTGAACGACACGCAAGAAGCATTGTAAGCGCCAAGAAGGTATAAAGTTAAAGTTAAAGCAGAGATACAGATTTGTATCGTGCATCGTAACATTAAACTGATTCAAATCAAGAATAGCAGGTTACTGGTTTTCTCACTGCTGGGCAGACCCGTCAACGTTATGGTAATCCAAAATTTCTGAGTACCTGTAGTTGCGTACGACCATGAGTGAGCTGAACAGAACCCAAAATTTTGGGGGGATGTATGGGCTTAGAAAGAATCTTACATCATAATCTTCCAGGTGTCTACGGGTAGATCTGCATCGTTAAAGGACCAATCGAATTTTTCGCCTGCCACTGGTTCATCGGTGGGATCGTGATAGGGCGCAAGATATTCGTGAGCAAGAGCTGCTTCAGCGGTGATCCGCTTTCTTGGATCAAATACTAGCATTTGCTCCAACAGATCGATTGCTGCCAGTCGTTAGATGATATGGAAACAAATATATTTGTAGCGAACGGTACGTACCTAGTGGATCGGCGTTCCTGAACTTCTGAGACAGGGGTTGTCTCTCCCTCTTTGGAAGCGACTGCACGAATCTCAAGGTCTACGGTCTATAAGCACTGAAGGTCTTGAGGAGGAATTGTGAACTCACATTCTCACTGCAGATGGTGTGGATAACATCATCCGGCGGAGTTCCAAGAAGTTCAGTAATGATAGAGAATTGGTTGACATGGTCCTTCCCTGGGAAAAGAGGCTTCCCCTCCAGCATCTCCGCAAAAATGCATCCTGCACTCCAGATATCAACCTCCACATCATATTTCTGCCACGTCAACATAATCTCTGGTGCACGATAGTATCGTGTGGAGACATAGCCGGTCATCTGTGGATCCTGGATCCTTGCTAACCCAAAGTCGCAGATCTTGAGGTCACAGTTCTCGTTTACCAAAATGTTACTTGGTTTTAAATCACGGTGGACAACCCCAGCAGAATGAACATATTTCAGGCCTCGCTAAAAATCGTCAACATTGGTGTTTACCCCGGGGAGGCGATTGGACATACGAGAATCTGATACAAAAAGTACTGAATGAATTGTTTCTCAAGTGGCCGTGAGGTTAATAATCTATGTAGGTCGGTCCCAAGAAGTTCGGTAACGAAGTATCTAATCGAAAATCAGTTAAGGAATTAAACCATAGGACCCGAAATGAATGTACGCACATATCCTCTAAGGGAGATATGAAGATGTCGCTCAGACTAATGACCTGCGAATTATTAGAAATAGTTCCTTTTTTTGTTGATTTCAGCGGGGTAGTGATCTATTCTACACACATTTTCGTGTCGTAGATGCTTAAGCAATTTAAGCTCTCGGTAAGTTCTTTTGGATAAAACCGGGGTGCTGAACGGCTTCATAATCTTCTTAATGGCAACAGCTTGACCTGTCAACTGATCTTTGGCAGAGCTTTTGCAAAGTAATCTCAGCGACCCGTTTTGACTAGGCATTTGAACGGAGATACTTACCATACAAGACCAAAAGCACCCATTCCTACAGGCTGTAAATCTGTATATCTGCACATTTTTAGTTATGAGAAGATAACAAGTATGGGGAGGGCGCATACCTGCTGGTTATCTCAAATGTAGTGCCAAAGATTTGGGCACGGACAAATTCAGCCATGTTGAAAGCCGATCAATCGATAGAGAGCAGATTTTTGAGTGGAGTAGATGTTGACAAAGGGAGGATGTATGTATGTGGTATGGCCGTGAAAGATGGATACCTATGTGGATGAATTTCACGAAACTAAAGACACAGAGGGGGGATGCGGCGAGGCGTCAAACTAAATAGTAGTCGCGTTTTCGTCGGATAGGAGCAGATCAACCAAAGAATCCAATGCACACTAGGGCCAAATAACCTTCGCAGTTATGTGGTCAAAAACCAAGATTTTCAGGGCTCTGTGGAACGAAATATGTATTTGTCTTCCAGACAGAGGAATGGGACAGCGAGGTGGCTCCCTTGAACTGTATGAGCTTGATCTTGCAGCGTCGCGTTCGCCTGGGCCCCTTTGGTGAAGAACGGCTTCTTTCCTTGGAGATCCTCTCACTCCTGACGATGAAATCACCGTGCAGCAACAGCAGGCGCGGGGTGAGAGCGGGGCTGATATCGGCTACTTCCCAACCAGAGCAAGCATAACCTCCACCTACCCTACCCACCTCTGTTGCTGCATACTGTTCATGTTTTCACCTGCTTTATTTCTGTGGCGCATGCTCAATTTCTTTCATTTTCTGTTGATATTCTCGGGATGGCCATAGAGCATGTATACCTTTATTTCTAAATTTTTCTATTTCTCGACGGTTGGTCAAGCTCTGCGAAAGTAGCAGGATCGCGGCACCAGCCTCGTGAGCGGCGTGAAAGATAATTGGCCGGATCAAACTACCGGTTTCCAAGTATTCATGAGTGGACTGCACAAGCAAAAGGACAAGGGCATCATCCTCTGCCCAGATTCCGTTTCCGCACAAACCTGATGGGAACCAGCGTCAGCCACAAACATCATTTACAAAATCCTGGTCCAAGCCAAGAAACAACACATTTTCGGATTTGTGCCTGATTCATGCTTTTTTTTTTTTTTTTAGAACTCCCCAGAGAATTGGCTAGACCCTGAGGATTTCTCAGAACATTAGGACGCGGGGCACTCCACATGAGGACCATGCAAAACCCACAGATTAGATTTCTCAGGTACAATTACAAGTAGGTATATCTATGTAAGCTTGGATCAGTACTTAAAACTTGAGGATTGGCTTTTTACCCATCGATTTATCAACTTCCTGTTTTTAAACCTTGGTCGGAATTGTAGCTGTATCCTGTGAAAAACGGAAGTAAGGCAGGGAACATGCTCGAACCCTTGAAACCACTCAATTAAACCACATCTTTTTAATAACATTAATCCTACAAATTCAAGCTTCAAACTTCAAAATGCTCTCATAGAAGAAATTGCACAAAATCCCAGCAGAAGTACAATCCGTTCCTTATTTTTTGAAGCACTCACGTCGGGAGACAACGATAGCGCTTTCTTCGAGGCGATGTAGGGTTGGGTTGGTAGGGGGGAAAGAGAGAGCCGAGACTGTGATACACACGGAACCAATAACCGGTCTCCTCCCAATGCCTAGCATCAGGCTTTGATAGACCGCAACTGTTGCATTAGTTTGCTGCAGATGACCTGTGTAGTATCAATTTGAGAACGAAAGTTCTACTATCGAGGTTTGTATACTTCAAATCCTTGATGATGGAGTGTCACCAAATATTGCGGTTTTAGGGAGCCTCTGTGCAATCCGATCTGAGCGTACATGAAATTGGCGAGGTTTAAAGGACGGAAACCATGGCCGGCCGTGGTTCTTGCGGGTCGCCGGGTTATTAAAATTGAAATTGCTTAGGAAAGCCTTTCCATCTCTTGGAATCAATTATAAAGGACGTTAAGAAATATTTCTGTAGCGAAGTCATGAGCATAAAAGAAGGTTTTATCTGTCATGAGGTGCTTACCATACTTGGGTGAATAGTAGGCATATGTGGACATAATCGATTAGGGAGCGTTAGCGTTTTAGGAACGCAGCAATGGCAACAATTTCTTTTAGAGGACAAAAAACGAACAAAACAAAATTTCAACAGAAAACAGAACCTTCCAGATGCAGGCGTGAAAGTATTTAAATAAGTGATGAGCGGGAGTTCTCTTCAATTATCATGGTATCATGGCCATTATAATGACAAATTTTAAAGTATCATGTAGGTCCCTGTTTGGAGAAAACGTGAAGGTCCTGCCGCTTGACGTCATAAATCAAGTAGGCATGTTTACCTTGATAGTATGTAGACGACCTCCCTAGCCACTCGGACACCCCCTCACTCGGACAGTCAATCATGATTGGTTGAAAAGAGGTACTGAAGCCACTTAAAATGATGATCTATTCTTTTCTACGTTAACTGTCCGAGTGAGGGGGTGTCCGAATGGCTCTAGGTGTATCCCCACGTGACCGAGATTCCAGTCGGCATTGCTAGTATCGGCCTCTTCCAGTGGAATATCTACTAGTAATGCAGCGAAGAATATTGGTCACGTGGGGACTGTGAATGTCGACTATTACCATATGGGGCCCCACGTGACCAATATTCTTCGCTGCGTTCCTAGTAAGACGGTAAAGTAGAGGAGGGAAAGCCGGACCATATCGGAGGACGGGATTAGCTCCTCCGAAATTGTACCCTTGATAGATAATCAATAACCAAAGTAAAACCATTACCATTCCGGTTCTGGCGACCCCATTAGGACCCTAGATGCTGATCAGCTTTCCTTGCTTTCAGTTGTCTTTAACAAACAAGGTTTGCTCAGAGCCCCAAAACGCTGGAAGTGTCTCTCAAAGTACTCAAGTACCGTAACATGACAGAGCCAATTTGGAACAAGGTAGCTTTAGATGTCAAAACTATCAAAATTGCTATATATCGTTTTACGCAGGCAGTGGACAGGTTCCTATATACAAAGCAGTTATTTGAAAGGGCTCCTGGATAGAATTATATTGCATGACAAGTTACACTGGTAATTGGCCAAAGCTTAATATCCACCAATCAAATTAATTGCTTGCTGCTGCCGCATGCACGTTCAGATTTCCGAAATCTGAGGGCGATTCTGGGGGGGAGGGAGCCCGAACCCTTTTTAATTTTAGATATGGGAATCTAAAAGCGATTCCAAAAACTCAAGTCTAGTATAGGAATTAATCCAACGCATCTTGAAAATAAGAGACATCGTACTTAATTACAATAGCCACAGATCTCTGGAAGTCACCAGCTGTAGCTATAGCTATGGGTGCTGCACAGTTATAAACATAAATGCGTAAATATGCATATATATAGCGATATCCAGTAGAATAAAAAGAGAACGAGGAAAGGCGTGGATTCGCCTGAATTAATTAAATACGCCAGATATACGTTATTGGTACGTCGATATTCCATTCACATTGATGCTGCTGGTGGTGCTATAGCTGCGGTCTCCGCCTTTTAATATACATGTAGTACCAGTATATACATACATTGCAGTACTTACATGTTGTTAAACCATATAAGGATAAATTTATTTGGATATTCTAAACTTCTGTGTATCTAATTGCAAGAACTCATGATCATATCGAGCTTATAGATGTATGTAGATATTTACTATTTTAATTAAAGGGGGTATAAAATCAATATACTTACACATTAATTATATCCTCCACATGAGTTACTAATATTACTAGAAAAGAACGATACGCACATTAGTTACAGTTGATGTAGAAGTACACCGGCTGAAGTTTAAAGGTTTTACGTCTTCCTTGCTAAAGCACTGACGGTATTCCGCCCATATATTCTAATTTAGAGGTCCAAGGCACTGACAATGCCGGGACTACAAACATCTAATCAAGCGCTTCGATAATAGCTGTTTGTCAGGAAATTTACGTACAAACAGTTCTGATGATTTTGAAGATGAAGGGCATTATCTGGCCTTTGGAACTGGCAAGAAGGTGGGGGGGGGGGGCTGTGCTGCTTTAAGGTGGCCTGTGAAGGAGTGAAGTGACCATTAGGAAGTCCAGCACCGAATGGCGACATACCTAGGGGATTTCTCGGGAATCGAGAATCGCGATACCGGGACATCTGGCACATGGTTCAATAGATTAGTTGCGGTGGTTACCGATACTCGCGTCTCGCGTGGGATATCTTGGCAAGCGATTTGGGTCTGGGCACGTAGTGGTACATACTCGCGAGAAGATTCAAAGGAAGTACCTACATGTTAGTCTCGTGCCCATACCCTACGGACAGCTTGCTTGCTGTTTTAACCTAGAGTACCTACATGTATGATATACTTTCATCTGCAATTCATAGTGTATCTACTCATACGTAAGTACATGTAGGTTCTACGAGTGCAGGGGTAAGTGAGAAGGCACAACACTGCTACCTACATGATGTATTTACATTGTGCGCATATCATGTATGTGTATCCATGTAGTAGTGCGCCGGGCACCATATCTGCTAGGGGTAACCTCAAGCTGTCCGTAGGGGTTGGTTACGAGACTAGGGTAACCTATATGTCCAAAGTCACCTGTCCGCTTCAGTTCTCTGGCATTGGGACACTACATGTACCTACATGTACATACCTAGATGTACATATGGGGCCCTTTTTAACCTTCTGATTAGAGTGTCTAAGTTTACTGTGTTAAGACGATCATCATCAAAGGGAATTCATTTGAATTTAGGCTAGAAACCCAAAAAAAATAGATACATGTATGGTCTTTGCACAGCCGAAATTCCACAAATTATAAGCTAAGACATGAAGGCGAAGTTGGGACCGGAAACCCTTCTCCACGTCCCAGGAAGCTCCTTGATAGTTTAGAAACATTACCCTCACGATGTTAGGAGGTCTAATTCTAGAGGTGTGAGAGAATATCTCCGTAACAAAGCTACAACTTTCATAAGGATTCTGAACAGTGACGATTGTTGGCTGTCAGTTTTATGTTTGTCAGCGCCGATCTTTCCTCTTTTAGCTCCACACCAAACCCCAGGGGCTGGCAAGCAGCCGGCTGGTCCTTGCCCAGGCCAGACTGAGATGAACAAATGGGATTGCTGGAATTTTTGTAACTGGTCTGCTCCTCTGGACTCTTTACAGTCAGTACTGTACCTATCTGCTCGAAGGTGCTTCATGAATACGCGTAAGTAACTCCCTCCAACGCCTTACCCTTGAATTAGTCAAGTGCTTACGGCACCGCGTATTTGGGTTGTTGAGCTTCTGAGGCTGAGGAAGTGTGGGTTGTGCTGGAGAAGCAGTACATTTTTGCTCGGCTCAGAAAATAACTGTATGTGCCGGCGGATGTGGTTTTTGTTTGGTTGTCCCCATATACTTACTGACTCTGCCCGCGACACGAGTAGCGACTGTGCATGTGTTTCTATTGTTCAGTCACTTCATATCCTCATTCTCCCTTTTCCTACCTCTCTCCCCCCACAAGCTCCGTGTTCCTGGGCATCTCGCCCCGTCGCCCCGCCCCCCACAGTTGATTTGATCAAATTAAGCAAGAGCACCACCGTACTGTGTAGGTAAGAGAACGGTACCGGTAAAATCGCCTTTCACGCAACTGAGCTCTACATACCTGCAACCCCCCAGGACCTTGCCGAGAGCCTCTTCTTCTCCCAAACCTCATCATCGTCACTAACGACACCATCCTTCACATTGAGTACCTCATTCCGTGGTCTCTCTGCTGAACACCCCTTCCTAAATCAAACGACACCCACCGTCGTACCTTTCTCTTCCCCCTCCCAACTAGCACTCAGCGGTCAGGCTGAAGGAGTGAGTAAGTGACCGAGCGAGTTATCAGCAAGTAGCGAGCAAGTGATTGGCTGAGTGACTGAGTGACTTTGAGTACACTAGAGGGTGATCATCCTCCACTCCTCTTGCTCCTGCTCCTGTTGCCTAGACCCCTTGCCTTTCCCTTTCTTCTCCACTCCAGCACTCCCATTCTCACCCACACTTGTACTCGTCCTGTTAGCCAGCAACGGCGGCATCGCAAGCAATTCGAACCCAATCGAATTCTCCGCGCCGCCCGCCGTCTGGCACCCACACCACCCAACCTTCAGCCCTGCGACTTGCCAACCACAGTCGATATCCCTCGCTTCGTTCTTTGCAGCATAGGGCGCACAGACTCCTCCGCACGCCGAAAACCTCGCGGCTGACTATCAACCTTATACCTCGCACCTTACTTATTGACTGCCAGGCTGCCCCTATCCTCCCTTCGTGTGGTGTTGGCGTCGATCGTGGGTGGTCTTGAGTCTACCGGCAATCACCTTCGACAACTGTTGTTGGGCGGGAAAACATCGAGATAGGACGACACGACTGGATTCACTTGACATTTACAGCGCATCCCTGCTAACTCAGAACAAAACTCCGAATCACGCTGTGGACCCAAGCTTTGCTCAAGCATCAACCCTTCACCCCCTCTCATCAACTGGCCCTGTTTCACCGATTTCTACTAACAACGCTCAACCGTGTTTCTCTACCCAGCGAGTATTTATCATTTACAGTTTGGTGTTTAGCATCATCTCCACGACCGCAACGAAACACACAACACACAACCTTTCGTTTCCACCCGATCAGCTCAATATTACCTCAAAAAACCTTATTTCTTAGTGCTGTGGAAGATTTCTTGAATATCAGCTCGCGGTTTACTGTGGGATCACCAAACCAAACCGGAACCACCACTTTAGTCAACTTCTTTTCGGCCCTCGGCTCTCTTTCGGCTGGACCGTGTTCTCAATAATCGCTATCATCTTTATTTTTACTCTTGCTACGACATAATTTCACGACCACAAATAACCTTTATTTAATATAGTTTACACGACCTGCGCTCTATTTTAGTTGCGTAACAAGCGCTTGTGCTGTCCATATTTCCAGCATTTAATACTGTTTCTATAATACATACAACGATGGGTATGTGTTTTTCGAGTGAAAGCGACGAAAGTCGTACCAGTGCTCAGATTGATAAGAAGATTGAAGAGGATTCGAGGAGGTTAAGGAGGGAATGCAAGATCCTCTTGCTAGGTAATTTTTGAAGGACCTATCTACTTTTAATTCTCTCTAACCTTGCCCTAGGCTCTGGTGAGAGTGGGAAGTCTACAATCGTCAAGCAGATGAAGATTATTCATCAGAACGGCTATACGCTTGAAGAACTTGCGATGTATCGTCTCACGATCTATAAGAATCTGGTTGACTGTGCAAAGGCCTTGGTAATGGCTTTACGGCAATTCGAAATCGAACCTTCGACGCCTACTAATAAGGTGGGATTGCGATTCTGAGACAAAAGAGAAAAGTATTGATTATTTTTCTAGGAATATGCCGATTTTATTGTCGAGTTCCAAGTTGATCCTGATCCAAACACCCCCTTAGATCCTAGACTTGCTGCCGCTGTTGTTTCACTATGGAAAGACCCTTGCATACCCAAGGTAATGGCACATCAAAACGAGTTTTACTTAATGGATTCTGCGCCCTAGTAGGTCACTTAATATTGTTCCTTATATGGTATCGAAATAGGCGCTTACCGGGATTTACCAGCTTCTTCGAGGAGGCAAATAGAATAGGTCACAGAGATTATATACCGACAGAACCGGATGTGCTACGGGCACGAACTAAAACAACTGGCATCTACGAGACAAGATTTTCGATGGGCCAATTAAGCATACAGTAGGGCAACTCCTGATAGGTAGCTAATCAGGTCGGACTAAGAAGCTAATCGCCTCCTAGTATGTTTGATGTCGGCGGTCAAAGGAGCGAGCGGAAAAAATGGATACACTGTTTTGAAACCGTCACTTCCATCATATTTTGTGTTGCGCTGAGCGAGTACGATCAAGTGTTGCTGGAAGAATCGAATCAGGTAAAATACTAGTATCAATAAAGCAATATCTAGCTTCAAAGTTTCTAATTATGTGTAGAATCGGATGATGGAAAGTTTAGTTCTATTTGATTCCGTCGTCAATAGTCGATGGTTCGTCCGCACAAGTATTATTCTGTTCCTAAACAAGGTGGACTTGTTTAAGCAAAAGCTGGCTCGGAGCCCGCTCTCAGGTTACTTTCCTGATTACTCTGGAGGTAATGATGTGACCAGGGCCGCCAAATATCTACTTTGGCGATTTAATCAAGTCAACCGTGCCCATCTTAATTTATATCCTCAGTACGAGCCATCCTTTCCTGTTTTAGATATGGCTAATTTTGCTAATACAGAATATGCAGCCTTACCCAAGCAACTGATACATCGAATATCCGCTTAGTATTTGCTGCAGTCAAGGAGACGATATTACAGAACGCACTAAAGGAATCAGGCATATTATGACCTGCATTCGAGATAGGTGGCGATCATTAATAAATCCGATGATCCCTTGTACAAAATATTTTGCTTATTAGTTGCCGGTATTGCTTTTTTGTTTCTTTTGTTTCTTTTGCTTCCTTTTTTTTTTTTTTTTTTTTTTTTTTTGCTTTTCTGGCTTTTTGTTTCGGCTTCTCACTTGGAATCGGCTGTTCCGGGTAGTTCGGTTTGAAAAAGGGAGGCATCGTGTCACATCTCGAAAAAAGGGATTGCTTTTATTTCCTTAAGAGCATTGCTACTTTTTGACGGGTAGCTGTTGAATTACTTGGTTCTCTTTTCTTTTCTTTTTCTTTCTTTTCGTTTCCCCTTTCTCTCTTTCTTTTTCGGTATGGGTACAAAGCACGGGAGCATCTTGTGTGAATTGGTTCGCGTGGTTTGTCAAGCATCGGAGTTCAGGCGAGAGTCTTTCAACACTCGCAATTGTGTATAGTCCTTTCGTAGTCCTTTTATTCCTTTCCCGTTTTGCGTTTCTTGGCCCTCCTATTTATTGCTTTTATCCTTCCTTTTAACGTATAAGGGATGATGGGTGTGAAGATGTAATTGGAACCGGTTACTCCGTCTCCCGATATTGCTTTCTCCGGTGCGGCAATTGTGCGTTATCTTTTCTTGCATCGTCATTCACTTCTCACCAAATCTCGCGGGGGGTGGGAGGGGTGTATCTTTTCTGATCCCATTTTCCCGCTGCCAGGATAACATAGAACTATGCTCGGGCAGATCCCGCACTGCCGGTACGCCGTGAAGATTGGAGGAGGAAATTTTCGAAAGGTGGGATTTGCAGCTCTTGTATGCAAAGCCATGGATGGAGGCAGAATCGATGGCATGGGCATAAAGTGCGATGCTGTTTCCTTATTCTTCCGATGCAATTCTTTTTTTTTTTTTTTTTTTCCCTCCCTTTGTAGTTGGAATAGCTACGTGGTGGTGGGTGCAGAATATCGATATGACAGCTTTCTATAGGAGACGGTATGTAACAGATTCTGACCCCTCTTGCACTGTGTTACCCCGCGTATTATTTTAGGTTGTGTACTTGCGCAGTCCTTATCGCTAGTAAACGTATCAAGCCCCAGAAGCTGCCTTGATTTTCTTTTTTGGGCCTGTTACCCCACCGGTTGTTTGTGCTCAAGGTTGTTTCCACCCCACCAGTACTGCACCCCACCATCTCCATCGACACAACGCATACGATGTTGCTTTTGGGATCGGTGTGTAGGTGCATTACTGGAGTTTCGTCCGAGTTTTACGTGCTGGTTGCCTGCGTGAGGGTCCGTCTCTTCCCCTCACTCGATGGTGGGGGAGCCCTGGAAATGTCCGTGCAGAGATCAAGTTATGGTAGCTTTGGCCAACAAATAGTACATGAATAAAGCTGCTGCCCACTCCGCTCGCGTTGTAGTTCAACTCTCTCTTTGTCCCCTCTTTTGAGCTCGGCCCTTCTCCTCAACCATTACTTATAGAGTTGGTCCTTCCATCCCTCTTCTTCTCACTCATCATTCATCTTTCATCGTCCTTCTATCGATTGTCACTCCCACTGTAATATTACCTTCGTAGTTGAAGCAATTGCAATGTCCGCACCTCCAATCTCGAGCCCTCCAGCTCCTGGTGTTGTCGAACCCCATTTTCGTCCAAAGCATCGAAGAACCCATACTGGGTTTGGCGTTCGTGAGATCAAGGCCGTCGAAGCCAGCATCCCGCAACCTTTGAGAGAAACGTAAGCTATTTATTATCCAATAAATAAAACAGCTTTATTCTCCTACTAACCTATAATCTTTAGTTGGCGTAAACTTGTGAGATCTTATCACTGAATCTACTCCTAAATATATTGGACGTATTCTAACCTACTTAGGCCGCTACTGAATTCACAGGGAAGGAGGAGTTCCAGGTTTGTACCCTTTCTTTAGTAAACTCGTGATGACACGCGCTAATTATCACCATAGCGAGAAGTTGTTCGACATGTAGAGACCACCTTGGCCCGTTCGATGTATAACTGTGATGATTTGGCAGCCTATTCTGGCACAGCTCTTGCTGTCCGTGATAAGCTCGTAGTTTCCTGGAATAAAACCCAGCAACATCAAACACTCCAGGACCAAAAGCGAGTCTATTACCTTTCTCTTGAGTTCCTTATGGGGAGAACTCTTGACAATTCCTTGCTGAATACAGGAATCAAGGATACTGCCAGAGAGGGCGTTGGTGAGCTTGGTTTTAGAATTGAAGATGTTATCGATAAAGAACATGATGCCGCTCTTGGAAATGGTGGCCTTGGAAGGTTGGCGGCCTGTTTCTTGGATTCACTTGCGACCTTGAACTACCCAGCCTGGGGTTACGGTTTGAGATACCGCTACGGAATCTTCAAGCAGGAGATTGTGGACGGCTATCAAGTTGAGGTTCCAGACTACTGGCTGGATTTCAACCCTTGGGAATTTCCGCGTCCTGATGTTTGTGTTGACATCATGTTCTACGGCTATGTGACCAAGGTCTGGTAGGTTTATTATGCGCTATCCGCTTTTCTTTCAGAATCGATCATTGACACCTTACCTCAGCGACGACGATGGCAAGATTTCCCACGTCTGGGAGGGAGGCGAAATAGTTCAAGCCATTGCGTACGATGTTCCAATCCCCGGATACGAAACTGCTACAACCAATAATCTTCGTTTATGGTCCTCAAAGCCATCGAGCGGCGAGTTTGACTTCCAGAAGTTCAATTCGGGTGACTATGAAGGCTCTATCCGTGAGCAACAAAGAGCCGAGACAATTTCTGCAGTGCTGTACCCCAACGACAACATTTCTGCTGGTAAAGAACTCAGACTCAAACAGCAATATTTCTGGGTTGCAGCCTCGTTGCACGATATCGTAAGACGGTTCAAGAAATCACACCGCCCTTGGAAGGAATTCCCAGACCAAGTTGCCATCCAGCTCAACGATACCCATCCAACCCTGGCTATTGTTGAATTACAGAGAATTTTTATTGATATTGAGGGGCTCCATTGGGATCAAGCCTGGAGTATTGTCACCCGCACCTTTGGCTACACCAACCACACTGTTCTCCCCGAAGCACTTGAAAAATGGTCGGTTCCTCTTTTCCAGAGCCTTCTCCCACGCCATCTCCAGATTATCTACGAGATCAACCTTTACTTCCTTCAGGGAGTTGAAAAGAAATTCCCCAAGGTTAGTTGGAAATACTCTTTATATTCTCCTGTGTTACATTAATTAAATCACTTCTGACATCTAATAGGATCGCGACATGCTGCAACGTGTTTCTATCATAGAAGAGAGCCAGCCTCAAGTAATCCGAATGGCTTACCTCGCGATTATTGGCTCGCATAAGGTTAATGGTGTTGCTGAGCTGCACTCTGATCTTATCAAAGCCACGATCTTCAAAGATTTCATTGCTGTTTTTGGCCCTGATAAGTTCACAAACGTCACAAACGGTATCACTCCTCGTCGTTGGCTTCATCAAGCAAACCCCAAGCTTTCGGATCTCATCGCAAGTAAGTTGGGCGGGTACGATTTCTTGAAGGATTTGAACCTTCTCAAAGGGCTTGAAAGTTATGTCGATGATAAGGAATTCCGCAAGGAGGTAAGTTTTCTTCATTAAACACCAGAAGCGTCATTGACTGACACAAATCAGTGGATGGAGATCAAGCTAGCCGCAAAGATAAAGCTTGCGAAATACATCAGGGACACTACTCAGATAGCAGTCAACCCCCATTCACTGTTCGACATTCAAGTTAAGAGGATACACGAGGTAAGCAATATCATGGTGTTATTTTGAGTTCATCTAATTTTTTTGTTTAGTACAAACGTCAACAAATGAACATTTTCGGTGTTATTCATCGGTACCTGAGACTCAAAGAGATGAAGCCTGAGGAGCGCAAAAAACAAGTACCCAGAGCCTCTATCTTCGGTGGAAAGGCTGCTCCGGGCTATTGGATGGTAATAATGTTCAATTTACGCTTGAAATTCTTAAGCTAACATTTAGCAGGCAAAAACTATCATTCGTCTCATTACCGCTGTCGGTGAAGTCGTGAATAATGATAAGGAAATTGACGATCTTCTGAAGGTTGTTTTCATCGAAGATTACAACGTCAGTAAGGCAGAGATTATTATTCCGGCCTCCGACATTAGTGAACACATTTCTACCGCAGGAACCGAAGCTAGCGGAACCAGTATGATATAAACCCTAGATCTATCATTTGACTCTGCTTCTAATCTTGTCTAGGTAATATGAAGTTTGTCCTGAATGGCGGTTTGATTATTGGAACGTGCGACGGTGCCAACGTAAGTCTTGATCTATAATTCTCCAAGCAAAAAGAAAAAAAAAAGAAAAAAAGAAAAAAAGAAAAAAAAAAGGGGGACCTCGTAATCAATCATTGACATCTCTTTCACAGATCGAAATCACACGCGAGATTGGAGAAGACAATATCTTCTTGCTCGGCCACTTGGCAGAGGTCCGTATTTCAAAAGGACATTGATATCAATGCTTGCTAATAAATTAATTCTAGGATGTTGAGGAACTTCGCCATCAACACCGCTTTGGAAAGGTCGAGATGGATCCCCAACTCCGATTGGTCTGCGACGCAATTGAAGCCGGGAAATTCGGCGACCCAAACATCTACGGTGGCTTAATTTCAGCTCTTACAACCGGCTGTGATTACTACCTTGTTAGCGATGATTTCTCCAGTTATCTTGCCACCCAAGATTTGGTCGATACAACATTCAAGGACAAAGAAGACTGGGCTACAAAATCCATCATGAGCGTCACGAACATGGGATTTTTTAGCGCCGATCGTGCTATTAACGAGTAAGTGCCTCTTAGTTGGTTTTGTAGTAGCTTTCGTTTACTAACATTATTTGATTTAGATATGCCGATACAATCTGGAACATTGAGCCAACCCCACAGAAGAAGTAAAAATCCCAGGTATATGGAGTTTTTGTTTTAGTAGTAGTAGTACCGATAGCTTTTAAAGTGTTGTCATTACCATTGTCCTTGGTGACAGGATTGGCACATATTGGAATTCAAAGCGAGCGTACTTAAATCCTGGAGTTTCTTTTTTATTGCTTTCCTTTTTTATTCTTTTTCTCTATGTTAAGTAAAGCGAAGCGATGAGTTGAGGTCACTAGATACCGGTAAATAAAGTTGATTCATGCAATAGTATGAAAAATCACCTATATGGTCGTCTATTGTATGTACAGTCGTTTACCGTCTCTTGACGAATACTGCCACTTGACGAACAAGGGTTGCAATTGTGGCAGCCAAGCTACGAGATTTACAGGTTTTTAAATTCTATTGGCCCAAAGTCCTTCTTCGTCAACTGGTAGTATTCGGCCAAAATTTTCTCAATAGGACGAGGTGGCCGCCATCCCAATCTTATCAACTTGCCTAGGTCCTACCCCCATCCTATTGATAAAAATTTGGCTAGTACGGGGGTAAGGGTAAGTCTGGCGACACCGGTAGTGATGTTGAGGCTTAGGGCCCGTTTGGCAGAAAAGGTGGAGTCGCCAATCAACACAGCAGTAAATAAACATTGGGGCCAGATTATATAGTCCAGGTGAGATCAGAAGGAAATTATAATCATCAGCCCTGAATTCTGAGTTGCGGACGTGTTGTAACGCCAGGTCATTACATCACTTTATAATTTAAGGACCCTCGGGTACATATTTATTGCTACATATGTTTTAGTTGCTACCTGGCCATTTAGAAATCTTGGGAATTGAGTGTTTTAGAAGTATAAACGTTTAGAGACTCGGTTTTGCGAAAGTCCTATTATTAGACATGAGTAAACGCTTATGTGGATTTACAAGACACACACTTCTGCGTGACACTTTTCTAATAGACCGGGTAACCCACAGAGGTTACCCGTGTGCCTATCTTAGTCATTTACCCATTGACGTCCATCCCGCGCTACCTAAGATAAGCTTCTCTCCTACAGGTATTCGTCCACTCATGGTGTTGTAGGACCAATTTTGCGCCATGAGTATCCCAGCTCTCCTCGATTACGTTCTGGAGGAAGTTTCCTTAGATGGAGAAGACGGTAATTTCATCCTGCTGCTATAACGCATTTATAACGCCTTTGCATTTCCGTTAGAGAGTGGCGTCTGAATAGCGAAAAAAAAAATTCACAAATCTTGAAACTGAAGTATTATTTGGGGGTCCTGGCCTTAAAAATTGAGCCTCAATACCCTTTTTGATTCCTTTTGTTATTCGGCTGCATATGATGCGGAGCTCGCCTCGTTCGACTCTCGTCATCGTCACTTTCATTTTTTCCTCCTTCCTAAGACTTCAGAAGAAAAATTCACTAATGCTGTCTTTAAATCTTTAAAAAAAATAGGGACAACGATCCACCGGTTATTTGCTTATGTTACCACCTTTTACGCCAAGAATCCTCAGCCAAAAACCGATATATGTTCACTAACATCCGATAGTACGCCAGAAGATGTGCCAAGCCTTCAAAAGCCTGACCCAATGGGGGCGACAATGTGGAATTTGCCTAACTTGGAAGAAGAATTCCAGGATTATATCTGGGATCTTTTGAGGATGGAAAAAGACTTTATTGTCGGGAAGAATAATGAAGGCCGCAACCTGACCCTTAAGGACATTGTAGATGATCTTAGGAGGGACAAAATCCCCAAGAAGAGTGGTGGTGAACTTGGGGAATCTGTCTTGAAAGACCAAGAAGGGTATGAGATGGTCCAGGACAAATGGAGGGTTTATGCTTCTGAAGAAAGGCGTTGGCGGGCACTCACGGGCCATGGGGTAGATCCTAAAAAGGCATCATCACCTGGGGACAAAAAAGCATTCATGAGTTAAGCTAATTAATCGATAGGTCCCCAACGCAATCTTCAAGTGCCTTGAGGTCATAGGCAAGCAACGTGAAATGGGCATAATTCAACCCGAATTGACAAGAGTGACCGGGCAAGATAAGAAATCAGTCCCTGTGCGGACCACGACGCTTAAAAATCAAGGATATATCGAAAAAAAGAGTGTCCTAGTAAAGAATCTCAATACTAGCAAGCTCACATTAGCACGATTTGCATTTCAACGAGATGTCAGACGAAACGCTCCCCCTCCACCGGAAAAGGACGTGAGAAAGAAAGGCAGGCGTCAGCTTGACAGAGAGGATGAAGGCCCAAATTTCGCTTGGACTGGCCCTACAATCGACACTGAGAAGCTTATCAAGGCTATTCTCTCCGAGCTAAAATTGGCAAAGAACCGAGTCTTGATGCATAGCGACCTAAAAAGGAAATTGGTATGTTGAAACTTAATGCCTTATGATAAATCTTAATGCTCATCGGGATATAGGGAATGGATAAATCCCGGTTTCATTGGCGTTCGTTCTCAAGAATTCTTCGGAAATTGGAGTCGCTGGGCGTGCTCAAACGGATCCGTGTCCCTCTTAAGCTCAACCGGAAGTACACCAAGAGGGAGGCAAACAAAGAGATAGCAATATCGGAGCAATGCCACGCACGATGCGTAAGATATTTGCGTGATATGGACGCTTATGATTGGCGCAAGGTTCTTACCGCCTTTTCAAAACGTGAGGTGAATATGGAGGATGAGGAAGGAGAAGGAGGAGGTCCCGCTGAGGCATCTGATGATGACATAGCAAAGGATAAAGACGCCGACGAATTAGATGATGATGCGGCGAAAGAGCTGGAGAATGTTGATGTTGACGCAGTAGGAGAGATTGATAGGGATACACCTCAGTGGCGTGCTGATAAGCCCTTGACAAATATAATCTTTGACATAGTAGAAAAGGCAGGAAAGGATGGAATTACGAGCATGGTATGGCCCATGAATTCGTTATTAATACAATTAACGTGTACTAATGACTCAACGTTTAATCAGGATCTAATGTCTAGAACCGTTGGACCTTTATATTATCGACCAATGGACCAGATCCTTCACCGAATGACTGACTTCCCCAGGCAATCTCAGCCTCCTCAGTACATGCACCTTGCTATAATTCGAGAGACTGGAATTACGGGCCGATCAACGCACTATAGGTATTTCAGTTTCCAGTGGCATCAACAATTAGTTTCCGAAGGATTAGCAACTGAGCCTTACGAGTCTGCTCTCAAGAAGAAGGGTGTGAAGCAAGGTTCTGTCGGGACCTCTTTTCAGAAGGCTGACGAGGTTGATATTGAGACGGATGAATATGGGTTTCCTATTTTGGATACATCTCGATTTTTAAGAAAGGATGGAACGGGCACTCTCAAAGAAAGCCAGTCGCAAGGTAAAAGAAAGGAGAATCTGAAAGTACTCACATCGCAATTCAACATCGTCAATGATAGTAAGGGCGGTAAAAGCATCGATTGGAAGAGCAATAGTAGGTGTATACATTCGAAATTTATGCACGGAATTATCTAACTTTAAATAGGTCGCGGAGCAGGAAGGCCACGAAAGAATGGTAAGGGGAGTTACATCTAGAGATAGGACGACATACACTGACTAATCGTGGAGATACAGCTGCCAAAAGCAGATTTAGCCAAGGGCCCGATCCCGTCTCTATTGAAAAAAGAGGGTCAGAAATTAAAAAGCCACTACTTCCCGAAACTGGCGATCAAGGGGAATTAGTCCCGACTGAATCTGGAAGCATAGAAGGTATATACGATATACAAGAGCCACCTGTTCTCAAGCGCCGGGGGCGCCCGCCGAAGAAACAAAAAACGGACAATGGCGAACCACCCGTAAAACGTCGTTATACAAAAAGGGCCTCGAAAAGTGCACTACCGGATGCGGTCGGGGACCAAGGCACGCCCATAGAAATCATGCGTCAGGATGAGCAGCCCGGTGACCTGTTGGCCCTGGCCGACTCTGTAGCTATGTGTACCTCCGGTGTATCCACGGCAAAGAAGAGGAAGGCCACAGTGAAACAAACACCAAACCGAAAATCGAAACGTATGAAAGAAGCGCTGCCTGACAAAAGCAGACCGACACCTAATATTAGCGGGGGCATCGTCATCGAGACTGCTAGAGAATTAGAGCCTTTTGTCGTGGATGCCGAACCTAATGACAAACTACTAATATTGAGCAGCTATCAGGAAGATATCCCTCCTGATATCTCTGTTAAAGACCGTGCCGACGTTTTTGCAGTTAATAACGAACAGGGAATCGAAGACAATGGGAACAAAATAGCCACGTTCGATGTCACAACCTCTGATGCCTCAGCTTCTATTATCCCTGCACCTGGTAGTTCAACTCTTGAAACTGCTTCAAAGCCTATTCACGTTATTAACGGGGTGGCTGTAGAGGAAGAAAAATTAGACGTCGAGGGGAATGAATCCTACGGTTCTATTGGCGGAATGCTGGCCCTGGCTCGCCAACAAGTCGTTCTTGATCTCATAAAAGAGCATGGGGGTGTTTTCCCTGGAGGAAATGAGCTTCGTTACGCTTTTGATAAGAAATATCGCCAGAAGAATCCAAAAGCCGGACTTTGTGATCGGCGTTTAATCCGAGGAATAGTTCAATCGCTTCAGTACAAGAAGAAAATACAGGCACTTACATTTACTTTTACTAGCGGTAGTGGGAGTGCAATCACCAAGAAGATATTGGTAGATGCTAGTATTAGCACTGATTCGCCAAAAGTCGATGCTATGGTGAGAGAAATGATGTCTGTTGAAGGAAATCTTTGGTTTCCACCAAATACAGATCTCCAGCAAGACATACAAGATAGGTTCGCCAAACCACCGCACTGGTCATTACCTAAACCAAGGGAGGTCGAGGGTGTTGAGTTTGAGCGCATACATCCAAATTCTGTTATGCAGTTGAAGATGAAGCGCGCCGCTATGGCAGCCGACCGTTTAGCTGCGAGGGCTGCAAGAATTGCCACTCCAACCAAACCCCGAGGCCGCCCACGCATATATACCGAAACCCACATTCCACCTACTTCAACAGGTAGACGTAAAAAGTTTACTGATGAGCAAAAAGAGGAGGCTGCCCGTCGAAGAAAAGCCGAGCTCAAGGCTGAAAAGGTGCTATTGAAGTTGAATCAGCAATACCGCAACGAACCCTATGACCCTTATGACCCGCCGCATACAGAAGAAAATTTGCCAAGGCGTGTTTGGTGGAATGACTTTGTTGAGAGAGATCTCAACGAGCCGAGAGACGAAAGGAGATTTTACCAAGAAATTGAGGAGGTCGAGAAGTGGGAAAAAAGGATGGACAAAGCTCCACTAACTGAACCGAGCGGAAAAACTTTCATTATGATTAATCATTTTGCGCCTGATACTCAGGTTGGAGAAAACTTTACACAAGTCCCTGTATTAGACATGGACCAGCGAATTAGAGCGCCCGATTTCTCCGAGACTCGACCTATCGGTCCCCGCAAGCCTGGGCCCAAACCCGGCAGTACCAGGAGGAAGCCTACATCAAAACCAACTCGCACAGTTGATATACTCATGGGAGAGACACCAAAAAGAAAACGTAGAGCTCCAGGCTCATTCGAAAAAACTCCTTCACGCCGTGAGCGTGCCATGACTGCAATCCGCAAAAACACTCTCAGAGCATCAGATACAGTCCCCCTTGAAGAACGTGAGTATCTAATCTTTTGGCCTCTTCCAAGTATCAAAACTGATCTTAGTAAGTCCCTCCTCGCAGATTTCAGTTTAGAAATCAGTACATAATACCCAAAGAGGACGAAGATTCGCTGCTTATTGCTATAATAATTGTCAGAACCATATTTGGTGGTTGGGATCGCAAGATCGATTGGAATCTCGTACAGACCGCCATCCCTAAACACAATTCATTAACTCTTCAAAAACGCTGGCCACGCGTGCGTGAGATTCATAAAACACACATGAAAAAGCTCCAAGCAGAATTTGAACAGATGTTCCTTGAGGCCTATGAAAAAGGTGAACTGCCAGCTTTCAACCCTGCTGATTCATCAACTTTCGACTTGCCTTTTGTCGTTACATGGTTCCGTGAGAACCTGGAACTTCCAGAGTATGTCATGTCTTTCCCTCCTATGTATTACTGATTAGTTTAACGCCCGCCTTCTAGGAGTCAATCGGTGCCCGAACTTCCTATAACACGTGAGGCTTTCGATAAAATTTATGAGCTACGTGCTGATGGGCCTTCGACTTGGAGGAATGAGTTCCATAGTCCTGTGCTTACGATGGGGAATAGAGGGAATCATTTTGTGTGTCATCCTTATGAAATACAATTGCATGAAAAAGAGCGTCCTGTCGAGGATGAAGAGACCTTAGAATATCTAAAGTCTGTAATTAAGGTAATTTGAGTCCTTAGCGGCTACAATTTCACATAACTAATGAAAATTTAGGCCAATATCATCACCGACGCTTCTGAGTATAATGCCACGAAGGCATTTGGAATTCTACACTCGTATCCAGAGCGCCTTGTAGATGAGGCATTTTATACACTTATAATTAGTAAAACAATCGCACACAAGAAAGATAAAACAAGGTTCACACCAGGGCGGAACTATGAGTTTACTGACAAGTTTCACCACTCACTTCGCACACCCATGGATGAAGGACTTTTTGCCCAGGCCGTATCTTATGAGACATACATCCGTGAAAATTTTAAGAGGTATAAAGCAATTGAAGTTTCACCATTGACAAATGATGGCTCGATGGCCTGTTTGTTCGATATGATGGCTTCGAGGCGGGTATGAAAGCCCTTTATTCACATACTTAATCCGAACTAATGCAGTTTACAGATAATCCTATGTAAAAGCGGGTATTTCACTGATAAACTCGGATTGATCGATGGGTACAAAACCCGAGGAATGGATAAAGACATTGTCAATTTCAAGGTTCAGATCAAGCCGGGACCACGGTACGAGTCCAAATCAAGGACTTTACCAGCTCCTCCATTCCCAAGAGGAAATCCAGAAATCAGGGCTGAACCCATCCGTCTATGGGTTGATATTAATGGAAAACTCATCACGGGCATGTGGCTGAAGGTCACAACTGCAGTTCTCTCATTGATCACTAGCCGACCAGGGATTCATATGAAGGAAATCATGAGGGTTTTATGGCCTGGATTAACCTTAATCGAGGTCGAGGAGATAGTGAAATGGCTAGCTTCTCGAGGATCTGTTAGGTACAGCAACGAAGGTGGTGACGATACTAAAACAGGATGTTGGCCCAACGAGGGCTACTTCCTAGCTCTGCAATCGTAATTTTATTTTTCAATGGCATTTCTGTCATGCGAATACAACGACTTTAGGTATAGATACGTGATATGTGGGGCTGTTTGTAGATAAATTGGAAGACATCCCGTGGATGTTCTGAATCTGAAAGTGTGAGGATAAATTACAGATCTTGCATAGCAACCGCGCACCACATCAAATTCTGTAAAATCGGGCCCAGAGCACATAATGCTTCCTTTTTCGGGGGCTCAGAAGAAATAAAGCCTGCAAATAGGATATCTGTATCATTAATGGTTAATATTAGGCTACTAGACTTTTTTTTAGAATTTTCAGCAGCAGAAGGTATTGTGGTACTGTTTTGGTAAATTTTGGAGCGTTGGGTTGTAAGGGGATTGCGAGGTGAGTAAATCTGTAGACCCCCCCCCTTCCCCCCAGGGGGGTCTACAAATCTTCAAAATTATCCACGAGATGTCTTCCATTCAACCTACAAAATTTATCACAGGCCATACAAGCTGTGTATATCAAGCTATGAATGCAACGCAAGGAGATCATTATTTCCAAACGCCGTAGCACTGAACTTGCCCTCATGTATGTCGTCCAATGCAATTTTTGATAACTTTTAACAGATGATGTACACATTACTACCACAGACCCAAGTATCTTTCAGTGACATCTTTAGGTGAAATAGCAATTAACCAAGATTCTACACGCAACTAATTCGAGATTTCATACCACCCTAACGCTCCAAACAGTGTGAATCGATTTAACCAGCGTTCCCTGAGCACGGAGACACAGAAACCCCTCTTGTCCCCATGGTCGTAAGTACCTTTATAGGTAGGGGTTATCCCGCAGGTCCCCCCCACGTCGACCGGGGTGCCCAAGATATGTAATATAAACGCTACAGCCCAGTCACAAGCCATCACTCGCCTTACACCGTGACCATAAGTGGAATAGGACGGGTGATTTCATCCCTGCGATTTCCTATATTTATATGGACTAGGATTTTAATACGGGCCCAAGGGTGGTACTTTTAAAATTTAGTCTTTGTAGGCTATTTACTTGATCGCGAGACTAATTTTTGACAACCAAAATAGAGATCTTAGGCCAAGCATCAATTTGAGAAATGTTGTTTACCGACTAGCAAAACTATCCCTGCTACTAGTAGTTTTGATCAAAACTGATGGTTGGCCTAAGGTCTCTAATACTCGCGGTTTCATAGCGATTTTGAGTACGACTAATATGCATATACACAAAAAATCGCTAAGACTATATTTTTGTATGGTATGTAATAGTGGTTGTGTTACGCCATAGTTTATACTGCATGCGATCTTTCTGTACCTAGAAACAAGAATAGAAATGAATTAAAAAAAAAAAAAAAGTAATAGTGGTTGTGTTTAGAAATACTATGGAGTTGCGGGTATATGCCCAAAATGTTATATCACATCCGTTCTAGGAAATAATTTACAACATATGATCAATTACTCAACTCAATAATAGGAAAGTTGCGAATTGGACCATCTTATCCCACTGAGGATACTGTGTAACGTATAATTCCTGACAATATACTTTGTCTACCAGAAAATGCAGTGACTCAATTTGTATGGAGTGGCGCTGATCTCATACAAATAATCCCTCACCTGTTCTTTTGCTGGTAAGCAAGTACTAGCTAGTATCATCAAAAATCGCTAAAAATGGCCACTTCCAAAGATTATCCTGACGTTTGTGGACCAATATTGCATACCATACAAAAATACGCCAAGCTCATGGTTTTTGGTGTATGCGATAGCGGCCCAGTTTAAAAACGTCAGCCAAATCTCTGAGAAGTTATCTAATTGTATTTAGTCGTCACATTAGAGGATTTTAGCTGCGCGGTTTGGACAGAAACTCGAGCATTTGGACAGAAACTCATGCACGTTGCAACCAATAGGAAGTGCAGGAGTTTCTGTCCAAATGCTCGAGTTTCTTTTCTGATAATTGCCAACTTAGCTAGCTGTTTCCTACTAGGGTGTGTGGGTATTACTCAGACGGATGAAACTTATTGGATTCGTAACCTACCTAAGTTGTCATTTAAATGCATTACCACCTTAGGAAATAGCTGGCGGCTGGCGGCTGGCGGCTGGCGGCTGGCGGCTGGCGGCTGGTTGTAAAGCTCTTACTATTCGTAAATTATAGAAAGTTACCAACTTCAGTAGGGGCACGGACCAGGTCGCGAATTTAACAAATTTCATCCGTCTGAGTGATACACAGTGACCAGAATCTGTCAAGTGAATGTTGCAACACCCAGTAAAAATTTTGTGTTTTAGCAGAGCTTTGTAGAAGAAGATTAATGTCATGTACTAATGATTTAAATAACCTCTGGGAGTTGAGTACAATTCCGATGATCAGATATGTGTTGGGGTAGAGGATAATTTTTGAAAGTAGGCAATTTCCAGGATTTATGATATGGAGCTACTTACATATAGCTACACATATCAACATTCAGACTCACCAGACCATTTTCTAAAAATTAACCACTAAACAAGTATACTAGCTACAACATGTAAATACTATATTTTCTTTACTCCGCCCACAGACCACCTTTCATACTTTACCTTCATATCGTACGTAATTTGTGGTACAGCCTTTTCCATAGCCTGATCAAAGTGCACTTTACCAACCGCATCAATGTCAAACGATTCGCGCATGGCATAGTGAATTGCCTCATCGCAGATGTTTATAATTTCTGCACCAGAGTAGCCTTCCATCTTCTCTGCTAGCAAATTTAGGTCTACGTCCGGTGTAATCGACATCTTCTTCGTCTTGATTTGAAGAATCTGTTTCCGCGCGTCAATATCTGGTGGTCCTACGTACAAAATCGTGTCGAGACGCCCTGGGCGAAGTAGTGCTGGATCCTAATACTATCTCAATACGAAGCCCTCCACAAAGGAAGAGAGGATGCTCACAATTATTTCAGGTCTATTTGTAGCCGCAAGTATAGTAACATTCTTCAAGCTCTCGATGCCGTCCATCTCATTTAATAACGCTGTCAACACACTCGCACCGACACCACCACCGCTACTCTTGCCCTGCCCACCCTCTCGAGATGCGCCGAGAGCGTCGATTTCGTCGAAAAAGATAATGCTAGGGCTTGCGGCGCGAGCCTTTCGGAAGATTTCGCGGACGGCACGCTCTGATTCACCAACATACATGCTGAAAAGTTCAGGCCCTTTGACGGCCATGAAGTTGAGACCTGCTTCAGTAGCAAGGGCCTTGGCAGTGAGCGTTTTGGAGCAACCTGGAGGGCCGTATAAGAGTAGGCCTTTACGTGGGGTGCCGCCGAGCCGTGAGAATACTTCAGGGTGCTATGAGAAGCAGCTATCAATATCCTAAAGACAGTTTGTGTATTGAATGAGGAACTATAGAGAGGTTTACTCACGGTCAATGGCCATTCTACAGCCTCTCGAAGACGCTGCTTGACCTCTTCTTGGCCGCCAATATCGGACCAGCGGACTTTTGGAGGTTCCAGAAATATCTCTCGCATGGCTGTGGGCCGCACTTCTTTCAAAGCCGCCTCAATGTCATCCTCTTGAATGACAACCTCCTCATCCGTGTCCCCCTCTTTACGATTCTCAGCAAACTCAAGTCTCTTAAGGCCGATTGTAAAACCAGTCCTAACCAACGACTCCAAATCCGCACCCACGAAACCGTGCGTCCGTGCGGCCAGTGCCTTTATAAAATCACCTTTCTCTTTCCCCTTCCGTCCTTCAAACGGCAGCTCCTTCATCAAGACCTCTAAAATCTCCCTTCTCGAATCCACGTCAGGAATACCGACCTCTATCTCCCTGTCAAACCTTCCAGGCCTTCTCAGCGCCCCATCAACCGCATTCGGCCTATTCGTGGCTGCAACAATAACAACTTTTATCGCTTCACTTTCACCACTATAGTCAAGCCCGTCCATCTCCGTCAATAATGTCGTCACAACCCTACTTTCGCCGCTATCACCCTCCATACGCTTCGGTGCAAGGCTATCAACCTCGTCAACAAATACAATTGCGGGTTGATTAGCACGGGCTTCAGCAAAGACACGGCGGATAGCGGCCTCTGACTCGCCCATGTATTTTCCAATAATACTACCATTGAGAATGAAGCAGGTTGCGGAAAGCTCGGATGCAATGGCTTTGAGGAGGAGCGTTTTCCCCGTACCTGGGGGGCCGTAAAGGAGAATTCCACGTGGTGGTGTTAGATTAAAGCGCGTGAAGTGATGGGATTGGTGTAATGTCGACAGGAGGTAAGTCTTGAGGGTATTGATTTGCTTTGAGAGGCCGCCAATAGAGGAAAAGGTTGTGCGTGAGGGTAGGGCGAGTATGACAGGCGAATTTTTTTCCGCTGGTGAGGCTTTGAGAGCTCGAGAGGGCTTTTGTTTCAAAGGGCTGTGACTAGGGTTGGAAGAATCGGCTGAGCCGGTGGTGAGTTGAACAACCGTAAACTCAGTCACCTTATAAGCAAGCACCAAGTGTTCATCATTGATATTTCGGGTCACGTTCTTTGCGGCAATCTTTTCTATCTGAAATGACCGTTTCACGTTTTTGTATTCGATTGCATTGAGGACCAGACCCTCTGAAATGTATTTTGTCTCCACTATATACACAGAGGAGAGTCTCAGCACAAGTCCCTTCACAACGAACCAAAGCTCCTCCGACAATACCCAACATACCAAGGACATGTTCTAAAAACCACCGCCACCCCTCAGCTTGATTCTCCTCAATCCCGGCCCTATTCTTCTTAGATACTGCCGCCCCAGGCCTGGTAAAGGACGGTAGCGGCTCCTCGCACTCAACCTCTTTGATAAGCACGTTCACGGCGTCTTCGACTTGTTCGGTGTACTTTCCGATGAGGACTTTATCTTCGAAGCCTACACTCAACGCTGTGCGAATATTGTTAGAGATGAGAGCAATTCCTTTCTGGAGGTGCGCATCTGAGGCGAGCCAGGCAATGGCCGGTATGGTGGGTGTTTTAGCAGCTTCGGACGTCTCTGCAGTCGTGATATGGCATAGGTCACCAGACTTTATCTCGAGATTGTGTAGGGAGCCGCGGTTTAGATTGATGCGCAGAAAAGTCTTGTGAGAGACTGGAGTTGGGAATGGGCGACTGGGCAGCACGGGAGTATTAATGTGGTATGAACTACAACTAACTGCTAATGTCATTATATGGGAGGGGGCAATTACATGGTAAAAAGGTGAGGGCCTTGGTCACTCTTTGAAGGGCGCGCTGTCACGGCTTTTGATGGCATTTTGGGAGCTGGCTGTTGTTTTAGCGAATGTGATTCTAAAAAATGTCTCCAGGATACTTTGGTAGGGTTGGGTGGGGCATGCGTGACGTCAAGAGCAGGGTAATCGAGACAGCCTTACCCGTATAATACACATGTAGGTACATAGGAGTAGGTATGTGCAGTTAGTCATTTGCTTTTCGTCACATGGCTTATCACTCGGCAACAACAACAAACCGTAAGGAGATTAAAATAAAAGAATTAGAGTTCACGGAAAAAGGCACATCCCTCTATTAGCAAACTTTTTACAAATCCAACAATGGGCAGAATTCACTTAGTTATAAAACGCTCGGCCCTTAACCAAGCTATGAATGGTATGCACTTCGTCTTCCTGGCACTAATATCTCCCTAATGCTCCAGTTCCTATGAACTTACAAACTCTTGTTCATGAATCGTCTCTTGGTGAAGCTCAGCCACCACTGCACAAGTCAGCCCGGCACGTATACATGATATCCCCAGAAAGCTTCATACCTTGCTCGGTTTTCCAGTTCCATCCGCATATATTCTTCCGAGAAGTCTGATAACCAACTCCTGCCGCATCTGACTGATGTAACCTCTCAAGTTCTCCGCATCAGCCCTATCTTTTGGAGGCTGGTAAAGTGCATTCAGGGGAAACGCTGGATCTCCGGGGAGCGCAAAGTGGTCGAGTGCGGAGGTTTGAAGAGCCTATGTTCAGCGATTATAAGTAAACTATCAAAACTAAGGTTAATACGCAGGTGAGGTGGGTTGCCTTCTCGGAATCTCTCAAGCTCATAGTTGGCTTGATTTTACTCAAGCAGTCTGAGATCCATAGAATTCCATAGATTAAAGTTCGATCAGCTGGTCCCTTTATCTCAAAATTGCGGAAAAATGTGTTGGCCCGGAACAACGTAAGGGTCTCGTCGAGTATGTCGTAGTGCTCGCTATCTGGGTCAACATCGAGGTCACTCGTATTTGGCGGGAGTGCTGGGAGAGTATATGCTGGCCCTCTGGTCCTTGTACGAAGCGGAAGAAGCGCAAAGTTCCCTATTTAGTCAAAAATCAAAGTCAATGTCTTTGAATACTAATGTAAAGTATGAGGTAACGAGGGGTATATATAGGCTTACCGACGACGCGGACGTCAGTATCTTGGAGGAATGCGGAGTGGTAGGCCTAGTGATTGATTCATTTTGTTAGCTTCTCATAATACTTCTCCAAGTACTCGAACTGTAGATAAACGGAAGCTCACTGGCATTGTGGTGGGGATGACTGTAGAACGGGGTGTGGTTTGTGGTGTGTTAACACTAAATGGAGCTTCGTAGCGTTGAGGCTCAGGTTGGAGCTTCCGTCTTGGCCCTCCTTGGGCTTGTGAAACATGGCTACATGCTGTTACCCGGTCTAGCTATTGGTCAATGATTGGGTTCCTGCAGCTGATGACCATAAGAGAACGGAAATAAGGCTTTCCTTGGTGCATGACGTAGCCTAGACTCTCAAAGCTGTCTTCCCAGAACGTAAACCATCTTTTTCCCACAATCTGAACGAATGATGACGAGTAATAGGCTGTGATTATAACCAAATTCCAAGCTAATACAGGCGTGTTTAGTAGCAAATTAACGGCCTAAAATACCGTTATACTAACGTGTTTTTCTCTAACTCCGTTTTGCAAAGGGTTGAGCTGTTTAGCATGCCACCTGGTGTAATTTGACTGCCCTTAACGGAAATTTGTAAAAGTAGGTTGTACCGTTACAACATACAGGTTTCCAATGTTGCAACCTAACAGAGGTCCTATTCAGCAACAGTAAGTTAACATGAATCCCAAGGAGTTTTGCTAAACAAGCACAAACGGAGAAAGTTGGAGGCGGAGTTTAATGGTTTCTTCCTTTCGGACCCTGTTAGGGTCGAAATTCTGTAAGTAACCGAGGCATCTGGGGCTCATGGCTTCTAATGATATCTCAGGTTCCATAGGATAGTATGGTTTATGTGCTTTCAAGGGCTAAACCTAAGGATAACGGCATTATAATAGCACATATACTTGTGGTTCTGAGAAAACCTAAATTATGTATGCCGAGGCGAAAAGAAGCAACACAACAATCATGAAAAATCTCAGCAAAAGGTATTATTGGGGCAGTTACTAGACAAACGCAAGTGGAAATGTGTAGCCACCCCATACCAAGGAGGGTGATTCTAACAGTCTTCTTAAGACAAAAGAGTTAGGGGCATTTGCTAGTTATCACTTAGCATATTAAAAACGATCTGTTTCAATCACCTTGACATAGAGCCTCCTGCTGGCTAGTGAACCTCTGGAAAATATTTTATACACCCTCTAGGACCCTCTCTATATATCACTAGGAGAAACTTTCGGTTTATAGTCGGGGCCAGCGCGCGCTAGGCCTGGACGTACCGCATAAGTCATTCTTTTAAAACCGCAAGTCAAATATCACATCTCTAGATTAAAAGATATTCCCCAAAGAAAATAATTTTGATATAAAGTATAATTTGAAAGATTAAAAGTAAATTGATGATACCAGTTTAAATTATTGATACGCAAATCGATCTGAGGAGCTAGCGCCAGGGTCCAACTTAAGACAATATCCACCATTACCCGACCACTACCTTTATGTCTGACGCTTCTTCTCTTGCTTCGCCCTATCAAGTCTCTTGGGGTTTCTTTCGGGGAGTTGTAAGGAAGGTCTTATATAGATACCGCTTATTAGAAGGGAATGATACCTTACGACATATATCAAGGCTAAGGTTTAGAGACATTACCCATTTGGTTCCTCAGGACCAACCACCAGGAACGCGTCAATATTGGAGATTATCTCCCAAAGAGTTTCCCATTGCACCTGTTTAGCATGGGCTAAGTTATTGCGTTGCTTTTTGAGCCCACCGTACAATTGCAAGGTTTCTAATCTCCGAGAGGTCCTATTGATCTCCTTAAGGTACTCGAAGATATTAATGATTTCCATCGAGATAATGCTGCGAGCCCTATATTCTCCTGTACCTCCTTGTGCTGTTATGAATTTCTGTGCATCAACTATTATTAGGCTGGCACCGAACTCGGGGAACCTGATATATTTACCTCCTTATCGATATTATATAACGCCAAAGTGGTTTTGATCTCTTTTAAACTCGATTCAATATTGATTGAATTATTACTAGGACCACACAATTGCAAGCTAGGTAAACCCCCTGCTACCGTATATGCGGACGCATGACGAATATGATTGATCCCACGGATCAGAAAATTAGGCGATGCCTTTACCCCGCGGAGCGTTGCAATTGAAAATAAATATTTATGCATGACCATGATCCTATTCAATGTGCATACATGTAGGCTCACAAACGACCGAGATGAGTACTGTTAACTTACAGTGCAATTAGGCTATCTATATATATAGTATCAAGCCAATCTCTGTATTATCTATGTCATGGCAGATTCTTCCTTTCCCTTTGTGCATATATTTATGCATATGCAAGCCCCCGGTCTTTGGCCGGAAAGCATGATTCTGGCTCATAAACTAGCTAAGATAGTAACTGTTGTTTGGGTAGAGTTCAAAACATCGCCACAAAATGGATAGGATATCACTTCTGTACCAATGCTAGCCTATGTTGCGAACAACAGTTTTATCCCGCCAAAGCTTTAATATATAACCAACAACAAAAACTAGAATTCAGTAGCAAACCTACAATATCATGTTGGGATAACTCATGCTCTGGAGAGAAACCATTCAAACATGGTCAATCAGAAACCATTAATAGTATACATTTCATATCAGTATACTCGGGCACAGCAATAAGAACCAGAACATGCAAGTGACGATACAGGGATTATTTTTATAGTGGCGCCGCTCTGCCATACAAATAACCCTATTGCACGTTCTGGTTCTTACCTCAACACCCGGGTATAGAAATCTTGCATACGTAAATATAAGTGCATACTACAGTGAACCAATACCAACGAAGCTAGAGCACAGATCATATATATATACAGGTATACAGGTATAGAATATGTATGCATATCATGATTTAGCAAACTGCGTATAAGTGTTGGAGCACAGATCGTAGTTTGGCATTGTGATGAATAAACTCAACTAGGATCGTTGGATTGATTTATATACATAGTGATTTAGGGAAATTCTTTGGCTCTTACTCATAACCCAGCCCTCAAGAGACGGTATTATAACAGATGCAACACAGACACAACACCATTACAACATCTAAATCAACCGAGCCAAAGGACCTGACCATTCTGGTATTCATCGCACTTTCAATAACTATATATATTAATATAGAGTACGTCACGGACCCGCAGCGGAACCTCCACGATTGTTCCGGTGCTCAAACTGTGCATTGACCTCAAATAAAAAAATGGCTATAAGCACTTCCTCCCGGCCCTCATATGAACAACTACATATATGTGCAATTGGACTAAAGTTTGTTGAGGTTTGTTTTGTAGGCTGTAGGCTGGCCTTTAAACCCTCGAGTCTTGATTATTAGTTACAAGGCAGGCCAGGGTGTGCACATGTAGGTACAGTTCTTGGACGTAAACCACCGATCGATCCCGCATGACCAAAACACACCAAAATTGGCTAAAAAGGAGAGTTTTCCCAGCTCCCAATTTCTTTAACCAAGCCATACAATTGTTAAGCCTGAAACATATATTATAACCCCGCCTAGATTTCAAGCTATACCTTCGGAGCTGTACCACTTTGAAATCTGAGATTTTGAGATTTGGGTACAAATTTAAGGTCTCGGCACTCAAGAACACTCAAGTAAAATGCCTTACCATTTCTGTCCAAATGATTATTTTTGGGTTGCAAGACTTCTAGATGAATTTCGTAGTAGATAATTTGTATATTACCAGATCTTGAGAATCATATCTTAAATTTGTGGGTTATACAGCAGGTGTAAAATACGCCGTCATTTCGCCATTTTTTGGTGTGGTTTGCTTCGAATCGAATTTACGTTCAGGCGCTGTAGGTAGATACTACTAGGCACACATGTACACCGTTCTAGGCCTTGGCATTTAATGAGTGAACGGATCCTCACTTATCAACACCACATGTACTTGCGATGAGAATAACTTTCCGCCAAATTTGTGCGATTGCAACACAAAGGTGGTAGAAGAAACTTATTCTCGCAGCAAGTACCTACATAGTTCGTAATGCTAGAGCTAGAGCCTTGTACATCATACATGTACTACTGGGGTAGGGGAAAAGTCTTTAGAACTGCGGTCGTGGTTTCAACAGGCCATAATTCTGGAGACTTTCCCCTACCCCCTACCCCCTACCCCCGTAGTACAGTCGTACAATATGGTATTATCGCCTGGCAGGCCGAAACGTCCTCAGAATCTGGTGCACTGCATATTATACAAACACGGCTCTTGACCTGCTACATAGGGTAATGGTAGGATTAAGATTGCAGTAGCAGTTCCGTATTTCTTTGGCGCAAAGTTGCCAAGGCTGTAGTGCACCAGATCATGACAATTTTTATGGCAAATTAAATTATCCCTGCCCTGAGCAACTGCGTTTTCTAGTTCTAATCATGGTAGACAAGTACTACGGGTGCTGATAGGCCATAGTTCTAGAGACTTATCCCAGCCTATCCATATATCTAGATGCTCTATCATGTGAGTAAGTATTTACCTATACCTACTTACTCATATGCGACCCACGTTTGTGCCAAACATGCACGTACAGCGGTAGGTAAAAAGCCACGGAACGCGGCTGGAAGTAAATGCCGTTAGATGTCTCAGGTAAATCCCATAACTCTTTAGGTATCGCTGTAGGTACAATGACTCTCGATCTCAGAAATAACTGAAATAGGTGCCTTTACCAAGTGTGGTGCGCACAGACATAATCTGTTCGTTCTCTGGGTGGTTCGGCAGTCTGTAAACCATGACGATGTTTTACGAGCTACATACATGTAGATATATACCCAGTCCACAATATTTTATTACATTCAAAACTACAGTAAAAAATAAAAATAAAAAAGAGAAACAAAAAATAAAAACAACAAACTCCATAATACCTTTCCCATTACAGGTACTTCATAATTGTTTCCACTCCCGATATCTTAAAGAAAATGTTGGTGGAAGAGATGATTTAGAACATGAATAAAGGTGCCCCCCATTCATTCGTTAAACCCCACCACCTGAGTTGCAAGTTCAGTGCCGTACGCCTAGAAATAAAGGATAGATAGGTATTACCAGAGCGTTCACAGCCGCCTAGAGCGAAACTCTGGCCGGTTCCAGCAGCTGCCTGGGCTTTCTTTGCAGCCTCTGATTTAGCATTCAGGTTCAATGCCACCACGCCGAGACCTGTGAGGGCAACTACTGTGGCGAGCGTGCTTTTTGTGCTATTGTGGTTTCCGGGTTATACGTTAGCCTGTGGTAAGCCAGCTTGATGAAGCTATGAAAGGGAAACAAACGTGAATACGCGGGCAGGCATTTCTTATTTGAAAATGTTGAAGGTATAGACAAGAAAGGGAAAGGGGGGGGGGGGCAATAGGGCCCATTTGTACTCCTAACCACTATCATCCCACCTCACGCTGTCCCCCCCCCCCCCCCTCAACAGTTTTTGGGCACATCGAGATAGCTGCTCTAGACACGCGACTTATCCCACACTAAAACTGACGATCGGCGTGAACATTCAACTTCTCTCCCCACAACTGCTGCTCCCGGGTGTGTGGGTGATATCCCTGCCAGCCTTCTTTTCGCTTCGAACTGTCTAGATCATGTTGACGCAAGAAGATAAATCCTGCTGGTGCGTGCGCTGTTGCCCGTTATGGCCCGCGGAGGCGGATCGGTAACTGGGCTGCGTGTAACATTGCTTAAACCATTGGCTGCCTGCACCTCCATGAACCATACGCAGATGGTTTTAAGATATCACGAGGGTGGAGAGCTTTGAAGTACCTCAGAGACATAGGCCGCGTTCATGGAGAGATACCTACTATACGGTACAACAACCATTCCCATGGCCTGTCTATTCTAGATTGTGTACACGTTAATAGAATATTACCCACAATTCGTACGTGGGAATGGAAGCCGTGTTCCCTTGCAAGATACAGCAAAAATGACCCTATTTTTGGAATTGCTCTGCGCTCTCATTCGGCGCGGATACCAAGTGATGGAAGCTGTAACAAAACAAAAGCAACTAGCTGTATAGGGATACTAAAGTAGAGTACAGTGCCAGAAAACGGGATAAATCTTGTAATCGTAAATTCATGACGTTTCCGAACACGACTGCTATTGCATACCATACAAAAAAAAGCGTCAAATCCACCTTTTGTATGTCATGCAATATTGGTCGTGTTCGGAAACGCTATGAGATTGCGAGTACCACAAGATTTTGCGAATGCAGCACTACTACGGCAGTCCTTGGTACTGCTGTTGGCATTTTATTGTAATGATATCTATACAGCATTTATACAGAATTCTTATAAATACTGTAGAAATGCCATAGAAATTCCATATTGCTAAATCATTTCTCCTGTTCACACTCAATTCTACACTATACAAACTATTTTTAAGTATAAGGTAGATTTTTCTCATGAAGCATTTAAGAAACCAAGATTACTACCACATGAGAAGAGCACCTAAACCGCCGAGTACATGTGCATAGCGGTGGCATTTACGCTCTATAGAAAGTCTATGTCCAAATACCATTGTAATGTGGCAATACCATAACAAAAATCTTCAACAGCTTGATAGGCTTTCATGTCCCATCAATGGATAGCGGAAGCGCTTTCTTTTGTGTTCTTGAATATGCTTGGCCGTAAGTTATACCTGTGATTTATAGATTATTGGCGCATGGAGAGACTACGCGGCATTCGCCAACAGTGCCGGAGCACTGCCGCAGTACTACGGTCTGAGATCCATCCCCACCTCTGGTACTGAAGTAATCGTGAGTACTAAACCACCGCTAGCATGCTACATGCTAATGCCCTTGCATTTCGAAGCACCCCCTGCATATATCGATCCTGTGGAGTAACTACATTCCAATACACACTACGTCTCATAAGAGATTTGTGGACCCCAACAATTTTTCCCCAGAGTATTCCATTACAGTATGTACACTACGAGCTCATAAATCCGTAAAAAGATTAGAGGGCGGCAAAATTGGTAGCTCACCATGCCTTTAAGTTTACCCCAGATCTCACCAAACCTTAGGATAGAAACCCCCACCACAGCCAACCACATATCTTGAAAGACTTATTGTTGATTTCGCCAAGCTCCCATACAAATTTGAGGTCTTGGCGCGACCCCGGAACAAGACCCCAGATAACCAAAAACTGAACAGAGATCATAATAGGTATATAAGTTTCTAATTTATCTAAAAGCTTATCATATATACGTTTAGTCCAATGCTCAACTCAAGCTGTGTTAGGAACCTGCAATGCCAGAAGTGAGGGTAAAATTGATACCAACGCAATACGGTAAATATAGCATATATATATATATACTGGAAGACATCCCGTGGATATTTTCAAGGATTTGTAGGCGTTCAAATATAGTTTGTAGGCACCCCCCAGAGGGGTCTACAGATATCAAGACGGGCCGTTTCTATGTACAATCTGTAATTTATCACCAAATTTTCAAATTTGGACCCTTCAGAATATCCACGGGATGTCTTCCACTCACTCTGCCAAAATTAAATTATCGACTACTTAATACTTTACTGATATTTTTACTAGCTTTTGAAGCCATTCTTCCTCAAATCATCCCTGATCGACAATGATCAGTTGTATTTTAATTCTGGCACCGTGAGTATATATACCGCATTTTATCCCCATTTACTTCACCCCTATTTCGGTACTGTAGGCCTGATATCAAAGTACATATAACTATCTACTTTAGGTACTCTAGCTCTACATATAGGGAAACTCGGCTGTAAGGGTACTCTCGTTGCAAGCACCACCACTACCCAATTTTGGGGGAGAATCAATCCGTTGACCGATTTTGGTACTTGCGACGAGAATACCTACATGTACCTTACAGGCGGATTGTGTTATGAATATACTAGCAATGTAGGTGGGGAAATAGGTCATGCGTGGGGAATATCTAGGGCGTAGCAAAGGGAATATCGCAGTACTAAGTAGTATCACTAGCTTGGCTTACACGTGACCTATTTTTCCGCCGGCTAGTAGGTAAAGCTGTGTACATACATGGCTTACACTGATGTCACTAGGATCTTCACGAGTGATAATGTGTGAAATAGTAGATAAATAAGTGCTTCGACCTATATATTAATATTACGAGCCATTTTGGTGGGTTTTAAAACACTATAGCATTCATTAAACCGCTGAAACACGTATAAGAACGGGGGGGGGCACTGTATATCTTATAAATTCCCATTTAGCCTTGATACGAGGTCTGGGTATGTTTTTAAACACCTGCTCGTCTTTACTTCTGCTTGTCATCGATGTGGATCGGCCTCAGCAACTATTTGGAAGAGGTTGCCGGATCCCGGAGGATCTATCTGTAGTCGTGGCAAAGGCGTGCGGTCTGGATTGCCTCCGAAGCTATTCTAGCAATAGAGAGGTTTTGCACGTCCGGCAACGAGGTTTTCGCACACTGCGAGCGCATAAAGTCACGGTTTATGGCCCTTCATATACTCTATAGGTCAGAAATTAGAAATATCGGATACCAAGCATACCAATGTCCTAAGCGGATGCACCCTCTTAAGCACCTCCTTCAGACAATTCCAGTGGGTGCATAAATCTACCTACTCTACAAAAGGACACTCTAAGAGTTCTCAGCGCGTAGTCGAATGCGAAAGAGCAAGCAAAGATTAAAACCTCAAAATTATTCTCTGTTTGTTCGTGCATATGTCCTGCAGCCTGTAGGCGCATCTCGTATCTTGTCGGAGAGTGCAAAGCCTCTCATGTGTCTACCTAGGTACATGTACCCACCGATAGGTATGCCTATCCCAAATTTCTTACTTGCATAGGTTACCAAGAAATACGTGCAGATAAACGCCTGTGCATCCCAGCAATCATTGTTTTCTTTCGGTTTAGGCCTCCTGGAGATCCATAACCTATCAGTGGTCTGTTAAGTGAAATTAAGCTTTGGGTCGATAGGTGTCCTTTTCTTTCTTTTTTACTGCTTGACCACTGGAACAGTTAGGTGGCTGTGCAGCCTGACACTGACTTAGCTTAAGACAGACTACGTTCGGATCCTCGGTAATATCACTGCTCTGCTCTACTCTACATGTGTTCTATTTTCGGGAGGCGGCCATTTGATGAAGATTGACTAATTATAATTTCCTGTCGGGGCGCTCGAACAAGACTGTGATTTAAAGTAGACTGAAAGTGTGGTAGTTTATAGATGTCCATACAGATTCCTTGGAATGAAGTCCCTCACTGCATTTATTAAATAATTGAATAAGGGGCAGAGAGAATAAGATTTCTCCTCAGGTAGAATTTCTTTTTGGTGAATGTGCATGGGCCTCGATAGGTTTCATCTCACACGTGTTGTTGGGATTCGGCCAAATATTAATGAATGTTTCGTAGCCACAACGTGTGGCAGTGAAACCTTGCCGCGGAGGTTGACTACATCCAGGGCTATGAGTTTCCTTCATATTCCAGTATCATCTAAAACCCGAATATCGCCATCCAAGCTCCGCATGCCGACGCTTCCAAAAATTCTGTGTACTGTTGCCTCCGCTTGAAAACTTGGGGAGACCATTCCATCACAGAAACCACAAACACAAAGTGGTTTCTGCTTACCAAACGGAAAGATAGCAACTCTGCCTAGATATCTTCTATATCCATTTTTACGCCTATACCTCCTTCCATATCTTCAAGGGGTTGGTCATAACAGAGTTTTTCAAGATGGCGCCCAAAAAGAAGGAAGAGTTCGCGCCTATGGTTAACTGGGTCTATGATGTCGTGTTGTGGTCTTTTTCAGGTATGTTTAAATGATTCTGGAAGCCTCTGAAAGGAGGCGTTGATAAAAGCCCAAACAACAAAATACTGATATTCGACCCGTTTTATCCATAGTTCTTGTCGATCTCTTTTTCAGAGAAGTCCATCCTCGTGGTGCTTTCCGGATTCCAAAAAGAGGCCCTATAATATTTGTCGCCGCTCCTCACGCAAACCAGGTACTTATCTTCAAATCAAATTGGCTGGCCCCTCGATACTAAGCTTATGCCGTAGTTCGTTGATCCCCTCATTCTCATGCGAGCCGTTCGGCTCGAGTCACGACGTCGTATCGCTTTTCTTATCGCTGAAAAATCCATGCGCCGTAAATTCATCGGTTGGCTTTCCCGTAGTGTCGGCGCTGTTCCCGTATCTCGCTCTCAGGACTTGGCGAAACCCGGGCAGGGCCGCATTTACCTTCCAGACGCTGAAGGGCAGCCTCTAAAGATCCGCGGCACCGGAACAAAGTTTACTACGGAAGTTACTATTGGTGGTTCATTAACTTTGCCGTCCGTCCCTGGGCAGTCTGGTGCTAGTACAGATGTTGCAGAAATATTGAGCGATACGGAAATCATTCTTAAGAAACCCTTCAAAGGGGACGTGCCTTTACGGCAATTGCAGCAGGAGTCTGAAGATGGAAAGGGAACTAAATATAAAGTTGCACCGAAGGTCGATCAAACAGAGGTATATGATGCGGTATTTCACAGATTAAACTCTGGGGGTTGTGTAGGTATCTTTCCAGAGGGTGGTAGTCATGATAGAACAGAGTTATTACCACTAAAAGGTACGTTACTGTGTCGCACTTGTGTTGGTCGTTATTTGATGTCGATCCGCTTCCGTTCGGTTCAGGTAGCTGATAAATTTATAGCTGGTGTGGCTATCATGGCTCTTGGCGCGCTTTCTGCAAACCCAAACTGTGGGCTTAAAATTGTGCCAACAGGAATGAATTACTTTCATGCACATAAATTCCGTTCGCGGGCTGTTATCGAATTTGGGGCACCTATCGACGTCCCGAAGGAACTTGTGGAGCAGTATTCAAGGGGCGAGAAGCGTGAGGCTGTAAGGACCCTTTTGGAAATGATTTACAATGGATTGGTATCAGTTACCGTTCCTTCACCGGATTATGATACGCTTATGGTACGTTTTATAAATTCCCATACTCCTGTAATTTAGTAACTAATTTTTTTAGGCCATCCAAGCTGCAAGGAGATTGTACAAGCCTACCAACAAGAAGATACCCCTTCCAATGGTAGTCGAACTGAATAGAAGATTGGTAACTGGATACACTCATTACAAGGATGACCCTCGCATAATCCATCTACGAGAGTCAGTTACTGAATACAACCGCCAACTCCGTCTTCTTGGTCTTCGAGACCACCAAGTAGAGTACGCTAAGTTCTCGGTGCTTCGGGTAGTTTTCACTCTGATCTATCGCATTGGTAAATTAGCAGTACTCGCCCTTGGTGCTTTCCCAGGATTCATTCTTTTCGGACCAGTTTTTATAGCTACAAAGATTATCTCTCGAAGGAAAGCAATAGAAGCTCTTAAGGCCTCTACTGTTAAGGTCCAAGGAAAAGATGTCATGGCTACCTGGAAGCTTCTCGTTGCCTTGGCTTTTGCGCCGGTTCTGTACAACTTCTACGTGGTAATTCTATGCTATTGGACCTACAGTCACAGGGTATTTGGCTTGATGCCGGATTGGGTACCGATTATTTGTGTTGCGATGTTTGGGTGGATTTTGTTTCCTACCATCACTTTTGCCGCGCTAAGATTTGGTGAGATTGGAATGGACATCTTCAAGTCTCTCCGGCCACTAGTCTTGTCTCTGAACCCTACTTCCGCCAACACCATCGTCAAACTCCGTGAAAGACGCGCAAAGCTTTCTATTGAGGTTACCGACCTAATTAACACCCTTGGTCCTGAGCTTTTCCCTGACTTTAACTCTGCTCGCATTATCGAAGATCCCTTCCATAAGGATAGCGTTATGCCGCCAATCACTATTGCGCGTCGCGATTCGGAAGTTTCCTCGGATGGATTCTCGCCTACATCCGAACACGGGCAAAGCTCGGGCTTTGGATGGTCTGGCAGTAATCTGCCGCGAAACGAGAGTTTCGCTAATCTAGGAAGTATCGGTTTATTCGCTAGTCGACCAGCTAGTCGAGCCAGGAGCCGAAGTAACAGCGGTGGCTTTCCTATTAAGGCATTTAGTCAGGTAGACGAGGGCGCTGGCCAAGCGGAGTTTGAGGAGGTTAGTCGAAGAATAAGCACGGCAATGGCAGAGCGCCGAAGGGAGAGGAGCCGTAGAAGAAGCGGGTCGCGGGGTTGGATAGTGGAAAATGGAGAGGAAGGGGGAGAGGAGGCGATGGAAATGGAGATCACTAGCGCCAGCGAAGAAGAAGCTGCTGCGGAGGGAAAGAAGTCTGTTTAATCTTTGTTGTTTCAGCGGGCCGCCGGATGGTTAACAAAAGGGTTGGGTTTTTATTGTTTGTTTTGTTTTACTTCTGCTTTTCGTTCTTCGTAACGCCTGGTGATAATTTTTTGTAGTTCAAGCTTGCCGTTTCCCTTTCTAATAAGTGGTGCTATTTGAAACCCGCACTTGCGTACATATCTTTCCCTACTATCCTTACTATTTATTGTATAAGAAACTGAATGTATCCAAATCCTCTTGGCTTATTTAGTTTGACCTTTTGTGACCGTTGTTCGACTTTAAGAGACGGGTAAAATCTATAGGATTGGGGGGTCTTGGTATCTTATTTAATGGGCTCTAGTGCTGTGATTGCTAGTGTTGGGTGGAGTGAATATAGATCATGATAGTACATCTATTTATTGACACCCCAGAATCTGACAGCGCGCTGAAATATCTGGTATGAAATTATTTCATGCATGCTGAACCTGCGCCTAAGAAATGCGAAGGCATAACGGCATGTTAACATCATACATACCACTTTGTGCAATTAGATTGGTTTTTATTCCTATTACCCTCTCGTGCCCGATTACGCTTGCAGGAGGAGGAGATGTGAGGAGGCCAGTGTGAGAACGGTGTAGCATGCTAGTCATAACAAATCACTCGAACTAGAGCCACACCTTTAACTGATCCTCATACAAATTTTGACTTTGTATTACAGGGGGCCAGCATTGATAGGTTGAGGGGTAGTAGCGAGCCTGGAATTAGATGGTTATAGGGTTTATCTTTGTATTGTGTTAGATGGCAGGGGATAGAGGGTTCCGACAACTGCCAAGGGATTTTTGCCTAGATTTATTTATGAGTGGAAAATCTGCTTTAGAGAATTAGTGTTCTGGCAAGACCAAGAAGTTCTGTGATGACCTACTAGGGAACAATAGTTTGAGGAGAGCAGTAGGAATGGTGACTGCCAGTTACAGGTGTTTACATTTAGCTTTGTTTGGATTTAACTTCATTAGATGTTTTTCTTAGGGATTGAAAACACCCCTATCCTTTGAACTTGACTGGCAGAGGGATTATGACATGCCAGCAGAATTTGTTAATGATTTTCAGCTTTTCTACTCTCGATGTTATTGTGGTAACCACTAATACGCTGAGTAGGCAATGAACTTAATACGGCCATATTTTTCCTTCAAGGCAGCTAAATCGGAGTAGAGTACACGTTATACTGAGATGATCCCCCCGTAAAGAGAATATATAGAAGATCCGCGCCTCAGATTCTTGTAAAAGATATAGTTCATAATTAATATATCACTCTAGACATTGACCCATCAGGCATACCGAAGTTTTCTTTCATACCTCATCGTTTTTCGAAAGGAAGAAAGTAAGAAACTCTGGATCATACTAACATCTCCTACTCATCAAAGCGCAGAAAAAAAATGAAACAAGGAAATCAGACGCAAAAGACAAAAACCAGCAAAATCATCCCACCAACCTGATGCTTTTGATGTTTACGAATGACATCAACACCTGCCGCGTCCAAAATCGCTGAGAGACCGAAAGCAAAAATATAAAGACAACACGAGATTTAATTTACTGCCATATTAACCCGTGGGACTAGTTTGTGCCTGTGACTGCAAGCCTATAGTAAAAGTGTTAGAAGCGTTATTCAAGGAGGGCTTATATTGGGCACAAACTTCATCAAATGCTCCATAAAGGTTTGCAACGATACATCATCCGTGAATATTGTCTGCGCATTTTGCGGGACACCACCGTAGCCGCCCGAAGTGTGTGTAGTTGAGGGGTTAAGCTTTGATAATAGGAAACGGGCTTGAGAACCGCCAGCATCGCAGACAATGAATCGAGGCAATGGAAAACGGTCTGCAATGAGTTCGCGAGCGTCTTCTTTCGGGAGCTCTAAAAGCTCTTTAAAGTTCTCATACCCCTCTTGATCTTGATAACCAATCTTCTTCCACTCTGCAATAGTTTCACCATGGAAGATAAGAATGTGGAAGTATGTATCCAATAATAAGATAGTGTTTGGTTGGATGGAGGTAGAGTCTAATAGAACCGGTCTTTGCGGCTCGTCGAATGTATATGAATCCAGCGTAGGCTGAATCATTATCAGCGAATTGCCAACATCTTCGCGGTCGATAACGTGTCGGTAAAAGGCGGTTTCGTCAGGACTGTTATTGAAGACTTGCAAAAATTGCGAGCGTCTTAAGTGGAACATGAATTGTGGATACAAAGTAAAGTTTTTCTCTAGTCGAAAGGAGGTTGGATCATCTTTACGATAATCCGCAAACCGGGAACATAGTCTGATAAGCATCCTGTCTACCCATCGGAGAACGTCCGGACCGTCGTCAATGTCGGCTTTGAAAACTGCAATACGGGCCATGAGAACTGCAGCCGTCTCTTGATCAAAAGATTGCGCAAGGGATGGGTCGCCAGTGGAACCGCTCAAATCACGCCCAATAGTGGTTACGCGGAGATGGAATTGTCCAGAGGAATGTTGATAATATGTGAGGAACTGAATTAGACCTTTTTGTGAACCCTGCTGCTGCTGCGCAGGGCCGGCTTGAGATGCAATCTCGAAGTATGTTGCGACGGAGGTGCTGGGATTGATACCGCACATCTTCCATGAACAAGTATTGCCAATACCAACTTCAGTTTCGCCAACGGAAGTCGACTTCTTGTTCATAGAGATGGCATGACCGATCAACCCTGTAACTTTGAGCTCCTTGGTAGTTAAAACTTCCATCGAAGCGTTGAACCCCATGAGGAGGTTGTCGGTAGCATCCTTGTCAAATATCTTGACAAAACTTTGTCTAAACATGGATGAAGTAAAACTGTCGGTAAGAATCATGTGGCCGCCAGTGTTATTGGCCAGCGACTTCATTTCTAGTAAACCAACTTGGTCTAAGCAACCCGCGAAGATATCAACGATATGACCATTATGTGCAACTCTTTTAGCCATGTTCTCGTAAAACTAATTCCATATATTAGTTTCCATGAGCTCAACGTATCCACGAAAAGACGAACCTTTGTAGCCTTCTTGTAATACTTGATGTTATCTCTTTCGATATCGTGGTGGGACCGAATAGGTTCCCTAAGTTCAGGCCCAACCACAAGACCTGGACCTTCTGTTCCAGGCCCACCAGCGAACAGCATGATCCTTGCACCGGTGTTGGCAAAAGAAGTCTCCAACAAGCCTACAGCAACACTCAAAGCCACACCTGTACATCTCAAAGGACGCTTATCATTGGCGACTGGCCAAGGATCTTTTTGGAGTTGCTCAAGGACATTAGTCAATTGAAACTCGCATTGCTGAACGGGGAGAAGGAATCTCGAGGATGGTGGCATGTGAGGTTGCACCGGACGGCCGGGCGCCATAGGTTGCTGCTGCGGGCGAAGGCCAGCAGCAAGAAGCCCGAGCATTTCCTGAACCTGCTTTGCCGTGTAGTCCTTGTTTCCGCGGAACACATAAGACTTAGCGCATTCGGTGTAGCCAAGTTCGTGGACGTGAGCCTAGCAGAGTTTAGTTTGAACATATTACCAGAGGAATAAGAAAGTGCCCCACCATAGTCCCATAAGTAATCAATCCCACCAATGCATGCGGGGGTAGCAAGCTTAAGCTCACAATCAGTGATTCCTTGAGAGTCTTGAGAGAGTCCTCCTCTTGGCAGGTATCAACAACGAATAAGAAGATGGGCGGTGCTGGTGCTGGACGAGCGAGCTTATACTCAATGGTCGAGAACGCGGGGGAAAGCTCTAGAGGCCATGAATTGGGCCCAATATCCTTATAATGAGGAGGGAGCTGGTTCCTTTGCAGACAGAAGGGGCAGATCCAAAGCTTTGCGCGAGCATCAACTTGACTATTGAGGTATATTTAGCTTCACCCAAACTCTGGTATGGGGATAATGGACTGTACCAGTAAGGGTTGAGAACAGCCCTGCAAGGATTCTTGCACGTTACCGGTTCATACTGGACCGGAGGTTGTTCCTTCACCTTGAGAGGAGTGTAGAGGACACCGATTGGAACGACAAGTCGGCTTGATTCCAAGCGGTTACTAGGAAAGACGTTCCAACTTGATAGCGTAAATATTAGTTTATTGTTGCCATCATGATATTATAAACAAAGTGCATGCCTCAAACGAACGCCATCCTTCTCTTCCTCCACTATCCAGGCGTCTTTCAATTGTTCCATATCCATGATTCCAGGACTTTGGTAGGCAATGAGAGCAGTTTTATAGTTGAGTGAGGGCGAGATAGATAGTCTCCTAAATTAGAAAGCTGTATTTGTGAGGGCTCGACGCCGCCTAGAAGAGCAACAGCGGTGATAGTGTAGTGGGGGGAAGTGACAAGAGAACGAGACAGATGTGCGTGGAGGAGGGATGTGGCTTTAATTTAGGCCAGATCGCTCACTTCCAGGACTTGGTTGTGGCGCAACACGCCAAAGCTTACATGTGGCTGTGGAGGCTAGTCAAATCCCATCTCTTATTTCCACGGATGCATTGGCCTCATGTTATTACTGTAAAATTTATTTAATTACTAAAATAGCTCTCAGATCGATATGGTATCGATATATGCGACTAAAATGATTCAATTTCTGGACACCCTATAAACTTTCGTGCGCGAGTGATATCTAATGATCAAAACTTCCCAAGTTTTAAGTTCAGAAATTGAATGGATTTGTCTATATTTAACACCATGGGTGATCTCTATTTCTGTCCATATTATAGCCTAGAGCTTGGACAAACTGGCAACCTTTTCGTCGAAAAGTTTTTCGGCTTCTTGCCACACTCTGGTGGTGCTCCTGTCTTTGAGGGTCAACAAGCTTGGAAGTAAGTCGTTGCTAAATGCCTCACTTGCCTCACGAGGGAGGAGAGTTGGCAGGTGGTCGATTGAGATGACAGAAAGTGGGGGCTCTCCATTAACCTCCACTGGTACTGTGGGTTTGTCAAAGGTTGTGTTGATAGAATAGATCGGGATAGGATTGTGCGGGTTGGTAGTGTCGCAGCTGACGTCGACGACAACTGACAATTTGCGGTTAGGATTTTCCAAAGACTGCTTGTTAACGAAGTGAGGGATCGGTTTGTTGAGATAGATGCAATTCACAAAGATGTCGGCTTCCCAAGGTCAGAATTTTGTTATAACATGGGCCGAAAGTGATGAGGTATCAGCTTACACTCAACGATCTCAACGAAAGGGCCACCCTTCGCGGTTTCGGCCATATCCCACTTTAAGACGTTCTCTGTAGGAATACCGACCTTGAGGCACAAGTCAACCGCGCCTCTTCCACATCTTCCGAGCGCGCCAATGACCAACACCCTGGGCTGCCTTCCACTCTTCGTGGCTAACATATATCCTTCGTCAACAATTTTTTTTTGCGGGGGGGGGGGGGGGTTTAGAATGAACAAAATCGACTCACCACCCTTAGATACAAGTTCTTTAACATATTTGATCAACGCTTCCTCATTAGGGTATGGCCTGACATCCTTAATCTCCTCACCAGGGTTCAACAACTGCTTGGCCCAGACCTCGACCCCTAGAGCAGCTCCAGCGAAACCAGCATGGTATCCGAAAGCCGCGACACGGCGGCCGGACTCATCCTGGAGGAATTCCAAGTCAAGCAAGGTTCCGTTACCGGCAGGAAAACGAGAAAGTACATCTCTCCATCCGCCCTGGTTCTTGTAGCAATGCGCAAATTGGACATGCGTGTGCTTAAGAGGGACTGTAAGGTTATGAGAAAAGTGGTCGGTGGAGGTAAGAAGAATAAGTTTAGGGGATAAGAAAGCTTACAATCATCTTCAGGCAACTCCTTCAATCCGATGATGATGTGATCCGCTGGTACCTCTGCCCAATCGTTAGTGACTCATTTGGGCAAAGTAGTTGGGGGGATTTCTATAATACCAGTCCATGAGCCCTCCGGAAGGAGTGTGCATCCAACCCTAGATCCAATTAATTTAATATTTTTGGGTGGAACCTGTGTGGTAACATACTTCTCGAACTCCTCGTCCTCAAAGATCCTCTGCACGCTGCGCTCAACATTGACTTCATACCCGGCATCCAACAATGCCTTCGCGGTGGTGGGAGTCACTATTCATATTTTCAAAGTCAGTGCCCTTCGTAGTTCGCCCGCCTCAAAACAGGAAGATTTAGACCTACGGGCAGAACGATGCTCAAGTGGCTTAGCTATAGATACACCTTCTTGTAAGCTCAAAGCTTTGATTCACCGTGAAACAAAAGTCTCGAATTGCAAGAAAGGAATGAAGAATGCGTACACTCGGCCCTAAGGTGAAGAACGGTTTTTCCTGCCATTGCTATCTGTATGGTATCGATGTTGGGTATCTGGGTCAGGTCAACGCGCTGTGGATACAAAGATGGTTTGGAGGGGATGAGGGGGCGGGGCAAGTGCAGGAAGCCGCAACCAACCTTTAGAGAAAAAAAAAAGAGATGCTAGTCCGGTTTCGAATTTTTCTTTAGTCCCTGTCGCTCCCTGTAGGCGGTCGCTCCCTGGGCATTTGGTACTAGAACGAGGCTCACCAGTATCCAAGGAGCTCCTTCTCGGGGGTGATGCCTACTAATGTAGGTACTACATATTACTGCGTTTTGTACCTACATGTGCCTCATAGTACATCAGTTTTCGCGGTCTTGTGTATATGTATGTATGTATGTATTTACAATCGAGTCCATGATATTTGGCTTAAAAACCAAATTTCGAACGCCCAATTCGGAGCCTCACCGCCTAAAGGTACACTAAGATAATCATCCATTTATTCCCGGCAAGACAAAGCCAGTAGAAGAAAAACAAGAGCATAGAAAAGGAAATCTCCCGCTTTCGATAGGAGGTAGAATAGGAAACGATATCAGAGATCAACGAAAGCTTTATCGAATGACCTGGACCCAAATCCTTAAGCCCAGAAACAAATCGCCCCAATCAACCCATATTTTGGTTATTTGAATAGTTACAAGAGGGACAAAATTATACTTTGTAACTAACGCTCCCCTCTTACCACACATCCGCCACATCCACATTTTACAAAGCATAATAACTAGGCTAGATAACCTGTCATGAAAGTTAGCAATCTGAAGGTAAAAAACAGGGCGTTAATGCGAACATACCTAGACGCTCGCCATCCAACCGCTCTAAGTATTCTTTCTCCAAAAGAATGTCAATACATTTTTTGATATCAGGAATCTTAGGCATGAATCGAGACTTGATCTGAGCAATTGTTTCCTGAACCAGTACAACATGCTTAAGAACCTTTCGGGCCTTCATAATCCGAACGATCGCAGACTAAAATTTGATGTTAGCGACTGTTCATATTTTCCGGGCAAGCTTTGGGTCTCTCACCTGCATCAGTAGTTTTCGATCCTCTTCAATCGTCTTATGAGTTTCTTCAACTTCTTGTTTTTGCTCTGCTCTAACTGCCATGTTCAGGTTCACTCTAATCTTCTTGCTCTTGAACTCAAAGTTGAGCTCATAAGAACTCCCCGGCTCAACTTTCTTTGCAGGTTCCACAAACTTCAGGACCTTCGCTTTTATAAAGACCATCAGAGCTGGTTCTAAGTACTCCTTGGACAAACCGGTAGACTTTTCTATTTCCTCGTGCGAGACCCTCTCAGCATCATTGAATAAGAGGAGCATGGCCATTTGATATGTTGAAACTTGAAAAGTGTATGGTATCTTAGTCGCCTTGCAATAGCTTGCCTTTAATTCACCCTTGCATAGATGCCATAACCAGGTCAATTTTCTCCCATTGTGCTTCTCGTTATAAAACTCGACAAATCGCGTGTACGTTTTCACGATGACTTCAGGGATATTGAAGGGAGTAGTAGGAGGGTTCAAGGGCCAGAACGATGTTCCTAAAACCTGGCACGTGAAATCCACACCACCCGCCGTACTCTCGCTCTTTCCTTCGAGCCAGGCTTTGTATGAATCATTCAAGTCTTTAGAGATTTGCATATCTTGAAACATTCGCTGGAGTTTATTAGTATACTCGAAACCACAGGCTTCTTTCAGTTTACCGATCATGCTAGTCTCTGCATCATCTGAAGCGGAAGTAAAGTTGACCAGGCGTTTCGCTAACATCTTGGAATAAAACTTCTGGAACACATCTTTATCCTCGACATACTTGAAGACAGTCATGATAGCAGTGAGTTTATTCTCAAGATCCGCCTCTTCCGCGCTCTTGGCGCTCTTGCGTAGGAGAGAATCTGCATATTTTGCTAGAAGCTCGGGAGACTTCGTGGACGCTGACCTGCAGACCTTATTGCGGTTGACAAACTCGCGGCATGCATTGTCCAAGGAACGAACAAACTCTGCCTCGCTCTTGAAAGCAACGTCAACAAGGTTTTTGTATTGTGCATGCACTTCCAAAAGAGCATCCACATAAATTTTAGGTTCAAGATTATCACCGCCTTCATCGGTAATTTTGTTAACCGCTGATAGCCCGGCTCTACGGACATGTGCTTCGAATTTTGTGCGTAAAGGATCTAGGCCGTCCGGTATCCGAGAAAGAAGGTTGTACATGCGCTGGAGGTCGCTCTGTCGGTCATTATCCAAAAGTACTTGGAACTCTTCCCGTAGTAGTGAAGCATGCTCTTGAATGAGCACCTTCTGGCACGTTTTCATCAATGGCTGGAAGATATCAGGATGGAGATACATTTGAACACGCCCCTCTTCCTCATTTAGCCTCGTTTCCGCCTGTTCATGCGCAAGTTAGCAACAAAATTTATGTTTAGAGATCTATATATCTACCAACCTTTTTCATGTATTCAACAACGCTGTTTTCTGCAACGAATTGCTTTGACTCCATCTGGTAATATAGGGTTGTAGCTTCAAGAAAGGGCTTCTCAAAAAACTTTCTGTAAACATCGAGGGTCGATTTCGAAGAATCGCTTTCATCTAACCCGAGGGAAACGAATGAATCCACAATGCTCTTTACCATTGCCGTTTCAATGGTTTCTCCATTCCGCTGCTTTTCGACAAGCTTCAGTACGCCATCCATTACGTGCTTCTGAACGTGATCAAAGAGATCGCATCTCCAGCGGACAAGGTGTAGCTATTGACTATCGTCAGCTAATATTCATAACCCGGCAACCCGGCAATAGAATAATTCGTACTGTATAAACATCATAAATGTTTTTCTTCCCCTCGTCCATCTCTCGTTTCACCCAGTGTCGGTTTAAGTATCGGAACAGATGATTGATGTATTTGGCTGCTGTTGTGTACCGGTCCCACTCCCGAATGTAAAAGGCTAAAAGGGCCTCGTCTGCGTGACTTTCCGAGTCCTAAACTCGCGGTTAGCAAGGCTATGATCCTTTGCATATAATAAGCCTCAAACCCACAGTTTTTAGGGTCCCAAGATGCCTGCTCAGGTAACCAATCAAGTTGTTATAAAGATCCTCTCCAAGTAGATGAGCTAAAAAGTCCATAGTAAATACATCAGTACAATCTGAAGAATAACAAACTGGATGACGACAGACCACCTCGATGAACAGCTCCGTTATTTTGCAGAGTCTGCGGACTTGAGTTAACAGCTTTCTGTGATGTACAGAAGTTGTGAACAGCACTAAATATAATGTCAGCGACTAACCATAAGGCATAAATTGTATTGAGAGGCTCCTACGTATAAACGCCCATGTACTGGTAAAGAGTTAGCAAGGCTTATAGCAATAGCACCGATAGAAAATGAAGATAAGCTTACAGTATTCATGTCCACCCCACTGTTGAGATCTTTCATGATCTTCTCGACGCCTTCTTCCAAATAAGCCCATCTAAGAAAATGACAATGTTTAGCTTCTGCGAATCATATCTAAGACTGATCAAATCCCCCAAAACTCACGTCTGCACCAAATCTTCTCTATTGGGTGTTTTTGGTTGCATTATGATAGGGTGGGCACCAAGCCGTAAACTGGTAGCGTGTTATCGTTAAGGTACCAGAGCTGCTTTATGAAGCAAGTCAGTGTTGCGGAGTGACTAGATCGAGCGGTTTGGACGTGATTCTAGAAGGGAGAAGCTTTTGATCTGATAACAGCGAGCTGAAGATAGAGGCGGTGGGGTAACTGTGGGGAGGGGTTGGCGTTGATAGATGAGGGTGTCTTGAGTAGAGGAGGGGAGGATGGGAAGGAAAGGTGACGGCAGAGGGGAACTTTTGAAGGTGGTGTGGTGGAGCAGTTCCTGTGGAGGTGTGAATGAGGCTGGGCAACGCAACAGACAGACGCTTAGTTATGCGGTTACTGTGAACTTCATGTACCAGGTTGCCCCACCCACTTCCTATGCGTTGCGGCTCAACTACATAGATATGAGCTTTCGGACTCTGTGTTGCACTCTAATTCCCGGCGAGCTCAAGGTCCGCCGGGAATTCGGAATGTAGGTACTGTATGTATGTAATATTAGTGATGATATCAATAGATCCCAGTTACCATTATTACCCCACAAGCTAAATCTAAATCCACCTATGTCACAGCAGCTCAGGGTTTACTTACGACGTGGTAAAAAGTCGGGTTACACAAAAAGAAGCCCTGAAACACCACCACAAACTCCGGAGGTCTTAAATCTCTAATCAAGCTTATCTTGACAGTAGCCATCTGTTTCGTTTTTTGGATTAATTAAAATACATGTAACCTCCTCAGCTAAATCAGAACCAGGAAAAAGGTGGGGGGGACACACCAGCTTTGCTGTATGACTCCAGAAATTAATTTTAGAGAAGCACATACTGTGACATCCTACAATTACATGTACGTACCGTACCGGCTTTACTCGTTACATCAATTTATACTCTGTTAACGTGTATCTTTGCGGCAGCATTGAAAACAGTGAAAACAGTGCGGCAAGATAAATTCAGTATATAACCCCCCATGTGCGGCGCAGTACATAGTGGTGCAGGCTTAAAGGAAAGGGGCATCGGGGCTAGGCTTAAAGCTGGATTATCAGTGAAACACGTGCGCTGGGGTTCCTATACGGTACATAACATATAGTCAATACCTAGCCCTGAGTATCATTTATTTATGTGCCTATTGTATGCATAGTAGAGTAGACAATTCCAAGTTACAATGTATCATCCCACGAGGAGACGAGCGGGTACATCAATGGGAAATATACGTGATGACATGCAATGGACAATATATAAGGATGGTATGTAACAAAAGGAACAATATTGATCTGGTTGCCAGGTTGGGCAATTAGGAACAATTGATCTGGTTGCCAGGTTGGGCAATTAGGAACACAAGAAATTGATAGAAATTCACAAATCCGCAATGCTAAAATCAAAAGAGGGGGAAGGACCAAAGGATATCCAAAGCAGCATACAAAGCAAAGTAACGTAACGAGGGGGAAAAAAAAACGCCTAGACCAGACTACCTTCCCATACATAACATCCATCCTATCAGAACGGAAAAAAAGAGAAAGAAATATCTTATACAAATTTTTTATGGTCCCCTACAGAAGAGACATTGAAAATATGAACTCCAGGCTGTGAAAAGAGATGTGTAAAAGGAAAATGGAGGTAAAGGAAGAAAAATAAAAAGAAAAAAGTAAATCATACTGGTACAAATATTACGGACGGGTATTATTGCCCTTTGATACTCGCTCGACAAGTCTATACAGCTGCGGTAAGCAAGCATCCTCCTAAAATTGTCTTATGCGGGCCTCAAACCTGAACACACTAACTGTAAATGTAGAAACCCATGCGCATAGGGCTAGAAAAATGAAAGCTGCAAGGGCTCGCTGCCGATCACATATTGGGGATACGGTTCGGAGTTCCTGTGATCAATGATATTAGTACTCAAAGATCGTAGCCGGAGTTGATAAAAGCTTACATTATCACTACCACCAAAATCGGCACCCGTTGTCGCACTTCTACAACTCCATCGCACATCAAAGAGAGTGTCGAAGGCAAGAGAGAGATTTGCGGAATCAAAAATGATAAACAAAAGATCGAGCATAACTATATATGTGCAGTCTGGTTAGAATACCAGTAATGGTCAATCGACATGAATGTTGGCGTACTCAGTCTCATCTTTGCTTTAGGCGACCTTAGACCCAAAGGCTTTCCTGAATATTCGTCGTATGTAATATAAATCAGGTATATCAAAGCTATCACATCGACCACAATCGCCATAACAGTGGATGGTTTTTGGTCGAATCCGTATTGGCTACTAAGCTGGAAAACACTGGACGCGAGAGCAAGTGCTAATAATGATAGCACCCAAATAAGTGCTCTGAAAGTTAGAGGTACCGCCGGGTTGTTTAACAGCATAATCTTAGCGCCTATTAGTAGTAGTTCGTAATAAAAATAGCGTACTATATATACGACAGAACATACATAGATTCGTTTATACCAGATTCTTCTTCTCTTCTTACTAATCAACAAGCCATCGTCGGTATCGTCTGCAGAACCGTCACCTTGACGCTCAACATCAGCTCTAGCTTTGTGATTCCATGGTTCATCCAAAGCCCGTTGGTCCAGCCAGTCTTTTTGGTCCGTTTGAACCTTTTCTGAATGCGATGTTGTCGGTGGGTGACCTGTGACTTCGACAAAGTTCCTCCACCGACTTGCATGCTCAGGTAATCGGCCCATAGTTATGGGTGTCGTTTCCCGAATGGCATCGTGTTGTGAGCGCTCCGGCGGCCGGCGGTGAGCCAAAGGAGGAGCTTCTATTAAATCGTGTTCATCTTCCTCTCGGCTCTGTACCCACGCTACACAGCCAACGTTAGCATCAGGATGTCCATCCCATAAACGCATTAAAAAACAATCTTACAACGAGAGGGGAGCCAACTTGGTAGCGTCCGGACGTTTTTCCATTGCTGAGAGTCACCCATGCCCCTGTCTGGTATCGTATTTACAGGAGAGCTGATAGACCGCGAAGATATTGAATTTACGGATGAGGTAGGTCGAGCTGTAGATGTTCCTCCACTTATTCCGATAGTGAGAGGGGGAGGAGCTGACGGGCCATCCTGACGTTGGGATGAAGAAGGACGATGCTGTAGATGCAGGTTATTCAACGAAGACGAGGCCAATAAGTCTTGGGCAAGGTGCTGCTCATTACTGGTGGATGACTGGATGGCAGCCATGTGCGCAGGGTGCGTGGGAGGAACTTGTAATGTAATGGGGGTGGTTGAAGAAGCAGATTGGACGACGATCGACCGATAGCAATAAGGCGAGGGCAATGCTGGGGGGATGCGACACCAGGAAAGGCTTCTTTCTTTTTTCTGCAGCGAAGAGAAGGGAAGAAAGAACCTATAAATTGTATGTACTAGAATTTGTGTGATACGTTATGTATGTACTCCGTCTTCTGTTATTTTTTTTCCTTTTCTTTTTTGTCCTCCCCCCTCTTCTTCCTTCCTTTTCCTGTATGTACCTACTCTATGTACACTACCTAGATACTTTTTGTTGTGGGAACACTGAGTGAACTGGGGCTGGGTGGAGGGGGAGCAGTTACGTGTGCAGCGACAGCAGTGACGGACAATGTCCGTTCAAAAGTCGGGAGAGAAATGAAGGCTGCTAGAAGGCGGTGAGCCTCCACTTTGCATATGGATATAAGAGAGTCGATTGGGTGCTAACGAGCATTGCCGAGTGATCGGGACAGTCAGCGAAGCAAGCAGGCTGTCCAGGGCAAGCAGTAGGCGATAGGCAGTTGGCACACGAGAAAATGGTCGGCGGTTGGAGATGTTGAACAACGTGAATCCTAACAAAGGCCTTCTTCCTCCTCCTGCTGCTGTTCGTCAAGGAACAGAAGGGATGGTTCCAAGTTGAAACAGGATTAAAGGAACGCGTTCCGAGTTCAAATCAATGTGGCTCGAGCCGCTCCAGGAACCTTGGAAGAACTATGTGCCTACATGCAGTTGGTGTGAATCCAGTTGAAATGAGCGTGGCTTGGGTGGCTTGGCACCTTAGCTGGGCTGTCATATTACAAATAATTTAAATAATCTATCCCTAACCCTAATAAGTGATACCCTTACGGACGCTACAAACTTACACAACAACTCAGCCGATTTGCTCTAGGGCTGATGGCCAGCCATGTTTATCCTATGCTTGCTTGCGCAAACATTTTCCCACGTTGCATAGCCACAACCAGACCCAAACCGGGTACTGGGATGACGTTACTCTTTCGCCCGCTCAACTTTATTCGTACTTCAACCTCCGTTGTATTTTGCAGGGCCAGAAAGCGATAAGGCTAGTTTGCAAGGGACAGGAAAAAGGTATCAAATAACGCTTATTGTAGGTATCTTTGCCCCTCTATTCTCGGCCTATATAAGAAGTAGCCATGTACTGGGTATATTCAGTTCAAATTAAATTAAGCTAGAAGTTTGTAGTTTTAACTTCTCCCACTTCTTTTCTGCTTAAGGAAAGTCGGTTTTTCTTAAACCTGCTGATTCGCCAAGATGCGACTTTATCTCATACCGATCTCCACACGGCGCACGCTCATCTATGGCCAGAGGCTGAACAAAATTACACAACCCCATCCATCACTTGCGGACAAGGCGTCGGCGTAAGTTTAGGCCAGCTAGACATGTGGGAATCTTGCGCACTTGCTAATCATGACACAGACGGGCTGCCAAAGTATGGCTATCATGGGTAAGTAATTTTCTCCCCGGTTCTCAGTTGCCTTGCTACGCTTTATTCCTAGAAGATACAATCACTGATGAAATCTTCAAAATAGGAAAATGGGAAGGCTGGCTGGCAGCGCTCTCTTACAGATGCGGGGAATAAGCTTTTCAACAGGATACCTTACGAAGAATGGTTTGCTGGCTGTACAATCAATTTCTTATCGATTGAGGTTCTGACCATTCATCTTAGGGGTCTCAAATCAATCCCTCCATTATCAGCACGTCGAAAACAGGAAGAAATAGACCTCCAGAGGGTAGAGGTCGTATATCCGCCATCGATCATTAAAGAGAACAAAATTCCGGAAATAATTAAAGCGCTAGCAACTGAGCGTAACGATACCCACCGCAGCCGACTGGTGTGGTCAGTAGTTGGAATGCCCATTGTAGCGCCCTTTGCGCTGGTTCCTATTATTCCCAATGTATGTATCTCTATAATATATTGGTGCTGTAGGATGTTGATTTTGATACTTACTCTAGATTCCATTCTTCTACCTTCTCTACCGAGGTAGGCTTATTCTATATATTAAGCCCTGAAAATGTAAATAGGATTCTTTCGCATGTTAACGTCCTCGTCTAGCATTCTCCCATTGGAAAGCTCTCGCCGGCGCAAAACACCTTGAATTCCTCGTCAATCACCAACTTCTCCAACCCACTCCGGTAACGGAGCTCGATTCGCTCTACCGCAAAAATATTGGCGCAGAGACGGAGTTCAGAGAGAAGACGCTCCTCAACGGCTCCGAAGAAGTCATGCTAATCAATCCGAGGGATGCTAAGGAGGTAATTTTATACTTGAGTCGCCGAGTTCCTATTTCTTCTATCTGACAACCACTATAGATCGCAGCATCTATCGAAGTTCCAGCGCTAGCCGTCGAGTGCGAGCGCGCATGTACACAAGTAAGGGAATCCCTGGGGGTTGCGACGAACGAAAATCCTCAGATGGACGAAAGAGGAAAAAATGGTGAGAAGGAAAAGCAACGGTAGCCATTAAGATGAGAAGGCGCCCATAGCCCAATTAGGAAGCAACTCCAAACCAATATAAGATAGCTATAGCCGTATAAAAGAACAATGAATGGGTGGATAGATGAAGCCTATAATGATAGCATACGCCTAGCTAGTCTAGGTAGTCAATTGGATGGGAAATCGACCTCCTTGGTAATAGGGTTAACGGTGCGGTGAAAACCAGAGCCCCTGATAATTGTAAATGGTCATGCGGATTGTGGCTTTAGAGACGGTTTGTTCTGGTAGTATGATGGCAGTGGTATATAATACGAGATCTTGGCGGGATACTCCAATGGCCTAGGGGCCTTCTTCTCAGTCAGTATTTGACAGGATCCGGATGAATAGCATCATCTATGAAGAACAAGTGTATTAGACTTGGGTGCATGCAATCATATATTTAAATACATATATACCCATAAAATATCAAGTTCCCCGCGATGCCACTTAATTGAAGGTAAATGGCACATTTTAAAGTTAACAAATTTTGAGCTGCATGTAACTGTGTCGGTATATATGCGTTCCTGGATGTTAATAAGTAGTGATTCTGCGATGATTCTCTTTCATTTAAATATCATCTGTCTTTTCTTTGTTTCCTTCTTCTACTAAAAGGGGTAGAGGGGTCGATCATTGAGCGATCGTCGCCGTTTCCGGGTGATATTATATGATCCTGTAGCCATGGTAGCCTAGAGATCAGGAACAAATGCCCCAAAAATATCTCAAATGGTACTAAAAACGAGGAATACATGGATCACGCCCAAATTCTTGGGACCCTTCGAATGAAACCAAGCTATAACATACTAGCTAGCTCTTCGGCCCGGGCTACTCGTAAGCACTGGGAACCCCATTGATGGCACCATTGTCTTATGCCTCTCCTTCGCTCTTACATGTGTTCTCAAATATCGACGCCAGCTGTCAATGCGGCCGGTGTTTGCGCATTACGAGTTGAGTCGTTTTCTGCGAAATAATAAGCCAATCATGATTAATTCAGCGGGGTGTGAAAATTTCCAGGGGAAGCTCTCACCCATCCTGAGGTCATCTCATAGGCTTTGTATTTCGAAGGTGAGGTTTATATAAGTGGCATCCGCTCTCCTAGGTCGCGGCCACCACTCATGAGTCCTATTTGGGAATTCTATCCAGCGAGTGATAGTTCATGAGTCCAACTTGAGTTCCGAATGCTGTATGTATAGCTATAGAGAGGTATGCGCTGAGCGTTGAAAAACTTTGTGCGTAAAGTAGTAGATAGCTGGGACATGGGCTGAGAGACATGCCGTGGATATTTTTAAGGATTTGTAGACGTTCAGATATAATCTGGTGGCACCGCCCGGGGGGTCTACAGATATCAAGGCGGGTCATGATTATGATATAATTAAATGTACCCAGGGTGTCGGAAAGTGATGCACATTTTGACATGACAACGCCTAGACACACCCAAATTCATCAACACAAAATACCTGATGGGCGGACTTTTATATTCTCTGTATTACTGCCAGTATGTGTTTAGAGGCGTTTGGATTAAAAGTGTTTGCTTCATATGGAAGAAGTCACTTCAAGGTAGGGAAAATGAGTTGTAAAGGCCCCAGAAAAGGGTTGGTACCAGGTTCTATTTTTTAGTTGCTAGTCTAAAAAAAAAAAGCCTAAATGCTCATATTAAGCTGAAAATAATTTTGTATCACAGATAACCTTATGATGGTTGAGATATCATCGAATGTGCATCACTTTCCGACACCCTAGGGTACATACTGAAATCGCATTACATATGAATTTTTGCTAGCTTTTGCGTATTCCTTCGCTCGCCGCAGCAAAAACGGAGACATATTAGGCCCCGACGGCGTGGTGATTCTCATAAAATCTAGCTACCTACAACTAGACCGTAGAAACAAAAAAAAAAAAAACTGCTATAGGAGGGGTCACAGAAGGTGATTTCACAGCAAGGTGGTCCGGTGGTTCATGGAGTGAGGGTTAGCTTTCCTACAGAGTCAAAGCATTAGATATACAATTGTACCTGTGAATGTACTACGGGGGTGAGGGTAAGTCTGGCGACACCTGTTGGTGATGTTGGGGCTTATCAAATTCCGATCACTAACCAACACACCCAAGTATACGACGTAGGTACATACATGTATATACTATACCCATTTACAAGGGTTATATACTTTGAAATCACCCGAGGATATATGTATATATACTCGCGACAGACCTGAAGTACCTGAAAACGCAGCTACAAGGTTTTGGTGTATTTTTGACTTCCAGTCCAATGGTAATTGAGGATTAGGGTGTGCATTTTCGGGTACTTGTTTGCAATGTATTGCGAGTTTGTTGTCGTATTCCATTGGGCCAGTGGGCCATAGATTTAGCTACATACATATATATATATCAAGTGGGTATATATTCTCGTTCCCAGACCCCATTGGTATTTTCTTGGTGGTGTGCATGTGGTTCAATACCGGAAGGGTCTGGTGTGCTTACCTAAAAGGTTTGTACTAGTCCTTTTTTTGGCCTGGTTGCTATGCCAAAAGTCCGGTTGCTCTAAAAAAGTCCGGCGGGGTTAAATAGAAACCCTGAGTTTCTCCGGAAAGTTATTGCTCCAGACCCACTGTGTTTAATGCGATATCTCATCACTAAGTTAAATTTATCCACCACCACCACCAACACCACACATTATGGGCTGGGAACGAGACTAGTGGGTATACACATGATCCTAGAATTAAATTCGCACTTATTTAATCAAGTACGGCCACATGGCGGGGTTTTTAGATACCCATATAGTGGTGATATAAAGTCTATGTACCTGGTATAGAATTCCTTCTCATTCATATGCTCAGTATCGAGTAGCAACGAAAAGCCCTAACCCTCCGCAAAAATACTAAAATTTCGCCACAGGAGGGTTGAGTTTGCGGGTGTTTGGTCACTAGCAGATATTAATGCGGTACTCTTGTCATGTGGCAATTAAATCCGCTGAGGGGAGCATGGTTGGTTGAAAATGCGAGAAATATTAGAGAACTAGAGACTTTGCGTAAATGGAACCAACTCTATTTTCCGGTAACATGATTGGTGCCGATATATCCCACCACCTACCAATCAGATAACCAGAATATAGAGCTGGCTCCATTGGCGCAAAGTCTCTAATATCGCCGGCCTAATATGTCTCCAATTTTGCTGTGACGAGCGAAGGAATGAGATATTTGCGAAATCTCTCTTATGCATTAGCGTTGCCTATGTGGGAAGTGATTCTCTAGAATAAAGCAGCATTCAGCAAAGTCTATGGCATTTCACAAGTAACCCCAAGGCCGACAATGCAGCGAACAGCTTACCTGGATATCTTACAGCAAAAATTGGAGATCATATGACTTTCATGCATGAGAGAGATTTCGCGAATGTCTCATACGCCCAGGACATAGATTCTCGTGCCGACCGGACGGGCCTAAGATGTTTAGTTTAGTAAAAGATCGTGACAGAGATGGTTGTGATCGCCCGCGACAACCATTTACTGAACACCTGAGTAGACGCCTTCCCGGGCCATTCGGACACCCCCTCGCTCGGACAGTTAACGTAGAAAAGAATAGATCATCATTTTAAACCTCTTTTCAACCAATCGTGATTGACTGTCCGAGTGAGGGATGTGCCCGAGTGGCTAGCTAGGGAGGTCGTCTATATAATATTTTATTATAATCAAACCATGCACCCAGGTTCAGTTGCAGGACTCGATCAATAGGGGATCGAACTAGGATATAGCTCGATTAAAACCAAGAAGTAAATATATACTTACTGCAAGTTATTGACTTGAGAGTGTTTGCTTCTTTTGACTGCATGCCTTCCGTTACAGGAGTACGCGCGCGTCCAAGTGCAATTAATTAATTAACCAAATAATAACCCAACATCACAAACTTTCTACTAACCAATTACGTTGACTATATGACTGAGTATGCCTATGTAGTAAATTTCAGCCTAGCATTTGGGCTCATGAGCTGGCGGGTCTGGTGCAGAACACGCCACATTATAAACATATGCATACCGATTTGCTTCTTCTGTATACGATCATTTTTACCTAGAAACAAGTTGACATGGTTTTTAAAAAAAACTATTTGCTTGGTCTAAGCAGTATAGGCTTCTATACGCACCCGCCCCGAGTTAAGCATTCAGCGATGCTCGCCGTAGGCTGAATGTTTATATATATGCAGGGAGTAACTATCTGTACAGTATAGTGTTATACGAGTTTGCGGTGATCATGATCTTGGAGTGCGGTTCAATCGTGATATTACTTCGATCGTACAGCGCACGGCTGCGGGGGGTCTTTGGTTGGGCCTGGTTTTCTTTGTTTTACCACATGCAGGGCTGGAAGAGGGATAATCTAAAAAACTTATTACACAGGAGATCCAACTATCTAGTTGGAATACAAAGGCGGATATCACATCGTATTGGGGTAAATTGCGGCCCCTATTGGTCTTGAGCCCAGAGCTCGGAATCCCCTGTGTTTCGTTTCCAGTGACACAGCTGAGAAGGCATCCTGATTAAAATAAAACTCATTTACCAAGTAAATAGATAGTGACTTTTCCGTGATACACCCCGCCTGATAAAGTCTCAAAAATGACCCTAGGGTGCTTACTCTAGAGGTAATCCACACTCAAATATGTGTTTATAGGACTTTGGCGTATTGGGTGACTTCCATAGAAATTTGAAAGGAGTTTGGAGGCGATCTGGATAAAATTTAGATCTCAGATTCGGAATCTGGATGAGAGGGGGAGGGGGGGGGGGGTTAGTTCAGACACCTAGATTTTAGAAAATTAGATGGCAGTGATATGAGTGGTTGTGTGCGTGTAGCTAATGGGGGCGAAGCCTGTTTTTGAATAGCTAATACATGTAGCTTGGTGGCTCTCCGTTGCTGTAGGTCCCTATGAGAAGGTGTTTTCACTCAGATCCAGGGTCTAGCTTCTAAATTCCTCCTAAATCTTCACTGGAAGCCATCCACTCCCCGTAGGTCTGTTTGAGAAGCGTTTTAGAGAATTAAGCCCTAAACTAAGGGGGGGCCCTAACTCGTTTTAGGTTTTGTGGAGTGATTCTTGGTCGTAGTCGTACTGGAATACAGGTGGTTACATACATGTATATATACATGTGGAGAATGTCAAGCCTAATACCAATAATATATGTATATATATATTAGGTGTAGCTAGACTGATCTTAATTTATAGTCCCCACAAGATTCACAACTAAAAGTTCCACAAATGCGAAAAAATCAAAGGCAATGTTAATAGCCATCATCATGTGAGAAAGTAAAGAAATCGAGTTTATCTATTATTCTCATAGAAGGGCTAGTCACGTGTGCCTCGGGTTAGCGAGTGATCACTTGTGATCTGAATGTATCGTATGAGGCGTACTACCGCGTGCCGCATTAACTGGCGAGAGCGAGAATTGCACATAGACGACCATACAAAGTTAGGCAAAAATACACTACTAAGAATAGCAGTGGACAGCGGTTCCCGCCACTCGCTACCATGATAAGCAGCTTTTCTGTGCTCTTATGAGGGTAAAACTAATTGAGCTCGTTACTCTTCGCCACTTATTTCAACCTCTAGGTACAGTTCTCGCTCTCGCCAGTTAATGCAGTATATGTAGTGTAATTTACTAGGATACATAATTTTACCGCTTGTATGCTATGGTCGCTTTTGTGGCTAAGAGCTGGTCCTATTTACACGGGCCCTATATTTCACATGTGGAACGAGTGGAAAAGCGGGGACGAGATCGAGACAAACGCAACCCTGATTTCCTTTCCTAGTTTCATTCATTCGTTATCATTCGGTGCTGCTTCTATTCTACTCGTCCCCATTATATTCACGCCAAGTATCCGCCCAACTCTGACCAATCCACTGCAAACCCTGTGGGCTCTTGCTTTCGGAGCTATACTCGTTCCAGGGCGCTACCTGACCCAACTCCATTAGATGCCTCATGGTCGGCCGCCCGTGAGGACAGTTCCAAGGCTTATCCAATTCGCTCTAGATAAGATAGGTAGGTAGTCAGCCCAGCCCTTAAACCACCAAGGAAAAGATTATGTACCATATGCCGGACAATTTTTTGCATCCCCTGTGTTGTGAGCGCTCGACCTACTTTGGTACTTTTTTTACAAGCCCGCATCGCAAACATACTTCGAACCTTAGAACATCTGACCGAAGAATTGCTCTGGTCCTCATGAACTAGATGTATAAGCTCTTCCAAGTCCTTGATCCCGAACACGGTCTCTTTGCTTAAAGGGAGGCTAATCAGTCTGCATCTTGCCCCTGTAGGCGCTTCTGGATCGACTTCGATGATGAAGCCATTCTTCTTAAAAATGTCCAAATGTTCGGTTACAATAACTTCATCCATTGCCATTAATTCTAGAACCTTCGGGACAACAAGCCGTTGGTTCTGGACCACAGTTTCCCGTTGCAGTGTTTCAAAGTTGTATTTCTCATCAGACGCATGTTGATCAATGATAAAGAGATCGTCCTTTCTAGTTGTGAGAATGAAGCCTTTATTGAACTGTCCTTTTACCTGCATTTCGAGGAAGTCCCTTTTGGAGATCGATAAATTTAAACGCTCCTCGGCCAAGACATCGTCCTCGGTCAGAGTAGAGTTAGACGAATAGACGTCCCTAGCATTAATGCTTGCAGAAAGTTTTGTAAGCGACCTTGATCGCATTTGCACTTGAGCCACTGAAACTGATAATTTTTTCAAGATTTTCGTGGTGCTGTTTTTCGGTGAGCCTTTTAGAATCTCAAAGGCTCTGTCTAGGATTTTCGAAGTAGGCTCAGCAGCTGCATCCTCAGCTTGTCTAAGAAGCTCCTGCGCATATATTGAGGATTGTTTGAGGGATTCGAATTCACCCATAATATCGTCGTCCTCCATATCCTCATTAGGCTCCATATCTTTGTCCGTTTTCACGTTAAGGTCCTCCTCGAAGCCTTCAATATCATCGTCTGGGTCTGAATCCAGCCGGGCTGTAATAGCTGCAGTGCCCTCACCTAGCTCATCTAGCTGATTGACGTCCATAAATTGCCCTTCCTCCCCCTCCTCCTCCTCCTCCTCCTTATCGGTATATTGGTCCTCGTTTAAAATCATAACATCCAACTCTTGAACCTCTGTTTCCTCACCAATACCATTACTATCCTCGGATATTTCCGACCCAAGTTCATCGTATTCCTCCAGCTTCCCTTGCCGCTCACCCTCTCGTGTCTGCGCCTTTGTCGCTGCGAATCGGCTCAAAGCTCCCGATGAGAATTTCGGTTGCCCCGATTTTCCTAGCTTTACAAGCTTAGACCCTCCTGCTACAGGCGGGATGACCTTTCTTCGTTTACTCGGCGATTCCGGCGGACTACTTCCGGTTATGACAGGATCACGGTCGCCAATCGTGATGGTAGCCTTGTTTGCCTTTGGTCCTCTAGGATAATATGATAGTTTCGAAAAAGGGCTTGTCATTGCAGTTGGTATGCAAGCATCCGAGTCCCTATTTGGGGTATCTAATAAACTAGGTAGTTGCGGGTAAAATTCGCCAGCTTCTTCGGCAAGGGTGCCATTTAAAATTTCGCTTGCCGTCGTGGTGTGGTTTTCCATTGTTATCAGTGCGTTAGCCTTTGAACCTTCTTGTAATAGTGAATTGATTGAATCAGGCGGGTTAGGGCGGCCAGAAGTGATATTTTTGTGAAATGGGTGTTTTGCATTGACTCCAAGTTGAGTATGAGGCACGGTTTGTTCGTGGTTTGTGAACATTTCCATAAGTGAGGCCTAGTTAAGAAATTTTAGTATAGTCCCACAAGCACCCAACAGCTGTGTACCTTTAATGATTCCAATAGTTCCGCTTGATCGTGAAGTAAGATGGAGCGCTTATCAGGGGAGACGTTCACGTCGTATGCATCTATTCCATGAATATGAGAATCCATATCTGCCCAAATCAAACGAACCCATCAGGGAATATACTTGTATCCATATGTATATCAGCAAATATAAACGGGGATTGTGTAACATTGAAGGTCCTGTAAACTTCATTAAAAGCTTTTGAAATCTTCAAAAGTTAGTATCCGGCTGCGATAAACTACATTTAATTCTGTAACATACCTGAGGGAGAACACAGGGTCTACCATTGACAAAAAACATCTGTCGGTCGGGAGCTTGACGTCCTTCCCCAACTGTAGGGCGGGAGATATGGCCAACTATCCTAACTTCTTTGCTTCTAAAATACCCGAAGAATGTAAGAGAAATCTAATTCAACAAGAACTGCAGCCCATGATAGTATTACTTACTCCGACCCACCACCTATACGAGTCATGCCAATACCCTTTCGGGTACATTTCATCTCAAATTGTAGATCCAAGACCACCAATGCAGTAAGGGTTTTTGCGCCAAATACGTTTGCAATATTTTCTCGAGTTGTTGGGTTACCTTTTGTAGCAAATACCGGAGTTTTTCTTCCCTTTGGAGGTTGATTAAAAACGGAGAATTTTACCCCCACGTAGATCCCCGCATATGCTTGTAGTATACCCAGTACTTTGGTATATTCTCTTTTAAAATTCCTTTCCAACTCACTTCTCCTCACAGGTAATGTCTTGAATATATTCTCTACCAGTACCGTGGTACCGCGTTGCATGGCCGCAATTGAACGGGATTTTAATTTTCCAGAAGTCTCAAACTCAAGGCGAGTGCCCTTTGGTGCTTCATCGGCGGTTGCTGTGGTAATCTGAAGATCCGCAAGAGCACAGAGCGAGGAAAGAGCTTCACCACGAAACCCAAAAGTTGTTACATTATCAAGGTCGTCATACGACCTAAGTTTGGATGTCCAATGTTTTAAAGCTATAGACTCATAGTTGTCGGGAGTGATGCCAACACCGTTATCGACAACCTCAACAGAATCGAGACCATAATTCTTTAACCGTACCTCTAATGATCTGTCAGACCTATTGATTAACGAATTACAGTAATTTTAATAAACCAAGAGAAGCTACCGATAGAAGTTGCACTAGCATCGAAGCTATTCTCTACTAATTCCTTAACAACCGAAGTCAGCCCATCGCCAATAACTTGGCCAGACTGTATATGATGAACCTGAGAGGTTGAAACGTGATTAGTAGACTTTAGGCCCCCCACCAATACTTGGAGATGTGGCCACATACAGATTTCTGTTCAATAGGTTTTATTGAAGCCATCACGCGCTGGCCTAAAGAGTATGGTACGCGTTGTCTTACAGGGCATGGTGACTCCCATAAGCTCTCCTTTTTGTTACCCGGCCCTGTATCAGAGCTTATCCCTACATGCACCTGGTAGATACAGTGGTACATAGTACTACATGTAGGTAGTACTACCACCTACCCACCCATAGATGTCATAGTATATACTTCCTATCACAACGACCCCACATTGAGTCAAAGCTGACATCCATACATCCAGGCGTAGAGTCAACAAACAAGGACACATCTCAGCATCCAGCATACCTTAATCGTACTCTATCCAAGTATTTAAAGCAGAAAGAGACGTTCTAGGTACATTTCTACCTACATATTTGATTTGGTACCCTTATTTCTAATGGATTGGTTCAGGTTCAAACCGAAAACAGACGGATACCACAACAAGGCTCCAAAACTTCTAAAGATGCCACAAGTATTGAGTCAAGTCGACATACCCACTCTTCCTCAACTGTACCGTCTCAAACGTATCTCGGTCAGGGAGAAAACCCTAGCAACCCCTTCTGCAACCCTTAATGCTAAAATCGGTCTGATTCGAACCGACATTACCAAGCTCCACCTCCCAAACGGTGCCATTGTCAACGCTGCCAATGAAAGTCTTGCTCCTGGAGGGGGTGTTTGTGGAGCAATTCATTCTGCAGCTGGCCCGGAGCTCTCAGAAGAATGCCGTCGCCTTTATGGATGTAAGACTGGTTCTGCAAAGGTAACTAGAGCTTATAGGCTACCTTGCAAGAACATAATTCATGCTGCCGGGCCGATATACCGGTTGGCGAAAGAAACCAACGAGCATGAGACGAAGCTGGATAGCTGTTATACAGAAACACTGAAGTTGGTCATTGAAAATGGCTTGACTTCTGTCGCTTTCTGCGCTTTATCAACAGGAATCTTTGGCTACCCTTCGTACGAGGCTGCGAGAACGGCTATATCGGCTGTAAGGAGATTCCTTGAATCTGAAGATGGTCAGAAGTTAGAATTAGTTATCTTCTGCAATTTCGAGAAGAAAGATGAAGACGCTTACTCGGAACTCATCTCGTAAGTAACACATTTTGAGGATTCTTACCCCGGGATTTTTCTGACATTTTTAAGTATTTACTTTCCACCAGCAGAGCCGGAAAAGGGAATTGAGGAGAAAGAAACCGCCAACACCACCGAGAATTCTGGAACAGAACATATCGAGTCAATTCACAGCACCCTTCCTCAATCCATGGAAGCCAAGCTCACCGAGACCCCTCTTTCGAAGGATGATTCCGAGGTGGTAACCCCTCCTATAGTAGAACATGGCTTGAAGCAATCCACCTCAGTACCAGTAGATTTTACAGAGAGTGATGGACCAGGTGACTTTGTTCTGATCGATAAGGACGAATATCAAACTGAGGGTAAAATTTAAGCGGTAAGCATAGTTACAGCCCCACATAAAGCGCATCTGTTGACCTTAGCTAGCGAATGGTATCGGTCATCGGTAGTTCTATGGAGAGGATCTGGTTGTAATTGGCGGGAGCTCGTTATAACTCCCATGCCTTCCATAAAGAATCGTTACGATATGGTTTGTGTAAAGCAAAAAAGCAGGGATTACCCTTGATTAATTAACGAATCATATCTGTGAGCTTGTTTTCCTCATTGGGCCAAAAGCCCTTCCTTCTGGGTCCGTCTTCCACAATATGGCGAAAGTACAAATCATATAGCTATAGCGCTATTCATACTATTATCTACATATATATATATATCAAAGTTCTCTTGCAAATGCACAGTATATAGTCCCTAGTCTGAATCCGCTCTATAAGTTGAACTCAATCCTCTCTCTATTCATAAAATCATCTTCTCTCAACCCCATATCTTGTTTAAACATGTCAGTTCTCCCAGAAACCAGCAAATCACCGACCCAGCCAATCGAATCGAACTACAAAATATTATGCCCAAATCTTTGGCTCGAAGCAGAGCTACGCAGAAATAGTGAACGAAGCGGAGTGGGAGGGCCAAATTCACGCTTCAAAAAGTCCCGCGAGGATATCTTTTGGGAGGAATTCGAAAGGCGCCTTCTTAGTGGGGCCAATCACACCGGCCGAGATTTTGCCGATTTTAAGAATCTCACGCCTGATGAGTTAAGGCCCCTCATATCAGAATGCTTTCGAAGAAGCACCTTGGGCTTGACAAAGAGATTCGACGACCCACGCTGGAACCTTGGTAAAAGCAGGAGTGAGATTGTGGAGGAGTTCCTGGAGCAATTGCTTGCTTTGCGCGAACAAGAAGTGGCAGCCGAATCCCAATCCCAGCCAGCTCAACTACATTTGCAGAATTTGTCGGATGAAGGTGAGGCGGCACAGCAAATAGAGATCGGAGAGGAGCATATGCCTTATCTCGACCGAGGACAATCTCAAGTGACTCACTTATCTGATGCTCGTTATCGTAGAGCGTGACGAGGTCCAAAGTACGGCATAAGCCACGAGAGAGAAAAGTATTTCTGAGTAAGTCTTTTGCCTCCCATCCTAGTCTACTTTTCTTTCAGAGGGGTAATCACTAATAATGTGGGATATCAGCGATATAGGGCTACGCGACCTGGAGTGGGAGGATCGTCCAGGAGTTGAACCAATGTGAATGTAGCGGTATGCGGTATTGAGGCTGCTTAGAAACGTGGGGATTGGACTCAAGAGCCTCGGGGAATTTTGAACATATACGAAGGGACGAGGCTGAGGGGGAACCTTGAGATGGGATGGTGCAATTTAATGAGTTGTCATGTCGCTACTGCGTCGACGAGAAATTATAATTGGCATGTTTTAATCTCGAGCTCACAAACGTCGAAATCTCATTCCTGCGACTTGATACTTGTCACTAGGTCCCTGTCTATACATACTTACTATTACTGCATCTGCCATACTCGCCTACAGGATATAGAACCAGAAATGCAAGTAAGAGAGCAGGGATTATTTGTATGGAGTAGTGCTGATCTGCCATACAAAATCTCCCTTTGAATTCTCTGGTTCCTGTAGGCGAGTACATATTTTGAAAAAAACCTAGTCTACAATGTGTCTATTCCGTCATATTCGCTCATATGACCAAATATAACTAAAACGGTCGAAATCTTAGCGCTATATTTCTTTACTTACGATCCTATGTAGGATTACGAAACTTGGTGAGATGTAATAGCGGGTAGGATCCGGGAATGATCGTATGCCTGCCTACATAACCTGCCCCAACAACCATTTCCCAGAGGCTCCGCCGCCGTAGGGTGAGGAGCAGCTAGTCACAATTCTCATTGGATTTATAATAATAATTCTGTGTACAACATTGGTTTCTTTTTTATGCCGGTCCATGAAATTCGCGACTGATCGGTTTTGTGATTACCAGTTGGGAGGACAATCAAAAGGAATTTCCCCCCCTTGATGCATAAAGCAGGCAAGGGGAGCCCCCACCGCCCCCCCTCCCCTTGCTTGTGTGTAGCCAGTAGATTCTAAGATTCACTTGATCTCGGGGTTTTTTTCTGGGTCCAGGGTAGATAAATAATGGCAAGCATCAAAACCGGTCACCCAGAAACAAACTCGATTTTTTTTTTTCCTTCCCCGCCAAGAAATCGGAGATCGGCTCGGTACAGATAGATAGCTCTATAGCTATTATTGTATGTAATTATAGCACTATATTCTGGTATCTGTGTAGCTTACTTGTCTAGCTAGATCACTGTCCATATGGGTTCGAATCTAGATCGTGCGGTGGAAGAACCCTTTGTTGGCATCGTGATTTGAAATTGTGTGTCAGTAGGTATCTTTATTTGGGGGATTATTACGACATGAAATGACTAGCAGTAATTAACTTCGATGGTTATATATGCGTATATACAGCTGCTCATCCGTAAGTACGATGTGCACATAGACGTGACGTCATCATCGCGCAAACTGAGTGAGCTGGTGCTTTTCTATCCCCAACTGTGGAGGAGGGCCTTTACCAGATTCGCAAAGTACGCATATATTAATTGAACGTAAGGCTGCAAAAACGATACACAGGGTCGAAATATTCGTGTGTTATCAAAAGCGAAATGCAAAAGTAAAAACTTCCACGATATCTGGCTTTACGCTGGTCTGTTATCAATGTCTCACTCCGTGTCCTGTTGGTAACGAATACTACTGCGGGCCATCCAACCCCACTATGATATTCAGCTCCTGCACCAATGAATAAGTATCTATTATCTTTGAATATAAAAGAAATATCTATGACGATTAATTCTCTCTTGATACATTTGAATGAGTTTAGTACCCGTATCCATGCGGCTAATCTTCAGCCCTAAATGTACGTCAGAAACTGACAGCGAGGATCAAATTTCTCCCAATAATAATAATAACAATAATAATAACAATAATAATAACAATAATAATAACAATAAATAACACTTAGGAGCCTCACTGTATCTCAAAGCTGTGTATGCAGAAATACCAACTGACATAACTTTCGATAAGTGTTGCTGATCCTGAGACGTCTGTCACGTGTGCCGTATTTGTTATTGTTTGATTAATAATCTATTTGGTAATATGGCAGGGCAAGAATCATGAAATATCACTCTGGCGCGAAGTGGATCCCTTTAGTCACCGACCGTAGAAAAGTCCAACAATCCCAAGATCAATGTATATGTGCATTGCATCTATATGGAGGTATGACCGGTAGCCTCGGTAGTAACCATAAAATGCAAGTTCTCAAAGCGAGAGCTCTCTGTATGGCAGACTAGCACCCCACTATTACCCCATTCAAGGCGCTCTGGCCCCTCCCCCTGATAGACGGATGCAGTATTAGACTATTGGCCTCGATAGTAGATACATCGGAAACTCTTTAACGGCGCACGAGGCTGTGAGCGCAAAGGGTTGTCCGCTCCGGCATATATATCAAACGGCAGATAAGTGCCTCGATCCACCGTTACCAATAGCCTCCGTCCCTTGCGGTACGTGTGTCGTCAACTCTGCTTGAAAAGGATGATGAGAAATGCGTGTCAAGTTTCCAACCTTCCGACTCGTGGCGTCTTACTTCTTCAGGGACTATGCAGGCCAAATGCATGCACAGTTGGCTTAGGCCTTCCTCGTTGGGCTCACAAGACTCTATTATATAGCGCAATTAATTTAATCATACGAGTAGACCGTTATGATTCCTTTGGTTTGTGATGTCCCAACAATTTATGGAATTCGGCCCAAAATTGGTGTTCCGAGATGTTTTCTGGGTTCGAGGGAAGGCTCTATCGATTCTTCAGGTATGATATATGATCGTTGAACGACCCCACTTCCAACAGTGTAAGGCAGTGGCGGGCCGACCCTGTATCTGTGGAGAAACTCGAATGAACATCGTGCCTGCAGGCCGCGGAGTACCGCGAGGGGTAGAATTGTAGAAGCAGGGGTGAACAGGGGTTCTTCAGCTGGTTGGAATCTGAAAGAGTAGCCCAATAGGCTTCCTCCCAGTTTCTATGCATAATAATTTTAGCTTTGGGCGTATGCAAGTTGGAGACTCGACATGTTGTCATGCATGTGCAGATACTCCGCAATTAAATCCTTGCACTCATAATACCCGCCATTGTTGCAAATCATGGGTAGATTTATAACTATGGAGGGGAGTCTGTAAGTGTAATGTGATCTCTACCGGTGTGTGGGATTCGTTGTGGGGAGAATAAAACGTGGTGATGACGTTCGTTGAAAACTGACGAAGCAATATTTGCGAACATATAGTGGTTGCTGTTTCCATGGATATTTTGTTTTAAAGAGCAATGCCAAAAACAAAAACCAGAACTAATCTCGAACGCGTACGTCAGTGACACCTGTACATTGAACATGGAGTACTAGTGGAATAAAGTTGGCAAGCGAGACTGAACAAATAGAAAATTCGCTCTTGGCAGCTAGGCTAATTCTCGCCCTATTTAGAACCGCTATCTGCCCCTACGCGGTATCTATCCTCATCCGGTATTAGCCTTCACCATACGATTGATTATGCCTGGAGAATTCCACCATTCATCTCAAGGGGAAGCAACGCACAAGCTACCACCTCAGTGTGGTATGAACTCATCACCGATTTATGAAACCGCAAATGAGGGATATTGCCAAGGGGACGAACTGTATTATGGCATATTTCGGCGGCGGATAAAAAGCTAAAGCGCTATCGGAGGGGGATAAGCTCTATGTACATGTATGTACCTAGTGGTGTAGTGCGGAAGTAAAATGGGGTAGGACGTAAGAGTTTGTGAGATAAGCGGGGTCAATACTTGCAGGCAGCCCTAGTAGCCAAGCGCCGGTAACCCCCCACCCTCGCGCCTCACCGACCTCTCGAGTGATATTCTATGATTTGACACTATCCGGTATTTTCCTAATTGATGAGCTCTACATTGATACATCAATTGAATCTCCCCCAAATAATCTCACGACTTTGGTACTTTTGCGAGATGATTTGGAGCCAATTATCGGAAATTTCCGCGATTTTGAATCCTGTTACCACCCCCCCCCCCTTTTTCCCCCATGATTTACCGCAAAGAGCTCTTAGTGATGATGGATAGATACGTGTTCACAATCCGTAGCATTTTGATAATTGCAATCAGGCAAGTGGCTAGGACTAGCTTAGAGTTTGATTATTTTCGGCCAGGTAATCCCGGTGCCGTGGTACGTACGTGACTTTCGAGTCCGCTAAGAGCTAGAGTTCAATTAAGCTGACTGAATGCCTATGCATAATCACTGTGTTCTGTGAGGCTGCTAGAGGTCGCGATCGCTCGAGGCAAGGAAAATGCAAAAGTCTCGAGTACTATTGCCTGCCTCATTCGATGATACTTTGAGGTGTTCGAAGCCTGCTTGATGAATGTCTTGGCAACGATTCTTTAAAATCTTTAGCTGATATTTGTTAATGATTGGAGCCTATGAGGCGGTAAATATATCGATTAAGCTCATATTTTCAACAAACATCTGTTTGCATAACGATTACCTAAACATCGAGCAGCTCGAGGCAGGGGCTTTGAGAAGGCCCTGAGCGAGGCATCGAGCGAGAATGCCTGGTGGACCACAGTGCACGGCTGCATACGGTGAAAGATATAAGCGAAAATAATAACCCGAGAGCTCCCAATTCGGAATTGAACGTTCTGTGCCGTGAGAGATTCTCATTGGTTAGGATTCAGAAGATCGCGTCGGAAGTCGGATGCAATACCCCCGGCCTGATATAATTAACGTTCTCCATGATACGAGACGTCCCGAGGCCCTGTTTTAAGACTCCCATCTCGAATAGCTCAATGCCAACGTGAAATATGTCAAGACACAAAGACTACATGGCAATAAAATGTGGTGACATGATTGGTGGGACTTTCTCCTCTTACCCTAACTAGGGTCCAGTTATCAGACGCCTTGTAACAGGAAACGGCGCTTTGAGATGGTCGCTTAGAAGTTCGTTTATTAGATCTGGGGGACACTGCAGCAGAGACAAAAAAAAACTTTCCAATTACAACTGTCGCCTGAAGACAGTGTTAACACTAATCCGGAGGCACCATGATTTTCAACAGGGCCAGGGACAGGTCTCATTGCAATATTGGACTTTTAGGACCTATGTCTTGAGTGACCTAGAGGTCAATGATTGGGTCAATTGATTTCTTATATTACATCATTATGTTCCGGTCGTAAAGCCCTACACACGCATACGTGCATACTCCTTCACGAGCTATCACTCTACATTGGTGGGTTTTTTTTTTCTTTCTTTTTTTTCTTTTTTTTCTTTTTTTTCTTCTTTTTTTTTTTTTTTTTTATATTCTTGACTACATGCAACTTCACGGTTATCTATGTTTCACCTGGAGGGTTCGATCCCTAAGGCCATAATAGAATACCCAACCGGTCTGCACTAAAGCTGCCGCCACCTTCCCACCTTCACTTAGCCACACTCCATGCATCGCCGTCCGCATGTCCCATCTGGGCGCTGGTTGCTGGGAAAACTATGATTTTTGTTTAGTGATCCTCATGTTCTAAGGAGCAAGGATCGCGACCCCTACGCATGCATGACGGTCAATATGTGGTGATGGGCCAAGCAAACGAACACTATTTAGGGGTGTTTCATAGTTACTTACTCGATCTTCCAAACCCATCTCGGGGCGGGTAATATAAAACGATTCAAGCCTTACATTTTACAAGACGGGCCAAGACCGAACACTCGTCTGACGCCCCAAAGACTTGTCTCGACTCAATACCAACCCGCTTTTGCCTACACAATGAATTGAATTAAAGGGAGAGGACCTATTTCTGGTTGGCTCAAGCCCGGCTAGAAATTCCAAGCAAGATATAGGACCAGTACGGTTATAGCTATAGTGATAAATATCCTGAAGAGTATTCCTTCCCTGTTTCTCTATTATCCAATTAATATTGCCAGGTAGGCACGTTGAAACTGTGTCTTCAGGCTCAAAACGGCGCCCTTGAGGCGGTTGATGAGCGGTCTGTTGATTAGTTCATGGTTGCTCACTCGGTCTCCCAAGACATCCTCGGGACGGTTTTTTTTTTTTTTTAAAAAAAAAAATACATTATTGGGTATTCGCTCTTAAGAATATGTGCCTTTACTCGCTTGTCAAATATTTATTTGCCCAACCAGCAAAACACACCAAAAATCGAGATCTTCATCAACTCATAAAATGTCCCATACTTTTACCAAAATATCAACGACCGCTTATTAGTGTAATATCCATGGGGGAGATTTTTGCTTCATTTTCTTAGCCTAATTGGGATACTATTAAAGGTCTGGAAGTGGCAGTAAAAGGGACTCTTTAGATATAGTTCACCTTCAGGGCCGTTCCTTGGATATGACCTAAAAAATGGATTGTAGAGTCTTTCAGGTATTCAGAGAAAAGATGCACATCTTCGGGGGTAGATAGGAAAGCTCTTGGGATCCTGTGTGGTTTTCTGGTTGCGCAAATACATCTAAATAGTATAGACAGGTATCTCTGTCACCACGAAAGGTTTCAATTGGATGGTTAGCTGCCCCCGATTCCCGCGGTTTGACGGGTTACAGCTGCCAATAGACAAAGGATGGGGTGCTTTAAGGGAGATGGCATGCATGTTTTCAGATCAGTATTGACTCTACTCTTCCAAAATTACAGCCCCACACGAGTAAGGAGGGGCCCAGCCTGCCGCTGCGCGGTAGGCAGCCCCGACTGCATGCATGAATTACATATCGATGTTTATTTCACATCATTACACCGGGCCTCATGCCTAGCTGGCCCATTGAACAATATCTGAGCGATTGAACTATATTTGAGCTATTGAAAAGGGCCGGATCTTTATACACTTTAGTTATCAGTAGTTCCTCGAACTGATGGTTAATTTCATACGCGGCCGGAGGGCCGCTCCTCACTACATGTAGTATTTGATATGCGAGTATAACGCGGGATTATAACACTGCTTATATGATCGGTGCAGAAGATCCCCTTTAGAATTGAATATCCAGTTTGCCATGCTATATGCTAAGGTGGGATCTATAGAAATATTAGTTTGGTGTCCTCGCCAGTTTTCTTCGCCGATGGTCACTACTCGCATCTCCAATATGTATTGGCGCAGCTAGCAAAACACACCAAAGGGCACAGATTTCCAAGAGTTGTCCCATTTCCCCTCATATTATGTATCCTCCATCTAGATGCTAGGAGGAGTCTACATGTTAATTATAGGCCCTGTTTACATGGGGGAAGTCCTCAGCTGCAGGTAAATGGTGTTCAAAGGTGTCTTTCTACTGCTTTTCTATACAACTTTACCCCCATTCCAATTAGGCTAGGAATTTTCTACATCAATATCCTGCATTGAACTTGTATTGTACTTGATCAGTCAAGCAGTGTTTGTGATTAGAGCGTATCTGGCAATTAATCGTCAACTATGCGCGGAGTTGACATCTGCGGGAGATGGAAAATATTGGCTTTATAATGTCCTATGGGTGTAAATCATGACTGCCACAACCGTCCGTCCCTACTAGTCTATAGCGTGTACGGTTACTCTCGCTTTTGACACCTGCGGGGCCCTATCCACCTTAGAGACCGGCAAAATGCCGAAAGCCATAATTCAAATACGCTCTACTGAATCTGAATCACAAAAACTTTTGCAGAGCAGCTGTACCCCGGGGGTCCTTAAATATCTAGGTTTTTTTCCTTTGTATACTCTGATTCAGCACTTTCTAATTGATAGGTTTTCTTTAATTGCGGTTTGCTGGCATGGTGGTTGGTAGTCATTAAAGTAGTGGTTCGTAATAGTCGTTGCATCACTTTAAGGACCCCCAGGGTACATGTGCGTCTTGGGGCGTGCAACTGCATGTTATTTTCGGCTATCAGTATATATATGCGCGTGCCTACTTGCCAAATTTTAAAGTTTGGGACGGTTGCCACCCAACTTTTGGTTATATCTCGTCCTAAACTTAAAAATCTGGCAAGTATAAGAGTGTGTAGTTCGAGATGATTATGGCACCTAAGCTACACATCTTCTCCCCTGCCTCTCCCTCTCCTCAACCAGAAATAAGGGAACACCGCCCTAACTGACGGCCCATCCCATCCCAACATGCTCCTGTAACTTTTAACAATCTCCCAGCATCAGATTCATAGTCCTCTATCTTTACCACTCTCTGCCCATCGCTCCAACCTCTGTTCTACCCCCGCGTGGCCATGCTTAACATGAGTAGCTTTCTTTCTCCTCCATCTTTCCGGGGTGCAGGAATGATTGCCACTGCCTCCTCATCTTCCCTGAATTAAATGGTGGCCATACCCGTTAATTCTCGGAAGCCCTCCCCTCGAACCGTTTTCTCCGTTGAATAGATGCCCCTCAGATCGGGTTGAGCTGCTAGCTAGGCAGCTAGACATACTTTGAAACCCGTTCTCTACGAGACGGGGTATAAGGATGAGCCGATATCATCCCTCTAACTCTGCAAGACCGGCCGGGCCATTCTCTCATATCAATAAACTCATACTTTAAACAACTTTTATTCCCCATGGTCTTTATAGTGGATATTTGAGAATGGAGGGTTTGGGGATGGGAGCGCATGATTATTCCTTAAGCTGTCGGTGCTGACCCCCCTATAATATAATAGAGACCAGGAATTTGTATGAGAGATCAATTATTCGATAAGGGAGATAACAAGATCTGTCAGCAAAAGCCACCAAATTTTGCTTTTTTCTGGGGGAGGTTAGCACTTTACCGATAGCTTAACGGATAACGGCTGGAATGAGGGACTTGTCGAGGGGATAGAGAGATGCCTGGGACGGGATATGATATGATATCGATCCGGAGAGTGTGGCGAGACTGTCATCATAACTACATGTATTGATACTGCATATAGTGATAAGGATGACATCTGCAGCTAGCTACCGCCGGTCCCAACTTTTTGGTGGTATTCTTGTACAAGCGTTTCCCGGCCTTTTGGCCGGAGTTACGGCTTAAAGGGTGTCAAGTTCACCAACTCAAGCTTAAGACTGGTGCACATATCTGATATACTATTTGGTTGACTCATACATATGTTGGAATACCATCGATATCTACTGACCGGCTCGAGCATAATTTATAAAGAAGAGAACCTCGTAAACATGGCCGATCAGGTCCTTTAAGTCGCACATTGCGTATCGGGGATATGTATACAATACTTATTAGATAAGATAAGGATATCACCAAGTAACATCTAGTGAATCAAGATTATACCCTGTCTGGCCAGTATTCTTACAAGGAGAGTGGATTTGCAGATAAAAAAAAAAAAAGGATGGACTTGCCTAGGCATATGCACATTTACGTTCTGTATACAAGAAGAGCCGCGAGACTTGACTTCTTTTTTTTCTGGCCTTGGTCTTGAGAGTTCCCAGTCTGTGTTGTGTTATATTGTAGTGATAGCCTCGACATATATAAGGATGACATTAATTTCTCTGTCGCTGTGTAGAAGAGAGGTGGCTAGCTAGGTCTGTAATTAATTGAAAGATCAGCAGCGCAAGATTGATAAGATAAGACTGGGCTGGCACACTGCTTGCAATATATTGGGGTGCAGTAGACCCAGCCAATATATAGCTATAGCCTGGTCTGGCCAAATCAAGGATGTTATATAGCGTCTATTAATTAATTAATCCATTAGACAGGGCACATATGGAGTACTATCGTGGAAAACCGCTAGCTGCTACAATATAATATATATTACAGCACACAAGGAATCGCTCGGTATAGTCCAGCTAGCACAGACCAACCCACCCAGATCAAACCAAACCAACAAAACCAACAAAACAAAAGACCCAGAATATTGTACTGCTATAGGGCCAAGTCCTCTCCCGGCGGGCGTTTTACTAAAGCAGGGGTAGTTAGCTACACTACATGACGGACAGCTACCTAGCTAGACCCTCGTATATAGGACTACATTATATTACAGCCATATAGTGTGATCTATCTAGCTAGTCTTCAGACTTACTTCATGTACATACATGTACGACCACACTCGAACTATCACTATCGCAGATCCAAGAACCGGGCGGTAGTGGCCGTGTATCTGTGAGTAGAAAAAAGGGGAAAAGGGTGCAGCTCAATCATATACCATGGGGTGGCACTAGAATACCACTCAGCTCAGTAACGGGGGCGTAGTCTAGATATATAGTGGCCATTGACTCCTATGTGGGATATCTTCTGGTATGTAGTTAAGCTGCCCCGAGGACAGGGCTTCACAGGATATCACTCGTCGACCGGCAGTGTCGATATCAATACCATGGCCAAAGCTCGGGATATATTCACGTTCATGAACCGTCACTACACCCTCTAGCTATAAATCACTCTACTCCGCATCCCCCTCTCCACTGCCCATATCCACACAGCTAATAAAAGCACAGTCTATTAGTTCTACACTACACCAACTATCTATCTACAGAAACAAAAGGGAAAGCCCTCCTCACCCCAACACACCCAGCATCTCTCCCACCTCCACAAACTTCTCCCTCTCCTTCCCCACTCTCCGTCCCCTCTCCCTCTCCGCCCTATCAATCCTCCCCCACTCCTCCCAACTCACCGGCCTCAATCCCAACGTCCTCACCACGCCCTCCACCGCCTCCCACCCCCTCTTCTCCCCCCCTCCAAACCCCAAAAACTCCCTCTCGCCCCCAACCCAGTCCGAGACCATGACATCTGCCGTGTCGAACGCATCATACATTGTCGTGGCAATGACCCCCGTCGGCCCCCGCTTCACCCACCCACTCGTATAGACGCCAGGAACAGGCACTCCCGGGCCGCCGTCCGGCCCAGGAACAACCACACGCCCATCCTCGTTCGGGACAAGCCCGCGCGAGGAATTGAACGGGATGCCGAGCTCGGAGAAGCCAGGGATTGCCTCGGAGAGATATCCGATGCTCCGGAGGGCCAGGCCCGTCTTGAGCGTCTCCGTCTCTCCCGTGGGTGCCGCCCGCGCAGTCGGAGAGAAGGGCTCGTCCAACTGTGTTTTTTCAAACTGGACCGCGCCGAGTCTGTCCGGATCATCAGTATCTGGCAGGAACGCCGTCGGAGCGCGCAGGAACGTCAGCTCCCAGGACCTTGACGCTCCCTCCCCTCCCGTCTGGGACTGGGGCGTTGCCTGTCCCTTTCGCAGAATCTCCACCATCCGCTTATGCACCCGGCCGAGGCCCGCCGTGTCCTGCGGGAGCAGCGCCGGATCCACGCCGGGGAAGGTCACGCCCCGAAGCCCCAATAGCTCGCGGAGCTCCTTGACCGTGAACGAGGCCTGCAGGGGCCCGCGCCGCCCCACGACCCGTACACGCTTCACACGACTCCTGGCGAGCGCATCAAGCGCATACTCTGTGATGTCCGTCTTCCGGAGCTCGTCCAGGCCCATGACGAGTATGCGCGCAACGTCGAGAGCGACGTTTCCTTGCCCTATCACGATGGCCTCCTCCGCGGTGTCCAGGCGGGGGTCTAGCCCGCGGTACTCTGGGAGCCCGTTGTACCAGCCGACGAATGCGCGGGCGGAGAGGACCCCGGATAGGCTGGACTCGCCGGGGATGTTGAGGGTGCGGTCGCGGCTGGCGCCGTACGAGAGGAGGATGGCGTGGTAGTGTGGGGCGAGGGCTGTGAGTGGGAGGGTGCGGTGGGGGGAACCAGCGTGCGGGGTGGGGGTCCCGATGGGGAGGTTTCCGTGGTAGGTGAAGCGTGGGTCTGAGGCGACGGTGGAGAACTTGTCTTGACAGTTCTAGGTGGGGGAGAGATGTCAATTATATTACATATAGAGGTGAGTCTCTAACCCCATTCCTTCCTTCATACCTTGACTTCTGGATGATCCGGCGCGACGCCGAAACGCACGAGGCCGTAGGGGACCGGCAGTGACTCGTACATGTCCACACGGGCACTGGGCAGCTTGCTGAGCACCCTATAGGCGGTGTAGAAGCCCGCAGGGCCAGCACCAATCACGGCGAGACGGAAGGGATGGTCCCCTCTGGAGACGGAGGTTTGTATGCTTCGACGGCCTCGGGATATAATGGCGACGGCGCCGCCACCCTTTTGTAGAAGAGGGAGCTTGAGTGCACGGCTCATGTATATAATGTATATTAGATATCTCAATGGATTTTGTAGGTACAGAGAATGTGTTGAGTATGTATATGAAGTACTTTTAAATCTGCCTGTGGGGGGAGTTGAGCTGTGGTAATGATTCATAAGGACCCTTTTGTAGTTACAACGAACGTCATTAGACAGGACCTTTCTCTACTACTCCTCCATCACCCCCCCGCCGCCGCCGCCAAAATGCATCCCCGCAGTCCCTACGTAGAATACACCGACTTTTCCCAACTCGCGCAGTCCTACCCATCACTTGCCAGATAGTAAGCTAATCCAACTATTTCACTCCACATCCTCATCATTTACATTATATACAACCATAGTAGTAGCAGCAGTAGTAGTAATAGTTGATCCAACAGCCTTACAAGCAACCACAAATCCATCGACTTCAAAGACCCCGCCGCCGTCCGGTATTAATAACTCCCTAAAAGGCCCTCCCAGAAGCCGCGGATGCTGATATAAATCACCACAGCGAACTCACGACATGTCTCCTGGCGCGGGATTTCAAGCTTACTATACAGCTGCCCCCAGACCGTCTATGTCCTGCGGTTCCAAACAGGTCGGTATATATATATATATGCGTCCAACCCCTACCATAGACTGGAAGACTGATACTGGGCGGGCGGGGTGTGAAACAGACTCAACTACGTCCTCTGGATCCAGGACCTTGTCGACTCGACCAGCGGCGGGCCTTCAGACGCCTATGATCCTGAGAGGACGGTGGTGGGGCTCGATATGTATGTATATATCCTCCCCGCCTGCGAATATATGCAGGGCATAATCTAAAGTGAAAATTGTGCAAACAGCGGCACCGGCGCAAGCTGCATATACCCGCTTCTTGCCTGCGCCTCCAGGCCCAAATGGCACATGTACGGCACAGACGTCGACGCCGTCTCGCTGGCCACCGCGCGCGCAAACGTGCACTTGAACAATGAGAGACTTGGGGGGCGGATCACGGTTATTGATAGTACGGCGGAGGGGCCGCTGTTCCCGCCTGGACTCCCGCCGTAACCCTCCCCCCCCCCTTCTACACAAAGCGTCAGACTGGACAGACTCAAAACTGACTTTGCGTGCTGGCGCCCAGCCTCGACTTTACAATCTGCAACCCCCCCTTCTACTCCTCTGGCTCCTCCTCCTCCTCCGCCCCCGCAAAAGCCCTCCCGCCTTCCGCCGTGTGCACCGGGTCCGAGAAGGAGATGATGCACGAGGGCGGCGAGGCCGCCTTCGTGGCGCGCATCATCGCCGAGTCGGCCGCGCAGGGCTCGCAGAGAACCTGGTACTCCACCATGCTCGGGAAGCTCTCGTCGCTGGCGCCGCTCGTCGAGCTCGTAAAGCAGCATACGGGGAACTACGCCGTGACGGAGTTTCGCCAGGGAAAGACGGGGCGGTGGGGGCTGGCGTGGTGCTATGGGGATCTGAGGCCGAGGTTGACTGGCGGGAAGAGTGCGAAGGGCGCGTTCCCGACGGTGTTTGTGTTGGGGGGTGAGGGGTGTAGGGGGGTGGTTGTGGGGGCGGTGAAGGGGTTGGGGGTGCGCTGGACAGAGACGGAGACGGAGATGGGGGGAGGGGAAGGTGGGGTGGTGGTGGTGGGGTGGGGTGAGGCGGACGGGAACGTGTGGAGTCGGGCGGCGAGGCGGAGGAGGGCTAGGGGTGGGGAGATGGAGATGGAGACGGAGGGGGGAGAGGTCAAGATGGGGTTTAGGGTTGAGATGGCGGCGGGGGAGGTGCTACTGAGGTGGACGAGGGGGAGGGATCAAGTCCTTTGGGAGAGCTTTTGTGGGGCGCTGAGGAGGTGTGTGAAGGGGGGGGTAGGTCAGCTAGGCTAGGTAGTATAATTTAAATAAAGTGATAATTGCTCGTTCTATGTCTGTATGTCTGCCTGTCTGTATGTCTGCCTGTCTGTATGTCCTTTCGACGATGTCACATACATCTACCACCAAGTAAGAGTAAGCAATATCTAATATCTACTCGCCCACTGCATATGATATAAACCATCAACTACAACCTCACGACTCCTTAAGCCCTTAAGCAGCTGCGGGCAGATGCGGCCATTAGTTGGTTACATATAACTAACCAGCAAACAAACAATCACATCAAACCCAACCCAACTCCAATGTAGTCCAAGCCCCACGCTAGCGGTAGGCCATGTACAGACAGAGGTAAAATGCACCACACTAGTTGAGCCACCACCACCACCACCGCCGCCGCCGCCGCCGCCGGTAGTTGGCGTATGTAGTTGGGTGTATGTACGTGTATGCCCGCAGCGGTGTGGGAGGAACTACCAAGTTACTAATTGCAGTGCGGGCACAAAGTATCACTCGCTGTGGCCGCCGGCGGCGGAGGTGTAGGTATGTATGTAATATAAGATAACGCCGGGATTAATTGCTTGTATTTTTTTTTTTTTAATTCTCTATTCCCTGTGAAGAGAAAGAGCTGGCTGCACGTCTGCCAGCTATCTACACATCTACACTAAAAGACCTACCTATACAGCAGCGTCTCCACCCTTTCCGCGATAGCCAATGAGCTCGTTAGTCCTACTCCCCGTCAGTTATCAGTTAAGCCCCCCCCCCCCCCCCCCCCCCAAAGGACCGACTACTCACCCGGACTCTCAATCCCCACACAATCCACCCACTCGCCGTCTCTCCTCTCCACTACAAAGTCCACGCCTCCCACGCCCCCACCCCCCCTCCCCACAATCTTCGGCCTAACCCCACAATAATCCGGCGTCAAATCGCCCTCCATGACCGCGGGCAAATACCGTCTAATCTCGCCGACGGCCTCTGCCACCCTCTCCCCAGACGGCACCACCCCCTCGGCGTCATCCACCCACTCCACGTCCGGCCCAAACCTCACCCTCCCCGCCATATCCACCGTCAGATGCGTCCCCAGCCCCGCATGCCCCAGCACCGGCGCCGGATACAGCAGCGTCTGCACGCCGAGCGGCCGCCCGCTGTACGCAAAGTACGTGCCCTTGCAGAAGTACGCCGTGCGCTGTTTCTCGGGCGGGAGCAGCAGGTTCGAGATCTCGACTGCGCCGAGGCCCGCGGCGTTGATGACGGCGTCGGCGGTGACGGTGGTGGCATCGGCTTCTGCGGGGGTGCTGACCGTGAGCTTGAATCCTCCCGAGGGGAGGGCCTCGGCGCCGGTAACGGTGCTGTGGAGGGAGGTGTCGCCACCAGCGTCGGTGAAGGCCCCGTGGAGGTGCTGCATGAGCGCGTGGGAGTCGAGGATCCCGCTGCGCGGGGACCAGAGGGCGCCGCTGCGCGCGGTGACGGACGGTTCGCGGGCGCGAACCTCGCGCGGGGAGAGCCAGCGGAGGGGGATGGAGTGGTCCATGGCGTGGGAGAATACATCATTAAGTACTTCGAGCTCGTCCTCGTTCTGGGCGAGTATGAGCTTACCTATGGCTACATTAGCAACCGCCGACCGACCACCCGATACGAAGGGCGGGGTCCAAACACCCCGCGCAAGAACCCCAAGCTCACCCACCAGTCCTCCTAACCGGCACCCCAACCCTCTCACACAGCTCATACATCATCTCCGCACCCCTCACACACATCTCCGTCTTTAGCGAGTCCTTCGGATAATACAGGCCCGCATGAATAACCTCCGAGTTGCGCGATGAGGTCTCTGTTCCCACTGCTCCCCGGCGCTCCAGCAGCAGCGTGCTCGTTTGTGGACGGTTGGCGGCCAGACGTGAGGCGATGGAGAGGCCGATGACGCCTGCTCCTATTACCTGTGGCGGTCCTTGTTAGTATGTGGATGTGCTGGCGGGGCGGTGTGGGGTGGGGTGGGGTGGGGAATACAATGTGCGTGTAGTCCTTTTGTCCGCCGGACATGGCTATTGATGAGAGGCGCCGGAGGACGCGAGAGGTATGGTGCATGCTTGTGATTTTTTGTGAAGGGAGAGGGGGATGTGTGTATTTACTTGCTTGTCTTGTCTTGTCTTGTGGGGGATATATGGATATATAAATATATGGTCCTATGTACTTACAGTACAAGCCCATCAGGCGCTTATCGATAGGCGCATGCTTTGACGTGCGGTAATTAATTGTGCTATATGGACAGGGACCGGGTACATATGTACGGCATGTTGGTATTCCGAGTATTTATGGCACAGAGTGCTAATATGGATAGACCAATTGAGAATATACCACGAGAATGTATGGTGAGGATATACCATGATAATGTATAGTCAGGATATACCACTTGAGAATATATAGTGAGGATAAATAAAGTAATCCAATTCAGTATATAAAAGTGTGTTGATTAAACCATACCTCAATTCTATAAAAAAAAAAAAAAAAAAAAAAAACCTGCCAATCAATCATTCACCACCGCAGTACCGCAAGTACAAATTGATATCAAACTAATACTAAGAAAAGAAAAAAAAAAAAAAAAAAGAGACACAAGTATCAATTGATATCTGCAGCGAGAAAAACGGCACCCAACAAAACAGCAAGACAAAACCTCTAGCCTATAAACGCCATTTCTAATCAGCTTTGTGGCATCAGCGCCACCATTACCATTAAAATCCTACCACTACTACTAACCAACATCCTCATGCCCTACTATAGAGCATGAACAAAGTCATCCGGTAGCTGCTCACCCCCCTGGCCACCATTGTCACTCCCGCCGGTGATACTCCCACCAGCACTCTCGTCCACCTTTGTCCGCAGCTCCGAAACCTGCTTCTCCAACTCCCTAATCCTCCTCTTGAGCATCTCATTCTCCCTGGAGAGCATCTGGCTCTCTGCGACGTAGAATGCCATATCCGAATGCGCGCTGCCCAACCACGGGACATTCCCGCCACCCTGGCCCTCATCGCCAATGAAGCTTGCCGCCACGAACCCCCTCCCAGAGTTCTCCCTCGACAACCTCCTGCTCGCCGGTGCCGTGGAGCTCGCCGAATCGATTGTCGCCGCAGTGGACGAAGAAGCGTCCTCAGACTGCAGGTGCTGCAGCCTGATGAGGTTCAGGAGCCGGTTGACCTGTGCCTCCTGCTCCGTCTCGAGCTCCTGGTGCAGCTCGGTGAATGCTGCCGCGTCCTGGGGGTTGTGGGGGCGTGGAAGACGCTGCGGCATGGACGGTTCGGAGGGTGTACGACGGGATGCGGAGGAGGTGTGGGAGAGGGATGAGGAGGGACGACGGGGGGGAAGGATGGCAGTTGCGATGCGGGGAGATGGGGACGGGGTCACGGGGCGGGATGAGCCGTGTGGTGGTGGTGGAGGGGGTGTGGGGGTGTCGAGTTTATTGAGGTCGGGCATTTTGCTTGTGAGGTAGGAGCAATTTGCTTCGTGTTTGGTGTTTGATTGTGAGGAAGGAAGGAAGGAAGGAAGGAAGGAAGTTGAAGGAAGCTTTTTTTGACAGACTGGGGGGGGGGGTGGGGGGTGGGTGTGGTTCGTATTACTTATCTGTTGTGATGAGATAAGATATCCTATAGCCCTCTAGATCAATCTCTCTTTGTTTGACAAAACAAACAAAACAAACAAAACAAACAGAAACAGAAACAAAACAAAACAAAAACAAAAACAAAAACAAAAACAAAAACAAAACAAAAACAATAATAGGTAGCTCACCCAACCCTATAAATCTGTACAGACGACCGATATAGAGTCTAGATAATAGTCAACAAACAATAAAAAAAAAAAAAAGTAGAAAGTACCGGGTGTTAACGGTAAATACGAAGAATCTGATAAAGGAATCTTGCTGTGAAATAGGTGCGTTTATCTTATCTGATTCTCGGTATTTATGGTTAACCCCCGGTACAGTAGACGTTCTCCCCCCCCCCTTTAATTATTACCCACCCCCACCCTTGAAACGGCCATGCCAAGGCTAGATCGGAAAAAAAAACTCATGATGTCACCTATACATAAAACAAAAGCTTCGAGCATTCTTTGGGGGGAGGGGGGAGTATGAGGGTGAGTGACTTTCACTGTGGTGACGGCCGATTAGTATTCGAGTTTGAGGTATGGAGAGGTCTTGATTGCGAGAAACAGGTTTTGCGTACATGTAGTTGCATACATCATGGAGTATGTGCTCTACATATGCACTGCCAGGTACGATCTACTCTACTCTGGAGTACTCTCCCTAGATTAGCGAAGCCGCTGCATAAAACCTACGCAGGTACACAGCATAGCATAGCATAGCATAGCATAACAGATTAGAGTAGAGTAGAGTAGACCAAGTACTACTACTAGGGTAGGGTCTACTCTACCTACCCACACACCATCATAGCACAATCATGGCCCATCATAGCACAATCATGGCCCATCATAGCACAATCATGGCCCATCATAGCACAGTCATGGCCCATCATCCGTAGTCCGAGTGATACACCATGAGATGATCCATGAGCTCATTCACCCACTCACTCGATCCGGCCCATCTCTCGGACCGACCGACCGACTGATCCGTCCAACATCCACCCACATCCACCCACCCACATCCACCTCGGTCAAGCCCACTCCCACTCCCACTCCCACTCCCACTCCCACTCCCACTCCCACTCGGCGTCCATCCCCGCCCAATGCGCAGAAACAAACCAAAACACGAAACAAAAACAGCCCTCCCGTAACTTCCCGGCGGTTGGAAATCTCCGCTACGGCATATATAGAGGAGGACCGAGCGCACACAATATGCTACTCTACTGTAGGTGTTTCTCTGTCGAAGCTTTTTTTTTTTCTTTTTTTCTTTTTTTTTTCCTTTTTTTTTTTCTCTTTTTGGTCTTCATTTAAATACATAGGGTAGGTATTGTAGGTAGATTTAGATTAGATTGATTTTGGAGTGTAGGCACCGACAGCTCGGGTTTGCTGTTCACAAGTAGGGGTTGGCTCCGTGACATGGCACACACAGACTCTACGCTTACAACTTTTCCGTTGGCTGTGGGAGTCCCAGGGTTGTGCGTTCGTTTACCGATGACCTTATTACGGTAGCGAATCCCCCCCCCCCCCCTATCAAACTCCAGTGTTTAAATAACCTGCGGATAATTAAGGATTGTGAGCTCGCGCGAGCTCATCGGTGCCGTATTTTTAACTCTCCCTCCCTACCTACCTACCTACCTACCATGGGTTAGAAAAAAGTGGGATTTTTTTACATGTGCAAGACAACGTTATTTTACGCCTCCCGCAATTAAAATACTTTGCGCCTCTCTCCTTCCCTCTCCTCTCCACTTCTCCCATCTTCTCCCCGTGATTTGTATCGTCATGGAAACCAAAAGGGCCCGTTCGAAGCGGTCTGGTCTGCTATGTTTATATTTAGGGCCCAATCACATGTAGTTGTGTATGTAGGTACCACACCCCCCCCCCCCCCACAAACCTCAGAGCCTATGATGGCAGTGGAGGAATAAGAGGAGAAAAAATCTTTCCAGAAACGAGAGGCCGAGTCATCGGGTTGGGGCTCATTACATAAAGAGAAGGGGTCTGTGCTTGTGTTGGTGGAGGAGAGAGGTAAGTAGGAAGTAGGCAGGTAGGTATTGCAATTGAATAGTGGTATGGGGGATTGAGGTGGAGCTCGTTGAATTGAAGGGGGGTTGGTTAGCTAGCTGAGGTTGAAGGAAGGTTGATATTCGGCACTCGCGGCTGTCAATGAACTTACGTCTATGCATACGTACGAGGAGGCAGCGCGGGGGGGGGGGGGGGGAGAAAAGAAAAGAAAAACTGTTCACGCGGATATAGGTTTGTTTTTGTTGACAGAGAGGTACTGGCGGCTCGGTTTTTTTTTTTTTTTCCCCGTAACTCTTGTAGGTACCTAAATGTCCTAGCTACATGTAGTAGGGTTAGGTTATGTCAATGGGAATAAAAGAAGTCATGATAATGATATCATGAATTTCAGATCAACCGCGAAAGGGGAAAAGCGTACCAACCATAAAATACGAATTTGCATTCCCCCTCGGGATACGGAAAAACTGCCCCTTGCCTTCGATTCCAACCAACCCAGGGAAGCAAGCATATCTATCGTATCCGTACGTATCTCTACGCGCACGCAGAGTAAAGTAAAAATAACCCTCACCCCGTATGCACTGTAACCCCCCTCTCGATCCCCCTCCCTGCACTGTCGCGCGATTTAGAGGTTGTCAATTTGCACCGATATATTGCTGCGAGTCTATATTGCGAACCTGGGTCTTGGAGGGGATGGAGGGGGTGGGGTGTGGGGGGGGGGGGGTTAGAGAGGGGGATTTATACAAGTGAGTAATTGATCGTATTGTGTCCAGTATCAGCAGCAGCATGCCAGCTATACTTTGGATATAATCGATAGCGTGAGGGGTAACTTTATATAAGAGTCGTGCTCGACATCGACTCTTTACACACACACACCATCCCAGAGAATAACGAAACGACGTTCCACGAGGCTAAAGGGGGAAAAGGTATTTTTCTTGGAAATAGAATGTAGGAGGTTGAAACGGTAAAATGAGTAAAAAAAAAAAAAAAAATCGCTTTTTTTCCTACACGAATAAATACCATCCCTACATCCTGCATGACCCACACCCCTCACACCCCTACCACCCCTACCACCCCTACCACCCCTACCACCCCTACCACCCCAAGGGCCCGACGATGAGGGTCGCCGTGGGTAATCCGCGTTGCAGGTGAGGCTATTAACTGGCCAGGTTTTAGTCATGGGCGCCCTTGTTCCTGCCCCGGCCCAGGCACATTGTTTTCCCAGAAATCCATATTCCATTTCCCTATTCATACATCTCTTCGCTTCAACTACACACGATTCGGCCAGTAAACAAGTAAAAGTAAGATAAACCCCGTCCCAAAGTGGATATGGAAATAAATAAATAAATAATAAATAAATAAATAAATAAAAATAAAATAAATAAAAATAAAATAAATAAAAATAAAATAAATAAAAATAAAAATAAAATAAATAAAAATAAAATAAAAAAAATTCCCAAAACAAGTGCCGAGCTCGGACTGGTTCCCGTAGAAAGAGTTTTCCCACCCACACCTTCATTCCTTTACAGGGCAGGCAGGGGTGTTGATCACTGGCTGATGTTGCTAAAGTAGATGTGTGGTGGTGGTGTGGTGGTGAGTGAGGGAAGGGAAGGGAAGGGGGAGGAAGGGGTAGGGAGAAGCAGGAGTTGGCCCTTATCCCGGGATTGTATGGATGGGAGGGACGGATGCACGGTGTGCGTACGTGCACGAGATGAGCATTGACTTGCCTTGGGGTTGGGCGGTGGGCGCGGACAGCTGCACTGCACGCGTGGGAGATAGACTTGCACTGAAGCGAGCGAGCGAGCGAGCGAGGGGTGGTGCTGGTGGTGGTGGTGGTGGTGGTGGTGGTGGTGGTGGAGATGGTGGGTGGGTAAGAGACGAGTATCAAACGTTCAAACAATCGAAAGTAGACGTCAGACACATTGATATTTCATCTCCTACCTCCAAAGTATACGAAAGGAGGAAAGGGTGCGGAACTAAAGACATAGACTAAAAAAGTAGTGTCTTTATTAGCCTGGCATTGACAGTGAGGCCAGTAACGGCCATGCAGCCGCCTGAGGAGGATGTGAGTGAAGGTGCAGGGCTGAATTGAGCAGTCTCATGCTCAATTAACAAAACGAGATTAACGAACGAGAAAGGTCCAGAATTGCAGCCACCTGAGGAGAATTCGAATCCAGAGTCCACTATTCACAGTTCCAGAGCAGTCGGGGCAATTGAAATAATATATACTAGTTGATGCATCATAACAATTACTAGGTTAGGTATGCATCTCCTCTAATCCAGAGACCCTTTCACCTTTGTTGGTGAGCCCTTTTTTTTTGTTTGTTTTTGCCAATCTGGAACCCACCGATCCTTTACTGCCCCCCCCCCCCCACTCTAGACATGATGATAGTGGTGGTAAGTAGCGGTGGTGGTCAGCCAGCCCCCCTTTCCTTCCGAGGAATCCAACCTCCTCCGAGCCGGCCCTCTTCCTCATCGTCCCTTTTCCGCTTTTTCCCTCCTTCCTCATTCTCTTCCCTGTCGTACTGTCGCTTCGAATCGAGCCTGCCCTCTTTCGTTCTCGTTCCTGCCTCGTTTCTTTCCTTCTTGTTGAGAGTATATCCTCATATCATTCCTTGTTATTGATTGATCACTCATATTGAGTTGAACCTCTTTTTTTTCTTTTTCTTTTTCTTTTTTTTTTTTTTTTTACATTCCTGCTTGAAGACTGTCTCTTCTCTTATATTGTTTTCTTGAAAACCAATTCACCCCCCCCCCCTCTCCTACCCACTCCACATCCTGACGGATTATCTTGCTTGAATTTCTTGTTCTTTTCTTTTACAAACCTCGAGGCCGTTCCTGGTTGGATGCCTCTAATCCGCTCAGATGCTCGAACGTGGCCATGGATACAACAGAAATACGGGTATACCCATAGATGGTAACGCAACATCTAGCTACTACTATAACAACAACAGCAGCAGCAATATCAATAGCAATAGCACCCGTCACCGTACCTCCTTCATGACAACTCCTCCACTTGCACCATTAGGTATGGAGCACACGGAGAACCACCACCATAGCGGCAGCAGCTATCACCACCATCATCACAGCAACAGTACCGGCAGTAGCAGGCCGCAGAAGGGTTTTTTCTCCCTCTTCTCACGATTCGGTGTAAAGAACCGTTCACTTTCCCGGATAAATACAAAGTCCAGCGATTTTCCAAGGTTCGAGGCATCCGGAAACTATTCGGTCCCCAGCACGCCTATAACGCCCATGGCACCATCTACGCCTCATCCACACGTCAAACACTCACTATCGCTTCCGGTTTTCTCCTCACGACATGTTGCGCCTCAGGTGGTCACTCCAATTGAGCAGTCACCAATGTCTCCAACGCAAAGGGTATGGGAGCACATCCCATACTGGATGTCAGTATCACGGGCTATCCGGTCTGGGTCCTTGGCTGCAACCACACTTTCGGTGGAGACAATACTCAGGCGTAACCAGGAGCATAAGGAGGAGGGTAGCAGGAGCCGGCGTGGCCGCATACTACAGAGGACACATGCCTCAACAAAATCGGTGGATCTGGACTGGACGACAAAGGTGTTTATCCTGGTGGAGGGATCATTGCTTCAGTACGCGGGAGATGGAACCGAGGACAGGGAGCCTGAAAAGGTCCTGCAGTTGACAGAGTCATCAGTAGCGTTTGCAAGTGATTTGATCCCGGGTAGACCGTGGGTGTTGCAGGTTTACCAGAGTGCAGGACCCGACGGGAATTTACCGATGCCTGAAAGGAGAGGGTCCTTCTTATCAAAGATGCCGACATTTTCCCATAGGAACTCGAAGAATTCGACGGCTTCGCTTTTGCTGGTATTCGACGGGGCTGAGGAGATGGACGCCTGGATGAGTTCGATAAGAGCTGAGGCTATCAGGTTGGGTGGTGGAGTTCCGGACCATGACCATGATCAGGACAGAGACAATGATGATATCGAGGAGGAAACAGAAGAGACTGATGTCGAGGATAATGAGAACACATATATCCATGCCAAGAGGTACATGGAGCATGAAGGTGATTCGTCCAGGCATGAATCACCAGACGAAACCGCTTCCAAGCGGTTGTCTAACTCGACTTATTATCGTCGGTCGTCGACAGAAGCTGGTAGATCATTTACGACAGTTGTGTCTGGTGACCAGATGGTGTTGGACCAGCTCCGAGGGTCGAGACTTTCAATGCAGTCTATTGCTGATACGAAGGTATCGACAATCTCTCCAGATACAAGCCCTGATCGTTCGACAAGCACAAGGAATAAACGGAGATCTACAGCCTCTGTTTCTGCAAGGTCCCGTTCGTCCATGGAATTAAAACCATCTTCTCTTCGTCCGTTGTCCGCAATCGATCGTGATGGAAACCTGTATTGGATTCCGCGGACTCCTTCTCCATCTGCCCCCAATTTCTCGCTGCCCACAGCTCTGTCAACCACCCATATACAGCAGCAGCCGCAGCAGCCTGCTAGGAGGCCCCCTATGACGTCCTCCCAGCCAATTGCCATACCGCATAATCCCACACCGGCATTGTCAAATCGTCCAAGCTTGTCTGCACTGTCGATAGTCGACTCGTTACCGGATTCACCCCCGTACCCACTCCCCCGGCAGCGCCGTCAAGCATCTCATTCCACGCCCGCATCACCAAGAGTAGCGTCAGGTCCCTCGCGGCCCCGTCCTGTATCGATGGTTGATCCACGTTTAGCAACACCAGAGGTGACCATCACCAAGGCGCCCACCCTCCCAATGCTCATCAAGAAGCACCACTCGCAAGCCGGCATTGCACTCACAACCCGGACAAAGTCTCTGAGAAGAAAGTCAATGACGGCCATCGGACCCGCAGACGGGCCACCATTACACCCACCCCCATCAATTCCACTACCACAGCTTCCCCCAGAGCCATATGATGGCCTTTATTCATCCTCGCTGCCAAGCACGTCGTTCCTGGGCGGGCGTAAGCTGCCCGCGTCACCGTTCGTGCAGGCATCAAAGCCGCCCCCGGCCGCCACGCCGTATGCGTTCCGGTCTCTGGGGAGCAGGCATTCGTTTCACGGCGTTCGCAAGGGCGAGCGTTATGTATAATGCAAATGCAGATTGTACCAACTTCAGATGTTATGTTTGTGGATTTTTGTTTATCTTTGGCCACGTATGTTTTATATCCAACCAATTCCAGTTGCAATTGGAGGCCAGAAAAAAAAAAACAGCTTTTGATTGCGTGTTTAATTTTTTTTTTTTTTTTCGTTTTATATTTACGGCTTTTTTTTTTATTTATTTACTCACTGTTTGATGGTGTTTATATATGGGGAATGAATCTTTTTTTTTGTTCTATTTTCTTTTGTCACTTTTCCTTTGAATTTATCCTCGGTTGAAAAAAAAAAAAGCTATCACAATGGATGGTATTGAGAAGCGGGAGTGGGAGGGAGGGGGGGGGGGATTTTGCATGTTACTTTCTTATCGTTCTTATAGGTAGTCGCCGCATTCTTACGCTTGGTGTTTTCGATTTTCGATTCTTATTTTAACGGCGCTATTGATTTTGTTTTCTTTGTTGAACCTCGGATCAGATATGGGGTTTTGTATTATTTACCTTGGGATTTTCTATTTTTTTTACTGGGAGGGCAGGACTGGCATGGGACAACAGGGAAAGGCTGTATCACTACTACTACTACAAGGCAGGGTGGAGAAATGTAATACCACCTGCATTGTGCATCGTCTTATTGGGAGGGAGGGAGGATAAAAGTCGTTTGGATTTATTTATTTTGGACTTTGAAGAATGTGCGGGGTGGGGGAGGGGGAGGGGGGGAGGGGTAGTATTATATTCATTATTCTGGTAGCTAGTGGGGCCGGTGTGGGGTGTGCAGAGGATCACGTGGAATGCCATGAAGTAGAAAAATAATTGCGTGCGCTGCCTGGTTTCAAGCTTTATTTGGAGTGTCTCTCCTTGTGTTGCCCTGTGGGGAGTGTGGGTCTAGGCCATGGCTGTGGGGGAGGAGGAGGGAAGCTGCAGATATTGGTTTTTTATGTATTCCGGGGACGCCTTTTCGAGGAGTCTTGGCATGGTGGAGGTAAAAAAGTTGGATACTTGTATTATCCCATGTGGTTATGGCGGTGGATGTTTTGGGGGGGGGGGGGGGATTATATTCATTATATCAATTATTTAGAAAGAGAGAAAAAAAGAAAAAAGAAAAAAGAAAAAAATTGGTTAAAGCATAGCTATTATCACTGATCAATTCCAAGTAGACTGTAAGAACAGTGACCATATTTGAATAATGATTTTTTTGTTCTTCCAACGCCATAGTTGGTTGACATTGCATTAATATTACAGTGTCTAATTGCCTGTCTTTCTACACATACCCCACTGGTACAAGACCAAATATGATACATGAATTACCTACCGGAGATCACGAGACAAGCTCCCCCATCTCCAACTAGTAAACGGCCCGAGTGAGCGCCTATGACATTCTGCACCTACACCTACACCTACACCTACACCTACACCACCGCTCCAGATCTACCAGACGAGAGCACAGCATGATATCTAGACCATGGTCCATCCACTCTGCATAGCTATGCGGTAAACTAGTACATATGTTGCAAGATTGAAGGGAACCAACATATGTACCTACCTACCTGCATCTATCCATATCATGGTATATTATCGCATAGTAAACACCCTCTTTACTACTTTTACCTACCGAGCGAGGCCCAGATTGGATCGAGTCGAGTTGATTATATCCACCACCAACAATCGGCATCCGGTAAGCACATACATACATATAATCCCCCCGAGATTTTTAAAACTGATATTCACGGTAGTTGCGGTAAGTAAGCAAGCCAAGGCAAGGTGTCACCGAGCTGCGGTTGCAGATCGCTAAACGCCCCCGATAGGGAAATAAAGCAGCGACGGCTACTCATGCCGGTTCGGGACGTGCAGATCTGGCTGGCCTGCACTGCACCCACCGTTTCCTGTTTGATTTTATGTAGCAGCGTAAATCGGGTGCAGTCTTTGCTTGCTTTGCTTGCTTTGCTTGTCTTGAGAAAAACTTAACTTACCTTTGCGTAATCAACCTCACTTTTTTTTTTACCTTGCCTCAACGAAACGCTATTTTCGAGGTCCTAATCACGGTTACTGTGGGATAAACAAAGAGCCAGGAACTAAAATCAGCTATTCAGAATATAAAAAACAAGAAACCAAACAGCTTACATACCTAGAACCCACTCACACCTCATTCTCATTCTCATTCTCATTCTCATTCTCATCCTCGTTCTCGTTCTCGTTCTCGTTAGGACGGCTATGAGTGCCGCCGCCGCCGCCGCCGCCGCCGCCGCCGAGGGCATCCCCGACACCCCAGCGCCTGCCGCGGCTGGCGACGATAACCCCACTGGCACCCTCGACCCCAATTCCTATACGGCCCATCGCCTCGTATGTGCCTGTCCTCCTCACTCCTATCTATTTTAGCTCCCATCACCCCTCCTACCCATGAGCAGAACGATACTGACCTCTCCAGCACCACGCTACCCCCTCCCACCTTCACATCACCACCCGTCGTGTGTAAGCTTCCTCCCCTCCTTCTCCTATCCACCCAGCCAGCTAACATTCCCCAGCTTTGTCGGCCCCATCCCCGTCGGCTGGCTCAAGAACCACCGCAGCGAATGGTACAAGCACCACCTGCACGTCAACTACAGCTCCAAGCCCTCCGCCTCCTCCTTTACCAAAGGCACCGACGTGGGTGTGCGCCGGCGCGTCACTGGCCTCGAGTCGTCCGGCGTGGTTCAATCATGGCGGCCTGCGGGTGGGGAGGAAGTAATTGAGGAGGAGGAGGAGGAGAATGAGGTTGAGGAGGAGAATGAGGTTGAGGAGGAGGAGGATGAAGAAGGCGAGGAAGAGGATGAAGGTGACGAGGGGGTCGAGATATCACTGGTGGGCACAGATGGTTTGGGTGCTAATAGTGGCCCTGTTCCGATACCAAGGGCGACCACGGGAAGGGTCGATTTGAAGCAGAAGGGGCGTGCGGGGGAGGCGGAGAAAAAGGAGAGGGAGGGAGAGAAGGAGAGACACCCAGGGCGGCCATTCACCCGTGGGAGTAGGCGCGGCGAGTCCTATGCCACCGCCCACGAGTCGTTCGACTCCGCGGAAGAAGAGCGGCGACGCCTCACCACAGCAAACAGCAGCACCTCCGCCACAGCCACCAAAAAGAAAGGCGAATCCTCGCGCGAAGGCCCCCTAAAGCTCGACCCGACACTATCAAGATCTAATACCGACTTTACCGGCGAACTCTCCCGCGCAGAGCCAATCCCGATGGCAGGCGGAGGAGGAAGCGACTCTGAAGGTGGCAGCGCCCCTCGCTCAGTCTCAATCGAGGCGTCAAATTCGTTAGCATCTCTCCTAAAGCATGATGAGGCTGCGCGGCAGAAGCTGAAGGTGCGTAGAGACCATGACCGCCCACCGCTCGTGAGCCGGCCATCGCTGCGACCATCAATCCTGTCGCTCTCGCGGAGGAGCTCCCCGGGTAAGAAACCGAAGCTGAAGCGCACCGAGTCCGAGCCGGTGCCGCCGCCGGTGCCGCGCATGTCGACTAATAAGGACCGGATCGCCGGAGGTCTGGTGAGGTTTAACACCGCGGTGGATGTGCGCGAGAGGGATAAGGCTATGCAGCTCAAGCTAGCGGATATGAGTCGGAGCCGGAGCTTCCGTCATGCGGGACGGCATTACTCCCATGTGAGGAAGCGCGAGGGCGAGATTATAAAGATGGAGAATATGCTTGTCCGCGTCGAGACTTGTATGAAGTCCCTACCGCAGGAGTACGATGAGAATGAGAGTATGAAGTTCGAGACGCGGACGGCGGAGAAGTGGCGGGAGTATGTGGTTGTGTGCCGCGAGACGGGGGAGGAAGCTACGCCATTCAACTTGGTCCTCTATAAGAGTAGGGTTATACCGGCGATTGATAGACCGCATGTGTCCTCACATGGGACCAGGGAGATTCCCCTAGACCCAAAGACGACAAATGTCAACCTCTACTCGTCACTTGACAAGACGCTCGTCCTTTGGCTGCCCTACCGCACCGGTACGATTATATACATCATGCGGCCCCGGTGCTACTCGTCGTCGGTGGAGTGGTACACGTTTCTCCGGAACGCACTCGGGTGGACAAGACCGGATATGCTGCAGATCCAGGTGCCGGATCTGGGGCTGTCGTTGCGGGTCGAGGATCCGTTTGGAAGGGTTGAGGAGACGCTAAGGGATACGGAGGACGAGGAGGCTCCGATAAGGGAGGAGAAGGTGGTTGCTAGGAATTTGCTGACGCAGAGTATGGGGCTCCTAGAGGACATTTCGGGGTGGGCGGATATAGTGGAGCATTGGAAGACGAATGAGAGGATGGGGCTGGCGTGGAGGAGATATGATCGCATTGAGTGGATACATGGGGTATGTGCTCTTCCCTCGGTGTGTTTTTGTGTGTGTATGTGTGTGGGAGGCATTGGGATACTCGTTGTGGTTGTGGTTGTGGTGTGGGGGGGGGGGGGGTTATAGCTGGCTGCCCGAGGGGGTTTGATATATCCTCCATGAGTTGTAGCACTTTCATGAGGATATATCAAACCCTCACGGGCACCCAAATCCCTCAACCATTTTCCGAGAGCTTCAGTGCTTTGCCCTATAAATAAATTAGCACATGGCCGCTGACGTCCCGCAGCTCAACGAACAGCGCATGTACGGCACCATCGCCATGCAAAAAACACACCAGCTCGAGCTCCGCCCCAAAGCCCACTACCCAACCACCACCAAGCTCCCATCCGGCGATAAAATGGTCGAACCGCCCCCCGTCGAGGGCTTCCTCCTCCGCTTGACGTCCAGCACCGGCCGCCACGAGCGTCTCGGCAAGCTCTTCTTCAAGCGCCTCTACTTTTACACCCACGACAGCCTACTCTGCTTCTGCAAGCCTGCGCGGGCGCTCCCACCACCGCCTCCAAAGCTCCCAGTACATAAAGGCACTATCCCCAAAACTTCGGAGATTGTGGGAGAGATCCCGCTAATCTATGCGGTGGCGCCGTATTGTCCTGGCCCCGATGGGGAGATACCCTGGTTGGAGAATGGAGGGGAAGAGATTGAGAGGAGGGATAAGGATGCGTATGATGAGGCGGAGAGGAAGGTGAATACGCTGCTGAGGGCGGATGGGTTTGTGGACCTGGTGAAGGCGGTGGAGGTACGACTGGTGAGGAGACAACCGCTTGGTAAGGATGCGGGTGTGGGGCATGGGGAGAGCGCGGATTTTCACCGCTCGGTGCCGGATTCGAATAATGAGGATGGCGTGGCTGGAGAGTTTGAGGATGAGAGGGCGTTTGAGATTGCGCTGGATAATGGACTGGTGTTGAGGCTGCAGGTGAGATTTTATATATCTCTGCTGTTTGTTGACGAGTGGTGAGACTGACAGTAGGTGATATAGTGCTACTGTCATAGGACAAGAGATGAGTGGGTCACACGGCTACGGGACCTGATAACATACTGGAAGGCCCGTGATAAGGATGATCTTGCGATCCTCCGGAGAACGCGGAATGAAAATCTCCGTGAGCTGAATATCGACGAGGAGATGGAATCCATCATTGGCCAGTTTGCGCACAAGTGGGAGGTCTCGAGGTCGATTGCTAGCGCCGAGATCTTTAATGTCTGCGGCATGAGCTCCTGCCGTGCCATCACCGTAAGTACCTTCCAAATTTCAACATAGAGGGGTAGGAGATACTGATATTGAGGTTCCCAAGACCTCTGGCGTGCTCTACCGCAAACCCCGCAAGCACGCCACATTCAAGCGCTACACAGTAGTCCTCTGCCACGGCGAACTCCTCATCTTTCACCACACTTACCGCAGTCGCACCGGCGTCGAGCTTCCGCATATCCACCAGGAGCGGCATCTCTCCTTGTCATTGCGCGACTGCTACATCTACAGTGGCCTCATCACCGAGAACGACCTGCTGTACCAGAACACGACGTTTGATTCGAATACTCCTGGTAGGCATTCATTGCCAAGAGTGTATCAGGATGGGATGACGAGCCATGATGAGGACACCATGACGTGTTTTGTTATATGGCATGGAATGCGAAGGAGTTTGTTTAAGGGCGTGGATGAGGAGGGAAGGACGGTGAGGCATCGAGTGAACCAACTGGGCGCGACGGGGAAGAGTATTGTGTTTAAGGCGAGGAGTAGGCTGGAAAGGGATGCGTGGGTGATGAGTATTGGGATGGAGATTGAGAGGTTGAATGTGGGGACATCAGAGGATATTAGGATCGCGGCGGGGTAGGAATGGTGGTGGTGGTGGGGGTTTGTCCTTTTTTTTCTTTCTTTCTTTTTTTTCTTCTCTCTCTTCCCCCCCCCCCCCTCTTTTTCTTTCGACCTTTTTACTTAATGGCCTTTTTTTACTTTAGGATTTATGCTTTCTTGTAGCGTGTACGGCTTGGCTTTGTTGGGGCTTCACTTAATTCATTCTTCTGCCCTTGGCGCCTTTCTTTCCCTGCCTTCTTTTCTTTCCCTGCCTTCTTCCTTTCTCTTCTGACTGTTCTACCATTGCACTTGCCGGTTTTTATTCACCTTCACTTCTTTTTGATATTACTATTGGCGGCATTCTTCTTCTTCACTTCTTATCATCTTAACTATCAATCACCAGCGCGCATAGCGGTTTATCTGTACTTATTTCTTTCTCATGGCTCTTTCATGGCTCTTCTTATGCTTCCTTTCTTCCGCGGTAACATAATAGGCCGCACCTGTAATTAATCTAAACCACGGGAGCAGCTAGTAGCAGTATATACATTTATCCGGGGGAATTGATGGTACGGTGGAGCGGGCAATTAATACACTCATAAGGATAATTAATTTTCCGTATTCACATACCTTGCCTATGTCATTCCCCGAATCCTCATTACCGTCCTCGGACTCACTTCAGCCTTGCTGTTCTAGAAAGCAGCAGCCGTAGTCCTAGTGCCCATAATAATCCTCAGCCCTTATCAACAGCGCCCCTCGTCTCGCCACATAATCCTCCCTGACCCTCCCCGCCCTGCCCAGCGGGAGCACTATGTGAGTGACCCGCCCCGTGATCAGGCCCGCGGATATCTGCGGGGGTTAGTAGCACTCTCTCCACACCTCGTCTCTCGGTATAAAAAGAAAGTTCATTCACCCCCCTCCGAAACTCAGCCCGATTAAAAGGGGACACTTACAGGCCCATACGTATTACTGTCCACCGAGTGGAAACCCTCATCACCCTCTACCCATACACGCCCTTCCGGAACAGTAACGAGCTCGAGCGGGTAGGTGGGACGCGGGCGGACAATGTCACCTTCAAGGGCGACGATGCGCTTGATGGCGACGTTTTCGGGGTTAATGGGGGAGCTGCAAAATAACTCTGGATTAACCCTAATCTCCCCGCTGGCCCTTCCTCTCCCTGGTGGTTTTGGGGGAAGTGTAGACACTCACCGTAGCAGTACCACCTGTCCCCTCTTGAGATTCTCGTGCACACCCCACCGGCGCACCAGGATCAGGTCGCGCGCAAAGGTGGGGGCCATGCTGTTCCCGCGCACGAGCTGAAAGTTGGCGACGTGGTCGGCGAAGAAGAGGAAGGTAGGGAGGGAGAGGCCAAGGGATGTGCCGAATTTGAGGGCTGTACGGAGCTTCGGATGCATTCTGGGGGTGTGTGTGTGTAGTGGGTGGGGGAGGGGAGCCTGGAGGTATGTATCATGTAGTTTGTGTATGTAGTGTGGTGGGGGTGAAGTGAGGTTGAGGCTCTGGTTAAGCTTTGCGGGTACAGGGGGGAAGGAAGGGACAGGGGTGATGGTGACGTAGAGGTGCGTGTCTTTAGTGTGTGATACGGGAGGTGCCGAGTCACAGGGGTCATGGGGTGTCACTCGGTTGGATCTGGGAAGCTCGGTGGTGCTTTTTTTTTTTTTTTTTTTTTTTTTTTGTTTTATTTTGCTTTTTATTCATTAAATTGTCTCGGTGGTATTAGACTCGTCCAAGTCTTATCCTCGGGCTAGGTAACAGCCTGGACTCGTCGCAACCAAGGCGCTCAATTTCGATACTTTTTCGGCTGCTTATGAAGGGTAACACTAGAGACACTCTTGTTTAGGGAGTTCCAAATTGTGGCTCCAGTACGTATACCTCCCATCAACACAAGAGGACCTAGTGCAAGAAGAGCCAGAGGTAGGCTCTGCTCCGCCGAGGAGAGCCTCTCTGTTCGCAAAGATTCCTATATACAATATGCCCCCTGATCATAAGGCTGCCCCCGATTGCGTGTAAAGTTTGATTGGTAGTATTTAGTAGAGGTACCAACATAAATTGGGAATGTGTGTTTGTAAGCAGACCCGTAGAGTAGTCGTTGGGGCTTGCTGTCAATGGGACCATAACTCGTACTGATTACAAGGATAGGATTCGAACCATCGAGACCGTACTTTATATATCCTTTTATAAGGGGGGTCAAGAACTTTTGCAAACGGAGAGTGCCGGCTGGGCGGTAGGGAATTTTTTGGGCAGAGATAATAGCAAAACTAAAAAGACAAAAGCAAAAACAAAAAAGAGAATACTTAGATACCAAGACCCTCATGCTCGTTCATAGCGATATCTCAGCGGTCTACGAAACTCAAAACTACGTGTCATCCAGGTCACCGGCGGCCAGCGCCGAATATGAACCCGAATTCCCGCTCTAGTCCCCACCTATCTCGCCCAGTACACCGCAACTGCAGCTGATATTAGAGATCCCGCCCATCTTGCAACTTTGGGGCCGATACTAAGGGTGGACGGCTTTTGGTTGCTGGCAAAATTTAATTTCCATCATCTACTATCTAATAAGTATACAGATATACCAAATGGTATATCAGATAAGTGCACAGGGAATCTTGGGGTTTCAATGATCTTAAGCTTGAGTTGGTGAACTGATATTGCTTAAGCCGTGACAGTTCCAACTTCGGGCAAAAAAAAAAAAAAAAAAACATTCTCCAGCCAAAGGCCGGGAAACGCTTGATTTGGCTTAAAACATAATCTTAGCATGCTTCATTGCTTACGCAAGGGCTTCTAAGCTAGGAGTGCATACCGAAATTACGGTTGGGCGGGATTATCTACATCCCTTTACTCACAACCACATTTATTCGAGCCCTTATCTTGTTCAGTAATCCATCTCATTTATGAGCATTCCAAAGTGACCAATATAATATAACTTGTGTCCCATTACAGTAAAATCTCATTACAAGTGATTTCTGGTTATACATCGAAATTAATTCTTGTCATGGAGTAACAATTGGTATTGGTCCTAAAATGTTATTTTACTACTACACATGGTCGATCTCTCATACGGGTATTCTATCGGGCCTCGGAGGCCTTCTTATACGTGCGGAAATGGTAATATCATGCATATGTACTTGCTGTCAATATTCTACATGTGCCATGTCAAGGCAGGTTTTCGTGCACATGGATAAAAAAAAAAAAAAAAAAAAAAAAAAGAGAGGGAGTCTAGTCAATTGACTAATTAGGCGACCAATATATCTATTTAGACGGCATAATTGACATTGATGATGACCACACACTATCCCCTCTGGACCACTCTCCCCCAGAGGGGAGCAAGACTCCGATCCACTCTGCTCCGACTTGTTCTCAAACCTCGGCATGTAAGAAGACTGAAGTGGTTGCAATATCATGCAACAACTACTGGCTGCAGAAAATTATGAACGAAGCAATGGAATGGAATGCAAGGGATAGGAACGAGGACGAACAATTTACGGTGAAAGACTGGACCTGATTCAAATACAGCAACCATCAATTGATTTTAATTTTGCCAGTACTACAGCGGTTTGTGAAAGTCACAAGATTGGGTATGATCGAAAATAGAGACAGGAATTACAAGATAGACAGAAGATGATTTAACTTTAGACTACTGAAATATTTAACAAGGGAGCTAGAAGAACAAACTCCGTATGGCAAGAACAGAATGGAGGCAAAGTTTAGGCTTATAAGCTTATTGGATGATGAGATGATGCGTTTTTTTTTCTTCCTTTTTTTTTCTGAGGAAGGGGTGATAGGTAGTGTAGATAGTTGTTCTGTGTCATAACCGTGAGGTTGCATGCATGTAATGAATAAAAGAAAAAGAAAAAAAAAAAAAGAGTCCAACATGAAAGGGTCCCCTTGTCATGATCAACATAATACGGAAATTATTGGGAAGTGCTTCGTTGGGTCTAAGTATGAGCTACCCGTGCCGGGGACAGCAAAATGGTTATATGGAGGATAACGACTACTGAATGTTCTGCAAATTACGTTTTTCGGCCCATTACTACGGCCCGAAGGATTTAAGAAGTTATTTCACAGCTTTCTAGACAATTTGTTACTGATTGGTACCTCATGGACCTTAACGCGGTGGTCAAGTGCTTAAACGATATGATAAGTACATATAAAATCAAAACTACTGTTGACAGACATGACCTACACCCTTCAACCAATCGTTGAGGAGATAATCCCTGGCCGGAGATAGCTAATTTTTTCGAGTTTTTACGGGCCACCGAAACTACAGGTAGTGTGGTTATCATTCAGTATTCGCCACCATGAACAATTGATTAAAATTCCTCTATGGCTATATCAAGCGCCATAAGTGTCATAAACAAACAGCATTTTAAAAAGAAACCATTCACATTAACGTGAAAACTACGCCACTAAGCCAAATGACAAGGGAACCCCATCCCTAATCAACAAAAAGAGCAAAAGTACTAAAAAGAACAAAAAATAAAGCCGTTTCGGTCTCTGGAGCTCACAGGTTATTCCAGAAGTAATTGGCGTAGAAGTACTGTGAGAACTTCTTCTCGATATTTACCACGTGTACGTCGCCCTTTGCGGAGTTCCCTAAGAATTGTATCATTAACCGTATTCATAATTACAATGGAATCGGGGGCCTTACGTATCACCGCCTTATTGTAACCGCCAGCACCATCTTCCTGAATATCGATTCCCAAGCTCCGATAAACCTTAAGTTTCAACCTACGCCCAAAACCGTTAGCACCGACAAAGCCCTACAAGGAAAAGATCTGTATACAATGTCCCATCCTCCGCTTCCAACGCAGCACTCTCCATCGCATCGTCCGAATCCGCTTGTTCAAGCTCCTCCTTCAACCTTGCCAGGTGGCTTTCTAGGTGATGCGAGCTGCTCTCCAGCTCATTGATATTCTTCGCGATCGAGTACGTCTCGCGCTCGAGCTTGTGGATCTTTGAGACGTGTTCCCTCTTCGCGGCGTCGAGATCGTATGCATCTACTGATTGTTGTATAATGTCTAGCTTGCGCGCAAGGGTTCGTAGGGAGTTTCGGGAGTCCTCGAGGATCTTGGTGCGCATGGCGGCGACCTTGGAGAGATCCTCTTTGCACCTTGCGAGGGACTCCATGTCGCCGGAGATGTTGAAATTGTCGACACAGTGGCTGATGAGCTTGTCTGTGGGGTGGTCGTTAGCTACTTAACGGGTTGTATTGACAGCGGAGATGAACGTACGGGGTTCCTCGTCGAGGAGAACCATCTCGATGACTGTTAGGGAGTGTTCGTAGGTAGAGTATATGATATGTGTAGGGTTGAGGTAATTTCGTGCGCCGGAGAGCTCTAAGGGTCGGAAGCGTGGGGTTGTGAGGTCGTGGTATCCCTTATCACAACACTAAAAATCGTTGTTCGAAATGATCTCCGCAGGCTATCGGTTGCCACAGCAACTGCGCAGATCACATGTCACCGGTAATGGCTGGGTTAGCCACAGCCTGTTTTTCCCTACTTTTGCCACAACTGACCCCATCCTACTACGTAACAAGCCATCAGCCGTTCAATTCTCTGACTCCGTGAGGAAGAAAATAAAAAATTCCTTTATTCCTTTCCCGAAGATCCCTACACGAAAGCTACAGAACCACTCCCCCATATCGCAGAGCTCTTCCAGAACAAGATGCCATCTGATAATCTCCCATGTAAGAGCTTTTCATCGATTTTGATATCAAATTAAATCCCCATTAAGTTGAAATATAAAGTTGCAAAACATATGTATACTTACAAGTGCCTTCCCTCTCATTTTTATAGATGCCGCCGATGCTGAAAGGTATGCAAGAAACCCCACCTCTACCTTCCGGATACATGGTCAACATGCTGACTATTTCACGTTTCTCCAGTCCGCTGAAAGAAGCCGAACTCGCCGTTCTCCGGAAGCAGTACGAGGGCGAGGGCCAGTTCGTCGGCGTACAAACAAAATTCAACTACGCTTGGGGTCTGATCAAGAGCGACAAGCGGGTTGAACAGCAACTGGGTGTGAAACTATTGACTGGTTAGTCTTCCGAGCTCCGTGGGTACTGCGACATAAACTGGTATTGAAGCGGGGTAGTTTGTTTTGGGTTGTGGTATTTGAGGGAAGGTGCAGGATAGGATGGTATCGGGCATTTATTGATGCGGGAATGAACAGATATATTCCGAGGCCACCCAGAGCGCCGTCGCGAGTGCTTATATTATCTTGCGCTTGGAAACTACAGGCTCGGGAATTACGCAGAGGCACGAAAGTACAATGAAGCACTGCTCAACCACGAACCACAAAACTTGCAGAGTCAGAGCTTAAGGACACTGATCGATGATAAGGTTGCTAGAGGAAAGTTGAATCCTGTTTTCAAGACTTTCCTTTCAGGAACGACTTAATACTAATGCAAATCGCGTTTATTCAGAAGGTCTTCTTGGCGTTGCCATAATCAGTGGTGTTGCACTGGCAGCAGGTGTCGTCGGGAGTGCTTTATGGAGAGGAATGTCCAAGAGGCGGTGAGAGTGATACATACACCTCCGACTAGAATTGGAATATTGTGATACACGTCTTCACCCCCCCCCCCCCCCTCCTTTTTTTTTTTTTTTTTTTTTTTTTTTTACGAGTGACAGTAGGAAATAATAAGCCTGTCTCTTTAAAGCGGGAATGGTTGTGTAGTTTAAGTTTTTACAGTGTGATGGGACTTCTTTTTCGTTATAGCTGGGTATAAATTTTCCTGAATCTTCCCACCGATAAATCATTGAGAATAATAAATGGATTCCATAAGCTCCTGCATTCTTGTCGTATTGTGTTTGGATAGTTTACATACCGACTATCAATCACACTTCATCTGCCCAGTAAAGGAAGAAAGAAAGATACGTGTCGAATGTACTTCGGGGATAGGGGGTAAGTCTGGCGACACCTGGTAGTGGTGTTGAGGCTTAGGTGTCGCCAGACCCCCTTAGTACCAAGGAACCATGGGGAATAACAGGTGAGGGTTCCGGGGTCGAGGTTGGTTGCTAGACCCAAGGGTCCAGCATTTTGACATCATCACCAGTTTGATAACGCCACACGTGGCGGCACTCTCTGTCAGAACCGGACCGCACGCAGAACATTCTAGCACTGTCACGCAAACGGACCGCATAAGATGGGGTGGTTGGTGGTTGATTTAAGTCTTGGAAGCTGGGCTCCCATGAGTCTCTTCTGTTACTCGGCTGCCAACAGGAGACTCCAGCACCACACTGCTCCGTCCTATCACTGAGATATTCTATCTAGGCATCCATGTTGTATGTAGTAGGGAAATGAACTCTTGTCGTCACTCTGCCTTCAACAAATACATAGGGCCAATCGGCGCTTCACCACTCGATCTCGGAGTTAGAAATTAATAGTATTTGATGAAGCCGATTATTTGTTAATATCGAACAGCATTAGGTCTCATGGTATTTAAATAGTATGTATTTACTTGCTTACCAGCAAAACAACCAAGTGACCGAAACAGGGATATTTCTATGAGAGATCAGCGCCACTCCATACAAATTTAGTCAGTTCCAATCGTGGTAGACAAGTACTACTTACATTACTTACATGTAGTACTTTGGGCCCCCAAGAACGAGATAGTACTAGTGTCATAGCCGTGAGGCTGCATACACTTAATGGATAAAAACAAAACAAAACAAAAAAAACCGAGATAGTACTTATCTGTGCGGCTGCCCCACCTTGCGTACCTACATCATCCCTGTCGAGCCGACATCATCCCGCGATTTCTCTCTTCTTGACATACCTAACCATAGCTCCACCCTCCCTTCCAGGGAAATCAGTTTGTGTGGCCCCGTTGCCGTTATTCAGCTCAACTGTCAGGCGCTTTTATCTGACTTATCCTGTCCTCATCACAACCACCTCCTCCCTTCTACCCTAGCCTATCTCTCTTACCCCTCCTCCCATCCTATAAAGAAAAGGGATCGGAAACAACGATGTCTTCCATTACCAACAATCCCCCAGGTCAGCGGGAACTAGTATTCTGTCACGCTTGCCGATACGAATGGTACAGAGATGAGCACGGGCTTGTTTGCCCAGATTGTCGTGGCGACTTTGTCGAAATTGTTTGTACTCTTCGACTTTATTTCCCGAATTTCCACTAGTTTTTTCTTTCTTTCTTTTCTTTCTTTCTTTTTTTCCCGGAATGTTACTTGAGGGCTTAATGTGCGTTTACTGATGAGTCAAATTATCAGATTGAAAATGATCACGATCCACGTGATCCTCCTGGAGGATTAGATCTTCCAGAGGATTTCGATATCGATGAGGGCGACGGAACAGAATCCCGCCGGGATCGCCTCCCCGCAACATTCGTTCGCTTAGAGGGACCCAATTTTAGCTTCACGTCTACACAGCGTACCTTTGGTACCCGTCGCGGGGGTTTAGGGAGGACAGAGCCTAGCGGGTCGGGTGAAAACGAGGATCCAAACAATGAAATGATGATGCAGCTGTTTGCCACCATGTTTCGGAATATTATGGGGGACCATAATCTGGCGCGAGGCTCTCCCGGTGGAACTCCCCGGGGTGAGCCTCATAGTCCAAGAGGAGAGGGCGGCGAAGCAACCCCTTCTGGAGCGGGATCCGGAGGTGCTCACCCTCATTCTCCACCTATACCATCGATTTTCGGGGGCCCACCAACGGTATTTTCTGGAGGGACCTGGCATTATGATACTAGTGGCACTAGACTCGGCCCTCGGGATGCTAATTCACCACAACCGGTCGGAGGCGATGTGCTTGATTTACGAACGTATGTTTCTTCTTTACAGCGGTATCTATTATATAAAATTCTGATGTATTATCTACAGTATCATCTCTAATATCGTCGGTGGTGATGCCAACGGTATCTTCCGTGTTCTTGGGATTCCAGGCGACGGAGGGGATTACGTCTTCAGTCAAGGCGAACTCGACCGAGTCATCTCAGGACTCATGGAACAGCACCAAGGCAATGCACCGCCACCAGCGCCGAGAGAGGTGATAGAATCATTGCCGAAAATCAAAGTCAGCCAAGCAATGGTTGCTGACGGAGCAGACTGCGCTGTTTGTAAGGAGGATTTAGTTGTTGACGAGGAGGTCACCAACTTGCCATGCAACCACAAGTACCATTTTGAATGTGTAAAGAAATGGCTAGAAGCACATGACGTAAGTTGTGAATGAGAAAAATCTGATTCCAGGTTGGATAATCTGCTAACCTGATGGTAAAGACATGTCCAATCTGCCGACATCCTGTCACTCCTGAAAACCAGAGGCCTCAACCTCAATCCCCCAGGCCTCATATCATCACCACTCCTTGGCAATTCCCGCCGGCCCCATCACAATCTCAGCCTCCTGGACCAAGTCCAGCCCCGGAGAACAGTAACGGCCATGCCAGCGGAAGTAGAAGCTCCGGCAGCTCATGGACCAATATCTTCAGGCGAAGTGGGGGTTCTGGTCAATAATTGTCCCTAGTTAGCAAATAATGATAACTTTCCGTTTGTTGGTTTGGGTTCGATATTAGAATTAGGGGTGAGAGGAAGATGTCTCCTTTATTATGATGGCTACCGCCACTACTTGGGGTCTTAGGGCGGGTATTGTTACTGTCACTGTTGGAGTCGGTCTTTTTTTTTTTTTTTTTACAAGTTGCTTTCTTTGGCGTGTGCTTTTGCTTCTGTTTCTATTATTCTTTGTCTTTTTCTTATTTTTCAATGGGTATCGGTCTCCTGGAGCAATGTTAGGCGGCAACGGCTTGTAAGCAGATAATTGCGTGGGGTCCATCTTACACTTCGCTTCTTTGCAATGCATGTACCATCAATTTGTTGATTTTACACGCGCGATATTGTCTTGTCTTGAGGCGTGGAATGGTTACATCAAACTTTAAGTACGGCGACATATAGTTGTTAATAAGGTAGATTCATCAAAGTTATTACGCCCCTCACGCAATATCCGACAGGCATTTTTTTTTTTAATTCATCATGTGCATAAAACCGGATGGTTAGGCACTAAAATTAGATACCATCTAATAAGTTTATAGATATACCGATATGCAATGTGTATCTTGTTTTCTTATTTATCCTCTGCGAATACATCTATATCAAACTATGAGGATTTGGTTGTGCTTCACCAGGGACCCATGGCGTTCCAACTTCACCCCCGTAGGCTAGTATAGAAAGTTACCAACTTCAGTAGTGGCAAGGACCAGGTCGCGAATAGAGCGTTGTGGCGCATAGTGGCGGTGAAGCATATATTGTGGATAGTGGGTAATGGAGGCGGTATCGCGCTAGCCACGCTCGTGGAGCCAAAATATGTGTCGCGCTAGCCTCTGCCTAGTGAACACGGTTTGTTTGCGTGTGGCCTTTGGGTGGATAGAACTCTCTGTAACTTAGACTCTCTTTCTTTTCCTTATCACAGTTGGGAATTGATACTGTTCATCGCATCCTGACTTCAGTGCATCAGTTCCTGACTTCAGTGCATCAGTTCCTGACTTCAGTGCATCAGTTCCTGACTTTATTTAATCGGTGTATGATTCATAGCCATCGTTGAGAACTTTATTAATTTCATCTCGCCCCATATTTTCAAATTTTGAGTTTCAGTTTTGAGCTCTTGGCAGGCTGACCACATCAAAAACTGGTAAATATTTAGACTCAGAAGTTATTGGCCAATATGCTCTATTTGATACAATACTTGCTCAACTGCAAGGCCACAGGGGCCCGGTTAAGATACAGTAGAGGTAGCTATCTGAGCTTACTTTGGAACAGATATAGCAGATAAATCCAAAGAAAAGAAAAGAAAACCGCCTATGCTAAGAAAGTGATGTCTCTAGAATGCTTATCTCCAGTTGATGCGTAAATCTGCATACAAGGCTCTGCATTGATTGAGTGAACAAAATTGGGTGAAAATCCGTTCACTAAATCCCAACCCCTGTATATACTTGCGGTGAAATTAAGTATTGTCGCCAACTGCCGACGCAGCCACCACCCTCCACCACGAAATACGAGCAATGCAACTTGCAAAACTCAAGTGCTCCACCATGTTCCTGGATGTTAAAGGCGGCTTCGACCACGTCCTAAAACAATCCCTAGCACCAATCCTCGCGCAAAAACACGTCCCAAAATACCTAATAAACTGGGTCTGCTCATTCCTATCTGATAGGTACATCACCCTCCTGTTCAAGGGATCCCCCAAAACCCCCACTGCAGTCCAAGTAGGCGTCCCCCAAGGGTCCCCCATCTCCCCACTTCTCTTCATCATCTACGTTAACTTCCTACACAAACACGACCTCCACCCGGGCATCACAATATCGTACGTTGACGACTTCGCAATCACTGTCGCATCACCCTCCTACTCCCAAAACATCACAACCCTGGAAGAACACTACCGAAAAATCACGGCCCTGGCCACCCCCCTCAACATACACTTCTCAGTTGACAAAACCGAACTCATGCACTGGCGCTCCCCCAGGGACACCAGCCCCCCCTGCACCTCCCCTATCCGTCTCAACTGCAAAACCTTCAGCCCTAGCAACCTAGTACGCTGGATAGGTTTCTGGCTCTCCCCAAACCTCAACCCCGACAAACACTTCCAAAGAAGACCAGAAGTGGCGCTGCCTTCATCATCACCCGCTTCATCACCGGCAGCGCCTGTCTCACCAACTGCGTGAGGATCGCCTCCTCGCTATACGCCTAACGCCACATACACCAACCTCACCCCCAAATCATCCCTTAAGAAAGATGAACACCTTCTAACTCAGTCTCACGCCACAGGACGCTTCAGAGCCACAAACAAACGAAGTCCTCTGCGGAAGCTAACACTCCTCTCGGACTCTCTGCAATTTCGAGATACAAGCAGGATCGATCCTCCAAGCCTCCCTCAACAACCCGACAACCGGAAGAACCAACCTCTTTCCCAACCATCACCACAGAAAGAAAGTCTACACCGCCTCCTAAAGGAAAGCCCAACCCACCCAAAAATGGAACTCAACGCACTGCAGGAGTCTCACCTCCCCATCGGCTCCTACGCCACTCATCCGCCTCATCGAAGGGTTCACTCGAAAATTAATAGCAAAGAAACAACGCCTCGCGAAATGGCGTCATCTATACCCACCTCCGCTACTACAAACACCCCTCACACTTAAGCGCTTTCACTTCACAAACCTCCACAAATTTGTTGCCGAATCCACCAGATGAGGCCAACAAAAGCTACTCACAAGACAAAATCGTGGATCAACGAACACCTCTTCCACCGCCAAAATCTGGAAAGGAAGACGAACACCTCAACACGCAATGCCACCGCAGCCACCGCCAAACACCGCCACCCACTGCTAAACCAGGTCACGTCCCCGGAAGAAGTATAATTACACTTCTCAAGATCACCATCACCTCTGCCAAAATCAACTTCCCAAGAAAGTCACTTCTCCAAACAGCCAGCAGAATCATCCTCCCTGAGCCTCTGTCTCCTCCACTGCGACTGGAGCCCCATAAAGGCCTCACCTCCTCCACATACGATGAAAAGCCCACAAATCGCCCGGCCCTCTTTCATATTTTGTTCGTTTTAAATTTCTTGTAAAAAATTTCCTTTTGTTTATTTTTCTGATTTTAGGGGACGTGCGCTAGAAATTCGAGGGGGATAGGTCTCTTTACGCCATACTTTATACTGCATGCGAACTTTCTGTACCTAGAAACATGAATAGATATGAATTAAAAAAAAAAAAAAAAAAGTATTGTCGCCATCGCGCTGGCAACCATTCAACCCCACAAAACATGAAACCCTATAAAACGATAAAGCAAAGTGAATTAAAGTCATAGCTAGTGCTTTTATGCTCAAAGAAAATTCTCTCTAGCTTTATCCATGTTTATAGTAGGCTTAAGGACATGGTGAGGTTGATGGTTGCTATCGTGCGAGACAATACTTAATTTCATTGCAGGTATGTATAATTAGGGCAAATGATCTACCGACAATACGCCCGCGCCCAGATACCACATACGTAAATTTGTAGATGAATACACATATTTTAACGTTAAACCGTCTTTACCGCGCTTTCCCCCAGATTTTCTCATTTACCAATGACTGGTTGGTTGACTGCTCGGCTGTGGCTTGGGTTAGTGCACATTTTCCGCCTGAGCCGCGGGTCCCGCCAAGCAAAATCATTATATGGGCATTTGTGCAGCATGTCATACAAGCAAGAGTTCCCCGTTGCTCATGTTCCAGCGGTTCGGAGCTTTTTTTTTTTTTTCTTTCTTTCTTTTTTCCTTTTCCTTTTTTCTTTTTCTATACCTCTTTTGCATGACTCGCTCTTCAACTCCCTTCCTTCCTACTGCACCCTAACTGGCTTCAGGGCAGTACTTAAAAACACACCACGATCCGTTCCACCACCACCATCCACCGAGACATATCTTGTGTTCATCACCATCTAAAAAAGCCAAGTCAAACTCTCATCCACCTGGATAGGCGTGCCGGTTCGTTCGCTCAACACCACAGCTTCAGATAGAAGAATATCAGAGCAAAATAGGATACAGATCTGTTAGTCGGCCATGGAGACCCACTATGGAACTAGCAGCTCCTCTTCAAAACGACCAAGGTTCGAGTCCGCACCGCAACTCAGTAGCCACCCGGCGGACAGTACTCAGCTTCCCGTATTTTCAACAGTGGATACCTTGGTTGACTCCCGAGCCTATATGCAAACAGCCAACGAAGTGTCCGCACCTTTAATATACAACAATCTTGTGAGACCGGCTGGACAAGTAGATTTATATCAGCGCTTTAATGAAGCGCAAAGACTGAACCCCTCTTCAGCACAACCCGAAAGCCCTGGCAGAAGAGGTGTTTTTGTCGGAAAACGCACCGCGGGCGCTGTCATTAGTCCCGGCTTTTCGCAGCAACAGCAACAGCAACAGCAACAGCAACAGCAACAGCAACAGCATCAAAAGCAACGGTCATTCGGGTGGGACGTTGATACTCCAGCACCGACAAAGTCAGGACCAGAAGGAGGAAATCATTTTATTGATCTAACAGCTGACGATGATGATGATGTCCTTGAAGTGGAACCAAAAGAGGTTTGCTTCGGAATGATTCGCGATTCAAGAGTAATCGCACATACTGCCCCAACACCCTCGCCTGGTTCCGATAAATACCCATACGCATGGCCACCAATTCCTATCACTCTAAAGCGCGGAGGAAAGGCTTCCATGCTGACCATATGTGCATTGGATACGGTAGAAAGGGAATTCGGATGCACAGATATCAATACTGCGAGGGCACTAGTCCCATTGCTAGACATGAAGATGGTCCGGACTAAAGCAAAGACCTGCGGCAGACCAAAAAATGGGGAGATTGTAGGAGGACCTATCGCATTCTCAGAAACAGGCCTTGGGATACATATCTATATTTACGGACGGCAAGATAAAGCACAGGCAGTTGGGGACATGCTAATGCAAATGGGTGTATATTTACACGAGCCAATTGACCAACCGGAGAACGGAATTGAATATAAGAACCCGCAGATCCGCAACGGCGCCAGACAAGTTTGGGAGGGAAGGAACCGGGGGCTGGCTGTTGGATATATTTCAAGAACGGCGGATGAGATTCGCTCAGATGTGAACAAAATTTTTGACCGCCTTGAACAACCGGACAATGTGCCTGAGATGGAGCCGGACCCGCGGATAAAGACACCCTTGCTCAAGCACCAGAAACAAGGGTTGTACTTTATGATTAATAGAGAGAAAGAACGGATATTCAGCGCAGATAATAAAGCGAGTTCATCTTTTTGGCGCATGCAGATACGCCCTGGAGGGCAAAAAGTTTATCTTAACATCATCACTGGGGTCGAGTCAAGAGAAAAACCTCCTGAAGTGTTTGGTGGGATCTTGGCAGATATGATGGGGCTGGGGAAAACTCTCCAGATCATTTCATTGACTGTCGGTTCACTCGCAGAATCTAGGGTGTTCGCAAAGAAAAAGTTCTCCCCCCCCAAAGACAAAGAGAATGAAAGCAAGGCTTTGCCAATGATGAACTCTGGGGCGACCCTACTTATTTGCCCACTTAGCACTATTGGTAACTGGGAGGAGCAAATTAAAGCGCACGTCCATGCAAACACTCTCAGCACTTACGTTTATCACGGAAGCAGGCGCGAAACGGACCTAAATAAGCTTGCCGAATACGACTTGATCATTACAACTTACCAAGTAATCGCAAATGAATACCAAAAATACCAGAAAGACAATGAAAAAATCAGTCCCCTGCAGCAAATGTGTTTTTTTAGAATCGTTTTAGATGGTTCGTGACTAGAATGATACTAATATAAACGGATATCAGAGGCAAGGCTAACTGGTGGAATTAGAGGCACATATGATTCGGGAACAGAGTACTTTGCAGTCAAAGGCGGTTATATCTCTGAAAGCTCAAAGACGTTGGGCTGTGACTGGAACGCCTATACAAAGTAAGATTTTAAACCTATTTTCTGACTGTTTAGAATGTTTTGCTTATCGTATTTTGTTATAGATAAACTCGATGACCTGGCTGCTCTAATCAAATTCCTCCGAGTGAAACCTTTTGATGATAAAGCTGCGTTTAACTTGCACATTGCAGCCCCGTTCAAGGTAATTATCCCTAGAGAGAGATTGGAGGTTGAAGATTAATAGAGCCGTATAGAACGCCGATCCCGACTGCGTCCCTAAGCTCCGATTACTTGTTGATAGTGTAACTTTACGAAGACTCAAAGATAAAATTGATCTCCCCCCTCGTAAGGATCAAATAGTAAGGTTTCCTCACCCTATAAACGAGCTTTTAGCTAATTAGGTCCATCTAGGTATATCTTGATTTCAGCCCAGAAGAGCGTGAGATATATGATGCAACAGCACGTCAATCCACGGCCAGGATGGATCTTGTTGCCAAGACTGGTCATGTCGGTGGGCGGGCATACGTCCACGTCCTGCAGTCTATCCTTCGCCTTCGCCTCATCTGTGCTCACGGTAGAGAGCTTCTTGGCAGTGATGACACTGCTGGACTAACATCTTCCGATGCAATTGACGTGGACGAACTTGAAGAAAAGACTGCGTCTTCATGGTCTGTCAAGCAGGCATACGAGATTTTCAAGCTCATGAAAGAGGCGAATGAAGATGTCTGTTGTGTCTGCCGGAAAAAGGTCAACGCACCCGTTAATAATGATGCTGAAACAAAAGCCGAGGGGAAAACCTCTGGCAATAGTAAATCCCAAACGATAGGGCATCTTACGCCATGTGCTCATATTATTTGTGTTGGATGTCTTGGAGCATACAAAGGTGCCATATCAGAAAACTTTCGCGAGGGACAACAAGCATCGTGCCCGGTTTGCGGCATATTCATCAGGGCATATTTTTTCGAGCTGTTGCAAGATGAGCTGGCTGCAGAAGAGGAAATCAATGAGTCCGTAAAGCCTTCAAAGAAGAAAGTTCCATATAAAGGGCCAAGTACCAAAGTAAAAGCCCTCACAAAGATGTTGCTCGATAACAAGGAGGAAAGCACACTGGAGGACCCGATCAAAAGTGTTGTTTTTTCCTGCTGGACTAGCCACATGGACCTTATTGAGCTTGCTTTCAATGCGAACAATATTAAATTTGTTCGCCTGGATGGTCGCCTTTCTCGGGCTCAGCGAGACCGGGCTATCGCGGATTTCCGTAGAGAGCCGGATATCGAGGTTATCCTAGTATCATTAATGGCTGGCGGTTTGGGGTGAGTAACTGCCAGAAGGTGAACGCAAATTGTTTAGACTGAGTACTGACGTTTTGTAGTCTGAATTTGACCGACGCCTGCAAGGTGTACGTCATGGAGCCGCAGTTCAATCCTGCCGCCGAAGCACAAGCCATTGATCGTATTCACCGTCTTGGCCAGAAAAGACCAGTAACGACTGTTAGATTCATTATGTCAAACTCATTTGAGCAGAAAATCTTAGAGTTACAGAAGAAAAAAATGGATTTGGCAAATCTATCAATGTCACAGAAACTCTCAAGGAGCGAGTTAACAAGGCAAAAGTTGGAAGTAAGTTTAATCGCTTTTTAAATCTATAATACCTCAGTCGAATAGTAACTGACATGAAACCAGGATCTAAGATCACTATTTAGATGATTTAGCTATTTTCTTTGCTTCCTTTCCATTTTCTTCCGTCCTTTCTTCATACATCATATATCATATCTAATCATCATAAAGGATGAGGTTGTCCTTTTTTCGGCCATCTCCATACTTGTATTATTATCATCTGTTTGGAGGACTTTTATTGTTATTTTGGTTTGGTTTGGGTACGGCGAAATTGATGGGTCATTGCTATGCATCGGTTGGTTGGGTTACAGGGCGTTCTGCTTTCAACATACTTATTTCTAATATTGTATCTGTTCACAAAGTATCATGTCTCATAACGAGCAGAATATGAGAGAGGGTATATGTGTTACATGAGTGGTACGAATAGGATAAATGAGATCTTAAAGTAGTGTACTTTTCTTTTTTGTCACCAAGAAGTGTAGTACCTCAATGCTTATATTTTATGTATTATATAACATACATGAGGGCGCTCGGATGTTTTGACCGAGATCCAGCTTTTATCGCCTGGCAGGCCGAGACATGCTCAGAATCTGGTGCTCTACAGCCTTGGCAATTTTGCGAGAAAGAAATCCTATTTAGAGGAATTTCTGTTGTAATTTTAAGTCTCCCATTACTCTATAGCAGGGTTTGTATAATATGCAGTGCACCAGATTCTGAGCATGTCTCGGCCTGCCAGGCGATATGTACCTACACTCTAACTTAGGTGAGCATCGTATGAATAATATTAAAGACTTTGCGCAAATGGAGCCAGCTCTATATTCTTATCTGATTGCCTGGTGATGTGATCGGCGCCAATCAGGTTTTCGGAAAATGGAGCTGGCTCCATTTGCGCAAAGTCTCTATTCTTCGCCTCGTTGACCCTGGGGGGAGAATTTGGTCATTGCAGTCAGTTCTACTTTTCCCGTCACGGGATGTCAGACCACTGCGGAAGTAACGGAAGAGAAGAAGGAAGGGCTGACAAAGCCAAAGAACTTGGTTGATTCCTCTTAATATTTCATTTAAACTGTCAATGCTGACCCCCTTATAATAGAGGAACTAAATTTGTATGGGAGATCTACTATTTGATAGTAAAGCCACACAAAATTTGCTTCTTCTTGGGGGGTCAGCATTTTACTGACAGACTAAGGGATAAGCATAGCCTTATATTATAATTATGATCTATTATTTCTATTATACAGTGGTGGCGCTACACACTCGGTTCGTCAAAAGACCCGTTTCGTCAAAAGACTCGGGAACACAATTGGTGTTGCTTGGCATTGCAACGGTATTTGAATACTCACACCAATGTTTCTATCGTCGTTTTAACTTAAGCCTGTACAACTACACGAGCAGAGAAACAACACCACGACTCCTACTGCGGGCGGGCAGAGAAAACGAACAACGATATGACACCTTTCCATTATCGATTTACTGAGTACGGTACTTCTTCTAGTTCTGGAGTAAGTGAACTGATTTATCGGTCGGCAGGAGTTCACAATACTATGGGTGACGATGACATGAACGATTTCGGTTGAGAGCATGTTGGCAGAGGCAAAATATAGGCTTGAAGATATCGGAGAAGATGCCATTTTGAAGACCAAGGAAGAGGTGTATAACAACATAGTGCGACATCTTAATGCCGAAGGTTATCCTACGGAGCCGGATGCGGACTTTAAAGAAGCTAACATTAACGACTTGGTTTACGCCACGGTCATTCCTATAATCGTTGATTTCAGGCGCCAGACGGGACGCAACGTGCGGTTATTAAGGGAGAAAGTGATCACTCCCTTGGATTCTGAGACTGGTGGTTATGAAGAATTTGTTATGGTGGACTTGATTTCGGTGACGGAACGAAACTTTGTCCTTGTCATAGAAGCAAAGAGGTCATCTGTCGGACAGGCCATGAAACAGTGTTTGCTGGCAATGAAAGACATGAGAGACAACAATGGTGGAGACAACTTGTACGGTTTCATTACAACTGGAGAGTCATGGCGGATGCTCAGCTATGATGGCTCGTTTCAGATAACAAACAAGATGCAAGCGCTAATTGGTCGAATGGATAGAGAAAAAGAGAAATGGATGAAGAATTACTCCATTCTAGTTGATTGTATGTCGCATTGGATGCTGGAGGCATCGTGAAGAAGGATGTGGTTGTCTGAGGAAGAATTTTATTGTTTTATGGTCGGAATTCTCTTATTTTTTTTTTTTATCGGGGGTCCCACGGCGAAGCCCAACATATGCATCTACTCCCCATTTCACAACGTTTTCGAACATGACTGATATTGCATATACACAAAACTTGCTAAGACTACCTCTTTGTATGGCATGCAATAGCGGTCGTGTTTGAAAACGTTGTGAAATGGGGAGTACTAAACCTCCGGTCTTTTGGTAACGGGACAAGCGTCAGAACCCCCTGTTAAAACGGGGTATGAATTCCCAATAATAATGAGAAAAATCCTCAAGATTATGATGGCTTCAAATATCATTTTTATATTTTTTCTAAACCAAACAAACTCAATTTGGTGGGGCAATAAATTATTTCCCCTTGCCAGTGCAGTGAAATCATGGTCTTGGCGCAGTTTTTGGTGAGAGTTTGACAACTTTAGAAATTTTTAGCCCAACATCTCCACAGATTGCAACTTTAATTCTTCTCATATATAAACCCCATGAGTATATCTATCAGCCTCCCAAAACACTTGAAATTTTAAAAAATATCTTAAAACCCTCGATTCGGGCGGTAATCAGCTGTGGCCCCGTTATTAAACGGCCACGGGTTTATTATCAATGGAGTTTGTTTTCTAACACTTGTGAAGGGTCGAGGAGGGATGACTAATAAAACGTTGCGCCGTTTCAGCTGTCTATTAGCGAAAAGGTACGACGTAGCCCCCTTACTCCTGGACAGTAAATACCGGTCAGCTAGGATACCGCAAAATCTCAGTTCATTCGGACAGTTGCCAAGAGGACGGCTTTGCAGAGAAGCTGAAAAACATCTCCTTTAAAGGAAGAGATCAGAGCCTTTTACACAAGATCAGAAGCCAACATCGCTCTTGGCAACCGTCCGAATGAACGTAATGAATAAAAGAAAAAAAAAAAAAAAACCGTCCGAATGAACGTGACTTTATACCTTGGTACGCTAGTATAAGGAAACGGCGCCATATGAAGACGCAACGCCCCGAGGCTCGCCTACGGTACCTTTTGCCCTGCAGATGCCTCTTTAGCACTTGTAGAATGAGGTAATGAGGCAAAAGTTGCTTTATTATAGGCATGATCTGCCCGCTATAATTCTATGCATGTACTCGCCTACAGGATATAGAACCAGAAAATGCGAGTAAAGGAGCAGGGATTATTTGTGTGGAGTAGCGCTGATCTGCCATACAAAATCTCCCTTTGAATTTTCTGGTTCTATTTCCTGTAGGGTACGGGGGTGAAGTTTACCCTGGCTGTTCCAACTTCACCCCTGTCCGCTAGTACTATACTAGTACAGCTTTTGGTAGAATTATTGTGGAAAAGTGGCGTGCAATATCTCTCTCTATTTGAGCGATATCATTGGCCAGAAGCCCTTGAATCAGTAATCCCTGTTTCCATAATAATTCTACCAGAGGCTGTACATGGTAACTAGTACATGGTAATCGTCAACCCGCTCCGCACCTGCCACATGCTTGCCTACATGTATCTACTGTCGGGAATCATGCTTGATTCGTTCGGTTCCTGATTCGGTGTTGATTTTGGAAGGTGGGTTAATATTCACCAGGCTCAGAAGTGGTGGTAAAAGTTTGATAGTAGATTAGGCTTAGCGCAGAATATCAGCCACACTACATCCTTCTGAGCCAGGGATCGAGGCTATTTCCTAAACGCCCAAGTCAACCTTTTATCAGAGGTTTTTACTTAAACCTGCCCAACTACGCGAGCAGAGATACAACGAACAACGATACGACACACTTCCATTATCGATTTGTTGAGCAAGGTACTTCTATTTCTTGAGCAAGCGAACTGATTGATCGGTCGACAGGACTCCATAATACGATGGATGAATCTAACACGAACCAGAAGAAGCGAAAGTCGAAGCGGACTACTTCGTATTCCAACATGACCATTGCACAAGCAGAGCAAAGACTAGGGTTCACAGGATGCTGGCAAACGCAAAGTATGCCCAGACGCCATCTTGAAAACCAAGGAAAAGATGTACGATGAAATAGTGCAATACCTTGGAGTCATGGGATATCCTCGGATGCGAATCCGGATTTCAAAGAAGCCAGCATCAATCATTTGGTTTATGCGACCATCAGTCTAATACTCATCGATTTTAAACGCATGACCAGACGCAAGAGTATAAGGCTTCGGAGCGAGAAAGAGATTGTCTCTATAGACGGCGAGACAGGAGGAACGGAGGAATTTGTGGCGGTTGATCGGATTTCGGTGGAAAAAGAAAAGCTCATCCTCATAATAGAGGCAAAAAGATCTTCTCTGGGGCAGGCCATGAAACAGTGTTTGCTGGTGATGAAGGATATGAATGACAACAATGATGGAGGCGACGTGTATGATTTCGTTACAACTGGAGAGTCATGGCAAATGCTCAAATATGGTGGTGCCTCGTTTCAGCTGTCTGGCAAGATTGACGTGGTATTCCCGTGGATGGAGGAAGACAAAGAATTATAGATTAAGGGCTATTCCGTTCTGGTGGATTGCTTGTATTTTGCATTGAGTAACGGAGGAATTGTGAAGAAGGATGTGGTGGTCTGAGCTGTTTAGTCGTTTGGCAGCACGTTGATTTCTTTGGCTCACTAAGCGAGTTGGCGATAGTTTACGTGTTTGTACTAGTATTTATAATTTTTAATTGTTTTTCGTTTTTTTTTTAACACACCTCCTCTCACTCACTAGCCATAGCTCGCTGTACCGCCACCATGCGCCACAGCATTCAGTAGCGCTTATATTTATTACCCGGCCTTAGATGTCACGGGAAGCTTGGCGTGATGTTATATTTAATGCTGAGGGCAAAACTCTCTCACATTGATTTCTACTATATCATTTACAACAGTTGATAATCGCCGGATATGTACTACTTTTCAGCGTTCTCCGCTGCAATTTCATTGCAGCAACAGCTTGAGTTATCCCTATTCAATTCTATCCGGCGAACCTACTCCAGCATTTCGCGGGGTCCCCTTCTAGGCCGGTATACGACCGTTCCCGTCGACTTGTTCCGTGTCAGCGCAACCGCAAAAGTGGTACTTCGTGATTTCAATACTCAGAATGCAAGTGGGCGCACTTCGTATGACCTCCACCTTGCCTCAGACGGCCTGGTTCATCCCAAGCCGGGTCCAAACTTTGAAGGACCAAATGGAGCGAGCATGCGGCCCAATGGACCAACGCTACAGGAAGTTATCCGCAATTTCAGAGGGAGGAATACGACCGTATACCGTTTGCCTGAAGGTTTGTGCTAGGTTGCCACTTTCGATGCTCTGCTAATAGAGTGGCCTGTGGGTTATTGATAATTTGGGTGGAAGTAGGAACTGAATTACCGGAGCAACTGATCTTGTTGCACGAACATAGCGACCACTATTCACTGCAGACGACGCAACCAGTGGAGTTAAAGGGTAAACAAAAGATTTCCTACCTTATGTGTCTATATATTTGGGACGCTGCTAACGTGAGGTATCAGAATTGAATAATCGATTAACAGACTTTCTACAAAGGAAAGGAGAGCGTATGACGCAAAAGGAGTTTTGTGATCGCTATCCATTCTGAATGGTTAGTTTATGAAGCTAGTGGATTCGAGCCTTGGGTAGAGCAAATACATATATTTGTATATACTACTTAATTCAATATGGCCCTATAATTGGGGGTTCTCGGTTGGAGGTTTGCGTACCGGAAGTTAGTGGAGTTCGGGGGTTATGGTTTTTTTTATTTTTGGCGTTTTTTTTTATCATTATAAATATTCTATTTTGAGTTTATTTCAGCATTCATTTATTTTAAGCCGCGTGGTGGGAATCAATTTGAGTTCGGCGAAGAGAGACTGCTAGGACTTGTGCGGGCTTATGAATAAAAGAGAAAAAAAAAAAGAGTTGGAATCCTTTCAGGTCACATGACCTTGGGTCTATGCTTTTGTGGTAGGGTTAGGGTTACAACTGCTAATTTGAATTACTAGTGGGTGGCGGTCACAAATACATGTACTAGCATATGGGGGGTGAAGTTGGAACGCCCAAGACGCTCAGCCACAGCAGTTAAAGTGTAAAGTCACGCCAACCGATACCCTGGCCGTTCCAACTTCATCCCCTGTACGCTAGTATGTACTACGGGTGTTGGGGTAAGTCTGTTGACAGGTGGCGGTGCATTGGTAGAAGATTTTCGAATATTTGCTCGTGTATCACCGCCACCTGTCAACAGACTTACCCCGTAGTAGTCACCGGCACTCACCCACTGTCCCTCTGCCCACTGCCTGTAATCGGTATAGGGTGTTGCTACGCTGTGAACTGCAAGCCGGGTAACCTGCCAAGGAAACCACAAAAACTTTACAGTACAATAGAGTAGATTACAGTACAATGGAGTAGATTACAGTACAATATACTTGCGTGTTAATCAAGTCCGTGAGGTTGTTGTTACCAAGAATTCTCAGGACTTAATTGTCACGCGAGTATAAGTACAATATAGATAAATAGATAGAACCAGAAAATACGAAGGTGATTTTGTACGGCAGATCAGTATCACTCTATGATAGAAATAATCCCTGCTATGTCACTCACATTTTCTAGTCCATACTCCTACACCCGACAGGTAACTTACCTAGTGTTAGGGGAACAGTTCTGTATGTAACTTTTAGCTGATGGACAGCTGGACAGACAGTAGGGGGGGAATCATAAACCATGCTGTCCTAATTAAGTGGCACTCAATTCCGAATGTTAGACGGTCGCTCCGCTCACACATATGAGAAAATAAAATTCGGATATGTATTTACCCCCGAGTTGAGTGATTTCTCTTGGAGTCCTTGGAAAGCCGGCTATTTCATTGTTGTTGAAATCACAAAAAGGCTCTACTCGAGTAAATGGGTTTGTGATTTTGCCCTTCAAATGTCGGGCAAGATTATTTATTTCGTTTCCTCAAGAATTAGCAGAGTGCATGCAGGCTGCCTCGGCGAGGTATATACTTATGTGCGAAGTAGGAGATTGACTAGTTCCGTATGGCGCCTGATTGAGTTCTTGTGGTTCTTATTCATAGCATCTCTCATTTCTCCCGCCGTTCTTTTCATATCGGCTCACATTTCTTCCACCACAGCCATCAAGTCGAATGCCGACGTATTGCGTACTTTTGTCAGCTCCGTTCCAACCATGGTTAATCCATTCTGGAGTCCGGGTGGTTGGGTAATGGGTATGGGTACCCATAAACCGTTGAGCAACTCTATTCTTCTCTCGAATGATATAAAGCCTGCCACTTCAATCTGGTCTCCGTTTGTGTCATGTCTTTCGGTAGTTCATTTGTAGAGTTGTGATATCTAATTCTGATCCCACTTCTACAAATCTGTAACCTCTATCTATCTATCTTGCTGCCAGCTCAACTTGGTATGTAACAATAAATTAAAATATCAATAACTCTATCATTTATATCTTTATTTTTGATTTAACATCTATATTCAGCAGAAGTTAAAATGTCCATGATTCTAGCCCTAATCGGGTTTGGCTTTCTTCCCTGGAGTTCAGTTGTATGACTATGTCTAACCAACGGACCAGAGCGCTGTGGGCTGGGTTACTTGTTTATGATAGAGTTCTGTGTTGATGTAATAAAGTGATCACTGCTCATGAACCGATTAATTATGCCCAAGAACCAATAAACTGTATTGATAATACTGATCCTGATGTTGATAACAAGAGTTCTGAGTTACATGAGTGTGTTCTAGCTACTATGGTCAAAAGGCCCTATGGATGAAACAAACCGTGTCCACAGGCAGAGCATTGGCGTAACACATATGGCTGGCGTGACTAGCGTGACTTCGCCACAATCAGCTTCACTGCCACCATTCGCCACAGTGTGAAATTCAGGATACGTTACGATGGACAAAGGCTAGGGCAGAAAAGAGAGGGACGGGCTTGATAATATCTCAACTAGGTGCTCTGTCATGATTTTTTCCTGTGGGATTGTGTTGGATGGCCAAGCCATTACTTCGCGTACTAGGTACCTCATTTTAACTATGCCTGACGGTCTATTGGATAAGCATCTTCTATCTGCCGATTCGAGATATATAGATACTTGCCCACGCCTTTTCTACCTTTGTAACACAAACCATTATTATAATACTCTCCTGTGGTCCCATATAAAGTCCAGCCGTCTCCCATTATTCCTCCACTCAATTTTTTTTTCTTCCTTTCTTTTTATATGTATATATATCACATCTTCCAAAGAAGTTTACGTTGTCGCCGATATCAAGACGTCAGTGCTCTAGGTACGGTACTGTATGTACCTGTACACAGGTGTAATGGGCTCAGTGGGCGTTTAACGGTTAAATACCACTGCCACCCATTACTTCCTGGCATCCGAACAGCAAGGATGCGGGAAGAGCTTGCGAGGCACCTTCAACCTTCTCAATTGAGACGCTCGGAGTTGTCTTGTGGGGAGCAAATCCGGTTACAATCGCTTAGGCACGCTTCATCTACTATAAACGTGCTCCAATGCTTCCAGAACCGTATGAAGAAAGATCCCGATTCGATAAGAGTAGCTCAGTATAGCGTCACAAGGTACCTACATCCGAGATAAGATAGAATTGGTCATAATGTAATGTTTAGTTGTTGGGGTTTGGGACGTGAGAGCTCGATCGTGGTAATATGGTGCCCATGCTCCACTTCCATTGTAGATGAATTACTGCCTAGCCAGGTGCTCCATTTAGATCACACCGAAGCATTATTATTCCTATCCTCTCACGCTAATTGTGCTAGGCTAAGAATGGTGTCGGAAGAGGCCACCGGAGCCTGGCTAATCGGGGGCCGGGTCACGAGTCGTCAGGGTCTTCCCCGAGGCATGTATTTAAGAGAGAACCTCCACCTCTCTCGAGTATTCATTTCTCCTACATAGAATACATCTATATTATATCTGCCTGCCCTATCCTTCCCATCTGACAAGGAAGACATCATGTCACCTCCATCAGCTACACAGCAATCCCTCACAGAGTCCGCAATTCTGTCATCAATTACCATTCATAACCGCACTCAGAGAACAAATGTTGAGACCACAGCCGTTCCTATCACCTCAATCCCCGCTCTCCCTGAGCTTGACGCTTCAAAGTTAAAGATCACCATCACCAAGAACCCCAAACCATTTATTGACGATGTTTCCGGTATTGAATGGGGAAACCAGGACGTTTGCACGGACCATTGGATTACTGCAAAATGGACCGACAAAGCTGGTTGGGAGGCCCCCGAATTGAAGCCATACGGGCCAATGGAAGATCTCATGCCCACGGCCTCGTGCTTGCAGTACGCCACTGAATGTTTTGAGGGCCTCAAGGCGTACCGTGGTTATGATGGCACCGTGAGAATGTTCCGTCCGAACCGCAACGCGGCTAGGATGTTAATTTCCAGCACAAGGATTGCGCTGCCTAGTTTCCCCCCATCAGCACTAGAGGAACTTATCAAGAAACTTATTTCTTATGATGCGCCAAAATGGCTACCAAAGCCAGGAACTTGCATTTATGTGCGTCCTACCATGATTGGGACTGGAGTTGCATTAGGCGTGCAAAAACCTCGAGAGGCAAGACTTTTTATTGTTGCTGCCCTGTTTCCGGTACTTGATACAAAACCTATGAAATTGCTTGCTAGCAATGAGGATTCAATTCGAGCTTGGCCTGGAGGGTTTGGTTACGCCAAGGTTGGGGCGTGAGTAACCAAAGTTCTTTTCTTATATGAGTCATAACTAATGATTCGGCTATAGCAACTATGGGCCTTCCCTCATGGCTCAGAAGGAAGCCCAGTCCAGAGGATACGACCAGATTCTTTGGCTTTTTGACAAGTCTTGTCTTGTCACGGAGGCCGGTGCTAGTAATTTCTTTGTCATCTGGCGTAATAAGGAGACAAATAAGTTGGAACTTATCACTGCCCCATTGGACGACAAGATTATCCTTAATGGTGTCACTAGAAGAAGCTTACTCGAGCTTGCCCGGACCCGCTTGACTGGCACTAGTGGAGAAATCGAGGGGATAGAAGTTATTGAGCGCAAATATAGCATGCATGAAGTAGTTGAAGCCTCACAGGAAGGTCGTCTTATGGAGATATTTGTCGCTGGTACTGCGGTAAGTACCCAATTCTTAGTCCGTCTCTTTATCATTTGCAATGGCTTATCTGGATTCTAGTACTTTATTACCTCTGTCATTGGCATCCACTTCCGTGGTGTGGACATCCAACCCCTTGAGAAGGAAGGTAAATACACTCTTTTGCTTAAAAACTGGCTTAAGGGCATTGTATATGGAAAAGAACGCCACGAATGGTCCCACATTATTGAAGAGATTGGCTTCGAGACCGAGCCTCAAGATGAAGCCAAGATTGAGGCTCTTGTCCAAAAGATTAGAGAGATGAAGAGTAATCCTGCATGGTCAGCCGCGCTGGCGAGAGCATAGTGCGATCTTCTACCGTGGATTCTGGGTCGTGCTTTCCCTTCTAGAAGGAACAAAATATCTCTTGGGTCGTTTCATATATCTTGTGTTTTTTGGGCTCTAACTTGTATTGGGTATGGGGTTAAAGAGTTTCCTGTAATTAAATAGGAGAGGCAATGTTCATAGAGAAATCCGGATTTCCGAGTATGGATTATACGGACCTGGTCAAAAATATATCATGCGTACTGAGCGTCCGGTGCAAAAATATTATCGTTGTGATTTCGTGACCAGGCATGAGAAGCGTTGCTACCGGGCTAGTACTTAGATATACTTTAGATGACTACCCGGGCTATTCGGACACGCTTTTCACTCGAACAGTGGACTATGGTTGGTAGATCAACAGTATAGAAATCGGTTGAAAGATTGAATGTTCAAGTGAAGGCCGTATTTGAATGGCCCCAGAAGGCGCCTATTTATATTTAAAATGTCCCATTCCGGACCTTATATAAAACCAAGCATTTTTTTTTTTTGTTAGCTTGATCACAGTGCGGCTTCGGTCCCAAACCCTATCCCTTATGCTAGCGAAAGATGGTAAAGTTGGATGTGCTTTATCATCAATTAATTGATTTCGCGCCAAAATTCTACCATCTATTAGAGCTATAGGGTGGGCAGTATTGCTAGACTAGGGAGAAGGCTGATATGTTGCACCATTATCTCAGAGCCTGTTGAAATCTCGGTGAGCGCAAAACAAGTTTAAAAATAGTAGTATGTTATACAAAACAGAGATATAGTAGTACTCCAAATACTATACTGTGTTTTAAGTGTTCGAAACAGTGGATGAAATCTCTCTTACACATTAATACAACCTGTCGAACCAATGAAGTGTAATTGATCATGTAATCGTTGATCTCAGCCCCAATCCAGTGAGTTCCAGCTAAGTATCACAGGCCGACGCTGGCATACCCAGTGTAGGCTGGCTCGGTCACCAAAGGGTCAGTTGCGGAGTAGGAGAGTTGGTTGATGGTAGGTTATTTCAGTTTGCTTCTTCCAGGGTTCTGGCTGCAGAAATATGATGTATTACAAGTTTTCTTGCTTGTTATTTGTGTTCATCCTTGTCTTTTTTTGTGTGACTTTATAGTTTGAATTTGCTTATATTTCTTTATATTTCTTTGGGTTTCTATTACACTGATTGATAACTGAGAGTGGTGTTGAATATATATTATCACTAAATTCAGAAAATGCCAAATTCAGAAAACAGGTGGTGTACGTATTGCGGATTGTCAAAAATAATAAAATGCAATAGAAGTCAACACCACAACAGTTCAGCAAACCTTGCCATCAATTTCAAAAACCAATAATAGAGGATAAAAACATATTTTATCATAGACCAACTTGAACTCCAACAGGTTCTATCTTAACCCGTTCAGATACTGAAGAGGCAGTTGAATATTGGAGGACTTCCCGTAAGCGATAGAACGTTTCCTATCGGGATAGTGAGCGGTTTTTGAATAGACCAGGTTCCCGTAAGTGTCTCCTGGTTTCTATAGGTCCCCAAAGGTCTAATCGATCCCTAATCTAAATTAGGCATCTTTTGGTACTAGTTCTTGTGCTAGGAAGGGTTTTTCTCTATGGCAACGGATAGAAAAATGGATAGAAACATCGATAGCAATAGACCCCCCGTTCTATTTGATAGAACATCTCAATTTGATTTATTGGTCGATAGAACGTGTTCTATTGCTTACGGGAAGTCTTCAATTGAAATGGTCTGATATTTTAGTGTTCGAGTTTCCTATCTGGTGTTCAATTGTATAGGATAATTGTACAGTTCAGATTCTTCCTTGTATATTTTTGTTTTTTATTGTAATTTTCCTTCAAAGTGGTATGCTGGTATTTTTTCGATGTTCTATAGGTTTTTGTTTTGTGGATGAGTCATCAAATTCAGTATTGTATACATATACATGTATTTCTAACTTTCCTTGTCTGCCTTTACTTTTTTCTCCATGCAATATCTTCATTTCGCATTTGTTGTTCAAATTTTATTTAATATATTTTGTTACTCCGGCTTTTATTTTTTGGTATATTATACTAAGGGAAATCATAGTAAAGAACTTCCAGTTCCCATCCAAGTTTTAGTTTCGTAACTTTCTTGTCCTCTTAGGAATATATTGATTCTTTACCTCCACAGTTCTTCGTTACACGATTTTGTCCTGTTGAATAATATTATTAGACTAGACTGCCTCTGAAATCTCTTCGATGTCGGTGGTATCAAGCCTATCCCTTGGGTTCCAAACGTGCGTGATAAGTTCCCACCTCGGTCATGTACCTTGACGCAGCACTGTCCCCCCCCAAACCTTAGTTGCATTCCTGATCTTTTTCGTCCATGGTCGCTCCATAATAGTAGTCCCTTATGCAAAGGTAGTCAGGTTTTCTAGATGGCGAATACCAACCATACAATATGTTAATTGGATGCAGTACCTTAAGTACTCCTTCAGACAGCACCAATTAGTGCATTAATCCACTACAAAAGGACTAATAGGAGTTCTTGGCGCACAACCGGGTGTGAAAAAGTAGAACTTCGCTTCTATTCAATTGTGCATACTGTAGAATCTCGGGAACGAATTAAGCCGGCCTAGGACTTTGTGATCTCATTGGGTCAAGACTGTCAAAAGTCAAGATCTGGACGAGGCTGAACTGAACGCGGACGTCCCTGGCCGGTTGCTTTTAAGATTCTACGGTAGGCCTCGCAGCGTGTAGGCGCACCTCATATCCGCAAAACCTCTCTTATTACTCTAAAGGGTGCATTGAAAGATGCTATTGCTACATACCGAGAATCATTTTGCGCATGTTGCTCAAGCCGGGCCTCAATCTCCTGGTTGATTGATTGGCTACTCCTTTTCTAGCACTTGAAACCAAACATGTCTTATTTCTGTCTTGTCTCAGGTGCCAAGTTTATTTAGAAGCTTGGTGGGTCGCTTCGTGTGTGAGGAGAGACATTCTACCACGCCATACTGGGGCCAACGGCGCAACAGCAAGACTACATAATCTCGTGCTAGTAGTAATTCGCATGCCTCAACTGTCCACAGAATTGCTTTTAGAAAACGCCGAGATCAAGTAGAGAAGGCCCTGTCTAGTTTCACCTTCAACTGTTGTATGTGTAGGTACATGTAGTTATGGGAAGATACATGTAGGCACGTACATACATTGCACTAGGGGAACCACCTCGCGACCAGCAGCGTCTCACAGATTAAGGGTATCAATCAAGTGTTCAATAATTGTGGAAGGCCTTCAATGTGGGGGCCTTCTGCCCCCCCCTGCCCTCCCACAACCAATTCCACTCTACAATTATGGAGTCTTTGATCCCCGTCCTCCGCGTTCAGTATTTTGATAGTAGATACATAGTACGGTACTATAGAACAAATGCGGAAAAAGACCTATTCGCGCTCGCACTTAGCTTCTATGTACTCTACATTGCAAGAGTATACACATGTGCATGACTACTTATCATTTTACCCGCCTCCAACTCGATTTAGGATGTCACAAGTACTCCTTCTCCAAACAATGACGCTTTTATCTTCTCTCAATCATTCAACTTCGCCGATGATCCTCCCCGCCGGCATGTGCAGCGGTTTCATGCCTCTTTGCCTCCTCCACCAGTTAGTGCTTTTAATCATTTCTTCATCCATCAGGTACCAGTATTTCCTTTTACGTGGTCGGGCGGTTCTTGAGTCAGCCCTTTCCTTCCTCTTTTTATAAAGTCAAAAAAGAAACACAACTAGAAATAATAAAACAGATTTTTTTTATCAATGGAATGTTAAGACTGCCAGCTCCGTACCCCTTCAATACGAAGATGATCGAAAAGTTTATAATAGATTTTAGTGCAGGAAATGTCTAATGCAAAATTCAACAAAAGAGATGTGTATGTAGCAAAGTAAAGGTTTGTAAAAACGAAAATCACCCCAACCAAGAAAGAAAAACTCCAAATAATATAAAAACAAAAAATTCAAGATGCTCGCTCCAAATGCTTCCCAACGCCGGTTTGTTATACACAGAATACATTAGACGTAAAAGAGCAGTCATAAACCATGGAATCTTTGTAATGAAATAACAATAAAATAAACACCAGAGAACAATTGAGCCAGGATAGGAGGCTGAAAAAATAAGAGAAATAATGCGCTTACCTAGCAAACGCCTCACCAACTTCCCAGCTTCTCGCCTCCCATGGGGTCTGCCCCCAAACCCCCCAGCTCTCGTACATGCTATGACACAACTTTGTCTCATCTAGATAATTTCCTGCCTTCTCTCCTTCCGCTACACAGTCCAACAACCTATCCCGAAACCCCTTAAATGGAACCAAATCGATATATGGATGATGTTCAATCTCGAACTGCTTCTTGGTTGGTAACAAGTCCTCCGTTCCCTCTGGTAGTGAAACAGGGCTAGGATTGTTGAACGGCGAGGTAGCATCCTCGTCTAGCATAGCCTTTTTAGATACCTGTAGTATTTTGGCAATTTCAAGAGAGGCGTTGTAAAGTGTGGAGTAGTTCAATGTAAGGTAAAAATCATCACGTGGAAGTGGTGCATTTAGATGAAATGGATTAGGGTTGACAGTCGGGCTTGCGGAATAATTTGGCGGCAGGTCAGGAAAACCCGGATGAGAAGAATCACTGATATCGTGGGTTTGGTGTACGTTGGGACGATATGAAGTATGGGTAATCGGACTCGAATCTTCACCACGAGAAAACGTGTGAGTTAGCGGCAACGATGAGTCGGTTTGGAGGGAGGAGATGTACGCTTGGACTTGTGGGGGTGATGTAGCTGGCTCTGACACCGGGTGGGGATGAGGTGACAGAGAATATGCTGGCTGAGGACTGGCGTGGTAGTAAGGCTGGGATGTTAGGTGCTCATAAGATTGTTGCTGCTGTTGAGGGTATGGTTGAGAGCTCCAGGCTGATAGCTGCTCAGGCTGTCTGATACCTTGATGCCTAGCGGCTTCGGGGTTTGCAAATAGTGGACCAAAATCACCCATCGTATAGATGTTTCTGGGGGAGGCAGTGGCTCTGGTAGACTGTGCTGATACACTTGATGCAGTAACTTCTTGACTTGAGGGTCTACTCTCTAGGTTGCTAATCTTAGTAGCTCTGACCGGGTGACCTCCCCCGCTTTTCTTCTCAACCCTTCCAGATACTGTTCCGGTCTCGGTAGGTTGCTTCTTCTTCTTTTTCAACGGGCTAGTTGTGGATGATGTCGTGCTACTCGTAGCTCCAGCTTGACGTTCTAACTCTTCGAGTCTTTGGCGGAGCTTGCGGCCTTAAGATGGAAGGTTAGAGGATGATCGGAGGCAGCCGGGGTTAGATATAGATCAGAAGAAAAGAACTTACGGTAATTCCTTTGAGCCAACCTATTCTGGATTTTTCTGCGCTCATTCAAGTCTGTGACCTTTCTCCAGTCGTCATCCTCGGTTTCCATGACTTCTGAGCTGTCGTAACCGTTGCCTAAGATGACGGATCAATAAAAGGCATTGAGATAGCAGGGTATGTTTGCGGGAATTATTACCACTACGACCGAATCTAATAGACATTTTTGAAGTATATAGGGAGATATTCTGGCTTGTTCAAGGATCAAGCAACTATTTTAACGAGGAGGAAAGTGTAATTTTGTTGATTGAGATGATGCGTAGACTATGAGGTGTGCTTTGATCGTTGTCCCTTTTACTGTGCCGTAACGCAATGAACCAAGATCTGGGGGCTGAATGAAAGGCTCGATAGATGAAGTGAATGAGCCTGGGAGTCGGGAATACAGCGAGCCTTATGTATCTTAATGTCTAGGCGGGGGTACGGGCCGCTGCGGTCTATTCAGAAGGGTGTCTCAAAATGAACGATACTTGTAAAACGGTATTGGGGCTGGCAGTCAGGCTATCCTGGTGATTTTGGGGGCCATTGTGCAAGATTTGTTACTGGACGAAGGATGCTTTCGAATTCCAGAAAGCCATGCACACACAAAAAATAGTGCATCCTGCATCCTAAGGCTGGTGCAGCCGCAGGCCAGGGTTGTTTTGGTCCTGGGATTTCCGTTCCAACCTCCAAAAAAACCACCGGGTCCTAGCTTGCGTGACAGCTGGGAAACACCACACATTAGAGGGTTTTAGCTGCGCGGTTTGGACAGAAAACTCGAGCATTTGGACAGAAACTCATGCACGTTGCTACCAATAGGAAGTACAGGAGTTTCTGTCCAAACGCTCGAGTTTCTGTTCAAATTGTGTAGCTAAAACCCTCTATTCACCCTACACATTTACCCAATATGCCTATTTTGAGAAAAACCGGCCCCAAGTTACATAAACTAGCGACTGCTTATACAGCGTGATCGGCGACCTCTTTGTTCATTCCTTCGATGGCTTCTTCCATGCTCTATTAAGCTCATGCATGCACCTATATTCGGATGTAGTAATTTAATTAACACGGATTCCAAATAATTATTAGATCTGTAAATCTCATGGGACTGGTATACATGTATGCATGGTGATCGCTGGCAGTTGAGTTGCCCCATCCCCCCACAACCGTCGGCCTTTCTTTTCGCCTTTCTAAACCCTTATCTGAGGTCTCCCTACTAGCAACAGCTTCCGTTCACGCCCGCCGCTGACATACCGCCTTGCAAACAACCCTATCGTCATTGCATTGCTCTGTCGTCTTCCGATGGTCGAATAGTACCCCTTGTAGGTTTTCTAAGATTTGACATGCCCAGCGTAAATAGACCTCCGCCCTATGGACAGTGTGGGTGTGGGACGCCGTGGAAAAACGCAGGGCTGTCTCGCGTCTCGCTTCTCTGTGGCTGTGAGGTGTTTAAATATCTATACACTTCCGTTACCGCTAAAGTGATCCCCTCTCGTACTACAACGCTTAGTCAAGGATAGATGTCCAAGTAGCCACAGCCACAGCCACACTGTAATTGGACCACTCTGATTCACTCCCACTCACTCACCCACCAGTCTAAATTCATCTCATGACTTATTGATTAACTAGCACATTTATGTGCCCGGTCCATCAAATATCCCAAATTTAAGCTCAGCTCAAACCAACCAAACAAAGTCTAAAGGCCATAAAGGTGCTGGAGCCAAGGACACTCATCCTTCCCATGGCTAACGACTTTGGAAAAGCTGGGATCAAGACCCATAAACCTCTCGGTGCCAATGCTAGGACCAACAGGGCCGGTAAAAATAAGGATATCCGCAGTGTCAAAGAGAGAGACAAGATCTTAGCGAGCAGCGTAGACAAAAAAAATTCGGTTGGAGAAACAAGAGGCTTGTCCTCAGCAGCTAAGAAACGGAAAAAGAAAAGGATCGTGTACGAACACCCACTGGCCAAAGCATTCAGTGGTAAGAACGATGTCTCTTTTTTTTTTTTTTTTTTATGCTTCGGCGAATCATATCATCCGGAGAATGCTCCTTATGTCTGTGCTATTTTTATTACTGGACCCTTAGTGGTACCTGAACCAGAAATGTTGAATGCCGTTGGGAACCGACGGGATCTTGCGTTTGAGCTCTTCTGGATGGTCCTTTGGATAATAAAGACTCTACATGCAAATTATCGTCATTTCTTTCTATTATCCTATCGAATTATTTCCGTTTCATCCCACCTTCTCCCACTCCATTTAGAACACAATTATTATTATTACCCCAGACATTTTCAAGACATGTCCCACTCATTCTATTACATACCAAAGTAGCCTTATGATTTTTCGTTATGACATGTCCCTAATCTCGATCCTCCCGAGTCCGTGCCTAAAACTGACTCTATTACGTGTCCAATAGACTCACTCTATGGGACATCGTCGCATATTTCGGCAAAACTAACAAATAAACTTATGGATAATCTACAAATGGCACTTTCCCAGATCGGAGCGACTACAGCCCAAAGCCAAATGTACATTTCAGAGGCTTCAGAACTAAAATCAAAAATATTTACTTCCAATATTCTTCTATCGACGGAATTTGGAGAGAGGGCTGAGAGCTTCCAAACCCTTATCAAGCAAAAGGCGGAATTATTGAATATTCTCTACGCAGATTGGACAAAATGCGTACATGAAATTAGAGATCTGGGGATTGAGGAGGGCACCCTGAAACAACAAGGAGAAGTAAACAATATCCCAAAGAGAGATGGTGATCTATACAGAGAACGGCAAAAGAAACGCCCCGGTGATGATGGCAAAGACGGCGAAGAATTCAATAACCTCCTTCAAGAAATCAAGTCAATGAGCAAGTTATGGGCAAATAAGATGGAAGACAGCGATAAGGTTTGCAATTTATTCGTTCTAATCTCAAGCTATCCGAAAAGTGGCTGACATCTGCACAAAAATTGACAGAAAATTGCCGATGAGGTTCTCAAGCAGCAAAAACTTGCCGCAACTGTGCTTCTTTAGGCAAGTACATTTTTCAACTAGCTAGTATCGCTTGCTCATTTGGGTTAGTTGGGAGTAGTATGCCAGGAGTCGGTATTTCTCAGCGATCATTAACTTACGCTGATTTTACGGTAGATTTTCTGATTCCCATGGTTGTTATAAAAGGGTAGCTCATTTAATATTGTTTGAGACAAGGGTGAAAGTCAAAGGCAGTGCGGCTAGAAAAGCTTGATATCTTTGGAAACCTGCCATTCGGTGCGCAGATAGATGATTCGATGCGACCACATGATCTATAGCTGCATGCGAAAATTATGTAGCTCCTTTAGGCGAAGGGTTTCTAAATTAGGATTCTATCTTTACTGCTACTATAAAAGAACTAGCATAGCCCTATCCAGCTATTTTGATACAAATAGTCTCCAAATATGGAATGATATTCTCGTATTCACAATAACAATATTTGAACAGAACGCTGCAGTATGCACATAGGTATCATAGAACTCACAAAGCCACACAGGAACAAAGTTCGACTATGAAATTAGAAAACACATCCTAGATTAGAAATCAGGCCGGTATTTGGAATAATACTACATAACGATGCCGCAGGCCGTCGCCGAATAATAACAATTTTGCTTAATTTTGTAGTTTTGCGATTTCTAATGAGAAGGAAGTAGCTAGAAAGGGTACCCTTAAACCGCCAGGCCGAATTGAAACAAGGCACTTAAACTAAATCCTCCACGGCAAACGCAAGAGAAATAACGCCTAGAGGGTAATACTGATATCGGTGATATCGATATATTTGCTCAAGGGCACTTGTTTCCAGAGTTAAATCTACCACTAATACCTAAAGGGGCTCAAGTGCCTCGATTGTAATTTATCCTGACGGTTTAAGGATAGAGTTACCTACATGTAGTCACATACTGGACGAATAACCGACCACGTGATACGTTATATGTAATCCTAATAAAATGTAAGTACATACAGCTTAGCGGCTGCGAATGAAATCTCAGCATCTGATAGAACATCCTTAATTGCTCAGCCAGTCAAGGAAGGCTATCTCCCTACTCTAGGTGTTTCGGAGATTAGATATCTAACTTCTCGGATGATACTAGTTCTACAGCAGCTTATGTGTAATCATGAGCCCAATCCCCTCATGATCGAAAGGGTGGCGGCCTGCAGTCGTGGTTGGTACATCTTCACCACGGATCACTCGAAATTATCGGTAACCGCAACCTGTCAAATCGATTCACGTGATCAAACCCTGACTTTGTTTGCGGTAGTTACCGAAAATTGAGAAAACTGTTTCCTTGATATGAAACGAAACATTTTTTTTCCCTTCGTGTGACCTGAGATTCAACGATCATGATCTTAAGTTTTTTCGGGTCATTTGCTGGGGGCGAGCACTATTATTGAACTCCCATATCCCCTTGGCCACAAAGAATATGTATATAGAATTTACGCTATCGTGGCCTCTTTGAACGGCGAACTTTTGTATGTAGTTCCCGTTACATCACACCCCTCAAAGGGCAATTTTGAACGAATTGGTATTTTTGCGGATGCGGCGCTGACCGAGGGTGCATACGACGTCAAACTGCACGCACACATACTTTACACAGTACATACATACCTAAAATCATAGTAACGGCTGCGACATAAGATGTTTTCCACAAAATCTTGTTCATACCCCCCGCATAGAAAAACATTCGCCTTAATTATTCATCATTCCCAACCTCTCCGCCCGGTGAATCACAATAGCGGTGTCAACAAAGGAGGGATTGGATTGGGGGGAGTGGGGGTTTTTTTTTTTTTTTTGGTTAGTTAGCATTTCTCATGCACTTTGAATATAGTAGGTCTCTTGATTGGACGAATGAGATGTCCCGGGTTGCATGCAGGTATGCATTCGAACCCCCTTGAAAAGTGGAATCCCAGTTTTACCTCTGATTCGCGGGATGATTACTAGCTCTTTCGTCTACACACGTGGGAGAATGAAGAAAAGTGCTAATATTCTTTTTTTTTCTGATGAAGGGAATGAGGAAAGCACTATTAATAGCACATGCCCTCTTCCTCGGGTCTGCACTATGCACCTACGGATTACCTTTGGGAGGTGATAGTGTAATGGCCGCAGACAATCACTAAGCTGCTGCTACATCAGAACATTTCAGTGTAGTGACAGCCGCAAACTCTAAATTGTGGGTCATCATCGGGCTCCGCATTTTCAGCTGTGGCTGTGCGAATAAATATGTTGTTGCTCTAGCGCACTTCTTGAGATAATTTTGTGGGGCCCTAACCGTAGAGGTCACATATGGCTCGAACAGGCGCTTTGTATGTGGCTGGTTAAAATCAAGGGAGAATGGTATATTTACATGTAGTATGCTTATCGATCAACAAGGCTGAATATATAACCTGATCTGTGCGGGGGCGGCGCAATAAACATACCACACCCACACCAGTACTAGTGGGTCTAACCCTTTATAATGGAGTTTACAGTACCCACAGACGTGTCGGTGCTATATGGACTGCATGTTAGCGGTTTGAATCGATCTAGTCAGTGATATTTTTATAACAGGCCTCATCCTGAGAAACCCGATTGGTCAATAGGGGGCGATAGAGTTCTTCGGTGAGGTGCACTGATTTATTCTAGAAATGTCTCAAGGAGGGAACGAGTATCTACCTGAGGTTTTTAGACTCCGAGTCGGATCCCAGCCATACTCTGCCTACATGCCGGCTACTACACCCATCCTAGTTTATTTAGGTACCAAGTATTTTGATTGCATCTAGAACGTTACGCCTATCTAAGAGAAACGTGCCTACCAATGCCAAATGATGCATGGGAGCACACATAAGGCTGAACATTCTAGACGAGTGATAATATGTGATCCTCATGCCTCTACTCGTTCTGGATGCAATAAATATATGGCTAAAAAGAGGAAAGAAACCGGGGATGAAGAAATATCGTGTTATTACAAGCCTTCCTCCAATGATAAGCGAGACTGGAGAAGCTCACCTGGATAGGGAAACAGATCCGGGGTTACCTATGGTTTTGCCTGCTCATCGGAAACGGCGGCATCATGTCTCTTTCTTACATTGCTAATCATGATCCAGAGGGGCTACTGGATAGATTTCCATCATAACAAAGTTGTATATAGCTTTTCTGAGACGCTGGACTTCAAACATGTCAGTGATCAAGACATTTGATTCCTTTACTTGAACCAGTGCCTTGTGATACAATAAGATGTAACCAACCAGATACACAACCAGACGTATATCGGATTGGTCAAAGAGGTCATAGATATGCTGTAATCGGAAGGAAAGAACGGTAGAGGAAGTTCAAACCGAACCGGAAGCCAAAATATCCATCTACGTGTCCCCATAGGACCTGGGGACTAGAATAGACACTTGCTAATTACATATACACCCAATCGTCATTTGTGTCGGAGCCTTGCAGCTCTTCGATGATCGACACCTCAGACATAATCTAATGGCTTTAGGACCTTGTTGAACTTTGGAAGCAATGTTAGCAAATACTTTGTGCTCCCTATTTTTGACAGGGATCCCTCAAATCCTCATGATTCGTGGCTGGTGTGAATGAAAGTTAGATGTGCTTCCTTGTCCTAGCAATCATGACTTAATACTTCTGCCACAGGATCCCTACTACTCTCAGGGAGTGAATCCTGCACTTCCATGCCAGTGGTACGAGCCCTTATTCGATCAAATACAGTGATTCCAACGCCTAGGATATGAGATCGGATCGATTGACGATCGTGCGTTGGCATCTCTTTCGTAAGCTATATTGTGGAAGAAACTGGTAAGTCTGTTAGCGTTGCATATATATCGTTTCATCCATCATCCAACTAGTGTGTATCAAGGTGCTCCATATTTCTGGTACTAAACAGAGGTAGGGGGATAAGATGGAATGATGTTTCAGGCTTTATGCTAACCCTCTTGGCTTATACGTACGCGTGCGTGAGCCTAGGATGCAATGTTTTTCAAACTATGTCGAGACCAGAGTTAATAAACATGCACTATGTTTCAACATCAAGGTGTCTCTATTGTGGGGTACAATTCCCTTTTAGAATTTCGGTATACACTTTGCATAGCACAAGAAGCTATGAGGTGAGGTATTTCAGCTAATACGGGGGTTTTATTTTTATCTAACCATTGAAAAACTGTTCTGTCAAACCGAGTGCTATTATTTTCTTTTTCTTTTTCTGGAAAAAAGAAGGGAGGGGGTCTACCACATTTTATATCGTGGTCGACTATCCTTTTGAAATTGACTCTATCGTTGGACCTCCTCTCGCTTCATGCGTGAGAGCTATATAATAGTTGGTGGTAGTTAGCCGGTTTTTGGGAACATATATGCACACCCGCGTGAGAAAAATGACTTGGGCTAAGCAATACAAGCCCTAATAGTATTCAACAACCATGCCTTTGACAAGTCTGACAAGTGAAGAGAGATTACTCTGAATGAGAAAATAGAGATCATTGAAGAAGCGCTTTTGCAGAAAGCCATGGGGGATTAGGTCTTAATAATTTGCCAAAGTAAATTAATGGTTGCAGTAGTACTAGTGAATAACAAGTAGGGCCATACAACATACATTTCAGAGGCCTAGGGTACTTTCCTTTTTATTTTGTATTTAAAGTACTTCTTGTTATTTTTCTTTCACTTTTTTTGTCAAATCCAGGCGTTGTTTCGTCGCTTTTCTCACCTGGGTGTACATGTACGTATACTAGATTGTACTGGGGTATCTGTATACGTATACGTAAAAACAGCTTCTCGATTAATCTATGTATCGTGACTTGATTCAAACCCGGGGCCACGGCTGATGATTTAATGAAAGTAACTATTATATTTTGTATAAGATATAATTGGCTTACTAGCCCCATTGTTGACCTGTGCTGATATGGTTTATTGGTTGGAGCTGGTATATATATAGCTGCTAGTATATACTATCTAGATCTGCATCACAATGTACCGCCTTTGAATCGATCACAGGGCCAAAATGATAAAACCAATCGCTAAAACTTTATAGGGAGTACTTTTTACCTCGGGCTCTTGTGGGGTATGCCAGGGGACATGTTGTCACAGATAACCTCGATGTACCCGCGATCTTGAGAGCGATTCGTTTATTGACCTGCGGCCGATAGCATCGCAATTGAAAGCGGAAAATGTCGTGTACATATCGCATTGAATGTTGTCTCTACTGATATTGTATATCAAGATGAAACTACATGTATGATAAAGATATATCGGTATGTAATATACATGCATGTATGTTTGTGTGGTAAGGGTTCGGAAAGGGAGCCTAATTAAGAATAAAAAATATGGAAAGGAAAGAGAATGGAAGACACGTAATTAAAGATGTGACGTAATTCTTCGATACATATACACGTAGTCGCACTTCGCCCTTGGCTCCTTCACATATTGTTCTCGAGGCCGGTTGACTTATTTCAAGCCATGTGTACAGCACTAGTACTCGTTTACCACCATGAAAACCAGAAAATGCAGTTGCTCAGGGCAGGGATAATTTGTATGGAGTGGCGATGATCTCTCCTACAAATCATCCCTGTTTCCGTCACTTGCATTTTCTCATGGTTCTTATGGCGGTAGACGAGTATATATCCCTAAACGCGATGCCCTATCCGTCCTGTGCTGCTATTATATATAATGAGGCAGAAAGAAGTTGCGATGAATGTACCTAAATACATATAGTTGTCTTGAAAATACTCAATTTTTTCCTAATTTAGGTGTGATTACACAATAGCGTCTAAATATATAGAACCAAACGCTATATCTTTCATATATTCATATCGTAGAATGAATCCCAATTGAAAATTGTGTAACTTAAAAGTCTATCTCTTAATGATATTTCCTTCTTGAAGTGTCAATTTCTATAGGTCGATTCGTGACCTTTTTTTAACCCAACCAACCCCCCCGACACAACTACGTGCAACTAAGATGGCTTAGCAATACAGTACAATCCCGATAGTGACATATGGTCCGGAGTGGAAGTTCCTATATCACTATTGCGAATGCGCTTGTATCGAAAATAAATTCGCTTGTGCCAAATTGTTCGGGATTGACCAACATGTTGCTATCGATAATATGCTAGTATCGAGTATGCCACTATTGGGGTTCCGCTGTACTCAAACACTTTTAATTAGCCAAATTTGCTTTTGCATCAGAAATTTGCCTTCCAAAAGCATCACCTTGCTTCACATTCACTTAAATATGGTTCGACAACATAGTATAGTAGAGATTGTCATAAATGTTATCTGGCTGCTTGGACAAAAATATAAGTTGAGATTATTAAGAAACCTTCGTATATATGATGGATCTCTGGAACTAAAGCGCCGACAAACAGAAACACAGATACATGGAAATATACGAACGGGCGCACGCACGGCGCCAGTGAACTTGAAATACGTCATATACCAAAGCAGGCTACAGTAGTTGCACGAGGTATAATTCCTCTAGTCCTATAATTGATAGACCTCTATCGAGTGTTATTGACTCTTCACATTTAGATCTCTTCTATTTGTTTACCCAAATATTTTCCCTCTCCTCGCTCTAGAAAACCCAAAGAATCGAGGAGGCACCGGACGTAAATTGTCAAAGAAATACTTTCTTATGTTTTGTTAATTGGTTTTTATCTGTCTGAGTCATGAAGAAGAGGAGAGAAGTGAGGAGAGGAAAGGTGTAGGTAGTTCTAGCGCCATAACCGTGTGATTGCATACACATAATGAAGGAACTGCGAACCGAGTGATCATCCATGAACAGGGCCACTGGCATATCACAATGGGTAGCCACTATGCGGTGATCAGCTGAATGATAGATATTGATAGGGTTCAAGAGTTTACAATCAATCTCACTTTAGGAAATGAGGGTATATAAGGATAACCGGAACGGAAAAAAACAATTCATACATCACGGCTAATCACTCGACATATTCTATCCCTCCTCGACTCCAAAGCGATAGATGAGATTGATTTTATTAAGGAGCTTCACAATTTCTCTCGTGTCTCTATGTAGATGGAACCTTTTAACATGGTTGCCCCTTAAGAAACCCTCGGTTTGGCTTCGAGGCTCATCCCATTCACAATATTACTGGATTTATTACTGGCGTACGCATGGGTTCTGATAATGTATAGTCCCTCAGACCCCCTCACTTATTCTCAGGAATCTTCATTGGTTTCGTGTATATTTCTGAGACAGATAGGGAAATTGAATAAATACACAAAAAAAGAGGCAGATAGGATCAGCAGTGGGGTTATCCTGAAACGAGTGATGTCCCGTGATGAAACTAAATCTCTGGAGAGCATGCACGGCCACACGAAACGGAAAGAACGAACGTTAAGGGCCCTCGAAATGTTCTATACAAGATCCTCGGAATCTGCCGCGCTTTGTATATTGAGGTTACCTGGAATTAAAACGGTTATTGCCCCAGCTTACTGTACAGTTATTAAATGTAGAAAAGTTATTTTGTACACAGGAGTCAAGTGCGAATTTCGCCCGTACCAAAACGACTAACTAAAACTCTAGTTCCTAAAAATAAAAAAGGAAGGATCAAAGCCCGAACATTCCCGATGATAACTCCATCCCATAAAGTGCAAGTACAATAGAAAATGCTATACTATAAGATAAAGAAAATATATAAACCTACCTTCTCCGAGCCAAGCTCTCAGCCTGCCTCCTTGCTATGGTCCGGCCTCTATATGCCGCGCTCCGGTTTGATACCGCTTCAAGGTCAAAGTCGAAGTCGGGTATCTCCTTTTTGATATATGATGGAGGATTGTAAAGAGTTGATTGTGAAGGTTGTGGTTGCGAAAATGACGGCATGGAGGAAAGGGATGATGAGTTGGGAGTTAGGGTGGAGGGGAATGAGAGTATGGCGGGTAGGGGGCTTGATGGGGCCTGGGATTGATCATGAGCTTGGAGTACATGCGCTGGAGACCTGTTTTTAGGGACTATGGGAGCATCGAGATCATCATCATCATCACCTGAGCTCTCTTCAGACGCAGTGGAAGCATATGACCCCCGAACGGGGGGCCCAGGTTTCTTCACGGACTGCAACCCCCCTGCGGGCTCGCTTTTGACTTCCGACCTTTCCACAAAGGACTCTTTCTTAACCACCATAGCTTCCTTTTCCACCGGCCTCACCCTAGAACGTACTCTCCAACCCACGGACAAGTCTCTCTCCTCATCCTTCGGCCGACACATAAGCTGTTCGAGGCTGCTCTTCCCCCACACACTATGGACCACGATGTCCTCCTCACTGTCACTCCCATCCTTTTTCAGCACAGCGGCCTTGCTCATCCTCTGTACGCCAACGACGGGGCGCTGGATCTTTGTAATGCGCCGTGCGTGTCTAGTCTTGGCGAGTCGCTGTAGGCGCTCATACTCTGCGCGGTGTAGCGAGCGCGTGTACGTCTGCGCGATGGAGAGAAACTCGTCCTCGACCATAATGTAGTGCTCATCGCTGGGAAGCATGTACACGGGAATTGAGAGGTTTACATCCCTGCAGCTGTCTCCATCGCTATCTGTAGCTGCCGTGGATTTGGGGGTGGGTTTGACTTGTACTGAGGAGTGTGTCGTGGGTATGGAAATTCTTTGGCGTTTAGATGGAGGGGAGTTCCGAGAAGAGGTCGACGGCTTTGAGATGGCGATTACCCAGGGCAGTTTTCGTGGCATGTTTAGGCAGTAGGGCGTTCGAATTTTTGAGGTTGATCTAGTAGTGGTCTGAATGGTTGCTACTGCCAAGGGACTGAATTGAGGCTCAAATGAGCTGCTGCATGCATGCAGTGGTTAGTCGTTGGAAGTGGGCGTTTCTATTTTGCCTTTCGAGTCACTCGCATTTTTCACATGCGGAAATTAATCTCCGCATGCGTATTGGTTTCAGGATCCAGAAACGCCTTTGAATCGAATTAGCAAGAGCTAGCTAGACACTTTCTTCGTGGCCGACCCAAACACCTGCCAGTCCGATGTGTATGTAGATGCACTATCAATCGCGTGATGTTTCCGAATACAATTGCTATTGCATAGAAAAAAAAAGGGATTTGGGGTAAATTTCCACGGCAAGCAATAAGTAATTGTGTCCGGAAACGTCATGCGGTTAGGAGTAGCCATTGGCATTGAGATCTGCCGTTATGTACTCTGCTTTATTCAAGAAGAAATACATACTTGGAAGATGCATAGTATAATGCACACAGACACGACGCCTGCATCACTTATCTGTATGTACTGCATTGTGACGTTTATCAGGTAGAGTACCGTAAACACTCGATAAATTCGCTAGCGTTGTTGCCCTTTATCACACCAAAAAAATAGCACTTTGGGTACCATTTGGTGCAAACAGCCCTAGCGAATTTATCGAGTGTTTACGGTAGTTGTTGAGTTATGTAGCCTGCAGCGGTTGCTAGCTGTGGGGGCTGATATGATAAAAAATTATAATAATAATTGTGTGTGCATATTGTGTGGGTGTGCTGTTTGGACACGTCCGACAGCTGCCATCTAGAGCCTTTCTTTCTTTCTTTGCGCTTCGATTGAGGCCCTCGGGTCCTGGGATAGTGGGTAGGAGGGATGTAGGCAGATTGAGCTTGTCCTTTAAATTCGATGTTTCATTTTTCCCTTCCATCCTCTGATCCTCAAGTCTTGTTGTCGGGGGTGCTCCTTGCTTGTTCTCAACCTCAACTCCCCAACCAGGGACGAGCAGCTTCAATATCGGGTCCTTAATAATAATAGCGTATCAGCTGAACTTAAAACCGGCTAGGAGCTGCTACCCAAGATAGAAATCACCCACGACTCACTCGTCCGGTTCCTACAATACATAGCAAAGTACCAACCTGCTCTTTATCTGCATACAAACTTACAACTACTACTCTGAATTTCACGGTTAGGATTCACGATCAAACAGATTATTTCAAAAAAACATTCTAATCCCTGGATTAACAAAGCCCCATAGCCCAAAATACCGTCCCTACCTCAGTTCTTGTCCATGGATCCCACAGCCATCTCCCGTTGGCTCAACCAAGTGTAGCTCTCTCTCTCTCTCTTCGGGGGCCCTATCTTACATCTCTCAAAGTGCTGACCCGGGCAAAATAGCATGGAAACCCCAAATGTCAATGGCGCCCTGCTCATCGAAGCTTCAACAGGCATTTGCCTCGGCGGTATGAGTCCCATTATTTATCTCCCCCTTGAACAATTGTATTACTGATCGTAGTACTGTGTAGCTTCCGGAAAGGCAACAGAGGACGACGCGACATATCTGGCGGTTGCGTCGCGTGGTGGCCTGGATGGGGAGGGAGTGGGCGCCGTAGTATATAAGGATAGGTATGTTACGCCCAACTGCCTGGGAGAACCGAGTATAAATATTGATTGGGCGGTGTAGTAAGGTGCTGATCAGGAAGGGAGATGGGGTCCTGGTGGCGGTGTTTATGGACATGTAGGGTATGGTTTAGTTTGGGGTTCTTTGGGCTCTCGCTCTCTACTCTGCCTACAAGCTAGGGAAGTAAGGGTCGACCAGGCAGGTATTAATGGCATAGAAAGAGGTAGTGGTGACTAACACAACTATTCCTATTCTTCAATTTTAGAATTTTTTTTTCTTATACATTTTTTTTTTCTTTCTTTTTTCTTTCCCTTTTTTGTCGAAAGTTAGGGGGGTTTTAAAAACTAATGCTATCGTTTTGTATCGGAGGGGAGAGGCGTTAAAGCTGTAGGGGATAGATTGTAGAAGGCTCTAACTAGCTACATAGACAGTTGTGACTTGTTTTCTGGTTTTAATTCAATTGTTTTACCTGTTTTACCTGTTTTACCATCCCTGTTTTACTGTAGGTACTCGTTGCCTATTAACTATAAGTAAACGCGAGTGAGGTATTTCACACGGGCCTCCGCGTCAGTGGGTTGAGTGCACGCGACATGTCATGGAATGTATGATGGAATGTTCCTGGATAAGGGCTGCTGCAGATTGATAGGGAGAGAAGAAGGTACAGGACCAAGGGAGGCTACATGATCTATGTAGGTGTGGTGTTTACACAAAGGATTAGACCTCGAGTATCTAATCGAAATAGTATCAATGTCTATGGATGGAGCCATCAAAGAGAAATCTCCCTCCCGTAGCTGCAGAGCCCAGTAATTCCAAGAAAAGCCCAGCAACAAGCGCGCCGGGATATATTTCTCAACTCGTGTGGTGATCCTCCCCCCCCCCACCCTCACCCTCACCCTCACCCCAAGGGAGTTGGTTGTCCCACGTCGGAGGTTAAAAATCCCTGGAGTTGGAAATCGGAATGCCTCTTCCCGGTCCGGACGGAAGTAAAGGAGGGATGAAGAGGTGGAACAGGCCCTTCTTTCTCCCCTTCCCTGCCCGGTTTCGCAACAACACAACCACATCATCCATCATCCATCATCCATCATCCATCATCCATCATCCATCATCCATCATCCATCATCACCCATCACCTGTTGTGTACATACTCTTATAAAAACTCAACAACCCGCTATATTGCAGCAATAATATCACATAGTTAGCTGTAGATACCCTTTCTAATCATGAACTTTTCACTCCGCTTTCTGCGGATGCCCCGCCCGACAGTATGTGCTCCCTCGGGCTGGTTAGACCCATCACGCCACGATGTTAACATTATCTTTTCCTAGCATTTTCTCGGTCTTTTTGACCTCCAAAATGGCGCTGAGCTGATCCTGATGAGCGCCTTGCTGAACAAAGTTTCAGGACTCTATGGAATCCTCGCCATCTTTACCGGTAGGTCCTAAATGCTGCCCACCAATGTGCTCACTACTTTTTACTCACCAACACCCTATCTATACCTAGGCGCCGCCATATCGGGCCTCCAACTCTCCATGTATATCTACTCAATAACTCTAGCCGTCCTTCTTGTTCTCATGACACCAAAAATTCACCATCGCGACCCTTTAGCGGCGCTCGGTTTCGCCTACCTCTACCTTCTTGACTCACTTATTAACGCGCTCTATACCGTCGTCTTCGGCATCTCCTGGTTTCTTGTTCTCTCCGCCAAGCATCCGCTCAGCTCCGCAGCCAAGACAATCGACGAGACTGCCGGTTTTACCTCACCCGTTTATAATGTCACCAACGTCGAGGTTGTCCAGAATGGCCAAGAGGCAGTCGCCGTTGGTCTGAATGTTGATGCTGCTGCGCAGCAGCCCTATCTCGGTGCTGGGATGCTTCAACCAGAGAGCCCCACATGCGTGCTTATTATCGCTATATTGTGGGTCATAAGGGCGTATTTTGTTGTTATTGTTGTGGCGTTTGCCAGGAACGTTGTGATGGAGAGTGCAACGCCGGGAGAGGCGCCATTTGAGGGTAGAAATCATGGTGAAGGTTGGAAGGGACAATTGGGAAGGGCGCTGGTAAAGTTTGGAAGAAGCTATTGGGTGGGCAATGACGGGTGGGTACCACTCGGTGGAAAGTTCAGGAGAAGCAGAGATGATAGGAGGATCAGTATTGGTCAGGTTTAGACTGATCAATGTGGGTAAACCGCGCGAGATCATGCTGCATATGATGGCATGGACATTATTTGGAATTGGCGTTTTGTCGTTTTTGATAATCGCAGCGGAAGCTGCCTAGTGGGAACCTAAGAGCTGTATACATGTACATGTATGTATGCTGATTTTTTCGTTGGAGGGCGAGGTCCTATATTATTTGGAGCCCTGTATACCCCGTCCGTTATCGTATATTCAATCGTGCGGGGACTTGTTGTGTAAACTTAATTGTCTATTCCTAGTGTTCATCGTTAAATTTCAATGTCGGGTCAAGATATCTAGCGAACGTTAGCATGTTTGTGTTTCTTGACAAAGTAAGTGTGTTGGAACTGTCGAGTGATAGATTATGACTGATTCCGGGTCCGTCTACGGGTAGGTTTGCTGCGAAATCCCACCAGCTCGTAATCTGATGATGTAATGTGTCGCCAAGCCGCGTGTAAATATGACCTCCATCCACCTTCTCTCTCCATCATCCAACAACTCCTTCACCACAAAGTCAACTAAAACACTAACTACAACCTTCACTAACCATCATTCCGCTATCGCCTCGGAAATACCCCCCCCCCCCCCCGATAAACTCACCGCCCCCATCTTCTTCGCCAACTTCGTTGCTTTCGTTACGAAATAGATTTTTTCGTCACCAAGGTGCCATCAAAAATGCCATCACCTTCTTCTCCTCACCCCCGACAGCACCTTGATGTTGATTTAGGCCAATATTTGTGACGCAGATACGTTGTTTGCCGTATTTGTTGTTGGGGATTATTATCCAGCACATTCCAATAGTTCAAGTTGCTAGCTTGTAGTTGAAAAGCGAAATTTGATAAACTTAAGGAGAGGTTGTTATGTTAGCCTTATAGCGCCTGAGGCCGGTTTCCCCTGTGGGGAGGGCGGTTTACTAGCCGTCAGTACTCACTAAGGGAGTTGTGGGGTGTACTCTATATAAAGGAAGGCTAATCTATGAGCTCCAAGACATCCCCCATATATCGTGCGTACCTAATAGTTCCTCATACCTATCTTGATGCACGCAGCGCTGGGCACCATACATACAAGCTCTGATCTTAGGACGTAGATATAGCTAGCTGCTAGCTACGTTTATGATCCGGACTGTTAATATGCTTATCTCAATAGCAAGAGGACAGCCTACGACTGACAACCAATTATCACTAATTCCCAGCCACCACCAACCACCACGAGAAATTGTAGGACGATTTTCCAGGCTGATAGTGCCAAATTTGGCCTCTCTCCAGATCATGATCTGGCAGCTTGTATTATTGGCTGTCCTCCCACCTATGGAGGGTTTCCATAGATCTGGAAATGAGACCCGGATCCGCATTCTGCTGATCTACCTTGCTAATTGTCAATTTAGGAGTCATCATCAAAAAGATTGACGCCTTCCTGGATCATTTGGACACACCCTGCACTCAGACAGCGAATATTGCAACCGGTTTCCATACCGCTGATCTAACAATCATAAACCACTATCTGAGTGAAGGGTGTATTCCAGTAGCCTGAGAGGGCGTCTTTCAACCGTGCTAATGAACGTTTTTGTTGTCAGATGGCTCTCTCATTGCCCCCACGGTCCATGAAAATAAATAAAGGCTAATCAACACATCTGTGGGGGGTGTCGAAAGTTTGTATGAGTGGTTCGGTGGATCCCCATTATTCGGTTCCTAATCGTAATCAAAATTTGGTTATTTGTTCGGCACTTCCATACGGCCAGGGAGGATCATAAACGCCTGGACACATCTCATCGACATACAATGAATTTTCTCGGGTAGATATTCAGTGCACTAGCGGACTATTCACACTAGTCCCAAGGGTGGTGTTACTAGGTAAATGATAGGGATATATACCTGTAACTATAGTACGAAACAGGCTGCAATCACTGCCATAGTACCATGGTATTTAGCCTAGAATACCGAACTAAATCAGCATTATAAGCTAAACATCGTATTGATACCGCATTCCTACCGCATTTCTAGCGTATTTCAAGGAGTATGGTGGCGAATCTATGCCTTTTTTTTTTTGGTATTGTATACACAGAAAGGTAAGGTGGATAATTGGGCTATCCTCTTAATACGGTGTGAACGGATGTTTGCCAGGGAGCATTTATCTGTATTTTACACAGTAGGAATCACTATCCCTTAATTAAACCTGTATCGAGAATCGAGATCTATTATTTACTAGAGATAACAAGATCTGTTAGTAAAGCCACATAAAGTTTGCATTTTTTTTGGGGGGGCGGGGGTATTTACTGAAATACAGAACTTCTTAGTGTACTAAAAACGTAGGTTTTGGAGGTTTGCATCTAAGAGGAATCGTCGGTCTGAGGCCATAGACCATATACTGATACCCAAACGCGCAAATCCAATATGCTTGTGGCCCTATATCCTCCAGACCATAAAAAGTGGGTTGTGATAATAAGGAGAAGGGATGCGTCATAACGTGTCACTCGGTACTGAATCTTCCGAAATTCATTATTTACATGCAGCGTCATAACGGTCACATGAGAGGGATATGTATTTACATGTATGTATACCAAATCATTCATGTAATGCTCAAACCACATCTATACCACGTTGTGCAACTTATCCTGCAGGGCCCATGACCTAAAACATGGCCGTGTATTGACAGAGACCGGCAAAAACTCCCATGTAACAATATGATAATTATCTAGGATATAAGAGAGGGCGAAGCTTCGCATAAATAATTCGAGCTGTAGATACACTTCTCACAGGTTGTGATAAAAACCGCGTCACTCAGCATAATTCTTTTGTATTCAATTACATGCCAGTTTATTTCCCGACAGCAATAACTAGATTCTGGTTCTCGAGATGTCGAGCTTCTATCGAAAGAATGTATATAGAGAGGAGGGATTGAAATAATGAAAAGTACGAGATGTACCCTTACTAATCTAAAAGACACCCTTCAAAGATAACCATTCGCTCCGTCATGCTGAATCGAGAATTAACACAGAAGAGAGATCATTAAGCTTAGCCTATGAACGTAGTCAATCCAGCCACAACCAGCTAGGACGAACTTCCTTTTGCGGAAGCTTGACTAACGCGGTATCAAAATACTCTATCCGAAGCTCGTTTTCCAGTCGGTTACGCCTGTTTCCAGTGAAGCGTCGGTACTCTTCGAGGGTGCTTGAAAGATTCCACCTTCATCATGGCGTCAGCAGAAAGTGAGGGTTTATGGGAAGAACGAGGGGCTTTACCCTTGCAGACGACGGAGACAACCTATAACGGTACCCGTTCTATGTCTACCCATTGAGCAAGATACGAGGATGGGGAAATTTGAAGGATTGATGATGTGCTACGTGACTGCGTTAGCTATTGACGGCAGATATGGTTGGAGAGTCGCTATCGGTGATACCTCTAGGGCATCGGTGATGGACTCGACAGTAATTGCGTCCCATGGGGCACCGCCCTCTTGGAGACCAAGGTGGTATAAAGTGAGATTGTTATCGTCCAGCCATCCCAGAAGTGTTTCATCTGGTTCTTCGACAGCTATAGAACGTGGGTAAGAATCAATAGTGTGAAAGTCTTAGAGGTGACTATTATCCATACAAAGAAAAGGTTTCATTTTTCCTTATAAATAAGGATATGTCGAGGTAAATTCCAATGAGAACACATGAATATCGAATTGACGGAGTGCGCAGGAAACCTACCAAGCCAGACAATGGTCTTTAACTTCAGGTCCGACAAGAAAGACAGATTAATAGACGTTGGCTGTCCACTTCTAAACAGACCTTCCTCGACCTGACAGAAGTTGGGCGGCGGCACGAGTTTATTGAATTGTGACATTGGAAATAAGCTCTAGAGGGCTAGAATGTCATTGATAGAGATGAACTACAGGGCCGGGTTCAACATATGGCGTTAGCATTGAGCCGCATGGCAAGAACTCGGAAGGGTAACGGGGTCTTGGCAATAAGATCGAAGCTGTGCGGCACAAGACTTACAACCATATCTCTCGAGATCTCCAATCCAGAACGTTCTTCCAAATTACTTCACTCATGGCCTCTAATTCACCACCTGCCGCGACAGCATCTGCTGGCATTCCGTCTTGCACGTAATACTCTTCACCCTCCCCGCGATTTAGTTAGTAGTAATGCTAATGGCTTGTGTAGAGTCTATGTAGCTCTTCCTCTACTAAGCTCTAAGAACTCACTAATATATCCCTGTAGATCCGTAATCTCGAAGAATCGATCAAGATTCCTCTCCTCAAACAGTCTCTCACTACCATCTTCTCCCAGTATGGCAATATTGTTGATCTTGTCGCAAAAAAGAATCTAAAGGCCAAGGGACAAGCTTTCGTGGTTTTTGACTCTCCACAGGCCGCCGAACAAGCCATCAAGGAGGTTCAGGCATTCCCCCTATTTGATAAGCCCATGGTCCTCGCCTTCGCGAAGACTCGTAGCGATGCGACCGTGAAACGAGAGGCTGGGGAAGATAGCGCTGATTTCGAGGCGCACAAGCGACGAAGACTGGCGGAGAAAGGTACTCACCTCTTGGGTATGTTTTGTGTTTACTAAGCTAAACTGACGCGAGATAGAACGTAAACAAGCTCTTGCAGCCATTGAATCTCAACGTCGACCTGCAACCGGTGCTGGAGCTGTTTCTCAAGCCGCAGACATACCCAAAGCTACAGCAAAGAAGGCAGGCGGCGGACTCAAGTCTACTGCTCCTGCTGCAGCACCGCAAATTCCAGACGAATATCTCCCACCTAACACTACATTGTTTTTGCAGAACCTCCCCGATGACACAGACGATACTATGCTTACTTCGTTGTTTGGGCGCTTTGATGGATTTAAAGAGGTGCGTATGGTACCGGGAAGGAAGGGTATTGCCTTCGTGGAATTTGAGCAATTGGAAGGTGCTATTGGGGCAAAAGAAGGAATGGGAGGGATGGTGTTGGAGGACAAGATCGTCAAGGTCACATATCAAAGGCAGTAAGAAATTCGAGTGTTATGTCAGAGACTATGAAAACATGAAGACGAGAAAACGTAAATCCATACTTGTATTATATCATACAATCACCGAAATTGTTTTTATCTTCCTTCTTTCGTAATCGGCAAGCCGAAACCCTGTTTTTATTCACTATGAAAAATCCGTACGTACCACCCTAATACTATCACACCTTGTCACCGAAGCTGCAAGGCATGTGTACGCAGTTATTGCCCGTTTTTAATCCTTGCCGCAAACCGCATAGAAGCTACTGTAACTATGCAACAACTGAGAAAAGCAAGCAAAGTCACATGAAGAAAGAATTTAAGAAAACAAAGGTCTCTCATTGGAACCCCAGCCTTGTCAGCCCCTCATCAGTCGCTTCAGTATCTTCAATTGCATCTTGCTGTGAGATACACACCAAGAGGTTCTTTTTAGAACTTTCCTGCATCTCCCCTGCAATCAATAGTTCATCCAGGATGAAGTATGCCTTCTGGAAATTAAATATGATGTCCAACTCGCACACATTTCCATAGTATTTATCCATCTGTTCCACATAGCGGTGCACGATCTCCAATGTGATAAGCTCGTTATCAGTACTATCAATCCCGGCTACAAAGAAGAGTGATGCATATCGACGGTATACCACCTTAGCATCTATTTGGTATTGACGTTAGCTCTGCTGGGGGAGACCATATTATTGAGAGAGCACCTTTATATTCAAGAAAGTTACACATCTTAGCTCGTCTTGCTAGGACGAGTTGTGCTACCTCACGTAGGATTTTAGTTTTTTCTTTTTGGGATACCGTGATGAACCATTTTGACAAGCGCTAGAAGGTAGTGGTTAGCTTCTGGGTAACTCTAAAAGTATTATCTCTTGCATATATATCATGGGACGAAAGGAATACAAACCACTTTTCCCTGTCTTGAGAGAAGAATCAAGTATCTAAGGGCATTATATTAGTCTCGGGTAGCCTTATGGGAATTTCGGGACTGGCTATGCTGACCTTATCGCCATTATTGTCGAGCTAATTACTCCAAGCTGTTTTGGTTGATTCGGGACGCTGTGGACCAGACAGGGAACAGCACTGGTTCTAACTTGTTTACACTTTACTGGAGTTACATAGCAGCACGTGTTCATACTCTTGGCGTGAACACGAGGGTCAAAATGCATTTGAAAAACGGCCAGACACATACAAAAGTCATAATAAAACAAACATTCACCTCACCCTGTTAGTGATCGAATGGTCCTTGGGAGTGGATTGTTTTCTGCAAGATAAATTCCAGATGTTTAAAAAATATTGCGCGTCATGGCATAATGCATTGAGTGAATTACGTGGAGCTCCATACATTAGCTCTCTAGAGGAGAGCTTTTGTCCTTCTCAACACGAGGTGTCGCGTGCTCCACTTTGAATAAGAACAGTCACGATGACTGATTCGGCCGCGTCCGAAGTCTAAATTCTCCGAACTGGGCCATTTTCCCTGCATCGGAAGTACGGCTGATTTGCTGTTTCATTCGCTATCAGAAGTAAAACTAAGGCCGACCGATCACTTGGATCCTTACTCTTATCTATGTCTGGATGTTCTATCCTTCACGGCACCATCAGGTGCCAAATCATCTTATAATTTGGACTGAGACACAGATGGTGGAATCCTCAGGGCGGTTTAAGTCGGTCCAGTTGGTGATGCTTGGGTCAGGGAGCCGGGAGATAGGTGCAGCAGACTACGTTTTCTAAAGCAACCACATTACTTAGGGCCAAAAGAATTTCTTACTTGAACTTTAGAACCACCATCAACAGTTTCCCTGGAAAACATTTGTGGCGCTCGCCTACCCTGGTTTTCCAAATAATGATCGTGGAAACAGTATATCCAAATAATCATCAAAATAACTTATACAAATTTTAAATTAACAAACACACTTGACAGCTTCACTACTGTCAAAGATCATTTTATCCATTTCACAAGTTGAAATGATAACAAAACTTCTTTATTATAGTAGTATGTCTCAATCCTGTAACAAAGCTTGAACAAATTTATAATATAGGATCCAGTAATGAATAGAATTTAATAGAGAAAACTAAACAATACTATCGGAAGTAATCATATATCATAAATTTCATTAGTTATATGGGCTACCAGGTGGATTGAATGACTTTGTATAGGATTATGAGAAAGAAAGGCAAGAATAAGAGCTTGATACTGTAAAGATTAGGTTACACAAAATACATTTACCAGTAGTTTATTCCACTGATGAAAACAGGTATAGTTATTACTCAAACAAATGATACTTGTCAAATTTGTGGCTTCCGTCTTTCAATTAATACCAACATAGTTATAATGCATGATTCTTTAGACAAAACTTGACCTACAACTTTAAGAAAATAGAGATTGAGAGTTCGGAATAAGGCTATAAGAATTCTTATCAAATCTTTAGATTTGTCTAACGGACGACGTCGTAACTAGGCAGAAGGAGTGACTTGAGGTACGCTTTTTAAATATCTAAACACACCAGGACGAACTTAATGTCGTCGAACATCGAACTATTAAAAACTAGGAGCTCGGGCTGGATACCGACGGAGGATAAGACAAAACTCACAAAATTGTATTCAAACTAAAAACTAACTAGCGAAAAGAAGACGTTGCGTGAAGAAGAAAGGAAAGAGAAAAAGAAGAGACACCAACGGCTATATATACAGAAGAACCTTCACGCAATCGAACTCCGAGAAAACCTATAGAAACCTCACTGATTTATCATCACACCACTCCGAAGAGAAAGTACAGTGAGGAGAGAAAATATACAAGGGAGAATCCCTACCGCAGCAACGACTTAAGCAACCCAAACCCAAGTAGGAAATTCTAACGCCACATTACTCATACGATCCTGCTCCTCAACAGTCTTTTAGGTAATAGCATGAGCTTAGGTTTGGGCTGTTGATGTTGGTTCGTGATAATTTGGTTGAACTTGTTTGTATAATTGTACTTGAGTACGAAAAATAGAATTATAATATTTCCTAAAGAACAATTAAGGTTATGTAAAGAGAAGAAGAAGAAAGGAAGAGAAATTAGTACAAACGAGAGATGTGATTTGTATATATGATCTCATAGTTTCTTCATTTACTTATGCATAAATATCTATAGAAGATATATAAGTAAATATATTAGGAATACAAAGAAATTACTTAATAAAACATTCAATATAGGAATACTATAGAGAAACAAAAAACAATTGTGACTAATGAAATCTAATGATCTAACGGCGTTTCATGTCTTGGTTTGGATTGCGGAGGAAGGATATCGTTTTGGGTCTTCGGTACATTGGTTTTGGGTTATCATTTCTTGTTTGAGTTTTCTTTTGGGTTCTTCGGATAATGATCATTTCTCATCCCTGTAATTTTCCTTGATGTGCTTCCGTGAGTTTCTATCGGGTGGATTACTAATCGTATTGCGACGTCTCAGCGTCACTTTATATATATATAGTTCTACTTTTCCTTTGTCTTGCTTTCCTTCCTCACGCAATCTTCCTGTTGTATTAGGGTTCTTTTAGTTTGGGTTTTATTTCTCTACGGGTTATTTCTTTTAGCTTTGAGTGTTAAGAACATATTATGTTAAATCTTCCAAGTATTGTTCACTTTGTGTAACGTGTCTGAATTCCTGAAATCTCCTCGATCGGTATCAAGCCTGATCCTTTCAAGAATCCCTTCGTCGGTTACAATCCGACCATCTCGAGTACGTTTTTTTGTTTTCTCTCGATGATTCGTCGCTAGAGTTCTGACACCTAATCCTGACCCCGCTCCCGTGATCCTACTATTTCCAATGTACCTTTATCCTTCCGGTTTAGTGCGTAACAAATAACCAATTCATTTTCATTCATGTTCGTATATGAAGTTGTATTATAATGTGATACTAGTATAGCATTTCTTAGAAATTATTAGTTAGTTTTGTTGTTGCTATTTATTAGCCTTATAACAATTTGTTAATATATAAAATCATTTCTACCTTAAAACATTGTTATGATTTAAAAAAGAAAGATATACCAGACTGAGACCTGTTTTTGGCCAGATTGAATACCTGTATTCTGCCCTATGTTGGCTACGGCCTGGGAAGCCAAAGTATTGTATGGATACCCAGGACCTGCATTTTCCGTTTCGGTAACCTCTGGTCTTTTGCAGGCGGATTCAAAAGTTGATTCCCCTTATCTGGAGCGTGGTGGAGTATTCAAGAGGTATTCGAAGGTTTGTAGAGCTAATGGTGAATACCCCACCCCCTTTGCTCCTTCTTTTTGGGTAATCGGCCTGCCTTCTTTATCAAATCACGATTTCTCGCATACCTCCGCATGATTGATAGATTGCGCATTGTGGGGCAATATCGTCACGCATCGAACTATTTGGTGATAGTCCTGCACCATCTGAGAATAAGCGAAACCAGGGTTTAATCTTAGAACAGGTTTGTCGAGGCACTCTAGACGATCAGTCACAGTAGTTTCAGATTCAGGTATCCCCGCAATTCAGCATAGATCCAGCCCCAGCACACCACACCTTTCACTTTTCTCTTTTGAAGAGTGTAAGTACGCCTCCGTAATAGATAGACCACACTGCCCCGTTCTGTTCTGTTCTGCTAGCAGCCTTCTTTACTCCTTCTTCTCCCTTCCTTCTCCATAAATTATTTTTTCCCCTACAGAAAATCACACAATACTTTAGGCTGCTGCATGCTCGTGCTACAACTACTGCAGCTACAATGGCGCCAATTCCTAAATTAACTTCGGCGCCATCTGAATTACTGCATACAATTCTCAAGCATATCCAACTTCAAGGCATCCATAGGCATCCCGAATACGAAGACGTCATTGACCCCCCAGATCAAGTGGGCGGACCGGAGGGAGCGGGACCTCCGCGGAGTGGAATATTCATTGTCATAATGGTATTTGGGCTCGTTGCCGTGATATTTACAATTGTTGCTGGGTGTATATGGTGTGCCGCTGCAAACGAATTGATATATTCCTCTGAGCAAGAAGAGAGAAGGCCCTGGAAAGCCAAAAAGGTTAAAGGTGTGTGATATATGGGATCTCATCTCTTGTGAGCGTTTTAATGTGATGTCATTCCGCTTGCGGCAATGTTTCGTTCAGGAATGTGAGCGGTTTAAGGATTGAACTACAGCCATACTTGATTGACCTTCCTTTGTTACAAATGCGTACCCCTTTGCACTCGTGCCACCTATAACCTCTCCCCATAAATCAAGACAGCTCTCCTCTCAATCATAATCTAACGTCTAAATTGACAGAATGGTATCGTCCCCAACGGAATCCCCTCCTCATCAATCCTGATATCTCTCGTGCTTCGCACCGCCGCTCTATCCTCGGATCCTTCTCTGCCACCAATTGGAGTGGTCGCGACGGACGATGCAAATCTGAGTATACCTATAAAGCCTGGAGACGAATAGGCTCGAAGGACACCGACCGTTCGCCGCTTTTTCACGAGAACAGGGGGGGTCATGGATATAGCACATTTTCGAAAGAAGCAGGGCCTGATGGAGCACACTTATTATCGTTGAGCGTGGCCACGTCGCCACATATGGAGCAGTTATTCACGGGACACCTCGCAGGGCTGGTGCCGCCATTGCGGAGACCGCCATTGGGTAGTGTGAAGAGTGCACCAACGTCAAGATTGCCACCTGGCGATAGGGCATATAGAGGCCGCAGAAGCAATTCCTGGAGTGGATGCAGCGGAACCAGTGGGAAACAATGGAAATATTCAAGAAGAGAATACGATAGCCCGGGCAAACGGTACAACTTAGGCAATAGTGGGAGGGGTAGTTTCAGAGGGGCTTATAGAAACAAATCATCAGGGATCAAGGGCCTTTACGTGGTCCAGGAGGAAGAAGATCCACCAGAGGGGCAAAATTGAATTTCTTTGTACCCGCATTATTGTTGTTGGCTTGCTTTTCATTCTTTTTTTGTTCATGGCGTACTATAGCGGTTACCGCTCATGGCGGGTATCTGAAAATTTCTAGGTTGGGATGAGGATCTTCATCTCTTGGGTGGGGTTTTCTGGGTTACGGGTGGCATTGATGTTTTACGAATTTTTTTGCTTGGTTTTCTCTTGCGGAGGTATTTATCTTACCATCTGATTCTCTGGCGCTTCTTTGTGTTTATCTATCGTTTAAATGTATATTCTTCTATGTATTAACATTACGTGAAATTAAAAGAATTTTTTTTTCCTTTAACCTCCGTCACCTCTTTCCCATGAGCCGGCCCGGCTCGGTCTTTAGGCTCGAACTTTCGGCTCGAGCTTGATCTCAAGCTCAGCCAGCTTACACTCTCTGAACTAGGCTGTATAAGTCATAAAGGAAGCTTATATCCGCTGTTTCACCACACTATGTGTATTTTTTTTTTTTTTTTTTTTTTTAAATCATTTCAATTCTTGTTTCTAGATACAGAATGATCGCATAAAGTCTGAACTGTGGCGTAAACAAACCTTCCCCTGGTGGTATACCAACTTGTTCAATACAACATAGGAGATAAGAAATAAAATTAATAACAAGATATAGGAAAAATTGAATAACTGTTGAACCGTGTGAATTCAAGAAGTGAAGCTTGTTGGTTGTGTGGATTGAGGCGAGGCTGGTCATGAGGCCCGATATAGAGTTTTTTAGGAGGCATAGCTGGGAGGTATTGGGCCTATCAGTGAGTATGAGGAGGAGGTTAGTGGTGGGCTCAGGTTTGAGGAGACAACCGAACCTGTGAGTATTGGTGAGAGGGTGCCCTTTTCGAGGGAGTTGATTTGACACTAGCTATGAATATGTTTAAAAAGAATGTGAGAGTTTGATATTCCCAAATTTATATAGTGTGGCTGATTGTGTATGGAGTGTCTGGCCGTATTGCATTCAGTATTGATATTACAGAGTGATATAAAACGAAGCTCAACACGCAACGTAAGAGTTCAAGGGAGAGGGGGCAAAAGTTCACCACTGAAGTGGAGGGTCATCAGCAAAAAATCAGGTCTCGTGTGGTCTTGCGCCTTATATCTCTGACGGTAGGCGGTTTCTTCGCTAAGACTCTAACGGCGTTTTCGTGTCTTGGTTTGGATTGCGGAGGAAGAATATCGCTTTGGGTTCTCGGCGCGTTGTCATTCGAATTATCACTTCTTGTTTGGGTTTCCTTTCGGGTTCTCGTATGACGGTCATTTCTCTTCCCTGTAATTTTCCTTACTGTGCTTCCGTGGGTTTCCGTCGCACGAATTACTAATCGTGTCTCGGCGTCTCGGCGTCACTTGTATATATATGGCTCTACCTTCCCTTTGTCTTCCTTTCCTTTCCTTTCTTCTTCACGCAATCTTCCTGTTGTAGTGGGGTTCTTTTAGTTTGCGGTTTTATCTCTCTACAGGTTATTCCTTTGTGTCTTTGGGTATTAAATATATTACGTTAAAAACCTTCCAAACATCGTTCGCTTCGCTTAACGTGTCCGAGCCCCTGAAATCTCTTCGATCGGTATCAAGCCCGATCCCTCCAGAATCCTCCCGTCGGTTATAGTCCGACCCTCCCGAATACGTTCCCGCCATATGATTTCTTGGTGTCATCGCGTGGTCAATACCTAATTCGACCTTCGCCTCAGAATCCGCTATCTCCGGCGTTCTTCTGTCCCTCCGGTTCAGCGCGTAACAAAGACCCACGCCCCGGCGCCCAAGACTAACCTTGACCTCATGGGCGAGGCTTCTCGTCCCGGGCCTGGTCGTCCTGATGTCCTGACCGTCCGCCCGCCTGACGTCCTGACCGTCCGCCCGCCTGATGCCCTGGCCGTCCTGGCCGTTCTGGCCGTCCGCCCATCTGACGTCCTGACCATCTGCCCATTTGACGCCCTGACGCCCTGACGCCCTGCTCGTCTGCCTCTTTAGCATTCTGATGTATTGACGTCTTGATCGCCTGCCTTTCTGGCGTCTTGGCATCCTGACATTCTGACCGCCTGGTAATTTGACGCCGTGTACACCCCCACGGTCTTCGCTGCCTTGACGCCTTTGTACAGCTCTGACGTTCGGACGTCCGGATGTCCTGACCATTTGCTCATCTGAAATCTTCCATTGGTATCCGGGACGAGCATAAACGTCTTATTCAGTGGATGCACGACGAGTGATATTTATGATCTACTACAATACATATTGCCCTAGAATACAGGTCTCCTCCACGTTAAACTCACATCTCTATCGTTTGGCCGACGCGGCGCGAGCAGCTCTAACGGACGACGTAGTGACTAGACAGGAGGAGCGACTCGGAGTACGTTTCGTGGGACTTGGTGGACAAGGGGACGGGCTTGGTACCGTCGGAGGTTCGAGATACTAGGGACTGGAGGGTCGGGCTGACTACCGACGAGGGAGAAAAACCAAAGCGTCAAGTATATTCAAACTTCTAACTAACTAGCGAAAAGAAGACGCTATGTGAAGAAGAAAGCGAAATAAAACAGAAATAATGACGACTATATATACCCTTCACGCAACCGGTTCTCGAAGAAACCCATAGAAACCCTACGGGTTTGTCACCACACCACATCGAAGAGAATTTACAAGGAAGAGAGAAAAATATACAAGGAAGAAACTGTGCCGCGATAACGACTAGTGCAACCAAAACCCAACTAGGAAATCCCGAGGATACATTTACTCATACAACCCTGCTTCGCAACCGCCTGGTTGGTAATGGAACAGGCCTATGCCTTTGCCGGTGATGGTCCGTGATAGCAGCGCGCAACGAAACAAAAACAAAACGAAACACTGCTTTTAATTCTCGGCATTGCCTGCTTTCCTGACTGCTCTCGTCCTTCCTACTTGCGCCTTGCTCTTTTCCTGACCCTGTTTGATGTCCTCTCGTCTTCGGTAACTGGCATTACCGAACTTCTGACCTCTTCTGAGACTTCGCCGTTTGGCTCAGACCGCTCCCTACTACTGCCCTCGTTCCTAATGACCTCCTCTCCAGCCGACTCTTCGTCCTCATCCTCAGCGTACTAAACCTCTCCACCCTCTCGCATCTTTAATCTTTCTCGGATGTCCTCCAGGAAGCTACTCACCCCAGGGTCGACAACGGCTTCTTTGCTTTCGGTCCTTATTGTCCTGACTTTGCTGTCTCTGGATATTCACTTGGATATTCCTCGGTGGATACTCATCAATACTAGCCCTGTTGATTTGTCGTCAGGGAAGGACCGATCCCATGTGCTGACCTACCTTTCAAAGACCGCTGGTCCGCATTAGATTGAGATTGAAGAGGACGAGAGTTTCCCATCTTACCCCCGCAAAAGTCCTTATTGAATACCCCGTTTTTCCAATTACTGCCTCCGAGAACATAGGTCCTTAAAGCATGGTAGAGGGCAGTAGTCATTAAGCATATGAACGTCCTATTTATGTGTTCGCCAAAGTCAGGATGGTTAATCGCCGTGCCACGATTCGTCCGGTAGTAGGAGCGGACTATCAATCGCGGGATTTGAGGGGCACCGAAGTGCCATTGTGCTGGCTTGCCAGATTAGCGGGGGTCAGGAACAAGGGGGAGAAGGGGGGTTACTCTCATAGTGCCTGGGATCGCAGTTGAATCTGTCGTCCTCCAATAGATACCTGACTCGTTTCCTCGCCTTGTCCATGGAAAGGCCTTCAAGCCCGTAATCTGACCTTATCATATCACCGGCATTGGCTACAAGGTGTAATCGTACTCGTTGATGATAGTAACGGATTTGGTTCCCTATAGCCATGGGTAGTGGGCCGTGAATATCAAGAGATTCCTTTGCTGCGACGGCGTCCCAGGACTTTTTGACCATATCTCCCACTTCCACTGCCGAGGGCAGGGGGTTCTCACATAGTGTTGTCCTGGTTATATCCCATCCTGCCTTTTCGATCAAAATCCTGTAAGTGATATCAAAACGACCCAAATCCCGCCGTCTGTTCTTCTTTATCTGGGTGTTACTTGAATCCGCTGTGTTCGACGAGGAGGACGGAGTTGGATTATTTTCGGCTACGGACCCTCTACGATCAAGCTCGGAGGGTAGGCTGCCGTCTTCTTGTCCGTCCATATCATGAGGAACGGGGGTTAGCACTGCCATAGTAGAGGGGGCCTGAGAGGCCTGAGAGCTGAGGTTCGAACACTGGCCTTGGTTGTTTTCGGGGGGAGGAGGACTGGACAGAGGTGACGATTTTGACAGTCTTTGGGCCGGCAGTTTTGCCTTCTTGGCCAAAGATCGTTCTCCATAAAGCCAGAATTGATCTGCGCCTCTGTGAAGGTTCTGTTCAGACTTGACTTTCAGATTCATTCCGCAAGCCTCGGGACGGTCCTTCGAGTACTGACTTGCATTATCGCACTCTGCTCTACGCCTCCAGACGATGACCATCTTAGCGACGCTTGTGGGAATGTGCTAGCGAACTCTTGCGATGACTGTGTTGCTTTTTACTTTCCTATTCATGTTGGCAGAGCCTCCCATGGTGCAGAACGACCTTGATTTTGGGGACTGAGTGTGTGGATCAGTCGCGGATTCCTTTGTTTTCTCTCGTCTCGGCATTGTCGTTGTCAGTAGTGTGTGTGATGAAGATGAAAGAGAGTGCAGGAGCTGACCAATATATGCGCCACGGAAGTCAGAATGGATGGATGGGTGGGGCAGGCGAACAGCATAGCTCAAAAAAAAGAGGCCATGATATCATTGATCGATAACGGCACTAGTGCCAGGACTAAAATAACATACATGTAGATATTGCCTATTTCAGCATCAAGACTAGTGAGAAGATAGTTAGAAAGCGATAGAAACCCCAAGCAAGGAAAGTCCCAAGAAACCCAAAAAACCCATAAAGTGTCAAAGCGGAAAAGCGTAGGACCAAGCCTAGGAAGCAAGTAGTTAGTTAGGAAGCAATGATAATTTTTTTTTTTTTTTTTTAAATCATATCTATTCATGTTTCTAGGTACAGAAAGTTCGCATGCAGTATAAACTATGGCGTAAAGAGACCTATCCCCCTCATATATCTAACGCGCGTCCCCTAAAAGCAGAAAAATAAAACAGTAGGAAAATTTTTACAAGAAATTTTAAAACGAACAAAGGAAAGAGCTGAAAGAGGGAAGGCGATTGCATTGTGGGGCTTTTCATCGTATGTGGAGGGCATAGTGGGGCCGTTATGGGGCTCCAGTCGTGGTGGTGGAGACGGAGCTCAGGGAGGATGATTCTGCTGAACCTGTTTGGAGAGGGGAGGTGATTTCTCTTCTTGGGAAGTTGATCTTGGCTGAGGTGATAGTGATGCTGAGGGCCCATGTGAGGGTGTAGTCATGCCATATTTCTTCCAGGGACGTGACTTGGTTTAGCAGTGGGTGGCGGTTTTTGGCGGTGGCTGTGCAGGTGAGCACTGCGTGTTGAGGTGTTTCGTCTTCCTTTCCGCATTTTTGACAGGTGGACGAGAGGTGTTCGTTGATCCATGATTTTTGTGCGCGGAGGTAGCTTTTGTTGGCCCTCATCTGGTGGATTCGGGTTGCGACAAATTTGTGGAGGTTTGTGAAGTGAAGGCGCTTTAGTGTGAGGGGGTGTTTGTAGTAGTCTGGAGGTGGGTATGACACTTGCCAGCTCGCGAGGAGGTGATGTTTTGCTGCCATTGCCATTTTCTGTGGGGGGACCCCTTCGTCGATGAGGGGGCGGATGAGTGAGCAGAGGAGCTCGATGGGGAGGTGGGAGACACCTTTGGCCGCGTTGGAGTTCCATTTTTTGGGCGGGTTGGGTTTTCCTTTTAGGAGGGCAGTGTGGGAGTAGACTCTTTCTGTGGTGATGGTTGGGAAAGAGGAGCTGGTTCTTCCGGTTATCGGGTTGTTGAGGGGGGAGGCTTGGAGGATGCGTATCCCCTGTTTGTGCCTCAGGAAATTGCAGTAGAAGGGGGCTCCGAAGAGAGATTCGCTTTTGTTTGTGGCTCTGAAGCATCCGGTGGCCCAGCGGAGGACTGAGTTCCAGAAGGTCTTCATGCTCTTAAGGGAAGTTTTGAGGGTGAGGGTGGAGGCTCCGTATGTGAGCATTGGGCGTATAGCGAGGAGGGCGATCCTCATGCAGTTGGCTGAGGACAGGCCTTTGCTGGCTGATGAGAAGCGGGTGATGATGCCAAAGGCAGACCTCGCTGCTGCGAGTCTTCTTTGGAAGTGTTTGTCGGGGTTGAGGTTTGAGGAGAGCCAAAAACCTATCCAGCGTACTAGGTTGCTGGGGTTGAAAGTTTGGCAGTTGAGACAGATGGGGGAAGTGCAGGGGGGGCTGGTGTCCCTGGGGGAGCGCCAGTGCATGAGTTCAGTTTTGTCTACTGAGAAGTGTACGTTGAGGGGGGTGGCCAGGGCCGTGATTTTTCGGTAGTGTTCTTCCAGGGTTGTGATGTTTTGGGAGTAGGAGGGTGATGCGACGGTGATTGCAAAGTCGTCGACGTACGATATTGTGATGCCCGAGTGGGGGTCGTGTTTGTGCAGGAAGTTGATGTATATGATGAAGAGGAGAGGGGAGATGGGGGATCCTTGGGGGACGCCTACTTGGACTGCGGTAGGGGTTTTGGGAGAACCCTTGAACAGGAGGGTGAAGCAATGATAATACCCACTCATACCTACATACTTTGAGATAGATAGATAGTAATGAAACCCCAAAAAAAATATATCACCGATAATCCAATACAAAACCTAACCAAAATCAAAAAATACCACGATAAAAATAGTAACGAAGAAAAGGCACACAGGTCAGGCCTGACCAGAGATATCGACTATTTCAACGGGGGGGCTGAAGATCAAAGCACCAACGGCCCCCAATCAGTTCCAGACATCGGTGAAAGGCTTCAACTCGAAACGCTTTTTTCGCTTTTGCCTTTGCCTCTGCCTCTGCGTTTTCCCTTACCTCGGCCCTCGCGCGGAGTGGGAGAATCATCGTCACTGACCAAAGAGTCCACATCTCTTGTTTTGTCACTCTCGTTCCTGCGGTCAGGACTGTCCCTTTCGGCTCTCCCGCTAAATGCCCTATCATGCCGAAGTCTTTTTGCCTGAACCGAATAGATGTCCTTTTCGAAATAGGGGCTAACATGAGGCTCGGGGGTGACTTGTCCCTTACCGTCACCTTGGTGATATACCACCGCAATACGCAGGCAGTTTATACCAGCAGTAGCAGCAAGCCAGGTCTCAACATGATCATCATATTCCAAAAACATCCACCGCCGCCCGCCGCGGAATTACGCTCGATAGATTGAACTGGGTAAATTGTGTTGATGGAATCGGCGCCGCTATGATGTGACGGATATTAGGCAAGTCCTCATCGGCATCATCCGGATAAAACCTTCTCAGATAGTGCTGCTGCCCGCGAACCATTTCGATTACTTCAGAAAAGTAGGGAGCTGGAAGGCGGTAGAAACTCAGGACCGGCGGCCGATGCGGGTGTTCCGGTATCCAACTAAATCCCTCCCAGAGTTCGTGAGCAGTAAAGGGTTCTAGGTCGGAGGTACGGAAGGTCCAGCCTTCTGTATCACTGTCTCTTACGGTCTGCCGGTACTGGTTTATCATTATTTGGGATATGCAGACAGCGCGGCCCCAAAACCGAGGGTTCCTTTTGGGCCTCTTTCGAGGGCTTTGATCTGTGTTGTTCCCAGAGTTGATGTCGCTGACCTCACTTTCTTGGTTGTTGAACCTCTGCTTGTCGGTAGGATTTTTGTTCTTGCACAGCTCAGTCATCATACATTTGAAGGCTACCTGCACGATCTTCCCCTGCTTGGTCAAATCTTCCTTAGATTGATCGAGTAGGTTAGCATATTCAGAAATTGGTTCGAATTTGGCCAGAAAGTCTAGGGCCAGCTGCCACTTCTCCGGTGACGTCCCACTTTTGCTCTTTATCCTGTTTTGGGCGAGAAAGTCCTTCACCTTCCCCCGGATGTTCTTCCATGAATGGTTGGCAATACCGAATATTTCTAAGACTCCGGAAAGACTGAGGTTCTTTTTCGAACAGTTCCTAACCGGGCGCCTTTTAGTCGCAGACTACGATATGATTATTAGTGGTTAGGGACATACGATATGATTATTAGTGGTTAGGGACAACGTACCCTCGATTCTAGGGCTTGCCTAGAGACGGGCAGGATCCATTGATTTTATAACGGCGTGCCAAGACTTCGCGTTACGTTACTAGGTTTACCGCTGCACGGGAAGGTGTCAGCGACTCGGTTAAGCATTCTTGAGTTTTCATTTGTAATCAGGTTTCCTTTGGGTTCTATGGGTTTCCGTCACACGGGTTAGTAATCAGTTCTCGGCGACGGATATATATACGCCTGTCCTCTCGTCTCTCTTCCTTTCTTCTCACGAACCTTCCTGTTCTTTAGGGTGTTCTATTGTTTGTCTTTAGTTCTCTACTAAGTTATCATAGTTATATCGTTAGCTTGGAATATATATCGCTCGCGTACCATAGTTCCTTCCTCCGCCTCGAACCCATAGTCTCGAACTTACACTCGTAGCCTTCACGCTCCATAGATCCCGAACCCTGCTTGCTCCTTTGCCCTTCGTCCATAGATCCTACCACGACTGCAGAGCGAGTGCTTTACCTCTTCGAGTTCATTACTTACGCGAGATTATCTATCTCCTCGCTCCTGAACTATAGAGAGCTTCCCCGCTCTTTGCCAAGTAACGCCAAGACCTCCGTAACACTAAGGTTGCGTTCCCCAACACCAATCAGCACAAAACCCCGCTTAGCTCCTGTCCTGCTCGGTCGCAACCATGACCGACCCAGTCCCCTTCGCGCTGCTCAAGCGCCTTTCAGAATTCCTGGCCACTTACGGCCCCCTTCCGGCTGACGAAGATGTCGGTCACGAGATCACTGAGGCTCACAACCTCATCACCGAATGCTTGGAGGTCCTAACCTCTCTCCCCGACCCAGACGAAGCCCCTAGTCCCCCGGCACCTACAGCGTGCAACCATGAGGAGGTCATCGAAGACCTCAACTCCCAACTCGAAGCCGCCATGGCTGAGAACCAAGACCTCTGGCAAAAAATGTCGGAGGCAAACGAAGAGACTACCCGTGTCATTGAGGACCTGGACCAACAGATTGAGGCCCTCGAGGAGGACCTCACCCAAGCACAATTCTCCCTGGCTCTACATCGAGAGCAATTAGCGTTCTCTGATGAGGACCTCCACCAAGCCGAGCTGGAAATCCAGCAGGTCATCGCAAAGGGCAATGCCCATATTGCTGACCTCACCAGCCGCCTCAACTCTGTCCCCCGTTCTGCTCCTGTCGCTGCCCTGTCTCCCCGTACCCCCGCTGCCCAGTCCAAGCCCCGCTACCTTGCCCCCCGTTCCCATGACCACCGCACCAAGGACAACTGGAGGAAACCAATTGAACCAAGTCCCCAGACTCCCGAGCCGGCTTTAAAAGCCATGCCCCTTTGGTAAACACTGGCAAACCAAAGGGGCTAGCGCCACCCACACCAAGTCTCACCGTCTCCACTGTCTCCGTGTCTGAGGACAAGATGTCCAAGACCAATTGGTTACCACCTGCTCTGTCTCCCAGAACCTGACCTCCTTCAAGGCCAACCTGGGCCCTCATTGATACGGGGCATCGGGTTATGCATTCATCGACCAAGACTTCTGCGCCCGCACAACATCACCACGGTCCTCTGAAGAAGCAACGCCTGCTTGAAGTCATTGATGGCAGGTTGGTATCTTCAGGAAGCATCACGCACATAGCCAAGCTCTCCCTGGACATCCACGGACATCGCGAGGAAGCACTCTTCTTTGTTACAAAGTTGGGCCACTATCCGATCATTATGGGAATTCCATGGATCCGACACCATGATGTCACCCTCCGGCCCAAGAGAAATCTGGTCTTTGACTCAGACACTGCCTCCGCCACTGTCTCCCATCCCTGAACCCGGTCACTGCACAAGGAATCTCGATCCCCCCGCCAGACAGCCCGATTATCCACATCGCGCTATCGGGCCCCTTTAAGAGATTGACCCGCTACCGTGGCTCCCGGTTGTTTTGTGCATCCTCCAGGCCATAGACGATGTGTTGGAAGACAAAGGCCCTTGACCCAAGTGCCATAGTCCCTGCTGACCTCCACCGGTTCCTGCCCATGTTCTCCGAGTCAAATGCTTCTGTCCTTGGCCCCCACCGTCCTGATGACCTTGATATCAAGCTTCAGGAAGGTAAGGAACCTCCTTGGCCCCCTGTACAATATGACCCGAGGTGAACTACAGGCACTCATGAGTACATCTCAGAGAACCTGACCAAGGGTTTTATTCGTCACCCAAGTCCCCGCCGGTGCCCCAGTCCTGTTTGTCAAGAAATCCGATGGCTCCTCACGCCTCTGTGTCGACTACCGTAAGTTGAACGAGATCACGGTCAAGGATAGACATCCGCTCCCCCTGTTCCCCGAAACCCTGAACCAGGTAGGTAAGGCTAAGTATTATACTGAAGCTGGACTTAAGGTGGGGTTACCATCAGATCAGAGTCAAGGAAGGTGACGAATGGCCTTCAGAACCCGCCTAGGATACTATGAATACCAGGTTATGCCCTTCGGTCTCACCAATGCTCCCGCCACGTTTCAGAGATGGATCAACAACATCCTCCGGCCCTACCTCGATGACTTTGCCACAGCCTACCTTGATGACATCCTTATCTACTCCGATAGCATGGAGCAGCACAAGGAACATGTCCAGAAGGTCCTGAGAATCCTGCAAAAGAACGGCGTCCACTTGAAGCCTGAGAAGTGCGAATTCTACGTCCAGGAAACCAAGTATCTCGGAATGATTCTGGGCCCAGAAGGTATCAAGATGGACCCCAAGAAGGTTCAGGTCGTCCAGGAATAGGAAACCCCTCAGGACGTCAAAGACATCCTGGGCTTGCGAACTTTACCGTCGTTTCATACGAGGGTACTCCAAGGTTGTCTCCTCTCACGGCATTAACCAAGAAGGGCGTACAGTGGAAATGGTCCCCCCAGGCGAACCAGGCTTTTGAAAACATCAAAACAGCCATCATCACGCCCCCATCCTCAGGCACTTTGACCCCGATAGGGAAATCATAGTTGAAACCGATGCCTCCGATTATGTCTCGGCTGCCGTCTTGTCCCAACGGGATGACGACCGAATCCTACACCCTGTCGCATTCTTCTCCAAGAAACACACCCCGGCCGAATGCAACTATGAGATCTACGACAAGGAATTGTTGGCGGTCATTCGAGCCTTTGAAGAATGGCGCCACTACCTGGAATCAGCACAGTTCCCGATCAAAGTCCTATCCGACCACCGCAACCTGGAGTACTTTATGTCAAAGAAGATCCTGAACCGACGACAAGTCCGCTGGTCCGAATTTTTATCCCGGTTTGATTATAGGATTGTCTTCAGACCCGGTAAACAAGGCGGACAGCCCGCTGCGTTGACTCGACGATCTCCAGATCTCCCTAAGGAGGATGAACGACTACTGCACCAAGCTCAGGTGGTCCTGAAGGGAGAATGTGCAATCAAGGGATAAGTTAAGTTTGTTGACGGGTTCTTTCGCAAATGAACCCGCTGAAGGAATGCCCAAGTTGATAGGGTTATTCAAGAAGGCTTACGCAGATAGTTTCCCCTCCGAGATCCTGACGATGCTTAGCAACAGCACCAAGCACTCGAAGAAAATCTCCTTGGCCGAGCAAGACGCAGCACCCAAGGATTGCTCCTGTACAGAAACACCATCTACGCCCCCAACCACCCCGAACTCCAGCTGTTCCTCCTACAGGAATACCATGACAAGCCCTCAGGTCATCCAGGAAGAGCCAAGACCTTGGAACTCCTCAGCCGTACATACTACTGGCCAAAAATGAGAAGCACGGACCAATACGCCTTGAATCGCAACACCGCTTCCCGGTCCAAGGCCTCACGCACGAATGCCCTCGCAAGGTGTCCTACGACCTCCCTGTACCAAAAGGTCCCTGGTCCGATGTGTCAATGGATTTTGTCACTGGCCTCCCGGAAAGCAATGGGTATAACGCAATCCTTAGTTGTAGTGGATAGACTGACCAAGATGCGCACTTTATCCCGACCAGAAGCGTCGCCGTGATGTGGCAAGCCATGTACCTCGACAACGCCTGGAAACTCCACGGGCTACCTGAAACCATAGTCTCTGACCGTGGTACCCAGTTCACAGCAGAGTTCTGAAGTCACTATGCGGACGCCTTGAGATTGCCCCGGTTTTCCACAGCCTTCCACCCGCAGACGGATGGCCAAACGGAAAGAATCAATGCCGCATAACAATACCTCCGCAGATAATGCCCTGTACCAACAGGATGACTGGACTAGGTTCCTACCAATGGCAGTAGTTCGCGATTTAACAACCATGTTCTCGAAACCACTGTTGTCGCCATTCCGCGCTAATCCGGACGACACCCACGCATGACCTTTCAGCCCTGGCTACCAGAAGACCACGAACGGCGACTAAAACGGATGGCCCGAGATATGGCCAAGATACGTAGCCTACGCGACGATGTTCCGGTCCCAGAAGATCCAAGAAGACGCTGCAACGCAAACCGCACTCGCCCCCCGCCACGTTAGCTTGATTTACGGTTATCAACCAAGAACATCGGTACTGCCGACCATCCAAGAACCTGGATTAAGCGATCGCCCCATGCGATCAAGCTTTAACGGTTAGTCCCACGCCATGAGTTGGACCTCCCCGCCACGATGAAGGCAGACACCTGCCTTCCACGCTTCGCTGTCTTGCCTCGTAAAACCCCGCGCCGTCAGAACAACCTCCTCCTCCCTGGCCGAAGTCGGAGGAACAGGAGCGAGGTCGACGCAATCCTGACTCATGGAAGCTTATGACAGCTACACTTTTCTGCACACGCGCCACGACGACCCTCTCTGACAGACTCTCGAAAGATGCCTCTGAATTGGTCGCGACTTCCACCAATCGCACTCCACGCAAGCTCCAAGCTCAGCGCCCTTGAGGAGTTTGTTTCATATCAAGATCCATCTCGTTTCGCTCTATTCATCCAAGATGAATGATTTGAATTGCTACGGAGTGTCTTATTTACATTTAAGAGCGAAGTCAGATAGTTTGGGTGACGGCGAGAAAGACGATCTCGCAGACGTAAGAAGTGGACTCAAGATACCAAGAGAGCACTCGCTTCATGCATGCCATGATCTACGGACGAAGTGAACCATGAAAGACAACCGGTTCGATTCATTAACGAAGCGAACTACGAACAGAAGTCCTAACGACTATGTTCAAGTGAGCGAGGAAGGAACCATGGTAACGCCGAACAATATATATATTCCAACCAACAATAAAACTATAATAACCGTGAGAGTAACTAAAGACAAACAATAGAACACCCTAAAGAATGCGAAGGCGCTATAGAGTAAGAAAGCGAAAGAGAGACAAGGAGAGACAGCCCATATATATATTCATCGCCGGTAACCACCATTACTAACCCGCGCGACGGAAACCCATAGAACTCAAAGGAAACCTCGACATAAATGAATACCTGAGAACGTTTAATCGAAGGCCGACGCTTTTCCCGCAGCGTAAACCTAGTAACGTAACGCTGAAGTCTTGACGCTGTTATCGCCATGTAGTTTGCTTGCTTGACATGACAAGATTTGAGAACCCCTTCTACCAGGGATTTGCAGGGTCTTACTTGATGCGCTTCCCAGAGTAGGAGCTACGTTTATCGTCGACTTTTGAGGACCGGCTTGAGTGCTGATACCAAGTTTATCAAAACGCCGAGTCCCAAGAAAGATGCTGATATTGGCTTCGAGTTCATGTTTTGATCTTTTGGATTTTTGATCTTTGGAGGAGAGGCGGATTTGGTGGACTATATAAGATGAGAGCCAAGCCGACAAATTTCCCAAATCAATTCATCGCGAGGGCCTGGCCCTTTGTGAGAATAAAGCAAGTTAAACAGGGCCTACCAAGAGATTGCACGGATGGTAAGGACCTTCAAAGAAAAAGCAAAATTCATGGAGGTTGCCTGTCAGATATAGCTCAGATCGGCCCAAGAGGGCCCAAACATTTGTTTTAAGAACTTTGCCCTGGATGACATGATACAGATAAGGTTTAACGACGATTTTGCCTAAAGGCAAGAATATGACGTTGTTCTTCGGGGTTTCAGGTCCGGGCCAAATTTAGCCCAGACTCCCAATTTGTCCCGACTATCACGGCAGAAGCACGAAGACACATGCAAGCGTGAAGGAAAAGTTTAGTTGGGCTTTTTTGTCAAGAAAAGTTCTATGGGTTTCGCTCGGTTCTGGACAGGATTAATGAGTCACTCGCTTTAGAACGATCTCTTACGTGCTCTTCTATTAGATTCTATGGATGAGTAAGCGAAGGAAGTGGATATATATAGAGGCCTCGCCTCCTCCTGTATTAGTTCTCTTCCTTTCCTTTTCTCTTCACGCAACCTTCTTTGTCATTTAGCAATATTATTGTTTCATCTGGCATTTCCACTTAACCTGAACTACTTGCACCCCGTGAACTCATGGCCCCATAGTCCTCGAATACTAAAGGTATCGAACCTGCCCCTCGGTTCGCACTGTGAACTACTCTAGCCTCGGTCGTACCTTGCCTCGCCTAGAACACCCTCAGTGAAGATACTACATAAGCGCCTTAGATCCATCCATGATACTAAGGTTAAGGCCTCCAACGCCAACCTACACGACTCCACGATACCATAGGACCATAGACCACCATGTCGCAAAACCAGACTCTACTGATGAAGATACCTATGAAGAACCCTAGCAGACATCAACAATTTCCTGACAACCTTCCCTAACTTCGGCGTATCGCCAGGTCTCACACAGGCCCTCCACACCCTAATGATTCGGCACAAAGAAGTCTGAATGGTATGAAGGCGAACTAAAAGAAACCATAGCAGACGGGAGGATGCACGGGATCTTCGAGGAAGACATGGCCGACTAGACTCTGACCTGGAAGAGGCCAGAGAGGAGCTGACCACTACCAAGACAGCTCTCACCAGGCGCTAGAAGATCTCGCAGCAGCCCGGATCCCCGCCTCCTCAGAACCTGCAATCCCCTTCCAGAAATTCCTGCCGCCAGAACCGGTTCCTCACCGGTCGCAACCGTGCAAACACCCCCCATACAACCTCAGCCAAATCCGAAAAACTTCCAGACCCAGAGAAGTTCAAAGGCGGCAGGCGAGCCCTTCCCCTCTTCCAGCACCAACTCCGTCTCAAGCTAGTCAGCAATGCAGACCTGCAAGACCAACTGATCTATGCTATCTCACGATTAGAAGGGCCAGCGGCGGATCAATTCCTCCCCTACCTCACCCACACTGGCGTCAACCTCCCATCCATGGAGAGGTTCTTTGAAATTTTGGACACAGCATTTGGAGACCCAGACGGTGTGGGCACAGCCCGTCGCAACTTGGGGAGAATCCAACAAGGCAAGCGTCCCTTCTCAGAATACTTCGCTGAGTTCCAAAGATACGCAGCAGAGGCAGGCTATAACGGTTGGAAACATCGAGGCCCTGGAAACTGGGCTCAATGAGGAACTCAACCGGGCCATGGTCCATGAAGTAACCCCAGAAACGGTCGAAGAATTTGCCCGGGTGCTCCAACGCCTGGACAGCAAAACACAAAAGGTCAATGCCCGATACCGCGCCCCTGCCACAACCTCCCGCTTTACCCCCCGTTACTCTGTCCCTGCGGCACCCCCCAATCGAACCTTTGCTCCTGCTGCCCCAGCACCCCGTACCCCGGCCCCTGCGGCGCCGCGGGCCCCCCCTCCAGCGGGACACCCCTCACAAAGACCAGGAGGTGTCGCACCCATGGACCTCTCTGCAGGCCGCCGACACCCAGACCCCCGCGAACGAGATGCCCGCCGAGCCGAGGGCCGGTGTTACTATTGCGGTGGAGTGGGACATTTGGTAAAGGAATGCCCCCAAGCACCACCCCCTCGGAATGCCGCTCCCAGGATGAGAGGAGCATTGATTAGAACTAGGAATACGGAGCAGGAAGACTCCGAGGTGGAAGAAGAGACCTCCGGCGATGAGGCGTTAAAAGATTTATCCCTGGCTTGAGTGGCTCAGCCCGGGGATGTTTTAAGGAATTTCTAAACTTTCTGTTTCTGCATTTTCAGTTTTGGAGAAGGATATGGATGGGAATCAATTAGTCGTAACGTGTTCAATTTCTCGAAATAAAGATTCTTTTATCCCATCATATGCCTTCATTGAAACTGGAGCGTCGATTCACGGATTCATAGATAAATCCTTCGTAAGCTACCACAAATTAACTACTACCCCCCTCAAAATACCCCGACAAATCGACGTTATCGATGGTAGACCCATAGAATTAGGAAAGGTCACAGACCCCGTCACACTAAGCCTGGATATCCATGGGCACCAAGAACAACTCCCTCTTTTTGTAACCCAACTCGGGCACTATCCTATCGTAATGGGAATACCATGGATGCGAAGACACCAAGTTACCATTCGACCAGGCACCAATGAGTTATGCTTCGACTCCCCCATTTGCCTTAAACACTGCTGCCTCGAGAAAAAACCGGTTACAGTTAGAGGGATCTCCATAGAACCCCCCACCAAACCAATCACCCACATTTCAACTGTCAGCTTCAAAACATTAATCAAAGAGAAACAACGCAGAGGAATTCATCTCTACTCCACCACTCTGAAGGCACTAGACGACATCCTAGCAACAACAAAGGGCAACCCCCTCGACCTAGTACCACTTGATCACCAACAATTCCTACACCTACTCGACAAGAACAATGCGTCGGCACTCCCCCCTCACCGAACAAACTACGACCTCCCTATCAACCTACAAGAAGGCGAAACAGCACCATTCGGCCCCATGTATGGGATGACTAGGGAAGAACTTCAAGCGCTCTGAGACTATCTGGCGAATACTCGCTAAAGGAAGGATCCGCCACAGCGTCTCCCCAGCCGGTGCCCGGTACTCTTTGTCAAAAAGGCCGATGGATCATTACGTCTGTGTGTGGATTATCGAAGGCTAAATAAGGTAACAATCAAAACAGGCACTTACCACTGACAGAAACCTTCGGGTATGTCAAAGTAAATGTATTCGTGTTGACAACTCTGTGATGGATATCACCAACTCAGGATTAAAGAGGGGGACGAGTGGAAAACAGCCTTTCGGACACGGTATGGTCACTTTGAATATTTAGTCATGCCGTTTGGATTAACCAACGCACCTGGAGCCTTCCAACATTGGGTCAACGATATGCTAAGACCGTCACCTGAACCACTTCGCAACAGCATACCTGGATGACATCCTAATTTACTCCAACACCTTGGAAGAACATAAGGAACATGTCAACAAGGTGTTACAAATCCTGAGCGATAATCAGGTACACCTCAAGCCGGAGAAGTACGAATGGCGTCATGAAACAAAATACCTAGGATTTATCCTAACCCTGAAGGCACCAAGATGGATGAGGAGAAAGTCTCTACGATACGGAATTGGGGGACCCCAGGTTGCTTAAAAGACGTACAGGAATTCTTAGGCTTCGCAAATTTCTACAGACGCTTCATTCTAGGGTATTCAAGAGTGGTCTCCCCCCTGACAGCATTAACAAAAAAGAACGTTAGATGGGTATGGTCAGACAAGGCCGAAGCAGCGTTCCAAAAACTCAAGAAGGCATTTACAACAGCACCCATACTACGGCACTGGGACCCGGACAGACCAGCGATAGTAGAAACAGACGCTTCGGACTACGTATCGGGGGCCATCTTATCACAGCGGAACGACGAAGGAATACTGCACCCCGTCGCGTACTTCTCCAAGAAACACTCACCAGCCGAGTGTAATTATGAAATATACGATAAAGAACTACTGGCAATCATTCGGGCCTTTGAGGAATGGAGATACTTCTTGGAGTCGGCACAATACCCAATCAAGGTACTAACGGACCACCGCAACCTAGAATACTTCATGACGACCAAGATGCTCAACCGACGACAAGCACGTTGGTCAGAATTCCTATCCCGATTTGATTTTGTAATCCAGTACCGACCAGGGAAACAAGGGGGCAAGCCGGATGCACTTACCAGAAGGTCAGGTGACCTACCAAAGGAGGGGGATGAACGCCTAGCACATCAAAGTCAAACGATCTTACAGAAGAAAAATTTGGATTTTAAGCTAAGTTTGTTAGCGGGTTCTTTATCAAATGAACCCGCTGAAGGAATGCCCACTGTGAAGGAATTAATGGCCAAAGCTTACCAAATTGATAGCACGCCATCCAAGATCCTTGAGATGCTAAAAATGGGACTAAGCAGACAAAGCTAATCTCCCTCGCCGAATGCGCCGAAAACGATGAAGGGTTACTTCTATACCGTCGGAAAGTATACGTCGCCGAATATGAAGAACTCCAACTACAACTGCTTCAAGAACACCACGACAAACCATCGGCAGGACACCCTGGTAGAGCGAAAACCCTCGAACTGCTCAGTCGCGAGTATTACTGGCCCAACATGCGGAGATACACAGATCGCTATGTCATGAATTGCCACGTCTGCCGAAGAAGCAAGGCAAATCGAAGCTCACCCCAGGGAGTGCTCCGACCACTACAAGTCCCCAAGGCACCATGGACAGACATCTCAATGGACTTTGTCATAGGGCTACCAATAAGCAATGGGTATAATGCAATCCTCGTCGTTGTTGACCGCCTAACAAAAATGAGACACTTCATCCCCACCACAGAAGAAGCCAACGCTAGGATGTCGCCGGATGTACATAGAAAACATCTGGAAGCTACATGGGCTACCCACAACAATAGTCTCAGACCGCGGCACACAGTTCACGCCAGACTTTTGGAAGGCATTATGCGAACGACTGGAAATATCCCCACGTTCTTTCCATGCGGCCTTCCGCAGGACAGATGGTCAAACGGAGAGGATCAGCGCCGTAATGGAACAATACCTCCCGTAGCTATGTGGACTACCAGCGGGATAAGCTGGACAGATTACCTACTGGCGGTCGCAACAAATAATCGCGTCTCCGAATCAACCAACATGACACCGTTAAAACAAACTATGGACTGAACCCCAGAATGAATTTTGGCTCCTGCAGGCATGGAGTCACCACCAGCGAAGCCAACACCCTGCAAGAGATATGTCGCAAGTCTTGACTTTTTGAAAGCAGAAATGTTCGAGAAACTCAGAGAATTCAGGAGGAATCGTACATGCTCATGAGATTACGCTACATGACTGGAGACAAGGTATGGCTATCAACAAAGAATCTGATAACTAAGAGACCGTCGAAGAAGTTGGATTGAAACAAATTGGCACTTATCTTAATGCTCATGAGTAGTCGTGCCCATATTATCTTTTATGAGCTCCTCTCTACCTCAATGAAAGTCACCAGTCTTACGTCTCCTACTACTATCGCTTGACAGTGAGGACCCGGTACCCGGCCAAAGTCAACCTCCACCCCAGGTTGAGATTGAAGGAGGCAGGAATGGGAAGTAAAGCCTTGATCTTGGACTCCGCCGACGCCTTGGGAAACTGGAATACTTGATGCGATCTGTGGTACAGCGAACCGTCCTGGCAGCAGCAGAAGGCACCAGAACACTCACGAACTTCGTAAAGGGCTTACGATCGATCATGGCAAAAGCCTATCAGGGCTAGGCCTCAGAGGGGACCTAAGTATATATCGCGGCGTGTAGCGCGCGAAGGAAAAGGGTTTAGTTGGGTTTCCTTTTGTCGAAAGATTCTATGGGTTTCCGTTCGGTTCGGGATTACTGAGGGATTAATGAGTCACTCGGCTTTTGTAGCATCTCTTATGTTCTTCTATTAGATTCTATGGATGAGTAAGCGAAGGAAGTCTTTGGGATATAGATATAGAGGCCTCGCCTCCCTCCTGTATTAGTTCTCTTCTTTCCTTTTCTCTTCACGCATAACCTTCTTTGTCGTTTAGCAATATTATTGTTTCGGTACTCCGGTACTTCCACGAACTCGAACTACTTGCACCGGTGAACCATGAGCCCGTAGTCTCGAATACTAAAGGTATCGAACCCGCCCTCGGTTCGTACCCGTGAACTACTCTGGCACCGATGCGTGTCTTGGCTCACTCGCCTCTTAGAACACGTAAGACACTACGTAAGGGCCTTAGATCCATCCGTGATATTCTCTTCCATAACCTTCTTTGTCGTTTAGCAATACTACTGTTTGATCTTGATGCTTAGCGAACTCCGAACTACTTGCGGTGAGCCATGGGGGTACATACTCGAATACTAAAGGTATCGAGCCGTCCCTCGGTTCGTACCCGTGAACTACCTAGCCTCAGTCGTGTCTTGGCTCCTCGCCTCTTAGAACACGTGAATCTTACGTAAGGCCTTAGATCCATCCGTGATACTAAGGTTGCGTCTCCACACCAACCTTCGCGACTCTACGATATCATGGGAATAGACCACCATGTATAAACCAGACTCCCCCATGGACGAAGATACCCATGAAGCAACCTAGCAGACATCAACAATTTCACGACAACCTCACTAACTTGGTAGTATCGTCGGGCCCCACAGGCCTCCACCCCTAATGATTCGGGCACAAGAAGTCTGGAATGGTATGAAGGCGAACTAAAGGAAACCATCGCAGGCGGGGAGGATGCACGAAGGATCTTCGAAGAAGACATGGCCCGACTAGACTCTGACCTAGAAGAGGCCAGAGAGGAGCTGACCACTACCAAGACAGCTCTCACCAGGGCGCTAGAAGATCTCACAGCAGCTCGGATCCCCGCCCCTCAGGAACCTGCAATCCCCCCTCCAGAAAACCCCCGCCGCCAGAACCGGTTCCTCACCGGTCAAGTCTAAACCCCCTCATGCAACCTCAACCAAATCAAAACTTCCGCATCCAGAGAAGTTCAAAGGCGGCAGGCGAGCCTCACTCTTCCAGCACCAACTCCGTCTCAAGCTAGTCGGCAATGGGGACCGCTTCCCAGAACTACAAGACCAACTCATCTACGCCATTTCGCGACTAGAAGGGCCAGCAGCGGACCAATTCCTCCCCTACCTCACCCACACCGGCGTCAACCTTCCATCCATGGAAAGGTTCTTTGAAATCTTGGACCTTGGCGTTTGGAGACCCAGGCGTGTGGGCCCGTCGCAACAGGAGAATCCAACAAGGCAAGCGTCCTTCTCAGAATACTTTGCTGAGTTTCAGAGATCTGTGACGGCAGGCTTAATGGCTGGTAACATCGAGGCCTTGAAACCGGACTCAGCGAGGCTCAACAGAGTAGTGGTCATAATGCAGAGACTGTCGAAGAATTTGCCCGGGTGCTCCAACACCTGGACAGTAAAACACAAAAAGTCAATGCCCGCTACCGCGCTCCTGCCCCAACCTCCCGTTTCACCCCCCGTTACTCTGGCCCGTGGGGCCTCAACCGAACCTTGCCCCTCTGGCGCTCTGTCTGCCTTCTGCGGCTCCTCCTCAGCGGGACACCCCATAAAGCCAGGAGGTGTCGCGCCATGGACTCTCTGCGGGCCGCCGACACCCAGACCCCATGAGCGAGATCTTGCGCCGAGCCGAGCCAGTGTTACTATTGCGGTGGATTGGGACACTTAGTGAAAAGACTGCAGCACGGAATCCTGCTCCCAGGATGAGAGGGCGATGATTAGCTAAGGCCCAGGAATCTGAGCAGGAAGACTCGAGGGTGGAAGAAGAGACCTCCGGCGATGAGGCGTTAAAAGATTTATCCTGGCAGGTGGCTCAGCCGGGGATGTTTAAGGATTTTTCTAAACTTTTCTGTTTCTGCGTTTTCAGTTTTGGAGAAGGATATGGATGGGAATCAATTGAGTAAATGCGTGTTCAATTTCTCAAAATAAAGATTCTTTTATCCATCATATGCCCTCATTGATACTGGAGGCGTCCGGTTCTGGTTCATAGATAAATCGCCGTAGCGCAAATTAATTCTCATTAAAATACCCCGACAAATCGGCGTAATTGATGGTAGGACCCGTAGAATCAGGAAAGGTCGCGAGACACCGTCACACTAAGCCTGGACATTCATGGACACCAAGAACAACTTCCCCTTTTTGTAACTCAACTCGGGCACTATCCCATCGTAATGGGAATACCTTGGATGCGAAGGCACCAAGTCATCATTCGACTAGGCACCAACGAGCTATGCTTCGACTCCCCTATTTGCTTAAAACACTGCTGCCTCGAGAAAAAACCCGTTACAGCTAGTGGGATCTCCATAGAACCCCCCACCAAGCCAATCACCCACATTTCAACGGGTAGCTTTAAAACATTAATTAAAGAAAAACGACGCAGGGGGATTCAACTCTACTCTACCACCCTAAAAGCATTGGACGACATCTTGGCAACAACAAAAGGCAACCCTCTCGACCTAGTACCACTGGACCACCAACATTTCCTACATCTACTCGACAAAAATAATGCATCAGCACTACCTCCTCACAGGACAATGTACGACCTCCCTATCAACCTACAGGAAGGCGAAACAGCACCATTCGGCCACATGTATGGGATGACTAGGGAGGAGCTTCAAGCCCTACGAGATCACCTAGCCGAATACCTTGCCAAAGGAAGGATCCGCCACAGTGTCTCCCCAGCCGGTGCCCCAGTACTCTTTGTTAAAAAAGCCGATGGATCACTACGTCTGTGTGTGGATTACCGAAGATTAAACAAGGTGACGGTCAAGAACAGACACCCCCTACCATTGACTCCAGAAACCTTCGCGGGCATGTCATCGGCCAAGTACTTCACCAAACTGGACCTACTTGATGGTTATCACCAACTCAAAATCAAAGAGGGAGACGAATGGAAAACAGCTTTTCGGACACATTATGGCTATTTTGAGTATCTAGTTATGCCGTTTGGATTGACCAACGCTCCTGGGGCCTTCCAACATTGGGTCAACGATATGCTAAGACCTTACCTAGACTATTTCGCAACAGCATACCTGGACGACATACTAATCTACTCCAACACCCTGGCAGAACATAAGGAGCATGTCAACAAGGTACTACAAATCCTGAGCGATAACCAGGTACACCTCAAGCCAGAGAAGTGCGAATGGCATGTCCATGAAACAAAATACCTAGGATTTGTCCTAACCCCCGAAGGCACCAAAATGGACGAGGCGAAAGTTTCCACAATACGGGATTGGGGAACCCCAGGGTGTTTAAAGGACGTACAGGAGTTCTTAGGCTTCGCAAACTTCTACAGACGCTTCATTCTAGGGTATTCAAGAGTAGTCTCCCCCCTGACAGCATTGACCAAAAAGAACGTTAGATGGGTATGGTCAGACAAGGCCGAAGCAGCGTTCCAAAAACTCAAGAAGGCATTCACAACAGCACCGATACTACGGCACTGGGACCCGGACAGACCAGCGGTAGTAGAAACGGACGCTTCAGACTACGTATCGGGGGCCATCTTATCACAACGAGACGACGAAGGAATACTACACCCCATCGCCTACTTTTCCAAGAAACACTCACCAGCTGAATGTAATTATGAAATATACGATAAGGAACTACTGGCGATCATTCGGGCCTTTGAAGAATGGAGATACTTCCTGGAGTCGGCACAATACCCAATCAAGGTACTAATGGACCACCTATCACGGATGGATCTAAGGCCTTACGTAGGATCTTACGGAGTGTTCTGAGAGGCGAGAAGCCAAGGTACACGACCGAGGCCAGTGTAGTTCACGGGTACGAACCGAGGGACGGTTCGATACCTTTAGTATTCGAGGACTATGGGGGCCCCGCGGGTTCACCGGGGTGCAAGTGGTTCGGGGTTCGTGGAAGTACCGAGCATCAAACAAGAGTATTGCTAAACGACAAAGAAGGTTGCGTGAAGAGAAAAGGAAAGGAAGAGAACTAATACAGGTGGGAGGCGAGGCCTCTATATATATCCCAGCACTTCCTTCGCTTACTCATCCATAGAACCTGATAGAAGAACATAAGAGATGCGTTACAAAGCGAGTGACTCATTAATCCCTGTACCCCAGAACCGAACGGAAACCCATAGAATCTTTACAAACATATGGAAACCCACTAAACCCTTTTCCTTCACGCTTGCATGTGTCCTCGTGCTACGCCGTGATATATACTTAGGTCCCCCTCTGAGGCCTAGCTCCTGATAGGCTTAGGTTTTCGTGGGTACCTATCGTGGAAGTCTTTCACGAGTTCGGGGGAGTGTTCCAGGTCTTCTGGCGGCTGCCAGGATGGTTCGTCGTATCCGGTGTATCGTACCAAGTATTCCAGTTTTCCACGGCGTCGGCGGGAGTCCAAAACTGTATCTACTTCCCATTCTTGTTCTCCTTCGATCTCAACTGGGGGTGGGGGTGGTTGACTCTGACCGGGCACCGGTTCTTCAGCTGCTGGTGATAGTAGTGAGACGTGAAAGACTGGGTGTACTTTCATTGAAGCGGGGAGGTTGAGTTCATAGGCATAGGGACTGACTACTCTCGATATGGCGTAGGGGTCAATTTGCTTCCAATCCAACTTCTTTGACGGTCTCTTAGTTAATAGGTTCCTTGTCGATAGCCATACCTTGTCTCCAGTCATGTAGCGTGGTGCCGGGACCCTGTGGGCGTTGGCCGATTCCTCCTGAATCCTCTGAGCTCGGAACATTTCCGCTTTCAAGAAGTCAAAGACTTGCGACATATCTCTTGCTAGGGAGTTGGCTTGGTCTTCGTTGGTGGTAACTCCATGCCGTAGGAGGCCGAAATTCATTCGGGGGTTCAGTCCATAGTTCGCTTGAAATGGTGACATATTGGTTGATTCGGAAACGTGGTTATTCCTTGCGAATTCGGCCAAGGGTAGGTACTCTGTTCAATTATCCTGTTGGTAGTCCACGTAGCCACGGAGGTATTGTTCCATGATGGCGTTGATCCTTTCCGTTTGCCCATCTGTTTGAGGGTGAAAGGCTGTGGAGTATCGTGAGGATATTTCCAGTCGTTCGCATAATGCCTTCCAAAAGTCTGACGTGAACTGTGTGCCGCGGTCTGAGACTATTGTTGTGGGTAACCCGTGTAGCTTCCAGATGTTTTCAATGTACATGCGAGCGACATCCCTAGCATTGGCTTCTTCTGTGGTGGGGATGAAGTGTCTCATTTTTGTTAGGCGGTCAACAACGACGAGGATTGCATTATACCCATTGCTTTCATTGGTAGCCCTGTGACAAAAGCGCCATCGAGATGTCTGTCCATGGTGCCTTGGGACTTGTAGTGGTCGGAGCACTCGCAGGGTGAGCTTCGATTTCGCTAACTTCGGCAGAGGTGGCAATTCATGACGAGCGATCTGTGTACTGCGCATGTTGGGCCAAGAATACTTCGCGACTGAGCAGTTCGAGGTTTTCGCTCTGGGGTGTCCTGCCGATGGTTTGTCGTCGTGTTCTTGAAGCAGTTGTAGTTGGAGTTCTTCATATTTGGGGACGTATACTTTCCGACGGTATAGAAGTAACCCTTCATCGTTTTCGGCGCATTCGGCGAGGGAGATTAGCTTTGTCTGCTTAGTTCCGTTTCTGAGCATCTCAAGGATCTTGGATGGCGTGCTATCCATTTGGTAAGCTTTGGTCATTAATTCCTTCACGGTAGGCATTCCTTCAGCGGGTTCATTTGATAAAGAACCCGCTAACAAACTTAGCTTAAAATCCAAATTTTTTTTCTTCAAGATCGTTTGACTTTGGTGTGCTAGGCGTTCATCCACCTCCTTTGGTAGGTCACCTGACCTTCTAGAAGTCATCTGGCTTGCCCCCTTGTTTTCCTGGTCGGTACTGGATTACAAAATCAAATCGGGATAAGAATTCCGACCAACGTCCTTGTCGTCGGTTGAGCATCTTGGTTGTCATGAAGTATTCCAGGTTGCGGTGGTATCACGGCGTAGCACGAGAACACATGCAAGCGTGAAGGAAAAGGGTTTAGTGGGTTTCCATATGTTTGTAAAGATTCTATGGGTTTCCGTTCGGTTCTGGGGTACAGGGATTAATGAGTCACTCGCTTTGTAACGCATCTCTTATGTTCTTCTATCTGATTCTATGGATGAGTAAGCGAAGGAAGTGCTGGGATATATATATAGAGGCCTCGCCTCCCTCCTGTATTAGTTTCTCTTCCTTTCCTTTTCTCTTCACGCAACCTTTCATTATTTAGCAATACTACTGTTTCGGTACTTCGGTACTTTCCACGAACTCCGAACTACTTGCACCCCGGTGAACATAGGCCCCCATAGCCCTCGAATACTAAAGGTATCGAACCCGTCCCTCGGTTCGTACCCGTGAACTACCCTAGCCTCGGTCGTGTACCTTGGCTCCTCGCCTCTTAGAACACCCCGTAAGATACTACATAAGGCCTTAGATCCATCCGTGATACGGACCTTCATTTAACGAAGCTTCCCGTGGGAGATGATAGGGATATTCACACTATGAGAACGGAGAGTTCGAGAATTGTGTATATTGAAAGAAAGATCTAATTAACTATAAAAATCAAATCTAAAGTATCATGGGAGGTGCTGAGAACCCGTTTGGCTAACATACTACTAGAAAAGGCACCGATTTGGCCCAACGGACCCTTTTCATTATAACAACCACCTCCCCCCGCCGTGTTTTTCCTCGACTGAGATTCGTCCTGAGCTCCTGGAATGCGTAGATTAGCTTCAACGACTCCACCATGTATGCGAATTCACGCCGTTCCACTGAATCGTGTGCGGGTAGTCGGGGGCGGTCAAGTAGAAACCCTCTTCAAGTCCGAGTCTGGCCACCCAGCAAGCTCGTGCCCCGAGAGTCGGCAATGGCAGGCAGCGACCTTCCGGCCGATGATTTCAATCCCGCACCTCTCCTCCCGGCCTGACTGCTTTGTGGCATGGGGAGACAGCTTTTCGAACGGGGTCATCCCATCCCCCCGGCGGCAACACCAAAGGTGTTTCGTGATCCGTCAGTTCGCGTCTCGTGGCTGCAGTCCACATAACTGAAATCGCATGGGCTAAACGAGTATAAAAGAATATGTACTCGCCTTCATATGAGATCAGTGCGGTTGCAAGGTCCTGCTCCTGCTGGCCATGAATCCTGTAAAGTCAGGAATAGTGCAAGGGCGATGTGGTGTGTAAAGATGTAGGAAGGGAATTAGACCCTCTTTCTACTCCTGTGGCAGTTTTGACGTCGGGCCCTCTTGACACCTTGGCACCTTGGCACCTTGGCACCTTGATATCTCGAGAGGTTTGGCCCACAGCTGCTGACTCAGAAATGTCGTCAGAACCTTCAGATCGTTTCCGTGAATACCGCCGCAATATAAGGTGGCAGCTTTAACGCCTTTGATGCCCACGCTTCATGTCCACGATATCAACCATGTCGTCTACTTTCTGCCCATACTGCGCGTGTTTGTACCGTCGGGCCGGTAATCTTGCACACCACATTGCCGCCGCGCATGCAAACGACAAATCCCCACAGGAGGTGGGGGATGGAATTGAGCAGAGTAGTCAGGTGGGAATCGCGGGCCCAAGTGTGCTTACTACTATACTGGACGACTCGGACGTGGCGAGGACTTCAGATTCCGAAGACGACTATCTGAACGAATCCGATTTCGATGATTCCGATGATGATCTGGACAACCAGGATGAGGGCGAGCGTGACGAAGAGGAAGAATATCTGCCTAATAGTGGAGCGCCTTTGGGATGTACTCCAGACTATAACGACCATTTCAAGGACAACTGGAATGCTTGGGCGCCATTCAAGGACGCCGCGGAATGGAGACTGGCAAGGTTTCTTATCAATCACAAGCTAACTTCTACCGCAATCGACGCGTATTTCAACATCCCAGGACCACAGCATCGGTTTTCCAATCAACAAGACACGCCCAGCTACCAGAAGATGCCCGAGTCCCCGCCGAGCTTCCAGTATGGGACAGTCAGCGAAGGGGACGGCAGGACCACCGAATTCTTCTACAGAAACCCAATCCAATGTGCAAGATATCTTTTGGCCCAACGGTGCTACGCCCAGGTTATGGTCTACCAGCCGGTGAAACGTTATAACCCCGAGGGCTTCCAGCTTTATACTGAGATGCACACGGCTGAGTGGTGGTGGGGAATGCAAGAGAGACTTCCGTCCGGGGCAACACTGGTTCCCATAATATGCAGCTCGGATGTGACCCACCTGACCAACTTCTCTGGAGACAAGAAATGCTGGCCCATATACATGACCATCGGCAACATCCTTGGGAAGGTCAGAGCCAGAACCTCGGACAAGGCGCATCTCTTGCTTGCCTTACTTCCAGTACCACCCAAAGTCGTAAGAGATGCGGCATCAAAGCAGAAACTACGAGACTGGGTGGCCGAAGCCCTGACGACTGTGATAGCAATCATTCTCGAGCCTCTGACCAACTTCAATAGGGATGCAGGTCTTCCGATGGACTGCTCCAACGGCTACCGAAGGCAGTGCTGGCCCGTACTTGCGGCGTGGCTGGCAGACCATATGGAAAACTGCAACCTTCACAATACAAAACCAATGTATGCCCGAAGAAGTCGGGACAGGTTAGGGGGGTATGAGGCGGAGCCAACCAGGATTTACAGGCGAAACCAGGACGAATATCGGAGGATGTACCGTCAGTATGCTGCGATAAAAGCTATAGAGCGGCCGAGCAGGGACCAGAAGAGAGAATTGATGACACTCGCACAATGGTTCGATGCCCGGGGCTTGAAACCTCGGTATAGTCCATTTTGGGACCTGCCGTACATCCAATCATTCCAGCTTCACAAACCGGTTATGCTTCACATAGTATATCTAGGCATCCTGAAGCATTTGATGGAATGGCTAGAGGACTTCTTGAAGGACCATGGTCGATTGAACGAATTCAACCTCATATGGATGCATATGCCCCCATATCCTGGATTCGCACCCCCGACAAAACCCTATCAAGCCGTCAATCAGTGGCAAGGAAAGGAAATGAGGAACTTCCAAAAGATAGTCCTGCCTGCCCTAGCTTCTGCACTAAGAAATCCCTCGCCCGGGCAGGTTCAGCCATTCAAATAGGCACTCAAGTGCGTTAGGGCCCTCGTCAACTGGTCCCTCATGGCCCAATATCAATCTCACGACGTACTGACGGTAGATATGATGGATGAGTACCTTTTGGATTTCCACCGAACGAAAGAAGTCTTCAGGAAGTATCGAGCGAGCAGAGAGACCGACAGGCTCGCTGCAGAGCGCCGGAGAGAGTTCAGGGAGGAATTCGATGCCGAGTTGGAAGGGCAGGATGAGTCGTCAGTTCGAAGGAGGAAAACCATTGCGGACCAGCGCATGAGGATAGAGTTAGAAATCGAAGCAATACTGCGGTCAGAGTCAAACTTCAACTTTCCAAAGATGCATCTCCTCTCTCACTTCAACGAGCATATACGGGAATATGGCGTCATCGGTATATACTCGACGGAGACCTGCGAATCTGCCCATTGGGACCAGATCAAAATGTCCTATCAATGGAGCAATTGCATCGAGCCAACGATGCAGATATTGAGGACATTCAACCGGGATTATACCTTCGCCATGCATGAGCTTAATCTTCGTCAGATAGTCAAAGAAGGACTTGCGGACGAAGAACTCATCGGAAATCTAGGACTCTTCCCGTCCTTCATGAGGAATCACATCCAGCAAGCGAGAAGGGACCTCCAGGGCCTCGGCGAAGGTGGAGAACTTCGGCTGCAGCTTGTGCAGGGAGTGACCCTGACCCCTATCATTGGATCAGATGAAGAGAGAGCAGGCCCTGAAAGGAGGTCAGTCAAGGGCAAACCAGAGGTCAGCGTGGTAGAGAAGGTCAGTATTCCAGGAGCAAGCAAAGGACTCGACTTTTACATTGGCCGCTACTTGGTTAGGCAGTGTATCCTCAGGCCCGGCGAAGTCCCGTTGGATATTAAAGGCTGGAAAGTACAATCTTACAAGCAACTAAACGTCCCTGTCCTTATGCATGGAGAAGGGGACGCGAGGACGATGCACTTGCTCCGGGCAACAGGGTCCTTAGAGTATAGAAACCAGGGACAAAGGAACGATTGGGTATGGTTTCAGCAGGGACCACGGACTATAGGAGATCATCTACAAGGGAGATACCCGGCGAAGTTGTTGAAGATCTTAAAAGTCTTTGACCCGGCAAGGAGACGTCCCAGGCTCATGGCGATAATAAGACCTCTAAAACCGGATGGGAACGGAAAGCCCCACGCGGACCACGGCCTTATCAGGGTTTCATCTACGGTCAGCTCGAGCAACGACATTCAAGAAGTAAGCATAAAGAGTATCATTAGGCCCATCTAGTCTCGGAAGCAGATTCCTACTTAACACTAGATGGTACATAAACAACACAATCGACTTGACTACCTATGGATCTATATACTAGTTTGGAGAAATATGGTAGGGTCTACGCTACGAACGATTACATCCATCTCACTGACTGACAGACTGAATTTGGAGTAGGCACAACCGAAAGTATCATTTTTTGGGGGGGCGGAGGAACTGGAAGACCATATATATTATTATTGAATCTAAAAGCGTAGTTAGGGCATGGGACTTCAAGGGCACAGGGACTATCACGGATGGATCTAAGGCCTTACGTAGTGTCTTACGGGGTGGTGTTGATAGGCGAGGAGCCAAGGTACACGACCGAGGCTAGAGTAGTTCACGGGTACGAACCGAGGAACGGGTTCGATACCTTTAGTATTCGAGACTATGGGTTTACCGTGCAAGTAGCGGAGTTCGTGGAAGCACCGAGTACCAAACAGTAGTATTGCTAAATGACAAAGAAGGTTGCGTGAAGAAAAGGAAAGGAAGAGAACTAATACAGGAGTGAGAGGCGAGGCTCTATATATATCCCAAAGACTTCTTCGCTTACTCATCCATAGAATCTAATAGAAGAACATAAGAGATGCGTTACAAAGCGAGTGACTCATTAATCCCTGTAATCCCAGAACCGAACTGAAACCCATAGAACCTTTCTGACAAAAGGAAACCCAACTAAACCCTTTTCCTTCACGCTTGCATATGCCTTCGTGCTACGCCGTGATAGGGACCTCAATATAAGCCATGGGCAAATAAACTTCGTGAACCAAGTGATATGTCAAAATGTCAAAACGCCAGCACGTCAGGAGACCAGGACGTCAGGAGGCCAGGACGTCAGGAGGTCAGGACGTCAGAACGTCAGGGCGGTGAGGGCGGTCAGGGTGACCAGGACGTCAGGGCGAGCAGAGGGTCAGGACGGTCAGGACGATCAAAACGGTCAGCCGGGCCGGGACCAAGGGATGAGGAAACGAGGTCGGGATGAGGTCGAGACGAGGCAAAATGAACCAGGGACGAGATCTGCAAGTTGGGACGTCCCAAATGCTCCAAATGCAGCGAGACGAACAAATCTCGTTGAACGAGACCCGGCTCGTTTGGGCGCTAACCTTTTTTTGCTGATGGTGTTGACGTTAGTACAAACCAATAAATGAATTCAATATCTTGGGTAACTTCGGAGTTTAGGGTTCAAAATGAGAGTAAGGAAGTCCTCTCAACTGCGCGGATTCGGGGAACAGTACTCTTGACGAGAATGTAATTAAGTATCAGAACAAAGCATGATATTTCCTAAAGGGCAAAGAAGGTTGCGTGGAGAGAAAAGGAAAAATAGAGAGACTAGTCCAGGCGGGAAGCGAGGTCTCTATATATATCCCAGTATTTCCTTCGCTTACTCATTTATAGAACTTGATAGAAAGAACATAGGAGATACATTGTAAAGCGAATGGCTCAATAATCTCTGTGAACCTAAAACTGAATGGAAACCCAACTAAATTCTTTTCCTTCACGCTTGCATACGATATCACACTATGTCATAATAGTTGAGCTGAAGAGTATTGCGTATTCAAGGGTTTCATCCTCGAGGCCGTATTGGTTGCATGTTGTTTCATTGTTAATGTTGATCCATGATTTGTATGCATGCAGGTAGTTCTTCCTAGTCCTCATCGGGTGGATGCGGGAAGCGATGAATTTATGCAGTTTTGTGAAGTATGAGGGGGGGGGGGTGGTGACTGCATAGGGGGTAGTAGTCTGGTAGTGGGTAGTGTATTTGCTAGTTTATGAACAGTTGTTGTTTTGCCATCCTGGCCATTTTTTCAGGCGGGATGTTATCCTTGATAAGTGGGAGTATGAGTGAGCATAGGAATTCGATAGGGAGGTGGGCGACCCCTTTGGTTGCCATCGAGTTCCATATCTTCCACACTATGTGTATGGATAGCTTATTTTTTATATCATCGACCACCAGCTCGAGCCAGCTTACAAGCCGGCTCATGGACCACACTAGTTACCCCAATTTAAGTATTGAATGCGCATGGGATGTCATTCGACGATACACCCAACCTGATTGACGCTAACAAGTTTCATAAACAGTATTACCATTAATTACACAATGCTGATCACGAGAGCGCTCTATATGGCTACTACTGAGGTAAAGTAGGCTTCTTCCGATTCCGAGAAACGCCAATATTTCCCAAGACTAGTAGTAAGCCTAGGCTAATAATCTCGCACCATATGTTTACCTGCTCACGATAGTAAATACTTGGAGCTATAAAATAAATCAGATTTCATTTTCTTCTCGATCTACTCCGGCTTTTTCCGTGGATTCGATATCTGACAGCGTTCCACTACGTCCTCCCAATTGCATTGATAAGCCTCTTCCAAAAACGTTGCGGTCTAGTCTAGTCTTTCGGATTCTCGGTATAATGGGATACGGGATTGTAGTCATAATAAGTCTTAGGACAGCATCTTAGCCGACGAGACTAATAATACATGAGACTATTTGGGCGGGCTCTTGAGGATACCTGACGTTCATCCTGAAGTCTGATACTAAACAACTAGTTCCTGGCAGCCTTGGGGGGAAGTTTCAGAGAGGAGTCATACAAAGTATGAAGCCCCGAGAGAAAGTTTAATCTGGGAAACAAGATTCTCTATCTCATGAGTGATGGGATACCAGGGCATATCGAGCTTTCTCGTAAAGTTGTAGAATTGGGTACCGTAGGCGGCGGAAGATGGAAGGTGGGATAGTGATGTGGGTGGTAGTTTGAATCATGCATTTCATGTGGGGTTGGTGGTATCTGTGAGTGTTTGAACATCGACATCGCGAGAAAGTCTGGGTGTGGGGTGAAATCTATGGGAGACTCCATTCATGTACCTCTATGTATGTAGTGTATAGAAGATTTTAAATATTTCTCATACTTATTCACACCGGAGGAATGAAGTCTCAATGGAATGATTGTTATCGTTTGTCCCGAAGATTTCGTCATGACAAAATCTCGTAGCTTCATAGGGTCTGAACACAACCGCTATTGCATGCCATACAAAAATGCAGTCTTGGCGATTTTTTTGTGGGTATAAGATATTAGTCCTGTTCAAAAAATGCTATGAAATTGCGAGTACTGACCCGGTTCATAAAATAGTCTAAGCTTCTTCATGAGATCGCACTCGGTGTATCTAACACCATCATTTCAAAGTCGAAGGCGCCGAAAATCGGTTTGACCCGTGGTTTAATTAACGGCAAACTTTACCTTCCGCCTTTGCTGTGTTTGAACATGTACAGGCCTCTGGATATATCCTGTGTACATTAGTAGTCGTGGCTAACATACTTTACCGCCCGGGCTGATATTTTTTTAGGATAAATCTCAGCCTTAGTCAAATCATAGTCTAATGGAGGCCTTATAAATGCTTTTCAGTAGAATTTAATTATGATTTGAGGTCTATATAAGGGGAAAAAGAGTCCCAAATGAAGACTTTTATTTCTTTCAGGCCTTCATTAGACTATGATTTGACTAAGCCATTTTTGCAGCTGAAAGAGGACTGAAAAAAATATCCGTTCTGGCGGTAATGTAATAGCTTACAAAATACTATGATTAAACTATGTTTGTGAGGGTCAAAATCAGGCTGCTGAAGCCCTCGAACTCTATACTTCTACTGATCTAAAATATCTATCCATGGCCCTTATCGAGCAAAGCTATTAGACTGACTAAAAATCAAGCAATTAAGTCTCCATTTATTTGGAATTAGTAGAGGAAGAGGTGGCTAAATATTCTGGGGATTCTGCAACAACGACGGAAGGGACAATTGGGTGCCGGTTCATCTCCACGTACTGGCCTACATCGGCTTCTGTTGACTGCCAGGGATATATCTCTTGCTAGTAAAGAATATGAAGAGGGAGAGGGGACGCTTCCTGACCCCGCTTTTTCTGTTGTTCTATCAATCGCCAGCCCTTGTTTCGAACTCTACCTCAAAAGGTAACGTGATTTTATTAGCCAATATACGCAAAAGCTTGATGAATCTGTGCCCTCAGAGCTTGAGTGACTATTGCTTTCAGACCAATATTCCGAAAACACTAACGAGAACCTCATGGTTGGTTATTATTATTATTTCTTTTTTCCTAATTCCTTATGTGCATAACCTCATCCGCACAATGCATATAGATCATTACCGGCAAACCTATGATGGCATATTTAACTTAACAAAAAAAAGAAACAAAAGGAAAGTTTACCAGTTCTCTATGCATAGATATGTACGTACGTTGAAGCCAAAACATAAAGGAAATAACGCTCTAATAAACAGAATTTTATAAGCAATCCATCCCGCTATGCGTCTACTAGGTACAGATAGGCACGAGCAAAATATTTTCAACCGTACCCGGAGCGTAGAAAGAATTTTATTCAGCTTAAAGTTATAGGCCCAATGTCCGAAGACGACTTTCATGCCTTTCCGCCTTCCTCTGGCGTCTCTTCCGGGGGAGCGAGCACCTGCTCCTTCTCCAGCAATTCCGCAAGCTCGCCAGACTGATGCATGGAGACAAGAATATCGCAACCCCCGATAAATTCCTTGTTTACATACAGCTGAGGGATTGTGGGCCAGTTGGAGTATTCTTTGATGCCTATCAACCACCCAAAAGATTAATCCCCAACCATTACTGGAGGGGTAGATGAGAGAACGGAGACAAACCCTGCCTAACTTCATCATTTTCTAAAACATTGACTGCAGCAAACTTTGTCGGGTCAACTCCCTGCAGCCCGAGGATCTGCACAGATGCACGCGAGAATCCGCATTGCGGCATCTCCGGGGTACCCTTCATGAAGAGGACCACGGGAGCAGTTTGTAACACTCCATCGATAGTCTTGCGCGTTTCGTCCGAAAGGCGACGGACCTGTTGAAATTGCAGTCTCTGGAGAGGATACGATGTCCGAAGTACTCGAGCGGTAGTCTATGGCAATTATTCATTGAATGATCTCAAGAAGACAATTTTGGGATTGTAGTGAAAGCATACCTGCCTGAATAAGGGAGATGTGAATAGAGACGCCATGATATTGTGCGATGCTACTCTGTCCTGATTCCAAATGGTTCAGCGGTGGTTGGTTGGGGTTATCCGAGATGATGTCGTTTGGAATGATTTGCGCCTCAAGATAAGATTTACACCGGCGCCACAATTTGGTGGTTTTCTCGGATAATTGTTTCTCCACACCCGTGATTATTGTTACACACAGTGCCAAACTCGCCATATTCTGGACCTTGTGTCAGACCCAGTGCTGTATCGCCACTCACAACAACTGCAACCTAACGAACGGACAACACCAAGCACTCAACAATAATTCCATAATACAGAGGCATATAATAGTGAGAGATCAAAACCAAAATATCCAAGTTTGATAAAACAAATTCTAATAAGACTACAGGTCTAATCCATATCTGTAACAAAGATGTTCACAAATCCCCCCCCCCAACCTCTACTGGAGTGAGTCCTTGACCGCTACCTCCCATCCCATTTCTGTTATTGGGAGTGCCGATGCCACCTAGGCCTTTGGTGTCGCCCGCCCTGTCCCATCTGTTAGGCTACTATGTCCTGGTTGTTCGAAACAGTGGGTGAAATCTCTCACATGCATAAACCTGCGAACATTATGGCACATCTAAGTATTCTAGGGACTGTAGCTGCTTACCCGGACGTATTTACCCCAAATTTCAGGCGCTAATGCATGAGAAAGATTTCACCCACTGTTTCGAACACCCAGGACATAGCTAAAATGAATAATAAAAAGTACTACTCCAATACGTCAAAAATGCATATATGTCACTCAACACTGGAAACTGACGTAAATGTCTTTTTGAGGTGACAATGGATTATGAAGTGAACACAAGTCTTATAACAGTCCGAGGTGTATTTAACCGAAAAGGGTACGGAGGGAGAATTGCCAGAAAATATTAATTATCTAATATTTGTTTGATAAAACTAATAGACATCAACAAACACAGGTTGGCACCTAGACGAGCAAGGTCTCGTTTAACGAATTTTTTTTTTCGTTTATTGGTACCTGGAGCCATTTGGGCACGTTTGTACTGAGGGTTCACAGTTAGTCTGAAGAACTCGGATTGATTCGTGGAAGGGGTACATGAGGCTTTATACGGGAGCGCTGATGTGGCAACCAATGAGTATTTGCAGTAGGGTGCCATTAGGCTAGGAAATTTGTATGGGGGGAAAAAGTCTGAAGTACTCTCAGCTTCATTCCGGCCACGAACACCTGTTTAATATAGTGTTCTACATCCTTCAATACCAATATAATTGCCAGTCTACAAGGCATATTTCTAATCAAAGAGTCTAAATTATCTATCTCAAATCCATTTTAGTAGCTTCTTCAAAATATTCAAATTCCATATCAATCAAAAAGTTTGTTCTAGTTCTGTCTCCACCACCCCTTATGGGATTATTTTGATAAATTACCTTTGTTGGCTATTTTTGAAACTCCATAAAGTATTTAGAGAATAGTCGTTGTTGTTTCATATCTTTAAAGATATGGTGAGTAATATCAACTGTATCAGAGTCCTAAAAGTATTAGTTAGGATCTCTAACAGACGTTGTGGCAACTAGACAGGAGGAGCGACCCGGTGTACGCTTCGTAAGAAATCAAAAACACAAGAACGGACTTGATGCCGTCGAAGATTGGAAATACTAGGAACTAGGGGGTCCGGCTGAGTACTGGCGGGAATAGAAACCCAATCGTTTAAATATATTCAAATAAAACTAACCAGCGAAAAGAAGACGTTGCGTGAAGAAGAAAGGAAAGAGAGAAAGGGAGTACACCAGCGATTATATATATAGAAGAACTTTTACGCAACTGAACCCCGAAGAAACCCATAAAACCCCACCGATTTATCATCACACCACTATGAATAGAAAATACAGGGAAGAGAGAAAATATACAAGGAAGAAACCATGCCGCAGCGACACCTCATATGACCGAAATCCAGATAAGAAATCCTAACGATACGTTACTCATACAACCCTGCTTCGCAACTGCTTTCTTAGTAGCGGCAAGGGTCTAGACCCAACGTACCGGTATCGGTCCATGATAAGACTACGTAAAATGTTTTCATGTATATAAGTTTAAATTCATTTTGTGTTCAGTAAGTAACTAATTGATCCACCATCAAGCCTATCAAATAAAATATTGTGTAGGTTAATTTTTATTGTAATATTGGATATCTATCTGCATTCTTTCAAGAAGATTGCATTAGAATTGTCTTTGAAACAGCAAGAGGCCTTCAAATTTATAGCCACCATAGTATCTCTCAAGATTGGGAAACTTTTGTCTAACGGACGACGTCGTGACTAGACAGGAGGAGCGACTCGGAATACGTTTCGTGGGACTTGGTGGACAAAGGGACGGGCTTGGTACCATCGGAGGTTCGAGATACTAGGGACTGGAGGGTCGGGCTGACTACCGACGAGGGAGAAAAACCAAAGCGTCAAGTATATTCAAACTTCTAACTAACTAGCGAAAAGAAGACGTTGCGTGAAGAAGAAAGGAAATAGGAAAATGCGAAATAGCGACGACTATATATACTGAAGGCCCTTCACGCAACCGAGCGAAGAAACCCATAGAAACCCTACGGGTTTGTCACCACACCACATCGAAGAGAATTCTAAAAAGAGAAAAATATACAAGGAAGAAACTGTGCCGCGATAACGACTAGTGCAACCGAAACCCAACTAGGAAATCCCGAGGATACATTTACTCATACAACCCTGCTTCGCAACCGCCTGCTTGGTAATGGAACGGGCCTAGGCCTTTGCCGGTGATGGTCCGTGATAGTAGCTCCCTCTCTAGACTCGAGCTCCGCGAGAGTTCTGGTAAGGCTCGGCTTGGTGGGATAGAGACAGTGGAAGCGTGTCAGGAGGATTGGGGAGTTGGAGATGTTCTCAAACGGTTCCCACGTCGGGGCGTCGTAGCCTTTCCATCGCACCAGGTATTGGAGGTTCCCATAGCATAGTCGTGAATCAAGGATTTCCTCGACCTCCCATTCTTCTTCGCCTTCGACAACAACCGGGGGTGCCGGGGGGTGGTATATGACCAGGAAGAGGGTCAACGGCACAGGACTCAAGCTTGGACGTATGAAAAACTGGGTGAATCTTCATGGAAGCAGGAAGGTCGAGTTCGTATGCGTAAGGGCTAATAACCTTTTTGATCTTAAACCTGCCGAGGTGCTTCCAATCAAGCTTCTTGGAGGGCCGAGTAGTCTGGATGTTTTTTGCGTTTAGCCATACTTCGTCACCTACTCTGTAAGATGGTGAAGGGAGACGGTGTCGGTTCGCGTTCTCCCTTTGACGAGCCTGAGCGTATTCCATCTCGGCTTTGAGGGCATCGTGAAGCTCCGCGAGGCGAGTGGCCAGTGCATTCGTGTCCTGTGGTTGTCCCAAATATGGCGGTAATGCCAGTGTTTCAGTGAATCGAGGGTTGTAGCCATAGTTAGCCGCGAAGGGGGATACCTGGGTGGTTTCTGATACCGCGTTATTGGCGGTGAACTCGGCAATAGGTAGCCAGTCGGCCCAGTCATCCTGTTGGTAGGAAACGTAGTTCCGGAGGTATTGTTCTATGACTGCGTTTGCCCGTTCCGTCTGTCTATCCGTTTCGGGGTGGAAGGCTGATGATATGGGCGCGGTGATCTTGAGTTGTTTGCATAGGGATTTTCAGAAATGGGATGTGAACTGGGTACCACGATCCGAGACTATACTGACAGGGAGCCCATGTAACTTCCATACGTTATTGATAAACAGACGGGCAAGTTGCTCCGCTCCTGTAGTGGTGTTGCAGGCGATGTAGTATTTCATCTTGGATAGACGATCCACAACCACCAAGATGGCATCCTTACCACGACTTAGGGGCAAACCTGTAACAAAATCCATCAGGAGCTTTTGAGGAGAGGAGCGGTCATAGTAATCTCGGGGCATGATGGCCTTTGTCTTGCTTCGACTACAGGTGTGACAGTTTAACGATCTGTTGACTGTCGCCGTGATCTTGGGGCCAGTAGTAGGCACGGGAGAGGAGTTCGAAAGTCTTGGCTTTGCCTGTATGTCCAGCTGCCGGGGCATCATGGTGTTCTCGGAGGAGATGGAGTTGGAGTTCCTGGTCGTCAGGGACATAGAGTTTACCCCTATACGTTAACAAACCTCGACGGGTGGAACATTCGACTAGCGTTATTTCTCGGGATTGTGTGTCGCTGCGTCGGAGGGCTTCTATTATCTTGTTTGGGACAGTATCTTGAGTATAAGCTATGTCAAATAATCTTTTAAGGGGGGTCGCATCTTCGGCGGCTTCATTTGACGAAGAAGCCGCGAACAAACTTAGCTTATGATCAATGTTTTGACTCTTCAAAACCACTTGACTCTGATGCAACAGGCGTTCATCCTCTCCTTAGGCAGATCTCCTGATCTCCTAGTCAATGCATCAGGTTTACCTCCCTGCTTCCCGGGCCGGTATGTGATTTTATAGTTGAAGCGTGATAGGAACTCGGACCAACGGGCCTGACGGTGGTTTAGATTCCTCTTGGTCATGAAATATTCCAGATTTCGATGGTCGCTTAGGACTTCTATTGGTTCCGCTACCGATTGTAGTTCTGATCTCCATTCATCGAAGTATCGGACTACCGCAAGGAGTTCCTTATCATAAATTTCATAGTTACATTCGCCGAGATGTTTTTGTTGAAGTAAGCTACTGGGTGCAGGAGCCCATCGTCGGCGTATTGGGAGAGCACACCAGCTGACACGTAGTCGGAGGCGTCGGTTTCCACAAAAGCTTTTCTTTCGGGATCGAAGTGTCGGAGAATTGGGTAGGAAGTGAAGGCGATTTTCAGTTCCTGGAATGCTTTTTCACAATTAGGGGACCACACGAAGGGGGTGTTCTTATGTGTCAGCAAGGTCATGGAGCGGCTTATCCTGGCATAATCCTTGATGAATTGTCGGTAGAAATTGGCAAATCCTTGGAACTCTTGGATCTTCTTTACCGATTTCGGACTTTCCCAGTTGCGGATCTTCTCTACCTTCCGTGGGTCCATTTTTCAAGCCTTCCGTAGTGATGATTAACCCCAAGTATTTGGTTTCCGACGTGGAATTCATATTTCTCAGGGTCCCATAGAGACCGGCAGAAATCAAGGCTTTCAACACTTTCCGAACGTGTTCCCGATGTGTGTCCAGATCATTACTGAAGATCAGAACATTGTCCAAGTATGCTGTACAGAAGTGGTCTAGGTATGGTCGCAGAGTATCGTTGATGAAGTGCTGGAATGTCCCGGGAGCGTTGGTTAATCCAAAGAGCATTACCTTATTATCACGGATGGATCTAAAGCCTTACGTAGTGTCTTACGGGGTGGTGTTGATAGGCGAGGAGCCAAGGTACACGACCGAGGCTAGAGTAGTTCACGGGTACGAACCGAGGGACGGGTTCGATACCTTTAGTATTCGAGGACTATGGGGCCCCGCGGGTTTACCGGGGTGCAAGTAGTGCGGAGTTCGGGGAAGTACCGGAGTACCGAAACAGTAGTATTGCTAAATGACAAAGAAGGTGTTAAGAGAAAAGGAAAGGAAGAGAACTAATACAGGAGGGAGGCGAGGCCTCTATATATATCCCAGCACTTCCTTCGCGTACTCATCCATAGAATCTAATAGAAGAACATAAGAGATGCGTTACAAAGCGAGTGACTCATTAATCCCTGTAATCCCAGACCCGAACTGAAACCCATAGAACCTTTCTGACAAAAGGAAACCCAACTAAACCCTTTTCCTTCACGCTTGCATATGCCTTCGTGCTACGCCGTGATATATACTTAGGTCCCCCTCTGAGGCCTAGCTCCTGATAGGCTTGGGCGTGGGTATCGATCGTGGAAGTCCTTTACGAAGTTCGGGGAGTGTTCTAGGTCTTCTGGTGGCTGCCAGGATGGTTCGTCTGCATCTGTATCGCATCAAGTATTCCAGTTTCCCATGTCGTCGGGTGGGAGTCCAAGATCATGCGTCTACTTCCCATTCCTGCTCTCCTTCGATCTCGACTGGCGGTGGAGGTGGTTGACTTTGGCCGGGCACCGGGTCCTCAGCTGCTGGTGATAGTAGTGAGACGTGGAAGACTGGGTGGACTTTCATTGAGGTAGGGAGGTGGAGCTCATAGGCATATGGGCTGACTACTCGTGATATGGTGTAGGGGCCAATTTGTTTCCAATCCAACTTCTTCGACGGTCTCTTAGTTAATAGATTCTTTGTTGATAGCCATACCTTGTCTCCAGTCATGTAGCGTGGTGCCGGGACCCTGTGGGCATTGGCTGATTCCTCCTGAATTCTCTGAGCTCGAACATTTCTGCTTTCAGAAAGTCAAGACTTGCGACATATCTCTTGCTAGGGTGTTGGCTTGGTCTTCGTTGGTGGTGACTCCATGCCGTAGGAGGCCAAAATTCATTCTGGGGTTTAGTCCATAGTTTGCTTGGAACGGTGACATGTTGGTTGATTCGGAGACGTGATTATTTGTCGCGAATTCGGCCAAGGGTAGGTAATCTGTCCAGTTATCCTGCTGGTAGTCCACATAGCTACGGAGATATTGTTCCATTATGGCGTTGATCCTCTCCGTTTGACCATCTGTCTGAGGGTGAAAGGCTGTGGAGTAACGTGGGGATATTTCCAGTCGTTCGCATAATGCCTTCCAAAAGTCTGACGTGAACTGTGTGCCGCGGTCTGAGACTATTGTTGTGGGTAGCCCATGTAGCTTCCAGATGTTTTCTATGTACATCCGAGCGACATCTCTAGCGTTGGCTTCTTCTGTGGTGGGGATGAAGTGTCTCATTTTTGTTAGGCGGTCAACAACGACGAGGATTGCATTATACCCATTGCTTATTGGTAGCCCTGTGACAAAGTCCATTGAGATGTCTGTCCATGGTGCCTTGGGGACTTGTAGTGGTCGGAGCACTCCCTGGGGTGAGCTTCGATTTGCCTTGCTTCTTCGGCAGACGTGGCAATTCATGACGTAGCGATCTGTGTACCTGCGCATGTTGGGCCAGTAATACTCGCGACTGAGCAGTTCGAGGGTTTTCGCTCTACCAGGGTGTCCTGCCGATGGTTTGTCGTCGTGTTCTTGAAGCAGTTGTAGTTGGAGTTCTTCATATTCAGGGACGTATATTTTCCGACGGTATAGAAATAACCCTTCATCGTTTTCAGCTCATTCGGCGAGGGAGATTAGCTGTGTCTGCTTAGTCCCGTTTCTGAACATCTCAAGGATCTTGGATGGCGTGCTATCAATTTGGTAAGCTTTGGCCATTAATTCCTTCACAGTGGGCATTCCTTCAGCGGGTTCGTTTGATAAAGAACCCGCTAACAAACTTAGCTTAAAATCCAAATTTTTCTTCTTCAAGATCGCTTTGACTTTGATGTGCTAGGCGTTCATCCCTCCTTTGGTAGGTCGCCTGACCTTCTGGTAAGTGCATCCGGCTTGCCCCTTGTTTCTGGTCGGTACTGGATTACAAAATCAAATCGATAGGAATTCTGACCAACGTGCTTGTCGTCGGTTGAGCATCTTGGTCGTCATGAAGTATTCTAGGTTGCGGTGGTCCGTTAGTACCTTGATTGTGCCGACTCCAAGAAGTATCTCCATTCCTCAAAGGCCCGAATGATTGCCAGTAGTTCTTTATCGTATATTTCATAATTACACTCGGCTGGTGAGTGTTTCTTGGAGAAGTACGCGACGGGGTGCAGTATTCCTTCGTCGTCCCGCTGTGATAAGATGGCCCCCGATACGTAGTCCGAAACGTCTGTTTCTACTATCGCTGGTCTGTCCGGGTCCCAGTGCCGTAGTATGGGTGCTGTTGTAAATGCCTTCTTGAGTTTTTGGAACGCTGCTTCGGCCTTGTCTGACCATACCCATCTAACGTTCTTTTTTGTTAATGCTGTCAGGGGAGACCACTCTTGAATACCCTACAATGAAGCGTCTGTAGAAATTTGCGAAGCCTAAGAATTCCTGTACGTCTTTTAAGCAACCTGGGGTCCCCCAATTCCGTATCGTGAGAGACTTTCTCCTCGTCCATCTTGGTGCCTTTTCAGGGGTTAGGATAAATCCTAGGTATTTTGTTTCGTGGACGTGCCATTCGCATTCTCCGGCTTGAGGTGTACCTGATTATCGCCAGGATTTGTAACACCTTGCTGACATGTTCCTTATGTTCTTCGAAGGTGTTGGAGTAAATTAGGATGTCATCCAGGTATGCTGTTGCGAAGTGGTCTAGGTACGGTCTTAGCATATCGCTGACCCAATGTTGAAGGCTCCGGGTGCGTTGGTTAATCCAAACGGCATGACTAAATATTCAAAGTGACCATATCTTGTCCGAAAGGCTGTTTTCCCCTCGTCCCCCTCCTTGATCCTGAGTTGGTGGTATCCATCGCAGAGGTCTAGTTTGGAAATACTTGGCTGATGACATACCCGCCGGGTTTCTGGGGTCAGTGGTAAGGGTGCCTGTTTTTGAGTGTTACTTTATTTAGCCTTCGATAATCCACACACAGACGTAATGATCCATCGGCCTTTTTGACAAAGACTACCGGGGCACCGCTGGGGAGACGCTGTATGATCCTTCCTTTAGCGAGGTATTCGCCAGATAGTCTCGAGGGCTTGAAGTTCTTCCCTAGTCATCCCATACATGAGAATGGTGCTGTTTCGCCTTCTTGTAGGTTGATAGGGAGGTCGTAATTTGTTCGGTGAGGGGGAAGTGCCGACGCATTGTTCTTGTCGAGTAGGTGTAGGAATTGTTGGTGATCAAGTGGTACTAGGTCGAGGGTTGCCCTTTGTTGTTGCTAGGATGTCGTCTAGTGCCTTCAGAGTGGTGGAGTAGAGATGAATTCCTCTGCGTTGTTTTTCTTTGATTAATGTTTTGAAGCTGACAGTTGAAATGTGGGTGATTGGTTTGGTGGGGGGTGCTATGGAGATCCCTCTCACTGTAATGGGTTTTTTCTCGAGGCAGCAGTGTTTTTAAGAAATGGGGAGTCAAGCATAGCTCGTTGGTGCCAGGTCGAATGGTAACTTGCGTCTTCGCATCCATGGTATTCCCATTACGATAGGGTAGTGCCAGTTGGGTTACAAAAGGGAAGTTGTTCTTGATGCCCATGGATATCAGGCTCAGTGTGACGGTGTCTGTGACCTTTCCTGATTCTATGGGTCTACCGTCGATAACGTCGATTTGTCGGGGTATTTTGAGGGTAGTAATTAATTTGTGGTGGCTTCGAAGGATTTATCTATGAATCCGTAACCGGACGCTCAGTATCAATGAGGGCATATGATGGGATAAAAGAATCGTTATTTTGAGAAATTGAACACGTTACGACTAATTGATTCCCATCCATATCCTTCTCCAAAACTGAAAATGCAGAAACAGAAAGTTTAGAAAAATCCTTAAAACATTCCCGGGCTGAGCCACTCAAGCCAGGGATAAATCTTCTTGCCTCATCGCCGGAGGTCTCTTCTTCCACTTGGTCTTCCTGCTCCGTATTCCTAGTTCTAATCAATGCTCCTCTCATCTGGGAGCGGCGTTCCGAGGTGGTGCTTGGGGGCATTCCTTTACCAAAGTGTCCTACTCGCATAATAGTAACACCGTCCCTCGGCTCGGCGGGCATCTCGTTCGCGGGGGCCTGGGTGTCGGCGGCCTGCAGAGAGGTCCATGGGTGCGACACCTCCTGGTCTTTGTGAGGTGTGTCCCTGGAGAGGCCCGCGCCTGGGGGCAGGGTACGAGTGCTGGGGCAGCAGGAGCAAAGGTTCGGTTGGGGGTGCCGCAGGGACAGAATGTGAGGGTAAAGCGGGAGGTTGTGGCAGGGGTACGGTAGCGGGCATTGACCTTTTGTGTTTTGCTGTCTAGGCGTTGGAGCACCGGGCAAATTCTTCGACCGTTTCTGGGGTTACTTCATGGACCATGGCGGTTGAGTTCCTCATTGAGCCCAGTTTCCAGGGCCTCGATGTTTCCAGCTTCGTTGTAGCCTGCCTCTGCTGCGTATCTTTGGAACTCAGCGAAGTATTCTGAGAAGGGCGCTTGCCTTGTTGGATTCTCCCCAAGTTGCGACGGGCTGTGCCCCACGGTCTGGGTCTCCAAATGCTGTGTCTAAAATTTCAAAGAACCTCTCCATGGGTGGGAGGTTGACGCGAGTGTGGGTGAGGTAGGGAGGAATTGATCCGCCGCTGGCCCTTCTAATCGTGAGATAGCATAGATCAGTTGGTCTTGCAGGTCTGGGAAGCGGTCCGCATTGCCGACTAACTTGAGACAGGTTGGTGCTGGAAGGGAAGGGCTCGCCTGCCGCCTTTGAACTTCTCTGGGTCTGGAAGTTTTTCGGATTTGGCTGAGGTTGCATGGGGGGTGTTTGCACGATTGCGACCGGTGAGGAACCGGTTCTGGCGGCAGGGAATTTCTGGAATTGCAGGTTCTTGAGGAGCGGGGATCTGGGCTGCTGCGAGGTCTTCTAGCACCTTGGTGAGAGCTGTCTTGGTAGTGGTTAGCTCCTCTCTGGCCTCTTCCAGGTCAGAGTCTAGTCGGGCCATGTCTTCCTCGAAGATCGCCGTGCATCCTCCCGTCTGCTATGGTTTCTTTTAGTTCGCCTTCATACCATTCCAGACTTCTTTGTGCCCGAATCATTAGGGTGTGGAGGGCCTGTGTGGGGCCTGGCGATACTTCGCGAAGTTAGGGAAGGTTGTCAGGAAATTGTTGATGTCCGCTAGGGTTGCTTCATGGGTATCTTCGTCCGTAGAGTCTGGTTTGCGACATGGTGGTCTATGGTCCTATGGTGTCGTGGAGTCGTGTAGGTTGGCGTTGGAGACGCAACCTTAGTATCACGGATGGATCTAAAGCCTTACGTAGTGTCTTCTACGGTGGTGTTGATAGGCGAGGAGCCAAGGTACACGACGAGAGTTCACGGGTACGAACCGAGGGACGGGTTCGATACCTTTAGTATTCGAGGACTATGGGGCCCCGCTGGTTTACTGCAAGTAGTGCGGAGTTCGAGAAATGCAGAGTATCGAAACAGTAGTATTGCTAAATGACAAAGAAGGTTGCGTGAAGAAAAGGAAAGGAAGAGAACTAATACAGGAGGGAGGCGAGGCCTCTATATATATCCCAGCACTTCCTTCGCTTACTCATCCATAGAATCTAATAGAAGAACATAAGAGATGCGTTACAAAGCGAGTGACTCATTAATCCCTGTAATCCCAGAACCGAACTGAAACCCATAGAACCTTTCTGACAAAAGGAAACCCAACTAAACCCTTTTCCTTCACGCTTGCATGTGCCTTCGTGCTACGCCGTGCTACGCCGTGATACTTATACTCGAAATGACCGAGGCGGGTTCTAAACGCAGTTTTCCATTCCTCTCCTGGGGCCATTCAAACCAGGTTGTAAGTTCCTTTGAAATCCAGTTTGGTGAACCATTTGGCCTGGCTCAGCATGTTGAAGGTTTCCTTAGATAGGGGCAGGGGGTACCGGTTCTTGATCGTTATCGCATTCAGACTTCGGTAATCGACACAGAGGCGGAGCCCACCATCTGGTTTTTTGACAAATAGGATGGGGGAGCCGGCCGGGGACGAGCTGTGATTGATGAAGCCATTAGCCAAATGCTTATCGATGTATTCCATCAGGACCTTTAGTTCTTCTCTGGACATGCTGTACATTGGGCCGAAGGGAGGAGTGGTGCCAGGCTGTAGAGGTATTTTGTTGTCGTATAGCCCGTGAGGAGGGAGGTGGTTTGCTTCCTACTCCGACATGAAGGTTAGGCAGTCAGGTATTCTCGCTCCATGAGGGGAATCGGGTTATTGGGGAGGTCCCCTGAGTCCTTAGGGAGGAGTAGGGCATAGACCGTGAGTCCTTTCGACTCTTCTGCGAAGGTAGCCGCGCTTACGATCTCTACCTCCAGGTCATGCGTTCGTGGTACTGGGGAGGAAATGCCTTGAATTGTGTTGGGGGAAGGATCGTCATTACAGAGCCGGAGACAACGTGGGGAGTCGAAGGTGATGGAATTGCTCGCGAAGTCTAATTTAGCATTGTGACGACAGAGCCAGGGGATTCCAAGGACCACGGGGTAATGTCCCAGCTTGGTTATGAAGGCAGTGATTTTCTCAAAGTGGCCAGAAACGCGAAGGGAGAATTGGGCAGTGTGGGTAATTTCACCGGAGGAGATTTCTCTCTCATCGATGACTTGGAGCTTACGGGGTTGGGGCAGGGGGTTTAGTACAAGATTGTGGTGGCATGCAAATCTCTCATCGATGAAAGCAATTCCGGATGCTCCAGTGTCTACTAATGCGTATGATTTAACAGATTTATTTTTATCGGACAGGGAACACGAAACAACAAGGTGATCGTTATCTGATAAACTAACAGCAGAAGAAACAAAAAAACTAGAAACCGAAAGTACAGACAAAACACGAGAGATGGGGGAAGCTTGGCGGAAGCCACTTAGGCCAAGCTGTCCTCGTTTCCCGACGGCTGGCCCAGAGCAAAGTGAAAAGAATTATTGGAAATAACAGGAGCACCAAAGGAATCATAACCCGAAGCAGCAGAAGCACCAAGAGAACCAGAAGGAAAAGATGACCCAGAAGAACCAGAACCAGAAGCAGAAAAGGAAGAAGAAGAAGAAGAATGAGAACCAGAAGAACCGTTAGAAGAACCAGAAGGAGAACCAGAAAGAAGGGCACCGTGCATAGTAGCAGCGGTGCGGAGAGGACGAGTAGGGGCAGGGGCAGGAGTGGGGCGAGCAGCTGGGCACTCCGTAGCAAAATGCCCTGAACCCCCACAATACATGCAGAGGTCTTGGGAGATGCGCCGGGAGCGTTCAGCTGGGGACAGGGGACCACGGGTGCGGGAACGGAGGTTAGACAAATCCATGGGGGCTACTCCCCCGGGGGTGTGAGAAGGATTGGTAGAGAACTGAGGAGCAGGAGTGGGGGCAGAGATGCGGGGGGCTGGAACTTGAGCACGCGGGACAGAGATAGAAAAGGCAGGGTGGGAGCGAACTTTTGCATCCCTGATACGATTGTCCAACTGTTGTAGTAAGAGGACGTACTCGTTCAAGGTGGCGGGAACCGCGTGGTGGATCATTGCCTGGCGGAGATCGTGGCAGAGGCCCTGAGTGAGGGAGTGTTTCTTTGCACTTTCATTCCACTCGACATCTGCAACCAATCGCTGAAACTCCGAGTAGTATGCTGAGAAGTCTCGAGTTCTCTGAGAGAGAGTTTCCAACTTACGCTCAGCAGTGGCTACCCGGTCGGGATCTCCAAACGCGACCTCCAGGATGGTGACAAGGGCTTCTAGGTTGGTGAGCTCAATCTGCTCTCCTCGCACCAGGGGCATGACTTGGTCTAGAGCTCTGCCAGATAGGAGGTTGATGGCATATGCGAGTTGTTGCTGGGGAGCAGGGAAGCGGTCACGGTTGGCCACCATCTTGAGGCGGAGTTGGGTAATGAAGGGATGGAGTGCGGTACGGGAGCCGTCATATTTGGTTCAACTTTCTGAGCGGGCGGCTACCGGAGCAGGGTCGGATTAGCTGATCCTCGGGCCCGCCGGAGGGGGTGGAGGAGGAGCGGAACCCTGATTGGTTCGGAGGAAGCAGATGAGTTCATGTTCAAGAACCTGGGAACGCAACTCCATTACCTCGCTTTAATTCGTGATGGCTTGGCGACATTCTCAGCATAATAGGCTGCGCGAGCCTGCTTCTTTCTGGGTAAGACGGATGTTTCCAATAGTGGTTGCTAGATGGGTAAACAGTAGGGACGGATCTTCCGTGTACTGCTGTTGAAAATCCTCGAGTGTTTGGGGCTGGCCCACCATCGCCGCAGAGGTAGTCATGATCTCTCAGAGTCGATGTAAATCGCACGCAACGTAATCTAACGGACGACGTCGTGACTAGACAGGAGGAGCGACTCGGAGTACGTTTCGTGGGACTCAGTGGACAAGGGGACGGGCTTGATACCGTCGGAGGTTCGAGATACTAGGGACTGGAGGGTCGGGCTGACTACCGACAAAAGAGAAAAACCAAAGCGTCAAGTATATTCAAACTTCTAACTAACTAGCGAAAAGAAGACGTTGCGTGAAGAAGAAATGAAATGGGAAAACAGGAAATAGCGACGACTATATATACTGAAGGCCCTTCACGCAACCGAGCCCCGAAGAAACCCATAGAAACCCTACGGGTTTGTCACCACACCACATCGAAGAGATTAGGTTACTAGGTTTGCCACTGCACGGGAAGGTGTCAGCGATTCGGTTAAGCATTCTCGGGTTTTCATTTGTAATCAGGTTTTCTTTGGGTTCTATAGGTTTCTGTCACACGGGTTAGTAATTGGTTCTCGGCGACGTATATATATATGAGCCTGTCCTCTCCTTCTCTCTCTCTTTCCTTTCTTCCCTACGCAACCTTCCTGTTCTTTAGGGTGTTATATTGTTTGTCTTAGTTCTCTACGGTTATTATAGTTGTGTTACTACTTTGGAATATATCTCGTTCGCGTTACTATAGTTCCTTCCTACGTCCCTTGAACCCATAGTCGTTCGGAACTCCTACTAGTAGTTCCTTACATTCCACAGATCCCGAACCTCGGTTGTGCTCCTTGGTTCCCTTCGTTCATAGATGATAGTCCATGATCCCAGAGCGAGTACTCTACTTCGTACGCGAAATCATCTATCTCCTAGTTCCCGAACTCTAGAGAGCTTCCACGCTCTTTGCCAAGCAACGCCAAGACCCCGTAACACTAAGGTTGCGTCGCCCCCTAAACCAACCAGCACAACCACCTCGCTTAGCTCCTGCCCTGCTCGGTCGCAACCATGACCGACCCAGTCCCCTTCGCACTGCTCAAGCGCCTCTCAGAATTTTTGGCCACTTACGGCCCTTCCCGGTTGACGAGGATGTCGGTCACGAAATCACCGAGGCTCACAGCCTCATGACTGAATGCTTGGAGGTCCTAACCTCCCTCCCCGACCCAGACGAAGCCCCCAGTCCCCCGGCACCTACCGTGTGCAACTATGAGGAGGTCATTGAAGACCACAACTCCCAACTCGAAGCCGCCATGGCTGAGAACCAAGACCTCTGGCAAAGAATGTCGGAGGCAAACGAAGAGTCTACCCGGGTCATTGAGGACCTGGACCAACAGATCGAGGCTCTCGAAGAAGACCTCACCCAAGCACAATTCTCCCTGGCTCTACATCGAGAGCAATTAGCATTCTCTGATGAGGACCTCCACCAAGCCGAGCTAGAAATCCAGCAGGTAATCGCAAAGGGCAATGCTCACATTGCTGACCTTACGAGCCGCCTCAACTCTGTCCCCCGCTCTGCCCCTGTCGCTGCCCTGTCTCCCCGTACTCCCATTGCCTCGAACAAGCCCCGCTACCTTGCCCCCCGTTCCCAGGACCACCACACCAAAGACAACTGGAGGAAACCAGTTGATCCTAGCCTCCAGACTCTTGAGCCGGCTTTAAAAGCCATGCCCCTTTGGTAAACACTGGCAAACCAAAGGGGCTAGCGCCACCCACACTAAGTCTCACCGTCTCCGCTGTCTCCGTGTCTGAGGACAAGATGTCCGAAGATCAATTGGTTACAACCTGCTCTGTTTCCCAGAACCCGCCCTCCTTCGTGCCAGCCTGGACACTCATTGATACGGGGGCATCGGGTTATGCATTCATCGACCAAGACTTCTGCGCCCGGCATAACATGACCACGGTCCCTCTGAAGAAGCAACGCCTGCTTGAAGTCATTGATGGCAGGTTGGTATCTTCAGGAAGCATCACGCACATCGCCAAGCTCTGTCTGGACATCCACGGACATCGCGAGGAAGCACCCTTCTTTGTTACAAAGTTGGGCCACTATCCGATCATTATGGGAATCCCCTGGATGCGCTACCATGATGTCACCCTCCGGCCCAAGAGAAATCATGTGGTCTTTGACTCCGTGCACTGCCTCCGTCACTGCCTCCCCTCCATGAACCCGGTCACTGCACAAGGAATCTCGATCACTCCGCCGGACAGCCCGATTATCCATATCGCGGCTATCGGGGCGGCCCCCTTCAAGAGATTGACCCGCTACCGTGGCTTCCGGTTGTTCTGTGCATCCCTCCAGGCTATAGATGATGTTTTGAACAAGACAAAGGCCCTCAACCCAAGTGCCATAGTCCCCGCTGACCTCTACCGGTTCCTGCCCATGTTCTCCGAGTCAAATCCTTCTGTCCTCGGCCCCCACCGTCCTGATGACCTTGATATCAAGCTCCAGGAAGGTAAGGAACCTCCTTTTGGCCTCCTGTACAACATGACCTGAGGTGAATTACAGGCACTTCGCGAATACATCTTGGAGAACCTGACCAAGGGTTTTATTCGTCACTCCAAGTCCCCCGCCGGTGCCCCAGTCCTGTTTGTCAAGAAATCCGATGGCTCCCTACATCTCTGTGTCGACTACCGCAAGTTGAACGAGATCACAGTCAAGGATAGACACCCACTCCTCCTGTTCCCCGAAACCCTGAACCAGGTAGGTAAGGCCACGATATACGAAGCTGGACCTAAGGTGGGGTTACCATCAGATCAGAGTCAAGGAAGGTGACGAATGGAAAACGGCCTTCAGAACCCGCCTAGGACACTACAAATACCAGGTCATGCCCTTCGGTCTCACCAATGCTCCCACCACGTTTCAGAGATGGATCAACAACATCCTTCGGCCATACCTCGACGACTTTGCCACAGCCTACCTCGACGACATCCTGATCTACTCCGATAACATGGAACAACACAGGGAACATGTCCAAAAGGTCCTGGGAATCCTGCAGAAAAACGGCGTCCACCTGAAACCTGAGAAGTGCGAGTTCTACGTCCAAGAAACCAAGTATCTCGGAATGATTCTAGGCCCAAAAGGCATCAAGATGGACCCCAAGAAGGTTCAGGTCATTCAGGAATCAACGTATCCATTGCCTGCGCCGTCGCTCTTGCGCTTGCTGAGTCATAATTAAAGTTATGCTATGTATTTCCTAGTTTGTTTGGATTTAGTTTGCTTATAAGATTGTTGCGCGGTTTCTTCCTCAGATATTTTCTCTTCCTTGTAATTTCTCCTGGGTGTGATGATAAATCATGGGTTTTATGGGTTTCTTCGGTTCGGGTTGCGTGAAGACTTCGTATATATAGTTATAACGGCGCCAAGACTTCGCGACACGTTATTAGGTTTACCGCTGCACGGGAAGGTGTCAGCGACTTAAGGTTACATTCTTGAGTTCTCATTTGTAATCAGGTTTCCTTTGGATTCTATGGGTTTCCGTCACACGGGTTAGTAATCGGTTCTCGGCGATGGATATATATATGCGCCTGTCCTCTCCTTGTCTCTCTTCCTTTCTTCTCACGCAACCTTCCTGTTCTTTGGGTGTTTCTATTGTTTGTCTTTAGTTCTCACTTGCTATCATAGTTATATCGTTAGCTTGGAATATATATCGCTCACAAGCATTATAGTTCCTTCCTCCGCCTCTCGAACTCCATAGTCGCTCGAACTTACACCGTAGTTCCTCACGCTCCATAGATCCCTAACCCTGGTTGCCTCCCTTCGTCCATGATCCTAGCCCATGACTGCAGAGCGATTTACTGGTACATCTTCGAGTTCATTACTTGCACGCGAGATTATCTATCTCCTCGCTTCGAACTATAGAGAGCTTCCCCGCCTTTTGCCAAGTAACGCCAAGACCTCAGAACACTAAGGTTGCGTTCCCCAACACCAACCAAAGACAACACCTCGCTAGCTCCTGTCTTGCTTTGGTCGCAACCATGACCGACTCCAGTCCCATTCCTGCTCAAGCGCCTCAGAATTCTGGCCACCCACGGCCCTCCCAGCCGATTTAAGATGTCGGTCACGAAATCACCGAGGCTCACAGTCTCATCACTGAATGCTTGGAGGTCCTAACCTCTCTCCCCGACTCCAGACGAAGCCCCTAGTCCCCCGGCACCTACAGCGCAGAACCATGAGGAGGTCATCAAGACCTCAACTCCTAACTCGAACCGCCATGGCTGAGAACCAAGACCTCTAAGAAAGAATGTCGGAGGCAAACGACGAGACTACCAGGGTCATCGAGGACCTGACCAACAGATCGAGGCACTCGAGGAGGACCTCACCCAAGCACAATTCTCCCTGGCTCTACATCGAGAGCAATTAGCGTTCTCCGATGAGGACCTCCACCAAGCCGAGCTGGAAATCCAGCAGGTCATCGCAAAGGGCAATGCCCATATTGCTGACCTCACCAGCCGCCTCAACTCTATTCCCCGTTCTGCTCCTGTCACTGCCCTGTCTCCCCGCACCCCCGCTGCCCAGTCCAAGCCCCGCTACCTTTCCCCCCGTTCCCATGACCACCGCACCAAGCGACAACTGGAGGAAACCAATTGAACCAAGCCCCCAGACTCCCGAGCCGGCTTTAAAGCCACGCCTTTGGTAAACACTGGCAAACCAAAGGGCTAGCGCCACCCACACCAAGTCTCACCGTCTCCGCTGTCTCCGTATCGGAGGACAAGATGTCCGAAGACCAATTGGTTACCACCTGCTCTGTCTCCCAGAACCTGGCCTCCTTCGCCAACCTGCCCCTCATCGATACGGGGCATCAGGTTATGATTCATTGACCAAGACTTCTGCACCCGGCACAACATCACAATGGTTCCCTGAAGAAGCAACGCCTGCTTGAAGTCATTGACGGCAGGTTGGTATCTTCAGGAAGCATCACGCACATCGCCAAGCTCAGCCTGACATCCACGGACATCGCGAGGAAGCACCCTTCTTTGTTACAAAGTTGGGACACTACCCGATCGTTATGGGAATTCCTGGATGCGCCACCATGATGTCACCCTCCGCCCAAGAGAAATCATGTGGTCTTTGACTCCGTGACACTGCCTCCGCCACTGTCTCCCATCCCTGAACCCGGTCACTGCACAAGGAATCTCGATCACCCTGCCAGACAGCCCGATTGTCCACATCGCGCTATCGCGCCCCTTCAAAAGATTAACCTGTTACCGTGGCTCCTGGTTATTCTGTGCATCCCTCCGCCATAGACGATGTGTTGGACAAGACAAGGGCCCTTGACCCAAGTGCCATAGTCCCCGCTGACCTCCACCGGTTCCTGCCCATGTTCTCCGAGTCAAATGCTTCTGTCCTTGGCCCCCACCGTCCTGATGACCTTGATATCAAGCTTCAGGAAGGTAAGGAACCTCCCTTTGGCCCCCTGTACAATATGACCCGAGGTGAACTACAGGCACTCATGAAAGTACATCTCGGAGAACCTGACCAAGGGTTTTATTCGTCACTCCAAGTCCGCCGGTGCCCCAGTCCTGTTCGTCAAGAACCGACGGCTTCCTTACGCCTCTGTGTCGACTACCGCAAGTTGAACGAGATCACGGTCAAGGATAGACATCCGCCCCCTGTTCCCGAAACCCCGAACCAGGTAGGTAAGGCTAAGTATTATACGGCTGGACTTAAGGTTACCATCAGATCAGAGTCAAGGAAGGTGACGAATGGAAAACGGCCTTCAGAACTCGCCCAGGACACTACGAATACCAGGTTATGCCCTTCGGTCTCACCAATGCCCCCGCCACGCTTTCAGAGGTGATCAACAACATCCTCCGGCCCTACCTCGATGACTTTGCCACAGCCTACCTTGATGACATCCTTATCTACTCCGATAGCATGGAGTAGCACAAGGAACATGTCCAGAAGGTCCTGAGAATCCTGCAAAAGAACGGGCGTCCACTTGAAGCCTGAGAAGTGCGAATTCTACGTCCAAGAAACCAAGTATCTCGGAATGATTCTGGGCCCAGAAGGTATCAAGATGGACCCCAAGAAGGTTCAGGTCGTCCAGGAATGGGAAACCCCTCAGGACGTCAAAGACATCCAGACCTTCCAGGGCCTTGCGAATTTTTACCGTCGTTTCATACGAGGTTACTCCAAGGTTGTCTCCCCTCTCACGGCATTAACCAAGAAGGGCGTACAGTGGAAATGGTCCCCCCAGGAAAATCAGGCTTTTGAAAACCTCAAAACAGCCTTCATCTCAGCCCCCATCCTCAGGCACTTTGACCCCGATAGGGAAATGATAGTTGAAACCGATGCCTCCGATTATATCTCTGCTGCTGTTTTGTCCCAACGGGATGACGACCGGATCCTGCACCCCGTTGCATTCTTCTCAAAGAAACACACTCCGGCTGAATGCAACTATGAGATCTATGACAAGGAATTGTTGGCAGTCATTCGAGCTTTTGAAGAATGGCGCCACTACCTGGAGTCAGCACGGTTCCCGATCAAAGTCCTATCCGACCACCGCAACCTGGAGTACTTTATGTCCAAGAAGATCCTGAATCGACGACAAGTCCGCTGGTCCGAATTCTTATCCCGGTTTGACTATAGGATTGTCTTCAGGCCCGGCAAACAAGAAGAGAAACCCGACGCATTGACTCGAAGATCTGGAGATCTCCCTAAGGAGGGGGATGAACGACTACTGCACCAGGCTCAGGTGGTCCTGAAGCGGGAGAATGTGCAATCGAAGGATAAGTTAAGTTTGTTGACGGGTTCTTTCGCAAATGAACCCGCTGAAGGAATGTCCAAGTTGATAGGGCTATTCAAGAAGGCTTACAAGGCAGATAGTTTTCCCTCCGAGATCCTGACGATGCTTAGCAACGACACCAAGCACTCGAAGAAAATCTCCTTGGCTGAGTGCGCACGCATCACCCAAGGATTGCTCCTGTATCGAAACACCATCTATGTCCCCAACCACCCCGAACTCCAGCTGTTCCTCCTACAGGAATACCATGACAAGCCCTCGGCAGGTCATCCAGGAAGAGCCAAGACCTTGGAACTCCTCAGCCGTACATACTACTGGCCAAAGATGAGGAAGTACGCGACCAACACGCCTTGAACTGCAACACCTGCTCCCGGTCCAAGGCCTCACGCAATGGCTTCGCAAGGTGTCCCACGACCCTCCCTGTACCAAAAGGTCCCTGGTCCGAGGTGTCAATGGATTTTGTCACTGGCCTCCCGGAAAGCAATGGGTATAACGCAATCCTAGTTGTAGTGGATAGATCGACCAAGATGCGGCACTTTATCCCGACCACCAAGAAGCCTCGCCCGCGATGATGGCAACTACGCACCTCGACAACGTCTGAAACTCCACGGACTACCTGAAACCATAGTCTCCGATCGCAGACTCAGTTCACAGCAGAGTTCTGGAGGTCACTACGCGACGCTTTGAGATTGCCCCGGTTTTCCACAACCTTCCACCCACAGACGGATGGCCAGACGGAGCGATCAACGCCGTCATGGAACAATACCTCCGCTCGCATCAACAGGATGACGACCAGGTTCCTACCAATGGCAGAGTTTATGCATTTAATAACCACGTTCGAAACCACCAAGCTGTCGCCATTCCAGTTTAACTACGACGACAGCCACGCGATGACCTTTGGCCCCTTCACAGCAGAAGACTAATGAACGGCGACCAAAGCAAACAGGATGGCCCGAGATACGCCAGGTGATATGAGTTCCCACGACGAGATGTTCCGGTCCCAGAAGATCCAAGAAGACGCTGGCAACGCAAACCGCACTCGCCCACCGCCACGCTAGCTTGATTTACAAGGATGGTTGTCAACCAAGAACATCGAAACCAAGCGACCATCCAAGAAACTGGATTGGAAGTCAAGATCGCCCCTTACAGAATCAAGCGAATGGTTAGTCCCCACGCTTATGAGTTGGACCTCCCCGCCACGACGGTGACACCCTGTCTTCCACGCTTCGCTGTCTCTTGCCTCGAAAACTCCGCTCCCGTCAGAAGAACCCTCCCCCGAAGTCGGAGTGAACAGGAATGGGAAGTCGACGCAATTCTGGACTCGAAGTTACGGCGACAGCTACAATACTTTATTCAGACACGCTTACGACCCCTCTTGACAGCCCCCACAGACCTCGAAGATGCTCTGAACTGATCAGTGACTTCCACGATCATACTCCACGAAGTTCCTAAACCTAAGAGGAAATTTAGGCCTTGAGGAGGACCTAATCTATAACGGCGCCAAGATTATAAGACGTTATTAGGCCACCGCTGACGGAAAGGTGCCACGACTGATTAAGATTCTTGCCATTTGTAATCGTGCTTTCCTTCTATGGGTTTCACACAGGTTAGTAATCAGTTCTACGATGGATATATATACGCCTGTCCTCTCTCGCTTCTCTTTCCTTTCTTCTCACGCAACCTTCCTGTTTCTGGTGTTATATTGTTTGTCTTTAGTCCTCTACGTTATTATAGGCAAGCATTATGAATATATATCGCTCACAAGCATTATAGTTCCACCCACGCCCCTCGAACCCATAGTCGCTCGAACTCATAATAGCAGTTCCTTACGCTCCATAGTCCTGAACCCCGGTTGCTCCTTTGCCCCTTCCTCCATAGATCATAGTCCATGTCCGCAGAGCAAGTGCTCTACTGGTATCTTCGAGTCCACTACTTCGTACGCGAGATCATCTATCTCCTCGTTCCCGAACTATAGAGAGCTTCCCCGCTCTTCGCCAAGTAACGCCAAGACCTCCGTAACACCGGTCCAAGGACTCACGCAATGCCCTGCAAGGTGTCCTTCAACTCCTCCCTGTACCAAGAGGTCCCTGGTCTAATGTGTCAATGGATTTTGTCACTGGCCTCCCGGAAAGCAATGGGTATAACGCAATCCTAGTTGTAGTGGATAGACTAACCAAGATGCGGCACTTTGTCCCGATCACCGAAGAAGCCTCGGCCCATGATGTGGCAACCATGTACCTCGACAACGTCTGGAAACTCCACGGACTACCCGAAACCATAGTCTCCGACCGCAGACTCGCCACAAAGCAGAGTTCTGAAGTCACTACGAACGCCGAGATCGCTTCCCGGTTTTCCACAGCCTTCCACCCGCAGACGGATGGCCAGACGGAAAGAATCAACGCCGTCATGGAACAATACCTCCGCGTTTACGTCTCGCATCAGCAGGATAATGGACCGCGTTCTACCAATGGCAGAGTTCGCGACAAATAACCACGTCTCTGAGACCACCAAGTTGTCGCCATTCCGCGCTAACTATGGACGACACCACAGATGACCTTTTGGCCCACTGACTCAAGATGACCACCAACGGCGACCAAGAAATGGGATGGAGACATGGCCCAAGTTTACGAGTTCCTACGCGACGAGATGTTCGTCACAAAAGATCCAAGAAGACGCAGAATGCAAACTGCATTCTCGACACCCGCCACGCTAGCTTGATGATAGCGATGGTTATCAACCAAGAACATCGGTACTAGCCGACCATCCAAGAAATTGGATTGAAACGATCGCCTTACATATGATTAAGCCGAATTTAGTCCATACGCTTATGAAGTTGGACCTTCCCGTCACGATGAAGACACCCCTGCCTTCCACGCTTCGCTGTCTGCCTTCAGAAAACCCCGCCCCTCGTCAGAAACAACCTCCTCCTTCCCTGGCCGGTCGGAGGTGAACAGGAGCGGAGGCCGACGCAATTCTGACTCATGGAAGCTACAAAGACAGCTACAATACTTATTATTGCGCCACGAAGACCCTCTTGGCAGCCCACAAGAGATCTTCGAAAGATGCCTCGAATTGGTCGTGGACTTCCACGCTTACCCACGAAGCCTAAACCTAGCAGGAGCAGGCCTTGAGGAGACCTAATCTATAACGGCGCGCCAAGACTTCGTTACGTTATTAGGTTTGCTGCATGCGCCACGATTCGGTTAAAGATTCTCGGTTTTCATTTGTAATCGCGCTTCTTTGGGTTCTATGCTTTCCGTCACACGGTTAGTAATTTATTTCGGCGACGGATATATATACGGGTCTGTCCTCTCCTTCTCTCTTCTTTCCTTTCTTCCCACGCAACCTTCCTGTTCTTTGCTGTTATATTGTTTGTCTTGGGCTTCTACTATTATTATAGCTATACATTACGAATATATCTTGCTCGAAGTTACTATAGTTCCTTCCACGCCCCTCGAACCCATAGTCATTCGAACTCCTACTAGTAGTTCCTTACATTTCATGATCCCGAACCCTGCTATGCCTCCTTTGCCCTTCGTCCATGATCATACCTACGATCGCAGAAATAAATATTTACCCAGATCTTCGAAATTCCACTACTTCGTACGCGAGATCATCTATCTCCTAGTTCCCGAACTCTAGAAAGTTTTCCCCGCTTCAAGAAAGCCAAAACCCCGTGAATAGCGAATTATACAGCTGATAATCGACAGAGAGTAGAAACCAAAAATACAAATATATTCAAACTCAATAGGAGGAAGGATATCGTTTTGCTGCGTTGTCTTTCTGATTATCTCTTCTTGTTTGGGTTTCTTTCGGGTTCTCGTGACGATCATTTCTCTTCCTCGTAATTTTCCTTACTGGCTTCCGTGAGTTTCCGCCGCGCGGATTATTAATCATGTCTCGGCGTCTCGGCGCCCACTTGTATATATACTTCTACCTTCCCTTTGTCTTCCTTTCCTTTCTTCCTCACGCAATTTTCCTCAGACGTGTTTTAGTTTGCTTTTATTTCACGATCACGGACCGTCGTCACGACAACCTAGTTTCTGCGCCTGCTCCATTACCAAACGCAGTTAGCTATGAGTTGTGAGTAATGCACCTTCGGGATTTCCTAGTTGGGTTTCTGCTTAAGTATTGTTATTGGTTTCTTCCTCAGATATTTTCTTTTCCTCATTTCTCCTGGTGACGATAAATCCTGGTTGTTCATGAGTTTCTTGGGGTTTATGCCAAGACCCTTCTGTATATATAGTCGCTGATGTCTCTCTCTCTCTCTTCTTTCTTTCTTCTTCACGCAACGATTCTTTCCGCCAGTTAGTTAAGTTTGAATATACTTGATACTTTGGTTTTCCTCCATCGCCGGTAGTCACCGACCTTCTAGTCCCCAGAACCTTGAACTTCAGACAGTATCAAGCCCATCCCCGTGTTCCCAGTAACCTTGAACTTCAGACGGTATCAAGCCTGTCCCCTGTTTCCCAAGCCTCACGGTTGCATTCAGCCGCTTCCTGCCTAGTCACGACGTCCGTCTGTTAGAACTTATTCCTTTCAGATCTTCGATTAAATATATTACGTTAAACCTTCCTAAACATCGTGCCACAGAACGTGTCTGAGTTCCTGAAATCTCCTCGACGCAGATTGCCCGATCCTTCCAACATATTCACCCTATGAATACGCCCCGCGACATACGCTTTTTATTTATTACAGCCGTAGCCTCTATTTCAGATCTCCGCCATTACTTCATACGTATCATCTACCTTATCGCCTCCCGAACTCAAGGGTTACATTCGTCTCCTACCCCTCTCGCTCTCCTGCTCAGGCCACAGAATAACAACAAATAGAAATAAGACGTTGAGTGAAAAGGAAAAAGAAAGAGAGAAAGAGAAGACAGCAGCGACTATATATACAGAAGAGCTCCGATGACCCCTTTATATAATTGAACTCCAAAAAAACCCATAGAAACCTCACTGATTTAGCATCACACTACACCGAAAAGAAAATACAGGGAAGAAAGAAAATATATAGGAAAGAGAGTGTGCCGCAGCAATACCTCACGCAACCGAGACCGAAATAGGAAACTCAATAAGTGATCAATACATTCATCACTCAACCACTTGGTTCCGCAACTACCTCCTTGGTAATGGACCTGGTCTAGACCGAGGCTGTCAGCATCGGTCCGTGATACTGGACCTGATTCAAATACAGAAATAATTAGGCGATATGAATCCTATCGGTATTATAAGAGTTTGTAAAGGTAACAAGATTGAGTATGATTGAAAATAGTGATAGAATATTTGAGGTAGACAGAAGATACTTTAATTTTAGATAGTTGAAACATTATATTAAACGAGAAAGCGTGAAGAATGGACTCTGTATGGTAAGGACAGGATGGAGGCAAGGTTCAGGTTTATTGGATGATGAAATAAAGCTGTTGTTTTTGTGTTTTTGTGTTTCTTTTCCTTTTTCTTTTGGGGAGGGGATGATAGGTAGTGTTAGGTAGTAGTTGTCTAGTGCTATAACCATGAGGTTGCATGCACATTATGAATAAAAGAAGAAAAAAAAAGAGTGGATGGAGAAATATAATTTTTTGCGGATGACAATCAAGATACTGGACGAGGAGGACGGGGCCAAATGCCCCATAGCTGTAGAGGGGAATTGATTTCAATAGGGCAGGAGGTGAATGGGGAGCCGAAGGCCCCTTCATTGAAGACCTTCCACCTGAACACTACATTGATACCTTAATCTGCAAAGCACAACTCGCGGTCGCGAGTTGGCACGTCCCTAGTTTGACGTGCTACGTTTTCCCTTAGCCAATCAGTAGGTGCTGCCCCCCCCCCCCCCCGAAAGAAGCAAAAGTTGGTAATAGATCTTGTTGTCTCTCTTATCAAATACTTCATCTTCCGCAGAGATCCTCACCCTCTATTATACGGGGGCAGCAATCGATAAATTTAGGTATGAAGTAGGAGGCATATACATTGTAATATTCTATGCTTCGTAGCAGCAAGTGATACCGTGATAAATACAAATAAAATTAATCGGGGATACCCTAGTTTCGTAGTCAAAAGGAGTTTAAATGTATCGTAACCGCTCTGACCCATCTAAGGATGGATCAACCCTCTGCAGTATGATCAAAACAAAACCCTACTCCCCCCCTTCTTGTTAGGAATTCAATGTGCGACTAAGCACCAAAACTTCGATAGATAAAGAACCAAACCAGTACACCTTTCCTGCAAAATCAGTCTCCAATGCTCCGAAACACCGAGTAACCAAATGTAAATGGAATGAGAAACCAGAAAAGATAAGGCGATCATTAATAACCAAGATAATTATCCCTAACGATATAATACAGGAACCAAGATGACAAAGGCAAGGGAGGTAAAAACTTAATCAATGGAACAATGGGAGAAAGTAACTCGACGTTTATCTCAAGTTCAAATTCTATCCAAAAGCGCTCCGGGAGTCCGGACTTTGTAATGCTGGACGTTTCGGTCGAGACGTCGGGTTCGTTGATTCTACATAGGTCAGTTGATGTCTGTAAACCTCTAATCATGATTGGCAGGTGAAAACTTACGATAATTCCGGGCCGAAACCCTAGCGCCCCGTCTTTGACAGCTGGGACCATATTCTCTGGAAACCCTAGAAACTCGTCGATGGTTGTTTCATTCCCTCCCAGAGAATATTCACTGTGCTCGTCGTCCCAACTGTTGCTCCGACTTTCCGGGTGAGAATTAAACAATTGGTGGGCCGGCGGCCCGGGTGTAATTTTGAACGGTTGGCCTTTAACCCTGGTTAGCTGGCGGTGAAGATGGACTTTCATCATTCTTTGGGTGTCATATTCAGGTGCCTTTTGCTTCCGCCATCCTGGCTTGCGAAAAGTGCTCGGATCCGGCTCGGGAAGCTCTGGAGGGCAAGGCCAAGGAGAGGATGCGGTAAAATCAATATCTTTATAAATATCCTTTAACTTTAAAGGCACAGTTGTCGGTTTTCCTGTAGTAAGCTTTACCGCGTTGTCATATGACTTTGTGTCATTATTTTGATCCATTTGTACAGGATTGGATTTCCTAATCCTGCGTACTTGATCCCGAACAGCGTCGAGTTGTTCTTGGACTATTTTGTTCTGCCTGGTGACATCTGCAAGTTTTTCTTGCAACCTTCTGGCTTCGTTTCTCTGGTTCTTTGTGCAACTTTTCTGTTCCTCTAATCTCTTCTCGAGCATTTGAATTCTGGCGCTATCGTTCACGGGGTCATCAGAATCCTCAGAATCAGTGAACTTAATTGACCCGCTTGCATTTTTCACTGCAGGCCGTCGTGGTATCCTCTTGGGAAGGACATCGCCACTACGGCTTATCGACCACTCAGCGGTGTTCGCCATTCTCGGAGGCGAGTCACAATGATTTAGTGCGATAGGATATTTTCTTGCAGGTCCCGTAGAGTTATTAGATTTAACAGGTTTCCGGGACCCCCCATTAGCAGATACAGCCGCCGAATTCTGTCCCAGGTCAGGATTGCCATACAGCATGGAGTCCAATTCCCATGCATTCTTTATAGGCTCATCATTATCCTTCCGAACTACACTTAGTGCTCGTGGTTTAGGTCTCGGCACTGGCTCAAGCACCCCAGGCTTGAACTGATCCTTTTCAATCACTCTCGCCACTGATTGAAATGTTCCAACCGGAGGCACAGAACAGAGTTCCTCAGAGGTTGAATTTTTGGGTGTTTCATGACTCTGCGATCTCGTGGGTAAAGCCGGCACAAAAGACCTATTATGATGCTTACGTGACTTCTTTCGAAAGTGCTTCGAATTAGACAGATGCCGGATTCGTAGTACTGTTCTTTGAGACATCGGCGGCGGTGATTCTTGAATAGCCCGGGGGTTTCGTCGCGGCGGTCCAGAGGGAGAACAGGCTCCGCTAATTTCAGTCGAAATTAGCAGTAGAAACAGGTGCTGGGGAATCGGATGCATACCAAATATTATCCTTATATGGTTTATTATTTGGGGTATGAAAATTGCACATCACGCAGAAAAACCCATCGTCATTATTCTCAGGTTCTTTCAATGCCGTTTGAGGTAGTGCGGCATATGTAAAATTATTTCCAGGGTTCCCATACGGCATATCAACATTGGGAGGTGGCGGGCTATAAGGGGGAGAGACACGATCTCCCACACTCGGAGAATAATGAGGAGAGATATTTTCAGAGAGAACTCTTGATTTCTCATGGGAGAGTGACTCCTCATACCTGACAAAGGGGCCAGGTATGTCACGCCCCCAAGTTCCTAAATTATTTGAGGGTATTTCTCCTGTTCTGTAAGTATGCATGTTACGGCCTTGCATTGGTGAGTGAGAATCTACAGAATCTAATCCCATTTGGGTATCAATTGTTTCATAATCCATCTCCTGTGAATCCTTTATCTCTGAGGGAAGACAGGTTTGTTTCGACGAACCATCTTCACTACGGCTTTTAGGGACCGGGGGCAAGGAGCGATCCGTAATGCGCTTTGTAGTCCATTCTGGAGCCTGTTGAGGGATCTTCGCAGTAGCAGAGGGTTCGAAGCTCTGATGCAATTGGTGATGATCGCTCGGCTTGCTATCGGCAGAAGCCGATGTACTCCGAGAATGACTCCCGATTACGACTGCAAAGGTTTGACTTCCATGGAAAATTTTTGATCTTGCCAACTCTTCATATTCAAGATCATCATATGCTCTGCCCAAGACAGGATCTTCGGCTAGCCACTGATGCTGGATGGACATATCGCCCCTAAGCCGTTTAATTCTCGGACGATCACCGTCAGAGTACGAATGTGTATTCTCCGGGCGCGCATTATCGGTGCAAAAGGGCCCAGTCCCACCCAATTTTGACTCATCGGGTTTAAATGGGGGTCCTGTCGACAAGGGGATAAGTGCGGCGGAGGCCACCGATGAGGCAGAAGTTTCTGAAGCAGTAGAATGCGATGATTGCCCCTTTGGGGTAGATGAACTAGACTGCTGTTCAGAGCGAGCACAGCAGCGCTGACATTTCCAATCCTTATTGCTATAAGTATATTGTTATTTATGTCCCAAGAGGCGGGTAAGAGAGGAAAGGTAAAATTTACTTCAGTATAGCCTTTGCAGGCTGACGGCACAGATTATGGTACGGCGCATCGTATTCAGAGCAACAAACAAGATTGTCGCGTTGATTGCCGGGCTTTCCGCACCGATCACATGTGGAATCCAAGTTACGCCCCCTCTTTTGTCCCGAGTAAAGGTATGACTGCGGCGGCGTTCTGCCGCCTGTTGTCGGCGCGGCCAAAGTCGAAGTGGGTTTTGCGGTTTCGGCTTTCCAGTTTGCTGTGGCTGGCCTGGCGTGATGGTATTCGCCGCGAACAGCCGGGGCACTTGGTCTGGAGCTACTAGACTTCAATTCTGGTGGGGGGAGGTACTGAGATGCTATCGAGATGCTTCGGTTCCTAGGATTATCTGCGCTGCAGTCCTGCGGCAAACATTCTATATTGATTTCGGAGGTGCTTTGAAATTATCAGTTCGAGTTATTGAGAGACAAAGCTAGGCAAAGCAAACCGTTTCAATCTAGACTTTGGTGGCTCATCGTTTATTGGGCAACATTCTCCTATTGCTTCCAAGCCATCTGCTGTCATTGATGTGTCAAATCTTTGATACTTAAACAAATCTTCCTTAGGATTCGAACGACCCACTTGGCCCTGTGGGATTTGGGCATCTCTGGAATCCTTCGTTCGATCGTTCTTACTAGAACGAGAATTACCCGTCTGCTCCTCGTCCTCATTGTTCTTGTTGATATATCTATCGGTTTCAGCCCCATTACTTCTTGTGACAGCTTGATGCCGGCTGGTTGAAGGAAGCCCAGCTAGGGGCAAGCCATTTTCACTTATTCTAGATTTATTGGTAGGACGTCCTCGAGGGCGCCCGGTAGGCTGATAAGTTTGTGCGCTTTTCCGCGCTACCAAGCTGGATGTGAAGAATTTGGTGGAGGACTGAATCCGGCCCGGGCCCCTACCATTAATAGGATCGGGACGGGATGGCTGGTTAAGATTAGTATTTGAAATAAGAATATTTGTGTATATGACCCTTAGAGGCTTTACCTGATGCCCATTTGACCCTGTGAACGTCTTTGTACGCGCCTGTTCACTCTCCTATAGTTCGACATGTTAGTTAATTGATCGCCAGGTTTCCCAGAAGCCTAGAAGCAGGAAAGCCTATAAAAATAAGCGTTGGTGCTATGCATCAGATCTTTTCAGTTATTTGGACCTCATCCTGCCAGGACCCAAGTCACCTCACCACACATCTCACAAGCCCAACTGTAAGCTGAACCCTTTCCAAAAATCCCCTTACCTCCCACCTTCCATCATTCCATTTAATCTTAACCCCATCTTACTTCAAAACCGTGCCTCTCTATTAAACCGAAATCAATATCAACTGTCTAAGCACAATACTCTCTGGGCACTTGTGCTCCACTGCCATTGGCTTCAGCCCATTGATTCCCTCCACTATCAGGGCATCCAGACCTCGGGCATCAAGGGTTTCGCCTCAACTAAACCAAACCAAATAAGAGCTCCCACAAAAAAAGAACCAATGAAGATTTTAGTTTTGCGAGCGAACCTGAATGGTCTAGAAGAATCAAATGCGATTAGCATTGAGGGTACCTAAGCAGAACGCCCTAATAGATGGATATGGGAGATGCTGAAGCTCCATATTGTGGAATTTGTCTAATTTGTCTATGCCTACCATCGTTCAAGTCCACGGGCTAAGGAATGGACGAAGATTCTGATATAACGCATAGCTGTACTTGTAACAAATGATAATTGATTAAGAGAGAAAGTGTTTATGAGGCAGGTTATGAAGCAGCAGAGTCGAGGGTCAAAAGAATGATGGGATCGATGGGCGAAGATAGTTCGGAAGGGAGCTCTCAACAATCGGATAATTGTTCGAAAGAATGAGGGAACCTTAAGTGTCCTGTTGTTGCAGTCGGACCTTTTACCAGGAGGATCATCATGTGCTGGCCAACTCCATACTCGGCTTCATTACTTGTATTTTCCTCTCTACTGTGTACTGATAGATGCATATCCTTTCCTGGAGGGAGGATGATAGCGCATTGCGAAAAAAAGGGCGAGTGATGCGCTTCAAAGATGAAGTCTTAAACTGAAATCACTTGCCTGCTGGTAGGAATCCGCCGACTGAAAACGACCGGGCTCGTTCTCTGAACGAACACGATCGTCACGCGGAGCCATTCCACCCCAAGCTCCTGCGTGACCCCCCTAAAGAGACAACTGGTAGAAGTTTATGAGTTATGGAGGTTTTTGTCGTGACGGAATGCCTTAGATTTTTTTTTTTTCGAAAGTTGTTCTATCGAGGTATCAACGGCTGCTTTCAGGAAGTGGGGCTGGGAACCGCTTCAGTGTTGATTCCAAGGGCGACAGACGCATTGGTGTGTGTACTGTAATTGTGTAAACGTATTATCCGCGGCACAGCCTTTTGTTGTGAGAAGGTTAATTAAAAATGGCCGGAGTATAAAAGGCGACCCTTGAAAGGTGCCGGAAACCCTTTTCTGAAGGAGAGACGGAAGGTGTGTTAATGGTGGATGCACCAAGAGGTCAGGAAGGAGAAGGCGGAGAGCGTTGGTCTGGCTGGGTAAGTGTTGGTGGATAATTCGCGAGGAGTTAGCGCCTAATCCTACAATATTTCTTAGGGGCGGCATTGTTTTTTCCTCGCGCTCGTAGGCAACAACCCCGTTCCTTCACTGAGGAGAAACATCCGTTTTTTTTCGGGGGATAATTTTTTCAGCCGTGAGTAAAATATGTCAGTCTCCATTATGCATGGCTAATTTCATTCGCAGATTTTTAGGTGCGATGCATGTGGCCCAGTGTTTGTTGACACGTCCATCGACTCCGCTTTTGACCTCCTCTTATAACCTCTACCTTCATCCTTCCTGATCGAGGTCATTATACAGTGCCATCAGCTAACTGTTCGGGGTCTTTGACTCCTTCATTCTTAGAACGAGCCAGACCTCTTACTTTGGAGAGTCTGCTCTGGTTGGGCAACGGACACTATCGATGAGTGGCCTCTTGTTCCGCAAGGCCAACACACACCAAGACTCCAAACTTTGGACACTCCTCCACGATACCAGCCTGGTCTCTGAATATGATCTTTTCTCCAGCAAAGTAAGGGGACAAAAGGCTAACGACCTTCATTCCTTGAGTGACTTTGATCACGCCAAAGGACCTATAAACACCCTAGGGTTGTGTGGAGCGCAAGCTGTTTCTACGCTTGACCATGCACTTTACACGATCTTTATCAGCCACTCTCGAAATCAGATCATATAGGTCTGTAGACACTTCCAGCAGGAACATAGTCCTTATACAACCCATGTACGGATTTTCAACCAAAATCCGCGATGTTGTATTGGTCTTATTCATGCATCTAAAAATGTAGTTCCTGGATTTCGTAGATAACACATAGATAGGGATTTTTTTTTTTTTTGATAGCCGTGGTATTATTCTACGAGCTCATAGGGATCTCGCGCTGAACGGCTGAGATTTTTCTCATTAGAGTTGAGAGATCGCTGAGCACTCGCGTCCCTTAGTAGTGGTCGATGATGACTACTACCCCATGACTTTTTGGATATGGTCGGCGGTTTGCAGATCTATCGCTTTATCGCTCCAAAATGTCGATGGGATATTGAGCTTGGGCCATGGCCGTCCGGCAGGATTAATCAGGACTGATCTAATAGTACTCTAAAAACGGTCTTGCGGCAAGCTTGTATTGAAGCCTAAGGGGCTAAGGAGCGCCTAAATTCGATGCATATGGTCATCGATGCGGTCGAACAGCTTTACCTTGATCCAAATGCATCTCTTCCGTTAATCAAACTGCCCTTTCGACTTTTCTCCAGGAATTTCAGTCCAGACTGTAGGGCACTTACATGAAACGTAAGTGGTATTTAAAACAAGAGAATGCCTTTGTACAAGATGCATGCGTACACATAACCTGCCTTAAAAGCGAGGGTTTTAAAAACGAGTTTGCTCAAACTCAGAGACAGGCCCATCTCCCGGTAACCTAGCTAGTTCCAATCCCTCGTCTGCTTAACGATAGGTTAAAACTTAGGGTTGGGGCCCTTTGAGTGGAGACCACTTTCTATTGCTGTCGTGCATAAAAAGGATACTAAAAGCCAAAGCCTTACGTATATGTAGTAAATGTAGGCATTACGTATCATTAAACAGGGCTTCTGACCTCTAATTAGACCTTCAAAAGCATTAACACCTCAACCTGTTACTGGTAACCACACAGGTTGAGAAGAGAAGAGAAGAAGTAATGAGTGAACCACAGATTCAATATGATCATCCTATCGCACCACCAAAGGCGTACATCCGTCCTGGGAGCATAGGATCGCTCGAGCTCGAGCTCACATACGTCACAATTCCAGAGAGCCGCCTAGACACCCCATGCGATGCAAGTACAACCTTAAAAAAAGAAAAGAAAGAAAAGAAAAGAAAGAAAACTACTCCTCCAGTAACTTACAAATATCGTGACTTAGGGAAAAACGAGGTTAACCATCAGCATCCAAGAAGCAGAAATTTCCGCATTACGCGCAGAGAACCTAAGATTAGGTGAAGAGAATCTCAAGCTTGGTGCAGAGCTTGTAAAGACTACAAAGTCCTTGAAATCAGCTGTCGAGTTTTGGATGAAAGCAGAGGATGAGCTGGAAAAGGTCTTGAAGCACGCACAGGACACCCTTCAAAAAGAGCTATGCGCTCTGCACGAGGGTGAGCAGCAGCAGGATGGCAAGGAAAAGAAGGCAGAGGGGGAAAGCGACCTTGAGGCTTTAGAGGACACTCTTGATGCTATTGAACCTCTAAGTGGTGATGGCGGGGCCTTAATTGGGGGTGACTTGGGTTAGACTGGTTGCTATTTGGAGTTCTGTGTATGTACCCAATTCCACCACACCCGGCACTGGGTTACGGGTACGGAGTAAAGGTACCTACAGTTGTTTTATCCTCATGTACCTAGGCCTGTGTCTCGGGGATGAATTCAACTACTTGCATCTACTTTATTCTACTGCCCCAAGCCCCACGAGCTTCGACTTCAGAATGGTTCGAGGGCTAGGGTTTCTCTGTATGATCCGCATCATGGATGATCACTCGGTGATGTGAGACATAGATAGTGTACCTACTTGCCAGATTTTCGGGTTTAGAACTAGAATACATTTAAGTGTGTGTGGCAACCGTCCTAAACTTAAAAATCTGGCAAGTAGTTTGGCACACGCTCATTGGAGAGTAGGGGGACATTATTGTTGGGTAGATGCATTTTTAAAAGAAAAGAAGAGACGAGGAAATGCACGCTTCGCATTGCCAGTAGCTATCAAGATGTGCAAAAATGGATGTAAAACACTGGTTTGTATTTATGTTTGCCCCACGGGGAACCTTGTAAACCTAAGTGAGATATCTTGGCATTTAGAGGCAGCTGTTTAAAAATATCTTCTCACTAGGTTTCTCTCTTTTTCGCGGATTAAGGGCGTACTTACTTATACGTGATTACACCAAATCTTTATGTACTGCCCTCTTTCCCACACTTTTTCCCACACTTTTTCCCACACTTTTTCCCACACTTTTTCCCACACTTCCCCCACACTTTTCCCCATACCTTTTCTCACACCTCTCCCCCTCTTTAATGCTCCCCTCTCCATCCTTTACACCCATGTATCAATTGCAATGAGCCCATATGCATCATCACCCATAATGAAGCTACAAGGCAATGCATTGGACACGGGACGTACCACGGTGTTCATGGCAAATGAGTAGAACATGGCGGTAGAAACAGGGGGAATAACGGCTCAAGCCAGACCATCACTACGCTCTACTCACTTACTTTCACATCATAGTACCTAGATACTGATAACTGCAGGCCCCTAGGCCCACAGCACCCTGCAGGACCATAGCCATAATGCACTTTGCGCGGCCATAGCTATAATGCACTTTGCAGTCATAATACACTTTGCTAGGTTAGGCATGCAATGCAGGTAGGCAGCATGAGGTGGCAGTTCCCATGGACAGCGGTACACACATCTCGCGGGCTTTCACTACTGTTGTCACTCAGTGTTAATCGTGGGAAATAGCTCCCTTATCAACAGCTCCTTTTCCCACTTGAGTATCGGTAAAACTACAGATATGCATATCACCGGCCAAAACATCGGGGGTGATGTTTGGGTCCTGGAACCCCCCCGGTTTCGAGGGGCCCCACTCGCTGTATCGTCGCTGCTGCTTCTATGTATTGATAGCATGGAGCCCGGTCAGCCGGTCAATCGCGAGGCTACAGGCAAGGCTTCGATCTCGGGAGCCTTTGTTTCTTCTACATATATTGCGTGATAGCCGACATGATAACTAGCCTCTACTGCATGCCACCCCTTTTTCTAGGCAGATAAAAGTGGATGAAACCGAACAGGTGGGTGCTAGATACCTGGCTGCGGCGGGGGTTTGCCCCCTTTGGGCATACTTTATATCATTACCAGTCTGCCCGCGAGGCAGCCGGACAGGTACTTTACCACATATTTCTTTGGCGGTAGAGTGATTAAAGCCCTCGCTAGGAGTATGGGTCCCCACCCCCTACGAGGAGTGTCATTGATATATGGCTCGGCGGAGGCTCCGCCGGAGCGGTGGATGACAAACGGTATATAAGCCAAGCAACCCACTCCCTCCCAATGTTGTGGCGCAAAATGATTGGCCGGGATTGATGTGATTGGTGGGTTATATGAATAGGTTTTTGTTTGGCTGGGACTGACTGGGATGGGGTCAATGATTGCGGTACCCTCCACCCCAATAGATGCATGGTAGCCGCGAATAGGAACAGGTATAGTAACAAGAAGGGGGCGTGGTAAGGTCAGTAACATGGAAATACGGTATGGGGATACCCATGTTCTTGACGCATTTGTAGTGCATTTTAGGGGTGTGCAGCAGGAGGTCCATCCCCTTGATATTTTGATATTGTGGGTACTTTGATACATACATGTAGCTAGAGTACAGGGGGTACACAGGGCACTTGTTGGCGTTATTACAAAGGCTCTGGCAGTACCATAAGTGAGCAAACTAAACGGGGCGTTGGTGGGTGATGATCCATTCACTCACCCAACCAAATGCCAGAGCCTTGAACCTACACACCACTGAACTGGGGGATCGGGGTCAATGATTTCCAGTGCCAACAACAGGATTTGTGGCACATTGATGGGGCACTTTCTATTCAGACCTGTGTGTAGGTACGAGTGTGTCTGGCGGTCAATGATGTAGCTATGTAGACTGATAGGGGGGTAGTGGTGACCTTTTTGTAGGTTTATTTTACTCATGTATCATACATACATACATGCATACATACATACATACATACATACATACAATTATCGGCGCCATGCCTCGTTCCAGACCAGGTAGGCAGGGCTCGAGCAGACGGACTGGTCATATGGGGTCGATGGGTGGGCATGTAGGTAGGGTGGTAATTGGTGGGGTCTTTTACTGTGTAGGGTTTTAAGTTTGACTATGTAGTAGTCTTTGCTCGAGATGCCGCGAGTTTGACCCTGAAACCTCGAGCTCGGCATATATCAAGTAGGCTTATTGGCATTGGCCGTGTGAGAGTCAATGGCTTGGGTATTTGCTTTTTTGGTACTGGGGGGTGCATATGGATGGGTGCGGGATGCTCTCATTAATATTATTTTCTCTTATTTTTCGCACCAATCTAGGGATTATAATACATGCACCGAGATTAAGGTCGTCTATGGGAGAGAAGGATGATTTCTATATCAGAAATGCCTTTACTTGTCTGTCTGTCTGTCTGTATGCATGACAGGCATTCCTCTGCCGTTGTTAGTAGGGAACGTCTCTGAGAACGTTAAACAACGGACAAGACATGAAATGCAGAGTGGACTGTCACTCGCCAGTCACCATGTCGACCTCGTTCCCAACTGTGGCGGCTTGGAACTGGATGTTGGTGTGGTGATGATTGTTCAGGGGTTGGATGGTTTGGATATCGGTGTGGCCCTCGGGCTTGAATCCGGGCTCTGCGGACTCTGCGGACTCTGCGGGCTTCCAGTGCCCGTCCCAATTAAATTTGATTGCCTCGTCTCCCCACGTAAACCATCCCTCTGTGAGATTGCGTCCAAAGATTTCGGCAGCGCGGTATGTCGGTGGTAGATATGGTTCCATCAGCTCTACACAGTAATTAGAGCCCGCCCTCCACCCCCCTTTTCCCCCCAAACGCAAAATCAAAAGAGTATACAATGATAAAAATTGCAAACATACCTCGTATCCCAGGCTTCCGTGAATGCACATCCGGCACCGCGACAATCACTTGAGTAGGTATCGGTTCCACCTCGTCCTCCCTTGGGGTTTCTGGATCCGGCCTCATCCTCTTGCGCTCCTTCACCTTGCCAACCTTCTTTCGTCCAAACAAGAGCACCTCATATGGCCTCCTCCCGCCCTCCTCAAGAGGGAATACAGAAGCCCCGGAAGTGGTGATCTTGACCCACATCCACTCCCCCGCCCCCTCCACGCCCCAGCGTGGAAACAGCTTGTCCGTCACAAAACCTCGAAACTTGGGCTTATTCGTCACCCAGACTGCGACCAGCCCACCAGGCGCCAGCGCGGTACCCACCGGTAAGTTCAGTAGTGAATTGAGGTGAAATCGCGAAAGCGTGCCATAGGCGCCGGCCCGTTGTGCACTACGGTTTGGCCATGGCGGATCAAGGAGTACAAGATCAAAGCTAGCCGTGGGCATGAGCGGTGACGTCGCAGTCCGGAACGGCGCCAGAAGGAAGCTCGCACGCGGGGGGATATGGAATACCTTTGACGGCGCGGGGTGTTGGAGGGTGAGGGTCAGCCAATGGTCAACGGCGGACGTGACGGTGACGCCATAGATATCGGAGAGGTCGGAGAGTGTGGTGTGCGTTGTTAGGATGATGCCGTCGCTTTCGTCGGCAGAGGAAGAGAGGGAGATGGATTGTAGGAGCGGTACGAGGCTGTGAAAGTCGAGTTCGCCATTGGGAGGTGAGGAGGGCGTACGTGAGATGTGATAGGGGCCCGAGTAGGAATGGTGTAGATCGATGAGGGAAGATGTGATGAGTGGGAGGAGACGGGAATGTGTGGTGTCGTCAGTGGGAGAAGGTGTGGGTGGGAGAGTGTATGGTGTGTTTGGGGGTGAACGAGGATTGCGTGGGATGAGGTTGGGAGGTTGGGAGAGGGTAGAAGGGATGTCGAGTAGAGTTGTGGGAGTGCTGAGGAAAGTGTGGAGAGTTGAAGTGGAGGTGGAGGTGGAGGTGGAGGTGGAGGTCGAGGGGGGCATTGATGTGTTGTTGTTGTTGTTGTTGTTGTTGTTGTTGTTGTTGTTGTTGTTGTTGTTGTGTGATGATGGGAATGAGTGATGGGAAGAAAGTATGGGAAAAGCGGTTTTGATGTGATGGAATTAAGGTTTTGATGGAATGGAATTAAGTTTTTGGACCGCAATCGGTCTTGAGGCTTTGTTTTGTAAATGAGTGAGAGTTAATGATGGTAATTTGGCCTCATATCCCCTATGAAGGTGATAGAGCAATCAAGGAGTATAGAAACCTCAATTAGACCTGATGATTAGATTTATTAATGAATAAAACAGAATAAAACAGAATAAAACAGAATAAATAGAATAAATACAAGATATCCACCAGTAAATACCGGCCATTCTTCTCATTGGCCCTACCGCGCCAGTCAGTCCAGCTACACGCGACATCCGCGATCCAGTGCACCCCCCCCCTGTCCTTACTGACGCCGGCACCTAAACAACATCCTCACATCCTCACTCCCTCCATACCTCGGCACGCATCATCCATACCGTGATCGTAGCTCCCCACACCCCCCCCTCCCCCTTTGAGCAAACTCTACTCCAATCCCAATCCCCACCACCATCACCACCAGGAAAGAGCTTCAGTAAACTCACCACAGCTCGCCCACCATGGAGTTCATGTCCAACGTCTCCAGCGGCCTCGACTCCTCCAAACCCAGTCTTTTTGAGCTCCTCTCCGAATCACAGCTTCGAGACCTTCTAGAGCCCTCCGTCCGTTATGTGCTGGCGGTGTTTACGCAGCGCCATCCGCGCTACCTCATTCACATCTTTAACCGCTATGACGAGGTCTACGCGCTGTTTATGCTTCTAGTCGAGCGCCACTACCTTACGCGCTGGGGAGGTAGCTTTACGGAAAACTTTTACGGTATCAAGAGGGAGAGGGTGCTGGCGAGGGATTTGCCGAGGGCTGGGAAGGCGGCGCCTGATGTGCTGGCGGCGAGTACAAGGTTGGGACGTGGGGATGTATGGAGGAGTTTGTTTTTGATTGTAAGTTGTACATTTTTTATTTTTTATTTTGCTGGTGTGTGTTTTGGGGGAGGACGAGTGAGAGATTGTGCTAATGAAGGTGCATCTAGGTTGGAGTGCCGTATCTCAAGAGGAAACTGGACGACGCGTACGAGATTCATGCTGGCGGCGCTGCGGCTAATCTCTTTGGCGCCAATTACAGAAATGACGAGCCGGGCGAGAATGTAAGTTTGTGGTCATTTCAATCATTTCCGTTCACAACCTTTTCTCACAACCTTTTCCTCAACTACTCACTACTCACTATACTCGCCCAATTACCGTACTCCGATACCAATTCCAATAATACTACCACCAAATTCAATATTCATAATAATACTAATACTGAAAATAATATACCTGTAAATCAATCACTGACTTTATTTCACACAGGCCACTGCCCGCGAAAAGCTCATCTACTACCTCAAGAAACTCCTGCGAAAGATCTATCCGACAATCAACGCCGCCTACTACCTATCCACACTCGCCTTTAACCTTGCCTACCTCTTTGACAAGTCACACTACCACACACCGCTGCATTTTCTCGTCAACATCCGCATGCGCCGCCTCAACGAGGCCGACCACGTACGTCTCTCTCCCCAAGAAAAACATGCATTATGATCATTACCCGTTATTCCAATAATCCGCCCCCGCTACAATTGTATAAGCAAGAAATGAGTAAATTTACTAACTCATGAATTCAGCGCGCATTCGAAGCCGCCTCCAGGCCCTCCCTTCGTCCAGGCGCCACCCCTGCTCTCAACCCCCGCACCCTCCTCTCTCCCACCCTTCTCACCCGCCTGCTCCTCCCGCGGGTCCTAGACTCCCTCAAGATCCTCCTCCCCACGTCAATCTTCTTTCTCAAATTCCTCGAGTGGTGGCACGCCTCCGACTTTGCCCGGCAGCTCTCGGCAAAGACCGCTGCCTCCATCGAGCTCCCTCCACCCTGGTCGATCCCTCCCCCACCTCCCAACGATGACGATGAGGAGGTGGATGGCCGCGGCCAGATTGTGAGGGAGAGGCAGGGACGCAAGTTGGTCAAGCTGCAGGAGGATAGTCGCATCTGCGCAATCTGCGAGAACGAGCTGACAAATCCGACAGCGACGCAGACGGGGTATGTGTTTTGCTATCCGTGTGTGTTTCGGTGGGTACAGGAGGGGGAGGAGGAGGCTGGTGGGAAAGGAGGGTGTTGTCCGGTCACGGGGGTGAGGCTGTTGGGTGGGGTGGATGGGTTGAGGAGGATTATGGTTTAGATAAATTGATAGTAATGAGGATTGGGCTTTTCTTGTAGTGGTATGTTTTTTTTCTCTTTCTTTTTCTCTTTCTTTTTCTCTTTCTTTTCTTTTTCTTTTCTCTTTCTTTTTCTTTTCTCTTTCTTTTTCTTTTCTTCCTTCTTTCTATATAGTGGTCTTTATAGTTAGTTACGCCCCCCCCTGGCTTAAAGGCGGTTAGGTTAGTCATGATGTAGTTCTGTGCATGTGGTTTGGCTTTAGCATGTAGGGCGGTTAAATGTTATCATTATCAAGTAGAATTAAACCGGCACAGCAATCATTGACCCACACAACGCAACCACAACTAATCCGGTATAATAGGTGATCCTGGCCCTTGGTGCGAGGACTCCCGGGGATGGGGGGGGGGGGAGTGTGAGGCTTGAGCAAGTACCTGTAAACACTCGATAAATTCGCTAGCGCCGTTTGCACCAAAAAGTACCCAAAGTGCTATTTCTTTGGGATGATAAAGGGCAACAACGCCAATTTATCGAATATTTACGGTAGTACGTACCTACTATATATGCTAGCTCAAAGTGGGCGAGAGGGGGAGGCTTGCTCATCTACATGTATGTATGTACTCGCAATTTTCAAGCAACTGCTATTGCATACACAGAAAAAACACGCCAAGGCTATCTTTTGTATGGCATGCAATAGCAGTTGCGTCCGGAAACGCTTGAAAATTGCGGGTATGTACCTGCATATGTATGTAATGGTCATGGGAATACGCTCGGCGCTGTGGTGTCGTCATATTGTAGGTAGAGTACTCGTTTACCACGGCAAGAACCAGAAAATGCAAGTGACGGAAACAGGGATAGTTTGTATGAGAGATCGCCCAAATAATCCTTGCCCTGAGCAACTGCATTTTCTGGTTCTTATCGTGATAAACGAGTACGTTGATTTCTCCGCGGAAAAGCGGTTATTTTGGATGTTTTGTATCCTGTGCCGTAGAAAGGCTGGATGTGCAGCGGCTCTGTGGAGGTGGTTAAGTTTGGTTTGGATGGTGTGGTGCGGCTGGCTGGCTGGCTGGCTGGCTGGTTGGATGGCCTGGCTTAGAGTACTTACATGTACTACATGGACATGACATAGGGCGAAGGTGAAGGTGAAGGTGTCAATTGGGATGTTTAGGATATCAACTAGGAATTGGCCGTCAATGACGTACGAGATTGGCCGGTATTGGACTTCAATGGCGTTGGAATTGTTTTGTAAGATTAAATTTTTTTTTTTTTTTTTTTTTTTTTTTTGGATACATTTCAATTCCTGAGAGCGACCTCAAAGCCACATAGCGCACTGAGTAATGGATATAAATCAAAAACATTTCTGGGGGTGGCTGTACACGGGTGGGTGGTGAAATCTTGTGATATTTTTGCGTTTGGTGATAAAAAGTGTAAATGTGCCATACATTGCGGCAGTAGATGCCTTCTCCCATTGTGCAAAATTGAAAGGTCGTAAAGAATTGGGCAGATGGGTGAATGGCTAAATTGCGCGGGGAACATGAATGGAGGAATAGAGCGGGAAATTGACGTACTCGGACAGAAATGGGCAGAACAGAAACAGGGACGGTCAGGTATATCTACCGCGTTTTGGCGTTGGTGGTGAGGAAGAAGACGCTGCAGGTGTGGTGTTTGAGTTAGTACTGGTTATATACGTGGTATGGAAAGTTGGAGACTTGGAAAACACGCGGTATATAGGTGGGCAGAGGTATATCATACCAAGTCGCAATAATAGCCACCGTAATGACCCCCAACGTCTACATGCGTATGTCAGCACCCGTTTCGCTGTAATATACCACTCTGTCTGCTCGAAATGATGTTACTCACCATTTGCGTCTTTGTTCCACTCTGCACCAGCGCTGCCTTGCGACTGTACAGCTGTATGGTCTTTAGGTAGTTTGCCAGGCCGGCAAACAGACACGCCAGACTAAGGAGCCAGAAGATGATACCCAGCGGCATGGCCATATTCCGCTCGAGCTTGGTTGGTTCACGCTTGAAATGGAAGGAGATCACGATGGCGATGGAGACGACGCAGAGGTAGATTGAAAGCCGAAGCCACGAGAGGAAGTTGCGCTCGTTGGCGCAGTGGTCGCGGGCATCGCTGGCGTCATTGGTGAAGAGGAGTGGGGAGATGAAGGGGGAATGGAGGATGAGGGGGCTGTTGGGTTCGAGCCTATATGTGTGCGGGAGTGGGGAGGTTAGTGGCCAGTAGATAAAAGTGTAGAGGTGAGGGTTTGGGGGGGGTGGGGGGTGAGATGGGGTGGGGGCGGGGAGGACTTACTCGTCGATATCGACTGGGGGGCAGCAATTGGACATCTTTGAAGTTGACTGACTGATGTTTGGAATGATAATTGTCACTCCGTCACTCAGTCTCTCGTATTGTACCACTTTAGAGGGATTATTTGAACTGTAGTAATGGCGGTAGGAATTGGAAGTTTCCAAGAGCTCACTCAGCCCAGGATGTGTGTGCCTTCTCGCTTATCATGGGGTAAGCAGGGATAGAGGGGTGATGTGGGTGCGGGTGGGTGCCGGAAAGTGTAACCGCATTTTACCAGTGATCTGCGCACGCGATGTAACCGGAGTTTTGGTCACGGAAGGCTCCATCGTTTTTCTCACTCGCTTGTTTTTTTGTTTTTCTGTATGATAGTCCTTATGTAGCTTTAATATGCTCCATAGGCCTGCCTCTGTACCAATGTACTGATCGGACCGTTTCATGCATCATTGCCACGGGGTCGGGGTGCAGTCCGTGATATTTCATGGGTAAAGGGAGATGGGGCAGGGAAGATCTATCAGAATTTTTTTTTCTTACTTTTTTTTATTTATTTCTTCGAATGACTGTCAAGTCTAGCCATTCAGATTTTCGAGGGATGGTTGGGGGTTTGAATTGTCATGTAAAGAGAGACATTCTAGATTTCTTATCTGAGTTTGTGGGTTCTAGCCCGGGGAATTACGTCCCTTTTGACCCCATTTCTTTTGGCACGGTCGTCAAAACGTGTTGTGCCTTCCTTCTTTTAACTGTCTGCTGGTACTGCAGGGTCCTGGCCCGTGTGGCTCTAGCAGGAAGAGATAACCTTAGACCCCAGAGAGTATGTGAAGGATCCAGAGACTAGCTCTACCGATAATAGCCACTCTTTTCCTGTTCAGACCCTAGATACGGGGAAGAATTGGGGGGGATGGAAGTTTTTTTTTCTCTTTCCTTTTCTAACTTTTGCTTCCTTTATTTCCTTTCTGTAAGAATTGTCATTTTCCCTGCAGTTTGACCGCTTCATACATCTGCTGCACTGCTGAATCACACGCCACACAACCCCCATCGTTCGGTGTAGTCAAATCCTTTAATCCAGGGGGAATTTTGCCTCCCGTCGTCTGCCTCTTCTTGATTGGGGCGCATCCGGAGGTCTGAATCCTTCCTATTGGCTCTGGTGGCTATTTACACCTCCAGCTCTTAAAAGGTAATAATGACTTCCCCTTCCCCTAGGAATGGGCTTGATGGACGTACGTAATTGGCATATCTATGCCGCTTGCACACCATCTGACCAGTCTGGTGGTTCGGTGCTTCGGGGGGAGGGGGGGTATCTTGATCCTTCTCTCCCTGTGTCATGCCCACCATCCATTGCTCATAACCAGATATCCAGGACTTGACTATATTACCCACCCACCCACCCTCACACCTGCATAGAAATAGATATTTCTCTCTATCACAGAGCTCGTGAACAGCAACAATCCGATACCCAGTTCAGAAACAGCTTCCGTCGTGCATTGCTCATACAAGCTATACACACACTCACTATTACATTTACACATACATCTGCAGTGATTGCCGCGCACCCATCACCAATTCATGACTTCCCATAACCATAACACCAGCACTCCTCCACCGACTCAATCCGGCCTCTCTGCCCTCTGGAGCCACTACAGAGGTTCTCCCTCCAATTTGGATAATGATGACAGTAACAGCGCCGTCATAGTCGGCGACCATGACCACAGCCATCTCGCAATTCCTAAATCTGCTGACGACGACACAACACCTCTGCTCTCCCGTCAATCGGACTCTCAACGTCTCTCGCTTGTGGGGAGCTACCGTCGACCATCATTCACGTTCGGAAACGCACGTCCTGCTTTCCTGCCAAGCTCATCAATACCCACAGAGTCAGGCTTCCTGACTCGGGCCGAGATAGAAGACATGGTGACCGAAGAGCAGGCTCTCCTGAAGGACAATCACATCATTCCCTCCGACTATGGCTCTTTGCCTCCACGGCCGACATCGCTGGATAGTGAAGAGCGTGGAGATGTGCCAAAGTGGGATGAGGCCGTTGCCAGTGGAATGGTGCATACGACATACAAGAGGGAGCTCAAGGTCCTAGTAAAGTATACTCTGCCATTGTATGTCACATTCATACTTCAGTACAGCTTGACTTTCGCATCGTTGTTCTCCGCGGGAAATCTGGGAAAGGATGAACTAGCAGCGGTCTTGCTCGCCAGTATGACGGCGAACATCACCGGTTATGCCGTCTACCAAGGTACGGTTCAATCTGTTGTGCGAATTGTGGTTTGGGGGGAGTGATGGTTGACTTGTGTTGTGTTTAGGACTAGCGACGTCGTTGGATACACTGTGCGCCCAGGCATATGGGTCAGGGAATAAGACGCTCATTGGTCTACACCTCCAGAGGATGTGCTACTTCCTTATGAGCATAACAGTGCTAGTCATCATAATCTGGCTCAACTCTGAGCAGATTCTTACTTTCCTCATCCCAGAGCCCGAATTGGCTGTGTTGGCTGGAAAGTATTTGCGAATTCTCACAATCGGAGCGTAAGTCATTTCCAGCCTTCTACAAGTATTTATGATCGGGGTGGCTAACTTGTAACGACAGTCCAGGGTATGCTTTCTTTGAGGCCGGAAAGAGATTCGTACAAGCGCAGGGCAACTTCACCGCCTCAACCTATGTGCTCTTATTCTGTGCCCCTTTCAATGCCGTCATGAACTATATTCTAGTCTGGGTATGTCCATGATCCGCATAATCTTTCGTCTGATGTTCCACTAACGCCTTGCCTCTGTAGCACCCGAAGTATGGCTTTGGATTTTCGGGCGCTCCCACCGCCGTAGTCATCACCGACTGGATGATGCCTCTTCTGCTCTTCCTTTACGTCCGCTTTGTCGACGGTTACGAATGCTGGGGCGGCTTTACCCGCAAAGGTCTCCACAATTGGTGGCCCATGATCAAGCTCTCTCTCCCTGGCCTCGTTATCGTCGAGGCCGAATTCATCGCGTTCGAGATGCTGACACTACTCGCATCCTACTTCGACACCGCTCATCTCGCTGCGCAGTCTGTTCTTGCCACAGCCACAAGCATTGCCTTCCAACTCCCGTTTGCTCTCTCAATTGCGTCTTCTACTCGCGTCGCTAACCTCCTTGGCGCAACACTCGAGGATAGCGCAAGGACAGCGGCCTATGCAGGTTTCATTGCGGCCCTATTCTTGGGCGTGGTGAACCTCTTGTTTATGATGAGTGCTCGCGGATGGTTTGTGTTGCTGCTCACACAGGACCCGGAAGTGATTGCGCTCGTGGTAAACGTCATGCCGGTCACGGCTCTGTTCCAAATGTTTGACGCCGCTGCATCAATGGGCGGTGGTATTTTGAGAGGCCAAGGTAGACAACATATAGGCAGTTACATCAGTATTGTTGCATATTACTTCTTGGCGATCCCCATATCGGCGACCACGGCGTTTGTATTGCAGTGGGAGCTGTATGGGCTCTGGAGCGGTGTTGCAGTTGCGCTGGTGTTTGTCGCGATCATTCAGACGTCTATTGTGTTGAGGACGGATTGGAGGAAGGTGGTTGGTGAGGCGAAGGCCAGAATCGAGGGCGCATAGTGGAGTGAATAAGGGATGTGGTTTGCCTTTTATACACACCTCCTTTCTGCTCCCCCCCCCCCCCCTTAATTTTCGGATGCGGATGGGAGGTTAGTGATTGTGTGCATGGAACTTGATTGGCAAACCTAGGACAACTAGTACTACTCTACTACCACTACTAATTGTAGGACTGATGTATATATTATACCTTGTGATGTGAAAATGACCGTGATGGAATCAAAGCCTTCTGCGCGCGCTGTGTGCGTGGTTGATGTTATGTTACTGGGCGCACTGTGCACGTGAGACCCCAATGGGTATACTTGAGGGATCAATTATCTATGCTGGATGGTGTTTGGATGGAGATACCATCGCATTTTTGCGTAGTGATCAATTTGAGACTCTGTTTGCCTCTATCTAGGCCCATCAATCTTTGATGAGAAGAGCGACTTTGATGCGAGTCCGCCTTTCCCGTACCTCCAGCATCACGTGTTCACCTCCGCCAATTCTGGACTTTATCCTATCACAAGCCTCATCCACCTTCTTAATAACTGTACAGGCACGGGATAGACTGGTATTGCAAAGAGAGGAGAAACTCGAAAAGTAACGTGTATGTATGGGAAACAATCCAATGTAAAGAAGTAGAGAGTGTTGCTCTAACATTAAATAATTTAATCCTACTATATATATATATAGGCAAAATACAAAATGGTTATCTTTCCATGGTCACACCATGCTGTTGTTACACGTTGAACGCCGCATTTTAAAATATTCGGTTCGAGGTAAGATATGTCGAGTGATATTTTGTGATTGGGAGTATCTTTGCGTGGGATTGGTAGTGGATGGGGTTGGTTTGTGGGGTGTGGGAAGGGGGAGTTGGGTGTGGATGTGTCTGGGGGTATATGTGGTAATTGGGTGGGGGTCTCTGTCTTTGTAGGCTTTGGGTTTGTATTGGGGAGGAAGTGCTACATGTGTAGGATATTGGTGGGTTGGGTGGTTTTATCTGGGCTTGGTGTTAAAGCTACTGTTTGGAATGTAGTTGCGGTTGCGGTGTGGGCGTACAATACAGTACAGAGCTATAATTATAAGTGATTTGTGGATGCGAGTTGGTCTCGATATCTAGCAGATGATTACTCGATAGTGATAAAAGTAACTTTGAGTACTATGTCAGAGGGCAGATACAGATAGCTTGACGCCTAGGGGATACATGTATCTAGTCATTGCCATAGCCGCCGCAGCTGCTCCGGTGGTATATGCCAGTTATTGGAGGACGCCATGTATTCCGCAATATATATGATCAACGCAGAAGAAGAAGAGGCCTAATGATATGGTCATATCATAGCGAGTGCGTGATATATTAAAAAAAAACAATGACATGGCATGACTGCGCCGCATGCAATAGATAAATAAACAAGATGCTGACAGATACCCTAGCTCCGCCGAAGAAAGAGAGAGAGAGAGTAGAGTAGATGCTACCTTCGATCTATAAAAAAACGGGTATTCGCCAGAGCAGATTCGATCTAGACCCAAACGCCCTAGATGGATAGGCGGGCATATATACCCCCTTGTCAGTAACGTGGGGGTGGGGGCCCAGACCACTCTTCTGCTGTAGTCCGATACAGCGCTGGAAAAAAGATATTTAATTCACTCACCAGCTGGTATACACACACATCGCATCACATCACATCCCCAACCTCCACAACCACACACAAAACGCACTGAAAAACGGCATCTCCACCGCGCACCTCCCCGACAGTAGAAACGTGATGTACCCAAGCAACAGGGATAAGCCGATATCGGCCGCCATACGCTTATCCAGCCACAGGGGCAGATTTTCGGCGGCGGCGGAAAGCTGGTAAATGGAGATGAAGAGGGCTCGGGCGGAATATAGGGATGCCTCGAAAGGGGCTTTGATCTGTTTGATGAGTGCGTTTTGGCGGGATTTGGTGCGCCGCATTTTGGGGTGTGTTGTGTTGTGCGGGGGATAAGTGGCGGCGAGGAGCGAGCGGGCTTGAAGGTGTGCTGTGGTGGATGATGGGTGGGAGGAGAGATGTTTGGTTTGGTATCGTGGTTGGGTTGGTTTTTTTTTTTTTTTTTTTTTGGGGGGGGGGGGTTGGGGCTTTGGTGGGTATAGTTATGATGAAGTGAATGGTAGGTGAGACGTGTAAGGGTTCGGGTTTTCATGTTTTTTTTTTTTTTTTTTCCCTTTTACGAGATACATGGACTACATGTAGAGAATAGTAGAGACCGCGATTAGGATGAGAGTTTCCGCGGTAGTAATTAATCTACTAAAGGGCCCTAACTCGGGATAGTGTGGAACTCACATGAGGTGTGACTTGTACCTCTAACAAGACCTAGATAATAGTTAAGAACATCTATACAGGTCACGAGAAAAAAAAAAAAAAAAAAAAAAAAAAAAAAATCCAACCTGGTTGGGTGTTACGAAATCAAAAACCTGGAGTTAATGGAAACGGGAGTCACGGATGGTCACTCGCCGCGGATAATGCTCCTTCTAACCTTAGTACTAGACTGACTGGACTGATTGGGGCTAACGTGCCCCGCTACGATGGTGACGGAATGTACTACGAGGACTTTGAATGAATAATCCCCCTGGACTCCCCCTCCCCCCCCTTATTAGAGTGGAATAACTTTACTTCTCATAAACCCCATAGTTAGACCCGCGCGTAATCCCTGCAACAGCGCCAAGAGGTCAATGATTTCCAATACAACAAATTTCGCCGCTCGCCCAAAGCGCAAAAATCGTGTATATGCAGAGAGAGAAAAAAAAAAAAACAAAAAAAAAAAAAAACAAAGAGGATTACTTCTATAAACCCCCCCCCCCCCACCACCCCCTTATCTCTGATTTTTGGGGGCCGTCAGAGATTCGGGGTTGTTCAAGACGACGCACGCCATGAATAGTGGGAAGAAGAAGATTTTTAGCGCGACCGACTGAGGAGAAGCTCTGCGTGGGCCATGGGCGGTAAGGTACATGTAAAGTCGGCGCAACGAACAGAACAACGGCAACTTCGAGATCGAGCAGAAATAGTAGAATTGCCGTTTATAGAATTGTTATCACGGTATATGCACTCCTCGACTCTTTCCCTCGACTGCGATAAGAGAGAGAGAGCATTCAAGCAAGCTTAAGTTGAATACCGAAACTCTGTAACTTCTTCGCAGCCGTTCCAAAAGAAAGTCAACTCCGACGCGATACTATACAAAATATCGCCCGTGGACAACAGGGTAAAACCGACTACTAACTAGAAAAGAAGAAGGAAAAAACAAGTCCTACTAGCCGTATTTACAACAGCCCCCACCGCCAACAGACTTACCCTGCACCCAAATACAATGCCCCAATTACCGGTTACTTGCCCCGCTCCAAGGCAACTCATTCCATCTCTAGATATGTTCTTGTGCCATGTAGCTTTGCCCACACGGGGGCGATGAGAACTCCAGAAAAAGGTCAGAAAAAGACAAGAAAGTCCGGCGCCTCAACATTCTAGGAGACAGTTTGTAGGAACGCCCAACCTCATATACGCCCACAGGACCTAACAAATCTATGAGAATGTACGCAAGAAAAACTCGTGCCGACCCAAACATTGTCGACCCTGGATGCCAAAACAAGGATAAACAGCACTGTAAGGCAGAGAGTGAGGAGTTCAGGCTCAAAAAGACCCGTAAACAGAGGCGTGATGCCGTTACGGCCAAGATCGCAGGTACAAATGCTGTTTCTTCCTAGGCTTACAAATATACCCGTTTTTATCAAGAGCCCCGGGTCAAAAAAGGGGTTTCGTGGTTGTGTGTAGGCCCGAGTGATTGTCTGTGCAGCGGAATTATATGTATAGCATGACAAATGAGATATTTCTTGTCATCTATGGCCATGCAAACACAAATCATAAGGATTAACTACGTGTAAGGTTGATCTGAACGGTGATTTCAGGCTCCATAATTCCCAACTTCTCAGCCCAGACTTTGATAAACAACCCAAGACATTTAGTCGTCATCCAGATACCAAACATTGAAAATAAAACAAATCCATGGCTTGAAATCGAAAGAAAGAAACAAGAGGAAATAAAAAAAAAAAAACAGATGCAACGCAGTTATAAACAAGATATAAATTTAGGAAACACAGAAGGAAATCACATTGTTACACACTACAGGGACAAATTTACTACTCTTCGTCGGCATCTTCTTCAGCAACCTATTCGATTTAATTAGTATCCTGCTCACCAAAATAACCAACGATAGGGTATAGGAACTTACATCATCGTGGAATGTCTTGCCTTCTGTAGTAGGCTTGATAGTTCCAATTCTGATACAGAAATCGCCAAATCTCTCACCATCCTCCTTCTCAAGGGCATAGCGCTTGAAGAGAGGCTTCAAGATCGCCAGGATCTCCTCCTCCTTGATGGAGCTTCTGTAGAGCTTGTTGAGTCTCTGTCCGTGGTAGCCTCCACCAAGGTACATGTTGTACGCTCCATAGGCCTTTCCAACAAAGGCAACCTCCGCTAGCCATGGTCGGGCGCAGCCGTTGGGGCAACCAGTCATCCTCATGACAATTGAGTCGTGGCGAAGTCCGCTCTCCTCAAGAACACCCTCAAGCTTGCTGATAAGGATTGGCAAGTACCTCTCACTCTCCGCCATGGCGAGGCCGCAGGTGGGGAAAGCGACACAGGCAGAGGAAGACAACCTCAGTCCAGAAAATTGATAGTTGTCAAGCTTATACTTAGCCATAAGGTCTTTCATCGCTGGCAAGTCCGCATCCTCAACGTTGCTGAGGATGAGATGTTGGTTACCAGTGAGACGGAACTCACCCTTGTGAACCTTAGCAATTTCACGGAGACCAGTCTTCATGGGAAACTCGGGAGTGTCCTCAATACGTCCGTTCTCAATGAAGAAGGTGAAGTGATTCTTGCCAGTCTCATCCTTCTGCCACCCAAAGGTGTCGACATTGGACTCAAAATGGAAGGGCTTAGCCTCAGCAAACTTCCAGCCGAGGAGCTCCTCAACCTTGGCGCGGTAGACATCAACACCCATGTCGTCGACAGTGTACTTTAGACGGGCGTGCTTGCGGTTCTTACGGTCACCGTGATCACGCTGGACCAACATGATCTTCTCGCAAACGAGGTGGATACGCTCGATGTCGGCGAAACCAAGCATGCTACCTGTTCGGGGGTATGTTTTTTTGTTGTTGTGAGTGACACCCATACCACCGCCGATCAAGACGTTGTAACCAGCAAGTTTTCCATCATCGCCCTTGATGGCAATTAAACCGATATCGTGTGCGTAAACATCAGTGTCATTGTTTGGAGGAACAGCAATGGTGATCTTGAATTTTCTGGGGAGGTAAGTTGGGCCGTACAAAGGCTCGTGATCAACGATAGCGTCGCCGGCAACCTGGACCTTCTTATCATTCTCATCCTGGAGCCAGATCTCATGATAGGCAGTTGTGGCGGGGAGAAGGTGGTCACTGATGAGCTTGGCAGAAGCTTGGACCTCATTGTGGAAGGCGGTGTTTGTGGGAAGAGAGCTGCACATAACATTACGGTTGACATCTCCGCAGGCAGCAAGGGTAGTCATGAGAGCCTTATTGATGTCCTGCATGGAAACCCTCAAGTTCCTCTTGAGAATACCATGAAACTACTTGATGTTAGTACTTGAAACCGCAACAGTTCGCAATTATTTTTGGCTACAAACCTGGAACGTCTGTCTGGTAGTGAGCTTCATTGTGGTGTTACCCCATGCGTTGCTAATATCATCCATCTGAATCCACTGCTTAGGAGTTGAGACGCCCCCTGGCAGTCTGCATCGGATCATGAAAGAGTATGCAGGCTCCAATCCCTGGGCCTTGCGCTCATCTCTCAGATCTCTATCATCCTGCATGTAAGTGCCGTGGAACTTGGTGAGCTGCTGATCGCTGGCAGAAATCTGGCCAGTACTCTCGTCCTTCAAACCCTCCGCGATGGTACCACGAAGGAAATTTGAGGCAATCTTAATGTCCTCGTTGGTAATTGGGGCAGGTTCATCCGGAAGTCCGTCAACCTTATCAACACCAAGAGCTGTCCAGATCTTAGGCTCCCATTCTGAGTATGCTGTCTGGTAACCATCGGGGTCCTGATCATTACCAAGGCCAATATCAGCTAGCTTCTTGGCTCCGAGATCGGTGATTCTCTTATCAAGATCCTTTCCGGGTTTGTTGTAGTAGTGCTTATCCTCCTTACGGGGCCAGTAGTGGCTATCTCCAAGACCGAAAACAGAGTAGTTGACGCCAGCCAAATCCAAGTCGGTCGAGTTCTTCACAGCAATCCAGAAAGCATGGCCGTTCTGAGGGAATTCACCCTGACCGGCGGTGGAAGTTATGAAGACAACATTCTCCTCATTAGAGAGGTCCTCAAGAGGGTACTCTTCCATGGACATGACCAAGGTCTTGAGGCCCCTGGCCTTACCACGCCTGGCCAACCTTTTAGCAAGGGTTTCCGCGTTACCGCCATCAGAGGCAAAAAGGATAGTCAATGGGGGTCCAGAAAGCCCCTCGAGGAGCTTGTTATACGCATCCTTGGCCTTACGCTTCTGCTGGTGTCTGACCTCAGTTCCGTAAGAGCTAGCAACATTGGCAGCGAACTGGGGGTTCCTCTTGGCGAGTTGGGATAGGTGGTTGTCGCGCTTCAAAAATTCCTTTAGTTCGTTCTTGATCCTCTCGGAGTCAAGGTTGAAGTTAACACCGCCTTTCTCCTCGCCGTTAGGGTCCCAACGGTACAATGGCCAGTATCCAAGGTCAACGGCTTTCTTGGTCTCTTGTAGGACGGCGAGAGCCGAGTCATCCTCTTTATTGTAGGGAAGGTAAGCAATCACGACTGAAGGTCCTTCGAACTTGTCCGCATCGATCATGGCGTGCAACACCTGTGTGTAGGAGCTGTAGACAGCAACGGAAGCAACATACGAGTTTCCAAAGTTCATGGCGTAGAGTCCAATGTCCTTCTTTCTTCGGGAGGAATCAGCAGCGGCATGCTCGGAGTAAGGCTGAGAGTCGATGACAAGCATGTTGATGTTGATACCAGAGGCAATGACATGGTGAACACCGGAGTTACCGAGATCGTAGGCCCAAGCATCTGATCCTACGAGCCAGTGCGACTGCTTGTAGAAGAGTGTTTTATCACTCAAAAGCTCGAGGGCAACCTTAGAACCATCGGCCTCCAACTTCTCAACGATACCATCCGCTAGGCTAGTACTCTTCTCTGGGTCCTCTGCAACCAAGAGCCACTTTGAGAGAGCCTCGCTAGAAGCGGCGGTAGAGAATTCACTAGACTTGGCCAACTCCTCCACCCTCTTAACGAAAGCTTGGCGCTTCTCAATTCTGGCCAAAAGTGAACCGTAGCCGTATTCAGGGCTAGCGGCAATAGTTGCTGAGATTCCGGCATGAGGTTTGTCGAGAGAATTGGCAATGTGTAGCCGCTTTCCAAACAACTGATCAAGAATCTTCATGTACGCAGTCTCAACGGCCGGCTGCTCAATCTTAGATTCTGCCAACTCGGGACCGTCCGCCAAACCGATAAATAAGTTTTGTACCGGGGCCTCCGCTTTCAAATTTTGAATAATCCCGCGCACTGCCTGGTTAACAGTCTCAGAGTTAATAAAGCCCAATTGGTGCCCAACGACAACAGGAGCGCCTTTAGCGGCTGGCCCCGCACGAAGACAGGTAAGCAAGTCCAAAAACAAAGGGCCCCATCGAGTAGTCTTCTTCTTGATCTGTTCCAAAACCGCAATTTTGTTGATTGACTTGGGAAGGCTATCGGCCAATCTTGTGCCGAACCATGGGCGGTAGAGTCTTGAGAAGATAACGCCGACCCGTGAGTAATCCTCCTCGGATGATAATGCCTCAACAGTGGACTGGAAAAGCTTGGTGGTTGAGCCGAAAACGAAGAGGGCAATGTTTGCGTTCTTAGGACCTTGGTATTCAAAAACATTGTATGATCGACCAGTAACCTGGTTGATGATCCCAAAGATGCCTGAGACGTGCTTATAGATATCGTCGGAAGTGACGGCGCGAGAGCTGATGGCTTCTACCAGAGACGATGCTGAAATGGAAAGCTCGGTGCTCTTGTCTCCAATGGTGCTTGTGCCGTTGCTGTTTGCGGTGGTGGAGATTTCGCTCACAGGGCTGGCAATACCACTGGCAACTGTGCTTGCGCCATTAGACGCCACTGGTAGTTTTGTCTGCTTTGTCTGCGCTACAACCCCGTCATCTGCGTACAAGCTGCTTGAGTCAATTGATTGAGACTGGAAAGTTCTTGCAGCAGTCTTGTCCAAAACCGTGTCCAACAGGGCCTGGTCTTCAATCGCAATTGGTTTTTCCGCTCCTGAAGTGGCAAAGAAATGAACGACTGCCTTTCCTGTCTTGACTGCAAGAGCATGAGCCGTTATAGCTATATCCTGCGCCTCTTGGATTGACTCTGATTGGAGAAGGATTAATCCTGTCTGTCTAATCGCTGTGATTCCGGAGTAGTCCGGGAACCTCGCGGGTTGCATTGAAACATGAAGAACGACGGGGTAATTGATTAACTTGTATAGGTGAGGTATTGATGAAAGCAAGATATCTGAAGTTGTTGTGACAGAGACGAGCTTGCCTGACCGAACAGGTTGGAATACTGAGAGTAAAGGATCTGCATTTTGACGGATAATATGGACCTCCGGGGCTGGCGCAAGAGCGCCCTTTGCGCCAGTTGAAGAGAGGGTCTCAAGCTGGGAAGAATATGCTGAAGCAATCCCTAGGGATGGCTGAACAGAAACAATAACATCGCTGGAAAGGTATGCAATTCTCGCGACTGCAATTGTTGTACAATGTTAGTAACCACCAGTCATTGTTCCATGGAGCGTTGTTGTAAACACCAAAAAAAAAGGTAGTGAACACGACGTACCTGCCTCCTCCGGAGTGTTCAAAGTTCCAACCGAAGTCATTTTCGAGGATAATACACAAGATACAAACTCGAAAATGGCGAACTTCCTACGAAGAAGAAGAAGATGAGGAATAAAAAAGCTCTACCGTCAACACTTTATTTTTGTGTGCACCTCAGACCAAAACAGGTGGGGGGAAGAATCATTCCGTTTAGCTAAGCTTTGATTGGTTGACAGCGCCAAGCGATGGCGTGATAGGCAAATTTTCTGGGGTTGTTAAAGCTTTGTTAACTACCGTAACCCGATTCAATTGCTCTTTTTTTTTTTCACAGGGATTCTTTTTTATGCTCATCACAACAGTTGAGGACGAATTGCGTGAGTATCAAACTCATGTAATATCCCAATTTTGTGGCATACAGAATTGCTTCTTGTGCAGGCGTTATCACGTGTAAATGCACCATAACTAGAGGATTCACACCGCAAAATAGCCACTCCGGTGTAAATAGCCCCTGAAGACGAGTCTCAACGGTGGATCATGCCGATAATTACTCTGCTCGAATGAGTTATCCATAATCGCCGGCACTTGATATCTGGGGTTAGGGTTTATAATCGTAGATTATCCATTCAGCTACAGGTCTACTTTATCATCGGGCCTACCCCACCTGCGAGCAGCGAACCTAACCATTCTGTTACGTATGGCGTTAGGATTTCAAACCCCCCGAAATACCCGCGAGCGTCCAGACCCTGAGATCTCGTAATCAACACAACCAGATGAGACGATGGCGGCAGCGCTGAGACAGAATGACTTTTTAAGTGAAGAACCCCAGTTTATATATATTTATGTAATTTAATTCTGACGAGTATGAAATGACGAATGTGAATTCAAATGGAACACTTGGTGTTCCCTGTCTACGGCAGAAATCAAGCATTTTGTGCATGGGCAGGGTTAGGGCTCGAAAAACAAGGTTCCATCATGATTTATGGAGGAAAAGGTGCAAAAAGGATGTTTGGCTCAGATCACACTATGTATATGCAGGCTACAACGGACACCACAGTGAAACAGTTCCGACACTGAATTTCGCTAATTACTCTGCAGGAAACTTTTTTTCTTACAAAAGCTAACCATAGCAATGTGCGCTGATTCAAGCTCTTGATGTTAGACCTGAATTGGCCATTGAAACAGGTCTCCGTTGCGGTCCGCATCCACCATACCAGAGCTCAGTACCTTGATCTACCCACACACAAGGCAAATTTTATACTGCCCACATGTAGAGTTACCCTGCTCAACCTACAAATTCATACTCTGCAGTTCTTACTCCCCCTGCTAAGTGTATTACCAGTAACATCTCAATGCATCATAATAAGCGCTCCACATATGCTTCCTTTCACAGATTCATTCCTGCTGATATCTAAGTGTATCCAGTTTATATGGGGCTTCCTGTTTCAAGCCGTAAGCAAGGCTGCATGCGTACATGCTAATACGTTACATGGGAAGGCCTTTTCCGAGTGATATATCATGAAATGACAATATCATAATCTAGATTCTTTATAATGGTAAGCTATGTCGAATACAGGGTTCTTACTTCGCGGTCTAGTTAGGCCCAGCCTCTAGGCGCGCTCGTGAAGCTGACGGGGGTGTGGGCATCGCGTGGATATCATAAGGTGAATTGTCTGTTTCGACCCTTCTACTTATTGGTATAGGAAAGCTAAATTTAAAGATTCGTATCGATAAAAAAATTATCTCGAGACTCACGTAATCACCACCCCTCTATGAGTACGTACGACTAGTGTGCCACTTTGCACTGGCGGTGAAACCACTAGTAAGGCAACCATAAAACTAACCCCGTTTTATAATAATAATAAAGTACCTTTAATAATCTGCTAGATTCAATTAATTACCACTTTTTAGCTTTAGTGGAATCAATGCGGAACTCCATACTATTAGTCAACATAGTTGGGGGATTGCTATCTATAGATGCCCGCAAAATATTGTCTTCCGTGGGATGACGTACGCACATATCGAAACCGTCAATATGGATACACAGTCACTACAGGTAGTATATTTTGCGCGCACACACAGATGTACGTATCGGACATAAAATGGCAGCGCAACCATCAGAAACCTCCCATTCTGTTGTCTCAGTTGAGGTTCGTTCCCAGTCTTCAAGATAGCATAGCCTGATATATAAAACAATAAAAATGTGTGTGACTTACAATTTGTGATCAAAACAGAATAGCCTTGGCCTGAATTTTTAACTCTTTTGTCATAATAGAGCTTATTAGGACTACCATCAATTTTGTTCGGGCTTGATGGATGCAGGATATATTTTGCGGCGAACTGGCATTTTTCACAATTGATGGTCTCCCAAAGCGCTCTCTCTAGTACCCCGCCGTCGATGATTATTTACAGAACCTCGTAATCATCATCGAGTAATAAGGAATGGCAGTTATGCCCTGTACCTCAAATGACGGCGTCGTTGACTCCTTGCCACTTCGCCGGCTTTGACAAGACGTGAATCTCTGGACTGCATGATATTGAGGTACAGCTCTGTTCATGTTAAACTGTTGAGTGCTAATGCCAAGACAGTATATACATCTAATGGCCATTTAGGGAAAGCTAAATATTAGGGCATCCGCTCCACTCAGCTTGAGGTCCTCCCAAGATGCTCTATAGAATTTATATGAGTCGGTCCACGGGTCATATACTTGCGCGTGCTGAGTATCACGCCCACATGACAGCTAAAAAGTCGTATTGGGGTATTTCGCTCAATATCAACCAAAATAGACATGCCGGCGTACCTGGCCTAAAATGGCTGCCGATCCGTAGCGAGATACTTTCCTTGGCTTTAGGTTTTGGCCACCGGCAATGGCATGGAGTTGTGATAGTGAACTAAGAGAATCTATTATGCGGCAAGAAATAGAGGAATACGCGGCCTCTTGGCTCCTAAATGGAAGCCAATATCCGTTTTGGGCGAATATTATTTGATCAAGCTAACGCCCTAGGGCGAACGAGGTTAGAAATGTTCATTGGTTGATAGTACTATGCAGGAAATAGAACCCAGGACATCCAAACACAATCCATAGCGACTAAAATACTCGCGCGGCCGGTCACTTGGATGCGGCAATGTGCGGAGTTCTCCATGCGCGGGGTGTTTATCATCTGGCTCTCCCGATGAAGGTGCGGGATTCTAGCATGAAGTCCTCTGAATCCATGGTCACGGGTTTGGATACACTCGTCCTCACATGATGACCTCATCCCGCTCCTATTCCAGCTAGTGATATTATACTAATGGTTCAATTAGCTACAGTACCAGAAATGGGGTAAAATTGACATCAACGTAATACGATACTGTACAGATATACCGCACTATCTTCGTAATACAGTAATACCACAGTGCTACGGTATTCCCACGGTATTGTAGAAAATGGCGGTGTTTATTTCACCCCTATTTATGGTACAGTGGACAGTTAAGAAAGACTAATGAATGCACCGCCACTTAGGTTTAATATCCCTCGGCAAATCATTCCTTCGATGCTGTATTATGTCATGTTGGATTTCAAACAAACGTGAAGGTACAACCGCACGGAGTCATAGAAAACTCTTGGAATCTGCAAAATCTCTAACATTGATATCTTGCATATCAAAACTTAGCATGTGAGCTCTTTCCCTAAAAAGCGCGAGCCCAGATACCTCATGAGGCGAATGGTTCAACTTGCTATTCGGGCGTTCCCCTCCAGCTGCAATTTATAGACAATCAGCCCTTCCGTCTCTGACTGAAATCACTCGTATCAACCCTTACCTACATGCCATACACAAGTGTTTTGAGGGATATATAAACTTAAACTATGGAGGATATGTCCTTAATTAGTTCAACAGGGATTCTTTCTCTATCACGAGCTTAAAATTTCATGAGACGAGCTATCGCCGCAGCCAAGAAGGCCTATCAGCCACGACATTTCACTACCTCCATGGGCCAGGAATAGAGAGTATATTCAGAAATATCAACCAGACAAAGGCGGAAAGGCGTTACAATAAAACCTAAGGATTGGGTAGGAGGATGTTTGAAGGGCCATTGCCTGAATGAGATAAGTGCTGAATTTGGGGTATGGTGGCTCGAGGAGTCGAAGGGCGCAAGTAAGACGATGCAGCACGTAATCCCCTTGAGCCTTTCATCCATCATGTATCGGAGATTTCATAATTAGCATCGATATATTGGTGGCGCCAATGGGATAAAAGGAGCCGTTTTCCACCGTTCATACCTATAGGTGCCAACTTTTCTGAAGGAAACTAGTATGCGAGTGTATCGAATCTTCACTTGCCTAGCCCTGGCTACAGGTGCTATGGCAGATAGCGCCCCGTATCCACCGGGGTCGGGGCCTCCAGAGCCTGTCGAACGCCAAAAACTACCGGCAGAGAGCTCGGGCAATTCCTTTGCATACGATCGTGCCGCCCCCCTAGCCATCATTGAACAAGAGGAGCACGATGTATACGATGAACCAGAAGTTTACTTATCTCCGAAGCCGCTCCTTGTACCTCAAAACGAGCTTCCAAAGCATTTTTCTGATAAGATTGAGGTCGATAAAATAGAAATTGCCGAAAAGATTGATTATGGGGGGAATATTGAGGTGGTAGATGAGCAATTCTCTCCTGAGTTTTATGGCCCCCCTCCTCTTCACTATCCTCCTCATTATGAATACGAAGAGTTTTACCCTCCCCCCCCTCCCCCTCCATTTTTCTTTCCTCAAGCTGGCTATGAAGAGTTTCAGGGTCCTCCCCCTCCTTTTCCCCCTTATGGTCCTCCGCCGCCAGAAGCCTATGGTTTACCTCCTCCGCCCGATTTCTACTATGAGGAACAGCCATATTTTATGGGACCTCCAGGCCCTCCACCTCTTCCTATGATGATTAATCATCCTGTACCTTCAATTCCGAAGCAAGCAGAAAAGAATAAAGGAGGAAACGTTCACGATAAAAACATTAATGTTGGCAATAATGTTAAAGAAGCTTCGGCAGTCGCGAAGGCTAAGGAAAATAACATTGCTATTCCAGGCCAATCCACAGCTGTTAATGATAATGCAAATCTGAACCAAGATGTGTCAATTGCAAAGTCTGTGGAGAAGAATGTTAACATTGATGTGAACGCCGCCCCCGGAGCAGAGGTTTCTCAGGTTCAGACTCAGTTCCCCGGTGGACAGGTTGGCCCTCTTGGACAAGGACAGACCTTTTTGCCCGGTGGTGTTATGCCGATTGGTATGACCGATATCGTATTCCCGGACATTATCATCACAAACGCCAACGACATTAATAACGCCAACGAGAATCAGAATCAGGTTGCTGCGAGTAATGAGAACGCCAATACCAACCCAAATGCCCTTAGCAATGAAAACTCGGCTGCAAGTTTCCAGGAGTTCTCTGAGCAGAATTTTGCCGAGAATAATTTTCATTTCAGCGAGGAGAAGAATTTTTTTTATATCAATGCCATTGGTGAGAGTGTCCCGGCACAGGTTGAGGTTCCAGTCGAAGTTCCTGTGACAAAGATTATTCCTGTTACAGAGACAGTCCAGGTTAGGTCCCTTAACTTACTAGATTTGAGTTGATTCTAACAATTTACAACTCTCAGATAGGTCGCTGAGGTTGTAACGCCTTGTGTGACATGCCCTCCACAGACCGAGTATATTCCGTTTACCCAGGTCGTTTCATATGAGACTGTTGTTGAACAGATTCAGCTTCCCCCACAGACTGTTATCGAGCAGATCCAGCTCCCCGGCCAGACTATCCAGCTCCCCGGTCAGACTATTGTTGAGCAGATTCAGCTTCCGGGTGAGACAGTAATTGAAAAGATCCAATATCCGGGAACAACGGTCTATGAGCAACTTCCTGGCCAGACCATCATCGAGCAGATTATCATCCCTGGAGAGACAATTTTCCAGATGGTTGAAGTGCCAGTCCCGGTCACCGTTCAGGTTACTCAGACTCTCCCGGCCAAGACCATCATCGAAAAGGAAAGTGTTGTTATCGAAAACGAGATCTTTGTCACCATTCCTGCCAAAACTATCATTGAAAAGGAGAGCGTTGTTGTTACAAATGAGGTGCTTATTACACCGCCACCAAAGATTATCCTTGAAGAGGTTTATGTTTCCGAGCAAATCAGAGTTCCATACACCATTACCGAGCAAGAAAAGATCTACATTTCTGAACAGGTCCGGGTCCCAGTCACCATCACCGAACAAGAACAAATTTACGTATCTGAACAGGTCCGCGTTCCGGTCACTGTCACTGAACAGGAACAAATCTATGTATCTGAGCAGATTCAGGTTCCCGTCACTGTTGTTCAACAGGAGCAGGTCTATGTTTCCGAGCAGATTAGGGTTCCTGTTACCGTCACTGAGCAGGAACAAATTTATGTTTCTGAGCAAGTCAGAGTTCCAGTTACTATTAAGGAGGAGGAACTTATCTATATCAGTGAACAAGTCGAGGTCACCAAATTTGTCACTGTTCCTGGAGTCCCCACTCCCGTTCCTACCACTGTTACTGAGGAAGTCGTCCTCCCTGCTCAAGTCATCACTACCTTCCTGCCTGGTGTTACCACTCCCGTCGTTCAGACCGTACAAGTTACCCAGCCTGTTACTGTCGTGGAGAAGGAGCAGATTTATGTCTCTGAACAAATTGCCGTACCAGTTACTGTCAAGCAGGAAGAGATCATATATATTACTCAGAACAATATCATCACAGAGTTTATCTCGGTCCCTGGTGTTGCGACTCCAGTCGCTACTACCATTACTAAGGAGATCGTTCTCCCGGCACAGGTCATCACTACATTCCTTCCTGGAGTTGAGACTCCCGTTCTCCAGACCGTTGTTGAGGAGGTCAAGGTTCCTGTTCCTTTCACAATCCAGGAGCAAATATACGTCTCAGAGCAAGTCCAGGTCCAGGTGCCAGTTACCGTAGCAGTTGAGGAGTTTGTCTATGTCACCAAAGAAAACGTCATTACAGAATATGTTTCGCAGGCCGGCGTTCCGACCCCAGTCCCTGTGACTATCTATGAAGAGATCAAGGTACCCGCCCAAGTTGTCCAGGAGATCATTACCACATATCTTCCTGGAAACGACAACGCTATCCTGCAGACAGTATTTGTTACTCAGGATATCGACTTCCCTTCGCCTTCTCCAGTGACTGTGGTTGTCACCGAAAACAATGTCGTCCAGACTATTGTCACCTCACCACCGATCATCATTACCGAAGCTCCGGCTGTTGTCACAATGCCTGCCGAAACAATCGTTGTCCCCGGCAAGGTTTATACCACTGTCGATTGCGAAGGATGCCCGGTTGTGACTGTTACGGCGCCCCCGGAGACTTATATACAGCCAGGGGAGATCATCACCCAGCCGGGTCAGGCCATTACTATTCCTGGGTCTGTCCAGGTTATTACAGAGGCACGCGAGGTACCTGTGGCAGGACCTACAGCTACTGCTACTGTGGAGGTTCCCGTCGCTGGTCCTACCATTCTGCTTCCTGGTGAAACTGTTGAAGTTGGCTACCCCGTTCCTGGGCCTACTGTTAAGGTTCCTGGTGATATCGTTGAGGTTGCCGTTCCCGGCCCTACCGTTGAGGTCAAGCTCCCGGGTGAGGTCGTCGAGGTTGGTTATCCGGTTCCTGGCCCTACTGTACACCTTCCTGGAGAAGTTGTCTCGGTCACTGGACCCACCGTTCCCGGCCCTACTGTCCATCTTCCTGGCGAAGTGGTCGAGGTACCTGGCCCTGCCATTCCCGGTCCTACTGTCCATATTCCTGGCGAAGTTGTCTCAGTTACCGGCCCCTCGATTCCTGGTCCTACCGTCCACCTTCCTGGAGAAGCTGTCGAGGTTCCTGGCCCTACTGTGCACCTTCCTGGAGAAGTTGTCGAGGTTCCTGGCCCTACTGTGCACCTTCCTGGAGAAGTTATCGAGGTACCTGGCCCTGCCATTCCCGGTCCTACTGTCCATATTCCTGGCGAAGTTGTCTCGGTCACTGGACCCACCGTTCCCGGCCCTACTGTCCATCTTCCTGGCGAAGTGGTCGAGGTACCTGGTCCTGCCATTCCTGGTCCTACTGTCCATCTTCCTGGCGAAGTGATCGAGGTACCTGGCCCTGCCATTACCGGTCCTACTGTCCATATTCCTGGCGAAGTTGTCTCGGTCACCGGCCCCTCTGTTCCTGGTCCTACCGTCCACCTTCCTGGAGAAGTTGTCGAGGTTCCTGGCCCTACTGTCCAACTCCCTGGCGAAGTTGTCCATGTTCCCGGCCCCACCGTCGAGGTTCCTGGCCCTGCTGTCCAGCTTCCTGGCGAGGTTATCCATGTTCCTGGCCCTACCATTCAGCTTCCTGGAGAAGTTGTGGAGGTTCCTGGTCCTACTGTCCAGCTTCCTGGCGAAGTTGTCCATGTTCCAGGTCCCACCGTCGAGGTTCCTGGTCCTACTGTCCAGCTCCCTGGCGAAGTTATCCATGTCCCTGGTCCTACCGTCGAGGTTCCTGTTCGGGTTCCTGGAGAGGTTGTGGAGATTCCTGGCCCTATTATTCAGCTTCCTGGCGAAGTTGTTCATGTCCCAGGTCCTACCGTCGAGGTTCCTGGCCCTACTGTTCAGCTTCCTGGCGAGGTTGTCCATGTTCCCGGTCCTACCGTCGAGGTTCCTGGCCCTACTGTTCAGATTCCTGGAGAGGTTGTGGAGGTTCCTGGTCCTACTGTCCAACTCCCTGGCGAAGTTGTCCATGTTCCTGGCCCCACCGTCGAGGTTCCTGGCCCTGCTGTCCAGCTTCCTGGCGAGGTTATCCATGTTCCTGGCCCTACCATTCAGCTTCCTGGAGAAGTTGTGGAGGTTCCCGGTCCCACAGTCCAGCTTCCTGGTGAAGTTGTTCGGGTTCCAGGACCTATCGTTGAGGTTCCAGGTCCTGTTGTTCCCGGCCCCACCGTTGAGGTCCCCGGACCAGCTATTCCTGGCCCTACTATTGAGGTTCCCGGACCGGCTATTCCAGGCCCTGCTGTCGAGGTTCCTGGCTCTACTGTCCCCGGCCGTACCGTCGAGGTTCCCGGTCCATCAGTTCCAGGCCCCGCTGTTGAGGTCCCCGGCCCTGCATTCCAGGTCCCTGGATCCATTGAAAATGGTATATTCATAATCCCCCCCTAACTTCAAGACCAAAGTTCTAACTGTGCAGTATCAACCTCCGCACCTGCACTCGATGTTGCGCCTTCACCACACCAGCCCGGCCCTGTCGATCAGAGTCCGCAGCCACCATTTGAGCTTCCGCCCCCTGCTGTTCTCGGTGCTAACCCTAAAGCCCCGTCTGCTCCAGCTGGCACCCCCGAGATTGTCTGCGCAGAGTGCTTAGCTGGCGTCCCCGGGATTGCCTGCACGGATTGCTTTAACACGGAGAATGAGCTTGAGCTTAATGTGGAGCTGCCGTCTTTCAATGGAGCTGAGGAGGCACCGGAGGCAGGGGTTCCCGTAAGGGCTGCTCCGGCCCCGGCTCCTAAGGCTCCTGGTAAGGCTCCGACCCCTGAGGCACCGGCTATTGGTCTTTGTCCAGAATTTGGCCCTTGTCCATTCAGAGATGCCGCTCCAGGAGAAGCTCCTGAGGCCGTTCCTGAGGCCGCTCCTGAGACCGCTCCTGAGACCGCACTTGAGGCCGCTCCTAAGGCTTCAGCTGCTGGCCCGGCAGCTGGCCCCGCGCCGGCTCCTAATGCTCCTAAGACACCCGCTCCTGCTCCTGGTTTTGCCCTTGGCCCTGCTCTGGAGGCCGCTCCCGAGACTCCAGATGCTACTCCGGTGGCCGGTCCTTGCCCAGCAACTGGCCCCTGCCCATTCAGAGACTCTGCTCCTGATGTAGCACCAGAGGAAGCTCCTGAGGCCACTCCTGCTCCGGCCTCTGGCCCCACACCAGCTCCTAAGGCTCCTGTTTCTACTCCTAAGACTTCTGGGCCTACCCTAGAGGCCGCCCCCGCCCCAGGGGCCCCTGCATCGGAAGCTGTCCCTGCTTCAGAATATGCTGGGCCTGCCCTAGCGGCCGGCCCTTGCCCGCTATCTGGCCCCTGTCCGTTTAGAGACTCTGCTCCTGAGGCCTTCCCCGCCCCAGCGCCTGAATCTGACGTTGTTCCGGTTGCTGGTGCTGCACCGGTCAATAATATTTTATCAGCACCTGGCCCTGCTCCAACATCTGGACCTGGACCTCTCCCAGAATCTGGATCTATTCCTACCTCTGGACCTGCTGGAGAAGCCGCCTCTGGACCCGCCCCAGCATCTGGTCCTACAGCAGAAGATGCTCCTACTATTCCAGAATTCGCATTTGTCCAAGGATCAGGATCAGCTGTACAAGGATCAGGATCTTCTGGGTCTTCGGGATCCCCGGAGGCCGCACCTGCGGCCTCAGTTGCCCCTGGTGAAGTCCCTGCTCCAACACCAGGAAAGTCTGGTCCTACACCGGCGCCGGCACCGGGATCGGGCTCAGCACCAGTTGCAGTCCCCTCCCCCGCTCCTCCATCGGGTCCTGCAGGTTCAGGATCTTCTGCCTCTGTCCCTGAAGGTCCTGAAGGTTTAGGATCTGCCTCCGCCGCTAGTTTTGAGGTCCCCGCCGCCGGCTCGGCTTCTGGTCCGGCTTCTGGTCCTGCTACTTCTAACAGTACTTTCCCCGCCCCTGGCTCTGGCCCCGCCTCCACCCTAATTCCTACAGGCCTAGGACCTGTACCAGCCTCTGACTCGGAGACTCCTGCCCCAGAAGCTGGTACTTGCCCAGCCTCTGGCCCTTGCCCCTTCAGAGACGCCGCCCCCATCGCCGCTCTTGAGGCTGGTCCTACATCCGGCTTGACATTTGAGGCCCCAGGCACTGCTCCTGTTCCCATTTCAGGTCCTGAAGGTTCAGGACCTGCACCAGCCTCTGGCTCCGCTCCCGTCCCCGCTCCTGCTAGTTCAGGACCCGTCTCTGGCCCTAAGGCCCCCGCCGCTGGTCCGGCGGCTGTTCCTGCTCCTGCTCCTGCTTTTATTCCTGCCTCGGAGTCTAGTCCTACACCAGCTTCAGGCCCTACAGGTCCAGGATCTGCACCGGCATCAGGGCCTGCTTCTGGAACGCCCTCGGAATTTGGTCCTCTCGTCTCAGAATCTAGCCCCTTTGCCTCAGAACCTGGCCCCATCATCTCAGAATCTGGTTCTATCATCTCAGAATCTGGTCCTATCGTTTCAGAATCTGGTCCTATTATCTCAGGACCGGAATCTGCCTCTGGCTTCGCTTCTGGAACTGCCCCAAAATCTGGTGCTGCTCCTGCCTCTGACTTTGGCCCTGGCTCTACTCCTGCAGCCGCCGGCCCTGCCTCTGGCCCTGCACATGTTGCTGGTCCCGTCACCGGCCCCATACCAGTCAATGGCAGCACTCCTGCTTATGGTCCTGGCCCTGCCTCTGGCCCTGCCTCTGGCCCTGCCTCTGGCCCTGCCTCTGGCCCTGCCTCTGGCCCTGCCTCTGGCTCCGCAGCTGGTCCAACTTCTGGCCCTGCTTCAGAACCTGGTCCTTGCCCAGCATCAGGTCCCTGCCCATTCGCAGGTGGAGTCGAAGGCTCAGAATATGCGCCTGCCTCGGGCTCTGAATCTGCACCTGGCTCTGGCTTCGCAGAATCCGGCTTTGCTACTCCTGGGCCTTCAGGCTCTGGTCCTTCAAGTTCCGGATCTGTACCTGGCATTGGCTCCACAGAATCTGGCCCTGCCGGATCTGCAGTTGGACCTGCTTTTGGATCTGCTTCTGGCTCCTCAGGCCCTGTTCCTTTGGGCTCCGGATCAACATCTGCCTCTGGCCTCGTAGAATCCGGCCCTGTGGCCGCTCCTGGTAATGCAGGATCTGAATCTGGACCTGCCTCTGGACCCGAAGGCCCTGGTATCTTGGGCACAGGATCTGCGGGCTCTGGTTCTTCAGGCCCTGGTCTCTCAGGCCCTGGTCTCTCAGGCCCTGGTCTCTCAGGCTCCGAATATGCACCTGAATTTGCCTCCGGGTTCGAAGGCCCTGGTACTTCAGGTTTTGGATCTGCAGGGCCTGGCCCCTCAGGTCTCGGATCTACACCTGGACTTGCCTCTAGCTCTCCCGGTTCCGGTCCTTTGGGACTCGATTCTGCATCAGCTTCTGGCTTCGCAGGCCCAGGCTCCGGATCCCTCCTCGGCCCCGAAGGTCCTGGTTCCGTTCCAGTCTCCGGTGTCCCACTCTCAGGAAAACCTGCTCAAGGCGGTCTGGCCCCACCACTCCCCGAGGAGCCCACCCTCTTCGAGGGTGCGGCACCCCGCGTCCGTGCTGGCCACCTTGCCTTTGTTGTGTGTCTTGGAAGCGTGCTTTTCATCTTGTAAAGCCCATACGAAGTAATGATTGAATGACCTAAATAAGCCCCGTATACCGGGGTTTTGAGACGATTTTTCTTGACTTTTGTGCCGCTATCTGGTGCAGCCCAACTTATCGGGGATCGGTACGATATGGCAGCCTCGACAGGCACTGATGTGATCATGAAGCCACGAGTTGGGGGCGTATTTTGCGGATCCTTGCACGGAGGGAATGACCTGTATGTAGCTAGATAGAACACAGATGTAGATGGAAAGAGAGTTGGTTAGTTAGGTACATGTAGATAGATAGATAGAAATAGGGATCGAATTTGTTTTTACTCAGAAACGGGATGTCATGAAGTGAAGATTTCCACCAAAAGTGCCATACTAGTCAGATGGTCGCATACCTGATTGACATTGTAGCTACATAGTCACGGCGACAACCAGCTCTTTCACAAAAATCTATAAGACCAGAACCCCAGGAGGAAACATCGAGGAGAGGATAACGAGTCTCTCAAAACAATTCCTTACCGACATGGCAAAGGCAATATGATATAGTCCTACTACGACAGATTAGGAATAGTGCTAGATGAGAGCGAGTGATGTCCCATGAAGACAGCCATTTACCATGCCAACCTAGGAAAGCCCCTAGCACCTATATGGTAGGAAGACTGCAAGGCTTTTCATATGTGTAGACGAGGATGGTCCAGCATGGCTTCGTATATAATATAATGGTGAGGATAGCTTTGGGATTGTAAAAATTAAATCTCCAGACGCCCCAGCCCAGCCCCGACGAGCTGATTTTAACAACGCGTGTGCTTCTAGATACTGCAATGGTAGAGAAACGTATGTGCTTTATAACTACATATATAGTGGGGGTGGATGGATCGTAAACCAAACTCTGAACAACACAAACCCTAACCCTACCCACTGGCAAAAGACTTGGGCCTTGATATAGATACAAGTCCAACGGGCACAAGAGAAAATTAATTAGTTTGTATTGGTGGTACTGTAGGATCTTAAAAAAGGGGGAGGAGAAAGGCCCTGATTTTGACTCCCCGCTGGTAGTGCATTGCTGGGATAAGTTTCTTTCAAGTGCTGCAGGTGTATCATGGGTGGGGGAAGGGAAGGGGGCTCTAAGGATCATGAAGTGACTCCAGCAAAAGGGTCAATGATACGATAAGCTTGTATTGGCCTTTAGTAACAGTGGTATATGTAAGAGTAGCCCCAAAAGTTAATACGAAAACCTAACTTAACCCTAACTAAACCATGTTTTTACCCTTTATTATTCCAAACTATGGCGCCCCGGTTGGGCCTCCTAATAAAGAATATCCGTCTCTGTTTCAACCCTAAAGGAAACTACACCCCATTACCACTTACACCAATTCTCACTCGCTAACCACTAGCCCAACAACCTCATTGAAAACTAATGTTTTTTTGCATAGATATTCTTATGGAAAATAGCCATGTAAGATCCCTTCAAGCTCTGGAAATACTCTTTTGTCTTTGGACCTGTAAAGCAAACTCTGATGGAGATATGCACCCTATCATATGATCATTTAGCCTGTACATGCATGCAGTGTATCAACGAATAGCGGCGACCTACCCTCATGTTGAGGTTGGATTGTAGACAGACACTTGCCGCGAGGTGTTACTAATTAATGGGCTCAAATAACAGCTTCACAACGATAGTTTGAACGAGTGATATTTCGTGACTTATGCTCCTAACTAACCTAGGTGCTCAATTCATTACGTTTCAATTCTTTCGTTGCCAGACCAGTTCCCCATAATTCCATAATGTTGCTGGCAAGGGCAGTGCCCTGAAAGTAGGAAATGGACAGAAATCCCACCCTTTGAAGAATAAGCAAAATCCGACCGGATACAAATAGAAAAAAAAAAAAAAAAACAGGGGGTTAACTGAATTGAAGGTGCCTGCATTAAAAGTAACGGAATAAATAATGCAAAGTAAATCCCCAGGAGGAAACTAACAGCAACAAACGGGAACAGGAAAAAATACCGGTAAGTATAGATAGAGGTCACAAAATTCCAGATATAGCAGCGAGGTGGAATAGAGAGAGAGAAGGAAAGTGAGAATATAAGCTATCCATCCGTCCGTCTATACTCCAGGGAATAAAGCACACAGAAGTTAAAGCATACGGCCACAAAACCAGCACCAAACCCAAACCAAATCAAGTCAATCAAATCAGCAAGCCAACCAAAGCATTCAGAAAGTATGTTTACATGGTAACAAGACATGACTACAGGTCAAAGGGTAGAAATATTTGAAAGTGACGAGGAATACGACGCCTTTGAAGCTGAAGAAAGGTTAAGATTTTGATGCGATTATCGAATGAAAGAAAATGAGCAAGAACGGCGAAAAGGAATACGATATTGATAAGTCCACCAATAAAAAAAGAATGGGCCTAGGAAAGACAGATGAGAGATCTCATTGATATTCGTAAAACTGGTCACATTGTTCCATAGAATCCGACATTAGAAACCTGGTCCATAGGGCTGTCAGCGAATCTGGCGGTGGATAGATTCGGCGGGAAATCGCGCATTACCGGGCCCGTGCGGATGGGGAGGGTTCTTGGCTCCATCGTGGGGAAACCCAAAAGGCGGACCGTGAAGCCCCATTGGAGGACCATGAGGGGGTTCATGGTGAGGATGATGAAACGGCATGTGGTATCCTGGAGGGGGCCCATTCATCTGTGGAGGCGGTGGTCCATTCATGCCAAAGAATGGGGGAGGGGGTCCAAAGTTTGGTGGTATGTTCGGCATGGGTCCAAGCTGAAATGGCATCGGAGGTCCATTGACGCCTAGGGGCGGCCCAAGGAAAGGTGGGGGCGGGGGAGGACCTTGATGGTGCTGGTTCCTCGCAAGGCCTGGGGGTGGTGCCACTTGCCTAAGCGCCTGCGGGAGTTGGGGCTGCGACATCTGCTGGGGAGGATTCCAGCCAGCTGGGGGGCCATGTTGTTCCATAAGGGTAGGTCCTCTGGGGTAGATGGGGCTAGCGTCACGCCTTCTAAAATCGGTGATCGCAGGATCATCAAAAACAGGTGAAAGAGGGTTATTCTTCGCTCTATGGTAATTATGGGGACTCGTTGAGATCGGAGGCGGTGGAGGCATCTGGGATGGACCTCCATAGTGTTGATGCAGCGGGGAGATTGATGTAGGAAGCTGTGCCTGGTGCTGCTGCTGGTGTTGCTGCTGTAATTGCTGCTGGTGTTGCTGTTGCTGATGCTGCTGTTGCTGCTGCTGATGTTGCTGATGTTGCTGCTGCTGCTGTTGCTGCTGTGACTGATGAGACTGATGCATAAGCCGCATGAGGAAGTCCGTATTGGGGTCATTTCTGAGTCCTGGGTTTCCTTGGTTTTGTTGATGAGACGGGGCAGGAGGAGGAGACATAAGACTTGATGTAATGGGAGATATGCTGCGCTGCATGGGTCGTTGGATCTGCGGAGTCGGCACAGGGGCCTGTATGGCTATCGGAGTTGTATTGTCCCCAATATTAACTCCGTTGAGTATCTTCAGAATACGCTGAAATCCCTCCTTATCCTCAGAAGTAGACCCATTTGTCGGAGTATGTAATTTAGGAGAAGGTTTACGGGCCTCAATCACCGGAGGAGCAGCTACCTCATCTTGTGGGGCAAAAATTGCAGCAAAGCGAGATTTCACCGGATTTTTGGGCTCCTGTCTGATGGGATTCATTATATCCTGCTCGGCGCTTTTGGTAGCAGAAGTACTCCACAATCCGAAGAATCTGTCCACATTATTTTCTACTACTGCTGGAGCGGTTTGCGGTTCTACACATGATATTAGTTTCTAACAGATATCTCATATCACAATTACTTTCTGATATACCTTCAATAACTGCGCTTTCGTGCTCCTTTGTAGGCTTAGCTTCCACCTCATCCTTCGGGGGCGGCGTCTGATGATTCTCCTCGACAGGCAAGTCTGCCTTCTTCTTTTCTTCAGGCGGTGCATTGCCTGCCTTCATTCTTTCCTTCCAGCGTTGAAATTCTTCCATTGAGTGGGCCTGCTTGGTGTCTCCCGTCCTATCTTCATTACTTGGCCCAGAATCCATCCATTCAGGGTCCTTCTCGGCCCTACTATTATTATAACGGTGACTACTATCGCGGTGAGTGTCACGGTGATGGTCACGGTCACGGTAGTGATCCCTGTCTCCCCCGCGATTGTCATCTAGCAACCAACTAGATTCATCCCTTTTTGTCTTTGGCCGATGCTCGCGATCTCGGTCTCTCCCAAAGTTGTCGTATTTTGCTGGACGATCCTTATCCCAAGGAGTTTCCCGCTTCTCCCTTTCAACACCCCTACGGAAACGGTCACCGTCTTCGGCACCAAAGCTCTTGCGAGGTTGACGTGAAACACTTGTCCAGCCACCCCCTCGTTCCCCACTACCTTCAACATCATCTCTAAATCCTCGTTTAATATGGCTAGGACCTCGCATGTCAACACGATCACCACCGCGATCCTTGTCTCCTCTGTCCTTGTCGCCCGAGCGAACTCCCATCTTGAACCGCTCGAAATGAGGGCTTTCCCCACGCTCTTCCGCGAATACTGGAGATGATATTGAAGTGGCATGAAGCCCATCTTGGTCGAACTTGCCGAATGCTGTTCGAGCCGAGGATGATGACGCAAAGGACATCATTTTCGGGGGCCCAAGAATATCTTCTGGAACTATAAGATATCAGCGGAACGGCACAAGAATATAAATCAAATTCGTATAGAGAACTTACTTGAGGAGCGTGACACGTGCCGATTATCAAACATGGATGGCCGGCGTGTTGCCGAAATACTGTTACCACGATTCAGTTTGGTTTCAACATATGACTAAGTACCAAGTACCCAGGGTGAGAGCAACAATACCCTTTGAGAGAATCGTCATGGTTAGTACTGTTGATCAGAACATCTCCATCGGTCCGTGTGCGTGTGGTTTGTGGTCGAACTGCGGGGGCAGGTCTATGAAGCTAGTTAGCACACGACCCTAAATACAACAAGAGATGGCAAACAAAAAAAAAAAAAAGGAGACAAAGCTCACCCCATCCACTCTTCAATTGGCGGCAATCCATCAGGTTTCTTTACAAGTGGAGAATGCTGTAGTGATATAAGCTCCTCTATCTCATACCGCCGTCGTACTGGAGACTCCATGACGGAGGAGGGAGTGGAGAGAATTGTTGGAAGCGGCGGAGATGAGTTTAATGACTGGGATCTACTGAACGATACACTGATGACTGTAAAGCTGAGAGAAGGGGAATGTATTTTCAGGAGAAAATTTTATTTGTGAGACTATACGATGAGAGCTGAGGAAGGGTTGTTGAGGGAGGAAGAGAGAAGATGCTTGAGGCCACTGGCACTGGTGGGGGTTGGCATGTTGTTCCACACCACGGGGAACGACGGGCCCTGGTCAGAAAATGTGGTGGCTGTGCTAGTCACGACATTCTCTACGCCCTGCCACAACTAGAGTATTACCCGCAGATGCAACATGCACCAGCTGCATCTTCACTTTATCGAGACCTATTAGTAGATGTCATTAGGCAGTGGCTTAGTATAATTTTGAATAGGATTTTATGAATAGAATTGTCCTATCATAAGGTTGAGTAGAGAGGACTTGTAGCCACTCAAGGGATTGAATCCAGCCACCATGTCACGATGTGACATATCATGGAACATAATATTTCACTCTTTATCGATTACAACTCAGGGCTTCTAGCTCTTTCATTCGTCTCCGAGTTTTTTCTCAGAGCAGTGATTCTAAGTGCTTCTAGCAACTTCCAGCTACCTTACATTCCCATACAGCTTTCACGTATATCACTAAATGTACCCTAAAAGCTACTGTTGTAAGAGATCCTGATAGTACTCTAGGGTTAATATCAGAGAACGCAAAATCGCAACAAAAATCAACAGACCTGGCTATTTTCCCACTTTAAACCCCTCAATAAACCTTGCCTCATGAAAATTATTACCTTCTGGGAAGTTACCACAAAATCAGACGGACCCCATTAGAGTGTTTCAGCCAAGACTTTAATTTGGGGTAGGGCTAGGGGTAAACCAACATGGCTAGCTCTTTTCCAAATACCCATCTAATCGGCTATGGACAAATTCTTTTCCTCGATCAAACACCGCGACAATCATGACAGTCTGCAGAATCTGCAACGATGCTCCCTCGAAATACAAATGCCCATCCTGCGAAATTCCCTAGTACGCGATCCGATTCCACAATGCCTCTTCGAATTCACCAGCCCAGAGCTAATTTCTCAACCGTAGTTGCTCACTCGTCTGCTACAAGCCCCATAAGGCCCAGCACGAACACGCCAGACCTACAGGGCCTATATCTACACCTGTTCTAAAACCCGTCGAGGGAGCTCAAATCGCAGGGCCAGAGCCAACTCCGAAGACTTCTACGGAGACAGACAAGTTCGCCACGCTACTTACATCCCCCGAGATACAACATATGCTAGCATCTCCGAGCCTTCGACAACACCTCCTCAACATTCATAAAGCAACACTCGAACCGCCGGCCCAGAACTTTATTCCACGAGGACGAGGTAGGGGCCGAGGCCGTGGTCGCGATGGCAGGGGTGGTTTTGAACAAACCCAGCGGCCTTGGACAGAAGAGAGGGCAGCTAAGGCAGGTGTAGAAAGGTTGAAGAGGCTGAGGGAGGATAACACCGAAGTTGAAGAGTTTGTGAACTTGGTCGTTGGGATAGTGGACCCAATGAAAGTAGAGGACTAAGATACTAATAATAATGCATACCTGGGATGGGTACCAAAAGTTTCACTTTTCTCGGCAGGGCTCCGACAGCGGTGCCTTTTTTTTCTTCTCTACATAACGCCGACGCTGACCGATCCTGGCTAAACTACATCCATACCTACATACACACAGGCACTCTGCCTACACCCCTACGCTGCTAAACTCTCAGGTTCGTTTCCACCTTATATAGGTTTCATTTCAAAATATTACGGGGGGTTTGCCGGAAAAAGCAGGATAAGGGAAATGTGGAGAAACTGGGCAATTGAATAAATAGACAATTGACACAACTTTCTCGATATCACCGATACCACCATTAATAGTAGTCAGATGACAGCGACCCAAGAGAAAATACTCTTAGTATCTTGATGCCGGTTATTAGTGTCTCCTTATCGGCCGACGTACAACCCTCTTCTCTCTTCCCCGCTCATATAGCTCAAGAAAACTGTCTCATGATTCCCCAAAGTAAAAGCAATGATCAGATCACAACGTGGAAAACACAAGCCCATCATGTTTTTATCTCCCACACCAGACCCAGTATCACATCACTGGCTTATCATCCCAAAAAGAGCGACTTTCCATCGCACCCTAGTGCTGCACGCAACCCCCCTCCCCGGTAAACTCCACAACAGGATTAAATCCGTGAGATTGGGCAGGGTCGTCTTCCTCCACGCATGACGCATATGCCTCTTTCTGTTTGTTTACTGGTTTGTTTGCATACAGGGGAAAAGTACCTACATGTAGGTACTCAAGAACCTACATCATATGGCATCCTATTAGCGGTACTAGAATTGAGCTAGAAGTATGTATGTAAGTACCTGGAGTGCTTTTTTTTTTTTTTTTTTTTTAATTCATATCTATTCATGTTTCTAGGTACAGAAAGTTCGCATGCAGTATAAACTATGGCGTAAAGAAACCTATCCCCAGCGAAAAACTTAAAACGCGTCCCCTGAAAACACAAAACACGAAAATAACAATCAAAGAAATATACAAGAAACGTAGAACGAACAAAGGAGACGGCTAACGTGAGGGCCGAATCTTAACGCTAACTGCGCTTTTATCATGTGTGAGGTGGGTGCTATTTATGGGTTCTCGATATGGTGGAGATGGAAGGAGGATGATTCCATCGGCTGTTTGGAGAGGATGTGATTTCTTTTCTAAGTTGATTTTTGGCGGAGGTGATGGTGATCTTGAGGCCCTGAGGTTTTGGTCGATACTTCTTCCGGGACGAGACCATTTAGTAGAGGACGCGGTGTTTGGCTGTGGGTATGGTGAGATTGCGTGTTGGGGTGTTTCATCTTCCTTTCCACAATTCTGGCGTAGGAGGTGAGGTATTCGTTGATCCATGATTTTTTACGGAGTATTTTGTTGGCCTCATCCCTGGATTCAGAGCAAATTTGTGGAGGTTGTAAAGGCGTTTGGCGTGAGGGTGTTTGTAGTAGTGTATGACGCTTGCCATGAAGAGTGTTGTTTTGCTATTGCCATTTTTGTGGGGACCTCGCCTCTATGAGGAATGGATGAGTGAAGAGGCTCGATGGAGGTGACTCCTTTGGATGCGTTGGAGTTCCACTTTTGGGGGTTAGGTCTGCCTTTTAGGAGGCGGTGTGGGGAGTAGACTCTTTCTGCGGTGATTGTCGGAAAGAGCATTCTTCCTGTTATTGGGTTGGTGAGGAGAGGCTTGGAGGATCTGAATCCTGTTGCGCTTTAGGTAGTGGCAGTAGAGGTCGAGGCGCTTCTGCCCAGAGGACCTTTTGTTTGTGCTCGAAGCACCGGCTGGCGTAGAACTGAGTTAGAAGGTGTTTCTTTTGAGTGATGTTTTGGGGGTGAGGTGGATGCCCGTATGTGGCGATTATTGCTAGGAGGCGATTCTCATGCAGTTGGCTGACAGTCCTTTCGGCTGATGAAAACCTGAGATGATGCCAGGCAGACCTTGCTGTCTCGCTGGAAGTGTTGTCGAGGTTGAGGTTAGAGAGAGAGAAACCGATCCAACGAACTATGTTGCTCGGGTTGAAGGGCTGGCCATTGAGGGGTGATGGGTGTGGTGCATGGTGTTCCGCACCAGTCGTGAGTTCAGTCTTGTCGACTGAGAAGTGTATGTTTAGAGGCGGTAGGGCAGCTATCCTCCAGTGTTCTTCCGCGTTGAGATGTTTTGAGAGAGGTGGGTGGCGACGGTGATTGCGAAATCGTCGGACGATGATATCGTGATCGCCGGTGGGGTCGTGTTGTGTAGAAAGTTTACGTAGATGATGAAGAGGAGATGGGGATCCAGGGGACGCCCACTTCTTGTTGGGATTTTGGGGCCCTCAAGAGGTGATGTATCTATCGGATAGGAAGGAGCAGACCCAGTTTGTTATGTCTTTGGGGCGTGTCTCTGTCAGGATTAGTCGATTGTTTGACGGGCGTGGTCGAACGCCGCGGCGAAACGTGGTGGGCATTTGAGTTTCTGATTGCATAGCCCTTATTTATGGTGGAGGGTGGTGGCAGCGTCGGCAGTGGATAAACCCGCGACAGAGCCCTGGAGAATCAATAAGACCGTTTGCTTTGGCGACTTTTGCTAGTCGGAGGGTGATGATTTTTCCGAATCTTGGAAGGTTTGGAGGAGGACGATGATTCTGTATGCTGATGGGGATGAGTAGTCGGGCTTGTTGGGCTGGCAAGAATCATCCGTTAATTTCTCTTGAGGAGAGGGGTGATAGTGGGAGATCAGTGGATTGAGGAGGAGGGATGATGGATGGGTTGCATCTGGACCCCTTTCCAGGTTGAGTATGGGATGGTGTGTCAGGGGAGAGGTTGGATGTGGGGAGAGGGCCTGTTGGACTTCCTGGGGTGATGGGGGACATCTTTGTATTGGATAGGGGAGGGAGGGTTCTTCCTGGTCAGGGGAAGAAGGCTTTGATGAGGTTGTCGTTGAGGAGAGATGGGGTGGGGAGTTGGGTAGGGTGGGGATTCTGTCTTCTGTTTTTGGTAATTTCTTGATTCTCCAGACGTCACGCTGGGTTTTGCGTCTGCTATGGCGTGTTCAGTGGTCCTGTTTCGCTTGTTTGATCGCGTTGAAGTAGGTGTTCTTCGCTCTGGCTTCGAATGCTCTTCCTTTTCTGAAGTCTCAGTGGTGAGTGGAAAATAGTCGGAGTTAGGACAGGTTGGGGTTCCAGGTTTAGACCACTGTGATGGTTTTGGGGGTGTTGCTTGAGACGGTTTATAGTCTAACGACTTCTAACCAGTCATCTATCATTCTTGGGAGGCATGCTGGGGTGGACCAGTTCTTGAGGTCTTTTTCTGGATAGCCGGTTTGTGAGCTTCCAGTTGGGAGGTGGTGGGGACAGGTCGATGAAGGGAGGTGTAGAGTCATGGCTAGGGCTCTGTGGTGGAGCAGTGGCATTGAGAGAGGAGCCATTTCCTGGATTAGGGGTGGCTCTGTGGTTGATGAACGCTAGGTCGATGACACTTGACCTTTTGTTTTGATCGGGAGATCCCTGTAGATTATTAACGAGAAGCGGCGTTTGTTGCAGCTCAAGATTGTTGTGAGAAGTTCGTTCTTTGGAGAAAACTTCTGGTGGGGTCGGCTGAGGAGAGTGGATGTTGAAGTCTCCTAGTGCGACCGCAGGGGTTTTCAGTTCGTTTGAAGACTAGGGGGGTTGAGGATCACGTTGAGTTGTTGATCGCTGTTATAGACATGATGATATTGAGATCGCTGTGGGAGCTTGACCTGAGTTGCAGAAGAGCGTTGATTGTGATGATGTCTCCGCGGTGTGAGGGACGGTGGTGAAGGAGTTTTTGTCCGGTGAGGTTTGTGGAGATGTCTGACGCGGAAATTTTATCGCTCGTGGATGTAGGGGTGGGGGTTATGAGGGTGAAGGAGTGACATGAGGGGTTTGCCTTTGTGGAGGGGGTTCTTGTATGGCGATGATGTGTGTTTCTGTCTGCCATTGGTATTGAAAAGAGTGAGGAGGACAATGTTGCTTGTTCGCAATTGTGTTGGATGATCGAAGAAATGTTTTTCGGTGAGTTGTGGTCCAGATTAGACGAGGATGGAGATGGGTTGTGAAGAGTATGCAGTGCGGTGTCCATTTCGCCCATGAGGAGTGGCTTCCTCAGTTCTTGTTTTTAGTGCAATTTTGATCAAGATTTGATGTCATGGCGGTGTGGGCTCATCAGTTTGTGATCCGAGGATGGAGGCTCCCAACAGCGGATGGCTGAGCCTCTACAGGTTGTGGCGGTGTTCTCTGTGGTGTCTTTAGCGCAGATGGGGCAGAGTGGAGTGGTAAACTGCATCCTTGGGTGGCGTGGCATTTGCAGATTTCTTGCATTGGGTGGAGAGGCTGACCATACGACGATCGGCGGGTCTGGAGTAGAGGCGACGGTGTCTCCGATCTTGGGCGTCGTCGAGACATGACTACAATAGGAGGTGGGCTTGGTGTTTCGGTGGTGTCTTTGTTGAGAACCCATGGCGATGAAAGAATTCGCATGGCGAGGTTGAAGACTTCGAAGTTAGATCGAGCTTTCTTTGTTTTCAAAGTCAGAAAGTGGTCTGCGTATGGCGATGTCTACATTGTTTGGTCTTTGAAGAGGTGGATGGGGTTTTTGTTGATCTTGTTGTTGACCGCGCGGTTATAGCTTCAAACCACGTGGTGAGTAGATGTCGACGCGACTGTTGAGGAGAATCAGAATGGTGCCTTTCTGATGGAGACTGAGAGGGAGGTGGCTGGTGCGGCGAGGATTCTTTGGCGGCGCTCTTGAGAGGTCGCCACGCGTTCTGATCGTCGATGGCTGGGTGGGTTCTGTTCGAATCTTCTCTGGGATTTGGGGGTGTTCGATGGAGTCTTGGGGTTTCTTGTTTTTCCTTCCACTGGTTGGAGTTTTATTTCATGGTTTAGGCGTAAGTTGGGTTTTAGGCCACTCTCTGATGGGCGTCATATCGCTGATTCACGCATTCTTTGCGATGTGGGGATCGATGTGAGGTTGTGTGTTATTGTTTTTGTTGGTGGGGGGAGGGGCGCTCTCGCTGTTTGTTAGTGGTGGCGCACTTCTGATGTTGTCGCCGATGATGGTGGCGTTTGTTCGTTGTTTAAGGAGGAGGAGGTGCGTCGATGTTTCGTGAGAAGATGGGAGGCGGAGATTGATCTCGTCAGCGTCTTTATTTGCTTTTAGGGAATTTTATGGCGAGGCGTGGGCGGATGGAGAGGAGTCGGCTACCTTTTTTTTACGCTAAGGGAGCATCTTATGCTGGTCTTTTTTGCGAGCCGTGTGTGTAACCTGGTTGTAACGCAGTTTCTGGAGGTTTATTTTAAAAATCGAGTATTTAGCGGACGAGAGGGAGGAAGTACCTGGAGTGCATCTGCTGGCGAACTATATTCCTCCATTACACAGCAATAGCATAAACCCCCATCCCGTCCCGCTACCCCTCATAAAGCGGGGAAGTGGTCGCTTCTCTCACACCCCGCCATCTCCTAATCCCATGTATGTACCTGCGAACTCTACAGCACATACTACCCCTAATCCCTGTTGCCCCTACCGTTTCTTGCAAAATAAAATTCCTACCGCATAGTATAATCCTATCCAAGCTTCCTAAAACAGATCATATCTGCCAACGCTGCGGGCTTCAATAATTTTAATCATCGTCTATAAATCTCTAAAACATTACAAAATTACAATTGAGCCTGGAGCCAAAATCAATCAAAAAACAAGGCCTATCTATCCCTTAGGTTGTTAGTAAAAACTGACCCCCCCAAGAAAGGTAAACATCGCCAGTAAAGCCACACCTTTAATATACAGATTTTGACTTTGTTATAGGGGGTCAGCATTGACAGCTTAAGGGATAAATACCGGTCGTGAAACGAGGAAAAGACCTTCCATACCCCGCTGAAGCTCGGCAACGCATTATCTGATCGGTAACCGGTCCTTGTTCTTGAATTGTGTGCTCCGCGAGACTTCCAGAAATTTAGAAATAACGCCATAAGCTAAGAAGAGCAAGAGAGGCGCCTACCACGTTGGTCACCTTTCCCAGAAACCCGAGTACTCACCATCACATAATACTCCAATCGCCAGGCATGTTACCAGAAAGTTTGAATGCCTTAAGAATTTAGATCGTATTATTTACATTGGCGGTATAATATTAAAGCGACCGGTGGCCTATTTCATGTAAAATCGCCTTGATTACCAGGTCACCATTTATTCCCAATGGCCCCATTCTCAGGGAATCAATACTAACAAACAAACACAATTACTGCCGAAACTTCTACTGTTCCTATACTACTACTTGCTGAAGCTTCCAGGGGACCCTTCATAGTGTGAGATGTATAGTATCCATAACACCCCAGGGCAATGCTTACTACTTTAACCCATTCTTAGGCGTATTTAACGTAGAGATGCGGATGCTGTGCGCGTATCCATTCGGCAGCCCTATACATAACCGGTATATCCGTTCATAAAGAAGGCACAGAGCCGATCACCTTTTCTAAGGTGTATGTAACTACACGTAGCTCATGCCTGCCTGCCATGAGTTCAATACTCCATATTCGAGGAAAGTATCTTCAACATTATATCTCATCCTGTGCGTCAACAGTATAATAGGGAAGCCTATTTGCGGTAAACTCCTAGCTGTATAAATGTATAAATACCAGAATCAGCAAAACAGAAGAATAAAACACTTGAAACTTCTTGATTGGCTTGGAATTATATACCATTCACCATTGCCTATGGGTACAAACGGTTGCGTGTTATTGCTCAAATTGTTGTCCTTGGTTGCAGTTATTCGTTGTTCCGTATCAATGGTCGATGATCGGTTGTGGTGGTTGAACCTTAGAAATTCGAAATAGGTACATAGTGCCAGGTGCCACTCTTGGGATCTGCAACGCCGGCTGGGACGCCAAGCGTTGGCACGACAACCCTGTCGCAGGACGTTGGCAAGAGGCTGCAAGACCTTGTTCGCTGCAGTGTATTCGTTTCTTTGCAAATCCTGCCAAGTAGACCTAACCCTTATTCTTGGTGTCTAGAGTCATGCTTGTCACCTCCTCTACAACAGACCTTTTCTAGCGTTACAACTCCAATTACAGCTAGTCTCTTGAATATCTCTGCGCCAGATCACCAAGAGGTCGTGAAATTCGGGAACAGACTGATCATAAAATGAATGCCGCCGCCTTGCTCGCGCGCGCATCCCCCACAAAAAGAGACACCCTTTTTTTAAAAGAAAAAATCTTTGTAATCTTCAGATGTCTAACCCATCCAACTGAAATCCCATCTTCTGCGCACTAACTGTAGGATGGTTAAGGGAAAAAAATAGACAAGTAAAGAAGGATACCTATAGTGGCCCATATCATATGAGTACATAAGGAAGGGGGCAAACATACAATAGCCGCTTCCACAAATGAAGTCAAGAACGAGTAGAGTGATATTGAAAACGAGCAGAAGGGAAAGAAAAAGGAATTGACTAAGTAACTCCTCCACTACAAGCTTATGACCATAAGTACCACCAATTAACCTTAGTTACCAAGAGCAAGAAAAGAAAATAAACTCCTTGTACAAAGAAAAATGAGAAAGATAAGGAAATTGCAAACGCGACATGTGGAAGAAAAAAAGAAAGAAATATATATGCACAATTCCTCCTGCCCGCTCTCTGCTCTTCCGCCAAGCCCAACTTACTACAGCCGATGCTCTCCCATAAAACAGTGACGCCGACGGATATAGTGATACCAAAGGCCCTAGACAACAAGGCAGGACAAAGGAAAATGAGAGCTGAAAACGAGTGAGTGAGATGAAACTGGCTGGCGGATTTCCATTGGTCGAAGCAAATAAAAATAAGCAATGGATTATGCGCTGCTTCGTATGACCATACCCCCCTTTTCTTTTTCCATTGCCCTCCGGACTTCCTCCAGTGGGCCCTACAATATAACACACCTGCATGATGGAGAGCTTCCGCTGTTTCCATTCTCTCCCCTCGTGTGTCCAAATCCACCTTTTGCGCCGCTTCGTTGCGTCATGTCATCATCACCTACTTCTGGTGGGCGGACGGTCATATGTACGACATTCGGAGAGTCCTGGTTCAGTCGGCAGTCTGAATCTTTAATCAGCATCTGGAGCAGTGATAATGACCGAAGATAGGGGGTGGGAGTGGGGGTGGGGGGGTCTAGATAAAGCTCTATGTGGGGAAGAATGAGGGGTGTACCATACCTTTGAGAGGATGTCTGTCCTCCAACATGCGGCCAAAATGTATAAGTCTAATGAACATCGCGCTGGCTGGCCTTTGATCCCATTCTGCAACACACAATCAGTTTCTAGTAATAAGGGGTATATGAGGTGAGGTAAGCGGTATAAAAGTATTGGGGAGAGGGAGGCAAAAAAAAAAAAAAGTAGGATGTGCTGATGTACCTTCTCTCCAATCCTTCCATATACACTCCTTGAGCTGCCATACGCTCATCTCGAAAGGATCCGTCAGAGCCTCTTTCCCACTCTTGACCGAGTGGTTCGTCAGATAGGCCTCATCCATCACAAATTGATGGCGCACGCCCGAGATGAGTAGCAGCGTGATTGATAATGACGCCACAGTCGGCTCTATGGGTGATGGCGTTTTCATGTCTTTGAGTGAGTATACGACAGAAGTGGCAGCGGCGGCGGCAGCGGCGTCGGCAGCGGCGGTGTCTGTAGGAGCTGCTGTTGTAGCAGCAGGAATGGCAGGTGGTGGGTGAGAAGCAACGGATGAGGGTTGTTGTAGAGGAGGTTGACTTGGTACGACGGCCGGGTTAGCTGCTTCCAGTGCTGATGTTACAGTTGCGTCTGTTGCTGCTGCTGTTACAGGACGCTCTTCCACGGCTGTTGTCTCAGTTGGCGCATGGGAAGCTTGTTGTGATTCGGGGGCTGTCGCTGTGGTTGTGTCTTCGGCCGATGGTGCGGATGCTATTATTGGGGTTGTCGCTGGTGCATCATCCTCTGCCAGGTTGACATGGGCTGGGCCCAGGGTGGGTGAGTTCGCAGACATTATTTAATTCTTTATGTATGATATTTACGGAGTGGTTGTAGCGGGCGGACGTTGTAAATTCAACAGTAGTTTAGTGTAGATAGTGAGTTGCGGTATGGTGTCTGTGTGTGTGTGCTATGTGCTTGAAGAACTGAACAGTGTTTCGACGTAGGTGGTGCTGTGTGGTAGGTTGAGGTAGTTTTAGGTGTGCAGAGTAAGGTAAGCTGGTTAGCTGCTCTTGCCCAAGGTAAGATATAGAGTGTACAGGTAAGGTAGATAGAAGAGACGATTGTGGGCCGTTTTTTCGTGTTTTTCGGAATTAACGGATGGGCCTCGTCCTAATCTTCTTGGTCCTTCTTTCTTCTTTCTACCTACCTTTTTCTCGCTCCTCTCCTATTAGCTGGGAAAGAAGGGGCCGGTCCGAAAAAAACGAATGAGCCAGCCAGCCAGATATCGTAAGGAGCAATACAACAGTGATGACGGGTAGCTTTCTTTCTTTCTTTCTTGCTTTCTCAGGATGGATCCCTATTTCCTATGTGTAGCTTGCTGACGGAGCAAGAAAGAAAGAAAGGTTACGGCAGGGGGGTAAAAAGAAATTATAAACACGCGCGAATCCGTGAATCTATTGGGTAGTTGACCCTCTGTCAACTGAAGAAAAGAGAGAATAAAAAGTTGGCAGATTAGGAAAAAGGGAAGCAAAACAAAAAAAAAGCGAAACGAAACAGGGTCCCTCTTTGGATATTTTCGGAAGAATGAGAGGTCACACAAGTTAAATAAGCCGCTCCCAGTTAGGAGTAATGATGTTCCAGAGGAACGTGTGTTGAAGGGGGTTGAAGGGGGTGGTGGTGCAAAAACCGGAGTACTGATGTATGTAGACAGTAGCGGACAGAGCTTGTGTAGGTAGGCCGGTGATATCTCGGTAACGGACGGGGGTAGCGGGAATATTTTTGAGGTGAGGTAGGGCGGGGGATGAAGCTGGCTGGCTGGATGGTTGGTAGGTTGGGTTAGGTGAGAGTGAGTGAGGATGAGCCGGCCTGGATGAAATGAAATATGGCCAGAGGAACTGGTTGGTTGTCTTGTCTCTTCAAGAACCCGCGGCGGACGTTTCTACTCTTTTTTTCTGCAAAAAAGAAAAGAAAGAAAGTGGGACGCTTTAGTAGACCTGCTCTAGGCTCCGAAATCGTACCCTTGGTAAACGCACGGGAAAGTCGTGTGATTGCCGCAGATGTGGTACTCTAGTGGGGAGAGTGGAGGATCATAAGAACTGCATGTCAGGGTGCTAGGCGATACTATTCCCCCATTGACAGGGAAGGCGCCTGTCTATTTACTCAATTGTCTCTCTATATATCGGTATGTCTGTACCGTATTCAAATATTACGGTGACGGAGATATATTAACACAACAATTCCCCCTTTATAGGCATTAGAAATCTGCTGCTGGTGGTCCTGCTGTTGCAAATCTTAGAAAACCGGGCCTTGGTTGATTAGAATTTTGATGCAGTACATATCGAAGTAATCGATTGACCAGCGCCTACGCAGTAGTAAGGCACCTCATCTAGTCCGACTCTGTGCTGTTTCTCCGAGACCTGAGCAGCGAGGAAAGAACGCACTACATTTCCACCAACCCGTGTCCACGGAATCTCTCCTTTTGGACACCAGTAAGTAGAGGGCACAACACAGCGGAGAGGGGGCGCAAAATTACAAACAAAGGAAACCAAAATACAAATCTCCCCGCCTTCGGTGGCCTAGACCAACGGAAAATAAGCATAAATCCCAGGCTGTGGATTGACACCCGTCAATATCATGTCTCTGCAACTCAACTACATCCCCTCCTATCCAGATTGAAATTATGTTGATGCGATAGAGATCCGGATCCGCCAGATCAATCGTGGCAGTGCAGCGGGCTCGTGCTACCCACATACAGCGATCTTCTTTCCCCACAAGCGAAGCTTTCGGGTCTTTTGATTTATCCCCCTTATTTGATCTGATCACCTTCAGCCGCAAAACCCTCATTTTTTACTTTGCCTGTGATAGATTGTCCGAGGGGACGCACGGGTTTCAATGAGGCCCAGTTCCGATTTCCGAGGGAACCCTAGCTGCCTATTATTTCCCTCTCCTTCCTTCCAAGGAATTCTGAGACATCGAGGAGAGTTGAGTTTAACCAGCAGACCGGGAACCATTTTTCTGGTATATTAAGCACACGTATATAGTACTTCATATTTTTAGAGTAATACCTTAAGGATGTATGTAGGTTCATCGGTAATTTTAAGTACTCTTGCCGTAGCGGGCTGCATGTTGGCTGTCCTGCATGAAATATCACTCGGTCATCCTGCAATGTGTGCAGGGCAGATCTTATGATTACCGTGCCCGCACACATCACAAATACTCCGAAGACTATTCTTGAGAATAGAAGCTAGCCACATTTGCTAGCGGCCCCCCCGACCGAATGATTAGCCGCTTGGCTTGTCGTTAGCGCTTGCGGCCCAAGTAAGGTATACGGCGCCAGTTCTTCCCAGGCAATTCATGTCCTATAAATGTGGCTCAACTCTGATATAATCTTTGATAACTATTAGAATTCGCGTAAGAGCTTTATAGGCCATAAGCCCAAGTATACTGCAGTGGTTAGTTTTTATTGATCTAGAGCCGGTGAATAAGGCCACTGGTTTTATATTCCGTTGATATGGATGGGCAAAAAAAACTCTTCGCTCCCCAGTATCAAGTACACCGGTACCACAGTAAATAAGTCTCTCTCAATCTAAAAAGCTACTCATTTTGAGTCCCCCTCCTTAAGCAATCTTGTGGTGTGTTATTGCTTTGAGCGAGCCTGCTCGCCCGACCGATATTTTACCATGTCTCGATAGGTTGGGGCCTACTGATTGATAGAGCCCATGAATGCTTGTGTTTAGCTAGATCTCTATAATGAAGTTTCTTGAGATCTAGTCAATTCATAGTTCGTACTACCTGGTTTGTGATTGGTCCCATACCTCTTTGCAATTCCTGAGCTGAGTGTCATGGTCATCGAAACACGGCTCTATCCACATGAGCTTTCTTAGGCATTCACAACCAAACGGTTGACTGCCGTCATGATGGGTAATCCAGACGGAGTCAGTCCTTCCTTCTGAGTCTATCGGTTGGCCAAGCAGTGGCCTATCCTGATTGCTGTAGTCCATGATTCGTTCCAGGCGTTTCCTTGGGTCGGGGTTCTGAATAGGCCCCAGAGCTTTTCGAATCCCAATTTGATCCCGTGCCACCCCCTACATCTTCTTTGTAGCGACAATCCATTCCTGAGGCTTTAACCCTGGCCAATAAATCCAGGCTGTCAATGTGTTCATAATTGTACGAACTAAAGTATTTACAACAGATCGAATCTAGCGGCCGTCAAATTTATCGCAAACAGACAGAGCTAACTATCGGCTCTAAAACCGCTCAGGTTTTTTTTTAGCGTAGATGTCCCTCAGTGTACTGTAATAGTCCTCGACCTTACTGAAAGAAGGATTGTAGCCTAGTTATTGTGTGCGCACTATTGCGACCCATGGTCCATTCTAGGCATTGCCTAGAGGAGTGCCAAGATATTATTGCCCTATCATGACAGAGGAACTGACTTGTATAAAAATTCGGGGTCCAATCACCTCGATAACGCATAATCTGCGACCCTCGGCTGGAGAGGCGAACGGGGTACCTTTTCTGATCCATAGCCGGCGGTGCTGTGGGTTAATTTGTCGACCCGCATCTCAAACCCTAGTTCTGACCCTCGAATCGGATAAGACAAGAAAGGAATCATCTCTAGATCTTGATATCCGAGTTTCGAAGCCTTCTCTAGCTTAGGGGGGTCTTACTTAGCAACCTATAGTCAGGCTTAGATTCTAGACCCCACGCATCAGCTTCCATCGCCACAAAATCCGAATATGCTCTTTGCTCTGCAGCAATGGTGTAACCATAGATAAACCAACAAGTATGCCAACCCGTGGGCTTTAGAACAAATTCCTTCTACTTTAGTATAAGGAATTGCCCCAAATATCGCGGTACCGGCTTGTGCCTTGCTTCGAGTACATGCCTCGAGAGAAACAGTATGCACCTGAGGCAACGGATCAACTTGCAGTCTGGATCCTCATGTATTATTTCTTCACCCACCCAGCACTTTAGCATCATTGATAAGCTGCTGGGTTCACCTATTCAGCGCTGTTAAACCAGTCAGCACCAGGTATGTTAAACAACCATTAGCGTGGATCTAGAAGGATAACGGAGGGTCGTACCAAATTACTGATACAGATTTTAGCTCAGTCGCAGTAAGTAAGAAAATGTTGATATCTCGAGGACAAGAATTCAAGACATTTCTCAATCTTCGCCAGTAAGATACAATTGTCTTTACTGCCAACCATATTTCACCCAAATATCAACAAAAGGTCTAACCTGAGCCTCTAAAGGTAGATGGGTAGCTAAACGAGAGACCGATTTTAGAGAGGAATCTTCTAGCCTTAATTTCTTTTAAATAATTCAAAGACAGAAAAATCACCTGAATTGATAGATTCCATGATGAAGCTTTGCCAGTATTAATTGTAACGGTAGTGATGTTTGGGGTGAATCTCTTAGTGGATGAGAAAGATAAGATGGAAAAGGTGAGGTGAAATGAAGAAGACTTAGTGGGTGAGGAAGATAAGATGGAAAAGGTGAGATGAAGGTGTAATGAAGGAGAAGGTGGGGTGAAAATTATGGGTTCCACTTTAGAAACCTGTAACAGACTTACATCTCCTGCCAAGAGGGCAGGTTTAGGGCTAAAAACAAAATCTGTTCTCTAAAACGAAATTTCCCCGCCCAAAATTTATTTGGTGGCGGAATAAAAATGGAGGTAATGGGGCTCAAGCTGGCACATTACAAAGTGCTGTACCCATCTTCTATTTTCGGACAGCTTTTGTTTTACGTATAGCAGCTTTAACACATTTAGCACCACCCGCCCCACTCAACACCCGTACTCGGAGCTATAGGTGGTCGGAAAGTAGCCTTACACCCACTCTCGGTGATTGGTAATGATATTGAAACTTGACCGGCGGAAATGACTCTCACGATACAAAATGTCCGCCCTCTTCCGCTAATTTTGACGGAGGGCTTCTTCATTTCCCCTTCTCTCTTAGTTTTACGTGGGGCCGGAGTTGAGTCTTTAGTTTCGAGTTAACGGCGAAGTATCGCTTTAATCTACCAATTAACTCATCATTTATCACTCACCCGCCATGATCATGAAATCTCACTCGGACAATGAACAACTTGTCATCACAATGTATTTGACTAAGGGATATATGGCAACAGCAGATGTTTGCGGATTAAAGAATGTATATAACTACTACTACAAGTACCACAAAAACGAAAGACCACAAAAGAAAGACAGAAGGAAAGACTAAGAACCAAACCCAACAACCCAAACGAAGAAGATCACAACTCCAAACCCAGAAAAGCAAGCACAGGGCAAAAAGGTATTAAAGACTAGAGTACTACCAGAACAAGCGCCATAGCTAGTGCTCGCCCAGTGCCTTCCTCCTGGCCTCAAACACGCCCTGCCACAGCTCACTCTCCTCGCCCAAGAAGTACGTCAGTGTGACATCCCCAAAGCCTGCATTCTCGTCGCCGCCCATCCACTCCAGCTGGCTAATCACGTTGCCCAATAGCATGGCTCGTCCAGCGGATTGACCGGCACCACCATCGTGGGTTACCGAGACGGCGTGGATGTGGAAGTGGTAATAAGAGGGTTGGTCTATAAGTAGTTATTAGTGGGCTGCTGATAGGAAAGAGGCGGGGGAAGATGCTTACAGTGAATGTAGAGCTTGATCTGGTCGGGCTCAACCTCGGGGTATTTAGTGCAGATACCCTGGATGATGCGGGTCTGAAGACGCTTGAGCCATGGCACATCGCGCTTCTTCAGGTCGCGAAGGGAAGCAATGTCACGGCGCTGAACGAGAGCCATGGTGTAGAGACTTGCCATTGTCTTGCGGTCCCATTTCCTATATCAACTCCATTAGTATTCAATCCGCATAACCCAAACCCCAAACCGAAACCCATCAAAACATCAAAGAACAAACAGTGAGCGAACATACAAATCCGGTACAAGTACGAATCCCTCCTTTGGGTCGTCGTCCTTTGCAATAACACCCTCCTCCTCGGCCTTCCCATCTAAGATGTTATATACCCAATTAAGGCGTCCGTTACCCCTCTTTGCCTCCACATACGGCCTCACAAGCTCCTCGTAAACGCCCTTCGTCTCCTCAACCATCCTAACATTTTGGGCACTGTACTTCCGGATGTGCGCCTCGGTAGCTGGGTAGATGAGCGTGATCTTGACATCTGCACCCCCCTGAGCCAGCGCATCTGCGCTGTGCACCCGTGACTGTGACGCGAGAAACCAGTGGTAAATGTCATTCGACTCGAGGAGAGAGATTGTTGGCAGCGCGGAGGGTGTAGGGAAGGTGCTAAGATTGAAGGTGGTGGGGTCAAACGCAGTCTTTTCGGCGATGACGAGGGCGGGGTCCGAGTTGATGTTGCCGAGGAGCGTCACGGACTTTGTGCGTGAATCTTGGGCAATGAGAAAGGAGAACTTGAACTTGCGGAGGAGAGACTCTGGGGTGGGGGCGGGGGTAGGGATGCTCATTGCGGTGTTGGGGGTAATGATGGACCCTAGGGTAATGATAGATTTGTGAGTAATCGTGTAGATAGCTGCAGTGAATTAAGTGAAGTTCGAGAGATTAGACGAGACTTTATAGCCACGCAACAAAAAAAGTTATCAATCAATTGACAAGGAACGTCGAGTCAATCAGCAGAAATCCACGAACGAGGGCGAGTTCAGTACAGCGAATGAATGTTATCTGTTATTGCAGAAAATCAAAGAGCGAACAGACAGCGTACACAATGAGAGACTCGAGACACTTGAGAAATGAAGGTGATTCAGATGAGACAGAAGAATCGAGAGGAGGCCGGGGAATTGGGGGGTTTTTATTAGAGATGTTCCGGCGCACCTCCTCGACCTCAGCTAGCCCGGATGAAAATTTCTCAGAGGACTGGCCGGCATGCACAAGATGAGTGGATCACCCACATACTCTCTCTACATGATACCTACATCATGCAAAGTAGCAGAGAAGAAAAAAACCTGCATATGTACAGTCTAGACAGCACCCCCGGCTACCGTAGGTGTCGAAGACAGCTGAAGAAAATCCTTTTTTTGCAATTGATAGCTTAAGAAGAGAAAGAAGCCGTCTCAGTCTCTATCTGTCTAGCTAGCTATCGCGGGTCCACCCCGAAAACCCTTCCCGGCCTCTTCCTAGCGCCAGGGTCCGTCAGTCCTCGAGTAGAGAGATCTGCCCGAACCTCAGGTTTCTGCCCCGCACTAATGCAGGCCAAGACCCCGTAGCCCCGGCAACCGAGCTGAAGAATCAACGACCGAAAACGAAACTTTCTTTTTTGCCCTCACGGAGGAGAGTTTAGTTAGTGGGGACCCTCACAAACCACCGGAAGAACTATCACGACCCTCGCAAAGATCACAAACAGGATATACACCATATATTAACGAGAAATGCTTGCAGCTCGGCGCATCCCGCGATGCAGAACATGCAACGTCACGCTGCTCAATTCAATCTTCTCGACATGCGGTGCGAATGTGAGGCTGCCCGTGCCGGCGAGAGCACTTACTATGGTCATGAATACGAATAAGATCAGACAGCTGGGTCCCTTTGGGATACAGCCACGGGGGTTTCATTATACGCCAACTGTGAGGTCGGGGGACGACGGCATTCTCGATGAGGTCTTTGAGACTGTCACAGAGACCGTCGAGGCCGTAACGGAGTTATTCGATATCAAGGAAACTGGGGAGGTCGGCGCAAAGATCACGGAGTCTGTGGTGGATAATATCACGATTGAGCGCCGGATGACCGTCAAGAAGGAGAACGAGGATGATACTACCGAGGAAATATTAGAAGGATTAATAGAAGAAGCAGTGGAAGGCAACTCTAAAGTCAATTCTGCATCTACTGATGCTATTGATACTGCAGAACAGGCAATCCCATGGTTTCTGCGAGTAGAGACCCCCCGCCCTGCCTCGCACCCATTCGCCCTCCGCCAGGTTCTTCCGGACCTACCTCCATCACCCCCCAAAGCACTTTCCCCCCTCCTTAACCATATCAGCACCGAACTAGGTATCAATGACCTCTCCATCATGGATCTACGGACCATGGATCCACCTCCAGCTATTGGGCCGGATACAATCATGATTATTGGGAATGCACGGTCCGAGAGACACCTCCATACCTCGGCCGACAAGCTATGTAGATGGCTACGGTCCGAGTGGAAGATGTCCCCAGACGCAGACGGTCTCCTGGGCCGTGGAGAGCTCAAGATCAAGAATCGGCGCCTAAAAAAGAAAGGAAAGCTCGTCAATACGCAGACTGGAGCTGAGGAGGGAGTGGGCTGGATCTGCATCAACGCCGGGGATCAAGGACTGGTCATCCAGCTATTTACGCAGCATAGAAGGGATGAGATTGACCTGGAGGGCCTCTGGGGGGGTTACTTGGGCCCCAATGCCATTACTCGAAGCCCCAAGGCCACACCCATGGAGGAGGAATATAACGTCAAGAAGGAGCAGGACCTCGAGGCGGAGGTGGAAGAGAACACGGAGATCAAATACACACCCCATACGCCGCTCATCCGTCTCGGCGCTGGTCTCTCCACTGGCAGTGAATATCTAGCCACCAGCAGTGTCCACCCCCACCAACGTCGTCTTTTCCACACAACCCGCCCATCCCGAATCCTCGAGACGCTGAGACCGACGGACCCACAAAATCCCCGCTCCTCGTACCTCATCGACAATATTCCCTTCCGCGGGATCGAGGTCCCCCGTTCCGTTAACCAGGGAAAACCTTGGCATCTTATGAAGCAGCTCCCTTCAACATACACCCCCGATACCCATCCGGCGGCCTCAGAACTCATTCTCCGGGCTCATATCAACCAGCTCAAGTCTCAGTTCCCTGGCTTCAAGGCGTCTGGCTCCCGGTCCGGGCCCTGTACGCTCCTGGGCTCTGGGCCCGAGGACAAGGACTCGACGCCGTTCCTGCAGAGCTTTTATGCCCATCTTCCGCAGATCGGGACATCAAAGACGCACCAGCTACAGCTGGAGCTCTTGATCGAGGCTCACCGCATCTCGCCGCAGTCTTATCCGGCCGAGTGCCTGATCTCCTTCCTCGAATCGCTCTCTACCGCCTCCCCGCCTCCGGCCCAAGAGCTCTACTACCTCGTCCTCCGTGCTCTCTCAACCTCGCCCTCCTTCCGTCACCCAACTTCAACCGTGACTCTTCCCCTTGACGAATCCACAAAGTCCAAACTCACCGAAGCCACCAATACCCATCTCGCCCTCCTCGATAAAGTTATCTCCCTCTTCACCATCACACATCCTACCTCTGATCCCACCATCCCCGAATTCGCCCTATGCCGCCTGGCCGCCCTCGTCCCACCCAAGGCCCACTTAATCCAGACCATCGCTCATACCGTATGTGGGCCAGGCCACGCAGCTGCCACACATACCATCACAAAGCGCGCCTCAAGGCTCTCCATGGGGGCCTACTACATCGATCCAAGGGTCCATGTGGTAGATAAGGCCCTGCGTGCAGCTGGGCACGCTTACATCCTGCGCGAGTGCTACGAGACGCTCTTGACGGCGTATGCGATGGCTGGGGCCTGGCGTGCGTTCTGGGGGTCTTGGAAGAGGATGGGACTGATGGGAGTGAGGAGGGACGAAGGATTGTATGCGTTGGTAGTGGGACTAGTGGTAATGGGAGGCGTGCAGAAGGAGGCGGTGGTGGCTGGAAGGGTTCTGGTCGAGAATATGGGGAGGGAGACGCCTGCAGTGGTCGTCGGTAGTGGCCTCGCGAAGGGGCTGCTGGCTATTTGCGACCTCGCGGAGAGTGGGAAGCTCGAGGCTGGCGCCGAGGCCGAGGCCGAGGGAGAAAGGCAGATGGAGGAAAAGATGAAGAAAGGCGAGTGGGCCCTACTGAGAGAGAGGTGTGAGAGGGTGTTTCGGAGGGAGGCCTCTCAAAATAGTTTAGCTTTTTCTTTGTGAATGCCCCCTAGAGGGGATTGTACATAAATGGTCTTTTTTTTTTTTTTTTTTTTTTGATATAGTCAGTTTTTTATAGAAATATACCAGTGATCATTGACATTCGTTTTGGGTGTGTGGGTTTATAGTCGCCCGAGTGATTTTTGGTGAAGGGACGAGTCTCGTTGGCCGATGTGGTTCATGAGTTATCACTCGGCATTCATCGGGGGTCCTAGCGTATCCAGGAAGATGAGGCCGAATGTGAGGGGGCTTTGTGAGGTATATACGGAGCTATGTGGTAGGATGAGACGGTAAGCTCCGGCACCTTGGTCTGTCTTAGTAAATAAGTGTAGGCCTAGCTTACATGTACTTGTGCATACTTTAAACCTTTCTCCTGAGAAACCGCGTGAGTCGAAATCTAAACTATATAGTCTTCCTCATCGTCACCAGGAACGTTTTCTATTGGTTGCCTACTATTTCTAATATTGGTTGCACACCATTAGACAAAGGACCACTCCCGAGATGGAAGGGAGCTGGCATTAAAAGGCATGTAGCTATTGCAATTGACGGATATAAAAGAACAAACAATGACAGAATTACAGCTGTAATTTTATATATCAAGGTTGAATTTCCCTGATGGCATTTTATCGTAAACTACATAAATAACCTAGATTACTTACTAGAGCTAATATATCACATATTATCTATAAAGAGATAGAGATGAAGTTTACTGCATGCCTGTATGTTTGGATAACCCAATAATCCAGAATGACAACAATAATCGATCTAAAAAATTACCATCGCACTATAGCCCACACCTTCATTTCCTCACCACATTTGGACGGCCGGAGACCCCACCCCGCTTGTATTCAATAGCGTTGCGTAACTAAGATTAATAACTAAATTAGATAAGAATCGAATATAGACTCTTTAAAATTCATAATGCCGATAAAAATATAATTAAATAAACTTTAGTCAGTACGGTATACTTTTATAATCGAAGCCACCCAACAAACTCGCTTCAGAGGTCAACGACACAACGCTGAGCTGGATTTAGGTGTTCTCTATCCTGCCCCCTCCGTTCCTGTACTTTCTCTAATAAACCGTATATACAGGTATAGTATACGTAAAGCTAGAACAACTACACGTATGACTCGTAACCACCACTTATTCCCCTTTCCCTTCCCCTTCCCCTTCCCCTTCCCCTTCCCCTTCTCCTTCTCCTTCTCCTTCCGCTTCGCGCCTCCACCGAAGCTATTAAGTATTTTTCAACTGACAGATTTCCAAACACCCTAGCTGAGATCTAGAATCAAAGTTGGCATTTCAAAAGCTCAGCAATCTGTCTGCTTTTGTTGGAGTATATAAACCCCTTCTCTTGCCCATCTTTCTCTATCTCTCCACCATCACTGCTCCTTATGAAAATATTCCCCCCTCTCTCTTCGACATTACCACCCCTCATGCCTAGTTTTCTCTGCCTCTCCATACATACAACCTCAATCCTCTCCTCGGTCACAACCTCAATCCTCATCAACTTTTCTCCAGTCACAACCTCAATCCTCATCAACCTTTCTCCAGTCACAACCTCAATCCTCATCGACTCTTCTCCCGTCACAACCTCAATCCTCATCGACCTCTGGGCCAGGAATCAGATGCCCATTCATCCCCTCTCCCCCCGCCCCCCTCATATTAACAATGAAAATGCGAAAGAGTTCGTATCTTCCGCCTTCTCCTGGGGTACTTTATCGCTCATCTGGAGATGAAAAATACCTCTTGATGAGGCTTTATACACCAAATATTTGGAACCTGATAAGTATGACAATCATCAATCGTCTGATGTTTGAATTTATTAGTAATTTGATGCAAAATCTTTTTAATTGATCAAATGAGCTGACTTTCATAACCCTCAATTGAGCAGCTCCTACATTGGTAAGAGGGATCAGCAGCATCTATGCTCGCTAAAAACACCCCCTCCTCCCTTAATTCAACTTTCTTGAAGATTGATTCATCATCTCTCTTCCCCTGGTAACCTTGCCCCCCAAACCACCGATGTTTTTGGCTTTAACACTGCAGCTTTCTCTTGGTAAATTCTCTTTCCTTAATGTTCTAGTTAGGTGCTAATCAATCAGTAAGTGTCATTGATATATATCCTCGATAAGGCTTCCGAGCAGATGCCTATAATATTAGGCAATATAGGGTTGTATCATAGTGAGTATAAAAAATCCGTGCTTTCCATAATTATAGCATACACGCTGACATCAGGGGCAGATGCTCTGCAACAGAGCAAGGGAGAACGATTTTCTCCCTTGTTTCTAATTATTTGGTCGGGATCAATACGTGATCCCTGAAGATATGAGATACAGGGCAAAGCCTTTGTCCCTTGTTTCTAATTATTTAGTTGGTTCTATAACAAAGAGAACTTTGCTTCATATTTGTTCGATATATGTAACTAATCCTTTTTATTGTTTTTATAAAAATTATTTTTGTCATGTCATTATTCGGGGCTAAATCGTTCCTTCCCCCTCTTGTATCCCGATGATACACGGAGATGTCGGCATTGCCTCTTTTTATCTTTAATATAGGGGTGTCGCCCATTTCGTAGGATACTCTGAAACGGATACGATGCTGGAAATATTTCAGTTTTGTTTTCAGATTGTACTTCACTTGTTGCCCTTTGCATTCATGTATACATGTATATATTCAGTGTATCTATGTTCGTGTTGGTTTGAATGACCTCAAAGTCACCCACTTTAGTACTTTAAGAACACAATCTAGCTTGCATGTAACGGCTGTAATTGAATATTACCCCGCCCCTCCCAATTTTTATTTTATGGTATTCCATACCCTTGAGAAGATTGATGCATATGTTGATCTCCTTTATTTCCGACATCTAGGTACATGTACCTTGCCCTCTTCCCACTCCGAGCAGGTCTATAACGCCAAGGAACCCCACCTGGAGTTTTACGGCCTGGTTAGACAGCCCTGGGCCCAGTTCCATATGGGTTACCGTGCCGTGGTCCGGTGGGCAGACAGCATCAGGTTTGTTTTTAGGTAAGTTTGTAAGGGATGGGTATGAGATTAAGATAGTATAGGTTTAATCCCCTCTGGTGCGTCGGAATCGTGTGGATGTTAAGCTACATACCTACAAAGAGGTAAAGCCACGGCGAGAAATCAATATGCCAGCTTCTGCCCTCCATTTCTTCGTTAGCAAAACTATTTGTTTGATCGTTAATCAGCATCAAGAGTTTGGCCTTGTTTGGCCTTATCCAGATATCAGACTCTATTCACAGCAGTTAACATGCAAGCGCCAGCAATAACAACTACATAAATATTTTTATGTCCAAATTTGGCTTTTTATTACCCATGCCAGCGCTGAGCTCGGCAATCCTTTTACTAGTGACGATCCAGAGATCGAGAGCGCACGGTAGCTCACTATGTATGTAGGCATACTAGTATATGCCAAGACCATATTTCATTGGTTGCTTCAACGACATCATGTAATTAGCCTACTAACCAATCCTGAGAATCAAATAACCCCACTATCCACATTGTGGGAGTGATGAAATCCTCACATATGAAGGAACATCGGTGAGCATGTTCACTACACCACAGAAACCCCTATTGGGGGGGATTTTATCGACAGCAGCTTCGCTGGGCAGGTCTCTCCGACAAAGCCCTTAAGAAGGGTCGGCCAGTATCGGACAGATGCAACTATACTTTAGCTGGCCTAGAAGGGATTGGGTGATATTTAGTCCGTAAAATAACTCAAAGATATAATACTGAGGATGCTTTTTGTATAGTGCGAGTGTTTGTGGCAGGTTCGTCGTCAATCATGGCGCCTTAGGCTCATTGATCATATAGGAAAGAACAATTCCCCTGGTTCGTATCCCCCCTCAATTCCTTCCCCTCTTTAGTTTATCCAACTTAAGAGGTGTACGGAGATAGTGACTGCACAAAGAATCTTGTGGAAGTCGAAACTAAACTGTTTGTGCAGGGATCCTAGGGCTACTGCATATATCTGATGTTTTATAGGAAGTGGTGCTCTTCCGAAATGGACGGACTCCTCAGACCTCCAAACCTCTCAGTCTACGGAGTTTCTATCGAGGGCCTTTGTCTTCATCGGGGAAAAAAAGGCCTCTCCGGCGCCTAATGATTGGACCAGTTTTGGAAAAACACCGAGCTACAACAGAGGCTCTGTTTAAAAGTCGCAGGTTTGGTATGGATGAGGGGGTTTCGCTTTGATGGATGTTGGGTTAGTTGCGTTAAAGATTGAAAGTAGAAAGATCATCCTGTGAGTGATGGGCCAAATGAGAAGCTCAAGGATACAGTGCCCAACTTAAGTCGTTGCTCGCCCGATGTGTTGGAGCCAGATAATGCCAACGTCGGGAAACCGAATCCCCAACAGGTATTGGGAAGGCTTCAGTGGCATTGATACAAGAAATGCTTATTGTGGTAAGGTACGTGTATGCATAAGATCTACAAGATATAGCTCGGCGCTGGTTGACTTGAACTTGATTGGGTCAGTTTTCAGCCTGGGTGTTATTACTCACTTGAGATAGGATATGACGTCTCCTTGCCTAATAATTTCCATGCCCAGAGGTTGGCATAATTTCAAGTCTCAGTCTCAGGTAATATTGAGACGAAAACTCGATGCATCCCACAAACGTAGCCTATTATTGACTGATGTGCATTTATGCATGTAGTTGACCGTTGGTGAATGGTCGGCTACATACATAAAGTTATACAGTATCGCAAGGGACATATCGAAAGTGCTAAGCTACATGTATGCCTGAAAAACACCCGTAGACAGAAATCAAGAGCTAATGGAGTTTACCTTACCCCGGGCATACTACACCCATATGTAATTATACACTTGATCCTAATCCTAAATTCTATATCCCACTACGCAAAACTCACTACATTTCATCTCAGCGATAGAATAGTGCCATAACCGTAAGGTTGCATGCACATAATGAATAAAAGAAGAAGAGAAAAAAAATCTCAGCGATAGAATGCAAACATATCCACACAATCTCTTAAACTTTCCTTCCATACCGATAAATACTATAACACGTCAGGTAGGACCCTCCAAGAAACGATCCAGAACAGAAGATGTTTCTAAATTGTAAGGCAAAGCATGACCTGATATTTGCATAAATCCAAAGCACAGTGCACTGGGACGTTGAAGAGTCACTCGTTGTTATCGTAACTCCTCAAACTTCATGTATGCATGAATATGTGTGGCCTAGCGTACCTTGCTGTGTGTGGTCCCAGTTGGCCTGTGCAACATTCCACCCCCGTTAGTCCCGCGCTTCGTTATGCGCCACTTTGCATGCGGCTACACTCCCGGAAGTTTGCACGTCTTCTTAGAGGAATCGCGACTTCCTCAGCCTAGACAGGACCCCGTATCTTCCCCGATTTTTTCTTCGCGTCCACACTTACCCCACAGAGAACGTGACTTAAGGTTGCTCTACGCGTCTTCGATCACCCCACCTTGCCTACTACTACCGCCTCCCACTCGACTGACATTGAGTTGAGTCGTTACGGCCGCGTTTATGACAATCCGAACTCACGGCCGCCGAAGGACCCAGTACGATTAAAGTAGCTAGGGATGAGAATACATACGCAGGTTCTAGTTTATTGACACAAAAGCATTTTTTTCCAATCTACAAACCTTCCAGTCCTCCACTGCCCCACCCCCGGCCCTCATTTTGTGAGGTAAAACTACACGAAGCATATTCATAGATTCTTAACTTTTTGAGACGGACCCTGACTTACGAATCACCGACTCCCAATGAACGGCTTACCGCACGACCTCTATCTCCCTTGTGCGCAGGGCAGACCGTTACCCCCCGTCGACGTTGACGATGCCCTTCAATACACACCTCTATCATCAGTTGTTCCCTTGTCCGCTGGTAAATCATCCATCCTGTCATATTTCTCAGGGAAGAGTAAATAAAGGAATCAGAAGGGGTAAACCACTAACGTCAATATCACAAAGACATAATACCCCTTCCAGCATTAACATCCACCGGAGTGTCCTCGATCTTCCAATCCGAATCAGAACGCCGCCAGATTTGCCAAACCTTAGACACTCTTGACCGAGAAGCAGGCTATGATCCGGGGTCAAAGGTGGTACGAAAGTACCTGTCGGATATAACCTCTCACTTATCTAGCGGTGGCGGTACTGAGTAGTGAGTCTATCCATAAGAATAACTGAGTTGGTGTTTAGTTACTGATGATGATGCGTCGGGTCATAGTCGTTTCAAATCACTTGGAAAGGGAGCAAGCGAATGGTCTTCTTCGAGAGCATCGGCGGGAGTGCAGGGGGGTATTCTCAAACATGGGAAGATTGGCAAGTTCGGGGAAATGGTGTTGAATAAGAGCAATGTGACTTTCAGATGTAGGCATTCCCGGAATGGGGATCATTTCCATTCTAGAAAGAATCAAAATCCAAAAGTCCATCATTTTTTTAATTGCAATGAATTGTCTAATACGTTGTGGTAAACTGCTAGATCCAATATCTTCCATAGATGGTCCGAAGCCGGAACAGCAAGCTCTTATACAGCCACCAGGTCGTGCTCAAAATCAAGAACCGAATTATACCCCGGGCTATACCCCGAATTATACTCCGGGTTATGACCCGAATTACTCCCCGAATAATTACTCCCCGCCGACACAGAATTTCCAAACGCCTCATAGTTACAAGAATAAGAACCGGCTTCCTGCGGCGACACCTCGAACTCCCACTAATACATCTCTTGTGGCACCATCCAATGGGTTCCATAAACCCAGCCCTATACAGCAAAGCTACCACCAACAGCAGTCAAGCCCCGCTCAAACCTACCAGCAGCAAGCTCAGGCCCAAAACCACATACAAATCCCTAAGATTGAACGTCCAGTACAGAAGAGCGAGCCCCCCGAATCCGCCAACGGTGGACACATCCAATCACCTACCCCGCCTGTAATTGTTCAAAGAGCCGAGTTTGTGAAGATACCTCCTCCGCCCCCCTCATTTGATCGTTCACAGTATGTGAAGCACACCGAAATTGAAAGGAAAGTTCGCAAACCTAAGCCTGTGGGGACAGCCAGTACCTCAAAATCACGGAAACGCAAGCGCTCCCACTCTGATGCTGAAGACGAAGAACGGCTAGCTTCTGGCGTGGACCAGAGAGCAAAGGCCGAGAGTTTCTTGAAGGGATTACAGAGTTTCATGAATTCTATCTTCGAGGCCGAAGACAACCTTTCTCCCGATACCTCTGACCGTGTGGTAGATAAAAACTCGAAGATGTGGATGACAAGCACATTGGATGGTGAATCGCCATGTTTATCAACGGCAGTACAAACTAAACTCGAAAATGCCATACAGAGGGTCATCGCATTTGCACGCTTCGGGGAGATTCCCGTAGACGATTTGGCAAGGCTGCAGAAGATTTGTGAGAGTTCTCTGAAACTGGCAGAGAATACGGATGTGATGGTAAAAGAGGATGAAAGCGAATCAGCCCAACAAGAATGGCTAGAGAAGGCAAATATTGTTGATAATGGACTCAAAACCGCCAAAACAGTGCTACGCATTATGGTGGGCGGCAGAGAAGAAAAGCAGATATATTCCGAGGATTTGTTGGCTGGAGTTTTATCGGTACTCAAAAACCTCATTGAGACAACTGTCAATCCTATGATTGAGATGCGTTCTACGGGTGAGAAGCTAGCGCTTTTTAAGGTAGCGGTGGCACACAAGAAAATCCTCGGGGGGTTACTGCATGAGATTACGAGCGTCTTCGCACTCTTGTCGAAGCTCCTTGCGACAGAAGAAGTGACGGAAGGAACTATAACGACGATGGAGTTTATTGCGGTTTCGGTTATTTTCATTGAGAATGCATCGAATGAGAAAGATTCAGTGTTTGGTGTTCAGAAGGTCGAGAGGTTCCGGGTTGCGGCAATGGACGTACTCGCAAAGATATTTGCGAGGTACCCTGACCAGAGGACCTTCATCTTCGACGAAATCCTCACCAGTCTTGAGAAGCTCCCTGTAAATCGGCAGAGCGCACGTCAATTCAAACTTGTCGAAGGGAAGAACATCCAGTTGGTAAGTGCGCTCATTATGCGCCTTGTACAGACTAGCGGGACCTATCAGGGTCGCAAAAGAAAACAGGGTCTGGTCACAGATGAAGATGGCGAGGTAATACTAGAGAAAGATGAAGACGAAAACCAAGAATCCGGAGAAGAAGTTGAGGGTGTAGATCGAATGAACGCAGTTGATAGACTGCATATGATGTCCAATCCGCTACTTGATTCTGCACAGAAGAACGCAGCATATGTCGTCAATTTCTTGGTCCAGCGGGCGATGAAATCGACCAAAACAGGGGACCAGCCATATAGAGTTCTAATGGATATATTTACCGAAGATTTTATCGCCGTTTTGGGCTCGCCGGAATGGCCAGGTGCAGAGTTGCTATTGCGGTCTACCTTAGGAAGCATGTGTACCATTGTCGACGGAGACAAACAAAGTGCCCCTGCAAAGTCTATGGCGTTAGATTTACTAGGTCTTATGGGCAGTGCGATCTGCGACGTTGTCGTTCATCTTCGAGAGAGTCACCGCAATAGAGAAAGCCTTGGTGACTCTGCAGATGCCCACATCATTGGACTAACCGAAAAGTGCCTAGAAAACAGTATTGGAGGTTCAAATGGTGGCAATGTACCTACTGCCATCGAAGAAGAACTAATTGACTGGGAGGGCCCGTTTAGATACGCACTTGAACACCTATTACAAATGATGTCATCCGATGGAAGCTTACAAAGTGCCTGTGGATATTATTTAACTTCTTGGAGCGCCCGAATCTGCAATCTTTTCGAGAAGGTTGGGGATGTAATCGATGAAGATGAAGATGATGACGGAATGCGAGAAGAGCTTATGAGGGTCGCTGGAAATTTGAAAAAGATCACATTGGACAAGAGTTGGATTGATGATGACTTGTAAATAAAAAAAAAAACCCCGTCATTTAGAGGAATGAAGCTGACACATTTGTTATTAGTGACGTGGAGAATATTTCCCAAACTGCTATTAGGCAGGCATACGTTCTAACGGTCTTGCATATGCCGTTCTGCATGAGCTTCGAACATATTCTCAATCGGTTGCTCCGATCTGTCGATGATAACCAGGCCACGACGAGGAGCAAGGGCTTAAAGGCTATCCTACAGCTTTTGCAGAAAGATCCAGGGATTTTGAAGCGGCCGCAAGTTGTCCCTTTTATCGTTAAAAGGTTGAAAGATCCATCTCCCTTGGTCAGGGACTCGGCCGTCGACCTCATTGGGAAATGCATTCAACTGCAGCCAGACCTCGAAGATCAAGTTTACAAAAGTATACTTGAGCGTGCCTCTGATTTCGGTGTTGGCGTGAGGAAGAGGGCAATGAAAATCCTTAAAGATATATATTTAAGAAGCAAGAAAGAGGTTGTGAAGGTTGCAATCGCAGAGGCATTGGTGCAGAGGATCAAAGATGCCGATGCTACTGTTTCGGTATGTTTTATTATTGCCATATTAAGAATATGCACTTATCCCATTTATAGGAATTGGCAAGGAAGACCTTTGAAGAGATCTGGATCACGCCTTTCTACGGCCACATTGGAGAAGAGGAGGCGGAAAATGCACAGGTTCAAACAGAAATCAGTCCACAGATGAAACTAATCGTCAATGAAAGAGTTTCGGTCATTGTCAAGGTAGTGCAAAAGGAGATCATGTTAACAGTTTTACATGATGTCATCAAGTCTCTTTTGCACACGGAAACGAAAAACTGCACTATAAACTTTAGGGTTTGCAAAACGATGGTCGGATCAATGTGTGATGACCTCCTTGACCGACAAGGCGACTCTGATAAGGTGGATTATCCCAAAATTTTCTCGGTTGTGAATCCCCGCTGATATCTAAATAAATTCAGGCCGAGAGACAAAGTACACTTCAGACTTTAACAGTATTTGCTAGGGCAAATCCGAAGCTATTCACTCCCGAACAGCTCATAATGCTGCAGCCCTATATCGAGAATTTGACGGCACAGGATGATCTCAATGTCTTCCGATCCGTCATCGTTATTTTTAGATGCGCCTTGCCAGTCCTGTCAAATCTGCATGTGGGATTTTTGGCGACTGTTCAGCAAAGCTTACTAAAGAACCTGTCACGATTACCTTCACCGGTAGGTCAAATCTATTTGCAGTTTACGAAGATATGATTGACAGATAGGAATATAGGAATTAAAAGAAGTAATTACCTGTCTTTGGACTATCAACGGGGTGTTGAAAAATCCAGAGCGGTTAGTCCGAGTGACAGTTTCCTGTCTATCAAATATCCTCAAGTCGAAAGGAAAGCCGATTGATCCCAAAGATGCAAACCGATTAGTCCGGACACTTCATATTCTTGGATTGTTTGGGAAAAACTGCAACTTCGAGAACGAGACGAAGATGTTTAAGGATGCCTTTCCACAATGGAAGGGCTCATCGGTTTCGGGCTTGATTACAGATACTATTATCCCTTTCTGTGAACCATCGATGAATTCTCTTGTCAGAAAAGCTGCATTAGAAGCCTTATGCCATGTCTGTCAGACCCATGCTGCCCACTTCTTAAAGCCACAGATATTAAAGGCATTTGACCAGGTCTTTGACGTTGGTGATAAGGATCTGATGAACCTTGTTCTTTTGGGAATTAAGGGTTTCCTTCAAACTGAGGAAATCCGAAGTGAAGTTGGGGCTGCTGAGGCTGAGGACAAAGAAAAGGCCGTCAAAGATGGCGGCAATGAAGAAAGCGGGAGGTTGGATCAACTAGCTAATGCAAACCAGAATGATGGTGTAAGCACCAGTTTAGCGCAAAAGTATCTCAAGAATATCATTCAAATCTCAATGGCTAGTCAGGATGTATATGCCCTCACGGCAACGGAGGTGATTGGGAGTATCTTGAGGCAGGGATTAGTCCATCCTAAAGAGGTTTGTTTTCAAAAAATCTGTCTTTGTTAACCGAGTGCTGACTGGTGATTATAGTGTGTACCTGCACTTGTTGCGTTGGAAACCTCGACGAATCCTTTAATTCAAGCCATCTCATTTAGAGAACACCGAACGTTGCATTCTAAGCACGAGACGATTGTCGAAAGGGGCTACATGGATGGCGTGAAATCTTGTTTCCTCTACCAACGTAACGTCATCGGAGACGCGTCCGGTGCTATAGCGAATCCACTCGCGTCTAAAATGAAACCGCTCTACGAGATTGTCAAGACGAGTCGTAAAGTTCGGAAGAAGCTTCTGGGGAACATGACCATGAGCGTTGATTTCGAGCCTGCAAAGCTGGAACTACCAAACCACCTCGAATACTCAAAGTTTGTCATTGAAAACCTAGCTTTCTTTGAATATGGAACGCTGGATGAGCTATATCAAGTTGTGACAACTATGGAACGAGTTGTTGCCGGCACGGGGATGACTGTTGCGCATTCGATAGAGACAGATATCTTTTTCATCAAGATCGACGTTCCAGAAAACGAAAAGAGCGCAATGACAGTCGATCCAGAAAAATTGAAGACGCTTTCTGCAGCTGCAGGCATCCTTTCAATGCTTTGGGAAGTCCGAACGTATCTTCGGAAACTCTATGCACTAAACGATAACAAAAGCCGCGACTACAAAGCAAACAAAGTCAACGCTAAGGACATGAACAAGGCTCCGAGCCGTAGCACGAATCTTTCGCCTAGCGGAGTCTGGCAATCCACTAGAGATACAATGCGGAACCTTGAGACGGATGAAGGGAGAATGAGGCAATGCAGAGAGTTTGTAGAGATCCTGAGTGTGGATAACGAGTTTAAACTCGCGGCGGAGGGAGAAGACCTGGATGATCTTGATGCTGCTGATAGACTAACTCCTGGTATGGAAAGTGATCACGATGGTGCCAGTAATGGTGTTCACGATGTAATGGGCTCTGTTATACTTGGCGGCTATGCAGGTGGTGTTCCGGCGACGCCAAGCTCAAAAGGCAAAAAAAGAAAGGTTCCGGGAAATACACCAGAGAAGGGTGTCGGAAGAGTGAAAAAGAAGGCGAAGCCAAGATCAAATAAGCCCAAAAAGGAATAGTTCAACAACATAAGGATTGCAGACCGATCATCAGGGACTCCTTGATTATTGCATTTTTTTTTTCTTTGCTACATAGTGCGTTGCTCATGTTGCTCATGTTGCTCATTTTAGTATTTATTTTTGCTGCAGCTAGCGTTCCGCTGTAGATACTGCATGTAGATTGGGCCGGATTGGATTGCTTCTTTTCCTTTTCGCTTTTTCTTTTTTTTCTTTTAATTCTTTCTGTTATAATATCATGGGAGGGGGAGTTATGTTTGTTTCTATTTTCTTTTATTTTTTTATTTTGAAGTAGCTACGTCTTCTATCTGGGTTGGATCCTTCTTTGCTTCGATCCCACAACCCAGCCGGTTTCTTTTCCAAGTTTTTTTTTTTTTCTTTTTTTTTTTTTTTTCTATGTACTTCCTTTACGCTAGTTATGCTTTACTATACTACGACAACCTCTGCCTAAAATAATGAAATGTGGAATGATAGTGTGTGTCTCAAAAGCACATGCGGTTTATGATTCATGTATGCATTGGGGGCGATAGAGACTCACTCACCTTGGTTCGTTGACCTCTGTCAAGCCACTAGTATAAGCGTTATAATACAAGACTTGCAGATGAAGAAGGATCACGATAACGAGGGTATTTGCGAAAATACGTTGTGTGATATCAAATGGGTACATGTACTTATGTACCTTTTGGTAAGTGGATGTAGTATGTGTTTGACTCTATATATGTAAGTACTACATCATGTACCTACGCAGCTAACTCCGAAAGGTTATTATTACTATATCGATAAATACATAAATCGATAAAGCTTAAACCCCACCCTCGCATCATTCCTCGACAGACCATTCGCGCGCGGCACTCCAAACTCGCAGTAGCAAAGTGCAAGCAAGCAAAGTAAGTAGAGTACCTACAATAGTGTAGCGTAAGTGTAGATCCCTCCGAACCCCGCATTCCCCGAAACCCCAACCAGCATGCCTACGAGTCTATCTCCTCCCATATAAATGTGCCCTACATGAAGTAAAGTAGATCGTGATCACAAGATACCGATATAGCTATATATCTCGCTTCGTTAAGCGTCAACTAAGCCTTAAGGCTTATGTGATTACCTCTCGATGTGCAGTTGTTTACTAATCTTCCCCTCCCTCTCCCTCTCACTCGTCATTGATTATTTGCTTACCCGCTAGCATTCTCCCTCGTTTTGTACGGATATGATTTGTGGGTAGGTAGGTACTGTAGGTAAAGTTGGATACGAAGGTTACTCCAGTAGATTTTTTCTTTTCTTTTTTTAAAAAGCAAGGGCCAATGATCTCCCCGCGTTTGTACGACCCATGAAAACCCAAATCAACCCCTCCACGCATAATTTACAACACCCCCGGGCAACCCCCCCCTTTTTCCCCCCCGCACTCGCAGGAAGAGAGAGCGAGAAAGTGAGGCGCATCTGAACCGATTCCTCCGCGATCGATATAAAATCGTGGACGGGGAAAAAAAAAAAAAAATAGGTGTGGGTAAGGAAAAGGCATACCTACCCGCGCTATCACATCCCAATCATTTCCGTACCGAACTTGCCCCTCCACTCGCCTCCACATGTTTATCCTCGTCTTGATCCCTTAAACTCCCTCCTCACGGGTTCATTGATTTGTTTTTGTTTTTTTTGTTTTTTTTAGTTTTTTGGCGAGCGGCCAGATTTGGGGCAACGTTATCTCACATGTCTGAACTGACTGACTGACTGACTGACTGAAATGAACCTCAGGCTAGCTCGGAGAACCAACATTAACCCGAGACTCGCAGGCTGTCCATCCATGCTCAACAATTCGGTTCTGCAGGTGGAGAGGGACCAAAAAAGCAATCCGTTCCTAGAGATTTCTCTCTATGGGTAAAGGGTGGTGGATGGATTGAGAACTCCACAAACTCAGTCAATTCTACAAAGTAGCAGAAGGAACAATCAATGTTCATGATCGCATAAGTTACACAGGCGCGTAACCATGCCATGATTGGCCCCCGGCTAGACGAGTGATTCATCAGGTTAGGGGGCCCTCCATAGACGCCGACTTTTACACTAAATATCGCCATCGGGCGTCTAGAGGTGGTGACTTAAGCGGTGTCATATTGAACTAGTGAGACTTTTTGTCCCATCGCCTCTTTGCCTTGTGTGTCCAGGTGGTGTGTTATTTATGGTGATGAGGGGGGGGGGGGGGGAAGGGAGAAGCAGTTGATGTCATCTGCAGTTGAGACACGATGCAATGCATTCTCTGAAGATCTTTTACTGATTCTACATTACCGGTTAACTATCAAACTACACCAAGAAGTCAATAGGCACGGTAATTGCTGGTGAATGGGTGAATGGGTGAATGGTGGTGGTTTGATAGCTTTGTCCATCAAAACTTGGCCGCGTACTTGACCGGTGACCATGGCTTGTTTTTGTTGGCAGGTAAAGTAGGTTATTTTAACAGGCGCAGCGCAGGCACAAGTAAGGAGGGGGTGAAGGACAAAGACAAAGAAAAGCTGCGAGTTGACTGCTGCTGGTTGTTCACAAATCACGAAAAAATAAAAATGGGCACAATCCTCCCTATGTACCGTACCAGCTTAATAGGCCTGGCGCGAATATTCCTTCCTACCTACCCGCCCGTCCGTCCGCTGTCAACCAGGCCTTGTCGCCCAGTAAAGCAAGAACCCAGGTAAAAAGTTGAAGCTGTGAATTATATCCAGGTCCCTCCACTGACCCCTCCACTGACCCCTCCAATTCACTAATCTCTCCCCAATCGTGGCCTTTGCACACAAAATAAACCCCTAACCTCCAGCTTAATCCTTCTCCATCTGGCTTGGGGTTGGCTTGGAGTAAGCTGTGATCGGACACCCCCCGAACTCCCCGAACACACCGAGATGACATTCGGGAACTCCCCTTATGTCGTTCCCGCCCCAGATTTTCGGTACTTCCGCACTCAACCAGCGAAGGGTCCGTGTGGTGCTGCTGCTGCTTGCTTCAACGCTAAAAAAAAAAAAAAAACTTTCCCGTGGCGCTGTTGTGTTATGATCGCGTTCCCATTCTTGTGCTAGACAGAAAGCAGGGTTGGGTGTTGATGCCTTGACTGGCCGTAGTCTTGTCTTAACGTCCGGTCAAGAGCGAAAAAAAAAAAAACATCAGCGACGTTACAGTGATGAAATTCAACCCCTTCAAAGATGTGGGGAAAACAGGTATGGAAAGAATACCAGGTACAGGGAGGAGAAGTAACGAAAATCTCCCCCTCATCGATCGCCAGCTACCACAGCATCGTCAGGGGGAGATGTTGATAATTTCCTCTTCCAAACCCCCCCCCAAGGTGGTGATGGGCGACAATAGGACCCGCGATATGATTACCACGCCGTTAATCATCACCACAGATCACTCGGACCCATTCCGCCAGCCCACCCACCCACCACCACCCACCCACGATAGATAGTGTTTTTATGATCTTAGGTATATCAGCCTAATTCAACAACGCCCACCAGCTCGGTAAGTTATGACGTCGGGGAACATCATTGGATGGGACGTTTCATCCAGGCTTGTCTTGTGTTATTTTGCAAAAAAAAAAAAGATTCATATTCCATGATATCTCACTCCTAGGAGTCCGTGTGGTTCTATCAAAAAGGCTTGCGAGCAGTAGCTGGGATCGATATATATACGGAGATATGTAGGTATATTTGGCATTAATTAATTTTGTTAATCTTGACGGGTAAAATGAAAAAAAAAAAAAAAAAAAAAAAAACCCTTAGCAAAGTAAAAAGAATACCTTAACACTATCCAATTACCACCATCACTATCGCCGACCTTAAACTTCTGCAGTATGACGGAGGGGAGGGAGTAAATAACCATCCCCCCCAAAAAAAAACCCAACCCCGCGGGTAAAGAATAGAGGTCAATAAAGTTGAGGCTCAAAAACAAGCATTTCCTTGGCCGGTTGGCCACAAGGGTACATACAGTATATAAGTACACCGCCAGCTCATCCCACTCCCATCCCCCTGAGAGATGAGCTGCTCTTTATGTTAGGGTGGCTCATCGCCCCCTGGTTTCGTCCCCCTGGCCCCTCCATCTTCACCGCAGCCAGCCAGCCAGCCAAACGGCGGGGGCAGAAATTTCCGGACCACAGATGCACGCCCGCGACGCCCGCCTACTGCGGCAATCGCGAATCTCGATTGGGATCATGAGATTACATTTGTTGCCTGGTACGATCAGACAAATAACTAGCTAGGGGTGGGCGTGGGGAAAAGACCCTATGGGAAGAAGGGCAAAGGAAGGGTAGGCAGGGGGGGAGAGGCAGAAAAAAAAAATTCCACCCCGGGGGCATTCTCCGAGGCCGGCACCGCTGCCCACTCGATTTCTCTCTCATATCCCCCCCCCCCCTCTTTGGTTTGTTTCATTAAATGTAGTTGGTAGGCCCTTCTTTCTTGTGCTATTTCATGTAGTTATGTGCCCACTGGGGGGGGGGGGGGCTAGCGGATACAGCTGTCTGAGACTCAGGTTAAGAGTGCAACAGAGCTCTGTTAACGCAGCAATGGGGCACGTGCTTCTTTGTCCAACCCACTGCTCGCTCTACTCCGTCCCTCTCTTAACCTGCTAACGCTGCACATGGATCTCAGACAGGAGAACTGATGGGTGAACGATTTCGAACGCTGTAATGATCAACCTCCTAGGGGTAGTGACTTTGTAAGCATGTAAAATAAGCTCGGGGACTAAATGCGCAACTCGAACAGTGGGCATCGAGCTTCTGTGTGGGCGAGGGAGGCCGATTAGGCATCACCGAGCCGTTGTCTGATAATAGTAATAATGATATATGATTGAAGCTAGATAGCTCCATTTATTTGATAGGTGCTCGATGCTTCTGCTCCAGCACTCCCGTCGCTGTGCAGAACCGTGAAGAAAAAAATAAAAATAAAAAATAAAAATAAAAATAATTATAGCCTTTTCTGAGTTGTGATACTTACGTTTAATTACTACATTAGCCTCAAAGAAAAAAAAAAAAAAAAAAAAAAAAGAGCTGAACGCCGGTCCTGGAAGATTGCATGTATCCTCGCTTATTTACCAACAGCGCGGTACGTGGGACGGAAATATCCCGGCTTGTCGGGCTGATAGGGCAAAAGGTGTAGGTACTAGAAATTTCACTCCAAGATTTATTTCCTTTATGGCAGTTTCATTTGCTTACATTCACTATAAATTTAGGGGTCTGAATTTGCCACTTTTTCGGCTGATCAAGTCTGGTGACTCGCTGTTTTCCGTGTTGGTCGAGGACGTATCATTCAAAGTGATGACTTCTTGAGTTTGAACCCCCACTGACCCCCACCTCTTCTGACTGCCGGCCCGGCCCACTGCGTGACGGTGCGTGTATCAGAATCAATTGCATTGCATTGTTATACGTGGGGTACCATTATCAAATGCAAAAACTTCAGAGTATCGGACATTTGGACCTCTTGAGAGGTCGTGATGGTTCCCCCCCCCCCCCCATTCCCCCAACTGAAAAGTTGGTATCTAAAAAAGGAGATCATCACCCCCTTAACCCAAGCTTGGTGCAAGAGCAACAAGACTGAAATCTAGCCTTCCACTTTCTTTTTCCCTGTCGATAAAGTCTTGGACGACTTGAAGAGCCTTTTCGCTAAAGACGTCACCATCACCCAAGAAGCCCCTGTCCAACGGCCCCTTTCTTCTTCCATCAAGCTCATACAAGTGATTGCTCTTGGATTTGACAAAGCACACGTAGTGTAGGTCCACATCAGCCTCTGCATCTGGAACAACAGATGATCCCTGGGTAGCAGCGGATTTATGGGCCGATTCGAGTTCCTGAGAATCTTCTAGGACTTTGGCTCGATCCAGTGGGGGGAGTGGGAGCGCCTTGGCAAGCAGCCTACCGATGGGGGATTCGGCATCTTGATACGTGTTAACCATTACCTCCATCTTGGCCGACGGAATGATTTGAAATGAAGAATAAAGTAACATACCGATCATGTCTCGGGCAGCGCCGTTGGAGATTGCATGTAAGACGCCTATCATGCCGCAAGCATTTCGGATTGTCTGCTTGAACCACACCGGATCCTCCCCATCACCCTTGCCGTTATATTCGGGCCTGCTTTCGTCCTCCTGGCGCCGAAACTTCTCGTAGCTCTCGGAAACGGGGAAAACTAGAAGTAGGGCAAGAGCAGGTCTCGGTACGAATGACAAAAGTTCGGGATCCGAGATGGAGAAGACATCGTGAAACGCAAGCGTTGGTGTTAACCCCAGATTGTGTACAAGGGTGGTCATCAACTCGGGGTTACATCTGCGGGGGAAAGCGGGTAAAATCAGCAGCTATTTTTGATGGACGGGCAGTATGGCCGGTGGTGGAAGGGGCATACTCTAGCGGAATAAAGGCTTTACGACCTTTGGGGACATCGACCGAAGGGTCATGAGGATCAAATGCTGTTGCTGCGGGGCCCGACATCATAAAAAATAGATGATGATGACGGTAATGATGGTGTTGGGTGATGCTTCTGCTGGTGTTCGCTGTGATATGTATCTAACTTCTGTTGATCTCTCTCCGTTACGGGTAGCGTTAATATTACACGTAAGTCGAGGTCTCGAGGACGAAGGTTGGGGCACACACACATACCTATGCACTCACGCACGCACACCAAACTAAAGCACACAAGTGATGGGGATGATGGTGGTTGGAAATCAGCGCTCAATAGTAGGTCGGTACTCACGGTGACTACAGGAAATAGAGCCAGAAAACGCAAAGGATGGTTTTGTATGGAAGATTAGTGCCACTCCATATAAATAACCCTGCTCAATCACTCACATTTTCTAGTTTCCTATATCCTGAAAGCAAGTACATGTACTTACATGTAAGTTACCTTAGTGAGGAGACACACAAGTTGCAGACAGCTTGCCATGGGTGTAACTTTTGCATTGCGTAAGAGGCTGAGAGAACGACAAATCCCACACACACTCAGTGACCGACGCACGGTTCACGCAGGACTCCGAGATTAACTGAAATGCAGGATATGTTCATCGTCGCTTGGCGAGCCAAACAGAAAGCCAGGCTACTCCTCCAGTCATGTTTACATGATCTGGGTTTCCTCAAACCCTTCTCATCAGGCTATATCTCTCGATTCATCGTTTCATTTCGTTTGTGTGGCCTCTGCTCCCTACCATTACAGGAAAATGTTTCTCCCTCTCTGCTCGATGCGGCTGCCATATGTACGTACCTAACTAACCCTAACTGGGATTCTGGTAATAGCAGTAAAATCCACTGCGGGACTGGTCACACCCTACTAAGCGAGAGCACAAGCGAGGAAAGACGAGACGAAACAAAAATGTTAGAGTGACCTCTCTGCAGCCATCATTCATTGAACTGTGTGTACTGACCAATTATTAGACGGCGACCAGTGCAAGTGACAGGCCTATCCAAAGGTGTCACCGGTGTGAAGGTAGGCATCCTCCGCTTACGGGCCCCAACACGGGCAGCAATCAAGGGTCCCTTGCAAAGCGTTTTTCCAACAGATTGGGTCCCTTCTTTACGGGAGCGATGGGGGATAACGATCGGCAGAAAGGAACAGCTCATCACGGTTACGGAGTGCTCATAACCAAACCGCCTCCAATCGCTAGATGTTAATTTTTTTTTTTTTTTTTTTTTTTTTTTTTTGAAATTTTAATTTTAATTCTCACCATTCTTTTTAGCAATTATCTATCGGATTCTCTTCTTGCGTAACACCCACAACCCACTTGGGAAACGAGAGGACGAACATTCAACATTGCGAGTCATGTCCCCCCCACTTTCCCCACGCAAACCTATGGCTGAGAGAAAACTGTGAGATCTGTGCTCAGTCACGGCGGTGTAGTGAATAGCCTTAGTTATGTGACTGAAGTCGTATACTCCAAAAATTGGCGGTAACTGCGCGGCCAAGGCACGACCTATAGTCTACAGTCGTTTTTATTTGTTTTTTCTTTAACAAATTCCCGGCTGCAATCAGTCTTTGAGGTTATTTTAACCTCCTCCTGTTGGCCCTGTTGGCGGTTGGCTGTCGGCCAGTCGGTACTTCATGTACCAAGTACAACCGGCAGGCCTGCTGAGATCCAGTCAGATGGTTCTCGTTGGCATAGGAGAGTTTCACTCCGCCTCGTCCAAATCTGTGTCTCTAGTTCTGGATACGGAAGCTATTTCTTCCTTGTATGATATTTCGGGCACGGCTTTGCCTGGGCGTTGTCGTGTGGTTGTAACTTGTAGTGGTGGTCCTGTGCACTATTCACTCCTGCCGAAGGCCTTCGTTCCGTACTGCGGGGGAAAAGGAAAAAAAAAAAAAAAAAAAAAACAGGGCGATGATCTTTATGACCGCGGATGGCCTGAGCCGTAGATTCTATTGTTGTATTCCTGCTTTTGATCCTGACTCCTCCTTTGTAATATTTTCTTCTCTCCTTCCTTTGTCTTTTTCCCTACTACAACAGGATCTCTTCCATTCCTCAACCACCCACCCCCCATAACTCTTGCTACCTGCGCACCGCCGGTGGCTGTTATCGTGACGATAACGATCTGAACAGTGACCACATCAGATCTGTGATCAGCTTTACTCACTGTTTACTTGGTACTGTTCTTAATAATATAATTCCGTCCGCTTTTGGTGGTGGTGGATAAGGTTTTGGATACATATATTGGAGACACTCCTCAACCTTATTGAAAGTCTTAACGGGCTGCCGCAGCCCTCCAGCTTTGGTTCCGGCCAAACGTGATGGCCGTAGCGAGGCTTCAGTAACACAGCCCTACCAACACAGAAAATAACGAAAGGATAAATCCTCCCGGGGAAAGAAAAGTCCTTTTACGTGTGCCATTAGGCACAGAAACTCCTTTGGACTTGTGAGGTTCTTTTACCAGTCATCGCAATCTCACGACTTTTACCTCGGTCCCTTCAACCTCATTGAGTTGGGGTCGATACACAACATATTACAGAATAATAAAAGGGCTTGAATGTTGGAAATGATGGACTGGTTTTCAACAACATTATTGAGGAAAAGGATGGAGGAGGAGGGCAACGACCGTTGGGTTGATGACCCAGTGTACGGATTGAGCAGACTGGGTAGTCGGGCTCTGGACAGCTTGAACAACAATTCACCAATATTAACCAGCCAGGAGCTTTACATTCTACGAGTAATAGCACTGGTAGCAGCGAGCATTTCATTAATCAGCGGTTTTGTCGTTGGGTGGTGGTTTGTACGTATGAAGAGAAGCTTCAGACATCAGTATGCACCCCGGGTACTGGCTGGTTGTACAGATATACATTGAGCAATATGAGGAGGAAGAAAACTGATGCTAACTTTGTATTTATAGCCTCATCATGTTGCTGATATTTTCAGACTTCTTTAAAGCAAGCTGGCAACTGATATATCCGGCGGTTGTATTTACAAATGGGGCCGTCACGAGCACATCGAAGTTTTGCCAGGCTGCTGGATTCTTCATGTCTATGGGGATTGAGGCTTCCGGTAAGCTGCATAAAACATCTAAATTCCGGGTCGAATGCCCTAAAATTTCTAGTAAAAACTAACTTTTGGGGAAACAGATTTTGCTGTACTGGTAATAGCAGTTCACAGTGCACTCTATATTTTCCGACCAGGCCTAACAGCAATCGGTGAAGGCGGATTGTATCGATATCGTCACTCTGTGTACGCTGCATGGCTCGCATTTTCAATTTTAATGCCTTCACTGGCCTATATCAACAGTACTCCAGCCTACACAGCCCAGGGTACATTTTGCTATCTTCCAGTCCGGCCGTTCTGGTATCGAATGGCATTAGCCTGGATACCTAGATATGTGATCCTGGTTGTAATTTTGATAATCTATGCCTCCATCTACATCTATGTGCGGATGAAGTTCCGAACATTTCGGAGTCACGTGGGTGCCAGCACACTTGAGATGGATACGGCGGATTTGGTTGCAGCAGAGCAACCCAAGCCAAATAGCGGACAGGTGCCAGCATTAGATGATCATGGACTGATACCAGTATCTCCTAGTGGGGATAGTCGGCAAGCATCAAATTCCTCGGACCAACCATTTGCAAAGGCTTTGATAATCCCCCAGACTATTGCAGAGAAACTCAACTTCTCACCTTGTAACTCGGAGCCCCGTGGATCGACTTGTGATGGCAACTCATCTCCTTCACGTAGGGGATCGTTGCCTATGTCTGTTTCTAACATGGATAACAGTAATGGCGCGCGAGGGGGAGGTGGAGGAGCGGGCAGTCAGGATGCCAGGAATGCAAGGTTACGGGGAAGAAGGATAGCCATCAGCCGGCAGCTACGACTACTATTCATTTACCCACTGGTATACGCCCTTATGTGGGTATTACCCTTGATAAGTCACCTATTACAGTACCAGGACAGATTCGTCAAAAACCCCAGCTTCCCATTGGCCTGTATGGTTGCATTCACAATACCTGTGCAATGTGCGGTAGATTGTTGGTTGTTTACAATCCGAGAGAAGCCATGGAGGTATATCCCGAAATCGGACGGGAAATGGTTCTGGTCGCGATATGGGTTCTTTGCAGGGGAGGAACCTGCAACTGGAAGAGACGAAGGTGAAGGTTGGAGGAAAAAGAAGAATATGAGTTTTGAGGCAAGGAAGGCCTATGAGAGAAGGGAGGAAGAGAGAAGAGAGGCAGCAGAGGTTTGGTTAACGAGGCAGGAGGAGAAGGGCAGGCGACCACAAATTCCCCGAAGATCCGATACAAACTGGTGGGATATTGTCGATAATGGCGATATTGCGGAGGAATCAGAAGAGGAAATGTCTGAAGCTGAGCCTCATGGACGCGTAGATGAATTGGGAGCATTAGAAGAAGGGAGGGGGCCTATGGGAGAGGAGCCACCGAGCAATCATTAAAGCCGTTTTGAAGTTTAGTCCTTTTTCTTTTCTCTTTTTGTTCACTATTATTGGGGTTTTGGGACATTGCTTGGGAGGTGTGCATATCTTTTTTTGCTTCTTTTTTTTCCCCTTCTATTTGAGGATCTTACGACTTATGAATACGGGGCTTTCCTTTTGTTTTGGATCTTGGATAATTTTCACTTAACTCTCCTTTGTTTCTGAGCATGCACAGATTCCATCCTTTCTTAGCGGCGGGCAATTTTTTTCTGCATTTCTGCATTTCCGAGACCTCTCTTTTTCTTTTTCATTGCATTTTTGGGATCGGCATACTTATTTAGCTAAAAGGCGACCGGCATTTTGGGGATCATCCTGTTTTGGTTTGTTACTTTTTGGCGAGTTTTTTTTTGTTGTTGTACAAACACAAGAAAAAAGGCCCGTAAAGGGTTTGGGCTGGAGAGGCTAGTGTTTTAATGGTGCAGCTACTATACCCTTTTCTTTCCTCTTGTTTTCTACGAATGCTCTTTCCTGGTATTTAATATTTATTGGGGGTGTTTTTTGCTGTTTTATTTTATATTTTTGGGCTGGCGTTTTTCTTTTTACAAAAAGGTTTCTTGGGGTTAATCTTTTGCTGTTGTTGGTGTTATCATATTTTTTTTTTCCCTGGCACCCCCGGGTTGCGGAAACAAACAGGTTGAAACGAAAAAAATATAGTGGATCGCGTATTATACAATATATATTGGGAGTCTTTTTTCCATTTATGATCAGAAGATCTTTGACCTGTTTGACAAGCTGATGGCTTTTATGATGCTTGGAAAATTTCAGCCATGAGGCTTGCGGCGGGGGAGAGGGAGAGGTTGGTTGGGGGAATGTAGGGTAGAGGAGCTTTTACGTTGAAAGGCTTGCCTCTCTAGAGCACTTTATTTGGGGCTTGGTACTGCATGCATGAGTGACGTGCCACGCAAACAGGGTATATATCCTATTTTGTGACGTTGTCTTCGAGAGAAACCGTCGGTACGACATACTTCGTGGGGTAGGAGGGAGTTTGTACTATTACCAGAATCTAATCTATCGATTTACAGTAGCTACAGATCCCCATACGAAATAAACTACCGGCCTAACTGGGTGGCGCCTTTCGGATAAGCACCACTTCATTAGCACACTGCAGAGTCCACCGCCCACACATTCACACACACACACCCCCCCCCCCTGGAGGAAGAGGAACATCATGGAGGGGTGGCTAAGAGCTGGGGAAGCAAAGCTTGGCTTCTTCGGGGGTGGAGGGGGACCCCTCCGGGGTTATTCCCGGGGTATATTCGCCCTTCAGAGGCACAACTACAGGTGTAGGTCGTATTGAAGTTGCCCTTTCAGGGCCAAGAGCTAGCCAGTTGTCAAATGGTTAGAGTATTTCGGCGGTGGTCAGTGACTTGTCAATTGATCTCTCTGCTTCTGTTCGTAATTATGGCTATGTGCTCTGCAGGACCGCTATCGTATGCTCCTCGGAAGCCGTTCCTGGATTTGCCTTGGTACGCTTCTGTGCTGCGGCGGAACTTGATGGCGTAAGTGAAGGATCGGAGACAGAAACCCGTGATCCTGGGTGTGCTGCTGGTTCGTTTTCTTTTCTTTCTTTATATGCATGCTATGAGTGTCAGAGATATGCAGACATGGATTGCCTGCGGATCTTCATAACTGAGACACTCAAAATTATGCAACACTAGGCTGATGATGGGGAAATAGTGCTTTCTTTCACGCGGTGACCTGCTCTAGTGATATACTTGATACAGTTTATATGCTCTATATGGTTGATACAAAACCCCTACATTCTCGAGAAGCAGCCTAGATTTCAACAAGAGGCGCAATCTGAGACGGAAATCCCGGATATATAAGTTCTGGGCGATGATCTCGTCGAGAAAGGCTGTGTATAAGATAGTGGAAGGCAGAAGTGGAACTCGTTTCAGATCCAGGGATATTGCTGCGGAAAGCTGTATTGGATGGAGAAGCGAGCCGAAGTCATATGATGTAGGGCTGATTAACAACATATGACAAACTGTCTTGTTATGGGCTTTAATCTTAGCCGCTGGATTTCTCCTGCCAATGGGTAAGGGCAGGTCCTAGCCTGTGTTGTCTTGGCTGATACCTCTGTGCCTTTTTTGTTGAAGGCCTCGCAATCACTGATGCCGGTGTCAATTATCCCGTGTTTTCTACCTGAAGAAATATTTTCCCGTCTTCGGCCCTGCCGGACAGGCGCCTAAGTCAAATGTGAAACCGAGGCGCGAAACAGAAACAGATGGAATCGATCTAAAAAAAAAACGATCTGTACCTGAAATTGAATGACGACAGAGCCTGATCTGGACTCACGGATATTTGCCAATGATTATTATTGAGGAACCTGAAGATCGTGCAAATTAATTTGGCTTGGGCATATATTAAAAATTAGAGCAACCTCTATCTGGCAACAGCCAAGCTATTGGCTGGCTGATTTTGTGGAGAAAACGGGTCTAGAGTCGGATGTTACGATGAGAGTACGAGTAACTGCGGGGAGCATGTATGTGCATGTGGCCGTAACGAAAACATTGTCCGGTCTGAAAAACTGGGGTTGATATCCCTCAATAAGTGCTACATCAGCAGTCGAATTCTAATTCCTATCATCCATGGGCCGCGCACAAGTGTTGTACGACATTAACTGGCAGCAACTAGTTAGTGGGATATCGTGTCGACGATCGTTCTTCAAATGGGCGAATTTATTGTAACCTTGGATTGTTTGAGGATCTGCAGTAGTCAACCTCAACCAGTCGGAACGAGACCTGGAAAATCCGATCCAAACGAGTGATATCTGGTGACTACGATACATCATAGCTCACGCCACATTATGCTAATACGATTACATAAAAACTGCTCACATGTTATCCAAATTACCTATTCGTTGGTAATGATGGACTCCTACCTAACCCAAAATCTCTTGGCATGTTGTACTACTAAAACTCATTTCGGAGATTAGAGCACTAGTTGAGACTCTGAGGTAAGATTATGGTGAACGAACTGTCTTGAGACTTGATAGTATACACATAAATAATATCTATAACTAAGGCGGGATATTGTTCCAAGTGCTATCCCCACAGATCTAGGTGGAGAGATCAATCTAGCCAGTATGTTTCAGTAACACAATTAAATGACCATCTGAAACCTGCACGTTGAGACGGTTGGTTTCAGCTGGAGTGATGGGGCTCATATCTGCGAGGAGATTTCTTTGTAGCTATTTTTTTTTAAATGGATTTTCCTCTTATACCTACATTATTGGTTTTTGGCGATGATTAGGTAAAGGAACTTTGGCAGAACAGCTTACATCGCACTATGCAGCCACACTTTCTCTTGATGCAACTCGGAGTCAACCCACTGGTAGACAAGACGCCGAGCGATATCCCAGGCCCCAATTTAAATTATATCTGATTACTGTCCTTTTGGGACACTCAGGACATCATATCGACCTGTAATAACCCACCCTATCAATTTATTGGCGATTTGAGTGGATAAATAGCCTATATCAAATCAACACTGAGACATATATGTGGGTCCGAATCATTCCAGTTTTGTAAAATGCCAAGGAAATTTGACCAGACGGGAAAATCTAATATTCTTATCAGACAGTGATTACAAAGCAAAAAAAAAGCTTACTTGGGCTGATATAACCACGATACCATAGATGATTCTTTCGTGCATAAAAAAAGATTTTGTTGCGCAATCAGTTCGCGAGTAGCCATGGCTCTGAACGCTCACCCAGAAAACATCTTTCATGCCCGACCGGATGCAGAGAACGACAATGCTGCTCCAGCGTTCTAGATTCGATGGGTCTTTCTAACATACAATGATCAGTCACTAACTCTTTTTTTTTTTTTTTTTTTAATCATATCTATTCATGTTTCTAGGTACAGAAAGTTCGCATGCAGTATAAACTATGGCGTAAAGAGACCTATCCCCAACAAAATATCTAACGCGCGTCCCCTAAAAAACAAAAAAAAAAAAAAGAAAATCACTCACACACAAAAGAGAAAAAAAAAAATTTTTTTTTACAAGAAAGTTTAAACGCAAACAAAGGAAAATAAGTTAACGCGAGGGCCGAAGGCCCGAGTGCCGTCTGTGGGGCTTTTCATTGGTTGTGAGGGGGGGTTGCGGGGGTTGTTTATGGGTCCCCGGTCGAGATGGTGGAGACAGAGCTCAGGGAGGATGACTCTGCTGAGCTTGATTGGAGAAAGGACGTAATTTCCTTTCTTGGGAAATTGACTTTGGCGGAGGTGATGGTGATGCTGAGGGCCCAGGTGAGGGTGTAGTCGTGCCATATTTCCTCCAGGGACCGGACCTGGTTTAGTAGTGGGTGGCGGTGTTTGGCGGTGGCGGTGCAGGTGAGTATTGCGTGGTGAGGTGTTTCCTCTTCCTTTTTGCATCTTTGGCATAGGGAGGAGTGGTGCTCGTTGATCCATGACTTTTGGGCGCGGAGGTAGCTTTTGTTGGCCCTCATCTGGTGGATTCGGGTTGCAGCAAATTTGTGGAGGTTTGTGAAGGGGAGGCGTTTAAGTGTGAGGGGGTGTTTGTAGTAGTCTGGGGGGGGTATGATGCCTGCCAGCTTGCGAGGAGTTGTTGTTTGGCTGCCATTGCCATTTTTTGTGGTGGGATCAGTCACTAACTCATGATACCAGGAAGTATATGTTGGCATTCAAAGATGACTTTAGTGTCTGTGCACTGCGGTGCATGTATGAGGGGGATATAAGCTGGATAGAGTAAAAAAAAAAAAAAAAAAAATTTGTTCGCTGCACTAGTGCCGTTGATATTTGAGGTTCGATTATGCCCTTCGTCGCCTCAAATCCGGCTTCAATCAACTTCATCGTCTTCTCATACATCAGACGGTATGTGTTGGTCTCCAGAAATCATTAGAAGATGTACACCAGTTCGATCCATCAGGGTACTAATGTCAGTGAACTTTTGGTGGCGGTAGAGCTCAATGCTCTCTAAGCCTTGGAACCATCGATCAGCTACCTGCGTAACCTCGAACATCCACTTGGGCATTATCACCACAAAACCAATCGAGTATCATGACTTACATTTATGCACATGTTCCTTCAGAAATCTGTTGGGCCAGTGCTACGGTACCGGTTAATTGGCACCCTGCCAACCCTTGATCCTACCTACACATGGCTGTCCGCACATGTTATTTGGGGGTTGACATTAAGTTTGAGGGCCTCGCATACAAGTGGCATAGCATGGCATAACTTCACACATCCATATCAGAGAAATGATATCGCAATATCAGCGTTGGATCATGCCAGCACTTGATCTGGTTGAAATGCGAACTTCCCCATCAATTTCTCTATATAGATTCCAATTCGTCCAAGCACCTAGAATCACTCGCATTAGTTCGTCGTGGCACCATAGCGCACAGAATATCTCAGTAGAGACCCTGTGGAGATCATACAAATGCAACACGGTCAAGGAATGCTCGTATAGAGCCTAGGCCAGACAATTTGCATTTCTAATGTCTGGACGGGTTGATACAGCACGGGCACCCCTTACATGATGTATGTACCACGCATCGCAGTTTCAGCCCTTTCGCTCATCACTTCTGTATTGTTAATTTACTTGGGCAATAGGATGTACATAAAACCAATAGGACTAAGGCCCAGATCCTCGGGCACGGCAGCGAACTCTATCACAGTAGGATACCCTCACGGAAGTAATCGGATACCACACCTATCAGTAAGGGCAGCCTATCGATAATGCTATGCATATTCAGCTTAATTGCGACTATCTCAAGTTGCCACCCCACATTCAAGCGAGCTCCTTACCGAACGCTACGCTGGCAGCTTGACCTTATTTACCACGGATATGGGTCAATATTTACTTGGCAACCCTTGGGATGACGCAGAACATCGCTGGTCCAAAACTATGCCTATGAGGTCCTACAGGGGAAAAAGAAAGAAAAGAAAGGGTCAATGGTGGATTGTCCTATCATAGTTCATCACTCGCTACGTCACGGTGTAAATGTGAAACTAGCGCGATGACCCTAGGAAGTCACGCATGTACCCGCTAAAGTCGATCAACCCTAAATCTGACGAACCACTAATTCAACACACGTGTACAGGACAGGATTATAAGTGTTGGTATAAGTCTTCAGGCTACGGTGATGAAGGTCAGATCCGGAAGAGCTATACTCGATACCTTTTCGCAGGCTATGGGCTTCAAAAGTAAAAATACAATGGGCCTCAGTTCCACTTCTACGCGTCCCGATCCTAGTATCGACATAGTCTGGTGTTAGAGGTCGATTCACTTCAGCTACCATAATTATATATTTATTTATTTCCGATCAGGTCCATTCAGCCCCTCTTGACCAAGCAAGTGCCGAAGCTTTTAATCGAAATACAGTCCTAATTATAAATCGAAAAGTTTCTTCAGCTCCGCAATGGTATCTTCTGGCTTTGTCACGCTATGCCCGATCGTCCTCGGGTCCTCGTAGATCTCATAATCGTTTCCGCCCTTGTATGTCTTGTCGCCAAAGAAGTGGATCGTGTCGAACACACCTTCCTTCTCCACATGCTGGAGACAGTAGGTTTTGTCCCATCCCTGCGGGAACACGTCGAAGGAGATCTGCCCACCAATGCTGTAGGTGAGTCCGTAGTCGCCGAACTTGGCACGAAGCGCCTCTACGAAGTCACGGCGAACACTGTGGATCTTGTCATAGGCCTCGAAGTCATGGCGCTCTTGAACACTGAATGGGGTGTTAGTCCATATGATCATACAAGGGTCCCAGAGTTTCATACGAGGCATTACGGCCAATAGGCGATACGTTGATCATTCCGTTTCGGAATTCGATGAAAGTTCCACTAGACCACCAATTAAGTCAGTGTAAGGTTTACTCATGTCCTTTAGGTAATCACTAACCGCTTAATGGGAATATCGAGGTCAGCAATGTAATGAAGGATGAAGTTCGCCACTTTCTTGTACTTCTCCTCCCCTAGCCATTGAATGAAGCTATTACTGGCAAGAGTTTCCCCAAGTCTGATGGCGGTAAGGCCGTTCTCGGCGAAACAGAAATCGAACAGGTCAGTCACTATTAGTAAACACATTAGCTTTATTATATAATCAATGATAGTGAAAGAGCATAAACACCATTGTATCCGTTGATGCCGATCTGCTCTTGCTGTTTAACAAGATCACTCCCGCCAACAAAGCCGATTGCAATCTTCTGCCTAAGCTGCTGGAGTAGAGCCAACATCTCAGGGCTAATAGTCTACATATGCAAGCCATTAGCTTGAAACCCCCATTGTTTTGAGATGTAGTTAAAGTAGCATACCCGTCTTGCAGGTGTCAAAGTACCATCGACATCAAAAAGACAGATTGTCTTTGCTACCGGACGCTCCGTGAGAGGTGGGAATTGAGCTGCTGCGGTGGACATTGCGAATTGTTTTTGTTTGTTTTTTTGTATTTGCTTTATTCTATAAAATTGAATTGATGATATATATCGAAGAAGAAGCGGGATTTTGAAGGGAGATGACGCGTGTTTATTGGGGAGGTTAGAGGGGGAGAGAAGAAGAGCTGGACTGAGCTGGAATTCGAGGGGCATCCCCTAACAACGGCAGCGGGGCCAGGGTCTTTGCTTGGTTGCTTGGCATTCTAGCGATATTTGTGGAGGCTACCAATAACCCCTGCCCTAGCTACCGGGGGTCCCCGAAATTGAATGTATCTATTCCAATTAAAATGCCCATGCTGACGACGATTTGTTTCGTGGTGGACAGTTGCTCCCTGTTACGATGAAACATACTATAGGTTCTTTGGGTAGGGAAGTGGAGGATTGGCCTTGGGGGTACGCGTTATATAGTCCAATCAAGTTTATTACTATTAAATACTGGAGCTGCCCTACCAACACTAACAAAGCTTGAAGCAGCGTTATTCAGCAAGTAAGAATTTTGGAGTATAGAGAGCCTGAGTAGATGCCTCATTCGGCTGAGAATAACTCTTACCTCATCGGAATAAATACAACATGTCCCCCAGCACCAAGTAAATACACATATCCTCGTTAGAGGGCGCTGACCATAACGCTGCGCATATAAAGAAAGCTTGGAGCCAGATTTTATTCCATATAGCTCCGATATCTAAGTAAGTACATTGTAGTTAGGCTATATCGATAAGTATCTTGGTTTTATGAGAAACTTCATACCTAGTCGAATCTAATTCTGTCTAACTATACTTGGGGGGAGGGGGGGCTTTTTTTTTGTCATTATGCTCTGTACCGGGGGTTAGGTTCAGTCACTTCCGCAACCTATTTCTTCATTAATGAATCTACAGTTAAGCTTAGTTTTGGATGAGAGAATAAGGGATACCAGGTGTGGTGCGATCTAGTCTCGTTCCCAGACCCCATCGGTATTTTTTTTGGCGGTGTGGTTCAATATCGGAAGAGTCTGGTGTGCTTGCCCAAAAAGTTTGTACCAGTCCTTTTTTTTTGGCCAAAGAGCCCCCCAAAAGTCCGGTTGCCCTCCCAATGAATGCCCCGGTTTCTATGCCCAAAAACTCCGGTTCCTATGCCAGAAACTCCGGTTCCTATGCCAAAAACTCCGGTTGCTATGCCAAAAAAGTCCGGCGGGGCTAAGTGGGGGCCCTGGGTTTCTCCGGAAAGTTATTGCTCCAGACCCTACTGTGTTTAATGCAATATCTCATCACTAAGTTAAATTTATCTACCACCACCACTAACATCACACAGTATGGGCTGGGAACGAGACTAGGTGCGATCATTACTGCGTTGGATGTGCGTACGTACTCATCTGGCGCATTACTGATACAATGAGTGATATGTCATGACGGAATTAATCTATCCTTGTGGTTGCCGGCTCAACTATACTTTCTCTTATTAACTAAATATTGGGGCCGGTTTCTCACGAAAACCTTTGACCGGCCGTGAAGTCAGCAATGAGCGTTTCCCTTGACGCTCACAAATCCTTCTAGAGTTCTATCTGTTTCCCATTTATGAGGGCCCCGAAGTGATCAACATTCCACACCTCCATAGAACCAACCGCTCCCTTCTCGCCAGCTAAATGCATGCATCCATTCGTGGCGGAAAAAGTAATACGCCACCTACAAAAGCAAAATACACACAATATATATACAAGCTACAAATCAAAACTCATGCATCATGCAAAACGAGCCAAATAAAAAAAATAATCACGGCTTTTGTATCTCAAATTAAGCTCAATAAACAAACCTAATTCTCTATTCCTTCCTCTTCAACTCTGACTTCTTAAAAATCAGATCTGGCTTCCTCTTGGCAATGTCCAGAATTGTCTGTGCGAATACCGAGTTTGCCCAAGCGAACCAGCTTCCTGCTATATATTAGTACCTTTCATGCGAAATACTCAAAGAGAGGAAATAACTTACGAGTATAGTCCTCCGTCCTTTGAACGTTAACACTTTCGTGCACAAGCCCTAGTGGACTTGCAGCGACTACGGCATCCAACAAGCTCTTGATCTCCGCATCATCATTGCTCGTCATAGCTTGCACGAGCAAGCTTATGGGCCATGCATGTGTAATTCCGATATGCGGGCCTCCAATACCCCTGAACTTGCTGCCAACTAGGTAATACGGGTTTCCTTGTGGGCTGAGAACCATCTTCCGTGTATTTTGGTACACTTCGTCATTAACATCGACAAAGCCCAAGAGTGGCAGTGCCAATAAAGACGGTAGGTTAGCATCATCCATAATGATGTGTGACCCGTATCCGTCCACCTCGTACGCAAAAACCTTCCCGAAGACCGGGTGGTGTACGACTCCGTACTTCCACACGCCAGCCTCAATTTCTTTCCCAAGGGCTAGGACCTCTGCCGCAAGAGCAGATTTCGAGGCGGCTGTGAGAACCTCCGCAGTGCGTTTGAGCTCCACAGCCATGAAGGCATTACCGGGAATGAAGTACTGCATTATTACTGCGTCATCGCTAGGGCGGAAGGCAGAGCGAACAAGAGATGTGTTAGCAGCAAGTGGGTTTCCAATTCCGTCGAGGTTAAGGGTCTCAGTGCCACGGGTGGTGGTACGTGTAAAAGTGTAGACTTGATTCTGGACCGAGCCGTCGGGGGCAAATGTGGAGGTGCGCTGCTCAGAGATGAGATTGAGGATGTTGTTGAGGGCTGCAAGCCAGCGTGACGTGATGTGTGTGGTAGACTTTGTTACGGCGTAATATTGATTGCTAAGGGAGAGGAAAGAAGCGAGAGAATCTAGCTCATATTTACATTCGAATACAACATTGGGGTCGTAGGCGGGATGGACGGTGTCAGCTTGTCCATTAGAGGTTCTATGGGGGTGTTAGTGGGTTATAGATTGGGTCAATGATCATAGTGCAGGATAGTTAGTAACATACGCTTCGAGTCCAGAAGCCTTCGGCGGCTGAAAGGCGTTGCAGTACGGGCTCTGTAATATGAAATCCGCCTATCTCCACGCATCAGATATTCATCCTTTATCTAAGCTCGCTTTTCCATCATCACACACTATCACTCACCTGTGTGTTAATTGCGCCCTCTACTAAAGCCTTCAGCTTCGCGTCCTTGCCGACAAGCACCATATACTGCCCCAACTGGTTTGTACTATCCCTCAACCATTGCGCATTAATATCCCCTGTAACAATGAAGCTCTGCCTCTCATCCTGCTTATCTGAATCCAAATGCCACCGTACAGTCGTATCCAAAGTATTTGGGAAACAGTTCTCAAACAGCCTTGCCATGTCCGGATCCACCATATTTGCCGTTATTGTAGAAATGACTTCCTCCACTGCATCACTCGTAAACAGCCTGCATTCCTGTGCCGGCCGTTGGAACGGCAGTTGGTGAGTTCCACTTGTGTAAGGCGGGTGCCGTACCGTTGAGTAGTCTTTATAGTCGGGGCAAGCTCCGCGTCGTAAATAAGATTGTGTCTGTGGGGAACGGCGGTGAATATCTGCAGCATCAACGCTCCTGCTCCAAAGAATGCCGAGAACGAGAGTCGACCCGAGGAGAACCATCACGAGAGGTAAGGGAGAGCCAAGGATTTTCTGCCAGGGACTGGAGAGTGGATGGTCTTTCTTGTCGTCGGGTGGGAGGGGCCGGCGGTAACGCGCAACGGGGGAGGGAGGTCGATAGGTAGAGGAGGATGAGGATACTGCGTATGCGGGGGAGGGAGGTGGTGGGGTTTGATCACTGGCTTCTGATGGTTGTGAGCTAGGCGTGGGAAATGGGGGGACGGGCTTGAGGCGGGGTGCTCGCTGATGGATCATTCAGTCGGTGGGCATGCAGTGGGGTATTTATATTCGTATATTGTGGAGTTTTGGTGTTGTTGAGTTGAGTGGTGGGTAGGGGGAGCTATTGACAGGTAGGCAGGTGCTTGCTTGCTTGTTAGCTAACCAGAAAGTAGGAGCTACAGGAAAACAAGAAATTAAAGAATCAGAAGCAAGCAAATCAATTAGCCGCCACGTGGGGAAATTGGTGATCACGGCCCACGATATGCCTAAGGGGAAGAAGAAGGTTGTTTGTGGACGGAGTGCGGGAATGTGGATCTTTTTTGGTGAGAGTGTGAACGAATGGGTGAGTCCGCATCAGTTGACGTTGCTGCTGCTGTCTCGTCTCAACGGTTGAGCCTCGTACTGGAGCGTTATTCAGCAACAACATCCCTGCAGCATGCATCCAAACAAGACTTTTCCCCCGAGGTGTTGTAAGGAAGGGAAGGTCTCAGTGTTCACGGATCATGATCGCCATGGTGTCCGTCCCCCCCCACATTTTCGCTAATTAAGGGCACTGGTAACCATATGATCCTTTCTCCTCGTGCCTTGGGCAGAAACTCAGATATATCCACCCTGCTTTAACTATCTACCCCGCACAGAACTCGGATAGTTATACTTGAGTCTTTCACCATTACACTAGCATACTTAGGAATTTTGGTCAGTCCTACCCATGTAGGTACCTATACAACGAAGGTGGCACAGAAAGAGCTTTCTGATTTTGAATATCTACCGGAAATCCGACTCTTTATGGCTTTCGGTATGCTTTATTTCGTCCATACAGAGTCCATACAGAAATATCTCAACCCTGTTATATTATGATAATTGCGCAGAAGTTAGCCTCGGATATGGGCAAGGCGGGGCAGTTCAGTTATAGATAAAATACATCGATACCTTTTATCAATTTTATCTTACCGGCTCAAGGTATATCCTCGACAACAGCCGGTAAAATTGAGCAGAGTGCTACAAATGAGAGACACATAATCTTCATATATTATCACTCGGTATCACATTGCGCCGGGTCTTGGCATCTTAGCAACTCTAGGGCCGCAAGTTGCGCCATAAAGAGTTTTTGGGGTAATGCTATATGTTTTTGTGTATACCTTTATAGGATCGATGGATGTGTAGTATTTACACACAGTGCAGTGGGCAATGTAGGTAATAGTACGGAGGGAAGAGGATCTTCTCATGAACTGTGTCTAATAACACATGTGCTCTGGTTCTTCATGACTAGAATCTAGCTCAGAGGAATAATCCAACTTGAAGTACTATCGGCCACGGAGTGATGATGATGGATACTGGGTGTTGACGAATCACACCAAAGAGAAATAGCTAAGCCCAATTTATCCTTTCTTATTGGTCAAAAAGTCCTGTCACTCAACACCAGTGTCCGTCAATACCCAGTGAATGATAGTAGATAGCTTCTAACTTCTGTGGATACCGATATACCCTGTCCTCGTCGATCATAGACCAAAAGTGGTGTTCGGTGACATATCACAGTCCTAACCCTGTATGCCGTGAAATGGGATGACCAAAGCCCTTACGATCCAGTGTTAATGATATATTAGGATTCAATACCAAGGCTGTGTCTTTAGGCAATAGCCCTACCAATATCTGCCTGTAATATTGCGTGAATCCTCCCTAGTGGTGATAATAGAGAACAGTAGTGTTGTCGGCGTGTATGTACTCCCGTAGGAAATGTATAGATAACTTGTGAGTATTGAATTCTCTGGAGTGTCCGGCGGTATTCGTGAAGGAGCCGATCCTTGTCAGGACGATATCTCAGTCGCAGGTAGGACGTCATTGCGTCCCATACACCCTCTCGTATGAATAGTTCTCGTGGCATCCATTGGCATCTCGATTACCCTCTAAATAGGTTGATAGTCGTATACTTATGTTATGTTTGACTCTAAAATAGCCAATATTTACGGAAATATGCCCCCCCCCCCCTTTTTTTCGGGTTAAAGGTAGTTGATCCGCTAGAGATTCGTATAACTGATTTACGAGCAAAATTTACCCCTCCTTCCGGGAAACTTATGGGTTAGACACGAAGAACTTAAGGCAATGTTTGGTATAATCCCTTTTATCCCATGTTCTGTATATCTCCAGTGTTGTTGGCACGCTCAGTCAAGGCTGGGACAGGTGAGTTTTAAGTTTCGAGATGTCTTGTAGGGGTATGTTAATTCGCGTTTTTTTCTTGTTGTAAATCTGTTATATTCACGCTTAGGTCGTAAGGTCGAGAATAGGTATCCTAGAGAAGGCAGTTTTGTAGCTGGACATGTTTGAAGAAATCTCTTGGCAAGACCCGTAGATTGAGGTGGGAATTTTCCACTCTTCCAGCTTTGAAAAAACATGTCCTGGATAACTTCAAACGGTGGTGAAGGTTTGTCGCGACGTAGTATTGGTGGCTTTGTGTACATTGATGAAAGAGTTAGAGGGGTCAGAGCACCCACTATACTTACAGCTACCTCAAAAGAAGACTAACCTTTTCCTCCGAAATGTACCCTTAAACCCACCTCTGGATCGTCGCAGCGCAGGCTGCTGATGTTTGAGCTAAACCTTATTCTTCAACCCCCAGCTCTACTCATAAACCGTCACTCGCGCTAAGCAATCGCTAAATGAGAAATGAGGGTATGTGAATCTGGAACACGATCCATGGGCATAAAGTAACTTATAATTAGTAGCTTTTAAACTCAATATCCATCAATCCCAATCCCATAATTCCGGAAGTCACATGCAAACCTGGTGCGAAAGGAGCTCATTGCGTCGCTTGCTTCAAGCAGTTGGGGTACCAAAGGGAATCGTCTCGGAACGGATGAGCTTGCGCCTCCGTCCCGAGAAATGAAGGGGTGACGCGGGCTGCTGCAGTACTTTGGAGCCTGTTAAGGAGAACAAAAGGGGTCCTGATTTATCGTAGAGAACCGATGCTGATATCATATGAAAGGCAGTTAGTTTCCTTGAGTAGGTACGTATTTAGACGGCGTGATCATCCAACCAATAGGCTAACGTGGGGTAAATAATCGCTGAGGGCTGCTTGCCAGCTTAGAAAGACCTCACTCAATGATTGCGCAGCAAGCATTTGAATACAGTCATCGTTCCTTGTATATTCCCTAGGGATGTTTGCCTGCCTAGCCCCTCGTATGAATGTAACTCTCGATCTCATTTAAGGATGAGGGGCAAGCAAATAAGCTCCAGAGCTCCAGAGCTCAGGCTCCGCCTCAAGACAACTGATGTACCACTGCATGCACTCTTTCGGACCCGGAGATAATTTTTCGGAACCATTTTAGAGTGAGATTCTCAATACGGCTGTGTGAGGTAGGGCAGATGAGACGCTCCGAATTGCCAAGGCTAGGTAGGGTAAGGTTTCACAGAACTTAGAGTAACTAGATGGTAAGTGCGCTAACGAGCAAAACCAACCAGCAAAAAAACAGTTCAACGACGCGTAGCTAATAAAGTGAGAGAAGAGGTTTTTTTTCTCTCTCTCCCCTTCTCAAAAACCAATATAAAGTGCCCAAGTGGGGGTTTCTCAGTAAATAGTTTAAGGGTGAAGGGAAGTACTTACACGGAGGCCAGAGAGAGGTAGATGGACGAAACTTACTACGGATTGGGGAAGAGGGAATGTGTTTAGCTATTTACTGCTGCACCCATAGAAGACAAAGACAAAGAGGATGAAAGGAAGGATGAGTCGAGTCGGAGGTAACAAACAGTCCCGAGACAGCCGGGTGGCCGAACGAGCAATCGCTGGCGAGAAACCTTGGAAGGCACCGGGTCTTCTCGGAGGACCGGAGGAAATTTGCTCCACCGCGGTTACAGTGAAAAATGTTCACGAGACCGACCCCGTTCGGATCTACGTTTGGGGGCTTATCAGATTTTTTTAACCTACTATATTCTTTCTTAGGATTGGGCACTCTGATCTTGAAGCATGGAGGAATTTATTACTGATTAGTTTGCAATATTGAATATTGAAGGAGCCTAGTCAAAAGAATTACCTACATGATCAGCATCCTCCGGAATATTCTCTTAGGGCGTGGGGAATTGAGTTTCTGTGCGAGACAAAGTTGGGTCTGCAGACCATCAGAACGTCTGCAAATTTATGCAGGATTTGGCTTACAATGTTATATTTACAATATGCAGGCCCAGTCCGGCCCGAAAACGACTCGCACTTTACGAGTATTATGAAGTGAAGGAAATACAAGAGCGAGTGAGATATCAGAGAAAATTAAAATGAGATCTTCACCTTAACTGTAACTGTTGAAGTTTGCCAGGCGGTGAATCATTCCCAGCTAGACATACAGCCTCGTCGGGCAGTCGTCATTGGCATTTTCCACCCGTCTTTCTCCCCGCCAACCCACACAATTTTTTTTTTTTCATTTCCCTCTGGTCCTGCGATTTGTGTTTCTTTTTGCGATCCCTATATTTTCTCCTCTACAGCCACAGCCTCATCCTAGTCGGGTCTACTTGGTTAGATAGAACACTTCTTCTCCTTTTGATCCATCCCATCCATCCCTCTGCCCTCATCATCCCACTTCAACCCCATAAATTTTTTTTTCCGCCGCGGTCATTCCGGGACTCATTCGATTCTTCCTAAAACAATTTACTTCTACACAACAGACTCACACTCACCCACTCTACAACATTAGACGGCATATTGTGTCGTCTTCAAATGAGCACTAAAACCCTTGTGGATATTCACGTAAGTTTCCATTGCCAATATTTACACTCGCAATTTACTCTATTATGCCTTGCCTCTGATATAACGTCTGATATGATTCCCCCCACTTTTCGTTCCTAAAATTCAATTCGAAAAGAAAATTTTGTGGTTGCTTTGCTTTTAGATGCATGCTGACATGTATGCCTTCTACCCATCTAGATACCAGATCTCTGAATGGTCTTCAAACCGTTCACCACGTTAGCTCGTCAGAGCATCTCAAAGCACCTCGTCAATGGATACGCCCAATCCGTTGTTGCCGCAACACAGTCCTCATACGCCTCATCGACTGTCCAGCTTTCACGGCTCAGCGGAAGTAACAACCAATCTAATGCGCCGACACGTCTCGGTGCCGTCTTTCGCAACAGCGATGTTCTGAGCATTCTCCATGAGGACAAGGAAAAAGACAGTAAGAAGTACTTGTTCTCTAAGAAGATACTCTGGTCAAAGGCACAACACCAGCAGAAGCAGTTACTGGAAATCGATGCAGACCCCGTCAAGTCGCGGTCTGGGTCATTAGTGACAGCGGACGCGGTACCCCCGCTATTGGAGGTGTCTGAAGAGCGTGTGCTTGCGGAGGAGGTCTTTGAGGAGGAGATCGCACCTGCGGCCGCGGAAGCCCAGGTCGCTCAGGGAACCCCACAACCAGAGAAGACGGCGGAAGTTCCAGCGGCACCAGTGATCGAGGAGGAGGCATTTGTGCCACCTTCTTCCCCGGCTGTGTCTCAGGAGACTACCCTTTATAATCAGCAGCTGCAGGGCTTGTTAACACAAGGAAAGCACCATGAGCTCACTGCGCTGTTCCAGCACATGATCAAGGAGGGCGTTCAGCCAAGTACAGCAACCTACAACATTCTCCTTGCCGCCGTCGTAGAGACAACTACTGGAAGTGTCGCACAGGTTATCAATGTGTATAAGGACATGCTCGCGCGGGGTATTCTGCCCAGTACTGTGACATACTCTATCTTAATTGACTTCCTTGCCACAAGTGCTAGGTCGTCACTTCATTATACTAAGGATGTCATGGCCGACCAAGTTAGGTTTGGTTTCGTCATTCCCTCCCGCATGGCAGGTCTCAAGGAGGTCCAAAGTCAGGCTCCAATGGACTTGGCGCTTGATATCTTCTACGCAAGCACGGAGGTCCGCAAGGAGCGGGTTTTCCCAGAATCGACGTATTCTGTTCTTGCAGATGCCTGTGCAGAGTATGGTCGTGAAGAGGACATGCTGAAGGTGTTTACTCACATGGAGCAGCGTGATGTTACTCCTAGCATCGATATCATGTTGTCACTCATGAAGGGCTTTGGAAAGAGTGGCAATATGAACGCTGCCATTGAGACATACAACCAGTACCGGACCTCCGAGCTTGCCCAGCGACCCGGCGCAACCGATGAGCGGTTCCGTGTCTACAAGACTCTAATTGCAGCTTACATGGACGCAGATGACACCGCCGGTGCTCTCTCATTCCTCGAGAAGATAATGGATGCCGTTCCAGATCAGGTACGTTCCGAGAAACTGGCTGATGCAATCATTCAAGGTTTCTTGGAGCGAGGAGACATTGAAGCGGCTCGGGAATGGATCCTCTCACATAACACGAGGGCATCTGATTTTATGAGCCTCTCTAGAACTCTCACTGCTGTTTCTGACCTGGGCGACATTGATCTTGCCACTAAACTTTATGAAGAATTTAATACCCATGCCCGAAGTCTTGGCACCAACCATCCCACCACGGCAATTGCCCAGATGGCGTTTCTGGCTTTATGCGCAAAGACGGGTAGAGTTGAGAGCGCACGAGGCATCTGGAGCGATCTAGCCGACCGAACCATTTCAAGCGGTCCTGATGTCGAGGCTGCCACACTTTACACTATCATGCTATTTGAGAACGGACTTACAAACGAGGCCATTGTCGTACTGAAACAATTCATCGATCTTTACCTAGAACGCCCCTTCGGTGTACCAATAATGCTCAGACGGGATTATCTACAACAAACTTGTGAACACATAATCTCAGCCATCTCCCGAACAGGGTTTTTGACACCAAGCATCGCCCTTGATATGTGCGGATTCAGCATGATTCACTGCGGGCAATTGGGACTGGAGCCATCAAGGACCATCTTGAAACTGTTTGGTGCTGAGAGGATATTGGGACTGACAATGCCTCAGTTGGACCTCTTGTTGAGGGCTCAATCGGGCGTGTTGGTAGAGGTTAAGGCAAAGGGATTCGAGCAGCTGCCAGAGGATATTAAGAGGTTTGAACAGATGCTTTCTGTTGCGATGAAGGCCAATATTCCTCTTAATCCTGCCTTGAAGAGCTCTATCGACCAGGCAATAATAGCACTTGGTGATCCTACAGAGAAATGGAATGCATTTGTTCAGGCACAAACAGTCTGGGAATCTCTTCCACACTCACCAATTCATTCTACCGAGATGAGCGGTTCTCCTATATTGGTTGCCAGTGAGGGCGAGACTATTCCAGAGGACAACTTTGACCCTTATTGGGCCAAAACCGATGTCAAGGTATCCCAAGTCATCGACAATGCTCTCGAGGGAGCAAGGACCACTAGGCCCAGGCTTTCAGACGCCAAGCGCATGTACCAGCAGACCCGCCGCTCAGGAAGGCTCGTCCGCATGACGACTCTCGCAAGAATGGTTGCCGCTGCCGCCAGCGCCAACCAGCCAGACTTCATGTATGAGATCTACCGGAACGCAAAGAACGACACCCCACTGCTTATGGAATACCGCTCCGTTCGATATGTCTGGTGTGTTCTTCTAGATGCCATTGTCGCAGGTTACCTTACTCTTGGAAACCGCCAACAGGCCTCTATCTACCATGATGAGATGCTGAAGATGGGCGCCTCTCCCTCCGCAAACACCTATGGACTGTACATTGTCTCCCTCAAGGGCTCCGACCAAACTTATGACGAAGCCTCAGAGGCTCTTAAGATATTTGAGCGTGCTAAATCCGAGAATGTGGTTCCTAGCTCTTTCCTCTACAACGTTCTTATCGGAAAACTTGCAAAAGCCCGCCGTGTCGACGACTGTCTCTTCTACTTTGCGGAGATGCGTGCTCTTGGTATCAAGCCCACCAGTGTCACCTATGGAACTATGATCAACGCCCTGACCCGTGTTGGCGACGAACACTTCGCTGAAGAGCTCTTCCAGGAGATGGAGGCAATGCCAAACTACAAGCCACGCCCTGCCCCATATAACTCTCTCATTCAGTTTTTTGTTAACACCAAGCGCGACCGTAACAAGGCGATGGCCTACTTCAATCGTATGATGTCACTCGGCATTGAGCCTACTGGTCACACCTATAAGCTTCTCATTGAGGCTTATGCTACGCTTGACCCACCAGACATGCTCGCCGCTGAGGGAATCCTCGAAATGATCCGTGCCAATGGGCAGATTGTTGAAACCTCCCACCATGCTGCACTCATCCACGCCAAGGGTTGCATCCTGCACGATCTTGATTCCGCCATCGCTTACTTTACTGCTATCACCGAGAGCGGTAGTGTAGCACCTGACAACACGATCTACCAGGCACTTCTTGAATCTCTGGTTGCCAATCATCGTGTCAAGGACACTCCTGCGTGGATCGCCGACATGAAGCGTAGGGGAATTAGGATGACACCTTACATCGCAAATACATTGATTCATGGATGGGCAACAGAGAAGGATATTGTGAGGGCGAAGGCGGTTTATGACTCGCTGAGCAACAACGAGAATGATAGACTCAAGAGAGAGCCGAGTACCTATGAAGCAATGACAAGGGCGTACTTGGCTGTTGAAGATAGAGAGGGTGCGATGAAGGTCGTGGAAGAGATGGGCGGAAGGGGATATCCACATGCAGTTACCGTGAAGGTTGCTGAGTTGGTTAGAGGACGCGAGGTTGCCGCCGCCGCCGTGGTTTAGAATTTTATCCGTTTTCATTTCTTTGGGTCTAATGTCTCTATCTGGCTGGCTAGGTGGGTGCTTGATATAGAATCGGGTATGGGCTTTTCTTATTATTTCTTTTACCAAAAAAAAAAGCTGGGGAGATATCCACACGAAACTGTTTGTTTAGCCGGGGCTTGCAATTTTTCTGGGGTCATTTTCTATTTTTATTTTTTTCCGGGTACATTTTTTTTTATTTGGCTACCTTACACCCCATTTTATTACATTTTTCTCTTTTCGGCGGTGTTCTTTGAGGTTTGTGGTATCTCTGGGTTTCATTTGTTTGATTTTTATTTCCTGCTTCACTTCACTGTAAATTTTTATGCCCATGTTTGGGTTCGGGTTGGGTAGCAGGCAGGCGTTCTTTCATTTTTGTCATTTGGGTTTAAAGGAATCTCCACTCTTGCGACACTGTCGCATACCTTATTACTTGCTATAATTAGTTGGTATACTGTAAAATATTGGGCAACTTTCTTCAATTTGGTTTGGTTTTTCTTCTGTATTCGCTCTATTTCTTGGTGTTTGCTGTAACATATATATAGCTACCGTGTAGAAGAAACAAAGACAAACAACTCCATTCAAGCCATTCAAGCTCTACTTTGGTTATCATAGGTCTTGGGTTGAGAAAAGCACATCTAGGTATAATACAGTAGACTGGGTTCTACTTGCTGGGAATAGTTGTATTAAGGAGAAAGACGCTCAACCTTCCAATTTGTGTCTGTGGGCGACTCCCGAGTGTACGCAAAGCGGTCGTGCAAGCGACTCGGACGACTGTAGCTGTGGTTAGCATGAAAAATTTCTCAAGCGGATTGCGGGGTTAGGTGGGGGTAAGGTAATCTGGGGTGGTACCCTTGCTGCTAAAAGTTAGTAACAGTAGCAAGAATGTCTGAGGATAGAGATGTTACCCAAAATTCAATATATGTTGGAATGATCCTGAGTCCGCCCCAGAAAGGTGGTACTGGGATCTTCTCCTGACCTTCAAACCTTTGTTCGACGTCTTTGACCTGCTGCTCTAAGAGTTCTCTCCCAGGGAGGATAGAGGACTGTTGGCTCGCCCATGCGCCAACCCTGGAACCACGAATTCTAAGGGTGTGTTAGTCATCGTGTGCAACTTGGCTGATATTTTTGAAAATTTGGCTGTGATCTTGAACATACCGGGTATCATAATACACCTGGCTTTCTGCATCTGTCAACCTCTCGGCGACTCCTTCAACTCTGACCTGCCTCTCTTGTTCCTTCCACCAGAATGTCAACGATGCATGAGGATTGCTTGCGACGTCTTTTGACTTTTTGGAAGTCCCCCAATTGGAGTAAATGACAAATCCTCGGTGGTCTAGTTCCTTGAGGTAGACAGTTCGGGCTGAAACGCGACCTGACGGGAGGCTTGCTGTTGAAAGAATTGTACCCTCGGGCTGATAAATAGGGTGGTTTTGTGCTTCCTTGAACCAGGTGTGGAACTGTTGGAACGGGTCTTTTGGAGTACATCCATTAGCAATGTAACCAGGGAGAAGACAAAGGAGTGAAATAACCTTCTTTGAGATTATCACGATCGAGACTTCCTCGAAGGTATTGGTCGTCTTTAGGCGCAACTTTTCAAACAGGTTAGAAAATGAGGTATAAAAAAGTGGAATGATCGGACGAACATATGAGTTTTTCTTTAGAAGTCATGGTTGATCTCCTGAAGAGCGCTGGTATTGCGGAGCGCATGCAGTATAGCAGAGTCGGAATGCAGATTGCAAGGGCAAGCGTTACAAAAAGATGGGTATACATTTGCAGGATATAGATATCGTGGATTGAAATGGTTTCAGTGGCCTGAGGTCGGGTCATTGAGCTTCGGCATCTTCCGAGTTCCGATGGAGGACGTCATGTCGCCCCTGTTGACGATCTGGTGTAACATCACTAGCCGTTCTCCCTCACGAATTGGAGAGCTCATCCCAAGATATCGACACACTCAATCTCTGCTCATTGCCTGTGTAACAAAATAATAGGGTAGATCTAAATGCAGTTGGGATTTTTGACTCAGCTCTTGCGTCCTCTATCATGGATCCCTTCATCACCGCTCATCACTCGCCATGTTGCTCCGATCATGCATTGGCGGAGTATATATTTCGCAATGAAATCAACGGTATCTTCACTGGTAATAGTTTCCTTACGATAAGCCATGTCTTAGGGGGAAACTTTCCTGCGCCAAGTGGCCCTAGATGGTAGCAGCTCTAGATATCTAGCTGATCGAGGTCTAGCCTATACATTATCAGAGTTAACTTCCCTTATAGTGTGATCATGATTTCGTTTTCAATTAAAGCGTACGACTATAATGGATTTGATAATTCTGGGCGGCAGGTAAATCGTATAGGTGAGTTTGATATAACTGACCTTGAATGACTAGTTTCTTAATTAGGTTTCTAGATAGCCAATCGAATCCCCTAACTTTCTTTTGTTATAAATCCATTCGAGTACAAAGACTTGCCGTTTATTGTCGTATATACCCCTTTAAACCAACAACCATTGTCATTTGAGGTAACTTTAAATGTTAATCCTAGCGGCCCATGTGTTCCGGTAATATCAGTGGATATTTGTAAGTAGTCTAATTGTTTTTTTTTCTTTTCTTTTATTCATTACGTACATGCAACCTCACGGTTATGGCACTAAAAGACAACTACCTACACCACTAAGTAGTCTAATTAATTTAGCGTAAGAAAACAAACATATGCATATGTTGATTTCGACTTGCTCTCACCAGTTTTAACATGAATCGTCATTGGGCTGGCACAAAGAGATCAATGCGCTTTGGCAATTCCTAGCTCTAGCTACTATCTGATTCCTGGGCTCGCTAAATAGATATACCTTCTACTAGCCAGGGGCCGTTTTCCCGGGCATCCAGAACGAGTACAGCGCCTTGGGGCTATGATATGCTATCATATATGAAAAACGATAGACACCGATGTTTTTTATACCGGTATCTAAGCAATATATAGATAGCTCAACCACCCCGACCTACAGACCCGACAGGACCTTTATCTGCTAAAAGTGTTTTTTTATTACAAGGGATCACTCACATCTAATTGCCCTCAGATAGTGTGGTCCACGAGGCATTCCTGCTCGAGGCCTCACCTCGAGGCCTCTACCTTGAGGTAGCTCAAGGCACGGGAGCCTACGAGGCGAGCATACTCGAGGCAAGCCCTCCTACTCGCCTCGAGCAGCTCGAGGGTTAGGTAATCATACTATTATTAGATTAAGTACATATAGAGTATATGTGAGTATATATTAGGACCTCAGAGTGATTGTGAGATTATCAGAACCTTGGCCTGTCTTGGGAGAAGCATTATATCAATAGTACATATTTGCCTCGATTCCCTCAAACACCTCGAGGCATTTGTCTCTCCTCGCCTCGAGCAGCCTCGTGGACCACACTACCCTCAGAAGAAATCCTGCTAACTCAACCTAACGTTGGTTCTCGTGTGTTTAAGCCCTTCGAGACAATATTTAAGGATATCCTACTAGACGGAATGGTCCCTCGGGAAGCTCAACAAGGGAGTTCTACCCATTGCTAATCTTATAAGTTATAGGTTCGCATTTCAAGTCACGGGAGTTAGGCAAAGGAGCATTAGGTGCTCGAACCAAGTATGTGGGTCGTGCTGTAGTTTTGGGCATATGCAGTGGCTTTGACCCCTCTTTGAATCGGATATCAGCCAGTGAAATCTTTATCGGGGTCAAAGGCTCAGTAGGTAGGCTTGAGATTCTTTATTTTTTTTCTTTCTCTTTTTTTCTTTCTTTTATTCATTATGGGCATGCAACCTTACGGTTATGGCACTAGTACATCTATCTATAATGCATCACCTCCTTTCCTCTCTCATCTCCTCCGTAATAACAATGAAAAGAAAATAAAACACAAAGCAAATTGGTTTCAGCAATCTCATTCTTCCTCATCCCTTTTTCTAATATTCAAACAACCCTAACCTCTACTCAGGTCCTTATTCACATTCGTTTCTTCTCCCCTCCTCACTTCCCTTTTCCCTCTGCAGAATTCCTTCCATATTTTAACCGTTGTACTCAAGCCCTCCTCGCACCACAGCAGCTTTATTATAGAGCCATGTTCTTTCTCCCTTTCCCTTTTGCTCTTTGTGAACTGACATTTAGTCAAAACTTGTGTTATGCTCTGCTCTTCCGCTCTGCATTTGTACTTCTTCAATACCCTCTTCTTGATCCTGTATAGGTAGGTATTTGTATTGATGTGGTCCGTTCTGAATCTGCTTATTATGACCCTCAATTTTCGATTCTTTATTTTCTTGTTCTTTGCCCTGTATCTATTTGATGGTGTGAGATATGTTTTCTCCAAGTTTCTCTTCCCTATTCATTCTTCTTCTCACTCCTTAATGGTACAATTCTATGACTCCCTCTTTAAATATACTATGGAGATAAGATCATCCTTATCTGTTATCGCAGACCAAAGTCGACAGTCTAGGCCTAGGCCAATGCCATTACCTAAAAGGCAGTTGAGGAGTAGGATCGTATGAGTAATTTGGCGTTAGAATTTTCTATTTGAGTGTGAATTGCTCAAGGCGTTGCTGCAGCACGGTTTCTTCCTTGTATATTTTCTCTCTTCCTTGTAATTTCTCTTCGGTGTAGTGTGATGATAAATCGGTGGGGTTTCTATAGGATTTCTCGGGGTTCAGTTGCGTGAAGGTTCTTCTGTATATATATAGTCGCTGGTGTCTCCTCTTTCTCTCTTTCCTTTCTTCTTCAGGCAACGTCTTCTTTTTGCTGGTTGGTTTTTAGTTTGAATATATTTGAACATTTGGTTTCTACTTCCATCGGTACTCAGTCCGACTTCCTAGTTTGTAGTATTTTGAACTTTCGATGAGATTAAACCTGTCCTCGTATCTTTGAATTTCTACGAAATGTACTCCAATTCACTCTTCCTGCCTAGTTACGACATCCTCGCTTTAACTACCTCATCTGTTTTCTTGTTTCTTGCGATGCTTGTATGATTATTTACTCACTCTAGTCTGACTTTAATTTCTTGCTCTTTCACTGCATTGTACACCCATCTGATCTTATACATCATCATTTCGCCAAACCTAGGTTCTTTGACTTTTACCCTGTTTATTATGTTCTGGCTATTGATTGCTACTATGATGGGCTTTTTCCATTCCTTATTGGTGTTTTTTAGGCTGATCTCAATGGCTTTCTTTATCTCCACTATTTCAGCGTCCATGATTTCCATCTTATGTACTAATCTGTACCCTATTTTCCAGATAGTCTGACCCTTTTTTTCCCATTCTCACGACCCCTACTCCCACTCTCTAGATTGTCCTACTCCTGTCGCTATACAGTAATACATTATCGTTTTTTTTTTTCCTTTTCCTTTGCCTTTCTTCTTTCTCTTCAGTATACATTCTCACTTCCATTTCTATTTCGTTTCTTGCCTCTTCTTTCCACTTTGTTTTTTACTAAAAACCTCCTTCCACTTTTCAATCTTTTCCCATTCTTTGCCCGGTATTTTGCTCAGTTCACTTACTGCACCCTGAATCCTCCTTCCTCTTGTCTCTCTTCTGGCTTCTGCCTTCCACAAGTCGATACATATTAACTTGATCTACTTTCGGTCTGTGATGTTTGACGGATGATCAGAATTTGACTTGATTTCTTTACTGACTTGCATATGGGCTTTATCATTTCGCCTGTGTACTATTTCTTGAAATAGTACGCTCTCCCGTGAGCCATAATACTATTGTGGCGGAATGTTTCAGTTGTATTTGTCATACTTTCCTATGAGTCATCTTACTATGTTTTCTTATGGGTTCTGTGTAACGACATTTATGTATAAATAAGGGGCGATTTCCCCCTTCTCCTGTATCAATAAGTTCAATCAACATCTCTATCTACTCTCTACATCTTTACTATTGAGATCATCTTGTTCACCACCTCTACCGTAACAATAAGTGCAATTCAGAAGTGTCCTTCTATCTTTTTTGCCTCTTGCGTGTTGACTTTGTCGATCTCATGACCTAGACCCTTCTGTCCTTTCCACTACACATTACTCTCATACTCTGTGACCTGACATAAGCATGCAATATACATTCTCCTAGTTGAGTCTACGTTCAATCCTTGATTGCCCTTGCCAGCTGCATAATTTTCTGTTCTGCTATGACGGAGTAATACGAAGTTTTGGATGGAGAAGACCAAGAATGTAACTAGAAGGTGATACAAAATATCCTGTCAATAATAATAACCGAAAGTATGGATGGGTGAGAGTCAGAAGTGGTTGGAGATAGTAAGAACAGTATCTGAACAGAAGATTGACAAAAACGAATTATGGAACACCTATATATTTTGACAGGTGATCGTGAGGAAGTAGATCAAAAGAATATGGGTATTTCACTTGATTTATAAATCAAGGAAATCAGTGTATAGAAAATTCAAATATATTCCTATAGAAAAGAATAGAAGAGCGAGATGAAGATATAAGAGAGAAAAGTACAAAGAAAAGATATCAGCCCGCCATATATATAATACAACACCTTCTTGATGATTAATCTTCATCGTGAAATTGAAACCCATGAAATAGAGTAAGCTGAATTCCTATCTATTCCATCATATCGCATCAGCATTACACCGTATTGTATCATCCTATAGAAATATGTAGAATTCCATGATCCAAATTTTCTTCTTCTATGGTATTTCCCAGTACGTTGTAATAGTTGTCCTAGCGGACCTTGATGTCTTCTCCCTCCCATATATCCTAAAGTTCAATCTCTTATCAATTCACACCTCTAACTACTTCATGATCTCTATCACGGATGGATATAAGGCCTTGCTCGATATCCTACGTAGCAATCAGGGAGGCGGAGAGCCAAGGTACACGACCGAGGCAGGGACCGTTTACGTATAACGGGTCGAGGAATGGGTTCGATACCTTTAGTATTTGGGGACTATGGGGACCCCTCGAGTTCACAGGGGTGGGAAGTAGTTTGAAGTTCGTGGGCGTACCTAAGTACCGAAACAATAATATTTCCTCAAGACAAAGAAGGTTGCGTGAAGAGAAAAAGAAAGGAAGAGAAACTAGTACAGGCGAGAGGCAAGGCCTCTATATATATCCCAATGGCTCCTTCGCTTATTCATTCATAGAATCTGATAGAAAGACATAGGGAATGTATTACAAAGCGAGTGACTCATTAATCCCTGTACTTCCAGAAGCGAAAGGAAACCCATAGAACTTTTCAATGACAAATGAAAACCCGACTAAACTCTTTTCCTTCACGCCTGCATATAATATCGTGCTACGCCGTGATAATCTCCTTCTTCTCTTTTAGTTGTCTATTGGGCATTTCTATCGCTTCCATCTCCTCAGTACTCTTTTTCCAGAACCTAATCTATTCCGCCTTCTCGCCTTTGAACTTTATTAAGTTTTCATCGGCTCGCTTATGAAACATCTTGATGAGCAATTCCGCTTTTTCCAAAGCCGGTTCTCAATCTCTCTCAGTGATAGCGATAGTGACATCTTCAACGTAGTTAGATGTTCTTGAAATAGTATGCTCTCCCGTGAGTCATAATACTATTGTGGCGGAATGTTTCATTTGTATTTGTCATACTTTCCTATGAGTCATCTTACTATATTTTCTTATGGGTTTTGTGTAACGACATTTATGTATAAATAAGGGGCGGTTTCCCCCTTCACCTGTATCAATAAGTTCAATCAACATCTCTATCTACTCTCTACATCTTTAGATGTTATTGCCATCGTCGAGAAATTTTCTTCAATAGTTTTGTTGAGTGTTTTGATAAGGGAGCGATATACAGGTTGAATAAAGTGAGCGATGTTGGACTTCCCTGAAGTATATCTATTTCCATCAGGTCTTCTTTGCCAATTTCATTATCAAACTTCAGTATCACTTCTTTATCACTCATGAAGCTATGTATCTATCGTACTAGGTTTGAAAACCCTCTTGGTTCAGGGTAGTCTTAGTCATTTGTTTCTTTGATACATTCAGGAAAGTTTGTGCAATGTTCATTGCCATCAGAATTATCTTTTGTCTTTCATTCTTTTTATCTTTTGCCCAGTCTATTGTATAGCTCATACATTACACGGTTGACCTTTCTTTTCTTCCCCTCCCATTGATATTCACTTAGGCCTCCGTTCTTCGTGACCTTTACTAGACAGTTTGTGACGATTTTGTCTAGCATTTTTTCCAGTGTATTCAGTAATGATACTGGTTTGTAAGCTTTTGCTTTACTGTAAAGCCAATTTGGAGGCAACGACGAACATCAGCAAAAAAGGGTTGGCGCCCAGACGAGCCGGGTTTCGTTCAACGAGATTTGTTCGTCTCGTTGCATTTGGAGCATTTGGGGCGTCCGGAAAGTGACTGGTTCGTTTTGGCTCGTTTTGGGACGTTCTGGAGACGTTTTGGGACGTCCCAAATATGATAGGTCATATTAGAGCTCGTTTAGGACGTCTCAGAGGTGATAGATCATATTTTGGCTCGTTTGGGATGTCCAAAAGGCGATAGGTCATATTTGACTCGTCTTTGACGTCCCAAAGTGTACTAGAGTGGCAACACTGACCTACCTGACATCAGCCTTGGCATGATTTCCAGGTCTTAACTGCTCCCCGGAGTCGCCTCCACCTCCACCTCTACATCTACATCTACATCTACCTTCACCTCCATCATGGCCTCTGCCTCTACCTCCACTTCTGCCTCTACCCCCTCCAATTGGCGTACCTCCCTACCTCGAGATTCTGACTCCTATACTGACATCTATATAGACTTTCAACTCGACGCCCAAATCAAGCACCGAATCGACACCTCTTCAGGCACCTCTCCAAGCCTCTCTTCAGGCACCGAATCGACACCTCTCCAGGCACCGAATCGACGCCTCTCCAGGCACCGAATCAGGTGCCTCTTCAGGCACCGAATCAACACCTCTCCAGGCGCCGGATCGAAACCTCTCCAGGCTCCAAATCAGGCACCAAATCAGGCACGGAATCAGGCACCGAATCAGGCTCCAAATCTGGCTCCAAATCGGGTTCTGAATCAGCGATGATTACCGGCTACAGGGCGGTAGGTAAGCATGTGGCAGGCGTGGGGCGGGCGGTGAGCAAGTGGAGGGTGCGGATGGGGATTACCATGTAAATAGTATTATATAGCGGGGCAGACTATGCCCAGAATAAAGTAGCTTTTGCCGATTTGACCCCATTTTGCCAGACTACAGGGTGCTAAAAGGGCGTCTGCCGGGCAAAAGGTACTTCAGGCGAGGCAAGACGAGCCCAGATGAGAAATGGACGAGCCCAGGACGCCCCAAATGGGTCCCAGATGAGCCCCAGACGAGCTCCAGATGAGCCCAAAGCGTGATATCCTCGTCCCTGACGTTATGGGCGATCTTATGGCGCCGGGGTGTGAGTCTTAGCGTAAGCAAACCAATTGGGCGCCCAGCTCGCCCAGGGCATATAGGGCGCCGGGGCGCCACAGGACGAGACCTGATTTTTTGCTGATGAACCTGTAGCAGCAATGAAAATACAGAGCCCAGTCAATCAAGTGAATAGATACTAACCAAAGCGCCTGTGCTTTGACTACAAAATATCCCTATTTATCATTCAACCAGTTTCGCCGTTGTCTCCAAAATATCTTTAACCTATTTTGTTTGGCTTTGGAATTATAGTACCCACCGCTCTTCTCCAAATCATTAGGTACTAGCCTTTCTAGAACTATCACGGTGTAGCAAGACATTGCATGTAAGCATAAAGGGAAAAGATTTTATTTGTGTTTTTATTTGTCAACAAGACTCCATGGGGTTCTATCGGGTTCTAGGGTCACAGAGTTTAATGGGTCACTCGCTTTGTAATATATCTCCTATATCTTTCTATCTGATTCCATATATGAATAAGCGAAGGAAATATTGGGATATATATAGAGGTCTCACCTCCCACCTGTATTAGTTTCTCTTTCTTTTCTTTTCTCTTCACGTAACCTTCCTTGTCCTTTAGAAAATACTATAGTTGGTACTTCGGATTTTCTCTCGTCCACAGGATTACTTTCAGACTCCGAAGGGTCAAGAGGGTTTCCATAGTCACCGTTAGGATAAGGTATTGAACCTATTCCTCGACTCGCTCTAACATGAACCTTCTTCGCCTCGGTTGTGTACCTCAGCCTTTCGTTGTTCGAATCATTATGTAATGTGTTGAGCTTCATCTTAATTCCATCCGTGATAAGAACGTTACTTGGTAGGCTTCGGTAATCTTGATGCTGAATTCACCCTTCTACATTTCTTTCAGTACCTTGAATGCGATCCCATCTTCCCTAGGAGCTTTATATGACTCTTAGCTCATGATAGCCTCAAATACTTCCTCATACCAAATTAGTGAATACTGTTTGTTACGCGTTAAGTCAGAGGGACAGGGGGACGCTGGAGATAATGGAGTTATAGAAGTGAAGTCAGGATTAGGAATCGAGGTTCTGGAAACAAAATACCGAGAGACACAACACAATGGAGCGTATTCATGGAAGTCGGACTATGACGGATGTGGGCGGTATTACTACTTAAGTGCTGTTAAATCTTAATTCTAAGAGCACCAGTCTTGAATAGCAAGCCCCAGAATATAACTGATTCATAGAAATAAATATCTGGTAGTTTTTACCTGGGTTCCTAGTCCTGTGTTTGGGATTGGTCATGAGCTATTCTTCCAAGGTACTTGGGTTGATCCTCTGGGTCTCTACACATCGTCCTTAAAGGTTAGTTGAGTATGAAACGAACGAGGCCGGCGAGATCGTCCCTCAGCCACATCACTATTTAGTAGCATAGCATGGATAAAAGTTTAGGTTATATCATAGCGCTGTAAATTTCAGCCCTGCAATGTCACAAACGCAAATAAAGGCTGTGCGGGGGATCAGCCTTGATAAACCAATTTGGTGCTAACACAAACAGCCCCTTAGTTGACCTGAGGGCGTTCCTGTACCTACCACCACAAAGAAATGCAAAATATATAATTCACCTATATGATGATCCAATCCACACTGAATAGCGGGAAATTAACACGGTTCGTGGATCCCAGATTTGGGATACGCCAGCGCGCCAAGAAAGCAGGAAACATATCTCCTATTGAACCCACATGGTTCAGGCCTGTGGAGGCGTAAAGTAATATTCGCAATTTTCCCAGAAATAATCCACGAGTAAATAGGCTCTATGTGCAAGGGGGTTGGATTTATTTTTCGCCTAGCCATTAACAGCGTTGACCCCGTGCATCGCTTATTATTTTGGTAAGTACCTACATGTAAGTATGTACCTACATAGCTGAGGAACCCTATCATAAATGATACTAGATACAGCGTAACCAACCTTTTTCATACTAAAAGTTACTGGTACGTGCTGCGCAGCAAGGCAAGACCTGCTTTCATAATAACAATTTTCCTGTAGTTGTTTTTTTCTAACCGATTAATACTCAAGGTTGATGCATCTGATTGCTGGGTCCTCGACCCTCGTCCATGGAGATTTATATATGTATGTACCGGTACGTGATAAGAGACTTTGTGGGGAGGAAAACGCTTGGTCGTTCCGAAGCAGGGAGAGGCTGGATGTCCCTCGTCTCCGAAGCCTCGGGCTTAGTGCCCTATGGGGCCCACCCGAGCACAGACCGCTTAAAACCAGCAGCGGTTTTTTACCCGCAACTCTTTTTTTTTTTAGGAACCTCAATGGAGCTAGTTAAACTCGGGGCAGCTAAGAAGAGAACAACGATTTATGCCTCAGTCTTTAATTCACTAGTAAATACTGGTTCGTTCGGTAAAAAGGTCGTGACTTTTTAACAATACGCTCTAGCAAAATATTCACATAAGGTAGAGTAGGAATTATATACTTATCTTGCACTCGGGTAGGATTGTTAGCACCTTTCCGCTAAATATTCGAGTTTTTGAAATTAAACACCAAAATCTGTGTTGCAACCACATTACCCAGGGCAAAAGTCTTTAAAAATCAAGCTTCATAGCAACATCACCATCCCCTGAAATGCCTAACCCATCCTTTAATCTAAAACTGGCCTGGAACAGAATGGAAACAGGACATGTTGACTCTGATCCAACCAGACACCAGGATATGGACACCATCGCCAACACAGCTGAGTTTATGTTCCTAAATGAAAACACTTTAGAGGAATCTAGATTGTTCCTCACCCTTCTAATAGTTATCAAAAAGCAGAACATCATCTTTGCAGGAACTGTCGCCGAAGTGGCATAAAACATCAAAGCTTTGGAGATTAAACTCTTCTCTACCACATTCTCCAAACCTCCACTCAACCCCAAAACAAACAACAGATTGGAGAGGATCGAAAATCTCATAAAGAAAGTTCCACTTCCATCAACCTCCCATATAAAGGAAAAGGAACAGTCCTCCACCAATGTAAACAGGAAAACCCCAACTTTTCCATCGAACCGTAGGTTCTATGCAGATGCCTTCCAGACCCAAGGAAAACAATGGACTAAGGTCAAATGAAAAAAGACTATGAGAGTGGAAAACCTTCCTCCACCTTCCCTGCCTCTCTAACGGCGTTTCATGTCTTGGTTTGGATTGCGGAGGAAGGTTATTGCTTTGGGTCTTTGTTGCATTATTATAACGGCGTGCCAAGACTTCGCGTTACGTTACTAGGTTTACCGCTGCACGGGAAGGTGTCAGCGATTCGGTTAAGCATTCTTGGAGTTTCATTTGTAATCAGGTTTTCTTTTGGTTCTATGGGTTTCCGTCACACGGGTTAGTAATCGGTCCTCGGCGATGGATAGATATTTGGGCCTGGCCTCTCCTTGTCTCTCTTTCCTTTCTTCTCTACGCAACCTTCCTGTTCTTTAGGGTGTTCTATTGCTTGTCTTTGGTTCTCTACGGTTATTATAGTTGTGTTACTAGTTTGGAATATATATCGTTCGCGTTACTATAGTTCCTTCCACGCCTCTCGAACCCATAGTCGTTCGGAACTCACACTAGTAATTCCTTACGTTCCATAGTCCCGAACCTCGGTTGTGCTCCTTGGTTCCCCTCGTCCATAGATCATAGTCCATGACCGCAGAGCGAAGATCTTCTCAGGTATCTTCGAAGCCACTACTTGCACGCGAGATCATCTATCTCCTCGTCCCTGAACTATAGAGAGCTTCCCCGCTCCTCGCCAAGCAACGCCAAGACCTCCGTAACAATTATATAACGGCGTGCCAAGATTTCGCGTTACATCACTAGGTTTACCGCTGCACGGAAAGGTGCCAGCGATTTGGTTAAGCATTCTCAGGTTTTCATTTGTAATCAGGTTTTCTTTGGGTTCTATAGGTTTCCGTCACACGGGTTAGTAATCGGTTTTCGGCGATGGATATATATATGGGCCTGTCCTCTCCTTCTCTCTCTTTCCATTCTTCTCTACGCAACCTTCCTGTTCTTTAGAGTGTGATATTGTTTGTCTTTAGTTCTCTACGGTTATTATAGTTGTGTTACTAGTTTGGAATATATATCGCTCATAAGCATTATAGTTCCATCCTCGCCCCTCGAACCCATAGTCGCTCGAACTCATACTAGTAGTTCCTCACGTTTCATAGTTCCTGAACTCGGTTGTGCTCTTCCTTTCCCTCCTTCGTCCATAGATCATAGTCCATGACCGCAAAGCGAGTGCTCTACTGGTATCTTCGAGTCCACTACTTCATACGCGAGATCATCTATCTCCTCGTTCCCGAACTCTAGAGAGCTTCCCCGCTCTTCGCCAAGCAAAGCCAAGACCTCCGTAACACATTAGCTTTGGGTTATTGTTTCCTGTTCGGGTTTTCTTTCGAATTTTCGTGTGATGGTCATTTCTCTTCCCTGTAATTTTCCTTAACGTGCTTCCATAAGTTTCCATCACACGGATTATTAATCATGTTTCAGCGTCTCGGTGTCACTTGTATATATATGGCTCTATCTTCCCTTTGTCTTCCTTTCCTTTCTTTCTCACGCAATCTTCCTGTTGTATTGGGGTTCTTTTCGTTTGGGTTTTATTTTTCCACGCGTTGGTTCTTTAGTTTCGAGTATTTGAATATATTATATCAAATCTTCTAAACAACATTCGCTTCGCTTAACGTGTCCAAGTCTCTGAAATCTCCTCAATCGATATCAAGCCCGATCCTTCCAGAATCCCTCCGTCGGTTATAGTCCGACCTCCCCGAATACGTCCGTTGTGTTTTATCTCTCGGTGCTTGTCGCTAGAATTCCAGCACCTAACCCTGATCTCGCTCCCGTAATCCCGCTATCTCTAGCACATCTCTGTCTTTCTGGTCCAGCGCGTAACACAAAGTAACAGTAGAACTATCAGTTACCCTTCATAGATACCTAGCCAAGCAGAATAAAAAGGCCCCTATAACCTCAATATCAATCAGCATCAACTCTAAAAAAATAGTCATCGCCCTCCCTCCATATTTCTGTCCCCTCTTCCATATACAGCTGCTGATTTGGACCTATGACTGTCATCATCAATATCTTACAAACTGATACCAACAGTTTAAGCATAAGCCCGAACCCTTACTGAGAAGACTGCTGCGAAGCAGATTGTATGAGTAATGTGCTGTTGAGGTTTCCTATTTGGGTTTCGATTGCTTAAGGTGCTGCTGCAGCACGGTTTCTTCCTTGTACATTTTTCTCTCTTTCCTATATTTTCTCTTCGTGAGGGTGTGATGATAAATCGTTGGGGTTTCTATGGGTTTCATCGGAGTTTGGTTGCATTAAGGTTCTTCTGTATATATAGTCGTTGGTTAGTTTTTAGTTTGAATATATTTAAGTTTTACCCTTTCTCCGTTGGTATTCAGCCCGATTTCCTAGTTTTTAATGATCCGAATCTCCGATGGTATCAAACCCATCTTTGTATTGTTGAATCTTTATGAACCATACTCAGGGTCGTTTCTCCTGCCTAGTTACGACGTCGTCCGCTAGAGTTTTAAAAGTTTGAATATAGTTTATTTCCAACGGTATAAAGCCCGTTTCTCTAGTTTCTAGAAACCCAGAAACTCCGACGGTAGTCAGCACGTCCTCGTGCTAATGAATTCTACGAAGTGTATCTTGAAATAGTATGCTCTCCCGTGAATCATAATACTATTGTAGCGAAATATTTCATTTGTATTTGTCATACTTTCTTATGAGTCATCTTACTATGTCTTTTTATTGGGTTCTGTGTAACGATTCTCAAGTATAAATAAGGGATGATTTCCCCCCTTTCATATATCAATAAGTTCAATCAACATTTCTATCTATACTCTATATCTTTAGTGTAGTCCAGGTCGCTCTCTTGCTCAGTTTCGACATCGTCTCTAAGACTAGTGTAGAATTAACGCCCAGACAATACACACAATACCTTTGGGCCTGCTCAATCAGATATCGGCATCGCAGTCCACGAAGTTCCCCTCTTTGATTTCCCATACAAACACTCCATTGACACCAATCTCCCAGAAGTCTATAACTTCACAATTGGAATTACCCCTATCGCTATTCACTTTCTCAACAGGGATGACCTCTCCCACAATACCAAGAACACCTCAACTATTGTTCTTACACTAATATCTGAAAGTATAGCAAAGATAGGCCAAACCGTCCAACTTTATTCCAAACCCTATCAGTGTGTTTTCGTGTAGTCTGTCACCTCAACTACCCGATGTAGAAACAATTGCAGGTAGGGACAAACAACTCTCAGGTGCTATTACACGTCAAGCCAGAGAGACAGAAGTATACTAGGAATAACAGAGTTACGGAAGCGGGGCTAGGGTTAAGTTTCTGATCTTTAGAGACAAAATAGCACAGAGCGAGGAATTAGGCTTTAAGTGACAGAATATATCGAAAAAATCAGACTATAATCAATGGAAAGTGTTCTTGGCAGAACAGATTTGATACTGATCGAAGAAGGTAGTTCGGAACTTGGACACATTGCACGAAGCAAACAATAGTAAAAGGATTTAATGTAATATATTCCAAGATCCAAAAACCTGAAAGAATAATTCAAAGAAAAATAAAATTCAACCCAAAAGAAACTCAATGCAACAAGAAAATTGCTTGAGGAAGAAAGGAAAAGCAGACAAAGAGAAGATAGAGTCATATATATATATAAGTTATGCTGAGATGTCGAGAGCCTAATTCCTAACCTATATGATAGAAATTCATGGACACATGATAAGGAACGTTATAGGGAAGAAAGAAGATAATCATACGAAACACCAAGAAAATCTACAAAGGACATCAAAGCCTGAAGACAATGCGCTGAAGACCCAATTGATATTCTTTTTCTGCAATTCAAGCGAGTGATGAAACGCTATTAGAGGTGCAAATAAAAAGAAGCTCTCTGATCTCTCTGCACCAAAAACCACCTAACAGTAAAACATCACTACCCTGTCTCCACCTGCGCAAGGCATCATATCACCAAAGCAAGTTGCTGTAATACCCCCTCTCTACAATACACAAACTGTAGCGGAAAACACTCAGCATTCTCCGCTACCTATGACACACTAAAAGCAATTAAAATGACACTCAAGCTCAACTGGACCAACCTCTAACGGAAAACGTCGTGACTAGACAGGGGGAGTGGCTCGGAGTACGCTTCGTGGGGTTCAGGGACACAGGGATGGGCTTGATACGGTCGCAGACTCGAAATATTAGGGACTGGAGGGTCGGGCTGATTACCGATGAGGATATCACGGACCGACGCTGACAGGCCAGGTCTAGGCCCGCTTCGCTACTAGGGAGGCAACTGCGGAACAGGGTTGTATGAGTAATGGGTTGCTGGGATTTCCTATTTAGGTTTTGGTTGCGTTAGGCATTGCTGCGGTACGGTTTCTTCGTTGTACATTTTCTCTCTTCCCTGTATTTTCTCTTCGGTGTGGTGTGATAATAAATCGGTGGGGTTTCTATGGGATTCTTCGGGGTTCGGTTGCGTGAAGGTTTTTCTGTATATATAATCGCTGCTGTCTTTCCTATCTCCTTTCTTTCTCCTTCACCCAACGTCTTCTTTCCGTTAGTTAGGTTTTAGTTTGAATATATCTTTGGTTCTTTATCCTCGTCGTTAATCAGCCCGACCCTCCAGTTCCTAGTACCCCGAGTCTCCGACGGTATCAAGCCCGTCCCTGTCCCTGAATTCCACGGAGAGTATCCCGAGTCACTCCCCCTGTCCAGTCATGACATCGTCCGTTAGAGAGGATGAATAACCAAAAATACTAAATATATTCAAACTAGAACTAACCAGCGAAAAGAAGACGTTGCGTGAAGAAGAAAGGAAATAGAGAAACAGGAGACGCCGATGACTATATATACAGAAGGATCTTCATGCAACCGAACCCCGAAGAAACCCTTAGAAACCCCACCGATTTATCATCACACCACACCGAAGAGAAATTACAAGGAAGAGGGAAAATATACAAGGAAGAAACTGTGCCGCAGTAATACTTACCGTAACCGAAACCCAAATAGGAAATCCTAGCAACACCTTACTCATACAAGTCTATTCTGTAGTTGCCTTCTTGGTAGTGACGCGGGCCTAGGCTTGGCCTGTCGGCGTCGGTCCGTGATACAACCCTCAAAACAACAATAACAACCCAATTGTCCCAATCTACAAGGCCCGAACCGCTTTATCCACTCCACTGGAACAGTCCCACAAGTCATTTCAGTCAACGATACAGATATCGCTGATCAAAACCAGTAAATATGAGGACTACAAACCCAAATACTCCTTTTCTACACATTATCCAATACAATTGTGTCAGAAGCAACATTGTGTTCATCATTCTTTTCTCTATCGATAAAGTCCATAATTCACACATCATCCCAATCTAAAAACCATTACTTTTTAACAACAAGCAACTGCACACTCCCTCTTTTACTCTCCTTTGTCTATCCCCATCTGACCCCAACGACAAAATCTCAACATGCTTATACTTTTCAAACATACTCTTTGACAAGAACATCTTGACTACAACTCCAATACATAGAGAAGACATTACAATAGCTAATATCTTCTGTACCACAGGTAGAAATGCCCACAACATTTATCACGGTGTAGCATGACTTTACATGTATGCATTAAGAAAAGAGTTTAGTCGGAGTTCCATGTATCATTAAGTTTCTATGAGTTTCCGTTCGATTCTGGAATCGCAAGGATTAATGAATCATTCACTTTATAATACATCTCCTATGTCCTTCTATTAGGTTCTACAAATTAGTAAGTGAAGTAGATGCTGAAATATATATAGATGTATCGCTTTCCGCTTGTGCTAGTTTCTCTTCTTTTCCTTTTCTCTTCATGCAACCTTCTTTGTTCTTTAGGGAATAGTATAGTTATCTTCAGTATTTCGGTATATTTCTATCTATAAAACCGTTTTCCGACTCTGCGGACTCGGGAGACTTCTCCAGTTTCCAGTATAATACAGTAGCGAACCCACCAATCAGTTCGTACTAACTTGCACGTCCTTTACCTCAGTTGTGTACCTTGATTCTCTGCTTTTCAAACTCCTATGTCTTGTATTAAACTTTATTTTAAATCATGCCATCATACCATTGTCACTATCACCTTAATATACAACAGACAGTCATTCCAAACTACCCACTACATGGATTCTATTTAGATCTTCAACACACCCAATAACCCCTTGATAGTCCTAGGCGCTTTTAACATTCACACACGAAGCGCAGACACGTTTTGTCCATTCAAACGTAGAGAAATCCTCTTCTTGCAACCCTATATGGAAAGAGCAAGGTCAATAGGCTTTTTACTACTAAATACACCTGGAGTATACATCAGACTCTCCCTCAGCCAAAAGAAAAGGCACGGTGTTATAGAGCTAACCTTCACAAATTTAAATACCAACACAATTATCAGAAAATAGTTGGCTCTATCAAATGCAACAAGGTTAGACTACAGGATCATAACTATTAACATAACGTTCCCTTTTACAGATTTCCTACTATACAAAACACCGAACTAGAAACTCACAGGCTGACCATCACTAGAATCGCAACTCTAGAGTCTTTCGCTCTCTTCCTGCCATATGCTCGCCATGATAGATGATTGGTTCGAGAAATCTCTCTCCAGCCTGATGGATACCATCGAAATGAAACCAGTAACAAATGCATACTTCAACACAATCAAATATGCCAAAGAAGATCACTGGAATACATATATTTCCAATTCAGCAACCAGGGATATCTGGAAAGTCAAGAAGATGGCAACCAAAACAGAAGTCAAAATCTCCACACTCTCTAATTCTTCCACACCCCCACTACTCAATAAAAACCTCATCAAAACATTCTTCCCACTAAGAATCGATTAAAACACCCCTCACAACATGCACTCTGTTCAAGGATGTCACCCTCATCATGCTGGATGTGGTCCAAGTAGTTCTGACCTCCACTTTAAACCTTTCGATCCTAGGTCCAGACGGATCCATTACTCAATATGGAAAAACGTCCAACACACAGCTCCATTCCTTATATCTTCCCTCCTAAACCCCCTTCTGACATACGTATACCACTCCTTCCAGTTCAAAAAGATAAAAAGAATCATCCTATCCAAACCCAGCAAACACGACTACTACCTCCCAAACACCTACAGAGTCATAATTTTCCTACAAATCTTACCAAAGATCTTTGAAAAGATCACAACCCTCTACTAGATCAAAATCACAACAGCGACTGACCCCATCCACTCCACACCAATATGGTTCAGTAGTAGGCCTCTCTACAATAGACAGAATCACTACTTTGCTATATGAAACCAAAGTCATGCAATTGACAAATCTCAAAGTCTCAATTTTCTTCCTAAATATTAAGAGAGGGTTTGACCAACCCTTCAAATAATCCCTATCAGACACCTTCGAAAGGAAACATGTACCAAAATACATCATCAACTAGGCTTTCTTATTTCTCTCAAACCACTACATCACTTTACTATTCAAAGGCTCCCCCAAAATCTCTACTGCCATATAGGTGAAAGTTCCATAGGGGTCTCTCATCTACCCCTTCCTCTTCATTATATGCATCCGTGTTTTATACCGTCAAGATCCCCTCTCAAGACTGACTTTATTAGAAGTCGATGACTTGGCCATCACTACAGTATTTTCCTTCCATACATAAAACATCACCACGTTCACAAACCACTTGAACTCAGTGACAACCAACGCCATCCTCCTCAATATTTCCTTCTGAATCGTAGAAACAGAACTAATACACTAACGCATACCAAAAGACAGATTTCTTACATCTCACGAACCTATCATCATCGGACAAGAAATTTTCCCACTAGGTTATCAAGCCCTATGAGTAGGTTTCTGGCTCACCGCTCAATTCAACCTCAACGCAACCTTTTTAAGGATGTTGGTATCCGTCAGAACTATCTTCGGAATCTTACAACACTTTATATCGGCAGGAAAAGTATTATTCTCCAAAAACTGCTGCTAACTCGCATTACTAGCCATATGACTAATGCTCATATACAGAACAACAGTCTCCACCTTCGCTTTCACATTCAAAGACATGTCAGTATTATGGAACTCAGTCAAATTCACAAACAGAAGGGCTCTTTGGGCAGTGGCAAACACCTCTCCTCTCTCCAACTCAGTCGCAGGAAGAACAAGTTCATCCTTCCCACTCCTGTCAACCAAGAGACTATATTCCCACACGGCCCTCATAAAAGGCGAACCAAACCCTCACATTCCTCCTAAGTACATTTATCTTTAATGCCATAGTTAACCTTCCCCGAAGGGGCACCTCCTCATACTCACTAGCAGGCTCAATTCCTATTATAACGGCGTGCCAAGACTTCGCGTTACGTTACTAGGGTTACCGCTACACGAGAAGGTGTCAGCGATTCGGTTAAGCATTCTTGGAGTTTCATTTGTAATCAGGTTTCCTTTGGGTTCTATGGGTTTCCGTCACACGGGTTAGTAATCGGTTTTCGGCGATGGATATATATATGGGCCTGTCCTCTCCTTCTCTCTCTTTCCATTCTTCTCTACGCAACCTTCCTGTTCTTTAGGGTGTTATATCGTTTGTCTTTAGTTCTCTACGTTTATTATAGTTGTGTTACTAGTTTGGAATATATATATCGTTCGCGTTACTATAGTTCCTTCCTACGTCCCTCGAACCCATAGTCGTTCGGAACTCCCACTAGTAGTTCCTTACGTTCCATAGATCCTGAACCTCGGTTGTGCTCCTTGGTTCCCTTCGTCCATAGATCATAGCCCATGACCGCAGAGCGAGTGCTCTATTGGTATCTTCGAGTCCACTACTTCGTACGCGAGATCATCTACCTCCTAGTTCCCGAACTCTAGAGAGCTTCCCCGCTCTTCGCCAAGTAATGCCAAGACCCCGTAACACCTGTCATGTATGCCTCCTGAAAGTCCCTATATCGGACTCCTGGACTTGCCTCTCTCAAACCCACACAATTAAGGGACTCCGACTCTTGAATGCGCATGGTTCAACAGTTACTCAATTGTCTTATGTCCGGCGTTTGTTTTATTTCTTGTCTTCTATGTTATCTTGGGAGAGTTGGTATGCTGCTGGGGGAAGGTTTGTTTATGCCATAGTTTAGACTTTATGCGATCATTCTGTACCTAGAAACAAGAATTGAAATGATCTAAAAAAAAAAAAAAAAAAAAAGAAAAAGGCTAGGATTGCGAGTCCTCAACCATACTGTACTGACTCTAAAAGTTCCCGATTGAATGGCATACATACTGCCCGAACTCGAGAGATTGGCCATCTCCGCCCAGGGATTATCTCTTGGGTGATTAGCTAGCTGAATATCATCGATCATCACCCATATAAGTAATTTTGATCTCATGGCAGCTAGTCATTTGAGTTTTGACGGTAAATACGATACAGTTTATTGGTGTCATGATCCTGGGTGTACTGGATTCCGTCACTCCACGTCAATAACTGCTGGGGAATTCTCTGTGGCTCAATCGGTAACTGATCAATCGGTAACCTAATTGGAACCCGACGGATACTATCCCTATTTATAATGTATGTAATGCCAATTTTGAGTGGCTGAGATTAAATATTTAGGACTCGGGAGGTGACTCTGCACCGGAGTTCATTCACCACGATTTCTGCTCCTGCCGCCTCACAGAGAGAAGTGTTAGAGATGCGATACACGCAGTGTACCTACTGATTGATTCACGAAAACGGTCTCTCACGCCATTTCTTACCAGCTTTGATGTGAGCAATCACCCCCTTGTTAACAGAGACACTTGTTCTATGAATATTCTCTCCTGACCAAGTGAACACAGCTCGCGAGCCCACGAGTCTTGCGTCCCGTGCCGTGATTATACATAAGTCTCCATTATTGCACGCATCAAAGCAGATCTGAGTTCATTACTCGGCTGTTACTCTCTACCGGTACTAAATACGGAAGAATGGCTTCACAGCAGGTCACCGCTATTGACGAAAATTCTGTGAGCGATACAAACACTCAGTCAGGAATAAATTGAAAATTTGAACTGACATTTATTGGTCGAATACTAGGAGGATGATCAAGATTTCTACCCTTCTGGTTATGAGTCTGAGTCGTGAGTTGACATTGCAACTCGATCATGATGCTAGGAGGACGCAGCTAACGAGGAAGGCAGGAGTGATACGACTAAGGGGTCGACGGGTACTTTGAAATCATCAGTTTTCGAGTATGCATGATAATTTCCCTCTCATTCTAAAGCTGATTCACTCACACACCGTTAGCTATCGATTTGAAAATGGTCGTAGATACCATGCATATCGAGATGGGTGGGATACCGTGCACTTATCTTCTGGGATATCACGCTGGCTAATGACGGTACAGGAAATACATGTTCCCAAACGACGATGCCGAGCAAGAAAGACTCGACATAATTCACCATACATATCTTCTTTTGTTGGACGGTGAGCTTCACAGAGCACCTATCGGCAACAATCCACGGAGAATTCTGGATATTGGAACTGGCACTGGTATTTGGGCAATTGATGCGGGGGAGTGGGTTCATCCGAGACTTTCTATCTTATGTTTATCCCCAAAGGATACTAGGTCCTAATATGAGGATAACAGACGATATCCGGACGCCGAAGTCATTGGAATTGACTTAAGCCCAATTCAACCAGCATGGTACGTATATAACCTGTGATTATGGTCGAAAGGTTATCTAGAAATTTACTAAAGATTCAATTAGGGTTCCGCCAAATGTACACTTCCAGATAGATGACGCGGAAAGTGAATGGACATGGGCCAAAGAAACTTTCGATATGATTCACATAAGACATTTAAGCGGTGCGATTAAAGATTGGGACGCTCTTCTGAAAGAAGTTTACAGGTATATCCGTCGATCCTAGGATTTCTTTTTTTTTTTTGATATTGATAAATATAAATAGAAACCTCAGGCCTGGGGGTTGGGTTGATCTTTCAGAGCATGACATGCACCTCTTCAGTGATGATGGTACATATCACGAAAATTTAGGTCTATACAAATTTTATGACCTAGTGAACCTGGCGGCCGCACAAGCTGGTAATGTGCCAAAATACATGTGCCTCGTCAAGGCAAGAAGCGGAAAGAAGAAATTGCTAACATACAATAGGGCGTGCATTTGACGTTGCTGGCTCTTTAAAACCTTATATTGAGGGAGCGGGCTTCATCAATGTGAACCAGGAGATTAGAAAGATTCCGGTCGGAACATGGCCTGCCGACCTAAAACAGAAAAGTATGGGCGCGTATATCTTGCTTACAGCAGAGAGTGCCTTTGATGCTTTCGGGATGAGGTTATTGACAAGTGTCCATGGAATGGAAGTTGCTGAGGTCAACGAACTAGTGGGCGCCGCAAAGAAAGACGTACACGACAGAAAAATCCACTCATACACAAGACAGTAAGTCAAAACACACAGTCTTTGAACCTATTAATTTTGTGTGTGGGTTCTAATAGGAAGCATAATAGTCATCTTTATTGGGCACAAAAGCCGCTCCCTTGATTCAAATATATCTATAGCGGAAAACGTTTATAACAACACACTCCTTCTGGTTAATAGTTCATAATAACACGATCCAGAATGACACATAGGAAATACATCATTTTGACGCCTTTTCTGATTCTATTGTGTGGGTAATGTGTAATAATGGTGCATTATGAATATTGTAGAGTGTGTGTGCCTATAAGAGCACGTATTTCGAGAAATAAATACCCTCATAGTGCCATTTTAGACAGGAAAACCGTCATTCTGGGCTGTGTGTTATTATGAACTAGTAACCCAAAAAAGCGTGTCATTATAGATGGTTTTCGCATTTATAAAGGATATTGGCCAACTGCAACATTTGAGGTTTTTTTGTCTTTTGTTCTTTTCTTTTTCTTTTCCGTTTATATATATATATCAAGATTCAGGGCCCGTTCGGACAACCCAATAATCTAGATTATTGGCGATAACCTGACGGATTATCGACTTTGGATTATGATAATAATCTATACTGCTTGTGCAATTGAACAATTTAACATCCGGAACTCCTGATTACCCCAATAATCCGCCAGGAAAACAATCACCTTCGGAGGTAATTATTGCCACATAGTATAGATATCCTGAGAGCGTAATGCTATTTCAATGTTATCCGAACATACAGATTATCTACTAATTATGGGTACTATGATGATCATTTTTACCGCCTGATAATTATTACGGAGCGATACGTAGCTATAGACAAAGAAGACCAGGAATACAACCAGAAGCCTATAGAAAATATCACATCAATAACAATACTCGAAGCTACAGACGAGTCAGAGTCAGAAGCGGTCCGAAATAGCAAAGATCGTATGTGAACAGGAGGTTGGGAAAAAGGAACTATGGAATACCTGTATGTTTTGACACATCAGCAAGCCTATTAGGCTTTACCGAAGGCTCGGGAGGTATGGGAGACCTTCGGAGGCACCCGTTAACCTTTTGATCTCCAGAAGTCAACAGGCCGTGCGAGAGTCTCCAGAACCATTACCAAGGCTTCCGAAGCCCCCTGATTCTCAGCGACGCCATCCGGAGGCTTTGTTAGATTCTCCAGAGAGTCTCTGAAATATCCGAGGACATCCATACTAGTAATTCGTTTTCATTCCTGGAGTCTCTTCTGGCGTTTGCAAAGGCTTCAGAGACCACCTCTTATAAGTCCCGTGATGAAGCCAGCTTCTATAGAATATTCTTTTAAGAGCCTACTAAACCCTCTTAATATTTCTGGAGATTCTTGATTTTTAAGTGAGATCTTCCACGCTTTCCTGAGAGCCTACCAAACCCTCCTGATGTCTCCAGAAACTCTTGATTTTTAAGCGAGATCTCCCATGCTCTCCTAATGTTCCCGGAAACTCTACAAGACTTCAGTGGATGTCCAAAAACCACCTTGATTAATATAATATACACTAGCCCGTATATGATAAGAAATAACCCGGACGAAAACCCCATATACTAGCTCCAAAAAAAGGATTGCAGTGGGAAGAGACTCTGTGAAAGCCTATGGAGCCTTTGCTACCTCCACCTCCCTCAAATTACTTCCCCCCTAGTGGATACTGCCCGTGCCTTCCCTTTCTTTCTATGCACTTTTGAGGCTCTCCACGCAGCAATGTCTGCGGCTAACTGAATATTATTCTCCTTAAGGCCCAATTTCGATACAAACTCTTTAGGCCCTCTCAATTCATCAATCTAAAGTCATATTAGTATTTAGATAAGGCGCCATGAGCCTTTCTCATCTACTTTCTTGCGAATCAATTCTCTTATTGTTACGCGCTGAACCGGAGAGAGGCAGAGAGATGCTAGGAGGACAGGGTAACCCTTTAGAGTTCGGGAGCGATAAGGTAAATTATCTCGCGTACGAAGTAGTGAACACGAAGGTACCAGTAGAGGACTCGTGCGGCTGTCATAAACTAAACCAAGAGGCACAACACGGCGGTAGGTATTCAGGGGGGGTCGGGCTATGACCGACGGGAAGGTTCTGGAAGGATCGGGCTTGATACCGATCGAGGAGATTTCAGGAACTCGGACACGTTATGCGAAGCGAACGATGTTTTAGAAGGTTTAACGTAATATATTCTTAATACCCAAGGTCAAAGGAATAACCCGTAGAGAAATAAAACCCAAACGAAAAAAACCCCAATACAACAGGAAGATTGCGTGAGGAAGAAAGGAAAGGAAGACAAAGGGAAGGTAGAGCCATATATATACAAGTGACGCCGGGACGCCGAGACATGATTAATAATCCGCGCGACGGAAACTCACGGAAGCACGTCAAGGAAAATTACAAGGAAGAGAAACGTTCGTTACACGAGAACCCGAAAGAAAACCCAAAGGAGAAGTGATAACCCGAAAGACAATGCACCGAGAACCCAAAGCGATACCCTTCCTCCGCAATCCAAACCAAGACACAAAACGCCGTTAGACTTATCACTTCCAGCATACCCTCTTGGTTCTCTTTACTTCTCTTTCCCCACGTGTTTAATATCCTCACATAGGTAGTTGGCAGCATTCTGAAGTCCGTAGGAGCTTTTTAGAGGGCTTGATGCGATGTACTCATGATATCTAGATTCTGATATTGGTTAAAGTTCAACCCCTCGACGTATATGTCTGTTTTCCAACATCGCAAAATATATCAAATTGTAGTGCAAACTAGGCTAACAAAAGCTGTAGATATATCATCAATAGAACTAAAATCCTTTGCTCCATGTATCTTATCACCTTTGTAATATTTTAAAAATATGACATCCACGATTTCAGGGGCCCAAAAGTGACGTTGGCTGGTCTAAAGGCTGTAAGCGCCTTTGCAAAGGCTCGTACGACGGTCGGGGAGGCTCTTACGGTATAATTGTCAGGGTCACTGATAAAACGACCATTTCAAAGAGAAGGCACACCTTTTCACCAATCGACTCCAGCGTTTTCTAATAGTGCAAGCGGTACAAAAGTCCATCCGCTATGTAATTCGTAACCACATAAACAAGGTGCGATCTCATACGTGAACATTGAATTTGAATCTAGTAACTGTTAGCTAACGCTTATTAAACCCTCCGAAAGCTGCGCAAAGCCCTCACCTCACTCTCTACTGGCTTAGAGAATGCTATACTGATATTGAAATGGTTGTTTGCCTCACTCCACAATTGACGGACGTTAACACTAAGAGCATCAGCTTTAGGCCAAAGCTCCTCGAGCAATATATAACGCGCGAGAAGTTCTGCCATATGCTTTACCACAGACTTCACTTATGCTGACTCATTAACGGGTTCAGACCCTGACGGTGTTGAGGCTCTACCCTGGGAAGGGTTGGTGTTCCACAATGTACGGGAGTATGTGTATAAAAAGAAGGCGTAGAGGTTGTTTCTTTGCTCAAGCTGTACTCATACCGTAAAGTGCTACTGACTGAAGTAAATGAGGAGCTTGAGGATGCAAAGCTAGCCCTTTCGAAGGCTTGTTCAGCCTTCCTCCGGTCTTGGAGTGTTTTCTGCCTTCGTAAATTAACGGCATAATGATTTCCATGCTCCACCCCATTAGCAGTTTAATCGAAACACAAGGGCTTTAAACACCATACCTGCATCAATGAAGATTGCTTTATTGCTTCTCAGCCTGCCTGCTTCTCTTTTCGAGTATGTATTGGCATAGCCACGGAGGCTACAGGAGCCTCCTTTGGCTTTTTTCAAGCTTGTGACCCCCGGTTTGATGGTGATAGTGGTGACGGTGGTGATAATAGTGGGGGTCGGGATATACTCCGTTCTGATAAAGGCATATGTCCAGAGGATGGTGGTACATTCTCATCCTCCGGCTCTTCATCCTCATAGTCATTCTTAAAAATCTCAGCATTGTCTTCCTCCTCTGGATGATCATTGAGGGCAAAGCAGGTTTTTGATGGGCCCTGCAACACTCCGTTTACCAATATTACGCCATCGGGAAAGCTTTCTGTGCTTTCTTGAAGACTCTGGAAGCCATAGTAATCGAACTTTGTATCTACTTCTGTGGTTGCATTGGAGTTCATACTACTCGTAAGACTGAAAACAGTGATCGCCCCCCTTAAATATTTACTAATAGAGGTGGAGACAGGGGCTTGCATATCATATCCTTAATACCAGACGAGCCAGGTCTCGCTCAATCCAGATTTGTTCGTCTTCACGCGATTTGGAGCATTTGGCCCGAAAGCGACTGATTCTGCTTTTAGCGTCTGAAATATGATAGGTCATATTAGAGCTTGTTTAGGACGTCCTAGAGGTGATAGATTATATTTTGGCTCGTTTGGGACGTCCAAAAAGCGATAGGTCATATTTGGTTCGTCTTTAACGTCCCAAAGTGCACTAGAGTGGCGACACTGACCCACCTGACGTCAGCCTTGGCATGGTTTCTAGGTCTTAACGGCCCCCCGGAGTCGGCTCCACCTCCACCTCCACCTCCACCTCCACCTCTACATCTACATCTACATCTACCTTCACCTCCATTAAGACCTCTGCCTCTACCTCCACTTCTGCCTCTACCTCCTCCAATTGGCATACCTCCCTACCTCGAAATTCTGACTCCTATACTGACACCTATATAGACTTTCAACTCGACACCCAAATCAAGCACCGAATCGACGCTTCTCCAGGCACCTCTCCAGGCACCGAATCGACACCTCTTCAGGCACCTCTCTAAGTGTCTCTTCAAGCACCGAATCGACACCTCTCCAGGCACGGAATCATGCACCTCTTCAGGCACCCAATCGACGCCTCTGCAGGCACCGAATCGACACCTCTCCAGGCACCGAATCGACACATCTCCAAGCATCAAATCGACGCCTCTCCAGGTACTAAATCAGGCACCGAATCAGGCACCGAATCTAGCTCCAAATCTGGCTACAAATCTGGCTCCAAATTTTTTATAACGGCTACAAGACTTCAAGACAAGACATTAGGTTTATTGCCACGAAGGTGTCACGACTGCTAAGATTCTTGCCATTTGTAATCGTTTTCATGGCTTTCACACACTTAGTAATCGGTTCGGCGGATATATATATACGCCTGTCCTCTCCTCGTCTCTTTCCTTTCTTCTCACGCTAACCTTCCTGTTTTCTGGCAGAGATACATTGTTTGTCTTTGCCTTCTACTAAGCTATTATAGGGCCAAGCATTAGCTTAATATATATCGCTTATGCATTATAGTTCCACCCCACGCCCTCGAACTCCATAGTCGCTCGAACTCATAATAGCAGTTCCTTACGCTCCATAGTCCCGAACCTTTGCTTCCTTTGCCCTTCGTCCCATAGATCATAGTCCACGTCTCAGCCACGAAATATTTACTCCAGATCTTCGAAATCCACTACTTCAGACGCCAGATCATCTATCTCCTCGCTCGAACTATAGAGAGCTTCCCGCTCTTCGCCAAGCAACGCCAAGACTCAGAACCCTAAAGTTACAGACTTAACACCAACCAAAGACAACACCTCGCTTAGCTCCTGTCCCGCTTTGGTCAAGAACTATGACCGACTATCACTACAGAAGACAAAGACACATGCAAGCGTGAAGGAAAAGGGTTTAGTTGGCTTCTTTGTCAGAAAGGTTCTACGGGTTTCAGTTCGGTTCTGGACATTACAGGATTAATGAGCCACTCGCCAGAACGCATCTCTTATGCTCTTCTATTAGATTCTATGGATGAGTAAGCGAAGGAAGTGCTGATATATATAGAGGCCTCGCCTCCTCCTGTATTAGTTCTTCCTTTCCTTTTCTTCACGCAACCTTCTTTCATTATCTAGCAATACTACTGTTTCGCATTCTATTTCCACCTAACTCCGAACTACTTGCACCCCGTGAATCCAAGGCCCCATATAGTCCTCGAATACTAAAGGTATCGAACCCGCCCCTCGGTTCGCACTGTGAACTACTCTAGCCCTGGTCACAGGTACCTTGGCCTCGCCTATCAACAACACCCCTTAAGACACTACGTAGCGCCTAGATCCATCCGCGATACTAAGGTTGCGTCTCCAACGCCAACCTACACGACTCCACCACACCATAGACCATAGACCACCATGTCGCAAACCAGACTCTACGACGAAGATACCCATGAAGCAACCCTAGCGGACATCAACAATTTCCTGACAACCTTCCCCAACTTCGGCAAGATCGCCAGGCCCCACACAGGCCCTCCACACCCTAATGATTCGGGCACAAAGAAGTCTGAATGGTATGAAGGCGAACTAAAAGAAACCATAAGCAGACGGAGAGGATGACGAAGCGATCTTCGGCGAAGACATGGTTCGACCAGACTCTGACCTTAAGAGGCCAGAGAGGAGCTAACCACTACCAAGACAGCTCACCAAGGCGCTAGGAGACCTCGCAGCAGCCCGATCCCCGCCTCCTCAAGAACCTGCAATTCCTCCAGAAATTTCACGCCAGAACTGGTTCTCACCGGTCGCAACCGTGCAAACACCCCCACACAACCTCACCAAATCCGAAAACTCCCAGACCCAGAGAAGTTCAAAGGCGGCAGGCGAGCCCTTCCTCTTCCAGCACCAACTCCGCCTCGTTTAGTCGGCAATGCGACCGCTTCCTGCACCTGCAAGACTAACTGATCTATGCCATCTCACGATTAGAAGGGCCAGCAGCGATCAATTCTCCCCACTCACCCACACTGGCGTCAACCTCCCATCCATGGAGAGGTTCTTGAAATTTTGGACACAGCATTTGGAGACCCAGACCGTGGGCACAGCCCGTCGCAACTTGGGAAGGATCCAACAAGGCAAGCGCCCTTCTCAGAATACTTCGCTGAGCTTCCAAAGATACGCAGCAGAGGCAGGCTTATAACGAAACATCGAGGCCCTGAACTGGGCCAATGAGAACTCAACCGCCATGGCCCATGAAGAAGAACCCCAGAACGGTCAAGAATTTGCCTGGGTGCTCCAACGCCTGACAGCAAACACAAAAGGCCAACGCCTGCTATGCGCCCTGCCACAACCTCCCGCTACCTCACATTTCGTTCCCTGCGGTACTTCAACCGAACCTTGCTCCTGCTGCCTCAGCCTCTGTACTGCCCCTGCGGCGTCATGGCCCTCCAGCGGGACACCCTCACAAAGACCAGGAGGTGTCGCACCCATGGACCTCTCGCAGGCCGCCGACACCCAGACCCTCGAACGAGATGCCTGCCGAGCCGAGGGCAAGCATTATTATGCTGAAGAGACACTTGAGAAAGGAATGCCCCTAAGCACCACCTCGAAATGCGCCTTCCGTAATGAGAGGAGATTGATTAGACTAGGAATACGGAGCAGGAAGACCAAGTGGAAGAAGAGACCTCCCATGGCGAGGCAAGAAAGATTTATCCCTGGCTTGAGTGGCTCAAATGTTTTACAAGCGATGATTTTTCTAAACTTTCTGTTTCTGCATTTTCAGTTTTAAAAGGATATGATGGGAATCAATTAGTCGAACGCTGCTCAATTTCTCAAAATAAAGATTCTTTATCCCATCATATGCCCTCATTGATACTGGAGCGTCCGTTACGGATTCATAGATAAATCCTTCAGAAGCCACCACAAATTAATTACTACCCCCTCAAAATACCCCGACAAATCGACGTTATCGACGGTAGACCCATAGAATCAGGAAAGGTCACAGACACCGCCACACTGAGCCTGATATCCATGGGCATCAAGAACAACTTCCCTTTTTGTAACCCAACTCGGCACTACCCTATCAGAATGGGAATACCATGGATGCGAAGACACCAAGTTACCATTCGACTAGGTACCAACGAAAGCTATGCTTCGACTCCATTTGCCTGAAACACTGCTGCCTCGAGAAAACCTGTTACAGTTAGAGGGATTCCATAGAACCCCCACCAAACCAATCACCCACATTTCAACTGTCAGCTTCAAAACATTAATCAAAGAAAACAACGCAGAGGAATTCATCTTTACTCCACCACTCTGAAGGCACTAGACGACATCCTAGCAACAACAAAGCAAGAACCCTCGACCTAGTACCACTCGATCACCAACAATTCCTACACCTACTCGACAAGAACAACGCGCCGGCACTTCCCTCAACGAACAAATTACGACCTCCTATCAACCTACAAGAAGGCGAAACAGCACCATTCGGCCCCATGTATGGGATGACTAGGAAGAACTTCAAGCCCCACGAGACTATCTGGCCGAATACTCGCTAAAGCGAAGGATCCGCCACAGCGCTCCCCAGCCGGTGCCCCAGACTTTTTTGTCAAAAAGGCCGACTGATCATTACGCCTGCGTGATTATCGGCGCTAAATAAGCGAATAATCAAAACAGACCCTTACCACTGACCCCAGAAACCTTCGCGGGTATGTCATCGCCAAGTATTTCACCAAACCAGACCTACGCTACGGATACCACCAACTCAGTGATCAAGGAGTGACGAGGGAAAACAGCCTTTCGGACAAGATATGGTCACTTTGAATATTTAGTCATGCCGCTTGATTAACCAACGCACCGGAGCCTTCCAACATTGGGTCAACGACATGCTAAGACCGCATTTCCAGACCACTTCGCAACAGCATACCCTGACGACATCCTAATTTACTCCAACACCTTGAAGAACATAAGGAACATGTCAACAAGGTGTTACAAATCCTGAGCGATAATCAGGTACACCTGCCGGAGAAGTGCGAATGGCAAGACGTCCACCTAAACAAAATACCTAGGATTCATCCTAACCCCTGAAGGCACCAAGATGGACGAGGAGAAAGTCTCACGATACGGAATTGGGGGACCCCTGCGCTGCTTAAAAGACGTACAGGAATTCTTAGTTTCGCAAATTTCTACAGACGCTTCATTCTAGTAGATTCAAGAGTGGTCTCCCCTGACAAAGATTAACAAAAAGAACGTTAGATGGGTATGGTCAGACAAGGCCAAGCAGCTGCCCAAAACTCAAGAAGGATTTACAACAGCACCTATACTACGGCACTGGGACCCGGACAGACCAGCGATAGTAGAAACAGACGTTTCGACTACGTATCGCGCCATCTTATCACAGCGAACGACGGGAATACTGCACCCCGTCACAGATTTCTCCAAGAAACACTCACCAGCCGAGTGTAATTATGAAATATACGATAAGGAACTACTGGCAATCATTCGGGCCTTTGAGGAATGGAGATACTTTTGAGTCGGCAAATACCCAATCAAGGTACTAACGGACCACCGCAACCTAGAATACTTCATGACGACCAAGATGCTCAACCGACGACAAGCACGTTGGTCAGAATTCTATCCCGATTTGATTTTGTAATCCAGTACCGACCAGGGAAACAAGGGGCAAGCCGGATGACTTACCAGAAGGTCAGCGACCTACCAAAGGAGGGATGAACGCTAAAGACATCAAAGTCAAACGATCTTGAAGAAGAAAAATTTGGATTTAAGTTTGTTTGTTAGCGGGTTCTTTATCAAATGAACCCGCTGAAGGAATGCCCACTGGGAATTAATGGCCAAAGCTACTAAATTGACAGCACGCCATCCAAGATCCTTGAGATGCTAAAAACGGGACGAAGCATAAAGTTTAATCTCCTCGCCGAATGCGCCGAAAACGATGGCGGTTATTTATACCGCCGGAAAGTATACGCCCCTAATACGAAGAACTCCAACTACAACTGCTTCGAGAACACCACGACAAACCATCGGCAGGACACCCTGGCAGAGCAAAAACCTCGAACTGCTCAGTCGCGAGTATTACTGGCCCAACACGCGGAGATACACAGATCGTTACGCCATGAATTGCCACGCCTGCCGAAGAAAGAAGCGAAATCGCTCACCCCAGGGAGTGCTCCGACCACTACAAGTCCCTAAGGCACCATGGACAGACATCTCAATGGACTTTGTCACAGGTCTACCAATAAGCAATGGGTATAACGCAATCCTCGCTTGTTGACCGCCTAACAAAAATGAGACACTTCATCCCCACCACAGAAGAAGTTAACGCTAGGATGCCGCCGGATGTACATAGAAACATCTGGAAGCTACATGGGCTACCCACAACAATAGTCTCGCATCATGCACACAGTTCACGTCAGACTTTTGGAAGGCATTATGCGAACGACTTGGAAATATCCCCACGCTACTCCACAGCCTTTCACCCTCAGACAGATGGTCAAACGGAGAGGATCAACGCCATAATTAACAATATCTCCGTAGCTATGTGACTACCAGCAGGATAACTGACAGATTACCTACCCTTGGCCGAAGTCGCGATAAATAATCACGTCTCCGAATCAACCAACATGTCACCGTTCCAAGCAAACTATGGACTAAACCCCAGAATGAATTTTGGCCTCCTACGGCATGGAGTCACCACCAACGAAGACCAAGCCAACACCCTAGCAAGAGATATGTCGCAAGTCTTTGATTTTCTGAAAGCAGAAATGTTCCGAGCTCAGAGAATTCAGGAGGAATCAGCCAATGCTCACAGGGTCCCGGCACCACGCTACATGACGGGAGACAAGGTATGGCTATCAACAAAGAATCTATTAACTAAGAGACCGTCGAAGAAGCTGGATTGGAAACAAATTGGCCCTACACCATATCACGAAAGTAGTCAGCCCATATGCCCATGTAGCTCCACCTCCCTACCTCAATGAAAGTCCACCCAGTCTTCCACGTCTCACTACTATCACCAGCAGCTGAGGACCTGGTGCCCGGCCAAAGTCAACCACCTCCACCCCCAGTCGAGATCGAAGGAGAGCAGGAACGGGAAGTAGACGCAGTCTTGACTCCGCCGATACATGGGAAACTGGAATACTTGAGACGATACATCCCAGACGATTTAAACCATCCTGGCAGCCACCAGAAGACCTAGAACACTTCCTAACTCAGAAAGGACTTCCACGATCGATACCCACGAAAGCCTGCCTATATGGAGCTAGGGCCTCAGAGGACCTAAGATATATCACTACAGTAGCACAAAGGCACATGCAAGCGTGAAGGAAAAGGGTTTAGTTGGGTTTCCTTGTCAGAAAGGTTCTACGGGTTTCAGTTCGGTTCTGGGATTACAGGGATTAATGAGTCACTCGCCAGTAACGATCTCTTATGTTCTTCTATTAGATTCTATGGATGAGTAAGCGAAGGAAGTGCTGGGATATATATAGAGGCCTCGCCTCTCCTGTATTAGTTCTTCCTTTCCTTTTCTTCACGCAACCTTCTTTGTCATCTAGCAATACTACTGTTTCGCATCTGCATTTCCACGAACTCCGAACTACTTGCACCCCGGTGAACCCGCGGGGCCCCATAGTCCTCGAATACTAAAGGTATCGAACCCGTCCCTCGGTTCGTACCCGTGAACTACTCTAGCCTCGGTCGTGTACCTTGGCTCCTCGCCTATCAACAACACCCCTTAAGACACTACGTAAGGCCTTAGATCCATCCGTGATACCGACCCAGTCCCCTTCGCGCGGCTTAAGCGCCTCTCAGAATTCCTGGCCACCTACGGCCCCCTCCCGGCTGACGAAGATGTCGGTCACGAAATCAGCGAGGCTCACAGCCTCATCACTGAATGCTTGGAGGTCCTAACCTCCCTCCCCGACCCAGACGAAGTCCCCAGTCCCCCGGCACCTACAGTGTGTAACCCTGAGGAGGTCATTGAAGACCTCAACTCCCAACTCGAAGCCGCCATGGCTGAGAACCAAGACCTCTGGCAAAGAATGTCGGAGGCAAACGAAGAGACTACCCGGGTCATCGAGGACCTGGACCAACAGATCGAGGCCCTCGAGGAGGACCTCACCCAAGCACAATTTTCCCTGGCTCTACATCGAGAGCAACTCGCGTTCTCTGATGAGGACCTCCATCAAGCCGAGCTGGAAATCCAGCAGGTCATGGCAAAGGGCAATGTCCATATTGCTGACCTCACCAGCCGTCTCAACTCTGTCCCCCGCTCTGCCCCTGTCGCTGCCCTGTCTCCCCGTACTTCCACTGCCCCGAACAAACCCCGCTACCTTGCCCCCCGTTCCCATGACCACCGCACCAAAGACAACTGGAGGAAACCAGTTGAACCAAGTCCCCAGACTCCCGAGCCGGCTTTAAAAGCCATGCCCCTTTGGTAAACACTGGCAAACCAAAGGGGCTAGCGCCAGCCACACCAAGTCTCACCGTCTTCGCTGTCTCCGTGTCTGAGGACAAGATGTCCGAAGACCAATTGGTTACCACCTGCTCTGTCTCCCAGAACCAGGCTCCCTTCGTGCTAGCCTGGGCCCTCATTGACACGGGGGCATCGGGTTATGTATTTATCGACCAAGACTTCTGCGCCCGGCATAACATCACCACGGTTCCCCTGAAGAAGCAGCGCCTGCTTGAAGTCATTGATGGCAGGTTGGTATCTTCAGGAAGCATCACGCACATAGCCAAGCTCTTCCTGGATGCGCCACCATGATGTCGCCCTCCGGCCCAAGAGAAATCATGTGGTCTTTGACTCCGTGCACTGCCTCCGTCACTGCCTCCCCTCCCTGAACCCAGTCACTGCACAAGGAATCTCAATCACCCCGCCAGACAGCCCGATTATCCACATCGCGGCTATCGGGGCGGTCCCCTTCAAGAGATTGACCCGCTACCATGGCTCCCGGTTGTTCTGTGCATCCCTCCAGGCTATAGACGATGTGTTGGATAAGACAAAGGCCCTCGACCCAAGTGCCATAGTCCCCGCTGACCTCCACCGGTTCCTGCCCATGTTCTCCGAGTCAAATGCTTCTGTCTTTGGCCCCCACCGTCCCGATGATCTTGATATCAAGCTCCAGGATGGCAAGGAACCCCCCTTTGGCCCCTGTATAATATGACCTCAGGCGAACTACAGGCACTTCATGAGTACATTTCGGAGCACCTGACCAAGAGTTTTATTCGTCACTCCAAGTCCCCCGCCAGCGTCGCAGTCCTATTCGTCAAGAAATCCGATGGCTCCCTATGTCTCTGTGTCGACTATCGCAAGTTGAACGAGATCACGGTCAAGGATAGCCACCCACTCCCCCTGTTCCCCGAAACCCTGAACCAGGTAGGTAAGGCTAAGTATTATGCGAAGCTGGACCTAAGATGGAGTTACCACCAGATCAGAGTCAAGGAAGGTGACGAATGGAAAACAGCCTTCCGAACCCGCCTGGGACACTATGAATACCAGGTCATGCCCTTCGGTCTCACCAATGCCCCCGCCACATTTCAGAGATGGATCAACAACATCCTTCGGCCCTACCTTTATGATTTTGCCACAGCATACCTCGATGACATCCTCATCTACTCCGATAGCATGCAGCAGCATAAAGAACATGTCCAAAAGGTCCTAAGAATCCTGCAAGAGAATGGCGTTCACTTGAAACCTGAAAAGTGTGAATTCTACGTCCAGGAAACCAAGTATCTTGCAATGCTCCTAGGCCCGGAAGGCATCAACATGGATTCCAAGAAGGTTCAGGTCATCCAGGAATGGGAAACTCTTCAGGATGTCAAGGATATTCAGACCTTCCTGGGCTTTGCGAACTTTTACCGTCGTTTCATACGAGGTTACTCCAAGGTTGTCTCCCCTCTCACGGCATTAACCAAGAAGGGCGTACAGTGGAAATGGTCCCCCCAGGAAAATCAGGCTTTTGAAAACCTCAAGACAGCCTTCACCTCAGCCCACATCCTCAGGCACTTTGACCCCGATAGGGAAATCATAGTTGAAACCGATGCCTCCGATTATGTCTCTACCGCTGTCTTGTCCCAACGGGATGACGATCGAATCCTGCACCCCGTCGCATTCTTCTCAAAGAAACATACTCCAGCCGAATGCAACTATGAGATCTACGACAAGGAATTGTTGGCGGTCATTCGAGCCTTTGAAGAATGGCGCCACTGCCTGGAGTCAGCATAGTTCCCGATCAAAGTCCTATCCGATCACCGTAACCTAGAGTACTTTATGTCTAAGAAAATCCTGAATCGACGACAAGTCCGCTGGTCCGAATTTTTATCCCGGTTCGACTATAGGATTGTCTTCAGACCTATCACGGCGTAGCACGAAGGCACATGCAAGCGTGAAGGAAAAGGGTTTAGTTGGGTTTCCTTTTGTCAGAAAGGTTCTATGGGTTTCCGTTCGGTTCTGGGATTACAGGGATTAATGAGTCACTCGCTTTGTAACGCATCTCTTATGTTCTTCTATTAGATTCTATGGATGAGTAAGTTTAAGGAAGTGCTGGGATATATATAGACGCCTCGCCTCCCTCCTGTATTAGTTCTCTTCCTTTCCTTTTCTCTTCACGCAACCTTCTTTGTCATTTAGCAATACTACTGTTTCGGTACTCCGGTACTTCTACGAACTCCGAACTACTTGCACCCCGGTGAACCCGCGGGGCCCCCTAGTCCTCGAATACTGAAGGTATCGAACCCATCCCTCGGTTCGTACCCGTGAACTACTCTAACCTCAGTCGTGTACCTTGGCTCCTCGCCTCGAGAACACCCCGTCAGACACTACGTAAGGCCTTAGATCCATCCGTGATACTAAGGTTGCGTCTCCAACGCCAACCTACACGACTCCACGATACCATAGGACCATAGACCACCATGTCGCAAACCAGACTCATGGACGAAGATACCCATGAAGCAACCCTAGCAGACATCAACAATTTCCTGACAACCTTCCCTAACTTCGGCGAAGTATCGTCAGGCCCCACACAGGCCCTCCACACCCTAATGATTCGGGCACAAAGAAGTCTGGAATGGTATGAAGGCGAACTAAAAGAAACCATAGCAGACGGGGAGGATGCACCAAGGATCTTCGAGGAAGACATGGCCCGACTAGACTCTGACCTGGAAGAGGCCAGAGAGGAGCTGACCACTACCAAGACAGCTCTCACCAGGGCGCTAGAAGATCTCGCAGCAGCCCGGATCGCGGCTCCTCAGGAACCTGCAATCCCCCTCCAGAAATTCCCCGCCGCCAGAACCGGTTCTCACCGTCGCGAACTGCAAACACCCCCCATACAACCTCAGCCAAATCCAAAACTTCCAGACCCAGAGAAGTTCAAAGGCGGCAGGCGAGCCCTTCCTCTTCCAGCACCAACCTGTCTCAGTTTAGTCGGCAATGCGGACCGCTTCCCAGACCTGCAAGACCAACTGATCTATGCTATCTCACGATTAGAAGGGCCAGCGGCGGATCAATTCCTCCCCACCTCACCCAAACTCGCGTCAACCTCCCATCCATGGAGAGGTTCTTTGAAATTTTGGACACAGCATTTGGAGACCCAGACCGCAGGCACAGCCCGTCGCAACTTGGGGAGAATCCAACAAGGCAAGCGTCCTTCTCAGAATACTTCGCTGAGTTCCAAAGATACGCAGCAGAGGCAGGCTATAACGGTTTTAAACATCGAGGCCCTGAAATCAGCCAATGAGGAACTCAACCGCCATGGCCCATGAAGTAACCCCAGAACGGTCAAGAATTTGCCCGGTGCTCCAACGCCTGGACAGCAAAACACAAAAGGTCCAATGCCCGATACCGCGCCTGCCACAACCTCCTGCTTACTTCACATTCGTCCTCGCACCCCCTAATCGAACCTTTGCTTCCTGCTGCCCCAAGACTGCACTTCTCGGCGCCCCTCCAGCGGGACACCCTCACAAAGACCAGGAGGTGTCGCACCCATGGACCTCTCTGCAGGCCGCCGACACCCAGACCTTCGCTGAACGAGATGCCTGCCGAGCCGAGGCCGGTGTTATTATGCTGGAGGGACATTTGGTAAAGGAATGCCCCTAAGCACCACCTCGGAATGCCGCTCCCAGGATGAGAGGAGCATTGATTAGAACTAGGAATACGGAGCAGGAAGACTGGCGTGGAAGAAGAGACCTCGCGATGAGGCAAGAAGATTTATCCCTGGCTTGAGTGGCTCAGCCCGGATGTTTTAAGGATTTTTCTAAACTTTCTGTTTCTGCATTTTCAGTTTTGGAGAAGGATATGGATGGGAATCAATTAGTCGTAACGTGTTCAATTTCTCAAAATAAAGATTCTTTTATCCCATCATATGCCCTCATTGATACTGGAGCGTCCGGTTACAGATTCATAGATAAATCCTTCGTAAGTTCACCACAAATTAATTACTACCCTCAAAATACCCTCGACAAATCGACGTGATCGATGGTAGGCCCATAGAATCAGGAAAGGTCACAGACACCGTCACACTAAGCCTGGATATCCATGGGCACCAAGAACAACTCCCCTTTTTGTAACCCAACTCGGGCACTACCCTATCGTAATGGGAATACCATGGATGCGAAGACACCAAGTTACCATTCGACCAGGCACCAACGAGCTATGCTTCGACTCCATTTGCCTAAAACACTGCTGCCTCGAGAAAAACCTGTTACAGTTAGAGGATTCCATAGAACCCCCACCAAACCAATCACCCACATTTCAACTGTCAGCTTCAAAACATTAATCAAAGAAAACAACGCAGGAATTCATCTCTACTCCACCACTCTGAAGGCACTAGCCGACATCCTAGCAACAACAAAGGGCAACCCCTCGACCTAGTACCACTTGATCACCAACAATTCCTACACCTACTAGACAAGAACAATGCGTCGGCACTTCCCTCACCGAACAAACCACGACCTCCCTATCAACCTACAAGAAGGCGAAACAGCACCATTCGGCCCCATGTATGGGATGACTAGGGAAGAACTTCAAGCCCTACGAGACTATCTGGCCGAATACTCGCTAAAGGAAGGATCCGCCACAGCGTTCCCAGCCGGTGCATTTTGTCAAAAAGGCCGATTGATCATTACGCCTGTGGATTATCGAAGGCTAAATAGCGAATAATCAAAACAGACACCCTTACCACTGACCCCAGAAACCTTCGCGGTATGTCATCGGCCAAGTATTTCACCAAACTAGACCCACGCTGATGGATATCACCAACTCAGGATCAAAGAGTGACGAGTGAAAACAGTTTCGGACACGATATGGTCACTTTGAATATTTAGTCACGCCGCTTGATTAACCAACGCACCGAGCCTTCCAACATTGGGTCAACGATATGCTAAGACCTTACCAGACCACTTCGCAACAGCATACCTGGACGACATCCTAATTTACTCCAACACCTTGAAGAACATAAGGAGCATATCAACAAGGTGTTACAAATCCTGAGCGACAATGCGGTACACCTCAAGCCGGAGAAGTGCGAATGGCACGTCCATTTAAACAAAATACCTAGGATTTATCCTAACCCCTGAAGGCACCAAGATGGACGAGGAGAAAGTCTCTACGATACGGAATTGGGGTGACCCCAGGTTGCTTAAAAGACGACAGGAATTCTTAGGCTTCGCAAATTTCTACAGACGCTTCATTCTAGGGTATTCAAGAGTGGTCTCCCCGACAGCATTAACAAAAAGAACGTTAGATGGGTATGGTCAGACAAGGCCGAAGCAGCGTTCCAAAACTTAAGAAGGCATTTACAACAGCACCCATACTACGGCACTGGGACCCTGGACAGACCAGCGATAGTAGAAACAGACGCTTCGACTACGATCGCGCCATCTTATCACAAATGAACGACGGCGAATACTCGCACCCCGTCACAGATTTCTCCAAGAAACACTCGCCAGCCGAGTGTAATTATGAAATATACGATAAAGAACTACTGGCAATCATTCGGGCCTTTGAGGAATGGAGATACTTTGAGTCGGCATAATACCCAATCAAGGTACTAACGGACCACCGCAACCTAGAATACTTCATGACGACCAAGATGCTCAACCGACGACAAGCACGCTGGTCAGAATTCCTATCCCGATTTGATTTTGTAATCCAGTACCGACCGAAACAGGGGGCAAGCCGGATGACTTACCAGAAGGTCAAAGGTGACCTACCAAAGGAGTGGATGAACGCCTAAGACATCAAAGTCAAACGATCTTGAAGAAGAAAAATTTGGATTTTAAGATAAGTTTGTTAGCGGGTTCTTTATCAAATGAACCCGCTGAAGGAATGCCCACTGTGAAGGAATTAATGGCCAAAGCTTACCAAATTGATAGCACGCCATCCAAGATCCTTGAGATGCTAAAAAACGGGACTAAGCAGACAAAACTAATCTCCCTCGCCGAATGCGCTGAAAACGATGAAGGGTTACTTTATACCGCCGAAAGTATACGCCCCTCGAATATGAAGAACTCCAACTACAACTGCTTCGGTAACACCACGACAAACCATCGGCAGGACACCCTGGAGAGCAAAACCTCGAACTGCTCAGTCGCGAGTATTACTGGCCCAACATGCGGAGATACACAGATCGTTACGCCATGAATTGCCACGTCTGCGAAGAAGGCAAATCGAAGTTTCACCCCAGGAGTGCTTCCGACCACTACAAGTCCCCAAGGCACCAGGGACAGACATCTCAATGGACGTTGTCACAGGGCTACCAATAAGCAATGGGTATAATGCAATCCTCGTCGTTGTTGACCGCCTAACAAAATGAGACACTTCATCCCCACCACAGAAGATAGCTAACGCCAGGATGTCGCCGGATGTACATAGAAAACATCTGGAAGCTACATGGGCTACCCACAACAATAGTCTCAGCATCCGGCACACAGTTCACGCCAGACTTTTGGAAGGCATTATGCGAACGACTGGAAATATCCCCACGCTTACTCCACAGCCTTCCACCCGCAGACAGATGGCCAAACGGAGAGGATCAACGCCATAATGGAATTCTGTAGGCTATATGCGACTACCAGCAGGATAACTGACAGATTACGCATGGAGTCACCACCAACGCACCAAGCCAACACCCTAGCAAGAGATATGTCGCAAGTCTTCGACTTTTTGAAAGCAGAAATGTTTCGAGCTCAGAGAATTCAGGAGGAATCTGCCAATGCCCACAGGGTCCCGGCACCACGCTACATGACTGGAGACAAGGTATGGCTATCAACAAAGAATCTATTAACTAAGAGACCGTCGAAGAAGTTGGATTGGAAACAAATTGGCCCCTATACCATATCGCGAGTAGTCAGCCCATATGCCTATGAGCTCCACCTCCCTACCTCAATGAAAGTCCACCCAGTCTTCCACGTCTCACTACTATCACCAGCAGCTGAGGACTCGGTACCCGGCCAAAGTCAACCACCTCCACCCCCAGTTGAGATCGAAGGAGAGCAGGAATGGGAAGTAGACGCTGTCTTGGACTTCACCGACGCCGTGGGAAACTGGAATACTTGAGACGATACACCGGATGACGAACCATCCTGGCAGCCACCAGAAGACCTAGAACACTCGAACTCGTAAAGGACTTCCACGATCGATACCCACGAAAGCCCAAGCCTATCGTGAGCTAGGCCTCAGAGGGGACCTAAGATATATCACGCGTAGCACGAAGGCACATGCAAGCGTGAAGGAAAAGGGTTTAGTTGGGTTTCCTTTTGTCAGAAAAGTTCTATGGGTTTCCGCTCGGTTCTGGAATTACAGGGATTAATGAGTCATTCGCTTTGTAACGCATCTCTTATGTTCTTCTATCTGATTCTATGGATGAGTAAGCGATGGAAGTGCTGGGATATATATAGAGGCCTCGCCTCCCTCCTGTATTAATTCTCTTCCTTTCCTTTTCTTCACGCAACCTTCTTTGTCATTATTTAGCAATACTACTGTTTCGCATCTGCATTTCCACGAACTCCGAACTACTTGCACCGTGAACCCCATAGTCCTCGAATACTAAAGGTATCGAACCCATCCCTCGGTTCGTACCCGTGAACTACTCTAGCCTCGGTCGTGTACCTTGGCTCCTCGCCTCTTAGAACACCTCGTAAGACACTACGTAAGGCCTTAGATCCATCCGTGATAAGACCCGGCAAACAAGGCGGGAAACCCGATGCATTGATTCGAAGATCCGGAGATATCCCTAAGGAGGGGGATGAACTACTACTGTACCAGGCTCAGGTGGTCCTGAAGCGTGAGAATGTGCAATCAAAGGATAAGTTAAGTTTGTTGACGGGTTCTTTCGCAAATGAACTCGCTAAAGGAATGTCCAAATTGATAGGGTTATTCAAGAAGACTGACAAGGCAGACAGTTTCCCCTCTGAGGTCCTGACGATGCTTGGTAACGGTACTAAGCACTCGAAGAAATCACCTTGGTTGAGTGTGCACGCAGCACCCAAGGACTACTCCTGTATCGAAACACCATCTACATCCCCAACCACCCCGAACTCCAGCTGTTCCTCCTACAGGAATATCACGACAAACCCTCGGTAGGTTAGTCAGGAAGAGTCAAGACCTTGGAACTCCTCAGCTGTACATACTACTGGCCAAAGATGAGGGAGTACGTGGACCAATACATTCTGAACTGCAACACCTACTCCCAGTACAAGGCCTCACGCAATTCCCTGCAAGGTGTCCTACGACCCCTCCCCATTCCAAAAGATCCTTGGTCCGATGTGTCAATGGATTTTGTCACTGGCCTTCCAGAAAGCAATGGGTATAACGCGATCCTGGTTGTAGTAGATAGACTAACCAAGATGCGGCACTTTATCCCGACCACCGAAGAAGACTCGGCCCGTAATATGGCAACTATGTACCTCGATAACGTCTGGAAACTTCACGGACTACCCGAAACCATAATCTCTGATCGTGGCACTCAGTTTACAACAGAGTTTTGTATCACAGATGGAGCTAAGGCCTTCCGTTGTATCTTACGGAGTGTTCTGGGAGGCGAGGAGCCAAGGTACACGACCGAGGCCAGCGTTGTTCACGTATACGAACCGAAGAATAGGTTCAATACCTTTAGTATTCGGGGACTGTGGGGACCCCTCGAGTTCACAGGGGTGCAAGTAGTTCGAAGTTCGTAGAGGTACTTGAGTACCGAAACAATAGTATTTCCTAATGACAAAGAAGGTTGTGTGAAGAGAAAAGGAAAGGAAGAGAAACTAGTACAGGTGGGAGGCGAGGCCGCTATATATATCCCAGCACTTCCTTCGCTTACTCATCCATAGAATCAGATAGAAGAATATGAGAGATGCGTTACAAAGCGAGTGACTCATTAATCCCTGTAACCCCAGAACCGAACGGAAACCCCTAGAACTTTCACTGACAAATGGAAACCCAACTAAACCCTTTTCCTTCACGCTTGCATTGTGTCTTCGTGCTACGCCGTGATATTTTGGAAGTCATTATGCGGACGCCTTGAAATTGCCCCCCGGTTTTCCACAACCTTCCACCCACAGACGGATGGCCAAACGGAAAGAATCAATGCCATCATGTAACAATACCTCCGTGCCTACGTCTCGTACCAGCAGGCTGACTGGACCAAGTTCTTACCAATGGTAGAGTTCGCCACAAACAGCCATGTCTCCGAAACAACCAAGTTGTCGCCCTTCCAGACTAATTACGGATGACACCCACGCATGACCTTCGGCCCCCTGACTCATGGCAAAACCAAGAATGAGGACCAAGCAAACGGGATGGCCCGAGATATGGCCAAGGTCTATGAGTTCCTACGCAACGAGATGTTCCGGTCCCAAAACATCCAAGAAGACGCGGCGAATGCAAACCGCACCCCAGCCCCCTGCTACGCAGTTGATAACAAGGTATGGTTGTCAACAAAGAACATTGAGACCAAGCGACCATTCAAGAAACTATCACGGCGTAGTACGAGGACACATGCAAGCGTGAAGGAAAAGGGTTGAGCTGGGTTTCCATTTGTCAGTAAAGGTTCTATGGGTTTCCGTTCGGTTCTTGGACTACAGGGATTAAGGAGTCACTCGCTTTGTAACGCATCTCTTATGTCCTTCTATCAGATTCTATGGATGAGTAAGCGGAGGAAGTGCTGGGATATATATAGAGGCCTCGCCTCCTACCTGTATTAGTTTCTCTTCCTTTCCTTTTCTCTTCACGCAACCTTCTTTGTCATTTAGCAAATACCACTGTTTCGGTACTTCGGTACTTCCACGAACTTCGAACTACTTGCACCCCGGTGGACCCGTGGGGTCCCCATAGTCTCCAAATACTAAAGGTATTAAACCCATCCTTCGGTCCGTACCCACGAACGACCCTGTCCTCGGTCGTGTACCTTGGCTTCTCGCCTCCCAGAACACTCCATAAGATACAACGTAAGGCCTTAGATCCATCCGTGATAGAAACTGGGTTGGAAGCGTATCGGCTCCTACAGAATCAAGCGACGGGTTAGTCCCTACGCTTATGAGCTGGAGCTCCCCGCCACGATGAAGGTACATCCCGTCTTCCATGTTTTTCTGCTATCTCTTACCTCAGAAAACCCCGTCCCCGGTCAGAAGCAACCCCCTCCTCCCCCGGTCGAAGTCGGAGGTGAACAGGAGTGGGAGGTCGATGCAATCCTGGACTCGCGGAAGCTACGAGGAGAGCTACAATACTTGGTTCGGTACACAGGCTACGACGACTCCTCCTGGCAGCCTCCAGCAGATCTCGAACATGCTCTTGAATTGGTCAGGGACTTCCACGACCGTTACCCACGCAAGCCTAAACCTAGCAGGAGTTAGGCCTTGAGGAGGACCTAATCTATAACGGCGTGCCAAGACTCCATGTTACGTTACTTGGTTTACCGCGGCACGAGAAGGTGTCAGTGATTCAGTTAAGTATTCTTGGGTTTTCATTTGTAATCAAGCTTCCTTTGGGCTCTATGGGCTTCCATCACGCAGGTTAGTAATCGGTTCTCGGCGATGGATATATATATATGCCTGTTCTCTCTTTCTCTCTCTCTCCTTTCTTCTCTACGCAACCTTCCTGTTCTTTAGGGTGTTATATTGTTTGTCTTTAGTTCTCTACGGTTATTATAGTTGTATTACTAGGTTGGAATATATATCGTTCGCATTACTATAGTTCTTTTCTCCGTCCCTCGAACTCATAGTCGTTCGGAACTCATACTAGTAGTTCCTTACGTTCCATAGACTCCGAACCTCGGTTGTGCTCCTTGGTTCCCTTCGTCCACAGATCATAGTCCATAACTGTTGAGCAAGTGCTCTACTGGTATCTTCGAGTCCACTACTTCGTACACAAGATCATCCACCTCCTAGTTCCCGAACTATAGAGAGCTTCTCCGCTCTTCGCCAAGCAACGCCAAGACCTCCGTAACAGGTCAATTACATGGACGGTTATTGCCAGCCTGTTTGGTATTCCTAAGACACACCAAGACTCTGCTTCAGCCTGCAGGTTGTTGCTGAAGGTGCTGTTGCCGGGAGTGTTGGGGTTAATTCCATTATCTTCCTCTTTATCCAAGTCCTCCAAAGCTCCGCCATGATGTCTACCTGTCCTGTACTTCTTTAATGATAGATCGATCATGAGGTAGAGGAGGGCTGCTTGGATCTTTATAGAGTCCTGTGAAGCCTTTGCTAACTGCGACTTCTTCAACGTGTTGAGGACCTTGTGATCTATGTAAAGTTCTAACGAACGACGTCGTGACTAGGTAAAGGAGCTAGCCAGCGTACGCTTCTTGAAAGTTCAAAGACACTAGATGGGCTTGATACCACCGACGATTTGAACTACTAGGAACTGGAGGGTCGGGCTGACTACCGACGAAAGTAAAAATAAATACCAAATATATTCAAACTAGAACTTAACTAACAAAAAGAAGACATTGCGTGAAGAGGAAAGGAAAGGAAGAAAGAGAAGACACCATCGACTATATATACAAAAGGCTATTCACTCAACCGAACCCTGAAGAAACCCATAGAAACCCCACTGATTTAACATCACACCATTCCGAATAGAAAATTATAGGGAAGAGAGAAAATATACAAGGAAGAAACCGTGCCGCAACAACATCTTACACAAGCGAGAACTGAATAGGAAATCCTAACACCCATAACTCATACAACCCTGCTTCGCAGTTGTTTTCTTGGTAATGGTATAGGCCTAGACCTGACCTGCCAGCGACGGTCCGTGATAAAAGTCCACACAGACTGCTGAACAATTCTTCGCCCGAGGTGGCCTTATTAATCCACCCTATTTTTACCATCTCGTTTCTGACTGCGTTACGAAGAGCACTATAGATGAGGTCTTTTCTGGTTAGCTGTAGGGTTCTCCAGCACTTCTGGATTGTCATGTACTTGTACGAGGCAGCTGGTCTCCCACGTCATGACATATCTGTTTCAGGAGTCTTCTTCTAAGTTTGTGGAGCCTTCTTCTAAGTTTGTGGAGCCTTGCTGGTGGTTTGCAGAATGCTGAAAGGTAGGCATTAATTGGTTGGCAGAAGTCTTTGATCTGGTTAATTGTTTCCGGCGTCTTCTCGGACTTCTCGGAGGCTTCTTGGGTATCTCTGATTGCTACTGGAGCCCTATCGGAGGCTCAAGTATTGTTAATTCCCTATAGAGTGCTGGATCATATACAGAGGCTGAAGGATGAAATTTGCAGAGATGTTTGTGTATTCTGGACCTATTTCAAGGCTTGATGAGGTTTTCCAAATATTGTTGTAAGTGTTTAGCTAGAACTGTAACTGTGTTATGTCAATGGCTTGAATATAGAGCTTTAGAGTGAATACTGCACCATCTTGTTTATTGTATGGTAATTCAAGATGGAAGCCTTGAAAGACTTCGGGAGATTTGCAGATAGCTAGAAACTGATAGGTTTGAAAACATGAGAATAGGTAAGGGCAGTGCCTATGTCATATTCTGTTTAGCCAATGTAGTATATTTGAATATTGAATAGGAAAGCCCTTCAGAAGCCTTCTGATCGGCTCAACGAGCCTCCAGAATGGATGACTTGCCAAAATAAACGTAACCAACCTAAAGAAATAATCTGGTCAAACAAATCCAAAAATAAAACCCTATTTGCAAAGAAAAGACCTCAACATAATAAATAAAAGAAAAGAATAAAAAAGAAAAAAGGCCACTCAAGCCTTCTAAACTGCCGAAAGTGCTCAGAATATAACGAATTCAAAAAAAGAAAAAAAAGAAATGGTCGCCGTTGGTTTATTTCTCTACACCTACAGGTGGTTTCTTTCGGTCAGATCATAATATCGGGAAAGCCTTCTATAATGGAAGGGGGGGTGTTCAGACCTGTTTTTATTAAGCTTCCTGCTTAACATTTTATTAAACCTCCTACCTAATATATCTTGTCAACTTTAGGTGCTTTCACCTATCTGGTGGAGGCTTTTGTAGCCTTTGATCAGGCCCTTTTACATTTGCTGAAGGCCTGTGAAGCATAGCAGAAATTCTCAATGGTTTCGCCTCAGAAGTCTTGAGCCAACCTTCCAGCTCGTCAGCGTCCCCGATTGAGAGATATTCCGGGTTCGGATTATAAGCATTTTGCCTCCGAGAGGCTGAATTGGCCAACACCCTGTAGAAGGCTCGAACAGCGCATACGGATTCCCCTGGGGCCGCCGGTTGGATTCGTTTCAGCACAAAGGCTTGTAATTCGTACATAGATAGTATTTGGAGAGTACCGTCAAATGGCATAAGTGATGCGAGGCTGTACCAGTCGTAGTGACAGTATGTATTGCTGAGAACGTCTCCAGCCTTTTCTGGGTCAATAATATGTATGATTATTCCTGGCCTGCAGTGCATCTCTAAGAAATTCGAATAGGTGGATATGGTTTCGGCCTCTTCGATCCTTTCCTCTTGGCCCTTGACGCTGTCACTGTCGTTGTCGTTGCCGTTGTCGTTGTCGTCGTTGTCGTCTTTGTTGTCGTGGTTGTTGTTGTCGTCATCATTGTCTTCGTCATTGCTGTTGCTGTTGCCATTGTCGTTGTCTACCTCCAAAACCCCATCATTTCGTTTACTCCTCTTAGACCTCTTCTGGTATCACGGCGTAGTACGAAGACACATGCAAGCATGAAGGAAAAGAGTTTAGTTGGGTTTCCATTTGTCAGTAAAAGTTCTATGGGTTTCCGTTCGGTTCTGGGGTTACAGGGATTAATGAGTCACTCGCTTTGTAACGCATCTCTTATGTTCTTCTATCTGATTCTATGGATGAGTAAGCGAAGGAAGCGCTGGGATATATATAGAGGCCTCGCCTCCCACCTGTATTACTTTCTCTTCCTTTCCTTTTCTCTTCACGCAACTATAACGGCGTGCCAAGACTTCGCGTTACGTTACTAGGTTTACCGCTGCACGGGAAGGTGTCAGCGACTCGGTTAAACATTCTCGGGCTTTCATTTGTAATCAGGTTTCCTTTGGGTTCTATGGGTTTCTGTCACACGGGTTAGTAATCGGTTCTCGGCGATGGATATATATATGGACCTGTCCTCTCCTTGTCTCTCTTTCCTTTCTTCTCTACGAACCTTCCCGTTTCTCCGTGCTATATTGTTTGTCTTGGGCTTCACTTGCTATTATAGTTACATTGGGCTTCTAATATATATCGCTCGCTAAGCATTATAGTTCCTTCACGCCCATCGAATCCCATAATGTCGGAACTCATACTAGTAGCCTCACGCTCCATAGTCCCTAACCCTGCTATGCGCCTTTTCCCTTCGTCCATAGATCATAAATTACGACCGCAGAAATGAGCTTTACCCAGATCTTCGAAGCCACTACTTCAGACGCGAGATCATCTATCTCCTCGCCCCTAACTATAGAGAAATTTCCGCTTTTCGCCAAGTAACGCCAAGACCAGAACACTAAGGTTGCTCTCAACACCAACCAAAGACAACACCTCGCTTAGCTCCTGCCTCGCTTTGCCGCAACCATGACCGACCTAGTTCCTTTCAAGGCCGCTAAGCGTTCTCAGAATTCCTGGCCACCCACGGCCCTCCCTACTGATTTAAGATGCCGGTCACGAATTACCGAGGCCACAGCCTCATCACTGAATGCCGGAGGTCCTAACCTCCTCCCCGACCCAGATGAAGCCCCTAGTCCCCGGCACCTACAGAACCATGAGGAGGTCATTGAAGACCTCAACTCCTAACTCGAAGCCGCCATGGCTGAGAACCAAGACCTCCTAAGAAAGAACGCTGGAGGCAAACGACGAGACTACCCGGCCATCGAGACCTGACCAACAGATCGAGGCCCTCGAGGAGGACCTCACCCAAGACAATTCTCCCTGGCTTACATCGAGAGCAATTAGCGTTTCTCGATGAGACCTCCACTGCTCGATTTGAAATCCAGCAGGTCATCACAGCAAGAATGCCCATATTGCTGACCTCACCAGCCGCCTCAACTCTACCCCCGCTCTGCCCCTGCCACGCCCTGCCTCCCCTGCACCGCTGCCCAGTCCAAGCCCCGCCACTCTGCCCCCATTCCGACGACCATCAAGACCAAGCGACAACTGAGGAAACCAGTTGAACCAAGTCCTCAGACTCGAGCCGGTTTTAGTGCCATGCCTTTGAGAACACTGGCAAACCAAAGGCTTAGCGCCACCCACACCAAGTCTCACCGCTCCGCTGCCTCCGTCTGGCGACAAGATGTCCAAGACCAATTGGTTACCACCTGCTCTGTCTCCCAGAACTGGCCTCCTTCGGCCAACCCAGCCTCATCGATACGGGGCATCAGGTTATGATTCATTGACCAAGACTTCTGCACCCGGCACAACATCACAATGGTTCCTGAAGAAGCAACGCCTGCTTGAAGTCATTGACGGTAGGTTGGTATCTTCAGGAAGCATCACGCGACATCGCCAAGCTCAGCCTGACATCCACGGACATCGCGAGGAAGCACCCTTCTTGTTACAAAGCGACACTATCCGATCAAGCATGAATCCTGACGCGCCATCATGATGTCACCCTCCGCCCAAAAGAAATCATGTGGTCTTTGACTCAGACACTGCCTCCGCCACTGCCTCCTCCCTGAACCCGGTCACTGCCCAAGGAATCTCGATCACCCCGCCAGACAGCCCGATTATCCATATCGCGGCTATCGTGGCCCTTCAAGAGATTGACCCGCTACCGTGGTTCCCTGGTTGTTCTGTGCGTCCTCCAGGCTATAGACGATGTGTTGATAAGACAAAGGCCCTTGACCCAAGTGCCATAGTCCCTGCCGACCTCCACCGGTTCCTGCCCATGTTCTCCGAGTCAAATGCTTCTGTCCTGGCCCCCACCGTCCTGATGACCTTGATATCGCTTCAGGAAGGTAAGGAACCTCCTTTGGCCCCCTGTACAATATGACCCGAGGTGAACTACAGGCACTCCGCGAAGTACATTTCGGAGAACCTGACCAAGGGTTTTATTCGTCACCAAAGTCCTCGCCGGTGCCCCAGTCCTGTTTGTCAAAAAATCCGATGGCTCTCACGTCTCTGTGTCGACTACCGCAAGTTGAACGAGATCACGGTCAAGGATAGACATCCGCTCCCCCTGTTCCCCGAAACCCTGAACCAGGTAGGTAAGGCTAAGTACTATACGAAGCTGGACCTAAGGTGGGGTTACCACCAGATCAGAGTCAAGGAAGGTGACGAATGGAAAACAGCCTTCCGAACCCGCCTATCACGGCGTAGCACAAAGGCACATGCAAGCGTGAAGGAAAAGGGTTTAGTTGGGTTTCCTTTTGTCAGAAAGGTTCTATGGGTTTCGGTTCGGTTCTGGGATTACAGGGATTAATGAATCACTCGCTTTGTAACGCATCTCTTATGTTCTTCTATTAGATTCTATGGATGAGTGTTTAAGGAAGTGCTGATATATATAGAGGCCTCGCCTCCCTCCTGTATTAGTTCTCTTCCTTTCCTTTCTCTTCACGCAACCTTCTTTGTCATTTAGCAATACTATTTCCATTTCCACGAACTCCGAACTACTTGCACCCCGGTGAACCCGCGGGGCCCCCATAGTCCTCGAACACTAAAGGTATCGAACCCGTCCCTCGGTTCGTACCCGTGAGCTACCCTAGCCCCGGTCGTGTACCTTGGCTTCTCGCCTTTCAGAACACTCCGTAAGATACTACGTAAGGCCTTAGATCCATCCGTGATACTAAGGTTGCGTCTCCAACGCCAACCTACACGACTCCACGACACCATAGGACCATAGACCACCATGTCGCAAACCAGACTTCCATGGACGAAGACACCCATGAAGCAACCCTAGCGGACATCAACAATTTCCTGACAACCTTCCCCAACTTCGCTAAGTATCGTCAGGCCCCACACAGGCCCTCCACACCCTAATGATTCGCGCACAAAGAAGTCTGGAATGGTATGAAGGCGAACTAAAAGAAACCATAGCAGACGGAGAGGATGCACGGGCGATCTTCGAGGAAGACATGGCTCGACTAGACTCTGACCTGAAGAGGCCAGAGAGGAGCTAACCACTACCAAGACAGCCCTCACCAAGGCGCTAGAAGACCTCGCAGCAGCCCGGATCCCTGCCTCCTCAAGAACCTGCAATTCCCCTCCAGAAATTCCCTGCCGCCAGAACTGGTTCCTCACCGGTCGCAATCGCAAACACCCCCATGCAACCTCAGCCAAATCCGAAAAACTTCCAGACCCAGAGAAGTTCAAAGGCGGCAGGCGAGCCCTTCCTCTTCCAGCACCAACCTGTCTCGTTAGTCGGCAATGCGGACCGCTTCCCAGACCTGCAAGACCTAACTGATCTATGCTATCTCACGATTAGAAGGGCCAGCGGCGGATCAATTCTCCCCTACCTCACCCACACTGGCGTCAACCTCCCATCCATGGAGAGGTTCTTGAAATTTTAGACACAGCATTTGGAGACCTGGACCGTGTGGGCACAGCCCGTCGCAACTTGGGGAGAATCCAACAAGGCAAGCGTCCCTTCAGAATACTTCGCTGAGTTCCAAAGATACGCAGCAGAGGCAGGCTACAACGGCCGAAACATCGAGGCCCCTAAACTGGCCAACGAGGAACTCAACCGGCCATGGTCCATGAAGTAACCCCAGAAACGGTCGAAGAATTTGCCCGGGTGCTCCAACGCCTGACAGCAAAACACAAAAGGCCAATGCCCGATACCGCGCCCCTGCCATAACCTCCTGCTTTACCCTCACATTTGTCCTCGGCACCCCCCAACCGAACCTTGTTCCTGCTGCCCCAGCACTGCACTACCGGCGCTGGCTGGGCTCTCCAGCGGGACACCTCACAGCACCAGGAGGTGTCGCACCCACGACCTTCTGCAGGCCGCCGACACCCAGACCCCGCATGAACGAGATGCGCCGAGCCGAGGCCGGTAAGCATTATTATTGCGGAAAGAGACACTTTGCAGAAAGCGAATGCCCCTAAGCACCACCTCAAAATGCCGCCCCAGAATGAGAGGAAAGCATTGATTAGAACTAGGAATACGGAGCAGGAAGACCAAGGAAGAAGAGACTCGCGATGAGGCTAAGAAGATTTATCCCTACTTGAGTGGCTCAAATTTTTAAAGAGATTTTTCTAAACTTTCTGTTTCTGCATTTTCAGTTTTGGTATGATATTGATGGGGAATCAATTAGTCGTAACGCTGCTCAATTTCTCAAAATAAAGATTCTTTATCCCATCATATGCCCTCATTGATACTGAGCGTCCGGTTACGGATTCATAGATAAATCCTTCGTAGTTCACCACAAATTAATTACTACCCCTCAAAATACCTCGACAAATCGACGTTATCGACGGTAGACCCATAGAATCGTGAAAGGTCACAGACACCGTCACACTGAGCCTGATATCCATGGGCATCAAGAACAACTTCCCTTTTTGTAACCCAACTCAAGACTACCCTATCAGAATTTTAATACCATGGATGCGAAGACACCAAGTTACCATTCGACTGGTACCAACGAAACCTATGCTTCGACTTCCCCATTTGCCTAAAACACTGCTGCCTCGAGAAAACCTGTTACAGTTAGAGGGATTCCATAGAACCCCCACCAAACCAATCACCCACATTTCAACTGCCTTCAAAACATTAATCAAAGAAAACAACGCAGAGGAATTCATCTCTACTCCACCACTCTGAAGTCCACTAGACGACATCCTAAGCAACAACAAAGGGCAACCCCTCGACCTAGTACCACTTGATCACCAACAATTCCTACACCTACTGACAAGAACAACGGCTATCAAGCACTTCCCCTCACCGAACAAATTACGACCTCCCTATCAACCTACAAGAAGGAAACAGACCATTCGGCCCCATGTACGGGATGACTAGGAAGAACTTCAAGCCCTACGAGACTATCTTCAATACTCGCTAAAGCGAAGGATCCGCCACAGCGTTTCCCCAGCCTTGCGATTTTGTCAAAAAGCCGATGATCATTACGTCTGTGTGTAGATTATCGGGCGCTAAATAAGCGAATAATCAAAACAGACCCTTACCACTGACCCCAGAAACCTTCATGATGTCATCGCCAAGTATTTCACCAAACCAGACTCCACGCTGGCGGATACCACCAACTCGTGATCAAGGAGGACGAGTGAAAACAGCCTTTTCGACAAGATATTCACTTTGAATATTTAGTCACGCCGCTGGATTAACCAACGCACCCGGAGCCTTCCAACATTGGGTCAACGATATGCTAAGACCGCATTCCAGACCACTTCGCAACAAAGCATACCTGACGACATCCTAATTTACTCCAACACCTTGAAGAACATAAGGAACATGTCAACAAGGTGTTACAAATCCTGAGCGATAATCAGACACCTTGCCGGAGAAGCGAATTAAGACGTCCATTTAAACAAAATACCTAGGATTTGTCCTAACCCCTGAAGGCACCAAGATGGACGACGAGAAAGTCTCCACAATACGGAATTGGGGACCCTGCGTTGCTTAAAGGACGTACAGGAATTCTTAGGCTGCAAATTTCTACAGACGCTTCATTCTAGCAGTATTCAAGAGTGGTCTCTGACAAAGATTAACAAAAAGAACGTTAGATGGGTATGGTCAGACAAGGCCGAAGCAGCTGCTCCAAAACTCAAGAATGATTTACAACAGCACCCTGACAGACCAGCGATAGTAGAAACAGACGCCGACTACGATCGCGCCATCTTATCACAGCGGAACGACGGCGAATACTGCACCCCGTCACAGATTTCTCCAAGAAACACTCACCAGCCGAGAATTACGAAATATACGATAAGAACTACTGGCAATCATTCGCCTTTGAGGAATGGAGATACTTCTTGAGTCGGCACAATACCCAATCAAGGTACTAACGACCAATCGCAACCTAGAATACTTCATGACAACCAAGACGCTCAACCGACGACAAGCACGTTGGTCAGAATTCCTATCCCGATTTGATTTTGTAATCCAGTACCGACCAGGGAAACAAGGGGCAAGCCGGATGCACTTACCAGAAGGTCAAAGGTGACCTACCAAAGGAGGGGGGATGAACGCCTAGCACATCAAAGTCAAACGATCTTGAAGAAGGAAAATTTGATTTTGTTTAGTTTGTTAGCGGTTCTTTATCAAATGAACCCGCTGAAGGAATGCCCACTGTAAAGGAATTAATGGCCAAAGCTACTAAATTGATAGCACGCCATCCAAGATCCTTGAGATGCTAAAAACGACGAAGCAGACAAAGTTAATCTCCTCGCCGAATGCGCCGAAAACGATGAAGGGTTACTTTATACCGCCGGAAAGTATACGCCCTCGAATACGAAGAACTCCAACTACAACTGCTTCGGTAACACCACGACAAAACCATCGGCAGGACACCCGAGAGCAAAACCTCGAACTGCTCAGTCGCGAGTATTACTGGCCCAACACGCGGAGATACACAGATCGTTACGCCATGAATTGCCACGCCTGCCAAGAAGTTAAGGCAAATCGAAGCTCACCCCAGGAGTGCTCCGACCACTATAAGTCCCTGGCGACCATGGACAGACATCTCAATGGACTTTGTCACAGGGCTACCAATAAGCAATGGGTATAATGCAATCCTCGCCGTTGTTGACCGCCTAACAAAAATGAGACACTTCATCCCCACCACGTAAGAAGTTAACGCTAGGATGTTGCTCGAGCATAGAAAACATCTGAAGCTACATGGCTACCCACAACAATAGTCTCAGACCGGCACACAGTTCACGCCAGACTTTTGGAAGGCATTATGAACGACTGAAATATCCCCACGCTTACTCCACAGCCTTTCACCCTCAGACAGATGGTCAAACGGAGAGGATCAACGCCATAACAACAATATCTCCGTAGCTATGTGGACTACCAGCAGGATAACTGACAGATTACTACCCTACCGAATTCGCGACAAATAATCACGCCTCCGAATCAACCAACATGTCACCGCTCCAAGCAAACCATGGACTAAACCCCAGAATGAATTTTGGCCTCCCACGGCATGGAGTCACCACCAACGAAGACCAAGCCAACACCCTAGCAAGAGAGATATGTCGCAAGTCTTTGATTTTCTGAAAGCAGAAATGTTCCGAGCTCAGAGAATTCAGGAGGAATCAGCCAATGCTCACAGGGTCCCGGCACCACGCTACATGACGGGAGACAAGGTATGGCTATCAACAAAGAATCTATTAACTAAGAGACCGTCGAAGAAGCTGGATTGGAAACAAATTGGCCCCTACACCATATCACGAGTAGTCAGCCCATATGCCTATGAGCTCCACCTCCCTACCTCAATGAAAGTCCACCCAGTCTTCCACGTCTCACTACTATCACCAGCAGCTGAGGACCCGGTGCCCGGCCAAAGTCAACCACCTCCACCCCCAGTCGAGATCAAGGAGAGCAGGAATGGAAGTAGACGCAGTCTTGGACTCCGCCGACGACATGGGAAACTGGAATACTTTGAGACGATACATCGCAAGACGATTTAACCATCCTGAGCCACCAGAAGACCTAGAACACTTCGAACTCAGAAAGGACTTTCACGATCGACACCCACGAAAGCCTGCTTCATCGTGAGCTAGGCCTCAGAGGGGACCTAAGATATATCACGGCAGTAGCACAAAGGCACATGCAAGCGTGAAGGAAAAGGGTTTAGTTGGGTTCCCTTTTGTCAGAAAGGTTCTATGGGTTTCTGGTTCGGTTCTGGGATTACAGGGATTAATGAATCACTCGCAGTAACGCATCTCTTATGTTCTTCTATTAGATTCTATGGATGAGTAAGGAAGTGCTGGGATATATATAGAGGCCTCGCCTCCCTCCTGTATTAGTTCTCTTCCTTTCCTTTTCTTCACGCAACCTTCTTTGTCATTTAGCAATACTACTGTTTCGCATTTCTACTTCCACCTAACTCCGAACTACTTGCACCCGTGAACTACGGGCCCCCATAGTCCTCGAACACTAAAGGTATCGAACCCGTCCCTCGGTTCGTACCCGTGAGCTACCCTAGCCCCGGTCGTGTACCTTGGCTTCTCGCCTTTCAGAACACTCCGTAAGATACTACGTAAAGCCTTAGATCCATCCGTGATACCGCCTGGGACACTATGAATACCAGGTCATGCCCTTCGGTCTCACCAATGCTCCCGCCACGTTTCAGAGATGGATCAACAACATCCTTCGGCCCTACCTCGACGACTTTGCCACAGCCTACCTCGATGACATCCTGATCTACTCCGATAACATGGAACAACACAAGGAACATGTCCAAAAGGTCTTGGGAATCTTGCAGAAGAACGGTGTCCACCTGAAACCTGAGAAGTGCGAATTCTACGTCCAGGAAACCAAGTATCTCGGAATGATCCTGGGCCCAGAAGGCATCAAGATGGACCCCAAGAAGGTTCAGGTCGTCCAGGAATGGGAAACCCCTCAGGACGTCAAGGACATCCAGACCTTCCTGGGCTTTATGAACTTTTTCCTGTCGTTTCATACGAGGGTACTCCAAGGTTGTCTCCTCTCACGGCATTAACCAAGAAGGGCGTACAGTGGAAATGGTCCCCCCAGGCAAATCAGGCTTTTGAAAACCTCAAAACAGCCTTCATTTCGGCCCCCATCCTCAGGCACTTCGACCCCGATAGGGAAATCATAGTTGAAACCGACGCCCGATTATGTCTCTGCTGCCGTCTTGTCCCAACGGGATAACGACCGAATCCTGCACCCCGTCGCATTCTTCTCTAAGAAACATACCCCGGCCGAGTGCAACTATGAGATCTACGACAAGGAATTGTTGGCGGTCATTCGAGCCTTTGAAGAATGGCGCCACTACCTGGAGTCAGCACAGTTCCCGATCAAAGTCCTATCCGACCACCGCAACCTGGAGTACTTTATGTCAAAGAAGATCTTGAATCGACGACAAGTCCGCTGGTCCAAATTCCTATCCCGGTTTGATTATAGGATTGTCTTCAGACCCGGCAAACAAGGCGGAAAACCCGACGCATTGACCCGAAGATCTGGAGATCTCCCTCAGGAGGGGGATGAACGACTACTGCACCAAGCTCAGGTGGTCCTGAAGCGGGAGAATGTGCAATCGAAGGATAAGTTAAGTTTGTTGACGGGTTCTTTCGCAAATGAACCCGCTGAAGGAATGTCCAAGCTGATAGGGCTATTCAAGAAGGCTTACAAGGCAGATAGTTTCCCCTCCGAGATCCTGGCGATGCTTAGCAACGGCACCAAGCACTCGAAGAAAATCTCCTTGGCCGAGTGCGCACGCAGCACCCAAGGATTGCTCCTGTATCGAAACACCATCTACGTCCCCAACCACCCCGAACTCCAGCTGTTCCTCCTACAGGAATACCATGACAAACCCTCGGCAGGTCATCCAGGAAGAGCCAAGACCTTGGAACTCCTCAGCCGTACATACTACTGGCCAAAAATGAGGAAGTACGTGGACCAATACGTCTTGAACTGCAACACCTGCTCCCGGTCCAAGGCCTCACGCAATGCCCTGCAAGGTGTCCCACGACCCTCCCTGTACCAAAAGGTCCCTGGTCCGATGTGTCAATGGATTTTGTCACTGGCCTCCCGGAAAGCAATGGGTATAACGCAATCCTAGTTGTAGTGGATAGACTGACCAAGATGCGGCACTTTATCCCGACCACTGAAGAAGCCTCGGCCCGTGATGTGGCAACCATGTACCTTGACAACGTCTGGAAACTCCACGGACTACCCGAAACCATAGTCTCTGACCGTGGTACTTAGTTCACAGCAGAGTTCTGGAAGTCACTATGCGGACGCATTGAGATTGCCCCCTGGTTTTCCACAGCCTTCCACCCACAGACGGATGGCCAGACGGAAAGGATCAATGCCGTCATGGAACAATACCTCCGTGCCTACGTCTCGTACCAACAGGATGACTGGCCCAGGTTCCTACCAATCGCAGAGTTTGGCGATTTAATAATCATGTCTCGAAACCACCGTTGTCGCCATTCCAAGCTAACTATGGACGACACCCACGCATGACCTTTGGCCCCCTAGCTCATGGTAAGACCACGAACGAGGACCAAGCAAACGGTATGGCCCGAGATATGGCCCAGGTATATGAGTTCCTACGCAACGAGATGTTCCGGTCCCAGAAGATCCAAGAAGATGCGGCAAACGCGAACCGCACCCCGGCCCCCCGCTACGCAGTCGATGACAAGGTATGGTTGTCAACCAAGAACATCGAAACCAATCGACCATCCAAGAAACTGGATTGGAAGCGCATCGGCCCCTACAGGATCAAGCGAATGGTTAGTCCCTACGCTTATGAGTTGGACCTCCCCGCCACGATGAAGGTACACCCTGTCTTCCACGTTTCCCTGTCTTGCCTCAGAAAACCCCGCTCCCGTCAGAAGAACCTCCTCCTCCCCGGCCGAAGTCGGAGGTGAACAGGAATGGGAAGCGCTAGCAGCTACAGCTAGCTAACACAGGGTACACACGCTATTACGACGACCTCTCTCTCTGGCCCAGACCAGAAAGATGCCCCTGAACTGGTGCAGTGACTTCACAATCGTTCCACGCAAGCCTAAACCTAGCAGGAGTTAGGCTGAGGAGACCTAATCTATAACGGCGCCAAGACTTCAAGCACGTTATTAGGTTTACCGCTGCACAAGCGTGTCAGCGACTTAAACATTCTCGCTTTCATTTGTAATCGTGCTTCTTTGGTTCTATGGGTTTCTGTCACACGGTTAGTTATCGGTTCTCGGCGATGGATATATATATGGACCTGTCCTCTCCTTGTCTCTTTCCTTTCTTCTCTACTTAACCTTCCTGTTCTCAGGGTGTTATATTGTTTGTCTTTAGTTCTACTACTATTATAGTTGTTACTTAGTTCGGAATATATATCGCTCAAGCATTATAGTTCCTTCCTACGTCCATCGAACCCATAGTCGTTCGGAACTCATACTAGTAGTTCCTTACGTTCCATAGTCCCGAACCTCGGTTGTGCTCCTTGCCCTTTCGTCCATAGATCATACCTACGACCGCAGAAATAGGCTCTACTGGTACCTTCGAGTTCACTACTTCGTACGCGAGATCATCTATCTCCTCGTCCCCGAACTATAGAGAGCTTCCCCGCTCTTCGCCAAGTAACGCCAAGACCTTCGTAACAGCAACCTTCTTGTCATTAGGAAATACTATTGTTTCGGTACTCAGGTACATCCACGAACTTCGAACTACTTGCACCCCTGTGAACTCGAGGGGTTCCCACAGTCCCCGAATACTAAAGGTATCGAACCTATTCCCCGGTTCGTATACGCGAGCGACCCTAGCCTCGATTGTGTACCTTGGCTCCTCGCTTCCCGGAACACCTTGTAAGATACAACGAAAGACTCAAGTCCCATCCGTGATATCTGGGATAAATCGACAATGAGAAAGACGAGGGCTCCTGAGATCATTACGGAGTCCTCTGAAGCCTTATCTAACCAAAGGGACTCTAAATACTTGAGGGCCTTGTGACCCATGCAAAACTGACACAGCTCATTAAAGAACTGCTTGCCTGAGCTCGACTTATTGACCCGCCCTATTCTTACCATCTCATCCATGACTTCGTTGCGAAAAGCACTATATAAGGCACCTCTTCCAGTCATTTGCAGGATTCTCCAGCAGTCCAATGTAGTATTACAAATGTAGCCGGCAGATCACCTCCTGCGTATTAACACCACCGCAGGAGCCACCTTCTTGAGCTCTGGAGCCTCCTTCATTAGCAAAAAATCAGGTCTCGTCCTGTAGTGCCCCAGCGCCCTATATGCCCTGGGCGAGCTGGGCGCCCAATTGGTTTGCTTACGCTAATACCCATGCCCCGGCGCCATAAGATCACCCCTGACATCTGAGACGAGGATATCACGCCCTGGGCTCATCTGGAACTCGTCTGGGGCTCGTCTGGAGTTCATTTGGGCCGTCCTGGGCTCGTCCATTTCTCATCTGAGCTCGTCTTGCCTCGCCTGAAGTACCTTTTGCCCGGCAGACGCCCTTTTAGCACCCTGTAGTCTGGCAAAATGAGGTCAAATCGGCAAAGGCTACATTATTCTGGGCATAGTCTGCCCCGCTATATAATACTATTTACATGGTAATCCCCACCCGCACCCTCCACTTGCCCACCGCCCGCCCCACGCCTGCCACATGCTTACCTACCACCCTGCAGCCGGTAATCGTCGCTGATTCAGAGCCAGATTTGGAGCCAGATTCAGTGCCTGATTCGGTGCCTAATTCCGTGCCTGATTTGGTGCCTGATTTGGTGCCTGGAGAGGTTTCGATTTGACGCCTGGAGAGGTGTCGATTCGGTGCCTGCAGAGGCATCGATTCGGTGCTTGGAGAGGTGTCGATTCGGCGCCTGGAAAGGTGTCGATTCGATGCCTGAAGGGGTGCTTGGGGAGGTGCCTGGAGAGGCGTCGATTCGGTGCCTGGAGAGGTGCCTGGAGAGGCGTCGATTCGGCGCCTGGAGAGGTGCCTGGATAGGTGTCGATTCGGTGCCTGAAGAGGTGTCGATTCGGTGCTTGATTTGGGCATCGAGTTGAAAGTCTATATATCTAACGGCGTTTCGTGTCTTGGTTTGGATTGCGGAGGAAGGATACCGCTTTGGGTTCTCGGTGCATTGTCTTTCGGGTCATCACTTCTCCTTTGGGTTTTCTTTCGGGTTCTCGTGTAACGAACGTCTCTCTTCCTTGTAATTTTCCTTGACGTGCTTCCGTGAGTTTCCGTCGCGCGGATTATTAATCATGTCTCGGCGTCTCGGCGTCACTTGTATATATATGGCTCTACCTTCCTTTTGTCTTCCTTTCCTTTCTTCCTCACGCAATCTTCCTGTTGTATTGAGGTTCTTTTAGTTTGGGTTTCATTTCTCTACGGGTTTCTAACGGACGACGTCGTGACTAGACAGGAGGAGCGACTCGGGGTACGCTTCGTGGGACTTGGGGAACACGGGGACGGGCTTGATACCGTCTGAAGTTCAGGGTTCGGGCACCGGGACGGGCTTGGTACCGTCTGAGGTTAAAGGTTGGTTCAAGGTTCTGGGGACTAGGGGGTCGGGCTGACTACCGACGAGGAGAAGAAACCAAAGTATCAAATATATTCGACTTCTAACTAGCTAGCGAAAAGAAGACGCTATGCGTGAAGAAGAAAGGAAAGAAAGAGAGAGAGAGAGACGACAACAGACTATATATACAGAAGGTCTTTCACGCAACCGAACCCCAAGAAACTGATAGACAACCCACCGATTTATCATCACACCACCCCGAGAGAAATGACAAGGAACAGAGAAAATATATGAAGAAACCACGCCGCAACAACACTTAGCGCAACCGAAACCCAACTAGGAAATCCCGAGGGTGCATTACTCACACAACCCTGCTCCGCAACTGCCTGCCTGGTAATGGAACGGGCCTAGACTTCGGTTGTCGGCGACGGTCCGTGATAGGGTTATTCCTTTGTGTCTTCGGGTAGTAAATATATTACGTTAAACCTTCTAAACATCGTTCGCTTCGCGTAACGTGTCCGAGTTCCTGAAATCTCCTCGATCGGTATCAAGCCCGATCCTTCCAAGACCTTCCCGTCGGTTATAGCCCGACCCTCTGAATACGTTCCGTCGTGTTGTTATAACGGCGTGCCAAGACTTCGCGTTACGTTACTAGGTTTACCGCTGCACGGGAAGGTGTCAGCTACTCGGTTAAGCATTCTTGGGTTTTCATTTGTAATCAGGTTTCCTTTGGGTTCTATGGGTTTCCGTCACACGGGTTAGTAATCGGTTCTCGGCGATGGATATATATATGGCAGCTTTCTCATGTCTCTCTTTCGCTTTCTTCTCATAGCGCCGCATTAACTTTAGGGTTATTCGTTGTTTGTCTTTAGTTACTACGGTTATTATAGTTGTGTTACTAGTTTGGAATATATATAGATTAAGCGTTCTTATATGGATTCACTCCTCGTCCTTCGAACCCATAGTCGTTAAGACTCACGCTAGTAGTTCGCTACGTTCCAATAGTCCCGAAGCGCCGGTTGTCTTCGCTTGGTTACGCCGTGTAGATCATGGCCGTGGCTGAGGCGAGTGCTCTCTTGGTATCTTCGAGTTATTCTTACGTCACAGCGAGATCATCCCTATCTCTCGTCCCCGAATTATAGAGACACATTTCGTCAAATCGTATACGAGACCTCCGTAACAGTTGTGCCTCTTGGTTTAGTTAATGACAACCCTTAGCAGTCTCTATTGAGTATCTACGTGTTCATTACTTCCATCATGAGATCATCTCGCCTTATCATTTCCCTGACTACTGAAGGTTACCCTGTCCTCCTGTCCTCTGTCTCTCTCCGGTTCAGCGTAACAATATAGATGTCAGTATGAAGTCAGAATCTTAAGGTAGGGAGAATGCAGCCGGTGGAGGAGGTAGAGGCAGAGGTGGAGGTAGAGGCAGAGGTCGTGATGGAGGTGAAGGTAGATGTAGATGTAGATGTAGAGGTGGAGGTGGAGGCGACTCACGGGAGCAGTTAAGACACTGGAAATGATCTTGAGGCTGACGTCGGTAGGTCAGTGTCGCCACTCTAATACACTTTGGGGACGTCAAAGACGAGCCAAATATGACCTATCGCCTTTTGGACGTCCCAAACGAGCCAAAATATGATCTATCACCTCTGGGACGTCCTAAATGAGCTCTAATATGACCTATCATATTTCGGACGTCCCAAACGTCCCCAGGATGTCCCTAAACGAGCCAAAACGAACCAGTCACTTTCCGGACGCCCCAAATGCTCCAAATGCAGCGAGACGAACAAATCTCGTTGAACGAGACCCGGCTCGTCTGGGTGTCAACCCTTTTTTGCTGATGTTCTTGGCCCTGTGGAGCCTTCTTCTTTGCCTGTAGAGCTTTTTTCTTGGCCTGTGGAGCCTTCTTGATCTTAGCGATTGGTTTTGGGGAGACTCCAGAAGCCTTCAGTAAGCCAAAGTGAGCTGTGTATTCCGACCTGAAGCGAGTATTGTATGAGGTTTTCTTGGACATCTTTGATTTTCCCTTTCCCTCGTCTTCGAGGTCGGAATCGGTGACTAGACTAAGGTTGGAATCCGAACTCTCCTTATCAATATTAATCTCCGGGGCTGTTGATCCCACATCCTGTCTTTTGGATGCTTCTTTAACCCGATGTAATGTATAGCTGCGTTTTCGTTGGTTAGATAGGTCTTGTTTAGGGCTTGTTGGGGCTCCTGAAGAAGTATTAAATATCGAATTATAATCAAACTTCACTATTACTACGTCATATATCAGAGTATCAATTAGAGTCATCTGTTGGAGTTGACTCATATGATGTCACTCGAAGATTGCCTCATCAGCTTGCTGAAATATGATTTGATATATCGGTGCACGGGGCCCTTTAGAGCTCTGGAGCTCTGGAGACTCCCAAAACAACTCTCAACACCAAAACACATCAATATCAATTATCAACCATGACATTACGATGTCCATTTTATTATCTGAACTCTGCCAGTGCTGGGAGTTCGATCGGCGTTCTCAAAGACCACCTGCCAGGTCTACTGTTACGGAGGTGCTTGGCGTTCTTGGCGGCGAGGAAGCTCTCTAGAGTTGAGGGCTATGGGCGTAGATAACCTCGGCGTAAAAGTAGTTATTCACGGAGGTCTTGGCGTTACTTGGCGGCGAGGAAACTCTCTATGTCGTTAGGAGGCGAGGAGATAGATGATCTCGCGTCTGAAAGTAGTGGCTGAAAATCTGCATTAGAAGCACTCGCATTTCTGCGGTCGTAGGCTATATGATCTATGGGCCGAAGAACCAAGGAGCACAACCGAGGCTCGGGATTTATGGAGCGTAAGGAACTACTGATATGAGTTCGAGCGTATGGGTTCGATGGGCGTGGAAGGAACTATAATGCTTGAGCGATATATATTAGAACTAGTACACTATAATAGCAAGTAGAGAACTAAAGACAAACAATATAGCAGCGCAGAAAACAGGAAGGTTGCGTGAGAAGAAAGGAAAGAGAAAAGGAGAGGACAGGTCGTATATATATATCATGAGAACCGATTACTAACCGTGTGACAGAAACCCGTAGAACGAAGGCAGCGATTACAAATGAAAGCCGAGAATGTTTAGCAAGTCGTGACACCTTAAAATCTTGACGGTAAACCCTAATGGCTTGTAGCAGTCTTGGCAGCGCCGTTATAGATTAGGTGTTCTGGAGGTCTTGGCGTTCTTGGCGAAGAGTGGGAAAGCTCTCTATAGTTAGGGCGAGGAGATAGATGATCTCGCGTCACAGTAGTGAAGCTCGAAAATCTGGTAAGCCAGCTATTTCTGCTGATCGTAAGTATAATCTATGGGCGAAAGGCAAAGGCAAGCATAGGGGTTCAGGACTTTGGAGCGTGAGGAACTACTAGTATGAGTTCGAGCGACTATGGAGTTCGATGGACGTGGAAGGAACTATAATGCTTGAGCGATATATATTAAAACTAATGCATGGCTATAATAGCAAGTAGAAGCCCAAGACAAACAATATAACAGCGCAGAAAACGAGGAAGGTTGCGTAGAAGAAAAGGAAAGAGAGCAAGGAGAGGACAGGTAATATATATATGTCAGCCGAGAACCGATTACTAACCCGTGTGTGAAACCCATAGAAGCGAAGAAGCGCGATTACAAATGAAAAGCTCAAGAATCTTGGTAGCCGCTGACACCGTGCAGCGGTAAACCCTAATGCTTGTAGCGAAGTCTTGGCGCCGTTATAGATTAGGTCCTCCTCAAGGCCTAGCTCCTGCTGAGGCAAACTTGCGTGGAGTAGCGATGGATGGTGGAGTCACCGACCAATTCGGGGAGCGTCTTTCGAGGTCTGTCGAGATTGTAAGAGAATTCGTCGTAGCGCGTATCTTGAAATAAGTATTATGGTCCCGTAAACTTAGTCGGGATTACGTCGACCTCCACTCTGTTCACCTCCGACCGGCAAGGAGGCGGAGGTTGTTCTGACGGGGGCGGGGTTTCTGAGGCAAGAGGCAGCGGAAGCGTGGAAGGCGGTGTACCTTCTGTCGTGGCGGGGAGGTCGCTCATAAGCGTGGGGTAACCGTTAAACTTGATTCTGTAAGGGGCGATCGCTTCAATCCAGTTTCTTGGATGGTCGCTTAGTTTCGATGTTCTTGGTTGATAACATACGCTGTCGTCATGCATGGCGGGGCCGGGGTGCAGTTTGCGTTACCCGCGTCTTCTTGGATCTTCTGGGACCGGAACGTCTCGTCGGCGTAGAGGCTACGTATCATGGCCATATCTCGGGCCATCCGTTTGCTTGGTCGCTCGTTGGTGGTCTTCTGTGGTAGGGGCTGAAAGGTCATGCGTGGGTGTCGTCGTAGTTAGCGCGGAATGGCGACAACAGTGGTTTCAGGGCATGGTTGTTCATCGCGAACTCTGCCGTTGGTAGGAACCTGGTCAGTCATCCTGTTGATGCAGGGCGTATGCGAGGTATTGTTCCATGCGGCATTGATTCTTTCCGTTTGGCCGTCCGTCTGCGGGTGGAAGGCTGTGGAAAACAGGGGGCAATCTCAAAGGCGTCAGCGTAGTGACCAGAACTCTGCTTTGTGAACTGATCTGCGGTCGGACTATGGTTTCAGGTAGCCGTGGGTTTCAGGCGTTGTCGAGTGCGTATGGTTCTTGTCGCGCGGGCGGCAACTTCGGTGGTCGGGATAAAGTCTTGCATCTTGGTCGATCTATCGCTACAACTAGGATTGCGTTATACCCATTGCTTTCCGGGAGGCCAGTGACAAAATCCGTGTGACACATCGGACCAGGGACCTTTTGGTACAGGGAGGGTCGTGGGACACCTTGCGGGGCATTGCGTGAGGCGCTTGGACCGGGAGCGGTGTTGCAGTTCAAGGCGTGTTGGTCGCGTGCTTCACCGTTTTGGCCAGTAGTATGTACGGCTGAGGGTTAAGGTCTTGGCTCTTCCTGGATGACCTGCCGAGGGCTTGTCGTGGTATTCCTGTGGGAGGAACAGTTGGAGTTCGGGGTGGTTGGGGGCGTAGATGGTGTTTCTGTACAGGAGCAATCCTTGGGTGCTGCGTGCGCTCAGCGAAGATTTTCTTCGAGTGCTTGGTGCCGTTGCTAAGCATCGTCAGGATCTCGGAGGAAACTATCTGCCTTGTAAGCCTTCTTGAATAACCCTATCAACTTGGACGTTCCTTCAGCGGGTTCATTTGCGAAAGAACCCGTCAACAAACAACTTATCGCTTTGATTGCACATTCTCGCTTCAGGACCACCTGAGCTTGGTGCAGTAGTCGTTCATCCCCCTCCTTAGGGAGATCTCCAGATCTTCGAGTCAACGCATCGGGCTTTCCGCCTTGTTTACCGGGTCTGAAGACAATCCTGTAATCAAACCGGGATAAAAATTCGGACCAGCGGACTTGTCGTCGGTTCAGGATCTTTTTTGACATAAAGTACTCCAGGTTGCGGTGGTCGGATAGGACTTTGATCGGAAACTGTGCTGATTCCAGGTAGTGGCGCCATTCTTCAAAGGCTCGAATGACCGCCAACAATTCTTTGTCGTAGATCTCATAGTTGCATTCGGCCGGGGTGTGTTTCTTGGAGAAGAATGCGACGGGGTGCAGGATTCGGTCGTCATCCCGTTGGGACAAGACGGCAGCAGAGACATGTCGGAGGCATCGGTTTCAACTATGATTTCCCTATCGGGGTCAAAGTGCCTGAGGATGGGGGCCGAGATGAAGGCTGTTTTGAGGTTTTCAAAAGCCTGATTTGCCTGGGGGGACCATTTCCACTGTACGCCCTTCTTGGTTAATGCCGTGAGAGGGGAGACAACCTTGGAAGTACCCTCGTATGAAACGACAGTAAAAAGTTCATGGCGGGAAGGTCTGGATGTCTTTGACGTCCTGAGGGGTTTCCCATTCCTGGACGACCTGAACCTTCTTGGGGTCCATCTTGATACCTTCTGGGCCCAGAATCATTCCGAGATACTTGGTTTCTTGGACGTAGAATTCGCACTTCTCAGGCTTCAAGTGGACGCCGTTCTTTTGCAGGATTCTCAGGACCTTCTGGACATGTTCCTTGTGCTGCTCCATGCTATCGGAGTAGATAAGGAGGTCATCAGGGTAGGCCGTGGCAAAGTCATCGAGGTAGGGCGGAGGATGTTGTTGATCCACCTCTGAAAGCGTGGCGGGGGCATTGGTGAGACCGAAGGGCATAACCTGGTATTCGTAGTGTCTAGGCGAGTTCTGAAGGCCGTTTTCCATTCGTCACCTTCCTTGACTCTGATCTGATGGTAACCCCACCTTAAGGCCAGCCGTATAATACTTAACCTTACCTACCTGGTTCAGGGTTTGGGGAACAGGGGAGCGGATGTCTATCCTTGACCGTGATCTCGTTCAACTTGCGGTAGTCGGCACAGAGGCGTAAGGAGCCATCGGATTTCTTGACGAACAGGACTGGGGCACCGGCAGGGACTTGGAGTGACAGAATAAAACCCTTGGTCAGGTTCTCCGAGATGTACTCATGAGTGCCTGTAGTTCACCTCGGGTCATATTGTACAGGGGGCCAAGGAGGTTCCTTACCTTCCGAAGCTTGATATCAAGGTCATCAGGACGGTGGGGGCCAGGACAGAAGCATTTGACTCGGAGAACATGGGCAGGAACCGGTGGAGGTCAGCGGGGACTATGGCACTTGGGTCAAGGGCCCTTGTCTTGTCAACACATCGTCTATGGCCTGGAGGGATCATAAAACAACCGGGAGCCACGGTAACAGGTCAATCTCTTGAAGGGGCCGCTCCGATAGCGCGATATGGATCAGCGGGCTGTCCGTGAGGTGATCGAGATTCCTTGTGCAGTGACCGGGTTCAGGGAGGAGAGCAGTGGCGGAGGCAGTCTGCAGTCAAAGACCACATGATTTCTCTTGGGCCGGAGGGTGACATCATGGTGGCGCATCCAGGGAATTCCATAACGATCGGATAGTGGCCCAACTTTGTGACAAAGAAGGGTGCTTCCTCGCGATGTCCGTGGATGTCCAGGCAGAGCTTGGCTATGTGCGTGATGCTTCCTGAAGATACCAACCTGCCGTCAATGACTTCAAGCAGGCGTTGCTTCTTCAGGGGGACCGTGGTGATGTTATGCCGGGCGCAGAAGTCTTGGTCGATGAATGCATAACCCGATGCCCCCGTATCGATGAGGGCCCAGGTTGGCACGAAGGAGGCCAGGTTCTGGGAGACAGAGCAGGTGGTAACCAATTGGTCTTCGGACATCTTGTCCTCGGACACGGAGACAGCGGAGACGGTGAGACTTGGTGTGGGTGGCGCTAGCTAGCTTTGGTTGCCAGTGTTTACCAAAGGGCATGGCTTTTAAAGCTCGAGTCTGAGGGACTTGGTTCAACTGGTTTCCTCCAGTTGTCCGTAGTCTTGATGGTCGTGAGCAGGGGCAAGGTAGCGGGGCTTGGACTGGGCAGCGGGGTCTTGAGGAGAGACAGGGCAGCGACAGGAGCAGGGACGGGGACAGAGTTGAGGCGGCTGGTGAGGTCAGCAATATGGGCATTGCCGCTGCGATGACCTGCTGGATTTCCAGCTCGGCAGTGGAGGTCCTCATCAGAGAAGCATAAGTTGCTCTCGATGCAGAGCCAGGAGAATTGTACTTGGGTGGTCTTCTTGAGAACCTCGATCTGTTGGTTCAGGTCCTCAATGGACCCGGGGTAGTCTCTTCGTTCGCCTCCGACATCCTTTGCCAGAGGTCTTGGTTCTCAGCCATGGCGGCGAGTTGGGAGTTGAGGTCTCAATGACCTCATGGTTCTTCACTGTAGGTGCCGGGGCTGGGGACTTCGTCTGGATCGGGGAGGAGGTTAGGACCTCCAAGCATTCAGTGATGAAAGGCTGTGAGCCTCAGTGATCTCGTGACCGACATCTTCGTCAGCGGAAGGGGCCGTAAGTGGCGAATTCTGAAAGCGCGCTGAGCAGCCTTGAGGGACTGGGTCGGTCATGGTTCTTGACCAAAGCAGGACAGGAGTAGCGGTGTTGTCTTTGGTTGGTGTTGGGGTCTAGCAACCTTAGTGTTCTGGAGTCTTGGCGTTACTTGGCGAAGAGTGGGGAAGCTCTCTATAGTTCGGGGCGAGGAGATAGATGATCTCGCGTAAGTAGTGAACTCGAAGGTAGTAGCTATTTCTGCTTGATCGTAGGCTATGATCTATGGGCGAAGGGAACCAAGGCATAGCACAAGGGGTTGGGACTTTGGAGCGTAAGGAACTACTAGTATGAGTTCCGAGCGACTATGGGTTCGATGGGCGTGGGAAGGAACTATAATGCTTGTGAGCGATATATATTAAAACTAGTAACACAACTATAATACTTAGTAGAGAACTAAAGACAAACAATATAACACAGAGAACAGGAAGGTTGCGTGAGAAGAAAGGAAAAGAGACGAGAGGACAGGCCCATATATATATCCATCGCCGAGAACCGATTACTAACCGTGTGACGGAAACCCATAGAACGAAGGAAACCACGATTACAAATGAAAACTCAAGAATCTTGTAGCGTGGCTGACACCTTCCCGTGCAGCGGTAAACCTAATAACGTGTGAAGTCTTGGCCGTTATATTAGGTCCTCACTCAAGGCCTAGCTCCTGCTGAGAACTTGAACTCGATGGAGTAGCAGATTAGGTGGAAGTCGACCAGTTCAGGGGGCATCTTCGAATCTGCAAAGAGGGTCGTCGTAGTGTGCAATGAACCAAAATTGTAGCGTAGCTTTCGGAAGTCCAGAATTGCGTCGACTTCCCATTCTGTTCACCTCCGACTTCGGCCGGAGGAGGAGGTTCTTCTGACCGGGAACGGGGTTTCTGAGGCAAGAGACAGCGAAGCGTGGAAGACAGGGTGTACCTTCGTCGTGGCGGGGAGGTCAACTCATAAGCGTAAGGACTAACCATTCGATCCCAGGGGCGATCTTCAATCCAGTTTCTTGGATGGTCGATTGGTTTCGATGTTCTTGGTTGACAACCATCGTGTCATCGATCGTGGCGGGGCGGGGTGCGGTTCGCGTTTGCCGCATCTTCTTGGATCTTCTGGGACCGGAACATCTCGTTGCGTAGGAACTCATATACCTGGGCCATATCTCGGGCCATACCGTTTTAGTCGCCGTTAGGTAGTGCTTCTGTGAAAGGGGCCAAAGGTCATCGTGATGGTGTCGTCCATAGTTAAACTTGGAATGGCGACAGCTTGGTGGTTTCGAAGACATGATTATTAAATGTAAACTCTGCCATTGGTAGGAACCTGGTCCAGTCATCCTGTTGATGCGAGGCGTAGCGCGAGGTATTGTTCCATGACGGCATTGATCCTTTCCGTCTGGCCATCCGTCTGTGGGTGGAAGGCTGTGGAAAACCGGGGGGCAATCTCAAGGCGTCCGCATAGTGACTTCCAGAACTCTGCTGTGAACTGAGTACCACGGTCAGAGACTATGGTTTCAGGTAGTCCGTGGAGTTTCCAGACGTTGTCGAGGTACATGGTTGCCACATCGCGGGCCGAGGCTTCTTCGGTGGTCGGGATAAAGTGCGCATCTTGGTCAGTCTATCACTACAACTAGGATTGCGTGATACCCATTGCTTTCCGGGAGGCCAGTGACAAAATCCATTGACACATCGGACCAGGGACCTTTTGGTACAGGGAGAAGGTCGTAGGACACCTTGCGATTGCGTGAGGCCTTGGACCGGGAGCAGGTGTTGCAGTTCAAGGCGTGTTGGTCCACGTATGCTTCCTCATTTTTGGCCAGTAGTATGTACGGCTGAGAGTTCAAGGTCTTGGCTCTTCCTGGATGACCTGCCGAGGGTTTGTCATGGTATTCCTGTAGGAGGAACAGCTGGAGTTCGGGGTGGTTGGGGCGTAGATGGTGTTTTCGATACAGGAGCAATCCTTGGGTGCTCGCGTCTTGCTCGGTAGAGATTTTCTTCGAGTGCTTGGTGCCGTTGCTAAGCATCGCCAGGATCTCGGAGGGGAAACTATCTGCCTTGTAAGTCTTCTTGAATAGCCCTATCAGCTTGGACATTCCTTCAGCGGGTTCATTTGCGAAAGAACCCGTCAACAAACTTAACTTATCCTTCAATTGCACATTCTCCCGCTTCAGGACCACCTGAGCTTGGTGCAGTAGTCGTTCATCCCCCTCCTTAGGGAGATCTCCAGATCTTCGGGTCAATGCGTCGGGTTTTCCGCCTTGTTTGCCGGGTCTGAAGACAATCCTATAATCAAACCGGGATAGGAATTCGGACCAGCGGACTTGTCGTCGATTCAAGATCTTCTTTGACATAAAGTACTCCAGGTTGCGGTGGTCAGATAGGACTTTGATCGGGAACTGTGCTGACTCCAGGTAGTGGCGCCATTCTTCAAAGGCTCGAATGACCGCCAACAATTCCTTGTCGTAGATCTCATAGTTGCACTCGGCCGGGGTATGTTTCTTAGAGAAGAATGCGACGGGGTGCAGGATTCGGTCGTCATCCCGTTGGGACAAGACGGCAGAGACATAATCGGGCGTCGGTTTCAACTATGATTTCCTATCGAGTCGAAGTGCCTGAGGATGGGGCCGAAATGAAGGCTGTTTTGAGGTTTTCAAAAGCTTGATTTGCCTGGGGGACCATTTCCACTGTCGCCCTTCTTGGTTAATCCGTGAGAGGAGACAACCTTGAGTACCGTATGAAACGACGGGAAAAGTTCGCATGGCGGGAAGGTCTGGATGTCCTTGGCGTCCTGAGGGTTTCCCATTCCTGGACGACCTGAACCTTCTTGGGGTCCATCTTGATGCCTTCTGGGCCCAGGATCATTCGAGATACTTGGTTTCCTGGGCGTAGAATTCGCGCTTCTCAGGTTTCAGGTGGGCACCGTTCTTCTGCAAGATTCCCAAGACCTTTTGGACATGTTCCTTGTGTTGTTCCATGTTATCGGAGTAGATCAGGATGTCATCGAGGTAGGCTGTGGCAAAGTCGTCGAGGTAGGGCCGAAGGATGTTGTTGATCCATCTCTGAAACGTGGCGGGAGCATTGGTGAGAAGGCATGACCTGGTATTCATAGTGTCCCAGGCGGGTTCGGAAGGCTGTTTTCCATTCGTCACCTTCCTTGACTCTGATCTGGTGGTAACCCCAAGGTCCCAGTATAATCTTAGCCTTACCTACCTGGTTCAGGGTTTCGGGGAACAGGGGGAGCGGATGTCATCCTTGACCGTGATCTCGTTCAACTTGCGGTAGTCGACAGAGGCGTGAGGAGCCATCGGATTTTTGACAAACAGGACTGGGGCACCGGGGACTTTGAGTGTGAATAAAACCCTTGATCAGGTTCTCCGAAATGTCTTCATGGTGCCTGTAGTTCACCTCAGGTCATATTGTACAGGGGCCAAAGGAGGTTCCTTACCTTCCTGAAGCTTGATATCAAGGTCATCACGGTGGGGGCCAAGGACAGAAGCATTTGACTCGGAGAACATGGGCAGGAACCGGTGGAGGTCGGCAGGGACTATGGCACTTGGGTCAGGCGTTTGTCTTATCAACACATCGTCTATAGCCTGGAGGGATGCACAGAACAACCAGGAGCCACGGTAGCGGGTCAATCTCTTGAAGGGCGCCCGATAGCGCGATATGGATAATCGGGCTGTCTGGCGGGGTGATCGAGATTCCTTGCGCAGTGACCGGGTTCAGGGAGGGAGGCAGTGGCGGAGGCAGTGTCTGAGTCAAAGACCACATGATTTCTTTTTGGGCGGAGGGTGACATCATGATGGCGCATCCAGGGGATTTCCATAACGATCGGATAGTGTCCCAACTTTGTAACAAAGAAGGTGCTTCCTCGCGATGTCGTCGTGGATGTCAGGCTGAGCTTGGCGATGTCGTGATGCTTCCTGAAGATACCAACCTACCGTCAATGACTTCAAGCAGGCGTTGCTTCTTCAGGAACCATTGTGATGTTGTGCGGGTGCAGAAGTCTTGGTCAATGAATGCATAACCTGATGCCCCGTATCGATGAGGGCGGTTGGCGAAGGAGGCCCAGTTCTGGGAGACAGAGCAGGTGGTAACCAATTGGTCTTGGACATCTTGTCGCCGGACACGGAGGCGGCGGAGCGGTGAGACTTGGTGTGGGTGGCGCTAACCTTTGGTTTGCCAGTGTTTACCAAAGGGCATGGCACTAAAACTCGAGTCTGGGGACTTGGTTCAACTGGTTTCCTCCAGTTGTCGCTTGGTCTTGATGGTCATCGGAATGGGGGCAAGGTAGCGGGGCTTGACTGGGCAGCGGGGTCTTGCGGGGAGACAGGAGCGGCAGGGGCAGAAGCGGGGGTAGAGTTGAGGCGGCTGGTGAGGTCAGCAATATGGGCATTCTTTGTGATGACCTGCTGGATTTCATTTCGAACTTGGTGGAGGTCCTCATCGAGAGAAGCTAATTGCTCTCGATGTAGGCGGGGAGAATTGTCTTGGGTGAGGTCTCCTCGAGGGCCTCGATCTGTTGGTCAGGTCCTCAATGGGATGAGTCTCGTCGTTTGCCTCCGACATTCTTTCTTGAGAGTCTTGGTTCTCAGCCATGGCGGCCGAGTTGGGAGTTGAGGTCTTCAATGACCTCCTCATGGTTCACACTGTAGGTGCCGGGGACTAGACTTCATCTGGGTCGGGGAGGGAGGTTAGGACCTCCAAGATTCAGTGATGAGGCTGTGAGCCTCGGTAATTCGTGACCGACATCTTCGTCAGCCGGGGAGGGGCCGTGGGTGGAGGAATTCTGAGGCGCTTGAGCGTGAAGGAACTGGAGTCGGTCATGGTTGCGAGCAAGACAGGAGCCTAAGCGAGGTGTTGTCTTTGGTTGGTGTTGGGGAAACGCATACCTTAGTGTTACTGGTCTTGGCGTTACTTGGCGGCGGGAAAGCTCTCTATAGTTGACGAGGAGATAGATGATCTCGCGTGAAGTGAACTCGAAAGTCTGGGTAAGCACTTCGCTCTGCGGTCGTGGTATAATCTATGGGCGAAGGGCAAAGGAAGCGCAACCGAGGTTCGGGACTATGGGCGTGAGGAACTACTAGTATGAGTTCGAGCGACTATGGATTCGATGGGCGTGGAAGGAACTATAATACGCGAATGATATATATTCCAGAACTAGTAACACAACTATAATAACCGTAGAGAACTAAAGACAAACAATATAACACCCTAGAGAACAGGAAGGTTGCGTAGAGAAGAAAGGAAAGAGAGACAAGGAGAGGACAGGTCCATATATATATCCATCGCCGAGAACCGATTACTAACCCGTGTGACAGAAACCCATAGAACCCAAAGGAAACCTACTTACAAATGAAAGCCCGAGAATGTTTAACCGAGTCGCTGACACCTTCCCGTGCAGCGGTAAACCTAGTAACGTAACGCGAAGTCTTGGCACGCCGTTATAGTAGTGAACTCGGAGATATGAATAGAACGCTCGTTCTACGGTCATGGACTATGATCTTATGGACAGAGGGAAGCAAGGAGCACAACTGAGGTTCGGAGTCTATGGAACGTAAGGAACGACTAGCAATAGTCCCGAATAACTATGGAGTCGAAGATCAAAGAGGGGAACTATAGTAACGCCAACGATAACTATATTCTAAAACTAATAACAATTATAGTAACCGTAGAAAACTAAAGGCAAAACAATATAACACTTTAAGGAACAGGAAGGTTGCGTAGAAAAGAAAAGGGAAGAGAGAGAAGGCGGGGACAGGCCCATATATATATTCATCGCTGAGAACCGATTACTAACCCGTGTGGCGGAAACCCATAGAGTCGAAAAGAAACCTGATTACAAATAAAAACCCAAGAATGCTTAACCGAGTCGCTGACACATTCCCGTATAGCGGTAAACCTAGTGATGCAACGCAAAGTCTTGGCACGCCATTATACCAGGACGATACGTTAGAGTTACAAGGATGGGAGAGATCATAAACAGGGGAAAAGACTTTGAGATAGACAGAAATTGCTTTGACTTCAGAATGCTGAGATGGCAAATACAGGAAATTGAAGGAAAGACACTGTACAGCGAAGATAGGATGGAAGCCAATTTTAGGTTCATGTGAGGAGGAGACTAAATTGCAGTTTTTCGTTTTTGTTTTTATTTTTGCTTCTGGGGAGGGGCTGATAGGTAGTGTAGCTAGGTAGTGTTTTAGTGCCATAACCGTGAGATTGCACGCATGTAATGAATAAAAAAAAAAAAATATCAAGTGAAATATCCATAGTCTCTTGATATGCTTCATCGCCATCACCTGTCAAAATATACAAGTGTTCTATAAATTACTTTTCTCAACCTCCTGTTCAGATATGGTTCTTGCTATTTCATACCACTTCTGATGCTGGCTTGTCGGTAGCTTCGGTTACTATTATTGATATAATATTCTATTTCACCTTCTGATTGCATTCCTAGTCTCTTCCATCCATAGTTTCTCGTTTCTTCTCTAATGGCGTTTCATGTCTTGATGCGGATTCTAGAGGAAGGTCATCGCTTTGAGTCTTCAGTACATTAGCTTTTGAGTTATCATTTCCTGTTTGGTTTTTCTCTTTTGGTTTTCACGTGATAATTATTTCTCTTCACTATAATTTTCCTTGACGTACTTCTGTGGGTTTTTATTACACGGGTTAGTAATTGTGTTTCAGCGTTTCAGCGTAACTTTTGTATCTATATGACACTGTCTTCCCTTTGTTTTCCTTTCCTTTCTTCCTTATGCAATCTTCCTGTTGTATTAGGGTTCTTTTCGTTTGGGTTTTATTTCTCTACATGTTATATTTCTCTACGGGTTATTCCTTTTAGTATCGTCTGTTAGAATATATTACATTAAATACTTCAACCTTCGCTCGCTTCGCGTAACATTCCCGAGTTCCAAGAATCTTTTCGACCAGTATCAAGCCCGGTCCTTTCAAGAACCTTTTTATCAGTTACGGTCTGACCTCTTGTTTGTGTTGTATTGTTTGTTCTGTTGTGTTTCTCGGTGCGCTGTTCTAGAAGTTTCAACACCTAACTCTGACCCCGGTCCTGTAAACTCCGCTATCTCCAGTGTTCCCCTGTCCCTCCGGCTTGGCGCATAACAGCTCCGTAATATCATGCCAAAAACAGGTTTTGATTCTGGTTTGGACTCTTTAAATGATTCAGTAGACTCTGATAAATCATCATTCACTAAGGCTCCGTTCGGTTGATGTTGAATTGGTTGCAATCCATGGATTGAATAAAAAAAACACCTCTGGAGGTGATTATTTTCGCAACCAATCTATGGATTTTCGTGTTAACCGAACAGACCCTAATATGTGTTGTTGAAATCCGGGTAAATTTTTAAAAACCACTGATTTTCATTCATATCTGGGTGTGGTTTGGGCTGTTGTCCCGGGCTTTTGGGGCAAGAACTATACATATTCCAATAGCTACATTCTCATTCGATTCCTTGCATGACAGCATTGATTTTTATGCTACACAATGATCACTCGATAGAGTAAAGATATCCTAAAGTAAGAAGTGGAGAAGTGCAAAAAGGTTGCCAAAATTGTGAACAATCTATTTCGTGTTGAGTAAGAATATACTGGATACTGGGTTTGGTTTTGAAAAACCAATCCAAACATCGTGGATGGAAATTAAGGGTCCGTTCGGGTGCACCCAAATATCATGATATTTGACCTAAAACGGAATATTCGTTACCACATATGTTAGGATCATCTCCCTTTAGGCCAAAGATCACGATATTTGGGTGCACCCGAACGGGTCCTAAGTATCGTTTCAACGCCAAGCTTTCAAATATCTCCAGACCCATCATATTACATGTAGTGCACAGTTCATGGCCATGTCCAGATGCAATTTCATAAACGTACCAGAATTATCCCAGAACACGATTATTTTAGGCGCCGCACGCTGGTGAATGCCACCGTGATAAACGCAGTCGTCATAACAGCTTATCTGCAGCCCTACATCGGCTACGACTTATAGCTTACTCTACATGTAGATTACATGTACTCTAGTCTCGTTCTCAGACCCCATCGGTATTTTTTTTGGTGGTGCATGTACTCTATCCATGGTACTGGTAAGACCTACTTACACCCAGAGTAGAGTATATATATAGATAGATACATGAGGATATCCTAGCAAATGGGATTCTTACCGCAATAACCGAGACGTACATGTCCTGTATACGCGTAGTCAACAACTGCAGGAGCTAATCGAGATTAAAGTAGTGAGTAAGCTGAGAGTGAAAAATGATTTGTCGTTTATATAAGTACATATATGTTACGATTTTCAATTTCTGCTTTATACAACTATACCCGCGCCGATATATATATAACGAGGTAAAGGGAGCGTTCTGAAGTATTAGCTGACTATTGATATTATGCTTCTTAGAAGACTGACCGTATCTGATATATACGCAGTCGGAATCCATCTCAACACTTCTGCCTCTCCAATATATATCACAATGTCAGTAATTTGTTTTTAACTATATAGAAATCCAGCATTTGCAGGCCGAACTTTTGAACCAACAGAAATTTTCATCTTACGGTACTCGAGTATTAAATCTCAATGAAATGTATATTGTAGAGATAATATTCTAGAAGTAAAATTTACAGAGAGGTTTGGTTTTTTCCCCATTAGGATGTACCAAGGCAATGTAATAGAGCTAGAGAAGATCAACGCCCTTAAGTCTCGGAAGTACACTGCTTTTAGAATATTTCACGTCTAAAGTTTATTTCAAAGTACGATACCCAGAAGCCGACTTGAACGTGAAATCTGGTTTCATCTCAATTAGATTTAACCCACTTCTGTGCCTGACCCCCATGCACCCCCACCAAAACTCACACCCGAATCCGAAACTGACTTTATCCATACATCTTTGAATTTTATCATCATCCATCAAGTATAAATGTCGGATTTCATATCCCCAAGAGCGTTACCAACTTTAGGAGACACGGCTGATCTCCCGATCCCACACCGACATCAAAGCAGGCGCATTCATACCTGCTGCGAATGTAATCAGGCCATTACCAGTTGTACCTGCTATGGCTATGATGCAGAATCAGAGTCGGGATACGGTTATAACGATGACGCTGTAAGCATGATTGTAAACCTATCTGATACAGGTGCCACTCTATTTCCGAAGTTGAGGGAGTTGTGACATTGATTTCTAACATTTACCACGATTTTAATCTTAGATAATGATTGTGATTCCGACGACTGGGCTTCTGAAGGATCGCTATTGTCTGATATTAGCAATTTCTCTGAACTTGAAGCTGAATTCGGGACATTCGACGAAGTAGCAACCTCTGGGGATATCCAATCGGTAGAGCTAGAGACATCCAATACGTCGACCTCGTGGCCAAACATGTCAACCAATTTTCGTGATGAAAATGGGCCACCAGCTTCTAAAGAGGTCTATATCGATCTCGGGGCCCTCGAAACCCTAGATGGCTACGAGGCTGATGTCGAGGACGAGCCATCCGCCCGCGGCCGTACCAACCAAAAAAGCGTCAGAAACTAATGTCGATGCTCAAAGTAAAAAGAGGGATAAACCGTTCGATGACTGTTCATGGTCATACAGCTTTGAAGAAAATAAGGACTATATCGTAATGAAAAGGATCTTGATATCCAGCCAGGGTACATGGTAATCTTTTGAAGGTGAAGCATTCCGCTTTTATGCATTGCATTGCTTCTGCCGACTAAATATATCTAACTGGCTAAAGTGCAGCTTTCTTTCGGGTCAAGATGAAGGAATGTGAAGAGCCGGTACGCTTGTATAATGTGACAACGCATATAAATGAAGGTCACGGTATCAGAGGGGTGTCATTGACTAATTTTTAAGTCGCTTTCTGTCTTTCAAGCTTTTAATGGCTTATCAAGTGACATTCTGTGAAGAAAGCATGAGCGATGTTTGTGATACCGGTCAACTAGCAAATCTCAAAACTATACACCTATAGTGATATGAATATAGCATGGTTATGGTTTGTGTGAAATTATCACATAATTCCTTCCAATGTTTTATGAATCTACATGTACAGATAGATTATATACCTTAGAAAGAAGTAGATCAAGAGATCTTGTGGCATTTTGACTACCGGTTCACAACCCACAACCAAAGACAACCAACAAAAAAACCATCGTGTTACAGTCATATTCTCATATTATATAGCTGCCATAGGTTCGAGCGATAGGTGTCCTTCTAAAGACGTTTCAGGTTTAAGTGTTCACTTTTAACTATTGTCGATATATATATCAGTGAAGAAACCATTTTGGAAAAGACTTCAAGTACCTATACTCATCCACTACATATATTAACTTGATGCAGTGAGCATGGCCAAGATCATGGACCACTGGCCGAGTGACGCCCTATGATGAATATATAATACCACACCTACCAACTGCAACCACATTGGCAACCAAGCCAATCAACCAATCTGCATCACACGCCGGTTCAGGCAGAATCCGCAATAACATGGCATTGGTGGTACGATGTATGCAAGATCGGATCAAGGACCCGTACTGGTACATTGGGAGTAGGTAACGCATGTCATCGATAAAAGCTACAAACACCGCCTAGCTACGTTACCAGTGAGAGTCAAGTAGAGCGTATGTACCCAACACGACCCCACAAAATATGCAATGCCGCATCGGTGATTGACAGAGGAGAGACATTTTTGATTTCATTTCAAACCCTAATCCATATGCCGCTTGCTTGATTGCGTTGTTGGCTAACGCCTTCAAACCCCCAATAAACCCTAACCCACACCGCTTTCCCCGCTAATAGCTATAGTACAGTTCCAACCACCCCAAAACAAAATAGAGGCGGATGTTATTCAAGACCCAAGGTATAAAGGCCAGTAAGAATAGTTAGAATAAAAGTATACAAAGAAGAAAACCCTCCCGTGTAAAAGAAAATACCGAATAATAAAAGGAAAGAAAATTTGCCGGCGTTTTGCTAGTATCATACAAGAAAAGAAGGATGTTTTTTTCGTGCTTAAAGAGGTAGAACAATGAAGAACAAGTGGGTCGACGGTTTTTATCATTGCCAGTGGCCACTCTAGACGGTATGTGATGCATACCTTCAACGGAGAGGGTCAGATATTGAGGTCATCATTTCCCCTCAACTAGCAAATCGTCCATTAGTTCCCCTTCGCCCCTCCAGGCCTTCTTCCATCTTTCCCACCCACCCTTTCTCTGTTCCCGGAGGACACCGAGCATGCCCCTCTCCCTTAGTTGCTCCAAGACAACTTTCATACCCTCTCTGCTCCTGCCCAATCCTTCCCTCATTCTCCGTACTCCAACCAGCTCAATGCTTCTCTGAACTGATCCTGTAGTCCAGTTGCTGAAAAAGCCACGCTTCTCCTCAACATCCTTCACAGCCTTCCCGCTCCCAAGACGTGACTCGAAACGTACAATCGTCTGGACATCTGTCTTGCCCTCGGAGGCAGTCCGCTCAGCCGAAGGCGTGTAGAGCTGAGACTCAACTACCGATAAGACACCTTCCCAGTCGAGATTGCGGGTTTCGGTCTCGAGGCGCTGGTTCTTGACGTCGACAATGGAATGCTCGAGTATGTAAGACTCCTTAATTTTGGGGAGGAATCGGGCGACGCTGGCAGGGAGCTTTCCGCGTTTGAGATGGAGACGGGTCAAGTGGAGATTACCGGTAACGGGATCGAGGCGGGAAGCGAGAGTGTCGGTAGAAATGACGTGGGTTGAGTAAGGACTGGGGATTGGGATTAGATACAGCTCATTGGGATGGAATTGGAATTATTCTACTGACTTAGGATAGCGGAGGAAGTAGGCAAGCGTTACTGCTGGCCATTGGTAACTGTTGATTCCATGGGGTTAGCAATTAGGTATTTATGTAGGCATTGATTAATATCATGCAGCCACATGAACCACGGCTGGTTCAAGACAATATGAAATTTCAAACAGGGACATACTCGTAAGAAAAAGCATTCTCGTAAAATTTCACCATTTTGCGTCTTATTTCCTTTGTGTGGGGTGGATGGGTGAAAGTAGGGTGAGCTCGGATGAACCTCAATCAAGCTTTCAAACAGTTTAAGGGAAGGTCGTGATCGTGTGCGGATTTAAGTTTACTAAGAATGCGGGGTTGCCACCGCGGAGCGCACTGCACGAGTACACGCGGATCAGAGAGGCTGGGTGGATAGATATGGTCACGATGACGCTGTTTGCTTGTTTGTTTGGCTGGACGGTGGTTGTTGTCAGGATCGAGGGAGTGAGAAAAGAAGGGCTTCTCTCGATCGCTCCGGATGAATATATTCCCACTCTCACTCCTTGCGTCGGATGCTTTTTTCTAATTGTCGGACGGCGACGGGAGACATCGGCAGCAAAGCCAAGCAGGGAAGGTGGGGGAAGAGTCCACATGCCTTGAAAACATGTAGAAGAAGCAGAATCGAATTCAGGGCTATCTATTTACAATTTTGTGGGCCGTATAAAAAAAAAAAAAAATCCATCTACAGTAAGTAGGTCTCTAGATTTTCAGATGATCTCGATGTCCCAGGCCCACAGGAAATTGGTGCTAAAAACCCCAGCCCACTTCCCAGTCAAGCCTGATGGATGACATTTGGCATCCCCCAATGTCCTTCACGTGATCGCCAAGCAAAAACTCAAACCTCTTCCCAGAGCCTCACATCCCACCAAAAACTGCCTGTCCAAACCCCCCGAAGTTACCTTCCTTCGCGCAGCCACAATGAAGTTTGGAACCAAGCAGGTTTTCCTGTGCGTCATGTAATATCCTTCCAGTAATCCGCGCCCAGCTAACCGCCTCAATTACCCAGGCCTAACTTTTCTATCGGTCTCTTGCGAAAACCCCACCTTCCGCCGAATTTCGTGCAGTTCCTCGTGCCACTCAATCTCAACAAGCTCGATCTGAAAGACTACCTCTACCATGCTTATGGTGTCGAGTGCCTGAGTGTGCGATCGTACATTGAACAGCAGAAGATTCAATACTCAAAACCGCACCTGATAAACAAGCGATTGGAGTGGTATCGGCCACGGGCGATCAAGAAGATGACAGTAGAATTGAAGGAACCATTTATCTACCCCGAGGAACCACAGAATCTTGCGCCGTATGTATTTCCTGGCATCGGAGTTGGATGAGGGTGGAAAGTGGCTAATATGGTGGGCGAATAGATGGGGTAAGGAACGAGTTGAGCAGGCTGAGAAGACGAATAAGGCGTACCAGGAGAGTTTCTCACCAGATGCGAAGAAGAGGCCAAGCCAGGAGAGGTCGAAATTGAGGGAGCGTATGGCATATTTTGAGAGTATGCAGAAAGGCGGACAGGTGCAAACAGAGACAATTGAGGTTGAGAAGGAACTGAATGTCTAGGTAAAACCACGCAGATTTGTTTGGTACATAAAATATGGGAACACGCAAGATAGACCAAGCGGCGTGTGTATTATATGATTGGATCAAAATTCAGCATGGTATGAAGCTTGCATTCGACCGAGTGAGCTTTGGTGAATGAAGCGCTAAGGTTGGTATTTTGTCACAAGGCATCACTCGTTTTATGTTTATCGTGTAGATTAGCTTGATCTGTTTAGCTCGGCATAAACCGATGTGCGATGATTGGCTCAAATTCGGGGTTAGATCTTCTGCTCAGTAATCAGAGGGTCTTATTGCACGAAAAACTGTTGAAATGATCATTTCCATCTCTGGCCGGCAAAGGCGCCAACAGCGCACACGAGCAATAGATGGATTACAATAAGTGAAATCCCCTTTATCAGGCGTGGCCCCGATCGTTACTGAAAGAGTCGAGGAGAGCACTTTGGGGAAGGAAACAGGTAGTATCTCCAGGAATCCCATGGGCCGCCAGGAAATCATTCAAAGCCCCAAGAGATCCTCCTCTCTGAACCTTGCCCCCAATCACAAAGAATTCAGGATGAAATCCAACCCAGGATATTTGGAGGGACATCTGCATAAGCCTTTCAAGATGCTTGGATACCATCGCTTGAATTATAGTATAACTAAAAGTACTCCCTACCCTCTACAGTATCTTTCCCCATATCCAACGTCACGATACGCCTACATGTACAGCCAAGACATGCCCTGCCTATACCCGCAAACCAACACACACATATTTCCTACTTCATCCATGGCTCCTAAAGATTCCAATACACCCTGCGAGTGCACTCCCATTGCGATGGAGGTGAAAAGGTATGTAGGTTATAGTATCCATTACGAAATCGGTGTGGCTTTTCATCCAGGTTGTAAAGAGTGCAGTGAATGTGAATGCATTTCTATTACCATGGCGGAGCCGGAAGAGGCGCGATGGGAAGTCTACGTTGGTGTGAACAAAAACTGCAGGTTTTGCTCTAAAAACGGAAAGATATGTACGGAGTTTATTCAGATGGTGGACCAGGGAGATAAAGTTATCGTGATTGGTAATTCTTCTACAGAAAATACTGCTTCTGATGGGTTTATGGGGTCGATTGTAAATGGTATTGTCGAGGAGGCCATTGGTTGAGAAGCTGCGCTGCCCCTGCAGTTGAAGAGACATCTTAGCTTTCAATAACTAAGTTGGCATCGTCTTTGAGGTATCTCAGAAGAAGTCGGGGTGATATATAGAGTGAACCGACCTCCATGTATAGCTAAATTTAAGAGACGAAGATTTATAGTCTGGCTCATGGCATCGAGGATAAAAGGGGGCAAGAGGGTATTTGGGGCATTTGGAATATAAGAACCCTAGATCGTATAACGTCCGAAGTTACTCCTAATGCAACCCACACGTGGCCATAGTCCTGAAAGTGTGGGCTTCTTCACTACATTGAAACTAAATGAGAGCGAAAGCAAGTAAATCTAAAAACAATCCTAGTATACAGCCATTAAATATATCTGGCGTCTGTGATGAAACTACCAGAAGTTTTCACACACATACTATGGCCAGATCCCTTATTGTAAGAACAGATCTCTTTTTACCCCCAGAGTTCATTTCCAGCTTTCATCTCTAATCTGCTTCTTACACTCTTCCTTCCGTTTGCCTACTACCCTCATCACCAAATTCCGTGTATGCTAAAGCGGCTTCTCTCTTTCGATAGCTCAGCTAGTTAGACCATCAAATTTCTAAAAGGCTTCAAATTCCATTTGAGCAGGAGTTTTCTTCTTGGTATGTAATCCCTATTCACCTAATCACCATCAAATCATTGGTGGTCTATCGGCTTCTATCACTATACCTACCTTTATTAAAGTATCAAAAAATCAGCTGAAAAGGTTTCACACCATCTTTCAAATGAAGCCTTCTACCCGAGTGATTCCCGATGATCCTGGCTCAAAGTCCAAGAATCCACCGACCTTGACCAATATTTCTGCTCAGCTCGAGCAAAAATTCGAGAATAGGAAAAATACCAAGAACATTGAAGACACAAAGGGCATCAGTGTTAGTCAGAATATAGATATTCTTAAGGTAGGTGATCAGACTATCGAAACTACATATGTGTAGTCTTCTTTAGAAGCCCATGCTAATATGGTAACAATATTAAGATCCAGATCAATCAAGCCGGAGCTACCACAGTTAAGAAGTGCACTTGTGATATCGATAACGACACTTGGGATTTGGACGAAGATGCTCTCATCTTGAATTCCGATTGCACTGTGTGCAAAGTTAGTATTGACGAGGTCACCCGTTCTGAGATCATCGAAACCAATACAGAGATTCTGCAAGTCGAGGATGGCTTTGGAGAAGTTACTCTAGGTAGATGTCTCGCCTGCGGTGGCCCTGCTAGGGTCTGTGGTTGTGTCGATGCCAATCTTCAGGTTCCATTCGACCACGAACGTGATGATCATGGATTTTCCCACGAGTCACAAACCACAGTGGTCCCTAGAACAATCAGAGCCCTTGAACTTGAGGTTGATGCGATCTTTGACCCTATGAGCGACGGCTGTACTGATACCTTGAGGAGGATGACATACGACAGAGAGCCTAACGAAAGGGTAGAGATCGACGAGGTTGGGTACACCTTCATCGATCATCACAAGAAAAAATGAACTTCAAGCTGTATTTACTTTGGTTTAAAAACTTCTATGGGAAGAGGGATGGGTTAATGGTTGATGGTAGCAACGGTGAAAAATACACGGGTATAGAAGCCTGGTATATGCACTTTCACGGGGTACCAACATATTAAACTATCAACTTGGACAAATATAAATCCCATTGCAATTATATGTATTAGACTCCACATAGAAGCGGTAAATATGAACACTGAGTATCAACTGAGGATCAAAACCCAATAAGAATAAACCCTACAAAATGCGCCAACCTTTTCCGGTATACCCAAGCAAATCCTTAAAATATCCCTATATTCCGCTGGCCAGAACGGCTTAGTCTTCGACGAACTTTGATCCAAATTCTTGCAATTGCATCCCTTCCCCACTTTCTAAGAACCCTAACCCAACACCAGCTCTAGAATGAACCCATTCCTTCTCAACTCTGAAGAACATCCAGACCCATCGCCTAAACACTTCCAAAAGCTCAAGAATGAAGATGCCGCCCTCCATCTCATTGATATGGTCCAAATGGGGGCTGAGTTTAAAACTCCAAGTCGCCCGCAACAAGATGTCAACAATTATTGCACTATAGTAGAACCCCACAGCAACAAAGTGACGATTCGCCCGAAGAGCCCATGGATGATCCCCCGAGGAACGCTTGGACGAAAATAACGTGAGGTCCCAGTCCTTTGTTACATCCCAATAAAAAGAAAAGCAAGAATTGAATACAACGGCGCACAACCACATTCTCGAAAGTGTTGATTTTTGGAACATATGTGGCACATCTGGATCATACTCACGTTGCAGGGCTGAGCAAACAATTACCGGGAAGGCAGAAGCATATTTTGCAGAGTTGTAGAGGTGGACACGGCGCTCCGTGACACCTTTGCGTCGAGCACGGACATACTCTGTCAAACATTGTCGCAGGCGTATCATGTACGGCAATGCCATCACGCAAGGTACCAGGTACACCCCACCACAAGCACGGTTGGGAGAGGTATTTGTCGACGAGTGTCCAGTCATGAACATGCAGATACAGACAGCGAAATCTCCGAGAACTTTTGCATATGACGTCAATGCGTCGGCGAGCAATGTATCGGCGAAGCGTAGGTCAGGATGGATGCCACCAATGAGAATCCGTCGGAACATACTACAAACATAGAGCAAAGGGTATTAGATATTTGCATCACTAAATATGACTCAGAGCGCGTGGGGGGAGGGGGGGGTCACAATAAAACCCCGCATAAAAAGGATCCTAATAAGCCATCACGCGTACCGTAAAAACCTCCACCGTCCCCTTTTGTGCCAGCCCCCGAATGGCCATAAGAATATCCCAACAATCGCTGTAAACAATATCAATGGTAAAACCTCCCATGCTTTTACCATTTCTTCATTTCCACCAGTCATGATCCAGAAAGCTGCCAAGTTTAGTCCAAAAAGCGTTGACAAAACAAATGCGACCTGGTAAACAGAACTGTGCAATAGTGGTTCATTCGCACTGCGTGTGTATCGTAGCATCGGTCCAGCCTCGATCCGGATGATGCTGAAATAATGAAGATTCAAGCCAAAGAGCCATATGCCTACCCCGTTGAAAATCCATCAGCGCAGATAATCGGAGCGTAAACATGTTCGGGGCAGACCTGTGATGAATATTAGAATTACCCGATAGGGTAACGGGAGATGAACGCTCAAAGATTCGGTGGAGCGTCTAAATTCCTCTTCCATGGTGAGCGCGAGAGATATATCAGCAAGTGGAACGAGTGGCGGAAGTTGGTAGCTATGTGTGTAACTAGAACGCAATGGTGTTGAAAACACATGTGAATATCTAGTAAAGTCAGGTCGCGTGCTGACGAAACTCCCAGGAGTAATTCGCAATGAATTTTATTAAAGGAGCTATTTCGGGGATTCCATCCCTGCGGCTCTGTGCAGGCAGGGCCCTGCAAGTTACTCTCAAGCACATGATACAAATCAATGGTCTTGGCATATATTATAAGGTTTATGTAAAGTACATGTACGTAGTCAAAATTTATCTACATTGACATTGGAACCTCATAATTGTGGTTTTTGAATTTCTTGGTATATGTGTACTACATGTAGTTTGCACTAAGAGCTATGCTACCCATAACTCCTGGACCCACCACCGTAAGCCCAGAAATTCCGGTTTTTGAATATTACGAAAATTTAAAAGTTCACAAGAGCAAGATGGTTATCATCAGTCGTCGTAAATGCAATCCCTAGTTCCAACAACTCTTCCACTCCCTTCAAAACCTGTGGCATAGCCATACCACTCTTCTGTGCAATAATATTCACGTGAACGCCATCAGGGTTCGCCGGGCAGTCTCGCATAGCATCAAATACCCTCCTGGAGATAGCAGATGAGTTAGGGGGGAAGTGTATACTACCACCCATTCCACTCATTGGTATATCCTCGGACTTTACTCCTCCCGATTGTCCATAAGTAGATGCTCCCCCGGCCCCGGCGGAGAATTGCTCTGGAGGACCCTTTGTGAAATATAGATGAATCGCTGCAGCCTCTAAAAGATGATACTGGACCTCATTGAAATCTGTAACTGCGTGGATCTTGTGGGCACCGACATGGCGTTTATTGTTGAGTGGCTTAAGAGCACCGATGATTCGTACATATTGGTTAACGGCAGGCTTTGGCGAGGCTGAATCCTCGTTATCAGCATCAGTCCAATGCTTAACCTCAATAGTGCCTGTGCCATCGTCCATTCTATAGGTGGTATTCGTGGCCTGCTCGCTGATATTACGTATTTGGGCGACAAAAGTGATCTACGATAATTGGCTTAGCTTTGTGATTTTGTGTTTAAAAGGGATGGGGTAAACTACATTGTTCAGCTCTACGTCATCAATCTTAAAATCTGCGTCTGGGTGAGGTTGAACAGCTTCAAGGATCTGCTTTATCGTAACAGGACGAAGAGTGTTCGATGCGCGGGGCTTTATGACTATTCTATCAGCATAAAAATAATGACCAAGTTTTCTGCGGTAGTTCCAACCTTTGAAGCACTTCCAGGTGTTTGCTGGCTTGCACCACCTTGCGATCCACTATAGTTATTCATGAATCCGCCGCCTCCACCACCATGATTATCTCCATGACCGTAACCTGGTGATAAATTGAGCTTAACCGCAAAACGATAACTAGAGAGGAGAACTGACTCATGATTTAGGTCCGTTAGAGTTTTGAGATGAAGTTTGTAGTATTGAGCTTCTGGTGAGCCGGTAAGGTTGAAGGCGTGGTGGGGTTGTGTTGGCAAACGCGCTTTACGCGCTCTCTTCTCGCGTCATGAGCCAAGAGATCAAGACCCTCGCGTCGAATCCTCTGTCAGGGTAACTCAGCTTTAGTAGAATTAACCCAACCCGGACTTTGTGCAGACTCCGTAAAAGAGATCACACTGCAGCAAAGGTCTGAAGGGATCAACTGTACCTTGCTTGCCCGATATTTCGGCAAAGTTACTGGAGCGATTTAAATCAACGCCACCATGCGGTACTTCGGAAGTATCCTTGAAAAACAAATTGCGAAATGGGAATACCTCCGCGCGATAAGAAACCAGTTTCTTTCCTGAATGCTCCCGTGAGTGATCAACCACACGTATCGCCAATCAAAATTCCCAGCCTTAACTACACGAGCTAGGGCTCCAAAATCAGCCAATTACATTTCTTGACCTATAGATGAATGCCATATATTTGTTATGGGCATTTTTACCATTGGCCCTAGAACATCTAATCATGAATCTAGTCAGCAACATGGTGATTGTTTCCGCAAGACCAATGGAAGATGGGAATCCTGAATTGATAAGCCACCGGGCTTTACTGCCGCTAGGTCCGTTATTTAGAACAGCCAATTGAATCCTAGTCCGACTTTAATGACCAGATGGATACCGCATTGGCGAACCAGAAACATGAAGTTCAATCGTTGCATCTCGACCTCATCGCTTGACTGGCATCTGAAAGCACATCATTCATATCATAAACCAACCGAGGAGCAGCATGTAAGGTATTAAGGCGCTTCAGGGATACAGAATCGGCTACATATCTGCTCTAAATACCATGAACCCAAAGCTCAACAACCATTCGGTTTAATGATGTTTTTCTTATGCAGTTGGTTTAGTTAGCAGAGTTCGCTCGTAAGACGGTATCTACCGGTTTTATGGAGCTACCTATGGAATTAAAGGGCTTGATCATGGGTTCATACAGCTGCGGGCATCAGGGTCCAAAACCCAAGGATTACTTGACTCATATGCCACGCGGCTTACGCAAAATACATACATTAGGTCCCACCAGAGAATATATGAGTGGGTCGAACACTTTATTGTCAGTTCAGCTGTTATCATACCGAATTATACCTATCAGCAGTAATTCCGAGGTCCATAGGGCCAAGTAACGGCCCCTGAATTTGGCCCAATATATTATATATTAGAGCTACATGTATCTACAGTTACCCTCCAGAAGTGTTCGTGATTCACTCCTGACTTAGTCAATGCGCTATGTGGCTTTGAGGTCGATTTCAGGAACTGAAATGTATCTAAATAATTTTATAAAATCGGTGGGCATAGAAGTCTAATAATAATTTTGGGCACCATTGACTGATTCATGGTTGATATTTTGAACATCTCAGTGCACACCTTCATTCCTAGTTTGAGCCGGACATGCCACACTAAATCCGAATCACGAACACTTTTGCAGAGTGGCTGTAGACATTCAGTGTTTGGGCTTATATTAGGAAACCCTGATAGATATAGTGCATTTGGGCTTAAATTGAACAATATAGACTAGAAACGTGAGTTGTACGCCTTGTAATAAATAGGAGAGAGAATAAGTATTATTGTTCAAACCTTTCTAGGTTGGAATGTAATCGGCAGCAGTTATTGCCTTGGGCGGTGAGGTTCCTTTACAGATATGGGTAAGATTATTGTAGAAACAGGGGTGTAAAAACAAGGTTTGTATGGCCAGTTAATCCAATAGGACTCCTCCCATATTTCTATAGCTTGTAGTACCCAGTAAAACGGTTTCTAAAGTGTGTACCCGCATAACTCGATTGATTGGGCATCTGACGCCGTCTAGCGGCAGCTTAACACCTTCGATTGGATAAATACCCTTGTTGGATTATAAGGACGGCAAAAAAAAAAAAAAAAAAACTCACAACCTGTCTAAACGATTCGACATAGGATAATAGTGACAAAAGTTCTCGTGATTTTATACGAGAACGGGTCATGAAACGACTAGCTATAACTCCACGACCACCAAAAATATAAAGAAGATACTAATATTACCAGAAAGCTGGAGATTAATGGGGTGTGCGTGTATCTTAATATATGTATGAATCCCGATTGCCAGCTTTGAGGATTAGCCTTTTGCTGGTTGCTATGCGAAAAATTACGACTTGATTCGGGCCTGCCTCGGTATTGATAGTTCGTTAAGACAACCATCAATACCACATCCCACGGCAATGCCTATTAAGGCTTGTTAACCGAATACCACTCTAGCACATTCTGGTTTCTTGAATCTTCGTTCGTTGCTAATTTAAGGGGTCTCGATAGCGAGATATTATCAGAGGCCAGCGAGTATCAGCGACCACTTACGTGAATCAATTAGTTATACTAAAATGGCTGACTATGCAGGCGGAAAACACTTCCCAGAGACCAGGAGCAATACCGACAGTAGTGCCTACTCGCCAAAAAATAAAGTCTGGCGGTTTTTTATGTACCTCGCGACGCAACGCAACCGTGAACTACATGAGAAACCGCCAGACTTTATTTTTTGGCGAGCAGGTATGTAGATACTCTAGCAGCTTGGCACAGATCCTGCAGAACATGGATTGTGATATCTACCCCGACCAAACTACGGCATTTGCTATATATTAGGTTCTGCCTGTAGGCTGTTATCAGAAATGGGCCGAACGGGGAAGATGATAAGCGGGATATAATGTAGTTAATAGGCTGATGGCTTCAAAAGATGTCAGTAAACCCCTTAACTTCGTTGTAGCAAATTCAGCGGGCCCTACACCAGTATCAGTAGCCTGAAGAAAGACAAGCCAAGTTTTGCCAAGATTGAAATTAGGTGCCCCACATTCTGGGCAAATATTTGGTACCTACATGGCGAACCTCATGCGGAGATTATGGGGGTATCATTTTCCTTGCTCAAGAAGTGCAGCTTTCTGCAAGGGAGCAAACGAGAACAAAATTACCGCGGTAACGCATCTGTGATACAATTCCGAAGGTATCTAAAAGAAAGAGAGTTGGAGGTTTCTGGAATGACTGTTGAAGGAGAGTATTTACATATGAGATTAGTACGGAACTGATAACGGAAAGTAGGTACGGCCAGCTCCGAAATGCTATAGATTAGCTCTCAGTCTCCGTACCGTACCCAAGGCTCTAGGATTTAGAAGTTTTGGCTGCGCAAAAGTCCCCAAACATACACTCATATATACACTGGACATATGCATATATGCATACTCTACATGTACTTGTTATTCAAAACGCCGAAATATAGCGCGTCCCTGCTCTGTTTGAGGCGGATAGGCCCCAATCTGGAATGTACATGTATGCACTCTATGTACCAACAAGAGAAGTCCGTTCGCGTGAGCATATTCAATGGCCGACTAGAGAGGGAGGCTCAGCAAAGACCTCTTAAGTTGATCATCCATCTCCACATATCGTTCCCCTTCAAGACACGGCATTGTCTGCGTGTAGGTAGCGTACGTGCATGTCTCTTCTTTTATACGTGTATGTATTTTTCTATTTGTTCCTTCATTCACCCCACTATCAAAGGTGGCTTAACATGCCCCCCACTCTCAGCCATGGCCCGAGCCCATTGGGTACCACGTCTGAATCAAGTAGATATTTAGATGCAATAAATAGTATTCCCACTATTTCCCCTATTACATAGATACATCTTCCTCTTCTTCGAGAGTGTGAGACTATTTTGCGGTTGATATTGGGGGGTCGGTACTGATCAACCTCAACTCAAGCCAGCTGCGTGAGCAAGGGTTGACCATCAGCATCCATCACATCAGCCCGCCTACCACCATCGCCGCTGCTGCAAGTCCGTACCTAAAGTGCTCTAAAGGCAGGTACATGGGTGGTATATAAATGCAATTTATCTAAGACTATCCCTATTCAGGATCGGCTGTCAAACACCCCACCGCGTATCCAAGACTCACCCTTGCATGCTACTTTTTTGTTTTTCCCAAGCCTTTTTACACTCCCCGCCGACGCCGCTTCGACGACATAATCCCGGCGCCCACGTTGACCTTATTTCTAGAGTCCGCTTTATCTCTCCCGAATATCCCTTACCTCATTCTAAGACCACCGTTGCTCTACATCTCCGAGCCCTATCTTTGTCCCCCCCATCGCTGCTGTTCTATATTCTCCTTCTCTCAATTATACAGAGATATTCATACCATACACCAAACCACCAGGAATGAAAGGAGATAGCTACTTTATCTTACTGATCAGAGGCCTATAAGGCAAAAACAGCGGTTTACGGTCTCGACACACGGTATCGCAGCTTAGCAACATAACTTAGTTTTATACCACGTTCACGTTACTATCCGTTGCTGCCCTTTTGAACCTGAAGGCTCCCAGCTTTTCGTATTTATTAGTGAAACCTCCCCCGGAGGTGGGTTAATCGTCGACAGGATGTCGGCAGGGTGAGTTGCTGATTTCCTACCCCTTTGTTCTCAATCTATGTATCGCTATTGTCTCTGTTTTGCTACAGAAGCTGAGAATTATAAAATAGATCCCTAAAAGAACTCTCAAAAACCCTGAACAATGCACTATCAGCCCCTCTGCCTTTGTACCCTCTACCTGATGATGTCCTAAGCGTCATCAATGCCTATCTCAATAAACACATAAATACAGAAGATCACGACTCTCAGCGTCTTCACGATGAGCTATTAGCTTTGCATGAACAGAAGGTCCGGAATAACCATGATAAGCATGCCGTATTCTTGGCATGCTTCCGTTCACTTAGGCCGGCTATTATTGGAGTGGAAAGGCTTCTCAAATGGTGGGAAATACTTGTAAGGCCAACAATGGATTCTATGGGCCAGGCAAAAGCAGTTGTGGCAGATGCTAGGGCAATAGTATTAAGTGTTTTGGCATATGACGACGATGACGATCCGACTATGGAGAAAGCCGCAGCCTCTGCGGTATTTACGGACAAGCTCTTCGAGGTGTTTCTGGAGAAGACAAAGCTGCTCTCGTTGGACAGAGGTGCTGGGTATCGAGAAGAACAGAGGCAAAGATTTGTCTGCGCAAATGTCGAGGCAGTATTGCTGGCATTTGGAAAAAGACGTCCTAAGGTTCGTTTTATATTTGGAATTTTTGGGCATCATCTAATTGCTATCATAAATTCTAGGTTCTTCTCGAAAAGATTGACGGTTATGTCATCCAAAAGGAATACAGACTACAGGCCTTGGGTTTGTTATGTAGTTTTGTACGGCTACAAGGACCGCATCTCTACCAGATTCTACAGACACAACTACTAGACCATTTGCTTCAATGTCTAGAAAATGACACATCCACTACCGTCATATCACTCGCACTGACGGTGCTGATTATGTTTATGCCACATTTATGCAACTCCCTGGCTTCTTACCTTCCAAGATTGTTTGTGGTTTACACCCGGGTTCTATGTTGGGATAAATTCGGAGTTGTACGCCTTGAAGAAACACGATTGCCTAGCCACAAGGACAATTACTCGAGGACCTCAACTCCTTTATCATTTGCTAGAACTGAGAACTCTACTGAAGGTGGATGGCAAAAACTCGATTCTTCTTTCGAAACAGCATCATCTACGACACCGGATGTGAGCGACTACTTTACGTTTCTTTATGGGCTATACCCCATCAACTTCTTGACGTTTATCCGGGAGCCTTACAAATTCTTAGAGCGTGCTGATTACAAAGATATTGATCAATTAGATATTGAGGAGGAGACAATAAGGCAGCGGACAGAGTTTTATCGTCAAAGGCATACTCTGCATCCAAATTTCCTGGTGCTTACCGCCGAGACAGAAATCAGTGATCAGACCAGGTGGATGAAAGTCGAACCCGCAGACGTAACTGCAGAATGTATTGGTCTTGTTAACAGTAATCTTCCGATGAGTGCTGGCCGGGAGAAGAAACAGCGATCGAACGCTATCATTCCGGAGGCATTGATTCCGACTGAGGATATTCCTGACGAAAGTCTCTTGTCCTCTGATCCAGTAGATGATGATTATTCTCTTAATCAGGACGATTCTTCAACATATAGCTCACGGGTGGGTGAGTCAACAGTCCAGTCCAACCCAAACAATAATTACTCGGAGGTCCTGGAATTATTCTCACGCCCGCCAGTTGGATTTGGGCGAAGGGAATCTCCCGACCCCCATTCACGGGATAACAAAACCCCTGATAGCCCGACAATACCACCAGTGCTATCTCCTCACGACGAGGACCGACTAGATGATATGCTCCGATTACAAGAGACACTACGATCAAACTTTTCCGATTCAAAGACACTTTCAACTCACTCGTTGAGCCAGCCAAATGGGCCACCGCCAACTGGCCACCCTCCTGGGCCACCCCCTGGTTACGGCAGTGTTACAGCGTCGCCTCGTTTGGACGCATATGTCCATTCACTTAGCCATAATACGGTACCAAGATCGCCTGCGCTTAGGCCTACTGGTTCAGATACACAAGGAAATGTGGCGTTCCTCCAACGTGAAGTTATGCTGTTGAAGAATGACCTAAATTTTGAGCGGTATCTCAAACAGCAGCATCTATCACATATTGGTCATCTGCAGAGGAAACACATCAAGGAGGCTACTGCTGAAGCGGAAACTCAGAACCTGATTAATACGAATAAAACCTTGAAAGCTAAATTGGAAGAGGCAAAAAAGGCATATGCAGCTGCCAGAGCGGAGTCCCTGAAGAGCAAAAATCAAGCAAAGAAATGGGAGGCGGAACTCAGTAGTAGAATACGAGATTTACGTGATGAGCAGAAAGCGTGGAGGAATGAGGAAGAAACGACAAAAAAAGCATTGATGGTAGCAAGGGAAGAGGCCGATCACCTACGGACTTTGCTGGGAGAAAGTGAGGCGGAAGGTCTTGTTTGTCGCCAGAAACTTCAAGCCTTAACAGCAGATATGGATGAGGTTAATAAACTGAGAAAATTTGTCGATCACCTCTCGAACAAACTCACGGAGTACGAGGCTCGCTCGGATGAGTTCGAGATGCAAAAGCATAATGAAGAATCGGCCATGGCGCAAGTTAACCAAATGAGATTAAGATTACAGGCTCGAGAACGCGAGATTCAAAACACAAGGCGGTATGTATCTTATCTTTTTATTTTTAGTATATCCAAAGCTTGAAGCTTCTAACACGCGGTAGCCAATATGATGCCAAAATCCATGACTTAGAATTGAAACTCAACCAACAGTCACATCACGCTTCTTCTCAGAACTCTCCAGCCATCCAAGGCATGATTGACAACGCACTTTCAACTGCAAATTCTCGCTTGACCTCTCTTAAAAAAGCCCATACCGCGCTTCTCAATAAATATACTGAATTGGAGATTAAATTCATCGAACTACAAGCAGCGCAAGAAATTGATAGTCTTCCCTTACACCATAACAGTCTCAATAACCATCATCTTTCTCAACAGTATAACCATGGCCAACCAGGCGATTCAGATGTTGAAAGGACTCATTATCAAACACCACGTCCGCATTATCATTCTGAAGGATCTTTAAGCCCGCACTCAACTAGCTACTCGGAATCGTCAAATAGCAACTATTCGGCAATGGGTCAGAACATACACACCCCATCCCAAAGCCAAAGTGCACCACCCTCTTCTACAAACCCGCTATCTCCCGGATATATCTCGCCCGGGTCACATACAGTCATAGGCAGCGGAAAGTACCCCGAGGACCCAATAAGCACAGAGCAATCACATGAATTCGCAACAACGCCACCTCTAAGGCATAGGCCATCTGTGGTTGGTAGTATGGTTTCTAGTGCTGATAGCCAAAGTATGAGAACTGTCACTTCGTCTACGTCTTCAGAAAAGCGGAGGGAAAGAATTAAGCCACAATCAGAGATTAGGATCCGTGGGAGAGGTTCGTAAAGTTTTGACTTTCTGTTTTAATTGAATTTTTTTTATTTTTAATTTTGTGGGATCAATTATTGAACTGTCTGGTTATGACAATGAATGATTGATCTCACTCTAACCACTATTATTACTCCACACTCGTTTCTTTCCTTAAGATTCAATATATTTCTTTCTTTTCTTTTTTTTTCTCGGTATGGATGTAAGCAGAAATGGTCGGGAAAGCATTTGTCAAGAAATAACGTGATCGCTCGCATAACACAACAAGTTATGGGGCCAAGATTTACGTAACCTTCCAGATGGCTTCCTTTTCATAAGCCTAAGACACAATCTACCTAAGCAGCTCCTTGGTATCGCTTACGACTGGTTCAAGTGTTGGCTGGCGAGGCTGGTCCATATCTGTATTTCTCATGAGATTACTGTTTCCTTTACTTACCCTCATATCTCAAGCCACATCTTTCCTAACTCGTCAATTAAATTCCACTTGCGGAAATTCTGGATCTAACCGCTCGTGCATGGATATAGGAGGCGTTCAAAACATTGGTAAAAAGGATAAAGAGAAATCGGAAAAAAAAGAGAAAAAGGAAAAAAAGGAGAAAAAATTCAACTTTACCACGGGAAGCGGCCTTGCCGGTATTCGAGGATTTGGTTAAGGCCAACTTACATCTATTCCGTCTCTCCATATCTGGCTGTCTTGGCTTTCTTTCGTTTATTTTATATTTACATACATGTAGGGACTGGTGCGTTTTATGATGGGACTACGAACGATTACAACCGCGCTTAATTACTTTTTCTCGCATTTCTTTGAATCAATCTTTTCTAGGGTGTTTCTTCTTTTTTATATAGCTATTTTTATATCCTACTTTCTTATTTCTTGGCCGTATCTAGGGTGAGGACTTGTGTTATCCTCGAAATATTTACATATAATGAATGAAAATGGTAAATCAATGCACTGAGAACACTTGTTAACTCCTAAAAGGTCCCAGAAGAAACATGTAGCTAGCGCTTTCATACTTCCTATGGAATGCTGACAATAGCTACGTGTAGATAGTTACATGTAGTTATATCTCTCTTTTGGGATTTAGTTAAACTGAACGAATGATAATCCGTGCACATAATTATTTGGGGGTCACGGCGTAACTAAACCTAATCAAGGCTCGCTCATATGGTATGGGCGGCTGTTTTTGATATGGTCCAACGCGGTTTTGATTGAAAAGGTATTATGGCGCACGCTTCTCGAACAATTTCGATGGATTTCAGCATACGAAATCAATAAATTACATCCGTCCCGCCTGTCTGCATTTACCAAGCGCAACTCTACTCTATCGTATAGGTGGTGTCTATCCTCCCCTCAGATCTCCAAAGCCTCTAGAGTATGTTCATACATAAAGCAGCATCGCGCTATTTTTGTTTTGGTAATTAGAATTTCCAGCTGCAGGGAGACTAGAGTAGAGTACTCTACCTACATGGTTTTTTATGGTTGCGTTTGCTGCATGTGTCTACTCTCGATTAGTATGCATGGAATACATCACTGTACCTACACTTTGCGGTGTTGTATGGAAGAAGCTTGGCGGCACACATTCTCCAACAGGCTCGTTGTAAGCTTCCATATCCAACTGTAGAGCTTGGGATGCTCATCTGAAGCTCCAGGCTTCTTTGTCCCCTACCGCCAAACTCTCGTCCCAATGGAAAACGAATACGACGGAACACAATCAACGGGGGCAGCAGCAGGCGGGGGAGGGGACGGAGGAACGGGAGGGGGGGGAGGGGGGGGAGGGGAAGGGGGACGACTCTGTGAACCTAGCTGTGAGACTTCCTGCGGTTCCTCTTCGTGCAGCGTCATAGTCGAGGATCCGTCTACAACACCACCGTCTGGATCAAGTATCGACGACGAAAAGGAGGCTATTCAGTCCGATGACGATAATCATCCTACGTCCCCCGTCGCTCCCGTTCCAGATGGAGAATCAGCTTCCCCACCACCACCATTACCACTACCGCCGCCGCCGCCGCTCATGCCAGTTCGCGTTGAAGCGTCCGAGGCGCAGCAACCTACCTACCCGCAGCTCTCCAATAACCTCCCAGCAAGTCCTGTATCTAAGAATCCGAACAATAAAATTAACGATGACTCTGTTCCGAAATCCTTTGACAGATCGGACGCAAAATTAGGCAGACTTGAGAAAGAAGTTTACGAAGATAAAGACTTTGACGGCGTGCGACGAATGCATAAGTTCACGCTATACGAAACCGCCACGCGGTTTTATGTTGTCGGATCGGATCTCTTGGATTCAAGGTTCCGCATTTTGAAGATTGACCGCACAGCGGATGTCGGGGATCTCAGTATCACAGAGGATGAGGTTATATATACTCGCGAGGAGACAACAAGATTACTGGCTACTATTGAGGATGGGAACAGGTCCACCGGAGGGCTAAAGCAAAGATGCCCATTTTGGGGGCTTCTGGGATTCGTTAGGTTCACGGGGGCATATTATATGCTACTGATTACAAAGAGAAGCATAGTTGCTATGATTGGAGGTCATTATGTTTACCAGGTTTGCTTAGATTGCCCTCTAACTACGACCCTATTTCGTATAGCCTAACGGTGAATTATTGTTAAAAGATTGATAATACCGAGCTCGTACCCCTCACAGCAGGTGCAAAGAAACCTGATCGGAATTCAGAAGAAGCCCGTTTTGTCAATATTTTAGGGAATTTAGATCTGGCAAGGTCTTTCTACTTTAGCTATTCCTATGATATCACTAGGACTCTACAGCACAACATAATCCGTCAAAGAGAAGCTTTGAGTAACGGGTTGACACATCCAGATAATCATGATTATAATGACATGTTTGCATGGAACCACTATCTTCTGGAGCCTGCAAAAATGCACATGAAAAATACTTATGATTGGTGTATGCCCATTGTTCATGGTTACGTAGACCAATCTGGTAATCCACCAGCTCTTCGTTTACGGGAGCGGAATATTTCTGATATGAGTGACACTAGCAATTTCTGTATATGGTAGAATCATCTACATTACAGTCATCGCTCGGCGCTCGCGATACTTCGCTGGTGCACGATTCTTAAAGCGTGGTGCTAATGATTTGGTAAATCCCATGGTATTCCTAGACCATGATTGAGATGCTTACAAACCCTTCTAGGGATATGTTGCCAACGATGTAGAGACGGAGCAGATTGTTTCCGATATGTTGACTACATCATTTCATGCGCCGGGAAAGAATCTCTACTCTAATCCTAACTACACATCATATGTACAGCATCGTGGGAGTATTCCTCTCTTCTGGACCCAGAAAAACGATGCGGCCACCCCAAAACCCCCTGTAGAAAGTATGCCTCCCCTCATTTGAGTTGTATGAGCAAGAGCTGAAAAGTGGTAAATAGTGAATCTTGTAGATCCCTTTTTTAGTGCAGCGGCATTGCATTTTGACGATTTATTCCAAAGATATGGAGCACCATGCATCGTATTGAATCTTGTGAAGGTAAGTAGTATTATGTTTGAGAAGGGCTATATGAGTTAATCAATACTCGTTATTAGTCAAAAGAAAGAACACCTAGAGAATCCTTACTATTAAAGGAGTTTACACAAGCAATCAATTACTTGAATCAGTTCCTACCAGCTGACAAGAGAATACGATACATTGCTTGGGATATGTCTCGGGCCTCCAAAAGGTAACCATGAGCCTCATTTTCTCCCCGAATACAATTAACCTAGCTTCTATAGTCGCGATCAGGATGTGATCGAGACTCTGGAGACAATTGCCGAAGTTGTAGTCAACACAACTGGTTTCTTCCACAACGGCCCATCACGAGACGGCGCCGAGGCCTCTCTTCAAAACGGTGTCTGCAGAACCAACTGCATTGACTGTCTTGACCGTACTAACGCCGCCCAATTTGTTATTGGCAAGAGGGCTCTAGGCCACCAACTACATGCGCTGGGAGTTATCTCGGGCACCAGTGTTGAATACGATACTGACGCAGTTGATTTATTTACGCACATGTATCACGACCATGGCGATACAATCGCTGTGCAATATGCCGGGAGTCATTTGGTGAATACCATGGAGACTTACCGTAAAATTAATCAGTGGACGAGCCATTCGCGTGATATGCTTGAGAGCTTCAAGCGATACTATAATAATTCTTTCCTGGACGCCCAACGACAAGAGGCATACAATCTTTTCTTGGGGAACTACATTTTTACCCAGGGGCAGCCCATGCTGTGGGATCTTTCGACGGATTATTATTTGCACCATATCGACCCAAGGGCCTCCAAGAAACGGCGCAGGTAATTACTAAATACCCCCAATAGTTTCAGGATATGACTGACTTAGCTTAGTTATATCAAATGGTGGACCCCAAAGAACCTCGAGAAGCGAGTGATGCCTCATGCCACAAGACCCTTGGGAGAGTCCGCAAACAAGCCTTACAGCTATTTCGACGACTACTGGCTCGAATACTACCGCCCTAAGGCGCTCTCCTCCTTCCTCAAAGTCTTCTCCTATGACATCAACTCCACCCTCCGCTACATCCCGATCGGCCAGACCTCGGAGGGTAAATATGACCTCAGTCCCTTCAAGGTACGCACCACCCATAGCGCCAGCCACAAAAAGAAGTCAAAAAACGCCCTCGTTGTCAACGCCGAGACCCCGGAGAATCGACTAAAGAAAATCACGGCGCTTGAAGGCTGGCCATCGTCACCGCAGAAGCAGCAGCAGACACTCAGGCAGACGTCGAATCCTCAGTTTACGGGGAGGGACTATCATACGATCTCTGGAGATATGCATGGTGGCCTCCGGTCGACGAGCCCGGTGAAGCAGCACTTTGATGTGGGAAGGGACCTGATACCGCTGGAGCAGAGGAATATGCAGCAGGTGGTGGAGAGAAGCTTAAACCCGTCGCTGAGCGAGAAGGAGACGGCGGAATATGATCTGTAAGATAACCACCGCCTTATTGACTGGTATTTATACTGATGCATGATAGTTATGTATCCCACCCCCTCAATCTCCCGCTCGTGGTCACAACGGAGCTACCACCGAATACATCCCGCGACTTCGTTAACTATGTGAACAGCACCTCGCCAGAGGCTGTTGCAAACCTTATGGCAACGGATAAGGACATCAAGAGCTATGAGGAGTTTGTGGAGATTCCGGAGAACCCGTTGAGTGTGGACGAGGCAGATGGTGGCAGGGGGAGGTACAGAGCATATCAGTACTGGATAATGACGGGCAAGTTGAAGCAGCAGAGGATTGGGTTGGTCTCGGTCAAGAATTGATGGTTATGTCGTTTATACCTTTCTTGTTGTAGTTTTTGAGTGTTTTGCTTCGGTTTGGGGCTGCTTTTTTGTTTGGTTTGGTTTGGTTTTGCCTTTGCATGGGCATGGTAGCAGGGCGTTTGAAGATGTATTCTTTTCTGTTTTCTTCTAGCCTTCTTTTTTTTTCTTTATGAGGAATCTCGTTGTTACGACTCGCTTTTGTTACGTTAATATTGATACATATGCCAATACACTCAATGATGCTATCGCCTGACCCGTCAGCTGTTGAAATTGAAACCCACCCTCCACACTGCAATCTACCGATTCGTTTTCCCCTCTATATCTCAGGTTCTCCTTTAAGGATTTAAGACCATCACCAAGGAAAATCCCCCACTCTGTGCTAGGTATGTTCCGAGGTATTCACGGGAAAGAGAGCCATGGTATAATATCAACAGGTCGTATGGACCCACTGACAATATAAGGGATAGCTTGTGTTTAGCCGGGATGTGCACATTTAATATGTGCAGACAGAATCGGGGTTGCAATAACACTTACTTAAGGATGCATCATATCCAAGCCTCCGCCACTACCCTTGACCCGACCCGACCAGCTTCTACATATCAGTGCCCTCTCTTGACTAGATGAGAACCTGCTTCCTCAGTATATCAGTCTTACGAGTTAGCGTTTACAGTAAAGAAGAGTTGAAATGATAACCTACTACCCACGAGTGAGCGCTTGTAAATAGCAGCCAATGTATAGCTTGCGTTAGTACAAACAATACTAAACTCCGGTCTACAATAGGCCGGTAACATCGAGAGGCATGGTATAGCACTCGAAAACCGAATGACTTCTTATGAGGCGAGGCCCTTGCGTATAGTGAGGCTTTATATATGTATGCCTAAGCTGCACAATGCCGGTCACTAGTGGTGCGGGGAAACATTCCTCAATGCGTAAATACATGTACCGTTACAATATTAAAGGAAATATACAGAGTAGGAACAATGCGTTGAGTGACGAGGTACGGAGCTGGTAATAGGCCTTGGTATTTATATTATAACATGCAGCTGATGTCATTGATATTCCGAGTTGACCTGTTCAGTGATAATTGTTAGTTGCTACGTTGGTGTTAAGACGAATATGTCGAACAATGTGCAGCGCCAAATTAAAAACGAAAAACTACAGGAGTTTGAATACGTGACATTGATATAACGCTATATACATGTCCGTATAGACAACAGAATCGAATAGGTGGCATGGCCATCTGGACTAGATGAGTATGAATATTTCCCAGTATTCTCAACATAACTGCCAACTTCTCCGTTATCATTCAATGCACTACCCGTTGGCACTTAACGCCTACAACAACCCCCTACAACACCTCCTACCTTTCTCTGTCCCTTTATCTATCCCTTAGTCTGTCAGGAAAATGCTGACCCCAAGAAGAAGCAAATTATGTGTGGCTTTACCAACAGATCCTGTTATCTCCCTTATCAAATAGTAGATCTCCCATAAAAATTTAATTCCTCTAATATAGGGGGTTTAGCATTGACAGCTTAAGGGATACTATGCGTACAATACAAAAAAAGCACTCTGCCCCACGAAGCGGTTCCTGCAGCCACATTTACAATCCCCATTGCATGGAGATATTTCAGCGGGAGTTGGCAGCTTGGACTTATCAACGGTGGCCATAATCATAATCACAATCACAGTCGAGTCGATCTCTCCTAAAGGCACGTCTATCCTTAAATAAATTAAATCGATACAGTTGTACTTACATACATGGCCAGCCAGCACTTTCATATCTATCTCGACAATCCCATCTGGGTGCTTTAATAATCCCCTCATATTTCCATTATCTATTGCATGTGAATATGCAAACCCGGTATCTGCTGTAGGTACTTTATCTATGATATCAATCAATAGGGCAGGTGGTGCACCCCACAATATGATATGATATCTCATGTCTTGTCATGAGCCCGATTGTGCCTGTGAGATTCTGACAGGCCAAGGGCTTTGGCTTGGAGCTGGAACTGTTATCTACGAAGAAGCTTCTTTACACCCTAAACATATCCGACCGGCAAAGACAAGCCTGTAGAAATGAGCGCTCACTCTGCTAGAATAAACACCGAAGTTCGGATTAACTATCCCAAACCTGAAGTCCGCTCCCACATATATTAATTCCCATTCATCCACAATCACATGCTAGCGCCTCCCTTACCCTGCAGCCCAAGAACCGGGTCACCCTAACCGACCCGAGTGACGCCCTATGACCGACACGACACCCCTACCCTACCCTAAACCCATCTCTGTCCCACCATCCACCATCCACCATCCCGACCTTCTAGCACACCACACAAACCCACCTCCGAGGGCCGGCCCTGGCTCCTGTTTTTATCCTTTTGTTTTTGGCTCGGTAATAATACATATGAATAAATAAAAAAATACGGTACAGCACCTACCGGCAGTGCTCCACGGAGGGCTATAGCAGGTTGCTAATCGAAATAGCGCCCGGCGGCGGCGACGCACCGTGGTAACGTCATTGGACGTGGACGGGGGCGAGAGAAAACAAGATGTGCCAAGACATGTCAATGTCACATTTTTTTAAACTACAGACCACGCCCTCCAAGAAAAAAGGTTTTGATGGGTAGGTAGAGAGGGGCCGGAGGGGGGGGGGGGTAATAAGGCACCCCAGATGGACATCTCGATCAAGTACAGATGGGCCAATCGCTACAAAATGCCTTTTTGTGTTTGTTGGATGGGATGGGGGGAAAAAGTGTGATGGTAACTAGGTACTAGGAGGTATGGATGGTATGGTGTGGATGGTATGGTATCATTTCTACATACATACACACATACGTGCTCCGCGCCATGTAGGTAGGTAGGTACCAGAGTGAAAATTTTCTATATGGGTGATTACTCTAGAGTAGTATGGAGGAGGACCCCTTGGATAGGGAGGGGGAAAGGAGGGGAGGGATGGATAGAGAGGGACACAGAATGTTTTGAGCAATAACTACTTTATAACTATATCGAGCTGCCATACCGCCATTACAGCACAGGCTATCACTCGCTTTTATCCTTCCTATCCCATCTCGTCCATCCATCCACCATGAAGAATAAATAAATGAATAAAAAAAAAAAAAAAAAAAAAAAACAGAAAAGTCATAACATCGTTAGCCCTAAAAACCCTTCGCAAAAACACAAAGTCCCAAATCTATATACCGCAAATTTTTGGTTGTTGCAAAACTGACGCCCAAGCCCCCAAAGCAAGTAGAAGAAGAAGAAACATCCCAAAGAAACTCAACTTACCGGCCCTGTACCGTATACCACAATCAACCAAGGTATATGTCTTGCTATCAGTGGACAAAAATAACCACAATGCTATCCCAAAAAATAAAAAATAAAAACAAAAACAAAAACAAAAAAACCTTTAATCCAGGGGGGGTCTTCTCATTGAATTTCTACGCCGCCCTCGCCGGCTCTCCCCAAAACCTTCCCATCCAATCCCTATCCTCATCCTCATCCTCCATCTTATCCCCCGCAATAAACGCCAACAGCCTACTAATCCTCTCATTCAGCAGGTACGCTCCCCCACTCCCAGCATGCTCCTTCACACCGACGGCTGTCCACCCCTTTGCCTGCCATTCTCGCTCCTCCTTCCGCTGCAGGGCACGGTCAACTCGAACGGGGACGGCCAGCGTAATGCGGACTAGCTGCATTGTCAGCCGTACCCGTCCGATCACGTCAAAGTACCCCAGCGAGAGCAGCTTCTTCTGCACGCGGTGGATACGGCCAAGCTCGATGCTGATCAGGAGTGCGTAGGTGCGAGTTGTGAGGATGAGCTCGCGGATACGGCCGAAGGCGCGCTCAATGGCGACTGTGGACGGTTAGTCGGATTGCCAATTCGACCAGGGCCGTTTAGCCAATACGTATGTGGCACAGAGCACCCACGAGCGAGGGGCAATTGGGGAAGAGAAAAGAAAAGAAAAGAAGAAGATAAATTTAAAAAAAAATGACATACCAATCACCTCCTCGTTGACCAAGCTCGGATATTGCTTATTGAGCGCTCCGAGGAGCTTGCGGACAAGCCCGAAATCGCCGTCCAGGAACTCATTCAGTATGCTGACGACAGCGCCCCTGAACGTCTGGTCGCCAGATATGCACCCTGTCTCGCCAGAGTAGAACCCGCTTTCCCCACCGCCAGAGAGCCAGCTCTTTGATGTCTCTCGGTCGTAGTGGGCGCGCAGAGAGGGTTTTCGCAGGATCTCATAGGCGTGTGATAAGCGCTGGAATGCCTCAGTGCTATCGGCGTGCGCGGGGAGCTTGTCGGGGTGCACAATCTTACTACGGTCTAGATAGTGACGGCGTAGTTCGACGTCAGTTGCGCGGGAGGTGACGCCGAGGACCTTGTAGAGGGACGGTTCGGTGAGGATTTCTATGATATCAGTGTTAATAGGGGATTGAATCAATCTGTGAATGAATGATATCATACACACCATTGATGAGAAGGGCCTTTCGCTGAAGCCCATTGCGGGACCGGACTTCCGGTTCCATAGAGATTCTGGCTGGATATATAAACGCCTCAAACAAACTTGACCTCAAAGATGTATATTCCTATGCTGAACCCACTGGGGGGGAATGAAAACCAAAAAGGAGGTTTATATACGACACTATACCACCGTTACTTATATACGGGTCCGAGTCCGAGTCCGAGTCCGGTTGTGTCCGTCCACCAAAATAATTACCGGGCGATAGGATATGGTTAATTAATAATAACTCTGGGGGGAGGGGCACAATATGCAGCGCAGTGAATGTGGGGGGCTATTAAGTAGATAAAGACCGAAATATTCTTTTATAGAACTGATGGGTGTTCAATCCTAATATTGAATTAACGGGTTGTCTGTCGACTGGTGTGTGTCGACGTCTGTGGGGGGGGGGGGGGACACAAAGCACACAAAGCGACGAGGATCGAGGAAGAACCGGGAGAATCGCACGTAAAACGGGGAAACAGACACACAGAAAACCTAGGACTGGGGGGAAATTCACCTTTTATAAAGCTATAAACCAACAGACGGAGGAGATGAAAGGGTCTATGAAGGTGTAATTGGAAACAGCCCACCTTGGGTTCAATGGTTCAATTGCACGTTCCCTCTGTGCCATGGTCTGAACACTCATTGACGGCCGGCTATGTCTGGGATGGGCTATGTCTATGGCCATCGTCATTGCATTTGCATTCTCCCCCCCCTCTTCTCTAGTTAATCCCGAGAGCTGGATGGATAATCTTTTTCCCCAGTGCAGTGCCGTTTTGCTGTCTGTCTTGCCTGTCTTTGTCCTATCCTTATCCTACCGTCTGCACCCTGCCCTATCACAGCCCATCCCCCATCCCAATTCAATATTCGTTTTTCCTGCCTGACACGTGAAAGTAAGGTCGTGCCCCCCCCCCCCAAGTACTCGTACATACTCTACCACCTAGTCTCTAGCCCTGGAAATGAAAGCATGTGCTAGAGCCAGGATTGTGGGGAGAAGGGGAGGATATTCCCGATGCACTGGGAATCAACTGAGGTTTTTTACTTTTTGGTTTATTATTTTTGGTTTTTTTTATTTTCCTTCCTTCTCGTCTGGCAGCGAAGCGAGGTGACGGCAATGAAGCGAGTAAAATATTTGGTGGAAACTTGGTAACGAACAACTACCGGGGGAATAATTCAATCGAATTGATATTGACAGGTATTGTGCCCATTGGATGCCTCATTATTATTTACCGAGAAAGTCACACTCTCGAGAAAGAAAGAAAAAAATTGAAAAAAATAAAAATAAAAAAATAAAAAGTATCTATAGGGAGTAAAAGTACACACGTTACGTATTCTACAACACTACATTCAAGTCACTCCGTGATGTTCCCCCCAGTCACCCCCTCCCCCTATCCTGTCTACCTACTCCAGAGTAAAGTACTCGTACTCAACATTATATCTGCATGGATATTACCCTACTCGTCCTTCCTTAACGTTTCCGAACACGACCAATATTCCACACACCCAAATTTACACAAACCCCCCCCCCCCTTTGTATGGCATGCAATGGTGGTCCAGTTCGGAAACGTCATGATGGAAGGTCGAGTACCTACACTACACATGCTATTTAAATTATGCCCTCCTTATATCAGAGTCATGCATGTAAAGCAATAAAGCAATGTATGTATGTATGTATGTATGTATGTATGTATGCTGTTGGCATCTCCTTTCCTCTCCTCTCCTCTCCTTACCCTACTCGTACATATGTACATGCAAAGATAATGAACCCGCCCGCAAAGATTGCGCTGGACAGCGAACCACGCTTGGAACCTACCTCTTAAACACCGTGCTTCTGCAGAACACATGACAGGAATCATTAGGCCCGGAACATCTTCGGTAATTCATCAAAATCCCCCGAGTGGCGAGTGGGGTTGAACGTTAAGATGCTGTTGCTGCTTCCTGCTTCCTGCTTCCTGCTTCCTGTTTGATGCTTGATGCTTGATTCTGAGGGTGATAGTTGTTCCCTTCCGCAAGGGTCTGGCACGGGCGGCGCCAAGTTGTTCCGGGCCGCCGAAACGGCTTTTTTTTGGTGGTAAACATGTATGTATTTACCAAACTCTGACATTTAATATAGTTCACTCACCCAATGCCAGAGCCTTGTGCGACACTGGATGGTCCCCCACAGCCTGTATTTCGATGGGGCTCTGGGTCATGTATATGCACTCGGTTTCGACCCCACAAGTGCACAAGGCATGAATTTATATACGAGTTTCGTTTCATTTAGATTATCCGCCGTCTGAAATACTTGATTCGGTAGCTTCTATCCGATGCAATATCGTGGTTGCGATTCTCGACGAGTGATAGACCATGAAGCTGAGTGTCTCTATCTTTAGCCCTACCGATGGAGGCTCATACGATAACAGCTCATCTTATGAGAGAGATCCGTAGCGATATCCAACCAAGATATTTTGGGTTTCACGCGTAAGATGCGCTACGGAGACATCATGCTAGATACCGAGCGAGGTTGATTGATGGGGGGTTGGATTCCCGTTCTGTTGGTGGGTGTTGGTGGACGGCATTTATAGGTTTCGATCTGGGGTATATACCTTGTCTTGATGGCTATTCATCTAGATCACCCTCAAAGTGCCGGCCTTGATGAAGCAAGGGAAATGAAAAGAAAAAAAATATCTCCCCGGTTCTTCATTCGACGCCACCACTGCCTATAGTTTTGCCTTGCGCAACCAGTACATAACTGCAGCAACACTATAGCAAATTTCATGGGCTAGAGCAGGGGGATCTATAAGTAGCAGCTATATTCCCCCAGAAATTGAAGGTTATTTGTTGCATACATAATGAGAAACCGATTCATAACAAGCTTTAGGGTACCTGCATATATATATATGTGCAAGTTTTGCACTCTACCTAACCCAACGTGAAACCATGGTACAAGCCTTAATACTTTGGGAGATAGTCCCTGACTATTGCCCTTAGGAATGTCTCAAACAAGATTCTGGGTTTGAGAATGGGCCTAATATGGTTCAAGGGTAGCGCGGGAAGGCAACTTTGTGTCAATAAGGCTGTCACTATATACATGTAGGTATCTAGGGGGTAAGATAGGGGCGTACAACCATGACATTTGCTAAATGATAAAGGTTCATTGCCATTTTGATATTACCGTAATTATGATGTTGGATATTTTCCGGGGTGTGTTGGGAGGAGAGAACGGATGTAAAGATTCTGCTTAGACACCCCTATGGTTGCACACAAAGACCAAGTGTCATTTCTCCCTCTGAAGAGAGGACAGATGTATGTATACACTATATGGTTTTGAAAGCTCTTATGACTTAACTTAAGCAATGTAGTGGGTATCAATAATTAAATTGTAGTAATAGCCCTAAAGTGACTGCACCGCTTGGGGCTTTTTGGCGAATGCTTCAAATTGAATATTTAAATTTCTAATTCGGGGATCAAGAAAGACAAAATTTTCTGAGTTGAGTAATGTAGACCATCAACAATGACCGGGGTTTAATGTTTTTGCTTGCGAAAAGTTTTCTCTCATCCAGTGTGAGTGAGAATGTATGACGGAAATTCTGGATGCCACGTATTCGCACCTACTCTCTTATCGAAACCCTAGGCCTAAACGCAGCTTGGCGATAGATGCAGAACAAGAGTGAGGAATTGGATTTCATTCTTAAGCTCTTGATCACTATAAACTATATGTACTCTATGAAGAGGATTATGTTTAGGACGTCTATGGGGGGTTAGGGTGAGCTAGGCATGCTGCCAGCACACCCAATGCGAGACTAAATGATAGAAGCCGCCGTGAATTGAGCCGGCCTTACATATATGTATGAGGGAAAGGGCCAAAAGTCTACATGTATCTCTATCTGGTCCCTGAGTTGATCTGGCATGCATCATGACCTTCACTTGCAGATCTTTTTAACCCCCCCCCCAAATTGACGTCGAAACAAACATGCAGGGCCGCCCATCCAGGTACGGCAAAATTCACGCCTTAGCTTTAGATCTAGAAAGAGGCGGTTTCTCGAAAATTGCCTGAAACGGCGGGGTGCTGGAGGTCATGCGTATGCCAAGATTTCGTGATGGAGAGGACGCACCTACTTAGGAGCCGGACGACGCGCGGGAGGTCGCGTTGAGGTTTACAACACTGCCGTTCACAGGAAAAATGCTCTCGATTCAAAAGTCTTCAAAGTCGGCGAAATGCAACCTATTGCCGTGCCAGATCAAGTACACGGGACCGACAGATGCCACGGAGAAGCATTGGGTTGTGGTGAAGGAAACATCTGAGGATGAGGGTAATATTGTCTCTGGGAGAAACTTTTTGGCTTGAAGTTTATATATACTGATTTTCTTTTTGTTTCTACAGAGAAAATATCCGCGTCATTCCGAGGGAGGAAGTTGATTGGGAAAGCCATTCCAGTACCCGAAGGTTACGAGGGTAATTCCACGAAATACAATCACCGCTCAAATTACTACTGACGCCTCGTGGATAGGCCACATTCTCGAAGTTACAGGCGAGAAGCTGCAGCCTGGGGACCAGAGCTTAGCGCCGGATGACGACGAGGGCCCTGTGGAGGGAGTAGATGTGAACATCTTTAAGGGATTGTGTACCTTTGACGAGATTATGATTTGGGGTCACGACACCATTCCTGACGAGAGCACTGATAGTGTTGCCAGAGGAATTGACGAGTGGATCGGGTTTGCAAATAAGGTGAGTTTCTTCCAGCTCATATCATAAGCGAGGTGCTGATAGTAGGCAAGATTCATAGCTTTTCGAAGGAGGACGACGTAGCGAAAAAGGCAACACATTAAAAAAACCTTGCTTTCTTTTTTTTCTCCTTTCCTTGGTGGGGAGAACATATCAGTGTGGTGCACGTATGCGATGGCTTTTTCATCATATGAATACTTGCAAGTTGCAACCAGAATGATCACCGGGCTTGCCATCGTCAGTATTGCGTTGTTAGAAAGGGAGGGGCTTCCTTTTGGATTAATGATAGGGTGTAAGTTTTTCTCAGAGAAAAAAGGCAGTAACAATTATGGCCCTCGAAATTGGCGTTGCGGGGTATCGTAGATAATTTTATAGCGACGGCGTTCGTACGTTCTGTTTACAATAGGGTTTTCTCGGAGATGTTTTCTTTAGATGGGAAATAATTGAATGCCGAGATACCGTGCCTGCGTTGTTGTTGTGTGTGTGTGTGAGCAAATTCACTCGAATCTGCCAAGATATAATTACTCGAGGTGACTGAGAGAACTCGCTCTTCCTTTCTCCCTTCGTAAAACCTTCCCGCAACAACCATTCCTTTGCTTTTGCTTTCTAAACGACATCACTTTTACGCTCTGGAAACCTCACATGGCCGATTCGCAACTACTACTGCGAGTGTGTCATTAGATTGACTCGATCCCAAATACTATCTATCGTATCATGATTCTCTTTTTCCATGAAGAGAGAGAGAGAGTCAAGAGCAGGTAGTCCACTGAGCGAGCGGCCGCTTCGACACACGTGATCCCAGGATTTCAACTGATTGGGCTGACATGCTGTTGGCTGCAGCAAAACAAAAGGCTGGGACCCGTAAGGGTGGACTCAACCACCAACCATCTCCACAACACCACCAACCCAACTTCCCTCTGATTCTGATTTCGGAGTTTTCGGTTGTTTTTTAGGTGGTTGGGAACGCAAGAGCACAAACATTCTCAGTTTTTTTTTTTTTTGTCAAAAAACAGAGTTCCGTTGCTGATCCGCTTCTCATTGCTCGTCATCCTCCTTGCGCTCCCAACCATTTAAAAACGACCGAAATCAGAATACTAATTTTCTTTAGCCGTGTCATCACCACCTGGACAGAGAAACCAACAAAAGCATCACCCTCAACCAGCATTTTTTTTTTTTGCTGCACATTTCGTATGAAAGTAGCCAGCAATTTTGTAACGAGAATCTTTTGTTCAAAATTGCTAGTTACCTTTTTCATTCATCGTTGCATCGCCGCAAGGGTCGGTGAAGGCTGCAAGCGGCGATCCTGGGAATTTAGGGGGGGGGGGAAGTGGGGTTGGTTCACAAAGCAGTTTCCGAAAATAGCATTAGCGGCGTTGTCCCGTGTCAGCTGTGAAGCCAAGAAGCGGGCGTTTGATTGCAGTTTCAAGGAGGCCCCGTCAGATTTGCAGCGCCTCCCTCTCTCCTCTTTTCTCCCGACTCGAGTCCCGCTTTCCCTTGATTTTTTTCTGTTTCCTTGCCTCCCCACTTCTCCTCCCAGTCGCAACTTGCAAATGCCTTTTTAGAGGCTGTTTGTTTTTGCGGAGTGCCTTTGTTTCTCCCCCTCTTTTACACCCCTTCCTATATTTTCATCCCACCTCCTCTTTTTCCATCAAAGATTAAACCTACCCAACGAATTTAAATTTTTTTTTAACCGACTGATGGTTTTATTAACAAAGCAAAGCCTATGGTGGACAGCAGAAAGTTATGGGCACTAATAATATTCTGGGTGGACAGGCCGACACGGAATGGGTGACAACGGAGCAACAGCAGGTGAAGCGAAATTTTTTTTATTTTTTCCCCGGTGTGTCCCTTGGGTTGGGGGCAAATTCTAAGGGGGGCGAATGAAGGGGACAAAGCGACGCGTCAACGGCACACGGAGAAAGAAAGGGGCGGGGCGGCGAAAAAAAAAAACAGGGAGGCTCCTCCCAGTTGAGCAGGGGGGTCACTCGCGACAATCACAATCACAACCACCAACCAACAAGAAATCACAGCGACCGTCGACATAATTCTATGGAGCCTCTTTTACCTTCCAGCTTCGGCTGGAGCCTTCTGCTGGTGATATGTGTCTGGCTGGGTATGTGGGCAGCAGAGCCGGAGAGTGGGTGAGTGAGGTGAGGTGAGATAAATTAAGAGAAATGGGGGGTAACGAGAGTGAGAGAGAGGGTAAAAGAGTATCTAACGGAGTTAATTATTGTATTAACGCCCACTGTTTTTTATTTTTATTTTTTCATCTCGTTTTTTTAAATGTGTTCTGCATCGCCGTCTAGATGGGGGCTGTACAGTGCTGTAGTATCTTAGATTTCTTTTTGTTGGTTGAAAGCAAAAAAAAAAAAAAAAAAGATGCTTCGGACCGGCTGTTTTAGGTGGTGGATAATCGTTGTTGTTGTTGCAGCCTGGTTGTGAAAAGTCTGCGACTCACCTCCCCTTCATGCGCCGAAAGGGGAGGGCTGGAGGCGTTTAGCGTGTGTGAGTCACATCTGCGGCACAAGGCTCAGGCTTGGCACTCGTACTATATAAGCTGGCACGCATCCCGCTCACCCTTCTCTTTAAAAACCTCTGGCCTCACCCACGCGCAGAACCAACCCCCGTTTGTTCATCCCCCCCCAACTCCGTCTTATCAAACCGATCAGCGTTCGAATCGCTGTTCCTCTTCCTCCTCCTTGTCCTAGATAAACTTCGCGCTTCTCTTAGTCATCGAGACAAGCAGAATTTACCGAGGCTCTTATCAATTTGGCCCTTTTTTTTTTTTTTTTTTTTTTTTTTGCGTGCTGTTGCGTTGCAGTGTAATTCGCCACCATCGCCTCAATCCAAATCTTCCAACCTTTAAATCCTACCCCATATCCCCACCACAACAACACCGCACCCCTCCATCGCCACAACTTAGCCAGTTCATCTCAACTTTCTAGGGTGAATAGACTATCATTGAATCGCACATCACTCCTTTAAATCGAATCAATAAATATCAACAAAGGGGAAACATTCGGTTGTTCTTCTCCTCGCTAAACACCCACAAGAACCAACTTAACACATACCGAGACACATTACCCTCCCCCCCCCCCCACCCCAAGAAAGTATCTATTCTAAGGAATACTACTACTTATATCATCACCCCGCAAGAATAATCATGTCTCGCATCATCTCGCACCCTCAAAATGCCCTCCAGGCGAAGGACTTCACCAGTGCTACTTCTTTATCGTTCCCCGGCGGGGCCGGTGAACTCACTCCTCCATCCTCTGATGTTGAGAGCCAGAAGCAACAAGGCGATAACCAAGAAGGCGATGAGAATGCTTCTGGTCCTGTCGCTACTCCCGCGACTCCAGCTGCCACTCCTAATGGTACTGCATCAGTCAGCGGGATTGTTCCTACACTGCAGTGAGTAGTCCCCATTTTTGGATTTTACTTTTCAAAAACACAAATTAAACTGGCATGCATAAAGAAACATCGTCGCAACCGTCAATCTAGATTGCCGATTGGATCTCAAGACGATTGCGTTGCATGCTAGGAACGCAGAGTACAATCCTAAGGTACTACTAACCTACTTGCTCTGACCCCTGGTCTGTGTTTTAGCGCACTTTACTTATGCTGTGGCCACTTTAGCGTTTTGCTGCGGTGATTATGCGTATCCGTGAGCCAAAGACCACAGCTTTGATCTTCGCCTCTGGCAAGATGGTTGTCACCGGTGCCAAGTCTGAAGATGATTCCAAGCTTGCGTCTCGCAAGTACGCACGTATCATCCAGAAGCTTGGCTTCAACGCCAAGTTCACCGACTTCAAGATCCAGAACATCGTCGGGTCTTGCGACATCAAGTTCCCCATTCGTCTTGAAGGTCTTGCCTCCCGCCATCACCACTTTAGCTCTTATGAGCCTGAGTTGTTCCCGGGATTGATCTACAGAATGATCAAGCCAAAAATCGTTCTCTTGATCTTTGTGAGTGGCAAGATTGTCTTGACGGGCGCGAAGGTCCGTGAAGAAATTTACATCGCCTTCGAGTCCATATACCCTGTGTTGAACGGTAAGCCTCATTCTCGTATCCGTCATCACATGTTCTCCTTACTGATGATCTGCACAGATTTCCGCAAGGTCTGAACGCTAGGGTTACTCGACAATCTTTAACCATGTGTATTATTAATTTTTCATGACGGCACGAAAACATTAACAAAAAGTAAATCGGAGGAGCTGATTGAAAATGAATAGGGGAAGCGGTTTTATTTCTTTTTTTGTTACCGGCGAAAGAAATAGTTGGGAGGCTCTTTCACCGTTGCTATTATAACTTGCATCGTGTGGTGTTTTTGTTTGGGCTTGTTTTATTCTTACTCTTTCTTTTCTATGGGTATGGGTCTTTTTCTTTACTGGAGTATCGCAAACTAGAGCCCTGGTCTTGTGTTCTTTTTGAGATTTCCTTCATTTCTCAAACCTTTGTTTTCTTCTTCATCCTTACACTTCTTTATTTGTTTTACCACGCATTGTTGGGGCGAGATACGGCGGGGATCTGGGGGCTTTTTACTACACAGCGCATGAAAATATGCGACTGCTGACTAGTGGGGACGAAGAGAATGATCAGAAACTGCCAAAGCATCCACGGTGGCCGAGGGCCACCGTGAGAAGAGTGCTGGTAGGTTAATTGGCTTCCTCGAAAGAGGAGAAGAGGAGGGTCTAGGCTATATCTTAGCTGTCGAGTATTTCTACCATCGACGGCTCTCCAGAATTTGCAACCTTAAGAAAGATGCTTCGCTGCTTCGTAATAAAGTTTTGCGTTGGATCTGAAATCGAAAACACTATTTGTTTGTACTGTATCATCCATTTTCCACTCTAAATATTGAAATTCTCCAACTGTAAAAAAAAGTGCACCATCTTGACTTACATAGTCAATGATAACTTGGGTGAAAACGTGATTTGTAACTGAAAATTGCAAAAACAAACACGACAAAGTGCCAGGATCAGTAATCAAAATATTTCCCGTCCGGGGATAGACAGGGTAGAATACCCATCTCGACTCTTGTGACTGGGGTGGGGTCTGAGTGATAGAATGTGATCAACCATACATTCTGGCTGAATTATTTTTCTTTGCTGCTGCTGTTGTGCTGACTTGCGGGGAACGTCGGTGCCTCGGTTTCCCCAGAAGTGAGGAACTGGTAAGTTACCGAGCTCTTGTGGCCTGGTCTTGCATTTAGATTTGAGGAGAGAAGGGGGTTGGGGGGTTGGGGGGTTTTCGTCGACGTCAGTTTTCTCAGTCAGTCAGACTCAGTCAGTCCTGCCCCTAGACTTGACTTGTACTGCTTTGATATCGAATCAGTTATCGGTTCATCAGTCGTCATTCATTCTCAGACTCTATTTTCTTTGCGTGGGTTGGACACTACACACACTACATAGCCCCCTCCATCGAGCTGTACCTGCTGTGGCTATAGGCCCTCTTCGTTATATCTCCTCCTGCGTTAACTTAATACCATAACATATCACACGCCTCATTTCAAATCAGCTCTGCCCTCCAGTGAATAGCAGAAGTAGCCCGTCTCATCGGAGTCCAGCAGCTATTCCAACCATCATCTCTCCTCGGTCAAAGAAAGGTTTAGGTCGAAGGTTCCCCGGTCGGCGTCCTTAGCCGTAGCTGTAGCCGTAGCCGTCCGTAGTCTAGGACTCCGTGTCGTTAGTCCAGCCAAACCAACTAATTAAACTAGTCGTCAGCCCCATCCATCCACGGACACCATCCCGCGGTCGCGTTGGCCCAGAAAGCTCCCCGTGGCCACTTTGAATTGTTGCAACACACGGTACCTACACCCCCCCTCCCCTCCCCCCCGCCGCGCGCCCTTTCCCTTTCGATGCCACCAGCGCTCACGAAGGCGGATCACCACCCCACCATACAGCAGCCATCGCCGTACTTGTCCATTCAGCTCCATCTCCACACATCTCCACACCTGAGCATCGAGTTTATTGTCATTATTGCGCATAGGCGATTGAGGCTCTCTGCGCATCCATTGTTTTTGCTGTTGTTGCTGTTGAGTGTTACGAGGAGGTTGAGGGCTGCGCTGGGAAGGACGAGTGGCGCGTTGAGGTTGTCAAGATGGTGAGTTCTCTGTGTGAGGGGTGTAGGGTGTGAGGTGTGGGGTGAGAGTGATGGGATTATGAGGGAGGTGGGGGGGGGAAGTAGATGCAAGATGAGAAGAGAAGAGATGGATGGGGAAGAGGCTGACAGTGTATGATGGGGGAAATAGAATTCGTTATTTAATTCTGCTCTCAAGCAGACGGCGTCGGTGAAGAAAGACCTCGCGACCTTCGCCGAGTCGCCCGTCAGCTCATCACCAGCCCTACAAGGTACTTACTACCCCTCCCCCTCCTTTGTTTCTCTCTCCACTCCCTCCACTAGTCCTCTGCTGAAACACTCTCTTCCCCCAATAGGCCAGATCTCGGCCTCACTGGCATCGCTCGCCCGCACAGTCGACGACTATGAGTCAATGGCACGGCGCGAGATCGTCCCTGCAAAACAAGAGAAGGCCTTCACGCGTGTCAAGACCTTCCGTAAGGAGCTGTCAGAGTTCCGTCAGCACTTTGACCAGCTCAAGAGCGACCGTTCTGAGAAGGAGCACACCGTTGCCCGCGGAGAGCTTCTCGGCCGCCGCGGTCATAGCTCTGCCACACCCGAGAACCCATATGCACACACGAGGAACCTATCGCAGCACTCGCCGTTTGCGCCGGCCCCTGGAAGTAGTGGGTTGGGTGGGAGTGGGCTGGGCATGGGCAGTATGCAGAGGGAGGACCATGTGTTTCGGGAGCGGGATTTTATGAGCAGGACGAATGACCAGCTGGATGACTACCTTGACCGTGGGAGGGCCGTGCTGGCTGATCTGGGCGAGCAGAGGGCGATGCTCAAGAATACGCAGAGGAAGCTGTATAGTGTGGCAAACACACTGGGCGTCTCGAGGGATACGATCAGGATGATTGAGCGCAGGGCGGCACAGGATAAGTGGATCTTCTATGGGGGGGTCATTGTCTTTTTTGTGTTTTGCTACTTGGTGCTTAGGTGGCTACGCTGATGGGAATGAAGGTTATGTTAGCAAAAACTATCAAGATGGTTTTTTTTTTTTCATGTGGTTTTTTGTGGTTTTTTTGTTTTACTGGGCTTTAGTTTTCTTTCCTTTCTTTCCTGTGTGCTCTTTCTTTCACTGTTTCTTACGGGCGTTTCGTTTCTTCTACTCTATATGCAGTGCATAATGGTTTTTCTTCTTCTTTTCATGGCATTATTCCTATTATTATCCTTATGGCGTCAGGAAGAGAGAAAGGGAGAGAGGGGGAGAAAAAGGAGACGACATTGGCTGCGTAGTAAGGACGGAATCGAGGTCCGTCGTGCATGAAGACTGGAGCCCAGAATGATGGGATATTGTTATATAGGTCTTGCATTGGCGGTAATGGCGATGATGATGATGATGTGACCGCGATGATGAAGGTGAATAAACAGGAATAGTACATACATGAACGTGCAGCAGCCCATCCATTCCATGTCATTCATCAATCAATAATGATCATTGCCAGAGCTGCATTCTTCTGTGCAACAATTCATTTCATAGTAGTCATGAGTCGAGTTTCCAGTATAGCAAAGTAAATGGCCAAGTACTTGGATATCGATTGATATTCGATAGGTGTTACTTGGTAGTATGTAGTTAGCTCCCGAAACATTGTACTACCTCGACCCGCCCCCCTACCAGCGGACACCGACGTCAACCAGAACCTACATCTTTACTTGTAGAATGCCGGCGAGTCTCCACCCCCCACCATTCACGACCTCCGCGTCATCGCCGCACCTCCCCAGCGAAGCCCGACGTAAGCAGTCCACAGTCGAGGACGACCCCGCCTCTGACGACGACGACGACATCGCGTCTGTCTCGTCGAGCTCGTCGACGGCCTCGCTGCCCACGAACTGGAGTTGGGGAGGACCAGGCGCGGGGAGCTCGTTTGCGCCGCCGTTTTATAATCGGCCGCCGACTGTAAGTGTTTATTGTTATTTTTTTTTTTAGGGGTTATCAATTAGGAGAATGAAGCTGATAGTTTGGTTTTTGGTAGCCGCTCCCCCCTTCACCGTCCCTCACCTCACTCCTCCGTCCACCGTTTACACCATCGAGGCCGACGACACCAGATAGCTCCGACTCCGAGGCAGTCACAAACGCATTCTCGAGACAATGTGCGCCTAGAAGAGTACCGACGTATGAGTACTACGGCTTCGTGCTGTATCTGGTGTCCTCAATCGCGTTCGGGATATACCTAGTCTGGTCGTATGCGCCGGCAGCGCTGCTGCACGCAGTCGGCATCCACTACTATCCATCACGATGGTGGTCGCTGGCCATTCCGTCTTTCCTTGTGATGCTGGTGGTGTACATCTATGTCGCCCTCGCAACGTACAATATGGAGTACCTCACGCGGGGACTGGATAGTATTGAAAGTGTCGTTGACGAGGCGGCGAATATAGCTGCTGTGGACTTTGAAGTGGTCGGCGCTTCCGCTTCCGTGCCAGCTGTTACCGTTATGCCTGCAGCTGGTGAGAAGGTGGATGGTAGTAGGAGAGCGGCGTATGAAGCCAAGTTGGCGGGAAAGCGGGGGAGAGGAAGGGCGGAGAGTTGTAGTGAAAAGTGGAGAGGTACGGGGGTTCTGGTGGGGGGTGAGCCGGATTGGAGGGAATTGTGGGGGAGGGGCACGGATGCGGTGATGGATGTGCCTGTTGGCGGGGTTTGTGAGGTGTTGTATGGGGAGGGGAGGGAGAGGGAGGAGTGGGAGGGGGGGAGGGGGGATGAGGAGCTGTATAGATTGGTCGGGGCCGGCGGGGACGGATGGTAGTGTAGTGGTGGTGTTCTTGCTTGGGCGTTTGGGGGATATATAGATTAGTAGTAATTAACAAATTCTTATAGCGTTTGGAGTTTGGGATATCATTGACTTGACTTGCCAGGTCAGAACCGCTACCACACCCGCAGACAGATATGGTATTCTGGGTGGGAAGCTTAATTGAAAATTTTATTTTTGGTCCCTGTAGGAATGTAACTTCCAGACAGTTCGGTGACAGAGGGTTGACAGTTTCTGGTGAATTTTATTGTTGTGTTGTGCTAGATGATTTTCTTTAGCAAGTCAAGACGCATAGCCATATCTCTCCAGGCGTATAATGCGTTCCTTTGCCAAAACCAATTAGGGGCTGAGGTACCAGAGCAGCTTGCAGATATGGGGTAGATATAGTGTAGTGTGGCGCATTAAATTGGAGACTAATATATAGTTTCCGTGGTCATTATTTGGAAACTGTAGTAAACCACTGCTTCCAGCTGGGCAACCTCACCTTCAGGTGTGGTGGTGCCTTCCCACTAATATTGGAAGACGTGCCAATTCCTGCCCAGAACGAATCCCGCCCGAGCGAGCGTGTGGTGCATCCGGTTGGGTTTATATATTAGTAGATGATCGTCATAACTTGCTGCTGCTGCTTCTTAATTGGCAGGTACGGGGAGGGGAGTAGATGCCCTCGTATGTTGATTCCTGTATATAGTTCTTGAACCTAATGACTGCCTGCCAGAACCAGGACGGGATACTGTGTGTAGTGTAGTTGGGAACAACTGGATGGGTTGATATAGCTAGGTAGAGTATAAATGCAGTTGAACTCGAGTTAGTTGTAAGACCGTTGATAGTGTCCACCACCCGGGCCCTCGAATATGCATGGCATGCGGCGGAGAAGAGAAGAGGAAAAAACTGGTGTATAGGGAAGGGCAAGTAGTCTAGTCTAGTCTAGTCTCTATCGCTCAGCTTAAGGGGGTTCGTGGGGTAGAAAAGACGGTGCAGTATATATAGAGGTGTCGATATAATTAATGGGTGTGACGTTGCCATTAAATCGGTCGAGATATCATTGACCTTTGACTTTTTTGGGGGGGGGGGTATGGATAGTGCTACTCTGCTCTGGTACACAGTATAGCGTAGGGTCTGGTGCGGTGTAGGTTACTATAGTAGCTAGAGATCGGGCATGTTATGTATGGTGTTGGGGTCTGGATGCACTCACTCACTGCGTGTGGGATAATAGAACAGCTGCGGGATAGATAACTGGATTAAGGAAGTGCCTTCGGGGGTATTTTTCGTAGAGCTCAGTAGGCCATGAGACGGGACCGGGCTGGGCTAAAGTCTCGTCTTGTCACTTCTAGGTTTTGGGAGTCTTGGGACTTGTATAAAAATATAAATAGGAACGGAGCCAAAGTTTTATTGCAAGATTACTTCCATGTGGGCTAGTAAAGAGCCCCCCCCAGGCCCCCGATTATATCAATAGCCCGTTGTTAAACATACCCCGTCAACTAAATCATCACCAATTTAGAGCCACACTAAGTCATTTCTGTCTGCACACACCTGACGTATATCACTTTCATATATCCCATTCCATTCCATATAAAGTCTCGAGACACATCTCCCCCCGTCTCCTGCCCGCAACCCACGCCCTCTCGCCGAAACAGCCACGATTTCGTCCCGGAGCTTGTGCTGTGTGTGGGCCTTTATTCGAGATTCTACCGCAACGGGTGAGTAGCGGCTAGCTAGCTGGCCGGCCGGTGGAAGCTTATATACGGCCGGGCATGCTCTAGTACTGTAGTACCTGCCACTTATGTATTTTACCGCTCAATAGTGAAGCTTACGGCAGGTATGTACTCTATAAAAAATAAAGTAATGCGGCCCTTTTAGGGAATCTGTAACAACTACATTTGGGGGGTTTGGAAGCACCTTCCCGCACGGCATTGAGCAGGCGGCTCTCCTCTATTAGATATGTGAAGCTCGAGTTCTATGTCATGCCCTCATGTATTATACTCCCATATTATAGCAATGAACGTAATATAGGATTGCGGTAAAATTCTGGCACTTTTCACAATAGATCTAGCATTATAAAATCATTCACTGGCAATATCTATAGGAGCTAATAAGCCCTAGGTCAATTATCAGCTCAACTACCTCTAAGAACCCGCAAAGAAAAGTCCGTCCAGAAGGCAAGAACTCTAAGTAAAAATTAAAATAAATATACAAAGAGAGAGAGAGAGAGAGAGAGAGAGAGAGAGAGAGAGAGAGAGAGAGAGAGAGAGAGAGAGAGAGAGAGAGAGAGAGAAAAGAGCTTTCTACTCCATCTTCCGATTGAGTACCTCCTCCACATCCACTCCACCACCCAACTCCCCCATCAACCGTCCCCTCCGTCGCTTCCCCTGCTCATGCAACTTCCTAGCCTCCTTAACACCCATCTTAACCGGCTTCACCACAACCTCACCCTTCACTGCCTTCCGTCCCACGCCCAGCCGATCCTCCTTCTTCACCGTCTTGATCGGATACCTCACGCCCTCCCCTTCCGGCCCGAGTCCCACACGCGCGTCAGGGTCCCACCCGGAGGAGATCAGCACCTTTAGACCCTTTGACGAGCGGTCGTAGGGGTGCGGAGGGTGTGCGTGTGGGAGGGCAGAGAGGTGTGCGGTAGAGGTGGAATGGTTGGGGGTTGTGATGGGGAGGAGGCAGTCGGGGCAGGTTTCCGGAGGCGCAGTAGTGGGTGATACGGAAGAGGGGGAGAGGCCGACGAGGGAGAGATACAGGTTGGCGATATCGGTTCCTGACTTTTGGGTTTGTATGTTTTGGGTGGTGGTGGAGCTGGGGGTGTTAGAGGTGGCGGGGACGAACTTGATCGGGCGCCGGGAAAGGCCAGTCCCAAAAGGCTTTTGAAGGCGCCAATCGGGGGTGGGCTCTTCTGCGGAGGGGGAGGAAGGTGAGCTGGAGCGTCTTGTCTGTTGAAAGGGGACGAAAGTGGTCTGCATCTCGGTGAGCTTGGAAAGGTGAGAGCTTCTGGACAGAGACTTGGAGCTTGACGGGTGTTGGTGATGGTGGGTGGCACTGATAATTACCAGAGAAGGAGGCTCTAATCCCGTGATACGTAGATACGTAGAGTGGGGGTCCTCCTTATAGGTCTGTGCTGGGCTTATATCGTCTTGATTATCAAGGGCCTACTCATGAGATAAGTTCCAAGATGTTTTATGGTACACTCGGGTGGGCAAGCAGCTGTAGATAGCTTACCTTGGCACTAATCGAAGGTTTCACGTCATAGATTCTCACTCGAGTATAATTGCAGCATCGTGGAGTGTCAAGTGCGTAAATCACATAAAATATCTACAATGCATTTCTCATCTATACGTAGGGAATCTTTTGCTAGGAATATCACTCTGTTCGGAAAAATATATCAACAGAAGCTACTACTTAATGTCAACACAGGAAAACCCCTTTTTTGCCTAATCCCTCCCTTGCCAGTTGGGATTCTGTAGAAAAATAATGTTAGTATCTGTGGTGCACTCTGAACTGAAAGAGAGTGGCGAGTAAACTTACTTTTTTCAGAATCACAAGCCCTTCAAGGCTGTTACTGAGCGAAATGTACTCGTCGTCTTCCAGCTCCGCCCTCTCGCCGTAGGCAAGCAGGACAGGAGTGTTCTGTGTTTGCCATCCCGTAATCGTCTTCGGTCTTCCGGCCTGTCCGACGACATCTACGGCCTGTCCGACGCGGACGTTCACGGGGAGGGGCGCGAGGTCCTCGTCCAGGGTGATGAGGAAGCGGGGATGCATGGCTGTCACGAGGAAGTACAGCAGGTAGTGTGCGGAGTCAAGAACGACTGTTCAGATATTAGCGGAGGTACATGGGATGGATACACACGGTGATGTCACTTACAACTCTTGGCGTCAACCAAACTTACGAGCACTGTAACCAGGCCAGCTGTAGCCACTCTGCTCAAGACGCTGCGGTCGGTGTGGAACGGATTGACGCTCAACGTTCCCTTGCCCATGTGCAGCAGTCCCTGGGCTATCCTGACCATGAACAAGGAGTTGGGGTCTCTGTGGTAGTAGCTGGCAAGCTGTCTCAGGAGCTGGGCAAGACGGGCATTGTTTGTCCCTGCACCGACAAGCCCCATGGAGAATATCGCGTTTATCGCAACATCAATGTCGTTATCGTGAGAATACCTTGACAACGTGTCGTAGACCTTTATTTGCGGGTTTGATGCGCTCAAAAGACCCATGGCCAAAGGCACAGTCTTGCGGATTACGCCATCGCCATAGTGCATCAAGTGTCCGAACTGTCGCAGAGCCATCTCGGCACCAATGTCCTCTCCCATAGCGATAAGAGCAAGCCCTATCACAGCATATGACTGGAAAAGGTCATCATCCTTCTTCTCATCTTCTGAGGAGTCAATGTGCTCGTTACAAAAGTGCAACATGGACTGGAATTTGAGGACGTTTCCGGTCCCTGCGTAAGCACAGGCATCTACCAAGACCCCGGTGTGCTTGGCAATTGGGTGCTCGACGGCCTTCAAGGTTTCTAGAGTTGCGTCTGCATCTTCTTGCCGGCCAATAAAGAGAAGGGCAAGACCGAGAGCAAGGAAGCGCCCCCATTTGTCCTTCAATTGGGCATCGTCTCGCTCCATAAGGGTTTGCAAAATTGTGCTAGTTATGTCACCATTGCTTGAACCAACAAATATCAACCCAAGAGACAATGCTGCCATGCCCGAGATGTGCATCGATAGCGATGTATCGTTAACAATAGGAATGAGGGTGTCCAACAGATCCAGCCGCTGTGATCCAGCGTACGCCAGACCAAGCCCCATGATAGCACTTACTCTTACCTGAATACTCTTGTCAACAAGGCAATGCTCATCAACAAGTAGGGTCTTCGCCAAGTCAGACTCTGTCCGGATCCCGGAGTTAAGGATACCAATAGCGAGAGCCGCCCCAGCCTTGACGTAATCTTCAGAAGCGTCTGTGTACTTATTGATAGCACCCAATCCCGTCTCTACGTTCCACTGGTGCAACATTCCAACACTGGCCGTAGCACTCAACATACCATGTTCCTTGTTCTTAAAGACCCAACTATTGCCCTCATCCTCCACCAACATTAATTTATCTGTTCCAAACCCAGCATTGACAAACGAGTTAACAAAACTGTTTGCCAAATTCTGTTTTGCCGAATCCACTGTTACACCCGGGCCGCCGCGAGAGCTTTCCAGATGTGATTTATAAATATCTTCTGGAGTCTTAGGGTCGAGGATGTTCAACTCCTTGCCAAGAGCGGCGAAATACTGAGACAAGTTGGTATTATTCAAACACTCGGCAATGTCATCATCGGGAGTGTCAAGCCAAATTTGTTGTCGGGAGACAAGGAAAGCAAGCTGCTTCTTCAGAACTGGGTCGTCCGTAGCATCGAAATCCTCTTGAATAAGGTCCAAATCATTAAGGCGTATAGCAAGGGTGATAGCTTGCGCCAACTTATCGAACTTCCTGTAGATACTATGTGCAGTTTCGAGGGTAGTTTTATCATCGGGTGGAGATAGAAGTGGAACCATGCTATAGGGATTGAGGTTAGCTTTAGCTTTCACGGCTGTTAGGAGGAGTGATGCTTTTTGCCATACCTAACCATGTATAAACCTACTCTCTGGTAGGTGTTTTCGTCTAAGAAAGGAGGCAACTCCTCAATAATCTCTAGCTCCAATAATAGATCTACTGCGTCTGCCTCTGCATTATGTTTCAGAAAGAAAGGTACGAGAGAAAGCGCAAGATCAGTGAGATCTTTTGTGTCTGCCTCCTTCTCTGATCGAGATGCATATTCCGCCCCAATCTCGAGGGCCAAATGTCGAACATACTCGTGTCCCCACGAACCCAAATCTTCGGTAGGGGAAAGGAGCCTATATTTAAGAGAATCCAAGGTGTCTTCGTCGGAGTAAGTCATTCCTAATACTGAAAGAACGTCGGCAAGCGCGATCTAGTAAGCAGGATTAGCCATGAGCTTCGCAGTTATACTTTGGGCAAAAGCTGACCTTATCATCTCCGGCAGACCACTTCTCATAGAGCTCTGTCATTGATGGGTAGTGAGATCTTAGGAACTTGAGGGGCTTAGGAACGGCCGTCATTGAAGAGGTCGATGTTCGGATGAAGTTCTTGATGGCTTCCAAAGAAGGCTTGTAGAGTTGGGCGTTGGGTTCCTAAATCAGAAGATAATTAGGTATCGCATTCTGTATACTCGATAACTCGATAGGGAGAAATGTAGCAACCATTAATCGCTCCACAAGCATCTCAAGCTCCGACTTCAGCTGCTGGTCCTCCTCAGATAGTTCCTCTATACCATCATCAGCTTCATCAAATTACAACCCCGCTGTCCTGAGTATAATAATACCTTCTTGTGGCTCATCTTTCTTATCTTTGTTTGCGCCGGTTGAAGACTTGCCAGTGGTCTGTTTGGAGGGGTCGCCGTCCTTCTTATCCGGAGTGTCAACGGCCTTTCCCTTGCCCTTGTCGAGCTTTGCCGACTTATCGTCCTCCTTGACCATGATGTTGGGGAAGTAGGTAACTTGATGTAGGTCAGATGGAGAATATGGAGATGATGGAAATGGGTGGATGGTTGATGAATGAGTTGATGGATAGTGGAGTAGAGGTTGCGTGCTGGGATAAAGTGTAAGGTGGGAGAGATGATAGTTTCGCGGGAGGTAGCGGCGTAACCTCTCGCGTCGCTTGGCCCCACGTCTTAGTAAGAATTGGCATGGGCACCACCCACTCTACCAATGCGTTCATCACAGAGCTCATGTGTAGAGGGGCAATACAGCTTTGTCCGCAATTAAAGAATCGCTCGGTTAACGAGCAGTTAGGTAAATCATCCATATCACCATCATTATTCTCGATCTAATTGCCATCGCTACAGCGCTTTTCTTTCACGACCCCCGCACCTCTCGAATCTCAGTGTCTTGGTGTTTGATAGATGGCTCCTCCCCTTTTAGACCGCAAAGAGCTTTACGAGAATCCATGGAAACGACGCACCGGTTTGGCCTATTTAGGTTGTCGCCTCCCGCGTCGCAGCCGCCGAGCAACATACCTCTGTTATGCGTTGATAATATGTACGCTGTATTTCATCCTAAACTCAGCCACTACATCGTGGGCACACATACCGAATCCAGCAGCGCTTTATAGACCCCAAGGAGTCATTCCAATTAGCTTTCCAAACCTTTACGAAACCGCTCCTAGAGCCGTTGGTGGGTCAAGATTTCAAAACCGGAATGTTCTCTTTGCGGCGGAGAGTTTGGAGGCTGCGAGCAAACTCGCCGTGGTTGCCTGTGAAATGGCAAACTTCAAAAGAAATAACGTACACTTTGCACTTTTAGGAAGGGATGATATCGAAATCGAGGTGTTTAAACAACTTAACGGAGTTTCCGCCGAGCTGGGAGGCTGTAACGTCGTATTTCACGATGCACGGGCAGAAATGGTCAGTATGATGACAAGGGATCGAATGAAACTGGCCATGAGGTTTGGGCTAAGACATCTACATGAATTCATACACCCTCAAGCTGTATTTTTATCGGTAGAGCATGAAGAGGAATGGTTTATGGACATGGCTCGTAAGACAGCTAGACAACTACAGATGCAAGTGCTAGAACTTCCGAGCAACACAATCGATGAACTGAGATGGATTACAAGACTAGACAGTGATTCTCTTGGAGGTACTTAATTTCTTTATACCCTTTGTTCAATTATTCTGCGTTTCTGCTATGGCTCCAAGGGAGGAAATAAGCTGATTCATTCCTGATTTCTAGCGTGGAATAAGCCATCTTTTGAAATCGTGATACACGCCGATAAACACTCTGGGAATCTGGAGCGTCTTCTAAAGTCTCTTCAAGCTGCTGCCTACCCTTTTGGCCACCTCCCAAAGAGTATCACAGTTGTTCTCGACTCATCCTCGCCTATGCATGACTTCACCAAGTCATTCCTTTCGGATTACGCATTTCCGTCGCACACTCGCACTTTTATTCGAAGACCCATGACTCCAGCCTTATCCGCAGAAGATAATGCAAAGCGGGTTATGGAGTCTTTTTACCCCATCAATGAAGATACTTTCCTTCTAATGTTTGACGCAAATGCCGAACTTTCAAGATGGTACTTCCATTACGTCCTTTGGACAACCCTTGAGTATAAATACTCCCTTTATCAGAAACTGCGAACAGGTTCTTTATTCGGAATCTCTCTTGAAGAGCCACCATCGTTTATAAATGGGACGAAGCCATTCGCTACTCCCTCTAGAGAGTCGTCTCCATTTCTCTACACAGCGCCAAGTAGCCGCGCAGCACTTTATTTCCCCCAACATTGGACTGAATTCCACTCATATTTTTCCCGAAGCCTCCAATTTCCCACTGTAGGAGCAGCCTTCAAAAATTCATCGAGCATCACTCGCCTTTCGATGTCTCAAGAAATTTCAGAGGCCTGGTCCACTTCATTTATAAACCTCATCCGTTCACGGGGATATGTAATGCTTTACCCTTCATTCCCCAAGGAAGCGCTTGCCATAGTCCATAATGAAACACCATCTTATACACGAACAAAACATGGCTTTGAAAAGACCTTGATGGACAAAAACAATGTTATGAGAGATATTCCAGCCCAGGCGTTACCAGCTTACGACGCAATACCGCTAGTGGACTGGTGGGGTAGACAATTGTCATGGGAAAAACTAGAGCTAGATGCTCTACGCTATCGACAAGCTACTTCTTCTTGCCCTATCTCACAGACACCAGGTTTCAGCTATGATACTACAGACCTGTTTTGTGATGAGAATGGGAGGCGTTTGTCATAATATGGCCGGGACTATCAAACAATTATAGACTTAGTAAGGCGTTATCTGGGAGGATTGGACTTTGTTACCAAAATTGTATTGTCTTTTAATCCCTTTACCTGAATTCCCCTTTTTATTCTTGCAAAACATGTTTTGGTGTCTTTGGCGTGTTTTACTATTTAACATTTAATTATCTATTGGTACTTCAATTTTCCTGATTTGCTGGCCAGATATAGCTATCATGATCCCGGTTATTTTGATCTGCCATGGCTGGCTAATGAAGGCCTGAACCTCAAAATTCGATACATCAGCCTTTAAAGTTCAAATATTCCACCCCCCCCCCCCCGCGGACCTAAGGGCGCGCATTTTTTCTTTTTAAAAAAAGGGGGGGGTGCATCAGTGTGGCAGTAGTTATATCGAGTGATTAGACATGACTAAAATTACATATATCTCCAATCATGTTAAATCACTCGATTGCACCGTGTTGCTTTACTCAATAAAACTACAAAAGAACCACGTTTTGTATTAGAAATACTAAAAGATAATTGTTGAGAATTCTATATTTCACAACCCAGATCAAAGCGGAGGTGTGGCTACGTGGATCCTGATTATCTTGCTCAAGGAGCCTTGCAATTTAGCGGTTTCGGGGCGTCTTGAGCCTAGGCATTAAGATCCTACTTATGTGAGTACAGTGGGGCAGAAGTACGATAGGGGATAATCTAGAGTTTTTAGCACCGAATGCCCGGTGAACCTGCGATATTGATCATTGACCCTGATCTCGGGCTTTGCGGGCGCTGCACATGTCGCCAGGGATTTACTGTTTCACAGCTTTGAGGTAATAGCCTAACTGAGGGAATGTATATATATATTGCACTACTATTTCCTGTCTATTTCTACTTTAGTATCAATTAACTGATAATGAATTAAAAAAAAAAAAGAGAGAGAGAAAAGATCGATTAACTGATAGATATCACTACACCAGTATTGCTGATGTAAGCTTAAGAATCGACAGGGGTAGAGGTTTAAATTCGATGTGTATGCATCTTGGCAACACGCCTTTAAATACCAGTCCCCGAGGACTGAAATTAACAGCTGTTTATTTTATTTTTTATCTTGTTTTTATTCATTATGTGGTAAACTACATGTAGTTAATCAAGCTGATGAAACGCCTAGACAACCAACTCAGCATTATGTATTTAACTAATTGCAAGTTTAAGCTAGCTATTGGAGTGATGTAAAACGAACAGCTATGATAGTAAACTAGTTCGTGAACTGCTTGAATCTTCTTCACTCCTATCGCGGTGATGTTGTTGATGTGGTACCAGAAGAACTGATGGGGTTGGGTACATTTCTGAATATTATCAACATAATTAGTTACTACATGTAGTTCCCCTCAATTAGCAGTCAAGTTCACATCTGCATGATACTCTGTGTAACCGACCAACCACTCGGTCCACAGTTCACCCCCGTATCTCTTATTCCAATTTCGAAACGCCACTTCTACTATCTGCTTGCAAGGAATTTCAGAAAATTGACACCCAGGAATACAGTATCAGGCGGATACATACATAAAAACCGGGAAATACCTCATCTTCGCATGCACGATGTGAGAGATAATAAGGAGAGAGGAAAATAGCAAGTGGGTGATAGTTCCAAGGAATAGGGTCATTCGTGACCCAACCATCCGACAGATTGACTTTGCATGTGGTTTATCACTTGCACTTGGATACCCACTAATCAGTAAGCCTGACATTAAATGTGAACCTTTGACCTTGAATCGCGGCTTGGATTATGATGCCTCTTTTACAAGGCCAGTCAGCGTATTATTGGGATGAAATGTAAGCAATAACTGCACTGCCATTGTGGGGATTGATAATAATTGGCTGCCCGAAGAGGAAGGGTATATATAATGCCAAGGAAAATTAAGAACAACCTGAACCTTGCAGCTAGACGGTTTGATTATATAATTATGTCTTCGCCCGTAAAACTATGGTGACGTAGGCAAATAGTAGCTAGTAGTTTACTCTGATTCGGCCTTTAGTTAAATATACTCTTTTTCTGTTCGTGGTGATGAGTGTTATATTATTTAGACAATATACCCATGGATAGGTATTAACCGGGCCTGGTGACTACATTCGCCACATATTGGGAAAACAGATAATGGCTAAGTTTAGAGCTATGGACCCGCTCGTTTTTCAAACCGATACCGTCATCGCCGTATTCGATCCATCCGTTCAGCCCTCAATTCTTGTCTTTTTTTAGTTACGAAACCTGTTCATTCCCGTGGGTCCTAACTCCAGTCTTTGTCGTAGGGATTCCACAGATATTCAGGGCATGTTTTTACTATAAAATTTTGAGCCGGACTCGAGTTCAGAATGTACATGTCCATCAACTGAGGCAACGCGCGCCCTCTTTAAGCTGTGTGGTTGACGTAGCTTTTACTGAGACCATGGGGGGGCGCGTCCGGGACGATAATTAATAGTATAATTACCCGAGTAAACCCCACTTTGAGCGGCCTATCAACCAGCGAAAAGGAGTTTACCTGATACTAGCTGGTAACATATATTTACAACCATCAGGCAAATCTCGCCAACTGAAGAAGCGGTGCCAAATTTAATTGAGACAGAACCCGCAAACAATTAAAACAAGTCTTGCAATATGTTTATAAGTTATACTGCCGTAACTTAGCGCTGCTGGAATATTCTGCGGTGCTTGAAACCCCGCCAACTCATAACACACCGAGTGATATCTCGTGACACCACTCTCGGTCCGATGAATTCATTCCTCGGTCACAAAAGTCACAAACCTCACATACATACACCCCACACACACCACACCCCCACGCAAAAAAATAAATAAACAAAATCAATAATAGCTGACTGTACCCTGCCCTGCTGTTGCTGCAGCCACGCCGCAGCTCCCCTGTTACGAAGCCACCTAGATCTACTTCGCTTCCCGGACCATTGTGTAACAGAAGCTTATTTGACCTTTGATTTTTGTTCCTTTTACCCCTCCTTTAAAGGCTTGAGTCATGAAATGGCTGATGCTGAAGTAATCTACAAATTATATTGTCCATTCTCTTGATCATCATTCCCATTTGCATTCATTTTTTTTTAATCCCCCCCGACCTACATATGCTGCATGAGTTTACTTTGTTTGTAAAAATAGAACCAATCCCTACACACATCATGATCACCCCACTTTGCGCCCACTCAAGAGTCAAGACCTCTCTTTGATTTTATACGCTATGAATCTTTGCATATTCAACACCGCCTCGTCCGCCCTGTGCCGGTCATCAGGGAACTTTTTCTTGTCGATTCTTTTAACCTGCATTGGTGCCAGATAAGTTAGTATTCTCTCAGCCTCATTATTGTTCTTGCGGATTAAAGCGGGTATGTAGGGAGAGCATAATGAGGGGAAAGTGCGATTTCTAATGAAATGCATTTTGCATTAACGCATGGTGGGAATCGTCCTTTGCGGGGCATATACGGGCATTTTTTAGTAAGTAGCCAACAAAAGCAAAAGAAGCTCGGTATGTGTGTGCAAGCAACAAGCAAAAAAATGATTGTAAAAAAAGAAATGAACGAAAGCGCACAAAAAGAAACAGGTGAGGTGATGATGATTCTTTACGCGCCAACGCACATACGAACATCATGAACACCGGCGCCAGACAGACTGCCCAATGTAAAACGTTTCATTGGCTCTACACTCCCGACTGGTTAAGTCCTATTGGGCCAACCAGGACTACTCATCAATGCAGATAGGTCCCGCATACGGGATTGTATAACGCATCAACAAGGTTGCAGAGTACACAGGCTAAGCCTTGTGATGGATGCCCTCAGCCTTATAGAGTAGACTGCAGTAGCACCAAACCGTCAAGGCGGGTCAAGATCCCGCCGATGCAGAAGCATCGTGATACCAATAGCAACCTTGACAGTTCCCACATGCTACTGGGCTTTGGTATAGCCAACCAATTCAGATGAACAAACGCCTCTGTATCAGATTGTTTTACCAGGGCCAAGACCCAGCAGCCAGGTACTCATGTACCCCACATGCAGCACGATGAAACGAAGCCAAAAGGGGAAAAGAACAGGTGATTTGAGATTCGTCATATTAGATGAGGGAACCAAACAATTACTTACCATTGTTCTAATGTTAGGCAACGCTTTCTGCAGATGTGCCAAGAAACTGCAGTTAACAAACACGGGTCCATCATAGTCAAAGTCAGCGTCAGCATATATGTCCATAATGGCATTGATCGCCTCGACGGTTGGCTCAGATGGAGTGTTTGGTGCGCCGGCGATAAGGGTCATGAGGAATACACCGATTTCCTAGAGGCAGTGTTAGACCATTATCCTTTGAGACCGGATATGCCAAACGTACCTTATTCACATCTAATCTCCCTTCGGCCATAGCAAGGCACCCAAGAACACCTACACACTTGCTCTCAAGGCCTTCAATGCCTGCTATAGCCTTCTTATCTGCTCCGCGAGCGGCTCCGTACAGCGCAATGAACGCTCCCACAACTCCACCCTCTATATTCACCTTTCCATTTGTTGCCTTCGCAACGGCCCACGCCAGACCTGAAACGGCGTCCGCCAATTCGATATCTGCCGTGTTTGCCCTTAATATCTTTACAACGACATCATCCCATATGGTATACGCCAATTTCTCCCATGAACCCCATAGCGAGGACTCCTGAGGAACCGTGACATTAGCAGTCCATGCAATATTATTCAATACGCTGATAGCACGTGTCTGTAGAGCAATTGGTGAACCACTTCCTCCCTGCGCCAATGGAAGTAGTAATGGAGCAGCGGTTGTTAATAAGTATGTCAGAATATTCTCAGCACTACCATCCATGTCGTCGACACCGCCGGATTCCGCGCCAACAACATTGTCCATATCAGCCAGCACATCCTCGTCAATATCGTTTGCCCTCTCTTCATCTTCGAGATCGACATCACCGTCAGCGTCAGTCTTAAATTCGTTCTCATCGTTAGACTGGACAGCTGTGGCAATAGAGGCAAGGATCTCGAGGGCAGTCTCGACAGCGAGAATGCGCTGATCGGGGGTAATGGAAAGAGGAGTAAGAGATATATCTTCGGGATCCTGGGGTGCCGAAGTAATTTTAACAAGATTTGTGAGGGGTGGAAGGGTCAAGGAGTCTGATATATGGTGAGTATCGGGGGTGGCGAGTGATATGTTGTGTAGTGTGCCTGGGTGTATTAAATTTAGCCAGAATTCAACAAATATGCTAAGGGTTATTACCGCAAATAAATATAGTTTTGATAGCAGCTTCAGGACGAATATCATCTTTGAGCTGAATAAGAAGAGAGACGTAATTCTCGTTCTCGATAATTTGTTCCACAATAGGAACGTTTTCTTCGGTGAGTGCATGAAGGCATTGGGCAGCAGCTTCTTGTACGTTCGAAGGTATTATTTGTGACGGGTAGAGGATTGAAACTAAGAAATGAAGAAGGTGAGAAATTTTTGTAACCGCGCTGACTACCTCTTGTGAAGTTTCGCTGGGAAAGTTAGTAATTACGCATGATTCATAAGTGCGAGAATAATGGTATATACCAGAGACTTGTAATCAGTCCGATGACGTTCTCTGCGTACTGCCACAATAGCTTTTTCTCCGGGTTGCTGAGAGCACTTGGGTTATTTGTAATGTTTTCAATTGTAGAAGTAATCTACACCCAATTAGCAAGTTTCCCGAATAGGTCCAGAGTTAAATCCATACCGTAGAAATCGCGGCAGCCACTGGTGTCAAGATATCTTTCCTGTACATGAATATGCACTGGTCATAACCTTCCTCAGCCGCAATATTTCTGAGCGCGCCCCAAGCGTAGACAACGACTTCCTGGTTAGAATCGTTCAACGACCCTTCCATGATTTTCTGGACAACCCGCTCCCTCAGCAGCAAATTACGGCAGCTGGAGTCTTCTAGTAAATTGACAATTGCTGATAATGCTTCAGAACGCTGCTTTGCATTCGTTGAACCTAAATTCTTCACTACCGGAATAATCTTAGACTCCCGGAGAGCTGCATTTGCCGCAACTTCTGCAGGATTAAGAGGGCGCGCAGTTGGATTGGCAATGGCACGAGCCATGCTCGTGCGAGATTTCTTCGTTTTACCCATTGCTATGGTTTTTGGGTTTATTTTCTAGTTCGTTTGTTGTGCTTGAAGTGGGGAGTACTTTTGAGGAAACATTTCATTGAAAAATTGAGAGAAAACATTTGTGTGCGCAAGTGACAATCCGGGTAACCTTGAAGGATATGTTACACACGTCATTTACGCGACTTTAGTCAGTTCAATTGCATCCAGGTCGTGTCTTCCCCGGCACCCCCGAAACACCACTCATTTCCACAAGCTCAACCCCCTTCTTCTTTTACCCAACTCCCCGGTTTTCAATAATGAATTCAGATACCGGATCCTTGAAGCGAAAAGCTATGGATGATGCCTCTCCTCAGAGCATTCAGGCTCCTAACGCTCCTAGGAGGATCAAGGTCTAGTTCTTGGCGTTTATATAGCTCCAGACTGTAACTAATAATTTAGTTAGGCACTTGACCAAGTAGTCATCAACAAAATTGCTGCCGGTGAAATCATTGTTGCACCAGTTCATGCACTTAAAGAATTAATTGAGAATGCTGTGGACGCCGGTAGTACATCATTGGAAATTGTAGTGAAGGATGGTGGCCTCAAACTTCTGCAGATCACTGATAATGGGCATGGGATCAATGTATGTGGCTAGCCTCAAAGGTGCGTCATAGATACTCACTCGGTACATCTGTAGCTTGAGGATATGCCAATTCTGTGCGAGCGTTTCACTACGAGTAAGCTACAATCCTTCGAGGATCTAAATGCCATTGGAACCTACGGATTCAGAGGGGAGGCCCTGGCAAGTATCAGCCATATCGCCCATTTAACCATTACAACTAAGACAAAAAATTCAAATTGCGCCTATAGGTTTGTCGTCATCCCTTTTCTCTCTTTCGGTCTTACTTATCTAGGATAGGGCTGTATATTCGGATGGTAAACTTATACCCCCCAAACCCGGTCAGAGTGCAGACCCAAAGCCGGTAGCAGGCAGACAGGGAACACAGATAACAGTATGTTTTATTTAACATTTCAACTCGAAACAAAACTTGTGGCAGCTTCATAACCACTTCCAGGTTGAGGACTTATTCTATAATACCCCTTCCAGGCGCCGCGCATTCCGAAGCCCGGGGGAAGAGTACTCTAAGATTCTAGACGTTGTTGGACGCTATGCAGTGCATTGTTCGGGGGTGGCATTCTCATGCAAGAAGGTATTTCTTCACCTTGCATCCCTACAGTATTGCTCCTATTAATATCTGCATGTTACACGCAGTTTGGAGAAACAGACACTGGTGTCTCAACAACTACTAATGCCTCCATCATTGACCGAATCCGCCGTATTCATGGTTCCGGCGTTGCCAATGAACTCCTCGAGTTCACCACTTCTTCAAAGCACCTTGGCTTTGAGGCAGCGGGTATGATATCCAACGCCAACTACCACGTCAAGAAGACCACGTTACTCCTTTTCATCAATCATCGTTCGGTTGAGTCTTCGGCAATCAAGAAGGCACTCGAAAATGTCTATGCGACATATCTACCCAAGGGTGGGCACCCATTCATATATCTATCCCTCGAGATAGAGCCACATCGCGTTGACGTCAATATCCATCCTACAAAACGAGAGGTCAACTTCCTTCACGAGGATGAGATTATTGCCAAGATCCAGGAAACTGTTGAAAAGAAGTTGGCTGCAGTAGACACATCTCGTTCATACACCTTTACACAAACACTTCTCCCAGGCACAAAACCTATTCAAAGTAGTAATAAAGATGATACAGCGAGGGAAACAAAGTCGAACGATGCTAAAGCGAAACGTAAGAAGGAATACGAATATAATATGGTTCGTACTGATAATCGCGATCGTAAGATTACTGCTATGTTCGAAAATCCCCCCGTCAATAAATCTGCAAATGACTCGGCAGAATACGAGACCGACCCTGATTCGACATGGACTTTGATAAATTATACCACGATCCACTCTTTACGTGCGTCTGTCCGTGATAACGCACATACGGAACTCTGCGAGCTGTTCCAGAACCACACCTTTGTAGGCCTAATAGATGACACCCGACGTCTCGCAGCTGTGCAACATGGGCTCCGTTTATACCTTGTCGACTATGCCGCCGTGTCGTACGAGTTGTTTTACCAGATTGGCCTGAGCGACTTTGCAAACTTCGGGCGAATAGTTCTAGATCCGCCGATCAGCATACGGGATATTCTCGAGATTGCCGTCGAGGAGGAAAAGGAGAAGGGGGAGGAGGGTGATTTTGACTGGGAATCCGCGGTAACTGTATACTCCCCCCCCCCCCTTTCTCCCGAATTTCCTCGGGCCTAATACGGCAGAAACATAGACAATCGAGAAGTTGCTCCTTTCGAAACGTGCCATGCTTAAAGATTATCTCAGCCTTGAAATCTCCGAAGGTGGGAACCTTGTCAGTATCCCACTCCTTCTGAAAGGGTACATGCCCAGTCTTGGAAAGCTTCCTTCATTTATGCTACGCCTAGGTCCGAATGTAAGATCTCTATTCCCGTTGCCAGTGACATAAGAGGTCCCGGTTAACACGGCAGATAAACTAAAGATCGATTGGACGGCGGAGTTGGAATGCTTTGATTCTCTTCTGCGTGAACTTGCATTGTTCTATGTTCCCGAGAGACTACCGAGCGATACTGATGATGAAAATGACGTTGTGACGGCGGCGGGTAATTGGGATGTCGACGCGCGTAGGAAAGAGCTAGGGCGCGCCGTAGAAACAGCCATATTCCCGGTTGTCAGGAAACGATTGATAGCACCAAAAACACTTCTTGGGGCCGTTACCGAGGTCGCCAATCTGAAGGGGCTGTACCGTATCTTTGAGAGATCCTGCTAGCGGTACTGCAGTTAATGCGCATGAGATTACCGCGCGTTGGTTGTGTGGTGGTGTGTGATGGTGCGTGGTGGTCAGCATGTATGAGGACTCTTTTGTTCTGGTTTGGTTTGGTTTGGCCGGAGGATATATCGGAGAATAACCAAGACATCTCCTTAGCGTTTAAATGAGAAAGGGGGCGCAGGAGATTAATCTTTCTTTTTTTTCCGTTTCAGACAATAACACAAACAAATAGTGCAGAAGTTTGATAATGATAATCGAGCAATGAGCCCATGTATTATTATTTTGATGCCCCAGAATCTATCATTCTGTTCTAGTGCACACAGGGTGTGCCTGTTCTATGTTACAGCCCAACCCAGCCGAAGCGAATACTTCTAATAATGATGCGGTATTCCATACCAACAAGCCCAAAAACCCCAAACATAAAATTCTATAAGTACCGTGCTCCCATATAATAAAGAAATATAAGGTGTCAAGTCAATAAGGATGCAATCAAAGAGGAGAAGAAGAATCCAACCGCCCGGCCCATGAACAAAAGAAAGAGCAGAGAGTGGCAATGTGAGTTATGTAGCCAAAAAAAGAAAGAAAGAAAGAAATAGGCCAAAAAAGAAAACCCATAACAAGCCATTAAAGAGTTAGGTATCTAAAAGAAAGGAAAAGAAGATTAATCAAATAACAATGTGTAAAAAGAAAAGAAAAATCAAAAAACTCCTGCCAGTGTATGTAAAACTCCTGTGAGGAAAAATTCCAGCACATTGCAAATAACAAAAAGGTCGCCGCCCATGCTAACAATCCGTCTAAAACCCTTTAATATCTATAATGAACCTCTAAATCCAACCTAATTTTTTTTTTTCGTAACCCAACCACCCCATTAAAATTATTGCATACACCTCCCTCCTGTGGTGCTTTCCGCATTTTTTATTTTTTTTTAGTCGACGCTTGACAACGACGACGGTGACGAACGAATGGATGACAACACTTAACCGTCAAGACGACGACCACGTTTTTCTCGAACCATGATGTCGAGAGGGACGGGCTTGCCGCAATTTAATCCGAGAACGACACCGTCAACCCTGGTGAATCCGAATAGCTTGTACATCGCTACGTTGTTGACATGACTGCTCTCAAGATAGCATGGTGCACCACCTTCAGAATCACACTAGAAGCGCAATGCATGTTAGTGGCTGTTTTGGCTAGATGAAACTAGATGGGGTGTAGATGAATCCCACCAAGGGACCCAAACTCCTGAAATTCTAGAAGAAACAAAATGAGGTTTAATTTGAGCATACCTTTCTTGTGACATACTCGATGAGTTTTCTCGCGTAGCCTCTTCCTCTTGCATCCGGAGTGACGCCGAGGTAAACTAGGTACCTATCGAATGATTAGAGATGGTTCTGTGTAACATTCTCCCTTCTAGAAACCTGCAGGAAACGTGTGAACATACCATGCATCTTTGTCCTTAGCACCCATAACCTCGAGCCTGTGGTAATAAAAAAATTATCGAGTCAGCAAACATTCTTTAAAGATATATGATTATGCAAAATGTCATCTTGCTGCCGTTCCCCCCCCCCCATCTTCAACGTTTTCCGGACAAAGTTCCGATAACGGCGTGGGCAAGAGTGCATGAGATCGGGGCTATCCGTGTGGCTTTTTGTTACATACTTTTTCTGGTGCAGAACCTCAAGAAACTCTTCAAAGTACCGCTTCTTCCCCTCCTTTGTCAACTTCCAGTACAGCCTCCACATGCCGCTACGGAAGATTGTGAACCAGTCATCCATGTTTTTTCCCGGTGGCATCCTATATACGAGTAACCCCAGAAAAGTCAGCCATATATTGCTTTTTTCACAATTGTGATGTTGCCTGCAGATCTTTACTCGGCACACACCACTCTCCCACACACCCGGCGGCGGAGAAGTGACACTCTGCCGGTTACACCTCACTCAGGAACAAGCTGAGGGTACTGCTGGGAACTAGCTCTAATGGGGAGATTGATGGACAGTGTATCATACCATAGTGCGATTCCTTCATTGTGCTCACCAATGCCCAATACCAATCCGTTGTAGCAGTGTGCAGCAACAATGTACTCGAAAATTTCCAAGTGTAATGGGTAAAGCTGCTCACGGGTCATGCCGCCATTGTCGGGTGTCTCAAGACAGTAGAAAGCTACGTCGTCCTTGAAAAATGCATCCGCTAATGTTCGTGCAGCTGATTTGTATTCATCAATGCCGAGTACTCGTACTTGATCATTTGAGTATTTGTTGGCTGTTAATGTTGATGTAGTAGTAGTCGACATTATTATTATAGTGTGAGTTGATGATTGATATAAATGATGGAGTTTGTGTTTGCGGATAAAGATGATGATAATGATCGAGGATCTAGTTGCTATCAAGTATTGATGAGATTGAGGGGAGTAGTGGGTAGTGCGGTAATGATATAATGGTGAGGTGGTGTTAATGAGTGAATGGATGAGTGCTTGATGTGTTCTAGAAGAAACGACAGAAGGGAGGGAGGCTGATGTTCTTATTCTATTTCCCTTCGGTTCCAGAAACGGGGGATCCTTATTTTATTTTTTTTCAACTTCCTTTTTTTTTTTTTTTTTTTTTTTTCAAGTTCCCTTGGTTTGACCCAGGAGCTAGTAAGCTAATGAATCAAAGACAAATGTTGGGAAGAGAGTCCGGGACCTAGTTCTGCAAGGATGAAGGGTGTTTGGGGCAGTGGGTGGGTACAAAAAAAAAAATAAAAGGAACAGGCCCTGGGAATGGGGACGGGGGTAAACGGGGATGGGGGGTATAAATTAAATTGGCAAGAACGAGGAACACGCCGAGGGCATTGACAAAGCTCCGGAGGAGGTCAAAGGTGCAAGGAGAGTCAGTCAGGCAGCTGGAAGGCAATCAGGCCCTGCTTGCCTGTGCGCCGCGGGCGGCCATACCAATGTTGTCTCTGTTTGTCAACCCATAAATCTCACTCGATAATTGAGTGATCACTGATGATGTTATACCGTGTTGGTAGTGATGGAATATTACATGAGTAGGTTCTGTGCTATGCTAATACTATACCTCTCTGCTCTATAACTGGGTTGGACCCATGATGGGATGATCATGGATAATTGATTAAGAATAGGTTATGGAGTACAGGAGAGCTCATGTATCTATTTTCTGCACCTCCTGCGCTGTTCTCTGCCTCTACTAACCTTTCCACCTTTCCCAACCCCCCCCCCCCCTTCTCTCGTCATGCTGCGGCCACAGCCTCTTAGTGCTTGCTTGTCTGCTTGCCTACACTTCCTCTAATCGCCTGCCTATCTGTCTCCTCTGCGTCAGACTCAATTTCAACAGGGCAAGATAAGTGTTGTCTCTTGTAATCTATTTAGTTCGCTGAAACTGGTTCTTGACCTCCGTTCACTAAATGTATCTGATCCTCCATGCCCCCCCCCCCCCCCCACACTATGTCTCCGCTCCGTGGCCGTCTCCGTTCCCCATCTCCGTCTCTGGTCAGTGTACCTTATCCCAGCTCGACCGCACCCTTCCAACCCCCCCCCCCTTTTCCTTCTATCACACTAAGGTAATGTACTCCAACATAATTTTTTGTCTCTCCTGCGCTGCTCGTTAAAAATACTCACTCCTGATTTGCGTGCTTCAGCTTTTTTCCCAAAGGTCCAACATCGGTTTTTATCCGATAAAACGTTCAATGACGCAGTCACTAGCCTCCATGCAGCAATGCCGCCCTTGGGTCACAAGGCCTGGGGCGTTCATTGACCCTTCACTTTACACCACCCCTGAAGTCTACGGGAGTTATTCAATTAGATCCCTTAGGTAAGCCGCAGACGCCGGCTTGCTAGTGTTAGGCGATGTACGGAATGTTCTTTGAAACTCACAACTGGGGCTTAGCCAAGGCAGGCGCACATCTCAGAGGGCTGCATGACTAAACAGAAGCCTTGAAGCCATGATAGGGCAGAAATACAACCCTGGACCAACCAAAGAGAAAAAGCGAGACCCTGCAGAATAATTATTTCCATATAGCCCAGATCTCTGTCTTTGAAATATGATGCTTTTTTACTTCTTGCTAACTGCTGACGAGTAAATAATAACAACATGTACCTACATACAGAGCGTCCTACATACAGAGCGTCCTACATGCAAGTAGAATACATGTATGTATAATTCTCGTACAACCCCAGCCGGAACATTTTTCTTCCTCAGGCGTAGTATGAGCGGAGTGTGTGGTTATGGGTAGTCCTCGGCGAACTACACGAAGGAATGACGCTCGAGCGCCAAAAATAAAGAGTTAATTGAATGTTAGTACGGAGATGTTCCGAGGTTGATCGAATCACCGTTCACTCGGTACGGGGGGCCTCTGCGCACACTAATAACACAGCTAACTGTACAAGGTCCTTGGAATTGGTACGTTGGGTCTTTTGATGTATGTAGGTCCATGCTCAGGGTTATCCACCTGTCTGTCCTGCATGATTCCTCGTGGGGTTTTTGGTAGGCTATCCATCTGACATATCGTTGGTCAAAGCAATTTGGGACCGCAGATTGGCTAGGACTGGGATTTAAAGAAAAGAAAGAAGAAGAAAAAGAAGAAAAAGAAAAGAAAAAAAAGGGAGGATTTTTATTTACAGATCACGGAGAGAATCGATATGTCTAGTTAGAGAATTGAGAGTCACGATTGAAAGCGGTATAGTTATTGATAGGTATGGTTGCTAGTTGCCGCTATGCTTCATGCCCACGCCCATCAAGCGAAAAGGGGGGGTGGGGGGGTGTGGAGGGGAATCTCTCCATAGTGAACATAGAGAGAGGGGCAAGATCAAGTAGGCAGGAAGGAGAAAGGGTTTCGAAATGTGTTCTGAAGATAGGCAAGCAGCAGGTTGAATTCCGCAAGGCAGGACAATTAACCCATTCCAATGCCGTTAATCGTGACAATACAATAACAATTCCCCCATTTACCTACCTACATGTAGGGCACCTAACCCAGCTCACCTCACTTACGTATCTACGGCTTAACTACCTGTCTGTACCTACATACATTACATACACCCCCAATATACTCGCGACACTGACTGTAGGGGGAGTCCGGAGCTCCCGCCATTCATTAGCTAGTTGAGTGATCGAGATATAGCTACTTGAAATTATGCCGCTTACTCAATACAGGACGCAACAACCACAACCCACAACCGCCAGGTTCACATTTTTGCAAAAATAAAAATTTAAAATTTAAAACTCTACAGTTCCTCCCTTCCCCACCCACCACACCCCCCCTTCATCACCCCCTTCACCGGCGGCGTGCACATAAGGCATAGACGCGACAGAGCGCGCCACGACTCACATGATCGCGATCTTTCGCTCTCTATAATTATTCCGAGTCGGATCATCGCGCCCTCATGATTCAGCTCCGATGGGAGAGGGGTTAGGGCGAGGGGGGGGGGAGGGGTGCAGTAGAAAAAATGTAGCCCACAAGGTGGAAAGTGGAGGTTGGGGGGGGGGGGGTGGGGGCTAAGGAAATGTGGCTCTTCTCAGAAACAAACCTTGAATTGGCCGGGCTATTTCAATCGGACTTCCATTAGATTCAGAATTCAGATTTCATGCCCAAACCACACGACCCACTAGTATCACGACCACCACAACCACCGCCGCCGCCGCTGAACATCAGAGCGCTAGATAGTACCGACGCCGGGGGTTATCAATCAACATGGGGTCCAATTTGGAAGAGGACCCGTCTTCCTGGAACCACCACCACCACCATACAATGTCCACTAAACCCTTATCAGCCCAAAATATGGGGTTCGAGCGGACCATCCTGGTTGGGGGCGTTTTTTTTTTTTTTTTTTTTTTGAGTGTCTTGCCCATAATCACAATTTCAGGGTTTTTTTGATCCTCAGCGAGAAGTAGACTTGAAGCCTGAGAGGGGGGGGGGAGGGGAAAAGTGAGGAAATGATTTTCTTAGCAAGTTAGAGAATGTAGAGTGCTTTCTTGCTTTTTTTTTGACCCCTCGGTTTCTCTTTCTTTTCTTCTTTCTTGCTCCTTCTGCTGGGCTACATGATACCGCGGTACGGGACGCAGGTCAACAAGGGTTCGAATAATGCAGCCCCCAAAGGCGGTTAGGGCCGTCCGGAATTCGTTCCAGAAGACTTCCCATCACGTACCCACGACAAGCTGCATATATTGGACTGGCATTGCATACATAGAACGCCTCGAAAATTAGAGTATACAGCAGCGGCTGCTATGCCATGCCAGCTGCCTGCTTTTGCTTTGCTTTGCTTTGCTTTGCTTTGCTTTGCTTTGCTTTGCTTTGCTTTGCTTTGCTTTGCTTTGCTTTGCTTTGCTTTACTCTTGCCTGACTGCACAGAACACGCGTGGCTTCTTCTCTAACTGATTCCTTGCTGTTGCTCTAGTTACTCATGTATTGTTGTCCGTTGCCTTTCCATCAATACGTGTATCATATGTAGTTGCCATATCCATACACATCTAAAGCATAATTTAAATGGGAAAGAAGAAGAAGAAAAAAAAAAAAAAAAAAAAAAAAAAGCACGCAGGCAGGCACGTCGTCGATATAGATAGCAGTACAGTACAGATACGATAAATTAAATGTCACTCACTGCAGTGCACACACACGCCCTTTTTTTTTTTATCAATACTGATATGATATGCAATAATGTAAATCATGTGTTAACTACATCCATCCCCACGACATCCAGTCCACCAGCCCACAAAAAACCAAGTACGCAGAATAGGCACTCTAGAACTCGCTCCTCCTCCACCCTAGCAGGTAGAGTAACGCACATTACCTGAGATCTAGAAACCCTACATACGGCCTCTACCTGTCTTTGCTGCACTGCACACTGCTACGTGGACCAGAGACGTCCTCGCTCTTCCACCTTACTCCACCTTCTCTCTCCCCCTCACATGGCATCGATCCTCTCATCCCTCCACTCCAATTGAGGTGGCCAATTGCCCCAGCTCCATTCTCAGCCGAGTACATATCTTGATCCCTCAGCCGGCGGCAGCTGGATGATGATGCTTCTTCTTCGGCTGCTGCTGCTGCTGCTGCGCGGGGCAGGCAATCGACATCTCGCATTGCTAACTATATATTACATAGCAAAAAAAAAAAAAAAAAAAAAAACATCATCGATTCAACCAGGCTACAAGGTAGGTAGCTAGCTGATTATCTGGTTAGCCGGTTAGCTATACGGTTGGCAAATTGCAGGCATGGGACGAGGATGATGATGATGGTGGTGATGATGAAGAAGCGTGGTCTGGAGTATTGAATGTCTTGTCTTTCAATTATGCACGCATTCTGTCTCGCCAGCTAGCCTAGCTGGCCAACCAGCTACCACAGGTAGTCAGGTCAGGTAGACAGGTAGGCAAATAGAAAAAAAGTATCTGGTATCTGTAGATAGAGTACATTCATTACATGTAGGGCATTATACACACTCACGCTATTCTATAGACCTGCTGCCTGCCTGCCTACATGTATGTATAGCAGCAGTTATACAATGTAGTATCTCTGACCAATCCACCCTCCCCAGACCAGGCCGGTACCGTCGATCATCGCGGGAAGTTATCGGTGGCGGGGGGGGGGAGTGGAGTAATGACATGTCTAAATATCGAGACGAGCGTAGCAAGCAGCCAACACCTCAACAAGGCTGGAGCTGGTATGTAGGGGCAGCATCAACTATGCAATGCGTACAGCATACAGTAAGTAGAGTACTTTTTTGTACACTCTACAATCAGATTAATTCTATCTACACCCTTCACAATCATAATCAATCTCCACCAAAGGGAGGGGAGGAGAGGAGAGGGAGGGGAGGAGAGGGAGAGGGGGAAGGCCGGCAAGGCTAATTGGGCGGCTCTTGTGTAATTTTGAGTTTTGTGGTAACCATGGTGTTTCAATCGTCATGTACAACAGTAGGGCAGACAGGCATCTGGCTCGTAGATAGGTAGACAGTTTAGGGTTCACTTCAGGAGGAAGCCTTCTACACACAACACCGGCCCGGACATCTCTCCTAAGGCCAGACATGACATACATGGATGGATACCCCCTCTTGATGAGGGAGAGAGGGGAGAGAGAAGGGGGTGGGGGGGGGTGGGGGTGAAGGGTTGTGGTTGTTGTGGAAACACACTCGCTCGCACTTTGAACCCCCCCTCGCTCATACATTCTTTTTGGACTCTTACAAACCCTCAGTGTGCTGTAGAGATGATATGATATATTGCACCAATAGAAAAGGGATTGCATTGTGGCGGCGGTCGTTGGGCTCGGCGGGGAGTTAAGGGAACGGAAGGCAAGGGAAGGGGCAATTCAGGGCAGCAAGGGCAAGCAGGGCGTCCCCCGGGAAAGCATCGTCGTAATTGGAAACGAAACGCCTCCCGGAGATATCCATCGTGGAAATATTGTGGAGGGGACAGCAAAAGCAATGAAAATTATGCCGGGGAGCAAAAAAAAAAGAAAGAAAGAAAGAAAGAAAAAAGAAAAAAACACAAGTGGGAGAAATACGACAGCCTTGTCGAGGACAGGTCACGATGCAAATCAATCGACCCATAATTGAAGGAGTGGAAATCAGGGGGAATAATTAATTGAGATTGATCTTTTGATTGTGATGTAGTGGGCATGAATGAACACATGACATCTCGAGGCAAATGTGTTGTGTATGTATTCTGGTAGATGGGCAGCGGACAGATAGGACAGGCCGTATCAAAAGGGCGCATCGGTATGATGGTTGGATGGATACATGTACATATCGGTATTGTATTGTATGTAATGTACTAACAGTATGTAGGCAGGCAGGTGAGCGTTATTGAACTCGGATATGCGTGTTATTCAGTCATCAACACAATGTAGCACTCGATTTTGGTCGATGCTGTTGTCGACTGACGTCGTCGACATCGATGTTGATAGATAGATGGGGGGAGAGGGGGGGGGATAACCCTTACCTGTCCTCAATTCTCCTAGAAGGCACAACGCCGGCCGGTAGATCACAATTCCAACATTGATTGCAATCGTCCATCAATTACAATTGCAATTGAACCATGATCTATTTCATTCCATCTATCCATCCATCCATCTATCGCACCTTAGTTACCGGTACCGCACCTTTCCACCTAGCTAGTCCAAGCATTTTTGGACAACCCATCCAGGTCAGTAAGTTGAATTCGTTCTACCTACATTACATGTATCATGTTCATCATGATCACCGAACAGAACGCCCTCTTTTTCTTCAGAATGCCTGCATATCGCACTCTACATAATTCGAAAGGAAAAAAAAAGAGCCCTTGCAAAAAAGCAAGTCACGGGTAAAAAAAAAAGCCCCCCAAAAATAAAAGTGTTCCAGGAAAGAATAGAGCGTCCTATACGTGATCATGAAAGGTCCAAAGTTTTAAGTGGGGCCGTTTTGTTTCCGCTTTCGTAACACATGCAGATGTTACTTTTCTCGGTACCTGTTGTGTCCCTTTGTGTGTGTGTGCGTGTGTGCCAGTCAATGTCCGGTCCTGTTCCTGTTCCTGTCCCATTGTGGACCTGTGCCTGTAGCTCACTGATCACCACCCACTCAACCACCCACCCACCTCCCCACTCAACTCCCATTCACAATCTCTCCGTCCCTTAATTCCCCCAAGTAAGGTAATCTTCCGGCCGGGTGGGTAGGGCAAGGTAAGGTGGGAGGTGTTCTGTGGAACCGGTACCATGACTCGTTTAACAACAGCAGTGGTTTGTCCAGTTGTGTCCTGATCTTGATTCAGTTACATGTCGCAGTTACGCCCGCACGCGCGGCCGCTCCCTTCCCCCCCCTTCTTCTTACTCACTCACTCACTTGTGGCCGCCGCCTTTAACCCCCACCATCGAATGAGAGCAAAGCGAACCCCCATCCCTTCGGCCGCCCCGATCAATTGATCCACCACAAACAGGGCCCCGGAAAACTATAAAAAAAATATTTGGGAATTACCTGAGCGCGTTGCTCACTAACAGTAGTAACCTTCTACAACCCAAACAACCGCAACCACACAAACCCTCTGTGATTAGGGAGACTAATTTTACTTTTCGATACGTAAATAGATATAACCCCCCCCCCCCCTAACAACCTCCCGCGCGCGCACTGCGTGCGGCGGTCACAAAGACAAAGCGTAATGGTAAATGTTAGTATGTAGGTAAAAGTAGAAAAGAAGAAGAAAAAAAAAAAAAAAAAAAAGTATATCGGCGAACTGGGGGTGCGACGTAACATGATAGGTAGGGCTTCTTTTTTTTTTTTCAGCAGGAGCTAGGAGTAGGCAGAATTAGCACAGAGATCAGGCGGACAGCGAGACAGCTAGGTGGTAGTTAGTTTGTTAGTTAGTTGGGGCGTCCGACACAGTGCACCTCACGATCATATGGGTGTGGACTTGACAATTCAATTGGTTGGAAGATGGTTAATTGTAGAGAGTACTGCCAACTATTGAAGCTAGTTAGCTAGCTAAGCTTGTATCAGCCATGATCTTGCACAGACGGAGCACACCGCTGCGCCGGGTGAGAAGTGATCAGAGAGACAGAGAGTGATATGAGAATCGATAGAGTAGAGGTACCTAGCTGAGTTCACTTTTACTCACTCAATCACTCACTTTTCACACTGAGCTCCTCGCTCAGGTATCTTCTCTCCTCAGATCACCTCTATCTCACCACCAAAAGAGAAAAAAAAAAAAAAATCACAAATCAGTAAGAAAAGAAAAAAAGAAAAGCGAGTCCGAGAGTAACAGTAATTCCCAAATCCCAAACTTCGTGCTCGCCCGCGGGCCACCCCCATATTAGCCATGACCATCAGTGTTGTGTGATGTGTTGCACCTCTGTCCTCTACTCTTACTCTACTACCGGGGGGGCAGTGTGTACCGCCCTTGCTCTCCACTATCAATGTACCGGCCGCGCGAGCGCGCAATACCAAGAAAGTATTTACCGGCCTGCGGTACAGCACAAATGTTCCATAGCGGGCGACCCGAGAAAGTTAAACCAGGAAGATTAGCCTACCTGCTAGCTCATCCGCCCCCATTCTGCAATTCCGTTGAAATATTTCTCCCCTAGCGACTCGATTTCCCAACCTCATGAACACGCAAAGCACCACTGACCACCACCACCACCCCCCAAATAAACCCAACCCAACCCAATCCAACCCAAACTGGGCTCTCGTGCTCCTGGCATCAATCAATCATCTCGGTACCGGCGCAGGTCAGTCAATACTGTTATTGCCCATTGCTCCTCGTACCCCATACCCCCCCCCCCCCATGTCGATGGCGGTGGGAAGATAGATGGAGGAGAGCTGATATAGCTCTGAGTGAGTGAGTGAGTGATTGATTGATTGATTGACAGCCCTGGGAGCTATGACTGATATCTCCCTATGCTCTACTCTGAGTGAGTGATAGTGATAGTGATAGCCATGGTAACTCAGAGTGAGTTCCCCCTTCATAAACCACACCAAACAAACCAAACCCCATCCATTCCCCGTGCGTTGCGTGCACCCCAACAGCCTATAGCCAGTCGGCCGGTACCCTTTCTCTCACACTGTGTTTTTCTGCCTCTGACGATCTCACCAACAGTCACTCTCAGGACCATCCACTCAGCTGCAACCGAACCCTCGCTAATCCCTATTGTTTTTTTCTTTTTTTTTTCTTCTTCTTCTTTCTTTCTTTCTTTTCTTTTTCTTTTCCTTTCTTTTCTTCCCCGGCTGCCTACATGTTTGTTGCCGTGCCTGCATGCACTGGGAAAAGCCAAACCAAACCAAACCAAACCAAACCAAACGGAATTCCGTCATTTGATACCTGTTGTTAGAGCCAGGGTAGGTACATGTACTTGCAATGTAGGGCAGGACAAGGCAAGGCAAGGCAAGGCAAGGTAAGGTAAGGTAAGGTAAGGTAAGGTAAGGGTAAGGGTAAGGTAAGGTAAGGGAGTGCGGTACAACGGTCGCGTCTATAACTCTTAGCGAAACTGCATGCATAACTTACATAGCTTAACCTAACCCCCCACTCCCACCCCAAGGTTACGCAAGACTCCGGACGGTGCAGTCCGTCAAAAGGTACCGAGCAAAACACATAAAATGTGTGTAGGGCAAACGGTGAAAAAGAAAAAAGAGTTTGGCGAAAAAGGGGAAACAACTGAATTGCATTCTCAATCACAATACAACTTGACTTGAATACGATACTCACTCGATCTCACTCACTCACTCACTCACTCAGACATGTAAACACCGCGGACGTCCGGAGAAGAAGAAACAAAAAACAAAAACAAAAAAAAACAAAAAAACGAAAATACCCACCAAACAAAAAGCCATTTATAAAAAAAAAAAAATAAAAATAAAGAAATCTGCAATGCCTTCCCTCCCATCCCATCCCATCCCATCCCATGTTTCATGACGTGACTCACGTGCCGGGCAAGCCCGCGGGAGAGAGAGAATTTTACAAACAAAAAAACAAAACAAAACAAAAAATTCCATCTCCCAACCTCCTCCCCCAACAATTGATTGCAATTGCAAATTGTTTCTGTTTCTGTTGGCATGTGCGTAGGCAACGCAGGCTGTTTGAATCGAATCACATTACCTGAGTGAATGCTCAGCGCATTTGTATGTATCCAGCTAGCCAACATGCGCCTGATGTAGCTGCATAGATTAAAACAAATCTACCTCCACCATCAAACAATAAGTGCAAACACTCTATCCATCACAATCACATCACATCACACACCGCTGCCTTCCCCTATTTACCAGGGGGTTGAAAGGGGGGGGGGGGGGATTTTTCTGTTATGACTGCGATTCGATCAAACCCGCCGCCGCTGGGAACATTTCCGTTCCGGCCCTTCCTCCCTCCCTCCATCCGTCTATCCATCCACCACCCATCCAGCCATCCCCTGACTCGGTCTGTCGGTGTGGGTTGTGATGCGGTGAAACGGCTATCCTCCATCTAACCCTACCTTACCTCCATGTCCCCTTTGTTTCTAGCTAAAGCTCTCCTCCACCCCCCCCCCCCCATCTCATGCAGGTACGATTCTCTTAGTGCCATGTATGTGTCCAGGATGCAACATCTGGGAAATTGCACGCCCACGTTTTTCCCGCACTGGAAGATTGTTTCCCGGGTGTCCCTATGAGCTTATTCTGCGTTGCCGGGGTGGATGGACAGGCCGGGGTGGAGCAGGGGAGCAGGGCAGCAGGGGCAGGGGAGCAAGGTAGCAGGGTAGCAGGGAGCAGGGAGCAGGGGGGAAAAGGTAGAAATGGAAGAATCGGAAAATAGCCGGAAGAGTTTCTAGGGGATGAGAGTTTCGTAGCTAGAGTAATTAACATACCAGTGTATTTTACTACATCCGAGGTCTCTAGATGGTTTCTATTTCTATGTACATATATGTATGTAGCTCTTCTAGAGTGAGTCTAGAGTCTATCTAGGAGATACATAGCTGCACCAGCACCAGCACCGTACCGTATAGATAGACATGTAGTTTCTTACAAGTTATATGATATATAGGTATTTAACAAAGCAGTAACCATCCTGACGTTTTCTCTCTTCATCCATTCTTCATGACCCCCCCCCCCCTTCCCCTCCAGCTCAGCTAGGCTACATACATGTAGCTAGCTTTCTGTCCAGCTTCCCCCAGTTTTTTAATATGCCAAACTCCCACCTCAATCTACCCTAAACCCGGGGTGCGTACCAATCTGCACATTATCCATAACTATCATTGCCATTGCAGTATAGTATGTACCTCCAATGTACCTCCCCTGCCCCACAATACCCTGAATCCTGAATGTTAGATATCGCCTCCGGTCCCAAACACCGAAATTCCCACCTCGGCCGGCCCTAGTCTCCGAGAAAGCGAGACCCTCCCCCCCCCCCCTTCCCTCCAAAACCCCATCCATCAACGGTCGTCAACGTCAAAAAAAAAAAAAAAAAAAAAAAAAACACCCCGGCCGAGGCAACCGATCAAACAAACCTAGCAGATCGAAATTGCCGTTATTCCCAAATCCCATACAACCCTTCTCCCTAGATGCTGGTGTTTGTGGTGCTGTCGAGGTTCTCGTCTCCTTGTTCCTGAATGACAGTGATCAACTTGACTACATCATTGCCAGCAGGGTAAAAAAAAAAAAAAAAAAAAAAAAAAGTACTCTACTCGTTTTCCATACATCCCTCATCCCTTCCATAGATACTGTGGTTTTACTCTACATGTAGTTACTACCAAAGTTAATCAAGCTATCCCGTCAGGGGACCAGATACCGACCGGGGATTGCGAGTGAGCAAGTTATTATTATTATTACATACATGTACTTTCCCCCCATTCCATCCCATTTCCCAGTGCCCCCACCGCCGCGGGTCCAACTAAAAATCAACCCCTCCAAACCAAACCAAACCAAACCAAACCAAAAACCAAAACCAAAACCAAACTAAACCAATTAATCCCATCCCCACCACCCAAAAACCCACCCACCACCACACCACACACACACCACACACACCACAGCCCCCACAAACGGACTAGCGCCACATCTCCTACTAATATTTCCCACCCACCCTGCGCTAACCAATGTTGGCGCCCGTTTATTAGTATTAGAGAGATTATTACGAGCGCCATATAAAACCGGGTAACCGCCGGTCCAGTTCTCTTTAAATTAGTAGCCCCCCCCCCCAACACTTCCATGGCTTGGCTGCTAGTGACCACCCATGATCCGGGCTTGCCGCTTGACCTGACCCCAAGTATGTACATGCTTGCAACCAAGTGCAAGAGAGAGACCAATCCGGCCCGGCAGGCAGGAAGACAGACACAGTGGTGGTGGTCAGCGAGAACGCGCGCTTCATCCCCGAAGAAAATATAACTCGACTTTTTTGACAATGACGTATGCGCGCGGCCGGTGGGTAGGCCTTCTACATCACATTACACTATCGATTCACCCAGCGGCTGGCAGGGCAGCGCAGGGCAGGACGGGGGGGCAGGGCAGGCGACAGCAGCGGTAAGATCTCGAAGAAGAAACATATAACATATGCCCATGATTACATTACATACGATACGACGCATCACCTCTCACTTCCCCAAAACCAAAGCTCGCCCGACCGGGTAACAGGCCGAGCGAGCGTTCGTGACCCAACCCATGCACCCACATTTTAAAGGGAAATAAAAAGAGAAATCCCTTTCCCGAAACAAACAAAAAAAAAGTACAGCAGTCGCAAAAAGCAAAATTACTCCCCCCCCACACCTACACACCCACACCCACTCTCCTCTCCCATCTGCAGCTTACTTAAATAACTGCAGCAGGAATAATAAATACCACTATCAGTACCCAGTACCAGCAGTACAAATTAGTAGTTTCCATGACCCCCCCCACTAGACTACAATCCCCAGCTAACGCCCAAAGAAACAAAAGCCAAACAAAAGAGATGAGCTCCTGGCCCAATTAGTTAAGCCTGACCCGCTGATGGCCAACGTCAACGAACGTCGCCGACACACAAGTTAACGGCGATCACATGTTTTGTTTCTTGTTCGTGTTAAAACTACCCCTACCCTGGCTATTTTTTCACCCCCTACCCTAGTATACACATAGAGTAGTGCAGATTCCCCTTACCCTCCTCCAGCTGAAGTTAGACCCTGATATCGGCCCTGGACCCTAAACAGACAGACCATGTATGTATACGGTACGGGGACTAGGCCCAGGGGGACTGCAAACCAGGAGTCCATCTAGTAGATCAGTCCCGACAAACGTAGATTGACAGGCTTCAGGGTGCATAAGGATAACTAATCCATGCAGGTTTGTGGGTTGCTTGAGCTGATAGAGTTAAAAGGTTATGTCAAGTCGGCAAGGCTGAAGATAACTCTTTTTTTTCTTTACAGGCAATAGAATTCAATGAATAGGTGGATGTTGACTGCAACATCTGTTTCAATGGCTAATTCAGGTCTAACATCAAAGATATGAAAATATCCGTGACCATAGTGAGGTAGAGCTTGAATCAGCGCGCATTGCTATGGTTAGCTTTTGTAAGAAAAAATATTTCCTGTAGAGTAATCAACGAAATTCAGTGTCGGAAGTGTTTCACTGTGGTGTCCGTTGTAGCCTGCATCCACCATACATGTATTTGTCACAATCGCTCGGTTTCTCTTAACCAACGTCAGGATAAAGGATTGAATGCATGCCCCAAAATATGAAAGATACCCAACACCCACAGTAGGCTATCATCATGGAAAATATTCAATTCCCAACTATTTGTAAAAGTTCGATATTGATCATGTCTCACAAGGGACCCCTCCCAATGTTGAAGGGCACTTTTCCCTTCCGGAACTATGAAAACAAAGCCTTGAAAGGAAAAAAGAAAAAGAAAAAAAAAAAAAACTAGAAATCCCCAAACAATTTTTTGTTAGGTACATGAATACAGGAAACGGCTGTATCAACTAATTGGAGAAATACAAATTTCCGCCCAAAATTTTTACAGCCCCATGAAACATTTATGTACCTGACAGACATAATTTGGTATCATCAAAGAACCCCGAAAAAGAATCGATGAAAAAGAGCCTCCCACCCAAACCTCACCCATAATCTCGGAAATTTGAACCCATATATAATTGGGAACAAAAGTGGCAGAGAGAAGAAAAAAAAAAGGTAAAGAAAAGAAACTAGAAAACAAAGGGAAAGCAACGAGAGAAAAATGAAAAGTAGAGAGAAAAAGAGCAAGATCAAGCCGACTCAAGGCCTCCATAGCTCTCTCCTGGATCAGAGAAACTGCCAGAAGAGCATTTTGTAACCAGTTCAAGAGGAGAGGGAACAGTTGTTAATTCGGATCCGTCTTCAGAGGATGTATCGTCCCCGTTTTCGTGCACGGTCTCCAGTTTGATGTTTTCGTTTGGAGGCCATGGTACCCCATATTGCTCGTCATCATCATACTCATGAGCATCACGCTCCAAAGTGACCCCAGCATCACTAGAACTTTTAGATGTTAATATATATCGATTCAGAAGTATATGGCGGTGGGAACTTACTAGTTTGATGCAATAGAATTGTGACGGTGCCAGACACGGTTTCTGTACTGAACTGGATGTGCGGAATCACCAGATGGCACATAACAGGCTGCATTGACGACATTGTTGTTATACTCATTGCTTCTATACTGTCTTTTTTTTGTTGTAGTAGCTTTAAGACGCTTCTGGGCGCTGGTGTCGGCATAACGGACTTGGAGGGGAAGCTGCTCTTCCCCAACTAGCTTGCCGTGAAACACTTTGATAATCTCATCACAGATATTACGATCCTCAAAACTATGTAAAATTTTTTTAGGACTATTATGAAGGATTTTGGAGGGTTCGATCATACCGTGCAAAACCTACGCCGCGGCTATTCCCAGAAGTATCCCGCAAGATTCTATTGGACACAACAATATATCCCTCAAAAATATCTTGCATATCCTACATTCATCAAACACTGTCAGAATATGGTGAGGAAGTACATAAGAGTCAGCCGGGGGTAAAAGGGAATAAAGCAGACCTTTTCGTTCATGCTACGTGGAAGATTTGAGACATATACATTTGTAGAGTTGGGATCTGCAAGTGTTTTAAGACGAGCGTTGAATGATTCCTAGAAAGTTATATATTAGTGGGTGTAGAGTATCAGAATATGTAAGTTGATTATAAAGGATGGACCTACTCTGGCGAAACCTGCTTCGTATTTAAGGCTAACTAAGCCTCTGATGCAGTCTTCAGCCTGACCGATGGTCTCGTATCTTGCGAATCCATAACTAAAAGTGATATTAGGCATTAGTATTTTTTTTTTTTTTAAAAAAAAAAAAAAGCAAAACAAGTTATGAGATGTAATACCCTTTGCAGGTACCGTGCTCTGTATCCATTATTGCTTTATGGGAAATTATGTCACCGAATCTTTGAACCATTTCCAGAAGCTTGTCATCATCGGTGTCTGGGGGTAATCCCCGAATATAGACATTGGTTGTATGAGTCGGGTTTTCAAGGGACTCTCCCATGGTCTTTGTAGCTTCGTTTGCAAAAACCCCTGGAATAGGCTCCGGGATATGTGGCCCAGCCCTAAGCAACAAGTCGACCCTCTCGGCTGTGATGGGGGGAGGCCCGTATGTTTTTATAGCGTCAGTGTTGACAACTCCATGAATGTAGTTGCCATTGGGGTTCCCTCCAACAACCAAAGGGCTTCCACTGACACCCGAAGTCGCTGCATAAGAGGCTGCTTGTGCCTCATTGGGTACAGATGATGACCATGATGGCTTTCGGTCTGATTCGTTAGAGGTAACAACTGGTGAGGTTCCAGTGTAAATTTGATGCTGATGGGGCGGTGTTGGGGGCAAAAAGGCTGTAGCATGATGCATATCGACGGGGTGAGGAATTGCATACCCATATTGCATACCTGATTGAGGGGGAGTGTTTGGAGGAGAAGCATTATACCCGGCTTGTTGATGGTATTGCTGGATCGGCATATGACCAGGAGGCCACTGATAATAATAAAACGGCTGCTCGTGTGGCACTGCATTATATACATTACCATAGTTCTGGGCAGGTATATGAGTATAATACTGGCCGCTCATTTGATGAGGATATGGGACTTGGCTGTATTGATGATGTTGCATGGCTACTTGTGGATGACCGGCAACATGCCTATAAGTATTTTTTGAATGCTGAGGATAAAGCGCGCTATTCGGCTGAGACTTCATTTGCGGCGAGGCCCCGGAATTAGGCACTGTAACCTTCTGAGATACTACCATTGGATAACTTTAGTCTTGTTAGCAACCCATCAAAAGCTAACAACTTAAAATTACGCCTTAACATGAACTGACACTTATGAGCTATGAAACGCTAGGAAAGAAATTTTGAGCCAAATTCTTTTCAAAGGGCCTTCTCTTTAGAAAAGAGAATAGTTAGCCGATGAACTTAAAAGATGTAAAATAGTGGATGATAAGGTGTGGGATAAACTTACTAACGATAAGTTGATGGAAAGCTAGTGATCGCAATTGATGCGCCTTTGGTGATTTTTCGCTGCGGAAACGCAATCGGAGAATCACTTTAAAGGATTTTTATCGCAATCCTTGGATGTAGGCAAATTTTGACTAACTTGTGAGATACAGGATATGATGGAATAGGACTAGGATGAGTAGAAGAAGATGAAGGGAGGAGGAAAAGTAGAAGGAGTAAGTACTAGGGGGGTGATGGATGATGATGATGGGTGGATGGATGGATGGATGACGAGAGAGTGTGAGGGATGGAGGATGGAGGCGGAAGAGAAGATGAGGGAGAGTAGAGGGGTAAGAAGAGAGGGAGAGAGGTTAAGAGGCGACGGTAGAGACGGCCGGAGGAGGGGGGGGGGATGTGGTGGGGTATTTAAATAGGAATCAGTGTGATCATCGTCGTGGATACGCAGTTAGCAACTTGAATAGGTTGAAGGAAGAAAAGCAACAAGCGGGCACAACGGTCTACAAACTGAGAAAGTAGACACTGATCTTTTTCAATGGGGTTTGGGGAGTGGTAATAGCATTGTAGAAGGCTTAAATTCGCACTAGCGGGGATCATGATATCCAAGAGAAACCTCCCGAGTCGGTTGCTTCCGTCCGATATCACACGCAGCTAGCTAGATCAAACATACATACACGTACATGTATTAGGTGGATAAAAGGCAAGGTTTGATTGGACGCTCAAGATTGCTGTTACTTTGTCTTCTACTTTGTATGCTTTGATGCTCAGCAGAGAAGTTTGCCCGCTCAGATCAACCAAATGTAAAGTTGTTAAAAATGTACCGCTGTACATAAATTACCATCAGCTATTCAAATTGCGATCCTTTGTGCGTGTAATTTATATTGAACTCTGCTCTAGAGATACCAGCCAGTGTGGTGCGGCTGCTGGGTTAAAAGTTGAAACTGACTATTGATTGCTCCCCCCCCCCCCGCATAGGCTCATGTATGATCGATAGCGTAGGTGTCAACCTTTAACGGCAAGACATTGCCTCCGTCGATCCTAACCGGGGGAAGGATGTCTCACATTCTATGGCCAAAGGGCTCGCCCTCTAATCATAGAAATCTCCGCAAAAGCATCTCTATGGTTGGCCCAACCTAAAGCCGTGGAATGATGCATAGAAAGGACAGAACCAAAAAAGGTACCCGCATTCTGCTGGGTATTTTCCGGGAACTAGGAGGTCGCGGTCAGTAGCACTGTGATACTCGGTCCTTATACATAACTTACTTCAAATAACCTGGGATCGAATCAGCCGCAGGCGACATGTGGGCCGGAGGAAGACTTTGGTAGGTAACAAGCATTTTATTTACATGTATTCATGATTAGAAAGCCACTGGATGGAGAATTATTTGTTGTTTCGGTTTCAAACACACCGATTAGATCCAGGTGTGATATTGGGCTGTGGTTGAGTTCTTAAGCGCGCTAGGTGTCCTTGTATGGACTAGCGTGGTTTTCTATGGATCCAAGAACTCTACTGGCTACGCTAAAATTTAACCATTAAGAAATAGCGTTTTAGCTACACGTAGTACGTACCCTAGAATTGACAACTGATAACTTTATTCAAGGAATATTCCTGCTCATGAGCTGTGGGACATATACTATAGTACTGCGTTTATTATAACGCAACGTCACAGTGCTGCAGAACTCAGTCATATCTATTGGGATTCCAGGTGACTAAACATTCCAGCTCCAATAGTAAGTTTCTAAGTGTGCCAAATTTTGTATACATGTACATATGTACTTACCTACATGTACTAGCATATCATATGCCGGCCATACCTGGAGTTGGATTTGCATCCTTATTTGGAATAACATCTTGATGCAGTTGCGCCCAACGGCAGATAGATGCTGAAACCTCGCCGATAGTGTCAATTTGTGAACGGCGGAATAATATTCGATCAGGCCGACCCAGGTTGAGGGTCCGCAACAAGATCTTGCCGAAGCCGATCCTGTTAGGGTATCCTTGCACGTACTCACGAGGTACTCTCGAGAACCTACATGTTACACCTATTCACTCCTTGTTGAAGGGACTAATATCTATGTTACCTGGCCAATGTATTTATGGAGGGTTCTAGTTCCCCACGTCTCAAAGAGAAACCCCCACGTTGCGGCAAAGAGCGGGTCAAGAGCGGATTTTTTGGGTCTAGCAACATCTAGTGCATGATAAGAGAGGTATCCACTCCGCCTGGAGAACATCACCAGCCTTTTTCTTCTGAATTTGCCTAAAATTGCAGTCTTCTAAATCTCTCCTACGGATAATCGATATCACAGAACTGGGCGAATTTTGAGGAACCAACAACAAAGATCTACCTACGGAGTCTAGACTCTAAAAGCCTCCGAAGTTTTCCCTACAGCTATTTTCTTGCTCATGGGATTTTGATCAAAGGCACAATTAGGAGTCTGTTGCACGAGTTAGTTTGATCCATTAGGCAAGGTAGACTCAAGGTAGACTCAAAGTAGGAGGGGGGGGGGGTCGAGCATGTATCAAAAGCAACGGGCGATATTTTTCTCATTATGGGCATGCCCCCCCCTCTCCCACTTCACCTCTTCCTTCTCTAGTTACTTGCCTACGCATAGTAAACATCAACGCCGCAAATTTGCCTCGATCATATCTAAGGTAATAGGGGAGGGGGGGGGTTGGCGATTTGTGCGAATCTCAAACCCATCAGCTCGTCGTGCTCCAGGACGAACAGATCCAAAACAGACACAGATCCCCGGTAACTTGGCTATTCTGAGGTTGGAACCATGTGGATGACTGGAATCGCTTAGTTGCATTTCTGGGACCGTGCGCATAACCCAGGCATTGGTATTTCCGATCCCGGCCCGACCGCATGGGCCAGTTGGAGATCCCGATATTAAAATAATATTTTTCATACATACTTTGGTCACGTCTCGCCAGAATAACAACTTAGAGCCAATCGTATCCTCGACCCGAAGACTGCATCAGGCGTAAATCCGGTAAGCAGCACAAAAAAACCAGGGATGATGAAGGTCCCTTATATTGGTATCTGCCTATTTAGGGACAATAAAGGACAAACCGGGATGTTCACGTGCATTCAGGCCTTTTCACTGGATCCAAGGACAACTGCATCTCATCTCACAGACCAGGGGCATCGGTAAAAGAGAATGGCCGATGAGCCTTTCAAGTTTTTCCATGGTGTTCCTAAAAACTAATTATCATAGTAAGGACTTTATTTTCTCAGATAACCTAATAGATATCTTTTCACACAGCCCCTAATGGGTAGCCCAAAGGGAATAGTGTGGGGACCCTTGATGACTTTTCTGGGCTAACATGCATACGAAATTATATATACCACCTATCTTGGTATGGATTTTGCAATGCTCTCTACATGTGTGTTCTACGACCCTTTAGCTACATCTACCCGATCCACGATCGTTTTGAACGAAAAGGAAGGCGCCACAAATTACTGGGTTCTAAACGCTGGAAATAAGATAGGTAAAGGGAAAAAAGAAACCGTGAGTATGGGACCGGGAGTGGCAGTTTTGACACGACGGTTTCCGTTTCCTGCCTACCCAGCTTCTCGGGTTGGGTTTCGAATTTCTGCCCTCCTGACCCATGAGGACCGCAAAAAGCAATGGAAACTGGAAACAAATAGGTGAATAAGGCATCGTCATCATAGTACACTAGGAATCGCAACAGACGTACTCACATCACGAGTTCACTGATCTAATTGTAGAGACTAACTTCAACCCTGGCAATGTCTTGAATCAAAACACCGAGATCCTCTCAACTTTCTTGGGTTCCTCTGAATCGCACGAAATCGGAGATCGCGGAGTGACCGAAGGAAAACCCTTGCAATATGATTATATAGGTACATAAATTTATGTGCAGTATCATTACAGCATAAGAATCTTCGGCCGCAGAACATCATTGGGCATGTCACTTCCTCGGGGATTTTTTTTCCGGGTCTGTCAATGTCAAATTTGTGCTCTAGCTAATACTTTTTTACGAGTACCTAGGTATTCGTGGATCCGTGGGGAGCAGACTACTAGTTAATAAAGTATATTAAAATCAATTGCCGATGCTAGGCCACTATTAGAAAAGATTAACGACCACCTAGGGTCCACCCATGGACCGGTTTGCCGCCTTACTAGAATACTGACGAGTGGGGAGAAAAGCCGAGAAAATATCGGTATCCCTACCATAAGTTCTTTATTTGGAAAAAACCTAATACCAATCAATCCAAGTTCTGAAGGATCATAAAGTTGAAAATCTCCAACAACCGAAATCCTCACGCAAGATAAGGCTTCAGGGGGGGTCCTTCCCAGAGATCTCCATCCATGGGACTGCTTCGGGGTCGGAGGCATAAAGTTGGTGCGGATATACTGATTGGTTACTCGTAAACGGCAATCAATATCATTACCTACAGTGGAGGAAACAGTGAGGGAAAGTGTGCAAACCAAATAATTCCTGTCCAATAGAGAAAGGTAGAAAGCTAATTAGTGCCTACAATCTAGTGTGGCGAGGTGTGGCTTCCGTGTAATTTTTTTTCCTAGAGGTTTACACACACACCCTCTATCGCTTCTTACACTACACAAGATGGTTAAGTGCCGATAAGTTGTAACGAGTCATGATCCAAGATTCAATTCCGCGGCCATACAGCTGCGCCAAATAGCCATCTTTCCCCCATTACGCACGACCACAATGAGGGAGAACGGAGGACCGGTGTCGAGGATCAATGTCTCAGATGCAAACCCCCCTCCTCAATCCCTGCCTTTCAACTATCAACTGTTCCCGTGAGCCCGGCCCCTGCTCCTCTTTTACCTTGCGTCCCTGATTTCGATAGACTAGGTACAGAATTCAGAGTAGGTACATACATGTAGCTAAGTGAGTATGTGGTACTAACACTATCATCTAATATCACTTACATACACCTACATGCGCCCATATAGCAGTTGGCTATCCTTTGTAAGTAGATACATGTATCTATTTAAGTACGCGCACATAGATTATATGTATGTACGCCTTGCTCGATTGAAATATAGAGTGCATACAAAACTACTCGCAATTCCATAGCGTTTTTGAACACGACTAATATTGCATACACAGACAAAAAATCGTCAAGTCTATATTTTTGTATGGCATGCAATAGCGGTTGTGTTTAGAAACGCTATGAAGTTGCGAGTACATAAATGTGTAGGTACACGCATAAGCCCTGGGGGGTTCGTGTGTCAGACTGCAGTATCTCCTTCTACTGACAGCTAGATATGTTAGCACATTTCCCTACTCATCATGAACTCATTCAGCGGGGTGGCACAAGAACACACGCACCTCAACTAGAGCTCACTTGTGGCTCATGATCCTCGATACTGGATCTCTTCCATGATAATTATGACGATAGGTAACTGCAACTGTACTAGTTCCTTCTACTCCATCACGCGGGGATGGAAACAGTTAGATATAGAAGACATAAAAAAACACAACATTCACTACATGAAATATTATGTATACAAAGGGTCACCAAACACGGTATTGCAATTGATGTATCTGCCTTTAGGTTCTAGGGGCGACGCCGCCCCGCCACCGGCGCGGCAACATTTCAGCTACAAATCTCAAAAGTGGTGGTTCTCCTTTTTCCTTTTCCTTTTCCTTTTCCTTTTTCTTTTCCTTTTCCCGCCCCCGCGTGCTCCTGTCAATGTAACGTAGCCACAACATCATTCCCGGCGGTTTGGTTCGCGGATGCATAGGCCCCTTTCTTCGTCAGAAAGTACCGAAAACGAAATAATGGACTGGGATATCATCGCAGTACCATGGTGGGGGCAAGCGGATTTTCATGCGTGTCTCTCGTCCTTGTCACCTTCCAGCTTGTTTTTTTTCCCTTACCTTACACACAAAATGATGTGATATGCCACCGTGATTTCGAAACTGCATGTAGTAGCTAGTACTCACCATCAGAGACCAGAAAATGCAAAGGGCGATTTTGTATGGCAGATCAACGCCACTCCGTACAAATCAAATAGTTTATCCTGCTCTGTTACTCGCGTTTTCTGGTTCTTTCCTGAGGGTGAGTAGGGAAGGGGGAAGGTAGAGTACCAGTACCTACACACTCTTGAGGTTTTTGGGTGGCATAAATGACATCGCGTATACTTGCTCATGTATCATCCCAAGTACTTTATGTAGAGTTGGCGTAAATTTAGGGCCGATATACTGATACCTGATCCTCATACCAAGCCATCCCGCGCATACACATCGGCACTCACCCCGATTGTACCCTACCTATATCACATCCCAAACTTCAACTTCATGTACTGTGGGTAGGTATGTATGTACCTTTCCCTATATCCTATACGTTAATATGCAGTCATAATGACTGCCATCTCCGCCCCACCTCCGGGCTGAAATGATTCTGATGGGGGGGGGGGGGCATCGCCAGAAACGTCACACAATTACACATACCTACCTAGTTAGAGACAAATATATAGGCCCGAGTTACAATTGTTGTGTAGTGAAAAATACGAGCTGATGAGACGCGAACTCCGCAGCCGGAGAGTGAGAATCAAACACGCAGCTCGGGCCTTACATGATGGTTCTACAGAATAGGCAGATGGCATACCGGAAAGGAGTGGAAAGCGGCTTTGCATCAAACAATAGATAAGATTGTAGGATGATCATTGCAGAACGTGGTGTTTAGACATATCCATAGGAAATTTGGATTTTACAGATCTAACGCAGGGGGTGGAAACGTTAGACGTCACCAGACAACGTGGGTGTAAGATTGGGATTATAAACCGTTCAATAACGTTTTGAAACCACAACTAGAGCAAAACATCAGGGGGGTTTCTTTCTTTCTAGAATCACCGCCAGAAACCAGGGCAATACAGATGTATACAGAGATTCACAAAAAAATCTCAGGAAAACCATCCAGAGTAGATAATCCAAGAAGGTAAGAAAGAAAGACAAATTAGCTAGGCATGATAGAAACAAGGGAAGGAAACAAAGTTGCACAAAATCAATTATTATCGTCAATCACGTGCGACCTGACCACAATGTTCCCCGCCAAAATAAAAATAAAAAATATATCTCAAAACCCAACTCATCGCTCAAAGACAACAAAAGGTATGTCTTAAAACTTGTTGCAGGAGAAGAGAAGAAATATGAGGCCAAAAAAAAAGCAAATGTAAAATAATCGTAATCTATCCGGACAACATCCCTATCGAATCGGAATAAGAGAAATGAAAAAACCGATACAAACACAACACCACTAGCCCCGATCTCCCTTTTTTCCGCTAAAACCCGATGAGAAATGAAAATGAAAGGAACGACCAAAACCAGCTTTCGAAAGGAGGTGGCGTGATGTCCCATCTGTTTTGTCGTTTAAGACCATACATCCTCCTGTACGTGGTAAATTCGTCAGTTATCTTGCATGACGAAATGGAGAAGGAGGGGAAAGGAAAAAAGGGTCATTTTTAAAACGGATACAAGATCTTGCATATGTAGGGAGGACGCGGCCGAATATGCAAGTGGAAAATCTAGGAAAGAAGACAAACTTACTTGATAAAGGTTGCTAGATCTTAATCTCTTAACTATGTCCTCGCCTTGGGCCTCAGTCAAGCCTCGCTCGCTTGCGATGATCTTCCCTAAGGTAGAATTGACCTCTCTTGCCATGTGGGCTGCGTCTCCACAAACATAGAAGTAGGCACCCTGTGCGAGAAGCGAATTGACTTCCTTTGCATGCTCACTTAACCTGTGCTGCACGTAGACTTTCTCGGAACCTTCACGCGAGAAAGCAGTGATGAGCGAGAATGAATCACCGAGCTTTGCCGCATATTGCTGTATAAAATGGTGGATTAAGTTAGCGAAATGCATGCACCCACATTTATACTCAAGATTCAGGGTTCAACTAACCTTCCACTCATCTTGATACAAGAAATCTTCAGCCTGCTTCCTGCACCCGAAAAACAGCAGAGTTTTTCCAACCTTTTCGCCCTTCGCGGCAAGTGCGGCACGCTCTTGAACAAACCCACGGAAAGGCGCAACACCAGTACCGGGCCCAATCATGATTACAGGTTTTGAAGGATCACTGGGGAGCCTGAAGTTGGAGCTACGGATATGAACAGGCACATGGATGCCATCGTATTTATTGCGAGGACCATTGATGGCGTAAGTGAGACCATGTGGATCAGGTTCTGGATCACCGCCCTGCTTTTGTTTTAAAGCAAGGAGATAATTCGTGGTAACACCCTTCAAGACATTGGCACCTCCGGGGACTCTGACGGATTCAACAACAGCGGTAACAGAAACGAGTTTAGGTTGGACCAAAGAAGATGAGGAGATCGAGTAATACCGAGGCTGGATGCGGTTCAAGCCTTCGATCATCATTGAGAGTGGGACATTGGACCAGATCTCACCAGGAGCCATCTTTTCCAGGACCTGTGCAATGTTAAGATATTGTGAAGAGATGGTCTCCTGAAACTGTTCCTTGTCTCCACCGAGAGTTGTCATGAGCTCTTTAGCAGCTGTGGTTGGTGCGAATGGGGCAAGTGATGCAACGAACTGACGAGAAACGGGCGCGCATATCTCCATATGATATCGGACAATGGCATCATAGGTAGTCGGCGTCGGGAAAGGAACCTTGGCAGTAGAATCAAGACCAGTGACATCAATAACGGAGTGGCGCTTTCCCCCAAGCCCAAGAATGTTTATAAATCTATCAACTTCCTTGCCGGCGTTTGTGGGCCAAACAGCAACATGGTCGCCCGTAGTGTATGAAAGATTGGAGCCAGTAAGATCGATTTCCATGTGCAAACAATTTCGGTCCTTGACAGTAAAAAGTTCTCTTGATTTGCTGATAGGTGCGATAAATGGATTGTGAGCATTGTATGGTCCCTTAGATTTGCCTTCAAGGTGGTTCTTATTTGGTTCTCCGAGATATACGGTGTCGTCTTCAACAGAAAGGTCTTCCCTCTCTTTGACTGCGAAAACAGGTTCGTAGACAGCCTCCCTCTCTTCTAAACCGAAATCTTCAGCGAGGGCAGTCCACATTGGTTCTTTCCAAGCCAAAAAGTCTTCCTCCATAGTTCCAGCGCCATCATCGCCTTCTCCAGCAGTTCCAATTCTCTTGGCACCAAGTTTGGTAAGAGAAGCATCAACGCGGCGAACCATGGAATTGTAGTGTTCATATGTGTTATTTCCGAGACCGAATGCGATGTATTTTAGATTCTGTAAGGGTTTGGATTCCGGATTCCCGCCTTCAGAAAAGGCAGGTTCCTCGTTCATGAAAAACTCGTAAAATTCAACGGCATTATCTGTGGGTTCACCTTCGCCATAGGTGGCCAAAACAAATACAATAACCTTATCTTCGGGAAAGACATCCAAATTATCAAAATCATACTCTTCGAGATCGGCAACCATGGTCTTAAGCCCGAATCTAGCAGCACCCTCTTTTGCCAGCCTAGAAGCATAGTCTTCGGCAGTGCCCGTTTGAGACCCAAAGAAGATGATCATATTCTTGTCTGACTCGTCCATCTTCTTGATGATGTCACGTGTTTTCCCAGCTTGGGCCCCGTTCAACCTTGACGCTGCAAAAGCTTCATGCGACGTGTCCTTCTGAACTGCCCATAGCGAGCCCTTCGTGAGATAGGCGGCTGTTCCGAGAAGAAGTGCGGTGAGGACAATAATGTCCAAGGTATCGAGTTGAGAAGCCATGATTACCTTGGAGTTCTGCAAAGAGCAGCAATAAACTCAAAGATTAGCTGGTTGGCGTTCAGGGAAAGGTTGGAACGTTGACAAAATATTTTAAGGTGTGGAGAGGAAATTTCAGTGAGGGAGAAAGGGGGACGGGGGGTATGTGGCGTTGGATTGTAGCCTTATCTGCAACTGATCTGAACAGCTGTACAAATCAAGTTGAGAGGAATAACTACAAAGACGTCCACAGGAACCATGAAGATAAATGTGGGTTTTCCGGAAGATCAAAGACCCGGCAGATCTTTATAATAGGAATTAGGATAACAACGAAGCCGAGAAGAACTCCCCTAGAAGGGAAGCGGAGGACGAGGATATCTAAATCGGACTAAGCCCGTTTGGATGCACCTCTCTTCTCGGCTGTCGCCAGCCGAAATAAACAACGACATCGATATCGAGAAGACCCGATGTTGATGACAGGTTTGGTAGCCAACCAGCATGACCTCGGACACTTGTGATTCTGGATGTGGGCAAGGCTGTGATGCAGCGAAAATCCCCCATATTGCTAATATCGTGTGGGGACGGGAATCCTGAGTAAAAACTAAAAAAAAAAAATTGCGCCACTTACATACTGGTTTATTCTCGTCTCATAGCCGCCCAAGAGAATTAACTTCTCCATTGTGTTTCTCTATGGAGAGGCGTAAGTGTATCCTCGGGTCCTCTAGTGTTCCAGAAGTAGGTACGCTTTTTGTCCGGTCGATATTGTGTGTCTTGAATGGATGTAATAGCCAATCTGTATATCACTCAACTTCAGAATAATTGGGCTGATGGTTTAGATGGCGACCCATGTGAGTGTTATATGGTAACAAATTTGAAAGGAATCAAGAGAAAGTCCGGCGGGATCAGAGTAGATGTGTAGGTGAATACATGGAGTAACGGGGTAGAATTTACTGAAGAGTTCCGCGCCCTTACTAAGAAACACGTTTCTAATGACACGGATCCATCATGATCATGATAAACATTGATAATATATATTTTATTATAAAAACCCGGGTACGGATCAATGCTGATACCGCCTTTCAATATTGCCATGGATATCCATCTTATGTGAACCTACACACGCGCATATAGTCAACCCCTATCAATAGATATATTAATCTAGTTCTTACCGAGTCCCGAGTAAATAATCGGTCCGAATGCATACCCCAGATATCATCACATTAGCCAGCCGAAGCTGAAAGCCACGCCAAGAAGAGTCCCGAGGCATATCTCCGAAAGTTTCATAAGATAAAACAAAGGCTGTGTGTCACATCTATGTAGCACACATCCGGAGTTTACCACCAGAAGTGTCTTATTTACACCTTTCGATCCATATTGTCGCGCCGAGTCGCCCTGAATATAATTTTGCTCTGAGGTATCTAGATCTACGGTTTCTCCTCCGAACTTCCAACTCTGAATCGAAAACCTTAGTTACTAGTACGTACATATGTACCAACTCACACACAACTCCAGCCCCTGTCACTCTGGCTCTTAACTACATGTATAAACATATAGCAGTTGTATGATCTCGCCCTGAATACCGAATCCCCGCCCATACCAACTTCAGCCTCATCATCATCCATCAAGCTTCGGACTCCCACCCCCGAAATACCACACGCCCCGACAAAAGCAAAAAAAAGGGAAAAGGGAAAAAAGGAAAAGGAAAAAAAAAAAAAAAAAAATGACCCGGAACTACTCTGCATAGGTACTCCACGGCTACAAATGGGTACATAGAGTTATCATATTCCTCTCTGATTACCGGATTTATCACTAATATATTGGGAAAGGCTGCCTGGAACCGGTTCTTGATATCACACGCAAATAGCATCCCTAAATCTAGGCCTCCAGCCTACAAAAACTGATCACCCGAGCTTGATTATTCGGTTCGTTTCCTATCTACGGGCGAAGTACCACAACTGGGCATGCCGCTTAGTGGCGGCACTGCTAATATTATGATACCTAATTTGTGAATCATAGAGAGCCTTTAATCGCTACAACGATTATATTACACAGGGCTAAGATTCTCAAATCGCAACGATGATAATGGGTTATGGTTGCTTCATGAACGGTCACTCGGTTCTAGCACCGCGGGTGTGTAACGTTTCACGACCGGATGAAAAGGTTAAATATCAACATTATCCCCTGGACATATGAAACTATCAAATCCGCAATCTGGACGGTCTTAGCAGGGGAATTTCAGGTTACGGTTACCACAATAGCCAATTGAGATTCGGGCCTTGTTGCAGGGCAAGCTGCGAGTGCACATAATGAATTAAAAAAAAGAAAGAGGAGAGATGCAAGCTGCAGATTTGATAGTTTCATCCGCCCAAGGGATACACCTGATCTAGTGAAAGGTGTAAGAATCCGGGCTTTTTAGTTGAGATGTAACATCACTTTCTGGTAGCGTAAACTGGGCTGCAGTTCCAAAAATGGCTGTGACGGCAGAAGACTTAACGCAGGTGTCGCTACTATACCTACTAGATCAATAGATTAAGTTGTAATTATGTGATATCTAGTTTTTTTCTTGGAAATGAAATTATATCATAGGTGATTAGTATCTACCATGTACTATATCCTGTTAGAGATTTAACGATATTGCCTAGGTCTTTGTGACCCTCAGTACTCCACCTAGAAATTCTTTTGGGGGGCAGTTGCGGTGATATGATGGCGGTAGTGGTGTTGCATACATAATAGATTGGGTGATGCGAGACTTTTTCAATGAGGGTTCCACGATGAATTTACCATTTCCGTTTCCGCAGCTCTAAGTAGACAATTTATAAGCTTAGAAGCATAACGACACTCCTGGTCGCGCCATAGTCTTTAACTGTATGTGATATTTGTATCTAGAAACAAATCGATCTGATTTAATATAAAAAAGAGAGGGAAAAATAAAATAAAATAACATCCCTGGAATAGAAAATTAATCGCGATGATGTCGATCTATAATGTGCACGCTCTTTCATGTTGGGATATCACGTGTTTCCTGCCTAACCTTGATGTCAGGACTTTTGAAATTCGAAATATTCGAAATCACGCGGTATCACTCGAGCATGAAGCAAACCCGATGCGAACCCCCCCCCCCCTTTTTTTTCAAAAAAAAAAAATAGCTTTCGGCTAAAAGGTCGGTTAAAAACCAATGAGCGGGGCTCAAAAGAATTTATGACAAGAATGCACATAGATCTTGGTTTGGATATGTTGATTCGTAACTGAATAAGTATGTATCATCTACATGATTCTATACATAGATACAAATGACATTCAAGTGGAAGATTCGTATATGACCTGAACAGATAGGATGTATATACAGCCCGAGCTCACAAGTCACCGTAAAACCACCAAAATACACCAAAAGTAGCCAAAATCAACAGTTCTCCACACTTTCAATTCTATCTTAAATCCGTCAAACCTTAGGGGTAAGAAGTTCTGCTATTGGCAACCAAACATCCAAAGATAAGACCTATTGAACAAAATGTGGGGAGATGTATGAGTTTGCGGTTTTAAAGTTTGGTTGATTTCACCAATAAATTCGAGACCTTGGCACAATTTCGGAGTTCAACTGAACGAGATACTCTACCACGGGTAGTACAATAATGGTTTATTCAAAAATCCAGCCATGTTAGATTGACTTTTTCGTGGTTATACTATATATTACCAGTTCTCAAGACATATCTTGGTGGTATGGGTTTTATAGCCATTTGAAAAGGGGTCGATTTTGTGGAATTGGGTGTATTGTGGTTGTTTTTACGGTGATTTACGAACTAGAACCATGTAGTTACGTACAGGAGGTGATACCAGTTCTTTTCCATCGACACGTTTGCCCATGCCTAAATATATGCGTATGATATCATACTGTCGACATCTAAGGTGGGAACTGAATTTTGAACAAGTACCAAATCTTAACTTGAGCAACCGAACATAAAATGTACTGATCATATAGTAATGTATTAGAGCAGCTTTAACTTTGTCGTATCTCTATCAAATAGGTGCCTTACTTCATTATCGGGGATCCAAGCTCTCGCTGGTAGTGCGGTCTATGCAACCCCTGGTCGACATTCATATATCTGTCTTCGATTAGCTTTATTGTGGTTGTGTCTCGAATTCAAGTGCTGGACTCACAATTTTGACATCTTTAAGCTAGCTCCTCGGAGATAGCATCAGCATTTTCCCAGCCTTTTGGTTTATGACACCCTTTGCCTAGGTTGAAAGTGACCCATTCGCCTTGGATTGGTTTGCAACATCGGAAGAATGGAGGTGTCGCCTAAATGATGGGCCACCAAGCTGAGGTTCACAGAGGAAATAGAGCAAGCCCCTTGAGGCTTTGGGGTGTACGTATTTATAAAATTTGGATGAAACATATATCAGCTAGATAAATACCCTTGCTAAATTTATACCCACTCGCTGCAGCTGGTGCTTCCGGGGGTGTAGTTCTTAGTCCCTGTGATAAGATACCATCAAAGTTGGTACTCCTCGATCTATGCAAAAGTAGTTTTGTTGGCATCGTCAATTGCAACATCATGTATTTTTTTTATATATCTTTAGCCGAAAATTCACCTCCTTTCAAAACGTTCAGCTTCTCCTGGACGCGCGATCCTGAAAATCCCAATAACCTTTGAGCAAGTCGAATGACGTTGGGATTTTTGAGTGTATGCCTCGAGTACCGCATATTCGGCTGTCGGCTGTCGGCTTTGCAGCCAGGTATCGATTCAGATCCCGTTAATAGCCTATATTATATACGTAGGCGTGGCGTTATGATCTCGCTTAAGTCTATTTTTTTCCAGCCCCAAAGGCTTAAGGTTTTGGTCTAAGAGATTTATAGGGTTCCAATTGACATCAATCTGGTGTCCATGTTTGGCCTCTATACCACAATTTCGTCCGCAACCTCCACATTACTCAGAGCCCTGATCAGTGCAATAAATCCTTGAGAGAGATTCCTCTTGGATAACTTTCTCAGAGGGAGCTTATTCACATCATAACGCATGGCCTTCGTTGAAGAAGCCATGGGCTGTGAGTTAAAAATGAGGCCTATTAATGATTGGAGTTCTAGTGAGAGTGTTGAAGTGTTGAATGTACAACTAGTTCCTTTCCAGAATTCCTAGCCTTATTTTTACTCCTGTGATTATTCCTTTGTCCTTATCCTTCAACTCTGTATATATAGTTCTTTTTAATAAGCGTATACTTTTTTGCCTTGGCTGCATCATACCGGTTTTGCTATTTGAGACCTGTCTTTTCTCTGAGTTTTTTCTCAAAAGTTTTCATTGCTGCTTCGAGGATTCTGTCCTCGTAAAGTGACTGCTGCTCCTCCTCGCCGACCCTACCCCACCGGACCCAGGTTGGATATTCGAGGTGCTTCTGTATATAAAGAATTACTAAATCAGTTATCTTCGGGAGCCCTGTCACGGGAAGTTTAGCTAACCTGAATATTATAGTATGCATTATTACTTCTTCCGTTTGTCTGGTTGTGAGAAGCATTGTATGGCGTTCCAGAATTAGGATCGGTATATACACTGCACCAATCTAGTGTTTGTTAGATTTCTTCTTCCCTCAAGATCTTGGGGCGAACACACTCTATACATATTTGTACTAGGGAGTCGCGGATATATTCTTCGTTTTTGCTTGCGCTTCAGTCTTAGATCTTCTTGAATTCGTAGAGCGAGGCTTTTTTCGCTCTATGATCGGATTTAAATATATATTCTCGCGCTCGAGTTCGGCTTTATAGTGTCTTTTTGGTTCTTCTCTCTTCTTTATTTGATCCGGACCCCTTCCACTTTCATTTATAAAACCCACATCTTTCATTTCTATGTCTTCACCCTTTTGTTCTGATTGTGCGGAATTCCTCGTAGACGTACCCTTTTCTTGGCTGGTTCCACAGAATCAGCGCTATCCTTAACTCTCCGGTTTCAGTGACTTCTTTGACAGCTCTTTTACTCTTTTTTTACTCAAATTTCGTCGGTTCCGAAGCTGGGTCGGTTTTCTATTCGCCTCTTTCTCTGTTTAATTCCTCCTCTGTTGATTCATCTATGAGAAGGTCTTGGTTAATTGCTTGTTTTTCTTTTGCGTTGATCTTTTGACCTGGAGCCTTTGGCTTTTTGGTTCGATTTCTCACCGCTCCTGTAGACTTCCCATCATCCCCTTTGGGGTCAGAATGGGTATTGATTTGGCCTCTATTACTCGCGTTCCCATAAGATGTATGTATGAGGTCTCGATCTCAGCTTGTCTTTTGCCCTCATTTATGGAACACACCGGCAACTCCAAGCTCACAATTAGGATTTTCTTTGCCAATGCAGCATTCATTGGGAACTGCTCTTTGACAGGATCTTCCTTCGTGGTTTGAACTTATTTTGGTGTGTTTCGCTATATATTTATATAAGTAAGCTATGTGTGTTGCTATAATATGTATATACTTTTTTTTAATCATATCTATTCATGTTTAAAAAAAAGTATATACATATTATAGCAATACACATAGCTTACTTATATAAATATATAATATGTATATACATGTATATATATAATATATTGTTGTTGGCATGGCCGAGAGTGAATAAACTTGCCTTAGTACGTATAGCCGGGGAACTTTCCGCATACAGCACTAGAATACCCGAAGAGCGTAGATATGATTTACTTGATTAGATTATTTTGAGGGGATATACGGTCAAATTGTAAAGAGGAGGCGTAGGAGCCTTTGAGAATTGTGAGCAGGCTAGGAGTAGATATGTGAGACCTAAAGAGCTAGCTTTGCAGGGATGTCTTATCCATAACTTATCAATCAGAATCAGACATAGCCAGCCATTTTCCGATAGATTAAGAAGCCATGCCCAGAGGCGTTACATGACTCATCAGAAACACCTATTATGGGGATGGGTTAAAGTAAGTTTTGTACTTGATTTTTTTGTTGTTTAAAGGTGGTGAAAGATTTTAGTTTGGTAAGGGTTACGATCGAGTGATAGAATGAGATCTAAATAGAAGCACAGCCTTGTAAACTAACGCCGAGTTTAATAATTAAGACCCAACGTCTGGTTCGAGACAAAAGCACAGCCCAGCTTTTGGACTTCATAAAACGTTCTCAACGCCAAAAGGAAAAGAAAAGGTTAAATCACTTATTACTACTAGCCACACCATAAAGATAAATAAACTGTAATTCGTGCCGCGAGAATTGTGTAGCTGCTGCATCGCGTGCTCGACTTGGTTTGGGGGGCAGTATGTGTCCCTGTAAATCCGGCTTACAAGAAGTACATGTGGGTGTTCGTGGTTCAGAAGATTAGCAGGCCTCTCCATAAGTATAAATTCATTCATCTAGGGAGTCAGCATCCATGTATTCATCTAAAGCGGAGTCCAATATACCTCTGACGTTACCGAGGGAAGTTCTAGTAACATAGAATCCAATTTGTTTTTGAGGCGAGGTAGGTCGTGCCATGTCTCTCTGAAATTCTATGAGATCCAAGGTGTTTCTCATGGACTGAATAGTTTTGTTTCGTTCTTCTATATCCTTTAGAAGTTTTATCACATCATCCTTAAGCTTTTCCAAATCATTGCATTGTTCGTTGACCTGCCTGGACGGTAGACCTTCTTCTAGCTTTTTGATTGGCCGTGAGATGTCGCAGATCGTCGGCGTGGAAGGTTCAATTCTAGGGGGCTTTCTTTGAGGTAGAAGATTTAGACGTTCACGTCTATAGTCGCGGGTAGCCATCTTATCCCGAAAAGGCTGCCGGTATGTCAATCTGCGCGGGTGTCTATAGATTTAATGTTACCAAAGTCTGATCGATAGTACTTTATGTGGTTCAGAGGCTGTCTAAGTGTAGGCACTAGAATGAGAAATTGCTAAGACGGCCATTTGAACCTCTGTAATTGTAAATGTAGCCTCATCTAATTTCGCTGGGCGATAGAAGCTAACTGCATTTGCGTAATTCCCGAAGTCATGGATCCCCATATTTCAACGTGCCCGGTCTGTTCATGCATGCGCAGTCATGAATCAAACAAACAAAATAAACGTGCCCGGCCTGTGACCTAGGTGGTATTCGGAATGTGCACGCGTAAATAGAGTAGGTACATGTATCTCATGTGAATGGGTTAGGATTTAAATTTTAGATTTGCAGAGGGTGCATGTATGTAGAAAATTAAATCGAAGAGTCCGGGAGAGGCTGCTGGAGCGGCCATGCCTTTGAGTCGATCCCATCGCCGCCTGTGCATTTACGCCAAGAACGTCCGAGAATCCCAATAATTATAAAATTGACCTAAGGTCTAAGGTGATGGGAAGTCTCTACCTAGCTGGGACTTATATTGTAGATACGCCTACATTGAAACATGTACTACATGTATGTACATAGCACTTACATTATGTACCCTTTGATGCCATGCGAGAAATTGCATGTATATACGAAACATGGTACCAAAATGACAGAGATATGGGATCGGAAACCCGCCGGTCTGGGTTGGAATGCGAATAGAATACACCGTCCAAGGTACAGATCCGTAGTGCCGTAATTGTGTATTTAATATATCTGCATGCATGAAGTATTTTGCAATTGCATATATGTATGTATGTACATGTATGTGTATGTATGTATGTATGTATGTATGTATGTATGTATGTATGTATGTATGTATGTATGTATGTATGTATGTAAGTAGTCCTAGCTGAAGAATTGCCATGCCTTAAGATCTCCTCAATTACACGCGTATGTGAGTACACATCGTAATTTCATTCACCTTCCGTCCTTTTTTTCTTGCCTCCTCCAGGTCAGTTTCATTGCAATATTGCAGAAGCCGTTTCATCCATTTTATTTTCGCAGGACCCGGACGCATTGCTGTCAATCTCCCCAGAATACGAGCACAGTGTTACATCTTCTTGCACTTGGAATCTGTTGATGAGAGATTTGATCGATTGATTGATCTCAAATTAGGCTGCACGGATGACAGATCTTGATGGTGTTCATCTCGCACATAGCTACACTGGCCAAGAACCCCACAACCAGTTGGCATAAATAACCTTAACCATAGCCTTGTCTGATATCGAATAAAAGCAGATACTAATAATTACATGTATGCGCCCACATGAGAGCGAGCCTCTCAACCTACTATTTGAAACAGCAACCTCAGACAAAGAATGCCTTAAGAGCGGCCCCACTTCTCCGCCAATTCTCCAGCATACACCAGAACTTCCCACAACGTGTAGTTCTTCATCGGGTGACGTTACATGAAACGCCATCCTCCTCCTGTGTGCGACACGAAACGCACTTTCATCGCTTACTAAGCCGTATAATCCCGCAGCAAACACTGCAACAGAGCTATGGCCAACTTCCCACCTCCTATCCTAACCTCACCTTACGATCACCATCGAAAATTCGCCCTTGTACCAGGTGATCATGCTCCGCCTCTCTTATCTGGCCCCCGTTTGAGAGAGCCAGTCCGATACTCAATTATTGACCCTGGAAAACCATACCCCCCTGGATTCTGACTGGATTCCCCTGCCATCCCAGCGCCTCAAGTCGCATTTTCTCTTGAGACGTGCGTGCCCCAGTAATCCATTCTTCTGTGGTTTATCCACGCCTGCAGAGACCAAGCTTGAATTTCTCCATGCAAATTGTGACATACCTATTCTGCGACCTTCGAATTATTGTCTTTACTCAGCGCGCCGCTCGGCGGTAATTCTTTCCCGCGTTGAAATTTCTCCGTTTGTCCACTCCCCCATATATCTACTCCCCTGCAATATAACTCCTGCGCTATGGCCGGTGCCCACCAACCACGGTCCCAGTCGCCACGGCCCGAGACCGGAAGACTTGAGCGAAAGCCTTCCTACAGCTCCCATGCACACCACCGCCAGACTTCCATTGTTAACGGCATACAACATCGATCCGGCGCCCACTCTCGATCTGGCTCTTGGGTCAACTCACCCGCGACCTCTCCGTTGTCTCCGCCACCAGTAATGCATGCGACTATTGGGCCAAGAGATACGGTCCATATCCCTCAGATACCTCCATCACCGATGACACCTATGATACCTGTGGGCAGTACAAACTCGCACAGGGAGCAGATACAACTACCACAAATACCTTCATCACCGGTCACTCAGGGCGCACCTCCCATGGCCGACGGAAACATTATGTCTTCAAGTTCAAGCCTAGGAGGCGGGGGAGCTGGCTTAGGTCCACCAGGTCCACCCCCGATACCGCAAGGTCCTAACCAAAACGGCACAACACAGTTCCAGAAACCACCAAGAAACCGGTCTCACCATCATTCACACTCTCACCACCACAACTCTCATCCACGGACTCGTGATGAAGAAACTAAAACCCCTGCAGAATATGCGCTCCATATATTGTTTACGCAGTTTGTGCGATTCGCTGAACGCAAAATTAATACTTGTTTACCTCCAAACCATCCTTTGGATATCGAACCGCATATTGAAACCATTTGCGGGGCCGGGGTAGACCCAGCTTTTGATAAACTGATTGGTTCATTAGGTTTGTATCTCTGAAAGAGCTTGTGGTCGGTGAATATAGATATGTAGACTTACATAAGACCACTCATACAGGATATATTGCTCGACACAAGCCGAAACCTGTAATTGATAGCGTAATGTTCTGGAGAAAAAGCAAGAGTGAAGCGGCCGCTTTATCGCGACAGGAGATGTCCCAGGTATCTTACGATCGGTTATCGCTAGATAGAGTTAAACGCTGATATCTTACAAGCAAGCACGCGGTATGCCCCGGCGAAACACTGAGCCGCTCGGTAACGGTGGTGATGTTAATAGCTTTGCGATGCGGGAAAACTCAATGGTAGCAGACAGGCGGTCAACTATATCGATTTATATACTATGCCGAGTCTTGATTGAAGTGATAGGCCAAACAACTCTAGAATGCGTCACAGAAGACATGGCGGACAAATTGGAAGATATTATATTTAATCAATTGCGATCAGCAGATCCGGACACATTGCAGTCTTCGCCTTTAAGGATGGCGAACTGGACATTGTTCGGTCAACTATTAGGCGTCATGAGTAATATTGACTTCGAAAGGGTCACTGACCGTTTCTTTGCGGATCTGGAGAAGATGGCCAATACTACCAATAAAGACACAGAAGCAAGAGTTGAGTTGGTTGTAAAGGGGATGAGCTATATCAAACTAAAGGTTCATATTCTCCATCATTTTGAATACTTAATTCCCTGCTAGCACGGCGGAATTATTATCCATATTATAGAGAGCCCCAGCTCACATATCATTTTCTCTTCGACGTTGTGAACAGTTCTTTCCCGAAATGGCCCTTCAGGAATCCGCCGATTTTATGGTATCAATGGCCAATTTCTTCGTCAAGTCCCAAGGTTTCCGCGCGAAACGTGCATATTGCGAAATATTCTCAAAACTTCTACTTCCTATCGCCCCCACCGCTAAAACAGAACTCAACCATCCAACCTGGCAAGAATTTGTGAATATTTTACATCCAAAATTGAACGAAATGATGTCAAAACCTCGGCATTGGCATACCGCTTTCCCTCTCATGGGAACGTTGCTTTGCGTAAGCCCTAACGAATATTTCGCCAATTTTTGGATGCATCTAGTCGAGAATAATCTCCCGAGGTTGAGGGATAAAGATAGATCAATGCGAGTACCCATAGTCCAAACGCTTGCGAGGTTGACTTGGACATATCTGTTTCGCTGTACGGAAAGTATGAATAGTACCACCAAAAAACTTGAAAGGATAATTCAAATCCTGTTGACAAGGGATAAGAAAGAGAAATCTCTGGTAACAGCAGAGCAACAGGTGGTTGAGCCTTGTATTCAACTTATTCGTTTTATTGGGTTTAAGTACCAGGATCTTTGTTTCCGAACTGTTGTATTTCCGTTATTAAACGTGGAGCTATTGTCGGGGGCAAATATATTGAAACTAGACCAGTTATCGCCAGAGGGAATGGTTGTTGGTATCAGGACGTTTTTGGCCATCATGGCAGACTTGGAGAAGGGTGAATCCGGGCTACCTCCATTCCCTGAAACTTTTGCTTCAAATCCTCCGGAGAAAATCCCGCCCACTTCGACATGGCTCGCAAAAATCGAGGCGGAGAAGAAGGACGGCGTCAAAGTGAAGGTGGACCGCAGATCACAGGCAGTTGCAGTAGAAAAGCTCGGCTCAACTGCAAAGGAATACTATGACCGCTTTTGCGAGATTCTTGGAAAGATCATCGTTCTCTGCGACATAAATTTTGGCGGTCAAGCAGTTCTGGATGAAAGATTTGCAGCAGTCCCTAAAACACCTCTAGAAAATAAATTTTCCTTTGGGATCAGGGATGATACAAGGGGGGATGCTGCAGAGCAGAGGCAAAGCTTCTACGAGCTCCTTCATGTTGCTATCACGGCACTCCCCCGATGCCTTCCTCCGAATATCCCATTTTACAAGGTTGTCACGCTTTTGTGCAGCGGAACCGCCCATATCGATCAGAATGTTGCTACTGCCTCCGCGAACGCACTTAAAAGCATTGCTAGACAGTACAATTCCCAACAGGTTATCATCGGCTTTGCACGATTCATTTTTGCATTTGATGAGCGTTATTCTACAACTTCCGATGGTGGAATGCTAGGGAGTGGCCATATTGAAAGCACCCTCAAGCTTTACATTGATCTGTTGCGGATATGGCTCGAGACGATCAAGCAAAAGGTTAAGGGTACCAGGGATGCTGCGTCGGCGGCAGCAGAATCGTCCTCAATGTTGGATGATCGTGGACTTGGAAATCGCAGCGAGGAACTGGAGTACTCGAATGTCCAAGCCCACGTAGATGAGATTGAATCAAATGGGCTGTTCTTTTTATGCTCGCAGTCAAGAGTGGTGAGAAGATTCGCTATTATGGTGCTAAGGATTATAACAGAGTTCGATATGGTTCTAAGTGAGCCTGCAGAGATGAGTGGGAAGGGAGGTGCACACTCGAGAAAGCCCAGTCGTACCTCAGTATCTCCGGCGTATCCACGGATTATACACATCTTGGAAAGTGATTCATTGAATGTAATGAATCTGAATGATGAGAATTTGCCTGTGGCGGAACGGAGTAGACTGCAAAGAGAATTGAAGGATTCAAAGTCGAAGGACGCATTAGTGCAGATGGCAATAAGCGACAATCAATACGATTCCTCTCTGTGGTTCAGGGTGTTTCCCAGCCTGATTAGGGTCTGTGTGGAGAGGTGCCCAACTACCGTAGCGCTTTGTAGAGATTTGGTGTGCGGGCGTTTAGTCCAGATGCATCAATCGATCTGTGCGATTGCACAAACTTCCAGGGCGCCGAATTTGGGATTTGAAAGTGTACCAAAGCAGATTCTCAGAGCGTTGCCTCAGACTAGCCCAGAAGTCATGATTGAGCAATGGAAGCTGTATTTGATTGTAGCATGCTCGACACTAACTTCAACAGATGGCGAGACGTCAGTATCAAGGCCACGGACCCCACAGCATGCAAGAAAACCATCGAAAAATCAACCGCCCCCGGCGCCCTACCGCCTTAACCGGATCACTTCTGCCAAATCTGTTTTCCAAATGGTTATTCCTCTATTGAGTTTGGATAATCAGAGGATCAGAGAGGCAGTGGTTTCAGGATTAGGGAATATCAACATCAATCTTTATAAGACACTAATCGAAAGCCTTCAACCTACAGTACAAAAATGGAGTCCCGAAGACTCAATAACAAAAGGAAAGCGAGTTGATTCGCCCCGGCGAAACAGACGTCAGGATAGGCTTAGAGCTGAAGTTACTCATGTGTTCCAACTTACATCACACTTCCTGCAGAAAGAGGAAATTTTCAGTGACGAATGGGTTTTGCAGAAAATGATAGCTTTTATAAAGGATATGAAAATATTCCTCCAGGATCCCGAAGTGCAGACCGATTGGGAGCACCAGAAACTTCGAAGGTATTTTTGCGGGCTCACCGAGGAGTTATTTGAAGGGCTTAAAAAAGCCGGAGTTTCTGTCCAGTGGCTCCCGTTCCAAGGCCGACTATCGATTTATATTTTAATGCAGGATTGGTGTGGACACGGGCCGAATTGGCAGGTTGTTAAGGATAGGGAGGAAAAGATGAGGCAAATAGTTGACAGCCAACGGGATTTAACAGATAAAGGAACACTAGGGGCTGCTATGGAGATTGAAAAGCGGAATCTTAAAATTGCTGCATTGAGCGCGATGGCATCACTTTGTGTAAGTTGTAAAACTGCATGTACCGTTAAAAGCGCATACTGAGCTAATTCGGTTTTTGTAGGCCGGTCCTGTTATGGGTGATCTGTCACAGAATGTTGTGGCCACGCTTGAATTCAACGTAGAAGAGCTCTTCCGCTGGATTGAGTCGATATTTGCGTCACCAAGCGATAGGACACACCGCATTGGACGACGAGCGCTGAAAAATATATTATTATATAACCAGGAAACTGTCTTACTGAATAATGCTATGAAGCGATGTTATTGCTTCGATTCTTCAGCAAAAGCTACGCAAAGTTATTTTGCTGTTATTTCGGAGGTGCTTAGGGAGGTCCCAGATTATTTGGATGGCGTATGGAAAATCATGGCACTTTGCTTATTTAAGCTGGGTGATGAGAACGCAGAAGTCAGGTTGCAGGCCGCAAAATTGCTGAGAGTAACTGAAGAGCGCGCCTGGAATGTCTCAAGAGTCCAAGATTTCGAAGTCAGCATCTCAGATAAAACTGTAGCCGTTTACAAACGTGCTCAGTTTCATCTTTCGAAAGGCCTTTCGATAGATCATCCTGAGCAGGCAATGTTCATATTCTCCGAGCTCACTATGTTTTTCAATCTTACAGAAGGGAAGGCCCAAAGAGACATACTTCACGCCCTACTCCCCTGGATCCAAACTATCGACCTGTCTCTCGAGCCCAATGGCGACTTATTCCCCTCGTCATATATGGTTCTTGCGAACTTGTACGAGATTACAGTTAAGTTTAGCAGCAAGATTCACAGTGAAATTCAAGCAGTATGGCAATCTCTTGCGACGGCCCCATTTCTTGGTAATGTAAAGGTCATTCTAGATTTTATTTTTAATCAGAGTCTTGAACGCCGTGAGCAAAATTTTGTCGAGTTTGGGAAACAAGTCATCGTTTTCTTGTCTGAAACCGTCGCCGGAGCAAAATTAGTGGAGGCTTTGATGGAATACCTTCAGCCAAGATTAATGATAATTTCAGTCAAAGAGCCTGTACCACCACCAGATGCATCCCAATTTCCGTATGTGGCAGACTTGTCAAAGTGTGTGCCAAATAGTGGAAAGCCGGTAAGCCTACCCCCCCCCCTCCCTTTGTACGGGTGCATTGGCCAGCACTGATTCAGTTAGACTGGTTTCTCCTTGGGACACCTTGCAATGATAATGATGGTCGATCTTCTCGTTGGACCTGTGCCTGAAATGGCCGAGAAGTTGACATTACTCTTGCAAGTTGTATTCGTCCTATGGGACCATTATGTCCCCCTAGTTCAGGAACAGGCGAAGGAGATGTTGATACATCTCATACATGAACTGGTTATTCCGGCACTCAATCAGGAAGAGGACCGCGCAACCAGAATTGCGACTCTTGAATTTATCGAGACTGTTCGGCAGCGCGATGGTAAAACTTTCTGGTCTTACGAAGAGATTAGCTCAACGGAGGAGAGTGGCCTCCGAGTTCCAAAATCAATGGGTCACATGATCACGTGTGTGCTTGAAATGTTCTCGACCGTGTCCCCGGGGTTGAAGTCTGCCTGGGGTAAGGTTGCACTCTCATGGGCGACCACATGTCCTGTACGGCATCTGGCCTGCAGATCATTCCAGGTTTTCCGGTGTCTCCTCACAACATTAGACCATGGTATGCTTTCAGATATGCTTGCTAGGTTGTCAAATACGATTGCAGACGAAACCGCGGACATACGATTATTTGCCATGGAGATTCTTATCACACTGAATGCCATCATTGCAGAAATGGACGAAGATTACCTCCTACAATATCCTCAGTTATTTTGGGTAACCGTTGCATGTTTGAATACCGTCCACGAGGGCGAATTTATGGAGGTTTTGTCATTACTGGAAATGTTATTAGACAAGATTGATTTGGCGGACCCGGCTAAGGTTAATTATCTCATGGATGCATTCCCGCCGAAGTGGTTCGGTAAATTCGAAGGTCTTCAAAGTCTTATCGATAAAGGACTTCGCTCCTCAGTATCGTTTGAGAAGACATTAGCAGTCTTTGATAAGCTCAACATGATACCCACAAATGAACTTATTGGAGGCGATAGCAGACTGTTATTTGCGATATTAGCCAACCTGCCACGTTTTTCAGAAGAGCAAGAAGGGACACCTAGTGAGGATGTTATTATTTGTGCAGAAAGATTGAAAGTGTTAGCAGAGACCCAGGAACACAAATCATTAACCAGGGTAATGTCTCTTTATGCTGGGCAGAGGTTCAGATCGAAGAAGGACTTCATATCGCAAACAGTCAATGCTCTGAAAGAAACGTTTTTCCCCACCTACGAGGCACAAGCTTTGATCTTCCTCGTTGGACTCCTCTCGAATAAGCTAAAGTGGGTCAAGTTGAGAACAATGGAACTGCTGACAATAATGTTACCCTCTATCGATATGCGAAAACCAGCCTTTGCTGGAGTAGGCGCTGATCTCATTTCACCCTTACTAAGGCTACTACAGACAGATTTTGTTGAGCAAGCACTAGAAGTACTTGATAAGATGATCACTATTTCGGGCGGGCCTATGGATCGACACGTGATGCGGATGAGCATGGGAAATAGGACAATTCGGAAGGAATATGAAAAGACCCAAACACTATTTGGGATACCAGACGAGAGCGGTTGGGCGATTCCAATGCCAGCAATTAACGCAACTATGACAAGAGATAATGTTCATGCTGTTTTTTACACCTGTACTCAGGCAGCTGCCGCGGAGGAAGAAGCGCCCCCTACCCAGGATGTCGAGTTTCACATGGAGGATTATTCTTACACTAGCATGCAAGATAGGACAGCGACAATGTTGAGTGAGGATGGAAGAGGTGAAGGCGGATTTAGTGACACTGTTTTGAGACTGGGCGACCTGGATGCATTCTTTGGCGGAGATGACGGCGCACCCAACCACAACCAAACCCCATCGCAGACAGACACTGAATTTACAGAGAGTGGTGAAACTGCCCCTCAAGTTTACGACAATAGAGTATATGCAATTCTGCATAGGTCGCTTGCTCGAACGCCGAGCGTCACATCCTTCCAGACATCCTTCGCAGATTCTTTAAACACACCTGTAGTTACAAGGGATCAGCCCCCGGGCGTTATGACCCCGACTGCGTTCACGGCCCCGCCAATCCCCCCGTCAAGCAGGTATGCTCCGAGATCCGTTTCCTCGCCGCAGATGCAAATGATGGGTCGTACTGGAGAAGAATCCCTATCGGAAGCAGAGGAGGAATACGATCATCTGCACGGCTCTGACTTGGACCCAGGTGATACAGCAGCTCCGATCTCACGCGAAGGAACCCCGGAAAGCGCGTTTCTTCTGGATAATCTACTAGACAGATCTAGGGGAGTAAGAAGAATGTTCAAAGGTGGGAGAGATAAGGGTGAAAGCTCATCAGGTAGAGCGCCGTCGAGGGGGCCAACAAGCAGAACTCCCAAAAGCCCAAAGAATTTCAAGAGGGGAGAGTACCAGGGGAGGATGCATAATGGATATTAATTTACTTTGAACTGATGAGGCGTGCATTGTTTTTATCTTTTTTCCACTTTTGTTCAGGGGTTTTTGATATATTTCTTTTATAATGATACGTAGTTGAATGGATTTTAATGCCTGCGGCTTCCCCGACATTAGAATCATCCGATCATGTTATGTTTATTTTTTTTATTTCCTTTCTATTCTCAAGGTAGTTGGTTTGATTTTTCTAGTGGTTTTTTATCCAGTCTTATGTATTTTCTTTTTCTATGGTGACGCAACGGCATAAGGTTTGATAATGGTCTAAAAGTTGGATTAGTACTTCCATTTCCTTTATTTAATAGGTTAGGAGTTTAGATAAACGCTTAAAAGTGGGATTTACTACATTTAATTTAGTGGATATACCCAGGACCATCGCCAACCATTTTTGAGCGTTGACGTGCCTCAGAGATCAAATGCCAACTAGAGAATATGTGGATGGACGCAGGCGCACATATGGGGGCTTTATACGCTCTAATCATGTATATGCCGATATGGTTGGAAGAGCCCTAAGTTTAGATGGGAAATACGATACCACCAACGTGCCTGAAAATCCATATCCCTTTAAAGACTATAGGTTTGTAAAGTTTAAGTATGTAGATTACCGAGCGAAACACATATCGAATCACAAACACAATGAATAAAAAAAAAAAAAGGAAAGGAAAAGGAAAAAACCAAATCAGAGCAAATCAATCGAGATGGCGAGTGATATTACATGTTGCAAATATGTATATAGGCATTCGGCAATAGTACTAATCTCTCTGGCCCTGTAGACAACCCCACGGGAGTATGGTCAACCCCGAGGTATGGTCAATTCCAAGGTGCCCAAAGAAGCTATTGATTGACCACCTGCGTATCATATATCACTCTGGCGTATATTCGAGATTGACCACACTCTCTCGCATTCAGGTGATACTTAACCCTGAGTAGTGTGCATCCCGACTAGAAGAAGCGCCCATGCCCACACGCACGTAACCCTGCCAATTGCGTGATACTACATCAATATTCCGCACCACATACACAGTACTACACAGCTGTATCTATTATGAATAAAATTCACGCTTTGCTATTAAGGATCACTTCGGTTAAACGGCAGGTGCTGTCGATAAGCATGCTCATCTTATCTTCAATTGTCTCCGTTGTCTCATCACCAATTTCGACTTCATCTGTGCTATCAATTGCACAATGTCCCTCCCACATCACGAAATATGATTTATCAGCCAGCTTGGAGGGAAAGTACTGGGCTTATAATGTATATATATTCAACCTTGGGAACATCTTGACCTCATCAAAATCTTATATTCCGCAAATTATAAATCTAAAATGGCTCCTGCAGTAACAATCGCGATAAGCGGTGATGTCCCCGTGGGAGACTACAAAGAGATCAGCCACGGCCCTAAAGCTTTCAATAAGAATGTCGAGATTAAAGGGACCGACGAACATGCTCCAGCAGCAGTATACACACTTATTCCCTTCATGGTGCATACCCGTTATTAACTTCTCTAGTATCCTCATTATCTACCTACCTGGGTAGGCGACAAAAGGTACCCACATCCAACCTCAACCGCTACACTTATTTGGGACTATAACTGACAACAAGCGCATAGCTACCCTCCTCTCAAGCCATTCGAGCACATTGAGCATGGGCTCTCCGCAGATCCATCGTTCCCCAACCTCTTACCTCCTCGCGCGGAGCTCTCCCACATCAGTCCAAAGTTTGGTACTGAAGTGAGAGGTATTCAGCTAAGCTCTCTTACCAATGCGGGCAAGGATGAACTCGCGCTTTTTGTTGCCCAGCGTGGTGTCGTCGCCTTTAGAGATCAGGATTTTGCAGATCTTCCCATCGACAAAGCACTTGAATTTGGAGGATACTTCGGAAGACACCACATCCACCCTTCTTCGGGCCAACCAGAGGGATATCCAGAGATTCACCTGGTTCATAGAGGTGCAGGAGAGGCCGCCGAAGCGAGTGTATTACAGAGTAGAACCACTAGCGTTGCATGGCACTCGGATGTGACCTATGAGGCCCAGGTTAGTTGCTAAAAGAAATCTTATCCCCCTTAGAATATCATCGTCTAATAAGATTTCATTCAGCCTCCCGGTACTACATTTTTGTATGCGCTTGATATTCCGAAGACAAATGGTGGTTACTCGGGAGGAGATACCGCGTTTGTGAACCAAGCAGAGGCATATGATAGGCTCAGTGAACCTTTTAGAAAACGTTTAGAAGGATTGACAGCAATACATTCGGGGCACGAGCAGGCTGATCTGGCTAGAAGGAAGGGTGGAGTGGTTAGGAGAGAGCCTGTTGCGCATGAACACCCTGTTGTTCGGACTCACCCAGTATAACCCATATTTCCCCGCGTAGTATACTATCAATTATTGACCTTTGAAAATAGGTCACTGGAAGAAAGGCACTCTTTGTCAACCCTCAATGTAACTATCAACTTCCTATGTTTTGTGATCTCTCAATTTTACTAACTCGCAAAATTAGTTACACGCAACATAGTAGGGTTTAAAAAGGAAGAAAGCGATGCTCTCCTAAAGTTCCTTTATGACCACATCGCATACGGACTCGATTTTCAGACCCGTGTTAAGTGGGAGCCAAAGACTGTTGTGGTATGGGATAATCGGGTGACCGCACACTCAGCTCTACTGGATTGGGATGATGGTGGCAGGAGACACCTGGCAAGAATTACACCACAAGCTGAAAGACCTGTATTTTGAATGAGAGTGCCAAATGAAAGTGTCATGGGGCTAAAAACAAAATGTAGATGAAAATCATAAGTGATTGAAATACCCCTATTAACAGGATGAGCGTCAATAAGATACATAAAACGATTATAGTATTTCTAATGATTATAGCGATGTTATGGGGAATGAACAGCATTAACTCTTTGAAGACCTATTGGCTCACCTAGCCGATTTCAGATGTGGAAGTTTGATGTGTATCAGAGCCGGTAGTCAATGCCTTTATCGCCTAGATGATGGCTTTTTCTACCGGGTTCAGTCGAAGCACGGCGAATTCGGAGAACCATGATGGCTAGATGGCTATTGTGACCTGGTATATTCGACTAATGACAAGATATCAACTACAACCAAAAAGATTTGTTTTCTATCGTAATATAATTGTAAGGGAAGAGGGCATTATCAAATAAGGTAATCTACCCTTTCGCTATAGCTTAGTACGTATATTACAGTTTCTGCTCATGGGAGGGGCCAACTGGCTTGATTGAGCCGGGTACTCGCGCCAACAATGATAAATTCAGAAGCGATTGTGAAACCCGGATGCACACTTCAAGGTAGGAAAAGACCGGAGTTATATGAGTAAAGTTCGCTAGAAGGCTTCAATGGCCTTTGCCCTAGAAGAAGTGGGAAAGCCCTGGGTAGGAGTTTTAAGATTTGGATCATTAGTGCCATAACCGTGAGGTTGTATGCAAGTAATGAATAAAAAATAAAAATATAAATAAAGAAATAATCATGAATTATCACTCGCACAATTAACCACCCACACTACTCGCACGGCCGAACTTCAGCTTAATCACATGACCCGTGAGCAGCGCGGCGCAAAAAACTTGCAAACAAGAATCACGTGAGTAAGTCGAAACTCGACCGCGCGAGTACTAGGAACGCCGGTAGAAAGACAGGTCACGTTGAGGCACATCTAGGGAGAGTGGCGAAGGGGATGCCACAGCATTACCACTCACACATGACTTACATTCCCGCCGGCATTGGTAGCAATAAAACCCTGATGCCCTATCGGATGGATCACCGTCGTCGCGTATTCACTCAAGCATGTACTGGTACTAGTACACATAAAGTGAAAACATCAGGGTAATAGTTATAGACTCTAGAGTACTACAGGTGTGCTACAAAGTTCGCAAGTTTATGCATGGGAGAGATTTCGCTAGTGTTGTGAACATCCGTGAGATAAGTAGCTATAGTACTACATGTAGTTAAATATGAGGAGTGTAGAACATTCGAATTAACGGCTATACATATATATATAGACGTTTATAGTTCCATTAATTGCGTGCGAGTATAGATGAAAGTGATATCTACGCTGGATTGATTACTTGCAGATTGTTCTAAGGTAACTGATAAAATATATAATATTGTACTTACATTTCATCCTATATATTCAATAGGCAAAATGATTGAAAACACCCTTACAGTACTATGCAGTTCCTTAGCTAAACACACTATCTAGAATCCTCATACCTGGGTCTATTACATTTGCTATAGGGTGTGTGATATGATCAGCGAGCCCGGGAAATAATTCAAGATACGGTACGCTGCAAAAGCCTAAACTTAAGATTATCGACCAAAAGTACTTCAACAGCATCTAAAACGGTAGCTCCTCATATATGCTAATAAAAAAAGGTCTATGCATATATCTGTTCGCTCTGGTTTCTTTCCTTGTTGATTGATCAGTTGTTGAATGTTGACAAAGACGGACGTATTTGGCTGGCCATGGCCAGCAAGCACCGTATTGGGTAGTTTCAATAGCTAGTCAACAATAGACACCCTAGAGGAAAGCTATAGACTATCATTTAATTGGTACAACATGTGCCATATTGTTCACTCTATCATATACATGCTATAGGTTCAGTAATCACAGTGCGCTACTATGATAACACCGGAGCCTTTACAGTATGACAAACTCTCATTGGTGTGTAGTATTAACAAGCACTAGACAAATGCGGCATTCCATGTCGGGGGCTTTAATTGGATCCTTTGATTTTCTCCTCGAAGATTCTAGCAATCGAAGTTTATCCGCTAGTTGATCGTGGTTACTGTGATCTGTACTACCTAGCCTGATAAAAAATAATAACATGTGATTGTATAGAATCAATCTCGATCTCGAAAAGTACCTATCTGTACCTACCTGGTTCGGTACAACCCGATAGATGAAGGTGGTAACTAACTGGCGTTAAGCTAAGCTTTGGCCAGCTAGCAGGGAACAGCCTGAGTCTTAGTCAGCCTATTATTTCTTGGCGTGATGATTTACATGTGAGAGTGTCCCAACGGAAAATGTAGCCCGTAATTACCCGAGACAAGGCATCCCGTATTTCAAGCTGAGTCTCATCGGCGTAAGAAAAGGGCCTGAAATACCTTAAAAAGATGGATGCCTGATGGTATTAAATCTGGAAACATGTTTCTTTTCTCTGGTTGGAGAAAGCTCGCACCCGAGGGACTTGGTAACTGGAGTACAGCTGCACCTCGCTATAAGAAACGCCAAGGTGCAGGCAGTTTTCGTTTCTTATCGCAAAATATTCCTTACAGCAAGTAAGATTTTGGTGTAGAGCTGTTAGCATGTACCCTATGGGTGTTTCTTACAGCAAGGTTTTTCTTAAAGCGAGGTTTCTTATAGCGAGGTGTCGCTGTACCTACCTTAGACAACGTTGCGAGACGAAAAATTGTTGTCCCGTTTCTGTTGGGACTTGCACTCTACCCCGCGTCCGCGAACGTGGGGCTGGCGAGCCGCCACAAGCGTAATTGGCCTCAACTCAAAAGGACATGGAACGCGCAGTAGCGACACATAGCTAAACTGAATTGAGATGCGCAGATGCCAACCACCAACCTGCAGAGTGTCGAGATGTTGGACCTCCAATTTGACACGGGAGGAACTGCAGGGAAAAGATCCGCAGTTCTGAAGAGTACTTACACTAAACAAATGATTTCACGGCTATGAAGAGAAATGCGGTTAATTACAGGTTCGGTACAAGCTTGTTCTACCCAACGTACATACATATGCACTTGAAAATTGAAAGACCCTTATTTTCATATGTAAGTACATACATGTAGGTAGACATTTAAGTACTCTATGTACCTGCAAGAACCTAATGCAGTACCTACATGACCTCTTACAGCCTCTGGTAGAATTATTGTGGAAACAGGGATTATCGATCAAGGGGTTCTGACCAATGATATCGCTCAAATCTAGAGACCTTGCACGCTACATTTCTATAATAATTCTACTAGGAGCTGTACTGGGGGTTTAAGTATAATTGATAGAGTAATTCCATGTATGTACCTACGTAGTTTCACCATGGATCTTGGTTGCGCAGGTAGTTCAAGTCCTGCTTCTGGGGTGTTTCTAAAGAGAGCAGCATGTGATAGGCATAACAAGTGAATGGGTTCTCCGTCAGCTGCTAACATGCCTGAATTATTATTTGAAGAGATAGTAGTTTGTTTTTTCGCTCTCGCCCAAAGCCGGATGTACTTACGAGAATTGTCCGCCTGAATCCTCCTATGTACTTGCTTTACTTCTGTCACATATTTGTGTTCGGTGAAGTGTCTACATGTCTCTTTTCAACCATGTTTTTCACTACTGACGTTGCTGTCCTTTTCATCCCGCGCGTGCTCGTTGGCTCGGTTGGGCATATTAACCCCTGCCCTGGGTAGCACATCGGCCATCCACAGGTGAGGTGATCTCCCTTGATTGGTTGTCGGCAAAAGAGGCGCGGAATTGCCGGTATGAAATGATAGGAACACCTAGTGGGAGAGTACAGTATCAAAGTTCCACTCTAGAAAGTGATATAGACCCGTGAGCTCCGTCCCTTACCAGGCCTCTTCTGCTACTTACCCTCACACCTTCTACTCATCCTAGTGCACCCGTATCTCTTGAATAATATTATCCTTCAACAGGAACCCCCCCCCCCTTCCCCGATAAACACCGTTAACGGCCTGTTGAAAGATCGTTTCAACAATGGCCGTGGAGTCGGAGGAGCCCAATGGCTCAAAGCTAATCAACACGAAGCTTCGTAGTAGGGCTACTGAGAAAAGCGTAGATGAAGTACCGGCGGTGAATGTGGTCTCTAGGGAGGCCCTGAGTGCTGTTGAGGAGGACCCTTCAAAACCTCGCAAGACCTTTGGGCGCACACCTGATGGCAAAGGTAAACCATTGCCCCATCCCAAAATTCAGTAAATTCTTACTAATGAATCAATAATTTTCAGTCTTTGTCGTTCCCCAGACACATGACATGGTTTCTACTCTCCTGTCGCCCACGCAACCCAAGAACCTATCGGATATCGCCATTCTAGGCGTTTTAGCACTACATATCGCACTTCTTTACCTCCTTCCTTCATCGCTCCGCACTCCTGTATTGTGTGCTACGTTTCTCTTCTGGAGAACTGCTTACAACTTCGGTATCGGTGTTCTCTTGCACAACCAATCCAACCGTAAATGGCTTGTTTATTGGGCTCGTAAATCTGGTATTTTTGATGCTTCTCGTCAGCCAGTAATTTGCAAACTTGTTAAACAAGAAATTGAGGCCAAGATTCCAGATGAAGTGAAGAGCGGAGACTATGTCTTCGAGGATGCTCCCATTGAGTACAACACTTGGCTCGTGTTCCGCAGAGTGGTCGATTTGATCTTGATGTGTGACTTTGTCAGCTATGTCCTCTTTGCCGTGTCCTGCGCTTCTCTTCCTAAGGGCGAGGGCTGGATGTTGACAATGGGAAGATGGGTGGGCGGCATTGTGTTATTCATGTTCAATCTTTGGGTTAAATTAGATGCTCATAGAGTTGTCAAGGACTATGCCTGGTGTGAGTATCTCAGCATTGATTTAATATCCCGTAGAATGAACTTTGGACTAAAGTGTCTTTCTAGACTGGGGCGATTTCTTCTTCCTTATTGACCAAAACCTTACATTTGACGGCGTTTTCGAGATGGCGCCCCACCCCATGTACTCTGTTGGCTATGCCGGATACTATGTGAGTTCCTATCGTCATATTTTAGGTAACGAATTAAGGAGGCTGAACTGATACGCGTAGGGCATTTCTCTCATGGCTGCATCTTACACCGTTCTTTTCACCTCACTTCTTGCACACGCCGCCCAATTTGCTTTCCTTACAATCGTCGAAAACCCTCATATCGATAAAACCTATAATCCACCTGCGCCACGTCGTAGGTCTGCCCCACCTCCTATGGTCAGGCCTATTTCATCCACCGGAAAGAATAGATCGAGCTCATCTTCATCTATAGCAACTTCTTCAGCCATAATGGAAGATACGGTACAAACGGTAAAGGATCACAAGCTTCTCGGAAAATTTGATCTTTTTCACAACACTCATCTTTTCACCGTCCTTCTCGTTGGGTATCTGACTGTTTTGACCCTTTGTACCCCCAATACTTCGACAATCCAGGCCGCATTTGTCATCCACGCACTTGTATGGAGACTTTGGCACACTGTTGGCATTGGTGCAATTCTTCACGCACAGAGTAATAACAAATCTTGGTTCCGACACTTCCTAAAGTTTGGCGAGACCCGTGAAGAGGCCTGGAGCCAGTGGAAGAGTCTGTATCATGTTTCTTTAGTCATGTGCCACGCCTCATTCATTACTGCTGGTTGGAAAATGTACCATTGGCCCGCTGGGGAAGAGAAGCTCGTACTCTTTAGACACACTGTCGGTATAATGCTTATCGCCCTCCAGCTCTGGACCTCTACCTCTATCTATGAGTCTCTGGGCGAATTTGGCTGGTTTTATGGGGACTTCTTTTACGAGCTCCCTAGCCCTGGCTTGACATACTCTGGTATCTATAGATATCTGAATAACCCGGAGCGTCTCATTGGCTGCGCCGGAATATGGGGTATTGTCTTGATCGCATCTTCATCAGCTGTCTTCATGCTGGGGCTTTTGTCACATGTTTGCGCTCTTCTGTTTATTCAATTTATCGAGAGACCTCACATGCAGAAGCTGTACGGAAACAAAATTCGTCGGGAGGCTGGCGTTGTTAGGACCATCAAGAACGCCATTCCGCCACCAGTTGCACATCATATCAAATCTTTCCAGGGATCGGTTGATAAAGTGCTCTCTGAAACCACCGAATTCGTTGAAGAATTCCTGGAATCTGCTAGGCCAAAGCTTGCTCAAGGTGTCATGGGTGTTGTCAAAGACACCCAGTTCTTGTTTTCACAGTACCCTGCTAGACTTTCAATCACCCTTCTTGCTGATGATCTCGCGAACTATGACTCGAAGAAGTATTCCTTGAATATATTAAATGCATCACCACAAGATTCGGATGCCCACGGGAGCCTATCGGTTTCTTATGGAGAGCCAGTTCGGGTGGGATGGACTGCCCCCGTCAATCATTCAAGGAAAGATTGGATTGGATTATATCGTATCACAGATAACCGCTCTCGTCTCATTACTAAGGTTGCTTCTATGGGAAGATGGATCGCTACCTGCAAAGACGAATATGATCTCTCTGAGGACGCTGAAAGTGGTATCATCTCATCTGACATTCCTGGTACTTGCGCCGACGACGGCGAGCCAATTGTCATGGGCGAAGTCGAATTCTCATGCGACAAGACATTCTGGAGTAACGGCACATACGAGTTTAGATATCACCACGATGGAAAGCACAATGTTATGGCGATTAGCTTGCCATTTGAGATTGTCACTGACAAGGTTGAAATCAATGAAGATGAAGATATCGCATGTGTGGATAGCGAAGAAATGCAGGATAACATTGAAAAACATCTCTTACCGGTAGTCATCAGATGCTTTGAACGCAAGGAGGAGCTAGCACCATCAAACGTTAATGAAGAGTTCGGTGGTCTTGGGGAGGAGAAATACGCCAGGAGGATCGTCTATGCTGTCAAAGAGATGTTCGGTGTAGATTTTGCGCCGGAAGTTGTCCAGGCTGATGGAAACGTAAGGAAGTTGACTTGGAGAATATGTAATGCCAAGAAGGTTCTAGTAAGTTATACCGCCCCGGTTGAGCACTTATGATATGGGATTTGTCCTAACTTTTGTTTAAAATAGGCTCCGTTCAGTATGAACACCGCTGGTATCTCAACTCCAAGTACACCCAGACTCTAGTCCTCCTCTGTATCTTCATGATAGCAAGCTCCCGACTATTTCTTATTTTTAATTTCATTTTTGATAGCTTTGGTGGAGTTCGCATATTCATTTCTCCGTTTATATTATTTACGTTGTGAACTTTTATAAAAATACTCACGTTTCTTTCAAGGCGGGGAAGGGTTTCGGTGTATTGATGAGGCTAACGGTTCTTTTTTTTTTTTTTTGGTTTTTACTTTCTAGCCATTAGAGCTAGTGAGTTGATGTAGTATAGGAAAAAGTGTTTGTTGGGCGGCGTGAGGATGGATACCAATGCCAGAGACTTGAATATTTTTTTCATTTCTGTATGCATGCGTTTCCACTGCAAATAAATGTTTTCTTGACGTGTATTGTTTATCCATGAAGCTACATACCTGAACCGAATAGGCAATCTGGTACGAAACATCCAGAAAGGGATTTGCAGTCCCGGACAGAGCCCGTGATCCCTTCCTTTTAGATGAGTCGATACTATTGAAATAAATATACCTTATTTGTCATCAATTCAATATACATCCCTCTCGATCATGTCCTAGTCTGTCTCTTGCTACTAATGTTATTATCTCTTCTTAACCTCGCCGCTAGCAAGCCTGCCTCGCCCCATCACCAACCCACTTCGAAAAGCTTCAAAAAGGCCCAGAAAAAATTATTCCAGCCTTCTACGGGTGGCATTCGCTCCCACCAAATCCTCTCACTACAGACAGAACCCGCTCGGTTACCCGCAGATACTACAGGACTACGCCAGATAGTCCACTTATTTTTGATCTTTTTAAGGGTCTCACATGCTTAAATGATAATAGCGCCTATTATCATAAGAACTCGCCCTCATTTTATACAGATCTAGCCGTCGTAGGGGCGGGTGCAATTATAATATGCGTGCTAAGGGGACAGTGTCTTAATTGTGAGGAATTAATAGAGGTGATATTAGATGTGGTAGATGGGTGTAGGGAGAGCGGTAGGGTATAAGGGATCCAGGAGAAAGAGGGTATATTTATAATTACCTAGCTTATTATTGTATCAAAGGCGGCCCAAAGTTTTAGCGCGGAGGAAGTAAATAGCGATTTCAGACAATATTGGGACGATCTACGACATTGGATATGAATAACTAGGTGCTGGGATATCGGCAAGGACGGTTACATGTACTTTAGACTAGCCCCGGAGCTATAAAGAAAAACCACATATTCGCTAATGCAAGCCGATATCTAGAATTGCAAAAGTTTCTGTCTTGTACTTTCTATTATACGAAAGTGTAACACTGCATGTAATTATGATTATGAGTTGATATGAAATCAATTGATCATTCCTGGGTGTGTATGTATACAGACATATAGTAAGTAAGCAATTACACCAGGGATAGATGATATACTTATATCCTGCCCACCTTGCGCTAAAGCATCTCGTCATTATTGACTGAGCTATAGTTATGCCTACATCGGGCTTTCTGTCCCGAATACTCTTGTCTCGAGGCACGAATCTGTGGTTTCCGTTATAAGATGTTCTCAAAAGTATAATTCTTGCAAATGATGATTGTAGGTCGCCCAATTTAATACCGTTAGCGGTCAACAAGCCCTCGCTCAGGTTCGAGCCAGTCGGGTCATAGGTCATCACTCAGTCAAAGTCGTCACGTGGACAGATATTAGTGATAACTCGATCGATACCTTGAACGCCTTTAAAAATATCCAAGTATCGTACTCGGGCACTTCACCTCATATAAAGTATCAAGAGAGATCATGATAAGAGGTTCCGAATTAGACCAAGTCTTGGAAATACCCTCTCACGGACCGCTAACCCTACTCCGAGACACCAGGTGTCAAGAATTGCGCAAGCTTGCGACACGACTTTATTTGAGCCTCTTGACATAATTCGTGGAGCTGGGGCACATATGATACATCTTACCGATTCGATGAGTTTTATCCCTTTTCTTGGCTATAAAAAATTGGCGTACGCGTGCCCTTTGATAACCATGAGAGGTAATTTGACATTTTTCTTCCACAGTCATACCAGTACAAAATTGCGTGAAAGCTCATATTTTCCAAGATCCTACTGTATATTACAGTACCAGCCTGGTCCCGTGTGCTTCAGGTTGAGCTACGATACCTCGGGATAATCTCCGCCTAAATTGACTTCTTTCTGCTGGAGTGCACTAGGTCATAGAATCAAACCGGGCTCGAGTTGTTCGCGAATGACGTCAATATATTCCTCAGATGAGTATTGAGAGAGTATGGGAAGTCCGAACCGTGGGCCAGAAAGGGGGGGAGGGGGGAATCACGGTCTGTACCAGGGCTGAAAGACATCTAAAAATAAGCACCTTGATAGATCTCGTATCTCAAGCGGCAGGTTAGCGACCATGGCTACGACGTGCCTAAAATAAGACGGCAGACGGGCTGCAGCACAAAATGCTTCCTCTTCGTGTTCTCATAAGGTTCTATTTTGTCCGTTTTATGTCAGACGGGAGTGCTCTATCTCACTGAAACAATTGAGGCAAAAGATCAGCAACACCAGGAGTACCTACTAGCATCGTGTCCACAAGTCCAGACCAATTATTTGTGTCCTCGGCAACGCTCAGTTTTGCCATCTCCGAATAGATCATCTTGTCTCTGATCCGTGCTTCGTTTCAGCTAAAGTGTTCGCTTCACCTGCGGGGTCGCTTTTCTTCTAGTTATCCATTACTTTTCCTTCGGTAGTTACCAGGGTCTTGAAAGAAGGAAGTCCCTGAAGCTTCTTTCCCTGTATCCCCTTTCTTTTTTACATCCCTTTCTAGAGTCTCTTTCTCTCCACAAGACAACATCGCGACAACAAACCACGTCCGCCCCCCCCCCCAAAGTACTTCTACTACTACTGTCGCTCTTTCTTTCATCCATCGACCAATAGTTACGTCGCCGTATGTATCCTCGCCTGCCATGATGCCCAGGCACTCCCACGCTTATTCGAATGCCCATGGATCGTATGGGCCAGGTCCAAATACATTTTCCATATCCCCTCATAGGTAATACAAACTCTCAACTATCCCTTTGTAACATGCTCACGGAAGCATCATCCCAAACAGATTCCAGCCTCGCACACAACCAGCTCTACGTTGGCGAAGGCAGATAATCTTCAGGATATGTCTAATAGCAGGGATCTCTGCTGTGATCCTCCTTCTCATATTCCCTTCGTTCCGATTAGTCCTTCTTCCTTCGATTGGGATGTCTTCGTTCCTCAGCGACGATTCGCATATTCCCACAATCCGGCATTATGACTTATCGAATGTACAGGGCAGCGCTCGAGGATGGGAGAAAGAGGAGAGAATCCTCATGTGTGTGCCTCTCCGTGATGCCGAGCCTCACTTGCCGATGTTCTTCTCTCACATGAGGAACTTTACATACCCACATCATTTGATAGATCTGGCATTTTTGGTGTCGGATTCAAAAGACAATACGCTGCCGCTCTTGGTAGATTACCTTGAGAAGCTCCAGGCGGATCCAGATCCGCATCAGCATTTTGGGGAAATCTCGGTTATCGAGAAGGATTTTGGGCAAAAAGTTCAGCAAGATGTCGAGAACAGGCATGGCTTTGCTGCCCAGGCTAGTAGAAGGAAGACAATGGCACAGGCGAGGAATTGGTTACTGAGTGCAACTTTGAGGCCGTACCACAGCTGGGTGTACTGGAGAGACGCAGATGTGGAAACTGCACCTCCAACAATCTTAGAAGATCTTATGCGACACAACAAGGATATTATCGTGCCTAGTAAGTCTTAGTTGCCTTCCCAAATTTTTTTATTCCGAACCCCACATTATCATATGATGTTACACAAAAACGTATTTGCTACTTCAGAGGTCATCTACCAATGAGACAATCACCATTTTTCCTGATACCAACTCCTCACTCATTTGAATAAATATTGCACTTCGCTGTTAGAAACCAGCACTAATGGCCTAACCCAACCAGACGTTTGGCGACCACTTCCCGACTGGCTCGGTGGTGAACAGCCATATGATCTTAACTCATGGCAGGAGTCCGAGACCGCATTAGCTCTTGCGGATACCCTTGACGAAGACGCAGTGATTGTTGAAGGCTATGCCGAATACGCAACCTGGAGGCCCCATCTTGCTTACCTGCGCGACCCTTACGGCGACCCTGATGTTGAAATGGATATCGATGGTGTCGGCGGTGTCAGTATTCTTGCGAAGGCCAAGGTTTTTAGGGCGGGTGTCCATTTTCCAGCTTTCTCATTCGAGAAACACGCCGAAACCGAAGGCTTCGGAAAGGTCAGTGGATATCAGTTATCTCAATCGTAGCACTGTTGGCTAATTTATGTGATATTTACAGATGGCAAAGCGGATGAAATTCAGCGTCGTTGGGCTCCCCCATTATACTATTTGGCATTTGTACGAACCTTCCGCAGACGATTTGAAGCACATGGAACGCATGGAGGAAGAGCGCCTCGCTAAAGAAGCTGCCGAAAAAGAGGAAGCCGAGAAGAAGAAGAAGATGCAAGAGTCCTGGAGTAGCCCTAAAGACCAATGGGAGCAAGATAAGAAGATAATCGACGCAGCTTTGAAGGAGAAAGAAGAGAGGCTTGGCGGCGGTGAAGAAGGACCGCATGTCCATGCCGGAGATGATGAGGCGGTTCCAAAGATCGGGCTGAAAGCAGGTGGTGGCGGTAACGGTGATGCATAATCATCACACGTTTTTTTTCTTTTTTTCTTTTTTCTTTTTCTTTTTTAGTATATAGACAGACCCAGGCAGAAGGTTGCCTAGAGTGCCTGGAGGCACACTAATGAGAATAAAATTACTGACACTGATGAGTCAACTTTATAGACCAATTAGCTGTCCATTCGAGGTAAGGAAGCTACTAGTAATTGGGTCAAATCTTGGGGTATACGTGTATCCAGTTTTCTATTATTTTCTCGTATTACGAGTCATCGTTAGTACGAGTTGGGGACGCTGCTATTTCACATCTTTTTTGTTGAGTGGGAAAAGCACTTTTTTCTTTATCATTGTTTGTTGCGCCTTTCACTCAAGGTCCATGAATTGGGAGAGATGACAGGATAGATCCCCATTCATCCTATAACTAATATTCTTTTGAGTATGATGTTGGCACTATACTCATTATAAAGAGTGAAGTAGAGTGAAGTACTCTCTATTCCTTTGAGTTTCCGTTGTTCATTTTTCCCTATTTTTTTCCTTCTTATTTTTTGGGCGGTTTCTACAAACATAGAGTTACCAGAGCGCAGGTACTTTCTTCTTTATGGTGTTGAAACAGCGGTTTTGGGATGGTTCTTATGTGTAGCGGATATATACATACAAAACTGGTCGAATTATTGCCGCTCCCCACACATTCTAGAATATACCCGTCTCACGCGTAGCACACTTAGCCGTTGCCCATGCCACGTTATTGACCGAACCCTACCTTAATACCATTTGAGCCGCCTCTCCCACCACCGAGACCGAGACCGCATATGACGTGTGACAGCAAGTAAGCTCCGCACCTCTAACACTTAAATCTCCCTCACCTTTGGTATCAACCTAAACTTCGAACTTTACACGAGCTAGGACCATGTCTGGAGCAGGTGTAAGTCAATTGCTCATACCTCCCCCCGCACGAACGGGCGATAACGAGAAAGCTAACAAACATGTTTGTGTGGACTCTGTAGAATCGAGAGCAGGTCTTCGCGACTCGTCAGTCATTAGGAGTAATGAAAGGAAAACTTAAGGGAGCTGAAATTGGTATATAAAAAGTTCTTAACTAGCTAGTTAGCTAAAGCTATCCATCCACTAATCCACCGCAGGTCACTCTCTTCTCAAACGTAAATCCGAAGCCCTTACCAAGCGTTTTCGTGAGATCACGCGCCGTATCGACGAAGCCAAACGCAAGATGGGTCGTGTAATGCAGATCGCAGCGTTCTCTCTCGCCGAGGTTACATATGCCACCGGTGGCGGCAATTTGGGATACCAGGTACAGGAGTCGGTCAAGACGGCAAGATTTAGGATCAGAACGAAGCAAGAGAATGTATCTGGTGTTCTATTACCTGCATTCGAGAGCTATGTTGTCGAGGGCAACTCGGATTTTGGGCTTACGGGATTGGGCAGAGGCGGACAGCAGGTCCAGAAATGTAGAGAGGTATATGGGAAGGCTGTGGAAACCTTAGTGGAGTTGGCGAGTTTGCAGGTGGGCTCTCCTTATGTTTGTGTTGGTAAAGCGGGTCTATGACGGCTAACTGGAGTAGACGGCATTCGTAATCCTCGATGATGTGATCAAGGTCGTGAATCGTCGTGTCAATGCCATCGAGCATGTTATCATCCCAAGAACAGAAAACACTATCAAGTATATCAACAGTGAGCTCGATGAGCTCGACCGTGAAGAATTCTATCGCCTTAAAAAAGTCCAGGGCAAGAAACATCGCGACCAGGAAGCTGCGGATAAGGCCATGAAAGAGAAACAGCTACTTGGCGAAGAAAAAGAAAGAGAAGATAACGCACAAGGTGGCGGCGACATCTTGGGTGAACACGATGATTCGGATATTATCTTCTAAGAGTGTGATCGTTGCTTGTGATTAACCTTGTGGTATAATTAGCTTAGCATTGTCATTGTCATGGAACATTGGGGTGGTTAATGAGAAGGGCGCTTCTTTTCTTACGTGATAGCGATGTGGTTTTCTCAGATATTTCCGGGGTTGGTTACTGTACCTGTTACTTGTAGCTTTGAAAGATATATATCAGTTTCTAAAATGCAACCCGCAACACTATGCGTCTTTCATTCAGGGAAAGTATGTCGACCAGGGAGGGGGGTGTAGGCTTCATCGTATCATGAGTTGCGCGTCATATTTCATCACTCGACTAAATATTAATAACAACGCTACAGATTTCATGGTGTTAGGGTTGAATTTTTACCCTGTTAAATTTCTCATAATACATTGTAATTTCCCCATCTGTTTTCGTTACAACCCATTACTTCCATAATCCTACACCGCCCTAATTTAGAAAAGAAGGAGAGAAGGGGGAAAAAAAATGACACCTGCGCTAAAAAGATAACATAATTCCTGACAAAGATCTATAAGAAACCCTATCCCCTTAACCATGCTGCGTACAGTGTAACCTTCAAATCCCAGCTCAACTCGGGCGAGGACCATTCATACTTAATCGTCTAGTCATTGTTACAAACCGACTTAGAATTCTCTTACGACCGAGGTCCTTTACGAGGGCCGCTTGCTTGAGTAAAGATGCTTTAGTGTCGTTGAAGGAAAATTCATCTAATCCCGTTAGCTGCAGGAAAAAAATGTAAATCCTGAAGAAAGCCAGGATACCGATTGTCACCGCGTACCGCAACGGTGTGATCCCTTCGCCATCTTTAGCATCTATATCGGCCCCGCTCCTTATTAAGATTCTTGCCGTCTCTTCATTTCCTCTTTTGGCTGCTAAATGCAGCGGTGTTCTCTTGATCTCATCCAAAGCATCAACATCCGCGCCGTACTCTAGTAGTAACTTGACAACAACCTCATGCCTTGTAATACCACCGGCATCTACTCTCGTAATCCCCCTCTCATAGAAGTTCCACGAAGCTGGGTGGTCCATATAGTCGAATGGTTTATTTCCAAGTTTATGCAGCGACTTCCAGGCAGCCACGTGTAGCGGGGTCTCTCCCTTGAGCGTGCGGGCACCTACATAAGCCCCCTTCCGCAACAGCATCTCCACCGCTATAGGCGACTCCATATGAACTGCTGTATGTAAGGGCGTATAACCACTTATCGGCTCATGCACGTCTTTATCAGCGCCCCATTCTAGTAGCGTCTTGAGCGCCTCCAAAGACCCTAAAGATCCCTCACACCGCACTGCTAAATGTAGGGCTGTCATCCCGTTTGCATCCCGCTCATCAATATCGACACCGTATTCGAGCATGAGCATAAGTGCCTTGGCTTCATTGTTGGAGGCGAGGCGATGGAAGACGGTGCGCCCATGATATCCAACGCCAAGGGTGTTGGCGCCGTTCTTGAGAAGGATAGAAACGTTCGCATGGTTCCCATGAGCCGCTGCAGAGTAGAGGGCGGAGGTTCCATGCCTCCAATTTTTAAGGGCTAGCTGGTAGAGAGAGGGCGTAAGAAGGTTGGAGAGACGCTGGGTGGTAAGGATGAGGTGCGAAAGTTCTTTTACGGAGAGGTAAGAACTGATGAAGAGAAGTAACTCGTTTGGGAGGTCAAGGAGCGACATTATTGACTCTTTGTGTCGAGTGATCGAAGGAGTAAAAGAATAAATTAGTGAATGAGTGAATAAATGAGATGAACGTCTGGCCGATTGACTGTTAGGTGCATAGACCAGCAGATTGTGGGGTTCTTGATATTTCACTTTACCTTCTGCCTGTTCTTCCTATTAACTACGCTACCCCGGATTTATGCACCCGGTGCCAGTCTCTGTTTATGCTGCCCACTCCACTTCCCTGCCTGGGGCACTGTGGATAGGGTGTTGTTGATGAATGAGGAGGGATGCATACACTAGCTGCGCATGATACATGTACCTGGCCTAACCGGAATGATGATGATCAAAAGGCTTGGGTTCTTTATAAATAGACTCGGGTTTCGTATGTACTACCAATAGATAATCTTATCAATGTTACGATCGGTTTTGATCCACCACTACTCTAGTCACTGGTTTGTGAATCACATTAAACTGTCGAGACCAAAACATAAATTGTGTCAATGGCGCTCAAGCCCGAGCCAGCCTTCGAATTGATGGGTGTTCAGTCTAAATTCAGGGTTAAGTGCATAATGTGCTTATGTGAAAATATAATAAAATATACATAGTAGAATTTTTTCCGAAGAAGCTGGTTTTAGACAAAAGAAAGAGGGTATCTACTAACTACATGTACTATCTATCACACCGCCCAATATTCCCCATTGCCTTTGCCTTTCCCTAAAACATATAAATCCGAACTCCCAAACTCCAGTCCCTAAGATCTCTCTCCCACATACCGGTTGTGAAAGGGAAAGGAAGGAAGAAAACAAAAGAAACATACTAATACAACAACTGGAATGATTATCCACCCTTTTTACATCTACTTCTCGTTCATCTCTTCCAACCCCTCGAGCTCGTCAAGTTCCACTCCGCCTTCCAAGTGTGAATTACCTTTCTTCGATGCTCGAAGAAGCCACCCACCACTAACAGCTCCGCCGAAGAACCCGATGATCCTCGAAAATCCCCGTTGTATCGCACTATGGGTAGAAATTACATAAACAAGTGTCGCTTTTCTGGGCCACCCTTATCAAGTGGGGTTGGATTACTCAGCCGATAAGGAGACCGACAGTGAAAGGGAAAAGAGGCTGCACTTACGGCATGGCCAGCGTTCCCTCCTTCTGCATAGAATCCACAAATAACAGCAGCTGGAAAGAAGTCGTTTTATTCTTATCGCACTCATCGAGATAAGTGTACATGTTCCTGAAGAACTCTTCTTCTGCTTTAGCTTCTACAGCCACCTCTGCCAGTGGGTCTTCTTCCTCGCTGACGGTGAAGGTCTGGTTGTACTTTCGCTTTTCATTGCTGTGGGCGCTTAGATCGAATTCTTGTAGTGCGTGCGTAGAAGGCTGAAGTGGTGATGGTTCAAACTCGGAAGTGTCTGCTGCGGTACGATTTACCGGGACGAACGGATTAAGGTATGGGTTTGGTGTCCTTGAGCGTGGAAGCGGCAGTGGGGATATTAATGTTGAAAGCATCTTTGCTAACGTACAAGTGGTAGTAAATAGTAGATTCGTAGTACTAGTAGTGGTGGTAAATAGTGTAGATTCAAGATGTTTCAAATGAATGAAAGCTAAAGCCGGACACTAGGCTATGGAGATATAGACGACTTTTATGACAGCTGAGCTGGCGGGTGCGGAGAAATGTACAACCGGTTTTTCCTTCTCAGTCCTTCCCTCCCTTCCAAGGCGTCGCTTATATACTGACTGCAGCCTATCAGCCATCAATCGGGCGATAGGATGGGACCCACGTATGAGATCTGCAGGTCGCGAAAAAAAATTAAAAATAGAGAAAAGCCGGCTACTGAGGGTTTATCTACTTCACCATCTCAAACGATGAGAGGACCTAGGCGCTTTCTTGCCCGAGCACTTTTTGCACAACATAGTTGTAACCAATGGGATGTGTGAAGGGATTGCGGGGTGTCTTCGGCGGATGGGGTTGACCAATGGGTTGTGGGGGCTGCATCCTCACACGGGATCGGGCGATCGATGGCCAGTAGCTATGCACCATGTAAAGTACGTGCGCGAAAGTTTGAAAAGCCCTTCCTTCTGCTGACTCTTAAAGGAGCTGCTGGGCTGTCTACAGGAGCTGATAGTGGAGGTGTTTTTCTATCTTCCTGTCAGTCGGTAGATGGAAACATCCAGACTAAACATTTTTTCTAGGTTACTTACATATACATACATTCTTCACACCAAAATCACTCGATCGATCGCCTCGCGACAGCCTTACGTACAGACGGGCCGGAGAATGGAAATCCTACTAAACATCCATGTCGAATTCTTAATTATCCCTCGATACGTTTAGTTACAGAGCGAACCCTGTGGTTAGTCATGGTCAAGCCATTTGGGTGTTAATCGCACATGACGGCTATATAAATGGTGGTGATAGAAAATGGCTCCCCGAGAAGGCTGTGCAGTATGGTTAAACCACCCTGAAGAGCCTACAGAGCGGATACATGTACCTATCTTCTATGCATTTGAACAATTAAGTGTCTGTTCTAATGCGATGTCGAAACATTAAAGGCAGGCAGAGTAGGTACAACTTACGTCTCCCGAGCTAGCTAGAATATTGTCATGGATGTCGACTGATATAGACGCCATTATGCCTGAAAAAAAAAATGCCCCCCATACCACATACATGTACTTAAGCTTTTGAGGCTTTTGGTTTCTGTTACGCGAGTAGAGTACAATAGCCCTCCGCTATAACGAACAAATATTCGGTATGGTGGTATTCATTAAATTAGAGACGACTGTACTCGATGTTCTTAGGCCCGTAGTCAGAAGAGACGCTGCACTTCCTATCCCCCCCTCCCTTCTTTTATGGATCGTGAATAACCCCTTAGGTTGACAACTAGATGAGTTTAGTCCCTGGTTTCGCGAGCAATTATAAAATGCAACTACATATACTTTGCCCGTCTGGCACAACAGACTCAGAAACTACAGGGCTAATGGTGCACCCCAGAGAGTATGATAAACTAAAGGGCCTCGGCGACCTATTTTGATCGATCTAGCAACGAGTCACGATAAGGCCCATTCGCACATTTCTAGGGTTTTTAAGGATAAGATAACAGAATTTATATTGTGTATTTGGATGACTCCAGCCAGCTGCAGAGGAACAGGTTTCCTTCCGGCGGCTCCGGATATGGTGGTCGTGGTAGTTATATCAGCATTGTAATTGGCCAGTAAACTTTATAAGAGACTGTCGTCATTGAAACCAACAAACCAATTAGTATCACGATATTTAATCCAATCCTAAATAATTGCATCCGGACTAGTTGCTTCAGCCAGGGTATCTTTGGGTATTCGACCAACAAGGAATTGTCTATGATAATCACATGTATAATCCAGGCCATAAATGAATACATCTAATTTAGAAGTCTTTCTGGGCGATTGGTAGACTAATGGTATAAACCGACTGCCACGACGATTGTTTGAGTGAGAGCTGTGTTCGAGTGGATAAACAATACATCCACAATCTTCGGGGACTCAATAGTAGTTATAATGAGTGTAGAGGTAGGGGACAGGGACACACACTAGAGTGAATGAGGTGTTTCCAAATTCATGTTAGAGGCGCCGGCTTGCCACTTGATCTTTTTGGTGAGTTTACCACCGTACCCCTGCATATAACAAATAATTACTACCCCCTAAACTGCATACATGTATACTCAAGATCGCGGAACATCTATGAGAAATTGTTTATTCCCAAAGAATGTAAATAATGCTCGGGACGGAAGTGATTGGGTCCTTTCAGCATTTACAGTATATATATGGCACATTCTAAAGTCCTGATTGATATTGATCTGGAAAGTGAGGCAAGAAGTCATAATAACAACTAGCTATATAAATTGTACAGTTCTCTAGTTTACTTGTTCAAAGGAGTTAAGCCAAGTAGGGTCATGCCACCAACACCCTCAACATACAACATATGTCCAAGCATTATTAGGGCATTTGGGATCGATATATAGGTCATAGCTGGAGTCTTTAAGTTAAGTAATAGTGGCCGAAAAAACAAAAATGTACTTGATACTATAATATAAAGGGCATTATAATGTTACGTTATATATTAAAGGCGCATATTTTTAAAAGTGAATACCCCCTACGTGGAATCTGGCACTATCCCATAGTCCGTCGATGGTAACTCCCTATAATAGGGGAATCGAATTTATATGGGAGATCTATTATTTGATAATGGAGATAATAGGGTCTGTTAGTATAGTAAGGCAACACGAAATTTACTTTTTCTGGGGGGGGGGGGGGGTCAGCATTTTACTGACGGACGATGGGATAAACAAGCATTGAATTCCAGTACCAAAACATAAAATGATAGTACCGAAGAACGTATGACAATTGCAACGCCCGGACAAAAAAGCTTATCAGAAGAAGAAGAAGAAGAAGAAAAATGATTCTAGATACCCCTCAGCTAGTATATATGCATGTATGAGGTCCCTTGTTTGATAGCGATACGTATTGCAAAGAAAGAAAGAAAGAAAGAAAGAAAGAAAAGGCGCATCCGATACTTCTCAACGACTCATAATCTCTAAAAGATTTATGTCAATATGTATATTCTATTCAACAACCTATTTGAGAGATCACTTACCCATGTCCTCGCAGTTTTCACACATGCCCGATGATCTGTGTATATTTATACCGTCTCTGTAACATCTAGGGCACCGACCTACGCGTACGGAGGCATTACGTACAGACCGACGGCGACTGCGACGAACCGTATAAGCCCGCTGGGGAGCTTGTATTGGCTGCATCTGGTAAGCCTGCTGCCCATAATAGCCCCCATTATGAGCTTGATAGGAAGCCTGGTTATGACCCTCGTAGTCATCTGATTCGTATCCCCCTCCACAACAGGAACCCATATTTTTTGTTAAGACTTTAGAACGACAGTTTGTGATTTCGTTTGTGATTTCGTTTGCGATCGATCGATCGAGATTTGCAGCTTGTAGACAGGATAGATGTTGTATTGTTTGATAGTAGGTTCTTGGATACACCCGGCTTATAAGGTACCTGAGGCGTATACATGAAATAGAATTTCTGATGTTCAAATATGGCAGTCTGTAGTTATATTTTATGGGTTACTTCTATTCTATTGCGAGGATACATCATTAAATTTAATTTACGTCCCGAAGATATTACCTAAATCTAAATAATGATTTCGCTCTGGGAGCTTCTTGGTATAAAATAAATATATAAAGAGCAGATTCAGAGTTCTCCACCATATGTAGTGAGTTTCTCAGAAGGTAGATATATATCTACATACTTTACATGTATACGCCATGTACTTGTTTATTTTAATTTAGAAGTCTACATGAAATTAATGTTAACCCTACTAGAATTAAAATAATACTTGCATAACATTTTACTAATATTTTCAAGGCATTCTTCCCTGATTGACGGTGATCAGCGCCGGCGCTTTAGAAATTAGCACTATGGGCAGTCAAAGAAGTTCCCACAGCCCTCATTGCAACAAGACGAATAACATGACATGAAAAAATGATAGCTTTCTTATATTAACCTTCTGTATCATCTATGTCTTTTACGCTTTTAATTTCATGTCAGTTGGATATGTGGACGTTGTTGAGTTTTGTGTCGTGGTATTCATGAAGAGCTTCGGGAACTTCTTAGGCGCGGCTGTACCTAGGATGTTAAAAGTGATGCACATTTTGGCTTGAATAAAAAATCTATAATAGCTTCTGGTATAGTTCTGAGAAGAAATAAATATTTTGCTTAGGTGCTGGCTAAAAGTCTCTATTGGAACTAGGTTATTATCCCTACATGCTAATACCTGTGATTCATTGTATGGGTGCGCGAGTGAACCATCTGCACAACTGAATAACCTTTTGCGCAGTATTGAGAGTTGAGGAGCTGATCATATGTTGTCAATTATTGCCTACTCTATATTTTACTTATGTAAGCGAAAGACCGGTTGTGCAACACCAAAAATAAACCTGCCAAGTCCATCCCGCAAAGAGACAAGGATCCAGTTGCGGCTCATCCAGAACACGCGGCTTCACCGAACTAACCACGAGGGAACCTCCATCACCATTTCAACGTATAAATAGCAAAGCTCAAGCTTTTCAATCAGCAAAAATAATCAAATATGGCAAACAACGGATACGATGTTGTCGTCGATGTCGACGACGAAGGAGATCTCGGGCACACAGACCTAGCAGATCTAGAATTCCATCCTTCCGGTACACCCCTTCCAGCTCGTCTTCTATACCACCACTGACAATATTGGGGCAGGCTACAATGCTGATCAAGCTAGCGGAAAGATGCCCACGAGCGCATCGAGTGCGTTTACTTCTATAAAGTGAGGCATTAGGTACCTAGAAGCTAACAAGGAATCCTAGATACTGGCGGCTTCTTCGGCTCAAGCTCATCAAACAACCGGGGCGGCGATGGTTCCAGTAAACGCTTTCTGTGGACAATGGACTTTTATGCGCAGTTCTTCGACGTAGATACTAACGAGGTTTTGAAACGATGCTGGGCGGCGTTATTCCCGAGGGAGAGGTTCCTAGATGTGTTGGACGGGAATCCAGACCTTTATGGTTTGCGCCCGAATGGAATAAAGCTTGCGCTGGGCTAATTACCGACTGGTCACTAGGTCCTTTTTGGATAACTACAACTGTAGTCTTAATCCTCTTTCTATCTTCTACAATTGCGCAGTACTTTGCCCGTATGAAGGATGTACCATACGTCTACGACTTTGGTCTACTCTCCGGTGCGGCGGGACTGATGTACGGCTACACCGCTTTTGTACCTGTTGCGCTGTGGGGTGTGTTGAGGTGGTATGGAAGCGAGAGTGCGAACTTGCTGGAGTGCTTATCGCTCTATGGGTATAGCAACCTCATTTGGGTACCGGTTGCTATCGCCAGTGCTTCAAATATTACTAGTATGTTATCTGACATAGAATTTTGGTTGAAACAAAACTGACGGCTTTCGGTAGTCCTAAACTACATCTTTGTCGGCATAGGGTTTGGCGTATCGGCCCTGTTCTTATTCCGTAATCTTCTGCCAGTAGTTAATGCGACGGACGCTAAGACGGCTAAGATATTGCTGGTACTCATTATTGCGATCCATGCAGGCTTGGCCTTGACGATCAAGATTCTATTTTTTGCGTGTGTACCTTCCAGCACAGTTCAACATCCAAATAGACCAAGACTAATCACCTCTTTATTATAGCCACGGGAGTCCAGTAGCCAATAAACCAGAAGGTGATGCCGCTGCCATGATGATGTTTTAAAGGACGTAAATTCCTTTGAGGGGTGGTGGGTGCCTGAATTGCGTTTATGGTGGCGAGAAGTGCCGCCAAATTTACTTAGCTAGATGGAATGGTGCATTATCGGAATCGGTTGTCTTTTTTTCCTTGTTGTTTAATAGCTGTGCTACTCTGGAAAGAAAAATGGAAATAGTATTACTTGTTGAACCCACAATACTAATACACTTGCGGGGCAGGTGTAAGTAGTAACCAATCCAACTCAACGGTTTGTAGGGTAAAGGACTCGAGGCACGATATTACAAAACCTAAAGCCTGCATCATCATATGAGTATACGTAATCGCGCACAAAAAGAATGAAAAAAAAATACAGAACTGATGTGCTCACCCCGAGCTAGCCTTTCTATTCTCCAAACCATCCCATGTATCACCTCCCATTGAATAAATTTATGTAACTTTAAGGTTCTACCTTGCCATCTATACTGTATTAGTAGTATTCTTTTATAATTGAATATCCGTTTGTTTGCGATTTCAAACACCTGATAGCGCACAAGGCCAATATCAAATCAGGTGGTTGCCAAAGCCCGGGTACTGCCGGCGGCCTACAATAGAAAATATAACTATGAGGAAGAGATCTTTGCGAAACGTTGAAATGCCTATATATACCGCTACTCTGGGCTACTCCTATGAATTGTTCTCCATCATCCTTCTCGTTCTCCTCATCCATCGTCTTCTTCTTCATCATCTCTGTGGTAGAAAGGCTTTAGTGTGTGTATACAAACAGTACCATAACCAACAGGCACATAAACGACAATTCCATAAAATGCCCGACAAAAACACTGGCAATGTTCGCTTCTACATGGAGGAGCTTCCTAAGCTGGGGGACTGCGTAATAGTTGTTGTCGGAAAGGTGATCTACATTTTTTTTCTTCAGTGCTCTATGCCCATAGTCGCTGCTGTGATTAATTCTAAAACCAATATTTGTATTCAATAGACCACGGAACTCGGTGTTCACGTTAAACTCCTTGAATATGGCCGTATCGATGGTCTTGTCGTCGATGGCCTTGCCAACGAATCTAGGTCCGATAGTTTTATAGCTCGAAGGGGTAAGAAAGATGTCGTTAAGGTTATTGGTATCGACACTAGAAAAGGTGCGTACTGTACCCCTCCGGACGATTGACTATATTTGTTGATGCATATATTTTCTCATGTCTTTTTGATAGGACTCATCAAGCTATCAAAACGCCAAATCACTAAAACCGAGCATGACAAGAGTGAAAGAAAGTTCCACGAGGCAAAGACCGCCGACGCAATTCTTCGCTTCGTCTCCTTCAAGACCTTCGATAGTTGTCCGCCCCATATCGGGGTGGCCCAGTTATACAAAGATATTGGCTGGCCGCTCACGCTCAGGGAAGGGAGTTTGTGGAGAGCCTTTGTCATGAGCAAGATGTATACATCCTTTTGCCAGTCGATTTTGATATTAGATAGAGGTCGTGTATGTATATAACACTAACGCGTGACATCAGTGACAAAAATGTCTGGTTGGGCATCAGGTTTCCCAGGCCCGAAGTTTATGCCTTGCTCAACAAATACATCGCCAGACGTCTCAACCCTTTCAAGATTCGCACCGAGTTGAGAATCGAGTGCCATGGCTATAAAGGGATCGAGGCCATTAAGGATGCTCTCCGTGCTGGTAGGGCATGTGCCACTGCGGCTGTGCCAATCGACATCTGCTTACTCGCCTCGCCTGTGTATACGCTCACCTCCGAGGGGTACTTTGATTGTGCAGAGCAGGGGCTCGTGGCACAGCGTCGTGCGGTCAAGGCGATCACGGCGTCCATTGAGGCAGAGAAAGGTACTTGCTGCGTGATGGATGGGCCTGCTGTTGTGCTGCCGGAAGGCGGCGAAAAGTTTGAGCGGGTGGAGACGCTGGCGTGGATGGGGGAGGGGCCTGTCTATGGTGATTCTTTGAGAGGTAACCATAGGAGATTTGAGGCGATGAAGGGAGAAATGGAAGAGGTCGATTATGGTGTTGATGTTTTGTTTGTTGAGGATTAAGGGGGTGTGGGTGTTGTATATTCTTTATTCACAGGTAGCATGTTCATTTCAGTATCTCATAACCGGATGTCTAGCCGTTGCGTAGTTAGCTTTCTGGGTTGGGGTAACTGATATCTTGATGCCAGCAGCGCTCGCCATCGATTGTTTTATTCGTATCCTGTTCTCTTGGGTAGCCAATTTTCAACCAAATAGCATTATTTTAGGCATGACGTAAATGAATACCTCTTCGTTTTCTGTTTATGATATCGATATTGTTTTTGGTGTTGAGTACTCTGAATATTTCCAGTGCCCCCTAGTAATCATGTCAATGATCATTTAGTAGGAAAAACGCGCTCGAAAAACGCGCTACTGCGTCTAGTAACCCCCTTCCTTCCCGCGCCAAGTATGTGCATACATACCACCAACAATCGCGTGAAGCGCCCCAACACACCCCACACCCGTTACCTTCCGAGAGGTAATACATCCAGGCTCCAGGTTAGGGTAACACCTACGCACCCTCAGACGTTTCAGAGGCACCATTCAGGCATGCGGTTCCGGAGCAACAGATTGACAGTAATACATGTACCTTACTTACATACGTCAATCCGTTTTGCCTTGAACATTTGTACCCTTTCCCCGCGTCCCCTGTTGCATGCTGTCAAACGGTGAATCCGACGGCCTGACATGATCCAGGCATAAGGCGTTTGATGTTGGAGTACTTGTGTGTGTGCCTACAGCCTTTGGGAGAATTATTGCATGTATGCATGTATAGGAAGGGTCGGTCCTCTTGGTCGAGTCAGCCGTCCGAGCCTTGTTTTTAGACCCCTATCTCTTCTATCTGAGGCTGTAAGTACATGTGTGCCTGGATATTGTGTAGAGTGGGGACATACATGGGCTTCCTAAGGCTAATGCTACCTAAACCACGTACGTACATGTAACTGTACCGTGGATGGGGTTCTACGTAAGGGGTTGGCACCAAGTAAGATGTTCTGGAATTTTGCCCTGAAAGGTGCCGTCGGGGTTAGGGTTGCGAGTAGTGCTTGTAGTGATAACATTACGACGGTGTTCCCGAATACGTGCATTCCAGTCATTGATAGGAGCCAGCGAAGCTACCGCGAGCTATAACATACATGTAAATCTTGTTGTAATGGCTTACCCGCGATGAACATCGTCACAGGATTCCCGATACTAATGTGGAGAGTCCCTAGGCCTTGGGATGTCTGTTCGCCCGTATTCATGTGATATTACTCTAGAAAAACAAGCTTCTGGTTTGATTAGCCTAGCACAGTCACCCAACCAGAGAGCATCCTGTTATGAAATGATCATGAGCTGCTACATGAGGGGAGGCCGAGGCCGAGCTAGGCCGGAGGAAAGAAGGACCAAAGCGGGTCCGAGACAAACACACAAATAACTGACTACATACGTATACTCTGCCTAGATAGCTCTACATACTTCCACTCCGCTCTCTAATCTCACAAGCTAAGCTCTCAAACAAATCCATCTTCCCAGCCTGCGGAATGAACATCGCAGCGATCTCCGACTAGGTAGTTAGCTAGCTAGACAGAGGCCTTTTTCTGGAAAGTTTCCCTCGTCCGGGCTAGTCTGTGCGCGGCCAGCCAGGGATCTCCTCGCAGCAAAAACTAAATAACTGCCGAAATTCCCTCTCCGCCACAAGGTACCGGTTTTCTCTTCATCTGCCATTCACTAACGGCCTGTCCATCACGATCATTATCGTCATCATTATATATCCCCCCTAGGGCTGAGGGGAATAAAGGGAACTACTGTGCTGTGTCCCGGGGTTAGATGGCCCCAAAACAAAAAAAAAAAAAAAAAAAAAAACAGAATCAAGAAACCAGGCCATAATAGGGCCAATATAAACAAAGTGCCAAAAGTAAAAATAAACAAAAGTGAGCCCGCAAAGAAACCCGCAAGCCAAAGCGCAATAAACACAAGGAAGGGAGATAAAAATAAAAAACAAAAGAGGAGAAAAAGGGAAAATGAATTCCCTCTAAACCCCCACGACCCTCTCAATATCAAAGCCCTTCTCCCCCCAATACCCCTTCTGATTACTCACCACCCTCACGCCCCCCCTCACGACATCTGCGCACCAGTGTGTATGCCCGTATACCCACATTCTCAGCAGGCTGCCGCCAACACCTCCCCTCACGCCTCCCACCACTTCCGTGCAAAACGCACTCCCCACCGAACTCCCCTCATGCTCTGGCGCCACGGTCCCCCGAAACGTCGGCGCATGGTGTGTAACCACCAAGACCCTCTTCCGGACTCCCGTGGCCGCTGTCCCTTCCTCAGCCTCGACTGCCGCCAGCTCCGCCCTCAGCCACGCCAAGTCCGCTTCATGCTCGGCGTTGTGCGCCTCAACGGACCACCCCTCTATCGCACGAAAGTCGCTGAGCGTCCTTGAGACGGCGTCGCGGGCTCCGTCGGCGATACGGCTGTGTAGTGTCGCGCCGAGGAGTGTGACGCCGCATGGGAGGTCCACGCGCTTGCGGTGGAGAACGGTCAGGCCGGGGAGCTCGTCCTCCATGCGCTGGGCGGCGAGGAGGCCTTCTGCACGTGTGGTACGGTAAAACTCGTGATTCCCGAGCACGAGGAATACGTGTCTGAAGAGAGTTGTCTGATGGCGGAGGAAGGCGAGGTAGCGGTCAAAGTGGGGGACGAGGAGGCCGATATCCCCGGCGAGTATCAAGTACGGCGCTTTGGGGGGTATCTTGAAGGATAGGTAGTGATCTGAGGGGGTGGCGGTCGGAGTCGGCGGTGGGAGGAATTCCAGATGAAGGTCTGACATAATCTGGAAGTGGGTTTGAGAGTAGGTTGGGGTCGGGGGTGGGAGGCGCGGGCTGAAGAGGGGGGAGAAGATGCGGTCGCTGAAGACCTTGGGAAGGGAGGGGAGAGTTAGGCGACGTCTTCGGGGCATTGCGGAGGTGAATATAATTATTGTGGGAGATTCCGTGGGGGTTCCCTTCCACGATATATATAATATAAGTATATATATATATTTATTTTATTGTTTCTGCTAAATATTGTCGCCCGTTGATCGACAGCAGCTAGCTGTGGGGGAATTAGGGAGCAACTGACTGAAAGTGTGAGTGTTACAGGATTAAAAGAAGAAAAAAACTGTAAGAGAACAAGATGCATTTCCCTATTTACGGCATATTGCAATGATCGGCACAAGGGTTTGCCGGGAGCTCTCTTCCGTTTCATATAGCCGACTGAGAGATGCTCGGTAGACATGTAGAGACGTAGGAGGATGGAATTAAGATGTCACTGTAGATCTACAAATTCTAATTACATACATTGTAGTGTAATTAGCCACCAGACATCAATAGATAGATGTTGAGAAGTAAATTATCATATCAGTAGTCGGGTGATTGGTGATGGGGAACTCAAATAGTAAATTGCATGCGTGACTTCAATTAACGGTCGTGCTAACTAACCCCAACCAAACCCCATCTACTAATGCACTAATAAAAACCCAACCAACCAACCAAACCAGCCAACCAGACAAAAGAGATAATGAAAAAAAAATAGAAAAAATGTAAATAACGAACGACAAAAGGAAATGATATGCAACGCTAAACAAAAATAACAAAATGAATCCTGTACACCACCCGCTGTCCCCCTCCGAATATCATGTAATATGCAAAAAAAGAAAAAAAAAAAAAAAAAAACCTTCCCCCCCCCCCCGATACCCCCAGTTTATAACAATCCCGATAGCTTTTTTGTGTTCTTAAATGCTGTCTCCTCATACCATTACCCAGGTCAACAAGAAAAAGAAAAGAAGAAGAAAAACCAATCAAATGATAAATGAAATGTATAACAAACGAAAATAGACAAATGAAATCAGTCAGTACAATTAGTAATAATATAATATGCAGAATATAATGCAATAAATGGTGTGGTGTAGTGTAGTGTTAGTACATGTGGTAGTACATGATTAGTGTGGTGATGTCTGATGTCAATGATCAAAGTTGGTCTAGCAGCAGAGCCCAAGCCCCCTCTGCACATCCCACATCTGAGGCTGGACCTGTCCATCCAACCTCGCCTTCCTGACTCCCCAGACTGCGCCCCTCGTGTGCACTCCCAACTCTCCTAGTACCTTCCTGAGCTCTGGGTGTCTCCTCACTGCCATTCCCACAGTCTTCTTATCCATCTTCTTTGCGGCCATCTTCAAGTCCTTGCCGTAATTCCTAACCAAGTAGTCTACGTCCGCGGCATCGCTACTCTTGGTTCTCGTCGCACAGGCACTTAGCTTCCCTCTAAATAGGAATTCCTCCTTCAATATCGGTACATAGCTTGTCCCCATCCGCGGCCCGCTGAGTATCTGATTCCTCGAGACAGGGAATTGATCTCGTGCCATCTCTTCGTGCCCCACAAACATCTCGACAAGGACCATGCTCCCCGAGTTCTCAGAGTCTTGCCAGAAGTATGCGACATAGTCCTCGCGGCATTGTGGGATCTCGAGCCATCCCCGTTTCTGCGATAGGACGCGCTGTATGGTGGGCTTAGTGGCGGCAACGAGGACATCAATGTCCTTGGATTCACGGTAGGCGGCGTGCGGGCTGCATGCGAGGACGGACCAGCCACCAAAGAAGCCGTGCTTGATCTTGTAGAAGGAGAGGATTCGGGAGAGGGCTAGTGCCGCGTCGTTAAGTGTTGATTGATGCATTGCCGGTAGTATTGGTTGTATGGGGGGTGCCGATAAAGGCAATTGAGTGGTGAGTAGTTGGTCTAAAGTGAACTGATATGTTTGAATGGAAAACGCTGAATTCCGGACTATGATAGATATCGATCTAGTGGCGACAATGAACGAATGTTGTTGTTGTTTAAGGTGGTAGCACGTAGTGTCGATCGATTAAAGTATTGAAAAGGAAAGAAACAAAAATATTAAAGCAAAGCAAGAGCTGAATTAAAGAATGGTAATGGCCGCGCAACCAGGCACGATGCAGATCAAAAGGCCAATCGATGAGGTAGGATAAATGAAGTGCAATATATAGTCTAGTGGGTTCGTCGAATGAATGAAATTATAAGATGCGTAATAAGAAGCCGTCCGCCAATAAGAAATAAATAACAAGCTGAAATGATGGAAAAAGAAAGTAATAGAAACACCACCTCAGCTGAAGAAACGTTGAAAGTCGTATATGTAATCGTAGCCCGTTGCAAGAGAATGTGGGGCGTGTCTGGGGTGGGAAAAAAGAATGAGGGGAGGCGGAGGGAAGGGGAAGGGGTGGGGGGGGTGGGAGAAGGCGAGGACGTAAGAAAAGGTGGGAGATTACTGTCACTTTGCTGCTGAACAATGGAGAAAAGCAGAAAAGCGCAGAGGAGATGAAGCCTTAATCTTATATATCTGAACTGACTGACCAACCGTCACGATTCATGTCCGAAACCCTGCCATTCTTGATCACGCAGCCTATAGGCGGGCGTTTTTTGGGGTGAAACTATTTGGGTTGTTCTGTTTAGGGTTTCAATAGGCGTTGTGTTTACAGCAGCTGTAAATGCCTGCTCACGAAGCGCCCGGAACCTTGCTCGGATCGGATTCATATGGAATGGCGGCGCGGATCGAAGTACCTTACAGCACAATTGTAGCCGACAGATACATGGGGGGCTAGGGTAAGATGGGGCATTCACCCACGGCTCCTTACGGCATGTATGATGATTTTCTCATGATACCTATTGTGCGTACCTTTTTTTTTTTTTTTTATTTTATTTTTTCGTGCCTGACTGGTGCCTGAGGATCAAACAGGGGCAAACAATGGTAGACGGCTCGCTAGAGTGTGCAATCATTGGTTATGTTGGTCTGTGCTAATTTCCTTTTTTCCCTTTTGATCCTCTTACATCTCGCCCTGATCTTTTTCGTTCGAGGGTCGAGACGCGCGTGGCTAATTTTAACCTGTAACAATCCGTGATAGCTAGCGACCGTTGAGGCTCTAAATAAAATACTTCCCACTTCCAGTCTTGGCCCTTTTGTGTGTGCAGATTCAACCCGAAAACAGAAAGAAGTCGCGATGTTCATAATTCCTTTTAGCGCTCTGTGGTCAAGTAACTGGCTGCATCTGGAAACCATCGTTGTCTTACAAACCTCAAAACGGAAACACTGGAATCCATCCTATTAGCTCCATCATCTAACATCACTCGGCGCCAATGGAAGCGCTCGGCGGTGCGTCGATGTGCCGTTTTTCTTCTTCATCTTCATCTTCTTCCCTCTTTTCCTTCTTGAAATCCCATAATGTACTGACGGGAGACCCTGAAAGCCAGAGTGCAGAAATAGAATAGCACTCTTGAACCCCGAATTCCCTTCCCCCCCACCCATGACTTAGATCGGGACGCAGGTCCCTTTTGAGACACGATGCGCCGACATAATTGCACTCTAGAAGCTCGCTCATGCAGGGGCAATTTCGAAGACAGGATCTGCTCACCGGTAGCGTCAAGATCGTGAATAGAGGAATCACTGACTGCTTGTAACAGGTGCGCTGCTGCAGAATTCATTAATGCTAATTGTATTTTAGCAAATACCGTGTAATCACGTGTAGTCGTCATAGGGCACGGCGTCTAGCGTTGTTTGAACACATGATTATGGGAGGCTATGCTCTTCTCCTGCAGCACCTGCAGGGGGATTGCAGAGGGGGATCACAGAGGCCAAATGACAGATGGCTCAATCGATGTGAAAAGGATTTTATTCAATTGATTGTCAAGTGTGAGGCTTTCATAGCCTTGCGTTCAAGTGAGGGTTCGAGCACCTTCGACGACGTGATAAAACTCAAGTAGACATGTAGGTACATGACCCTTAGAAAGCAAATAACTTTCTAATAATGTGGATCCCTCGAGTCCCATATGCCAAGATATTTCATTATCAATTCTATGGCGATCTTGCTACCTTGCATCTTCTTTGATCCTGGCTTTCCTATTCCAGTAGCTCATAAAGGTTGTCTATGATTCCATGATGGGAGAGATTGCCCGGTTAGCACCATATTAGTTCTGGCAAACAATAGTGTTATGACTAGTTGATACAAGGGAATTATCAAGTAAATCTTCGCACAGCAAGGTCCCGTCTTCACTTGGTTGATTGACTCACATTTACTGACTTTCAATGGCTGCTCGGTTAGGCTGTGTATAGAAAGAAACCTCAGTTTCTCGGTTAGTTTGTGCATAGAAAAAAGAAAAAAAAAGAAAAAAGGGCTCACGATGTAAATCTAGAGCAGGCCCCTCCTATCAGGGCGGATTTGATGGCTGTTTCTGTGGGCTAGGGTGGGGCTCGAATACGGAAACCGCTGCTCAGTTGCCGATGAACTGGTCTAGTCCATACGATACAATTGCGAGATCTCTGCAGAGGTGATTCAACATAAATATGAACTTATACACATGTAGCTACACGTAACCTAGATTGGGCCATCTGTCGTGACTCGCGCTTAAGCACTTTCCCGCACGTGCATACTGTAGAACCCTATCTCCCTGCCTGTGCGTCCAGATCCCGCTTCTGCGCTCTATACTTCTCGGTAATTTTCCACGCCACAACGTTAACGTCAATAACATGCAGCTCAATCGATCAATCGATCAATCAATCAATCAATCAATCAATGTCTGTGATTAATTACAATATACTGACCTACGGTTACTCAAATATAGGGGCTCGGGCCACAAGAATTATCCAGGCTAAACTCGACGAGCGGTTATAGGCGAGGTCTTTCTTGACGCTTCGGGAGCAAACCTGCCGTATAGTACCTACATGTACTAATATAATCTATAGTTCGGAACCCCACTGCACCTAAACGGCTGGGGGATTTACCCACACCAAGGCAATCTAATTACTTAACGACAAGTCATGGATCTGAAACCCAATATAAGAATTGGTAGTAATATATCAGATGGTTATAAAGAACTTCATTTTATTTATGAGCTATAATTTGGCTAATAATTATATATAAGTAGATGTAGTAACTATTATACCAACCACTTTATGGTTCCTAGCAGAGTACGGCCCCCCACATGAACCTATAACGGTATCTTGATATCATTGGCATCAAGTTTGCTGCAGTGATGTATGTATGCTATACGTACTGTAATGTAAGGCCAAGCCCCCCCCCCCCCCTCCTTCCCCCAAGGTTCAGGGTGAAGTATCTCACATTTCAGTTAACAATCTGTTCGTGTGACTAAATCTCGACTATGTAATTCTTCTCTCCTTCGGTAATATGCGCTGTATTTTGGCTATTCGTGGCCACAGGTGGTAATGACCGCAAACACAGTGATATTTGTTGGCGCTAGACAATCTATTGTGTATATCACCTGAATACATACAACCCCACGACAAGTATAATGCAACTCAACACGCTATCTTGACAAAGGATTAAGCTTTACCAACTGCCGGGGAGGGTTTTCTGGGGATGATCTGTCTCTTCAGGCAGGTTTACAGCACAATCCAAAGATATAGATTAGGGTGGCTTCCACCGTAGACTAGTCTATAACCGCCAGAAAGATCGATCCCCTCTAGCAATCTTTTCACGATACTGGCTCCCTGCATTTCCGCGCTCAACGAGAGCAAACATCTCCACAATTGATAAATATACAATATTCTCCATGTCCCCCTGAAGGCCACTCTCACCATCATTTACCTCCAAAGGCCTCAACCCCAAAGCTATTACACCAAGAACAATGCCCAAGTCCACCCGGCCAAAGACCAAAAACCCCTCAACCTCCAGTACCCACTTCCCGTCAAAGCCATATATGCGAGGCATAGCCAGCACACCTACTGCCACCTCTGCCTCCAGTCTCCCTCCTGCGGTAGCATGGTCTACCGCAGACGATGAGCTCCTGCTTAGGTTAAAGTCGTTGGGCAAAAAGTGGGTAGAGATATCGCCTCTTTTTGAAGGAAAAACATCGAATGCGTGTAGGAAGAGGCATGCGAGACTAGTCACCCATACGCAGGTGGAATGGGACGAGTTCAAAGAGAGGGATCTGGCGGTAGAGTTTGCTAACGCAAAGGTGAACTTCTTTAAAACGATCGCAGGGAATATGAAGCTGGAGTGGAGGCAGGTAGAGAAGAAGGTATGCTTTAAATAATCAATAATAGTGATTAGGTATTTGCTAATGAGCAGCAAATTTAGTGTCTAGAGCTGGGGTTCAAGTCTTTATTAGAAAAGGGTAAACGTCTCCCAACAACTCAGGGTTCTCCGGGGGAGCGAACTCGGGTCGAAAGAGCGATGTCGATTTCGTCTGACGGAAGCGACAGTGATACTACGCAGAAAGGTAATGATGATGATCTAGAGATGAATGATGATAATGGTGATATTACGCGCGATGAGGGTAATGGGTCGAGTGATAGAGCTATGAGGAAGGTATCTGATGAAAGAGGCATAGGTAGAGACTGATTGATGTGTTTAAGTTTGAGAAAACCTGAGATCAAGTGCGATTTATTTCCCCGATATAATTAGAAGGAGTTAGAAGGAATTATGCTGGGAAATTAAGAGGGTTTATAGGGCTTGCGATTTATTATGCCGCTGTACTTATTATGGTTAAACCCACCGTGATCATGAACCTATGAGACTCGGCCCGTAGTAGTAGCATTTGATCTTACGCTTTGTGGATCTACTCAAACTCAATTTGCTTCTGCTTTTGGGGGATAGGATTCTTTACGAGTCTATTAGATCAGTTTTGTGGTGTAACTAAGAAAATCCCACCGCATGGGGATTCCATTCTTCAAGAATCTTGAGTGCTTGTACTCTACTTCACAGCATATCACTCGATTTCTCTCGGTTGGGAGCTTTTTTCTTTCTTTCTTTTTTCCTTTTATTCATAATTTTTTTGTCTTGTTTTGTTTTGTTTTGTTTTTATTCATTATGTACATGCAATCTCGCGGGTATGGCACCTCTTCTCCCCTCGCCCCCCCCCCACCTCTCAGCAGCAAATAAAAGGAGATAAATAGAAATAACAAGTGGGTTCGCCCTAACTTTTGTTTGTTTGGGTTCGTAGTATATATTCCGTTCCATCTCATCGATATAGAGTCATTCAAGATAAAGTAAATATCTTGTAGGGGCTAAGAGCCACGAAATGTCTAGTATATCAAAAGATGGTTGGAGTTACTACTTAGTTCAGTCATCGTCATAAGTCGAGTTGAGAGTAGTATGGCCGCGGCCGGGCGTTCAAGCCACTCAGAACAGAAAGATCGGATGTATTTGAACCGTGGTTGTGCGCGCTGCTGTTACTGGGATTCCGGTAGACATGTACAGGATTATATACATATCTAGCCTATAGCTTGTATCAAAGATTGAAATAATGATTTCGTGATGTATTCATTATTTTGAATTGGGTTCATAGTTTCCTGAAAGTCAGCCGTCTAGCTAATTATATATCAACATAAGGGAAGGGGTAGGTTATAGGTGTCATGCACCTGGTAGAATAAAAATGGGCTACTTGGAAAAAGAAAAAGAAAAACGTATGCATCGATATAGCTATATAAATATTTAGCTATTTCCTAAATATGCTGGATGAGCGATCATGCATGATGCAGGTCGTTATGGTTGGGGTGATGAACTTGATCATCCTCGTTCACATTTAGTGATGGCACGAGACTTTTTGCAAGACAAGACAAGACCTAGGCACTGACAAGGCAAGACAAGACAAGACCGGGTCCACAGGTCTCGAGATAAGTCTCGAGATCTTTTGACTTTGTTTTCATCACCTAAGTAAATATTCCAGTCCCAGCTCAAAAATGAGATAAAGAAAATAAAGAAAACCTATACCTTTATCTGCATAAATTATCATAATTTCAGGGCTTTCTCAGCCCTGTGGTCACATGATGAAAAGTCTCGAGGCTTTGATGAGACTAACCCATTGCCTCGAGACTTTCAAGATTCAGTCGCAAGAATACAAGACAAGACGAGACTTCTCCAAGTCTCGTCTCGTCTCGTCTCGTGCCCATCACTATACACATTTAATGAGTGAAAAAAAGGGCTTGGTTATCCTCAGTATAGATTATAAACCTTTTTTTTCGGGTCTATTCATTATGTATAGATATAGATTGTTGGCTTAAAACGCAAGCAAAAAGTAAACAACTGATGATACTACTAACCTAACAGTATCAAGTCAGACCGACCTCTCAGAGTTACAACCAACTCGAAATGATGGATATATGTCTCTAGGAAGCTACGCACCTAGCTAAGAGTAATTATATTCGTAGATCATGATATGTACGCATCCAAATAGACCAACATTATTAATATCATCTATAGCTATCTTGTTCTACGGTCATGTCTAGTATATCAATTTATGGGTCGATAAATAGGCCCTAATATAATGAGCAGTGTTTGTCACGGTTCATGCGTCCGATTGGTGTCATTATTCCATCAAAACACGGAGTTTTTAGATTTATAAGTAGTTCATCACCTTCAGGGACTTCTGTTTGGCGTATAGACAGGGTTGATCGCTTTATAATACTGTAAGAGCTCAGAAACAACATAAATTATCACTCTGTTCTAGGAAACTTCTTCATCCAATTACTTATCTATATACTAGAATGTGGCATTTATATATAGCTCATCAATAATCTTCAGGAGTTGGTCGGAGATCCAAGATAAAACCTTACACGCTGATTGAATTGGTGACAGTGTGACCCAGGGGATATCAATCGTGGCTTCCTTTCCTAGCTTAGCATATCAGGGGGTTTCTGCTCTGTGGAGAGAGTTTTCTCTGCACCCTGCGTTCAAATGGGAAATGAGGGATATCAATGGAGTGTGACTAAGTGGAAATGGTAGCCTTTTGTAGCCAGTTGGGGTATTCCAGATCCTTTAGGTTCAAACCCTCTAGAGGAAGTTCAGAGAGGTAGTGTCATAATGAATAAAACAAAAACGAGTGATCTCCCATGCCTAGTTTCGACGGACTGATCAGCTTCTCAGCTCTAAATTTAAGAAAGTTGCTGATTCCATCAAATCCACTGATCCACAGCCTTATCTATCCAATGAGTGGGCTCCCGGTGAATAAATTCAATAGCAATATTAATCCTCAATAAGTTCTCATAAGTGTGAACCAATTAAAGCCCACCGTTTGTGAAACTTCCGACATTTCATATATTAGGGGATTTCTGGCCGTAGCCCCCTCTAAACTGATATAATGCGTACCTATAATCGTATGTGGACGTAGTTCTGAGGAGACTTGAGTTATGGGTGCCGAGGCAAAAAGAGGAACTTAAAAACCATCAAAAAGACACTCAACAAAAAGTATTGCTGGGTCAACTACTAGGAAGTCATTACAAGTGGAAATATGCAGTGACCTAAAACATCAAGCGAGCTGTCCATAGGGGGTGGATATTCTGATGGCCCCATAAAAACAAAATATTTAGGACTCGTTAGCCTTCGCTCAGCATGTTAAAGTCATCCGTTTCAACCATCTTGGCATAGAGCCTGCTACTGGCTAAGTGAACCTCTGAAACATATTTTATACACCCCTTAGAACCCTCTATACCACCTAGAGAAACATTCGGCCTGATTGGTTTTGTGATTGGGGCTTGTTAGGTTTGGACCACACAAGTCAAGTTTTCTTTGACACGTTCATACACGCGTGATACGGGTCTTTCAATCAGTTCGGTCAGTTTTTAAGGTTACATATGGCCATTTGGGGCCTATTAGGACCAACTAGAGTTAGGTAATATTAATTACAATGGATAATAAATATGCCGAAAGAACTCTAGTTTTTCTAACACGATTGTTTTCGATCGATTGAAACAGGACAATTTCTCATGTTAATGGAGAGCGAGAAGAGAAAAGAGCAAGTCAGAGGACATGGGCGGAGGGAGGGCAGGACAATAGCCTTTTTCTTTCTTTACTTCCCTAAAGGTGCTTTGTAGTCAAGATCAATCAATCTCAAGTAGGTAATTCAACATTAGCTTGCCGTTCTAGACCTTGATAGAAATTGTGAAGAATATCACAACTCTAGCAGCGCTGAGCGCTCGATACAAGGCCCCCCACTCGTATCTCAATTCAAGATACACTTATACTAGTGATTCTTTCTATAAAATTTATACCTATCATCTAGTAATGAATGATGGTAACGAATGATGGTAATGAATGATGGTAATGGGTGATGGTCCCTAGTATCAACACCACACAGCCGCACATGACTCTAGGCTTCCTCTGTTGACATTTTGAAGGTTCATTATCAAGTGTAGAATCATAGAATATCACTCCGTGAATCATAAAGGATCACTCAGATTTACTACTGCAATGATCTGAGCCGAGGATCACGAGAGTTTACTGCTTCACGTGTGCCAAGGCGGAAGCTACCGTCGTGACAAAGCATACCAAGGATAACTTGCCTCGGTCCTACCAGTCAAGCGCCTCCAGTCGTTCTTCCTTCGCTCGCCGCCACGTCGAAGTTATACCTCAGCATTTACTACACAAAACATAGACGACAAACGCGAAGTACAAATTCTTTTTTTTTTTCGGTAACTGCGTATCACTTTCTTGGTCACTTATATTACGACCTAGCTATATCGACCTTAGGATTTCCTGCCGCGTGTTGAGCTCTCTAGAGAGGTTCCCCTTTCGCTTCTTTACAACCTTTGGTTTTGCGCTCTAGCTACAAGCTACATAAAAGCTTGAAATTTAACAATAGGTCAATACTTCCTGAAAATGGACGAATTTAAGGCCCAAACCCTTCCCCTTGTTCCCCTTCCGTACTCAACAGTTTTACTTCCGGGGGTTATACGTTAGTTCCCATTTCCCTATACCTGAGCTTCCTCAGCTGAAACAACAAATCCTTTAGTTCGTATCTTCATATCCGATCGCAAAGACATCGCGGCAATAATATCAACTCTTACAACTGATGTCCCAAGCCCTACAATCGATGCTTCAAATCTCGCAATAGGATGTATCCCTCTTAAGCCGCCTACATTAGTTTCGCCGCCGATTGCAAAGGATGATGAGGATAAAAAGCGGATAATTCAAGAGGAAGGCGACGAGGTCGAGGAGACCCAGATTGCCTTTCTGAATATCGACCCTTCCTCCGCCACCCCCGAGGAGTTATTCTCCCACGGAACGGTGGCACGTATCATTGGCCTTGAGGGCCATTCTGATGTCAATTCCTTCGGGAGCCCCATCGTTGGGGGCCAGAACGGGATGGCGATCGTTGTCGAAGGTCTCTCCCGGTTTCGGGTAAAGCAGTACCGGCAGCGTACACCTTTCATTGAAGCCGATGTGGAGCACTTTAGCGATGAGCCGCTAAAGGAGGACGATACTAAGACAAACTCGTTTTTTTTGCAGCTCAAATCTCTCTCCCGGGAGCTGGTTGGGTTGTTGCGCATGAGTTCTAACAGAGGTGCGGGATTACCGCCAATTGTGGCAAGGAGATTAGAGCTGTTGATCGCAAGGAAAGATGCCAATGATGCCGGATCCTTGGCTGATTTTATGATTTCGGCGGTGGAAACGAGGTTGTTTGAGAGGCTTGATATACTTGCTGCGGTGGAGGTCCCGGAAAGGCTTGAGAGGGCAGTGGTGATACTTACCAGACAGGTGAATAAGATAAAGTCAATAATTCAAAAGAGTAACAAACTCACACCAGCTATCCCACCACTTATTGTTATGGATAATAGAAGACAAGGGGGATTTGGAAGCTCCAAGGGCGGCGGGAGAAGAGGCTCTTTCGGTGGTGATCATGATGATGATGGCGAGAACGAGGAATATGATGAATTAGTAAAGAAGATTGAGTATGCGAGACTGAGCCCGGAAGCTTTGAAAGTTGCGAGGAGGGAGCTTCAGCGTCTCAAAAGGATGAATCCTGTTCAGGCGGAGTACGGTATTTGTAGAACTTATTTGGAGACTTTGACAGAGGTAAGCAATATTTTTTTCTTCTGAGGGGTTTCTTTTTTATCGATCGGTTACTGGGATGAGCTATCCAATCCATCACTATCAGTATACCTATCTTGAACGTGACTAGTAGCTCTTAGAGGGCTTTCTCAAAAGGTCATAGTTGTCATTCCTCTTCGCATCGTTTCAGTCACGGTAAGCCTGACTTAGAACTATACCAAAAACGAGAAACTTACCACCTCAACTACATATCACCAAAGTCCCCAGATTATCCCAGTTTGAAATCTTTGTGCAAAAAAAACCCGTTCCAGTATTCAGAAGCCTGCTCAATATGATTCAATTTGTATTTGATCAGGTCTATGATCATTGAGTCCTCAGTTTACACTAAATCTCTTGTTTTCTACTGTTGCTAATATGTAACAATACAGATTCCCTGGACAATAACTACAAACGATCAACTAGATTCCACAACTTTGGCCAAAGCCCGAAAGCAACTCGATGACGATCACTATGGTCTCGAGAAGATTAAAAAGCGACTCCTCGAATACCTTGCCGTCCTTCGTCTCAAACGTCAAGCTAATGAAGCCGCTGATGAAGCACATGCAGAGTCCGATGCTGCTGAGGAAGAAGCAGGAAAGGAGGCCCTGAGAGCCAAAGCGCTTGGCCTAAAACCTGCCCCCAAGCCAGGAAATGATGAAACTGCTAAATCTGATGGAGATGTCACCCCCATAAAATCGGATGATCAACATATAACTAAACCTAAAAGAAAGCCGTTTGTCGATAAATCACCGATCCTCTTACTCGCGGGTCCACCGGGAACTGGTAAAACGAGCTTGGCTAAGAGTGTAGCAACTGCACTTGGTAGAAAGTTCTATAGGATCAGTTTGGGGGGTGTCAGGGACGAAGCTGAGATTAGAGGTCATCGGAGGACCTATGTTGCTGCTATGCCGGGGTTAATTGTCAATGCGTTGAAGAAAGTTGGGGTTGCGAACCCTGTTATTCTTTTGGGTTAGTATTCTCTCTCTGGCCCTTGCGTTTCGCATTTGCGGTGTAACGTCGATATAGGCGTTCGGGATATTTCTGATTCCGAGCGTATGGTAATATCGGACGCTGTTTGAAGATCCGGTTAAGTTCAAGTAGAATTAACTATGTGGATCGTGAAGATGAAATCGATAAGCTCGGAGGTGCCAACCACCACGGCGACCCAAGTGCAGCGATGCTGGAAGTACTGGATCCGGAACAAAACTGGAGTTTTACTGATCACTATATTAATATCCCTATTGATTTATCTAAAGTGGTATGTTTCCCGTTTTTTCCGCCCCTTGGTACAAGCATCTCTTTCATCTTCTCATCTTTCTTACCCCGCTTTTCCGATCCGATCACACATGTCGAGTAAGGTAGAGCGAGGTCTTGTGTCCTCTTTCCTGCCTGCAGCTCGGTTGCACGTGTTTTAAATAGGTTGTTTATCTGCGGCGGATGCTGGATTTAAATTTCCGTTTAATTTTCCGCACGCGAGCCGGGGAAAAGAGAAAAGAAGGACGCAGAATATTGCCTACCGCTCTGTTTTCAAAGTTATACCCTGCCGGCCCATTGCGTGCATATTGCTAGGATCGTATATTAACCTCGCCGGACAAACGCGCGGGGGAAGCACACTTTCCATTTTGCCGTTCAATTTACTACTGATATTTCATGCCTTTTTCACTTAATTATGCTGTATATGACTGTGTGTATCTGGAGGATGCACTTGGTTGCGGGATAATATGCTAATTGGACAAATATAATTATTTTCAGCTCTTTATTGCCACAGCAAATTCCCTCGACACAATACCGGCGCCTCTCCTTGATCGTATGGAATTGATTCAGCTCAGCGGATACACATCCCTTGAAAAAATGCACATTGCGTCACAGTACCTGATACCTAAACAGTTGACATCAAATGGCCTTAGAGAGGGCCAGGTTGAATTGCCTGACGACGTCCTCGCCAAAATTATAACGTCGTACACCAGGGAATCTGGGGTTAGAAACCTGGAGAGGGAAATAGGGAGCGTGTGCCGTGCCAAAGCAGTGCAATATGCTGAGGCTAAAGACGCTGGTCAAGATGATTCGTACAACCCCAAAGTTGAACTCTCGGAGCTCGAGGACATCCTGGGTATTGAGAAGTATTACTCCGAGCTTGCTGAGCGTAGCAATAAGCCTGGGATTGTTACGGGATTGGTTGCCTACAGCATCGGCGGCATCGGCTCAATCTTATTTATTGAAGCTGAACATATGCCTGGCAACGGAAGGCTGCAGCTTACAGGGAAGCTGGGCGATGTAATCAAAGGTTCGTCTGATGTTTTACAATATGCTATTGTTTTCTACAGCTGCCTTATTGTAGTCTCGTGTAGTTGATAATGATCTTGGGTTACTTTGATTACGTGCTGACTGTGATTGATTATCCGCAGAGAGTGTTGAGGTTGCCCTAACCTGGGTGAAGGCGCATGCCTACATGCTTGGACTTACCCACCACCCAGACGAGGATCTGACGAAGAATAAAAATGTGCACGTGCATTGTCCCGCTGGCGCTGTGCCAAAGGTTAGGCTCTCCTTTGCATCGCTTGCGCTTATTGACTCGCAGCTTATCGAGGCTTCTGTTTGGCTACTTGTGGGGGCATTGTCAGCTGACTTTTAATTTCACCACATTTCAGGATGGTCCGAGCGCAGGGGTCGCATTTACGATCGCCATGATATCCATGTTTTCTGGCCGGCGAGTCTCCCCCACGCTTGCCATGACGGGCGAAGTGTCTTTACGAGGGAGGGTCACCGCAGTTGGTGAGTGAGACTCCTGCTATTGTTTTATGGATCATCTCCATCTTTGTCTTATCTATCCTCCCCTCTTTGCCTACTATGGCTGAGAAGGGAGATTATGAATATGGATGTGCATATGGACATAAATCCCCAGACCTATTGACTAATTGATTGAATATATGACTGACTCATCTCCCTAATCAGGTGGTATAAAAGAGAAATTGATCGGTGCGCTAAGTGCCGGAGTTAAAACGGTACTTCTACCTGCGCATAATAGGAAGGAAGTACGTGAGCTACCTGAGGAGGTGAAGAGTGGGTTGGAAATAATTTATATCCGGTAAGCCAGTCATAACAATCCAAACACTTCTTTCAGCGCCTGCCCTGTCGCAAGCGAGGGAGAAGGAGAGAGCCTACTTGCTGACCACGAATACGTGTTGTTGTTTAGGAGCCTATGGGAAGCGCTAAAATACGGTATGTGTTGAATGAATCTGTCCTTCCGCCACGAGTTTCTGATGGATGATCTTGTTACTGACTTGGCTCGATTTGATCTCAGTCTGGCCTGAGTGGAGTGTCGGGGAAGACAACATGTCTTCGATTGAGAGTAGATTGTGATTATGTCAACTAAATATCTAGTTGGTCATGTATTCTTAGTTTATGCAGCGTAATTTTTTTTTTCCCATTAAATTTGATTCTTTCCATTGGACCTTTATTCGTGAATTTTTTTTTTTTTTTTTTTGGATATTCTCTCATTCGTACCTCATAACTGTATCACTGCCCTCATCCATCCTGTGGAGGCTATTTTACCCGATATCAGTTGTAAGTCTTCCTACCTATTCACTTCATGTGTCAATTCCAGTTTCTATACTGCCGGGGAGTATCTTTTACACCGATCACCCTCGTACCGCCTGATCTACCTTGCGCATTAGCGAGAACAAACATACCCCTAACCATAGTAGTTACTAAATACTTTGTATGTAGCAGCCATGTAACGTGTCTACCGTAGGTATTCGGAAGATTTCTTGGCCACGTTTTGTTCCCACGAAGAAAAGTCTGGGGTTTCTATCTCAACTCCTTGCAACCAACCCAACCTAGTATATATCATATCACCCCCGTGCTATCAAGGTCTAGGCTGCGGTGTGAAAAAGATCACTCCTGTGGCAAGCGTACAGCAATGAGAAGACGATTCTCTGTCACACCAATTAAAGATGTGGACACGATAGACTTTGCCGGCAGCCTGGCCTTTCCAGCTTGATCTTTACACGCTTGGCCGTAAATCCCATATGATTGCCAGCAACTCGCTATTTTTTTTTTCTTTTCTTCTTTTGCTCCTTTTCTCCTTTGCTCCCGCCCTCCGCTGTATACTGATACAGCGTGGACAGGAAAAATATGATTTTGTTCTCTGGCTGCACGTACGTAAATATTATCATTGGAAAGGGAAAAGGCAATAAATGGGTCCGGGTTTTTTTCAACAACTTTTTTTGACACCCTTCGGTGGTGGCCACCTCACAGATAGAGGAAGGGGAGCGCGAGGGGATTGTTCGAAAGTAATTCGAGCCGAGGAACCGATTGCGAAAAAAAGAAGATCTTCGCACAAATTCGTCGCGGCACAAGCTGGCTCTGTTTCAGTTTGTCCCTCTTCCACAATCCTCAATGTGTGAGTGATTTTTCATGAAATTTTTCTTCTGTATGAGAGGGGGGTGCCGTTGGGCGGAAATCATCACAACGCAGAGGAGGGATCAGGGAGAGACAATAACATAACCCGGGGATCCCCCAGACCCTTCTCTGTAATAATCGGAGGAGAAAAAAGGTTCCTGCCCTTCTCCTCCCTCCCGCCGCCGCATCCCCGCTCTCTTTTGTCTTTCGATTTCATTTTTTTATAATTGTTTTGTTTTGTTTTGTTTCTGTGGGAAACATTATTCTCCTATGTGGGATGGTTCAAGGGGTGCCTTCCTTATTTCTTTTCTTTTTACTGCTTTTAGTTGACAGCAGACTAGATCCTGGGTAGCATGCCGCCAACTTCCGGGCCGCCCTGTGATCTCCAAGTCTCCGAGCGGCGGAATTTCGGAAGTTGGGTGTGGAAATTTTGAGACCTCCGGGGGTCCACACTTCCCAACACCACAAGGCCACACCGGGGAAAACAGGAACTTAGGCGAGTGACTGATTGATCGTTAAGACAATATTTTGCTCTGTTTGTAGTAGGAAGCTGAGAATTGATTGGCTTCCCTTCTACTAATGATGACGATACGTATTCGGCGTGTGATGGGGCGAATTTTTTTTTTTTTTTTTTTTTTTTTTACTTTTTTCGCGGATCAGGAGAGGAGACCTGCTTCCTCCCGCCGAGGCAGGGAGTAGGTAAGGTGTAGGTACATACATGCCTATTCAGACGTGATTGTGAAGTTGTGATATGTAGGTGAGTCCATGTTCGTATCAGCCATCATAAGCCAGCCAATGTGTATGGTAACATCCGCCACCACCCACCATAGCCCACCTTATTTACTCTGGAAGTTCGATCTCGGATCGTGTGCTAGCGATAATGTAAGACATTTCATGTGTGGATGTATGTGCTGTGCAATAAATACCTATCAACTTGGACGACTGGATTGATATGTTGAGATGAAACCCTGAATTGGGCACCTAGTACGTGACACGAAGGGGAACATGTGGTGACAACGGCGTGCTTGAGATACTGGCCAAGAGAGAGTCCTCCTCGTGCAAAGGGTTACTTTGTATCTATGCTGTTGTCTGTACCTGTTCACGGCCAGCCAACGTATTGAAGTAAGGGGAGGGTGAAGTGTAGTACGTCCGAACACCCCCGGGAATGGGGAGTTCAATCCTAACCCAGAGAAGCACATCCTGAGAGAAGAAGTGGTATTAATTCCAGGACCCAGGTTTTTTATTTTATTATTTTGCCCAGCCGGGCTAGGTAGCCACGAGATGGTGAATAAAAGCATGAGCATGAGCATGAAGGCGAGGAACCTAAAATGCACAGGACTCAGAACATCGGGCAAAAAGCCGCGGAGAAATTTTATTCCTAGGTGAATCAATTAAAGGGAAACCTTTTTCTTCTTCTTTTTGCTCCACCAGCGGCTTAAGGGAACAAAAAAGAAAAGAAAAACCCCTATGAAGGTGGGGTCTAGATGAACGGCGGCGTTTTTCTACTTCTTGGTGGCCATCAGGAAGGCTGCTATCTCTGCTTACGTTCAAAATCCCTTGGCCATGGTATCTCTCTTTTGTTTCTTTTTTTTTTTTTTTCCCCACCCTTCTTTTCTTCCCTTTAGGTGTTCGGGCTGATCATGCCACCTTTTTTTCCCTTTCCCCACACATGTCGCAATGGGAGAGAGGGGAGGACGCTGGGACGGGAACGGTTTCGGGTATTGATGATGCGTAACCATCATTTTGTGTCTCCGAGATGTGCTGCCACCCAAAACCCAGAGCAAGTGGAGAGGTACGGTCCAGGATAGCAGGTAGGAGGGGAGGAGGATCAAGACCTCACTACACACTGCCCTACCATATCCATAATCTCCTACTTCAGAATTCCCAACTCTCAGGCCATGCCTTATGTATATGTAGGTACCTATATGTAGGAGCAGAGTACCTACTTGTACATACATGTCCCTTATCCTATCATAATCCCAAGCAGCGCTACTCTACCAGGGAAAAGGAAGTACCAGCTGTTAACGCCATTGGAGGAGACTCGCTTTGCTTGTTGACCGATACCTCAATTCCCTCTTATATTAGCTTACTGGTAGTTTTCGGCTATATGAAGCGAACTTTGGTAGTGGGTTCGGAACCATTATTGGTTTACCTGAATACCATGTCCAGGTATGGTAAGGAGGTAAAGAGGTAGAGGTGCAGCCTAAGTTACGGACCTTCACCTCAACGGGTACTCGAATAACTTACATACCACATTCGTTTAACACACAATGTTAGTAAGACCTCAACCAACATGTCAACGACCAACAGTTGAAGTCCATCCATCCTTAGAACTTCAACAAAGTTTACTCAAGGAACTAAATATGAGCCTAGGCTGATAATCATGCGAATTTTCCGTATCCCTTCATTGGATTCCATAACTTAACCTTGCCACGGGCAAACTGCGGGGCAAATATGGGTGGATGGGATGGATGGACTTAGGTGCATCGGTAGAGCGGTACATAGGAGTGGTACATAGCAATCAACAGGCATTCTTAGCTAGTAGCAAAGGTTGAAGGGCACCAGTTGTCTATCTTGCCTTCGGGAACGACCGACCGCGGTGTGGGATGTAGAGCACTCTATCTACATGTAAGTATCTAGCTAGGTTGCTCTACACCTTTCCCAGCCTAATGGTTATATAGCGGACTCTAACTTCATTGCACTGCGTACATAGTACGCAGTGCTAGTCACTTAGCGAAGACCGATAAGATTTGACTATTCCAGAGGAGGAGGTTTAAAGCTTGAAACCAACCACTTTATCCTTGCCCTCTTCCCTGAACTGTGACCTACATGCTCGACCACATAGGCGAACCCGCTGCGGTAGCGGTAGGTACGGGGCAAGGGGAGGGGCCCGCTGCCATGCTTCCACTCCATGCTCTTTCTCCATCCTGCAATTTTGCATCCTATGAAGAGGGAGAGAAAAAGGAAAGTAGTTGACGGAAAAATAGGTACAAAAGCGTCTACGAGCCAATAAATTCCAGAAGCGGGTAAAATCGTGAGAATAAAAGAAAGAAAGAGAAAAGAAAAGAAAAGAAGAAAAAAAAAATACAAGAATCTGATAGATGACATCCCCAAGAACCCCTTGCAGTTGGTTCGCAGTGGATGCTCTACATAGGTTGGTTCGCCTTTGAAAGGGTCCGTGAACAACGCTTTTACGAATACACCGGTGGCAGGGCACATGGAGGTAACATACCTACAAAGACAGGAAGCAATTGATCTTGCCTGATCCATACGAGTATCACAATTGCTCTCTGGATATCATGTTTAGTTGTTTCCGCCGATACTCACACAGACACAGAAACACAGACGCGCGTATATATGACCCTTCGCGTGCTCGGATCATATCATTCCGAGACTGGGGAAATGATCTACTGTCAAGGCCCTTTTTGATAATTTACACAATATAGTGAGAGCCAGGAATTTAAAGACTTTAGGTTCCTGCATCAATTTATGAGCGATATGAGCGATATGAGCGATATGAGGATCATGGATGAATGGAGGAAAGGGAAGGAGAAAGAAATTAGGAAGAGTGGAAAAAAGAAAAGCAAAGAAAGACCGAGCCCTTGTAGCTGGTGGAGGATTCTGTATTAACTGAACTTTGCCATTCATTTCACCAAGGATTAACCTGGGCCCGGGTTCGGTACCGAAAGAGTTTCGGGGAGATGGCTTCGGAAACAATAGGCTCGAATTTCCGATCCGAGAGCGCGTCGAAAGCGGAGCATATCACGGTAAAAGGGTATTTCGCCTGTGCTTTCGGCGTTAGGCTGGTCTATCCCCCCACTGCAGAGTAGGCGGGCACATGAAGGCGTACATAAAGTCTCGGGGTGGAGGTCTTCTATCTCATCAAACCTCCGCAGTGCAACCTCTTTTTGCCCGCATATCGGCCTAAGGCGCATAAGCCATAGCGAGAGGTAAGTGATCGGATATGATGATCGTCGTTGATATGATACTCTCATGTCGCTTGATATGGTTCACCTGTCCTCATCTCCTGCAGTGTTCGGTGTTATATACAGTTTTATACGAACTATTGATTAGATTTAGATTGAGTTGCCTCTACACTTGAATGGGGAGAGAATGGTGTATGCTATATGGTAAACTGTAAATGCGTTCTTTTCTTGACGTCTCACATGTCAGACAGAAACCCATAAAGCTTGCTTGGATAGGCGTATATCTTTCTTAACATAAGCCTTTAAAACCCTTGCTCAGTACGGAGTATTTACGTACATGCATGTATGTGGGAGTATTGGTATACCATGCTTGAACCTCGGGTACCCTCAACACCATCCCCGAGGTTGTGGGCCATATATTCGTATTCTTCTGCGGCTCTGTCCGCTGTCCCGGCGGAAGAATTAATAAGGCAAAAGCGAGAAGCACATAACCAGAAGCGCAAAGAGGTGGAAGAAGGGGGAAATGTAGAAATGGGAATTTTGAGAAAGCCAATAGTGATCAAATGATCTACTGGGTTGGATTGCATCTGGTCCTTGCACTTTCCTTTTTTCCCAGCTTTCTCTCCTCAATCACAGCCCGTTTTTGATGCTCTGCCGGTACGTTGAAGAAGATCCAACAAATGATAAGGTGTCGTTACGAGTCACGACTTCTTGAAGACACACCAACACCGGGAATAAGTCCGTCTTGTTTCGGAATGTCAGATTCAGTCAGTAGCTGTGTATCGTAGGGCTGTAATAGCTTTGCCAATTCGTCACGACGACATCCCATCTCCCGCTGTTGCGTCTGTTTCCAATCGGGGACAACCTGACTGGGGCTAGAGACTCCACTCTCCCCACCACCTCCCAAGTATCATAATCTCATATACCGTGGGTGAGCTGTGACCCTTTTGTAAATGCGCTCAGGGATCACCCGACTGGCAACGGAGAATTCATTCGGTGGTAGCGATGGTTGACAAGAAAAAAAGCGATCGTCTATTCCGTCTGGCTAGCTTTGTTTGTTGGCTTAGTCTTGTTTCCTTTCTGGGGCATTCCTCATCACGAAGTGGGACTACGCCAGCTACTACCCGTGGAGAGTATGTACCCAGACTACCCAGACCAAGTGAATCACTGACACCGACTGACTGAGCCCTGATCCTCTATTTTCCTTTCTTTTTTTCTTCCTCCTACGCCGGCCTATTGTGCCAACTGTGTCGTCCGCTAATCTCTCAAGCCGTCGATCGTTGATTTGTTTTGTTTTCTCTACCTAACTTCCGGCTCCAATAACAGACGCTAACTGTGTCATCCCACGCAGCCCGTTGCTACACTCATTCTGCTGAATCTCGATCCACTTCGAAGAAAGTAGTCTTTCTTTTCTTCTGCTGCTTCTTTTGGCCCTTCTTCTTCTTCTTCTCCTCCTCCTGCTCCTCCTGATCCCCCTGCTCCTCAATTCTATCATCCACCACCCCCAGCCCCCATGTACATAGTGGGCTAGTATCTTTTGTTTCGAGTACGTTTATTATTTCGTGGTTGTTTTGCTTGCATACGATAAAACTGCACACTTCATGACATCTTGATTCAGGAGAGAGAAGATAGGTAGAGATATAGAGGGGGGGGGGAATAAGTCTCATTAGCGGATATCAAATGTTCCAGGCACTCGTTATAGGTAGCACCGTAAGGTACTCTCACTCACCTAGGGAAGCTAGGTTGAGTAAACTACAAGAACGTCCTCCAAGAATTGACGCCACGGCCTGAGTAGTAGCAACATCCTATATTGCGCCCCCAAAGAGAGTGTGTGCACACATCAACAACAAGTATTGTATCATAGAGTCAAAGGAGGGTTAAAGTAGAAGCCTGAACAATTTTCTGCGCACACACACACACACACACACACACACACACCGCACGCACGCACGGGTTAGCTCCGACACGTAAAAATTAGTTGATAGATTTGCGGGGGACAATGATAGGCCAGGTTTAGGGTGAAGTCAATTGAAGTGCAGGCCGGGGACAGCGTCGGTTTCCTGCACGAGTTTTATCGCCAACGACCATCAACGAACAGCAGGGGCTAAACTGCTTCCGATATCATGGCGAAAAGAGAGAATAGAATGTTGTTGAGGCCGAGGAAGGATACAGCCAGTGCTTATTACTTCGTTGTGGGTGCTGACAGGACTGATTGTGATGAGAACACTTACCTACCTACGTGCTGATTGAGGTAAGAGCGATAGATGACGATAGAATCATATTGGGTATTCTTTGACACTCCTCTCCCTATGAACAGCCTATCCTATCTCATCGTGTCTGTCCTATCGTCCTCATCCTGCTTTCTTTTCCCTTTCGGTACCTCTTTGCTTGTGATATTGTTATTGTCCTCCTTTTCTCTCATTGATTGACTATCTGGAGATCAAAGGACGTCAATTAATTGAAGCTTGCTCTAGCTTTCGAATTCTGTTTCCCTGGTCCCATCACAGCATCTTTTCCCATCATTCGGCCCCCAGTCAAATCCTTCTGCCCGACATACCTACTACATTGCTTACCTAGTCTCACACGTCCCTTCATCTATTCCACTCCCCCTCCCCACTACCTCTCTCGCACCCTGTCCACCCGCCCGCTTTGTTCCGTTAAGTAGGTAGTCCTAGTTTTTACTCTTGTTACCTATTTCTTGAATCCTTGGATACTGCTATGTTGTGGTGGACAACTTGAATTATTCCCTACCTACTATCTCTACTACCTATCCCTTCTCGCGCCCCCCCCCCCCCCCAAAAAAAAAACCTCAAATCTCAAATCCCACCCCCCCATCACTTCACCCTTGAAGTATCATAAATTCTCCTTTTTAGAACCTTTTTCTCATCAGAGACTAAAAAAGCAACGCTAGACTTTTCAAAGTCAATTTCAATTTTACGCGCCATCCCTCCATCCATCCATCCATTCATCCTCCGCCACTACCTTATTACTACCGGCCCACTCCACCTATTCGAAATTTCTCTTTTTGTGTCTTGATAATCTTTTCCCTTTTCCCTTCGCATGTTAGGTATGTGTGTCGCTCCTGGTTTTTCCAGGCACGGTTGACTGAGATGCGGAGCGAAGGCGAACGTTATATGTATGCTCACATGTTCCTCATCAGACTCCACACCCTCCTGAGCCAAATCTCCCTGCTTTTCGCTACCGACTAAACCCGCACTCTGTTACAAACGTTACCAACCAGCTTGTTGATCTCATCTCTTTTTCTCTTGCGTCCCATGCTGAGGTCTCTTACTGTACCGTCGCCCTGCCACTCCTGCTTCTCGATTAGCAACAGAAACTGCCGTCTTTGAAATTTATTGTTACGACCGTTTCCGTTCTCTGATCTGAGGAGAAAAAGAAAAGGGAAAGAAAAAGAAAAGAAACAAAAACAGAAACAAAAAGTGAAGAAGGAAAAAAAAAAGTGCTTCCCTTCTATCTACTTACCTCCTATCTATATGCAAGCTCCCATGCAATCCTCTTCCCCCCGACCTCCACCGGTATATTCTTCGTTCGGAGAACGTCGATCCATATCACACGATTTAGCTAGGTTCTCTCTCGACCTGGGCCCGGCCCGCCCTGGAGCCTCACGACCAGCTCATACGGTGCCCTACCCTTCTCCGCCAATGTCGCATTCCCCTCCTCCCACCAATCCATTGTCTCCTAAGCAGCAGGATGCTCGACGAAGACCTTCTAACCTAGTAAATCTACCCTACGATACGCAGGGAATGCAAGGGCGAGCTCAGGAACAGCTTGCTTACTCCCACGAACAGCATCAGCATCACCTGCAAGGCCCAACCGGTGCGACAGCTGCTCCATCTTCGGAGAATGAAAAGTTTCCTGCGCCGTTCCCATCTACCAGCAATGGGGACAATTCGTATTCACACTTGACTCAAATCAACGCAACAGCCCCAGGAAATCAACGGTCTCCATTCGCTACACAATCGCCATTCTTACCGCCACAACTTCCAAGGCGGACAAAGTCGCATGTTGCCTCTGCATGCGTCAATTGCAAAAAGGCACATTTGGCCTGTGATGGTACGTTTGGCCATTTTCAATGAATTTTTCTTCCCCCCTCCATTGGATCCCCGCCCAATTTTATTTTATTTTCTTGTTTTAAACAAAAGCATGATGTTTCGCCGGGAGGAGAAATATTTTGGGTATTTTTCCGGACCCAGTTCCTCGGCGTGACTTTCTTGCTTATTGTATCGTTTGCTGTCGCTTTCCGGCGAACTCTGTTTTCTGGGGGGGGGGGGGGAGGGAGGCTTGCCGTTTCAGGCACAGAGTGAAATTGAGATCGAGAGCGAGAGTTGTCCTCGGGATATCGGCGGTTACCCCATGTGTTCATCCGATAATTGAATTCAGGGGGACTTTATCCGATTAATTACGCGAGACGGAAATTTCACTCATACCTCTATATACCAAAATATTTTTCGTTCCGTTTCCTTAATTTCTTATCGGCCGGCGAGCCGCTATCTGAGGTTTCCTTGATTTTTTTTTTAAATTTCTGCCCTCGTTTTACCTCGATTCCCCATTCTGGTTATCTTGATGGCACGAGATGTGTCAGGGGTATTCGTAACTTGGCGTCACATGACTCAGGGTGCAGAGCCAGCCTAGCCGATGCTTGTTCCAAGGCGTTGTTATGTAACGGTTTCGGTTTTGGGAGGGCTGAGTGATACTTGGTGAAGATACTAACTTGAGTCGCGCACTAGTTCGACGACCTTGCCCTCGATGTGTTAGTCTTGGCAAACAGGTATGTGTCAAGTGTTCAATCTCGAGACACAAAAAGGGGATAGATTCGGGGGCTGACTATGTTATAGGACAGCTGTAAGGATGTGCAACACAAGAAACGTGGTAGGCCAAGATTACGGGATGAGCGAACTCATAGCTTCGAGGTCGGGCAGATTGGCTCAATCCAATCCCACAGAGCGGAAAGTGTTGTATCACCTCTTTCGTCGCCTACAGCAATTCCAGTAGCATACCGAGCGGGTACTCATCGCGTATTAAAATCTCAGTCAACTGAATCTTCTCGGTTTAGGAGAGCCTCGCTCACACCCCGTGAAGAAACGTTGGGTGGTCAAAATGGGGGTTATTTTGATGACAGACCTTCCCCTATAACACCTAGATTTAACCTGCCATCACCAGTTCCAAGCGCAGTTGCGTATCTCACGACTGAATTGGTTGTTGCAAAGTCGACACAGAGTGTGCACGAGCTCCTTGGATATTCTGCCGCTGAGTTGAATGGGGTCCGAAGTCTGTTTGATATTGTTCTTTCGAGTGATAGGGATAAGTTGTATCGTCTATCCAGAAGGATCCAAGAGGATATGTCTGAAAGGGGGCCAAGTTACCTACCACCCTTATCATCCCATTCTGTTTACGCAGCTATTCAGAATGTTACCCAAAGTGACATCCCATCTGCTATTCAAGGATCAAAAGAGCTGCAGGAAACTCTTCATCTGCGTCATCCGGACGGGCGCCACCTCCGTACTCGGGTTACAATAAATCTTGCAAAGACAAGTGTTTTCTTTGTAGTTGTCGTCTTCTCACTATCAACCGACATTCCACCTCCACTTCAATTCAATAATCAAGCGACTCCCTTTCAAACCCAAGAGCGAGTTTACACACCAGGCCATTCCATCCCTCCAATTGCGTCGCCGCCATTCATGGGCCCCTCACAGCAGCGACTTCAAGGAGAGCCTTCAGGTCCGCAATCACCATACTCGCTTCATCCGCATACGGCCCTACGCTCGCCAATCGATTCACGCCCAAGAACGATGCAGTCCGACTTCCCTTCGTTGGCCCAGTACGCCGCCAATTCTTCTGCACCATCTCCAGGATTCCCTCCTGTTAGACGACCAATTTCTCCAGCTTCAACAGGGACTCCATATGAGAATTCTGAGCCCCCAATCAATCTCCAACTGCCCCCTTTACAGCTGAAAAGCATAGAGTCAAATGGAAATGACTGGGACAGGGGCCATATGAGTGCTCCAAGCGATAGAAGACAGTCGGACAGTAGTACACCAAGGCGTGAGCGTATAGATGTCCATGAGATGTTAGAATAACATCTGATGATTCTAACCGCGATCTCTAAAAGGAGATTGGTGCAGACCGGTTCTCATTCTGAATTTTTGTTTAACTTTTTTTCAATTTTTGTCAATCTGGGAAAGGCGCTTAGTGGGTTGTGGTGTTGATATTGTGGCTTTGGGGTGGGTTCATTAACTTTTGTTGGGGTTTTTGGAGAAAGGCTAGCGGGCAGATGGACGCTGGATTTGGGTCGCTTAGGGCCCAGAGGAAACAAGGAGAGAGAAGTAGGAAACGAGGGACTACCGGCACGGGAAGAAATGGATCTTTGCATGGGTCAGCAGTCACTGACTGAGTTTCCCTTACTGAGACGCATACCTGCTTTGTGCCTTTTCGAACCTGTGCACGCGGGTGAAATTCCCGAATGGACCTGCGATCGGGAACACCAAGAGATGAACCTTACACTATGACTGGTTGGTGTTGGTCGTTATTACCGGCCGTAGTATTAAGTCCAGACGAACGAAAACGGGTGCGGTAATAATAGGATATCCGGGACGTGAGCCAGCCTGTCTACCTTGAAGAAGCAACCGGGGAACAAGGGGATCCCATGCACACATATTTCGACCACAAGTTCACTCATCGGGAAGGAGAGGAGGTGTAGGCAAACCATGCTACTGTTGGTAATGGGCGGACAGATGGAATCCTGAATATTGTACGATTATAGCGGGGAGTTGCTGTTATCGTTTTTATTCCTTTTCTTTTCTCTGATTTAGTTTTCTCTTCATGTTTTTATTTCCTATTTCACTGGATCGTTAACCTACAATGGGGATCAGCGATAAAGGGGGTTGGGGGGTACAAAAAGGAGCGGTTAATGGAGAGAGAGAGGGAAGTATGATATCGAGGGGTACTATCTTCTTCTTCGTGTTAAATTATTTTTGAGGATTTCTTTAGTTGTCCGAATTTTGTATGATACCGCCCATTGGCTGCGATTCAGCTTTATGGACTAGCTATCATGGGGTTTAAGGGTTCTTTTCTTCTTTCTGTTGGGCTTCTTGTATTTCTTTAAATGGACTTGAATATTTTTTTATCTTTTTCTTGTTTCTTTTTTCTTCTGTCGATGACCTGGATTGTTTCGATTCCGAGCATAAGTATATATGCATCCTTTTCTATTATGCCTTTCCCTTTAATCACTTTCGCTTCTTTTCTTCTGTTACTTCTTCTGGGCTATATGTATTTATTGTTCTGTCGATGTTGATAGGTTATTGTAGGATAAAGGGTTGGGTGTGTGTGGGGGGTTCTTGGTACTGGTTCCTGTCATCTGCATGATGCGCGACCAGCTTTTGTGTTTCTTCTTCTTTTATCTTCACCGGGTGAAGATATATCCTAGGGAATTGGAATATTGGAGTTTTAAATTCGAACTTGTTGCGCTTTTCGATCAGTGATTGGGGGGCTTGAGGGGGGGGCTTGAGGGGAAGAGAAGGTATGGGAGGCCATATTTAGTACATACATGTACTTAGGCTTCGTTCATCTTGGTCAGGCGCCTGACTGTGTGTGTATAGAGAGAGAGGAAGGAGGGGGATGTTGTGGAGTAGTGACCCGGCCGGCAGTGCCCAGGGCAGGCAGCCAGCCCTTAGTTGGGTCAGTGTTACATGCTATGTAAGGTTGGCTTTTGCTACATATATTTATCTGGCCAATAGTATATGGTGGTGTAATAAAGTAATACGGTAACTACATGTACATGTATAGACGAGCTGATGTTTCAATGTAGGTTTAGCCTAGCTGGGGACGTGATGGGATGCAGCATAGATTAATGCATAATATGTAGGCACATATTGATGCAGTATCGGTCAGAGTTAAAGTGTTCCATTGTACATACATAGAGTAGTGTCTAGCCTGATATCTCTGGTAGATAGCTTGGCTGATTGTCAGTGGGAAACATATCCCTTACCTACATTATTGCAAAGTCATTGAAATGGAATGGCAGCTCTTTAGGCTTGTTCTAGAGTATGTAATGATAAAGGAAGAAGGAGCGGTACTCGACCTGCGCATTCATGATACGGCCGCATCACCAACTCCAGCTATCGTGGGAAGAAGTGGAAAGAAGATACAGGAAAGAAATACTACAGAAACCCGAACCAGCACGCACAGCAGCAAAGGAGTCCAACAAAAACTAGAAAGCGAAGAAGAGAATAAAAGCAGAAGAAAAGGAGAGAGGGAAAGGAGAAGAAAGAAAAAGGTTCTTATGCCACTTAACCAATTGGCACCATCTTCTTCTTCTTCTTGGACCTCTCTTTTTCACCCTTCGTCTTGAAGTCCCTCCAACTATTGATCCGCTGGTCTCTAGTCTCCTCCCAGGCCACCTCATTCTCCCTCTTTCTCTTGCGGGCATCCATCTCTTCATCCACCTTCCTCTTTTCTCGCCCTTCCTCGGCCATCTGCGCCTTGAGCTGCTTGCGCTTTCGCAACTCATTGTCGATCAGCACATGCTTCGTCTTCTCCCGCCACTCTACGGCGAATTCGTCTGTTACTAGCTCGGGGTTGTCGACGGTCCACTTCTTCTCTCGGATGAGAAGCATACGGGCATCTGCGATCGCCTCGTCGAGGCGCTCACGCAGCTTCTCATCCATAAGGACTCCTTGCGCCTTCTTGAGACGATCGAAAGCGTCTGGGGCTTGTGGGTTGGACGTCTTGTCAGGATGGATCAGAAGCGACTTGCGTCGGAATTGCGCTTTGATGTCCGATTCGGGGACACCGGGTTTAAGGTCTAGGATGGCATAGCTATACATGAGAGAGATTCATTAGTTTCAGTACCAAGTTGGAGAAGAACAGGGAGGGGACAAAGGGGAGGTACATACGCGTCGAGTTTGAAGGCATTTAGAATTCCTGTAGCCAAAAACCTCTGTCAGTATTCGTGCAATGAGCAATGAGCAAATCATGGGCAGAGCATACGAGATATCTCAGCGTCCTGTTCAACAGCAGCATCAGCAATCCGAAGGTTTGAAAGAACCCCTATTCCTCTAACCCCCCACCTCTTCCCCACTCCTACCCACTGGTCCTCGGCGAGATCCTACATACCTTCAAGTATTCGGAGGCCTCCTTATCGAGAGCTGCCAGCACATCTTTATCTTCGTTATCGTCGGCCATGGTCAGGGTATGTATGGATGCTATTAGTAGACTGCAGGCTACGGAAATTGTGAATTATGGGAAAACACAGATAGCAAGAAAACGTCTCAGCGCGTCAGTGTGGTAGGTTAAGCTCCCGAAATCACTTACCGGACGACATTCACTCGTAGTCCAAGCGATTAGTAAGCAGAGACCGTGTCTGACTGACACTAACCCTAACCCTATGTTCTTCATAAGCCTCTCAAATGTATTCTGCAGATGCAGATCTGTCTTGTGGGAAACAAAATCATGAGTTGGGGGGGCGTGTTTCTGAGAATAAATTCCGTGAAACATCTCATATCGACTATGACTACAATCGAGGTGCTTTAGATGGGGGGGCTGTTTACTATTTCTGAGACTCGTTGTGCTGCAGGTACGGCGGTACGTACGTGTTTTGTTGCAGGTGCAGTTGCAGTTTTTCCGTGTTGCATGAACGAAACAGAAGCAGAAACACATAAATGGAGGGGGAAATTTTTCTTTTGTGTTTCTTGTGAGACTACTCACCTAACCTCCCCTGTGACCTGCAGCTGGCAGAAGGGCACTGGCAGGGCAGAAAACGGACCGCACCGACCGGGGACGGGGTGGATAGGGCAGGATCGTGATCTCCGCAAACTTTATATTTTCCAAGGATCGAGGATTTGGGAGGGGTAGGAGCGAAATGCGGGTTGGCTAGGATTACGTGAGTTTGTGAGACAAAACGGTAACTGAGGCACGCATAGCAGTCTCAATGTATGTAATGATGTACCTCTTCTGCGTATTGCTCAGTGTGATGCAGATATGGGTCCATTTCTCCACCCGAAAGACACGGTCAAGAACATGGTGGGAAGGGAGTTGGAGTTGAGTTAAGAATCCCCCGGAGGTGAGGTGTTGGGGGCTGGAACATGTTACTATATGGATGTACATTGATAATGCAGGCAAATACTGCTCGACCGCGTCAATCAACTTGAACACCTGACGAGTACCTACGGCTGTTGGAACCGATCTGGTTATCGTGAGAAGTGTTTCAGCGTTGGTCTGCCCTATGTACTACCTAAACCCGCTTGGGCTTCTCTTCTAATCATGATATATTAGTAGTGTCTTACATCTACATGCTACAGAACTGAGCTTCTAGTACTTACCCATACGAGGTCTGAGACCAGATGAGAGAAAAGAGACTTCACCGACTGCAATCGTACCGAGAAGTACCCAAAATCCAGCGGGTATGTTGACGCCAATTGGCAATAGTTACCCACATGCACGCTAGGTATTTACATGTCGCTAGGTAGAATATGTACCTGGTTGGCCGTCGCTACATCCACCCGTAACCTGGTATTAAATTGTCGGCTAGTGGATGCATAGGGCTTATCTGGACGTGCATCCCCGCTCCTGGTACGTTGCGTAGAGGCCAAAGTCACTACCCGAGTGATACGTTGTGATTAGGCGTCGGCGTTGTTGTCGTCCGTGAAAGGTGCTAGTACAAAAGGGGTGCTACTAGTCTTAGCACTTCTCCCTTAGACCAATCAGCAACCCCTTCGACGGATCTTCGAGTCACCTATCGTAACAAGATGGCGGCAACTATTTACTGCAGCTCTGTAATTAATAATCAATAGAAACATTTCCTTCAAACATTCAATTCATGGATAATCACTCGCGAGCAATTTAGCAAGTTCTGGCAATTTTCGCTTTGTTCAGGTTTAAAGAACTCGGAGTCGGCTCTCCAACAAACTCCACACCGAGATCCTCTTGGTACTTTTCTGCATTCTGTGATGACACATCTGGTTTTGGGTTTGGGATGGACTCTTTTTGACCCGCTGGCATCTTGCCTCACCAGTCCTCTCTCTAGGGGGGTGTCATTCTTACAACTTCTCCTCCAGCTCCACAGCAAGAAAGAGCTCCACAACACTCCCAAACGTCTCCACCCAACAAGGTAATATAAACCCACCTCGGTACCACACCTCGCATTAATCGCTCTATCAGCCATGTGTATCACCAGGGTAACCCACCAAGTTTGTGGCCACTTCTACGTCAATTATATCCAAACCTCCTCCGCATGCGCCCGCAAAATCCATCAAGAGGTTGACCGCAAGAAAGCCGTCCACCAATGGGAAAGTAACATTTGCTACGACTGTGGCCAGCGCTTCTTTGATGTTACCAACAGGCCGGAGATTGCACAATGGGTAGTAGACACCAAAGAGTTCACGCCGGAGGTGCGGGTGGATAAGAGAGCGGAGAAACCGGCCATGGCTGAGGAGAAGCCGGCGCCAAAGGGGAGGAGGAGGGGGGGAGGCATTTTGGTTTCTTTTCCAAAAATATCACTCCTTTCAAGAAAGAAGAAATAGGGCGCCGCTGGGAAGTCGGAGGAGTGCCAAGGTATTTGTGATTCTTGGAGAGAATGTGGTTGTCATAGTGGCGTTTGTGATTCCTGATGGAGCTTGGGGTCTCTGTTTTTATATCCCACTATATGTATGCTCACTCGTAGGCTGCCGCTACTTAATATTAATAATATTAATGCTTAACGTTTAGTATTTGATACTTGTTGGACCAACCATCTAGTAAATTAGTTTAGGATCATGGTAGAATTTCCTTGCTGCAAGGAACACCCACTGATCCTTTAAGGGTAAGATTCTTAACGGCGTAAGCGTGCTGGGCCTGTTAGGTCCTAAATATATGTGCATGTGGTGCACCATTTCTCATTAAAAGCCTATACCTATCCTTGAGCCCCGGCGTGCTGGAGTCTGCAAGTCTAAGAATTCTGCTCAATACTGTATCTTGATCTATCATGGTTTTCACTTTTGCGCTGTTTATGGGCCCGTTGGCTTTGGTTAAACAACGCTGTTTAACTAATATAAAGTGCGTTAGACAACGATTAGTGCGTACCTTGAAAACATTGAGATCCTTCCCCGCCCTCACACCGTACAACAAAGTGATGAGTAGCGGTACCAAGAAGATGCACGAATCCAGCGGCAGAGGTTTAGAATCGACACATGAATCTTGCTGTAAGAGTCCTTTTACCACATGATGGTTGTATGGTTCACGTGTCGATAATAAGATAGCGAGGATGATGGGGTGACGCCATTGACGGGTAGTATCGTTAACGAAATAGTGGTGACAAATGTTTGAAAAGATTTCTTCAAAGGAAAAAATGAGTAATTTTATCAGCCATGATCCTTCAGGCCCGTGTTGTGCTGATGCGGCCATTTTTTCATTGGAGTTAATTGTGTGGTAGTTGATGAATTATCCAAAGTGGGGTGGTGGGGTGATGGGGTGATGACACCCCACACCGTTGTGACTAGAAAATGTTGTAAGAGAAGAAGAGAGAGAGAGAGAGAGAGTTGTAGGCGGAAGTAGTGTCTTTAAATACCCCAAGAGTTCTTGGCGTGGCCGCTGCTAAGGTGAGGGTCTGGCCGGGTTATGGGCAGTTTAATCATGAGATGTCACTCGGCCATTTATTTCTCACCTTGTGCGAGCGTGCCAAGGATGGCGGGAGGTCTTGTGTCGAGGGATACATGCGGGGAACAACATCATGTGGAAGCAAAGAGTTCTTTCATAGACGACACTGGATATGAACGGCGACTCGGGATTGGAAACATCAGACGGCGCTGATTCTAGGCTGGTAAATGGCATGGGATCTTCGGGATCTACGTACGGAAATACCTATTTCCTTTCAACACATTCACGAAACAAGCCAAGTCCACCTCCTCCTCGACTTTTTGTGCATCATTAATATTTGGCAGCTATGATATCTATGTACAAATTCCCCCGGTCTTCGAGGTACTAGCTCATGGCTCCTCCTCCTCGACATCCCTCTTGATCCAATGCCGCGCCCCGAGGATTCCACCAGCACCATGTTCCGACTTCCCCTCCTCCCCCTCGATCGGCACACGATCGTCCATACTCCACTTCTTATGCGGCAGGGCCGCCAGCCCCGTGGTCCACCCCGCTCTATACAGCTCCAGCCCCGCCCAGGCAATCATTGCCGCATTGTCTGTGCAGTACTTCATTGGCGGCACCACGATCTTCACGTGCTGGTAGCCCTCGGAGGTTAAGTAAATGCGCAGTCTGTTTTCATCAGCGCCTCACTTCCCACCAAGGCAGATACACAAGGAAATGAGCGGAGGGAGAACTCACATATGCCTAAAAAACTTATTTGCGGCCACGCCCCCACCGACCACCACACACCCCACCTTCGCTGCTTCCTCCCCCATGGATTTCAACCCTAGCACCATCCGTTCCGCCACATGCTCAAACGCCAACACCATGACCTTCCTGCCCAGCCTCCTCCTCTCCTCCTCTGTCACCCCACCAACAACCTCCTTCCCCCGTCGCTTGAGACACCTCTCAACGCTGCTCCCCAGCCCACTAAAACTATACTCCATCCGCATCCTCGCCGGCCCCGTCTTTGCCAGCGGCGTTGCCAACTGCCAGTCATACAGCGTCTTCTCCTCATCGTCCTCGGCCGCCCTGGCTTTACCCCCCGCAATGGTATACTTCCACCCATACCGTCTATCACTCCCCTCACGGGCCGGAAAGCAAAAGTCCTCGAGCACAGCCCCGTAGGCAACGGCATCACCATAGTTAGCCAGCACAGACGCAGGCACGATCTTGCGCGCACACTTATCCAGCATATCCCCCACCGCAATATCCATCGTCTCCGCCAACACCCTATGGCTCGTCAACGCCCGACTATGCACCACCTGCGTGTGACCCCCTGACACCAGCAGTGTCAAGAACGGGAACTGCGGGCCCTCCGTCGCCGGCGCCGGCGCCGACACAATCTGGCTCTTCTTCTCGGGGGTGGAGATCTGCAGACACTCCTCTGTCTCCGCCTCTGTACCCGCCTCCACCGCCCCCGCGTTCAGCGCAGCGATGAGGCGCGGCGTGAGTGTGTGTGCGAGCATGTGGTGGACCCCCACCAACGGGACACCGAAGGCAATGGCGAGGCCCTTGGCGGTGTCGAGGCCTATGGAGAGCGACGTGGGCATGCCGGGCCCACGAGTCACGGCGATAAAGTCGGGTGTGGGAAGGGAGGTGGTGGTGAGGGTGTGTAGGAGGGGGGCGAGGTGTGTGGCGTGGGAGACGGTGGAGACGAGGGGATGGATGCCGCCGTAGATGCGGTTGGGGGAGGTGATGGTTTTGTGGGCGAGGAGAGTGGCGGTTGTGGGGGTGGGCGAGGAGAGGAGGGCTACTGAGGTGTCGTCGCTGCTGGGGTGTCAGTCTGGCTGGGACGGGGGAGGAGAAGGAGGGGGGGTTGGGGGGCCTCACCAAGAGGTCTCAATTGCAAGGACGGTAAGCTTACGGCGCTGTGGCCGCCGGTAAAGGCCTAATGGCCGTGGAAGCGGGCGCGGGAGGCGGGGTGGCATTGCGGTTTTTCTAGCTCGGACTGGAAATGATCACTCTGCGGGAAATGGGGAACCGGATCTGCAGTGAGGCTGAAACTGGTTGTTTGGGCTCTGTCTGCCTGGCCCTGCAGGGCAGAAAAAAACAAGCTTTCTGGAGCCGCGCCAAGTTCGACTAAACCACTTCAAGGTCAAGTCATCTCTCTCCCTCTCTCCCCGACATTCGCCATAAATATATAGTCACAGTCATAGAACATCACTCGTGATTTTCACACATTTCAATCATTTCCACTTCCATTTCCGTTACCTACGCTACACTATCTAAAAAAGCACAGAGAGAAAACGAAAAGAACTAACTACTACTTCTAGGGCCTACTACTCACCAACCAGATTACCTAGATCCAGCCTCATGAGTAACCTATCAATCTTGCCGCCCTCCCTCTCCGCCACCCCCTCCCCCTCACCAGCATCTAGAAAATCCCGCTCCTCATCCATCGTCTGCAGTCTCGCCGCCAGTTTTCCCAGCAGTGCCCTGACATCAGCACACTGCCTGGTCGCGAAGCCTTCAGCATTATCAGCTTCGTCCTCCGCAGTCAGGTCCGCTGTCTCGTGCTTCTTCAGCAGCGCCTCGATGGCAGCGGCTAGTCCGTCGGAGGATGTCAGGAAGCGCTTGAGGAGGGGTGCAAAGGCGGCGTCGGACAGGAAGAGACCGCGCCGGAGGCGTGAGAGGTAGAGTTGGTGGGCGCGCATGAGAGATTCGGGGTCTTGCTGTTTTTTTGCGCTGGTTTGTTGTGGATGTGGGTGCGGGGGTGAAGGTGAGTGCTTTCCTTTCTCTTTCTCTTTCTCTTTTGCGGTGGGGGTGCTGCTGTTGAGCCAGATGTCGTCGTCGGCCATGTCAGTGTCCATGTCGGCGCCCATGCCTTCATTATCGACTTTATCCTCGTCATCAAAAGACTTCTCCTTCTCCTGGACACCATCACCGAGTACAGTCATGAGGCGCCCAAACTCGCCGGCCACGACCTCACCTTGCCAGTACTCGACCACCGTCTCGAGGAAGAACACAGCCAGGCTCGCAGTCGCCCACACAGCTCTTTCAGCCTTCTCTCTTTTCTTCAAGACGGCTCTAGGTGCTGCTGACCTGACAGGCCTACGGCTACGCCATAACCCTTGCAGCCGTAGCTGCGTCTTTCTTACTGCAACCAGGTACGAGAACAGAGCATCATACACTTCCAGATCGGCCGCCTGCAAAAACAGTTCGAGCGGCCAGGTCAGGTTAAAATTCAGACTGACGGGCACACCCACAAGGTGGCTCCTAAAGCCACCCGCATCGTTAGTGCCAGCAGGACTAAGCGATAGATACAGCAGATCTCTCGCCGTATCCAGCCTCTCATCCACCGCTTCCTCGCTCATCAGCCCCGCTAGCACACCCCACGTACGTGAGAGGATGGCCGAGACCTCGCCCTCCTTCACCACCATACTCGGCGCAGGGGCTGCGGCCCTCCTCCACCGATTTCGAACGCCTTCCGCACTCTGCTGGATGATGGCCACCGCAAACTCGCCACGCCCCAGAAGGAAGAACTCGCGGAGCACGTAGACAATGTCGATTATCCTTTCCGCGGGAAGAAGGGTTTGTAATGTGTGTCTACTTAAAGACAGGCGAATCGCTGAGATTGCGTTCAGCAGGAGCTGAGGGTTGAGCGGTGACTCGAGCGCACGAAGTTGTGCTAGGTGACTGGGTATCAAGGTCATCTCTGGGGATGAAGTTGCTGATGCCGCTGTCGAGTCGGTTACTGTACCGCGGAGCCGGATGATTGAGAGTGCCCGGCCGATGAAGAGGATTGAGGCTGCAGTCTCGGGGAGGAGGAATCCAGGAAGGTGAGTGGGCTTTATGGCGTATTCTTTCAGTGTGCTGTCGTCTTCCTCGGGCGCCGTGGCCGGGTCTGCTGCTACGGTCTCGACCTCGGCGATAAAAAAGTCGCCGGCAGCATTGGTGGGCAGGCGCCCATACAGCACCCACGACGATACTTCCCGTAGCCATGCGGTCTCCGCCACACGCAAAAGGTGCAGTGAGACAGCCTCTAGTGTGGGGAAGCCGGTGTGTATATCTGCCCGTAGTCTGTCAATGATATCTGCGCCATTGAGACGCTTGGATAGTATCGATGTTGTGAGCGTGTGCAGGTACGTCAATGTCCTTTCCCAGCCCTCGAAGCCGGCGAGCACCTTGGCCAGCGAGACGATGTCGTATGCGCCGCTCGTATCATGGTGTGCTAGGATACTGGCCTCAACGGCGAGAATGCGTGTACGGAAGGCATGTAGGTGGTGAGTCTCGATTGCAGAGGCGACGGCGCGGGCTATGGTGGAGGGGTGAGAGGTTGTTAACTTTGTCGTTGTTGTGCGGAGGGAGATGTGGAGATGGCCTAGGGTGGAGAGGGAAGTTAGGATTGCTCTGCCAGGTGGGGTTATGGGGGGTTAGTAGTGGTATACTCCATGTAGATAGTCGATAGATAGTTGCATGTAGTTACCTTTCTGACGGCGAGACCAATGGGAAGCCAGCAGGAAGGCCGTCGGGGGTGAGGATTGGTGAGGTGTGCCCAGAAAGCAGCAGAAACAGCTCGTGAAGCATTGTAAAAGAAGGCAAGAGAGCTCTACCTATCAGAAGTCTGGTGGGGCAGCTTCGGGAGACGCGTCTAGTGCCAGGGTTAGGGGTACTACGTATGTGGGCTAGGGTTCAAGGTTCAAGGTTCAATACGGTGTGACTTCTAAGCTAAGCTTAATCCAACCACGGAGAACAAAAGAGCAATTGAAGTTGTGGGCGCTTAGATATCTATCTCATCTCATTACCCCATCTGTGATGGGTAGAGTGCACTTTGATTTTACACTCACTGGAAAGGAATGGATGGGGCTTGGCCTTTACATGTAAAGTAGATGTGAGGAAAAGTGGGAATCCGATCATTGAATGAGGGGTAATGATCAAAGCACGACGGCCATTATGCACTCAGGTAATGAATGTCACATTACAGAGCTGCGTGCAGCACAAATCCACAGTGACCATTACTAATCAACACTTTTCAAATGCTTGACAAGCTGCATGGCGCCCCAACCCTTGACTTACCGACATCGTGGGCTCTTATCAATATTACAAATCCATCCCCAACGGCCAATTACATCATAGACACACTCTAATACCTGAGGTTAATAGAGATGAGGGTGTCTCCCCCCACAAAGTAAGCTGCATCCGCTTGTATCCGGAGATATGATATAAGATGGCAGCCCGCCTCTCAACCTCAATTCGTCCCCTCACCACTCTCCACATTCCCATAGTTTCATCTTTACCTTTACGCCTATCTCTAAAACCTATCGTCACTGCGAAACCCATATCAATCCACCGCCATCTCTCCACAATGACTGTACATCCCCCCACCGTCCTGCCCCTCGGAGACAATTCGCACACTTACTAACTGGCACAGACAAAACTCACCGACTGGGCCGACAAGGAGACTGGCGAGTTCAACCGTAAGCCCGTACGTTCCTTCACCTTCTCTCCCCTTATATCCACCCACCTATCCAAGCCAAATTAAACTAACATACTTGTCCCCCCAAAGTCCGTATTCCGCAACTTCATTTCCCGAGCTTCCAGCGCCCAGTTCCCCCCGGAGAGGGGCCGCTACCACTTATTTGTCAGCTATGCCTGTCCCTGGGCGCACCGTACCCTTATCGTGCGGAAGCTGAAGGGGCTGGAGGACATCATCAGTTTCTCGAGTGTGCATTGGCATATGGGTGAAGGCGGTACTTATCCCCCCCCCCCCCATCCTTTCTCTCTTCCTCCCCTGACACAACGCAGGATGGCACTTTGCCACCCCCTCCGAGTCCTCACCCGAAATGCCGACTGCGCCTGAACCAACCACGGGATCCTCCTACCTGCGCGATATCTACCACCGCGTGAACCCGGACTACAACGGGCGGTACACCGTTCCCATTCTATGGGACCGCAAGAGGGGCACCATCGTCAGCAATGAGAGCAGCGAGATTATCAGGATGTTTTACGAGGAGTTTGATGATCTTTTGCCTGAAGAGAAGCGCGGGAACTGGCTGTACCCGGAGGAGAAGAGGGGGGAGATTGATGCGATGAATGGATGGGTTTACGTATGTATTGTCCTTCCTTTGGGGAATATGGCGGAGGAGAGGTTTGGGATGAGAGCTAATGGGGGGTATATTGGGGATAGGATACGGTGAATAATGGCGTCTATAGAGCCGGATTCGCGACTACGCAGAATGCATACGAGACGGCGGTCAAGGCGCTGTTTGAGTCTCTCGGCCGGCTGGAGGAGATACTGGGAAAGAGCAGTGGCCCGTACCTGCTCGGGGAGCAGATGACGGAGGTGGATGTGAGGCTGTATACAACTATTGTGAGGTTCGACCCGGTGTATGTGCAGCATTTCAAGTGCAATATGGGCATGATCCGGCACGAGTAAGTTTAAACCCCGCTAGTGAGGTTGAAGGTTGAGGCAAGGGGATATGGGAAGAGGCTAATGAGGGGACATAGCTATCCGGCACTACATAAGTGGCTCAGGCATCTATACTGGGACTTTCCGGCGTTCAATGAGACGACGAATTTTGAGCATATCAAGAAGGTGGGCTAAATTCACCTATCCTCGCTTGACTTTTTTTGATGCTGATGAAACCAACAGCACTACACGAAATCACACACTCAGATCAACCCGCATCGTATTACGCCCGTGGGGCCGCTGCCAGACATCAAACCGAAGGACGAGTAGAGGGGCGTCATGGAGTATCACTCGGTCCTGTTTGTAGTTGCAGTTCTAGGTATGGACGCTACTAAGCATGGATCGTAAAGGATGAACTATTGAATAAATAAAATATATGATCTAGTCCGTTTGGTGTTTTGTTGTTTTAGGGCGGGGCGTTTATTATATACTGTATAGCCCCATAAATTATTGCCCAACGCAACCACGTAGAACGGAACGTTTCAATAAAGGGATAAATTTTGTGTTTGTCGACCAGGTTGGGGTCAGCCAGGTCCATATCAGGGAGCAGGCAAGTGTGTCATCTACACCCCCAAGAAATCCCAGAACCGTTTTGTGCCCCTCATGGGAGGCGACTTTCCATATAGACCAAGAAGGGTAATCCTGCTAGCCGTCTAATACTTGGTAGCATATGTGCCAGAAGGGTAGACGGGATACTGTGGAATCGGTATCACGTGTTCTGTACTGTCGTTGGGTGGGCGTGGTGTGGTGGCTGACTGGCTGGCTGGATGGGTGGATGGGTGTGGAGGAAGTGACAGCTTCAAACTCCTTGTGGTCGTCCAACTACATGTACATACAGCCGCGTTCGAAAAGGCTTGACACCCCTGGGCCAAACAAACTACGAAGGAGATTTCCCTCTTTCTGATTCCCTTGTGATGGTGACCATAAGTAGAAAGAGATATAATATCTTCATCATGGCCCATATATACCTATCAACCGTTGAGCATGTGTAGGAGCGATGGTTGTTTGCGGCCTATAATTCGTGAACGGGCTTAATATAGTAGGGCGCCAGGGCTTTTCGAACGGGGCTGTACATGTACATGTAGCTAGAGCGAGTGGGATGGGTGGTGGGTGTGCTTGGGTGCGCTTTGGGCGCGGAGTGGTTGGTGGGGGCTTATACTTACTTTGGATGGCTGTGGGGCGTTGGGTTGGGTTGGGTTGGGTTGGGTTGGGTTGGGTATATGTAGTTTGTCGTTTTCAGCAGCAAGTGACCGCTGCATGTATTATAGTATAGTAGAGAAACGAAAGTACAGCTACAGCTAGCTATTCTTTATCACACTATTACTCGTATACGCGCGCACACACGAGCCATACCTACCATACCATACCATACCGTAAGCAAGCTAATGTAAAGCCAAGTAAAGTAAATCTACTCCCCCCCCCCCACCTTAAAGCGGTAATCATACCCACAATCACAATCACACATCATCACTCGCACTACCCCCCCCCCTCAGCTATATGTACGTACCTAGAGCCGTAAAGACATACACCTGTTAGACGACGTATGCATGGTGGATGGGTGTTAAGTATGTACATGCAAGAACCATAACTATGTACCTACATGTAGTGACCCCCCAAGGTCTACCACACCACATACCAACAACCCAGCGTAAAAACACACACACACCCCTAACAAACCCCACCTACAAACACCACCCACAAGTCAAGTCACGCTCTAGTATAACGCATATAACCAAAGCTACCAACGGACGTGCATACAATTATCACTTTTCCGGCTATGTACATGTAAGTACATACATGTCGTAGTACCCCACTACTTACCCCAATTAACCCCACAAACAGAAACCCTACCATAGATACCCCTAACCCAGCCCCGTCTCTCAGCGCCCAACTACTGTACACTCCAACCCACATTCTACACCCCCCACAGCAGCAATTACTCCAACCGCCCCCACCCCATATCCAGCACTACACTACGTAACTACAAGCCAAACCCTAGGCCACCCACGCCCCAGCCTACTAGTACCACCCACTACATCACAACCCATCACTCGCCCCAACCACAAATGTAGTTTCCCTCTATATTCTAACCACCCGCCGCTGCTATTGCGCCTATACCGACTTCACAAAGCACACGTTTCTACCAACTATAAGGAAACAGTTCAAATGGGGGTAAAACATTGATTTGTACACTAAGAAAGCCCCCGACGGCAGAAAGCAGCCCGCACATTCGCGCCAGGATATATCCCACTGCAAACCAAGCACACGTTCTAGCAAGTTAAAAAAAGAAAAGAAAAAAGAGGGAAGAAACGCCACCCATGCTCCGGCCTAGATACCCATACAAAGGAGAAGAAGAAAAAGAGAGAGAGCACAAAAGAAAGAAAAGGAGAAAAAAAAGGATCCAAGAGGGGAAAGAACGAGATATCAAGAGCGGAGGAGTGAAAAGAGGCATCTACACCCCCCTCTCCCACTCCGCCACTTCCCTCTCAACCCTAACCACCTCCCCATCCAGCTCCTCCAAGCTCCCCGCCAACGCCGCAACCTCATCAAACCTCCCCGCCGCCTTTGCCTCCGCCATCATCCCCCCCACCAGAAACCTCTGCTCCTCCAGCACCATCAACCGCTCCTTCAGCTCCTTCTCCATCGCATTCGCATCACTCTCCGCGGCCGCCACCACCGTCAACGCCCTCGCCGACGACGGCCCCGCCACAACCGCCGAACCAGTAACCCTCTGCACCGCCGCCGTCGGGGACGCCCGTTTGCCCCCACCGCCCAGCACCTTTGGCAGCGCCTTCAGCGGCAGCATGTTCATCTGCAGGAACATTGCCGCACCCTGGTGCACGGCTTTCTGCAAGCGGATTTGGGTGGGGGAGTCGCTGGGTAGCGTCAGCATTCGTCTTGCGGCAGCATCGTACTGCGCGAATGTGTCGAGGAGCTTTTTCCGGGTTTTCGTGGCCTCGAGGAGCTGTGTTGAGGTGGGTGTCTTTGTGGAATCCTGAAGGGTTGTTAGGAGCTTTTGGAACCGGGGCAGCATGGTCTTGATGCCGAGTTGGAACTGCACGAGCGTTGCGTAGGTGCGTGATGAAGGGGGAAGGTGCGATATGGAGAGGGCAAAGTCGCGGGCAGAGAAGAGGGTGGTATTGCATGATGTGCAGATTCGAAGGTTGAGGGGTAGGTCGGGAGTGGGCTTTTCAGTGAGGGAGTTTGTGTTTGTGGGGTCTTTTGTTTTTGAGGTTAGTTTTCTTTTTTTCCTTTTATACTGAATATATAAATATAGGAAGGGGGACATACTGGCAGCCACATTCAGCCCAACCTCCGACGAGCACCCTGTCCTTAAATCTCCACACACCACCTTCCCACAAATCCTACAATGATGCCTCTTGAGCCCAAACTGGGAGAACGTCTGCTTGCAATACGGACACACTGGCACGCCCGCATCCTCCTCCCACGCCACGACAGACTGCTCCAGCGCCCTCCTCGGCCCCCTCAGCCCTCCAGCAACAACCTTCATAAACCCCCCCGCGCCCTCCATCTCTACTGGCGGCGCTACAAGCAGCTGCGTCAGCTTTGTCAGGCGCTTCTCCAGCCTCGTAACCTCCAGATACTTCCTATCGACCGTGCGTCGTCGCATGGCCGCAAAGTCCGCCGTATGATCCCTCACCATCCCCTGGTGGTCATTATACCCCTCGCGGCTCTTATAGCACGTCTCACAGACGCGGCACCAGAAGCCCCGTACCGGCTCATGCTGGGCTGAGCGCGAGAGCTTGATCTGGTACATTGTGTGCTCCTCGCAAAAGAGGCGACCGCACTTGCGGCAGTTGACTGAACCGTTCAGGGCGCCGAGGGGCTTCTGGCACATTGGGTCAAGGCAAAAGTCGTCGTTTGTGGCGCGCTGCCAGTGTGCTCGGCTCACGGCGATGTCGGGATCGGGGGCCTCGGGGGCGGCCAGGACCAGCCCGTTGGGAGGGGAGGGGGCATCGTTGGACTCAAAGACCTCGAGGCCCTTTAGCTTCTGGTTGAGGACGGTCACGGGCTGGAAGGTCTTTGCTTTGATGATGCGTTTGCGGAACCAGGTTGTGATGTCGTCTTTCTCGGGTTCGTCGAGCTCCTTGTGGATGTCGTCAATGTGTCTACCCGCCACTCGCTGCCATTAGCTCCATATCCCCCCCCCCCTCTCTCCCCGACAGCTAAAATACATTCAAACTGACTACACAATAGGAATACGCACCGGTTCAACTGCAATAGCGTCACCATCTCCTCCGAGCATATTGGACATATCAATGTGTCCCCACCACTCACGGATCCCGAGCCCCCACCGCCGCCGTCCCGCAGACTGCCAAAGTCAGAGTTGAGCGAGACCGAGCTGGCAGACGGCGAGATGCGACCCCCCGTGGATGCGGTTATTGCGGGAGAGAGACTTCGGCGGCCGCCGAGGATGCGGCCGCCGGGGGTGGGGCGTGGGGTCATGGTCTTTAAAAGGGGGGGGGGGGTATGCCTTGTATGGATATGTCCTAGCTATAGCTAGAGAGATAGGAGGGGTCTTGTATATCTATGTATGTAGGGAATTATTACTATGTAGTTATCGTTAATGATAGGTATTATAGGTAGCTTTGATCAGATATAGCTCTCTTGCTGTTGTTTGTGTGGTGTGGTGTGGGATGGAATGTGGGGATGTGAAGCTTCTTCCTCGGAGAAGATGCAGGCAGATGCACGGCTTTACTAGGGGAGTGCCGGAACCGGAGGTGCCGTGCTGGGAGGGAAGGCGAGATGAAAGCGCACGCCCCGCCTTGGCGGTAGCAGGGGGGGAAGGGAGGGGAGGGGGACGTGGGGAGCTTGAAAGAAAGAAAAGAAAAAGAAAAAGAAAAAAGAAAAAAATCAGATGCTTGATCATTACCCCTCCCCCACTGGTTATCAATTCACAACCCCAAAAACTTCTCCATATACAAACATCGCAATTGTTTATCCCCCAATTCATCGGCGTTAATATAAAATAATAAATTAAATCCTATCTCCTACCTACTCCACTCCCTTATTAGTACTACATACTCATCCTATAATAACTCCAATGAGCCGTCCAGCTGCCCCCACAGATCCCACCCCACCCCACCCCACCCCTCCTCCTCCTCCTCCTCCTCCTCAGGATTCCCCCCAATCCAGCCCGGAGGCTCCCTCATGCTCGCCTGGCAAGTACGCTCCCGTCGAGTCCTCGTGATTGGGGGTGGCGCCGTCGCCGCCGGCCGCATCCTCGCCCTCCTCAACGCCGACGCCCACGTCACGGTGATCAGTCCCTCCACAGGCCTCAACCCCGAAGTCCGCCACCGGATCGCCTGCAACCTCATCACGCACATTGACCGCGTCTTCCATCCCAGCGACCTCGACGACCCCAGCATCGCCATGGTCCTCACCGCCGTCGACGACCCCGTCGCATCCACAGAGATCTACACCCTCTGCAAGGCAAAGCGCATCCCCGTCAACGTCGCCGACGTGCCGCCAGAGTGCGATTTCTACTTTGGAAGCGTGCACAGGGATGGGCCGCTGCAGGTTATGGTCTCTACCAATGGCAATGGACCCAGGATCGCGCGGATCGTGAGGCAGAGGATTGGGGAGGGGTTGCCTGGGGGACTTGGGGACGCGATTGTGAAGGTGGGGGAGCTGAGGAAGAAGTTGAGGGGTGTGGCGCCGGAGGTGGAGATGGGCCCAAAGAGGATGGAGTGGATGACGGATGTGTGTGAGAGCTGGACGTTGGGGGAGTTGGCGCAAATGGAGGAGGAGGACATGGAGAAGCTGCTGGGGTTCTTTCCAGAGGGAAAGGTGGTGGGGTTCAAGGAGCTGAGGGGGATCGAGGGGGGGGTGAAGGAGGAGGAGCCAAAGGCGGCAAAGTGGTTTTAGATGGATAATTAGCTCTTTTGTTTCTTTTCTTCTTCTTCTTCTTCTTCTTTTTTTTCCTGCTTGTATATTAGTTTTACGAATTGATCTTGTAGGTAGCCTGTTGCTACCAAAGCTGGTTGCTGTACATATATCGGCATAGTATCACAATAGCAAAAAAAGTCTCAACAGTACCCCAACTCGATATTGTCCAATTGCCTCGGATTTAAAAAAAAAAAAAAAAGTGTATTACTGAAATACTGCAAAGTTATGAGTATAAATACCAAGCTAGGACTCTGTTTCGTTCCAGTTTTGGCTTAGCACGAAACCTTAAATCTACCATTCAAACTGCACCACATCCCACCCGCACCGTCACCCCCCATCACTCACCCCATCCCACCCCATCCCCACCCCATCCCAAACCATAGGGCCAGTCACATCACATCACAAACCACACACCAAGATGAAACAATGGAATATCAATCTTCATTTCCGCCCGCAAACGCAACAATAACAATCTCATAAATGTGTACAAAAAGCAATCAATCACACTAAAGAGAGCAACAAAAAACAGCACTACAAGAAAGAAGAAAAGAACGCCCCTCAATTGTCAAAGCTCAAAGTCTCCAAACAATCACCCACTAGCTAACTATCAGTCTCATCTATTAGCCTACACTCCAGTACAGACGTCACCACCACCACCGCCGCACCTAATATCTACCCGGGAACCTATCCGGTAAAATCACCGGAGCAACAAGCGTCCAGGTGTACAGCCCATAGCACACCCACGCGCTGATAATCTTGACCCAACTGGCCGCATACGTCCTCCCCACCGGCGAGAAGCTATCCTCATCACCCTTACCGGGTTCCAAGCTCATCGTCAACAACGTTGAAGTCCACATTGTAGCCAAGAAGAAGATGATGTGGAACCCAGTGTAACTGTACTGGGCCCCAAACTTTTCATCATCATTGCGCGTAGCCCTGTCCTCGTCGTCGTCGTCCTCATCATCCAATGCAGACGCCGGCAACGACCCGTCTTCGACCGCACGGCGGAGGGCGCGGGCCCTCATCTCCTGTCTACTGGGCTCGGTGCTAATGAGTCCGTGCTCCGAGTCACTGACAACCGAGTATCCGCCGTTAGCCGGGGACGTAGCGCCATTGCTGAGGGGGCCGATGTTCTGGGAGGCCGCACGGGTGGTGGTGTATGCGATTGTGAGGAATGTGACGATAGCACCAAGGACGATTGAGGCCGTACGGGTTCCGCGAGCGCGGAGAAGTGGGTTGCACTGTTTGTCATCGGGCTCCATGGACACGGCGGACATTGTCAGGTATGTGCAGTAGATGGCGACCATGGCCGACTGTGCGAGACCGGCGCTAGGGTTGTATTCCTGGACAGTGGGATGAAGCGATACCCAGGAAACGCCGAGAAAGAGGATGAGGTTTATGGTGATTGCGGCTTGGTTCATGGAGCAGCCCGAGCCTGCAAAGAAGATGTACATGACAATTGTGAGGGCGATGCTGCCAATGTACATTCCGAGGGTGCTACCGAGGAGAATGCCGCGCCAGGTCCCGGTATCAGACTCTTCGAGCTTCTCGAGACATGTTTCGGCCCATGTGTGGGCGAGATCGACGAGTAGGATGAGACCGAGGAGCAGGAACAGCATGGCACCAATGAGCGCAAAGTAGTTGCCCCAGACTAGGAAGAAGCCCTCGGGGATCAAGAACGTAACGACGATAAGAAAGAACCAAGCAATGATCTTGGGGCCCCAGTACCCATTCTGGATAGCAGCGCGCCCATCCCGGGTGCTGTTGACGCCGAGGAGGAGGATGGCGAGAAGGGCGTGGAAGAAACCAAGAGCAAACTGGATACGGTGGACTGCGACGAAGCCGTAGCACTTTTCGCCCATGCAGGAGATTGGGAAGTAGTCGAGGGCGAGGTGTTCAAGCCTCTTGATGGCCCACGGCGTGAGCATGACCCATGAGAGGATGCTGTTTACGAGGAAAATTACTATATACAGTTAGCCCCGAAAGCTCTTGGGTTTTGGGCGGCGTCTTGAACTGTGGATTGGGGTGCGTACAGGCATAGGAGATCCTCGTAGCGGTACTAAGGGGGGTACTGTTAGTCTTCAAGCCCTTAAGCCTACTCTTCGGGGGGTCGAATACCTGCTATTGCACTTGCCACAGGCACTGCACAGAGCAGAGCACGCGGCGGCACCGCAACATGATAACATAAAAGACCCGACCTAACGAGGAGTCAGTAACAGCAGGGCCCCCTGAGGACGAGTGCCTTTACGTACCGAATAGAGGCCGGGTACAGCGAGAAATGGAAGGGACAGGAGGGCGCCCATGGTTGAGTAGCCAGGCGGTTATTTTGTAAGGTGGAGATGGTGTTTGGAGGTATCCTGGATGTGCAGGTTAATGGTCGTATGCGAGTACTTACATGAGGTCTGGGGGCGGTGCATGTGGCGGTGCGAAACCACATTGTCCCTGCAGGCGCCACACAAACAACGGGAAGACGTCATAGGATGAGTTCTACAGGTTTCAAACAGAATAAAAAAATTAATAAACAGTAGGGAAACCTAATTAGAGAATCAACCTCGGTGATTTGGAATTTTCGGTGTAATAAATGCCTACAATTAATCACAAAATATCACTCGCTACACCCTATTTATAGTATTCAAAACCGTAAAACCCCGTAACTTACATAATGTACTTTAACTAATCTACGGGGCTTGACCAATCAACATAGTGCAAGACATCACATTTGTCCCTTCCATTTACCAGATCTGTATCCACTAGTAACTTCAAAGTAGCCACAAAGCACCCACCATGAAACACCATCTTGCGTCAGATCACCCGGCATCTATTCACCCACCAAATCATAGTGAAACATCGAACGAGTAACCAGAACACATGTGCTTCTCTCGAAGCGTGTTCCCTCTGTAGGTACTTGGCTTCTTCGAATATATTTATACTTTCTTGCCCAGCAGTACATATGTACATGGGAGAATAAGTTTCCCTAGCTCATGATAGCGGCCACACCCAGCAAATGTCCGAAGCACTTATTCGTTCACCGGATGGGCCTTTCCAATTACACGATGAGATGCCTTTGATCGGTTCAAGTAATGGACCGGGTCTTTTGCGGAACTCCAGAACCAACACTGGCACGGTGAATCCGGCTGATCCTCGTAGAAAGACGCCTTCTTCAACTTGTCGAGTTAGAGACATATGTATAGTGGAGACGAAAAAAATAATTAAAACAGAAATTTCAAAGATGTAAGAGAAGAAAAAGCTAGTCGTGTCCTATCTAATTGTGTGTGTAATGCAATCCACTCACTTATCAACTGTATATACGGGCTCTCTTCACACCAGAAGAAGTTGTAGTTTATGAGGGGGAGGTCGTTCTCCAGAAAGAAAGAAACGTTTACAATTTAAGAAAGAGACAAAATGAAGTTCGAAAAGGAAAAAAATAAAAAAATGGAGAAGTAGGCATTATCCATCTGCGAGTCTTCCTGGCCGAGTATGCCCAGCGGTGGATGGGCGCACATCAACTTGAGATAGTGTAGTCTAAATCGGACTCATTACACACCATTGAAACTTGAGTGTATATGGGGGTGAATGGCTTAATCCCATATATATAGTTACCGTCTCGGTCGATTATCATAACCAACCTAGCTTATTCGGTCCGTATACTATACCTGCTAGATAATATGTAGACTGACGCATATATATGCCCATTGGTATGTATGTACTCTACATATAAGCCAGACTAGATATCAGTCCCAATATGCAACACATACAGCAATTCCCCTCTAAAAAAGATACCAGCCCACTAAAATCCATCCCACGGCCCTTCCTTCAGACCACCAAAACACTGCTATGAGGGCTAGAAGTAAGGGGACCTCTGAGATAGCTTTTAGAACCCCCCTGCAAGCCCCGTCATCGCAGCTCATGATCAGTAGCAAACTGATATGGTGTACATATATGTTTCTTTAGCTCATTGATCTCTACTTACTAACTGCCAGACTAGGTCAGGTATGCTGAAAGCTTCACTCATGAGAGAAGCGCAGGTATGTTGGCAAACTCTTGAGGTACGATAATGAAGTGATACTGCAGAGTAAGCCAGTCATGCAGGCCACAAATAACATCTTATACTTCCACGATCGTAGCTGCAGCAACTAGATGTAGTAACCAAACGACGGCACCCAACAGTCTTGATGATTCTCACCTTTCAATACACTATTGGGTGTCCCCAGACACCAACCCAGCACAATGTCAGCCCAAACAATTAAAGCCCACATAAAACCGATCCTCCAGCTCCAAGCGCCAACCCCAGTGCAGCTCTATCAAAAACCCGAATTCCCATGCCCATAGAGTAGGCCCCAGGTATTGAGAGGGCTCCACAAAGCCCGCGCAGTCCGTCACATCGACGCAACACCCAATACGACCCCCCATATATCTCCTTCTTCCAGCAATATTTCTGGCCCTGTAGAAAAGAAAACAAGTGATTCGTCCACAGCCACGCACGCACGCACGCACGCTCTCGAAGGAGAGTTCGTTCTTCCTCACACAACTTGTGAGCTGTAACGGTATGGAGGTGGTGAAGATGGGCCCTGAAACACGCACGTACCGCCATACCAGTCCATTATACCGAGTATGCCAGTTACAGCCGCCGGAAGAACTTCTCGCTCGTAGATACGGTAAATAGTAGCTTGTGCGGAGGGAAGAGTATCTGGTGGGTAGATTGAACGGTACTGCCGTCAGCGACCTTCTCGTGGAGTGAATTACTGCCGTCAGCAGCCTCTTTACAAACTCCTACGGAGGGAGAGCTTCTCGCAGAGTGGACAGGACAGTACTGTTGTCACTCTGTGTCAGCAACCTCTTTACAAAAGAAACACTTTTCACGCTGTAAACAGTCATCAGCAACACGAGACTCACTGGTAATCAGCTAAGAAAAGATCTCACACACGAAATGCAGTTTTTTTTTTTTTTTTTTTTCAGAAAGTAGAGATAGAATTTTTTAATCAAGTATTTATTATTATTATATTACTAACTAAGATAAGATAATGTATGTGCTCCTGGGGGAATCTATGCAGCTCAAAGTCAATGGACCAGCTGGTAGATTTGCCTGGAGGTTTATCTATTATTGACAACAATTATCGCATACATACTCTTGTATGCGATGGATTTGTTGTCAACAAAGGAAGGGACCGCCAGAAGCCAAAAAAAACCCAAATAAACGAATTGAACAAAGGGAAAAACAAAGGAAAAGGTAGCGGGTCCCAACCAAATTTCAAATATTGGATGTCGTACCTGACCCTCCCGAGAGGTCAGCATCGACATCCAAATATTTGTGTCGTCCCTGGCCCGAAGGCGTAGAGGCATCGACACCCAAGTATTTGGTGGTACCTGCGGACAGCTCAACATCCAAATATTGGGTGCCGTGCCAGCCTGCAGGCTCAGCATCGACAAACCAACGCACAAGGCGTTTTCAGGCCGTGGCCCACTATACTGATCAATAAGTTAGCAAACTTGCACCATCAAATCAAATCAAAACAAAAAATAGGAAAGGGGAAGCACTTACCATACCACTTACTGGGGTCTACAGGGCAAGGGGGGAGGGGACTTATCCTTGGTGGTCGATTATACAGGTTGCTTGGGGAAAGAAAAAAAAAAGAAAAAGGAAGCGAAACAAAATTGGGCGGGAAACATTGTCTTTTATAGTTGGGATTTCGCCGCTCTGGGGCTTGGCACGTAAGAAACTTTTTTGTGAGGGCAAGTGTGCGTGACTGTTGTGTGCGTGACCTGATGTTTGTTAATCAATCACCTGGTGGCTAAACACGCACCACTCGAACGGCGTGACATCAAGCATTGCGGATGGGTGGAGTGTGAGACGACAACGGCTGCTGACACAACTGCGAGTGTTACAACAGAGCTGAAGGAAGGAAGGGAGAGGTGGGAGAAAAAAAAAATGAAAAAAAAAGACCGTACCAGTGTCCCCCTCGATATAGGTCAAGAAGATAGGAGGAGATGAACGCAGCACGAGAGCACCACCAAGCACCAACCACCTTCATCACCGCCATACATAAGCTCTAAGAGCCCATCGTGAAAAACGTCACGAGCTATCTTGATAGCTAACAGAAACCAAGAGGTCAAACTAAGATGGTAACTGGCCTCCTCCACAGCCGCTCACTCGGCCTTTCACCTTACTAACCCTCACGTGATCACAAGATCTTGGACCCTAGTGAGGTCCACGACCTTGTCATCCCGAGGTATGGAGTCCAAAAGGTAATGATGCTCGAGGCAGTAATCTTTGCTTGTCTCGAACTGCTTGGGCCTTGAACGGTGCGTGTAGTGAGAATACTAGAGAACTGCTATATATCGACCCGATCTAGATAATGTGCATGCCATGACAACGGCGCTGGTAAATAATGCTGTGTACATGTGTGTACCTAAATCACAAAGTTTCTCTATTATATATCCGTGATCAATCGACAATCCTACATCACCAAAGTGTTCAACCAACTAAACCAAACGTAAGAAGGTCAAAACCAAAGAGACCAGTCTCAGAACCAAACCAGTGCAACCCGCTGGTAACGAGAAGACAAGCAGACACAAAATACACACAAACACACACAGGCACATCAAAAAACAAGAAACACAGTAAAACGCCCTAGGCCTATGCCTTTAACCTTAGTTATTCAAATATAAAAAAAAAAAAAAAAAAAAAAAGAGAAAAAAAAAGAGCAAAGTGCTACAATATCCGTCATGGTTGAAAACCGTGACGTAATTGGCTCAAAAAAAGTTAAAAAAGAAGAAGAAAAAGAGAGAGAGAGAGCCCATCTAAGCCATCCCCAGCTCCACAGTCGGAGCCGACGGCGGACCGGCCTCATACTCGGCCACCCTTGCCAACATGTTCGCCTCCCATACCTTATACGAGCGGCGTTTATTCTCGCTCAGATAGTCGACGGAGCCCTGGACAAAGCTGCCAATGGTGCTCTCTGCCCTCTGGACCTTCTGTCTCTTTGCTGGGGGCAACTGTTGGGCCGTCTTCTGTCTTGCTCTAGTTTGGGCTTTCTTCTGCTGCGGGACTTTGACTTCCGCCGGTGCCAGCTCGTCCTTGTCCCGGTCCTGCTGGGGATCGTTCTCCAGTTGGGTCTCACCCTCAGCCTCGGGCTTTTCCTCCTCCTTCTTTTTCTTGGCCGGCGCCTTCCTCACCGCCGTTCTCCTCCCCTTTTTAGCCGTGCCCACAATGAGCTCAACCTCCACCTTATCCCCAGCCCTCACCTTCAATCCTGCACCATCCGGCACCTCGCTCAACCATGGCAATTCCCTAATCCCCCTCCTGCTTAGCTCCTTCACCCACCCATCCGTATCCTCCTTCGTAAAGCCCTTTCCGACACCGCCCAGCGCGCCCATCACGCCATCCCGCTTCATGATGTACCCCTCACCGCGGCGCCACTTTCCCGCGCTCCCCACAGTGACATTCTTGCCCTCTGGGAGGAGGCGCTCAATGGTGAGTAGGGTAATTGCGGTGACGAGAGGCAGGTGGTTCCGTGGTGACTCTGGGAGCAGCAGGGTGGTGCCGGCGATAACATGGCGGTGTGCGCCGGGCGCGGAGAGGGCGGTGATGAGGGTGTGGATTGTTGTGCGGAGGGCGGGGGGGAGGGGAGTGGGCTCAGGGGGGGTAGGGGTGGAGGTAGAGGGGTCGGTGGTGGTGGTGATGGTAGTGGTGGTGGCGGTTGGAGTGGGACGCGTGCGAAGGGGGAGGGCCTTCTGGAATTGCGTGTAGAGGGCACCATAGGTCTTTTTAGGGAGGGGAGGGCGGGGGGTGATTGTGGGGAGGTCGAGCTGCGTGCGGAGACTAGTAGAGGTATAAATAGTTAGCTCCAATATAAAAACCACATGTATACAGAGAGAGATAGAGAGATAAGAGGGCATAAGGGAGCTAAAAAAAAAAAAGAAAAAAAAAAAAATACCGGTCACAGGCGATATGCGCGCAGACATATTCACGACAGATCTCTTCCCCAGGCTTGAGGCTCGAGATTCGGATCTTGGACTGGGCAACCAGTGAGGTCGCCAGCTGTATCAATTCTGGCGGTAAAGGCCCCGCCAGTGTGGGGATCAGGCTGGTGAGATTATTCTCGATGTTGCTATTCATAATAGCTGCGGTATGGTTGGTATGTCTGTAGGAGTATCGATCGGGAACTAGTATTTAGAAAGCTGGGTCTTCTTTAGGGAGCACCTAGAGTTAGAGCTTGACGATTGCGCTCGAGACAGTGGAAATGTATTTCGCGTACGGTGGAGTTGAAAACGCGCTCCCCTTTCTTCTCTGGTGAACGCCCGTCGTTAAGATGTCGATTAAGTTGTAAGGTCCTGGACAATGTCTTCATGCAGCCCTGTCCTTGCGGCTCAAAGCCATCCGCACTACACTACATAATTACTCGCATATCCAACATGTATTGGCGCAACTAGCAAAACACACCAAAGGGCACAGATTTCCAAGAGTTGGACGTCCCATTTCCCCTCATATTATGTATGTTCCATCTAGATGCCAGGAGGAGGAGTCTACATTCCAACTATAGGCCTTGTTCACATGGGGGGGGGGGGGGGAGTCCTCAGCTGCAGGCAAATGGCGTTCAAAGGTGTCTTTTTTTTACTGCTTTTCTGTACAACTTTACCCCCTATTCCAATTAGGCCAGGAATTTTATATATCAATATCCTGCATTTGAACTTGTATTATACTTGATCAGTCAAGCTTTGGTATATCTGTGGAAATTTTTTATGTCCTGTTGAAAAACCTCAATTTTCCGTGTGTTTATATTGGATATGCGGGTAGTTAGCAGGGTTTCCCTTTGAGTAGTTCCTAGGGTCAATGATCCCCCGAAGAATCGAAATGAAATCTTGGCAACGCCAACCTTCAATAATTTTTTCCTCTGGTGCAACTATTGATATCTCATCCCTCTTTCCCAGCAACTCCCCAAACAGCCCAAAAATAAACCCCACAGACCACAAAATGTCTACAAAAAAGCTCATCATAGACTCGGACTCAGACTCGGACTCGGACTCGGAGCCCTCGTTTCACTCGGCGCAGGAGACCACCGATAGCAGCTTCAAGATCAACCAGGAATATGCCCGCCGCTTCGAACACAACAAGAAGCGAGAGGAGCTGCAGCGCTGTGCGTGGTCCCTTCAATTGCTTTGGTAGCTAATTGTCTATATTGCTTGTTTTATTGTCTATCCACCTATATAAATAAAATATACAGAAGAAGCATTCCTAACTAACACCCACCCACAGTAGAAGAAAAATACGGCAAAGACCCTGCGGCCGTGGACAACTCCGAAGACGACGAATCCACCGACTCTGAAGACGAGGATGACAACGCTGTTCTCGCCACACTCGAGCTCGACCGCGAAATCAATGCCACCCTCACTGCAATCCGCCAAAAGGACCCCCGTGTCTACGACGGAAAGACCACCTTCTACACGCCCATCCCCGAGGCCCCAGCCTCCGGCGAGGACTCCGACGCCCCACCGAGGCCAAAAGCAGAGAAGCCTGTAACCCTCAAAGACTATCATCTGCGCAATCTTCTCTCTGGAACCACCCCCGGCGAAGACAATGACGCCCCCAAGACCTTTGTGCAGGAGCAGGCAGACCTGAAGCGTACAGTCGTAAAGGAGATGCATGCTGCCGCAGCCGCTGACGCTGACGCTGACTCCGACGACGACGAGGAGGCCTTCCTGACGCGGAAGGCGAAACCCGAAGAGCCTGAAGACGCGCCACCACCGCTCCCAGATCTCAGTCTTGCGGAGAAAAACCCAGATGAGTTCCTCAACCAGTTCCTCAGCTCACGGGCATGGGCTGCAAGCGCCCCTACTCCTGCGTTATTGGATGATGACTCCGAGGAGGAGGAGACTGCGGAGGCATTCGAGAAGGCATACAATTTCCGCTTCGAGAACCCCGACGTCGAGTCGCGCGGCACCCTCGTCTCTTACTCCCGTGACGCCGTCAGCACCAACACCGTCCGTCGGGAAGAAAAGTCCGCACGCAAGCTCGCGCGCGAGCAGAAGCGTGAGAAGCGTGAAAAAGAAGCGGAGGAACGGGCGCGCGAAATGGGACGGCTAAGAAAGCTGAAGATGGATGAGCTCCTCGAGAAAGTGAAGCTTCTGCAGGAGGCCTCGGGCATCGAGGGTGATCCGGAGGAGCTGCTCAGTAATGAGGCGGATGCCCTGGATAAGGTGCTCGAGGGCGAGTTCACGGAGGAGAAAATCGATCAGTATCTAGGCCGCAAGTTTGGTCAGGAGTATTATGAGAACGGGAAGATGGATAAGCCTGTTTTTGATGATGATATCGATATTGATGATATTGTGCCCGGTTTTGAGAAGAACGAGGGGTTGGGTGGCCTCGATGATGACGACGGCGAGGACGCCGAAGACGGCGGTGTGCAGCTTGACGATGCTGAGGATCAGGACGCCGAAGAGGTACCCTCAAAGAAACGCAAATCCAAAAAGGATCTCAAAGCCGAAGAGCGCAAGAAGAAGCAGAAAGACAAAGAGCTCAAGCGCAAGCTCGAGAAATACGTCGATGACAACTACGACTTTGAAGCGCAGCTCCCTCCCTCGACCACCAGCAAGTCTCGCGGCTTCCGCTACCGCGAGACTACCCCCGAGACGTACGGGCTGACATCGCTCGATATCCTCACCGCTACTGATCAGGACCTGAACTCGTATGTGGGGCTCAAGAAGCTGGCGACGTTCAGGGAGCCAGAGAAGAAGAAGAAGGACAAGAAGCGGTTTGGCAAGAAGAAGCGGCTGAGGGAGTGGCGGAAGGAGGTCTTTGGTGATGAGAAGGGCATCTCGATGCCTGAGGGGTGGAAGCCGGAAGGATTGACTGCTGCCGGAGGGAAGAAGAAGAGGAAGGAAGCCGGTGAGACGGATATTGTGGAGGGGGGCAGCAGGAAGAGGAGAAGGCATAAGGCTTGACGGGGGCAATCCTCCATGTATATAAAAGCTCTTTCCTAGCTACCCGATTCCCATGGTTTTTCCAAAAGTAAATAATTCAATCTCTTTTTTCTTTTTCTTCTTGTGATAGCTGATGTGCACCTTGGTTATTGTGAGCAGTTATTTTGAACCAAGCGAGGATGAAATACATGCAGTCTTTGATGGATTTCGGGGTACTTTGCGAGAGCAAAAACCATCACGAAAAAGCTACCATCCGAGTGATACCCCATGACCACTACCCATCCTACCCTTAAGCTTAGTTCTAAATCTACATAGAATACATGATCCGGGCAGAGTGCACCACCACGCACGCCCCCACCCCCGTCTCCATAGCCACCAAGTCACAAATGAACATAATGGCCCGCTATAACCACGCGCATTAGACATGGTGCAGGACCGGAGCCGATACATGTATGCATATTGGAAGAAGGCCAACGAGTGAGTTCTCGTGGTATGTACATGTACTTACTTGTAGTTTGGAGTCAAGGTGTTTAGATATATACGATATGACATAGATGCGCTGCATTCTTTGGAATGTATGGATATGGACGGTTTACTTTTTGTATTAGTCCGTTATTGGTTCTCTAGAGTACATGACATTCGATTCTCTATATAGCTAGGTGTATGTCGACTGCCGGTTCTCTTTGTTAGTAGAGTATGATGGTTTGTTGTACATGTTGGTGATGGCTGCTGGTCTGAGTTTTAGAGATGTGTACGGCTTGGAAGTTGTGTAGGATGAAGAACTTGGGGTTGTGGATAAATACATTGATGGGTATTGGTTTAGTGGTATTTGCTTTTTCAGGTTACTGTTTGAACAGTCACTTTTGTCAAAAGGGTTTTCTTTGTATAAGGAAATCACTAAATCTACCCTCCCCGGTACTCGATAAGCATCGAATTACTCACCACATCTCACTCGCCCACTCCGAACCCCCCCCCAACCCTAACCCCCGCCAAGTCCCACCACCAAATCTCCAACCTTCCAAACCTCAAACCACGAATATCGAAATACGCCCAACCCACGTACCCCACAACCGCAATGAACACCCTCAGTGTCCTCCCGAGGGCGCTCGCCCGACCCATCACCGCCACTACCAGCACCTCCACCCCCCTCATCTTCACCCGCGGCGAAGCCACTTCCCGCCGCCTCACCAAAAAGCTCCGACTAGGGCCCCACCCCACCATGATTGTCGGCGGCCACGGCGGCGTCGCACCCACGGCCTCCCCACCCATAAACCACATCATCCACAACCCCTCCTCAGCGGCACCAAGCGTCTTCGCGACCCCAAACCTCTTCCTTCCGAAGGAGGACCCCCGCCGCGACCACTACCTCGCCATCAATAGGACCGCCGTGCGTAGGGGCAAGGTGAGGCTCCCGCCGCCAGTCTCGGAGCCATACGAGAAAAAGTACCATCTCACAGAGGCGGATTTTGAGGAGATCCGCAGGCTGAGGGCCGAGGACCCGAATAAGTGGACCCGTAGGAAGCTGGCGGAGAAGTTTGGGACCAGCAGGTTCTTTGTGGGCATGGTGGCCGAGACGACGCCGGAGAGGAAGGAGGAGATGCAGGGAAGGCTGGCGAAAATCAAGGGCAGGTGGGGGAAGATCAGGACCACTGCGAGGTTGGAGAGGGCAAAGAGGAGATCGGGTTGGGGTGGAGCGGATGGGCAGTAGTTTGCTGGGCTGCGTGCGGCGGCTTCCTGTATATATTACAGCGTGCTCGGGTGGGAATAAAAATGTACAGTATCAGGCCATTGATGGGTCACCAATTATGCTCTGGTTTTGACACTTTTTTAACATTTTAGTAAGCCAATGACGATTCCCAAATGCTGGCAGATAGATTAATCTAGATTTTATCAATTTAATATTTCCACTTTGTTTATCAATTGATCAAATCGACCTATAGCCACTTATAATAGATTATTTAAAGGCCCGAAAAGACCCCCAATAAGTTACAGTCCAAAGCCTTATTTATCAGCACCTAAGATACTAAATAAATAGGCTCTAACAAATATATTAGGCGTATCTAGTCAGACTCTGCTGCTTGCCGTAGCACTTTTGTCACGGTTCGACATCTGAGATTGTTATATGCCAACTCTTTCATGATCACCAGCCAACCACTTAATTCCCTGGATGCCCGGGGCATCACTCTCTCCATATATCAAACTGACATATCGTTTGGGGATAGGTTTGTTTACGCCATAGTTTATACTGCATGCGAACCTTCTGTACGTAGAAACAAGAATAGATATGGCTTCAAAAAAAAAAAAAAAAAACCCTCCTCCCCCTTGTGTGTAATGAAAAACCCACCAGTCCATAAATGGCTAATTCTGGATCATAACTAACCAATGAGGGATACGACGCTCGTTTCTAAATACTAGACGTCGCAGGAAGTGATATTGAAGGCCCTATCTCTATTCATGCCTTTATTAAGCCTAACTTAGGGGTATTGATAACATGCTACCTCACTTGGCCATAGGAAATCACTCGTACCAAGCCCTACGTGCCCTTATTTCCAGACACCTAACATGTATTACTATATTAGTACACGGCTCATACCAAAAAAGTATGTCGCCCTTGACATGTTTAAACCAACTTTTGATATCGAAACAAGGGAAACAGCCAGAAAAGAAATAGGAAGAACGAAAGGACTTATTTACAACCAAATCGAACCGCTCCCAGACCAGCTTAATCGATTTTCGTCATAACTGCCACGCCCTCCACATGGTATGTCTGTGGGAAGAAATCGCAGCCCCTGATACTATCAATGCGATACCCCTTGCTCCTCTCATCCGACAAGATGTATCCAATATCCCTCGCTTGTGTATGGACATTGCAACTAACATACACAATCCTCTTTGGCGCAAAGTCCAACAGCTGATCTAAGAAAGGTTTATCACATCCCTTCCTCGGGGGGTCAATGATCAAACTTGTCTCCGATCCCGGGAATGTCAGCTTGCCAAAGATGTTTTCTGCGGGGCTGTCAATGAAGGCGGCGTTCTTTATGTTGTTTGCCTTGGCGTTTTCGCGCGCAGATACGATGGAGGACTTGTCAACGTCAATACCCCATACTTTTTCGAGGCCCTCGCCGCAGGTAATGCTGAAGAGACCGGAACCGCAGTAGGCGTCTACAAGGTATTTGGGCCGCTCGGTAGTCTCGGTAACTTCACTGGCGCCCTCGGCCTTCTTAACGACCGGGAGGTTGAGGTTCTCGCGGATATAGGCAGTAAACTTTGATAAAGTTAGTAACATAAATTACCCCCTTCCCCCCACTAACTGGGGATCAACATACACTTTCAAGGATAGAGTTGTTATTCTGAAAGAATGATCCGGCAGAGTTATCAAACTTCAAATCACCAATGTATTCGATGCTCCTTGCATTATGATCGGTGATACACAACTTTTTGTCAACCCATTTTTTACCATCTTCCGCGGGCTTGTCAAGGTATGTCCTGACAGTTGACTCCCTTAACAAAAGTGTTGCTCCACGTTTAAATGCCGTCAAAAGGTTCTCTTTGACGAAATTTCTCCGCTCCGTAATACCTTCCCTGACCGTATCTGTACCAATTGGACAATCCTCTATATCCATGACATAGGCAGGGTCTTTTGCAAAGAATCCTATGTTTGGTACCGGCATATGCGCTTTGAACCCGCCCTTTCGTGGTCCATTAAAATGCGGGGTGAGCTTTGTTCGATACCCATACTGCAAAGGACTCGGCATAGTCGCCCCAATCTCCGGAAGTAAATCTGGGGAGAGGTTCGAAAAGTTTTTGAAGGCTCTTTGGACAACTGTTCGTTTATGTTCGAGCTGGACAGCGTATGGAAGCATCTGGAACTGACACCCATTGCAAGTAGTAAAATACTTACAACCCACTATAGAATCGTCGCGGTCCGGTGATGGCTTATCGATGCTAAGTATCTTTGAGACTGAGTGATCATCATTGTGTTTGCGAACGGTAGCTGTGACTTGATCACCAGGTACGCCAAAGGGAACTGTGTATACACGGTTGTTGTAAACTGCGAGGCCTTCACCCGTGGACGAGAGTTTAGAAACCGTAAGTTTGATTCCCGCGTCTCTTTCTGGCAGCTCAGCATCCCCCAAACTCTCAATGTTGAGGCTAGACAAGAGATCCTTAATCTCGTAGCCAAGGACCACTTCATTGGAACCCTCCTTAACTTCCTTGACCTGCACTTTGCGCTTTTTCGACTTTTTATTGTCATTCAAAGGAGCTTTCTGGTAAGATCCTAGATTTGCGCGTTTCAGATCGTGCGGCTTCTGCGCGGCTTCTGTAGTGCTACCCTCGGCTTCTGATGCCTTTCCTTCTTGAGACGCCTGTCCACTAACTTCACCGATCAAGTTTGTATCATTGGGAATCGTTTCATTGACGATCCCCTCCTTTTCACTCTCTTCGATGCTATTAACACCAACGTCTCCGCTATTTTGACCTTCCATATTCTCTGCTAGCGCTGCTGCAGACATATGTCCCTTTTGACGTATAAAGCTCACCCGCGGAGCCCTCGAAATAGTAGGGCTTTGGACCAATGTCTTCCTGATCACTGGTATCCCCTGTGATGGAGCTGCAAACGTTTGTTGAGGGTTTTCTGAGGCTCCCTTCCGTCTAATTAATGAGCCTTCCTGTTCCCTCGGCTCTGTGTCTAATCTCTCAATATTGTCCTGACGAACCCTAGTTTGTTGCGCTTCCAAGATCTCAATTTTATTTTCTTGCATTTGCTTCTCCTCTTTATTCCCTTCCTTCTCCTCTTCTTCTAATCCCTGGGGGAGCTTCAATGGGGTTGCTTACATGTACTTAAGTCATCCAAAGGCTCCTGCGCAATCTTGGGTTCTGCCTTCTCCCCCTTCCTCTTCCTAGATAATTCGCGCTCTTTTATTTCCCAATTGACCGCTCCAACCCTTCTTACAAGTGGCCGTCCCTCGGGTTCGTAATCCGGATCGATATCGAGCACGACTCTCGTAATCAAGGAACCCTTAGAGCGCTTTGAACTACCTGGACGGCTTTCTAGTTTTCTGATCACTGGCGGCTCTTTTTCCGGTGCCTTTTCTCTCTTCGGCGCCAACCAATTGGGAAGTCTCGGTTGTTGAAAGTCAAAGTCGTGCAAACTCTGGCGGCTGGTCGAAAAATCTACGTTGCGTTCGCCCGGATACCAATCGAGTGAAGGGCCTAGATCAACCTCGTCGTGGGCCTCTGACCTCACCTCTGCTTCCGGCTGAGCAGCGGACTTATCCCTAGGTTTATGTCTACGGCCTCGTCGAGATGGGATGTTTTCCGGAGATTCGGGCTCTTCGAGGCTGGATCTTGCGGATTCTCCGGGCGTCCAGTCAAGGATCGGTAATAATGGTGGGGTTTGCGAGTCGCGGAATCCGCGCAGGCAGAGAAGAGCCAGGCGATTGGTCCGGAATGTATGGTGACGGAATTTATAGCAGGTAAGCATACAAGCAGAATTGGGATTGTCTCTGCTAGTACGGCAGATGTAGTGGGGAGTGGCGGGGTCACCGACAGCGAAATAGAGGGCGACGATAACCCCAGCCCTGAACCCTGGAACTTTGGTGGTGGTACAAATATCTACTAGAGTACCTACTCTAGCATCGGCATGCAGTAAAGTAATGACAGGGATAGAAATTTTGAGGAGTAGAAGGTTTAACTAACGGATTATATTTCGAAACTAGCGTGTGGAGAATAGTAGACTCCCTCATATAGAACATTGTACTTATTCTTCCTATCAATGTCAAAGTGCCTACGGGTATATATCTGTTGAATAAAAAAGATCTGAACCCTCTTTCTAGAATTACCAACTTGAAACCATCCCTTCCTATGGCATAAGTCATTTGGTGAGTGAAAAAAAAAAAAAAAAAAAAAAAAAGCCAACTCATTGTCCTGCATCCGTTCTCCTGCTTCATCCTCTCTTTAATTTTCCCTGCCATGAGAAACTGTTTTCTTCCAATAGACTACGAACAGTACCAGAAGATTGGCATTGAAAGGCGTTCAACAAAGTCCTGAGTTGCAATAGGCTATTGGACTTGTTATGCCCTTTCACGACTAAGTATCAGCAAATCCTAGACCCGCCTCATTTGTGAGCCGATCGAAACTTACTATTTACGAAACTTCCGACTTTTATAGTAAGGAGATTAAATACTTAGGGAGGCTACATGTATGTATGTATGTTACTACCAGATATATATACATGAAGTACATTATACCATAAAAACGGTGAATGAAGCACCACACATACTAAATTCGAAGAAAGGAGTAAACTACTAAAGCTGCTGGTTCATGAGATACATATTATTTATATAACTACATGCCCTTGGCGCTATTGCTTAGCCCAAGCTGCGTAGAGAACACATCTCACCGATTATTTGCGGAACCCATGGCCTTTATGTTAGATAAAGGGGATGCAGAAATCTTCATGGAATCTAGGCTCTGCCAAAACGTTCTACACCGAGTTGGGTAAATGACAAAGAGCCATTCCCAACGTCATCTGTATACGGATGTGCTTAATGTATTTACAAACCACCAGGCTTTGAATTTCCTTCCCTTCCGCAAGTTAACCCCCCCCCCCCCCCCAAGAAAAACTTCTTACATAACGCGCAACCAAGTGATACAGTAAATTACTTACAGTCAGAGACGGAACATAAAGAAAAGGGACCCATTTTTGTCTCACAATCTAACATGACAAAAGAACCTGATCATTTCACGTGCTGGCACAGCAAATGAGAAAAAACATCATTACATTCCTACTATTTTAAAAAGCAAACACATCCACCCTCATTGTCCACTATTTCTGCAGCCCCTTCAAAGAACCCAAAGAAAGCGCTAATCCCTGAGACCTACTTCGAATGCGTACGAAACCGGTAACTGGACCGTCCTCGCCGTCCTTTTCAATGCTAAGATTTGCAAGTGCATCCTCCCCTAGAAGATATTAGCTCTGAAAATGAATTAAATCGAAAAGATAACTTACCGAAAACACTCCTAGCATAGAGGTTTGCACTCAAAAACTGGCAATCCCCCTTCAAACTAGCCTCGGGAGTCAAGCATGCCATATTTGTACTCTTCATCAATTGATCTAAGAACTCCCTCAAACTCTTTGCCTTCGAATTGATATTGACCTTATTCTCCCACTCGAATTCGGTCCACATAGTCCTAAACTGCGTCTCGCTACAGTAGGCCGGCTGAATATAATCCATAATATCAACGTGAACATCGTTGAGAATAACAACATTTGTCTCCGTCGATGCTGGGCCGTCATATACCACATTACCGAAAATCACGGCAGTATCAGTAGATGAGACTTTGATTGTTGCTTGTACAGAATGGAATGCATGAGGGCCTAGGTTTTGGGTGGTAGGACGCTCGACAACCTTAAGATCACCGAGAGTTGCAAATTCGACGGACAGGTTCTGAAGGGTTTCTGTGGTTTGGTTGACAAGCAGGACATCTAGAATGATGTCAAACTGGTGAACTTTAACGTATGCCTCAGCATAAACAGAATCTGAGAACCCGGTGAGTTGGACAACACGGCTAAGTTTTGAAGTTAGGTCCTCAACGTTAGCATCGCCGCCAGTGGCCTTCTCCATATCCACTTCTACGATATCGGCGCTGTCGGCAGCAGACTTCTTGCTCAATTGCCTGATTCCTAGTACATCGTCGACCTGGATCATGTTCTTTCCTTTTTCTAGCTCCTCCTTAGCTATTCTCTTCTTTTCCTCGGCGACAACCATGGCTCTGAATGCCTTTCTGGTATCTTCTAGGAAGACTGTCTCAATCTCTTTCTTCTGCTCGAACTCGGCCAAAGACTTCACACAGGACATGATTCTATCCATGCTGTCTTCGTCAATTTTAGCCTTCACGAATTGGCTCTGACCGACACGAATAACACTGATCATGATAAGCATCGCCTCGGCCTTAAGAGCATTTGTTCGAGAAACGTCTGCACCGATCTCGGCATGGCGCATGACAAGCTTGGTAAGTGTACCAGCAAGGACAGATGCCAAGTAATAATCGCCGTCGAGAATAAGTGTACGAAGTGGTGGCTTTTGCGAAGCCCTAACAGCCTCAAGTTTTGCGAGGCTAGCAGACTCGCTTGTCAGCGCGCTTTCAGTGGCATAAGTGCCGTCAGCAAGCACCTTCCGAGAACCAGTAGCGGGCCCAGCAGGCTTTGAGCTTCCATTTGCTTGATCATCATCCTCTCCCGGTTGCTCGTCAAGAAGCCGCTGTTCTGAGGCAAGGATAGGAATTTCCCCCAGGCTCTGGCGTATCCGCTTCCAAGCCTCTCTAATATCCTTTTCCTCAACACAGTACTCACCAACAATCCAAAGAGCTCCCCTATACACCTTTCCGGTTCGGACTTCGCTGAGAGTCGTCATAAGGCGCTCAACGATGGATGAGCGCAAAGCTGGAAACTTCTCAACGACCTCTTTTACAAATGCTATGACGTCAACTGCAGATGAGTTGTTAAAATCACTGATAAAGTCCATAAGTAATCCAACAACACTTGCAGCAACCTCGGAAAACCTGATTGCGCAGTTGTGAATCGAGTGGATCAATAGCTGTCGGTATTCGTTGTTCTATGCGAGAATTAGAAGATCTTGCAGCCAAAATCGCAAATGCAACTTTAAATACCTTCTCATAATCTTGATCCACAGTCTTTGAGAGCTCCTTTTTAAGAAGCATAACAACCTCTTCCACATTCTTGCTCGAAATCATATCCATCGCAATATCCAAGACTTTTCTTCGTACATCGATATCGGGACTAAGCAGGTATGCGTGTTAAAAACATCCATCTTGCCCATATCGCGATTAGTAAGCTCAAAATACCTCGAGAGAACACGCAGAACCTCCATAACCAAGTCGTCCAGTACACCCTGGTTCTTTTTTCGCAATTGATCGACTTTATCGAGCACAATGAGCTTTACATTGTTATCCGATACCTTAATGCACAGCTCGATAAACTTCCCAGCGGCAGCTTTGATAGCTACTGGGTTACTAGTCAGTGTAGTCAATGAGGTAGCAGCTTCGTAAACGACAGTATTTGAAGTTGCCTCCAAAAGATCGAAGATTAATCGGAGATATCTAGCCTATAACCCGTATAAATGAGAAAATCAAACTCTTTGTTGAGATTTCTAAGCCAAAAACATACCTTGTTGCCAGAATTAAGCACAGCATCTTTTCTAATGAATTCTATGAGAACAAGCTGTGTAAGCTCATCCGAGTTGGCAATTTGATCAAACACCGTGTTCAGGTACTCCAAGGCCTTTGCATGAGAGATGGCACTCAGCGCCGCGAATGCATTCCTTTTACAAGTATTGTCGCTCTCCGCCTGGAGGAACGCTAGGATAAGGTCCGGTGCATCGGGGATCAAGTGCTCTGAGTGAGAATAGATAGACTGGATAGCAAGCACCGAATTCTTGCGAACATAGGCATGACGATGTTCGAGACATTGGCGAGCTGATGATAGTAAAGGCTCGAGAAGCTCGGGTTCCCGGATTTTGCAAAGAAAGCGTAATGTTGCTCCACGGATGTACTCGTTAGCATGAAGGAGATCGTTCCGGATGCCATTGCTACATGAGCACGATATGTTAGTCCATTCCATTAAAAGATTGAAACCTCGAGCTCAACAAGTGTCCCCGAAAGCATCTAGGAAGAAAATATCACTGACCAAACCAAAATCATCTCTTGTTTCAGCTTCCCACTCGCATCATGTTTCGGACAGATCTCATAATAAAAGTACAGCAGCTTCTTAAGTGGCTTGCTCTTACTGGGCATAACAAAACGAATGATGTGCATCAGGAGCTGTGGCATCGGATCTCCGTTCAACATGATGATTAAGATTCGACGCATGGTGTCCAGCTTGGATTCATCGGTACCTTTCTCCAGCTGTTGTTGGAGCTGCTGGATTGATGGCTGGTCTGCAGCATTGTCAAGGTGTACGATAGAGTACGAGTGCTCAAGAAAAGAGGACATGTCGGGGGGTGTCACTGGATTGTCAGGGCGTGAGTGTTTTCGTTTATAGTTGATAGGTGAGAGGAGGGGAGGTGGGTTGAGGCTCGTGGAAATGTCGCAGCCGCAGGTAATTGAGGGGTCCGAACTCAAATTAGCGGGGGAGAAGATAACGGAGCCGGTGGGGACGTCTGGTACAACGGCGGTGATGTGCTCCCCTAAAGCTTTACTGGGTGAGCAGGCGTAGAGGGGAAGAAGCGGGAGGATAGGTAATTGACACTTTTAGTTCGAGAAGCGAACACTGTGGTATATTTGACGTTCTTAGAACTATCCCAGGGTCTACGTGTCTTGGCGCATTCTCCACCGTACGCCGAGGTGAGTGTTCACCATCACCAATAAATAGACAGCAATACTCTAATTGTGTTTAGAATCCCATAATATTGTAGATGTCAAAGGATCAAAACTACATAATGTTACAATCGCAGGATCTGTAAAATACAGAATGCCCTGGTTTCAAAGTACTCTGAACAATTCGCCATCTTATGCCCAACCTTTTTGAATAATCCCACCAAGAAACCGAGAAGACACCGATACCATAATCATCATAATCTTACCATGCAGACTACATTCAAACCAAGGAAATTTACCTCCTCAAGATCGACTCCCAGATCGCTGCTAGCCCAGCAATACCAGACCCGATAAGTTGAGTTTCCTTCCCAACCCCAGCGCCCACAATCTTCAAACTTTCATCTCCCAATAACCCCATAAAATTAAACCCCTTGTAATGAACCAAATATGCTATCAGTGCTTTCGTCACAGCAAATGTGAGAGGATCGGTCTTATATTCTTCGGGTGTTGTGGATGCAGTAGGATCATATGGTTTAGTAGACCTTGCAACATTGGCAGCAGTTGCAGTCAAATTAAAGAAGTATGCATTACCAAGAGGCATCAAGACTGAAGTCGTAAACCATGTAAGGAAAGGCCCCCAGAATTCAGCGGTAAGGAGGACAAATAAGTCCGGTAGGTGGAAGCTGTGAGTGCTCGTTCCTAATGAAGGAACAGCAGGAATTGTGATAGGATAGACCAGCGGGATTAATTGATAGAGCAGGAACACTGCTTCGTAGGTCAATGTTACCGCGTTTACAGACACGACATTCGATAGCTTGTCGCGCAATTCTGTTGCCTTTTCTTGAACGTCAACCTTTTCAATCGTCTTCTTCGCACTATCCATCATAGCATTTACACGGCTCTCAATGACATCCGCAAGGACTGCCGGAGTAGGAGTAAGAGGTGCTTCAATGACCTCTTGAATAACTCTCACGGCTCTTGGTGTACGACTCAAGAGCTGACGGGAGGAAGACCTAAGAGTCCGATCATGCATGGAAGGTGAAGGGGCAGGGCTCATCCCGGATTCCTCGCTGCTAGTTATAATATCTAGTTAGACTACATGCACTAGAAATATCCTTGGGGGCCTGGGAGACAATACGTAGAATCAGCAGTTGAGCCCTCTCGAGCAAAGCGCTCTTTACTTGCCCTCAGTCTCGACCGTGTTGTAGGCACATCATTTGAAGAAGCCTGCAAAGCTGCTTTTATCGGTGAACGTCTACTAGTAGAATAGAGGGTGTCGTAATATGCTTCGAATGTAGGATCGCTTTCTAATTCGGCCCGGTGGGAGTTCAGGTGCTCGGTGAGTATGTTCTCGTAATCGTTCTTCAGCTGGCCTTCGGCTCTGTTACGTCGCTTCATCAACCACAACTGCACAGCTATTCGCGACGCGTATCAAGCGCGACAAACGGGAAGTAAACAAATACGCACTGTAACCCAAGCTGTTCACATAGCTCTTTGAGCTCTGCCTTCTTTTTCTTGCTAACCCAAAGTGAAGTCATTGTATATTTTGCTGTTATAGACAGACAATCTAATGAGTTCCCTAAAAAAAAAAAAGTTATGAAGGCTCCTTCTGATTTGCCAAAGAGAAAAATTCCGGGATGAAGGGTATGTTATGTACGATGTGAGGAGAGATATGATTACGGCGATGTCTGTTGTTGACAGCAAGGCCAAACTGCGGGGAATGCTTGCCCTTAGCGCGCTCACATCATCCTACTGCACTCCACGTACCGGAAGAGTCTTCCAGACTAGATAAACCGAGAAACCACATGCGTGTGTTCACATTGAATGTTGACAGGGCGAGCCGCGATGAGGAAAATGCGTGTTAGACAAATAGAACTCTAGCTCCGCTCATAAAGTCTCTTAGTCCTACGTCATGGCCTATCACTCGCAAGGCATAATAGTTACTCCCCTAAATAATATGCACCTTGCGCTGCGCATTAAAGTTCGGGGTGGCCTTTTCTTTATTGAATGACAATGGACCATGTTATTTTTTTTGTGGCATCTCATGTTTTAGATTAGACTAGGAAAAGCACATCTTGGCTTCTTTGCCATAGGCCAGTCAGTATTCACAGCTCTTATACGGCGCCGCAATGCATAAGCAAACGAGTCCGGTTGGATACTAAAACCTCGGTGATAAGCCCCCATAGAAGGCAACATGGGCGACAAAGGGTTATATTCCCGGGAGAAAAATCAAAGGAGCGACCTCATATTCGCCATTCCTCCCTTCTCTTTATTTTCGGCCTCTTTCCATGACTAACCCTTCAAAGTCTTCCAATTTCCCGACGGTTACTCTTGGTTTTTCAGTTAACGGGGAATATTTAACAGTCCACCTATTCTTCTCGCCATCCAGGTTTAATGTCGAAACTTGCGCGAGTACCTTCTCCCATGCCCTTCTCTTGAACCTGGACGTCAAGCTATGCACTTTCGTACCCTTTGGCAATGGCAGTGCTGTCATGACCTTTCTTTTTGGTGGGGTTGGACTCTCCAGACCAATCACGAGACGTTCGAGACGTTCCATTTGGGACGAACTGAGAGGGGGAAGAACTTTTGTAAGGAGGTCCGAGTGGTGCCTATGAAGCATATTGACCTTTCGACGTATCGGTAATGGGCGACCCCAAATATTCGTTTCGGGAATTTGAGGGGTGATTTTGGTGGTAATGTTTCTGCCATGTTGAGAGGATAGCAACACTTTTAACGCAGCTGAAATAGCCGGCGGTTTGCTGCGGGGTTCGCCCGGTATGAGAGGTTCTGGCTCAACTTCCGGATTTTGCTTTAAAACAGTCTTTTTGATGTATTATAAGTAAGATGTTAGCGTTTTAGAGTCAACCACAATCATCTTTGATATAATTACGAGTAAATCTGGGAGGTACGGACCTTGAGAAGCTCATGTTTTCTCCTTCCAGTTCGTCCATAGCTCATCTCCAAGATTTTCGTCAGTGGCTTGGGATCACCAGCATTTGCCCGGATGAGCACTGAGAGTCCGCGTCGTCCCTCCTTGAACAGCTTCGTCCGACGCCATGAATCCGCTGTAAGATTGACTCTGAACCGTTGCAAGATATAACGAGAAATATATATCCTTGCTACATCATCGTAAAGAACACTTGCCTGGCGAAGTAGATGTCGAAGGAGCTGTTTAGCCTCCATTGGTTGGTGTATTCGGTAATTTGTACCTTTTTTTTTTTTTTTTTTCCCTCTCTCTCTCTCTCCGCGTTTGGCTGAGGTCCATTAAAATACGCGGTCAGCTGATCACTTGGCACCTTTATCGATACTGAGCTTCGGACTGGTGGCGCGGCTGATCGAGCTTCCTCTCTTGAGTGGTAAAGGACCGTAAAAGTGAGCAAGACTTACCCAAACTGGTAAAGAGGCTGGGGGTGAGCCACGCGCATGTCTCGGAACGCCAGCAAGACGCGCGCTCTTCTCCCAGCAGCAGATCGCGACTTCCCTCAGATCTTTTTCCACGACTCAGATCTTGCTGTCAGCAAGTCATTCAAGTCTGCTCTACCCCCTGCAGGCTCAATCCCCTTAACGACCATCAACAATAGCAACTGGTAGCCATAAACAACAACGCGGATTCCCTTATCATTATTACCCAGCGCAGTTGTTGCTTTCCGCCGTTGCAATCTCCGCACACCGGAGGGTCTGGGGCATCACCCTTCTGTAAACGTACATACCTCGTTTCTCACCCTCCCCGCTCTTTAAGTTTTTATTATCACTTTATACGCTTCGCTTCCGCTCCCTTGGCCCTTAGCCCCCTTTAGCGCTAGTAGATTTGTCTACCAAATTTACCTTCCCCAGACCTCTTTGTACGCTGCTTGAGTCTCATCCCTTTCCGAGTGATGGCCTCTTCTTCCAGACCTCCAACCTTTGCTCGAAGCGGTTCATCATCTCTAACCGCTACTACCTCTATGTATCAGCCGTCCGCTGTCGGTTCCTTCCCTACAAACGGTTCCACCTCTGTAGCTTCAACACCCCAAGGAACCCCTCCTCCGCCCCCGCTTTCTGCCCTTATGGATGACTCGAAACCTACAATTTTTACTGTGAGTTTTTTTTTTTTTTTTCTTTTCCTTTTTTTCATTCTTATGGCATAATTTTAAAGAATGCATAGTTAACAGTGTCGTTAAACGATAGGCCACCTATTCGGGCGTTGCAGTTTTCGAAATGCCAGTAAATAACGTTGCTGTTATGCGCCGCCGTCATGATTCGTGGCTGAATGCAACCCAAATTCTTAAGGTGGCCGGTGTAGAAAAAGGGAAACGAACAAAAGTTCTGGAAAAAGAAATCCTCAATGGCCAACATGAGAAGGTTCAGGGCGGGTACGGGAAATACCAAGGGACATGGTATTGGAATAATTTATTTTATAGTCATACAATAGCACTCGCTGACTAATTTCATAGGGTGGACTTTGAACGGGGTCGAGAATTTTGCCGTTCTTATGGGGTAGAAGAGTTACTTGCCCCACTACTTGACCTTGATGTTCTAGCTGCTAGTGGTGCCGATTCGACTCCTACAAAAGAACAAGCCATGGCTGCAAAACGAAAACGAATGTATAATACCAGCCTGAGCCAGACAAACGGACATACAGGCCCTATATTATCTTCCGCGGTTTCCAGTGTCCTCGGTGCTCTCGGTAGATCGACCTCGCGAATGGACTCGCAAGAGAGCCGAGCAGCAAACTCCCAGAATTCCGTTATACCTTCTCAGGCATCTCAGGGCACTGCCCGCCAAAACGAACCGCAGGGCCAAGAGTCTTCTTGGCCACCAAACTTGCCGACAGAGACAAGTTTTGTATCGCAGGTTCAGCCTGATTCTACGTATTGTTCTCAAATACTGCCTATTCCTGAACGAGATTCACAAGAGCCCCCACGTAAACGAGCACGGCCTTCTACCCCAACCAATGAAGTGTCATCCCATTTTTTTCAGCCACAAGTTGATACTCCACAAAGACCTGTACAGCCTGTAATAGCAGATCATGTGCCAGATGCCGAACATGCCCGGCAAACACTAATGAATCTTTTCATTAACCCTGAGACTGATTCATCCGTGCTTGCTCAATTGGATACACTCACTCCTGAACAAATCGACATTCCCCTTGATTCCACAGGAGGTGCTGCTATTCACTGGGCGGCGTCTTTGGCACGTGTTCCTCTTATTCGGGCCTTAATAGCAAAAGGTGCTTCGATATATAGGGTTAATCATAGTGGCGAATCAGCGCTAGTTCGAGGGTGTTTTGTGACCAACAATTTCGATCAGTTTTCTTTCCCACAGCTTCTCAACCTCTTGTATCCCACCATTCCTATTGTCGATAACAATGGTCGGACCATCTTACACCATATTGCTGTAAAGTCTGGGATGAAGGGGAGGAGCGCCGATAGCAGATACTACCTTCATTGTTTGCTAGAGTTTGTGGCCAAGCATGGTGCCTCACCAACCAGCCGTACAGGCGGACCAAAGGTAATGAGTCTTACAAGGTTTATCGGAGAAATTGTGAATGCACAGGACAAAAGTGGAGATACAGCATTAAATATTGCTGCCCGAATAGGGAACAAGAGCATCATCCAGCAACTTTTAGAGATTGGTGCAGACTCCAGTATACCCAATAGGGCAGGGCTCAGACCTATCGATTTTGGTGTTGGTGGAGAACCTGCTCCTGTGCCAAGTAGGAGAGAACAAACTTGGATTGCACCACCTGTTGTTGTGCAAAAACGACAAGACATCGTTAATCGTGAGTTCAAATCCCACAAATTTTCTCTGTAGTTGATCTAATGAGTTCCCTATAGTGATAAAAGATGCCATTGCTGGCCTTGAAAAGGATTTTCAAGGCGAAATTGAGGCAAAGCAAGAGCAAGTCACGGCAACCCTAAATCAACTGAGAGAAGTCACCTTAAAATTGGGTAAAGAACGTGAAAACATGAACCAACTCCGCCAAAGAAGTCGGCAGCATGCTGAACTTCGGCAACACTGTCAGAATCTACGGCGCGCAATTGACGAACAAAATTTGCGGTTCAAGGAGAAGCTTGGAGTCGCCAATGGCACTCCCCGAAATATAAATGGAGAGTCGACGGATCCTGATGCTGCATTCAAAATATTACCCGAATTTTTGGCGCCTGTCACGGATATCAGGAATATGAGCCAGCAACAAAAAGAATATTTGCAGTCGTTGCCGTCGGCACCAGTTCTCCACGCTCGGGTTCGAGCTTATAGGACAAACGAAGATATGCTTAGAGATGTTGCTAGCAAACTTCATGATCGAAGTACTGAACTTGAGGAGAAATTCCGAAGGGTTGTCTCTCTATGCACCGGGGTTGATGAGGAGAGGGTTGATTCGCTACTTGAAGGCCTAGTTCAAGCAGTCGAAAGTGATCCGGGAGAAGTTGATACAGCTAGAGTCAGTAGCTTTCTAAGGAAAGTTGATGAAAGCTTGTCAAGAGATTGATCCCATTGTGAGTTATGGGTAATACTGGATGTCTATTCAACCAGTTGATTTTTGAGGACTACTACAGGCGTCATTGATTATTATTATATACTTATTACGATTTATCTTCTATTCGTTCGGCATTTTTTTCCATTTCTTCCTTTTTTGCTTTTGGGGGGTTACTTACTATACTTTCTCTTCACGGAAACAGGCCAGGCGGGCAAATGTCATTTCTTTTTTTCCTTTTGGAGGAGTGCGGTGCATCAGGCGTCTAATATCGTTGTTTCGGATTATCTTCGTTTTGCATCTTTGCACCTTTCTACCGAATAGCTTTGACCAGGATTCTCTTTTTATTTTCATCATGGGAGCCTTAAAATAAGTTACTAATGTCCCTATTCTCTTTTTTTCTTGAATGCATCCCCCAAGCCGTACCATCTGTTTTATGTGGAGTGGGGAAAGGGGTCGGCGGAGTATTAAGAGCGGAGGACATTATTGCCAAATTTCCCACTGTATATACTACAATATCTTTCGAAGCGGAGTGGTGATAGGATGAATCAATGATGAGTGTTTATAACTAAGATACATGAAATATTTAACTGTGGCTGTAGATACGGTCCAATTCTCAATACTTCGGTCAATTATTGGGGAACAATTCTAATTATCTAAATATCTAAATAGTCTAAATAGAATAGTCAGGTATAACTATACTCTTCTTCCCGCTTAAATGCAACGTCAGTAACAAAGAGGTACTCCCGAGACTAGAATTAAAGGAAAGGGACATGTAACATAAACACCGAGAACAAAACAAGGACCATGATCACAGTAGTCTGTCGACTCTAAATCTCCCCTAGAAAGACTTCTAAGATCTTTAATGATTGGTGCTCCGCGCAGCGGCCCTGAGTACTCCGTACTAACAATATCCTGTACGGACAGCACCCCTGCCAGCATTGACAAGTTTTCCACGCTGGCCTAGCATGGGATAGATATTTGAGTCAACAGGCACCACAGAATTGTATGATGTTATTGATACTAGCCATTTAGCGATAGTACATTTTTTTATATTATGAACGATATACGTCCTCGGGTTCATATTTCAAAAGCACTATTTCTATATAATCTAACGCTGTTTATATGAGGCCGTAGGCCGTTACTAGTAAAGTTATAATATGACAGGGCCGCTTTACTCGCCTTAAGAGAAGAAGGCGTCGGACTTTTTTTTTTTTTTACAAATCCGAGTGAGATCTGGTGAATGTAACCTCGATATCTAACGTCTCTCAATCTCGGGGCCTCTCTTGGCCATAGCTGAGAGGGTATCATCAGTCAGTCTCATGACCTGCCACTCTTTACCCAAATTTTCGGCACCGATGCTCTCATAGAACTTGATTGATGGGGTGTTCCCTATCATCCTTTGTTATTAATTGTTAAGCGTAAAGGGTAGACTGTACTGACATTTCAAAACACTCCATTCTAACCTTCCTCCATTGATATCTAGTACCTCCTGTGCAAGGGCTGCAAGAAGCGCAGTGCCGTATCCGCGGCCACGGAACTCGGGGCGGACAAATAGGTCCTCGAGGTAGATACCGGGCTTGGCACGCCATGTGCTGTAATTGTTGAAATAGCTAATATCTCATTAAAGTCGCTGAAACCAATTCACAACCTAAACCGAAAACTTACAGAGCCATTCCAGCCGGTTTGTCTCCTTCAAAAATTAGAAACGTCTTTGCATAGGCTTTAGAGCCCTCCTGGAACCCTAAGGTGTTGGCGAGTGTTTCAACAGTAGCTAGTACTGCATCAGGCTCTTTCTCGTAGATGGCAAGTTCATTGATAAACTCAAGAATGAGAGGGACATCTGCAATTTGTTGTGTGAATATATGTACTCTTTGTACCTGTGCGGCTTGGAGTGACTTACCTGCCGCGACAGCATGTCTGATGACCGGTTTGGCCATTTTTTGTGGACGGAGGTAATTGTGGGGTTCACGTCTTGTGGTGGGGTTGACCTGAACACCTTGGTCAATACTGGTGGTCTAATATACCGGTACTGTAGGTGCTAGTAATTACGACCTAACTGCAATTTAAACCACGGTAGCTATAGAATTAGTTTCGTTTGTCTGAAAGTTTTAGGGATTGAATTGCATGAATGATTTCAGAGGGTGTGTAGATAGATGTCCATAAATAACAATCTAATTGGTGAAATGGAAGCTGACTGTTGACGGCGGTCCAAGACCCTGGCCATTTCCGGTTCCAAGACCACTGCTTACTGCACCCCCCCCCCCCCCCCCGAGTCCAGGTACACAAAAGCTCCCTACAACACTGAAGTCTCGCGCAGCCACACAGCACCCATATACACGATGACCTCTAAACCAATCTCTGAAGCCGATATCGGGAAATACTGGGAGATTTTCAGCGCTCATTCCCGCGATGGAAAACGGATCACAGGCGATCAAGCATATGGCATGCTCAAGAATTCCGGCTTAAACGAAGACCAGCTTGCAAAAATCTGGGACCTCGCTGATGTTGATAAAGACGGAGACCTTGACTTCGAGGAGTTCTGTGTTGCTATGAGATTGATTTTTGACCTCGTTAATGGGGTTCGTTCTCTCCTAAATCCCTCCCAGCCGGCCCAATACCCCCTCCCCCGGACGCAGCTAAGGGAAGCTTTGGAGGTAGAGTAGAGCTAACCGCACATGTAGGAACTGAAAACAGTCCCTACAAAACTACCCGCGTTCCTGGTTCCCGAGTCCAAAGCTCATCTGGTTACTGCTTCGGATGCACTCTCTAATGACCCACCGCAGTTTGAAAGGATGGAGGACCTAGAGGATGATACGGTAGGCCTCAAAGATGGCTTTGATTGGTATATGTCTCCTGGAGATAAGTCAAAATATGAGGGGATCTATCTCGCCAATGCAGGTGACCATGGGCAGATTCAATGTATAATTATATAACTTTCCCTCGTGTAGTCACCCACTTTGCTAATTAGACTTTAGTTTCTGCTTTGGACGGCCTATATGACTCTATCAATGTCCCAGACACTGACATCCGCTTTGCTTGGAACCTAGTCAATCCTTCTTCATCGCCTTCTATAGGAAAAGACCAGGCGTTGATATTCCTACATATCCTTAATGGTCGCCATGAAGGTTACCGTATTCCACGAACTGTCCCTGCGTCTTTGAGAGCAACTTTCCAAAAGAACCAGATAAACTATGACCTTGATAAGGTGAAAGATACTGGACGGGGTCTTGGAGGCGGGAGAAGAGATATGAATACTATCTCGGGGAAAAAGGAAGCATTTGGGGAGAGCTATCTCACGAGGTTAGGGGTTGGCGGGAGAGGGAATTTTAAACATTCTGGTAGAGCGTCAATGCCAAGCAATACAAGACAGATGCTAATTTGGGTATAGGGACTGACTTTTCGTCTACAAAGGACAAAGATTGGGAGGAGGTCCGTCTTAAGCGCGAGCTAGCAGATCTTGAAACTAAAATCGTAGAAGCAGAAGCCGCAGCAGAAAAGAGAAGAAATAGGGACAAATATGGATCTAGTGGTTCAAAAGCGGCTCTAGTTAAACGGGAACTTGAGCAGATGCTGGACTATAAGCGACGGACTCTCCGGGATCTTGAAGATGGCGGCGGTTCGTCTAAGGGAGGCGCAGACTTGAAAAGTGTAAGGGAGGATTTGGAAATGGTTAGGATGCAAGTCGATGCAGTGGAGCAGCACTTGAGGGAGCGGGAAAAGGTACTACAAGGGTTACAAGACGAGATTGAGGGGGAGAAAGTGAGAAGGTGATCAGTTTCTGTGTATTCTTAATATTAGCCTTTGTCGACAGTGAAGTAGAGTTCTAATTTAGAAATAGTATCAAATAATTCATTTATTTTATTTTTGTTTATTTTTGTTCCCTTTTTAGCCCACATCCTATAAGTCATGGGGTACCCGTCTATCGACAAAATGCTGCCCACTCAAGAAATTACTAACAGATCTCGTTATCTCTGCTATGAAATAACTGATTCTCCATACAAATTTAATTTCTCTATTATAGGGGGGCAACAATTGACAGACAATGGGGTAGGCAGAATATCACTTTACTAATTAATAGGAATTGTAGTTCATATGTTCAAAATATAGTTTATTCCATTCAAGTCTGTTTCCAGCGATTCATGGCGTAAACCAGCGCAAGTGGGTTATAAATTAAGGGACCGTTTGGCAAACCTCAAAAAACAAAACGGCGTTTAATTTTGTGCGAAGCAACCAAAGACATTACGGAAATCCACGTTGAAACGGCGTTTTGGTATGGATGCCAAACGGGCCCTAACTCTACTCCCCATTTCACAACGTTTTCGATATTGCATATACACAAAAACTTGCCAAGACTACCTCTTTGTATAGCGGTCGTGTGTGAAATGGGGAGTACCGTCAGTTCTCAAAAGAACAGCCCGGGTTCAAAGGTCGGATCTAAGCCGTCTGATTGGGCGGCCGCCAAGACTTTGTGTGGTAAGAGTTTATATAGATCTGCTCAGATTAGTCTGGCTGATAGATAAGATTGATCTAATCATCTCTTGACCTTACCATTGTGACTGCTATTTTTCTGACCGCCAAGTTCTGACGAGCACACATTCAGTGAATTTCTAATTCTAAATTCAATATCTACAGAATCCTAACAATAGAGGCGCAAGCAACACCACGAACGGCCTATCCACCAACAATTCCCATATCTCTCCTCATTTACCGACAAGTCAAAATAATCAACAATGGCCCCCAAAGGAAAGAAGGTTGAGCGCAAGGAAGAGAACATCTCTCTCGGCCCCCAAATCCGTGAAGGTCGGTTCTCATTGGCACGGGTTTATCTGTGGTGGAGGTAGAATAGGATGATGGAGATAGAGGAGAGGGACTCGAGGGACTAACACTGAATTGTGTATTTTAGGTGAACTTGTCTTCGGTGTTGCCCGTATTTTCGCGTCCTTCAATGATACCTTCGTCCATGTGACCGATCTCAGGTGTGTTTCGCCCCAAAGATTATCCAAACCAACAAACCAACAATAGAATATCATGAAAATGAAAGAAAAATTGGGGTTTTTGAAAATTTCTCATTATGCACCTATGTGCATGAGGGGGTTATATATAAAGGGTAGAGGCTGACGCTTCGTTGATCCTTTCGTTCTCTCCAGTGGTCGGGAAACCATCGTCCGTGTCACCGGTGGAATGAAGGTCAAGGCCGATCGTGACGAGTCTTCACCCTACGCTGCTATGTTGGCTGCCCAGGATGTTGCTGCCCGCTGTAAGGAGGTCGGCATTACTGCCCTCCACATCAAGATCCGTGCTACCGGAGGTTTGTTCCCCTCTTGCGGTGGCATTAAAGCATGAAAACAGGTACTGACTATGGATGATACAGGTAACGGAACCAAGACTCCCGGGCCTGGCGCTCAGTCAGCCCTCCGTGCTCTTGCTCGTGCCGGTATGAGAATTGGACGTATTGAGGATGTTACTCCTACACCCTCCGACAGCACCCGCAGAAAGGGTGGTCGCCGTGGTCGTCGTCTTTAGATATGTGCGTTTGGGGAAACAAAAAAAAGGCTTGGGGAATATCCGTTCTACTTTTTCTTTCTTTTTTTTTTCTCTTCTAGGGCTTCTGGGTAAATAAATAAATCTAGGCTTTTGTCAAGAAGAGTTTTGAAGCTGCTTAATAATTTGTGTTACAGTGTAATGACCTGAGTTTTCTACTATCCACTATGATGATCTCCATAAATCTTAAGCTTTGCTCTTCCATTAGTCAACACTTTTACATAGCAACCAGCCCACCCCGATAGGTAAGGGAATTGAATGATAGTTATCAACTGAACTTGAATTCAGGGACAGGGTTGGAGGGAGCGCGTGGAGGTAATTGAGAGCTCCTGAACTGAGAAGGGTGAGATATTTCCGGGCTTTAGCTCGCTGCAATGAGGCGGAGATTCCCTAGTAATTTGTAGGAGCCACCTACTGCCGGAAGATGTGGTGGTAATAGGGTTATACCCATTTTATAGACTAGTAATTCCTCGTTCTGCAGTTGCTATGCTAGCAGAGAAATCGATTCGACATTCAAGGCACTCGGTCGACCTAGGAAAGAAATATATAGTACTATGTAAAGATAAGATGTGAAGTATATACTATTCGGGCGGAAAGAAGCTCGGTATTGTGTTTGACAACCTTTGGGGGCAGATCGCCCTAACCTAGGTACAGGAGATGGTGATCTAACTGGCAGAAGGGTCGAAATGATGTATAGATGACTTCCCTAGCCACTCGGACACACCCCTAAACTCGGACAGTCAATGTCAATGATGATTGTCGGGGAGTTTATTTCTCGGAGGTTGGGGTGACTTCGCTGCCGACACCAAGGCCCTCTATTTCTTACCAATATGTATGTAATGTACTAGGGTGTAGCAAAAAGTGATCAGAATCTGATAAGACATATACACGTATTCACCGCAGCATTCACTTATTTTAATCGCTTAGCCTCAACACCCGGTACCTATTAGTTACTCCATGATTAGAACCAGAAAATGCAGCTTCTCAGTGCAGGGATAATTTGTATGATAGATCAGCGCCACTTCATACAAATTATCTGATCGTGGTGGGCAAGTACTAGTACAACCCAGACGTTTATTATCGTATCTTGGGAGCCAAATCGAGGTGATACATCTAGTGAAAACCGGTAGAGACGTTCATTTGTTGCAGCCAGTGCATGCTGTATCACTTGGACGTATGGGACATTGGAGAATCTCTCTCATGCATATATATCATGTGATCTCGATTTTGGGTGAGGGTAAGCAGTTCGCTGTGTTTATCAGCCCTTGGGATACTTAGAGGTGCTATAATTCGCAAAGTTGCTGCTCTATTTCTGCCAATCAATTGCTGGGTAGGGCACGCTAATGCATGAGAGAGATTCTCTAATGTCTCATACATCCAAGTGATACCGTAAAATCTGGCAATTATTATTGGTCAACACATTATTTGAGTATGAAATCTCCCTCATGCATTAGCGTTGTCTGTGTAGGAAGTGATTGACTAGAATAAAGCAGCGTTCAACGAAGTCTGTGGAATTTTACAGGTAATTTCAAGGCTGATAATGCAGCAAACAGCTTACCTAGACATGCCTTAGAATCTCAATGCAGTCAGCTAGGGATTCTCGCCTTTGAATTGGCTAGTTGCACGTTGCGCCTCGTCCAGAGCTTGACTTTTAACCGTCTTGGCCAACGAGATTACAGATTTCCAGTCCAGTTCGATTCAGTATTCCTGAGATTCTTCAGTAAAAATTTGGGCATCACATGACTTTCTTGCATGTGAGAGATTTCGCTACGGCATTTAAGAATTACATATAGAGGGGTTTAGTTATCAAGCCTTGGGACAGAAACTCCTGCACTTCTTATTGATTATGTGCATGAGTTTCTGTCCAAACCGCAAAGCTAAAACCATCTGGTATGACTTTCAGATTCCAAAATAATAAGCAAGTACTTAGTGCCATAACTGTGAGGTTGCATGCACATGATTAAAAAAAATTTTTTTTGAAAAGAAAATTACTTACGAGTGATAATTTATGATCGGCTTCTTCCTTGACTAGGCAGGGGTATCCTATCTATGATTACCAACTCATGATAAGTGTGAATATTTGAATGGCGTAGTATGAAAGATCCTAAAAGGCATTTAATCATAGTAGTGTGTATATAAAGTATGTACCTTTGTATATTCAACGAATTAATAAAAGGCGGAGAGCTATCCCACCGACCTCTATCCCTTGAACGGATAAATCTTGTCAATTCGCTGCCTGGATCGTGCATACACCTTAGTAAGGGGGGATATTCAATTGACGGCTGTTAAGGGTCCGTTTGGCAACAAGACAAAACGGAGTTTCCAAGGATCAAGGACTAGTTTACAGGGGTGAAAACTCCGTTTTGACCTGTTGCCAAACGGGCCCTAAATCTAATCGAAACCCAAAGTGCGTTGCCACATCAACCCAGAATTGACTCAAAATGGCAGGCAGCTAATTGACTAAGGCTCCGTTCGGTTGACGTTGAATTGGTTGCAATCCATGGACTGAATAAAAAAAAAACACCTGTGGAGGTGATTATTTTATTAGGCCCAATCCATAGATTGCAACCAATCTATGGTTTTTTGTATCAACCGAACAGATCCTAATTTCATCCGTCCAAAGGATAGTATCTTTGGGCTGGAATGGTGAAATATATCTAAATTCCAGATAGCCTCATGGCCTCACAGTTATTGAAACATCTATTAAGTATATAGATATAACCGATATGCAATGTGCGATTCAAAGGATTTGATTGGCCAGGTTTGAGTCAGTTTATAGACATTGGTATACAAACATGTCTTGAGTCTTTTTTTTTTTTAATCATTTCTATTAGTGTTTCTGGGTGCATATTATGGAGCGGTACAAAACTATAGACAGGGAATACCAGGAACGCAACCAGAAAGTGATGCAAAATATCGCATCAATAATAATAACTGAGGCTAGAAACAATCAGAAGCTGTCCGAAATACCGAGGACCGTATCTGAGTAGGAGGTTGAGAAAAATGAATTATAGAACACTTGTGTGTTTTGACAAGTGATAGCGAAGAAGCAGATCAAGAGACTATAGATATTTCACTTGATTATTAAATCAAGGAAACCAGTATTTGAAAATCAAATATATTCCTATCAAAAGACTAGAAAGGCAAGATGAAGGTGAGAGAGAGAGCAAAAATATAAAGGAAAAATATCAGCCCGACATATATATACCATACCACCTTCTTGATGACTAATCATCATCGTGAAATGGAAACCCATGGAAATATAGCGATCCTGATTTCAAATCCACTGTACCATATCACATCATGATTATATCGTATTATATCATCACTTAACCATATCGTACCAACTTATAGAAACTCATAGAATCTCAAAGAAAACCCGATGACAGCTGAACTCCATGATCCAACTTCCTTTACACATGGTATTTCTCAGTACGTTTTAATAGTATAGAAAGATCGTATGCAGTATAAATTATGGTGTAAACAGACCTATTTTCAACATGTTACACACCAAATCAAAAAGATAGGGAGAGGTTGGGAATAGCGGAGTTACGAGAATGAAGTCAAAATTATGTATCAGATCTTCAGGGACAGAACTGGATTGTTGGGTATTCAGATACCAATTATGAGGCTTTTTACGAGATATGAAGCATAGTCATGTTGTATCACAGATGGGGCTAAAGCGAAACTCACATAATGATTCAGGGAATGAGAGGCCAAGGTACACGATCGAGGCGAAAGATGCTCACGTTAGGATGAATCTAGGAGTGAGTTTGATACCTTGTTATATCAAGAATTATGGAGACCCCCTCGAGTTCTTGGAGTCAGGGAGTATTTTTGTGGACGAAAATAACCTAGTGCCAACCATAATATTCTCTAAAAGACAAAGAGGTTATATGAAGAGAAAAGGAAAGAGAGAGAAACTAATACAGATGGAAGGTGAGGCTTCTAGATATATTCCAGTGACCCCTTCGCTTACTCAATCATAGAACCTGATAGAACGACATCGGAAATACATGAAAAACGAATGTCTTATTAATTCCTGTTATCTCAACAGCGAACGGAAACCTATAGAACCTTGATGACAAATGGAAAACCAACTAAACTCTCTTCCTTCATACTTGCTTGAAACGTTATACTATGGCGTGATATTTTGATTGATACTAGTATAGAACTGTTCCTAGAGATGATAGGTGGGAAGTTCAGTGAGGATATCTTCTTTGTATCAGTTTATAGAAGAGAGAGGAGCTTTCTCAAGGAAAAGTTGATTTTGATTGAGATAGTAGTGCTTAGGGTCTATATGAGTATGTGAGTATGTCAGATTTTGTTCAGAAATCTAACGGACAACGTCGTAATTAGGCAGGAAGAGCGACCCAGGGTACGCTTCGTGGGGTTCAAGGGCACAAGGACGGGCTGGCTACCTTCGAAAGTTTAGAATACTAGGAACTGAGGAGACGAGCTTTATACTATCGCAAGTAAAACCAAATTACCTATCTTCAAACTAAAAACTAACCGGCGAAAGGAAGATGTTACTTGAAGAGGAAAGAAAAGAGAGAAAGAGAAGATACCGGCGACTATATATACAGAAGAATTCCAAACAAACCCATAGAAACTCCCCTGATTTATCATCACACCATGCCGAAAAGAAAATATAGGAAGGAGAGAAAATATACTAGGAAGAAACTATGCTATAGTAGCATCTTATGAAATCGAGACTGAGATAGGAAATACTAATATATTATTCATACAACCCTGCTTTGCAACTGCCTTCTGGGTAATGGTACAGGTCTATGCCGAAGTAGTTAGCATCGGTCTGTAATAATGTACTCAATCTGGCCAAGATCAGAATGGTGAGCCGCTGCTGTATAGGATGTGACAACATATCAAGTCAAACAAATACATAATTTATTAGATACGTACATAGGACATCTGGGAGGTAAAGATCTCATGTCCACTAATTGTATGAGAATCGCTCTACAAGCCATCCGTTTCATTCTCATGTATGGAACGGCAACTCGCACCCCCACTACTTCAACAAAGAATTTAACTACCTTCTGGAACTCAGTTCTCAAATGTGCCATAAAGTGTTTCAGATCCACCAACCGCCACACTCTATGGGCCAAAGTCAATACCCCTCCTATAGATATTTACTACTACTTTCTCAAATTCAAATACGCTATATGTATAACAACTGCCTCACCATACGAAAACCTGGTAATTGGAAGAAAAAGTCAACTTTTTCCAACGACTGAACCATATAGAACCTACTCTCATACTTCACTCCTCAGAAGAAAAAGCAACTCTCTATGCAAATAGGACTCCAAAGTGGTTAAAGGGGTAGCCCCCCTCCCAATTGAATTCCTATGTTCCCTAATAAAACCTCTCATCGACGAAAATATTTCCTTCCCAAAAATGGCCTCCCATGTAAAAAACAGGTCCTAACGAACTGAGTCTTCCACTACCCAAACACAGAGTACTACAACTACCTGATCATACTCACTAGACCACTCTTCACTTCACTTCACAAATTTATTGCCTCAAGAATTCACCAAATAAGAGTGAACAAGAGCTACCTCTACGCCCAAAAGTCTTGAGTCAACAAAGATCTCTCCCCCTTATGCGATAAATACGAGGAAGAGGACGAAACTGCACTCCATACTATTTTAAACTGCGTGGTAATCAAACTCTTGGCACTTATAACGGCGTGCCAAGACTTCGTGTTACGTTACTAGGCTTGCCACTGCATGGGAAGGTGTCAGCGATTCGGTTAAGCATTCTTGGGTTTTCATTTGCAATCAAGTTTCATTTGGGTTCTATAGGTTTCCGTCACACGGGTTAGTAATCGGTTCTCGGCGATGGATATATATATGGGCCCGGCCTCTCCTTCTCTCTCTTTCCTTTCTTCTCTATGCAACCTTCCTGTTCTTTAGGGTGTTATATTGTTTGTCTTTAGTTTTCTACGGTTATTATAGTTGTGTTATTAGTTTGGAATATATATTGTTCGCGTTACTATAGTTCCTTCCTACGTCTCTCGAACTCATAGTCGTTCGGAACTCTTACTAGTAGTTCCTTACGCTCCATAGATTCCGAACCTCGGTTGTGCTCCTTGGTTCCCTTCGTCCACAGATCATAGTCCATGACCACAGAGCGAGTGCTCTACTGGTATCTTCAAGCCCACTACTTCATACGCGAAATCATCTATCTCCTTGTTCCCGAACTCTAGAGAGCCGAAACCATAGTCTCTGATTGCGGCACTCAGTTCACAGCAGAGTTCTGGAAGTCACTATGTGAACGCCTTGAGATTGCCCTCCGGTATTCCACAGCCTTCCACCTACAGAAGGATGGCCAGACGGAAAGAATCAATGCCGTCATGGAACAATACCTCCGTGCCTACGTCTCGTACCAGCAGTATCACGGACCGTCGCCGACAACCTAGGTCTAGGCCCGTTCCATTACCAAGCAGGCAGTTGCGGAGCAGGGTTGTGTGAGTAATGCATCCTCGGGATTTCCTAGTTGGGTTTCGGTTGCGTGGAGTATTGTTGTGGCGCGGTTTCTTCCTTGTATATTTTCTCTCTTCCTTGTAATTTCTCGCCGGGTGGTGTGATGATAAATCGGTGAGGTTTATGGGTTTCTTGAGGTTTTCGGTTGCGTGAAGACCTTCTGTATATATAGTCGCTGGTGTCGTCTCTCTCCCTCTCTCCTTTTCTTCTTCACGCAACGTCTTCTTTTCGCTAGCTAGTTAGAAGTTTGAATATACTTGACATTCAAGTTCCCTTCCCTCGTCGGTAGTTAGCCCGACCCTCTAGTCCCTAGTATCTTGAACCTCCGACGGTACCAAGCCCGTCCTCCTTATAACGGCGTGCCAAGACTTCGCGTTACGTTACTAGGTTTACCGCTGCACGGGAAGGTGTCAGCTACTCGGTTAAGCATTCTTGGGTTTTCATTTGTAATCAGGTTTCCTTTGGGTTCTATGGGTTTCCATCACACGGGTTAGTAATCGGTTCTCGGCGATGGATATATATATGGGCCTGTCACTCTCTCTGTCTCTCTTTCCTTTCTTCTCATAGCGCCGCATTCTTTAGGGTGTTCTATTGTTTGTCTCTGATTCTCTACGGTTGCTCATAGTTATATCGTTAGTTTGGAATATATATCGTTCGTTACTATAGTTCCTTCCTCCGTCCTCGAACCATAGTCGTTCGGAACTTTCGTAGTTCCTTCGTTCCATAGATCCCGAACCCGGTTGTCTTTCATGGTTCGCCGTCCATGATCCTGGCCCATGACCGCAGCGAAGTCTTTCTCTTGGTATCTTCGAGTTCATTACTTATGCAGACGGATTATCTATCTCGCCGTTCCCGAACTATAGAGAAACTTCGCTTCTTCGTAAAATGTAAGACCTCCGTATGACTCCTTGTCTGTCACTCCGTGATCTCAGCCCGTCGTTCACCAGTTAATGAGGCGTACTCCGAGTCGCTCCTGCCTAAGTCATGACGTCGTCCGTTAGAAGCAGGATGACTGGAGCAGGTTCTTACCAATGGCAGAGTTCGCCACAAATAACCATGTCTCCGAAACCACCAAGCTGTCGCCGTTCCAGGCTAATTACGGACGACACCCACGTATGACCTTCGACCCCCTGGCTTATGGCAAGACTACGAATGAGGATCAAGCAAACGGGATGGCCCGAAATATGGCCAAGGTTTATGAGTTCCTATGCGACGAGATGTTCCAGTCCCAGAAGATCCAAGAAGGCGCGGCAAATGCAAACCGCACCCTGGCCCCCCGCTACGCAGTTGATGACAAGGTATGGTTGTCAACCAAGAACATCGAAACTAAGCGACCATCCAAGAAACTGGATTGGAAGCGTATCGGCCTACAGGATCAAGCAAATGGTTAGTCCCTCTATGAGTTGGATCTCATGCGCGATGAAGACACCCGTCTTCCATGTTCCTCTGTTTACCACTTCAGAAAACCCGTCACGGTCAGAAACAACCCTCCGCCCTGGTAGAAGTCGGAGGTGAACAGTGGAGAGGTCGACGCACAATTCTGGACTCGCGGAAGCTACGAGGACAGCTACAATACTTGGTTCATTCTGCATGACTCGATGACCTCTTGGCGGCGTGAGCGCCGAATATCTTGAATTGGTCGGGAACTTGCGACCGTTCTGCATCAAGCCTGGCAGGAGCTAGGCCGAGACCTGTCTATAACGGCGTGCCAAGACTTCATGTTACGTTCTTGCGGGCAAGGCAGCTTGGTGATTGATTAACGTTAGGGTTTTTTATTTGCAATTTTCTTTCCTTTGGTTTCATGGGTTTTTTCCGTCATGGGTTAGGCGATGGATATATATATGGGCCGTCTCTCGCCTACTCTCTCTTTCGCTTTCTTCTACCTTCGCATTCTTTAGGGTGTTATATTGTTTGTCTTTTAGTTCTACGGTTATTATAGTTGTGTTATTAGTTTGGAATATTTATCGTTCGCATTACTATAGTTATTCCTCGTCTCGAGCATAGTGGTTCGGAACTCTTACTAGTAGTTCGCTTCGCTCATAGATCGAGCACCGGTTGTCTTTCGCTTGGTTGCCGTCCCAGATCGTAGTCATGACCCGAGCGAGTGCTCTACTGGTATCTTCAAGCCCACTACTTCGTACGCGAAATCATCTATCTCCTTGTTCCCGAACTCTAGAGAGCTTCCCCGCTCTTGCCAAGCAACGCCAAGACCTCCGTAACAGCACTACCCGAACCTGAACCAAATCTCCTCTTTAGACAAAATTTGGCACAATTTCTCATTCATCCTCGCTTTAAGAATCTCAATCATAGAAACCAAAGTCAACTTCCCACACAAAAACATACCTTCACTCTTCTACACCGGTTCAAATATGCATTTCTCACTCAACCCCCCCCCTCCACAACATCTACAATTAACTCCACAGGTTCAGTGTCCGCCCTCTGTATAACATGAAAAACCCCTAGCCGGCAACAAGATCGCCGTCTACCTAGAAGTCATATACAATGACCAGCTTGCCTGCTCTTGCTCAAACTTCTCTTGGTTACTCTCTCTCCCTTGTCCATGCATTTTTTCTTCTTGTACAATTTTCTTGTATGCTTTTCTTTCCTTTTTTTTTAGTGGATGTGCGTTAGAGTTAGCTTCAGGGGAAAGGTCTGTTTATGCCATAGTTTATACTGCATACGATCTGTCTGTACATAGAAACATGAATAGAAATGAATAAAAAACAAAAAAAAGGGGGGGGCATCTTGGGGTTTCAGTGATCTTGAGCTTGAGTTGGTAAGCTGACATTGTTAATTGAAGCCGTAACAGCCCCTACTCCGGCCAAAGGCCGGGAAATGCTGGTAGATATGTAGGCATGGTAGTAAATATGAAAGTCGCTCCATGTCATGCTGACAGTATAGAAAATGTGGCTCTGAGTTTACTATTATCATAAATTAATATCTTGAATCCCTCGATCAGGAATGGATGATATTTGTCGCAACTGCTATTATAGCTATATACAAAACCAACCCGTTTATTTCCATACGATCGGCATGTAAATACATACCTATACCACTGACCGGAATAAATAACGGCCACGAACATGGCCGGTATGCACGACTTCCTCCTTTTCACCCACTGTTCATGTATAGGTACACGCGGGTGGTGAAATAAATCGATGACCATGATCGTGCAATAGGAATGGCCGCATGCAAATGTAACTTAGTTAAGTATATACTCGCGGCAGGTAACAAGTACCCGAAAATGCACGCCCTAATCTGCAATTACCACTGGAGTAGAAGTCAAAAATACACAAAAACCATGCAGCTGCATTTTCGGGTACTTGTTACCTGCCGCGAGTATATAAAGAGAGAGAGAGTATATTGTGGCTCAATTCCTAAGATCAAACTAGACTTGTCATTGGCCCCTCGGGAAAAATCACCTTTAAAATCTAAATAGTTTGCATTGTGCATTACATGATTATAATTAATAAGTTACACAACCTGGCCTGTGCAACTTTATAGGAGTAAAACTATGATTCAATAGAGCATTTAAGTCCGTCCCTGTAATCCATTATTCGGCCATATTTCTCCCATGTAAAATCGTGTGGCTCACCTGGCTTCTGCAGCAGAAATATGGCCGAATTATGGGGACTAGGTAAAATACTCTAATGCACATGAGAATGGCTCTCCGTCAAAATCTTAAGTGGAGTAACGTAGGTACTTTATAAGATACATCAGGTTTCAAACTGAACTCAGATCAAAACGAAATCCTCAGGGGCTTTTAGTTTACTTTCACGGCTTGAAAAAACAGCTATGCAGAAGAATGTTGCTTTTCGGCAAAATGGATTCCAAGGAAATGGTCTTGGCAATTATCGGGGGAACCGGCGATGGTGCGTGGCTCAATTAGCTACATAAGACGGGAGGGATAAGGTGTACTTACAGTTTACTTATATAATGTTAACTGCGTGTGATTTTGATAGGTGAAAAAAAAGAAAAGAAGGAAAGAGCTAGTTACTCTGGATATAGGACTGATCTACCTCGCATTTTAGACGATCGAATTAGAAAAGTTGCATTCATGATTATGCACACCCGGGCATACTCTCGGTGAAAAAGCCCTATGCAGGGTACAATTATTATTCTCCATAGTTCCCCACAAATTTGAACGCAGACAGTTCATGTGCTGACAATTCCTGATATCGAAAACAAAAAAAGAAAAAATCGCAATATTGTGTGGATGCGAACCATATGATCACTTTGCAATTTGGTTCGCAATTTGGATTCGATGCTGTGTCCGTGTTCAAGGAAAGCCGGGGCCAATATCACTCTATATCGACAACCAACTATGTTTTTGTATGTGAGCCAGTTTTGTAGAGCATGGCGCACGGCCCACTATCTATTGATACTCGAACATTCTAGGAATTGGATTTAAGCACTTAAACCTTACCAAAATCTAGTGATAGGGCAAAGGCGGTGGCGTATATGCACCTGCTGTGAAACGTTTAACATAACGGGATAGCTGTGATATCTCGGCTAACGGATTACGTACTGGGATATACCTATGGCATCGTTCCTCATTCGCTGTCGAATTTCACACGGAGCTCTCATCCGGGGACAGATATACGTATAGATTCTGTTTTATTGGTGGTACACGTAGTAGGTACATGTATCGAGTGATGATATGTGATTTTCGGTATTCCCCGATTGTATATACGAAAGAGGGGTTAGGCATGATCGGAGACTCCCTCGTAAACCTTCTCAAACAACACACCCCCCCCAAAACCATCACAAAGTGGTCTAAACCCTGGTGGAACCCCAACCTGGCCCAACTCCGCACCATTTTCCACTCAGTCCACCGAGACTTCAGAAAAGGAAGAGCCCCCCCATTCGAAGCCAGAGCCACGAAGAACACCTACTTCAACGCGATCAAACAAGCGAAACAGGACCACTGGAACACCTTCATAGCGGACGCAAAGCCTAGCGACGTCTGGAGAATCAAGAAAATGGCCTCAAAAACAGAAGACAGAATCCCCACTCTGCCCAACTCCCCATCTCTCCTCAATTACAACTTCATCAAAGCTTTCTTCCCCCCCAGACCAGAAGAACCCTCCCCTCCCCCTATCCAATACAAAGATGTCCCCCATCACTCCAGAAGAAGTCCAGCAGGCCTCTCCCCACATCCAACCTCTCCTCCACACCATCCCATCTCAACCTGGAAGGGGTCACAGATGCAATCCATCATCCCTCCTCCTCAACCACTGATCTCCCTCGGGTATCACCCCTCTCACTCAAGAAGTATGAGTGATTCTTTGCCAACAAGTACTTTCATCCGTCAGTACAGAATCGTCGTCCTCCTCCAAACCTTCTCCAAGATTCTGGAAAAAATCATCACCTCCGACTAGCAAAAGTCGCCAAAGCAAACGGTCTTATTGACCTCCAGAGTCTTGACTCCGTCGCGGGTTTATCCATTCTTGCCGCCTCCTCACTTGAAATAAGGGCAATGCAATTCATAAAGCTCAAATCTTTCTGTGTTGATGTTAAAAGGCGAACCACGTCGTCTAAACAATCCTGTAGCAATCCTAGCATGAAACACGTCACAAAGTCATAACAAACTGGGTCTGCTCATTCCTATCGATAGGTCATCACCTCTTGAGGGTCACAAAATCCCAACAAGTACAAGTGGCGTCATGGGGATCACATCTCCTCCTCTTCATCATCTACGTAAACTTCCTGTAACACGCAAGACATCGCAATATCATCGTCGGACGACTTGATCGCGTCGCGTCACCCACCTACTCCCAAAACATCTCAGCGCGGAAGAAACTACAGGAAGATATCTGCCCTTATTTCACTGCTTGTCTGACTTCTCGGTCGATAAGACTGAGCTAAATATCTTGGTGCAGGAACCACATCCATCACCCTCAATCGCCAGCCCTTCAACCCGAAACAACATAGTTCGATTGGATTGACTTCTGGCTCTCACTCCTCCATGGGACAAAGCAAAGGAGACTTGCAGCAAGGTCGCTGGCATCATCTCAGGTTTTCATCAGTGAAGGACTGTCCTCAGCCAACTGCATGAGAATTGCTCCTAGCAATCTGACCAATGCTTTCACATCTGAGCGTCCGCCTCCAAAACATCACTCAAAAGCATGAACACCTTCTAACTCAGTCCGACGCCAAGCTTTCAGAAATTATTAAACAAGAGGCCTTCGAGAAGTTTAACGCCTCGACCTCTACTGCCACTACCTAAAACGCAAACAAGTGATTCAGATCCTCCAAGTTCTCCCTCACCAACCCAATAACCTGAAGAATGTTCTCTTTCCGACAAATCACCACAGAAAGAGTACTCCCACGCCGCCTCCTAAAAGCGACTCCAACCCCCCAAAGTTTAACTAACACGCCCTCCAAAGGAGTCCCCACCTCCCCATCGAAATCCTCTTTCACACTCATCCACTCATGTACGGGCGAGCCCCCACGTAAAATTCAAGAATAGCAGCCAAACAACATCTACTCGCAAGTTAAGCAAGCGCATACCCCCTGCACTACTACAAACACCCTCACACTCAAACGCCCCTTCGTAAACCTCCACAAATTTGTCACATCCAATCCACCAGATGAGGCCAACAAAAGCTACCTCCGCGCCAAAAAATCATGGATCAATCTAACACCTCACCTCCCTACCAAAAAAATGCCGAAGGAAGCATTTAAACACCCCAACACGCAATACTCACCGCACCGCCACAGCCAAACACCGCCACCTCTACTAAACCGGTGCATTCCCCTAAGATAAGACGACTGCATCTCACTACCAAGATCACCATCACCTCCGCCAAAATCAACTTCCCAGAAATCACATCCCTCTCCAAACAGCCAGCGGAATCATCCTCCCCCTGCCTCCACCATATCGACTGTTCATAAACTACCCCACCCACCTCCCTCCACATAATGGCTTAAAAGCCCCATATAGATTCGGGCCTTCGGCCCTCACGCTACCGCTTCCTTTGCTCGCTCTACGCTTTCAGATATTTTTCTTTGTTTTGTGTTTATGCTTTTGCTTTTTCGCGACGCTGCTTTTAGTTTTCGTGATAGTGCTTTTTACGCCATAGTTTATACTGCATGCGAACTTTCTGTACCTAGAAACATGAATAGATATGATTTAAAAAAAAAATAGGCATGATCGGAGTATCCATTTTCATTTTAAAAAATTCGTCATGTGGTCGGAGTGTTGGATCTGTTGCAAGAATATTAAATCTCTCAATTTGGTGATATTGGGGTAAGTCTGGAATGCATGCTCAGGCACGTATACTCGGTGCGTACTCCGTCCAACAGGGCCCCATGTAGGTAGATTTTGAGGTTATGTATTTCTAATACTATACATGTAGTTAAGATATAATTAGCTGATATTTATCATGCCAAGAACTTATCTTGGGCTCGTAAAACTAACTAAAGTCCCAATTTAGCCTTTAGGATAAAGCCACCCGAATGAAACCTAATTTCTATTTTACACCCACCAAATGAAATTATTCAAGGAAAAGACCTATAGCGGAATTAAAAAAAAAAAAAAAAAAAAAAAAAGAAACCAAGCACAATCTAGGTTCTACAGCACAACGCTATTCACCAAGGTATTCATGTATTCCATAACTTCATCGATCAGTTCGGTTTCCCCCTGAATACCCAAAACTCTGCCAGCGAGTACCTTCAATTTGGGCATATTGGGATCTCCTCTGTCGGACCTTATGACCAGGTCTCTCAACCATTCATTCCCAAATTTTAGAATCATGACCAAGATATCTCCATCCACCTGGCCAAGTTGTGGGTCGTGGCCATTGCCTCCGATTTCTGGTAAGTTATGACGAGTCATACTAACTTTAGATCTTAGGTAAAGGTCCTGGATATATTTCAATAATCGTAAGGAGCCTTCCTCCAAGAGTGTAAGTTGAAAAATTGAGCCATTGACGCCAGAAGCAATAAGATCCTGGTCCGGAAAAAGGACCCCAGGGCGTGATTTATTTAGTTGCCAGGGCGGTCTCATATTTCCTTTTCTTATACGGGATATCGAGCTGGTTAGTTCCGCCTCAACAACCGTCGTAAGACTCTCTACGTTACGGATGTCTAAAGGGTTATATATAAGCAAATAATTCAGCACCTCCCAGAGGAATGGGCTTACCTGGAGGTTGCCATAGTCCTACAATACCATATTGCTTGTCAGTGGCCAGGAAGAGGTTTTCGAGAAGTTGGAAATGATGAAATCCATTGCGGGCGGTGTCATCGCTTATAAAATTAATGGCCATGTCCACAGAATTCAAAGGGGACTTCTTTACCTGACGAGCTCCTTGAACTCTCCATATTCGAATCTGAAAACAAGCATTGAATCGGCGCTACAAGATAGATGAATTAACGGTTCCGCCACTGAGATTTGCACAGCAGGCGATCGAACTTTCGCCTTAGCGACATCATCAAACCTATTTAATCTGTTAATATTAATTTCTCAGGACCATTATCGGATAACATACTTCTTTGTTGCTGCGTTATATGTCTTCATGTAAATCGTATCTCCCGAACAGTATACAATGGAACTAGAAGAAAAAAACAAGTTAGATACCGAACAATTGGAAAGGTGGCATTCGTGATGATTTTACTTAGTGCTATATGGCGCTAAAGAAAAAACAGGAGCATCGCATTGTATATGGAACCGCCGTCGAACCTCGATGTTCCCAGAGGGTCCGATGATGACAGAAAGCACGATAACCCTGCCCTTGTGAATATTCGAGGTTGTTACGTTGATGTAATCTGTTCCCAACACAATATAACGGTATGATCTGTTTTCGATTTCAATATTCCATTCTATACTATTGTTAGGAGGGGAGAAAGATATATCAGGAGAGGTCAATTATCAAACCTGCAAGGCAGTAGATCTGCTCATTTGCCTTCCCAAAGATAAGCTCCTGTCTTGTACTGTCACGAATATCTCTGTCGGCCCTGGACTCTCCGCTAAATGTATACATTCCTTAGCTGGTTTCATTGAGGGTTTAAGAATAAAACGGAAGGAGTCACAGACGTTCTGGGATCTAAGAATCTTAAAGAGCAGAATGATCTTCTTCTCCCAGGAATGTGCCTTTCGCTCTCAACTCGAGGATCGTCGGATGCAGTCCTCGAGCAGGCAACAATGAGAATGTCAAGAGGCTTATAAAACAAGAGCTTTCTTGGCGTTTCGTTTAGGCGAAGCCTACGAACACAAACCTTCTCACTTTCTCCAAGGTCAGCATAAAATATTTGTTCCTTAGTCATACCGATTACGATATTTTGTGCATCTGCTGAGTTGATTTGTGCAAAGGCGACTAATGAAGGCTATATACATAACATCAGTCAATTTGGTGCTAAGGTATTGCAGATGAGAAGCACCACTCACTTCAACGTCGGATTCTTCAAACACCACCTGGGAGGCTCTGAATTTCCCATTAGGGTAATCAAATCGAAAGAGCTCAGGCCCTGCTAAAACAAAGGCCGAGTCACATCTCTGTACATCAGGATGGAGCTGGACTGGGGTTGGTCCGAATTTTATCTCCTCGATTCTCTCCAGACTAAGGTCTTTGAAAATTAGCTATCATCTCCAATCTAATCGTTTTAACTTAAGACAGCAAGTTATGCCATACATATTTCCCATTTCACGTTTAAAGCAACCACAGTACCGCCCCTTAACCCGCATAATAACGTCGAGGAGTTATTAGCAGTGAGTAATGCTACAGACTCGCAAGTGAACAAAGCAAGTTGGCCCTCAGTGTTTCCCTCATACACTAAATATATTAGCTGCGTTCCATAAATTGTCTGGGGTCTCGTACTAGGTTTATCCAATAACGGGATTAATCCGTTCATACTATCAAAAAGAAACAATTGAATTGTGGCTTTCTGGGTCCCAATAACTACCAATGTGCGATGTCCTCTATGTTGGGGGTTATAATCAGGCACCAACTAAGTTTGTGTGGGAGATACTTACATTTCTAAAATAGTTAAGAAGGTTGGATCTTCAGATAGGATGGTAGGCAAACCAACAGGATTTAGAAATTTTTCACTGCTGTATTACTATCAGCTTTCGTCATGTTCTTAAGAAGCACATCGGAACTTACTCATCAACTGCTATTGTAGCTAGGATTAACTCAACTACAACACCCTTTCGAATTGCAACTACTAGGTGTCGGTTTTTTATCGCCGCACCTACGATGATTTCTCCCGAACTACACTCATCTTTCATAAAGAGAGGGCTTTCTATATCAACCCCGATATCTGCCATATCAACGTCTCGATTAACATCTTTACGAAGAGTGAGATTCTTTTGTGCCAATTGGGCAACGATGATTGCACTAGGTGTAACTTGGACAGAGAGCTCTCCAAAAGCGCCTGCAGCCAGGGTGGTTTCGTCCATCTCCAAAAAGCCAAACTCGCTTGCTTCCTCCCATTCCCCCGATGGTGTCATGAAACACAGACTCGATCTATCTGGTAGTGATGAAAGCAAGAAGTAACCTGCGCCAGAGGAATCGGGAAGCACCCAAAGACGTCTCACACCAGGGTAATATTCGGCCGATCCTTGAATTCTTGCCTGAATTCCGTATCGAAGCTCAGTGATTGCGCCATGATCTCCGCGGCCTGTACAAGCGAATACACGATCCCTTTCTGCTCTTCCGCTGGCATAATCTTGGGCAGGTATTTTCACGAGATCAAAGTCAAAAACAGGGGACCAATTGGCGACAGATTCTTCAAGCTTTGGTTCAGTCTCCACAGGATGTGGTCCTATCTTTAACTGATCGAAGAGTCTCAGCCCAATCGCAGGGGAGTCGAGTTAAGGGCAATCATTGGGCTTGAAATAAAAAATTTATAACTGAACTTACTAGATATACCCCACCGCTGCTCATCTCCCCTCCTGCAACAAGCATATCGTTTTTTGTCAACCCAAAGTCTAGCGACGCGAATGCTGTTCCGATGGAACAGTCTAGATGGCATGCTTTGTTTGCCAATTGGATAAGATTTGGTCCCTGCGTATCTACTTCCAAAAAAAAGATGTCACCATCCTCCATTGCAAGATACATATCATCGTGATCATATGCATAGTTTGGTGTCCTTAATGGTCGGGCCCAGGAAGTTACAAGAACTCCTAATAACTAAATTAGCAAATTTTTGATCCATCGTTCCATTTGTTGACTTACGTCGCTGCCCACCTAGAGGCGCAGGCGGGAATGCAATCTTTGTGAATGAAGGGTTCCCAGAGTACATAATATCTGAGGCCTTCACAACATGTGTTGAATATTCTGTTACCAGTAGAAATGCAGAACTAATAACGAGAGGTATCACATGTAAAGGCATTGATATATCTACTAAAGTTAGATTTATGGGTGGGGTGTGTGTGTGAAGAGCCAAGTACCATCAGATAGACAGAACCCATGATGTCCATATATAGTAGCAGTCCGCAGAGGCCTTGAGGTCCACCACTCGTAGAGTTGCAGGCGGGACCTTTGATTCGAACTACACCAGAATTCAGCTTGTTTTCTCCCGTAGAAACAAACATAAACATCCTAAAGGGGACGAACTCAATCACGAATAGTAATAGAATCACGTGGTCGTGGTCATCAGGAGATGGATGAAGGAATTCCATATGTAAGATCAAGCCCTTGACCTCGAAGGTCTTTTCCTCTTTGATCGGATCCAAAGTTTCCCCACGAAGTACTTGCCGCTCTAGCTCTTCTGTAGAGTGAAGTGCATACATCCGGAAATGATCCTGGTAAGCAGCTACCGCCAATGCCCTGGATCTGATCCATATATTAGTTTCTATGATTCTGATGACCTTTGTGGTTGGATATTCTGTCATACCGAGGATCTATAGCTATGGATTTTCCTAGGATGGCTGGATGGACTCCTTTTATATCTATCTTCTTCATGGATACCACGAAATCGACCTCTCCCTGGATTTCAGAATCCTTTGCATAGATAAAAGCAAGATGGCCTGAATCCAAGGTCAGGGCGAGAATATGGGGTGGTAATATTTGTTTACTAGTATCTTCTCCATCCCCTCGCATATCCGTATCGTCCTGTAGCTGGCTTGCTAGCCCTTGCCTGAAAATGGCATCCTGGGCCGAATAAAAGTGCTTTCTCGGCGAACCAAAAACTCTGGCGTGCCGAATGTCGGCTTGAAAATCGGTTTTTGATCCAACCTGGCGGAGTTTACCATCTTCTGTGAGAATATGAAGTTCTATAAATGCCTCCTAGAAATTATGCAGGAATCAATATTTTTTTCTATCCCTTTAGCATTAGGACATAGTAGCATTAAAGCTATATGCTTAGTTGTCGGGGTAAAACTAACCCCAACAAATACAACATCGTTCAAATCCTTACTTCTGATGCGAGCCGGGATGATTTGGCGAATGACTGGTGAATGTACCAGAGTTCGAGTCAATAGCCCATATACCGGAGGCTCCCTAGGCGAATTTGAGGAGGAATCATGGTGGTTATTATGTGCCATGAGCTGTTCACGGGCGATGTTCTGGTTCGTCCACGGCCTGTTTATCCATACGTATGAGTTCGAATTCTCCATCCAAACTTTCCCGCTCCACCAAGACACTTTTGTCCCGTTGAGAGCCGCGGGTCAAGACTCTTATATTAATTGAGCCTTGAGCGCAACACCAGATATTGATTGGGTTACCTATTTGGTCTATTTGGTAGAAATATTGGAGCTTGAGTATCTCCGAAGAAAAAGCACTCCGGTCCGCAACTGCTGAGGGGTGACAGCTGCAGGAGGCGAAATGGTGGGTGATCGATGATCGCCTGCTTGTATGTCCGTTTATTATATGCAAGACGTACTGATGAAATGACGCACCAAGAGGTCCTGATTCTCACCAGCCGTTGCCTTAATATCCTGCAAGATCCCACAATTTTCTATGTCTCTGCGCCCGTAGCCCTTGGATCGGTAAAGGTAGTCTGGAGCAGCGTTTTGCCTGTTGTAGATGCAGCCCGCAGGCAGATGTAGTCGGTATCGTGGGTAAACCGTTTACTTTTTATTTTAATTTTTATTTTGCTGTCGCTGACCCAAATTGAGTGGGCACAGAGAGATAATATATAGGAGCGGTTATGAGCGACGATGGTGCAAGTTGATGTAGGTCGTCGTCGTCGTCGTCGTCGTAGAGAGGTCCGAAGCCCTGTAAGCTACTGTGCTTCGTGAGATTTGGAGAAGACTGGTATTAAAGAGGGACCTTAAACTTAATCATGCTACATGCCACACATGTTGTTTCTCACTTTCTAGGAACAATGAGGCCCTGGCGTATGATACAGGTATTGTAGAGTACCTTTACGCAAGCAATTTGGAACTACCTAGGCAATGATAGCGGCGATGACGGCAATAAAAAAGACTCCCATGTACGGCAACAACAATTCCCTAATGGAGGGGTATTCCTGGTTTCCCATAAAATAATGAATGCCCAATATGTTCATCTTCAATGTCTAGGAAAATATATCGTAGCCATCCGTCCACCTACTACCCATCCATATCTCACAAAGGACACTGATATTACCGTCTTATTCTACTGGAAGAGACCGGTCTCTTCTGATGGTGTAGAGAAAATTACGGCGTGAGCCACTCAAATGAACGCTAGATTCTGTGGCTTACGTCGTGAAGCGAGTGGTCACTTCCAGTGGAATAAGACAGTATTCCCCTCTCCACATTTATTTCGCGGCCGTTAGTAATTGGGAAAAGAAACAAGATGGTGGAATTCCCCGCGGAGGGGTAAATACATTTAAAAATGTCAAAATTTCAAGGGTTGGGACGTTGCGTGTTTGACTTGGCATTAAATTACCTCAAAGGGTATATTTTCACCCAACAGGGAAGCAACTATTTGTCTGGAGCCACGCGACGACGCGACTTGCTTTTCCCATTTGCCGGTCAAGCTCCCCTTTCGCTGGATTAACTTTCGATGTGTCGCATTTTTGGCTGCATTTGACTCTCCTTTTGAACTTGGACCCTACATACACCACAGTACCTACATACCTAATAGCGTGTTTGTTCGTTTCCAGCCACCACCCATCTCTTTATTCCCGAACCTTCCAGCTTCCACACCCACTGAAGCCTCGTTCGTGATGAACGACGAAAAAAACCCGGCTCTAGATCATGGTAATGATTTTGCAGAAGCTGAAGGCCCCGGGATAGAATACATTGCTAGACCTGTCTCGGGAGCGGAGCGAGACCCCGGAAAAGCAAGTGCCGCTGAAGAGGCTTGCCGGGCGGGAGATCGCGAAGTTATTGCTAGACTTGCAATATCTAAGGACGGACTACTCAATGATAAAATTCGCAGAAAAGCATGTATGTACTTCCCTAACAGCACGACGAAGCTGGATTGCTGATCCTCTATATACAGGGCCTATCTTACTAGGATATGATGATGCAGATGCAGTAACCCAGTCTCAACATGGCGATAAAGATGGTTATCACGAGAATCAGTCTAATTTAGCACCGTGGAAAAATCTCCCTCCTCATGGAGACGAGAATCAGATACAGCTGGACGTCAACCGGTCGTTCATTTACTATCCCACCAGTAAGCGGGAGCCTCATTTGACCTCCATCTGACTGGCCCTGGCTGAATGGAACTGAATTATCAAGGATAGATATGTCACCGCGGGAATCAAAAGCCCGAAAACAAGAACTTTCAGACTTAATCGTAGAGGTACTACGACGACACCCGATGCTTTGTTACTTCCAGGTCAGCTCAGAATTCTCCGTAAATAAGATTTTAACCCCTAAAATGAGTCGAAATAGGGGTTTCATGACATTTGCCAAGTCTTTTTATTAGTGCTTGGACCTAGAAGGGCCGTCCCAGCGGTCGAACATATATCATTATTGCGGATAAGGGATTTCATGCTCCCATCGATGTCGCCTGCATTAGATCACCTTCACCTGCTTTATCCACTTCTTTATGCCGCAGATAAAAAACTCTGTGCTCACATTTCCAGGACTCAACCATTTTTTGCTCTAGCTGCTACCCTGACTCTTTATGCTCACGACATTCAAGAGTATAGTGATATAGCAAGGTTATTTGATGTACTATTGGCAATGGATCCGGTTTTTCCGGTGTATCTCTTCGCAGAGGTGTGTCACTTCACCAATTCAATCACGAAAAACTAGTATACTGCACTTCTTGCTTACTGAAATCAGATCGTTCTACACAGAAAAGAGGAGTTATTCGAGATCCCTGATGACGAGCCTGAAATGCTCCACTCCATTCTTTCAAAACTACCCAAGCCATTGGATTTGGAGGGGTTGATTTCTCGTGCAAACCTTCTACTCGACACTTATCCTCCCGAATCATTGTCAACTTGGAGTAAAATATCCTCAAAAAGCGTGCTGAAAACATCTCGAATATCGCCTACCTCAGGTGGGAAATCATATACATTGTCACAAGCCGAGGGGCTATTTCACGCGCAGTGTCGAGAGCTAGAATGGGCCAAGAAAAAACAGGAGATATTCAAAAGACTGGCGAGACACAAGGGACCTGCGGCGGCCTTTGCTCTGACCATTGTTGTTGGACTTTCGGCTGTCGGGCTAAGCTGGTATATGCGGAAGAACGGTATCAGCATGGACCTGGATACTGTTTCTACTATCCTCACTGGCTCCGCAACCTTGAAACGTTTTTTTGCGACTATTGGGCTCTCTCGATAAGAAAATTTGCGACTTGCACCCCAAATACAACATGTGCTCGGAAGGTAGCAAGATTTATGGGAGATTAAGGATTAGATTTCGTGTAGAGAAAGGGCAAAAGTTTGTATCTATATTTATAGGCGTTTTAGTTGTTTTCTTTCCACCTTCATTTCTCCTCTCTGTTTTGTATATGCATGTATTAAAAAGCCCATACTCACGGAAAGGGCACCTACATTCGTTGACTTAAGTGTGAGAGTTAGTTTTTATATTAGTTTTTAATTATTGACCCAAAGGTCTGCACACTTTGTTCAAATAACAAGCCATGCCCGTAAAACTCAGTCGTCCGTATATTATCATTTACTTTGCGTATCAACGCATGTTATATTGCAATAACTCCTAACTACATGAATAGAATGATATATTGACTTCCGCGGCAAGTGTCTAAATATGACCCAATGCGTACATGTAGTTCCCGAGCAATGACCACGGGCCTCTTTTTTTTTTTTTTATTTTTTTTAAATCATATCTATTCATGTTTCTAGGTACAGAAAGTTCGCATGCAGTATAAACTATGGCGTAAACAGACCTTTCCCCGACCGGCACCGCTGGCCAAAACCGACGCTATAAAGAAAAACAAAAGAAAGAATTTCCACCGTTTGCTTACGTGCAGTGCCACCTGTATCTCATTCTCTGGGTCACATACGGCTCTAAAAAGAGGGCCCCAACTGAATCGGTGGGACTGGCTGTTGGTGTTTGAGGGCGAAGGGGGATGGCTTTTTGGGCCACATGAGGTGTGGGGGTAGTGGGGAGAGGGACCGAGTTTACTGTTTTCCGCAGTCTTGTCGGCACATTATCAACGACTTTCTGATGAGGATACGTTGCCCGGGTGGAGAGGAGTGTGTGTTTAGTGGCCGGTGTCCATGGCACCGGGGGGAGTAGTGGGTGTTTGTGGGGGGCGGTTGGTGGGGCGGGATGCGCAGGTCGGGAGGAACGCATGGTGGGGACCTTCGCAGTTGGCGCATTTGGGGGGGGAGACTTCGCAGCAGTTGGGGATGGGGCTGGAGTGGCCTTTGCAGGTGCTGACGGGGCATCTGTGTTCCTCGCGGCTGTGTGGGAGTGTGCAGATTGAGCAGGTAGGGGTTGCCTGCTTGCAGCCTTTGGTGTTGTGTCCGTACTTGCAGCAGTTGCGGCATTGGGTTGATGGTGTGGATTTCCACATTTCTATGCAGTGGCGTGGTCTGGAGAAAAGGCAGATTGGGTTTTTGAATAGAGGGGCATCTTCTTGTTTGACGGAGATGACCACTGAGGAGGTTTTTTTCTGGTTGCGGATTGTGTCGTCGGCAATCAGGAAGCGGGTGGAGTTGACGGATGTGCCAGTGGCTAATGCGATGGCTTCTGGGAGGAGGGCGTCAAGGGCTTCCTTGTTTGGGAGATCAAACAGTGGGATGCCATGGATGACAAAGTCGGTGTCCGTTGGGGCGGGTGCGAGTTGGGAGAGGGGGTTGAGGGGGGTGCCAACTTCTTGATTGATGATGGCAGTGAGGGAGGCGAAGAAGGGGGCATAGGTGGTGGTGGGGACAGAAGGTGGGGCTGTGGCGGTGATGGTGCCTCTGTCATTGGTGGTGAAGGAAAGGGAGGTGGCAGGGGCTGAGAGGCCGTTTCTTGCTAGGAACTGGCCACACAGGATTGGGAGTCTGGAGGAGAGGCGTTATGACCACGGGCCTCTACCCACTCTCCTCCTATATCCATAGTTTCTGGAGTGTTTCGCTGCCTGAATACGTACCTAGGTACCTCTCTACTAAATCTTCTCTATTAAAAAAAAAAAAAAAAAAAACTGGCACCGGTTACACCTAGTCCAGCTAAGACGGTCAGCAGTATCATCAGCTGCTCATGTTGTAGTCTTACCCCGGCCCTGATACCTATTGTATTTACCACAACCAGAGCCTTAATGATTGGTAATGTAGTGGCACTATGCATGCTCCGTATATTTCGAGAATGCTCAACTATGTTCAACTAATACCTATCTAGTCTTTTTGTAATTTAGAAAACGAACAGTCATATTCCGCAAACCTTAAGGCCCTCAAAGCTGGGCTTCCTACCGGGTTTTAAAACCAGGTATCAATCATAGACTGGAGAGAATTATATTACCTAAAAGATTTCAGAGGCCGGTGACGGAAGAGCTTGATACTATGAGTCTGCTTTTTTACTGGTGTTCACTGTCAAAGCAACTTTCGGATATCAGGGCCTGATGGTTAGATATCGTGGTTCATGGGGATCGGATAGATCACAAGTTTCATTTTTATTGCCGCGCCTAGCGCTGAGGGGAGAACTACATGTATGTATGTACTAGCGTACGGGGGGTGAAGTTGGAACGCCCAAAACGCTCAGCCACAGCAGTTAAGGTGTAATGTCACGCCAACTGATAGCCTGGCTGTTCCAACTTCTCCCCCTGTACGCTAGTATGTATGTGTATGTACGTACCTACATATAGCGATAAGCAAGATGTCCTACACCCGTAGTACATATTCTACATTCAGTTGACCGTGGTTGGTCATAATTAATGGGTCATTTGATGATGTTAACCAATCACATGATCATTGATTCATATCAAATTCTGCATGATGGCAACAAAAGACATCTTAAGTTGACAGTCATTAAACAATTACGCCGATTTGTGATCTTTCACTTCACGCCCGCATTAGAGCAACGGAAACCGGAACCCTTTAAGGTATCCCTTAAGCTGTCGATGCTGAGCCCCCTATAATAGAGACCAGGAATTTGTATAAGAGATCAATTATTTGATAAGGGAGATAACAAGATCTGTTAGCAAAAGCCACCAACTTTTGCTTTTTTTCTGGGGGGTTAGCATTTACTGACAGCTTAAGGAAAAGCAGAAGTCTTAGACAAGATTCGAAATTGTATATACTCTAATAACTTGTACGACGAATACCTGGTCCGCCGAGCGCTTCATGCGGGAGTTCGTATTAATTTAGTAGCAAGAGCATCAACCCGGGATTCAAGCAATCCAGGCCTGGAATGGGACGTGTGAGCGCTGTTGATGTTGGTGGCGAGTTGCCTCCAACGGCTCCGTCTCCTACCCAAGCCCTTCCCTGGATTGTGAAAACTGATATATGCCCTGGTTAGTCTAGGGTCTCATGGACATGTTCCCATGCAAAATAGTGCAACCTGGATTATGTACCCCATATGCATCAGCAACTTCATATATCTCAAAAAATGTGGATGCATATAGGATAATAGAAATACTCCACTGACACTGCATACATGTAGTACAGTGGTGGGTAATAAGTCATCAGACGGAACACCACAAAAATACGCGTTTGCAGGCAAAATTCTGGGTGGGTCGTCCGATGACTTATTACCCACCGCTGTACTTTACTAGATTCTATATCCCTGCCTCGACTACAACTAACTGTTTGAGAAAGTATTCTGCAGGGACCCGCTTAAGACACAAGAAGCAAAGGTGGAGAAATTTCATGCAAATGGCCTAAAAAATCATCACCGGTGCCGTTGTAACTAACTAGACTACAAGAAGTTAAGAGGCGCTTTATTTGCATGTCATTACCTTCATCCAATGTCACCGGTCCAAAAAGACCAACAAATTATAATATATCTCGGTTTTTGGACCACAAATATCCAGTACTAAATATTTGATACGGTGATTTCTAGCTTGGGCTATCCCCTTTTGGCCTGCATTTTAGGGAAAGGGCTTCAATTTTCGCTTTAGTTGCTCACCCCACTTCGAACGGAGGATTGTTACTGGAACTTATTCAGTTTATGGGATTTGTACCTCTAGAGGCTCTACTCTAGAGTAAGATGCATAGAGTAAACGCATGTATCGAGATGTGGGGGAGTGGAGTAAGTAAAATGTGCTCACACCTACATACTCTGAATCAAAGTTGACCAGAAGAGTGCAGGACATGTAATTTGAAGATGGCGTGCCGAGAATACCACAAAATCTCAGTTCATTCGGACTGTTACCAAGAGCGGTGTTGGGTTCTGATCTTGTGTAAAAGGCTCTGATCCCTTCCTTTTAAAGGAGATATTTTTCAGCTCCTCTGTAAAGCCGTCCTCTTGGCAACCGTCCGAATGAACTGAGATTTTGCGGTAGATATGTGACCAGCCGCCGCGTCTAGATCTTTTCTCCCGGCAACACGGAGGATTGACTCGGATTAGTAACACTAAAGCATAATGTCCACCCCTCAGATTGACGACTTCCCATCGCAATCTAGTGTGTCTTCCGGGAATGGCCGTTGGGACCAACAATCCATTTTTCTCATATATTTTCTTTTTCTGGCTCCCTGCGACAACAAGGGAGGCTTGCGGCAACAAATGAATCAAAACGCGCCCAGCTTATGGGCCAGGGGAGAGATTTAATTACTTTGCTCGAAGAGATGGTGGTACAGTAGAATCTACCCCCCTGGCGCCTAGTTTTCGCGGTGCAGTTGTGGATTTAGGGAAGGATCTTTTATTTGCAAGCCGCAAGGTTTGCTGTTAAAACGCTAGAGGTATCATAGGGGCGGATGGGATTATGAAGGGATTTTGCTGTACTACACAGTTTAGGGATAAAAACAGGTGGAAGGAAAAAGGTCTAGATAGGAAAAGCAAAATCAATCCTAAAGGAGTTCGAAGTCCGATTTGCACCATACGTCATCTGCGGCTCGAAAACAAGCCTTTCCATTCGGACCAATGCCCTGAAATAGCTTATCGCTGCTTATCGCTTATCTCTTATCTTGGATAATGCTTGGCGTTTCTCCAGAGAATCATGAGGATTCATGTTTTAGAGATACACAATCAGCTAACTATGCGGCGAATTAAAAAAATCTATGAAGTTTCAAGTTGACCTGGGGGGTAATATCTGTAATCATTAAAAGGCCCAAATGTGGAGTGAGTTATTTTTCTCGTAATGTGCATGTAAAGTACATAAAAGATGTAAATCAGATAGTACGGAGAGGAGTATAACATACAAGTACGCAGGTGCGGTGGGGAATGTGCGGTGGGGAATGTGATAGATACATGTAAGTATGCTGTGTGTAAAAGAAAATATTATAGAAAAATTCCATCGCGAAACACAGAACGTAAGAGGGAGTAGCTACATTGGTGGACTAGGTATATGCCTTGAAAACATAAAATGAGATGCCTTGTTACTTCTCTGTGCAAGAATAAGGAACTCAATAAAATGACTTCAAGCACTCCATGAAAATAAAAGGAAGAAACTCCAAACATATCGATTCCTAATAACTCCATCCCAACTGATAAAAATAAAGAAAGAGATGGTACAAATATACAACATAACGCACTAAACAGATTAAAGGTCTAGACGTAATATTTGCGGCTTGAAGCACACGAAATAACTACTCATGCCACGGTCCCTCAAGCGGACCATCGGTGATGATACCTTCGTCAACCCCGAAATTCTTCAGCTTTCTCGTCAATAGCCCTTGCGTCTCGCCCGTGCTTAGAGCGGGTTTAACACTCATTTTCTCAAAGTCGCTACTGTCACTGTTGATATCGTTGGCCGAATCCAGATCCATCATTGCCCCATGGTTCAACTCAATGCCGGCGTTAGTCGCGAATAGACTTTCTTCCTCCTTTACAGACCTACCCTTTACACCCACCATCTCCGAATAGCTGGCTCTCCTTTTCCTGTGGCAGGCCGACGAATTGAGGCCAAAAACACTGTGTTCTGCCTTCCATGGGCTGAACTTCGGCTCAGGCCATAATACCTCGTTTCTCAGCTTCTCTTTGCCATCGGGAACTCTATTGGCAAAAACAACCCTGATGGATTTGTGAAGATAGTAGCGCCCTCGACTAGGGCAGACAATATGCAAGTGAATCAAATAACGTAGCGCATCCTTTTCCTTTTCCCTTTTCATAGGGACCGTAGAACTTTGAGGAAGATCCGAAAGTAGTGCATTGCCTGTTGAATAGCTTTTCTGCCTGATGAATGTTTTCGTACCTGAATCCATGTCTTTAAGGTCGTATGGGACTAGGAAAAGCTTTACAGCTGTCTTGTTTGGGTTCTTAATCACAATCTGGAGTTGTCCACGTTGAGGAATGCGATAGGCCCCTCCAACGCCTGGAGGAACTTTTGAAGGCTTGTTTTTCTCGGTACTAAGTGCAGTATCGAGATCGATTTGACCAACATATGGGGAGGGGCTATCGTAGTCGCCCACCGAGTAAAAATAGGCGGGAAACGGTAGGGTCACATGAGCCGGGCAACGAAGCGAAGCTTTACATTTACCAATTCCCAGAACGCCTATTTGAGCGACGAAATTGAGTGGTTTAGAGGGGGTGGTAGACATGCGGCCATTGAGGATGGATTCTTCATATGATCCAACAAATGATCCAAAGGGTAGGTCGGACGTGGAGTTTGTAAAGCCGGAAAGCCGACGGGTTTGGCGGGAAGAAATTAATGAAGAAGGGAGCTCCTGCCAGTTATCCGAAATACGCCGGCCAGCAATCACCGGTCCAGCAGGCTGTCGAGAATTGAGAGATGTTGATGGTGAGAGTTGGAGAGAGGAAAGTGCAGATGGCGGGAGAGAGAAACGTTTTTCCCATTTAGAAGTAGCGATAGCTATTGGCTCTGTAAACGCTAGTGAAGGGCTATTCTCGTTATTGTCATTATCGGGGTTGGATGAATGAACTAATGGTGATGTTGGCGCTTTCAAAACAAAATTGGAAAAAGATGGCGCCCTCTGCCGGGTTTGAGCCTGGTGAATTTCAGAGATATGACCTGTACTAAAAGCACCATTCACAAATGGCACAGAAGATAGATCTGACGGAAAGAAAGACTTGAAACCAGAACTCAACGTGGAAGTTTGTTGAGGTGTAGAAGATTGCGGATATACTTGGCTATTTCGGGGTTCATTTACAAATACACCTTGGTGAAGAGCAGAATGGGGACGATCAGGATGTTCATCGATGAAATGCTGTGCCGGCGAGTGTGTTGTGTGGTAGTTGTAGTTGGATAGCTGTATTGTACTAAACGTTAGCGAGCGGTCAAAGTTCGGATGAAGAAATCGGCATAGGATAAGCAATATGTGGAACATGCGGAGGCAGGGAAGCAGCAGCAGAGTAGTATAAGCTGTGGGGTAGGTGAATTGGTGGGTGGGTTGCTAAAGGGGAATTACCGAGCGATTGGGAACCCAGGTAGAAGTTTGACTAGCTTTAATTCTTTCAATCAATTCCGCCCTGTCGGTGACTCGTGACGACGTGATAGTTTCTGGCAAATCTGATAGAGTTGTAGAGGGGGAAACAGGTGGCGAATCAGGCGAGCTAGGGTCATGCGAATGCATTTCCAACTGCAGCCTCTGGGGGGATTCGCCTACCACCTCGGGTGGTTGTGGTGGTAATGGAGGAGAAGGATTTCGGTGGTGATGGTAAACGAGGGGCATGAAGGAACACTTGGAGTAGTGGTTTTGACGTGAAATGGGACTTTACTGTGGGGTTCTCCATAGGTGAGTGAATATAACCAGGAGGGAAGAAAGGAAGAGGAAGAAGAGAGAAGGGACAAGAGCCAGGACAAGGACGAGAATAAGAATAGAACCAAGGAACAGAGGAGAAAGGAGCCATCCGGGGGTGTGTGTGTGGGGGGGGGGGGGGAATTACATGAGCAACGGTGGAGAAACAGCTCTCTATGCTCCGACAGAACCCATCGATCTGAATTAATTACCTATACTGCAGTTAGTCTTCAGAGGCCGGCTGTCTATCTCTTACACCTACAAATTTTTTTTCTTCCAGTCGGGATACATATCTGATTTACTGTACCTGCTACATGCTGGCTCCACTTATTCTCGTTCGCTCCTTCTTTTACATACATATCAGCTGGTGGTGGTATTGATTGCATGATGCTCTAATTTCTAATTTCTACAGAATGCCCCTCTATCGGTCCTGGTATGAGGTATGTAGCTACGTAAACTAACAGTAGCTACCTCACGCATGGGCGAGGCATGCACGCCTGCACTCCATCTTTGGCCCGATACCACTCTGGAGTAGAGTACCCCATGTACTAAGCACATGTACGTGTATGTAAGGCTACACGGAGGTATGTAACGAGTACTCTACATGTACATACATGTACCCGCTAGAGTACGGTACGCCCATGGGCCAAAGAATTCCTGGAGGATCTACCTCTATAGATGTCGTGATCAAAACTGATCAAATGACTTTTGGAAATCTTCTTCGCTTCAACTATTTCTAAACACTTGTGAGGTATAGATAGATGTACCAGTATAAATACATGTAAATAGTAAAGGAGATAAAAATGTATCCAGGTAAATACACAACAAGCACATCATATTGACTTTAAAGTGCGTATAATAAGTACCGGGGGTTAAACATAAATACCGAGAATCAGATAAGATAAACGCACCTATTTCACAGCAAGATTCCTTTATCAGATTTTTCGTATTTACCGTTAGCACCCGGTACATATGATGTAATTTTGATACCAACACCTTTTATTAAAACGTTGAGCCGGACCTCTTCAAACCATGATAATGGTAACCAAAGCGCAGTTAGCGAACAGTAGGCTGGAGATTGTCAGCCGGGTTAGAGAGAGGCATTCAAGAGTAATCCAAATAGAATCAGGTGCATAGAGCTAAGTCCTTTCTCAGAAAGTACACCCTTTATTAAATCAAGGTATCCATCCATTCAACGTACATATTCTAAATGTTTACAACGCTCCATGGTTCGCTTGTGTGCAATAGCGTGGGTATCTCTGAACAGAGTGTCTTCGGCACGAATTAAGCTTAAACCTCCTGCCCTTGCAGTCAGCTGAGGTGGACCAGAGAAAGGTACTGACAGCTTCTGCTTTTTTTTTTTTTTTTTTTTAAATCAGACCTCTTAGTTGATATCCAACCCACCCACCCAACAGCGTCTAGAGACCAACTAGAACACGTACCGTCCCATATCGACTTGACGCTTTATGGTTTTTTTCTATGCTAGGGGTGTATATTTTAGTTAAGTAAAGTACTACATGTAGGTGTTGTATATTCAGGACCTACTATGTATCTGCAATCGTAATCGGAACTTTTTCGGACGTTTCACAACACATACATACATACATACATACATACATACATACATACATACATACACTGTACATACACATATATACATACATGTACCCCGCTATTTTACGCATAAGGAAGACGATCAGTGCGTATAACTTACATGTGTACTTGTAGCAGATGCTGTGGTAGTGGTTTCGCTCTTTAAGTACATACTCTAGGGTAAGAGTAGGTACCAAGTGATGTGAAGCCGGGCACTGGGTGTTGATGGACAGGGGTTTCAACGAATAACAATTAAAAACGCCGGCTTTGGAGCTTGGACGCCTTTTACCATAGAATCCCTGTCCGCCAACACCCAGTGTCCGTCTTCACACTGTGAATGACAGTAGGTAGGTACATATCGGTATTGTTTCAGTGCCCATGTAAGTATGTAGAGGACTGATCTAGGATAATATGACGTTTCCAAATACAACCAGGTAAGTGCATGAGGCAGCTAGTTTTGGCATGCAGACACAGTTGTTCCCGAAAAGACGAACCTACATACATACATCGGCGTCCGGACTTCTGTAGTACCGGATACAATCATTGCTTGAACCCCTCCTTTCAACTAAGCTGATGAAGCGACTTACATGCTTTGCCAATTACTCAGCTCATTTACTTTCCCCTCCTTTTTTCTGCCCGTTTTCTGTCCGATTACTCAAAGGGAAACGGCGCGGGGCTCTTTACCCTCTCTTGTCGTTATGAATTGGGCCGCGGTGATCAGATAACTAGTAGATACATGTACCTTACTATGTATTTACCTACATTATGTACTTGCATATAGAGAAATAATGCGTAGATACATACATGTAGGTACATGTAAGTACATGTACTTTGGTTGCTCACTCAACAGAATTTTACACTACATGTACCTACATAGTATTTTGGGGCGCGTCGCGCGTCCATATCATAATTGATTGAGACGTGGCGGAAAATCCATGTATGTATAGAGATATCGGATAGAAGCCGCTTGAGTCTGTAGATCGATAGGCAGATGTCGGCAATGCACGCATCTACTGCGCAAGATGATGAGATTTGTGATGTGGAGTTGGTGAGTGATAGCCTATGATCCAGTGTATGAGTTAAACCTAAAGATGCAGCACCCAATAACGCTATGAAACTTTATGGAATAGATTTACATGCGGGTTTAGTATGTATTTTAAGAATTACTGTTCATGTATTTTTTACTAAATATATGTCATTTTATGTAACGGTAACACGAACGCCAGAAACAAGTGAAACATAGAGAATACTTTTAATCTTGCCTTAAGATGGACCCATCATAGCCTTGACCTTATCCAGTAGCATTGAGCCTTGTTTCCCCAGTTTTTGCTGACCCTTTCCTGTCCGTGCGCCCATAATATTCTTCCGTCTTTGCCTCTCTCTTTCTTTCTGTTCGTGAATCTTCTTCCTTTGCTCGATCTCCTTCAATTCTGCCTCGCGTTCTGCCCTAATCTTTGCCGCATATTCCTCTTCGCGTTTGAAGGATGACGGTTTGGGTTTCTTCGGAGGTCTTCGTGAGCGGTAACCTTCTTGGCCATCTTTCCTCCCCTCAGCTGCTAGAGCCTCTAGTGCTGCTTGTCGTTCTGGATGCATCTTTTGGGCTTTAGGCTTTGTGACATCTCGCTCTGTTTTTCCGGAGTCTTCTGCTGCCTTCCGTATCCTTGCATGTTCTTTCTCCTCCTGCTCCTTCAGCATTGCAGCTTCTTCAAGGTACTTTTGCGCCTGGACTGCGTATGGATCGGTAGATGGCTCATCTTTAGAGACGACCTTTGAGAAATTTTTCTTAACCTTGGCTTTATGAATGAGAGACTTTTTAATCTTGACCACTGGAACACGGGCAGTGATGTCAGTGAGTGAGAAATTATTCCAGTGGGAGAGTAACAAAGACCTTTTCGCCGGTATGTTCCGTCAGGTAGATTTGCGGGGCCAATATTAAAGCCTTTTCTCCTCTCGGGCCTTTCCTTCAACTGTTCCTTTGCCATATCTTGTTATTTTGGTGTGTGCGATGATGTAGTTAGAAGGTTGGTGTTACGGAAAGTCCGACAAAACTCAACTCGAGCAACTGCTTACTAAGTCACCTAGACTACTGGAGCTCTCAAGCCCTAATTTGCATCATGGTTACTGATTCGGTTCGTAGTGCAAGCCAATTTTAACAATTGATCTTTTTGGAAGACCGCTGGCACATCTTATCTCGTTTCAAAGTGCCCATATAGAGTACATGTAGAGTATCTCTCTATGTACCTACATACCCGCAGATTGGCAACTGTATTAAATCTTGCGCCTGGAGTATTCTAGAAGTTTTGGGGTTTGATGGACGTAAGCAAGGCTTTGCTAAACTTAGCGTAATCCACCGACGCCACAGACTGGGGCGTGTCTTAGTCACCAGCCGCAACTTTTTTTTTTGTTCAGGTGTTCGTCGTCCCACCTCTGTTGCTTCAAGTTGTGACGGAACCCCGCCATCGGAGCCGCCACATTGGATATTTGGGCTTCAATTCTTCTGAAATTAGTTGCAAAGCCTCCCGCGGCTGCAAATATCACGTTTCGCGCGTGGAGGGCATGTCTGAAGGTTTGTAAACCAATTTTTTTTTGTTTTCCAAAAATGTTTGCTTGACTTTTTGTTTTAGGAATCGAGTGCCTGACCTTTCCTCCATTTTTACAGACACCACATTCGATTCGCCTGTACGGTTACGGTTACCAGCTGAGGTGTTCACGGGGTATGCTCGAACGTGTTTCCATTCGATTGGAGACTTGCGGTCGCCGTCTTCTGCGTGGACAATTGAAGAAGAGAATGCTCCATTCTGCATTCTGGGTTCACGGAGCCGGTGAATTGGATTACAGTTCAACAAGCCTATTTGGATTTGGGTTGGGGGTTAGTAGCGGAAAGGGACCAGACGGTTGCGATGAAGAGAATGTAGATAATGGCCATGAGAAGGATTGTTTGAAGGGCCGAGGTTCGACAAAAGATGTCGTTCGATTGGAATTTCTATACCCGGCAAAGACACTCGCATTCTTACGATATTTTTCGATGCTACCACGGAGAGAGGACCACGATTACTCGCCGCCCGGAGCAGTGTTTTCCCATGGATCTAAAAGACTGTACACAACTATTAGGAAGGGACCGGAGTTTGAACCAGAGGTTAGATTTCCTGACGCTGAAGCCATGCCAGAGCGGGATGAGCGTTTCGTAAGCTTTGGCCACCTCAAAAGTTCTGGAGAGCAAGCTTATTACGATCAAGCATGGTACCATTATCTAAACGAGAAAGATAGAGGAAACATTTCATCTAAAAAAGATCAACGATACTGGCTGCTCTCATATTTGAAATTCTCAGACCGGCGGATCGATAAAGAGAGGATTGTAACTATGTTTCAACATGTACCACCCGATAAAAGAACACCAGACGAATACACCCACATAGTTACTACCCTACTTAGTCTCGGTATGGTCGATGCTGCGTTTTCGGTTTTGAAGACCAATGTTTCGACGGGCTACAGCTCGAAGCTTGCAGGATTCGAACAGTTCATTGCACATTGTATCGACTACGATTTGGAAATGGCAGTTAAGGCATGGGATCTGCTAGAAAGTTGCCCACCAGATCACCCCCATCCGCTCAATACCGCTTTGGTTGCCATTTTGGTTCCCGATTTCAAAGATAAGTTTATCCATATGGCAGAGACAATGCATAGAGGAGGTTCAATACAGCGATTCATCGAGTTATTATTGAGGGGGGCTTTAGGGGCATTGACGTCTCTGCAAGTTTCCTCAAAGGATTCCTTGGAATACAAGCACATATGGGACCTTATGCAATCACTAAATATGGAAAGGAGGAGTGCAGACTACGAAACCGTTCTCTTTCACCTTTACCGTCATCAAGATTTTGTTCAAGCCACAGATATATATCTTGAATACCGAGAATTTGCTGGTATCAAGCCGAGCGATAGCGTATTAAATGCTGCTCTCCGTGCTTTCAGGGAGCAGTTAGATTGGAAGGGTATGCAGTTGGTTTTCGATGATTGGTTCGCTTTTGGTTCTCAACCAGATCAACAGGCCTATTATATTCTCATGAAAGAAATGGCGCGCCGGGGCGAGTCGAGTATAGTGAAAGAATTGGTGGATCAGTTTTTCCGGCGCTTTGCCTTGGAAACTGTATTTCCATATAACTATTTGATGCAGGCGCATACAATTCGTGGAGAATTGGCCGAGGTGCACAGGGTTTTCAACACGATCAAGGATAGAGGATTGACGCCTGATAGGGCATCCCACAATATTCTCATCAATGCTCATGTGAAGGCGGGTGATGTGGATGGGGCTATGGGGCGGGTCCAAGATATGTATGCAGCCAACCTAAAGCCCGATTCATATACTTTCACCACCTTGATTACCATGGCCTCGGATCGTGGTGATCTTGAAAATACCCAAAGGTTGTTTAATGAGGCTGTGGCGAGTGGTTTCGAACCTAACAACATGATGTATGCGGCCTTAATCGCCGCGCATGTGTCTGTAGACGAAATTGAGACCGCAGAATCAATTCTGGAAAAAGTGGAAGATATCAGGGCCGAGAAGCCAGAGTCTAATATTAAAACAACGCAGCTGTGGAATAACTTACTCACGGGGTATGCCACGAGGAAGCAAACGGACAAGATGAACGCGGCATATCAGCGGATGCGTAATTTGAGGGTGCCTTTCGACGAATACACCTACGGAATTCTCATGTTTTCACTATGTCTTATCAACAAGGTAGAGGCCGCCTACAACATCCTTCGGGTTTTACAGGAGGAAGGGTTTCGGCCCAATGAGATCCACTACTCCATCCTCAAAGTGGGGCATATGAGAAGAAGGGATATTGGAAAGGTGTGGGATACATTTCGGGAGATGAGAAAGCAAGATATTACGCCCCAATCTACTTCGCTCGCACTGCTTATCCAAGCATCTGCGTTCCTGGAGCACTCAAAATGGCGATTGCGGGGTGGGACTCTGACATTGGAATCTGCGGGCGAGATCTTGGCGGAGGTTACTGCGAATGTTGATGTATTGGATCTTCTATCAATGGACCCTGTCAAGTCGGCAACTCCTCCTTGGCTTTTCACTCCGCTGATTTCCATTTTCGGTAAAGAGCGCATGTACCCAAAAGCCATGGAGAAATTCGAAGAGTTCCTTAATTTGGCCTATGCGCAGAGGCCTGGTGGAACTAAACCCTCACTTAAGATGTATAGAGCATTGATGAATGCACACATGAAGGCAGAAAACACTGCCGGTGTGAGGTCGACATGGGAGAGCTGTAAAAGACTCGCTGGAAGGCTGGCAAAGCCGGTCAAGTATTCCACTGAGAACACTACGGTCTATATCAAGCGCCATTCCCTTTGCGAGCCCTTTAGCATCTTCATCAAAGCCATGTCTAGGGTCAACGATCTTCCATCAATAGATACTGAGATGCGTATTCTTCTAGATATGGGGTACGAGTTTGACAATAACGTTTGGAACGACTACGTTCAAGCGTTCACCATAGGCGGAGATTTGCCACGAGCCTTCACGGTTTGCGAGAAAATGTTGATGCCAGGATGGCTCGGACGCAAAGGGTATTACTACACACAGGCTTCCGAATTGAAGCCTGCATTACCAACTTTCTACCCATTCATCCGGACGCTCGAGACGATGACGACAGAGCTGCGGGAGCTTGAGAACACGATGAATGAAGGAAACAGGGTCGCAGCTGAATTAATGAAGAACTACGATAAAAATTACCCAAGGACTCTGGAAGCTTGCCAGAACTTGGTCGACAAGGAGAAAAGAATTGCGAAGGAGGTGGGATTCAGGGTCGGGATGGACCTGGCGCGAGACGGAAGAGTTATCCCTTGGGGTCGTGACTCGAGGCGGGCATAAAAGCGTGACGGGTAGCCCGGCAGGTTTTGGGGTTTTCCTTTTTTCTTTCTCCCCCCCCCCAACCCCTCTTTCCTTCGCTTTTTGTCGATGATTATGAATCTCACCTAACCTAAGCACTTTGTACATGCTCTGATACTCTTCTCTTCTTGCTGTAAATGCGTTTTTTTATTTGCTGGTGGGTGAACGGTTAGATTGTTTTGCATGGCGCGGGACTATATCTGAGAGGTCACTGAGGGCGATATGATAGTATATATTGTTTGAGTAGTTATTTGGTGGAGGATGTTTATATCCTTTCCCTGCGGCTGTTGGTTGTAGTGAATGTAAAACAGGTCGGGCGGCGGTGGCGGGCGAGAAGTGGTGGGGTAAAAATCGAGGTTTTTTTGTTCTCTCTTTCGCGACCTGTATCTACTTTTTTTTTTATTTTTTTTTTTTAAAAAATTGTATATAAATATCATATCTTGGGAATTCAGATGATACGGGGCAAAGGCTGAGGGAATTAAGATTTAGGGCCTTTTGGAATGTGTTTCGATGAGATTTGGGGGATAACCCCAGAATATGGTGATTGGAGGGCGAATATCGGCCGATGCGGAGCGGAGAAAACCGGGAGTCATCCTCTTTGAGTCAAAGTCCGTCAGGTAATGTTTGAAGATCGTTTTTTGCCGGCCTGGCCTTTCGAAAGGTCGAATTTTGAAGCCAACTATAACGGCACAATGGCTGTCAAAAAAAAAAAAAAAAAGGACCAGACCAGATTGAAGATATATTCGTTGATAATCATTTTTATGATGGTTCTGCCAGCTAGGAAAGGCTCCGGGTGTATGTAAAGGTTAATGCATGTAATAGATATGCAGTGATATTATTATAGCACGTAGGGTTATGTGATGCTGCTAGGTGGCCTTTATATATGATATGATACGGTCTGGATTGACATTCATGCCACGTAGGTAGATAGGATTACCCCACATTCATGGTGCAATGTTTCTCCGCTGAGGAGAATGCCTGCGCTGCTGCTGTCGGAAACTTTGACCTGTTATATATCTTTTTCGTAGCCGCCGGCCAGATCATGGCCGATCACTCGCTGTGCAAAGGTTGTGTTGTGTTCGGAGAGGAGATGGCAGTCAGTGTAAAGGGCGGGGATAGAGGGGGTGGGGGTAGGGGGTAGGGGGTAGGGGGTTATATATACCCCTTCCGGCGTCCAGCACACACTACACTACTAATTCCGCAGCACTGTTGGTTCGGGGAGGCAGTTATAAATTCTCCTCGGTGCGGCGCCGCGCGGGGCTAGCTGGTGGTGGTGGTATCACGAGATACATACCATACATACAACTACAACTAACTAGCAAACTAGAAATAGCAGCTATATGTACAGTAGTTGTTGCTACCCTACGATACGTGGCCGTCTCCTTTCTCCGCTTGGGCTTCCGGGGGCGGAGATCTGTTGTGTGGCGCTCGAACGTGGCCGCTGGTGCATGGTGGCGGCGGCGGTGTGGTGGTGGTGGTGGTGGTGGTGGTGGTGTGTTGATTGTTGACATGGAGAGTGGTGTTTTTGCGGAGGGGGGGGGTGGTTTTTATGGAGTGTAATGTATGGATGGCCTCGCTTCAACATGGAGGAATTGGGGGGGGGGGGGGAAGAGGGCGGCGAGTGATAGTCTGTGTTGCGTGGTTGGGATTTGTATTGTAGCTTGGTTTGTGTATAGCGATATTGTATGGTACCCTGGGGTGATGCAACGCCTACCACGAAGCATGACTTTTATTTATGATCGCCAGCCACCGTGCCAATGAACCGCAATTGATAAAACCTATCAATCAGACAATGCTGAGTCAGGCTATATATAACATATACTGGTTCTAAGCCCTAATTTTGAAAAATGGTTACAATGCCAGAGCACTCCTGAGGCCGTTAATCGCATCACTTCAAGGACCCCCGGGGTACATGTAGCTGCTGGTCTGTGTTGAGGGCTCACAGGGTATCACTCGGGGCTCGATAGTGTAGTGTAGTGAGCGCATTTATCTCTCGTCCTCTTGTCCCGTGTCCTATCTGTTCATACAGATAGATATTAAACTCACAGAATATGTACAAGCCAACTCAACTCAACTCAACGCAACCACGACTTTAAAAAAAAGGGAAAACGGGAAAACCCCCATGATATTCTATATACCGCTTGCTTTAATCAACTAGCCTACATGCTATCATGCACACCATTACCTACATCACAAAGGACCAACTAAAACTACAACAGAGGGAAACCTGGACCACAAATCTATGAGAACCTGACCAGGGGAGACCCCCTAAAAGCCTCTCCTCCTTAAACTCGGCGTCTGCGGTCTCTTAACCACACCCACAACGGTATTCGGCCTCTTGACCACGGACGTACCCGGCCGCTTCGCCCTTCCTGCCATGGCCTCCTCGCGGGCCCTGGCGTTCGCCAGGTCCTCCTCCTGTCGTGCCTTGTCCTCCGCCATCTTGGCCTCAATCTCCATCTTCTTGTTTATTTCATTTTCCGTGGTCCGGCGCTCACGGGCACTGTAGCCCTTCTCCTTGACGCTGTAGAAGACGCCGCCGAGCTCGGCGAGCCAGTGTGGGTCGACCGAGGTAACGGTCGACATGTATTCCTTTGATGTGAGGATGAGTTCGTGGTAGACTTTGAAACAGGCACTTGATTAGCAATTATCTCACTTGGGGGGTTTAGTTTTTTTGAGGGGGGGATGATACTCACCGACATAGTCTGGCAGATACCCCAACCCATACAACGCACTTGTCGGATGCAACTGCACCGTCACACTCGTGCGCAGATTCGTATACTCTCCTATCCCCTTGACCTTCGCCGCCTGATGGTAGTACCCGCTACAGATGCACTTTCTGATTAGATCCCAGTCCGTGCCACAACTGGTCAGCTCCATCTTCTGGAACTTCATGATGTCCATCAACTGGTTCCTAATCTCCTTTGCCCTCCTTAGCGCCTTTGGTTGCAGAAAGTGCTGCACGCACCACCGATCGCTGGACCCGTTTGCCTTCCACTGCGTGTACACATGCAACAGCGTAAGATGGTCACTCTCCGCAACAAAGAAGCGCTCTCGGGCAGCATCGGACTCTTCTTGACGCTCCTTGGGGCGGTAGAAGACACTCGGGACTGACAGCATGGACACGATGGTCAGCATCTCCTCGGAGCAGCCATAGTCGACGCTCATGATGATGAGCTTTGAAAGGGATGGCTCCATGGGGAAGTTGGCCATTGTCTTGCCCAGGCTGGTGAGCTCGCCGATGTTGGAGAGGGCGCCGAGAGCCCATAGGTCAAAGAGTGAGGTGGTCATGGTATCCTGCGGTGGGGGGTCCATGAAGTCAAATTCCAAGAGATCCCGTACCCCCAAGGATTTGAGCAGCAGCACAGTGTTGGAGAGATTTGTCCGCTGGATCTCCGGTATGGTCTGCAGGTACATCTCGTTGCGGAAGGCCTGCTCTGTGTATAGACGGTATGCCTTCCCTGGCCCCGTACGACCTGCACGACCAGAGCGTTGGGAGGCGTTGGCCTGACTGATGGGTGTGATTTGGAGAGCGTCCATGCCCATGCGTGGGTTGTAGACCTTGAGCTTTGAGAACCCGGCGTCGACGACGTACATGATTCCCTCGACCGTCAACGACGTCTCTGCGATATTGGTAGCAACAATGACCTTTCTCGCGCCGCCCTCTCCACGCTCAAAGATCTTTGCCTGCAGGTCTGCCGGCATCTGACTGTATATGGGCAGGATATTGAGTTTTGGTGGATTATTGAGCTGCTTCAATCTTTCCGCAATAACGTCGCAAGTAATCTCAATATCCTCCTGCCCCGTCATGAACACCAGTATATCACCCGTGCCCTGTCCCACATGGATCTGGAGGACCTGCTTCACGGCGGCATCTACATAGTCCTCGCAGGGAGATTTCGACCAGAGGACATCGACGGGGAAGGTTCGTCCCGGAATGGTGTACTCTGGCGCGCCCCCATAGAAGCGGCTGAAGCGTTCGGCGTTCATCGTGGCGGATGTCACAATCAGCTTGAGGTCGCGGCGGCGCGCCAGGATCTTTTTGATTAGGCCCATGAGGACGTCGGTGTTGAGGGCGCGCTCGTGGGCTTCATCCATGATGATGCAGGAGTATTTGTCGAGGTTGGGGTCGACGAGGGATTCACGGAGGAGGACGCCGTCAGTCATGTCTATGGGGAATGTCAGTATATGTACATATGTGTGTATATGTATTACCAAGGCCAATAATGACTAGATGGACATCTTCCTTGACCACTTGAATACGCAATCCACTCAAACAGTGAATGATTGGATGATTGGTGGGCCAGCGGTATAGGGACCGCGCAACCTCGACTGTTCGAGTAAAGTGAGTACTCGAGTGGCCTAGGAAGGCGTCCATCCAAGGTCAATGATATCTATGTGGGAAACAATATCATGACCACCAAAGCCAATGATATCTAATGTAGGGTCAATGATAATTCAAGCCAGAAAAGCACTCACACTTGATCACCGTCTCGTCACTCGTGCAGTCCTCGAAACGGATCGCATACCCCACGAGCCCTCCCAACCTGACCTCCATCTCCTCACTGACTCTCTTTGCCACACTCATGGCCGCCACACGTCTAGGCTGCGTGCACCCAATCATGCCTTTCTTGCCATAGCCGTCCTCGTACAAGAACTGTGTCAATTGCGTCGTCTTTCCACTGCCCGTCTCCCCAATAACAATGACAACCTGGTTATCCCTTATGACCCTCAGCACCTCCTCTCTTACGGCGAACGCAGGAAGAAACTCCCGCTGCTCTCTGAGCGTCCGGCCCTTTGTCAGTTCACTGCTACCTTCGGAGGGCTTCTGTTGGGCTATGTGTGTGCTAAACTTGTTACTGCTGCTATCACCCTCGGCGCTGTCCGCAGCCACGACAGCAGCAGAATCCGTATCATCATCGTCCTTCACACCGAGCACATTTCCCAGGGCCGTACCCGCGATATTCGTCGCCTCCTGCGCCTGTTTTGTGCGTTCCCTCTGCATTCTCTTCTCCTTGACTAGACTGCTCCCTTTACGGGAAAACACGGCCATATCGCTCTGGGGATCTCTCACCGCCGGGATAGGATCCAGCTGCTTCGTAAACACCTTCCTCCCATCCAGAAACGGCGGACGGAGATCATGCACCAACAGATGCACACGAACCTCCTCCTCCTCCTCCACCTCATCATCGCCATAGTCCGCCCTCTGCGCAACACCACTCGTCAGCATCCGATTCGTCTCCCAAGCGTCCACATCCTTCATCTTTTGCTGGGCACGCGCGCTCATCCGCTTCGCCGTCTTCTTCTCGTGGGCCGCCTGCTCGGCCCAACTGTCTGCGGAGCCGAAAGGGTTGTGCGACTCGTCGCCAAACGCATGACCCAACTCATCAGACGCATACCAATCTCTGTCTAGCTCCCTATCCTCCTCGGCGCTGATGACTGGGCCGTCGTCGGCATCACGATCGAACGTGGTGGGCATGCGTGGAGTGGCATTTCCGAGGCGGGAGGAGCGGGCGGTGGTGGGGCGGGCATTGGCATAGCGATCAGTGTTTCTTAGTGGAGTGGGATCATGGCGTCGTAGGTTTTGAGGGGTATATTTGGAGGAGGAGTCGCGATAAGGGTAGTCGCGGCGGTCCCGGCCCCGGTCTCGGTCTCGGTCTCGGTCTCGGTCTCGGGGGTCTTGGTCGCGGTCACGGTCACTGTCAATGGTAGAGGAGGCGCCAGATCGGCGTGCTCGGTGGGCAGCGAGCTTATCGCGGGCTGCCTGTGACAGACCCCCGCCGTGGGAGGGAGTGTCCATTCGCCGCTCCCTGATATGTCGCGCGGCTGGCAAGGCCGGCTTCTTGAACTCTACCACGGCCTCCTTCTCCCCCCCCCCCCCTTTGTCTCCATCCTCTCCATTCTCCTCCTCCTCGCGCTCCAAATCCAACTTGATCCTCTTTGCCAGCCTATCCAGCCCTAATCTACTTCCCTTCTCCTTCTCCTTTTCCTTCTCCTGCTCCGTCTTTCCATTGCGCGGCACCAACAGTCCACCAGGGAGATTGCGTTCTACAGCATCGAGACCGTCAAGGTCGTTGGCTTGATCATACCGTACACGGGTCTTGACGTCCTCGTAGACGGACGCGAGAAAGTCGTCAGAGTACTTTCCGAGGTTCTGGACTGCGGCGATGAACGTCTTGGGGCCTGGCTGGTCTCGCGCAATCTTTATGATGTTGGTGGCCAGGTAGAGGGGTGGGGTGGGAGTGTTTAGGTGGGATTGGATCTGTGTGGCGAGGTGAGTGGTGTAGGAGGGGGTGAGGCCGGGGGGAAGGTCAGCCATTGTGATATTGGGGGAGGGGGTGTGTTCTAGAGAGCTGGTTGGGGGATTTTTGTGGTGAGTATATAAGGTATGTAGGTTTGAGGTGAATCTGGAGACTCGGGGGGGGGGGGGGACACCACACGAATGAGCCCTTAGCCTTAGAGCTGAGTTTAAAAGAATTGTGATTGAGCCAAGTGATCTATTAACTAACTATCTATGATTATAGCTGTAGTTGTGAATATCGTGCAAGTCGTAAGTTGGTGAAATCAAAAAGGTTGTGGAGCCCAGAGTTCCTAGCTACATAGAACAATAAAACAATAAAACACAACCAATGGTCTACCTAAGCCACGTTAGCCGATATTCATTCATATGCTGTCACTCGAGTCCACCCACTTTCACTGTCATAATCATAAACCTCCCCCCCCCCCAAACATTCATTTACTCTACGAGTCTACGTTTTCTAAAACAGGTATCCCTCCCCCTAAACAAAAGATTCATCAAAATCCCCCCTCCACCCCAAAAAAAAAAAAAACGTTGGTCAGACTCGTGGGACCCCCCCAAGACAAGACATCCAGAGATAATGCGCAGGTGGCGTAGATCTTCATAAGATGTGCCTGAAGCCACACACACACATCCCCGGACAGAACAGAAATAGAAACGATAACTGGAATGCAAAGTATGTAAAAGTTGCAAACCGAAATTCAAACACACAGAAACTGTATCACTACGCTCCCTTGCTCCCTTCCGTGTGATATTCATAAAGAGACAAACCCTGTAGAACAGATTTTTTATGAAGATTTAGAAGGTTTAGATGGAAAAAAGAATACAAACGCTCCCATATTAAGGACCCGTCAATCCCGTCCATCATGTACTCTCTCGTCCATCTCTAATCTCAAACACCGCCCATCAACTATATACCCTACTTCCCATAACAGATCTCCCAGCACTATCTCATGGTCAAACAAATTTCGCAACGGCAACATTTCGAGTCGCATATAACAGGCCCTCCCTCCCCCCTCCCCCCTCCCCCACCCCTTGTTCGCAATCTACTCAAAACACATGCTGACGACACCCGGGGATTCGTCGCCCTAGCCTCGTCCGTCCTTGCCACATTGTTTCGTGGACTCAACTAGACCACCACATGCTACGCTTCTACGCTTCTACGCTTCTACGCTTCTTCTACTCATCTCCCCGCAAGCATCTCCCCCACGCAGAGAAACCCCTCCCCCCCCAAAAAAAAACGTCAAAACCGATACACCTACATATAGCACCCGTCCATATCCATATATGCGCCTGCCATCCAACAGCATCTCTAACAACTACTACTGCTGCTACTATTGCTACTACTATTACAACTAAAGCTACACCTACACACAGGCACAGGCACAAAGAGCAGACATGGCCATCCTCAACCCCTTCCGCGACATAAACGTCACTGCCTCGTCCACCACCTACACCTTCCGCTCTCCCTCGACCCCCGATCACCCCGCGCTGGTCATCTCTCGCCCCTCTGGTGACCTTAGACTCACCGACAGCCCCAAGCCTGGCGGCCAGCGCGTTACTAGCATTGCGGGCATCTTGGGTATCATTAAACTGCGCCTTGGTGTGTTCTTCTCCTCTACCTCCCCCCCACACCCCCATCCGCACATCCCCACACCTCATATCCCCCAACTACACCCCTCTTACTAACAGGCAAAACAGATAAATACATCATCATCATCACCAAAGCGCAGCTGGTTGGACGTCTACGCGGGCACATGGTGTACAAGGTGCTTGCGACGGAGCTCCTTCCAATGCGTGAGCGCCAGCTGCATGATGAGGATGAGGACAGGTATCTGACGCTACTGCACACCCACCTGAGGACGGGAAATATGTACTTTTCGTACACGTTTGATTTGACGAATTCCTTTCAGAGGCAGAGCGCGGCGGAGATGGCGGCGCCACTGTGGATGAGGGCTGATGATAGGTTCTGGTGGAATCGCTATGTGGCGGAGGAGCTGGTGGAGATGAGGGGAGCCAATCCTGCTGTAAGAAGATGTTCATCGCTGTGTAGATGTTTATAAGGCTGACTTGATATATAGGTTGACCCGTATATTCTCCCTACCATATTTGGCTTCCTCACCATCGCCAGCACTCAAATTAGTACGACACCCTGCACCTTTGCCCTCATTACCCGCCGCAGTAGGCACCGCGCTGGCACCCGCTACTTCACCCGTGGTCTCGACGCATCCGGCAACGCGGCCAACTTCAACGAGACAGAGCAGATCCTTGTCCTCGGCGATACCGCCGGCGGCCTCGGCGGCCACGGCTTCAGCGCCCAGAACCTCTCCCCGGCCAACACCAAGAGCAGCCTCGACAGCGAGCAGGCGCAGGTGTTTGCCCACGTCCAGACACGCGGGTCAATCCCCGTGTATTGGGCTGAGGTCAACAACCTCAAGTTTACGCCGTCATTGCAGATCAAACCCGTTGAGCATGCGCTGCCGGCGGCGAGGAAGCATCTGAGCGAACATATACGCATGTATGGAGAGACACACCTGGTCAACCTGATCAACCAAGGCGGGCGCGAAGCCCGCATCAAGACCGCATACGAGGCGGCCATTAAGGCGCTCACTCCAGCGCCAGTGGAGCACCTTGAACCATCCTTCGTCACCTCCGAGCGCTTCCATGAGATCATGCCGAGCACACCCAGCGCCAGCTCTGGCCTCCTAGACCGCCTCCACTACGTCTACTTTGACTTTCACCACGAGTGCCGCTCCATGCAATGGCACCGCGCGTCCCTGCTGCTCGCAAAACTCCCAATTGGAGAACACCGCTACTTCCACTCCATCGGCAGCGGCGCAATGGCCTCTGTAAAGTCCTGGCAGACGGGCGTCGTGAGAACAAACTGCATGGACTGCCTTGACCGCACCAACGTCGTTCAGAGCATCATTGCACGCACGGCACTAGCGCATCAGCTCATTGACGCGGGGGTGCTACGGCCTGGACAGACGACGGAGGGGGGGTTTGAAGCCTTGTACAGGAATGCATGGGCGGATAACGCGGATGCAGTGTCGAGAGCTTACTCGGGGACTGGTGCGCTCAAGACGGACTATACACGGACTGGGGTCCGCAGCACCGCTGGGGCAATTGCGGACATAATGAATTCCGCCACTCGGTATGTACGCAACAACTTTGCGGACGGTACACGGCAGGACGCATTCGACCTTTTTCACGGCGTGCATCTACCTGTCCCTTCCACTGGAACTTCAGGAGTGTTTACAGACCGCCGACCAGCGGTGGTACAAGCAGTTCCATACGTTCTCCTCGCTGCACTACTATTTCTCCTCGCTGCGGCGGTGTTGCCAAAGAATATGGCGGGGCTGCCGGTGCTTATTTTTGCGGCATGGTGGGCGGCGGTCGCCCTGGCGGCGACGGTGTTTGTGGCCAAGTGGGGGGTCTTGTATGTCAAGTGGCCGGTGCTGAATCCGCCTCAGTTTTGTGTGGAGGCGGTGGGGAGGGCGGGGAAGGAGGTGGAGATGTGGAGGGGTGGGAATGGGGGTGGGAATGGGGTTGGGGAGAAGAGGGGAATGGGGATGGAATGGGTGAGGAGAGGGCATGGGAGGGGACGGAGCGTGTTTGGGGTGGAGAGGATGGAGGAAGGGAAGAAGAGGGTTGAGTAGGAATACTCTTCTCTTCTTTCCTTTACTCTTGATTCTTGTCTACCTTCTTCTAATCCCCCCTCGTTCCTCTTCCATTCCTCTTTCTTGCTCCTATCTCTCCTACCTACATTTCTTTACCTCCCTTTCCCCATGTTTTCCATCCCACCATTTTTTCCTGTAACCCCCCACTTTTCCCTCACCATCTTCTACCCTTTCTCTTTTCTTTTCTTTTGTTGTTTCCTCTGTAGGCCGGACGGGGCGTTTGGCGCTTCTTTTCTTCTTTTCTTTTCCTCTTCTTTTCCTACATGTATGCTACAAACGGTGGTTTAATGGGCTTGGCACCCCTAGATATTCGATAGACTAGTAGCAGAGAAATAAACTGGCAATCTCACTGCATCTCGGGAAATGGTGGTTAATGGCTCTTCAAGGGCCCGAGTAGTTCCGGGACGGGCGAGTGATACTTGATGATGAGCTTATCTGTCTCGCCTTGGACCCCTGTGGGTTTTAGTAGTAGTGGTAATGGATAAAGCTGGGGATTGTATCCGCCCAGATTACGGCACCTTTGGAAGGACTGTAATTGGCTATTTATTTATAGTAATAGAGCTTGAGACTGGAGTAGACTCTAGCTTGGTGGTGCTAGCTAGCTAGCTAGCTACATGTAAAGCATTAGTATGCTCCATGGACTCTATCTTTGCTGGCGAAGTGAGGGTTAAGTTGTTGCTTATGGCCATGGCTGGTTTGGTCTTATTTATAATAGCTACATGCAGGTACTCTATCTGTATCTATCGATACATGGAGAACTCTAAGGGCCCGTTCAGCAGCCATCGTTTTGGGCCCGAAAACGCCGTTTCAGCGCGGAACTCGGTAATGTTTTTGGCGGTTGCTTCACGCCGTTTTCCTTTCTTGAGGTTTGCCAAACGGGCCCTAAACAACGAACATCATGTCCCCCGGCCTATTCCGTGCGCCCATTTCAAACCAGACTAGGTACTAGTGCAGGATCGCTTAGCCAGATTGGTAAAGAGGCATGCATACATGCATACCTAGATAGCGCGTCAAGTAGCTCCGCTCAACACGTCGGTGTAGTATAGTGGTTAGTACTTCTCGTTGTGGTGGCTTCTGGGCGACTAGAAGATGATACCGAGAGGACCCATGTTCGATTCATGGCACCGACAGTCACTTTTTTTTTCCTTATAGCGCTGGTTGGTTGGTGCATTTTCAACATAGGTTGAGATTTTCAGGTAGGTGTTTATGGTGGTGGTGTGGATTCATGGGCTTGGGGCGGGCGCTCTAAAAGTACTAGCTTTCATCGTATTCGGGATATTGCGTTCTACATTCGCATCTGGACAAAAGTAAAGGCACATGAGACTTAGTGCCGTCCATACCCCGGGAACCCTCTCTTAAAAAAAACAAAAAAACAATTGTAACCCAAGCATCGATACTGCAACTTATGATAAATTTTTACATTCTAGGGGATCCTTTTCGGCATCATTCTTATAAAGCACTAGTAGATAAATGCGCCAGCCAACCAGGGTCAATCATAGATAGAATGGATGTGGGCGCACTCTGACATTGCCATTTATGTATGATGATAAAATGAATTTCGCCAAATGGATTAAAAAAAATGATTGGATTGAAACATCTTCTACCTCAAAGAATGGGTTGATACAGTCTAGATGGGAAATCAGGTATCAACAGTTTTGAAGGGGGGGAGGGCCTTCACGGTAACGCAGGAAAAGCGAATGGACTATATACTCTGTGTCTAACTCTGTAGCGAATGTTGAAAATCTACCTAAAGGTTCGGCAAGGGTACCTAGAGGAATTGTCAAAAACCAAGACTAGCTAAAAACAACGAGGCGATAGAAAGACATACTTTGATGGGTAACCTTCGGTGTCGTCGATTGTCCACTTCATGCCATTCCCAGGCAATGGTGGCAATCCACCGGCTCCAAGGACCTCACTGATAGACTTCGCACCACCCTTCTCAAATGCCAATGAAAGAACACCCTTTGCGCCGCCCTCCTTGATGGTGGCAAGCTGCTTCTCACCCTCCGCGCCAGCTCCAATCCTTGGGTTTGCGGCAGAGCCCACAGTCAAAAGGCCTGCAATGTCAGACTGTCTGAAGGTGCTCAGCTGGGGGTAATCGCGTCTTGTATCACGCTTCCAGTAAGGGTTCTCGGCGATGTCACCTGCAGGGGCGGTGACAGGGTCTGTGTAGTCATATGCGGGGACCGAGGCGGGGGCGGGGTTACGGAAATGCTGGTTGAGAGGGACACCGGATGATCGCTCGGGATCGACTGCGAGCAGGCGGCGGATCTTCTCCCAGATTCCGATGGAGCCGACAGTATATTTCTGGATCACAAACTTGTTAGAAGGCTGATATGGAGGTGGTGCTGTTACTGGGCGGACGAACCTTAACGACGGGCTGGACAGACATTGTCGTGGCTGCTATAATGAGGGGAGATGCTGTAGAGATCGTATGTCAGCGAATTGGCGACCCTTTTTAAATGGGAGAGGGTGGCGGAATACCTTCGGAATAGAACGAAAATGAAAGCGGCGAGCTGGAGCTCGAGTTTATATCTATTGCTATCGCGAGTTGACGGAGGAAGGAGATGTCGTTGGGATGGGCTGGTGCCAAGGAAAATTATGTAAAGAACCCTGCCCACGTCCGTTATCTGCCCGGACGGCGGGCTGCGGGCATCACGCTTCACGGGGATAGAGCAAAATTTCTTGTGGAACCGCTCCTCTTTTCTGTTACGGGGATCATGTGAATTTTTGATTTAGATTTTTTTTTGTCCTAAATTATCAACCAAAACTTTATCCATGTCCGCAATTAACTCTTCATCCCCAACTGCTCGAAACCAGTCTCCTTCTAGATCATGTAGAAGAACCGAAGAACTCATCACTTACTGCTGTGTCTGCTTCGTTCCTGCCCCCAATGTTGGCAATGCGAATGGAAACGACCCACCATTCTGGTTGACAAGCTGTGGTCATATTGTGTGCAACTCACACTGCTTCCCAAACGGCGGCAAGTAGCAGGCATAATCAACCAGCAATCCTCGAAAGTGAGAAGCTAACACAAATAGCAGTGCCCCATGATGCAGCGGAAAGAACACATACTTGCCCCTACTGTGGTAGTGGAGGTATATCCCTGGCTGATCTGGGCGCTGGTAAAGTAGAGTGGGCTGTCTATTCCTCCGGAATTAGAGCTCCAATTCTCACACTTCTCTGAGTTAGGTCTCTGTGGAACTACGAGATTATTTTCGACCTGAGGCAGAACTTTTAGAGGATGTTACCGGAGCTATCAAGGTTCAATTAACCTTGTTTCCTCCTGCTCCCAAGAATATAATTGATTTAGATGTGTTAGTTTCGAATGAGTAATGCTTTACGGATAGCATCGCATTATAAAGCGCTTGCCGAGAAGCTGCAGGGTAAGGTTGACGACCAGAGAAGGGTTTTGCTAAAAGTAAAAGATGAACTTATAGAGGGCAAAGAGCTCAGGAAGTATGTTATTTTCTCTCTCCAAACAGTCTGCAATCACTGACATTTGAGTAGAAATAAGAAATTAATGGAAGCCGAGATAGCAAGTCTTCGTGAAGAAAACACCCGACTTCGTGCTCAACTTTCATCCGCCCAGTTAGCGTCCCTAGATCTTGATCTCGATGTCCCTCAATCAGCTCAACAGCATCGATATCGATCAAATACAGAGGTTACTAGGCAAGGCTCAACTTCGCCCGCCGGCATAAACCAGGAGAATCCAAACTTTCTCAAAAGAAAGGCCGATGATGCAAGCAATGATTCGACTTTTAGGGCTAGAGAGTTTAGAAATGAAATGAATAAGAGGCAGGCACAGATGCAGGCAATGCCTCCCCCCCCTATACCACAGCGGGAAAAGCAACAATATCGGGACAACAGGCAAGAGGGACGGTACACTGAATCGATGCAGGAACAGGATCAAGAGCCGCGATCAGAGTTTAGTAACCAATTTCAACAATTAGGCTACTCGCCTCGGACCCAGCCGCAACATGCATATGGTGATCAACTACTCTTTAGAGATAATACATCTTCGCAACATGGTATACAGCATCACAGTGCTTCTGAGCAGTTCCCTGTTGACCCTAGAAGACAGTTCGTGGATCTCACAGAATCACCCGATATTATGGGGTCGAAGCAGAAATCCCAGAATGGATTTGCAAACAAACCGCAGAGTAACAGTCGGATACGAAATGATTATCTAGGTAATACATTCCAATCGCCTCTTAGGGTACCAACCCCAAGGCCTATCGACACGCTTCCTGTACGGGGCTCAAGGGTTGGGGTTTTAATCAACCAGTCACCACAATCCGGGATAGGATATGTAAACAAAAACAATATATCGCCGCCAAGAAATCGTGACGGTACTTTTTCGTCTGGCCTGATGCGGCAGGGAGAAAGTACAACATACCCTTATGACAGAGATGGACAGCTTAAGGTTCCTAGTACCCCCAAAACAACTAACACAGGGGGAGGGAGCGATGTAATTAGTCCGTTCTTCGTTGGACCCGGTGTTTCTGCTGTTCCTGGGAGCCGAGAACTAAACATTGGAAATTCAATACGGCGACCCGCCAGTGTCGCAGCCTTTACCGGTCAGAGGCAGGGTAACTTGAACCGTTCGCATGGTGCTGGCTTGGGGGAAAGCGGTTTCTTTAGTCGACAAGATGATCTGCTTAGCGGGGGCGCCAACGCGGTTAAAGCGCCAGTCTGGAGTACACCGCGGCCAGGGACGAAGGTGGGATCGTTCCAAGGCGGAGGAGAAGCAAGACCAGGGACTGAACAAGGTTTTAGTAGGATTAGAGGCAACATTTTTAGTCCTCAACGGACATCAGGGATAACTGATAGACCGGGTTTAAGAAGGGCTGTGAGGAGAGACTAATTCATATAATCAATCAGTGTGGAATATGAGAGTGATTTTAGGTGACTGTAGGAATAATATAATCTACATATTACTCCGACATGAAAGGGGGTGGTCTATGATCCAAGCCCAGCTTAAAACACAAACATATTAGAGACTTTGCGCAAAAGACAAGACTCCAGAGTATTTTTCCAGTAACCTGATTGGTGCCGATTCTCTCATGAGCCAATAATACAAGCAGGAAATGACTGTGAAACCTTTTGCGCAAAGTCCCTATTATGTTTATCGACAATTGAATCATATAATCTCACTCGATGTGAACAAGCCTTTTCGTTTAACCAGTTTACGTATTGATATTTACGGTTACCCTATCCTCAACGCAATCTCAACATCTAATCATACAGAAATAACGGAGTACATCTCAAGTTCAAAAAATTAGAAATAAAATATTAAGACCCCTCAGAAGGCCCGCTTATCTGAGCAAGTCGTGAGCGGGGCGAATTCCCCACCAGGTCAAAAATACTGATAAACCAACAGTCTCGACCAATCCTGCGGCGGCACGAATAGCAATGTACTCTGCCGGGCGACGTTCTTGGAATAACTGAGAGACCATCTAGAGAAAATGTCAATAAATACCCAATGCAGTAGTAGAGGGCAATATCAACGTACAGTAGGAACACTTGTGGCGGCGAAGATAAGCGCGCCAACATATGCAGCACCCTTATAGGTGAGAACACCAGTTTGGGTGAGCAGGGCAGCAACGGCGTATGTTTGGGCTCCCGAGCCAACAAAATTGGACCCCCAAAGAGTAGCAGTCTTGGCGGCCTCTTTTGACTTGATCCACTCTTGCTTGGAGTCGGCATTCATAGCCTTGTGGTAAGATTCACCGAACAAAGGAACCATAACGGCAAGATTAGTGGTATGGGTGAAGAGGGTGCCGAGGGCAACAGCCGAGGGCTTGACGGGAGGAAGGTAGTGAAGGCTTTATAATTCAAGATATCAGCATAGTGTTTAAGGAGCTAAATTTAAGAGGCGAATGGAATGAACTATGCCAATAAGGCTATTCAAAGTGACAAACAAAAGGACTGGGAGGACTAACGATGCCATTCTGAGTGATAGGTTGGAAGCGTATAAAATTCCCGTGATATTTGGCGGATGAGTTGTATTGAGTAATGAAGAAAGAAAGTATCTAGGAGAGGGGGCACGGAAGAAGGTATTTAAATAACTATTTGATCAACCACATGTCTACTAAAATGACCGCATACTGGCCGGTAACCTACCCCAGTCAGTATTGAGAATACCGTTTTCGATTTCATCCTGTTACTGTTCACAATCTAATTGACCCAAATGCATAAGTGGGACTTGGAATCCAATCGAATTTCCTTGCCTTGTCCCCTTGCAAGCTCCCTAGATTCTCTGCTCCTGTTTCTGTGCCGTGTCCAGGGGTGTTAAAGAACGAACCCGGGCATAGGGAAGGGGATTTCTCGGTACAAGCGTTGTTTGCAGGATGGAAGATAATGGGGAGGAAGAGGATGTCGTCACTATCACGAATGTTTCATGATGTCATGTCTCGTCACTATGTATGGTGGTTAAATGTAGTTATCGCACGTGATAATGGCTTGGCGGATGAGCTACGGGAGTGAAGCTTGGCAAGAGAAAATCGGCCATGCGGATGATCCTCCGCAATGCATGAGAAAGCGTCACACTTGATGCTTAAAGCTTGTCAATAGTGAGCTTTGTGGGGTCATAACACGATAGATCTTACCGTGTAGGTTTTGGCGCAAGATAGGGTACATGGCCAGGCGCATAAATGCTTTCTCTACAGTCCCGTATGGCTTTGACAACTTCCAGCTCGATAAAATACGAAAATAAAGCCTGCAAGCATGTGTAGAAGAATAGACGCGTTCAGTGTAATATACTTACTTGCCGGCGTCTGGTGAGATTTCATACCGACATGAACTATTAACTTCTCCTTATGCGCTATTATATTAACTATACTATTTGCTCAAGAAATTAAATGAGGATAAGCTAAATTATAAAGAGAAAACAAGAAGGAGAGAATCTATGATGCTGTAGTATCTTTCGCTGGGTAGGATATTAATCCATGAGCCGGGGGCCTGTTAGGCTGGGAGTATGACTCTATGGCGTTGCGGCTCTTTCAAAGCTCTACTAAGCTATCCACTCACGCCAAGTGCGTTGGCTGACTAATCCGAGCTTTCACCCTCAAAATTCCAGCGGCCTCTGGACACTATCACCAGAGACACTACAGGCCCAAAGAAATAGATCTTGCCTCTCGGCCTCGAATCTCTCGCCCCCTGCCTCATCGCTGTCGCAGGTCTTTCCATAGCCGAAAAAGTCATCTTCATAGACAAAGACTTCGCCGTCCGTGATATCCGTATCTCTCTCTCATCCTTCGCTTCGTCCAGAAGCTTCCGTCAATCCCGCTGCGGATTCATCCCGCGCAATCGCGTACCCCCCAATCCCCTCTCCCCAAGATCTTCTCTCTCTACCTTAACTTTCCCCAAAAAGAAAAGCCCCCGAGCCTCTTCCCATTTACTCCTATTGCTTGTCTACCCAGCTATAAAAATCGGTATTAGGCGAGATGTCGAATCAGCTAGTTGTTAGTGTTCCTTGTTTCTCCTTCTCCTTCTTGCTCCTTGCTCCCGCATTCACCTCTTGTACACCATTTCACTTCTTCCTGGTCCGCGAGCTGACTCGTGTGTGTTCTCGTGTTTCGGGTGTTGGTTGAGGGGAAATAGGGCGAAGTTTATCAGCGCATCATACAAGAGGTTATCGAAACTAGTGTTATCGATTTCGAAGAAGCTGGAGTCAATGCATCGACCTTGGAAGAGTTGAAGCAGGTAAGCTGAGAGTTGGTTCCTTCCGTTTCGTTGTCATTTTTTTTTTTTTTCATTTCAACTCAAGGGCGCTTGGCTGGCTGGCCTATCCCCTTTTTATGGGCGCGCCCGATTTCCCTTTTATGTGCCTCACACCCATTTTTGCGGGGTCGCTTTTATATGCTACCCTTAGGGGATGGTTGCTGATTTACTTCCCTGTTTTCCCCACGTATTTTGCTCACCTGAACTTGCCTTTGCCTGATTTGGTCATATTGCTTCCTTTTGCCACAAATTAGTGCTATTCTTGCTGACAATAGTCTTTGTTCGACTTGTACAGGTCTGGCAGCAGAGACTTTCGGACCTTCGAGTTGCTCAATTCCCATGGGACCCTGCACCTCCAGAGACTGTTGCACCCACACAAGCCCAACCGGCCCCCACTTCACCCACTAAAACAGCCCAACCACAGCCACCGGGCATCAAGCAAGAGGCTAATGCTCAAAATCCCGCCGGTGTGATGAGCCAGAACACTGGCGGCGTCCGTATTAAGCCCGAACCTGGTCCAGAGCCGCAAGGAGTGTATGCCCCCCCCGTCGCCCCAGGCAATCCAACACACAACCCCGCACTCGCCGAACAGAGGGCACGCAAAAATATTGCACAAAAGATTGTGAATGCGCAAGTGCGGCCTAATGGCGGCGTTTTAATGTTGCCAGGCCTCAACCCCCAGCAAAAACAGCAGAACGGACAGAACGGGATCCCTCAACATGACGGCGCCGGCGATGTTGTGCCCATAGAGGGGTATGGAAATATCAGTCGGGATGAGGCGGATCGCATATTACTTCGCAGGATCGGGGCAGCGGAACGGGAGAGTGCTAAGGCCACCGAGGAGCTAGCAAATGCTCTAAAAGGCCTTAAAACAACATCATCGAAGGCTTCTAAAAAACGTCGTCCAAGAAGACAGGATGCGTACGAGGCTGCCCTAGATGGCACTAATTCTTACCCATATCCATCTGCTGCCATGCCATCATCATCCCACACTCCTCGTCCTAATAGAATCTCGCAACTTGACGGTGATTCCGATGAAGACATTGCCGATGAAGATGCCATCAATTCTGATCTTGACGATCCCGATGATGATGAGATTGATAACGAGGATGAAGACGAGGTTCCGCCAATCATGCTGTGCATGTACGATAAAGTCCAAAGAACCAAGAACAAGTGGAAGTGTGTGCTCAAAGATGGTGTCTTAACGATTAATGGGAAAGAGTGAGTCCCCAATCCTTACTTTATGATGGTGACCCCCACTAACCCACTTTTTCAGATATGTTTTCCACAAGGCCAACGGGGAGTACGAGTGGTAATATATATCCATGTCAATACTGGTGTACGCGTTTGTGACTCGTAATCTCGAGTTGGGGTTAATTTCTGTAATTCTGAAAGAGAGAAAAGAAAAAAGAAAAAGGAGCTTCCTAATCTTAGGCAGTATAAAAAGCAGAGAAAACAGTAAAAAGTTTCATTGAGAAATAGGAAACGGGGAAATATGGGATAAGAGCTGGATCTGCTGTAAGACACAACTTGATACCCCATTCTATTTCTTTCCTTCTCTCTTTTTTTTTTTTTTTTTTTTTTTTTTTTCGATGATAGCCCAGTAGGTTTCTGCCGGATGAAAGAGCTTCGATTGCTGTCCAATACGGGGTTGGTTTAGATTGGCCGTAAAGCTGCAGCTTGATTACATAGCCCGGCAGGGAGAAGTAAGAAAAATGTAAATTGAATAGCTTTTCTTTTCTTCCATCATTTCCTATTTTTTTTTTTGTTCTACCCTTCACTTGTGGTCGCTTCTTTTTACTCTTGCATTAACTGCGAATCTCTGGGGGGTTATCTATTTGTGTGACTGGCAATGGATGGAATGGAAACGATATCATACTCTTGGTTTAACTAGGCGCTCATGCATAGGGCAATTGCAAGAAACTAGTTTTTTTTTTTTTTAAGTTTTTTTTTGTCGAAAGGGAGGGCATGATCGTTATGGCTTTAAAAAAAAATACGTAGGGAAAACAGGGCAGATATTATGAGTGCGATTCAATTCTGATGCAGTCAATTATCTAAAACGTTTTATGGTGTGTACGGACGAGTGATGAGCTATGACTTCAATAACTTCTTTTTCTTTTTTTCTTTTATTCATTATGTACTTCAATAACCTCGCACTATAATACCTACCCGTTTTGATAAATTAACTATCCCTTCGTCTGCCAATAAAATGCTACCACCTAAGAAAAAACGAATCTAGTGTGACTACTAACGGATCTCGTTACCCATCCCTACAAATATAATTCCTCTGTTATAGGGGGGCAGTAATTGACAGACGAAGGGATATATTATACATACATATGTACCGGGGGTCCTGAAAGTTGTGCAACGACCTAATACTCTTGCGTCACAGCTCCTCCCACAACTCAGAATTCAAGGCTGAATGTTTATATTTTTTTATGATTAAATTGAGCTCCTTCTGATCTCACTTGACCTATATATTTGGCCCTCAATGTTTGTTTGTTTCTGTGGTGGTTGGCAACTTTGTAATAGTGGCTCGTGGTGGGCGTTGCATGATTATAAAGGTTTTCGGGGTACATGTATGTGCATGTAGTTGCCTACTCATACTTCGTTCTCGGCAGTTTAGGGCTTAACGCTCTGTGTTAATTTGCGTAAGACATCCGAATCTACAGATGTTATCCCATCCGAAGCCTATTAGTTGTAATTGTCCATAATTTACAAACAGCAAAGCTACGTATTTATTTAACACTTGCCAACAAGAAAAAGAATACTCCAGGAAGAAAAGAAATTAAGAAATTGTTATAGCACAAAGGAAAAGAACGAAAAAGTTAAAGAGATAGGGATATCTTTACGCCCAATCTTTCTACCTGTACTCAACTAGTACCTCCATTTCTTAGCCACATTGACCGCATCACCTCCCCACATCTCATCATCATTTCCCCATTCTGAATCTGAGGAACTATACTTAAATTTAGCGCTTTTCTCAAGCTCGGTAGTGGTCGGTTGAATTGATGGCTGGAATCTGCTGCTACTAGTGGTGATGCCTTGTAAGGATTTGTACGAGGGTGTTCTTGCTGCAATGTTTGATTTCGGTGAAAACCCGCGCTTCGATGCTAGATCTAATGTAGCCGGGGAGTTGGATATGGGGCGGTTGGTCCTAATTGACTTCTCCACCCTCCGGATTTTCGGGCCAGATCCCTTAGCCATGTGCACATTGCTTTGAGGCGCGGGGCTTGAGGTTAGTACATCCGGTACAACTGTTGTCGGCTTCGGCGTTGGTCGGATAGCCCTTTCTACCGACCCGCCCCTTATCGATACTAGCGAAGGTCGAATAGTCTTTACAGCTCCCCTCGAGGTCAACTCAGCCTCTATAAACAGTTCAGCTTCAGTGGCGTACTGAGTCCTCCAATTAACTCCCGATTGTCTCTCAATTACAACCGCAAAATTTGAACCAGGTAGCTGCGATTCCCAGAATGCATCCGGGCTCTGTGTGACACTGTCATCTTCCACCATTTGGAGGCCCGTTTCTTCGTCACCGTCAACCCCCCATGAGTCTTCAAGCGTGCCCCCGGCAACCTCAGCTGCCAGTACTTTTGCCTCCTGGTAAGCTCTTCGGCGCTCCTCCTTCTCGTCCTCAATTGCCTGTAGCCGCTCTTGTTCCTTCCGTACTCTTTCTTCTTCTACTGTCCTCTTCTCGTCAATGATCATTTGCCTTTCGTCAATAAGCCTTTGTTGCGCGTCCTTAATTGCATTCTCTCGAGCAATCTTTGCGTCTTGGACGGCCTTCTCGGCGGCCTCAGCAGCCTCCTCTTTGCGCTTACGCGCAATCCAGGCGCTTTCTCTGCGGCGGGGTTTGGGCTCAGGGATTACCTCCGGCTCTATCTCCTCTTCGTCCTCGTCCTTATCTTCCTCCCCCCCCCCCTCCTCCTCCTCATCATCATCATGATCTTCTTCGGAGGTCGCCTCCGAGGCTGTTGATGCAGTCCTCTTCGGCCTGCCCCTTTGTCGTTTACCACCCTCCCCGCTACCAGTCCCAATATCATCTTTCTTGATCACCACTTTATGAAGTTTGCCACCTTTCATGTGGTACTCCATGATCATATCTGGTTCAACCACCCTTTCCTCCCATTTCCGCCAACCTTCTGCGCCGAGTTTCAGCTTAACAACTAAGGTCTTCTTATTTCGTCCCTTGCCCTTAGAGGCGATATACCTGGCGCGCTTCAATTTCCTTGCCTGATCATTTGCCATGAGTTCGTACATGGACGGAGTGGGTTCGGTCAAGGGAAAGGTGCCGTTGACGCCAATAATTTCGCTGGTGGCGGCGGAGATTCCATATGGATTACTTTTGCGTTTGGCTTTTGCGAGCATGATGGGCGCTAAAGGGTTATATGTATCATCGGGGAATGGGTTTGCTGTGTTTTCTGCCTCATCACGATCACGTCCACGAGTTGATAGAGGGCTATGCAGGACGCCCCCGGCATAGCAGGTCGGGTCTTCCGAGGGCTCGGCGGTACTGTTTGTGGGGGCCGCTGGTAGCAATGAGGATGATGATCCTAATAAATGGCTTCCTATCACCTCCGAAGAACTACTAGGTTCGCCTGGGTAAGATTCTATACCGGCAAGTATGCTCAATCCAGCTGCCGCAATAAAAGCCTCTGGGTTTCTCTCTAGCGAACTCATTTCTGGCCACATCGATTGGTTATCAGCGTCGATGCGCGAAAGAGATTGGTGGGTATAAGGCTGTATATCACCCCTTAAATCTTTAGATTGTGGCTTATCGAACATGTTTCGAGTCTCGGAAGAATAATAACTACTAGGATGGGATAATTGTGTATCATGTGGTAAACCTTCCCGTCTTCTGGACGGTAAAGCTCCTGTTAACATATCTTTTGGAGAAGGCAACAAAGGTTGCTTATCTATATGATTTCCTCTTCTTTCCAGCGCCCCTGGGATTCTTATCGATCTTTTTGCCAAAGCTACCGCTGAAGCTTTGCCATCCGCTTGATGAGATGAGCCCTAAGATAAGGAGATGTTAGAACCCGATCCGCAGACGATAGAGATATAATAAGGGAAATGCACCCTTCCCACCAGGACTGAAGAGGGATAATTATTGATGTACTGACCATTTCTGCCACTACCATCTAGGTCAGGCTCATGGTAGTCATCACCCCTCCCGTTGGATGCCTCATCAGAGGAAATAACGAGGCTAGGATCAATTGGTATTTCTTCATCATGATGTAGGCTATAACTATCAGCCTCTTCATCAATTGCACCATACCCGCGGTAAGTTGAAGCAAAAGACATCGTAATCTCGTCACCGTCATCGGTTCTGGCTGGGCTCCGCTTTCGTTTCAGCGGTTCAGGGTTTTCAGACAGCCACGTGAGATTTCCTCTTGAGAAATCCACAAGACTCTCAACACTCCGAGGGTCAGCTACGTGCTTTGTGGAAGCCCCGAGCATGGTTCCTTTAGGCTCGTAGGGGATCATCTTGCCATTTTTACGACATTGCCCGCAAGAACATATCCCAAGGCAAAAAGGACATTTCCATTCGGCGTCACATAGCACCTAAAAGCAATGAATTAGTGGAGATTATAGTGAGTGCGTTCAAATTTGGACTCACCTCAAAAGGGTCAATATCAAATGCACGCCATAGATTGCCATAGCAGTATGCCTTTGAACAGGCATTGCATTTGGCTATTTTCCAATCAGGATGCCGTACTTTACAAACATGGCAATTGACTAGCAATCCCATTTTCTTTTTCCGTTCGATATCTTTGGCGTCATCCTTTATGTTCCATCTGTTAGTTTGTATTAATAGTACCACCAAAAATAAATAAATAAAATAAAATAAAATAAAATAAACTTACAACATCCTCCAGTTGGTCTTTGGTGACATCCACAAAAGGCCTGATTAATAGCTGTTCCTGACAAACCCAAGCCAACGACTTCTTGTCAATATCTTTGAAGGCGATAGCTAGTTTCTTTGGACTAGTTTCAGTCACAGATCCCTCAATCGTTATCACCTGCATCCTAAACTTTTCATGATCCCGAACGAGTGTGTTCCAGTCATGCTGCTCTTCCCAACAAAGCTTGGATATACACCCACAGCTTCTTCCCCGGGCATAACACTCCATACAAATGTCATAAACGTCTTCATCAACATCCTCGTCAGGGTGCTCTACGCAACGCTTACACGATAGGAAACGATTGAAGATATTTCCCCTGCAAAATGAGCATGTGACATTGAACTCATTCGGAATTTTTTTAACCTCCATTCTCCTCTCATGCACAGGCGAGAAGTGTTCGTCCAACATAATCTTGTCAAAGAGTTTGAAAAGTTTGCAAAAGTCTGATTTCAATTTGGAGAGTGAAATATCAGGATCGCGACTAACTTCTCTGGAAAGGACCTTATGGTAGTGTTTTAATGTTTCGTAAATAATCGCCTTATTTTTGTATTGCTCGTCGCGACATACAAGCCTTGCTTTTGGGAGCGATTCCTCGATTGCAAGTTTCAAAGTTTCCGCGGTCGTGCGGTTCCAGGCCACTTTCATTGTTGTCTCCCCACGGTTCCAGACCTGGTGTGGGGCCAATGGAGGGACGAGGATGAAATCCCCAACCCTTTGCTCAACGATATATACTGTAAACGGTGCGTTTTTTAAAGCCTCAATGGAAGCAAAATGAGATTCAACTTCAATATCATGGCCTAGTCCACCTAACCAATACTCCGCCACCACATCTCGGTCTTCAGACGCAGTCATGAACCATAGCGAAGAGCCCCCAGGTGATGTGTAAACCATTATGTTTTGTCCCAAGGAAGCACACATCTCCTTATGTGCAGGGGTATAGGTTCCCTCATGCCCGAAATAGCACATCAGGTTCTCAGCGCGAGCATCCACGGGAAGATGGGACATAAGGTCAGAAGATGAAAGATAAAATGTTGACGGGGGAAGAATCTTTTCGAGAGATTTTTGCCAAGCCGGCGGGCAATCGATATCCTTAGCATACAAACGCTGTTTGCCGTCGTAATCATGTTTGGTGAACTTTGAAGTCAGAACGCTAAGAGACTTAAGGTAGTGCCCCATCGAAAAAGAACTGTCTGTCATTGATGATATGTCTCGGATATTGATCGCTATTAAGTAATGTTAGCAAACTAGTAAAAATCCACCCTAAAAACCTTTGGGGGGGACAAACGGTCTTGCCCATGATTGTCCACCAACCACTCCGGTTTAAAGATCCATTTTGGCCAATCGGGCGTCTGGTGCCAATTATCTAGTACTAGTGGCTTTCCGCCGTCGATCACTTGCGATTGAATCATCTCTTTAAGACGCTCTGTAGAGTTGAATGTTCGAGCGTCGGCTCGTGATACGTGAATAAAGTTGCTAGAGCTGTTCACTAGCTCATCAATGTCCAGGTCTGGGGGGATTGGTGCAAATGCCGCCCTGTCCCTGACACGGTCAAGCTTTTTTGCCGCGGATGTCATCATTGAAGGCTCTGCTGGTAGGCAGAGCAGAATCTCTTCGGCCAACGGCGAGATAGGCCCGTCACTGGTAGTGTTCTGGAGGGTTGAAGCGGGGGGGTTAAAGGCGAAACCAGGAAATTCAATCAGAGGAGGTAGCTATGTGGGATTGAAAAAGAGGTCAAGGGTAGGATGAGGAGATACCTGAAGACAAGGTTGGGGAGATGATAGACAAAGTAGGTACGCAAGTGTGAGAAGACGCGCCAATCATGGATGATAGTCGCGGTTTGGTGCGACCATGCAGTACTTTAGATCAGTGTCGGCTAACCCTGGGCTAACTTTGATAGGTACACATAGTCAACACCGTGCAACAACACCATGCTACAACTCATGTACCGGGGGGGGGGGGGGTTGAAGAATCTAATAAGAGAATCTTACTCCAAAATAATAGTAGTTATCTTATCAGATTCTCAGTATTTTCTACTCAAAAAAACAAAACGGCGTTTTGTTTTATGAAGCAAGCACCAAAAATATAATTGAGTTCCACGTTGGAACGGGCCCTAGGTAAATGCCCACCTTTATCATGTATGGATATGTACTTTCAATGAAAAGGTACATGTATATTGGGAACGACTAAGGAGATATGTTTTTTTTATGCGTATGTATACATACATGTAGTTTGCATCTGTATTTTATACCTCCATAAATTATGTATATGTAGGAAGTATATAGTGCATGTGCTTAAGTACAATAACTAGGTGTTGAGACTAAGTGATCAGAATCTGGTAAGTGAATGCTGCGGTGAATATGTGTATATGCCTTATCAGATTCTGATCACTTTTTGCTACACCCTAGTACTTAATTTAATATCGTAGCTACATGTAGTTATCAATTAACCGTGAGGGTACAGATATGATTTTTCACTATATGGACGTGGGGAACCAAGAACCGCTTTAAACGCGGTATCTGCGCATGCGCGTGTGCATATACATACATCTAATATTAATCTCGTTCCCAGACCCCATCAGTATATTTTTGGTGGTGTACACCAAAATAGGGGATAATGGGCGCGAGGCTAATCTAATATGTAGGTACTCAGCCGTTAATTCAAAGGTTGGAATTTTTAGTATGAGTTTAGTTGCAACAATATCCGACTACTTATGTAATTAACATCCGAGTTGGCCCACCCCTAGTGGTGTATAGTACATACATACAGTACGAAAAAACGGGATCATAGTACTACGGTATTTAGTTATAATACTGAACTAAATAGGTTAAATGCCGTATTGATACCATATTTATACCGCATTTTTACCGTAATCCAGGGAATATGGCAGCGGATCTATGGTATTTTTTGCTACTGTACTTATTGTAGACGACGACCATATGATACAAATTATAGTTATAGAGGAGTAGTAATACTTTTTCTTAGATATATGGTATTTTAATCTACCCACTATTATAAATATTTATTCCCTTACCATAATAATACCCTCCCCAGTATTCATTCCGAGCACCCTTTGCCTTTTTCCACCCATGCCCCACCAGCCTTCCTCGCCGTATATTCCGGCCCTTACTGCCAGATATTCCGCAAACAGCCCGCCACCTATAGCAACCCCGCCAACTGCCCAGGCACACCATTTAAACCACCACCAACACTCCTTAACATCCTTCAGATTGGCCTTCTTAATCATATATCCCAAGCCTGCTGCGGCACCTCCACAGCTCAGCCCATAAAAGATGGGCCCACAACCACTCACTGCGCCAGCTCCAGCCAACAGGCCGATCTGGACCACACCTAACCCGCTCATGAGGTACTTAGTGTGCGACTCATGTTTGACGGCAATGCTCTTTACTCCAGCCTTGAGGTCATCCTTCACATCCTGGTGCGCATATATTGTATCGTAAAGCACCGTCCAGGACACATTACTCGCATACAACAGCCCTGCCGTCATTGCAACGGTGGGCTCCGCCAAACTCAACCCCATTGCCGGGAATCCTAGCATAGCTCCCCAAGAAAACGACAGCCCTAGAACAAACTGGGGGTAATGCGTGATCCTTTTCATGAGTGGATAGCACCCGACCAGAACCAGCGATGGGATTCCATATATGATTGTCTCAACCGGGAACTGTACTAGCACAGCAAGTCCGGCCAGACATTGGGACGCCGTAAATGCTAATGCAGCTGCAGGTGTTATAGCCCCTCGGGCTATAGGTCGGAACTTGGTTCGTGTAACCTTGGGGTCGATATTACGGTCCCAGAGGTCGTTTATTGCACAACCAGCGCCGCGCATAATGAGGGCGCCGGTACCAAATAAAAGAGTCGTATATACTACGGAGGTAAATGAATTTACCGGGTCAACCATTGTGGAGGCAAGAATTGTAGACCACATGCATGGGAGGAAAAGGTAGATTGTGCCAGTGGGCTTATCAAGGCGGACGAGCTCGGCATAGGGCACAACGGGTGAAGGGAGATATGAAAGTATACCGGCTGTTGGAGGGGAGTATACTTCATGAGATGGCGGAGAGTTTGAACTGGGGGCTACTAGGGTTGTAGCTAGTCGAGAGGCTTGTGGAAACGGGGTTAAAGACAGTGGCCGTGGGGTAAACCGTGTAGGCAACAATTGGGGTCGAGAAGGCTTCAGAAAGCTTTTAGGCGTGGCGGAGCGCGTGGGGACATGCCTAATGAGAGGTCTCATATGGCCCAGCATTATAGTAGAGCTTTTGAGGTTACAAGATTTAGTGATGATGTAGATATAATATTCGGGTAATGCCTCATCTCTCAGCTTTTATTGACAAGATGATAGCGTTTGCCAAGACTCCCCCGCTTGGGTTTGTCTCAGACAAAATGCAATTGAGGGGCAAAGAAAGGTGAGAACAGTAGTCAGCTAAACGAGAAACACGTTGATGATTGACATTAAGATCACTTATTAAAACTTCCTGAGATTTGATCGCGGCAGTGTTGTGTATCTCGTGAGAAGTAGTACGTACATGCATCATTCCTGGCCGTTATGCCAAGAATGGAGGCTTAAAAGCTTAATTATGGATATTCTGAGTTGGTTGGTTACAGTACTTACATGTAGGTGTGGGTAGTACTTAGGTATTATTCGGCCCTCATCCTTCTAAGCTAACATCTTTCATCAATCCCGTACTATCCCTACAATCGCTACCGGCAGGCCAGAATGGAGAGCACATCAAGCGTATATCGGCTTCGAACACCGCAACCCAATTTGAACTGTCGATGAAAATATCCTCCGAATCCCGATGCCAATCATACCACCAAGTGCTCCCCAGTTGAAAGTACCCTCCCGCCGTCTCAAACCCCTCCATCAGCTCTTGCTCCATCCAAGAATCCGGCTTAGAAATTTGACCCTTATTTGTGAGATCTCCGGGAGGAAATCCGTCGATGGAAGAAAGGCTGTAATTCCACTTTAATCTGTTTCCACATAACGTCCTAAAGATTTCCCGCACCCTCTTCTGGGGACAGGTATGGATCTGGACATATTTTAGCCCAGTTTCATCGGTTTGTTTCCTTGTGAGATCTTCCAGATAAATCTTAAGGGAGTATATTAGATGCATTTCGTTTTTCCTCTTCGCATTCATTCGGAACAATGATTCGATAGTGTGAAGGATTAATACGGTTGGCTCTCCCACACGTACTAGCTCTCCTGCGAAGAAGTCATGCTTTAAATACCCCTCCGTCTCAGGCAATTTACCCAACGATTCGTGATACCACAAGAGGATGCAATTGTCGGTCCTGAGGATATAATTAGATTTGAGGTGTGGAAAGTAGAAACAGTGATCGTTATCTTCGAGGACTTGATCCCACTTTTGAACGTATTTGACCTCGCTCTCTTTATAGGATAATCCCCTCATTCTCTTTTCCAGTCTGCGTAGTTGAGGTTCGAGCCCAGAAACTATGGCGTGGATATCCTGGATTATAGGACATTTGTAATTAGGAGGATCCCGTACATTAAACCCGCTGTAAACGGCATGGTCGTCGCTAGAGCGCTCAATCCGGAAGATGCTCATTGTGATGGATATTTGCGTGGGTTTTGGTGAGAGAGATAGAGAAAAAGTCAAGGTGCCTTTTAAACGACTTACACGTACTTAAACAACAGGTAGTATCAAGCCCCCTTCAAAAGAGGTGTACCATGGGTCCATTATTAGCTTTCGAGTGACCTCGCATGACGCACCTGTTAATGGTCCTGCTGCGTTGCCACACCTGCACCCACCAACACCCAACACCAGGATCAACCCCCCCACCAAACCCCTCATGGAGTCCATAAGGCCCCCGCTTCCTCTAAAGCCGTTCACCGCGCTTCAACACTCCACGGATGCAAAGTTCCATCTTCTTCTTGCATGCACAGGCTCTGTCGCGACCATAAAGCTTCCACTTATCGCTTCCACACTCTACGAACGGTACGGCGATGCACTTAGCATTCATGTTGTTCTCACATCATCAGCGGCCAAATTCTTACCAAGACCATTGAACATCAAGGGTGTAGAGAAGGTTTGGACTGATGACGATGAATGGACCTTCCCTAATGGAACCTGGGAGCGCGGGGACCCAGTGCTGCACATCGAGCTGAGAAGATGGGCGGATATGATGGTTATTGCGCCGCTGTCTGCGAATAGTATGGCAAAGATTGTAGGGGGGTTATGTGATAACTTACTTTCGAGCGTGGTGAGGGCATGGGATACAACTGTGCAGCCAAACCTGGTTGAAAAGAAAATCATTTTAGCACCAGCGATGAACACAGCGATGTGGAATCATCCAATTACAGCACAGCACATTGCGACTTTGGAGAAATGGGAATGGATGAAGGTTTTAAGGCCAGTGGAGAAAACATTGGCATGTGGAGATATTGGTGCAGGGGCCATGAGGGAATGGCAAGATATTGTGAGCTTGGTGGAGGAGGAGTCTGGGCTGACTACCGGACAGTTCACATTGGTGCCCTAGGCTCTCTGGGTATATACTATTGATACCATAGATTTATTTTTTCTATCGAATTCAAATAGAATTATCATCAAACATAAATAACAGATTTTGAGTCTAGGACAATAGAAGGCCGTTAGTTCGACATGTCATCCTCTTCCCGTGCTTTAGCACCCTTCTTCCGTTGCCGTTCTTCATACAATTCCCGCTGTTTCAAGATACGGCCCATGATTTCTCCGGCATTCACACCCGCAAATTCGTGCGAACCGATCTCTTGAAATATTCCCATTTCTTTGGCTTCCGCATAGCTATTCACCTTATAAGCTTGGTTGAGTATATGGAATGAAGGGAGATTACGTGTCTTCTTCACCAGGCATAAATTGCGTAGGTCCATGATAAACCACATCTGGGATCCCAGTAGGGAGCGTTGACAGAAACGCCTTCGTCGGGGAAAACGGGGCGGATAGAATGATTGAATTGATGTACTATTTGTGTCACCGTAAATCATTGGTTCCTTGAGTAACTGGAAAGATAAACAAACCCGGCACTGGAGGACGCAAAGTCCCCTCTCAAACATATTCATAATCGGATAATTAAGACCTTTCCAATGGTTTATGGTCTTATCATCATGAACACCTGCAACAACATATATGTCGTCGTTCCCTTCCTCCTTCTCCTTCTCTACCACACGTCGGAGGAATTCAATGTGTCCGCTTGAGAACAAATCAAAACCTCCATCGACATAAACGATCCTTTGCCCCTCTTTTGGCCCTAATCCGGTGACAAGTGGGTTGCAGGCCTTTGTTCGGGGTGTGTACACAAACACTGTTGAGCCTTTACCGACAACTCCAAAAGAGTCGGAGGCATATGCTTCTATCCGCTCTAATAGCTCAGCAGCCTCTTTGGTCTCTCTGTCGTCTTTCTCCGGATCTGGATCAATGGCGGATAGCAACACTCCACCCAAGTTACGGAGGTGATGTGTTTTGGTGCACAATAACATCCTACCCACTAAATCAGTTGTAGAGATCCCAGGAGTTCGCTTCACAATCTTAAAACGTCCCTCGGCTTTAACAACACGATAACAATCCTCTCCAGTAGCATCCGTAGTTACGTCATCGCCATGAACAACGAATTTGCACCCGTAGAGATCCATCCAATGCGGGTCTGTGACATAAGGAGAGCCGGGCACGGGGAGATCAGCCCATTTGCAGGCGGCGGTAGCGGCCATGCGCTCGCGGAGGTTCATTACTGTGGGACCTTTGTTTTCCATGATCTCTTCATCACTATGGACACCTACGACGAGGTATTTTCCGAGCTGTTTGGCCTGGAGCATAGCACCAGCGTGACCTGCAATATGTTACCATGCAATCAGGATACAAAGACAGGAACCTAGATAGGATATACCGTGGTGGGTGAAGTCGAAACATCCGTCTATCCAAATTCTATCTTCACTCATAGGAATGGCCTCCTTCGGTGGGTGTTTAGGCAAGGTATCTGCCATAATTGATGCTATGGGTATGCTTATGTCTTGCTGTGGATTCCTCGGCGAAGAATTCTATGTCGGGGAAAGTTTAACAGTTGAAAAGAAATAAGAAAGTAAACGATGTCAATGTTGATGATGGATGAATATGCCAGCTCCCTTATTTCCCCAGAGTTCGGAACGTTGGGAAACCCCGCCAATGTCAACCCCCTTCCTAGCTCCAACCCTAACCTTTCTGCATTGATACTGGCGCTTTTTAGACCCTGACATCTCAAAGTCGCTAACCAACCAACGGAAATTCCATGAGGGAAAAAACGTGGGGTTGTTACTCTACTGGAACGAATTGAGCTTCTTCCTCCAAGCAAGCCCCTCCAACAGAGGAGCCGCCGGCTGTTTCAGTCTGCGCGTAAGAGTCTCACATTTGATTTGAATCAGATCTTTTCGCCATCGGTTGGTAGATCCATACCCAAGCTTTGCCTAACGAGGAATTTATATTCACCTAACCCTACGATCTAGACGTCCCATCCCCCTTTCCTCGGTGCCAATGAATGGGTGTTGCACATTCCCCCAAGGAACTCTTTACATAACTGCTGCCATCCCATCCCATCCCTTTCTACGCGTCGCCGAAGCTTTCCCCTCGCGTCCTGCAAGCCCTCCTTCCGGCAATTGCGCAACTCTCGGTCCCCGTTGCTTTCCCGTCTGTTCACTCCATACGTACATTCCTTTACCTTATTCATACATCATACCCCTCGTGCCCTCGTACATTACATACTTTTCTTTCTTTTCCAGAGGCTCTAACCCTCTAGACTTATCCTCGCTGTCGGTGTTGCTCTCTCTTACTGCCACATCACTGGTCATCTCGTTACGGGTGTTTCCATTTAGATTAACCTCTTTGCCTATTTCTTAAATTCTTTCGTTAAACAGTTAAACAGCGGGGCTATAGTGTTTTATAGTGCTGCAGATCGATTAATTGCCCTGTAAAGTATATCATAAACTTCGGGTACGGAATACCCTGACTTGCTGCTCCTGCGTAAAGTACTATTTGCGGTACCACACTAGAGGGCAACGAGACAGCTTGCGACAGGCAAAAACTGTCCCCTAAAGCGAAATAATGTACGATCAGCGAAAGCCTTCACTCTCTTCAACGCCCGCTGCGTTCATCACCAAGGGCATCCTCTCCCACACCACAAACGTCTCCACTCCTGACGAGGGTCCTACCACCTCATCTTTAGGCGGTTACTTTTCTCTGTCACGTTCTGCATCAAACAAGAAAAGGCGACCTTCCGCTGCTGAGGTTCCTCCAGTATATCTATACCAAGGACCACCGCCTGCTGGCCCTCCTCCTAGTTCTTCGGGAAAGGGGATGTTTTCCCGTAGCAATACATCAAGAGGTGGTGATTTTGGTAATGTTGGTGCTTCTGCGCCTAATGGGGGAATGTCCACAAGTTCGGGTGGTGGAGGCTCAATGGGAATGGGGCCTCAAAGTCCAAATGCGCTTTATGAGACTCTTCATGAGTTAGCTACTAAGAGGATGGCAACTTTAGATTACTTAAAGAAAGCGTAAGTTTCGCCTCGTATTTGGTTGTTACCGTCTCTGGATTATTTCATTGATTTACGTGACATGGCATTTGATAAACCACAGGACTAGTATTAATAGTTGAATCTACAGACATGAGGGCAGAGTATATTGGTTTAATACCATGCTGTTCACAAAAGCTGATCTACAAAGAACTGTTTATCATGATCATAAAAAGCTAACAAGAAGGTAACTATAATCCTTAACTCTTACCGAATATGTACTCACCCCGACAGAGCGAACAATTATTTCATACTTGGAAACTCGCTTCCTGCTATACTCGATCTGGGGACATCCTCACCTCTCGACTATCTTAAAGCTTTTAATCATCTCCTTCAAGAATATGAAACTCATATCGCTCTTCCCCCTTCACGCCAGCCTACCCGGGGCCATTCATCAAGTATATCATCATCACACAGCCATCATCATCCTATTAGCACATCTTCATTGAGCTTGGGGAGGCTCCCTAAGCTTTTTTCTAGGTCATCATCCAAACCTCGCCGCGGATCTTCGGCCAATACAGCACTAACAATGACACCTGCTATTACCCCACCTTCTACTGCAGCCGATAACGTTTCTTTATTTTTAGAGAGGACTCGCTCTGCATCTGGAAATTCTACTACTCTTCCAAGTCTACCTCCAACAAGCAGTGGTGGTTATCCCAACAGCAATCTATCATACAATGCCAACCTTTCTACAACACCATCAACATCAACGACTGATCTTGATCTACTCCCCCCACTGCCCATGACCTCCAGCATTGGAACGCCACCTTTACCTACGAGCAACCCTACGTTTCCACCTCCTATAACGAACGGCGATGTGTACCTTTATCTATCAACACCAGCGTTGCCCTTTGAACCGGACTACTATGAAACTTTCTCAACACTCTGCGATGTATTGATAGATGCGTATCAACGTATACTAGGTTTGGTGGGCACGCCAGATTCATGCAACCAATTGGTTTACGAAGCATTTATGAAGGCGGATACGAAAGTAAAAAAAGTTGTAGTCACGGGAGTAGTTAAGGAATTTGAAGAGGCCTGCAAAGCTGCAGTCAAAAGGGAGATTGGGGGCTTGGGAAAAGAGATTTTAGGAGGGCTGTTATAATTCATAGATCTATTTTTTCTTTGTGGGACCTTTCTGCTGCTGATTTTCATTTGTATTTATTTTTTCATCAGGATAAAGGAATTTAGGGGGTTTGGGAGTGAATGGAAAAGGAATAAATTTGGAACGGTTCTTTATTGGGTTTCCCTTAAAATTATTTCGACATAATGTGAGTATCTGGCCTAGTGTTGTACACACATTAAGTGACGAGTGATAATGGGTGATTGTCTACTAATAATTCCGTGTGCCGAATTTGGTGCGTGATCAAGATTACTGGACTTGGCATAATTAGTTGGATGTGGCGGAAACGCCACTTGCCACATCATTCTACCACTGTTTGCCGAACAACGAATGTGCTTTATTTAGGGTCTAGACCCGGAGCGGTAAATAATCTTTTTGATAACCTCAGTTAAGTTATATTATTCTTAAAGTTCTAGAGCCCTTACATTATTGGATTTTTTTTTTTTTTGATTTTTTTTTTTTTTCTATGTGCGTCTCGGTTTCAGGAAGTGATAAGCCATCGCGCCAATCAAGTACAGTGTTCTTCTAGCTTACATGTATGTACTACACTATAGTCTCAAGGGCAAGTGAGCAGAACGAGGAGGCGCCTGCTTACCATTAAAACAGGAAAATAACAGCACAAGCTACACCGCCAAGTTCTACTCACTTACCTTGACACTGTAGTAGGTAATCTCGTTGACTAGATCACCCCCTTAGCCTTCCCAGTAATTAAGAATCTCAAGTCAAAGCTATTATCAGATGGGCGTTACAATACAGTTTGAAAGAGCCCTGTCTACATAGGTATATATATTACATCTGGTTCAAATAATGCAGGGGTCTGGTTCTCGAAACTATGGATAAGACGAACTCCAAACGGTGCAATATGTGGTGATAGTCCAATACCTGCATAGCAGTATCTACTACACTTGTACCTACCCTGACTTTCCCTCTAGGGGTGTAGAGTAGGTGCATATTGAGATAAATTGCAAGCGCCAACACCATGCTAAGAAGGCTGAGGCTTACCATATCTGTGCCCTAGTTGTCGCCTTATTAACTCCATGGATTAGCCTAGTGGTGTTGCATAGAAGCTTTTTTACGAGTGCTCTGGGCAGTAAAGGCTGAGTTTTATCGAGGCTGCATAATATTTACATTAGCCCTGTTGTAAATACACACATATTGACATGGTATTTCTAGATACTTTCTACAACCCTAATCCGTGTAAGCAATATGGAATACACAAGGCTCCGATCGGCGTTTAGGGCACTGGTTTCTGGCGCTGAGGCTCTAACTGTGGGGTTGCATACATCATCTAGTGAAGTATAGTGATAGAGGGAAGGTGTGTAAGCTAGATAACTCCTGGCCAATAGAGAAGGGTAGAAAGCTATTTAGTGCCGCTTTTGACCCACAATCCAGCGCGGCGATGTGCGGCTTCCGTGAAATTCTTTTTTTCCCCTAGAGGTTTACACACCTCCCATCTGTTGCTTCTTGCGTACAGTTTCCGTGATTATTATTTGGAAAACATTTATGGCGCTTGCCTACCCTGGCTTTCCAAATAATTATCACGGAAAGTGTAGGTATCCTTCGTTATGTTGTGGCGAGCTTAACCTCGTGTATGGGAATGTTTCCAAAATCCTAGGGGAACAAATATCGGATTAATATGAGATAAGGCGTTATAGAGCCATAGCATTGGTGCGCCCAGCTAGCCTTTACGAATGCATGTCAGAACCCGATGATCCAATACCGGATAAATCTACAAGCCACACTATTTATATGAGGCATGTGTCTATTTCTTTTATCTTTCGAAATCACTTTGGGAACTTACTGGGTACTTCCTAATATATAGATAAAAGTGACTGGTGCCTATTCTATTACCGGACCCTTAGAGACATAAAATCTAACCCGTTTACAAAGAATGATGACTTCAAGGGCCTGTGATCCTCAGTAAACCCATTAATCTCAACCAACCGTTAACGCCATGCAGGGTATGTAGAATGTGCAACCTAACGCTATGAAAACATGTACAGATAAAGTAATAACGCCCATTAAAACATGAAGAAAACCTAGCGGATGGTGTGTGATCTAAGTTAAATGAAAGGAAACAATGAATACATGAATTCATGAGATCGTTTCAGATAAAATCATCAGATCTTCAAAAGGTCACCCGACCTACTAATTTTGGAGAGGGTGATCGATTTATCTCAGTATCACTCTCAAGACTAACACTTTGCTCGATGACGGTCGTCTTAGTAATTCCCATATCTCCTGCAAGAGCATCATTGCTCCCGATAACAATGTTCTCTTCGCTTTCATTGGGCGCTTTACGTTCGCTAGAAACTCGGCCTCCTCCGCTACCTGTCGGCCAATGAAACCAATTACCTCCCCCTCCCCCTCCTCCTCCAGGACAGCCCTTATTCGAGATGGCAGTGGTTGAGATATGTGCTAGCGGGAAGGCACCTCCCACAAGGGTGAGTTCACCGCCACCAAAAGAGGAACCTTTGATAATGCTGGATCGGGAGTAGGAAAGGTCGGATTGGTCTCCATATTCATTCTGGTAGAGATTTGGTATAATCTTTGCTAGCAGGGGCATCAACGAAGGTAGAGAGGCGCAGACAATGGCGAGTGAGGCCTCGAGAATGGCCCAAATATAGGAGTGGGTAAGGTATCCTGTTGACAAAGGTTAACTTATCTAATTGACGATCATGAATAGGAGAGAACTTGCTAGTTGTATCAAAGTCTCGCATGGAGCGGACGGTATAGGGGATTCGCACAACCGACGCAGAACATACACTAGAACATCGTTAGAATGGAACCAGTGATAGTGTATTCGGGGAAAAAAGGTAGCATATTACTGACATCCCACCCATAGCAAACAGTCCCAGTACCAACGCCCGCTGTTTCCCCCTCAACCCCAGTCTTATCATAAGTCTTGTTGGTAAACCCCACAAAATCAAATTCATCGCTGCATCGACTACAGCATGCGCAACGACCCCAGCTTCAATGTTTGCGCATTTTTCCCCAGGTTGAGGGTGTGTTCTCCATGCTGCCTTGACTGGATTGCACTGTGCAATGACACTCACCGAAAATCCAAATGCCCAGAGTACTACGACTGCAATATAGATGTAGATTATCCGTTTGAGGATCCCATTGTTGAATAGGCGAAGGTAGAAGACGCATATCGAGAGTTTTGTGAAACAAAGCGACCAAGTAAAGAATATCTCAGAGATCCAGAGAAATTTGAGCGAATTCTCAGCAATTAAAGGAAGGAGATCATAGATATGGAATCCCCAACCCCAATAGAGAGTGGCGATGCAAGTTGTAGTTGTGAGGCCGATACAGAAGACCTATGAAATTTATAGCTTATTAGTAAATAATCATGACTGGTTCCAAATTTCATGAGGATATCTTACAGTCCCTAGAAGAATGAGCCAATCTTCTAAGCCAAAGAACTTGCTTAGGAAGACCTTTGAGTAGGTCCTTAAGCCAACGGTAATGGCAGCAAGAACTATGAGTACTAGCTCCACCACGATCAATGCGAGCCTTGAGGGCTCATCCTCTGTAAATGTATCTACTGCAGGCATATCCTCTTCCCCATCCACTTTCTTATTTTTATATTCCTACTTTCCTATCGTTTTCGTTGTTGTCGATTGATGACTAGTTGGAAGGCGGCTAGATGATTAATGTACTGACTGCACTGATGCTGTATCGAGTGATTTGTAAAGGGGAAAAGAAAATTTTATAGTTGGACCAGCCCGAGAAGTATTATTAAGTTTGGCCGATCCTGCCAGGACCCACGACCTTTCCAAGGCGTGGTATGTCGATGCTAGGGTAATGTTTGTGTGTGAGATGTTAAGGGAAGGAAGAGAAGGGAAGGGAAGGAAAGGAAAGAAGCTGAAAAGAAGTAAGCTTAAGGATGGTAGCACCGGAAATATTACAGCATCGCGCCATACAAGTGCGTAACCGAAGGTTGCGATACTATCGCATTTTTTCGTTTTTATTTGCCCTGTACTTTATGTATGTGGGGAGCATAAGAAGTAAGGATAGGGTGGCTGCAGCCAATTACACCCACGGAGCCAATTCGGCCTGATCTTTCGCGTTAACAGAGTGGGTAGAATATCACAATTTTACCCTTGAACCAACAGGATGGAGAATTTCAGGTAATCAACCTGGAAATTCCATACTAGGATTAATACCTATCGGTGTTTTACCACCCGGGAGGCATAGGTGTGGGGGGGGGGGTTTAGACAAGGCGTTGAATATGTGGAGTGTCAAGTACTCCAGAGAGCATGTAAGTGTCGTATGAATGCCGCATATCGTGAGGGGAAATACAAGAATTGTTTATAACTTGTGATAGTGGGGGGGTCCCAAGCCTTGATAATGCAGAGGAGCAATAGTAACGAGAATTTACCGTAGGCAGATGGATGGGTACGTAGGCAGACAGGGCAGGGCAGCATGCATCTTTCCTTGTGATACGAGTATTATTCGGGGTCTACCCGTCTGCAAGAACCCAAACGATTACCCACGAGTTTTCCTTGACAGTTTCTTTTACCTCGTTGAATCGATTATGAGAGCTCTATCTATAAGCATTATGACGCTTTCGGCTCCTTTTATCGATCATCGTAAACCCGCGCTTTAGTTCCTAACTATGTAGGTACAGAAGGCTTGTTGCTGGCGGCTTGATTGGAGCAAAATCACTAGTAAGTAGACGCCTACATACATGTAGGTCTATACATTGTATGTAAGTACTAATTTAACTTCCTTTGTAAGTTAACACATCCTTGTTATTAGTATTCTCAGACAGTTGTGCCGCTAGAGTGGAGTATTCTAGAGTAGCCGTTAGCGGAATAAATATAGATATCGCATGCACCTGTCAACCTGCAGATCTAGAAAGCACCTCTGGAAGCACCAATTCGCGGACACCAACTGTGCTACATACATACACAGAGCGTTGTATTTAGATACACCCCCACTTACATACATCATTCACCCTGTCAAAATCAAATAAACTTTCTTGTTCATGCGCCGAGATTTTATCAGAAACATCTCTGCTGAGATTTAACTACATGGCGGTACATGTATGTACTATGTATGTATTATGTATGTATTATGTATGTAGGGGACTTTTCTTATGCTGCACGCTGGGATGACAACGTGGTGAGAAGAAGCACGTTTTGCTCACAAGTGACAGCTTGAATACATGTAGCCATGTGGCTATGAGTGGCCCGTGTGCTACCACACGTGTTTCCTCCATGATGAGTCTCGAATGCGCAATATGACGACGATAGAGAGCATCTACTCTAGAGTACCTACCACCATAACTCAAAAAAATTGGCTATGCATATGAGATAAAAACTACTACATGTATGTATTAGCAGAGCCTGATCTACTACACCCTTCAACCAATCGTTAAGGAAATAATCCCTGGCCGGAGATAGCAAATTTTTCGAGTTTTTGGGACAGTGTTGATGGACTACATGTATGTATTCTACTCTACGTACCCTACATACCCATACTTGCAAACTTGTCCGGGGCTAGGTCGACGAGGCACCATTCGTAGGCATTTCCATGCATAACCCTGCACACTTTGTAACATGTCTACCCGTAACTTCACAGGGTTTGTGAACACGACCGCTATTGCATACGCGGAAAAAACCCGCCAAGGCTAACTTTTTTGTATGGAATGCAATAGCGGTCGTGTTCAGAAACGCTAGTAAGTATTCTAGAGGCTAGAGCTGCTTACCCGGACGTCCTTACAGCAAGCCCCCGGGTACTTACACATGTATGAGACAAATTTCGTCCTCTCTAATCCACCCAGGACATACAAAGCACCAAATAAAAAATCTATGCCATAATCCAATATCACCTCTGCAGGATACCTTGAGACCACGGTTTGCTACGGTATAATAACTTGGAGACCTATCTAATTTGAAGATTTGAACCAATTTCGTGCAATTTTCTGGTACTGTATATATATATATCGTATTCGAAGATCCGTGCATCATAATGTATCATTTATGAATGTCTCTAATCCTTCTTCTCCCCTTTACTATTCAACAAATCTCCCTGTTCTCTCACTTCTCCCCTCTCCATCCCATCTTCCCCCCGCCTATGAGCATGCTCCGTCTGCTCTCTGAGCTGGTTTCTTCTGTTATCACTAGCTCTTGCTTTCCATGCATTTTTCCCCAATCGGGCTAAAAGCTTAATCTTAAGATTGCCTCTCTCAAGGTCTGCCCTGTTCAACTTAGATCTCATTGGGCGGCCTGAAATTATCCACTTCACAAATCCCATTTGCTCATGCCCGCTTTGGCTGTATAGAACGCTAGCCTTTAATAATAAAATGCCACCTGTAACGGCTATAAAGAGCGGTATCGCAAGGGCAAAATACAACCAAAGACCCGGGCTATTAAGCTGAAATACGTTCATTCCGAGGATAGACTAGCTAGCAATATTAGTAGGGAAAGGCCCTTCAAAGGCTAGAATGGGTCTTACAGCTCCAAAAGACAAAGGGAGGAATATAAATGTGAGCCATGTCAATCGACCAACACTTCGTCCCTGGTCTACAGCTGCTCGACTTTCTTCGATCGAAATGATGTTGAATATCTTCAGGGAAAAGGTATCACGTTAACCAAACCGTAGTAGGAATTTATTTTTAAGGTACGGGGGTACTCACAAGATTATGTATATCATCGCACTGTTTTCTCATCCTTTCAAATTCAACAATCTTCTCACCCAAATTATCCTCAATATCTCCGAATAGAAGCGCCGCGTCTCGAGGCCAAAACATTGACTCGCTGACCTGCCGAGTACGGAGTGCTGAGATCATCGTTTTCTGGAGACTAAGTAATGATAGATGTATATCTAATGCAGCCCTCTCACGGTATAAATCCCTAGTGGTTTCTACCATTGGCATATGGAATGCCTCTTCTTCCTGTCCGTTATCTGACGTTAGAAGGGTACAGTATATGATTGGGATGATTAAGCGCACGCACGAGAGCACTGATTTTTTGATAATGTAGAGCTAGCACCCTACTCCACTTGAATGCCTCTTTGAAATATCGGGCCAAAAAGCTGAATATCTCCCCGAATGGCTCGCTACCTGATTCCTCAATAGGGAGCGATGATCTACTCCGGAGGTGTGGATCGTCACAGAACCTACTCATGTTCCACTGTGCTAGAGTATGCCCTCGTAATTGCTTTGATTTCTTGGGCTCTGTATAGAAGATAGCAACTGTTTCCCCTGTTCGTCGATCCCTATTTATCCATACCACCGCACGCGATATTCCAAAAGCTCGATCGCTATACATATAAAAGTTTATTACACCAACCGAAACGTAGCGGTACCTCAGAATGAAAATGTCAGATAACTCACCTTTCTTCTGGCTCTGAGCCAAGGGGATCCCATTTCCAGGATAGAATATGATTCCTCCTTGTATTTTCAAATTCTGTAAAGGCTTGGGTGTGAAAACGGCGCTCCACGCCCACTCCGGTTAGTCGGACGAAATCAAAGCGAAGAGCGAATACTAGGGTCGGAAAGCTATCAGCACCGACATGTAGGGTGGTATTTTGGGAGCCGAGGGATTACCGTTTTCAGAAGCTGGATAGATGTAGGAGCTGAAATTATCGATGTATATCATCTCATAAAGAGATCCGATCTGAATTTTATAGTGAATAAGGAGAGCCTTTAAAATGTCTGAGGTCAATCCGGTTAGAGATCTATATTTTACTAGTCAGTGCGTATTCTTTCGAGCTTCTATCAGTTTTTTTTTTTTAGTTTTTTAGTTTTTGGTTTTTGTTTTTTTACATTAATATAAACTTATTATCTCTTATTTGCTGGCCGGCCTAGCTAGGACATGTGCGCAATCAGTTATAATAATCTCTTCAAGAATATTGTCGACTATATTAACCTTTGTTGACTCAGAAACATGATTTAGCCATTTCCATAACCCAACACCATTAGAGCTCTTGTATACGGGGGCTTAATATGTCAATTGTCAGCTTTTCTGATCGTCTAGTGGCTAGTGATCGCCATATAGAGGGGGTACGTACACTCGTTGGGCTGGGGAGAAACCCAGGCTTCGACCAATACCTCAGATATTTGATCCGGGTTTTCCTGGAGCCATTTCCTCCGAGCTTCGCCCAGTTTGTCAAGCACATTGAATAACACTGAAGGAAACTGTGGTGGCTTCTTGTGGACAAACCAATCGCCGACAGCGCTCCTAACTAGACGCAATTGTTAGTTTTTAGACTTGGATCAACAAACACGCGACTGCGCCCGTCAAACTTCATGTACATTCGGCGTAGTCACTGTCATCTAAAGTTATTGCCATGGCCTTAGCCTTTTTCCGCCGGTCCCTTCGCTCAAACCTCTTTCTATCATCTACCTCTCTTTTTAATTGTCTAAATCCAGCCGTCCCAAATGATGGAACCAGCGACGGAGCTAATGACGGAGACAGTGGTGGAGACAGTGATGATGAAGATGTAGAATCGCCTTGGATTTGCGCTTCCCCTGACTCTGATCGCTCCCCTGGCTGAGGTGCAGTCACCGCCGCATAGTTATCGCTAGAGGATTCGGATGCTGAATAACCGATTGTCGCGAGTGTAGAACCAGGAGGTGGTGCTTCTGAGGGATCCATGTTAAGGTTGATATTTTTGAATCGCAGACAAAGTCGTGTGATACGGTCGTTTATATATTTATTAACATACATGCAGTATGCCCCTCAGGCTTGATTACAGATCGATATTACTACCGCGCCCCCCCCTCTCCCCCCCGGCTAGTAATCTCTCCTACTCTCCTAATCTTCACGAAATACGAATCGTTGTCAAGACAGATGTACGCCAGTATTTTACATACATGTACGAGGTGATGGCCAAAAGAATCTGGTAGAGCTCATGTTGCAACTGTAACAACATACCGACGATGAGCACCACCCCCACTAACAATGGGCCTAATAACTCAATATTAAATAAAGGATTTATTTAATTGTTTTCAAGCTTTATATATCTTCAATAAGAGGTAATATCTCATTATGTTGAGTTATCGAGGTCGGCATTGGAGGAGCTTTCCCGTTGCTAGCTAGTGCGTTACCGGATTCTTTTAGCCACAGCCTCGTACGTATTTAAATCCTACGGTAAAACAGCAAGCTGTCCGTAGGGATGGGCACAAGACTAGTATTTAGCCATATTTCGACTCTCAATGTGCATAATTGAGCCCTTAGAATCTCGCCATGTTAAGATGCAAATAAGCACTCATTAATGCACGTACCATGCATATAAGCTTCCATACATTGACACCGAGTGACACTACGTGAAGCGGGCGGAGTATGTAGGCACATTAATTAGTACGGACCATTGTTGGAGGAAAATTACACGCCCAGAAAAAATGGGACAAAATATTACTTTCATGGGGCCACGACATTGGCTGATTCCCTATAACTACTTAGCCAGTGCCGTAAGTAAAATGCTAGATGTAGCGTATCGACCGTAATACCACGATAGGTAGCAAATTTCTACCTTCCTCGGTACTGTAGCCAGGTATGTTTACCCCCGAATTTGCCTTCTATACTGCGTGAACGTATACCAATTGCAATAGCGAATATACATCATGGTTTACTTTATTAATGACACATACATGTAAACTCCGACAATTGATGGCCGAAACATCTGGCATCACCGGTAGATAAGTATGTTGTCTAAAAGAAAAGCCTTGATCTTGATACCTCTTTTTCGCTAATTCTATGCTTATTGATCTACTTCGCTCGCATTAAACCTAAAAATTAGTTTTAAGAAGATCACTCTCTCCTCCTTACAAATATGACATGGCAGATTCCCCTCTCAATCGGTCTTCTATACCTATGCGTCGGAATTCTATTCTTCAATTCGGGTATCTTTAATTACCCAGGCTATGGCCATGGGGCACCAACAGTGATGTCAACTACAACCACAACTGTCTCTTTATGGAATCTTCAACCCACTAAGGCATTTATCTCAGATGGGTACATCCCTTACAAGAAAATATCTATACCAAGGGCGGATAACACTGGTGAACGTTGGACTGGGGGAATCTCAATGAAACGAGCAAGGCAACAGGGGGAAAGCGATGTTGCTCCTGACTGCCCTTCTGGAAAGAAGTCATGCAGTAACTTAGGCCATCCTGTATGTTTACTTATTACCTGAACCCTCCGACCAACAGAACCTTGACTTAGATTTTTATCTATCAAAAACTCCTACTGATAATTTCCTAGGAAATTTGCTGCTACAACGAACACACATGCTTACCAACTAATAATACAGTCAATGGTGTTTATTGCTGCCGTTCACCCGATCCTATTCGTTTGCCCTGCGATGAAGAGAATCTCAAATGTGACCCAGGTTGGTATGAGTGTCCTGCATCTGCTGATGGTGGCTGCTGTAGATACGGTCAGAGGTGTGGTCTGGTGCAGTGTTTCGAGGGGGGAGGACCAGCTGCTCCCGCTACAACTATCACTAGTTCAATGGCAAATGATGACGATATGAGCTCCATGGAGAGAACAACAACACTTTATATGACAGTTGTAAATGCAACTATGAGTTCAATATCTTCAGGGGTGGGTACCGCAACGAGAACGTCATATACACCAATAGACAATCACATACCAACCGGTACCATAACAACATCAGCTGATGATATGCCAACTGATACCCTCCGGAATGGTGCTCCAGTTACCTTTTCGGCCGATAGTGCAATACCTTTAAGCTCAACAGCTGGAAGAACTTCAGCCGCTGGGGCAAGGGCAAAGGTTGGGCGCCACTGCAGTTGGATGGTGGTGTCTTGGTGGATGATTGCAGCCCTTTTAGAGGGGTTTTAAAACAAGTAGAGTTCAATAAAGGAGATGCGGATAATCTCTAAGCTTATGGCTTAGGGCCGATTATAGGATTATAATCATTGTTGTGGCGATTTCTCCCCGCTTTTATATTCTTATTTTTTTTATTCTTCACGATAATCATCACTGTAGTGATACATATCTGTATTATCGTGGAAGTATGGCTTCAAGAGAATCGAAAGGAACTAACGCATCAAGTCGGGGGGTTATGTAATATTTGTTAAGTATCCATGTTTCGTTCAGTTGAATAAGCTACAACTTGTTCATAGTTCGAATATATTAATAGTATTTCATAATTGCGGCTTGACGTTAGAACGTAATTTATTGGCTAGTTGGGCAATCTTTTGAGTAGTAATTAGATATGTATATGTAGGTGGCCTATACGATTTATCTTATGAAACCTTTCACGTAGTTCTGTAGGTCAGTACGTACGTAACGAAACAGACTCGTACCCATAATCCAAAATTTGCAGCATTATCTTTAAGTCGGTCAAAGCCATGATACCAAAAGTTAAAGCCCAAGCGGTTTTATCATCGCTGATGGATAAGCAGCTGTTGACAGAAACCACATTACCACGCCCGAGTGATTTACTATGACTACTGAGTTAAGGCCCTAAGACATTGTGGGCAGATATATATAAGTGCAAGTGGAATGCGGCCTCCGGCCGCATATGTAATCGTGTGCATACCAGTTCCTGATGATTAATATCTGTCCATGAGTGGCTAGTTTTGTCTATTCGGTTCAGTCTGTCAGTGAAAGTAGAGGCTACATTATATGTGGCTTAGGCTATCGAAGTCTCTGGCTTGAGTAATCCTATGACAGTTATAGTAGTCTTGAAGGTTTTGGGAATCCAGAAATTGTTTGTGCGTACCCTTTGGGACTGTAATGGTGTACGATCCCCCTTAATGTAGCTAGCTTTCCTTGTAGATATGCATCTAGCACCCTATGATATATAAATATACAAACCGTCTTAACCAATAGAAATGCTTCCTGATGACGGTGGACAAGCTTATACTGTTTAGACATGTATGTAGTTACCACTTGGATGTATGAGACATTGGAGAATCTTTCTCATGCATTAGCGTGCCCTACCCAGGAATTGATTGGCAGAAATAGAGCAGCAACTTGCGGATTTAATAGCACCTCTAAGTATCCCAAGGGCTGATAAACACAGCGAACTGCTAACGCTCACCCAAAATCGAGATCACATGATATACATGCATGAGAGAGATTCTCCAATGTCTCATACGTCCAAGTGATAGAGGGGTGAGCAAATTTAGGGTGCCAACCAAACATGAAACACGTATAAATAATCTGGATATATATGTCTAACTTACGACTAGCTTTTCTAGGCTACTGATGTCCTTCACCGCGCGGAGAGACTTCCTATAATTGTGTACTGGCACCGTTGACGAATCGAAGGGGGGGGGGGGGGCGCTCGCGTTCTGTCATATTATATGAATAGTTAGCAATGATAAATGATCTCATAACCGGTATTACATATTCAGGCACTCTTCTATTCAATATTAGAGGGTATTCTCAATACTTTGGACCTGTGTCTTCAAGAGAGTAGATGTCGATATGTCAAGTAAGCCAAGTTTTATATAGATGCATACATTTATCGTTTGTGTGGTTATAACTGCATGTGTATATAGTAAATCTAATAAATTATATGCAATATATTTGTAGACTGTAAAAGAGTATTATATCAAATATATACGGATAGATTCAGGTTGTAACAGGCTGGATAGGATAATTGACCCACTGGGGGCAGGTTGGCCAACACTTGGACTTTCTGAGTAATTTCAAGCCAATCTGCCGGCAAAGAATTCGTGGGATAGAAAGTATAGTATCTTTGTCGAGATAGGTCTAGAACATATACATGATCTTGGATTAACGTATATACATAATTTACTCTATGGTTTCCAAGTGCATGCGATGATTTGTACTCAGGAACAAATTTCTATACAGATTTTGTTAACATCATTGGTATTATGAGGTGTGTATGAAAATAAATAAACCAAAAGTTAATGACCAAAGTACCTAAAACTATTACTTCCACACCCACAAGCTGTGCTTCTTTTTCTTCTTCCCCAAACTCGCTGCGTCCTGTTCGGCAGCCACTGAGCTCGGGTCGACATCCTTGAATATTGGCTGAGCAGCCTCTAAGTCGGCCACTGTGCGCGTGGCGGCCTTAGTTTCCACCGGTTTGCATGTCCCCATCTGCGCCGCCTCCATTCTTTTCTGGGCCTTTACCATACTCATATGCCATACTACTATGATGATGATAATTATAAGAATGACGATAACGCCGATCACCACCCCGGCTATTGCCCCTGGACTCCTCGTAAAACTATACAATCACACTATCAGTCATGATACTAGTCGATCAATATGGATGCCAAATGCAAAATGCATACCTGCTGCCACCAGATGTTGCTCCTACTGTTCCTCCGCTGCCAGATCGACCGCCGCCAGTACCGGCACCGCCTGCACCGCCGCCGCCGCCGCCGCCGCCAGCTCCTCCTCCTTTAGCGGAGACAAGTGCCAGGTTAAAAAGGATAGATAACAGAGCATTAAGCACAATGCTTAGCAACGTCCTCATCCGCATATCGAATAGACAAAGGTTTTGGATAGTGATAACGAGCGTGTTTAATACGAATTATTGTTTATGAAGTGCAGATATGTGTGTCGTATAAAGAGGAATGCAGGGAAATAGTGACAGTAAGTAGGGAGCTGTATCCTTTATCTAGTAGAGAGTATTGGCAAGCCGCTCGGAGTCCCAGTCAGATAAGGCGGTGTTATTAGGCAGTGTATTATTCGTGATACTCAAGTTTCTGGTAAGAGGTGCGGAATTCCAGTTGACTTTAACCAGAGGCTGTGCCGCATCGGAGCACAGGATCAAGAACTTTAACTCAACTCAATCAACCCTGCCGTGCCATCGTTGCACTTTACCTCGTATGCAAGTCTGCCAACACAGCAACACACTTTATTTGGTTGATGGCAGGGCTGAACGCGATTGTGTAGTCAATCCTCAACAATGAAGGCTTATTTTGCGATCCTCTTTCTTGCACGACACTACTCTAGTCAGCGGTCATGCATACCTTGAACGGTTGGGCAACGGCCACAGCGCCCGAACCAGGTACTTAAGGGGTCAAATGAGGTCATTAGCGACGGAGTAAGGCATTTCCAGAAGCTCCATCATACTCTCTCTCTCTCTCTCTCTCTCTCTCTCTCTCTCTACTAGACAAATTTACCTCCATGGAGATGTACCTACATACCTACCTACTCCAACTGCTTAAAGCCAGGACATCAAATAATTTCTCCTAGCATTATTCCTTACCTACATGTATATAAGTAACCTTAGATCTTGCTGATTCTTTTTTGAGAATTGTCCTTTGTTACAGATATTACATTCAAGCATGTTACATATAAAGATTCCAAACCGATTCATCGCCTCCATGAAATTTTTTAACCATGCAGGCTTAGTTAATATCAAGATGAGTTTTCCCGTCATGCAGGGCCAAACCATGTGCTCCACTCGACCTCTAGGTACTACCCGAGCGTCTGCTCCATCCACCACCACCACTAGAACGAACTTTATTTTAGTCTCAAGACATATCTGGAGATATCGAGAAGCTATTGGCGTTGACATATCTCGATTCCGTCGACAGGATCACCTAAATATATTGTCTTGGAAGGTTCAAGCGTGCACGTTAACGCGGTTGGTTGGAACATAGGTAGCATGAGCTGGGTTGTCTCGATACGTGTTGAGTGCAGAGGGTTGAAGGGGGGGGGGGGGGATTTCATCTTGTCTCCACAAGCATGTTGGTTGGAGCTCCATCGCTGTTATTATTAGTGCTTACTTGTAATTGGTTTAATTGTGAACGTCGAAACTTACTGCTGGACTCTAGCTCTCCCGTCAAGATTTTTGGCTAATCATTCATTAATATTATATTTCTATAAAACTAGGAGTCTATCTACTAACAGCAGCACAGACAACTCGTGCTCGGAAGGTTCGATTTGTTGAGCTGTAATAGCAGTCTGCAGTTGGTCCACATAAGTAGAGGTAACTAGCACCCTATTGTTACCCAACCAAGCCTCCAAGCCTCCAAAGCCTCACAAAACGCCCAACTCTAAACATGCTACTAATTAACGGACTCTCTCCACCAGTAACCCCTTATTCAAGCTCCAAGTCGCGCTATTACCATATCGTCCCACTCTTCCATCATCTTTGTCCCCTTCGCCCGCCCTAATCTCCCACACCTTCTCCCCAACAGGACACTCAAACACGCCCGCATCCCTGATAAAATATGCCCCCACATCGCCGTCCCGATAATGATTAACGTCCACCGGATTGACATCAAACTCCGCCAACATCTGCCCCGTGCGCGGCCTACTCTCCCACGTCGTCTCCTCGTCCACCCACGAGCGTCCATCCTCCTCATCGGTGCTCCACACGCTCCCATACCCGCGACCCATGTCTGCCGGCCCGAGCAGGAAATGGAAGCGGCACTTCCTCCCCTCAAACTCCTCGGCCGGGAAGTCGAAAACCTCGTATGTCGTTGTGTCCCCGTTGAAGTGGCCACCACTGGCGCCCGAGAGCACGCTGTTGGGCTGCGACGATTGCACCTGGTGGTAGAGGATTGGCGCGAAGAGGCTGTGGCCGTTGGGCAGCGCTGCAGGGTATTGGTAGTACTTTAGGCGGGAGACATCGGTGCCATGGCGCTTCTGGAGATGCTGCGGTGCGGCAGATCCCATGGAGATGAGGCCGAGGGCTAGTGTAGAGGCTACTAGGTTGGTGAGCTTCATTGAGGCTGCGGCTGAAGTATTCCTCTTTGGGGGTTATAGGGTCTATGCGATATTACAAGTATGCGGTAAAGACAGGAGTTATGCTATGCCAACTGGGGGAGGAAAAACGAGTGTAGGGTGCTTATTGCGACAGCCGTCAATGGGGACGGGGAATAGACGGGCTTTAAGAACAATTGCGTACCGCGTTATGGGGTACACTAGGGCACAGTAGCCTAAGAAACAACGGCTCCAAGTAAGATTTCAGTGGAATTGTCCTATAGATGCCAATGCTTGGTGTAGAGATCCGTGGGGGTTTGGTATATCTACTATTATGCCACCATCCACTGATTTGGGGATACCTGTCAAATTATATAGCAGAGACAGACTCAGCCACGGCACCACCCTCATTTACTTTACTAATTACAATTTTCTCTCGACGATTAATAAAGGCGGCGGCGATATCACGCCATTCACCGCGAAAAGTTACATGGAAGTTAACAGTGTGATCAATACATATCAGTATGATGACTGCTAATCATACATACATATCCTACTACGGTGCTCAGCTTTTATGCCTCAATCTGTGTTTAGTCGTTGTGATTGCTTGGGGGCCATTTGTAAAGTACCTTACATACAGTCGCACCTCCCTAGCTTAGCTATGCTGTGCTATGCCGGATAGCTAAGATTCATTAAATATGCAACTCATTGCGCAGTAGTAAAAAATAGAACATCGTGTGGGACACTGGGCAAGGGATCCGGCAGATTGAGTTCCGAGGCGCGACTCGACTGCATATGTGCACTTCCTTGTCGGGGGTCCCCATGAAGTGGCGTAAGATCCATGGCACATTATCAGCCCTAAAGTATTATATTATGTACTCGCAATTTTCAAGCGTTTCCGGACGCAACTGCTATTGCATGCCATACAAAAGGTGGCCTTGGCGTGTTTTTTCTGTGTATGCAATAGCAGTTGCGTCTGGAAACGCTTGAAAACTGCGAGTATATTTAATTACGCTTTGATAGCAAGAGGGTCATGTGTAATCACTCGCCGATTGTGTTTCTAGGGTTAGGTTAACCGAGCACTTAGAGTTAACCTCTACTATTACTCTATTTGCGACTCACGATAAGACGATAAGTTGATGCTTTTTTTTTCATGCTTTACGGTGTTATATGGTCTGCTTGGATACAGCGACTAGATATGGAAATATATCGAGCCCTTTATGAAGTGTTTACAATACGCAACGGGAGTTGGGGTTCATCGTAGCCCAGAGGAATCATATTAGGCTTGCAGTCACCGATAAAGCAGCATTACCGTGTGGTTGAACCATCATGAAAGTGCAATAATATCAGTGCCAGCCAATACCGTAACAAGGCAAAATACCGAAATACTCGACAAAGTCTTGTCCAAAGGCCAAATAAAACTATAGAAGCCGTGATCACAAACTCCATTAGAGACCCCCCCTCCCCCTGCGGCACCGATAAGATAAAGAGGGTTTCGTTGCCTCGCCTCGTCTCTGCCAAGGAAAGTGCAACTCCTCGGACTGGAAATGACCAAATGACCGTTTTTAGTGAACTAGTACGCAGTATATCTAGCTCACAGCTCCAACTGCGATAATTCTCCACGACGTCAGTGGATATAAAGGCAAGCGAGGAGATGGACGGTTAGATCGCTCTTTCCCCGCACAGATGGAGGGTATTAGAGTCCCAACTGCCCCCGTATCTGTAGGATGTTTTTTTTTTTTTGATAGTCAATTCTATAGCGACTTGCATTCTTCCTGAAGCAATTGGGGAGATATCGCCCCTTTGAACAAAAAGACTCCCAAACCGTATAAATGTCCCCCAAAGGCGGCGGCGGAAGAGGAGCAGGTACCGGCAGCGGCGGGGCCATATCCAATCACCCCAAATCGCCCCCACAAGCTGCTGGCGGCGCAGGCGGCGGGTCATCACCCTCCAGCAACAGCGGCTCCTCCAGCGGCGGCATGGGCTCCACCATCGGCGCCGGCCTTGGCGGTGCCGCGCTTGGTGCTGCCGGTGGATACATGCTCGGCTCCCATAATTCGCATGACCAAAAGTCCGGCGACAGCAGCCATGGCAGCAGCGATGGTAGCGGTAATGGGACCTATAGTAATGGAACCTATACCCCGGCTGCTGAGCGACAGAAGTCTGGCGCGATTAAGGTTGCGCTAGAGGGGTATTCGGTGAAGGTGGTGTTTATTTTGGTTATGTTGGCGGTTTGGACGTTTTGGACGGTTATGTTTGCGCTTATCGAGAGGGAGGAGAGGAAGTTGTCGAAGGAGAGCGGCGATGGGAATGATGGGAATGATGGGAATGATGGGAATGATGGGAATGATGGGAATGATGGGAATGATGGGAATGATGGGAATGATGGGAATGATGGGAATGATGGGAAGGAGGTGGAGGAAGTGGAGGAAGAGGTGGAGGAGGTGGTGCTAGTGGGGGAGAAGAGGAAGATGGGGGGTGTAATTGGGGAATGGGAGTTGCAAAGGGCGATTGCGAAGGAAGAAGAAGATAATGGTGGTGGTGGTGGTGGTGATGATGGTGATAAGAAGAGGTTAAAAGTGGAGGAGACGGAGAAGAAAGGTGGTTCGAGGTTGGGTTTGTTGAAGCAGAATATTAGTGCGGGTGTTGAAGATGCTTTCTGGTGGTATATGGACTGTTTTGTCCTTAACGGATAAAGAATGATACATGGGCAGCAGCTGCGCATGCTACGATGCTATGCATCCTCGATCCTACATAACCCCACCAAGCATCAAAAACCAAAACCCAATTCACTTGAACAGTATTTCGATTGGCAGTCGGTGGAAGGGGTGTAACTATCTTTTTATCTGCGTTTTATGTTCAATTAGACTTGTGATTTGATAGATAGCTTCGGCACCGTACCGCTTGACAACTTTTGGAAGCACTGAATCAGAAAATGGGAAAATTCGGATGACAATCTTGCAGCATTGACACAGCCACTGCCAAAAGTAGAGTGAAAAGTTAGAGGTGCCGAAAGTCTCTATTATTAATCAGCTCTGTATGTATTGTATGTATTGTATGTATTGTATGTATTGTATGTATTGTATGTATTGTATGTATTGTATGTATTGTATGTAGGTACCTACATTTATTCTTCCATAGCTTTTAGCCCAGAGACTTGGAGCAAATCGCACAACCAACACGTGGCCAGCAAATAGTGTACCTGCATATCTCCAATCGATTCATTTTTCAATTTCCCAAAAGATTGTTCTGCAGTCGCCGGGAACTAACGAGAACCTAGAGTACCTACATAGGTACATGCTCTGAATCTCTCCATGTAGCAGTTATTTATCTGACAAATGAGCACTCTCCAAGCGCTACAGCTCTCAATCGTAACTGGCTAGACAGTCAACCCCTACAAAGATGATTAAACTCGGGGTGGCGCTCCAGGATAAAGATTAGGTGGTGCAAGGGTGTGAAGGGTGAGGTTTACTTATCTTCTTGCTTGTTGCCCTCGCAACTGGAGCCAATTCGCTAGGCAACACAAAAACAGAAGCTGGGTTTCTTCTGTGCTCAGCTTTGCAGCGGTAGAACGTCAGAGGCACACAACAAACCAACGCACCCAACTCTAACTTTCGGAGGAAACTCCCTTAACCCGTGTGTCTGGGCCGACTGCATGATCGTGAGGGAGGGGATAGGGCGCTTGTTTTTCTTTTTTGTACATTACAACAACCTTCTTTCTTTCCCTTTCCCTTTCCCTTTCCCTTTCCCTTTCCCTTCCTCTCTCTTCTCTTCTTTCCTTCTTTGCCCCTCCCCCCAATCTCTTCGTGCTTTCTGGGTTGAATCTCGCTTCAGTTTAAACCTGCAGATCACGAATTAACGTTTTGCGCATACCACACGAAACCCTGTTTACTTCCCCCCCCCCCCACCCCCTTCCATTCCAACAGTGCTTTTTTTTCTTTCACATTCTTTCGTGATTCCGTAATTCTTTGCCTATTGCTATTACTACTATACTACTACTAGCAAGAGAATCATCACCCCAAGTACTGAGCTCGTTAGGTTTCATCTGTACAGTGATCGCCATGAGACCCCCAACATCCTGCTCTCTCGCATTGCAGCTTCTCCTGCTCGTGCCGTCCCTCAATTTCGCCGCAGCGACGCCGGCGTACGATTGGCCAGCCGGCATAGATCCCTCCGAGAAGTACTGGCCTCCTGGAACCGGTCCGCCATCAAAGCGCTCACTAGAGGAACTTATCAACTACAACCAGACAGACCGCTGCTCCGCCGTCAGAAAGGTTTCGGAGAATCCGGGTGAAAAATACTACTGGGACTGGGAACATGAAGCTTCAAGTCAGCAGGGGTTCCTGTTGGGGCTAAAGAACTTGGAGACTGCGGCCGAAGATGAACCAGAGCTAGAAGAAGAGAAGAGAGATTTGGAGGCTCCAGTCACTAGCTATAGGGCACCACTTAGGATGAGGAGTTTTGCGTCTGATGATGGTATCATCGGTGTGCTGTTGGGGAAGAGACAGAACTTCCAGTGCCCAACGGGGACTTATGCGTGCACGAGCATCGGTGTCCCCGGAAGCTGCTGTAGGACATCAGAGACCTGTGAGAGGATTACAGATACCGGTATGGGAGTCGTCGGATGCTGTCCTAGCGGTTTGTTCTCCACCCCCCCCCCCCCTTTCCCAATTGTTCGCCTACAGGCGTAGCATATGCTCATATCCCCCTAGGCCAAGAATGCTCCGGTAGACTCAGCGGCTGCGGCGACAACATGAAGACCTGCGCCAGTAGCCAAGGCGGCGGTTGCTGCATTGAGGGCTACGCCTGCTCTGCCAACGGCTGCATCCCCGAAAACTCCGGCGTCTCCGTCAGCACCTGCTCGAGTGGCTTCTACGCCTGCCCCTCTGGCGTCGCCGGCGGATGCTGCCCCTCTGGCCGTCTCTGTGGCGTGACTGATTGTCCCACCCAGACCGTGAATGTGATGGCAACAGGTGATACATGCCCGACGGGATACTACACCTGTGCTCCGCAGTATAATGGCGGATGCTGTAGAATTGGCCGAGACTGCGGAATCACAGAGTGTCCTGAGAGAGCACTCACGATCAGCGCGAATGGGGCTGGAGGTGCTGGAGGAGTACTCACTATGACGGCGCCGGCGAGCTGCGCTTCGGGGTGGCAGAGCTGTGCAAGTAGCCTTGGGGGCGGGTGCTGCCCGAGTGGATATAATTGTGGGTACACTAATTGCCCGGCGGTCACTCTTGGGAGTACTGGTTATGTCGTTTCTGGAAGCGTATGTTGATCATTTTTGCTCCCTGTGATATGACGCCCTAACTAACAGCGGCATAGACTGTGACAACAGCCCTCGTGCTCCCAGCTACAGCCAAGGCACAGCCCACTGGTGCAACAATTGCTATCCCCAACGAAGGGCCCAAGATCGACGGCATCCAGAAGGTTTTCGTTGTGGTTGCTGCGGTTGTTGGTGTCGCGGTTGCCGCTTAGTAGAGTTGCTGGCTGGAATCGAACATGATACAAAAGTTCAGGGGACTATATATATCGGAGTATAATGGGTTTTTGATTTAGCTTTGTTCGTGACCACTTTTTCCCTCGGCTGCCAGACGAGGGGGCCTTTTTATTGTCTTGTTTCTGTTCTGTTTTTGAAACGCGGCGGCGGAATACCTTTTTTTCTTTTTTCTCCCCTCCTTTCTTTTTTTTTTCGGAGGGGGCGGGGATCCAGATGCGTTACGATGGTGATGATCATTGATGTGAATACATACATATTTTAGTGTAATGAGAATATTGAAAAGAACAAAAATAAACGGCAGGTGTCACGTATAACTGCGTAATTAAGGCGTGATTTCGGCCATGTCCGGTAGATACGTAGTAGTGATCAAGTAGTCTAGGTCCGATCACATGATTTTGAGACCCACCGAGTGATAATGTATGATTAGGTAGAGATTTCGATTCTCTGGAGTGTCAACTGTTAATGGTGGTTGTTTCGCCTATTTAGTTGCAATACCCTACGATAATTATAGGATACAGGAAATCACAAAACGGCAATGGAATGGAATGAGAAAGGCAAAAATGAAGACGAACAATACATGATGAAGGAATAAGTCTAGTTTAAACATAGTGGCAGTCAAGCGATAATGATCTTCATCAGCAAGCCTATTAGGCTTTACCGGAGGTATGGGAGACCTTCGGAGGCACCCGCTAAACTTTCGATCTCCAGAGGTCAACAGGCCGTGCGAGAGTCTCCAGAGCCCTTACCGAGGCTTCCGGAGCCCCCTGACTCTCAGCGACGCCCTCCGGAGGCTTTGTTAGATTCTCCAGAGAGTCTCTGAAATATCCGAGGATATCCATACTAGTAACTCGTTTTCATTCCTGGAGTCTCTTCTGGCGTTTGCAAAGGCTTCGGAGACCACCTCTTATAAGCCCCGCGATGAAGCCAGCTTTCGTAGAATATTCTCCTGAGAGCCTACCAAGCTCTCCTGATGTCTCCGGAGACTCTTGATTTTTAAGCGAGATCTCCCATGCTCTCCTGATGTCCCCGGAGACTCTACAAAGCTTCAGTGGACGCTCAAAAACCACCTTGATTAATATAATATACACTAGCCCATAATGAACACTAGCCCATAATGAACACTAGCCCAGAAAAAAAACTCATACACTAGCCCATATATCTCTCACATCCAGTAAGAAGTGGCTCTCGGCAACGAGGATATGGATGGTTAGGGGAGCTTACTACGGACTACTTTGTAGACTGGAATATATGGATGTTCGTCTTGTTTGGTTGGGTCTTGTGACGAGACTTGGGGCTGGGTTGCGCTTTGGCAGTCTGGAGTAAGGGTTGAGATGTTGGTCTAGATGGAAGTAATAAAACTGTGGGTTCTTCCGGCTCTGCTCCACTGTGGATGAAATGTCTTATCACGTATTCGAAAAGGATATATAATTTATGCCCGCATGGGCTCGTCTTGAACAGGCTTATATATCGGGATAACTGAATAAGTTGTATATATATAAGACTAATCTCAAGGCCCCAAAAAAAGAGTCTTGAGGCTTCTAGCCCCCATAATCCTAATCTCGTAGACTAGGTCTCGATTTCGTTGGAGAAGACGTATCGACACTTATTCTCTCGGGCCTGGCGGTAGCGTATGAGTGGGTGATAAGTCAACAACACTAAAAAGTTACTACAGACACGAACACATGATACGCACAGATATTCAGGCTGAGTCACCACACCTACGTATGTATATCAAAGAAAAAGCGAGTAACACCCGGGACCAAATTAACTAAACGAATACCTTTGTGCGAAATCTTGGTGTGGCACTATGCAAGTAAACACCAGGCCTATGACAACAGACAAACATACATAAGTTCCCATTTATATTGTTCGCCCCAAGCAGCCTCTAACTAGCTTGCTTTAACTAGATATTGGCACGGTGTAGATACACGATATGAATCTCAACCCGAGACTATTCACTTGGTGCGTCGTTGGAACCTTGCGACTATGGTGGCAAACGAGTGATTTCGAGTGATCTAGCTAGACTAGCGATTAGCGCGGAGCTGCATAAGCACCGCCGAACCAAGGCCACCACCACACACCCCATTTGATTCGCTGAGGTTAAAGGGAACCGGGTAGGGTCAGGTCATTTTTCTCGGGGATAGGGTACGGCACCTTCGGTGGCGGGGTGTGATGCCGGTGGAAAATTTTGCCCTCAGAAATTAAACTCATGACATTTCCTGTATAAGTCTATAGCGCCGTATCTCTCTATATTTGGGTATTTCAAGGTCGGAAGATATGTATACGATCAATATCACCTTATATTCACCCCCTATATATATCAAGGATGTATCTGTCCCCTTTTAAAATTGAGCTTATATAGGAGTTGCCACATATTGAAGGGGGACTCGGCGGTACACCTTTAAGCTTTCTAAAGTTACCTGCATGTCACTGATGATAGTTAATTGAACCTCTCGAAGCCTTTTGAAAAGATTCAAGGATGCAACCGCGTTTTACTCGCGGCGGACAGCTGCAGTACGTACAAAAAGAAGGGAGTGATTCGCTAGGACATCCGCATAAATACGGCAGTACTGTGGAAAGAATAGGACTAGAAAATTGGTTTACCTCCGGCACTTGAGCGCTCACTGCCAACTTCCGTAATTTACCGGCGTGATTGCCCTGTTTTTTTTTTTTTTTTATTTTCCCTGCTGTACGTACATATCCTTTTATGACAAATAATTTAACAGGTATCTTGGTAATTATTACTACCTAGTAAGTATACTTGAACCGAGAAAAAAATCTTTTTTTTTTTTATATATACTTACTTGATTGGAATTGTGGTTGTTCATGTCACCTCCAAGTTTTAAAAGCACAAAAGATCACTCGGTGGAGCTTGCCATAATATATTAGGTAATAGAAATCGTTAACACATATTGTCGGGCCTATCTCCATAATTATCTTAACCACATTTTAACATATACTGCATAGTTAATTAACGATCACATAGGTTTAATCCCTAGCATCACAATCATATCTGTAGTGCGAAAAAAAAAATAAAAAAATAACAGGAGTGATTCAAAAATTCATGACACAAAACTCCGCCGTCCCGATAACCGTAATCAGTGGATTGCTCCGTAGCATATTTTATGGGTCAAGTAGGTCCCATCTATGTACGCGTAAGAACGTAGATCTATTTCCACTGACGTTCAATGGAAGCCAGAGGCGGCTAGTCTCGTGAAATAAACAAAAACTGGCTGTTATCTTTGTTAGGATACAATAGCAGCGAACGATTGGATTGGCGCTAGGAATCTGGATTGGTCCTCTAATTGTATACCCGATCGAGTTGGAGCTCTACAATATAAAATCTTTTATATTTCTTTGTCCAAATCGGTCGATTAGGTCAAATATCAGATTGTGAGAGGTAAAATCAACGGTTGGTCACACAGCACGCTGATTTGAGTAGGCTTAATTAACTGCAGCTATACAAATAAACGTAGGTCACTATGGTACATAATATGAGCCTTAATGAGCGGAAGGACCGAGTATAGTTATCCGAGTGCTTTGTTTCCCCGCAGAGAGCCTGTTGGGAGGTTCGTGGGCTTGGGAATCAAGCCCGTTGCCAACAATGCCAACACACAAACAGTGCTCATCCACCCATTCATCCGAACATCACGCTACCAGCGACTGGGTTAGTAAGAGCCTATAACCTTTTGAATTAAAATATCAAAAATACTCCCGTCACAATGCTGTGGGCCAGATGTACCTAGAGAGGTGCCCTATGTAACTTGGGCTGATTTAGAATATCTTTCAGCTATAACCAGGTTACAGTAATTCATCTCTTTTATTTCTTTTTGCAAGCCACGATTTATGATCGAATTTCCATGTAGTACAGCTGCAGTGCATCCTGTATAGCTGAAGATTTATTAGCTAATCGTATCATCTCGTTGCCCACATACCCCCCCCCCTTCACTCCTCCCCCCGACCCCCCTTAACTGCCAACGCATTCATTATTCTTTCATATCGACCTCGGTTTCCTTCATCTCCGGTCGAAATAGATATCACATGCGTTATAGGCAAGGGATCGGTAGTTCATTCTTTTCCATTGCTTAGGGATACTCTTTGCAGAAAAACTTCCCATAAACATACTTGAGTTCTCAAAAAAAGCGTCCGCAGATAAGCCATGTGTATGTATATATATGCGTTATATGAAAGTGGGCATCTTTAAAAGTGGGACAGATATCAGCCCATTCTTCTCCTGTCTATGGATTTTGATCGGGTACCATCCAGAGAACATACGTGCCAATGTTATTATTAGAGCTTGTCTAGAATTTGAATGCTTAGCCTATGGAAATATATCTAATTGGCCAGGTCTAATGAGGAAGAAGATAGATAGTTACAGGCTGCAGGATCCCAAACTCTCTGGCTATCACTAGTCAATGGGGTGTTTGAGACGTGGACGTTCAATTGCCGGGTTATATACCGAGGCTGTATCTGCGCTTGATATCAGAATATGCTCAGGGGCCTGGGACGATAGGTAAAGGTTTCGAAAGCACATAAGTCGTTGTTACGCAAGAAGTTGGACGCGGGTCTTCTTGGCAGGGAAAGGTTATGTGGTCTTAGCGCCAATATTGCTTGGTTTTTCTACTGTGAATCCGGAGCTTTCCCTTCTCCTGAGGCTTACACGTAAATAGGAGGTTGATGTGGTTAAAACATGTATTTATTGAAGGAATCACTTACTTTCTCTTGATATGTATACTGGCACTAACATGAGTAATCAAAGACCGACATCTAGCTGCTGCAATTGTAATAGATTATTAATTTAACTCTAATTCCCCGAGGCATGTTGATCGACCTCCTTCAAACGCCCCTGACTATAGCTATTAATTTTTCCGGGAATGTGGAGTAGCACTTGCAACTGTGCTGTCCAGAGATGGTCCATGGTTCCGAAAGCTAAAAGACAGAATGGTCTAACAATTTCTATATGGAGGAATAAAACCAGGGGAAAGGAGGAGATGAAATTTTGAATGCTTCCGGATCCAAGTACCGGCAGGAAAGAAGCCCGAAACGCCCAAGTTTGGCACCCTAAATTCACGGACCACGCCCTCGAATCTCGAAACACACTGGGCTCTGCACGCAAAAAGGATGTTGTCATAGCGGATGTATATCTCATATTTTCAACGGTCATAATATAGATCCTTAGAACCTTCCCTTTGGTTTTGTGTCTCATGTCACTGTCATCTTTGAGCATCTGATTCAAGATGCATTGACTGATAGGATGCACAGCGAGATACGTGCACTAACGGTTCTCCTTTCTAGGTAGAGTACTAGCTGAGGCATAAGTTAACGGCCGGAGCGCCTGCGGCAATTGAATATGGAGTTAATGCTGAAATATCTCTCCTGTTCTTGAACCCTTTCTTTGGGTAATCATTCATCGAACGATACTTGCATGACATGATGGCATTTATGACTTAGGGGAGTAAATGTTAGTAAGTTAGCTTGAAGTCTTCGTTGAAATTCACAACAGACACATACTTTACCGCCCGGGCGGATATTTTTTTAAGATAAATCTCAGCCTTAGTCAAATCATAGTCTAATGGAGGCCTTATAAATGCTTTTCAGTAGAATTTAATTATGATTTGAGGTCTATATAAGGGGAAAAGGAGTCCCAATTGAAGATTTTTATTTCTTTCATGCCTTCATTAGACTATGATTTGACTAAGCCAATTTTTGCAGCTGAAAGTGGTCTGAAAAAAATATCCGTTCTGGCGGTAATGTACTCAAATGATAGTTGTAGATTTCCGTGGAGAACCACCCCGATGTACCTACTTACAGATACATACACATACGTATGTACCGTACTAAGACATAAGTTTTGGTAGATTACACCTTTTACAGCCAAAGTACCCATGTTTAGCAACCTAAAACCAACCACTCAGTGTTGATCCAAAAATTCCACCACTCAAGGAGTCATCAGCAATTATCTCAAGATAGAGCTCAGAGAATTCTAGAATTTTGAGCCCACTTTCCAGGTATGTGTGAGTGTGTTCTTCAAGGTGTTCTTTCGAGTATTTCTGATTTGTATGGTGTTCCCATACAAATCTTCCGTCGCAACGGCCTTAAAAAACTACCAAAACTTCTGTACCCAGACTGTATGTAGGTACATGATACGTACCGGCCGATGTAGCCCAGACCATACCTTCAACCTCCGGTGGTAACAGCTCGGGCATGAGTAATTGAAACCATCGAATTATATTGTGACAGAACCCATTGGCATTGGACATGCTGGGGTCAATCATAACCAATCACAGAGGGAGGGGGACATCAAGCCGTTCTTTCGGCAAATCGGAGTTGGGCCTGAAGTCTGTTATTCTTGCGCTACTCCACACAAAATGCTACCTAAGGTGTACTCTATTTTGCGGTGGAAGCTGCGCGCGCCTTCTGAAGGTTGCGGCAAATATGCCAAAGCTAACCAGGGTTGACACTAGACTTCTAGTGGGCTGCATAATGGAAGCGCCCAGATTTAGTGCTTAAAATACATGTGCCGGGGGTTAGCCATAAACACCGAGAATCAGATAAGATAAACACACCAATTTCAGAGCAAGATTCCTTTATCAGATTCTTCGTATTTACCCTCAGCACCCGGTACATGTATATATTATTTTTCTCGTGAATAATACATGTAGCTTCATGCAGCATATCGATATATATGTATGCGATACTAAGATTTGCCTGTGCCAGGATATACCTAGATAAAAGCGTTGGTATGATAACTATTGACAAAAGTACTCTATTGATCTCTCCTGTATAGGAAAATAGCGATGCTATTAATGACTCTTTGATAATACATCCTGCACCTCCCGAGCTATCTAGGGCACGGGTGGCATGGTCAAGCAAAGCTTAGGGGGTGACCATCCCCCCAACTTAGGAAACCCGCTGCAGTTCTGTAAGTCATAATAACCAGCAGGGAGATCTTCAATAGGTTGATGTAGCTGTCCGGAGGTTGAAGAACGAGGTTCCTGGTTGGCTCTCCGGCTCAAGAGTAGTACGGATAATATTACTGACGCTACAGATATCGTACCATCATAGTAGCTATTCCGGGATGGGCAGAAATTGCACTCAGATTTATCTCACTGTATCTCTTCAATTCGATCTCATGTAACCTTTCCTGACAGCTACAGCTGCTGTAGTCTCCCAATAGAAATCTGGAGTGGAGCCAAAACAAATCAAACTTATAGTGCTTTCATGATAGAGTGAGACACCAAACTAATCACGTTCTGATCCCATAAACATAATGTTATGTTAAAAGAATTATTTCAACTCTGGTATCAAGTCTTTAATTCTTCTAGAACAACCCCTCAGTCTTTTGAAGCCGGTGTTGATCAATCTTTTTTTTTTTTTTCGTTTTCATTTTTTTTTTTTTTTTGCCGCTTCAATTTTCGGAGATTTGATCTCTATAGCCACTGACTATGTATGTACCTATTTCAATTCACCTCCAAAACAGCAACCGTCAAATCGGGCAAATCGAATGAGAACTTCCCATCTGTATCCTTAATAATATCCCTCTCTGTCCATATTGTTGTCTCATTTTTGGGGCTGTTCTCGGAGAATGGAGATGGTGCACTCAAAGTTGTAAGTTTACCCTTTACAACCTTGCCACTAGGAACCTCAAAAGTGACAGCAGTCGTTGTGCCATTGTAATTGGCAATTTTGAGGTAATATTTGCCATCGTTTGTGCTTGACGCAGACCAATATAATGGCCCAAATTTTTCATCTGAGGTGACAGGAAGCACAGTTGTTCCGTGATGGGTTGAGAAGAGCTAGGAGGTATTAAAACTATACTTAAAACTCTACGTTGGAACTATCGAGGGACATACCTTTTGAAGGTAATAACTCATCGATAATACCGTCTCCGCTGGATCAGCTGTGAAAGAGATCAAGTCAGGCTGAATAACAGAAATAATCAGTGACCAATACTCATTTTAGACACGGGGTTTAGTTGATTAAATAGTTATGGGGTCTTACGCTCCATTGGTAGCTATTCAAGTTCTGCAAAATTGGTGCATACGCCGCTGCCCTGACTAAATCCGCATTTCTCTCCATTCCAATAGCGAACACTGCCTCCGAGATCATCCCTATCAACGTTGTATATGGGGATCTCCATGCTCCACCCCATTCTGGACCCCCGCCACCTGGTTTGTTAGGTTGAATATATGCGTACTCACCTACAAACACCGGATGACTTCGATTCCAGTTATCAAACATGCCAAAAAGAGACACAAAGTCATCCGGTCTGGTATATCTATGATAATCCAACCATGCACCCTCCGGGATAGGGTCAATTTTTGGAGTGGAGCCAATGATTGTTATGTGCGGGTATGCAGCTTTGATGGCGTCGCGGAACATCGGAAAGCGATAGGCGCTGTAAGATTCACCCCCACCGACATCATCCTCGTTGCCGATTTCAACATAGTTGATAATCCAGGGTTTGGGATTGCCGAGTTGGGCACGGAGGGAACCATAAGTTGTATTAACGGAGCCCATAAGGAATTCAAGCTCGTTGAGGACATCTTGGATGTAGGGTTCTAGCTCTTCTTGGGAGATCGTAGGTCCTGAGAGATAATAACCAGCCCAGACGTCAAGAATTGGCTCTAGACCCATATCGTCGCACCACTGTTAAAGGTTTAGCCCTATTCCCCACAACTACTCTCATAATCTATCATGACCGTTACATACTTCCATGTACTCGACCAATCCTAGGCCATCGGTGTTCTCATAGCCCCATGTGCCTTAATCCATTGAGTAAGTAACATTCGGAAGGGCGTATTCCAAGGGATTTGTCACCTGGGCGACCGGGGCGGTCAATGAGTGGGCCAATTGTTTCATTCCATTTCCAGTGGTACGGAGGCTCATCCCCTTCACTGGTGAAAGTAATAGACAATGTTAGTAAGTCACACTTTTTAGCTAGGGTCGTTACTCTTGGAATTCACAGATTGTTTCCACCTGGAAATCTCAAAAAAGTTGGCCTAAACCCCTCTAAGTTCTCCGCCAGGTCCCTCCTTAGTCCATTCTGTCTTTAATATCATCAGTCGTGCACTATTTAAAGTATGGCAGACAGCAACCGCTTACCTTCCATGGTATGTTGGTGGAAACAGACTAATCATACTAAACCACAATCCCTCCTCTGAACCCTTGGCATTGAATGTAATCTGCAACGTATTGTTCACATTTGGTGCGGCTTCTGGGTGCAACACAAACTCGTGCTTCGTCCATGCATCTATTTTTGATGCGGACCTGATTTCCTTTTGTGCGTACACCTTGTTTGTAAGATTAGACTTGAGAGAAACTATAAATGCCCCGTTATATTCCCCTTTGACATAGAAACTTCCTGTATACTCTTGTTCTTTTACACTTATTCCCCAGAATCCTTCGTTGAGGAAGCCTACTTCTGTAGCACCTGGGGCTGGAGTGACCTTCATAACATTTTTCAGTGCGGGGGAGAGCGGGTTGGTGGTATCGATCGACAGGGCGGCATCACCGACAGCGCGATAGGCAGTAAGGGTCGGATTTGTGGTGCTACCAGAGCCTTGAAAAGCACGATTGCGTATCAGTTCAGCGTAGAGACCGCCGTCGCCGGAGTGGTTGATATCCTATTGTTACCATTAGTACTGATATCGATAATACATGTAGTACACATGGTCTTGGCAGATGGGTCTAGACAACACACCTCAAACATGAGACCATACATGATGGGACTCGTTCTGTTACCATAGTTACTCGAAACCGAAAGATTTACCCCAATAGCAGTTGTACATAATTGAAGAAAGGCGAAGATTGCGGGCCCTGAGAACTGGTACTGCATTTCTGCGAAATATCTTTTTCAGACGACTGTAAACCTCAATCGACAAAACCACTAGTACCGTTATATACTGGCTTATAACATTGAATTCAGTACTCAAGTTTGCGGGTTAATTTAGTCCGTCTAGTAACAGCAATCTCACTATGTAGTTGTGCCCGTTGACTACTACCAATCAAGGATGATATTATCCGTGATAGAGGAATCTCAGTTTAATCGTCCATTTTAGTTGATGTACCTATGTGCTTGCTTGCATTTCAAATGTAATCATCTCCCCGGTTGGCAATGATCCGTATAGCCAAAGTAAGGTCCCTTCCCCGCAATGCTTGGGGAAAGGGCATTGAACCAGAATATGCGCCTCCCTCTGCAGGTCCTTATTTCATCATAGAGTACAAAGTTCCCAGGCCTACTCCCAGGTTAGCCTACACGGCGGATAAATGTAGGCGTTTATCCGATTAATTAGCACTCCAGGGAAAATTGAGGCCTATGCCCTGGACCGCATCTTGATCAAATATAAGCTATGAGGTTTGTATATGTGATATGATATATTCTTATGCCTACTGGCTAAATTGGGGCCAGAGAAGGGATATCCAAGGCTTCATTCAGGAACTAGTTAAGCCTAAGCGGCAGAGCCTTAGTTACCCCGCAAAAGCAATAAGGTTCCTGTTCCCGGGACATCTCAGCGATCCGGGCACAAACCCAAGCGGCGTGGTTGTAGTGCTGTCGCAGTGCGGCATATCCCGTCCGGATCGAAGAGATGGAGACCGAGTGGTGGTGTGAGGCCCGGTATCTTCCTGTATGTATGTATCATGAAGATCATTACAAAGTTGGGTAGAGCACATATAAGTACCTACTCGTAGCTTTCTAACGTTTCCGAACTGGACTGGGTCTGCATACCACTAAAATCTTGGTTGCAAACTACAATTTATGCCCATATGCAGGCCCAGTCCAGTTCGGAAACGTTAGAAAATTACGAGTGCTGATGTGTGTACTCTAGCTCATATTATGTAGGTTACCTGTAGGAAGCCTTAGTGCACATATTTTAAGTAAAGGCTACATGTAAGCACTTACTTGTAGCAATTATTACTTTTTTTTTTTTTTAACTGTAAGAGAGAGGAGAACGACAATGTTAAATTGAGACATAGTATCCTCACTTGTGCAGGCACTGGCATAAGTGCAATTATCCTTCCAACGTTGTCATGCGTCTGTTGTTTGACTAGCTCAAGGTCGCCGGCGTCATGCTTGGCCTCCTCGTGGCTTTCTCCCGATCTTAAGACAATGAGCGAGAGACCAAATGTCGATGAGCTCGGCCCGGTAGCTAAAGAAGTAAGCGTATACTACATTTACCTAAAGAATCTACAAAACAAAACCAGAGGATGATAATATTCAATCGCAGGTTGTGTATGACAGGGGCCGGGGGAGGGGGGAGGGGGGACATGGCCTAGTCGACTGCGTGGAAATCTTGAGACGTATGGTGGATGCAGGCTACAACGGACACCACAGTGAAACACTCAGATACTGAATTTCGCTAATTACTCTGTAGGGAACGTTTTTTCTTACAAAAGCTGATCATAGCAATGTGCGCTGATTTCAAGCTCTACCTCACTATGGTCACTGATCTTTTTATTGTTTTGAGGTTAGACATGAATTAGCCATTGAAACAGGTGTCCGTTGCAGTCCGCATCCCACCATACTGGTTTACCACGATAAGAACCAGAAAATGCAGTTGCTCAGGGCAAGGATTATTTGTATGGTGTGGCGGTGATCTCTCATACAAACTATCCCTGTTTCCGTCACTTGCATTTTCTGGTTCTTTTCGTGGTGAACGAGTACCTACCTGGAACCTTGGAAAGGGAAAAATTCCAACTGCCAGACGGATCAGTAAATTTGGAAACCCCTGATATCATACTCCACAGTGGTTAGGCCAAGATGGCTGTAAAAGAAGCTGTTTGTAGTTAGAAGTGCATACATGGCCATGGTATCGTACTTCCCTGAAAAAGGTGGTTAGTGCCACTAGCATGTGAATTACGAGAGCTTCTAGCATTCTTAGACATCGCAAATCGAAAAACATCTCAAATCGAGGAAAGCGATACGGTCCAATTTGTGTTCCCGATGCAACTTTAGTGGTTGTCATGTATAAATCAGACCACTTTAACACCCGAGTGACCTGTTATGACTCTAGGTATGTAGCTGTGAAACGGCGTACGTGTAGGAGCCCCATCACCCAGCTTCAAATCTGCATCATGTAATCGAATAGTTGGTCTATATCTGAGCTTATATTCTATTACGTACGCTTATATTGATCGCGCAATTAATCAGTTGCTAGGCCAGGCTAGGACGTAAGCAACTGACTAGGTCCGGCTCCAAATCAACCGTTTACACACTATACATGTCGCACGCATCTAACAGAGCTGATAATTCTTTTGTCGATTTGGCCCGAAACGTTCAAGCCCGGAGTACAGTGCGGATAGAATATACAAGGCTCTGGCATAAGGTGATCGGACGGTCAGGGTCCGCATTAAGGATCGGGTAGGACTCTGAGGGCGAAAAGTACAGAACAACCCCTTTTGGACCGTTTGCAACAACAGGCCACGCTGTTGGATCATGACATAGATAAAGATCAATGTACGTAGATGGAGTTTAGTTCAATTTTTTGACGAGAAAAGTTAAATTAGTAGGTATCAAGCCTTGCCCGGGTATCAATGAGGATAATATTTGATAACTTTCAGGTAGTATAAAAGAATAGTAATTCCACCCGTAATCCTTCAACTTCACGACCCATTGTGGAATATAAAACTACTCCTCCACAATCAAAATCTTTAGCACTTCGGGTTGAACTCTCAAATAGTCTTCGTTCTAAGATTAGAGGGCTTCGTAAAATAGCACTTTGACCGTTTAGAAAAATTAGATCGGAGTTTGAAGCACCTCTTTCCACCGTATTCAGTATCTGCCAGCAGCACTCTACTCCTCACCAGCCCAGGATGGGCAGACGCCCTGTTATTACCCCGACGATTAGAAAACTCTTTGTAGGACATGCTACTGTATCACGGACCAACGCCGACAGGCTAGGTCTAGGCCCGTGCCACTAACGAGAAGGCAACTGCGAAGCAGGGTTGTATGAGTAATGTGTCGTTAGGATTTCTTAGCTTTTACTGTTAGATAGCATCTCCATAAATATTGATTAGTTATAAACTTAATTTTTTTATTAATACAATAAGTAGTAAATTACATCAACTTCTAGTTTATTCACTATACGTACTTGTATGCATTGTCTATCGCGTATCTCATTTCTCGTTTATCACTAAAGTTATCAGTTATAATTTATCATTCATTGAAAATAATAAAATCTTACATAGAACTTCCATATTTCTTATATGATTAACCATTTCTAGTCAATCAGAGAACTTCTTGCACTTTATTCCACTAGCATTTTGTGTATTTAATTGTATCCATTTAGTATTGATATTCTTACAGCGTTTCAAATTGTGTTCTGGATTGTGAGAAGGAGATGCATTATTCTTGTGTTTATGTTGATTAGTCAGATTGGACTTTTTAACTGAGTTTCACTGTCATTAGTTCAGGTAATGATTATCGTTTTGAGTTTGCTCTGCATGTTGAGTCATGGCTTCTTATTTCTTTTCATTGTACTTTTCCTATTGGGTTCTTCGAGTTTCTCTGGATTTCTGTGATATGAGTTAATAATTGAGTAATCAAGTTCTCAATATTACTTTATATATATAGCTTTAGCTTTCCTTTCTCTTCTCTAACAGCATTTCGTGTCTGGTCTTGGGTTGCGGAGAAAGGATATCATTTTGAGTCATGGATTGCGGAGGAAGAATATCATTTTGAGTCTTCGATGCATTGTCTTCAGGTTTCTATGCTTTGTTTGGGTTCACTCGGTATTTTGTATGACTATCATTTCTCTTCCCTGTAATTTTCCTATATTACTTCTATAAGTTTCTATCGCACAGATGAGTAATGGGGCTTTCAGCGTCTTGGCGTCATCTATGTATATATGTGGCTCTATCTCCTCTTTGTCTTCCTTTCCTTTCTTCCTCACGCAATCTTCCTATTGTATTGGGATTCTTTTAGTTTGGGTTTTATTTCTTCTTCTTCACGCAATCTTTCTGTTCTTTTTCTTTCTATTAGGTTAGCAATACTATTCCAGTTTCAGCTTTTCTCATTTTTATCCAAATTATGATCGCTATCAAACCCGATCCCTCATAAAGCTCTTGTCAGCTGGTTATAGCTCAACTTCTTGATTCATACTCTTCTGTTCTGTATTCTTTCATATAACTACATCCTTAGTAGTATCGAGCACACTTGCTCTAACTAAACCTTACCGTGTTGTATTTCTCGGTACTTTATACCTAGTATTTCGATGCCTAACTCTGACCTCACTCCATGACTCCACTATCTCCAGTTCACTTCTGCCTCTCCGGCCTGGTGCATAATAGTAATTCTAGTTTTGTGTGCATTTTGTGGAGTGGTTATAGCCAAAATGTCAAATTTGGTTGCTAGGGTCTTTGGTTGCTAGTCACACTGTATGAAGGGGTGCAAATATGACCAAAACCTGAACATTTTTTTTATTTGACCATTACACCCCATTTTTTCCCGCTAATTCTGGCCATTATAGTCGTTCATTTTACAGGAACATGGCTGTGGAGTTATCGGCCTCCAAAGGGTCCAGCAGGGCAAGCGAGGCAAGAAGGCCGGGTAAGCGTCATTGAGCGCGCAAAACACCATACGTCAATACATTATAGAAGTACTTCTCGGAGATTCAGGTTTTACTTTAGCTCGGTATTGGTCCTGGAGGACCGTCTGATATCGCGAGATGCGAATATTTTCGACATTTCGCACCGGCCATTGACCTAGGCCTGGCATTAACCCCCTATAGTATAACCTGGCTAGGTGGGTACGCCAGTCCCTTCGTCCTGACGCTTACCAAGCCCCACTGTACCTACCCATAATGTGGGTGTCGAGCTACATACAGGATAGACCTGTTCCCTGGTACTGTTATGCGCGGTCTGCCGCACAGACCTGGCGTATCAAAAGTCTGGATGGTCTCTGAAGCCTACGGGGGACGTTCAGACGCCCTCGTCAGAAGCTTCTCGGCGGTGCCTTGGTAATTAACCAGTTCGAGAACACTTTAAGACGTACCGAAGCTCTCCAAGAACCTGAAGGGGCTAGTCAGTTCCGTACATAAACACAAGCCTACAGACATAATGGTGAAAATTCTCATCAGGCAATTATGAAAGGGCAATGAAAGATGACAGAAATATTTCCCTAGCTACAATACTCTTATAATTGCTAAACTATTGAGTATACCTCACTAGGGTCACCCAAACCTTCTGGGCATATCCATAATTCTTATCTGGTTGTTCTCTCCATTTTCCAATAAGCTCTCGAAACAAAGTCTTAAAACATCTCCAGTTATCTCGTGCCTTTTACCAGGTTTCTGGTATGTTATAATTAGGCATTCCCCGAGACATAGCCTGACCCTCAAACTGCTGCCTGACATAGGAAGTGATCCACAACCGTTGGGATACTAGATAGATATCGATCCTATTACACACCGACGCCTAGACTTAGGCAAGAATAGACGGCGATGTTAGCCTGTGACCTATCAGCCAGATAAGCAATGATTTACAGTTTTCATAGTAGGAATACAGTACCAATCCCTATGTTCCTGCTAGGGGTAATCTTTAAGCCATGAATCCTTCCTGCTTGTGTATTGAAACGTGTGTCCACCCCATTCACTGTCGTAGAACAACAATTGACCCATTAATAGGAAGAATGGCAGTGCCTCGATCGCAAGCATCAGCTCCGCCCTTATCCATACTAAATTTTCGGCTGTTTCGGTCGATCCAGCTGGACCAGTGCGCAATGGTCTTTATTTCCTATTGATACCCCAGAGAGTAATCACTAAATTGCGTCACGCACCTACATACACACTTATCTGCACGCCAACTATTTCGGTTTTTTGTTGTCATGAGGGATTCTTTCGCCAACCCCAAGTCATGCCAGCCTTTTTTTTTTATTATTTCCTTTTCTTCCCTGATTTTTTTTTCCGCGGAGCGGCTCGTGCGCTGCAGAAGGGAAATGATATCGATACGTTAATTCTTGGGGCACTCTGAAGACGGATAGGCAGACAGAGTAGGCAGGATCCGGGTAGCGGGGTCTATTCGGGACAATCCGCCCTATAAAGTTGTCATAGAACGCTAGTACGGAGCCTTGTGACATTTCTCTCACCGCTCTTGACTGCGATGCCTATCCGGACAGGTGACCAATGTTTGAGAGTGTAACCAGCTAACTGGATAGCCACAATTCGGCGGTTGTCCTAGGCCTTGATGAGATGTTCCGGCCGACTCACGTCGCCGGTATAATACAGTGGGGTATAAGGTCACATCTAAATATCGGACAGCTCGGCAGGTCTGACAGATAAATAAAAGATTTGCCATATTATCATGGCTGAATTGTAAAACGCTGTACCATCACAGCCCACCGCTGAACAACGAAACCGTCTGTTGACAGACAGGGGCTCTAGCCAGCAGAAATTGGGGCTTGGGTATCTTGGCTGTTATTGCAACCCCTGCCCGGTCAATAACTAGTACCCATTATGTGGCTGCAGTCAACCTCCAATCCAGGGTAAAATTGGGTCATGGAATATCACTCGTTCTCTTTTTGGAATTCCGAGCATATTAACAATTTCGGGGGCCATCGGTGTGGCTACGGGGTGCAGACATTCAATTTCATTCAGCTCCGAAGGGGTTATATTAATATGTATTGTTCTTGGATCCTCCTGGGATATGGTGGCTCTTGATAATTACTATGATCGTTTTGGTTGTTACCTACCCTATATAACATACATATCCCTCCCTGCGCTATGTCCTGAAGGCTATGCAGGATTCTAGAAAATCATAAACCTGGACATCGTGTACCTTTGAGATTCCGGATATCTAAATCTTTAATCCGCCCGAAAAGTTCCATGAATAAACTCAGTACGGACTAAATGTTTGTTAATCTGGTATTTCTGGAACTTAATGGAACGATCACGTCCACGAGTCCAGCATATCTTAGAAGGTTGGCTGGTTCTTTATCACCCCAAATTTTAGAGTACACCAACGAGAATAGGGAATGAGACCGCCGAATTCAAAATAACATGTAATCTCAAAATCTCAAAGTAATTCTATGTTGCAGGCTGAACCTCGGTCGCGCTACGCAAGGGCCTCGCTGCCACACCCGACATCGTCCTGACTGCTTTGAATGGAACGAGATCTCGCTTACACCCTTGCAATTGTACATGTAGGGTTCAACTTCATCTACCCTCTTGATCAAAGCCTCTACTTTGACATGCGCGCCATGGCCATTTGCAGATGGGCTTTGAGGGCTCAGCAGTTATCCAGACCACTCTCCCTTTAGAGTTCTTTTGCTCAGGTTGAATTCACACCAACCACAACCTGGTCTGACGGCTTGGGATCTCAGAATTCTGACGAAACGACTATTTAATTCTTGATTTGTCTCTCTAGCATGGTTGCAAACGTAACTATCCTAAACAATAAGGAGATACGGTACGTTCCGGTAACCGCGGGGCCCTCTAATCGTTTTTACTACGCATGTGTACGAGTCGATCTGGGAAGATTTAGTTAGATCGACTTGTCTTCGCCGGGTAGCAAACGAATCATGGGCATACTGCAGTTACATGTATGCATCACTTACATGCACGCATGTACATGTAGATATCAGGCCATGAAGAACGTATCCCAAATATAGCTGCATGTAATTATAATATAATGGAATATTGTATCAACTATATGTAGAATAAAATACAACATACAATACCACTTGTGTATGTACTGTACATGTAGATATATTCAGTACTTAGACAATAGAACACAAAGAAAGGTAGGGCGACTACTACAGGAATCCCCCCTTCTCGATGAAACGCCTAGCTAACGTTGTTGGTAAGGACCACCTAGAAGAGACTGACCCTCACAAATAAAGCTACATATAGCATACATGTATTGCTTAACCCATAGTCTGACAATGTAATCGGGCGAACGACCTCAGACCCTCAGTCCTAGTGTATTGGTCGTCCTCATGACACTGCCTATTTGGCATCGCATGCGACAGGCTGGTGTTTAAAGTACTCTCCCATACACCACCCTCAGGAATAGACGCCTTCCCGGGCCATTCAGACACCCCCCTCACTCGGACAGTTAACACAGAGAAGAAAAGATCATTATAAGTGGCTTCAGTACCTCTTTTCAACCAATCATGATTGGCTGTCCGAGTGAGGGGAGTGTCCAAGTGGCTAGGGAGGTCGTCTAATTCTCTAATCTGACTTATGTCCAAAGTAAATGCCGTTGAAAAAAAAAAGAAGGGAACAAGTTGTCTGTGCGGGATACATGTAGCTTTCAGCCTTTGTAAACCAAGTCATTGATACGATCATTGAATTGACTGTGTAGAAAAATAATCCCTGTAGGTATAGTACATACACACGCTTCTTAAAGTAAGGCGTTGGCAGAGAGTATCCTAATCCACTTGTTAAGTTTTCTCCCATCACGAAATTATTCAATGCGCATTTATGTATGTCTCAAGCAGCCTCTAGCTAGCTAGCTAAATTATTATCGGCCCCACATACATACTTTACAATAAAAAGTAATGTCGATAATTATTCATCTTAATAAAGGATAAGGTCGCACCGAACTTCCCCTTAGTTACTACTCCTACATGTACCTACATATTTTCTCCTCTACTACAGACATACATCGCTGTCTACCATCCCATACCATCTACAAACACGAGATACGAAATCAGAGGAGGGGGATCACAACTTCAATACATTCCATTCTCATCGATCCAGCAGAATTCGACTCCATCCCTTTCGACAACAATTTTAGTTCTATAATCGGGCTCCATGGCAGGACCTGGCACTGCCGGTAACAAGGCATCACGCAAGAAGGCAGCGCCTCCAGCACTCCCGCGCTGTACGCATATAATTCAGCTTTATGAAGCCGAGTGTTTTTTATACGATGCGGTCTCAAAGTTTATTCTTCCCTCGTTTTTCAGTACGGAAAATGCAGCTATAATCATTGCCACGCGGCAGCATCTTGATGGACTTGAGGCTCATCTAAGGGAGCAAAACCTGGCACCCGGGCTTCTCAAGGAGCGCGGCCAACTGATCCTTGTGGATGCAGACGCTTTATTGCCATCGCTCCTGAACGGAGATAGAGTCAATAGCCAGGCGTTCGAGACCTACTTCAGGAAGGTCTTCCAAGATGTTCGGAAGCAGTATCCTAGGATTCTCGCTTATGGAGAATTGGTCAATATCCTCTGTGAACGTGGATCACACTTGCTAGCTCATGAACTGGAGCAGGTATGGGAACGTTTCTTAGCGGTTAATGGGAAGGATGCGTCTCTTCTTTGCGGGTATGATATGTCTGTTTTCGAAGCGGATGGTCTCAGCGACATTTTTCAACAGATATGTCTGTCCCATTCTCACGTCGTCCCTGGTGAGAAGAAATACCCTCTTCTCAGCGATTCACATGACCGAGATACTATAATTGCAATGCTTCAACAGCAGACTAGGTGCTTGGAGGCCGAGGTCATTCGTCGCAAAATCTCAGAAGCAGCGCTGCATTCAACTTTGGAACATTTTTCAACACCAGCCATTGAATCCCACACGCAGCCCCCGGATCAGAATGGACATCAAGGCTCAGTTCCTGTGGGCATATGTGGAAGAACTTCCGTTGAAGGGCGGAACCAATATTTTGTCAACGAACGTTTCTGCGAGATTTCTGGTCTTCGTGATTATAGGATACGGCAAGATGGGAATTGGTTAAGTGCCGTACATCCTCTAGACAGGGAGCGTGTTACTAGGTTCTTTTCCTTTGAGGATGGAAGATTGCGAAAGCAGGATTATCGCTTCCTTCATTCCAATGGGGAGACTCGCTGGGTGTCCGCAGAGTTTACGGTGGGTGTGTACGGATATGTCCATACAATAGTGGACATTACTCATTCAAAAAACCAACGGGATCAACAAGCACAACGAGGTAATATGGTGAATAATCATATCCTACAAAATGGTGGCGAATACACAAGTCAGCAGAGACAACATCAATTTACAGATACCTATCATTCAAGTGGAGATGACAGCAGTGGGAATTATGCCGGGGATGTTTTCAGGAGAAGCGACCGCCAGAACTCAGATGAATCCCTACAGGTATATATGCGGATGAATCCTCGATTTTGGGGGGTGTAGCTTATTTTTTTTTTTTTTTTAGACAATTTCTAGTGAGCAAGGTCGGCGTGCGACCGGGGATCGTATCAAAGGCGAATTCGAAAACATTGCTCGACTGTTGAGCGATATTGCAAAGGACGACAGCGTTTCACAACATTCATTCAATTTCCCCACTATTACGACTCATATGGATAAGCTCCAAGCTTGGTATAGTTGCCTGCCTGGGCCACTGGCTCTAAATATGGTCACGCTCGATCACTCGATTCCACAATCACAAAAATCAATCATGCTTCAGGCTTACTGCGTATATTTACGATCCATTATTATCCTTACTCGCCGTGTCTTGCTCAAAGTAGCAAATACAGCGACTAGATCGAAATGTCCACAGGAGAACGGATCATTGGAGGTTTTCTATGCCAACAAATGTATTAGCGCTGCAAGGGGATTGTGTAAAGTCTTGGATATCTTGTTTGACGGCGATAAACAGCAAACAAAGGGATGGCTTACTATGTGAGATTTCTTCACCAATTTTTCTCTTACGTAGTGCTCAGCCTAACAAAATACAGAAGCTCTACTTTCACAGCATGCATTGTTGTTTTCCTTGATATTTCTCTACGGCCTGTCACGGAGCCTCTTATTTTTGACGACATCGCCGATATTATTCCAAGGTGCATCAACACACTCAAATCAAGCCCACGGCAGGATCACCAAATTTGCAAACAATACCTAGAGACCTTGATACCATTCTGGATGGCCTTAAAACCCCCAGTATCTTCCGACCCTCAATCGAGACGAATCTTACCGCCAGATCAGAATTCTCCACAAGCATGGTTGACGTTAGATCATCATTGGACGGATACATGGTCTCTTGGACAAGCTCTCAACACTACAGATGATCTTCTGAAAATATTAAGGGAACCATGTGGGGGGGTAGATCACAAGGATTGGATTGCCTGTTCATGGGACTGGAGGTTCTTACTCCCCGTCGATGCTACCGCGGTGGGGAATATAGAATACACCCCCACGTCAATGAGTACGCCATGGAATAATATTGGAAACAAAAGGAAAGCGAAAAGGAGTAAAAGTGATGACGAGTCATCAAATCACTCGCAGTCACCTCATCCTCCATCAGGCTCGAGCCAAACATCTGAAAACCGAGACGCCCCTTCCGCTCCTGCATAACACGAGGCCTTTTCTTATATATCCATCAAAAAAATTCCGTTCCGTTTCCATTTTACATGTTTCAAAATTGAACGATTCATACCTCATTGGACTTGTACATCATTATCCGGCGTTTTTGGTTTCATGGTCTTACCTTTGCATAATGTTTTCCTTTCTGTTTTTATAGGGCCATTCCTAGGGGGTTAAATTTCTTTCTTTCTTTGGTTATCGTCTATCTATGTGGGGGATTTTTGACAAAAAAGCTGCATATCTTTATTTACTGGTATCTTCAAGGGCGAATTGGCAATCAATGTCATCGTGCATGTACCCGGTTTTGAATTTGCCAACCCCCCCCCTTCTAAAGAAATTTTTTTTTTTTTTTTTTTTTTTTTTTTGCATCAACTGACAGTGTTGTTTGTGTTGAGCGCTGGTACAAATAAGAAAAGGTATACGATTCTTCGTGTGCCTTTGCGTTTCTTCCATATGCTTGGGGCCGCGGATAACCTGAACCCGTGAGGCCTTTGATCTAAATTCCTCAGCCGAGAAGGTAAGGGGATCTAACTATGTATGGTATTGCGTAGGTCAGGACAGTCTCTTTATCAAGATGGACAGAGAGCAGGTCCTTAATTTTTGTTAAATGCTTGCGGATTAAGTAGACCTACAAAATCTGAGACATTTCTGACTCATATCATGTAGTTCTGAATCAGAATGGTAGATCACAGGTATTGATGTAAAGTATGGTAGATACATACCAAGCATCACCCAATTTTGATGAAATCCAAGACATGTCCACTGCTTCAATCCTACTGGTCCATTAGTGACTCGTTTATACTCGTTTACCACGATAAGAACCAGAAAATGTAGTTGCTTAGGGTAAGGATTATTTGTATGGAGTGGCGGTGATCTCTCATACAAACTATCCCTATTTCCATCACTTGCATTTTCTGGTTCTTTTCGTGGTAAACGAGTAGTTGGCACTATTTTCCTTGTGTAGTGCGGCTCGACTTTAAGGGTGGTGTGTAAAGTTCGGAGGGCGTTTTTTTTTTGTATGGGAATCTCGAAAAACATTTCTGCGGGGGCAGATATGCTAAATTCTGAACAGTGATTGGTCATTTATTCGAACTTGACATACTCACCCTCTCAGATCATAGTGTAGATCCGAGCCTGGATGGACCTAGGTACTAGGTCTAAGTGAACTTGTTTTGCTTATGCAGGAAAACTGCACCCGACTCAAAGTGGTTTCAAAATGCATAACTTGCTCTACTTAATCGAAGTCCATCATTAACCAATGTTTGCATGCGTCATTATGCAGCTACATACTAGAAATCTCCTCATAGCATATGCGCCACCGCTCGATACTTCACCCAGAAGAGGAAATTGAAAAGATCAATACCAAAAGTATGGTCCACGCCGTAGCGTTAGATGCTGCATGTGACATTCTTGTACCTGTTGTGGGATCAATATAAAAATTGATGGTTTTGATGGTCTGTAAAAGTCCGAGACTTTTCTTCTTTGATTCTTTGCTTTTTCTTTTCGTTACTCGGAACTTCGCAAATCGAATGAAAGTGAACAATTGTGAAGGATTGCGCCATCACTAGTGGCAAGTCTTAATTAAGTTTTAAGACATAGCGGTGGCCTATCATGAATTACGAAGCTCTGGCAGAGAAAAAAAAAGGAAAGAACTGCAGAGAGTTTTGGTGATACCAAAAGATGCAGCGTGAGCAGGAAGTCTAGAACATGGGCGAATAAAGTTGCTTTTTGTACTTTTTGTGCCTTTTGTGCCACAAAAAGCGAAGTTGTACTCTTGCATGCCATACAAAAGATAGCCTTGGCGTGTTTTTTCTGTGTATGCAATAGCAGTTGCGTCCGGAAACGCCAGCAAACTGCGAGTATGGTGCCACAGTTACCGACTATACTTTTTTGACCGCGGTCAGAATCTTCCCTGGTCAAGGTTTACCCCCTCCCACACACCACATGAGGATCATTTTGGTGGATCGAGACTGGGTTATGTTTTGCCGTATTCGTCTACCGAGATCCCACCGGCCCGAGAGACTGGAATTTCTTCAGGTGGCAATATCTAAACCCATAAAGTCTAGGCATCTGAAACAACAGTTTCTCGGTAGGCGCCGTTCTCGTCTTTCAGGCCTATTACTCGAAAATCCAAGGTTTTCCCAGATGATATAATCACCAGTAAGCTTACACTTGTATCAACTTGATAACCATCTCCTGGAAGGAATCTTTCACTCAGGCTGAGGGGTTTTTCACCCTTGGATCGAGAGCTTGCGTAGATCGAATAATGGTGAAAGTTTACCTACCTCGAGCTACATAACTGGGAGTCTCGGTTAAATATCATCTGATTCGAATTTTAACACGTTGGGTTTCCTCAGGACTCGGTCCCTATATCGAGACGCTTATTAAGAGGGCGTCAGTGGAGTCAGTTCCCCGATTGGTCTAACATAAGCGATGTTGTAGTTTTACTGGAGGGGCGAAAACTGAAGATAAACACATGCACAGGGTCTCAAATGGTGACACGGGTAGAGAAGCGCCCTGTGGTGCGCCTCGACCATGGGGCCTTTCATGATTCCACAAAATTCCCTGTGCTGTTCTTAAGCGAATGATAGTTCATGATCTGGTTGACCAGGTTTGGTTTTGAGCATGTCTACGACAGCCATCCTAGTGGGATATGGGTGATTCTTTATACACGTACGTTTACACTCATGTCTATTCTCATAAGATATAGGCGAATTGGTATTGACATGATCAGTGAGATTAGATGCAAGGATGGCCTCACTCACCATTGGCCAAGTATTCGTAATGAAATTAATAATTTCAATGAAGTTTTGAGAAATCTAAAAGGCAAGAACTTTACTAGCATTGCTACCTATAGCATATCTAGTTCTAATAAAGGCGTAATACCAAGGGACCAGTGCAAAGTAGGAATATCTTTTAGCACTAGACAGGATAACTTTTACAGTGCAAGTACTTATGGCATTATTGATTGCTGCCGGAGGGAGAGTACAAACTATGCTCTAGGCTGGCATGAACACAAATACTGTGTAATAAATTATTAGCCTTATAAGTTAAAAACATATACATTACATATGTATTTTAGTCATTTGTGGCAATACATTCGGGCTCAGGTAGTTTAACCCAAATGGCCGGGTCAAAAATTATCCCGAGCAAAGGTCTCAAAAATAACACTTGTGGTATCTCCGGACAGTAGAACTTGGGATCGAGTTACACAGGGTAATAAAGATTTCGCTTATTTGTGCTTGACTTAGTCCTCGTACTCTATGAATGGTGTAGCTGCGGTGTACTATAATGTCTTGTTTTAGGTGGAGATCCACATACACATCATACAGATGCTCATATATAAGCTAGCAACCTTCTAGTCTCATTAAGTAGGTAGATACATATTAGGGTATAGCCATAACCAACGCCTGATCTCTTCAGGCCGGTGTAAGCGCGTCGAGTGATATCGTGTGCACCCAGGATAGTGCTTTTTTTTTTTTTTTTTTTTTTAGTGTAATGAGTGCAGCTCGCTACACATATATAGCACCAAGAAAGGGCACGGATTCGCCACCATATTCCTAAAATACGCTAGGAATACAGTAAGAATACGGTATTCGGCTCATAATGCTGGTTTAACCCGGTTTTCTATACTAAACACCATAGTACTATGGTATATAGTGATTGCAGCCCCTGTTTTTGTACTGTATTTTGGGGATGCTTTGATGATTGCGGACGACGGGATAAAGAAAGCCACATATATATCTGGGGGGAGGTAAGCTTACTCTATAGATATAGCTCAATCTCAAAATTAAGTCCTGGGACAACGGTCAAAACACACTAAAATACGAATTTTTTGCGACACTCCCTGGGCATCACCACAAATTGATAGACTTTGGGATTCGGGGTATAGATTTAGATAGTACCAAGGTATGGTGGAAGAAGCCTTGCATATAGGGGTAGCATGTCAACCCTGCTCATACCTGTCACGTTTGGCCTACCAAGCCGAATAAAAGTCCGTTGCTATTATGAAAATGGTGGTTTATGCACGGTTGGCAAGCTGCTCGTGCGGAGGCTTCCACTAGACCCCCTGTCAAGATATCTTGTATTGATTTTCAATTGTGGGTGGTGTAGTAAGCTCTAAAAGTCTCAATTCACGGCAAGAACTTGGACTGGTATTGGCAACAGACCATCCACGAAAGTTATTATCACCCTTGCAACAGTGATTTTATTTTAGGTTGGATTCTGGTTTGGACTCTTCAAACGATTCAGTAGATCAACTCTGATAAATCATCATTCACTATTATCTGTTGTTGAAATCCGGGTAAATTTTTCGAAAATCAGTCATTTTCATTAATATCTGGCCGTGTGCATGTGAACAAGAACTATACATGTAAGTGCATAAAAGTATATATATATATATATTTACAAACAAGTAACTTGAGAATTCCATTCTCCACAAATAGTGCGCTTACATGGCCGCCTAAGGAAAGTACATACATGCAAACTTAATACAGATTCCTCGAGTGACAGCCATTTGAACCTCATTCCTTATCACGCTCGACAATTAAAAACGAAGGATATCCCTCGAGGGCTGTAATGTTGGAATGACCTGATATATATCTTTGATCAATTAATATGCTACTAATAATCATGGGGGGGGGGGTGTTTGGCTGGTCTTTATAAATGGTGGATATTCTCCAAAGAATAGTTTTATTACGGAAAGCCCTTTGACCTCTAAAGGGAAATAGTGAGGCATTGATCATATCATAGAGGTCCATAATGTGGTTACTATTGGTAGTATCCTAACATAACCTTCGAGCAGCTCGAGGTTTTATCATGATCAGAATTGAGAACTAGCTTAATTAAGCTTAGGATAAGCTCCCAGCGCTGTCTCACTGTGCCTACCCTAATGGATCAATTTTCTTTAAAGCAGCATATATGTGTTGTATTTATTATGTGATATTTAAACTGGTAGCGTAAAAGGCTTCCACGTGTGTGTGTATGTAGGTCAAGTACCTTGAAATAGTAGAGCAGAGGGGGGTGATAAGAAATAAGGTTAGTTCATTGCTGCAGGTTACCCTCCAAGATCAATCGTGGAAATCTGTATAGAATATATACGCTCTATAGAAAATATCTATAATTTCTTTTATTCCCGTTACTACTGTCCCTGATATTGTAGTCTGGATCAATCAGGATTATTGAGTGATATATAAAACAATCTACATATAGTTACAAGTAGGTATAAACACAAATCATCCTAAACTTTTCATGATCAGATTTTCTGAAATATACGAGGGTTAGCTGCTACACAATTCCCATATTTACTCATTTACCGTTTACCTCCGTTGTCGGCGCCCACTTTGACCTCGATCTGATTCTTGCGCCAAACAAGAAGAAGGAAATTGGTATTGGGATCATTGCGATCGCAATGAAACCCAACAGCGAACCTGCCCAATTGACTCCCAGATTATGGAACATCTGCCTTCCAAAAAGTGGAAACCCCGCTGCAAAGGCGGAGCGTAGAAATGTGTTTGCGGCGATTGCGGAAGCCGCACTATCAAAGGTGTTAAACACGGCTTGTGAGATGACCTGTGGTTGCGGAAGAGACTCACAACATGAGGTAGGCATCAATAAGATAATTGAGCGATTGAAGGAAGATAGTAATGAGGCCGATTCCTATGGGAATACCGGCTAGAGTAGGAACTATCCAGTGAACGTTAGGGTAGTTTCCGCTATTAATTCGTGTTAATATTCTTTGATCTAATAAATACAATGCATATGGTGTAGGGGCACAACTAGGAAGTACAAACCTCCAGGAAAACCAGAACAATCCAATCGGAAACACTATACTCCCAATAATAGCCGGTACCAATCGATCTTCTGGGATTGGTACATTATTATTCGCCCTCATTCTTCTATTGGTCCATGGCTGAAACGCGATCACCATAAGACCTCCTAGAATCATCCCAATTACCATCCCCAGGTATGGGAGTGCAGCAACACCAAGGGTATAGCCTCTGATCTCGCGGAACACGATGGGGTAGGCTGTAAGGAATATATACAATATTCCACTTTTAATTTTTAGTCATTAATTATTATCTTTAGATTAATGTGCAGTACTTACTAAACAAACGCGGTATAAAGGCTCAACAGAAATATGATTGGCTCACTAAAGAGCAGCTTCAGAGGTCTTCCAAAATTCTTTGATATTAGCTCTTTGAAGTCAACTTCAATCTCCTCCTGCTTTGCATGAATCCCCCAATTCCTCGTGAGTCTTCTCAGGTGTGATGCCTTCGCGACAAGTATGATCGGGGGATACGTCTCTTCTAAAAAGAATATATTTAGGAATAGTGCAAAAAATCCCCTGTTTGTCATTAGCGCATTCCATCTCGACTTAAGCGTGGGATAATGACTAGAGAAAACGCTTTTAACACCTACATAATGGCTGTAATATGCTCTGTCCATCTCCACCCTAAATAGCTTTCTGTGATAAAACCCCCGGCAATTGGCGCAATCAAAGGCCCCGAAAAAACTGCCATGCTAAACACGGCAATTGCGGACCCACGGGTCTCCTGTGTGAATATATCTGCAAACACAGCCCCAACGACAGCCAGCGGACAAGATGCAAAAAATCCGCCCCAGAAGCGGCATATTAATACAGTTTGGGCGTCTTTGGCTACAGCAACAGCGATCTGAAAAATTGAGAAGCCAAATATGCCAATAATGAGAGGAAGACGGCGGCCCTTGAGTTCGGACATGGGCGCCCAGATTAAGGGCCCACTCGCAAACCCAAGGACCTGTGGGATGTTAGTGATCTGATTATCTCAAAAAAGTTGAATATTGCAATTGTAGTTGGGGGAGTATACGTAAAATGAAAGTCCGAGGATCGCAACTTCGGCGCTGATACCGAAAAAGACTGCAAGAATTTAGCTGCCTACTCTAGGCCAGTATGAGATACCAGGAGCTACAAACTTGCCACAGCTTCCGTCGCAGATGAGAAGACACTACTACCCCACGCTGAAACCAGAGTTGTATATCCCAGGACCGCAGCCGTAACTATCCTACATCACTTTATTAATATATCTTTGTTGATATATCAAGATATATCAGCACAGATGCTACAACAAACATACTTCTTCTTCAAGGGCCAATTTTGCCCGTGCATCGGATCATCACTGCCCTCAAAATCAACCACATACTGCTCCCTATGCGGTAGCTGTGGCGGATACTCCTTTCCGCCACCAAACGGAGGTAATTCATCTTTCGCCGCATAATCATCCACCATACGTCCCACGGTATTACTATATATAGATAAGTATGTCCGCTGCCTCTCGAGCTGGATCCTATTTGAGTCTTCGCCCCTAGATTCCGGGATAATGTCGTGGTGTGTAAATTGTCTATTCAGGTCATCGTCGTTGTTTGTATGTGTGTCAGAGGACCCGCTGGAGGGATATTCGGGCTCTACCTGTGTCTCTGTGCTTGGTGGACTGTGAAGCTGATGGGAAGCCTGCCGTTCCGCTCTTTCGATATCGAGGGAGACATCACTAGGATCCAACATTGCAGTATCTTTGCTCCAGGTCATCCTCGAATATGATAAAGCGACAACACTGACGAGCTGGGAAAAAGCCGGAAGGAGAAGTTACAGACAAGATATGAAAATGACGGGAAAAGTGCCCTATGTAATATAATGGCTGCATAGCTAACAGGACAAGAGAAGACCCTCCACCCGTACCTACTATCAATACTGTTCCACCTGATGATGCCGTAGAACCGAAAAGATGGGTCCAGCAGCATGGTCCGCCATAATTAGCGGAAACACTAGGATGTTCAAGCCACCCGGTAGGCGCAGGAGGTGTGGAGCTCAAGTCAAGTGTTGCCTGCTTGCCTGGCTGCTTGCCTGCCTGGCTGCTTGCACGCTGCTGTTGCTGCTACACGGTGGTTCTGTTTAGACAGCTTGGAGGGGTGTTTCCATGGGCTCGGGAGTCGGCATCATAGCCTGCATTCGAAGCGTGCATTAGAAACCGACCAGGTGACGTAAATTGGTAATAAACCCGAGGGCCTGGTCAATGATTTTTTTTTTTTTTTATTTCATTCTTCGGCACATTGACAGAGAGGCACAAGGTGTTAGGAAGAGGAGGGGGAAAGAGGGGAGGGAGTGGGGCAGATATTATAAATTCTGCATAAGAATGAATGCGGAACTATTCAGTATGAGGAGGTCCGACTGTAGAGTAGATAGTATGTAGTTAGAGCAAGTTACATGTAGGTAAAGTATGTATTTACCTAGCGGTTTGGTCGGCAATTGATTTTGTCTGAGGCGGACAGCCAGTTAGAGTAAAATCGAAGGAGGAGAGCCGCTTGCGTCATGTCATCTCAATATGAGCGCACCGTATGTATGTACCTACATAGAGTAGAGTACATGTACCTAGGAGCAGCGGGATTTCCAACAACCCGGGAGTCAACTCAAGTCGTCTTTATCGTCCACCACGCAATTTATCGGCAGTTGAGTAGGTGGTGAACGGCAGACAGGCCGTGCGCTGGTAACAGCATGCCATCCCGCCAATATCGCCGTCCCACCGATATCTCTCACTCCCCCCACCCCCATCATTATCTCCACACGCCCCTTCCCCCCCTTTCGCAGATGTCAAGATTCAAAATGTAAGTGGTCGAGCGGCAGACCCGCTTCAAAAAGACGAGATAGGAAGGGAGAACAGGCTTTGATGACCCTGCAGGTTGAATTAGGTTAATTAAGGTCATCTGGTGTCACTCGCTTGGATTAGTTAGTAGTCTGTTGTACGGCCGTTTATCTGTTTTGGCCCGTTACGTACTGTACGTGCATTGCAGTCTCATGGCTATAGCACAATCAACTGCAATGTACCCACACCCTTTCTCTCCTCACCTCTCTCCCCTCATCCGTAAACAGGTGAGGGAAGATAGCTCAAAATAACAATCTGTCTTCTACCACTTAATCGTAATGTACCACCCTGAACTTTCTCTAAACTATCCATCATCTATCTTGCAAACGTCGGTGTTGGATCTGATCGTTCCTATATACCATATGCACCTACCTCCATTGAATCCTTTTCTTCTTCCACATTCTTAAGGAATGACAGCGATCGCCACATCCTCAAAAGTTATACGGTGCATAACTATGTACGCAGTATGTAAGTATATGTACAGTACCAGAAATCGGGGTACAATACCGTATTAGGAATACCGGCATTACTCACTGGATTACAAAGATAATTCGGTATATTCTTGCTATGCCGTATTGCCTTGGTACAAATATTACCCCCCATTTCTGGTACTGTAGTTGCATGCCTAGACAGCCCGTTTAACCCCCCCTCTAAGCGGGCTAGCCTGATCCTTATGTATGTAGGTATTGTTCTAGTCGTGATACCTAGGAACGGACAGGCATCATTATTAGTATTAATACTACGATACAGATACATACTTAGGAGTAAAGCACACACCTAAGTACGCTAGGAGAGCAGCTCAACTTTTTAATTTGCTCTGCGGTGCGTTGAGGATCAATCGATCGTAAGAATGTACCCCAGTATACATGGTATACCTCCCAGTAACTTTTCTATGCAGACATATTATCGGATTATATTTATAGTGGATCATGTAGGCATCGTGAGCAATAGCAGTAAATTTTGGTGGCATGGAGAGTACGCGCCTACGCTACAAGCAGTGGGGCAGATAAAAAAAAAAAAAAAAAAAAAAAACATAATGCATCTCATGTCATGAGAATTAATAAAAGTGGCGTAGGGAATCGACAGAAAGGATAGCCCAACCTTAAAAACCTTTCAAAGAATTACATACCAGGGGGAGAAAAGAAAGAAAGAAATGAGCGATAAGCAAAGAAAGAAAATAAAAATAAAAATCAAGAAACGGTAAAACACTGCGTAATTTCTAGTTTGCTAGTAAATAGATAGTGTCAACGGAAGTTCTACTGATAATACTACCCTTTGTGCTTTTATCCTTCCTTCAAACCTCAACACAGGGTCTGAGGATAACCCCAATCTTATCGCAATACTTCTCCTCCATCCTATCCACGAGCCATGTGGTGTCAACATGCATACCCGTTATCTCCTCTCCGTCCTGCACATCGAAACTTTGCGCATCATAGTAGGGTTCATTCTCAGAATTGTCGAGGGCCAAACCCCCCAAAATAACTTGTCTCCCAAAGCTCGTCTTCAATTGCATCGAGCATAACCAGGGATTAAACACATACCGTACCTGCGTAATCCTCTCCCCGCCGAGCCCATCAATGTCGATTCGCTCGATCTTCCATCCCTTCGCGCCGCTTTCCTCGCCGTTCCGGGTGAGAGAGCGGATGCGCGTGGTGTTCATGCACGGCGACGAGTCCCCGATAAGGACCTCGTCCATCTTTTCAAAGTCACGGAACTTGACATAGCAGATGGCGGCGGCTTTCCGCCCACAGACAGGCAGCGTGGTATACCGCCAACACACATATATCCTCTTGAGTCTTTCCGGGTCAAAAAGGGCAAATGTCCGCTTGCTTTCGGTAGCGAGAAGTGCTTCAGGACTGTCCCCTGCTTCAATATGTATAGCCTCTTTGAAGTGTGGGCTCCTAATCAGCGGCACCATGCGACTATTCCGTGGTAGTGAAAGGTAATCGCTCTTCCATAATCTGCCAGTCTCTTTACAACGAGGCTCGTAAAACTCTGTGATCGGCTCCGAGGACGGTGACGGCCTGCTCAGTGATGCGGGCCGGATAGGCTCTTCTCCTGGCTCTGCTGTGCGGCAAAGTAGTCCAAACTGATTCTTTACGTGGTCAATATAACCTTCTGGGCCATAGTTCCCTAAGACGTGAGTTACCTGAGTCCTGATGCTGTAGACTCCTATCGGAATCAAGTTTCCGTCCATCGGGATTTCATATTCGGTTCCGCGGCGCTCCTTTCCAAAGTACGGGCTTGCCTTTGTAGCTGTAGCAAATGCAACAGCGTCGAGCCAAGGCCCGAGCCCCATTCGGTAGAATGCTCGCTCTATTCGGCCCCCCTCAAGTTCAAATTTAGCCATAGTCTCTCCGATCTCGCCAAATACGTCGCCCCAGCCCGAGCCTTCTCGACGAAATCGTAGGCCTTTAAATGGCTTCCAGGCGCCAACTCCCATGTAGGCAATTATGGCCTCAAGTTTCTCACCATTATCCCCGTCGAAAAACTCGTATTCGTATTTCCGGAGGCATGGGATAGGCGGAGCCGCAATCGTTGTACTGTTTGGATAGAGCGGGTGTGTTGGGTGTTTATGACCAGACCTATAGATAACCTTTGGCCTTGGTAGCTTTTGAAGATACTGCGGGGCATATGGCAGGCTAAATATTGCGGCCAAGCCACGAATGGAGTTTATCGTGTGATTGAACTTGTACCCTACCGGAAGTGTTTTCGGCTTACTCCCCTGAGCATCTCGAGTGCGAAACTGTGAAGAAACGTCAACCCATCAGTGAGTCGCTCGAAAAAAAAGCGGGGAAAAACTCACTTTCATCTCAGTGACCTCCGTGCAATCCCAATCATCATCGTCCAGGTCCTCTTCATCCCGATACCCCGCATCATCCCACCGATTTCTCGAACCAACCTCGCCCGCCCAGCTGGTCTTCGTCCTAACCTTACCCCAGGAGCAGCTCACCAACCACCGCCCCTCAGGCTCGAGATACTCGATAGTCTTGATTTTGTCGCCCTTACCTACGAGTCCAAAGCCCTTCATCGTACCGTCGACGAATGTGAACCGTAAGCCTCTGACCTCGCCCCATACCTCAACCCTCCGAAGTGCTTTCTCTGTCGATACAGACCCACACCATGTGATCCATCCACCGTCGATAATGTCAGGACGGTTCTTATCCTTCTCAATCACAAAGTGATTGGCGCTGGGCATAACATCTTCCCATAAATTTCCCTGCCCGTCACGCGACTCAAAAGGGAGAATCGTTTGCGCGGACTTCAACATCAGCTCACGATGTTCGCGATATGCAGCCGTATCGGCTACCTCTTTGCCTTTACCCTTGCCAAATGTCTTAGTCGCCGGTATCACCGCAACTACACCAAGGCGGGTGAACCCCTCTTTGATATCTGAGTATGCATAATGAAGGGCGCTGACTACTCGGTCGTCTACTCGAGCTAAAGGCCCGCGGCCAGGGACGAAGTGAGTTGGGCAACCAACGAACTTGGGCCCAAAGAACTCACTACAGCGGCCGTGATTCGTTACAAACTACAGCATGGGATAAAGATTTAGTCAATTTTTCCTTCTGGAAGAAATAGGGTTAGGGTTTCTGTGAAATGGAGAAGCATAGGAAATCACTCACCGCAATAGATGCAGCCCCTTCTCGCAACCCACCCGTAACTATTACCCCTTCGATCATTTCTTGTCCGTCGATATCTAGTATGAACTCTTCGCAAATTTCGCTACGTTGTGATCCTATGCAGACCTCCTCCCCATCACGGTCGAACCTTAACCCCTTTAGCCCATCATCGTTCCACCACCCTACCACTCTTTCTACTCCTTTGAAGGTCACTATGCCCCCTGCTACTCGACCTGCAAATGCAACATCGCAGTCGCTACCAACACTGTTGATAAGCCCTTCCGGAACATCAAGAGTAGTCCAAGGACCAGCAACGGGTTTATGGTCGTCGTCGCCGCCTGTATAAGTCCTTACCATCGGGGTTTCATCATAGACTGCTGTAGATGATGAGGGCATCTCCATAATCATAGGATCACCTAGTGGGAGATATTCATCCTGGAGAACTTTGAGAGGTGCAAGCAGCCCAATAGCTCGGATCCCATGTTGGTCACATAGCCCAGTTATGCCCACCAGATTCTCTTGGCGAAACATCCGCGGGACCACGAGTTTGTAGTAACCTACTCCAGTCTCACCGCTGTTGAAATCCGGCGGAAGTCCGAAATATGCGGTCCGTACGGTTTCGCAATCAATCCTAAGCAGAAATCGAACCCCTGTGATGCGGCTTCCCGTATCCAGCCCTACTATAAACCCTAGAAGTTTATCAAAATCTGCGATATCTTGGTGCAATATAGTCGCGACTCCAAAACGGCGCTCAGATGTGGGTGCCCCACCGAGAAATGAGAGACCTGCCAAACACCCTGTTTCGGGGTTCAAATATGTCCTGATCCTGGTGACACCATCATCTGCAAATAATGCCGTTTCTGCCACTGCATCTTCTACATCGTAACCTCTGACTAAGCCCCCATCGTGGAGAGTAAATGTGAACCCTTCCCAATCTACTTCATTATCTCTAAGCTGCCTCAGAGTACGTGGCGCAGTTTCACAGAGTTCCTCCGTCAAACGCTCTATGATCTTGTAGATGCGTTGTTTGTTTTTGAATGGCCCCGGAACTTTAAGGGCCTGGTTGAAGAGTACTAGTACGGCTCTCCAATCGACTTTGTATCGTTGAGGGCCAGACAGAAATCCTATGAGGAGGGTGTTTGATAAAAAGCGGTACTCGGTATGGAGAATACGACGGAAAACAGATTGGGGCAGTTGTACCGCGGCCATAGGGCGAGAGGAGATACGGAGGTTACATATGTCCCGGGCAGGGAGAAAAGTGAAGATATTGAGTGCAATATCGGCAGGGAGGGCGTTGAAAATGTCATTGGACGATGGAGGATAGTGAATGGGAGAGGTAAGTGAAGGCGGACATGAGGAAGGAGTCAATTGGGATGAAGGTGCCATTGGATGTGTAGGGGGTATCGCAAGAAGTGGTGGATTTTTAAGTATCTGCAATATACTTCCTTCAGAAGGCTCACTTAACCACCACTAATACTATTGGTTAGAAAGAAAATAGACATAATCTCACGGCTGAAACTTACGCCTTCGCCCTTCCTGACCTCCCATCTGCCCTTTTCATGATTTTCAACAATTCTTCTACCGTATGCCCACCTCACCATCTGCAATCTCTCATCGACAGCACTATCCCAATACCCCACTGTGAAGAATCTCCACACAACATCACTCGAAAGCCACCACTTAACGCCATCATATAGCTTGACACCTGCGTCCTCGCACCAATATCGCATGGCTTTCATAAATTCTTCCCAGCAATGTTCATGCACTGGTATCATCTCAATCCCTCTCTCAGCATTATCGTTAACAGCCGTGTAGAACTGGTATTCCTCCTCGCTCCCATCATCGTTGTCGGGAGTGATAGAAGCCCCAAATCCGTGTGGCAACACACCAAACTCAGACTCAGACTCGGAAACGTATCCCACCCCCGTAAGACGAGTGGAAATTCCACTAAATGTACGGCGATTCCGTTTTTTTTTTGGAGCAGTTGGCGGGGAGCCTGGGGTCGAGGGACTGTTCGTGCCATTACTACCACCTCCGACGTTCTCGGTTGAGGCAGAGAGCACTAGAATGCCATCACCACCATTACCATCATCATCGCTGATATCCCCCATGTCCGAGTCCTCCTCTTCGCTGTACTCGTCTAGGTCCGAGTCCACATCAGGGTTGCTTGTGAATGCCCAGTCATTGTGGTTCTTTACCACAATACCGCGGAATCGCTCGAACCACTGCAGCACCTATCAGTTCCAAAACAACATTTCCCTCAACAGATAGAAGACCGTACCTTACTAGGTGCACTTGTAATGATATCCTCATCAGATGATGCGGTAGCACTGTCGTTAATATTCTTATGATTGTTGCCCTCCCAATGCCTCCTCTCAGCTTTCTCGTCCTTGAGACAGTTGCCGATATTCACGTCGATTTCAGCGGATAAGGGGCCGCCACACATAGCACAAAAGTGAATGCGCTGGGGGATCTCGTCATAAAGCATCTTCAAGGTCTGCGACACATACGGTATGTGAGGGAGTGAGGTTGGTTGTGGGGGCGCGTTGCTGTAGGCGTGGTTATAGTGGAACATTAAGAGGCGAAAGCTGAGATGGAAAGAGCTACCTAGAAGGGTAGGTATTGAGCTCTTATCGCTCTACCAGTGGTGTGTGGATGATGAAGTGGAGTAGAAGAGCTTTCTGTATTATGTTTGCTTGCCTTACCAACAGCTTGCTTCTCTCTTTTTTTTTGCTTTTTCCCAGCTTCAAACAGGGGAGGATGAGCATATACTGACAGGGGGTCGTCGGGAGAGAGGTGAATGGCTTTACATAGACACATTTACATGCACAATAGGATTGTGGGAATACAGTGCCAGTGAAGTCAATCAATATTTCAATATTCGTCTCTTTTGTATTCCGTAGGATTCTGGTTGTAACTTTTATTCCTATGACGCATGATAAGAATATTGAATATGGGTTAGGGTTCTAATATACTATGTAGGTACTTCCTAGATCCTTAATAAACGCACCCCCGGCCATAGCTCATTGTCTATATTTGTCATATTTGTTCAAGAGTGAACAACTACATGCCACAACATACTTGTGTGTAAGTGTACTTGGGTGCTACATGTTGGTATATCACTGAGCCGGTTATCTACATCTAGAGACATCAGATATGGTAGGGTACACAATTAGCATACATAAAGAAGAGGAGAGTCCATTTCATTATCCCATAATCCATTGCTTAAATGCTGCCTATCATCCTAGTCGCTTAAACGGCTTAACCCACACCCATAAGGAAACTGATAGGCAGCTTCACCAGACTATGGGATAGAATGTACCACGTGCTCTAAGTTAGTTAAACAAAACGCCGGAATAGAAATAAAAGACCCACAGGACCCCTAGAAAACACAAATAAAAGAAAGGAAAATACATCACCCCAGTTATTAAGAAAACAAGTAGGTGCAGTCGGGCAGAATTACAGAAATAAATGAAAAGAAAAGCCCTGAGCTTAGTCGAACGTGAGATTTTCGCTCCTCAAAACTAAAGAAAAAGAAAAGCGCCCTTCTATCCCATAACTTACAAGTCTTCCAATGCCCTTACGACATCTTCCATTTCTTTGATATCAAGTCCTGTGGCGCACAGGACGCTGGGTGGCCCACCCCTCACCTCTCTGCCTACTAAGTTCTTCCCCACCTTTCCCGGTCCAATTCCTACCCACCTCTCCACGCCCTGGACTCTCTCCAGGTATCCAATGCTATCTTTCCATTGCACAGTCTCTACAGCCTGTGCTGCCAAATGCCTCTTCATCTGCTCAACGCCCTCATATGGTCTCCCCGTGGCATTTGCTACTACCTTTTCAAAGCCCGGTCGTATCTCCATAGCATCCAACAGGTTTTTAACAACCTTAACTGCTGGATACATAATATGCGAGTGAAAAGGTGCACTAACGTTCAGCCTAATAGCACGCGGATCACTCCCTTTGAATTTTCGCATATGACACAGAAATGCCTGGATCGCACGCACATGCCCGCTCAACACAATCTGTGTTGACGAGTTAATATTTGCCATTTCAAGAAACTCATCATCTGGCAGGATCTCTGAATGGATAAAATCGTGGAACTTTCTCATCAACCCATCCATAAAATTCGGTTCTACCATAATTGCCCACATGCCAAGCTCGCCCGGGGTGGCATCAGCGCAAGATGCCATTTCTTCGCCGCGCCGTCGTACGAGTGTTAAGGCATCTTCGAGGGAAATTACATTCGCTGCTACAAGCGCAGAAAATTCGCCCAGAGAATGGCCGAGAAGGTAGTCAAAGTTCGCCGTTTTGAGGCCAAGGTCCTGCTCTAATACGCGCAGGATAGCGATAGAGGTGATTAAAATGGCGGGTTGTGCATTGGCAGTGTGAGTGAGTTCGATACAGGGTCCGCCAGAGATAATTTTGTGTAGACCAGGACAGGTAGTTTCAAGAACCTCCAGAAGTGGTTTTAGAGTGCGTGGAAAGTTGTTTATAAGGGGTGTTAACATTCCTGGTTTTTGGGTGCCTTGGCCTGAGTCATATTTCATGTTAATTTGTGATAACCTTAATAATTATATATGACTATTATAAAGAGAAGTCAGAGTATAGGCACCTACCAGGAAAAAACAATGCCGTCTTTGACTTCTGAGGGATAGAGCTGTTTGAGATATATCGGGAAAGGCGGAACGTCTGCGCCTGCTTTGAGAGGGATGGTATTAACCTTGTTTGGAGCTTCATGATTCCTAGTTCCTAGTAGGCAGGCGTTTATTCTGCGGCGGGGTCGGGTGTAGACTAGATCGACGTGTGATGGTACGGTACGATATCTCATATCACTTAGTAGTGGTGGCGGTGGGTTGGTGGGTGGGGGGAAGGTTGTTTGTTCTCGTTGCAGAATATTATTCGAGTGCTTAGTTGTGATACTAATGCTGAACGGAAGTCTCTCGGTTGTCGGTTGTAGTCGGCCGGACGGATGATTAGAGGGACTCTGCAACGTTCGGTATCGACCATCCTTGATCCTTTTCAGGTTGTCGCCATGGTAACCTGTGACCGAATCACAACTTGATGCCTGAAAATGATACTTGCGCTTCCAATAGCTGCTACATAGATACCGGATACTCTTGGACTATGGCTAGCTATCAGTGCTTATCACTATTCAATCCTATTGTTTTACTACTAGAAAAAATCTACAGATTAAAAATAAGGGTAATCAAAGTGCGATGGGTTGGAGTTGAGTTGAAGTTTTTAGGGCCGTTTCGGTCCAATAAAAAATCCCACCTGAGTCAATACTTTGAGTACCCTCTTAAAAGTTCAACCGGTTGAGATGTATCAAGTAGGTTAAGTGCTCCTTCGGCTTCTTAACCCTTGATTTCCCATTCTGTATGTATTATCCTTAGTTTGGTGAGAACTTTACCTGTTTCATCGGGCCTCAACTGGTTGAACAGATCTCAACTGCGAAAAACAGAGTTGAGCTTTTTGGTGTGTGTTGAACTTTTTAGCTCCAGTTGAACTTTTCAAAATTGTGCCTTACTTAAATAGAAGCCTTAAAAACAAAGGGTGCTGTTCGGCAGTCAATCTAGAAGTTTGAATTTGCCTTTTTTTTTTACAGCAACTAGTTTTCCAGAATCAGTTTGTTCTGAATTTGTCAAGTTCACTGAAAAGCTGACCATATGTTGTCGGTTATTACCCAAGTTTTATCCTCCCAAGCGATAAAAACACATGCGGGTGCGCCTCCACAGGCGTAACCGCTCCAAGCCCCGAAGGCATACTTTTAGGGCCCGTTTGGCAACAGGCCAAAACGGAGTTTCCACCCCTGTAAACTCCGTTCCAATGATCTTTTTGTTAGGCCTTGATCCTTGGAAACTCCGTTTTGTCTTTTTGCCAAACGGGCCCTTAATCTACTCGTAGCTTCCTGACGTTTTTGAACTGGGCCGCTATTGCATACACCCAAAATCAGGATCTTAGCGTATTTTTGTATGATATGCAATATCAGTCGCGTCCAAAAACGCCAGGAAGCTACGAGTACTTGAGCTGCAGAATTCTGCACGCGCACACTACTGTGCCAGAGTATAAGAATCAAGGCATGCGTCTTGTGACAACCAGTCATCGTGTTAGATGAGAAAGTACAAATATACTCAAGAGGTGATTGATTATTCTACTTACGCAGCTGCCTATATAACAAAGTTAATTGATGAAAAGGTCTCAGTACATATGTAAGTACTTGTTTCTCGCTAACACTTACTTATCTGAAAAGATGAGGGTGCACCATAATCACCACTGCACCTCTACTGGCTCATCATTGAACTTAGACGAGAGCGCCGGGGGCTAGCCGGTCGTTTATCGCTTGGCTTAGCAATATCTAGCTTGGTACTAGCTCCCAGTCGCTCACCTATGCAGATAGGGCTGCGTAGCTGATGTATGTACTGTATCGGCACAGCTTTATGAATCAGAGAGAAGCCTATCACAGGATATGTATACAAAACATATCTATATATAGGGGGGCTGTTTATCTGGACGTGAGGGTTTGAGATTTCAAGGTAACTTTTATTGATTCTATTTCCTCTAAATAATTTTAATAACAGTCCAAAACCTGGATTCCCAGATTGAAATTCCTTACCCGCAAGTAGAGAAATCAGCCCGCAGTCCGTCCAGAAGAGACATAAATGGAGTTAGTCCTAGGAATGGAAACCTCACAGCTACAGCTGTCCGCAATTCTAACATATCTCACACCACAAAATATCGCAATAACCATAATAGCTTTCCTACTGGAATACATCATCAAATGTAGATTCTTTGGACCACTGAGGCATATTCCAGGCCCATGGTGGAGCCATTATACGCAGCTCCCGGACTGGTGTAAGTGTCTCCCTATACTGTCACGATCAGCGCATTGATCTGATAATGCATATATATAGACCATCTTATCCGCGGCGAACGAGCACTATACATCCACTCCCTTCATCAGCGTTATGGGCCTACTATCCGGTAACTTGATTCGCAGTTACCATGAGATACCACTGGCTAACACTTTCACCAGTGTCGGCCCAACCCTCGTTGGTGTCTCTGGTATTATGGGTGTAAAAACAGTATATGGGACAGGTCTTAGAAAACCATTAACCCGAAATCCCGTGATAACAACAATGTTCAACTTCCAACGCAGACCAGAAGCAGATAACATAGCATCCTTTCATCTGCCTGGAGATGCGCTGAAAAGAAGAAGGGCGTATGGTAACGTATTCTCTAGAGGAAGCGTTCTCGCTATGCAAGATGTTCTCGGAAAGTGAGTACAATTCTTGGCTTTAATGATGCTAGAATACTTTTCTGTCCCTCTATAGCTCCCGTTTCTCACAGAAGTGTTGAAGCTTCCCCCCCCCTTCCTCTTTTCCCCATTACGTGCATGCAGCCTCATGACTATGACACCAGGAAGTATTGAACAAAACCGATATTGGTGATAGGTGTTTTCAGAATTATCTAGCCAAGGTAGAATCACTCCGAACAACTTCACACAATGGCGTAGTACCCATGATCTGCTGCTTCCGATCATTGGCCCTGGACGCTATCAGTAAGTTCTCCTCCACTTATAAGTATGTTCAAAAATATCTTTATTACTTACACGTATCTTACATTAGCCGAAGTATATTTCGGCGGTCATTATAAGGGTGCCTTAGATCCCGATTACCAAATGAAGCTCCTTGACAATCTGATGTCAGCAAACCTTGTGCAGCTTCACCTTGGGAATACCATATATAAATTTCTTAAATCGCTCCCCTGGAAGCGTCTCGATTGGGTACGGTCCATGGAAGAATTCTGTAACATAACATCAGACTCTACAGCTCTTTACCTTGCCAACCGTGCAGCTCACCCCGAAATTACTCGTAAAGATGCTATGTCGCAACTTCTTTCTAACGGGCTATCCATTCCTGCTCTAGAGGGCGAGGCCTTGTCAAATCTGTTTGCAGGGACAGACACAACCGGGAACAGTACAGCTTTTATTACTTGTGAGGTACTCAAGAAGCCTGAGGTGCACAAGAGACTCCTCGAGGAGCTCTTTACCGCGTTTCCTCAGAGTAAGTATCGCCTGGGCGATATCATGGATTATAGAAAGGTTGATGCAGACTGTAAATTATTGAAGTGGTGTATCAAGGAGGGTATGAGGAGACACTCACTAGCGCCTGGACCAGCATTAAGAGTAGTCCCTGATGAGGGTGTTGTTGTTGACGGGATCTTTATTCCCGGAAAGGTTTGTGGCTTGACGGCTCACTACTACGTAAATGTAGTAGAGTAATTAAACTACATGTATGTGTTGCTAATCATTGGGTAATGATAGGTGGACATATTTGCGCAATCTCATACTGCCACCCATAACGAAGAAGCGTTTCCTCAACCAGAAGAATTTATCCCTTATCGTTGGGAAAATGAAACGAGCGATATGAGAACCCTTTGGACGGTATTTGGGTCCGGTCCTAGAATATGTATTGGCGAAAAGTATGTTCCCACCTAATCCTGCCACTTCGCATGATCCGTGATAGGTTAATACTAACCGATTTTGGATACATTTAGTCTTGCAATGATGGAAATACAGATGATGCTTGCACTCTTGTTTAGGAATTACGAACTGGTACAGATCCCAGAGACAGATATGAGAATCACAGAGTTCTGGTTGCGGGGAATGAAGGCCGGTGAACTTCATTTGAAGCTGGTTCCCAGGACCGCGTAGTGCAACATGAGCTCTTTTATTGTTTCCGCGAGTTTTTTTATACCATACGGGACTTCTCGATACTACAAGAATTTCATTTGTGTTCTTGAATACCAATCATATAATATTCATAATACATGCTTTGAGGCAGTCTCGTTCCCAGAAGTTGTGGTTGAGAATAAGATACAGGCTGGGCACGAGACTAATCGTACAGACAAACAGAGAAAAGAACAGTAATAGTGCTAGCGATAGAAACAAAAGTATAAGTATACGTAGAAAAATATATAGTCCTTAGCCCTTAAAATTCCCAATTACGAAAAGGTGTCCCTTAAATCACTATAAATATCTTCGAAAAAAAAAACATATAAACATTAAACCTAAGATCTAGTATCGTCTGGTAGTCCTGGTTGTCGCATGGCTTCCTCTCCCGTCGGTTCCTCTCATTCTCCTTGTCCCAGCAGCCTACAATCAACCAAAATGATTAGAATAATTGAATAAAAATTATAAGTAGGTTACATTATTTTTTACCTTCATACCCGGGCGCCTGGTCAAGCTACCTCTCAACTTCATAAGCGCACCGGAGATCTTATCACCAATACTTGGGCGGCGTCTCTGATGGTGAACCGGCGCCGCAGCCCGAGACCGACGTGTAGTGGTTGTGGTAGTGGTGGTGGCCAGGCTACGGGGAGGTGCGCGGCGGCCTGTGATGCGCGAGAAGAAAGAGGGCTTGGTGCGAGTGTTTGACACTGGAACGGCGCGGCGGTGAGAGGTTCTCATTTTGATGGATTTATTTTGTATTTGGTAGCGGTAAAAGATAGTAGTGGGTAGATGGTAGTAATGGTTATTTTGTGTGTTGAATGAAGATGTGTTTCAAAGACGGTCAAGGGAAGTCTTTTATAGAAAATCTATCGACGAATCTTAAGGGTCCCTTCTGTCCGTCAACTCAAAATCAAGTTCACAATTTTAGGACTCCATCTCGCAAAGAATAGAACAAATGGGGGTTTCTAGAAGGCTGATAACTACATGATGGGCGCGCGCCAGCGTCGTCATCCTTAAAATGCACGTCATAAAACACACTATTCATTAAGCGAGAATATAAAAAGAGCCCGTCATCAAAGTACAAGGGTTGATCTGGGATAGTGCGTGAACGGATCCTCATCTGTCAACACCTACAGTCTTTTACCGTCGCTTGACGAATACTGCCAGTTGACGAACAAGGACTTTGGGCCAATAGAATTTAAAAACCTGTAAATCTCGTAGCTTGGCTGCCACAATTGCAACCCTTGTTCGTCAAGTGGCAGTATTCATCAAGAGACGGTAAAAGACTGTATTTAGTTCACTCACTTCATGCCAGAGCCTTGTAAATGAGCATACATTCCTAATGACCATGCAAATTTCATTGGGGGTGCGATAATTAATTGGAACTTGGAATTTTAGTAGGCGAGTGATGTCATGGTGCTTGGCAACGCTGTCGGGTGTCACAAGTGAACTCTAAATTAATTACAGTACGTGCTGTATTACTAACTCCACAACCAAGGAACCATTGAGCAAGAGAATATCAGATATTATTTTCCCAATGCTGATACTACATGTACCTTATGGCACCCGGCAATACAGGTGCTTTTAGAACCTGGATAAAGTTATGTAGGCACACGCACCCAGACACCACCCCTCCCCCCCCCAGGACTCACTGGGCATTGTGTTCAATTGAGTACAGTACTATTGCAGTACCCTTGGCGACGGAGAATTAATTGGTCGGACTCGATTCTATGGAGCAGTATCTTTTAGCAAGGGAACAAATCATAAGAATTGAGTCTGTCTAATACCAGGTTTTAGATGACTAAATCAGCAACGATTCCTATGTACGCTCTGGCTTCATAGTCATATACGGATTGAAGCCGAACCGCAATTAAAGTATCGATGAGATGTGGGTGTTGAGTATGCTTACATTCATGTAATGCTCCATTCTTTCATGGAACCTTTTTTATTATATATATTCTTGGCGCCAAACCGTTGAGATTTGTAGCTGGACCAAGCTCCCCATCCCGGAAATTCAAATATTCAAAGTCATACTCGCCATATGCATGCGATGGGGAAACAACTCTTAAGGGTTAAAGGTCATCCACCGGGACCAGGGGCCAATGAAGCAGAATCATGCGATGAGTAGCTGATAAAGGTTTAAAACTGGAGTTCGAGTATTATCCTGAAAAGATAATTCCCCCACCGATGCTGAAAAAGCGCGAGGTTTGGCGGTAGGTGTGATGGCAGGTATCGTTGTTGGCGCTGTAGTCGGCGGAACAATACTTTTGATTAGTTTATTCTACATCGTAGTCGAGTATGAAGCAATTTTGGCAGAGATGACAGTCTGATACCGTCAACCCCACGGAGTAGGGTTGGGCGTAGCCCCAGCGCCCGATATTAATTAAGTAGGCTCTTGAACCCCATTGTGATGTTCACACGCTAGGAAGGTAGGTAGTCTAAGGAAGCTATTTCAGTTACGTATGAAAGATATCGATCATATAATGTATTTTTGAATCTAGATCTAGATTAGAACTTAAGCGCGATTAAGACTGTCTAGCTGGCACGAGCCATGGAGAAATCGACAGGGATTATATACTGTAGCTGTCAAAGCCTTTATCTCCCCTGGGCTCCCCTTCGACTAACCCACCCCATTTTTGTTAAAACCCACCTTCAACCGCAGCTGCAGAGATATATATTCCTTCTTACCTTCCCGTTACCTGAATATTAAAAATAACTATGCCTGCTTTTCAACCTTCGTACTATTGACGTGAAAACCGCCCCCCTAGTTCTAATGACCACATATGCTGAGTATCAGGGTCGATAACGTGGCTACGGTGTAGCTGGTCTATAGGGGAGGGCTAATCCGCGCTCGTTTTCTGTTAACCCATTTCGACCCTCAGGTTCTATTGCCTAGGCATTTATCTCATATCCCAATTTTCTCTCTCCCTCCGCACAGAAATCATATGGCTTCTGATTTTTGCTCAAGAATTCAAAGACATTAATATACCTCTCTGCCTACGTACGTCCTTATATATAGCTTACCCCCTGTGTTATTGCCATATTTTGCGGAGAGAGATAGGGGCCCAGCTCATCAGTTCGCAGACTTTACTAAAGCGTTTAATTTTATATTTATATAATAAAAGAAGCAAAGACGCAGGCAAAATATGCGATATGTACATATACCTTGTTTCGTTCGCAACCACCAAGCCCACCCAAAACAACGACTCCCAGGCTTCAACACTTCCTAGATTCAAAGCGTCATATTATAGACTTTATAGTGGGAAGTATATGCATTTTATTTCTTTCAGCTTACACTATAACATTAAACACATATATCTATCTTTACAGGGCCGGACTTCAGAAGCTATGTCTATGCATAATGTGCGTTCAGTAAGCCTGAAGACGGGGTGAACATGGTGGTCTGTGATATCTTACTCTATTTAATAGGGATATAACCCAAACGTTATATTCTGGATGCGCGCCGACTGACGCTGTATAAGTGGCATATAGACTTTTTTGGCCGAAAGACGTGGCTGGCGGGTAGGGGAAACATGGTTGACGCTTACCGAGTGATCTCTGATGATTGATACTTCACAAGGTATCACTCGATATTTCCAGGCTGAGTATCCCACTTGTCACCATTGCGCTGGCAACCATTCAACCCCACAAAACATGAACTATAAAACCACACCCATTAGATAAAACAAAGTGAATTGAAATCATAACTAGTGTTTTTATGCTCAAAGAGAATTCTCTCTAGTTTTACCCATGTTTATGGTAGGGTTAATTAATAGGCTTAAGGAAACGGTGAGGTTGATGGTTGCTATCGTGGGAAACAATACTTAATTTCGCCGCAAGTACCTACATGCACTGTCTCTACATTTCTTTTCTCTTTCTTTCTTTTATTTATTACTGTCTCTCCATGATTTGGGAGGCAGTAGATAAAGGATCTCAATATACTTTAGAAGAAGGCAAAAATCGACGCACCGCGCACCTAGCTCCTCGACCATCGCTACCAAGTATATCTCAATGCCTATTCTAGCTATAGGTAAATAAAGTCTATAGTGACCATTTCAAGGTTGTAGATCTAGACATATAATACTGCTTTCGAGTTTCACCTACTCTTAATTACAGTAGGCCAGATACACTATCTCCAATCTTCCAGTACAGCATGTATTGATATAGCGACAGAGGGTGGATAGGTGTGTTGGAGGCTCTAGTTGCAATTGGCTGTAAACATGACCACATATTCAAGCTTTTGCCGACCTTTGGCCAGGATAGCAAACAGTGATCAGGTAAGCTAGATTGATCAATCAGGCTGGGATGGGGGTTCTTTATAGTTTTAAACACCGTTGTGAAGATATAGGGTATATATTGCATATTGGGTTATTCACTAACATGGATTCTGGAGATGATGCTCATTGAGTATTGACCCCTAATATGAGAGGTCAAAATTGATGGAATACCTTTTTACCATGCGCCATGAAGGGCAAGAAATATAAAATATTGAGTATTTGTACCTTGTTGGTTTGGGGGGAGTGCGAGGATTATATTTATAACAATCTACTGCTAAATTCAAAATATAATCTGTTCAGTATTCTGGATTATCGATTTGTCTGAATGCATCTGCATGGTTTAACTTATCCTACATGAATCAGCCTTCCAACCCGATACAAAAGAGCAAAACCTTCAAATACACATTACATACTCGAATATATCCCATAAATGCAACAATAACAGTAATAGTTCCACAGAACCGGACCTGTGGGACCGAAAATACGCCGCGGACCCCTTATGTAACTGTTTAAAGATGCAAGAACGCCACACTTAATTACACTACAGCTAAAGGGTGTTTCCCCAGGACTGACGACGTGTGAGGCTACAGCGGTGCGCTGCCCCTGTACGATGAGCCCAAGATGGAGCGAGAATAGCAAAAATCAAGCGATACTAGCATGACATGTTGGTTTCTACACAATTTTAGTCCAAAATAAAAGCGGGTTTTCTTCATGGGTCGGCACTCGTTAAAAAAAAAAAAAGCGCGAGGCCACATCCACGATACATCACTCGATTGTGTCATTATCTGAAAAGGGGTATGGTCAATCAATATTGGGCACGTATTTACCGGTTTCCCCTCCACAATCAGCCCTATATTGTATTAGGTGGGATAGTGCTTAATAAGGCTAAATTGTGACGAGTAGTGTGATTAATCTTGATTCCCCAATAATAAGCACATATTAGCTCGTAATCATGATATTGGGTCTGAATCTGGATCTGAGGCAGTTGATTAACGGGAACCTTAACAATATCTATCGCTAGTTTTATTCAACCTCAATACTTTGTTATATATCACTTTTACCCAGCCGGTGAGATACGATGGTCCTTTATCGCCCTAACCTTGTTAGTACTATGTAATATGCAGCTCTCCCAAGTTAATAAGATACTCACATTTGAGTAGTCCAGCGAGAGAGAGAAAACTTGTTTACAACCCTGTGGTTGATAGTAAGCCCTATAGATTCTTGCCCATGCCATGGTGTGAGCGCACAATCGATACGAACTGCAGTTAACTACCGCGGCCGGGCAATGGCTTCTGCGCCGGCCTTAGTAAACATACGTTTTCAGTTTCTGGTCCGCGGCTGCTTTGCAAACTTGATCATGTGGCTATCGTATTAGACGCATCTTAAGGGCGGATATAAGCGTGGTGTGCATGTGGGTAATTTGATGGCTTGGAATGATAACACCTGTTTCGCGTTATGGCGTACCCAGGGTTGAACATCGTTTATTCTCTATTATGAGTGATGCTAATATATATGCGTCTTGGGTTGCTTCCTGTAGAAGCCCTTGGCCGTGTAGGTTGTCTAATATATACATGTATGGTACATATGTACAAGTATTATTATTAACAGTGTACTTATTGGTCCCCATCGACACGCGCTTTCCAATCACTCACGTCTCCTCGGGCCATCAAGTACAAATAAAACAGTTCCGTCCTAATATATAGCTACATGTATATACATGTATGTGTCATGCATGCAGTTTCTACAGAAGCTTCGAAGGCTATGCATATATCCGATTCTCTAGCTCTAAGTATAGGGGGATCATGATCTTAGTAAGACGTACTGATTCTAGCCCTGCCTTGTAATATCTGTAAGGCGGATAAAACTAGTTAGATATAGAATGTAATCAAGGCATAAATTCTGGTTTTGACTGAGTTGATGGGGCATAAACGACTCGATCACATCACGGTTCCCAGGACTTATGACTGCACACGGTTTAATCTGCCAACCACCTTTACCCCCCAACCCCCAACCCCCAACCCCCAACCCCAAGGCCAACAATCAAAAGGACTACCCCGGATCTTCGCTACAGTATTAGCCGAATCTGTGGTCAAAGTTATTGCCTATTCCGATCGTAACTCAGGGCTAGAAATATAGTTATTCATCAGTCGTCCGTAAGTGAATAGGTTTCCCCCACCTATGCATTGCATTGATACTCAATTCTAGACTGCGCTCCATCTTTTGAAACTGCGGTCTGTACCTACCTACACCCGCATGGGCCTTGGCGCATGTGCATACATGTAGGTATCTCTAAAACTACATGTACCTACACAATTCTACCTATACTTGCTGGCCTTTGTGCACTAAAGAACGATCATGAGAAACACACTAATCTGGTCCCGAGCAGTAGCTGACACGAGTGTCCAAGCCCTTCACATTTGATAATTGCTGGCCGGTGAGAAATGCATGTTAGACGAATATATATCTGCGCCTGCGCTTGACTAATTGATTCATACGCTTCTCGGAGGGGCGAGGCCCCATGATATTTCTGTCGAGACACGAGAGCCGCATTATCCATGGTGCAGCCCCTGTTTGCTTGACTTGTGTGTGTCGCGGCACCTAGGAAATTGACCAATATTTAAATCAATAGCCGACCAACACACCTCCACTGTTCACTGTTCACTGTTCACTGCGCACACCGCATTGTCAAAGCTCAATAGAGCGTATTGGCCACACCCATATTTTCAAATTTTGAGTTTAAATTTTGAGCTCTTGGCGGGCTATCCACACCAAAAACTGATCGCCAAGAACTAAATATTTAGACCCAGAAGTTGCTTGCCAATACGCTCTAATAAGATGTATTTTTACCTGACCATAGGAGGGAGAAGCACGTACTCTTTCCAGATCCGAGAAGAGTAATCCTCATAAGGTTGGTCTGTTCGGAATTCTAGAAGGTCCGTTTGGGTAACCGTGGGTCGGGTTGCGACAAGATTTTGAAAGCTCATTAGTGGAACCACACCTACAAGTAACAGTTGGCCATTCTGAAGTAGTGTAAAAAAGCTGGAACCCTTCACACCGGGTCCTTCATATGCCTAGACATGCCTAGACACGATAAAAGGGTTAAACTACCTGGATAGAGTATAATGTCCTTATGATCCATACGTAGAGTAGAATTTCTTTTTCCGGAATCACCGATGGTTCAATTGAACTAGATTATCTTCGATCACTAGGCAAAACAGCCAACAAGCGCAAGATACCGCCTGATTATCCACAAAAGCCGCTTAGGGCGTCTCAAGACAGCTTGACATTACACAACAGACAAGCATCTCAGCCCAGCTTGGGTCAGAACGCGACAGCCGCCTACATAATAATAGCTATCGAGTACGCCCATTTTACCCCTCGACTGATATGTGCCATACCTCTGCATCAAGACACAACTTGATACCTATCAGGTACATGCCGCTCGTTCTCGTGGTAAAGAATGTTGGTTCTTTACCAACATCCCATATCTATCCAGAGCTTGTGATAGGAACAATAGGCAGGTCATGTAACTATAGAAGTACATGTACCGTACTAGGACATAGGTTTTGGTAGATTACACCTTTTACAGCCAAAGTACCCATATTTAGCAACCTAAAACCAACCACTCAGTGTTGAACCAAGAATTCCACCACTCAAAGAGTCATCAGAAATTATCTCAAGATGGAGCTCAGAGAATTCTGGAATTTTGAGCCCACTTTCCAGGTGTGTGTGTGTGTGTTTTTCAAGGTGTTCTTTTGAGTATTTCTGATTTGTATGGTGTTCCCATACAAATCTTCCGTTGCAACGGCCACAGCAAACTACCAAAACTTGTTTAACTGTATGTATAATTCTTGGACATAAATCACCGCCTAGGAGCCAAAACACACCAAAACTAGCCAAAAACCAACAACTATCAACGCTTTGTATTCCACTCCAAAATTCTCCAAACCTTAGGGGTAGAAAATTTCACTACGTGCGATCCCAAATATTGAAAGAAAGACCTATCAAATAAAAATGTGGGGGCTGTATGAGTCTGAGCTTGCAAATTTTGAGATTTTGGTTGGTTTTTTAAAGGCCGATTTTTCAGTGATTAAGCTCTATACTTCCAACTCTCATGAATTATAGCAATTTGAAAAGCGTGCTTTGGCCCGCTGGTCGATTATTTATGTCACCTGGCCATACCTACATAGCACGTAGTTTTAGCGTGCCAAATTCTGGATAATTCCATTCTTTGTGCTCGTAACTTTGGAAGTGGTAGACGTATGCACTTATAATAAGGATTACTAAGTATCTATCTAGACGGGCCCTCTAGTGTCTTGAAGCATGATGGTCTTCCGATTGGGGGACTTGAACTTGAGCTCCCTGTTCCCCGGAGAGACTTGCAAGTCAATTTTTAAAACTTACTACGAAAAAGGTTTTAGCCAAGGCACTTCCGGCGTATCTCGGCTCTGCAGCTACAAGCCTCGCTTATTATGAGGATCTCGATCAATCCACTTCTGTGGGGTCGTCGTGGGGCAGGAGCGGCCCGGTATTATGGATAAGGTATTTTTGCAGTCATTTCCTCCGTACGAAGCCTTCGTTGCCATGACTTCAGCAAACCTCGTTTAACATTCAGATAATCTGCAGGAATTATTTGACATATTCGAGAACCCACAACAGCAGTCGTTCTGAAAAATCTTTGATGTCGCCCTGCGGCGCAAGAAAAAAAAAAAAACGGGTATGGATAATCCGTACCTTAACCCCACCTTTACCTTCTCTGCGTAGAGGGAGCGATGTTGCTCATAGACGCCGTGCCGCCGGTTAAAGGGAGTTGCCGGTAAATGACCAATGCAGATGAGCAAATGAGCAAGTAACATTCCACCTGGCCTTGTGCAGAGATCCGTAAAGGGTTGTTATGTTGCTCTACATTCCTAGAGCAGAGCAGAGCATCAAAACCAACCTCTTCAGCTCTATATTTATTCTCATTAAATGTTGTTTCCCCCCATGTCTGAAATTGGAGATAGCTAATCATGTGTGGCCTTTAATATTTAGCCTACATTGCAGGGCGCCAATCGTGCAACTGTGACCCAATTGAGAGCGGAATTTCAACTTTCACGAGTCCTGCCTGTATCTTAAATTCGTAGTTGGATCGTCGTTGACTTCGCCCCTGTTTATCTTCACGGAAAATCGGCAGTTATGGCCAAGAAAACCAAAAATAAGAACTTTCCCCACTTTTCCCCTTTCTAGTGCTAGAGATGGGGAAGATTCTGGGGATCAACCTCGCCTAGAGAAGGGGAACTTAATCGCGGCGTTTGCGGTCTTCTAATCCGAAGTCTCAACGTTTTTTTTTTCTTTCTTTTTCTATCCGGTTACCTTCAAGGAGAGCTCGAACGGGGCTTGGCGATTATCTATCAGTAGATATTTGTTCAAACGGTTATCTGCTATCCCTTGGGCGGATGAAATTTGACATTCGCTGCCTCCCTTCCGAGTCAATTCTAACTTGATGTGGCAACGGATTCCAAATTTCGATTGGCTATTCAACAACCATTACTAAATATTCCTTTACTAAGGTGTGTGCACGGTCCAGGCAGCGAATTGGCAGTTCTCTCGAGTGCGTACATATGTAGCTTGCAGTTGCCGCCATATCGCAGAAAAAGAGCCAGAGCAAAGAGGCCAGATCCTAGGCGGCTTGCCAGCTTTGCCACCCTTTTTATTGGTCCTACAGGCCACAGCCACCACCCGTTTTATGAAGAGATTCCACCTGTTCTTAAACAGATTGGCACAGGCCCGAATGTAGTGGGGAGGAGCTGAGTTCACGATGTGTTTGCCGCCAAAGGGCCTAACTTCCAAAGGCTGGAGCAAGCGAAAGAGCGCTTTCATGAGTTAATTTGGTTTTTCTCTTAGTCCTCGTCAAACTTCATGTGGGGCCGCTTATAATTGACGTTGTGGGCAGTTAATAGGGCTAAAACACTTCGAAACTGCACCACAACCACGTGGTACCGGCGATGGCTTGCCTGTTAGAGCACCCGTTGGCTCTTGCGTCTTATTTGTTCCGGTCGGTAGGCTGGTCAGGTAAGCGTGGTGGATGGAGGAAGGGCGGAGGATGGGGGGGTGTGGGGGTGGGGGTTATGGATGGCCATATTTTCACTTTCCCATTCATTAGTGCTTGCGATTCAAGCGCATAATTCTCCATAGAACCACGACAGGCGCCTGAGTTAATGTCGTCAATATAAGTTTGTGTATTCACATCTGTGTTCAATGTTTTTTGGAGCTCAAGTAGACGGCTTACTTTGAACCTCAGGTACCCATGTGCAGAAAACTACTTTTAGATGAGCCTTGGATCTTGGCAGAGGTCAAGTACGGGGTACATACATGCTTATACGATCGGCCAGGTAAAGGTCTTGCGCTAAGGTGAACACGACTTACACTACACTGGGCCTTGAAATAAGCGGCGGAAGTAAAGGAAGGTGCAATTACATTACGCGCATGGTGCAGGGATGTAAACGTATGTAACTACAGTGTACTCCATTACAGGTCAAACTATTCTCGACATCAGTTAAACTTCAACGTAATGATCGTAGCAGTTGTAATATTAGGAATTCAATCAGCGGGATATGATATCAACTGGTATGATCTTAATCTCAGCAAATGTGTATGTTCTGAGAGTTCCATGTCCATACATGTATATGCACTTACTATCCAAACAGATCTCTTTTAAGATCAAGTCACAGCCGGTTGGGGGACTACATATATACGATTCGGGCCCTGGATATCTTCCGAGTTAGCTGCATCTCGCCTTGAGGTGGGCTCTTTCTCATTATAATACCGTAAAAAAAAAACCCTGGCTTAATGCGCTTTAAATTAGCAAGAGGGGTGTAGATACGGGGGTGCCACTCCCGGGTCACCAGCAGTCCATTCGCATTTGCTAGAAATCTCCGGTACAGGAGTTTGCAGAAATACTTGTTGCCTGCCTGCAAGCTCGTGCACTAAGCCATTTTCAACATTAGGAGACGCAGTATTAGTGAGTAAATTCAGCCGGGTGTTTTCTCAGATCATATCAGTAATCTTAATCGTGTCATCCGTAAGGTCCTCTCTGCATTTGGGTGAACCCCGAGAGATCTGCCGGGTGCCTGTCGGGTGAATAAACGCGTGATTCTGAGATTGAGTACCATCATGAGAGCCGACCCTGCTCGAGAACTCGAGTATGATTTAAGGCTGAGTGTCCCAAAAAGTTTTGGGTAAGACATTCTCTTACAGAATGATATCTTTCCAGGAGAATAAAGAATATTTTTCTGTGCCGTACATATGTGAAGCATTAAGTTTCCCCAGAAACGAAAAATGGGGAAATAGCGGACGCCGGAGGTAGGTGTGTATCCAAGTGAATTTTTGGTGGCAGAACGCTTTTTTTGCTCTACTCGTTTACCACCAAGTGATGGAAATAGGGATGATTTGTAGGAGAGATCATCGCCACTCCATACAGATTACCCTTGTCCTGAGCAACTGCATTTTCTGATTCTTATGGTGGTAAATGAGTATATGTATGTAGCCAGTGTATTTTGAAGGTGGTTATAATTTGTTGCCCGCTGGGATCGATAATAGGTACGTGCATTTTTTTTTTTTTTTTTTTTTTCAATCAGGCGGGCCCATGGAGCAATAATGCTTCCTATCAGATATTAAAGACGCTGCCTGCGTGTGACGTCTTTTTTGGCGCACGCTGCGTTATCGTATTTCGCGCCGCAAGACAACAGAACTTAGTAGGTCGGATAACATACGCCGGTATGGTGTGGCGACGCGCGGGGTAAGTACCTTGTAATTTTTTTTTTTTTTTTTTTTGTGCTTTCATCCACTTTTCCCTTTGAGGAGGAATTGAATACGTGCAGAGAAGAGATAGGAAGGTCTCTCATATTCTCCGCCGGCTCGAGCCTGGTGAGACGCTAGCTGTACTTCTCTTCTTCATATGGCAGCTGAGCGAGAGATTTCCGTAGTTGTGGTGTATCACCACCTCGAAGGTGTGGAGGAGGGTGTCGCGCATGCTCCGGTAGATCAGGACGCTTGTGCGCATAAACTTGCTTCAGGAATAGATTTTTTTTTTTTCCCTCGTCGTGCAGATCGGATCTTTTCGTTTGATTGCTTCATCATTTTCCAAAATACCTAGGGAAAACGGTTTATCGATACATGCTGTATACATGTATGTCATGTAGAGAGGGGTTTTGCATTTTTTTTTTTTTTTTCAGCTGAAGACTCACTCTTAATGTCCGTTGGGCTTCGTTTATTGCTTGTCAGAAGGGGTTTCCGCACGAATCGGATGAGGCGGGAAAACGTTCGGGGGTTGGATACACGAACGAGCATCCCGCTCGTTGCCTGAAGAGTTTCTAACGCAGGCCTGCCCACTGATCTCGTATCTACAAGGGACAAAAAGCATACATGTAGCCATGCGAACCAAAGACTGACGCTAGCGAGGGCGGCCCAGGAGCAATCGCAGTAAAATCTCCAAAGTCCTCAACGGTCCAATGTTCCGCAGGTACGCGGGAGTACAGCCTTTAGGAGAATTATTTGCCTCGGGCTATCTCTTTCCTCAGTCTTTATAATATCGTGCTTACACGTCCTGGTTCCCCGGTATAAGGGAAGGATCCAACTATCGTATAATGTTTTGTAGGGTATATCGTCACAGTCATGAACCAACTATATTCCTCAACCCCCCGATCACCCGAATGATGTATGTGTGAGTAGATAGACCCCAGTCCTTTTTGAAAACGTTAGGAGGTTGCTCTACCAGTCTTCGAGTACTCCAGAGCCCAGGCTAACGTACATGTATGTACATCATGATCTTTACAAGTTATGCACTCAGCACTGGCCACAGGCATGACGACTGGACTGACTGTCCAGGTTTTGTAGGAGGGTCAAGCTGCAAGAACACTTGTATGGTGAAGAAGATCTGATCCAGGTTCTCGGCTGTGTGAAGTTTGTTTCGCGTTTCCCCCGTTGTATTTAAATTTCAATCACTCAGAAAGGGAAGTATACATATGAAATGGGAACAACCTTCCGAGCCCATAAGCGCCTACCCAATGTAATTCTGCGGGTGACCCAGGATGGCGTCCGATCGTTTGCTCATTTGCCTCCTCACCTAGAACCTGAAGCTACAGTACGTACTATATGCATGAGGCGGAATATATGATACATGTAGTTTCGGTATATGTTTGACCACTTGAAGTCAAGAATTAAATAGGACATTGCAGAGTGACCTTTTTTCCTTTTCCTTCCCCTTTGCCCTAGTATATTTCATTTTGTTTCAAAACACACGCTCTTATCGTAGTCATTGTTCAAACGCCGAAAATAGAGCAAGGGTCTCGAAACGCAGGTATTGGATCATAAGATCACTGCCCTGCGGCAACATCGCGTCGTTCATTGAAAGGCGGCTTCTTGTAGGTCAGCGGTACTTTCCTCATAATTTATCTCTCACATCAATTGGCTGACGCGGTTTGGTATTGGATGATTTCCCCTAGTGCATGAGGGGTGCGTGTGCGTGGGTTAACCAAAATCGAGGCGACAGGCAGTAAGTGAGGCACGAGCCGACTCGCTGCCGCGGTGAGAACAGCAGATTGGGGGTGGGAGGAGGAGGGGTGACCGGCGTACTAGACAACCGGACAAAATTCAACTAGGGGAATAAGAATTACCAACAATCACCACCCACCACTATCCACGCCACCCCAATCCAGTGTAAGTACAGTCGTACATATTCTGATGGGCGAGAAACGAGTGAAGTTGGGGGAATCATCTTGTGCTGGTATAATAACTATACACGATGTACCTACTATAACGGTATCTTTATCGAGACACGTATTTTTTCGAATTAGATTAGATTTGAATTATTCCTAGAGCAAAAAGAGATAAAACGAGTCACTTGAAGCACTTGCTGACGCGGGAAGAAGCTTATGGTGGTGGGCACATCATCATTCATCATCGTATTGAGGTTCTTCCCGTCCAAGAACGGGAGGTCAAGGGAATTACTTTACGTATGGTACCACCCACTTTTGACGCGGATTTGGATAATGAATCCGCAGCCGCGTTTAGCGCAAAAAAAAAATGTGCGCATCAAGGTAAGTTAGTGTGAATGTCATACGCCAAATATGTAGAAGAAACCTTGCACCACGCCTGCGCAGGTCTTTAGATCCTTGCAACTTGAAACCAAGTCCAATCCTAATATGCCACCCGCTGACTCTGGCTTCAATAGAAGCTAGTTGACAATCCCTGCAACAGCGCCAGACACACTTAACTCCACGCGCTGTACAATCGCCCAGAGCGCTCATTCCCATCACTCCCGCCAGCTTTACTCAGAGAACGCCCATTTGATTGTTAGTGGGTGCCTTGCTCGTTGGCTCCTTGTCCCCCCCCCCCCCAAATCGTTTCCCTATACCCACCCAGCGCCGCTTCAGCGTCTACACCGCTTCTTCCTACCTACTCACTCCTTTCCTTCTCTTCCTCCTCCTCCTACTCCTACTCCTCCTCCTCCTCCTTCTCCTCTTCCTCCTACTACATCCATAATCATCGGGCCTTTCCCGACAGGAATCAATCAATTTGTCAATCACCAAACGCTCACTGCATCCGGCCCACTCACTCAACCAACCTTTCAACAAATCAATCTATTGGTTAATCAACCACAAATTGGCTCTTGCCCAACTACCACCACCTTCACATTTTTGGTCCCATCTGCTGCTCCCTTTACTCCTCTTCCTTGTTCTTGCTACTGCAAGTTCCTTCTCCACGATTCTGCTTTCTGATCACTGTTCACCTTCGCTGCACTGATCACATTGACTGCACCCTACAATTTTGGGCTTGTTGCGCGTCCTGGAGGCTCCGTTGGTACAGAGTCCTCCCCGATAGGCTCATAGGTCTATTTGCGACTGCTATTGCACAATTATTACTGGTTTCTATTTCAGTCGCGTCTTTTTCTCAACACAAATCTTGGTTCCTCACTCGTCATCTTAACATTCCCTTTAGCTTGTAACTACAGCACCCACTAAGAACCGCGACCGCGACATTGTTTTCTTCGTCATGGTAGATATGCGGAATGACGGGGGCCCGGCCAACCCGTTGCCCACTGACAATAATGAAGAGTCGAGATCGCAAAGGTTTACCGCCGTCAACAATGGAGGCGGGAACGGGGGACTCACTGTCGTGAGCCACCGGCCTCAACTGCCACCGATAGTTTCACAGCCCCAGGCCATGAGAGATGCCGGGAGTAATGGTTCGGCTTCTACTGTTAACTCGGCTGAAGAGTGGCGGCAAGGTGGTCGTTCTGGATCTGTAGAAATGTCGGGAAGTTCGCAAAAGCGAAAAAGATCACCGGATATCTCAAATCAGCAACAGAGGGCAATTACCCCTACTACACAAGCTACACATCACCATTTGGCGGCACATGAAGCAGCTATGGCGGAAGAAAACACAGCCAATGCGCATCACACTAATCATCACCGAAATCAAGCCAGTCTGGGCCCTGATGATCGCACCGTTACTTACAGCGTAGACGAAGAAATGAAGGGCAATGATGATGGTCGTACAAGATCTGGCACTCAGGATGGAACTCCACCGCCTGGAACTGCAGGCGGAGACCCAAAGAAACGGAAAAGGGTGTTCAGCAATCGGACAAAAACTGGTTGCATCACCTGTAGGAGAAGGAAGAAGAAATGTGATGAAGGAAAACCAGAATGTTCGTTCAGAATTTTCATTAGCTTCTTCTGGGGGACGCAACATGATGTTGGCGGCCCCCCTCGGCTTCCCCCCTCCCCAACTCCCTAAAAGCTATTGCCACAAATATCTCAAGCGGTACACAACCGCATCACATTTTATATATTTCTAAAACTTAACTTATACTGTCTTGTGGGACTAACAGCAGTGATAATAGGCAGCAATTGCAAGCGTGGCGGCTTTGTGTGTGAAGGCTACTCTGGTAAAATTAACTGGCAGAAGCCGCCGGGAAAGAGTGGAAACACTGGAACAGCCCCCGTTAGCATTCAATCAAAAACTGAACAACCTGAATCAACATCAGCTTCGCCAACACCCATTCACATATCAAGTATGGTTCCAAAACAGCTTCAGCACCGGCCAGAGGAGATTCGGAGGACTTATCCTTCGGTTGCCCCAATTGTAATTGATGAAGCTAAGCCCGAGGATACAATTCCGTCTATGAGACAACAACATGTTAGTTCTTACTCGAACGAGCAACAGCCACCGTCATCTAGCCACCAGTCATATACACCCGTTCAACAGCAGCAGCAACTGCCGCAGCAACAGCAACATCAACAAACAACACCTATGCCCTCTGCCCCAATTTCGAACCATAATACTCCTGTGCCGATGGCGGCTATCCCCCCCACTGGAGGCCCTACCCACCCTCGTCAACGCTCTGAAAAGGAAAAGATGCTGAGTTCAGAGTTGTATCAGGCCAATGCTCCTGAGCTTGTTGAGGAACGTGAAAGGTGCAAAGGTGCTTGTATCCGGTTCAATAATGCAAGTGATCCGAACGTCGGTGTTTCAAAAATCGAGACGGGAAGGCTACTGCTTGAAGTTCTCCGACCAGGAGAGAAATGGGCGGTCATGATGCAAAACACCCAGGGGGCACCTCCCAAATATGTTAATGAAAAGGGCTCCCCGTGTGATATAGTCGATGTGAAGATTGATGCGCCATTCACTTGTAGTTATGGATACAACATCCGATTGGGGAAAGATGTACACATTGAATATGGGTGTACAATCTTGGATAGCTGTACTGTTAGTTCCCCATAACACCCATTCGACGATCTACTGATTTTGACTGGCGACTTATTCATCAGGTTACGATAAAATCACGTACTATAATATCACCCAATGTCAGCATCTTTTCAGCTACGCATCCAATAGACCCCAGAAAGCGCAACGGAGCCCAGGGACCTGAGATAGCCAATCCGGTTATAATTGAGGAAGATTGTTGGATTGGAGGAAATACTATAGTATTGTGAGTATTTTGGTTTTTAAATTATGAGGATATATCCTAATTGATGTTAGAAGCGGCATTACCATCGGTAAAGGATCTGTTGTCGGCGCCGGTAGCGTTGTAACCAAGGTAAGTTCTACCTGTACCGGTATCTATCATCAATTCAATTAATTTACGGATTTTGATTTCTACAGGATGTTCCACCATTCACAATAGTTGCCGGAAACCCTGCCAGAGTTGTCCGTGGAATCTACCAGAATGGTATTGACATGTGAGGGTTCTAGCACCGGCCCTGGTGAGAGGTTCCCGTGTGCATATATAGTTCAACGGCAAGGAGAAATAGCATTGGAACTCAGGGAAAGACTTGATCATGAACGAGATCGAACCTTTGCTTGGTGAAACTCACTGCTGTCTTTTTCTCAATAACGGGGATCTCAGTCTTGGTCCCAGAGAAGCGGGCTGGCGTAATCCCGATAAAAGACGAACATTATGAACTGTATCGGTGAACCATGATTGAGTATAAAACGCAAATATAAACGAAAACAACGGAGTTTTGCAGGGGTTTGACTTCTTTTTTTATCTTTTTTTTTCTTCTTCCCTACTTTTTATCCCCCAAGATTTCATCGTTTTCAATTGCGTAATGTGTCGATCTCATCTCCTGTTTGTTTCAGCTCTCTTCTTTTTCCTTTGCGCTCCTGTGTTTCTTCTTTCTCATTTGGGCGGATTTTTAATTCAAATTTCCCTTGTAGTCAGAATGCTGATTGGTAGGAGCGGGCAGGGGCGTATTTCCCTTATACCCATCCATTCTGCTTGCTTCCCCATCTACTCATTCACTTTTACAGGTGTATTTCTTATGTTTTGCTTTGCGTTTCATGGCTTATTTTTGTATTTCAATACCTTGACCAATTATTCGACCAGACGGTGCGTGTAGGACAGGCGTAGAATTTCTTTAGGTATTTTCCTAATCTGTAAAGTGTCATTGATATTGTGTTTCGTTTTGGTTGTCCGGGATAAAACTAGGGAAGCTAGGTAGCAGCAGGAACTGGGCAGGGGGGAGTACATAGCATGCACTGGTTTGTTTTATTGTTTGCTCAATATTATTGGATTGTATACCAATCGACTGCTTCACGATCGCTATGTGGTTGGAACTCGGTGCTTGCCTACAAGTACTCGGGCGTTAAGTAGTCGGATACTGCTGTTGCAACCAAACTCTTACTAAAAATTCCGACTTTTTAAATTAACGACAGAGTAATACACGACTGAATAAATTGAACAAAACAGTGGTGGTAACTAAATACATACATATGTACATGTAGTTAGTTACATAATACTCAAAATTCTTCTTTCCCACCATGCCAAGCTTTATATACTATTTTGCTCCCATAAACCTGACCTTTCTTAATGACAGTCATTCCCTTCCATTCATCAACGTTTGCAGCGTTGACGTATCTACTTGGCTCTACACAGAACCCTGCCCTTGAAACTCTGGCCGGACTGCCATCCTCCCTAGCTTCAACGTTGATGTATTTGCCGGTGTAAAACTGGAACGCAGGGTCTGTAGAAAGCACATCAAGATGAATTTTTGTGACTGGGTGATAAAAACGTGCGCATGTCCGAAGTGGTTGGGAGCGTGTGTCGGGGGGGATGGAAGAGGGGTCAGTGTTGAGGACAAAGCAGTCATCAACGTCTGGTTCTGTAAGACCGAGGGTGAAAGGTTTATTTCCGGTAAGCCCCGGGTATGGCGCAATTGCAGTTGAAATTGGTATTCCAGTTGGGTCGAGAGGTAGGTGATCGGTGGTTGTTAGGATGGCACGGGTATCGGCGATAGTTGGGCTGTCTCCGAGGTTGAAGTAGCTGTTGCGTTGTTAGCATGGGAGTGATAAACTATGACTGGCATGGGCAGTTGTGGCGTTACCTGTGATTCGTCATGTTGATTGCTGTCTCCTCGACCTCATCCCCAACTAGCTTGGCCTCGTAATCCATCTCCAGAACTGTGACCTTAATTCCCTCCTCTTCACTTGGCTCCTCGTACGCGGTGTAGGCCACTTGTACATCAACTGTTCCAGGAAAGTGCTCATCCATGTGGGGACTGGTATATTTGTACACCACTGTTTCCCTATCTGTACCTCTGCTTTCAAGACTAGGACCAGTCCAATCCCTCAATCCCCACCCCATAGGCCCTCCATGAAGTGAATTCTTCCCATCGTTTGCCGTGAGAGGGTATAAATTCCCATTCAGCGATACCTTTGCATCGTTCAAACGGTTGGCCACTCGCCCGATGGTCGCGCCGAAGTGAGCGGGGTTGGTGCGATACTCAGGAGCAGTGTTGAAACCGAGGACAATGTTGCGGTTATCAGGACCGACTCTGAATTCCTGGAGAATTGCTCCTTGGTTGATGAACTTGACGGATGGGGATGACATTGCAAGCCTTTGAAGGGTTCTGCGCATGTAGATACTTTAAGGACAACTGTTATTTTTGGAGAAACTCGCACCTATGGGGAGCCACCTTTGAGATGAGTTGAGATGAGATGTCCTTGGAAGCGCTATTTGAATTGAAGGTCGAGTTATAGACCCCGCACTGTAGGTATTTGTTTTGTGATGCAATGCAACATCCTTCATGTTTCACATATCCTGATTTTTAGGCTGATGTTGCAGGATTCTGAGAGTTCAGCCGTGCCCCGCATCCGGTAATCTCAGTCTTTAACTTCTGAAATGTCGGTTGAGATTTCTTCTGGAAGAGATGTCTCCGATATTTAGGGCCCCCGAGGAAACATATTGTATGTAGATGAACAATAATAGCCTGAAGAACTCGTGATCCGGGTTTATGTTTTATTTTACCGACTTTAACCGATAAACTTTAGCAAGTCTGGATCACTAGCGTTGTGGTGTCTTGTGTAGTTCTGGTGCCACCAATCAAAACTCATCAAGACAAGCCTTGTATTCAATAGAATTGGCCCATCCAATGCACCTACGATTTACTGGTGACATGTAGATGGATCATGAAAACTCACCCGGTTTTAAGTGTTGCATAAAACATAAGAGTAATAAGCATACTCATCGGCCATATTGTTGCCCACTATTTATTTGTTGCAATCACGCGTGATCTCATAAAACCCAATCTGCTTTACGTTATTGAGTTCATTATTGAGCTATCGTACAGACTAGTAATTCTTAGTCCCCAATAAGAACACAGTAGCATGTTTTACATAAATTCTTTGCGTTGTTCATCATAACGTGGGAGGGGGTTCCTATTCTGCGCCCATCTCCTCCAACTTGTGTTCAGCACGCTCCTTTGCCTCACTAGAAACGTTCGGGTTGCTCATGGCACTTGATAATCAATTAGCAAGAGATATTTTTACCATTTCAAGTGGGGAGCGTACGCCTTATATCCCCTGGCAACGTTATCTGGGTTCTTTCCTTCATGATCGTTGTTGCTCGTGCTATGGGTACCACCACTAGAGCTCTTATTAGAACTGCCGATATCTTCGAGAACATCTCTGGAATGTTCTTTGGATCTCTGTGAGGTGTCTAAGATTTTTATTAACCGTCGATAACATTAGAAATATTTATCTGATACAACTGACTTGGATTATGGAGGTTGGCCTTGTGTCCTCCGATAACGTTGCCGGTGTTTTTCCCTTCAGTGGCGGAATCCATTATATTGTGAATTTGATACGAAGTATTTAGAGAAGAGTTTAGTTTGACGGTTTCGAAATGGTCGTGAAAATGAAATTGAAATCAAGTGATGATTAGGAAAATTCAGGATATATACCTTGCCTTTCTCGGCGCACCGTGGGCGTGATGTCAACTTGATGTCCGCCTTAAAGAGCCTCCTGCAAACGCCGAACCATTCTTCATGACGTGAACCATACTCCATAATGACGTACGTTGTGCAAACGTCTTTGTGCAAACGTCTATGGCTAACGCTTCCAGATCCAAATAGCCATGATCATCAGATAAGGGCAAACCCCACTATTGGAAATATTGCTTTTTTTCTATATTCCGGGCGTCCTGCGATGTCTTCGTCTGTTGCCAGTTTTCACGACCTTTTAGCGTGGAGATATTCAACAGGCTAGCTGTTATTGGGCCTGTCACACTGCCAAAAGTGAATAAATCTTCTCCAAGCAAGAAAAGATCTGCTGAAGGAGGGGTGACGAGCGTGACGGAATCAGGCTTTAGGTCTACTTCAAGTAATTTTGCATGGCCTCGAAAACAGACGAAGACATAGGTCTATACGTAGATCTCAATGCGGGATGCCGCCCATTCACTCACCGCCGGCCTCCGATTTGTGATCTGCTCCTTGAACTGCACTGCCAGTACTGGTTAAAGCAACCGACCAGCGGGTAACCACTCATGCATGTGAGAATGTTGGTGGTTAAGTTTGTGAAGTGCTCAGACCACAAGTTTGGGTCTGAACAGTAGAACTTCGACTGGGTGAGGGGGTTTGAGTTTATTGACGGCGGTGGTGCATAAATGATTCGTCGGACCTAATCTCACAATTTTCAAGCGTTTCCGGACGCAACTGCTCTTGCATGCTATACAAAAGATAGTCTTGGCGTGTTTTTTCTGTGTATGCAATAGCAGTTGCGTCCGGAAACGCTTGAAAATTGCGAGTAGTATCCTCAAAAGCCCACCAGGATGTTCTCTCGATTGGATCGAGATCGGCTATTCAGCGCAGTCTCAGTGAACAGGCGAGTGACAGCCAGCGGAACCATATTCACACCAATCAATCAAACTCAAATCTAGGGACAATGGCTCGAGGGGGGGTCTAAGAGCTGGTGAGCGTCTATCGATCTCTGTTAGTTTTATTATAGGCAACTTTTACGTTTTACTACGTAACCGAACCAAGTAACGTCGAGTGATATTACATGAACTTTGAGAGTGCACTTCCAGTTGGCTACCAAGGATGGCACTTTAATTCTGACTTACCGGAGGGCAAAGTCTTCCGTCGACGGTCTTAAGACTTAAAGGGTATTGTCTATGGACACAATCACAAAGCGAATTGCCGGCAAATGTGCGAATCACTCACCCCCACCTAGGGGGGAATAAGACATGACTGCTGTTTTAATCGAAGGATTGTGTAAATATGCATATGTAACGCCAATATATTTATGCCACAGTAGTAAAGACGATTTCATCATTGGACAAACACAGCGCAGGAATAAAGAAAAAAAGATTCAAACAAAATACTAGAAGCAATGTACATCTTGGAATGATAGTTATCTCCCGTTCTGTACCATCCCATTTCAACCCAACGTTCTTACAAGACACCACTCGTTTATTTACGGTACCACATCCTCGTAATCTAAGATAGCAATTCGTTAGTATTACACCTCCACTATCTAAGGATTTCAGGAGCTAACCTTAGTGTGTCTCATTTTCTTCTGAAGTTGCAGAATTCCGTACATGAGCGCCTCACTAGTAGGTGGGCATCCAGGAACGTAGACATCCACAGGTACAATCCTGTCACAACCCCGAACTACCGAGTACGAATAGTGATAATATCCTCCTCCGTTTGCACACGACCCCATAGAAACAACCCATCGGGGATCCGGCATTTGATCGTAAACCTGGCGGAGCGCAGGCGCCATCTTGTTGGTAAGGGTTCCGGCGACAATCATAACATCCGATTGACGTGGGGAGGCACGGAAAATGATACCGAGACGATCCTGATCGTAACGGGGGGTGGAGAGGTGCATCATCTCGATGGCGCAGCAGGCGAGGCCGAAGGTCATGGGCCAAAGGGAGCCTTGACGGGCCCAGTTGGTGACTTGATCAAGGGTTGTCCTAGAGGATGACGGCAGATGTTAGCTGTGGTTATCCTAGGTTTGAAGTGCCCAGAAATTCCCAACATGCCCGTCCTTCAACTCCTGGAACCAATCCGCTTACTTCTCGCCTCAATCATACTCGACCTTCCATTACGTTCATCTGCAATCCCGTAAAACTGAAAAAAGAAAGAAAGAAAGAGGTATACTAACAAGGCGTACTGCATAGCACCCTTCTTCTCCTGCTGACTCGGCAATGGTACCTCCCGTCTACCACTCCTGTCGATGCTCGATGCATCTCTTACAACCGGAGTAGCATGTCCAGAAGCGCTCGAAGGCTTCGAAGTCGAAATAGCCCGGGTGGCGATCGCTGGCAGAAGAGTTCGCGCGGGAGTAGCTGCATCAAACGTTAGCTGGATACGGGAGAGGGGTACAAGAGGGTCAATTCATACACCGCAGGCCAAGAGAACGAGTTGTGGCAAGCATTATTAATTTTCGGAAGGAGTGGAGAGAACAATTCTGGAAGGGCAGGGAGAGGAGGGGAGATTATGGGGAGAGGCGATTGATAAAGAGTTCGCGGCGACGGCGGGCGGGCGGCGACTGGTGGTTGGAGTGGGTTGTAGATGCCAAGATTATTACCGGCTGGCGGTCCAAGGATTACTTAGCCAACGACCTGATTGGTGGAAGACTCTGGTCTGGGTGTACGGCAATTATTACGAGCCTTTTTTTTCAAATCTAATTTTCTGGGGCCATAAAGAACATTCCGTCAGTTGGCATCAAATTTTCTGGTCTAAGGGGAAAAGAAATAAAAAATCATGGAACCACAAACGAGTGATATATCATGACGTGTACTGTGTTGATCGCAGAATATATCACATTACATATATAACGACTTATGTTAAGGCCTAGTTATAATTAATTGACATCCAGACCTTTGTATTTTCCATGATAATAATGAATCCAAAAAAACCAGAAAAAAACATTCAAATACAAAAATACATGTAATTCCGTGCCATGATACTTTTCTAATCTTACTCAAAGCTAGGCAAGTCATAAGTATCTTTGGGATCTTCCTTATGCTTTAGAATATATTCCTGATGCTTTTTAATGCTATGTTGAAACTCCGCAGTAAGCTCTGCTAACTTCACGCTGACCTTTTCATTGAACTTGACAGCACCCTTGACTGCTTGGATGGCGACATGATATCTTGATACGTGATTGCACAGCATCATCTACCCCAGGCAAATTAAAATCAAATCAACTCGTGTTTATCGGATAAGATATCTTGTAATAAAGAATACTCACATCAAAAGGCGTAGTAGTACTCCCCTCCTCCCTATACCCCTCGATACTCACTCTCTCTAGGTTGGGCCTTCCAAATAATAATCCTTTCAACTCTGTTACATAACCATGGTAATTAAAGTGGATGTTTCTGTCCTTTGTGAAAATCGAATCGAAAGCAGTATCGTCCATCGAATGTGGGTGTGTATTTTCTGCACCAAGCACCATCAAATCCGTCACATTAACAACACGAACTCTGATCTCCGGGACCATTTTTCGAAGCAATGATGCGGCGGCAATAACCTCAAAAGTAACTTCGGTGCCAATACCGCACAGCACAACATCAGGGTTTAGACCTCCATCTGTGGACGCAAATTTCCAAACCGAAGCACCAGCTCTACAATGCGAATCGGCCTCAGAGGGAGAAAGCCAGACAGGTGTAGGTTGTTTTGAGCCTACCATAAGGTTTGTGTAGTTGCGCGATCGAAGGCAGTGGGCCATAGTGGACAGAGCACAATTGGCGTCTGGTGGAAGGTATACTCTCGCTGCTTCTGGCTTGAGGTTTAAGACAGCCCCAATGAAAGATGGATTTTGATGTGAGTGACCATTATGCTCCTGTCTAGCCCATGTGCTGGTCTCGAGATAATTCAAGCTTGCCGTGTCCTTTCTCCAGACTGTCTCTCGACCCTGAAAGACCTTGAGTATTATATTGGATGATGAGAATGGGGCTTTGCTTACAATTTTTCTGAACTTGCTGTATTGAACCATCATGGTGTGGATAATCCCCAGAAAACTTTCATAGGATGGGAACAAGGCAGATCTTCCTGTAAGTGTATAGCCCTGCATCATACCTAGACAACTGTTAGTTTATCCCACGAGGGGAGAGAATTCTAGTGGAGTGCAAATACGCACCTTGACATGTGTGTTCGCTCAAAATTTCAATAACCCTCCCACCTTTCTGACTCGAATGTTTGTCCCACTGGAAATTTCTGTCTGTGTGCTTTAGCACGGCATCCAATTTATTACTCTCCAACTCATCAGGGCTAAAAATCCTCATGTCGCTTGGGTTTCGTTGCAGGACCTGATCCAAAAATACCCCAACAGCCTTCATACTGCTAACTTGCTGTCCCCTCTCCTCGCCTATTTCTGTCCAATTTGGAACGTCTAGTGGCTTGTATCCAGAAAATGCGTCCTTTATCACTCCCATTCGCTTTGATGGGTCTTTCGGGATTATTCTTGTGACACATTCACTTGGAGATCCATCACTTTTGAACAATTTTCTCGGCTGATATTTCCTCAGCCAGTCCTGAAGCTGCTCAAGTTCCTCTTTATCACTGCTAGCTTTTGGCAACGGCACCTGGTGGGAGTGAAAAGAGCCCTCCACAAACTCTCCATGAACCTTCTTGGGGGCGCCCCAGCCTTTCGGAGTTCGCAGAATAATTACTGGCCAGCGGGGCTTTGTTATCGGATTTCCGGAGCGAGCCGCTTTCTGGATGTGATGGATTTGAGAAATTGCCCAATCCATTGAGGCGGCAAGGTCATGGTCAATATTTTCAAGGTCTTCGACGAAGCGGGCTTGGTACCCGTAACCACTACAAATAAGAGTAAGCACGGCCCCTTAGACGATCATATTTTAGACAAAAACATACGTGAACAAAGCTACGAGCTCCTGATCATCCATACATCCATAAATTGTTCTTTCACTAATTTTAAAGCCATTTACATGGACAATTGGAAGTATCGCACCCGATTCTGCAGGATCTATGTATTTATATCCATGCCATGCCCTATCAATTTTAGTTAGTAGGGGCTGTACCACTTCGAGGGTTTGTTTCGAAACTTACGTCGCAGTAGGGCCGGTTTCAGCTTCTCCGTCACCAATGACTACAGGAACAATCAAATCTTTCTTGTCCATAATCGCACCAAATGCAACCGCCAATGCATATCCAAGCTCACCGCCTTCGTGGATACTCCCCGGTACCTGTGCGTTAATATGACTCGGGAATCCACCAGGTGTGGAAAACCTCGTTATCAAGTTATCTAGACCCTTTCTGTCCAACGGGTACTCATCTGGATAGAAGTGCGTTATAGAGCCCTCCAACCATAAAGTTGCTAGAATAGCTGGTGCGCCATGGCCTATAGGTTATGCGTTATTAATTCCTAAACATCAACATCTAGGAAACTTGAGCGAGGTGGTGATATATACCTGGCCCAATTACAAATAACATCTCAGAACCCCATTTTTCAATTGCCCTATTCAGATGGGAGTAAACCAAAGTTAATCCTGGACAAGTCCCCCAATGGCCCAAAACTCTGGGTTTGATATCTTCTGGAGTGAGGTCCTGTTCGAGTAATGTGTTGCTGCGCAAGAATATCATAGCCGCCGCGATATAATCCGCCGCTTTTCTAAAGTCCTGAAGGGCCGAAACCTCCTCCTCTGAGAGCGCATTTTTGATATCGAGCTTTACCGAAAGGTCTAAAAGTGCAGATGGTAGATGCGAACGAGACGGGGGAGGATTTGGTTCGTCAATTATTTGGCCAGGCATTTTTAACTAATTGTTGTTAAGAATGAATGAAGGTCTAGTTTGCCTCAAACGAAAGATGAAGACGCGAGAATAAAAGAAAGGCTTGTCTTTCATAAAGCATGGGTTGAATACATGATTAATAGCTTGTATTTGCCCTGATTTTTTTTCGCTGAACCTGAATCGCGAGAGATTTTGTATTGACGTCAACAATTCATTAACAAGGTCAGCTGCAGAACCCTACAAGTGAATTATATAACTGGCAGTCGTCGAAAAGTATCTGACGTCATACGAGTGTTTGCTTGACCACAAGTGTTAACCGGCAACAGTAACGGAAGTCTCAAGAGAAGTAAATAAGAGGTGCCGGACCAGCCCACGACGGCCAATCTACTATGTAGTACTATGTGTGTAGGGGTAAGTCTGTAGACAGTGGCAGTGGTACGGCCGGTGGCGCCAGTTCTCACGATAAGTTATTGGCTGTTTCCCCACAGGTGTCTACAGACTTACCTCGGCAGGCGTAGTGCTTTACTCTGCCAAAATTCAATTTAAGCCGCTTACCTAATATTTTACCAAGGCTTTTAGTCGGTTCCAACCTTTGATACATAACTACATGTACTTTATGATTGATTTTTATTGGCAAGTAATGAAAGTTGCAACCGACAGAACCTCTATCAGATCTAGATGCTACAGTATGCTTTGAATTCTACTTTGAAATTATGGGAAATGGAAGTTCCAGCCGGCTAAAAGCCAAACGGTGAACCGAGAGAAGTTTTGACAGGCATTATGGCTAGGTATATTATTTACTTGTACCTATATAAAGATGTACATATAGTACTTTTTTTATTTATTCATTATGTGCTAGCGTTATTGCCCTTTATCACACCAAAAAAACAGCACTTGGAGTACTTTTTGGTGCAAACGGCGCTAGCGAATTTTCGAGTATCTACAGTACCTCTTAACGATTGGTTGGAAGGTGCACTACAAATAATGTCTGCTAATAGCAATTTTGATCTCATATACACAACGTGCAACCAATTTTTGTTTTTGCAGTGCATCCCTATCGCCCCAGCTTCAAACAAAATAAAACCAAAAACAGAAACAAACTGGCTAAACAATTCTTCTATCCCGACATGCCCCTGTGTAGCCTCTAACAGTTTCCCTGGCGTCAAATTGATAATCCTCTATCTGTGTCATTCTCTGTCCATTGCTCCAACTTCTGTCTTGCACATAAAGATATACAAGGGTCTGGGATTTAGTGAGTGGACGGATCCTCACCTGTCAACAGCCTATCTAGTTCACTCACTTAATGTCAGAGCCTTGTACTAATAGGAGAGAAACCTCCTAGTATACCACTTCACACAATTATCAGCGAATCAGCTCTCCTCATCTATGAAATTTCTGTATGACCGTTGCGTCCTCTGTATTGAAGATTAACTATCACATGCCAGCTTCAGAGGAAATGAGAGAAGAAAATCAAATACGTATCCTGAGGATCTATGGCTAGAACCGTATATACCAGTCCTAATGGTTTTTTTTTGATAGAGGACAATGGTAAATTCTGACCACAAAGACCCCCTGAGAAACAGAAACACACTATTGCAAATTTTCACTTTTCAATTCTTTCCAGGAAGACCGTAGTATGGTGTAACCTGTATAACAACACTCATCAACAGAGGTCTTCGTATTCCTCTCTCCCATAACTTCCTCTGTCACGAATCCAGTGACAGTACAAATAGATTGCGAGGAGCAGAAAAGGTGGAAGAATGCAGATAATAAAGGTACACATTCGCATTGCCTCCCAAGTTTCCCCTCCGATCAGGATCCTCGGGGCCGAGCAAGGTCCTTTTGCAGTTGAGACCGCATGAAGCTCTGCCTTGGCCCCTTTTAATGGGCTTGATCGCACCTGATATTGATTGGCTACTTCTCCACAGTTCCTATTGAGTAAAAGAATCTCCCATTGCTATGAAACAAAGGTTAATTAGTATACATTAATATTTGGAGCTTTAAATCTACCTGGCTTGTTGCATGTGTACTGGAATATATAACTTCTTGGATGCTGTAGTTTGTTACCTGATCTACCTAAGGGAGATGAAGAGGATTGAGGTCAGTAATTTCAAAGCCGAAAGGATGAGCATATAAATGGACTTACATCGCCGGCCCCTTGAAGCATGTTAACCCCGTTCAAACGGACGCATATTAGTCGTTCGGCGTGAGTGCCTTTAGGATTGAAACACAACCCGGAGCCATTTTGGATTGAAAGAGCCTCGGAAGTAGTATCTAGTAAAACTCCAAGAAAGAGGCAGGCAGCTAAACTTGCGATAAGTAGGATGAAGAAGCAGGGAATATGCCAAGTCATCGACTCTATTTCCGATGAATAACAAAGGGTTCTGGAAGATCTTGAAGAGTTGAGGCGGTGACAAGTACTGAAAATTATAGTATCCAGAAGCAGAGCTAGAGCTAGTCTCACTCTTAACAATGTTCGAACGTAATTGAGCTAGAGGGGAGATAGGTAGGTGATGGGGAAATAAATGCAACTAAAGAAGGGCTCATATATATACACCTGTCAAAAGCACTACATGTACACATACATGTAGTTACATAACATGTACAGGCATAAAAACTTTCACTACCACAAAATGATTGTGTAAAAAAATTACTCATACCCAATCACTCGTTTGTGCAGATTTTTGACAACAAATCTAGGCTTAAATTTTAAAACCCTCTTATGTACTTTACACACATGTATCTTAATAAATCATATTTACATTTCCCTCGATATACATGATATGAGAAGGTGTGTACCCCGGGGGTCCTTAAAGTGATGCAACGACTACCACGAACCACTACGTACTTTATGACCACCAACCGTCATGCCAACAAACCTCAATCAAAGAAAACCTATATAGATCGGATTCAATTCGGAAGTGCTGAATCAGAGTATACAAAAAACTAGATATCGGTTTTGGGTTCTGAGCTTAAAAATGGTTGTGACACCAGAGCACTACTGAGGCCGTTGCATCACTTTAAGAGCCCCCGGGGTACGTGTAACTTTCCTAGAAATTCATGTCATACAATGTCTGCAATATCTTAGGACATAGTAGTGTATGGAGCCCAAATATAAATAGCTCATATGCATTGAATACACTACGGTAACTAATTAGATTTATGAAATATGAGATCAGAATCTTTTAGGGCTTTAAAGATTCAAATAACTCCTTTGAAAGGTACGAGGTTATATAATTATGGCCAAAAGAATCCGGTAGAGCTCATGTTGCAACTGTAACACATACCGACGATGAGTTCCACTCCCACTAGCAATGGGCCTAATAACTCAATATTAAATAAAGGATTTATTTAATTGTTCTCAAGCTTTATATATCTTCAATAAGAGGTAAATATCTCATCATGTTGTTGAGATATCGAGGTCGACATTGAGGAGTTTTCCGTTGCTAGCTGGTGCGTTACCGGATTCTTTTGGCCACAGTCTCGTACATTTAGGGTGCGTTCGGCAACAGGCCAAAACGACGTTTACAGGGGCGAAAACTCCGTTTTGTCTTACTGCCGAACGGGCCCTTAATCGGTTCGCTAGTGTTTCTCAGCCCTATGTCTTTGGTAATGGTCGGATAACATCCGAAGTAAACCTAGCCCTAACACTCGGCTACAGTGTGATACGTCATCTTATCGATAAGAGGCGCAAGTGACGACATCTGAGCAGTAACAAGGATACTCCTGATCTTTGGCATACACGTATCTGGAGATAAATATGTCCTAGTTACCATTACCTCGTTAAGGCTCTGTTAGGCTTTTACGGGAAGTACCTCTATGTCAACTATGAAGTTAATTCTCGCTATAAACGCTGGTTCATCCAGCGTAAAGATGTCACTCTATTCAGCAAACCATCCAGAAATGGAACGGACGATAGAAGACCCATGTCTTCTTCTCCAGTCATCTATTTCAAATTTGACATCTCCGCCTGCAGTTTTCTCATATACTCATACTCAAAGCTCTTCTTCATCTAGCAATATCAAATCCAAAGAGCTACCAGATGTAAAGTCTCAAGAAAGTGCTTTTAAACACTTCCTCGAATATCTCTCCAAGGATTCCGATTTAAAAGAAGTGAGGAGTGGAGAAGATATTGCCTTTGCTTGTCACAGAATTGTACACGGAGGTGATTATGAGAAGCCAGTGATCATTAACGATAAGAGTTTGAATTATCTAAAAGAGCTGACTGATCTGGCTCCACTGTAAGGATTATCTCATATGGCGTGAAATATAGGTAAAAGGCTACTAATTCAATTTTGGATCAAAAAAATAGGCACAATTCTCCCGCTCTATCACTCGTTCAGACAACGCTCAAACAGCTTCCTAAGACCACAAACATTGCTTATTTTGACACAACTTTCCACACTGTATCAATGCCCGATCACATAAAAACATACGCGGTGAACCTTGAACATGCACGCCGTAACAAGATCCGAAAATACGGATTCCACGGCATTTCTTATAGTTTCATTGTGGCTGAGGTAGCGGCCTATCTTAAAAAAGTATGAGACCAATTGGTGTCATGAGAGAGGTATGACTAACGCGCATACCAAAGCCTATCGAAGAAACCTCGATCATTGCACTCCACCTTGGAAGTGGCGCATCTGCTTGTGCTATACGGAACGGGAAGTCGCTAGATAACTCGTAAGTTCCGGACCGCATTTTTCGTTTTAGTTGGACCTATTATTCAGCGGACGATAATAACTTTTTATCAGCATGGGCTTGACACCACTTGAGGGGCTTCCTGGCGCGACACGTAGCGGAACCGTAGATCCATCGCTGGTGTTCCATTACACCTCTGACGCCGGTAAGATATCACACAGTGGCACTGGGGATATGCATATCAGCAAAGTAAGTTAATACCCCCAGTTCTGATATATCTCGCTCGCTAATTATAATGTTTTCAATCAGGCCGAGGATATCTTAAATAAGAAGTCTGGCTGGTCATCGATCATCGGCACGACCGACTTCTCGAAACTCAAGTCAGATTCCCCTCCCCAGCATAGTGAACTTGTTTTTGATTTGTTTGTGGACCGTATCTTGAACTATGTTGGCGCATATTTTGTCAAACTCCGTGGCAAGGTTGATGCCCTTGTGTTTGCCGGGGGAATTGGTGAAAAATCTTTTGAGTTGAGAGATGCGGTCGTAGACGGAGTACAGAGTTTGGGATTTTCACTGGATAAGGAGGCGAATAAGAGAGCTGAGACAGAAGATGGGACAATCATAGATATTGGTGAAAAGAGCGCGGGATCTCCTAGGGTCTTGATTTGTGGAACAGATGAGCAGCTCGAGATGGCGAGGGAATGCTCGAGAGACAAAGAGTTTTGGAGCAAGCTCTAGTAGCTATTGGTATCATGAATGGGTCTGTACCTGGAGAATGTACTAAGTAGGTTTTTATATATTGCGGATACCTCGATTTATTGTATTTTTCATCGCACAAGAGCCGGGAAACTACAGACGCATACTACCTCTTGAGGTCTGAAAAAATTATAGTCACCTCAGTAAGTGTATGTCAACGTAAAAATACTTCGAATCAGAATGCAGCTAACTGCCGAAAGGGCTAGCCTGAGGGTATGTAACTTGAAACGAAGGCCTCATTTAACCGGCGCATAGATATAGCAATTCCCACCACCTAAGGCCCCAGACAAATCGATGTCCTGTTTAATATGTACTCGTTCCCCCGAATAAGAACCAAAAAAAATGCAAGCGGTAGAAACAGGGATAATTTGCACGAGAGATCCCTGTTTTCGTAACTCGCATTTTTTTTTTTAGCTCCTATTCGGGGGAACGAGTATATATACGTATATACTCGCGTGTTAATTAAGTGCTGAGAGATTTTGTAGGGGCGGCAGTTGCAACCAGAAATTCTCAGGACTTAATTTACGTGCGAGTATATTGATCTCATTATATCACTTTGTGGTGAGGTAGGACGTAGCATGGAAATGCGTTGGGTTCTTTGGAGAGCAGAGGGAAGCCATTGAAAAATACCGATATCGTATCTGACCAAAGTCTAGGAGTAGATTATGTAAAATGACTATTGTAGCATGCGCCTAGAAACCGGGTTTATATTCGTCAATAGATATCATATATATAACTGACATTTCTATTAGCGTAATATATATGGTATGTAAGTTTCTGCCTTCTTTAAATAGCGAATAATAGGACTAGTAATGTTTCCATTAACAGCTATTCTAGTTTCAATTGATTTAGAGTAGTTGGGGTAGATGCATGAACATTGCTGATATAACCATTTCATTTATATGTCAACAAATGATTTGGACCTGAGTGTCCCTGTAGCTATCCGTCAATAATGCCTCTCCAAGCATTCCTTGAACATCACACAATTATCTAGTAGTATAAGCTCCTACCCAAAAGCTTTGGTGAAGGGTGCAAGTACCAGCAATAGTACCCGATTTGAGGTTATTATAACACAGCCATAGATAAGTTGAAAAGGAAGTCTTTCATTAAGCCAATTCAACTAATCTCCTGCCACTGCCTTGAATTATTCATAATCTCTTGTCATTATATGGTGGTGACAGAAAGCCCGAAAGTAACTAGGTCAATTGCAAGAAAAGTAGTGAAGTGTCATACAAAATCTACCTTGCAACAGGGTTCTTCTTTTACACACTCGAAAATCTGTGAAAAGCTTTCCCAGAGCGTCAAAAAGACCTACCTGTGCCCATCTTTGTAATTAATTGTATTGCATACTGGGAACCTTGTTCTACCTAGTTTGGGTGGTAATTGGCCCTTTCACGAAAACTTTTGGGTAGGCTCTTTACATACGGTTAAGGAACCTCCCTCAGTCACTTCGGGCTATCATCAATTGGGGCACTCCCCAGTCTATAGATCTCGTTGTAAGTCTCAGTTTTGGGCAATACGGCAGTACGTGTTGGATTTCACGGGCTAGTGGCACCTGCCCTGGCCTTACGTTCTCTCTTCGGTGTTATACTTTTTGCTTTCCTTTATCTATTTTCCTAGGGGTGAGCGGCATTTGGTACATATAGGGAATAGGTCCTTACACCATAGTCTTCAAATTCATACGGCAATTCGTACCTAGAAACAAATTAATAGTGATTCCAGGTCTATAGAAATCCCTATACCTGGTAGTAGCCGATGCTGTCCGTACTCAAGGCGCATTCGGAGATTTCCCCTCATGTTTACTCACTTTAGGGTTTTAGTGCTTCCTAGGTTGAATTCTCAAGTAGTATCGTATAAAATATATGAGTTACCCCTGAATGAGAAAAGAAGGATGTGATTGTGTGTATTGTCCTGGGCGAGTACTAGTGAGAGCAAAGACTTGCTACCATCGTCGGTGCTACACTGTAACGCACACGTACTCTCACAACAACTGCTACTCCTAGCCACATGGGCACCCTAGTTGACATAAGTGAAGTTACATGCGTCTCCCCAAACCGATAGTTACCCCATAGGCTCATCGAAATGTCCCTATATCATATCAGTTTATTCGCGGGTTCTTGGCTCGGCTGCCTACTCCACGCCCAGTTCGTCCTGAACCACGGGTGGGTTACGCAGTGTCTCTCGTATATCTGCCGCTTCCCTTTTTAGCATTCACGACTATTTCATTGTGGGTAACGTCTTACACAAGCGCACACTACTCGTAAACGAGTAGAATGATCGCCATGCAGACGTTCACGAGCTCTTGTCTATCGCGTACGACATTTCGGCGTCAACCACTCACCGCCTCTGCAACCTTTGGGTAGGTAATAACACAAGTATAGTTCAAATAACATTACATTAAGACTCTGTCCCGTTAGCCTATCCGGGATTTAGAAGAATGAATGATTAAGATGGTAGTCACAAGGCATCACTCGGAGAAGTTGGATGTGACTGTGTTCTGGAAGAAGGCTTTTTAGCCTTGATACTGAACTTTATATCCAATTTCGGTACTTGGTGAGGACGCCTACATTCGCACACTGCGCAATAGCTATGGAATATTAAGGGACCATCCTTATTCAGTTGTACCTCTAGTCATATATTTTGTTTGATACTGAGAGGCTTCTTTTCTCTTGCCTAAATTCTGTGATAATCAAGAGGACGCCGTACTCTGGAAGGCCCCATAACTAATAATATCTCTTATCTGAAGGGTTGATCCTTCTAAAGTGAGATCAGTTATGGTGTGGTGATCACTGATCTCTGCGTCTATATCGACAAATTCTCCGCCAATCCCAGCCATGTCAAATGAGGCATGGGACAGATGTCTTGGATATTCAGCTTCAAATAGTGTGTATTACTCTTTTGGCCCATTCCATGGCGTACATGATGCCGGGGTTTCTAGCACCAACGTAGAGGAGTATGTGGTGCGGTGGAGAAATGCACCAACAAATGCGTGCTTTTAATAGTATGTCTGTGATACCGAAGTTTATCACGATCCACTGACCCACCTAATTGGGAGAAAATTTTCAAATTAGTTCTATACACATTAAACTACGAGAGTTGTAATTATTGCCCGCAATATAGAGGGGAGAGGGGGGGAAAAATCAAATCCAAAACCGGGCAAGTCACAAGATAGGCAACTAAACCACCACGTACATATGATATCTCCGAAAAGTCGTCGTCAACGGACACCTCTGTGGGTGGTTGTTTTTTTTTTCACAGGGAAAACACTCTGTTTATATCCCACCATCGGAGCTAGAGGATTGGAGGGGGTCTCGTCTAGAACGAGAAATAAGCCGGCAGCCAATGAGCCGGCTGTTGAGTCGCATTAATTCAGCAAAGTGTATTGGTTGTCGCTGCCATGGGGGGTAAACTGACCCGACTTGTCACAAAGAAGTAAGCGAAAAGAATGCGCCTACAGGGGGTAGTTTTGAGTTGGACGACGTGAACACCTTGGTGGATACACCTCCCTCACCTTTATGGTGGTGTAGCGTACGTCTGTGGACCCCCCAAGGTGCCCAGCCAATCTACCCCATTAGGGGCAGCAAACAGTTTTTTCCCGCTCGTTGCACTTGGACGTCTCCCCCCCCCCCCAAATTGTTCATAATGCTCTTCTCTTCTCCCTGGGTGTCCTTCGCGTTCATAAGTTGTCCCTGGTGATTTTTTGGGGAAAAAAAAGGCGATTCCTCCTCTATTATTCAAATAATCGCTTCTGATAGACGCAGGGTCTGGAATTTTAAGGTTTAGGTAATATATATATATATATATATATATCCGCTACCTTCTTTAAATGGTGCCAAAATACTGACATTGGCAGGAACCAAGAAACACCAAGAACTACCAAGAACAACTAAAGCACCCAAGAAAGAATCAAGCTTTCTTTGCATACGTCAAACACGTCAGCTAGAAACACGCAGCAAAGTCTTTATAGCCAGCGGTTTCCTAAAGGAGAAATATGTCCGGCAGCACAGTTGAATTCGTGAATTTGTTTCTGCGTCAAGTGGCAGAAACAGAACCGGCCGCAGAGGAGTCCGTGGACGCAGCACCAGCATGCGGAGGTGCCAATGCTTATGACGGAAGGATGGGTCTGAGGATATCGGCGGTATTTGTGATCATGATCGGGTCAACATTTGGTACGTAAATGTCTCCGGGTACAAGAGTAAGACTCTTATTGGACTCCAATATCTAACAAAGGCTTCCGAAATGCAGGTGCTGTCTTCCCCGTGATCGCTAAACAGAAACCCGGATTGAAGGTTCCTGGTTGGGCCTTCTTCTTCACAAGATACTTTGGCTCAGGTGTTATTATTGCGACTGCTTTTATCCATGTGAGTGTTGATGATACCACTCTCTGTCGAGGATATATACTGATTGTTTTTCAATAGTTGTTGACACCTGCCAACGAGGCTCTCACTAACGGATGCCTTATAGGCCCTATAACTGAGTATCCATGGGCACAAGGAATTGCATTGATGTCCGTATTTTCTCTCTTTTTCGTTGAGTTGCTTGCGTTGCGTCTTGCAAAGTTCTCCCCCAGTGGACACAACGACCATGACCACGGGGCTGTCGAGCCCCCAGCAACCAAAGAAAACTCACTCGATCCCGAGAATCAGATCTCTGCTGGTGTTGACCCCGAATCTATCAACTCCTTCCAAGAGAAAGAATTGAAGGGGAAAGAATACGCCGCACAACTCCTCTCCATATTCATCCTCGAATTCGGTGTCATCTTCCACTCCATCTTTATCGGCCTGACTCTTGCTGTCTCGGGCGAGGAATTCATCACCCTCTATATCGTTCTCGTCTTCCACCAAACGTTTGAAGGTCTCGGTCTCGGCTCCCGTCTATCCAGCGTCACATTCCCGAACAAATGGACTCCATATCTCATGGGCGTCGGATACGGGATCAGCACACCTATCGCCATCGCTGTTGGATTGGGCCTCCGCACTACATTTGACCCCGAGACTCAGACCGCGCTCATTGTCAATGGGGTTTTCGATGCCATCTCGGCGGGTATTCTCTTGTACACGGGTCTAGTGGAGTTGATGGCCCATGAATTCTTGTTTGGAAAGACACTGAGGGATGAGAGCATGGGCAAAGTCCTGTGTGCTTTTGGATACATGGTTCTTGGCGCTGGGTTGATGGCATTGCTGGGCAAGTGGGCTTAGAGAAAAGGTTACCCGAGGGCCTTTCTTTTCTTTTCTTTTCTTTTTCTTTTTAATTTCGCTATCATCAATGGGCTTGGGGTGGTTATCTGCACTGGGTTTTATGCATCTCTTTTGTTTTCCTTTTCGCTAATCGCTCGGACACCTGGGCTGGTTAAATCAATGTTGATTTTTCTGTTTGGATCTGTAATTCACTGTATATACTTTGCATGGCCTTGTTTGTTCCTACTGCCCGTTTTGCGTTGCATTTGTGCATAGAAGGGGAGGAGAGGTTTACATTCGATTTGATATGCGGGTTCAAGGTGGTTAGCTATTGTTAATGATACGATATCGAGTGTCCTTCATGTTAAACCTGGTTGTCTACCAATGATATGAAAACTACAACATGGGCATGCGTGTCCCGGTCCAATAAAGTAAACATCCAGATTCAGTCACTAGCAGCTGGACCTTATGCCTTATGCCTTATATCACCCTAGCAACAATAATCACGGTCCTTCCCGAGCCACCTCGCGGCTAAATCGGCATTACGTGCTTTTTGCGCCCCCGCTTCTGCTCCTGAGATCAGACCTCGGCAGGGGGTCAAAGATAGAGTAGAATAGGAACAAGGGTATTTGGGATTTAAGCTTGACTTGGATTGCGTGGTGGGGCTTATCTGGGTATATATGGTCAGTGCGGGTCGAGTGAGATTCTGTGATTGTGGATGTGGGGAGGGGGGGTATGGGGAAGAGTAGTGTGGTTGTATGGAGGGTGGGTAGGTGGTGTGTGGTGGTGTGGGCTCCTTGATAGATCTTTGATTAAGACAGAGAGATCTATCGGGTTTGGTATTTGAGAGGTCGTTCGTGTTCTTGCGTTGTAGTATGTACTACACATGCGCCGGAGAAGCTGATGTTGTGTTATGGAGTCGCGGAGTTAGCTAGGCGCATTAACTCAACTATATGCGCATTTGGGGGTGGGATGGATGGGGTGGTTGGGCGGTGGTGTGTTGGGGGTATATACGTAGTTGGGTGGTTGGTTTTTTTTTTTTTTTGGGGGGGGGTATAGGAAAGGGGCATGGTATGCTGGGTGTGTATCTACATCTTGGGGTTCTCGGGCTTCTTATGAGTTTAGGATTGCACTCTTTGGCGGTGCAGGTGCGTGTGAGGGTCGGAGGCGGCGGGCGGGTAGCCATATGCATATTGGAAATTGATAGTGGGGTTCTTACTCGGGGTGAGCTAGAGTTGTGGTAGATGAACATGTCGTATATATGGGCCATGCTCGATTCTTGGGCTCTTTTGTAGATGATCGATCTAGATGGCTAGCTGCTGTTGGGTTGGGTATGACACGTTATATCCCCCCACCCTCTCCGCATCTCGGATTCGGTGTCTTTGCTTTGGGTTAGGTGGGATGTGTAGTAAGTGACTCTTTATATGCGGGTATAGTATCGATTACAAGTTAGCTTTGGGGGGGGGGGGCTCAAGCACAGATTCTCACTCGAGCTGATTGGATTCCGTCGTGTGGTGGGTGACTACATTTTCTTCTTTCTTTTATTTATGACGTGCATGATGTGAGTAGAGTAGATGGATTAGATCTTGGATGGGATTATACCACGGACTACAGGTAGCGTAGCTCGCTTCTAGAAAATCGGTGTGTGTGTGTATCAGGTGACGGCTGTCTGTTTACGTATTTACTTACCTCCTGAACCATGGGTCGATTTTTCATGGTGGGGTCCGACATACTCTCGATATACTCATCGGATCTACACCCAAACTGCAACTACAACTACAACTACATAACCAGCCTCCCCCCCCCCCCCAAACCCTATCCAAGACCAAAACACACGTGCGCGCACACGGGGGCGGCGGGGGAGGGCGGTGATGGGGGTAGTGCGATGGGGCTAGCTAGGGTATGGAGGTCTTACTATATAGAGGACTTTGGGTTTGTTGGTAGATAGACGTACGTTGGGATTGGGTGGTGTGGTGCTGGTAACTATATACATAGAGACTGTGGGGTGTTGTAGGGACTCTCTTAACTGAGCTGAGGAGTCCAGCATTTCTGTGGGTGTGCGGTCTTTGTATTAACTACATACATGCGCCCGTGTGAGAAAAGCGACGAAACAACGCCTATCTAGCCATGAGAGAAAAGTGGAAAGAAAAAGCAACGAGAGGTGCTTTAAAATAACAAGGAAAATAGATTCGATACTGCAGCCTCTGAAAGTGTACTTACCGCTTTGCATGTCCTTTTCTATAACTGCATGCCGTCGGCCATTCCCTTTGGTATATATATCATCATGCAATATCCAGTCCCACTTCTACTCCTCCCCAGCTGTTTGTAAACATTCTTCCTAATCAATAATCTGTATTATTATCCTCTCATTCGGCTTAGGGTGGCCTAGCTGCTGTCTTCACTTGCTAGCTAGACTTCTTGTCGGGGCACATGCATGGCTGTTGAATGATATATAGATGGTAGGGCTTGTAGTGCTTGGCCCAAGGCCGTGGGCGCTTTTTCGTCACTTTTCTCACACGAGCGTACGAGTCGAGTACCCAGGGTGCCGGAAAGTGATGCACATTCAATGGCACCTCCCATCATAGAGTCATCTGCCATACAAAACCACTCCCAGATCGCCATGAGCATTCATGGCTAAGTAGCAATTGACTATGTAAAAGAAAACAGAGCCTAGTACCAACCCCCTCCTGGGATCCACCTTTAATTTTACAACTCACCTAGCTTGAAGTGGCTTCTTCTTCTTCCAACACTTTTGATCAAAACAGTACATACTGTGCAGTAGCTGTGCACTTGAAAAAGCCCACCCAGATGGTATGTATTCCGTGTTGTGTATACCGCCAAAATGCGCAACACTTTCCGATCCGACACCTTAGGCCTGGGTTGGGTATATTGACATGACGTTGGCCTCCACACCCACCTACTCTACGTAGTAGCTACGGGGGGGGGGGGGGGTAGGGTAAGTCTGTAGATTCGTGGTTGCAGCAGTATGTATATAGTCACTGTCTAGTCTACGGACCTGCCTTACCAGTCGATCTGGTCGATAGGGCAGATTAAATATATACACAGCTACATATTACTAACCCATATATACACCTTGACTAGGAACGTATATATATAAAGCGACATCCTCGTACCTACACGTCCCACCAACTCCGTAATCACGCCCACATGTACTCCAGAGTGCCAGAAAGTGATCCGACGATATCCAAACCATCATAAAGCCATATGCATCTGCCATACACAAAACCATCATAAGCACCCCCCCCCCCCCCCCCCCCAGCACGTGCATACCTCAAAAAAACATATATAAAGCCACTATAATACCAAACTCTTTTCCGGCACCTTTACAACCTAGGCCACTTCCCCTAAAGCTAGCTTTAAATACACCCATATATATATGAAGCGCAGTGATTTTCCCCAATCCAGACACTACTAAACAGTGTGCTCGGAAAGCCCGCCTAGTGGGTATTTTGTGCTGTGTGTTGGGGCGTCAGGATGTGCATCACTTTCCGTCGCCCTGGGGTATGTATGTCCAGTACCCACCCACCCATGACAAGGCCCTAACCCTCCCTCCATCCTCTGTCACCCATGTAAAAGTACTCCCTACCCAGAAAGGGCCAATCACCACCCAAACTAGGCGGCGGCCAAGTGTAGAACCGCAACAGAATTGATTACGATGATGAACACGGGTAAAAGAAAATTTCCCTTTTTGTAGATTTTCGAACTAGCAAGAAGTGTAATGAGATATGGTTATAGTCTCTCGACGAATGCCGCCACAGAACAAGGCCAGGGTTGCAGCTGTGGCAGGAAAATCAGACGCGTCGACAAGCTGCAAGATTTTGCAGGTTTTGAAAATCCTGTTGGCCTAAAGGTACTAGTCCCTTGTCCGTCAACGTACTGGCAGCATCCGTCAAGCGGCGGTAAAAGACTGTAGTTAGGCTGAGAGGTGAATATGGGCATCACGGGACGTCACTCGCATTCTCTCAGCATTGGTTCTTGTTTTAGTAGCGGGTAGGTACTACTGGTCTGTCTGTCCAGACATAGTCTCACCACCTAGAGTACCAGGCCCATACTTGACCCAGAAGACTACTTTACACACACACATACATACGGTACAGTACGATCGAGGTTGGGGGCAAAAGAATCCGGTAACGCACCAGCTAGCTAGCAACGGGAAAACTCCCCCCAATGATGATATATAAAGCTTGGGGACAATTGAATAAGTTCGTCATTTAATAGTGAGTTATCAGGCCCAATGCGCGTGGGAGTGGAAACTCATTCGTTGCTGTTGCTACCGGATTTTTTGGACCACAACCTGGTACCTACAAGTACGCCTGCTCAATTGGAAGTCCACATTCCAAGTCCATGTATCTGCCAGAATTGGTACACGTACTCTACCTGCCGTCTTATCCCACTGAAACGCCACAGAAGCTAGCGTTTTTGAGTGGCTCACGCCGTGAATAAGGCGGTACCCCATCCCACACACCCAAACCCTAACCCTCGGTCCCCATCACCCCGACCCGTAGCGGCTCGGCTAAAACTAGACGGATGGATAGATTCTACATGTAGCAAGAAGTGCCTACTTACAGCACCTACAGTAAGTACAGCAGGCGAGCAGTTCAACCCATCTCTACCTCTCTTTTCTGTTTTGTTTTTTATTGTATCGATTTAAAGCTATGGACGCAAAGGAAGGCGAGTCTACAGTCCGGGGCTAGGCTTACGTTGGAGGTGACGACTAATTGCAAGTTCTACTACCAGTTGAAAAGCATAATACGAAAGAGTCATGCTGGGTCGTGATTCATGGGATTGTCTATGATGTTACTGGTTAGTGGGTGTTTTCTTGTATTTTATCAGTTGTGATTGCAGCTCTCTTCCTTTAGCTGTAGTTCTAGGCTAACCCCCCCCCCCCCCCTCCTCCAGAATTCCTCTCCCATCATCCTGGCGGCCAAAACTCAATCCTACGTCTCGCCGGCCGCGACGCCACCGCAGAGTTCGATCCCATCCACCCACCTGGAACCCTCGAAGAGACACTGCAAGCGCATCAGATCCTCGGCCCCATCGACCCCTCTACAATTCCTCCCCCTCCAGCTCCCACCGCTCCCACCCATCAAGCAGCGGCTACGGAAGCTCCCCTCCCCCCGCTAGAGGAGCAGCTCAATATAGACGACTTTGCCGCCACCGCGCACAGAGTTCTCGCGCCAAAGAGCTGGGCATACTACTCGAGCGCCTCCGATGACCTCCACACAAAGAACCACAACAACACCGCGTACCGCCAGATAATACTCCGTCCGCGTGTATTCCGTGATGTCGCCGTCGTGGATACGACCACGACGCTCTGCGGGTCGCAGAGCTCCCTGCCCATATTTGTGGCCCCAGCGGCAATGGCACGGCTCGCTCACCCTTCCGGTGAAGCCGGGATCGCCGCCGCTTGTGGTGCTCAGGGAGTCATCCAGTGCGTATCCAACAATGCCTCGTTGCGGCCCGAGCAGATCTCTGCCGCGCGCGTGAGCGAAGCGCAGCCATTGTGGTTCCAGCTATATGTGCAGATCGAGCGGGCCAAGAGCGAGGCGCTTCTGGAGCGCATAAATAAGCTCGGTTTCACTGCGATCGTGCTGACGCTCGACGCGCCAGCGCCGGGGAAGCGTGAGGCCGACGAGCGCGCAAAGTTTGAGGGCGAGCGAGCCGTCTCCGGGACGTCTGGCGAGGGTGCTGCGGGAAATGTAAAGAGCGAGGGTCTCGGACGTGCGCTCTTTGCCGGAACGTCGCCCAGTCTGACGTGGGATGATCTCAAGTGGTTGAGGCGCCATACTCACCTGCCAATCATACTCAAGGGGCTTCAGACTCACGAGGATGCGGCGATCGCGGCCAGTAAGGAGTGTAGGGACCTGGGGGTAAAGGGAATCATACTGTCGAACCATGGGGGGCGAGGGATGGACACGGCGCCACCACCGATATACACCTTGATGGAGATACGACGACATGTGCCAGAGGTGCTGGACCGATTAGAGGTCTATGTGGACGGCGGGATAAGAAGAGGGACGGACGTGGTGAAGGCGCTGTGCTTGGGCGCCAAAGCGGTGGGGATTGGACGACCGGCGCTGTACGGCCTGTCTGGGTATGGGCAGGAAGGTGTCGAGAGGGTATTGACCATCCTGAGGGAAGAGGTGGAGACGGCCATGAGGCTGTTGGGGGTCAACAGGATCGAGGAGCTCGGGATGCGACATGTAAGTGATTCCATGAGTGTGAATTTGGGATGAGACTGATTGTGATGTATAGATTAATGCGCGTGCGCTGGAGAGCCTGATTTATATCCCCGAGCCCGAATACGCCTTTGCCAGGTCGAAGCTGTAGAAAGCTTCTTTCCCTAGCTAGCTCATGATACCATTCCGGAATAGAGAGTATTGTTTTCACGTGCATTTACTTCAACGGTAAAAAGTAGGTTGAAGGAGGGCTGCTTTTTATTTATATATAGACAACTGAAAGAGCCATCTTTAAGAGACATATCAAACCTTAAAAATACCCCGTAAACCGTAAACCGTAAACCGTAAACCGTAAACCGTAAACCGTAAACACACCACACTCTTAGCACTAGCCCCTCTCACCTAGCCCTACGCTCCACACCACAGCCCTCCCTTCCCTTCCCTTCCCTTCCCTTCCCATGCCGTGCCGTGCCGCGCCGTGCCGTGTCATCCACCCATCACAGGGTTAGGGTCTAGTCATCTCTTCGCGAACGTCACGCAGACAGGCCCTTGACACCGGAGTCTAAGATAATTAGGGACTTTGCGCAAAAGACTCCAGAGTCATTTTCTGCTTGTTATGATTGATTGGCTGATGAGAGGATCGGCACCAATCAGCTTACCGGAAAAAGACTCTGGAGTCTTTTGCCCTGGATTTCAGAGGGAAAGACGCAATTATTTCCCCGAGATCTCCTCGAGTGGGGGGGGGGGGGAGAGATGAGTACCTATGGCTCGTCTCGCCTTGGTGGGTGGCAATAAATTTTGGAGGGAGAGCCTCAAGTCAAAACCCTAAACCATGGTTCTATCAAGCTAAAATGTCGGTTTCTGCCAATGAGAATCCAACTTGACACACTCACCCACCCCCCTCTAAAGGTGAGTTGAGCTATACCTAGTGCTAAGCTTTCCATGAAAAAACAGGGCATCACCACCGTACCGTACCGGCTCGGCTCCGAGAATGAAAAATGAAAAAATCAAGGAAAGGCCGTAAGTACTGTCTGTGGGTACAGTGTAAGTAGAGTAGAGCACACCGCGTCATATGCCGAGAAAGAGAGAATTCCAGAAACCAAACCCAAACCCTGCCCAACCCACACAATCCACCCACCCAACCCTGCCCAACCGATCACCAGCAGCCGTGACGTCGTTTTCTGTCTTGGTTGGCTCCAAGGAAAGAAAAAAAGAAGAAGAAAAAAAAGAAAAGAAAAAGATGTTGGGTGGGTGGGCCAGCAGACCTCATCATTCATCACATTCACATTCACATTCGCGTTCACATTCACCAGCCATCACTCAGCCGCAGTGCAGAGAGAGCAGAGTGAGTGGGTGAGACTTAAAGACATAATTATAGACGTCATCTGCCCAGTTCTTCGGGGATATAGATATAGGTAGCCAGGTCCTGCCCTCTGCCCTCTCTTTCTGATTCTTCCATCCACTTCTACGGAATACAAATACCAAATACCAAATACCAAATACCAAATACCAAATACCAAATACCAAATACCGGATACCCCATAGCTATATAAAATATCGAGTCCTCAAACTCTCTCACAGCTTCAACCTAAACAACCCCCCAACAACCCCCCAACAACCCCCCCAAATACTAAATATATAAATAAAAATCAATAAACATGCCTGTAATCCTCGAGGACGACATGCTCATTCCGCCCTCCATGCGGCGGAAAAGATATCACCACAATGCCACCACCGAGACCATAATATCTCCCTCCTCCTCCAGCTCCACAACCACCATCGAGCTCCCCCCTCACCGTGCCCTGAGCCCTCACAGAGACCCCGTGATAATCCACAACGACCATTACGTCCCCGTGTACGAAGACTCTGTCCGCGAGTACATCTACACGGCCTCCAACGCCCCCACACCCCGCTCATCCCACTACCGTCACGGGGCCGCAGAGGCAGATATCGGTCTTTCTCTTGGCGGCCTTCGGGGAGCCCACTATGTCCGTTCCCGCAGTGTCGGCCCCCTACCGCCCGCATACGACGCCTACGACTCCTACGACGAAGACGAGTATTATCTCGAGGACGGGATCCGCCACGGGGGTCGTCGTCACCGCCGTGAATCCCCAAGTAGGTACCACCACCAGCACCATCGTCACCGCATAGCCGATGCCAGCGCGGGACTGGTAGGTGCGCACGAGGTCGTCCGCCGCGGTCACCGCGGTCACCGCTCACACTCGACGTATCGCTCCTCGTCTCGCGGGACGGAGCACTCCCACCGAGCACGACACTTGGCGGAGGCGGGTCTGGCCGCAGCGGGTCTCAAGCATGCGGTCAACCACCACAGACAACGCTCACATTCCCGTGGCCGCCGCGGCTCAGAGAGCACAATCTACACCGTCGATGACCGCCACTCCACAAACAGCTGGGAGTCTGACAGCCACCGGGGCCATCGCCGCGCCCTGCATCTCGCGGAGGCTGGCCTTGGCGTTGCGGCCGCCGGAGCAGCAAAGGAGGCATACGACCACCGAAAGCACCACCGCGCAAACTCGGTATCGAGCGTCTCCTCGGCCGACAGGCATGAATCCCACTACGGGCGGAACGTGGCTGCCGCCGCCCTCGGCGCTACAGCGGCGGGACTGGCGCACCACAAGATGGCCCACCACCGCAAAGAGCGCAGAGACGGGTCCGTGTCCTCGTACTCGAGCGACGACGAGCGCCACCCAAAGCACCGTGGCCGCAAGGCTGCAGGCGTAGCCCTCGGAGCGGCTGCAGCCGGCTTGGCAGGAAAGGCGCTCCATGATCATTACCAGCGCAGACAGTCAAGATCCAGCTCGAGCAGCAGCTCCAGCTCCTCGGAGGGCGGACACCATCGCCGCAGACACTCAAAGAAGCTTCCTGCCGCCGCGCTCGGAGCCGCCGCCGCGATCGCCGCGAAGCGACACCACGACCACAGGAAAGAGAACCGCTCGCGGTCTCGGTCGGGATCGAGGTCGAGGTCGAGGTCGAGGTCGAGATCGAGATCGAGCGAGCGCCATCACCGCGGCAAGACGGCTCTTCCGTACTTGATGGCGGGTGGGCTCGCCGAGAAGCACCATCGCAAGAAGGAGCACGAGCGCCGGGCGAGCAGCGCCGATGGCCATCCGGAACGGAGGCACCATAGGGATCATGAGAGCGGTAGTCGGACGAGGCCCAGAAGGGGCAGTATGGCCGGTCTTGGGGGCATCGTGAACAATGTGATGGGCGGCGGCAGCGGAAGGGATAAGGACCAGCACCATACGCCGCCGCCCCATAGGGGGATTGGCGAGAAGGTGGCGTATAAGCTGGGAGAAGTGGTGGCCGAGGAGATTGCGGGGAGGAGGAGGAGGTAGAGGAATATTGGCCCCCCTTGCCTCTGGGGTTTTTTTTGTTTAGTTTTTTCTCTTTCTTTCTTTTTTTTTATGAAATTTGTTTTTTGTGTCACGACTGAACTGATGAAACTGTTTTTGGGCTTTGATCTGTAATGTTTTTCCCCTCTTTTTCTTTCTAGGTTCTATATAAAGGAAGGGGTGCACATGGTGTCTGGGAAATTGTTGGTCTATCGATCTGTACCATTAGCAATTAGTAGGCGTGCGTACGTCAATTGTAGGGCGTGCACGCGCGGAAATAGGATGATGATGTTTACGAATTAATTGTTTTTGTTTTTTTGTGCCTGACGATCAGTCCGTATTCTTCTTTTTATGTGATGAGAGTAGTAGAGAGTGGGTTGGGTATTTAGGTAGGTAGGTAGGTAGGTACGTGGAAGCGTCCATAGAGAGTACATGGCCTGTGGTTATTAGGAATAATGAAAAGTGCTACGTAGGTATGTAAAGCCCCTATATAAAAAGTTTTGAGCGTGAAACTATATACAAATACCTAGCAACTACTATATTTCGTTACAACCCGAATTAAAAGCTTCTTCTCACAAGGGGGATTTTTTTTTCTTTTTTGGTCGTCGTTGTAGTTGGTTCTACCTAGGTGGATTCACGCCCCCTCTCCTCCTTCTTCTTCGCGGTACATGTATGTGCGAGATTATGGCCAAAAGAATCCGGTAGAGTTCATGTTGCAACTGTAACACATACCGACGATGAGTTCCACTCCCACTGGCAATGGGCCTGATAACTCAATATTAAATGAAGAATCTATTTAATTGTTCTTGAGCTTTATATATCTTCAATAAGAGGTAAACATCTCATCATGTTGTTGAGATATCGAGGTTGACACTGGAGAAGTTTTCCCGTTGCTAGCTGGTGCGTTACCAGATTCTTTTTGGCCACAGCCTCGTACATACCAACAATCGAGTGAGCAGAGCTAGTGGGTAAGAGAGAGAACGGGGAAAACAAAGCTTCGACGGAGGATGTGGTTTCTCAGCACCGCTCTCACATGTTAATTAGACTGTACTGTAGGTTATGGAGTCAAGCCCTTATCCTAAACCGTGTCACTATCTGATCGTGCGCTTGATCAGTTTATCGATCCCTTGGTTTAGTCTATGTAGTCTGGCGATGCCACTCCCTCCCCTTTGTGTGGAGGTTAAGTTTTGGGAGAACAGGATCTGATATCTGCCCACCCTAATAGATTGGTGTGCATGTGGAGTCAGATGACAAATGGAAGCTCCCCAACTTTTGGCATTTTCTCGCTAGCATAAGGGACACCACAAAATCTTGAGGTGAGAGCCGTTTGGAAACCATTATTATATACTGAAACGCCGTTTAATTTTCTCTTTTTTTTTTTTTTTTTTGGGGGGGGGGGAGTGGAGGAGGGTTAGCATTCTTGCCAGACGAAGGATACACCTCTAGCTAGCTCTCATGTTCGTGGCTATAACTATCAAAGCTATTACCTGCGATCGAGGAGTCCAAAACCCACTATCAAATGCCATCCCCCCGAAAAAAAAAGCAATTAAAAATAAATCTCTATTAAATAACTCATCTCCACATTAAGCCGGATTATAGGTGGGCGGGGGGGGCAGCTTAACTTAAGGATCGAGGATTCGGTGCTATTCCTTCTCGAACTTTCGCTCGAAAACGCCAAGGGGAAACGAGTTATCTCTCATGAGCCAAGCGTAAAGTAAAGCGGGTGGTGCTTGGCGCAGCGTACTCGAGATCTCACGAGAGATACGTTGTTGGCTACAATCAAAACCTATGTCAGACCTCGCGGCAGGTAACAAGTACCCGAAAATGCATGCCCTAATCTACAATTACCATTGGAGTAGAAGTCAAAAATACACAAAAACCATGCAGCTGCATTTTCGGGTACTTGTTACCTGCCGCGAGTAAATAGTACTGAACCGGTATCAGATCTCGGAGGTTAGTGCGCTATGTCCTGGGCGTACGAGACATTCGCGAAATCTCTCTCATGATTTTTGCTATAAGAGATATATATCCCGGTAAGCTGTTCGCTGCATTGACAGTCTTGAAATTATTTTGTGGAGTGCCATATAATAGACTTTGCTGAATGCTGTTTTATTCTAGGGAATCGCTTCCCACATGCACATAGGCAACGCTAATGCGTGAGAGAGATTTTCGCGAATGTCTCATACGCCTAGGACAGAACTAGTTGTAAAGTAATCCATACATTTATCGAGACTATAACTACTGGTGTAGAGACGACCGTTCAAAAGTTATTTCTTTGGAAACGTTTCTTCACATACGTACGTATATGTACGTCTTCCTGTTTTCAAATCCCATGACTACTCTAGTCAGCTACACCCAGATGTATGAGGCCTCACGGATACTAAAAGTCCCAAGTACGAATGCCCCGGAGCACATCGACCATGCCCTATAATAGTCAGGGGGAAATGAAAAACGCTCTAGACGACTTTCGATCCTCAGGCCATGCATGTCGGAAATTGGTGAGCAAGTTGTATGTACTATCGAAGGGCGTATTACATAGCAGTTACCATATCAAATGATAGGATCGGAAAGAAGCCTAAGTGCACTACTCTAGGTCTTTGGAATATCGGCATAACCGCCGGTACTCAAAGTCCGGTAGACAATTCCTAGATACGGACAGCGTCTACTATCCGGCTGCTGTAGATTGTTGGGCCCAAGTAGTACTTTATGGGTGTTGAACGCTCCGTGCTTTAGGCTTACTGCTTTGGGTGGGGGCGAGCGGAATGGCAATTGTACATAGGAGATTCGGTACAATGCTTTTGACCGGGAACCGTGTCGGACTGGGAAATGGTTCACTCCTATACAGATCTATATATATGGGGGATTCCTGCTACCTACAAGATCAGCTCAACAACCCCATGAGATAATTACCCTAGGGTTTTCAGAAAACAAACCCCACTCAAAGATCTGAGTACTTATTAGTTAGTCCAAATATATAGCTTTCATTCCTCGTAATCTATTTCTTGATCAATTTTCAGGCGGTTTTGTCTAGTTTTGCTGCTGGTCGCTATGTAACCTGACACACTGTTCCCGTTATCCATTCTCTCAGCTCAGGCTACACGCCAAGAGCAAGCGAAAACGAGTCATCACTCATGACTCCAGGTATAAAGCCGGTTCTAGCTCTTGGCGTAGTGTGAGTTCAAATTAACTTCCCATCCATGGTGATTAATTCTCCTACTTTGACACAACTGCCGCTTCCATATACTATAACTCCGACGCAGTTTCTGGACACATGATCCATTTATTGGCAGTGGAGATCTGTGTGGTATGGTGCATGCTAGTTATTTGACGGTTGTAGATCGCTGGGCCCGGAGCGGTACCACATGAGATCTGATATTGGAAGCCCCCTGTAGACCTACTGCATAGTTATTAATTCAGGTGGGCTGGGTGGAATTATACCCTTCGATTCCCCTTATTCTATTGGAGTTATTAACTAGGTTATGAAGCCCTATGGTTAGCCCCTATTAAACTGTTGGATGGTCTTTATTACTGTATGGGCTTGTTGAGTTGGAGGGTCACTCTCGGTTTGCTGGGGAGTCGGTTTTGGAGCTAGTACCTTTGAGTGTTTTGCCTTGTATGTGCTGTTTATGAGCAGTTACGTGGCTGGCTGCTATGGATCCAGGGGCGCCGCTGAGTGGGCGGGTCAAGTTAAAAAAAAATACTATTGTGTATCAATTAGTACAGTCGCGCCCAACAAGTTCCCGCCGTTTTTTGATAGTGAGTCGAACCATAACCGCTAGCTCCACCATGGGCTTTGCAAAGCTTCAAGGTTTGACAAGCAGCAAACTATTGCTATTTTCCATAAAATGATCCTAAATACTGTACTATACAGATAAATCAAGATACAGGCTATCCAGCCAGGGGGGTGATTGGCTTGCGCGCTGGATCATCAGATTTCAATGCCATAGAGAATACGTGGAAAACTCTTAAGAGTGTACTAAAAAGTCAACAAAGTTATTGACAGGGAACACCCCATCATGAAGATATGCCTTTCATTACTGCGTATGAGGGATGGGTGACATTACCTTGATTAAAGTTAGATAAGTTGACCCTTAAGGGTTGAGGCATTTGTGAAAGCCAATGGCCGAATAGTAGTCTTATATTTATTTCCTATATAGTCTAATTAACTTCACTGTGCATTCCCTCTTAAATATGTTTACTTATGGTTGAGGGGCGAGTATTGGGGTTGGGGTCTTTAGGTAAAACGGCGGGAACTTGTTGAGCGTGACTCTAGGAATCTTCCGTTAGTTGTATTGTATATGTAACTCCTTGTTCGCGAAAGGGGCAGTAAAGTAACCTATCACTTCGAGAGCTGGATAACTCATAGTAATACTACAGCCTTGTAGCCGTTGGGGGCGTGGCGTCAGTGAGGGGAGGTCTGGTGCATATGGCTCGAGAATCGATGTCCCCTATGGTTGTCCACCATCCGCACATCATCATTTTCGCGCGGAAGCCACAGCTTGCCACAGCAGTACGGGTCCCAAAAGCGACGCTAAGACGGTTTAAGGATCTCTTCTTGTAGTTTGATAGGCTAGAATAAAAAAAAGCGACAACCATAGGGCACATCGATTCTCGAGCCATACCTAGACTATTTCTAAACAGCAGGTTCGGCCGTTCGGGAACGCCCTGAATGGTACAGGTTCATGGACAGAGTAGAACATTCGAACTTTCCAAACATTCGATTCAGGCATTCCCATTCCATGCGGATTTACTGTTTGGACAATCCATGACACCTCAAAACTTTCTATTTGGTGAATGCTACCCACCTCGACCGATTGAGTTGCCACCCAACAAAAAAAAAAAAAAACGAAAGCACTGATCCCATCGCGACAATTCACCTCGAGTCGGGCAGACATCCGACCCAGCAGCTTATCTGCAGCGTCGTATGTTTTTATTAACCCTCCGATTTGAGAGAATCCACCTAAGCTCCGAGGCGGTGAGCAAGAACGGCATACGTACACCCGTATACATTAATTCCTGTCGATCCAGCCCTGCTGAAAAACTGCCGCCAGCCAGCCTCGAGTGAGAACCCATGAAACAACCGACCGCGATTCTTGGCATCCAGGGTCCCCTAGAAGGTTCTCAGACGAGTACTTTTGAGTACTATGTGTGCGCGCGCGCCTCCCTAGGCCTGAAACAGGCTTTTGAAAAGCACTATAATTTATTCGGGTTATTGCCCGGGGGAGTTCTTTTATTCTGGAGGGGGTTGGGTTTCCTAGATCCTAGGTCGACTGACTATTTAAGCCCCGTATACCGATCGGAATTATAGCTATCTTTGTTATTAAGGAAGGGATTTAGAAGACGCATACCCATGAGTTTTCCTTTCTCCTTTGTAAATGAAAGATGGCGGGGGGAACTGCGGCCCCTGATGGGGCATGTCGAACTCTGGCCGTGACGTGACGTCTTGGCGCCGTGAAGTATTTCGTTTTAGGAGTTTAAGCCTATGAATTCCTTCGTAAGCGGAGGTATGAATGTGTACAATTTCTGGGATTCGTGTATAGTAAGTATATACTCTATGTATGTACTTACGTATAGCACATGGACTTTATGATCAGACGTTATCCCCCTGTATCATCGTACACCACGAGACAGCTGCCAATTTTGCTGCTAGAGCAGTATGTACGTCGAGCACAGTCAAAGGGTTCTCTCTCAACAGTTGAATGTTTGCAAAAGGCAAAGTAGCAGATTCGGTCCTCGGTCTATTACATGTTGCGGTGATACCATAAACCGATCAGTATCATGTAGACCACCGTTCCGGTTTACACAGCATCCCCTTAGCTCTGCATTCTGCAGTTAATTATATTAGTCATCAAGTGGAGAGTGGGGAATATGCCTCACTATCCGGCTTCGGATCTGTAAGGGTTGTAGCCCTAGGAACAAATGTTATCCAATGATTTTCTCAGACTGGGAGCCCGGAGAAGATTGTCTTTATTCTTATTACTAGAAACTCTTAACGAAGAAAATGTCTGAACCCCTTGCCAAGCTTAAATATAGGGTTTTACCTTTACTACGTGTGCCCAACCTTACAATACAAGCATCAGGGGATGGCTTGGTTGCGCCAAAACCCTGCCAAAAGCTACAAGGACATTGTATCTATCTATATCTCCCTGTACCCTACAACAACCTGGTACGTGAATTAAGATTCCGCCCCGCGAATTCTGTATTCAGTTGGAGAAGAAAAAAAAAAAAAGAAAAAAGAAAAGAAAAAAAAAAAAAAAAAACGAAAGGGAAATTCGCCGAATTGTAGTATATACGAATAGGTTTTTGTCTGCGCGCGCCTATTTACGACCTAAATACGTATCTAGGCACAAAGTTCTATAACTACAGAACCCCCAGTGTTACGATCCCACACTTTGTAGGACATTCACTCTACTTGAGAGTAATTAGTTGGCTTGGCAACGGAGGCCCTCCGTTGCTGACGTTTCCGAATTAATCCTCAGATGATATGCAACAAATGTGGGTATTCTGGATTTTACGGGGCTTTTCTACCCGAGAACTGGAGAGGGACATGTTTTGAAAAGCCGATTTCAGAGCTTGTTCTCCCGAGAAAATACACACCAAGCGGCTTACCATTCCTTGTGTTCCGGGTTAGCTTCTCCAGTGCAGTATCAATCTTGGCGCCAAGAATTCTACGTAGACGTACTGAACCCATCAGAGGAATGATCAACGCAACTGTCGTCTGTTCAGCCAATCAAGAGGGCCCATGGGAAGCACCCTTAAATTCCAACTACCACCCTTAAATTCCGAAAGGGACAACTAATCTATGTGAGGGTCCGAAAGGAGTATTTACCGTTGGTTGGAAGCGTTATGTATTCGGTACAGATCGGCCGTTGTAAACCGGAGAGACGGGTGTAATTTACCGTTAGCAGGCTGTTTTAAGATTCTTGATTTTCAAGAGAGTAGACACGAGCCAGAAATGGCGTTGAAATCTGATACTACAGGGGTTTTGAGCTTAATCTATTCACATTTGCTGAACCGATTCATATCTGCTCCCAGAGAAGATAAGCTTACTTGACTTTGTATGGAGTAGCCCAGCACCGAGCGAGCTTTCGAATGGAGTCCGAACTGTGCACTTCGTAGTGTCAAGGGTAGAATATATTGGAATCCATTTTCGGTGAGGTAAGGATGCTTCAACATACTCTCAGGAGCTTTTGAAAACAGATATAAGGGTGCATCGTATCCGCCTCAATTCAATTCTCCATCCTCTCCAGCTCAGTACAAATATCAGCATTACATTCATTGTTTAGAATTCAACAACACAGCTTTACGCACTTTTTTTATATACAAACAAACTCACAATGCAACTTCGCACTTTCACCGCCATTGCAGCGGGCGCCATCATCCCCCTCGTATCGGGTGCTGCCACAACTACCTTCCCCTCAGCCGCCGGTTCAACTACCTTATCTTCGCCTATGTCCATTACCGGTACCTATGATGGTGGTATGAAACGCTTCGGTCGTGGACTTAGCCCTTGCTCTGAGGCCGACGGTGGTTCGATCGGCGCTGTCTTCATCCTCGAGAGCGGGGCGACATTGAAGAACGCCATTATTGGATCAGACCAGTATGAAGGTGTGCACTGCAACGGTCCTTGCACCATTCAGGTATGGACCTCCAATGTTATGCATTTGCAAATACTCTATACTGACAATCATTGGTGGACAGAACGTTTGGTGGGAGGATGTCTGCGAGGATGCATTGACTATCTTGCAATCATCCGGTACCTCCTACGTTACCGGCGGTGGTGCTAAGGGCGCCTCCGACAAGGTCATTCAAATGAACGGAAAGGGTACCGTTGTCGTCAAGGACTTCTTTGTCTCCGACTTCGGAAAGCTCTGGAGAAGCTGCGGAAACTGCAGTGGTAACGGGGGTCCCCGCAAACTCATCGTTGACGGTGTTGTCGCCACTGGCGGCACTGTGATTGCTGGCGCCAACTCTAACTATGGAGGTGAGTTCTGAGCTATACAGGAATAATATGAAGTGATTAATCCTTTGCTAATTTTATTATCTTTAGATACTGTTACTATCAGCAACACTTGTGGTGCTACCCCAGCGAAGATGTGCCAGGTCTATGAAGGATGTGATAAAGCCCAGGGCGACTGTGAGAGTGAGAAGCTCAGCACTGGATTTGACGGAGTTACTTGCATTGATGGTGGCGGGAACAAGGCGTCTTGCTAGAGGGCCTAGTGTTGGAGGGTTCTCCGGAATAAGAATTAGTTGAGAGTTTATCTATAGTATTAGTTTCTATTTGGTATTGTTTTTTGTTGCAAGGACAACAATTATAAAAAGTCTATATAACCCCTTAAAGCTACCGATAGTGCATTCATTCGAGTGACATATTATGATTGTAATGTAAAGTATGTTTGGGTATATGATATACAGATGTTGTTGCGCCACGGAGGTAAGTTGGACTTGATGAATTGACATCGCTCTGGCATAACCCACATACAATCTCTCATTGATACATATACGGGATTATTATTTATATAAAGCAAATCGACCACGATCTAGCCTCATGCTCGGTAATTCGGAAGGGGATCTCGAGACGAACATTTTGAGTATTAGATCATGAAAATTTACATGTATGTATGGGATCTAATGGGGTTAAGCCCTTATACCCATGATCTATTGTAGTTTAACAGGTATTATAACATCAACGTGCCCACATATCGCAGGTACGTACGCACACACCTAGCGAAATTTACCCAAAGCCGCACGACGGCCAGGCTTATGGGTGCACTTCAGGAATATATACGGTACGTCGTATATCTTGGATATTGATTGATAAGAGGTCAATCACAAAGCTTAATCTTAGGTTAATGTGGGCCAGGAGGGCGGGGATCATTATGACCTCAAGAACGGTCGCCGCCCAGGCCAAGGACAGTCATGCACAAGAAAATCAAAGAGCAGTGCGAGTCTTTTGTTCGAGGAGTACATTTCTTGGCAATATAGGGTATATCCCTTCTCACTCATATATATAGGGAAGGGCTAGCGGCTGGCTGGGTATCATCGGATCAAAACTACATGTACATGTAGTTTCTGTTAGATTAAAGAGCTCTGTCAATATATATGTTGAATTTTACCTCCGAGGAGCCTTGAGGGCCTCAAGGATAATAATTGTAGATCTCGAGGTCAGACAAGGATAGAAAAACCCTGACGAGGACAAAGTCGAGGAGCCTCAAGGACCCATATATTCCTCGCCTCGAGTAATTATGTGTATTGCGTGGAGTTCATGTGCTTCAAGATAATTCATCTGGGGAAATGGTGTAGGTGTACTTTCGTTACGAATTGAGATCATGGACCCCGAGTCCGGGATACACATTATGTTTGTCTCCAGTCCCCGACTCTACTTTCTTCCTGTTGGGGACTTGCGATCCTGACTAAGTATTTTAAAAGGGTTCATGGAGGGTTACACCATAGGCTGGCATAGGTGTCTGAACCAGGAAGATCCATAAATAAGTCGCAAACTTATAGGGTAAAAACTCGAAAAGAAAACTGAATTTCGAGGAATTAATTAATCAGCCCTCTTGATATATATATACCTACTTACTCGTTTTAAGATTCAACCCCAAAACTGCTTCCTAGATATCCTACCTTTTAGATCAAAGACCCCGCAGTTGCGGGCTTAGGCTCTAAGGTGCGTTATAAGAAAGTTTCAATCGAAATCCATGATAATCAGCTTAAAGCTTACTCTTGATTAGCATACTTAAGCTTGCCGGATTTTTTATTTTGTCCGATTCCTCTTTGGGATATGGACGTAAAGCTGCTTCGACGCAACGGACTATCTTGCCCGTTTTCACGATAAATTTGCCTACTTACCGGATTTGGATCGGACAAAATCAAAAAACTTGGCTCGTAGAATATATGCATAAATCGCTATCAACATGACCATAAAGTTTAATTTATTATGGGAATAAATGTATAGCTCAAATTCCGTGCTGGTTTTAGTCTACATTCCGGTGATGAAGTAGTTCGGCAGTTTGACTCGAGAAAGTTGCACATAGAGCTGTGGAGGCGACATTTAAGATTTGGTTCCGGCCAATCAGAACTTCTTTCAAAGCGATGTGCCAAAATTTGCAGGGCCTATCATAACTGCTTCATTTCTCAATCATATAAGCGGGTATGGCATTTAAATCGCTGGCTCACGAAGCCGGACATTGGTGGACATGATATAACTACATACTAATCAGAGATCCGGTTTTCCCTCGGAGGTTTTCCGGGCTTCTGGAGGGAAAAAGCTTGTATTCCTACATGACAATCAATAAAAAGCCAGGGCTGCAGATCTAGATCTCTGCATGATCGAATTGCATAGAGTCTCTAACAACACACACATACACAGGATTGGACGCCCAGAGTTTTCCAGTATATGGGAACCAAGGATCGATATATGAAACTTATATCCACAAAGTCCCTTGGGCAGCATATTTACATGTCCCGACCAATGGAGCTGGGCTTTGCGCGAGTCCATGCCAAATACATGCATGTCAATCCCATATGGAGTTATGATGTACATACATACCAGTCATCAGATGTCTTAGTTTGAAATCACAGAGCTTGATAGATATATATGCATAGATGTAGAGTATGTCGGTCCCAGAGGCTCAGGATCAACAAGAAGTGAAGAAGATCCTAAGTCCATGGCCATAAAGTGAAGGGGGAAGCTGACCTACCTATCCTTGAACCATAGAATTCACTTATGTATATGTAGATATATTTCTTTTTCCTGTATGCGCGGCGTCCAAATAAGAGAAGCACAAATTGCAAAAAAAAAAAAAAAAAAAAAAAAAAATAAGACTCGCTTCCTTGGCCTAGGCCTACTAAATTTTGTGGCTTGGTAAACCGCGAATAAGCCACTTCTCAGTAAGATCAGCTCGCCACATTATCTTTTTAACAAAAAGAAATAAAAGTTAGCAGCTAGTGGGGCCGGGCATGCAGCGTAATTATATTATAAACTAAGCTAGATTAGTCCGGAAAGTATTATCATGTAACTAACGTTCTAAGGCCTTCACAATCATGTTTGGAGCAGACTTGAAAGATTCTTTGAATCTAGCTATGAAGATTTATTACCCAGTAATATACCTGGACCGGGAATATGAATGTGCACTTGGTTTTAGATGGGTAGTACCCGCATGGTTCATTTGTTGATTTTATGCTCAAATCGCCAGAGGGAAGTTCTGTATTCTTCTGGTGATTCGCGGAGAGGTGTATAACATCGCTTAACTTTATTTTTGCGGGGTTCTGAAATCATCTAATATACGGAGCTCTTTTCGTACGGCCTATAGACCATTGGTTTGTGCCAGATAGTTATAGTCATTACTGAGGACACGCGTAATGTTCCCCTTTGTGAAAGTAAAATTGGCTTTGCTACATACGCGGGAGAACAGCGGATTTCATGGTTATAGGGGAGGAAACAGTACTTGCCATATACGCATGTATTTACATGTAACTTGTGGTCACATGTATGTACTGCAATTACACGCAATGTCTTAACGGGTGTACATGTAGTGATATTACATGTATCTATATGTATACGCACGTACATAGTACGAGTCTTGTAGATTTCTGCGGACAAAGGATGGCCACTGTCTATGACCTTTAGGATTCTAGTATTGATGACCTACATAAGCTACCTGGCTGTGCTAGTAAACTGCCGACTTTTTATAAACTGTATACATGTATATTACCTCGGGGCTTAAACGAAACCATGATCGAACTGATATACTGCATAATATGTACTGTACATTTAAGAATTATACATACAAGGATAGGGTTCAAACATCTTAAAATTTTTAGGTTTAAACGGGAATAAAAACTCTGGCGCTTTAAACCAGTCTCTAGCTTCCGATTAAGAACTAGGCCGTGCAAGGCCTGAATAGTAGACTGTCCACTTGAGTCTAGAAAGAACGTACGGACCATTTTGACTTTGTGTTGAAACACAAAGTCTACTTCATTCTTTAGAGACCTGTGTTCTAGGAGGGAATTTGCTAGGTGTAGGTAGTTAAACATTAATTATTATGTATTGTGATCCCGATCAAAAGTTAATTAACAGCTAGGCCACTGATGTGGATAGTTTAGATAAATATAGACAGGCATTTGATGTGTGGAGGCCGATGTCCAGATCTTGGATGCCAGGTGTGCATCGTGCAGCAGGGATCGACTAAAGTTCCTCAAAGGCTGCCACGCGAGGAAAGCCAAAGGTTCCAGCAGCGGTAGACAACGAAAGTTCTGAAGCTGATTATCATCACCACCACCACCATACAGACATACATACATCACCCTTGAGCTCATTCGTGGGCAACAACTCCATTTGATTCACCTAACCCTTAATCTGATCTTCGTCCAATATAACCCCCCGGTAAACTCCCCATCATTCTACATCTCAAAGCCTTACACCATGTCTGGCCATGTCGGAGAAATCGAAAGATCTCCTGTCGAAGTTGTTCCTGAAGAAGCCAAGCGAGAAGTCACGACTGATTCTTATCCTAGTCTCGAAAGTAGCGAATTCTTACCAAGCCCTGGTAGCGAATTCCAAGAAACCCTCCAAGTTATGAATGATGTGATCCTCGAGATCGAACCCACCGCGCCCCCACCCCAAGAAGAGCCGACAAGCATGTCAGCGAACGGCACAAGAAACGCAGTGGACATTACACACTCGCCATTGCGAATCGTCTCAGACGAATTGATTCCCTTTGGGTCACAAACCGCAATCATCCCGACTAGCACGGCCGAAAAAACAGCGGCCTCGACGATGGGGGCACAAAATGACACGGACAAAGCATCAAAATTTGGAGATAGCACAAGAAAAAGCATTAATGATATGCCGCCAGAGATCTTTGAAAAGATCTTGCAGGAAGTGCGTCTATTCCTGTAACGATCTACAGTAAATTCGAAGCTAACCTTTAGGTACGGGTAGATTCGTCGCCCGAGCGATTTAGCCTCCCTTTGTCTTACATCCACGAAGATAAAAGCTCTAGCAGTACAAAGATTGTACAAAAGTATAGAGCTAAGGGTAGTACAAGGAACGATGTTCACCCCGCGATTGCTGCATTGCCTTATAATCCCAGAACAACGTAATCTAGTCCACTGTAGACAGATTAACGTCTTCGGCGAGTTTAAGCAGGACATTGTTGAAGATTATGATCGAACAAACTCTGCAACCGAACATATGTACGGAATGTGTTTGCTTCTTCGAGATGTGCTGAGAAAAATACCAAGAGATCAACTTCAGAGGTTTTTGTAAGTCAATCCCAATATTATTTCTTCTTAATATTTGAATTCCGTTAACTTTTCTAAACAGGTGGTACCCCGATGCCTCACCACACTCCATGATTTTAGAGCACCTTCGAAAATTTCAGACAAAAATTGAAGATCTTCGCATTTTCATGCCTCTTTTCAATCCGGACTATCGAACACTTTCAAATCTTGGTGATTGTACATCACTGACTACTCTCCATGTCGGGAATATCCGAGAAGCTTCCCATCTCTTACAGGTCAACAAACTACTTGAGAAATCTTGCAATCTTAGTTCATTACGTTTGGAAGTGGTATCCTCGGTGCCACTTCAGACCCGCCAAAACCTTCTCATTCCAGATAATCTGATGCTGCCAGACACAAGACATAAACCATCATATGTACGGCTGGCGTATTTCCCGATTTCAGAGATACGCCAAACACTCAAGTCATACATAAGTTTGGACCACTTGACAAGTCTTGTATTGATATCATGCGAGAACGATAAGGAGCTTCTTGCAGCGATAAAGGCTTCAAATCGGAAGACTAAAATCACCATGTTTGAGCTGGTAACACTCACTTCAGAAGACATTCCTGAGTTTTTGTTGAGCCTCCAAGGCACTTTAAAGCATCTTCACTTGTACTTCAAAGAAATGGATGCCGGCTTTAGCAATGACCTGATCGACTCTATCGTATCACATAAGGACTCTCTAGAAACCTTGTTAATTGATGGTCGGTTTGGGACCACCAACACATCTGTTGCGCCAAGCAAAGATCATCTGCTGTCTCTGAAGAAACTCAACCGCTTGGAAGAGCTTGCTTTTTCCCCAGAACACTACAATTCTGAGGGAGAGGTAACGTCCACCCAACCCTATTCTTTGGCTAGGCTAAATTATACTCTAAAACATAGATTCGAGCACTGCATGCACTTTTACCTTGCTCCCTCCGCTCCCTCAACTGCCGTCTCAACTTCAATGATGAAGTTGATCTTCCACATTGGACCAATGGTTATGCGTTGAACTTCATAACAGCTTGTTTAAAATCGTATTCTCGGCCCCTGAATACAGATGAATGGGGTGCTTCATTTGGCATTGGCGAATTCGATGATTATCCCGAAATTACCACAAAAGGATTCAACCCTAAGCAACTAGAAATACTCGCACTTGGTGATGGCTCCGAAACGAAACAAATGATCTACACGGTCGAAATCGTTAAGGACCGTCATGGCACAGAAAGACCACTCATAGCTGAAGTTACAAGGGATGAGGCCGAATATTCCTGTGGAAGACTTCCACAATTCCTTCATTTTAGACATTATTGAAAGGTATTGAGTGAGGCTGTGGTACAATAATTATAATTGGAATGCTTTGGGGGTCTAATATATTTTTTTCATTGGAGGCGTTGTGTCTGATTGCTTTTTTCTTTACATGATACAAAATTCGATGTTGTATGGGGGCAATTTATTTGCTGCCGTTGAAAAACTGAAGCAGCTGCCAGAACTATTATGTATGTAGTTTAACTTTTATTTTTTATTCTCCATGTATCTATATCGAGGGCCTTTTCTCTTTCTTTCGCTGTTTCTACATGAAACTGGTTCATCGGTTCGCGGTATGAAGATCACTCGAGAAAGCCACAGGGTATATGTCTACATGTACATACATAACTGTTCAACGTAGGAGGTTGGTACTGCAGGCGTCCTAAGCGTAATACATATAATAAACACAACTTATGAGGTTGAGATTTTCAATGATCACTAGGGTAGTGCAGGGTTGATGGTGGGAAAATTGCTCGTATGATTTTGTTGATCAAAACATTGGTCGGTCCCTGGACCTTCTTAAGAATCTTATGCATCTATAGGGCCAAATTACCCCGTGGGCTATACGATTTGCTTACTATATAATCAATTATTTGCGCTTTACTCGGGGTGGGGGTATGTGATCACCGGAGATCTGGGCTCTACTCTTGGTGAGGTACCGCATCTACCTAATCCTCTTGCGACAAGCTTTGCTTTATGATCGTCCCCGGCAACCTCAGATAGAACACTCGTAAACGAGCAGTTATTATTTTAAACCGCATAGAAGATCACAGAGGGATATATACCACAGCTTTTACTGGTATCGATTACAGCCTCGTGCCTAGGTTATTTATTGGCAAGGCTCCAGGAATTATAGATTAAGACCCCACTCAGTTTCTACCAATACTTCTATTTTACTTACAAAGTTTTTTTCCCCCCCATGTAACATGGACTGTGTTTAGCTTTAGCTATTAATTAAACACCGTGGTTTTCGCCCAGCTAGGGGGTCTCTTTGACTGTACATACAGCCGCATCCGCAAAGTTTTGGCACCCAGTCTCGGGGTTGATGAGTTCAAATTAATCGTGATATCAACAACCAGATAAGAACGATTGCAAAGAGGAATTCGTGGTTAGATATTTCTCTACTGCTATATATCATAACACTTGGTATGACCATCTTTTGAGGAAGAGGACCAAAAATGTTTTGTTTGTAGCAATCACAGGTGTTTTTTGTTTTTTTTGCAGGGTGCCAAAACTTCGCGGACGTGGCTGTACCTATACTCCATAAAAACCATATTATATATGCGACTAAGCACATAGATAGGTGCGTCTTTTGGTGTACCTATTGGGTATTTCGATAGTAGAGAAGTGATCGCTACCTATCAACTCTCACGGCAGGGGAGAAACAAGGCTTTCTGACTAGGCTTTGATCGCCGAACGGTGCCGAGGGGGGAGGGGGGGAGGTGTCTTGTAGCATTGCTTTAGCTACATACATGTACATAGATGCTTAATATCAGCTGTAAAGGATAATTTAACGCCAATTGTAAGGCTTGGAACATCAGCTAGGGGAAAACCATCCCCACATCATATTATGATCGTTTAACAAAATACTGCAAAGTTCTTTCTCGATATATTTGCAGAGTATCAAACTATAGCTTTTGACTTATAAAAGGCTGGGTAACAGCTAGCAAACGTTAAACTATTCTTGAGTTCATCCTATATATTGTGTGTGAAGGCTAGAGTAGAGCTATGCAAACACTAATCACTAATGATATTATTCATACAGAGCTATCACGACACGGGTCAAACAGCTACGGACCCCGCCATAAATAGCGGGGTTCCATCATTTTCATCCATGAAGAGATCTGTATAGAACGGAGTTTCGGGGACATGCATCATTCCGAGGAGAGATCGCACGCAATTCTAGGGTCTAGAGCTAGTCCCCATGCACGCACGCTGTGCATTCTCACCGACCTGAGCAGATTAAAAGCTTGTTTTTATTGGCATTGATGGACCCCACCGTTTCCTTGTGTACGTCATATGTGATATAGACGCACCCAGCAGATGTTTCATTATCATCCGTAAAAAAAAAAAGTTGGCGTTTTTGGAATGGACTGGGTATGCATACGTACGGCCATCAAATATGTAGCTGCATGGAGTACCGATTTTGGGGCATGCGAGCCCCCGTCCGTTCTAAAAACACCTGATGTTTACCAATCAGGAGCCAGCGAGTAAATCAAAGGTGTTTGAAAAACTGATATGATACTTATCTGTGTCTATCTTTCAAAGGTTTTGGGGAGTGCCTCAAAACATATTTTCCCACTCCCACGCAAAATTTTCGATTATAGCACAATATAATATCGTAGTAGCTATAGCTTATCGACTAGAAGAAGTAAGACGAGTAAAATAGTCGGCCTAATCTTCCTAGATCCGCTTGCATCCGACCTCCTTGATAGATCTCGCTGTAGTGTAACCCGTCTCTCAAAAGAAAAAGATATTGACATGCAGCACTTGGAACTAATACCAAGATATACCAAGACACGGAATTTCTTGGTACTTAATATATCATAATATATATATATTTAACAAGTCCCAATCCTCCGATATCGTAACACCACTCGGATTAATTGTAACTTATCTGCTCTGCGCCGGTCAAAGGTTTCAAAAACGACCGCAGTAGACATCAGTAGAGTTAGCGAAACTATCCGATCCCAAATGACGTCGTGCCAAGTTATATATCGCATTGTAGTGTAATTGCGCAAAGGTACATGTCGATGATATAGAAACAAACCGTAGATATGGCTGTGCATCCATGGCCATGTCCGGTATCTATCTGCAGCGCGTACATAGGTTCATACGTATATACGTATGTCGATGGGATGTGTTTAACACCATCAGGATAGAATTGTGGGGAGGAGATATAGAATGACTGATTAAGGATACATTCCGCGGGTAATATAGTTGTATAATTTGTAATGGAGTTTTTTTTCATTAATCCGAAACTACATGTATAGATGGGTATATATAATATACTCTCAGGTTCTGCACATGTAATAAAATGTAAAACTAAACATAATGATAAGAGTAACAAAGATACCTGTATATTATACATATATATTTCCCAGAAACTTTATGAAGAGGCGCTCCACTCAGAGAGTTATGGTTAAAGTACCTATAGGGATCAGCAATTGCTATAATAGCACTTTTTGCGACGAAGTGTGACACCTTAGGCCCTGATTGAAGATCCCATATGCAGGGCCTCATATTTCATCAGTCAGCTCTCTTTGAAATCAACACGATAGGATTGTTTCTCTCACGAAGATATGGTATCCGGTACACGGTTCACCGCTGTTTATACTCAATGGGTAGAGTTAGTGACTATAATGGGCGCTATTTGCATATGGCAGAAAACACAATATGTAATTCACATAGTGGATTTACAGGGCGGACCACCCCGCCGTTTGACTTGAACGTAGAGCCCCAAGGTGATCACTATTCGGATGATTGTGCCGAGAGGGCCATAGATCGCCATCGCTCCGCAATCGGCACTTGCTTGATGCATGATATGTACTCCTCAAAAGGTCTACCGCTGCATGTGTCAAACTAATAGCTGAAATTGCGGAAAAACACGCACACCATCCGGTAAAACTGAGTGATGGGCCAATACTACATTTTACTAGCTTTGCTTTGTGTACGTGGGATACGTATCCCCTGCAGGCTTACCCACGACAAGCAAACACCCCCAGTTTCCTTGTGTCACAGGGCAGACGGGAGATGCTCCGAAGGGTTCGAGCTCAAAGCTTGTCTGCTCTTATAACGTCGTTATAACCGGGAATATGGCACATTTGATGTTACGGCTTTTCCAGTGTGATAGGGGGAGCCTTTGCGAGCTCTTTCGGGGGTTCTCTGGGCAGGGGCAACGCGCCATTTATATAATCGCCAAGTATCAAAATGCGGGACCGTCAAAGAAAGTTGAAAATAGGGGAAATAGAAAGAAACCCCTCAATCTTTTTGGTGGGCTTGTATCCGCAAATATGAATCATAAAGCATCGTCTAAAATTCGGCATCATAGACCATCACTCGGCACATACAAAAGACGCTAGTGTACCAGTATCTTGGTATTCCGATGTCTGTTCCTTGTTCAAGTATATGATATATTCGTCTGTGCATGTCATGTTTGCATGTTCACATGGGTACTATGCCTGTGCTGTCAGTCATCGTCACCGCTCTCAATTATCAAAACCACCCTCAGCTTTTTACCACGTAGGTGTCCTGTTTGACCAACACATTATGATCGGGAGAATCTCCAGATTGGATGGAAAGCTTTACTTTCTTCCCTACATATTTATGCATACTTTATATGCATATATGATGTACTGATACCTGACTTGAATTGGTGAAGGCGTGATTGTTTGTGGCTGACGTTGGAACCGGCTCTAAAGCGGTAATATCATATGTAATTATGTAGAGATAGACAGATTTTGTAAAATTGATGAGACTATTGGGTGCCTTTGAGATTGCTTAAACACCGGCAGAATCTATAATAAGGATATTATTATCTAGTGGCCTATAGCTAGGGTAGTGTCAATCCGACAGAAAAGGACGGATGTAGAGTACTGCAATAAATATATGCCTAATATGGATGGTAAGCTATTCGCTGGAGCCAGCTGAGATTTGGGGACCCCGGATTCTCAATAAATCGTTACCATTAATAGGTATATCCAGTTCCGCTCCGTTTGAACGTAGGGCTTGTCTTCCCATCGCCGCGGAGTGATATTTTGAACGATTCGCAATGATATTTCGATTTTCGACCCTTCTCGCATGCCTAGCCCCATTAGTTGAGCTTGGAGTGTGGTAAACGGAGTTTAGCCTGTAGATAATACAAGAGTCAACAAGAGCTGTCTATGTCACTGTTTCTCTTCACCGCGCGGTACGTAGAGTTGATTATATTTAATCCGAACGTAGTCCGCCGGCCGGGATTTCTCCGCTAACTAGAGGCCGTTTCAAAGTGCCAAGATTGGATCTGCCACATACGCGTTCATCCGGTCCCTTATAAGGGAAAACGACTGCGAAATGTCCTAACAACGGTTGCGGGTGCCGGTTTCGCTTCCGAAATTAAAAAAAAAAAAAAAAAAAACACAAAATGAAGGTCTCGGCGCTTGAGATTTAGGCCAGACTCATTCCCATTTCAATCTTTACTTTGGTTAAGATCCCCAGTATAATATACTTCTAACAGACTGACAGCTAAGTAATATCCAAGAGTCTGATTAGTGGGCCCAGGATCTAGGACTATTTCTGCGAACCACGAGGGTTGCGGTTGGATGCAGGAAACCTCCAAACCTTCATCACATGAATGGCCGGTTGATCATCCCATTGTGAGCATAGAGCCTCGATACTTGATCTCTGTTTTGAGCTAAATTTATTCTCTTTCGCCTTGTCTTGGCGGACCTGGCGAACCTAAGATCACTAGCTAGTCCTGTGCCTAACATGTAATTCTGCTGGCAGTGAGTGATGATTGTCCACACTAGTACCTAAATTCGGCCGGGGCATTGTAATCTCTCAATGATATATTGGATGGTTAAGTGATTATTACATATAAAATGTTGTAATTGGTATCCGCCCAAACTGCCGAACAGTTTCGTGTCATTCCCGCCATGGAAGGTGTACAGTACAGTACGGAGCTGGGCAGCTATGAAAAGGATTCAGCCCTCTGCCGGCGTCGTGATCTTCTTTTATTTTGCTTTTTAAGGTACTTTACCGATATCGGATTAAAGTGTAGAAGAATTCCTGCATATAGTTCTAGTCCAATGGCTTTTAATGTTTTGTAATGAATGAAAACAACCGATTTTGATATTGCTCCGAGATTTTGGCCAATTGAACAAATTTAAAAATAGGGATTTTACGGAAAGATTTCCTGGATACAGTTCTAGGACTTCGTATCCAAATTTGGTGAATCAGGTGCTTGGAAAGATCCCTATTTTCCTCTGTCCCATATCCCAGCGGATCGAGTGCGTACTTGTAGATATGTGGTACAGCCGTACATAAAGTTTCCATGCAACCAATAGAATAGAAATTCGTGAAATGGGTGTTGCATCAAGAACGATTTCACCGATGATCCACGCCATTTAGTCTTCAAAAACTGTGGGGTATATTAGCTTAACCATTCTGAATAAATTCAGGGACTTTGTCAATCATATAGGACCCTGCCTAAGTTTGACCCGTATATCCAATGCATATCCTATTTTGTCTTGTCCCGTTTCCCCACAGATGCTGGGGGAACGGGTATTCCACGTGGTGGCCTTAATTGATCAATTGACGCAACGTGCATTATTCCTGTAAACAGGAATGGCAGTTGCACAAATATATTCAAATAGAAATGTGTGTCCCCTGAATAGTTTTTGGATAGCCCCTCCCCGAGATCCGGTACGATCTCTGGATGCCGGATTTCCCTTCCAAATCACCAATGAACTTGGTGGTGTAAAAAAAAGAAAAAGGAAGGGAAAACGTGGTAGTTGCAATTCACTCTTTGGGGGCGCGGGCCTCATTCAACCATTGGAATGCAACGAAGGCAGATTTCATGTTCGGTGCTCTGCTAATACTCTTGATCTTTCAGAATACCTCGGTGGGTTTTAATCTTAGCGGGCTGGAATCTCCTGATGATAGCTGGCTAGGCGGGCTATGTAATGAGGGCTTTCTCAACAATTATGCCTATTCGATACCGTGACGACACAGTGCTGATATGCGCCAATATCCATAGCTACAGATAGTTGCTGATCCAGTATTAAAAATGCCGCCCCTACACGGGAGGCGATAGATTATCAAAGTATCCAGTTTAGGTCGAATAGCTCTGGGGAAATCAAAATCGAGATCTTAGTGCATGATTTTACAGGGCACCAAAGCTCAGATCGCCCGCTGAAGGATCAACACCCGCTGCCGCAAACTCCAACCAGAACGTAACTCCCGAGACATAATCCGCGGCAGTTACAGATTTTGTAAAGGCTCGACCAAGATTTGATATATATCTCCATATCTTCCATGCCTTTTCATTTGTTTGAATTCGAATTGTATCAGTGCGCCGTGTATAAACAGTAGGGAAATATCTCTTACCTGGTATTAGATTGAATAGCCATTTTCGATGTCCGAGCAACCTGAGATTCAGTTTCAGCCTCGAAGACGACCAAGCTCTAACCGCCAACGACCGAAAGTCCGTGATGAGGATAGAAAGCGGATTGCTGTAGCGTTTGTCTCACTACCCCAAGGCTTAAATGAGAAAAGCCCCAAAGCTGACAGAAAGCAATGACCTTAGCTGTGACCATTGTAAGACACGAAAGATTAGATGTAGGTTGATTATTTCTGATTAGCTTTTCTCACTATATGTACCTACCTTTAAGGACTGACGATTTGTGGTAAAGGTACTGGGGAGCAGCCTTGCCGGCAATGTTATCTTGCAAACATCGCATGCAATTATCCGCCCGCCTCCGCAAAGATCGTGGTGCCAGAGCTTTTTGTAGACAAACTCCAAACCCGGATATCCGCACTTGAGAAGGCCTTTTATGAAGCAGTACCAGACCAAGCCAAGCGTGATGATTTTGCGGCTCGTTTTGGCTTCAGTCTTCAGAGTCAAAACGGCAGTATAACTTCAAGCAGTGGGGAACCATCGCCAACATCCCCTAGAACAGCAGTATGGCCAGAGAATGGATTCTTTGGATCTAGAAACCGAGCTATCACAGGCGAAGACCCTGAAGCAGGCGATGAATCATACAGATTTTCGAGCTATTCGGAAGGATATTCAAGTAAGTTTAATGCTACTAGTGAATATCAACGGTTGAAGCTGATGGCATTAACAGGCTTCATTGGAGATTCCGCTGGAGCAACTTTCATAGACAAGATTCGGGATTTTATTAGATCGTCGTATTCACACATGCCTCGGAATATAGCGAACATACCTGGTCATGGCGTTCTGGTCGACCCTGTATTATCATTCACATCGGCAGCATCTTCTTACTACACCCATGATAGTCTACCACTATCTTTACCCGTCACGGATCCATACACCCTGCCCCAAAAGACGACTGTTTTGATGCATCTAGATATCTTCCTTAGATTATGTGGCTCCGGCACGTCTAGCCACCCGGTTGATGGTGGCGGTATATTTCATTGGTTTAATCCGTCAAAGATCTACCTGGAAATCGAGGCATTGTATGAAGTCGCAAACTATGGCCCTTCGCTGAACGGCACCGTCTCCCATGTGGACTACACCTCTCTTTGCGTCATAAACATGATACTTGCCCTCAGTTGTCAGGTAATGGCAACAACCGGTACAAGCTCTACTGTCGAAGATGAGCTAGCAGGAATTTCAGCACAGTGGCATCATTTCGTAGCCGGATCAGAACCAATATCCCCTCATGCGCATATAGATCAGGCATACCATAATAGACGTGAGAATTCGGCGTCCCATTACCCACCGAACAGCGCAAATACACTTCCCGGAATGACTTTCTTTGCTCGTGCAAAACTGCTCCTTGTCAACCCAGTGGAGGAAGCGTCTTTGCCTTCTCTCCGTATAATCACCCTAATGTCCTACTACCTTCTATCTGCGAATAGAAGGGATGCAGCATATATGTATATTGGCCTTGCGGTCAGAATGGCCGTATCACATGGACTGCACCGCACGTGGAGGAAAGGCGAATGGGTTTCTGGAGGGGTGGGGCGTTACAACGGCCACGGTCCGCAATTTCCACCAACATCTAGTCCAGAGGATCAGCTTCGAAAGAGGGTGCAGTATGAAGAAAAGAAACGAGAGTTCTGGAACATTTACATCTTAGACAGGTGGGATCTCTTACTAATTATAACGGGTACTTTTCTAATCCTATAATCGATATAAAAGGATATTTAGCTGCTACATGGGTAGGCCTGTCATGCTTTCAGATGAGGATATAGATGTTGATCTTCCGTCGGATATTGTGAGTAGAAAATCGAGCAACATTAGGAGATCGATTGTAACTTATGATGATAAAGGACGATGCATTACCTTCAGGTGCGGGTCTATCTGCACACGTTCGTCTTAGCAAAATAATGGGCGATGTCGTCAACAGTAAGTTATAAGATTATTTGCTCTGTTACCTATTATCTACATATTATCCTAACCTTTTCAGAGGTCTACCGCGTCCGTAAAACAACCAATGGTTTTGGGAGGGACATTGGAGATGTTGTCGGAGTTATTGAGAGCATCCATAGCGACCTTCGGTCCTGGGAAGAAAGTCTTCCGCTCGAGCTTAAGCTTGTTGACGGTGTTGCTCGGTGCCGTTCTGTCCTTCTTTTGCATTTCCTATACAATCAGGTAATTTCAACCCACCTAAGAGACCAGCTTTGTGAAGCCCCTTTCTAATATTAGTGAAGCTTCATATTTTGACAACTAGGCCCTCCCTCTTGTTGGCAGCCAAACAACGAACAGCAGCCTTCTGCGTCTCTTCCGGGAATGTTCCTCAGATGCCACCTCATATTGAGCAGCATGTTGTTATCTGTTCAAACGCTGCTCGCCGAAATATAGCTTTAGGAAGGCAACTTCAGACTTCTGGATGGATATCCCACCATTCTTTCACGGACTATCATTACCTCTTCAACGCAGCCATAATACTTTTGCTAAGTCGCCTTTTTGGCCAGGAGATGCAAGAATGCACCTGTGCCACTGGTGCCTGCAGCACGCCAAGCAATGATGAAGGAGACATAAATTTCGTCATCACACTCCTTTCTGGCTTCGGTGAGAGGGGTAATGAAGCAGCGGCTGCGAGTGCAAAGACCGCCTCAGAGCTTAGTTTCATCGTGGAGAGAATGATTTCCGCTAGAGACGACATTTCTCCGGTTCCTGTGTCTCCACCAACCCCATACCCCAACCACGATGTGTCAAATGTTGCTATCAATGGGCAATTCGATGTTCCTAGCTATTTCTCAAGTCACTATAGCATTATAGGAAACCCTCCAGATCCAGCAATTGGTTACCCACCAAAGCAGGTGTATCATCAAAACTTTGAAGTCGAAGATGTTTATGCGTGGCTCCAGAGTAGCCATTTTGATAGGTAATTTTTCTGTAGGAGTCTTTTTAGGCGTTTTCATTTTTCTGTTCCATTTCTGTTTCTTTGTTGGGAGAAGTCCCTCCTCCCCACAATCCTCCCGCGCCCGAATACCTGCTGTCTTTTTAGTTAGAATCCCTTCAATAGCCCATTCTATTCCTCATTCTGTGATTTCCCCGAATGTGTGTAATAGATTGACCCCAAAGGAAAATTGTTTGCTGTAGCATCAAGAAGTATGGGGCCAATAGTTATTTTTTGCTTGGGTTATCGGGTTTGTTTTGTGATGGAGATATATGTTGTCCCCTAGGCTATCGAATTGTATTTGGAAGTTCTGAAATTGAATTTACTTAACAGAACACGGGCCTGACTCCGTGTTTTGTACATGGGAACTGTTCGCCTCCATAGCAACTCAAAGCTTAAAATAATCTTCGTATAAAGTGAATTCTCAATTCCGCGGGCCGGGGAGTTTCTGGGGTAGATATATATTGGTATGGGAACATAGTCCTCCTAAACCGAATGAGTAAGTTTAGTTCAACTAAAGATACCGGACCGATTTCACCCGACAAGGTAAAGCGTTTCGATTGTAACCATGCAAACGGCAGAGATTTATTGGTGTAATTGACTTTGGTGGTCTTATTTCCTAAGTCGAGATGAAAGCGGGAGGCATGTGTGGACACATTTCAAGCAATTAAATTTCTCCGACCTAAGCCCTTGCATTGTCTCCAGATTCATTTACCGTTTCTCCGAAATGATAATCGGTAATAAATTATTTTGTACCACGTTGTGGACCTCTGTGGCGAACATCGATTTTCTTCATGCAGGTCCACTTCAAATTCCATTCGATAGCGCATAACCGCATGGGATTTTCTGTAATGTGAACTGTATCCGGACGCAACTATTTTTTTACTAGCCTATACGGAACACAGCCTTCCCTTTGTGAATTACGGGGATGAATAGTTCATGGACGGAAGTTTTGACGAACCGTGGCCCAATGGGCCCAATGATACGGCATGCGCCGGTACTTCCCCGCCCCAAACCCAATTACTCTTCCAGAATTCCGTAAAGAAACATCCTATCTTACTTCGGAGGCCTTTCCGACTCCCCTTCCTCCGGTTCACCTCCTTGCAGTAAATCATTCTATAACCGAGTTCGAATAAATACATACTGAGCCTGCCTGATATCTTTGTTTTCTTGGCAACCGACCGTGTGCTGCATATCATTGGTTCTTCACGGAATGACGCTAGGGTATGCGACCCGTTATCAAATTCTTGGCGCTTTTCTCCAATAAAAGCGCTCGGTTTTTGCCTAGAATATTAGGATAGTGTTTTTAATACGATGAATAGAGTAGACTCGACATACTCTAGAACAACCACACTCACCGCTCACGTCATGATGCATGATCACGTTTTATCACTCGTCAGGGCAGAAAGAAGTCTCATGGGGAAAGTAGTGGATAATGTGATTGTTACTTCATATCCCTCTCGACTCGTGTTTTAGGCTTATAACGAAAAGATGTTACTGAGGTTACGACTACTATCGAGAGGTATCCAGGCCGCCGGGACTTTGTTGAAAACAATCGACTGCCGGAAAACATGTGCGCTCACGTGTCATATGTATAGTACTTCATGTAGAAGTACATATCGCTAGCGCTTGGTATCAACCCACATAAAGACGCTCTAGCCAAGCTCTATACTCAGCTCCTGACCACTTGAACAACGCAATTTCAAATCTGCATGTAGTTTAAGCAATCATTGGGCTTTTAAATTGATAGAAATACCTCACCGCCTGCTATTTCTTCTTGCCGCACACTAATAGGTAAGAAAGAAATATCATCATGCACAAGTGTGGACTATTTAATTGCGCTTCGAACATTTTTTTTTTCTTTTTCAAATTCACTACCCGGCTGTGGTACCCGCGAAATCAATCGTTGCCTTCTCATTGCATTTATCTTTGCCTTTAATCATAAAGGCCAAATGTACCCCGGGGGTCCTTAAAGTGATGCAACGACTACCACGAACCACTACTTTATGACCACCAACCACCATGCCAACAAACCGCAATTGAAGAAAACCTATAGAGGTCGGATTCAATTAGAAGGCACCGAATCAGAGTATACAAAAAACTAGATATCGGTTTTGGTTCTGAGTTGAAAATGGTTGTGACGCAATAGCACTACTAAGGCCGTTGCATCAATTTAAGGACCCCCGGGGTACATGTGTTGCCCCCCCCTTATAAGAATACATACACGCCAAATAATAACCTTACAGGCAAGCATCCCTAGAATGAAACGTTTTTATACCAACATACTAAGTGCCTACAGGTCAAAAGTAAACTATTAAAGGGCTGGGTCCATAAGTTGATACCCTAATATCATTGTACAAGGTTATAGAGTAAGTGAAATATAATGTATAACTATGTTTCAGGAGATGGGAAAAATGCAACTGGGAGCTTGAAGGAAGTTGGAGCCTGTAACCGAAAGTTCGACGAAACCCCCGAGTCACCGATCCCCAATTTTTGGTTATAATGAAAATATTTTGATTTTTCTACAATAAAACGGCCGGGGTTACCTAGGAACCCAAGACATCGCCTGTTCACGAAACGCTTCTCGAATAGGATGATATAGCCAACTAGGCCCAAATTCCCGACCTTTTATTCAATTTATAGTCGAAGAGGGGATATCAGCTAAACTTTACAATCTCTACTTCTTAAGAGTAGTGAATCTCAGGTATCTACGCGGATATTTTAGTAAACAAAAAAAAAAAATGAAAGGAAATTTGAGGAAACTTACGGCTTCAATACCCTAACGTTATCCTCACCAAATTTCGCTTTAGCATCCTCGGTAGAGACGCTGGGCGGCACAATCACATCTTGTCCAACACTATTCCCAATTAATCAATGATAAATTCGAGCGGCTCTTTAAGGTTTTAACTCACGTCCAATCAATGGGGGTGGTAATTCCATTCTTATCCGCAGTCTGCAAAGAATCGATGACCCTCAGAACCTCTGCCGAGTTTCTTCCAGTTGAAGCCGGGTACATCATCATCAACCTAATCTTCTTCTTAGGGTCAATGACAAAGACGCTTCTGATGGTGAACGCAATGCCCTTCTCGTCAATATTCTTCAAATCTTGTGAGTCAACCATGTCGTATAGCCATGCAACCTCTCTCTTCTCATCGGCAATGATAGGGAAGCTCTGCTTTCCGGTGAATTCGCTGCCAGTGACTTCGTCAATGTCCTTAATCCATTGGTGATGGCTCTCGAGTCCGTTGGCCGAAAGACCAATGAGTTTCACTCCACGTTTTGTGAACTCTGGTTGGAGCTTAGCGAAGGCCCCGAGCTCTGTGGTACAAACTGGGGTAAAATCTGCAGGGTGAGAAAACAAAATGGCCCAGTTGTCTCCGATAAACCTACTCTACATTTAGAGACTACTATTTTCTAGATAGGCGCAAAAACAAGGGAACTTACTCGTGGAAATTAATCTTGCCATGGGTAGTCTCGGCGGTGAAGTTAGGAGCCTCAGTTCCGAGACGAAGACGAGGCTGTCCACCAGTCTTTGAGCCAACAAGATTCTGGAGAGTTCGAATAGGAGCCGCCACAGAGCGTTGCAATTGAGGACGGAATTGAAGAGGTGCCCGCAAGATTGGGGTAGTGAGAAGCCCAGAGGAAGGGCGCAAGAGCGAACGAAGGGGTGCAACAAATGAGGGACGCATCTTGTGTGATAATTGTGATTATTGATATACGATCCGACCGACTGTGAAGTATCTAGACAGATGTTGATGGTGGGGCCGAGAAAAAAAACCCTAGGCCGCCTTTGTTTGTCATACGTGGTGCCGATCACTTATCGGTTATCTTATCACTTCATAATGAACCTAATACACATAGAGTTAGATACATGTAACTACTCCACGGTAATACAATACATGTACGATTATTCGGAAATCTCTCCATGGTCTGGCTTTGCATATGAGATCAAGATTACTATTAGCAGGCATAATTTGCATCTTCACCCAACCGTTAAGGAAGTAATCCCTGGCCGGAGATAGCCAAATTTTTCGAGTTTTGCGGGTACCATACGGTCCAAATACCCCTGCATAAAACTGTCTTTTCGCTCATTCAATTACATTATATGAGTATGTACAGCTTCTATCCAAAAGTTTTCGTGAAAGGTGCATGCAAGTATGTACCAGCAAAAATGCCCGATTTGGGGTTATCGGTCTTTTATTAAGTCAGTCCAACCAATTTCCCCAAGATCACCCTGAATTTTCATAACCCCTTGTCATTATCTAAGACTATCCAGTGGTGATAGAAAGCCCAAAAGTACCTCAGTCAAGAAAAGTAGTGAAATGCCATACAAAATCTACCTAGTAATGGGTTCTCAACCACAATATTTTATTACACCTCAACCATTTGTTTTACAAACCCAAATATCTATGAAATGCTTCCCCAGAGTGATAGAAAGACCTAAGTATCTGTGTTCGTCCTTGTAATCAATTCCATTGTCATTCTATACTGGGAACATGGTTCTACCTTATAGTTTGTGTGGTAATTGGCCATTTCACGAAATAATTTTAGGTAGGCGCTTTACATAAAACCGTGATAATAGAGCTTATTTGACAATTTCGCCAATTGAAATTTTGCCGATCTCAAATCGGGAATTTGTCAATTTTTGCGGCTCGATTTAGCACAAGTTTGAAAATATTATAAAATAGCAAACTCGTCTCCCGCGAATATAAGTAGATTTCCAACTGCCAGCTATCGAAAATTGACGGTTATCAAATACGCACTAATGCTCCAATACAATGAGGCGCGATGAGCAAAACCCATACCAGCCCCCACGATTCCCCACATGTACATAACTGCCCGACTCCTAAATTTCATAACATTTATGATAACGTCTGGATTCATTCTTCGATAGGGTTTTCTTCTAGGGGCTTTCCTCATTACTGAATTATTGTCTTTAGAAACAAAAGAAACAAGTCTAAGGATGCATTGCACAACACAGAGTCCCAATCTTGCAGGTAACCACTATATAATGATGATTGATTAATCGGAGAATCGGTTTCCGTACGAAACCTCAATCATCCATCAATTCCCCTATACCTTAGCGCTGGTCCAAATCCCTTTATCAGGGCAAACAAGTCTCGACAGAGAACTCTTGAGCGATACCTATTGAGAGGATTTCAACCTGACAAAACTATTTTTCGGTGTATCGTCTTGTCCTTTCTGGTCTTAAAATCCGATTCGGTGAGTAGAACGAGTGATATTCCATGATCCTAGACCAGGATGCCGCTAGCTAGTCACTCATTTCAAAGTTTCGAATTATAAAGAATCACTTTTCGCACCACATTATTAAGATAGCTAGTTATCTGAGTAGCCTCGAAAGAGGCTTGTAATTAAACCACGCCAGTTACGCTACATACATACTAAAACGCCTTTCTCTGGATATTTAACGCCGTGAAAAAGGAAAAAGAAAAGCCACCACCCGCAAAATATTCAACAGTCAAGGGTACCAAGCTAGAGTAGCCCCCACACAATCGCAAAGAAACCAAACCCCAGTACCAGTCCCTTCCTCAGCATTAGCCCCTTCCCCACCGCGGCACTCGTGCCCGAACCCTCAATCCCCAGATACCATCTCCCGATGTCCGTCAATTGACCGTTATCATCCAGCATTGCTCCGCTGGGGCCTACATTACTGACATCAGCACGGAAAGAGCCGAACCAACTATATCTCTCAATGTAGTCAAGACTATCGAGGTAGCTCATGGTGGTGTTGAAGAAGTCTTCGGTTGTTTGGCTTCATTTAGGCTATTAGCGCGGAAAAGGTTGTGTGAGAGGAGACAGTGGGAACAAACAGGTCTTCATGGGCATATCCCAACTCGGTGATCCACAGCTTCTGGTCTGGGAACGTAACATGGTAGTGTCCCAGATGTGAGGCGAGCCCTTCAAAATTCCCGTACCAATGTAATGGTATGAAGTCAAACGTGCAATCACCACACGCTGCAAAAAAGCTAAAAATATCATTCTAAAATCAGCTCATGTCCTCAAAACCAACTACTCAACCAACCGGCCCACCAGCAAACCGGGAAACTGGATAGGTACAAACCTCTTCAACCACGGCATTCCCCATTCCGCACTGCTCACAGCTGGCGCCCCCAACTTTACCATTCCTTTTAATGGCTCAATATCCCTCCTCCAGATCTCTGCAGCCCGCTCCGGCGATATGGCTGTCCCACCTACATCAAGCCCCATATCTGGCTCGTTAAAACCAAGGACGAATTTTACAGCTGGCAGCTGCGATGTTACGTCGGCAACAAAAGTATTATCATGATCGCCCCATAGCATGGGTACAAATTCGAGGTTTGTGACAGCAGCATCGGGGAGAGACTTGTAGCTGTAATACCAGGTGAGGGAAGTATCAGCATCGAGGAGGGCTTGATCGTCCGATGGGTTTTCAGGAGATAGATAAGTGAGGCCACGTTTAGTGTAGGTTTGGGCTAGGAGAGGTCGTGCAAGCAGTAGGAGGAGGGCTGGTAGTAGTGGTAGCGCGAAGGGGAGCATTGTAGTTATTATGTTGGTTGCGAATGTGAGGTATTAGAATGTTAATGGTTCAGGGTTTACGTGAAGTATTAACTATGTAGTAGTACTGTGAATGTGTATATAATATGAGGATGATATTAAGTACCTATTTGATGGGGTAGATAAAGCTTATGTAGTCATTTAGCGACCCGTAAACCTGGCTTTAGTCCCAACTCCTCAGACGCATCATCTTTGCCCTGTCGCCTCCCGCTCGCCTCCCAGATTGTCTATCAAGTCTTGGTACCGTAATTCCAAGATCTAGTTCCTAGTCCAGGTCTCTAGTTGGCGCGTAACTATTCAAGAATCTGTTGATCGCGATATAGAAACCTAAACTAGTGGGGTTCTTGTAAAACCTATGAAAGTAAAGTATTAACGATAGCCTAAATTTGGGGTCGCGCTCGGACGAGAATTATTTGTCTAAACTAGTACTCCACTTTCTCGCATATCCGGTTGCTATTGGTCGGTTAGCTGGTTGTACCTAGGTACTACTGGGCTGGGCTGAAACCTTGATAGATCCCAGGTACCGCGCGCGAGATGGGGGTGTAGCTACCGTTATTTAAGTGCAATAGCTAGCAGCTTTTTTTTTTTTTTTTTTTTTTTTTTAAATCATATCTATTCATGTTTCTAGGTACAGAAAGTTCGCATGCAGTATAAACTATGGCGTAAAGAGACCTATCCCCAGCAAAATATCTAACGCGCGTCCCCTAAAAGCAAATAAAAGAAAAACACAGAGAAAATTTACAAGAACTTTAAGCGGACAAAGGAAATAGTTGAAAGAGGGCCGAAAGCCCGATTGCCGTCTATGGGGCTTTTCAAGGATTGCGAAGGGAGGTGGGGGGGTCCGTTATAGGGCCCTAGTTGAAATGGTGGAGACGGAACTCAGGGAGGATGATTCTGCTGAGTCTGTATGGAGGGGGGATAGGGCTTCTCTTATGGAGAAGTTGATTTTGGCGGAGGTGATGGTGATGCTGAGGGCCCATGTGAGGGTGTAGTCGTGCCAGACTTCCTCTAGGGACGTGACCTGGTTTAGCAGTGGGTGGCGGTGTTTAGCGGTTGCTTCGCAGTTGAGTACTGCGTGTTGGGGTGTTTCGTTTTCCTTTCCGCATTTTTGGCAGAGGGAGGTGAGATGTGCGTTGATCCATGATTTTTGGGCACGTAGGTAGCTTTTGTTGGCCCTCATCTGATGGATTCGGGTTGCGACGAATTTGTGGAGGTTTGTGAAGGGGAGGCACTTAAGCGTGAGGGGTGGTTGTAGTAGTCTGGAGGAGGGTATGACACCTGCCAGTTTGCGAGGAGCTGCTGTTTGGCTTGCCTTGCCATTTTGTGTGGAGGAACCCCTTCGTCTATCAGGGGGCGGATGAGTGAGCAGAGGTGTTCAATGGGGAGGTGGGAAACCCCCTTGGTCGCGTTGGAATTCCATTTTTTGGGTGGGTTGGGTCTGCCTTTTAGGAGGGCGGCGTGGGAGTAGGTTCTTTCTGGTGCGATGGTTGGGAAGGTGGAGCTGGTTCTTCCTGTTATTGGGTTGTTGAGGGGCAATAGCTAGCAGCTACATTGCTTAAAGTAAAAATCTAGCTGAGACAGTAGCGCATTGGTGGATATGGGGATATGGGGATATGGGGATATGGGGATATGGAGATATGGGGATATGGAGATATGGAGATAGAAATTGGTTGTCCCTGTTTCAGATGAACCATATTTCTGGGTCGTAGCAAGGACCGGAAAATTAACAAGCTGTAATAATATAGCAGCTGTATTATAGTGCTGATCTTTCCTTGTTTACTGGCTCATACGTATGTTTGTAGTTGTTCGTACAGCCTCTGGTAGAATTATTATGGAAACAGGTATTACCGATCAACAAGGCTTCTGGCCAATGATATCGCTCAAATAGAGAGATATTGCATGCCACTTTTCCACCAGAAGCTGTAGTGTAAACTCAACCCTCAGACAAAACTTGGACAGGCCCTGTCTTCTTACCCCACTTTCGGTCCTGGGGTGTGTAGTCATTACTACATGTAGTGGGGGAAGTTCATAAAAACCTCCCACTGTGCACGTTATCATACCAAGATCATAGCTTTTTCCACAATCCACATCTATAGGAAGCCTAGATTGATATTAAACGATCATAATGTCCGCACCCCTCACCGATAATGAGAATACGGGTTCTCTCCGGTCATTCAAGCTTCTTTCATTTGATGTATACAGTACCCTCATCGACTGGGAAAGTGGTTTGTACGCCGCGGCCGAACCCCTTCTGAGGCAGGACTCCCCCACAACCAGCACTCTCTCCCGCGAAGAGTTCATAAACCTCTACACCACGCTCGAGAGCTCCCAGCAAAAGGAGACGCCCGAGATGAAATACTCCGAGATTATGTCGACCGTATACTGTCAGCTGGCATCCGCGCTGTCGCTCCCTGAGCCGACCAAAGAGGAGGCAGATGCATTTGGAGCGTCTATCAAAGACTGGAAGGCGTTCCCGGATACGGTGGATGCACTAAAGAGATTAAAGAAGCATTTCAAGTTGGTAGTGCTGAGTAATGTCGACCGAGACTCGTTTAGGTCGTCGCTGCCGGCGTTGGGTGGAGAGGGCACATTCGATGCAATTCTGACGGCGCAGGATATTGGAAGTTATAAACCAGACTTGAGGAACTTTGAGTATTTACTCAAAGAGGTCAAGGAAAAGTTTGGAATTGAGAAGGAGCAGGTGCTCCACACAGCTCAAAGTCTGCATCATGACCACGTTCCAGCGGGGGTTATGAAGATTAAGAGTGCCTGGATTAGTAGGAAGGGAGCAACGATTGGATCACAAGACGGGAGGTTTGAAAAGGTGGGTGCATGGGAGTGGAGGTTTGATACTTTGGGAGAAATGGTAGACGTGGTAGAGAAGGAATCTGGAGGGATATAATGGAGCCTTGGTTTATCGGTCATTACAATCGCAATAAATTCAATTTGCCATATTGAACTTCGCCGTAAGCCAAAACTAGTCGGTTAATACATGTACATAACATCGTTTCAAACAACCATAACACAATACACAACCAACCCTACACCAAAGTTATACATCATTTGCATCTGCATGGCGTACGAGTCATAAGTTATGAAAGCATAAACATCAACCAAGCAAAATGCAAGCACAGCTAAGTCACAAAGCAACAATTAATTCAATTGATGATATCTACCGCTTATTATTTCCCCAATCCAGTTATTACAAGCTAGCAAGAACCTTTTCGGCATGGGTGACAGTGATATTTGGGGCCTCGTCCTCAACGTAGAGGTGCTTGACCTTTTCATCCTCAACGACGACGGCACAACGTTTGGAGCGGATGTTCCCGAGAAGACCAGTAGCGTCAAAGTCAAGTCCGAGAGACTTGATAAATTCACCTATCGCATGTCAGTTCGCTGGCCACGAGATTAGATACGGATCGGGCTCACCGGTGCTGTCAGAGATGAAGTGAACCTTGGTGTCCTTTCCAAGCTTCTCCTTCCAGGCGTTGACGACGAACTATGGGCGGTTTTGTCAGTCATATGGTCTTGGATGAGGGATTGGGGAGTAGATGTCTATGGAAAACTCACAATGTCGTTTACAGCAACAACGTAGATGTCGCTAAAACCTTTAGCATCAAACTCGTTATAGTTTGCCAGGTATCCGGGGACGTGAGATGAGCAGGGAGCTATGATTGTAACGCAAATCTGTTAGTGAACAATTGATGAAAATCAAAGGTAACTTAAACAGGAGAGACAAACGAGTGAAAGCTCCGGGAACTCCGACAATGATGTACTTTCCAGAGGCGGGGAAAGTAACTGTGTTGCCCTCAGATTTTTCCCAAAGAGACTTGGGAGGGGTAGGGATGGAGCTGCCCACAGAGATCATTATGGTTGTTTGAGTGGTCGGATTTATGGTAAAATGGAATGGGATGTATTGGTTGTAAGATGGATGATGGTGAGAGAAGGGAGAGAGATGAGGTAGAAATAAACACTACAAGAAACGAATTGGAGGGCGAGGCGGGGAACCTAACCCACCCCCATCACCACCACCCCGCAGCTCATGTAATGATGTCATGTAAGCAGACAAGGGTAAGGTGGGGGAAAGGTTGCCCGGACGGATGCACTTAAAACAAAACTATTTGGAATTGCACCTTGGAGGCTCTTCTTCCCAATTACCGTTCCGCGGGGGATGAGCGAGGGCGTCGTAATCTACTTTTGCAATTACAAACAAGACTTGCAGCTGCCTGCTGCTGCTGCCATTTTGTCTATTGATGAGATGTGCGCGTAGCAAAGCGTTTTATTACTACTGCACTAAAACAAATCTGATAGGCCGAACCCTGCGATGATGATCTTCGAATGCCATATTATCGATGTTAATGTTAACTTGGGATGATTACTACCAACTAAGCTCATGATGTCAACTATATTGAAAATATTTTAAGGATTCTTGAAGTCTTCCCTATCCTTCCATCCTCCCGCTGTATTTATAAGGTTACACCTCGCGATTTGCACTCATGTGATAATTCTGTTTGCTAACTCATTAGCACCACTGTTGGCCGCAGTCGGGATTAGTTGTTGATTTATGGTACTCCATGCACGATCACTAACCCCAGACTCCGAACGAAGCCGACCTCCACCGAGTTCTAGACCTCTACCATGTTAATCTCGTGTGAACATTCCTTGCGAGCAGAAATGTCCTAGATAGCGCAAAGACGAAGCTTAACACCCCCACCACCACAGCCATAGTTTGTGCGGAGTTAATTACAACACGAACTAGTAGCCTGAGATTGGCCTCGATACAAAAGATTGCCAGCTATTTAGTAAAAACATATGGCTCTCATTCAATTATTTACGCGGGTTCCCGCACACATGGGATTTTGGTTCAGTGCATAATCATCCGGATATCCGCCGAACTGGCCGACGCCAAGTCCAGCTTTCCTGCAAGGGCCGCTCTCCGTATTACATGAGTGGCACTATCAAAGGCGTGATTACCAGCTCCTCTTACGTCTCCAAAACACGAAGATATAGATAAATAATCAAAGATTAATATAAAGAATTAACTCGGGATATTTGGAATTATCAGGGTCTAGGCTAGGGAGTTAATTCTGGTAAATTCTGGAATCTATTACCAACCTCCGCCCCAATAAATAAACATTGAAGACCACTTGTATAATCAAACTAGATGCAAAGGAGTTGAATGCTGTATAGAAAAATAGCCCCGAATTTAGAGTTGTGCAACGCCAAAGCATTGAGCCCGCTGCTCCGTTTTGAGGACCCCCGGGGTACATATATGGCTTGAAAAGGGTAGTTCTCGAAACATAAACCCCGTACCTGCCATAGCATCCGGGAGAACTTCGCTCCCTAAAGGAGTTGCAGCAGCCTCAAGTTTCAATCGGACATGCATAGAGCGGTGGAGGGCCGGGCGAGACGGAGACAATAAGCCCACGAACCAGAATTCTAACTAAAAGAACTACATCAATTTGCTAGTACAAACTGCCAAGCCTCACCATACCCTTTACCGCTTTATATCTACCAATCAATCTCAAGTTCACTTCAAGCCGAGTGATCCTACATGATGCCTGCTTACGTACAACCTCCACCCCGATCTCCATCCGCATCTCCGACTGGCCAACACAAAACTCACTGTCGACGCCGCTCTTTCGATGAGGCGGAGCCCTAAGTTTCAGAGTCAAACAGGAAGGACCCTGCCGAGCCATTTTGCGATGAGAGGGATGAAAAAAAGTTTCACTGCGCTGCGTGACATCAATCATCCCACATCAATTGGACCTCACCGGGGGTGTATCAAGTCTAAAACTAGGATTCCCCGGCCCCCCGGACAAGAAGAAGGAAAAAAAATTGTTTCTCCTTACGTTGAGAATGTGTTTGATGTTTTAAGATGAGCCGGTTTTAGGTAGGTTTTGTTTTTTCTTATATTTTGTCTCTTATTTCTTTTTCTTTTTTTTTTTTTTTTTTTTGCAGGAAGATGCGTTCATCATCCTGGCCGGTGGGACCAGATACATGTATGTACCACCGTATAATCCCATTGACAAGGACAAAAGAAAGTCTCAGGCTATGCCGGGAAAGGCCCAATTCTACACCTGGCTACATTTTCGGCCATGCATTCGTGGGATTGGGATATGCGCTCTGCAGAGTATGTAATTACACATTATACATTACACTACAACTAGTGTAATGTATATATCACCACATTCCTTTTTTTTTCAAGGTCTCCCCATGGTCATCAAGCTCTGGCGTGATTATCGGCACAACCAACTACGTGTACCTCTTGCTTCAATTCGTGTAAAATTCTCGTCCAATCGGTATGCAATTACACAACTCAACTTACCGTTGGATTCCCCAAGATAAGCACAATTGTCGCTTATCTGCGTTAATTTGCCATGTGAGGAGCTCTAAGAGGAAATTTTATTATTCGTCGGTTTTGGGACCAGGGTTTAATACTAAAATGCATATGATATATTTATGGACCAATAAGATGAGTGTTTGGGAACGGATTCAATTATTTGTTATAGACGTTCAAATTAGCTAGATACTATAAGAGATATCTAACTTTGATTTACAGTACTTTTTGAAGTACATAGTAATTTTTTAAAAGTAATGAAGAGTAGACAACAAAGATAACAAAAAGAAAACTACAAGACGTGTAGTCGTGATGGTAGTTAATAAAAGTCAAAAAACAAAAATACTCCATGGTCAAACAATCCAAACCCAATGCATGATGCTATACAAACCAAAATCAAACCGTGAGTTATCAGTAACTCTCCTCAAAATACTCGATATGCCTCCTATCCTTCTCGAAACACTCCACGACCGACTGCCTCACGATGTCAACCAGTTTCGCAGGGCCACATGAGAGGATCGACATTTTCCCTACAAGCCTCGCTTGCTCCGTCTTCAAGATTTCCCCAATGTCAGGCCGCCGGTACTTTACGCCCGGAAGCCTTCTCTGGCCCTCTCTGGTCTGCGTGATGTAGAGCTGCATGCTAATATCTCGTCTCGTCAAGCACCCCTTCGGGAATCTCTTTGAGACTAGATTTTCAACCAAGTCCTCTTCTTTTGCTGTCCATAGGAACACCAACCGCCTCGTGAGCGTATTTCTCTCTGAGCCCCGTGCCCTCTCCATATAGTCGTTTAGGTATGGCAAGATTGTCGTGATGCCAACGCCGCCAGCTATGAGAACAACCGTCTCGTATAGGTGTAGCGGGTGATTAACGCCGTATGCACCCTCGATTAGACACTGAATCTCTAGCTCGCGACCTCGTGCAAAGCCTCCGTGTAGCTCGTTCTGCCTCTCATGCTCTCGAATACGCTCTGCAAGAGTAGACGTCATTCCCTTCCGTGGTTTGATGAAGAAGGTAAGCTTCGGCCGTTTCCCGCCCTTCCGCGTACTGGCGATGGTACTGGGCACTCCCTGGCGTATCACGACTGGGAGGTCGTCGTCCTCATCGTCGTCGTCCGGCTGCGATGTCACCGTCACCTGTGCCGCCATCTTATCGCTCTCACTGCCAAATACCGTCTTCTCGTCGCCGGCAAAGTCGTCGTCAGATCTCTCCGACTGGCCTCCGCGGCGGCTTCTGGAGCTTCCACTCCGGTTAAGACTTCCATTACGGCTGAGACTCCCATTCCGATTGACGCTTCCATTGCGGTTGAGACTCCCGTTCCGACTGAGGCCCCCATTGCGGTTAAGACTCCCATTACGGTTAAGACTTCCATTACGGTTGAGACTCCCGCTACGACTAAGGCTTCCGCTCCTGCTGAGGTCCCCGCCGGCACTGCTGCCATCCCCACCCGCAGCGAGCGTCTCACTCTGAGAGAGCTTTCCGCTCTCGCTCGATTTTTCACTTTCTGAGCCGCGGTCCGTGCCGCTGTCCGAGTTCTTACGGGAGCTCTTTGATCCCTCTCTTCTAGGCTTTTTAGATCCGCTTTTACTCCGCTGAGATCCAGAGCGCTTGCCGCTCTTCTTGCGCTCCGGGGGCGCGGGCGTCTGTGACTTCACCTCGGCGGCCTTTATGACGATCCCATTAGAGCCTTTGTAAAGATATATATTCTTCTCCTGGCGCTTCGGAGCCGGCGTCGCCGCTGGTTTTGGTACTGTAAGCTCCTTGAATTCTCCGGACTCCTTGAACGGACCAATCTCCTTCACAGTCGTCAGACCACCCCCCAGAGCAATCTCCCTCTTCAGATCGGCAGTCCTCACTCTCGGTGGAAGCCGTGGCTCAGTCAGCGAGTCCTTAAGGGACCCTGACAGACTCCTCTTGACCTTGGGACCGTCCACAGTGAGATACGAGGGCATCACAGGTCCCCTGGGGCGCCAAGCAGCGGCAGTGAATGGGTGTGATTCCCAAAAGCGCCAAGTGCCAGTAAGGAATACAAAGTAATGTGCACCGGGAAAGAACCCAACGTCCTCGGCAGATGGATATACTGTGAGTTGAATGACATCGGTGCCCTTGACAAACTTTGCACGGGCGAAATGATATTTCTGCGGATTGCGGGTAAAGGCGCCGGCGTTGAGGATTATTATGCGGAGAACACGGGCGAAGCGGTCGAATGCCCACATGGCGATGCAGGCCCAGATCCAGGGGTTGTACATGCGAGTTGCGGAGAGCTTCAAATGACTATGGGATGTCAATATTGTAAAGGAAAATACATGTATGACAGCTTATTCTGCGTATAAATGACTTACTGGTAGAGAAATATCAAAAACACCATCACGCCAATGATATGTGTTATGAGGAAAAACTCGTAGGCCTTCTTTCGGATAGGAAATATGGACAACACGAGAATCAACCCCATCACCAGCATAGCCTAAAACACAACAAGATCAATAAATATTCTCAAACATCACAAAAACTCTCAAATGCACATACCGAGACACCATTCCACCAATACGCCGGATTCCATCTTCTCGCCTCATCACCAACTATCACCCGCCCATTAGCATCACAGTTGATCACTCACTCCCGCACAGCCATAAGAAAATGGAAACCTACTCTGGTACATATACACTGCATATGCCACCGAATGAACCATCCCCATGAGTGCCGACACCCTTGCTACCCATTTATGAAACACATGAAACGTGCCATAACTCCATCCCGTCAACCCCACTAAAAAGTCGTTCCTCCCGGCCAGCAGGAAGAAGATGGGCATATTCCACAACGACAACACTCCTGCACGATCCGCCAATATTTTTGTCGCGTCAATACCTCTGTCTGCATCTCCGTGCTTGATCAGCAGGAAGGCAATGTTGATGATCCAGTAGCTGGCGACAAGAAGTGTTTGGATTCGTGTTGGGAAGGTGTACCAGCCAATAGGCTCACAGTGTCGTTTATCGAATAGCGCAGGGTAAAGGAACTTCCGCGAGAAAAAGTTGGAGAGCGCGCTTGTGGGGTAGACGATGCGCTTGCGTAGGCGTGATTCAGGGTCGGTTGGAGGGAGGCGGTTGGAACGATAGGAAATGTACAGTGTACGGACTATTCCGGTGAATACGAGAAGAGATGGGAAGATATAGAGATAGGAGCCAAACAGCTGAAAAAATGTTAGTAGGCAGTCAATTAATGGGTGAATTAGATTGTACCCTATCTATACGCTGTTCTTCTGCGCCCCGCGGCTGTGCCTATTTGGGGGGGGTGGAATGTTAGCATTTACGTCTATATATCTATGGTTATATGAATACTCCAATTCAATGGATATAATAACTAAGTAGCTATAGTCATAGCTACGGAACTCAGATCTGGAACGCAGGGGTAAGGGAAGACCGAAGACCTACCATGATTGCTTTGTATACCTAAAAATTATAATTGTTTTTTAGTTGTGACTGTTCTCGTAGAATATTTCAAAACTAAAATCACTAAAAAAGAGTCTAGTCATTTGGCCATAGAATTAGTATCAGGGCTTTATATATTGCTACTCTCAATGGTTCCACGGCAGAGGAGAAGCTTCCATGGCCAACATACCCAGCTCTATAATATAAAGGGTAAAAGGAATTGACAAGAAAAGGAGCGAAGGAAGGAGAAAAAAAAAAAAAAAATACAAGAAAAAAAAACACGCAACTCGGAAGTCCTGGTGGTGCCAAAGGTACCAAGTAGTACTTCCAGTTGCCAGCGGTGGGGTCAATCGAGAACAAGGACAAGACAAGCAGCTAACCAGCTGCACCTTATATCAACACTTAGCTTGCTAGGCCATAGCCCCGGGAGTCGAATGATCGATGGGGATAGGCACCCGGGTTTCACATCTTCCCAGTCTCTCCTACCAGTTATTAATATGACCCAACTCTAGACGTCATGAACTCAAGTCTGGCTCCGACAATAACTCAATGATCTTCGACCACCTTCACGGGCCGTCCCGCTAGGCCAGAAAAACAATTCTTGCGGTGGGTTGTGCATGTTGTTGCTGGCGCTGGCGCCGGCCGGCGCAGTTTCAGGATTTTCCGTTCTAAATTCATAGTCAGCTTTGAATTAAACTATGATGTTATAGCATAGTAATAAAGGTACTGCCTGTAAATCACAACCTAAAACTTAATTGCTCCCCTCACTGTTGGCCATGCCTGTATTAGGAACCCGTAACACCCCCTTGAGAAGAAACATGCGTTTCATGAGCCTACTTTCAACAGTTAAACCTCCGTAACAAAGAACCGTTCGATTAAAAAGCCGAGAAGATTAGCATTACCCTGTATGCAGGACGGCCGGTAGTGGTGGGTGGGTGGTGGTCTGTGGCCTGTCTGTCTGCCTCCAAGGTCTCACACTACCCCGCAACGGCCCAACCAGAGGCTGTCAAAACCTACGTGTACCTGCGTTGTGTTCCTGTCCTGGGAAACGAGAGCGAGTCAGAAAAAAAATTGGACAAATGGTGTTCGACCACATCGCATATAGCGCACCTTATATGCAGGGAGTTTCTTAGACAGTGTCTTGAAAAGAGGGCTTTTGAAGTGAAATAAAATTTCTGTCTCTATGAACATGTCACTAAGGGTAGTAGGACAGACATAACAGGGTTGAGGGAAAGAAAGCTAGGGAAATCCAAGACAGAACGTTGAGCCGCACCGTCAAACCACACAACGCCAGTATCAGCATTAGATATTTTTTTTTTCTTTTTTTTCTTTTTTTCTTTTTTTTTTTCCAATCATGTAGGCAGGCTTAGACTAGAAGTCCATGTACCTTGGAGTAAAATAGAGCTCTCTCGATTACCTATACTTACTCTTGGTGCTCTACCTTACATACCCCCCCCTCCTTATCACGCTGGCCCCAATTGAGGCCGCAGGGCACGTGGGGGAAGCGCCAGGAAACTCGATTTGGGGCGAGAGTGTATGTACCTCATGGGGGGGCATATTCTCAAACTGAGGCTTTGTAGTGGTCGCTAAGCTTACCCCCCCCCCCTGATGGACCCTGAATAAACCCTAACCCATATTCGATGCTTACTCGCCAGGTTACCGAGAGAAGGGGGGCGTTTTTTTACCCCTGAGGTTTGGGGTTTGCACTTCTCTTGGAGAGTTTTTTGGGGGCCTACTTTGAGAGTGCAATACTTGCACTTGCTCTTTGTGTAGCTAAGGTTGATCTGAACTTCATAACTGTAGAAGAGAGAGCCTTGAGATTTGAGAAGTAAAACGGTTTTTTGATCGCCGCCTGGGATACGAGCTGGCGCAATGATAAACCCCCTCTTGCCCCGAGACAGTGTTGACTCTACTAGCCGCTTCATAAATTTCCCTACTCAGTAGCCAGGCTCTATCTAAGGCTCTACTCTATTCTATAAGGCGAGTTTAAGGCGAATTCGTAACTTTGCCCCCCTCACTCGACTCCTCCCATTATGTAGCAGAGCTTTCTATGGCTATGCGTCATGAGGCAAGCCAAGCTTAAACACATTCCTCTCACCTCCCCCCCCCCGTTGCCCCCAACCCTTAAATGGACACGGCGGTAGCAACCAAATGGGTGGGGAAACCAGGGTCTAGTGGCAAATTTTGTCTGATTTTGTGGAGGGTTAGGTTTATCTGGTTGCTGAGAGCGTGTCCATTCTCGCCAGTTAGTACGGTACCTACTCTACCACTGTAGCTATGGGTACTATGTCTAAGGATTCCCCGCCTCGGCACTTGATCCTAACGGGCCGGGAGATCCATCTTCCGGGAACTGCACTTTTATTTCTTTCTTTTCCAAAAAAAAAAACCCTTAGATTGTTTGCCGCCCCGTCCGTTTACCGGCAGTCAGTCACGAACCATCACTCGACGATCATTGCGAACCACTCGCTCGCCTCATGATGATCTATCTAGACCTCACGCCACGCCTAGTTCCTGGTCCGACCGCAGGCGCTTGCGATGACAACGAGTGAGGTTCAGTCCTCGTGAGGTGATGATGGTGAGTGAGGCGAGGGGCCGAGAGGCTAGGAGGGCGTTGACACGTTGGCGAGCGAGCCCTGGTTATCATATCATGTGCTATCATAGCCTATTGAGTAGCGTTGAATGGTTATGTATGTAGGTATATGTAGGCGGATAGAGACGGGCGACACCATAGAGGGCTAGAGGAGAGGAGTTAAACGATGGACTTCTATCTACATCAGGCAGTTATATTCTGCCTATTTCACGGACTGCCTGGTTCCATGATTCTCTATTTTTCGCATCGCCAGCAGCCATCACCATATCTCGTCATTTTCGCAGCTGCGCAAATGTTTCTCTCTTCCCATACTCACACATGTATGTACCACCCTAATACTCACCAATCAATCATCGTAATCCAAACTGGCCTGCATCGGAGAAACAGTCGCATCTTTCCGAGGCTGTGTTTACAGGGCCCACTATCCAGTTGCAGCAGAAATCAGGCGGGTTGGCGTTGGTCAGTGTTTGCAGGCTTCTATTGATAGTTGTTTAGTAAGTGTAGATACAGTTCTTTGGACGTAAATCACAAAACACCCCAAAGTCTAGTTGGCCAAAAAGGGGAGCTTTCCCAGCTCCCAATTTCTTTAACCAAGCCATACAATTATCAAGACCAAAAGATATACTATAAATGAACTTATATTCTAACATGTACCTTCTTTTATCAAATATTTATTTCAGGAGCTGCTGTACCACTTTGAAATCTGAGATTTTGAGATTTGGTATATTTTGCCAAGACCCCATACAAATTTGAGGCCTTGGCACATTTTTCAAGAACACTGAAGCAAAATGCTTTACCATCCCTGTCCAAATGATTGTTTTGGGTTCCAAGACTTCTGGATGAAATTTTGTGGTAGTTAATTTGTATATTATCAGATCTTGAGAATTATATCTTAAAGTTGTGGATTATACAGCAGGTGTAAAGTGCGTCATTTCGCTGTTTTTTGGTGTGAATCGGTGATTTATACCTCTCAACGTAGTGAGTACCAAGGTCAATTTGCAAAAACTCGGGATTCAAGACCATGAACTACTCAAATCTCATGCGCTATTCCGAATTTACCTGTTTTTATAGAATTAGCTGTCTTGTGGAAGGAAACAAAACATAAATACCCACACCCCCGTGAGAGCGTCTACGTCCAGGCACTGGGTACATACCTACCGAACAGGATTAGCATAACCTCGGTAGAGCCAGGGTTAGGGCTATTGATCATTCCCCCACTGATTGGTAGATGCCGAACGTGGTTATGGCCAAAAGAATCCGGTAGAGCTCATGTTGCAACTATAACACATACCGACGATGAGTTCCACTCCCACTAGCAATGGGCCTAATAACTCAATATTAAATAAAGGATTTATTTAATTGTTCTCAAGCTTTGTATATCTTCAATAAGAGGTAAATATCTCATCATGTTGTTGAGATATCGAGGTCGACATTGAGGAGTTTTCCGTTGCTAGCTGGTGCGTTACCGGATTCTTTTGGCCACAGTCTCGTACAGTACCTATTGCGAGTTGACAAAATTATCCGGACTCCCAATCACGAAACGCAATGAACTCGCAACGTTAACGAACTCCCAAATAAATTAGATCAGCACAATCCTATATATTAGAGAAAGAAAACCACTCTCAAGAATTTTTGGTGAAGGGCCCCGCACATCAATTCACAGTCGCTTTGTGTTGCATCGCATGAAGCGTGCGTCCGGGTAATTTTGGCAACTCCTTTCGGGGTCGGGATTATATGAGTTAGAACCAGTAGTCCACAAAACCTAAGTGTACCTATCATTACAACTACAACCCAGAATGACAATGATCTACGATCTTCCCGACGACTTGTCGGTTACAAGTAAACCTAGCGAGGAGTGGCTAGAGGTCAGTGATCGCTGGGACATGTTTCTTTGTGAGATGGCTAACTAGAGAATATATACGACTTTAATTCTGGGAATTAGTTTCTCGAAAAGACCCCATTGCCAGGGGACCTGAATGGGCCAGATATCGTCGCGGTGCGCAACGAGAGAAATAGATTGATAAATAAATACCTCGCTTCTAACCCTGCCTACCTTGGTATGTTTTATATCTTGCTCTAGCTCACCACTGTTACTATATATTCACATCCCATCCACAGCTGAAACAACCGTAGAGGTCACAGATACTACTTACCCAACTACCCACACCCCTCTCCCTGCCCGAATATACACCCCCTCTACTCCTTCTCTCGGCACTCTTCTCTGGTTTCACGGCGGTGGCTTTGCCGTTGGCAACCATCTTGCCGACGACGAAACCCTACGGCACATCTGTCATCACTCCTCCATCATTATTATCTCTGCCTCCTACCGCCTCTCTCCCGAGCATACATTCCCTTCGGCCCCGACTGATGCTTGGTCTGCTGCACTCTGGGCATCCTCCCTTGCCGGTGACAGTCCTCTATATACCGGCGGTATTTCAGCTGGGGGAAATCTTGCCTGTGTAGTTGCACGGCGGGCTAGAGACACACCAGAAGCAGGGGTCGTGTTCCAAGGGCAGCTGCTGGCCTTTCCGTGGACGTGCTCACACAGAGCTCATAACGGACGTGTGGCGAGTTTTTCACAATTCGAGGCGTATGTAGAGAACAAGGATGCGCCTTTATTGAGCAAGGACAACATTGAAATGTTGGAGAGATTGGTTGGGAGCCCTGAAGCAACAGATGCGGATTTTTCGCCGTTGTGGGATGAGAAAGAGGGCAAGGGATTGCCGAGGGCGGTAATATTCGCTGCGGGATTGGATCCATTGAGGGATGATGGAGTGGCATATTGGAAGATGCTGGAGAGGGCAGGGGGGGTTGGGACGAGGTTGAGGATGTGAGTACCCGTGCCTCTTATGTTATGTTTTGTGTTTTGCAATTTGGTATAATGTGATGCGGGTGATAAACTGTGATGGAATACTAACAATTTTCTCTTTTTTAGATACCACGGACTACCCCATGCCTTCCATAGATTCAAGCAGATGAAGACTGCTAGGGAGTTTAAAATCAACGTCAATGAGGGGATCAAAGAGCTGATGGCTCTTCAGTCTCAGACCAGCAAAATATAGACCCCACCATAAGGAAATCTGTCAAGTCTTTGTATTTGGTAATTCATAGCTATCATATTACAAAAGGTCAAACAATATCTTAGTGTTTATTTTCTCACATGTTCCGCTCCTTCAGAATAAGATTTACTTCCCCCATGTATAGAATGAAGAGGTCTTGGGCGTCTCTTGCCAGTTTCTCCTCGTTCATTCCATCTGCAAGCTCCATCGTGAACCTTCGCACCATCCTTGTAGTAACAATCCGGAGATGCATGTTCGCCAGAGGTTTCCCAGCACAACTCCATGTACCTATTGTTTTATGTTTAGCCAACTCTGTCCATCGGGTCTAAGATCAAGGGTCGGGGTTCGGGGGGGAGGGGGAATACCACTCCAGAATGGAATATACACTTTCTGGTCACGGGTGATTGGGTACTTCGAGGTCTTATACCATCTCTCCGGAATAAACTCCTTTGGTCTCTCAAAGTTTCGGGGATCTAGCTCATGCCTAATCAGTATCTTTAAGCCTTTATTTACCCTTGGTTTTTTGAAAGATACCTCTAAATATCGTGTGCATGGGAGCGTATATTGCGGTATTTCCAGGCACATAGGTGTCGTCAATCATGATGCCTTCCGGAGGCGCTATCCTTTGCGGGCTTGAAGGCAGAACAGGATGCAATCGTAGTGCCTCGCTGATGACGCCTTCCAGATGGTCTGTTTTTTCGCATTTACCCATGGAAAGGTCTTTGAATATCCTGTCCTCATCGTCCTCATAGGAAGAATAGACAGCATCAATCTCCTCTCGGAGGATTTTGAGCTGGTCCTGGTTTTCGGCGAGATGGAAACAAATATTTGTGAGAGTTGTAGCCGTGGTATCACTAGGGGATTCCACGTTAATATGAAGTTTATCTATCAGCACTTAGAGGCGAGTGTACCTTCCAGCTAAAATTGCCAATCGAGCTTCATTTGCCATCCCAATGCCTGCCATTGTTTTTGCATCGGCCGTCAACAGCCACGAAAAGACATCTTTCTTCTCTGGGCTCCTCTGCGCAAAAATCATCAGCCTCATCATACCTCTAAATCGCTGGTTTGGTGATTAAAGCCTACCGATTTTCTTTCGCTCACAAGCTCATCGCACCACCTTAAAAAACCTTTATAGTCCCTATTGGTCCCTGGTATCAAGTCAAGAATATGTGGCAAATATGGCACATGCCCAAATATTGCAAGGCCGGTCGTGGCACTCTTTGTGATACGCATGTAATCATTTTCCTTTCCATGTGTAGGAAGCATGTTAAATGTCTTGCTGAACGTGGCATCCCCCATACTATCCCACATGTAGTAGTTGAAGTACTCGGAGACATTGACCGGAGTTTTCGTAGCAAGAATATCGAGAAGCTGCGTAGAGCGGATAATGAGTGTGGGAAGGTGCTGCATCACGGCGTCAGAGGTGAAAGCCTTGTCCCAGAGACGGCGATTGGCTCGATGGACGTCACGGTCCCGAGTCAGTTGTGTAGAAGGTTTGGGATATCCAAGATTATACCAGGGGCCTTTAGAGAGTTTGACGACGATGGGCACAATAGACCCGCAGCTAATTGAGAGCTCGTTGGGGCCTGGTAGTCATGTGAGAATCAAGAGGGGCTGTGAAAACTGGTTAAGGGTCTCTCACCTGTCCTTACAAAGTCGCCGTACTTTGCGTGCAAATCTACACCAAGTTCATGGTTCTGTAGCGTCTTTGCAGCGTTCGCCACGCTCCACCACTTTGTCACCTTTGCACCAAATGGTCCAGGAAATTTACGCAGTGGATGGAAAAACAGGCGGTAGGTTATTATACTAGCCGTGAGACCCCCAAGAAAACTAGACCATATTATTCCAGTGAGAGCGAGGGCCTCGATTGTGGCTAGGTTAAGGTGTTGGTGGAATACACCAAAAATGAAAGATGGGATAAGAAAGAGGCCAATGAAGAACGGCGCAGCTAAGTGGTCATGATCGCCATGGATGAAGTACAATAGATGGGAATTTATCCCCAAGATGGAAGAATACAATACGAGTTTGCTGGATGGTATTGTGGCTGCTTGCTCGAAGATGGTTGTGAGGGATGCTCCCACAAAACCCGACATGACTGCTGTTCAGAATAATGAAGATATGGCTTTGACGGCGGGCCTTGAGATTTATATAGGATTTTATCCTCAGAGGGCAGCGAGAATTTATTATACATGGTGAAACAAGTTGTGGAGCCTACTCTCGTGTGAGGCGCCATGAAGTGAAATCCGGCGTATGACAAATTACCTTTAGATCAAAAGGCGTAAGTAAGACTTAGATCGAGTTCTCTACTCGTGTATGACATACATGTCTCATTGCCTTGACTGATTTTGTCGGAGATACCGAGGAGATCTCAGCGCGAATCTGGAATAAACCGACGTCCCAGGCCTATCACAATACTGATAATATACTTATTCGTTCAAAGAATAATTTCAAGCGGCGTCGTAATATATCTTAACATAAATACTTATAAGATAAACATGTGGTATTCGGACAAAACTCATGCGGCACAATTAAGGTAATTCTTCAGTATACGAGTATATATCTAGCTACTTCTTTCTGGAACAGTAAATTTCTGACCTGTTATCCCCCACATAGCCGCCAATTCCTAAACGGGTTGTTATCGGCTTTGTGCATCCCACAGCCAGCCCGGGCTGAAGATAAAAGCCTAGAGTGCAGAAAAACATAGACTAGTATTGATATAGTGGTCCACGCAGTTCAACCCTCGCTTCCCGAACCACATCTTAGTTAAAGCAGGATTTTAAATCTTGGAGTAGTTTCGAGCTGAAAGATACCTACATGTAGTTCTTGAAATAGTACGCTCTCCCGTGAGTCATAATACTATTGTGGCGGAATGTTTCATTTGTATTTGTCATACTTTCCTATGAGTCATCTTACTATGTCTTTCTTATGGGTTCTGTGTAACGACATTTATGTATAAATAAGGGGCGGTTTCCCCCTTCACCTGTATCAATAAGTTCAATCAACATCTCTATCTACTCTCTAAGTCTTTAGGTTATGAGCCCGGCTTAAGCCTGAACAATCTCCCAAACGCTTCCAGCTTCAAATCCACTTCCACAATTAGTACATTTTATCATTACCACCTACAAACATGTCTCAAGAGTCCTTCAAGATTCCAACCCTCCCGTGCAAACTTGGTGGGCAGGTCCATTAAACAGTTTGGCGGGATCTGTCCATGACAATATTAAGGGTTTATGATCTCTGGAACATTGTCAGCGGATCAAGCAAGCGTCCCATGAAACCACCGCGTCGACCTCCTCAAAGGGTAAAGGGATCGCACCACCGGAGGCCTCCATGAAAGAAGATGAAGCCGAAACTTCCGACAACGCAGACGAAATCTCCACTTGGGACAGAAAGGATAACATCGCCATTGTCTTCCTGCAAAGCAACATTGAGTTCGACATCATCCTCCTCTTACCCCACCGGACTCTGCGTACCACCTTTGGACTCAACGAGGACCAATTCGATCAGAAGACTGTGGCCTCGCTACACTCACTGTTAGCGAATATTATCACACACCAATACACTCCTGATAAGAGCATGAAGGACCATGTTACCGAGTTCACCACCCTCTGGTCATCACTGCTTACCAGAACAAGCAACTGCACCGACAAGGGAAAGGACCCACTCGGGTATCACCTCCATCAGCTCGCGTCCGTATCAGGAGTAAAAGCCTCCTTCCTCCTCCTCTCACTCAGACATGAATCACTTGAGTCGGTAGTCGACAACCTCCAATCGAAGCCAAATGTCACTTTCGAAGATATACATGACAAGCTCTTGGACCTTGACGCCAGACGCAATCAGGATTCTTCCGAGTCAGGAGCTGCCTACAGCATCAGGCGAGGACACGGAGCACCCCACAACAACAACAGCAGAAGGAAACGCCCAACTGCCAAGAAACAGTCAGACTTGACCTGCACATGGTGCACCAAGAACGGCGAATATGCGAAGGGACACACACACAAGGATTGCCGCAAACTCAAAGCTTACAAGGATAAAGAAATGTTCGCTGCAAAAGGCAACCTTAACGTTGCATCAGGATCCGGCACAGCATTCCTGGCACACTTATTTTCAAAACCAATACCATCCGAAGTGATTGCCCTGGACCTAGCTGAGTACACCAATCCTCCTGATGTTGACATGACCGACGCGTTCGCATTTGTCTCTGGTACCCCTCAATCTGACTCAAAGGCATGGATCTTCGACCCTGGTGCAACCAACCATATGACCGGAACCCAAGTTTTGGAACCCAGACCATACTGATGCGCACATCGCGGTTAGCGGAGACATAAGCTGACAGTACCGGAATAGGTAGTCTTAGATCCATTATCTGGATGGCGTTATCACCCTGCAAGACGTGTTCGTAATTCCCGAACTTGGTAATGTTAATCTAATATCATGGTCATGCATCGCCAAAAAGGGATTCACCGTCACCGGGGATGAAACCGGCTTTACCATTTACAAACCGAACAACAAGGACATCGTCGGTATTGCTAATGTGAACTCTGCAGGCCTGTACATCTTCAAGCTCAAAGATACAACTGCACACGTCTCCATCGCAACTACCTTCTTCGATTGGCATCAGCGCCTTGGACACATGCCTGCCTCCTCCTTAAACAAACTTCGGAAAATGGTCGCCGACCCCAAATCTCTCCCAACCTCCGGTCAAATGTCCACTTGCAACACATGTGAGCTGGCAAAATCCACCAAAACCAACCTTCCTTCCCTCACCGAACCACGTTCCACCAAGCCCCTAGAACTTATCCATTCAGATCTGAGCGGAAAATTCTCCACTCCTTCTCTGGGCGGTTACAGTTACTACATGACGTTCATCGATGACTACTCTAGGTATGTGCACGTTTACTTTTTGAAAAAGAAGTCCGACACAGCAGCAGCAACCAAACCCTACATCACACTAGTCGAGAACCAGCTGGAATGAAAGGTAAAACGGTTTAGGAGCGACAATAGTGGCGAATACATTGCCCAGGAACTCAGCCAATTCTTCACTTCAAAAGGTATCAACATGAGTTCACTGTCCCCTACTCACATGAGTCCAACGGCATAGTCGAGCGCTTTAACAGAACGATCACTACCATGGCCCGCACTGCCCTCCTGGAATACAATCTTCCAAAAAACCTCTGGGGTGAGGCAATCAACACCATGGCCCACATCAAAATCGTCTCCACACAAAGCGCTCCCGGACAAAACACCATCTGAGGCCATCACAGGTTACAAAACCAGGCGTCGGTCATCTTCGCACCTTCGATTGAAACAATGTTCGTCACATCCCGGTCGAGACGCCCTCCTGGAACCAAATTGGATGCAAGAGCTATCACCTGGACAATTTTGCGGATCTGAAGATCTGACCAAAATCTGCCGGGTTTATATACCCTCTCAAAGAAAGTTGTTTTATCACAAATCGGCATTTCGCCGAAGCGTCGTCGATCAAGGAAGATACCGCCAAATATACCGAAGACTAAAGCGCCAACCAATCAGAATCAAAACCGAACCTCAGGACCCACTACCAAGTAGTTCAAAAGGAATGAAGCAAGTATAGTGGGGGCCGGCTTAGCGAGGCCCACTCCTGAACGCATTCGTTAATGACTTTTGATCCCAATGCTAACGATAATGAACATGATGACGACGACGAATTACAACAACAACTTCTACGAGAAATGATGGAACCCCGATCTGGAGATGCATCGGAAGATGAAACTCACGCAAGTATAGTGGGGGCCGGCTATTCGAGGCCCGACACTGAACGTTCCCCGATAGAAGAAGAAGAAGAAGAATCAGATGCTAATGAACCAACTCGAGACGCAACCCTCAAGACGGAACCGAAACCACCTGCCAAATACGGATACCATGTCAGCGCCACAGAAATCCTCAACGAACCAACCAACTTCAAGGAAGCAATGGACGGCCCAAACTCTGCACAATGGCAGACGGCTATGGAAATTGAACTTGACTCTGGCTCGCAACAATACATGGAAACTGGTCGACATCCCCGATAATCGCAAACTGGTTGACTCCAAATGGGTATACAAAATCAAACTCGACCAGATGGCAACTCAACTCAGATAAAGCCCGACTCGTCGCCAAAGGAGTCTCACAAGTACCAGGCCAAGACTTCGACCAAACCTTTGCACGTGTCACCCGCTATGAGACCATCGGACTGGTCCTCGCTCTGCCTACAAACAGGTGGCAAATGCGACCAAATGGACGTCACTAGTGCATTTCTATACGGAGAACTCAGGAGAACATCTATATGAAACCTCCTCCCGGCTACCGCCGACCCGGACAAGCATGTAAACTAATCAAGTGTATTTACGGCTTGAAGCAATCGTCTGAGAATGGTATCGCCTCTCAGCGCTCTCTCAATGGGATTTCACAGGGCAGAATTCGACTCTTGTGTCTTTATCCACTCAACAGAAGTAATAATCGCAATCTATGTTGACGACATACTCATCTTTTCTTGGTCGCTGAACTTAAAAACCGTATCAGCTTGTCCCTCCACGCCGAATTCGAAATGACCGAGGCTGGAACTACTTACTCGGAATCCACCGATCCACACTAAGACCGGCATCATCCTATCACAGGAAGCCTACCTCAAACGCAGACTCATCAAGACGGATTCAACGAGTCAAGACCTGTCGCAACACCACTAGATCACAACGTTACCTTCCAAAAGGTCTCTGAAGAGCAAATCGACGATCCAACACTTTATCAGTCGATCATCGGATCCTTAATGTCGCAGTCATGGGCACCCGACCCGATCTTGCCTACACCATCACCACGCTCTCACAATTCTCCTCCTGCCCTACAGAAGTCCACCACTGCCGTCAACAAACGTGTACTCCGTTACCTCGAGGAACCATCCAATTTAGTCTTCTACTACAACAAAACAAAGACCATGCGACTCATCGATTCTGACGCAGTTTACATCGATATCAACGACCCGATCATTCACCGCATTCTTGTTTTCACTTGGGGAAAAGTTTCTTATCTCCTGGCGCTCCTGCAAGCAAAAGTCTGTCGCCACCTCCACAACTGAGTCGGAATACATGGACTCTGAAACCTGTCGGCAATTAGTTTGGTTAACGCTCTTTCTGAATTGGAACGGATTTCAAATATTTCTTTTTTATTCTTCGTGGGGATAACAACGGCCTTCTTTCATTGGTTCGCCGCAATCCTGTTTTTCACAAAAGCTCAAAACACATCGAGGTGCACTAACACGTTATGTTAGGGAAAGGTTTAACGAAAATGTTTTTTCTTTGGGTATGTTTCTACAAGCGACAACATCGCGGATCTGTTTACAAAGGGTTTGGATAAGGAAAACACAATCTTTTTTTCTATGGTTCATTTGTGGACCGCGAGAATCTTGAAATAATCTCTCCGTGAGTCATAATACTATTGTGGCGGAATGTTTCATTTGTATTTGTCATACTTTCCTATGAGTCATCTTACTATGTCTTTCTTATGGGTTCTGTGTAACGACATTTATGTATAAATAAGGGGCGGTTTCCCCCTTCACCTGTATCAATAAGTTCAATCAACATCTCTATCTACTCTCTAAGTCTTTAGTAGTTAGTGCTTGTTCACTAACCTACAACAGATATGCCACAGTTAAGTGTCTTGGCCGAAGACTGATAGGCAGCCGTTACTCTTATACATTAGGGACTTTGCGCAAAAGACTCTGGAGTCTTTTGCGCAAAGTCTCTATTAATCTTGATTTGTGTTGGTGGAGATATTTGAGACTTAAGTTTGAAGATCTGGTACCGCGGGTTCGATTGCCGAGGGCTCGACCCTTCCATTCTTGATCGACTGTGTAACCGAAGTTCCCGGCATTATCAAAGTAAGGTGGGTGAGTATTTGGGTTAATCAGCGGTTCATCGCCCCAAACCAAGATCATTTTTGTGCATGTGCTGGAGCGCGGACGGAGCTGAACTGCTAAGATCAATTTTGAAAGATTCTCAGCTCGCAGAAGATCTAGATTCACCCCTTCCATTTCATCATCAACCTACTTTTGGGGTTTCTAAAAGTTCAATTGGCCATATCATTATACCCACATAAATTCGCATGTGCCCAATGCACCTAGCTAGCCTTCCCAGCCTAGGGTTTCCGACAATACACATCTCTACTACCGAGACCATTGAGGACCATGCAGGATATCAAGGGTGCATGTACTATTGTACTTACAGCTACAACTCAATACCTTACGGCAAAGCTGACCCTACCTACTTCATGAGAGATGGAGAGTAGTCCGGGATAGAAGTCGGTTCCGCTGAAAGAAAAATGGGGAAACGCCCAGAGGACCCTCATTTACCAGAAGATAAGGGATCCAGGGTATTGAGTGGTGTAACTATCAGGTGGCAATTGTTTCGCTCAACTATAAAGCCGGAAGCAAGGAACGTGGGTTCTTACAGACTAATGCGGGAGTATTCGTGCTGGTAGTGGCACTGGCATCATGGCAGGTTCCGTCACTCCAACGGGGGTAGGTACTTGTGTGACTTGACCACACCTTATTTGCCTTTATGTGAGTGCAGATCTGCATGATATATTAGAGTGTATTGGCCATACCCAAAATTTGAGCTCTTGGCGGGCTACCCACACCAAAAACTGGTCGCCAAGAACTAAATATTCAGACTTAGAAGTTGTTAGCCAATACGGTCTTTAATGAAGGTTCTTTAGGGGTGTTGGTTTTATACTCGTTGGGTGTGTTGTATATCCTGTCGGGTCTAATATTAATACATGTAGATATCGTTAACTGGAGCGTCAAAACTCACTATTTTGGAGAATGAAACTTAACCACCGCAGACACCACTAAAAATGCGTTCCATAGAATAAAGATAATAACTGTGTGAGTTATATACTAGCCTTGTCTGGGGACGACGATAGATACCATAATTGAGTTGTGGTTATGGCCGGACTCGAAGTGGTTGAGCATGAGGTTGGTAAACCATTGGTGGTAAGGACTTGGACCCTCGGGCCAAGTGTTGTCCAGGTGATGGTCTCCGAGCCCTTTTTTTGTTCACCAATCACCTGGATTGTAAGTTAAAGGAAATCGTAATAGAAATAGCTTATAGGATTGATATTCTAGGTCATTTTACTGTCAAAGATTATTGGTAGTTACTTCAAGAGAGACTATCCACTGCAGTGGGAGTGCACATTATACTAATTTTGCGTCCTGAGCGCCGAACTGTTGAGGATTAACAGTGATTGGCAGCTTAGCAGGTGTAACATACTGGTTATTTGATACTGGGGCCGACCAAACCTATACTTGCAGCTTGGGGCAAGGTATCCACTGCAAATTGTAGTTTTTTTTTTTTTTTTTTTTTTAAATCATATCTATTCATGTTTCTAGGTACAGAAAGTTCGCATGCAGTATAAACTATGGCGTAAAGAGACCTATCCCCGGCAAAAAACTCTAGCGCACGTCCCCTGAAAAGCAAATAAAACTGCAAATTGTAGTTGTAACATGGTAAAGTAGTTGATAAATAAAAAGTCGAAACCATTCGCCGAAACCCCGCGCCTGCCAAGACCCATGAATTGCTCTACTACTATGCTGTGATTTTTAATCTGTGATCTTAGGTTTAGATGCGTCAGTTGAATACTTGTATTTTCCGGATAAAGCTTCATTCAAACCTTACATTCCCTGTTCCAACCTAGGCCTCTGACGTCGGCGAAGCAATATCAGTAAATACCCTCAATCCTCGTGAAATTCTTCAGTTAGTGTGTGTGTGTGATAATCTGCCTAAGTTGTGAATGTTACGCTTCCATGGTCGACCCGGTCCATTGTGGTGGAGGTGATTGAGGGCGCAACATCTACTACGTAATTAAGTGTCTACATGTACCTACACCCGTAGGAAAAAAGTGAGGAAACAACAGGTGACCACCAAGGCAGCTAAGCAACGACCATGACTTTGGAAGGAAAGCTATACAAGGTGGTAAATATACTTCAGAAGCCGTAGTGTATACTCTCTTTCTTATTTCGTAGTTGAAGTCCTTCATGTTATTGAGGTTTAAGTTAAACGCAGGCGTTATTTCGTCACCTTTTTCCTCTAGCTGTATGTACGATGAGTACGTGTCTGCCCGGAAATCCTAAACTACCCTAGTACCGTTTGGCCGCAAAAGATTGTTTACGCCTGCTGGAAACACCCTGGGCGGCCTCATCGCCTACGTTAATACATGCATACATAGATTATTTTTAGGTCGCGCTTAGTTATGTAGGGTTCAAAGCGGCCTGAGCCCCTAGCGCGCTAAGGTTGGAACGTTGCAGATAAGATTCTCTCACAGTTCAAGCAAAATTGGTACTTTTTACATACAAGGATCTTCTCTTACACCCAGGCTTTACGCTCCAAAACTTGCGGTATAGTGCAGACCATCTGAGAAGGTGAGTATGTCATCACTGTTCAGGATCTAGAAGATCCGTCCTCAAGATAGTCCTAGTACTTAGGTTGACAGAGCTAGAGACGCTTCTCCAAGGTCCCCATATATAAAAAACGTACTCCGAACTTTACACACCATTAACCCTTCAAGTCGAGCCGTACTATCCCTAGGCCATCGGCCAGCGGCACTCAGTTTCGCCCTACCTGTTGCAATTCTTTATGAAACTCCGTTCTCTTAACAAATCATCATCTCTAAATTATCAAAGATCATGTACAGCCGTGTTCGAAAAGACTTGGCATCCCTGGGCCAAATTCGAGGGAGCTTTCTCCTCTTTCCAAATCTCATATAATGGTGACCATAGGTAGCGGTAGCTATAATATCTTCATTATGGTCATACCTACATGTATTAATTGTTGAGTATGCGTGGGAGCAATGATCATGAGCTACAATTCATGAACGGACTCAATATAGTAGGGTGACAGGACTTTTCGAACAGGAGTGTACATGATAAGCCTGGTACTGTTGTGAGATTGCCCTCCTAGAATGAGGGGGGAAAAGTCAAGCGCTCCACGCCTAACGGCAGAATATATAGTCCACTAGCGGTCTAGGGGATACATATTTTGAGGATCTGGCACAGTCAATAACCTCTTACTTGAAAACTCTCTGGCAAAGAGCAATCTTTATCCTCCCTCTACTCTCTATTATAGTGGTAGGTAAAAAGTCATGAAACGCGGCTGGAAATACATGTAGTTGGATGTCTCAGGCGCGTTCCATGACTTTACCTACCGCTATACATGTACACTATGTACTATTTTGACCCAGGGGTGTATCAAATTACTGGACAATAGGTATGTCTCAAGTTCAGAAATCTTTATAATTAAATAGGTGCACCTCTAGTTTCATGACGGAGTAATCCGGCTTGTGAAACCAGATTCCATAGCTACATGTATAGCTTCCGGCTCGATTCTTATGAAGACAGAGATACTTGGACACTCTACGTTCGTGGATCCTGAAGAAGCCCAGCAAGTTACATCAAAGTTCGGTGGGCTCCACCCTTTCTAGCTAGGCTTACGTATCAAGTATTAGGTATTTCTCACCGCAGGCCGGAATTGTAGCTGTCAACCGAAATGCGCCCCTGAAAACGGATGGCAATAAGCAAAGCTCCGTACGGCATGGCATGTAACAAGATAATTTATTTTGTCTCGGGAAATATTTTATCGGTAGCATACCCGCCACCCTGAGGCCGGTAATTGCAACACATGATGAGCGCTCATGTAGCTACCCGTACGTACTAAAATATCCGGGACAAGCCGTAGGTACCTTAGTACATACATAATATCACTAGAACGTATCGGTTCAGGAGTGATGGTTACATACTCGTAGATCCAATATAATTAATATGAATTGGCGCAACCATCAAAATACACTCAAATTGAGGACACAGAAATTTCCATAGGTAAACCAAAACTTGACTGACCAAGTATGATATAAATTTATAGAGAAGAGCAGTAAGAAGACATCTTTAGACACCATTTACCTGAGAGATTCTCTTCTGACTAAGGCCTATATACATGTAGCTATGATTGGCATGTGGACTCCTTTGGTGCCTAGATACAACCTACATAATATGAGTGGAAATGAGAAACCTCTTAGTATTCTGTGCCCTTTTGTGTGCTTTGCTGATATCACCAATACTTAATGGATATGCGAGTACGTATGTCGGTATGTATATCCCGTAAATATCCTTAACCCAAGGTAGAACGAAGTAAGGGATAACGATGTATACCTACATGTAGCTATAGCTGATGCTCGCAAACTGATAGATAGCAACTGGGTTTAAGGTAAAAGACGCCAACGATCCAACCCTACCCGAGCGGGAGTTTTTCGCCCATGCTCCAATAGTTGTATTTTATCGATGGCTTGTATGCCCTACATGTATGTGTTATTGCGTTTAGCTGCATCTATCGGTTAAATTTATTGTGTAAGTTAGGGCTGCGGAATATTTGTTGCCTAACCGTTACTAGTCGCGCATCGGGTAACCTTTTATGTACGTACTGTGAATCTTCCTCTCATGGATTATCACTCGTTCTATTCACTGAGTAAATCTTAAAGTACGGTTCCTCCGGATGATTAACAGTAATTGACTGCAGTAATCCGACGACAATTTCACTTTATTATTAATTTCACTTTTACTATTTGAAATAGAAGGAAGTAAAGCTAAAGAGAACCATATAGCATCATACTATCATATCTTCATTTTTTTTTTTTTTTTTTTTAATTCATATCTATTCATGTTTCTAGGTACAGAAAGTTCGCATGCAGTATAAAATATGGCGTAAAGAGACCTATCCCCAACAAAAATCTAACGCGTGTCCCCTAAAATCAAACAAAGTAAAACACAAAAGGAAAAAAAAAAATTGTACAAGAAATGATTAAACGAACAAAGGAAATAATTAAAAGAGGGCCGAAGGCCCGATTGCCGGCTGTGGGGCTTTTCATCGCATGTGAAGGGAGGTGAGGAGCCTTTATGGGGCTCCAGTTGTAGTGGTGGAGACAGAGCTCAGGGAGGATGATTCTGCTGAGCCTGTTTGGAGGGGGGAAGTGACTTCTCTTCTTGGGAAGTTGATCTTGGCAGAGGTGATGGTGATGCTGAGGGCCCATGTGAGGGTGTAGTCGTGCCATACTTCTTCCAGGGACGAGACCTGGTTTAGCAGTGGGTGGCGGTGTTTGGCGGTGGCTGTGCAAGTGAGCACTGTGTGTTGAGGTGTTTCGTCTTCCTTTCCGCATTTTTGGCGGTGGAAGAGGTGTTCGTTGATCCATGATTTTTGTCTTGTGAGTAGCTTTTGTTGGCCCTCATCTGGTGGATTCGGTTGCAACAAATTTGTGGAGGTTTGTGAAGTGAAAGGCGCTTAAGTGTGAGGGTGTTTGTAGTAGTCTGGAGGTGGGTATGACTTGCCGGTTGCGAGGCGTTGTTTTGCTGCCATTGCCATTTTCTGTGGGGGCCTTCTTCAATGAGGAGGCGGATGAGTGGCATAGGGCTCGATGGGGAGGTGGGAGACTCCTTTGGTCGCGTGGAGTTCCATTTTTGGGTGGGTTGGGTTTCCTTTAGGAGGCAGTGTGGGAGTAGGCGCTTTCTGTGGTGATGGTTGGGAAGGAGGGCTGGTTCTTCCGGTTATCAGGTTGTTGAGGGGAGGCTTGGAGGATCGTATCCCCTGTTTGCATCTCAGGAATTTGCAGTAGAGGTCGAGAGGAGGCGTTAGCTTCAGCAGAAGGGCTTCGTTTGTTTGTGGCTCTGAAGCATCCAGTGGCCCAGCGGAGGACTGAGTTCAGAAGGTGTTCATGCTTTCTTGAGAGGATGATTTGGGGGTGAGGTGGAGGCCCGTATGTGAGCATTGGGCGTATAGCGAGGAGGCGATCCTCATGCAGTTAGTGAGGACAGGCCTTTGCCGGTGATGAAGCGGGTGATGATGCGGCGGACCTGCTGCTTGAGTCTTCTTTGGAAGTGTTTGTCGGGGTTGATGTTTGGGGAGAGCCAGAAACCTATCCAGCGTGCTAGGTTGCTAGGGTGGAAGGTTTGGCAGTCGAGACAAATGGGGAGGAAGCGAGGGGGCTGGTGTCGCAGAGGGCGCCAGTGCATGAGTTCGGTTTATCTACCGAGAAGTGTATGCGTTAAGGGGGTGGGGGCCGTGATTTTCGGTGGTGTTCTTAGGGGTTGTGATGTTTTGGGAGTAGGAGGGTGATCTGACGGTGATTCTTGAAGTCGTCGGCGTATGATATTGTGATCTTTGGGGTCGTGTTTGTGTAGGAAGTTAACGTAGATGATGAAGAGAAGTGGGAGATGGGGGACCCTTGGGGGACGCCTACTTGGACTGCGGTAGGGGTTTTGGGAGAACCCTTGAACAAGAGGGTAATGTACCTATCAGATAGGAATGAGCAGACCCAGTTCGTTAGGTATTTTGGGACGTGTTTTTGTGTGAGGATTGGTGCTAGGGATTGTTTTAGGACATGGTCGAAGCCGCCTTTAACATCCAGGAACATGATGGAGCATTTGAGTTTTGCAAGTTGCATTGCTCGTATTTCGTGGTGGAGGGTGGTGGCTGCGTCAGCAGTGGAGAAACCAGCGACAGAGCGCGTTGGAGAAGGGTCTATGAGGCCGTTGGCTTTGGCGATTTTCGCTAGTCGGAGGGTTATGATTTTTTCCAGGATCTTGGAAAGGTGCGGAGGAGGACGATGACTCTGTATGCTGATGGGGCGGAGTAGTCGGGCTTGTTTGGTTTAGCTAGTATCACTCCGTTGGCTTTCTTGAGGAAAGGGGTGATAGCCGAGGGAGATCAGCGGGTTGAGGAGGGAGGGGATGATGGATGGGTTGCACCTGTGGACCCCTTTCCATGTTGAGTAGGGGATGGTGTCAGGCCCGGGGCTGGAGAGGTTAGAGGTGGGGGAGAGGGCCTGTTGGACTTCTTCTGGAGTGATGGGGGGGACGTCTTTAAATTGGATAGGAGGGGGGGAGGGTTCTTCCGGCCTGGGGGGGAAGAAAGCTTTGATGAGGTTGTCGTTGAGGAGGGATGGGGTGGGGGAGTTGGGTAGGGAGGGGATTCTGTCTTCTGATTTTGTGGCCATTTTCTTGATCCTCCAGACGTCACTGGGCTTAGCGTTTGATCTGAAGGAATTCCAGTGGTCTTGCTTTGCTTGTTTGATTGCGTTGAAGTAGGCGTTTTTGCGGCTTTGGCTTGAAGGGGGCGCTGACTGAGTGGAAGATGGTGCGCAGTTGGGACAGGTTTGGGTTCCATGGTTTAGACCATTTGGTGATGGTTTTGGGTGGGGTGTGTGTCTTGAGGAGTGTTGTGAGGGTTTCTAGTGATTCCTCGAACCAGTCCTCTACCATTACTGGGAGGGCAGGTTGGGATGGTGAAGTTCTTGGAGGTCTTTTTTTCAAGGGATAGCCAGTTTGTGAGCTTCCAGTTGGGGGAGGTGGTTGGGGACAGGTCGATGATGGGAGGTGTAGGGTCATGGCCAGGGTTCTGTGGTCGAGCCGGTGGCGTTGGAGAGAGCCATTTCCGGACTAGGGGTGTGGCTCTGTGGTTGGTGAACGCTAGGTCGATGACACTTGACCTTTTGTTTTGATCGGGGGAGAGCCTGGTGTAGGTTCAGTGTTAATGAAGCGGCCAGTTGCGGCTATTATTCTTGGCGTAGTTCGCCGTTGGAGGAAGTCTCCTACACGATTGCGGGGTTTCGATTAACGAAGACTAGGGGGGGGGGTTGAGGGATCGTGTGGTGTTGTTGATTTGGCTGTTATAGACAGAAGAGACTGAGACTGTAGTGTGGGTATTTGGGCCCGAATTGCAGAAGATGTTGGCTGTGACGAAGTCCCCGCGGTGCGAGGGGATGGTGGTAAAGGAGTTTTTGTCGAGTAGGTTCGTTGAGATGTAAAAAGGCCTTGGAGATTTTGTCGTCGGGGAGGTGGGGGTAGGTCTGATGAGGGTAAGGAGGAGGGACGTGGGGGGCATGCCTTTGTGGCGGGGGGGTTCCTGGATGGCGATGATGTGGGTTTTTTGTACCATTGGAATTGAAAAGAGTGAGAGGAGGACAATGTTGCTGTTTGCGCAATTGTGCTGAATGATGCGGAGGAAATGTTTTTCAGTAAGTTGTGATGACATGATTAGATGGAAGTAGTGGCGGATTGTGGGGCGTCATCGGGAGCGGTGTCCATCTCACCCGCTGGAGGGGTGGCGGCTTCGGAGGTTCTTGTTTTGTTGCGGGCGGCAATCTTGGTAGGGCATTTAATGTCGTAGGCGGTCTGTGCGCCATTGCAGTTTGGGCATTTGAGGATGGAGGCTCCACAGCAGGCGGGGATGGGGGCTGAGTGGCCTTTACAGGTTGGGGCTGCATTGGCGTCTTTCGGCTTTCGTATGGCTTTTGGCGTAGATGGGGCAGGTGGGGAGGGTTGCTTTGCAACCCCTGGGTGGCAGCCGAATTTGCAGCATTTCTTGCATTGGGTGGAGGGGGAGGCTGACCACATGACTACACATCGGCGGGGCCTAGAGTAGAGGCGGACAGAGTCTCCTAGTTTGGAGGCTTCGTCTGCGGAGATGGTGACTACGATTGAGGAGGTGGGTTTGGAATTTCTGGTTATGTCGTCCTTGTTGAGGAACCTGGTGGCGATGGGGGTTATGCTTGTGGCGAGCTTGAAGATCTCCGGGAAGCTGTTATCAAGTTTTTCCCTGTTTTCGAAATCGTAGAGTGGTACCGCGTGGATGGCGACATCGACGTTGTTGTTAGGTCTTTGGTCGGAAGAGGTGGATTGGGTTGTCGGGTGTATTGATCTTGTTGTTTCTGAGGCAGTCATTCTTGAGCAAAGGGGTGTAGATCTTGGCGTGAAGTTGAAATGGGAGGACCGTGGCGGTGCCTTTGGGGCTGATGGAGACAGAGAGGGAGGTAGCGGGTGCGAGGATTCTTTGGCGAGGCAGGCCTGGTTCGGAGAGGTCCGCAGCGTTCTGATGCCTCGATGGGGGCGGGCGGGTTCTGCTTGCGAAGAATCTTCTTTGAGTAGCTGGGATGGCCTTGGGGGTGTTCGATGGGGGGGGAGAGGGGGTTGAGGAGGAGGGCCTCTTTTTGTTTCTGACCTCCTTCCATTGGTTGGAGCTTTCACTTGCGGTTTGGGCGTAGGACTTGGGCTTTTGGAAGGCCAACCCTTCTCTGATGCGGTGACGGGCGTCGTCACCCACTGAACCACCCAGCTTTGCTAGTGCTGCAATGTGGGGGTCGATGGGGGGGGTTTGGGGGGTGTTTTTGTTCTTGTTGGAGGGGGGAGGAGGGTTAGGTGGACTGTAGAGGTTCTCTGCCCGTTCTATTCTGTTGTTGGTGGTGGCAGCGGCAGACTTCAGGTCTTTGATGCCGTCTTCAATGATGTTGAGGCGCTCGGTGTATTCCTCTGCAGTTCCGGCGAGGATGGCAAGGTTGCGGTTGATGTTAAGGAGGAGGAGGAGGGAGAGTCTTGCGTCGTCATGACTGCCTTCGTGTTTGAAGATGCTTTCGGCAAGGTTGGCGATGGGTAGGGAGTCATCATGTCTTCCATTTGTAAAGTCGCTGTCGAGGTGGCCGACACCAATGCTATCCCAGGCATTGGTGAGGAAAGGGGGGGGGGAGGGCATCTTGACAGGGGTGGTGGTGATGAATGAAGCTTTTGGAGTAAAGACTTTGTGGTGTATGTAACCTGGTTGCAACGCAGATTCTGGAGGTTTATTTCAAAAATTGAGTATTTAGCGGACGAGAAGGATGACTATCATATCTTCATGTACTGGTGTCAATTATATACACGGTTCAATCATTCCCATAAGGCACATTTCAAGAATAAGAAATTCGGAACTTGAAAACTAGTAACAAGTCCACTAGTTTTATTCCCTCAAACTTCCGTTTGTTGTCAATCTAGCTTGTTTCTGCGCCGTTGGTACTAAGGCCCGGAATATCAAACGGAAAGCAGTTGTTGTAGATAGACTTCTCATATTTCTACAGTCCAAATTAGTAATCAACACGGTATCCTACACTTGGGTACTAATTCTTACCAATAAATTGACGGTATATAGCGTGCCAGCGTCAATGATGGAGCCAGGCCCAAATTTCCCATTTACACTTACCCCTAGGTCCAATAAAATTTTGGAATCAATATCAAAACCTGTCTTTGACACCGAACCATCACAAGCACCAGTCTCGTTAAATTTAGTCGCCAAGTCAACGCCAACCTTCGGCAGTCCAAGATTCAGCCCAACTTCCAACTTCCCGATCCCGACAACTTCAATCCCAAAAGTCAGCTTTGGACGCGATATGGCCATGACGCTCGTTGTGAGCGACCCTGATCCGAACTCAAAAATAGGATTGAATGTTGCGGCCTCAAACCCAGTTGCAGTGCTCGAATCAATATTGGCGAGATCGACAATGATATGTGCGTCGTTCGGAACTGTGCTCTGTAGTCCAAAAACGAAGTTTGCTTTCCCGGCGATGCTTGATTCAACCCCAACTTCGTAGGTCATGACTGTACCGAGCTCGAAGACACCTGGTATGACAACTCCAGCAGCGGGAACAGCAAAGCTGACAATCTCTTTAGTGAGGTTTAAGCTGGCTGGAGCGGCGGCAGTAGCAGTGATTGCAGCAGAGAGTTTGAGTGTAGTGTTGAAATCTTGTGGGGAGGTATCGAGGACGAATGATTTTACGGCAAACTTTTCGACGGAGATCTTGCCGGTGATTTTAAACTTCCCTGTGATATAGCAATCGATGCAATCTAGGACTAAGGCAGGATTTGTAGGGCTAGCGAAGCATGAGTAAGGGTTCAATATCTGCTGGAGGGGGTTGTTAAGATAACTTACTTTGTAGGATCGGTGAGGACATTAAATCCTTCTCCTGGAGTACCTGAAGATGCGTCAAAGACCACACTTCCAATTTCGTGGTCGAATGTGCCATCAACATCATCGGCAATGTCACTAACGTCGTCAAGCACACCATCAAAGGCTTTTCCGATATCGTCAATAACATCGCCAGTATCGTCGATAAGTTTGGTGGCTCCATCTATCAAATCATCAAGTATTCCACGTGTGATAAGACGTCTAGCAGCCCCCGATGATACGCTCCCAAAGTCCAAATCGAAAGTACCAGCGATTTCTGACCACGGCGTAGCTTTGGCAGTGAGGATTGTCATCAGGCTTTCCAACTCGTTATCAACTTTTGAAATACTGAACATTCAAATATTAGCAATGTGACTATATATTACGTAGTTCTCAAAATAATGTGTCAATCTAAACATACGTATAAGCCTGTCTTTGGTCAATGGCGCCACACCCATCATGGTTTGCAATGAGTAGAAATGTATCATCCTCCTTCTCATTAATGAAACTCCACTTCTCTACCGCCGCATTGAACGCCTCGCCTGATATAAAAGTTAGGGACATGATTCCATCATCGCCCTTACAGTCTACAGCAGATGTTAGTCCCTCAAAACTTTCCATTAGAACTATCTTTTGCCCGTCAGGGGCATAGATGGTCATGTTTGCAAGGACAATGCTGCTGCCATTGCTGCCGGGAGAGCCATAGATGAGCTCTGCTTGGAGGGCAGGGTCCAGGCGAGAGAAGTCAATCGTGTCTCGTACTGAGAGGCCTATAGCGATTTTGAAGGCGTTAAGACTGATAGGCTTAAGAATGCCACTAGATGTGATACTGGACCCAGGGACTATAGGCAGAACTTCTGGTGCGGGAGTTTGGTCTCGTCGGATTACGGCGGCGAGCGAGAAGGTGGTAAATAGAACAAGGGAAAAAATGGTGTTAAGAAAATTCATGGCGAGATCCGGCTGAGGAAAAAAAAGAGGCTATACCTGTATAACTGATAAATAGACCTTTATCTTCCGAAGATAACTTAGCTGAGTATAGTACTGACACCGTATATCGGCTTAAAGAAGGAAATGCGTGAATCAATCACCGCTCAAAGTAGAGAGTAAACGCTCAATAGATTTTCTGAACAAAGGTAATCCCTTCTTGTAAGAGCCAGCTCTATATAGTTGTGTTAATTCGTTCGAAAGGGGTTGTCATCTAATCTAGGCAGCAAAGCAAATATCAATATCGACAAGCTTAAATTCAACCTCATGCAACCCTCCCTTCTGTATCAAGTACAGTAGAGCTAGCGCTAATGGATACAGCGATTCTACTCGGGACTGAAATAATTTAAGGTAGCTAAGGCTAGGATTAACTAACCAACTGTCTACCTACATCGGTGGATATGAAACGGCCGAAACGCGCAGTGGGGTTGCCAAGAGATTTCAGCTAGAGAGTCTTTAAGCGCTTATAGGCCAGCAGTTGCTTGGTTTAGGATGCTGAGTTCACGAATAGCAGCTTCAATCAAAGGCATGGAAATGATTATTAGTTAGTCGATAAAGTGCTGACTAAACTTTTGAAAACCCCTTCACTTCACTCTACATAACTCTGTACCAATTGCACACAAACGCAATTGCACCCGTGTGAAGAAACTAGTGACAGTTCAGACCACTAATTTGGAGTATTAGGTGCTGGTAATCTGGTATTACTTATCTGGGATTATTCTGAGAGCTCTGCGTGTCGGGAATCGTAATTAAGCAACTATAATAATACTTTAGATTGGCAAAGTAATTTGGAAGAATCGAATTGCGGTGAGAACTCACGGTGACGATGCTAGCCGCCTCCGCTAGAAGCCGGCATGCTCTGTAGCCGCTGAATTGAGTAATGAGCTGTCACTTTCGGGTGTCTTGACGCTCCTGTGCGCCACCTGCACTTGCTTTTGTCGGGTTTTTTGATAGGGTAAAAAGCAATTAGGCATAGCATTCATACTCTATAGTGCTTACAGGATCTTGTGGTCGTTGGAGGCTTCAATATCATTAGCCATGCATGCATGATGGTGGGCGATTTTTCTGGATCAGAAAGAGCCCGATTTATCATAGTAGAGTACCTACAACATCTGCCCCCTCAATTTACCCAGGGTTACTAGATACAAATTAAGTATGCAATAAACGGATGTCAGCATAAAGTACTGATAGTTCCTTGTACATGTATAGATACTTCTGCAGCTAGTATAGTAGGGCGGCGCCTATCTATCTAAATCTCTGTACTCCTAAAATTTTGACATGGAAGTAAGTGATAATCGTAAGGAGCTACGATTCTTGGTAGACAACAAGCTTTGAGTGACTAAACTCAAGGGGTTGAATGACGATGGCAATCGAATGATGGTGGTGTTATTTGATCCAAAGGAAAGAGCGAGATAGATCATAGGTATGTACATGTAAATGTAGCCTATGTAGCCTAAGGTTAAATGACTAGATCGATGGTTTAAAATTCGAATTGATAGTAGAGTTTTAGTTATAATCTAAACAAAATACCTAAGTACTGGTATATATATACCATTACTTGTGTTCTTGTCATTAATGGCATCTTATTGGTTAGTAATAGGCCTATTGAACTCAAGGTCTGTGGCCCGTTTAAGAGTTTTATCTAAGTATTATCTACTCTTTAAAATGGTGAATCTTCACGCCCCCATGGACCCTCTCAGACATGCGATCTGCAAGTACCTGAACGCGGATGAAGCGCTTAGGGTAGGGGGATATTTGAAAAAGCGTAAACGAGCTCCGTCGAAAGTTGGTCTTTACAATAGGCTATATAAAACAGGCGCCCAGGGTCTTCCTTCATGCAACCCCAATGCAATTGTATCTATTTCCGTGTAACGCCCCAAATTAGGGATAGGGGTCTGTTGTGTTGACCGGAGTAGTGACAAGATGCATTGATACATATTGTAATCGCCCCATATTTCCCGCTTTTGCCGCGTGCTATTATTTTGGTTCGCGTTTTGGAATTCAAAAGAGGATGAAAGATATCGGGTGCATGCAGCCAGTAAGTACTGTACCTACTCTAGCATCTGGTACGTATCCGATGGGCGGTCAGTCCGGGTTGCAACCCGAGACACTCAAACCCTTACTGGTAATCGTGATGTTTTTTTCTTTTCTTCCTCATAATGTGCATGCAACCTCACGGTTATGGCGCTAAACAACTACCTCTCCTCCCCTCTCTCCCCTCTTCTACAAAATATAACATAAATCAAATAAAACAAATATCAATCAATCCCAAGACAGAAAACAAATAAGCCCCTAGCTGAAAGACCCCTTTTCAAATCCTTTCCATCCTAATGTGCCCTTCTAGTAGCTCCCCGGCTGTTATATTGATAAGCTTTTCCCTGAACCATGCCCTGCCTAGCCCATACTTGCTGTCTCGGTAATCGCGATATAAATAGCTCATAGAACTAGAATACTGTCACATGCCAAAAACTACATTCTCGGTGTTAGATTCATAAAGGGATTTTTTTTTTTTTTTTAAATCATATCTATTCATGTTTCTAGGTACAGAAAGTTTGCATGCAGTATAAACTATGGCGTAAAGAGACCTATCCCCTACAAAACTCTAGCGCTCGTCCCCTAAAACCATATAAAACTAAAATCAAAAGATAACAATATACAGAGAAATAAAGACAAACAAAGGAGATAGATAAATGAGGGCCGAAGGCCCGAGTGCCGTCATTGGGACTTTTCATTGAGAGCGGTGGTGTTACGGAGGTCTTGGCGTTACTTGGCGAAGAGCGGGGAAGCTCTCTATAGTTCGGGAACGAGGAGGTAGATAATCTCGCGCGTCAAGTAATGAGCTCGAAGAAAGTCTGGGTAAAGCTCATTTCTGTGATCGTGAAATTTGAGATCATGGACGAAGGGCAAAGGGCAACCGAGGGTTAGGGATCTACATGGAGCGTGAGGCTACGAGTGTAAGTTCGAACGTATGGAGTTCGAGGGGCGGAGGAAGGAACTATAATACTTGTGAGCGATATATATTCCAAACTAACGATATAAGCTATGATAGCAAGTAGAACTGAGACAAACAATAGAAACCTAAAGAAACGGGAAGGTTGCGTGAGAAGAAAGGAAAGAGAGACAAGGAGAGGACAGGCATATATATATCCATCGCCGAGAACCGATTACTAACCCGTGTGTGAGCCGAAACCCATAACCCAAAGCGAAAGCGATTACAAATGAAAATGCAAGAATCTTAGCTTAAATTGTGGCATAGCCGTGCAGTAAACCTAATAACATGTAGCGAAGTCTTGGCGCCGTTATAGATTAGGTCTCCTCGCTCGCCTCTAGGTTTAGGCTAACGTGGAGTATGATCGTGGAAGTCACTGACCAATTCGAGCATCTTCGAGATCTGTGGTGGCTGCCAAGAGAATTAAATGCGTGGCGCGTGCAAATAAAGTATTGTAACTGTCACGTAGCTTCCATGATCAGTGCGTCGGACCTCCACTCCTGTTCACCGACTTCGGCCAGGAGGAGGGGTTGTTCTGACGAGGCGGGGTTTTCTGAGGCAAGAGATAGCGAGGAAGCGTGGAAGAGCGGGTGTCGCTTCATCGTGGCGGGGAGGTCCTCATAAGCGTAAGGACTAACCATTCGCTTGATCCTCAGATCGTTTCAATCAGTTTCTTGGATGGTCGCGAATACCGATGTTCTTGGTTGACAACCATACCTTGTCATCAACTGCGTAGCGGGGGGCCAGGGTGCGGTTTGCATTTGCCGCGCCTTCTTGGATCTTCTGGGACTGGAACATCTCGTCGCGTGGAATTCATATCATGGCCATATCTCTGGCCATCCCGTTTCTTGGTCGCCGTTCATTGGTCTTACCTGTGGTCGAGGGGCTGAAGGTCATGCGTGGGTGTCGTCCATGGAGTTAGCGCGGAATGGCGACAACTTGGTGGTTTCGGAGGCGTGGTTGTTCGTTCTGAACTCTGTAGTAGGAACCTGGTCAGTCATCTTGTTGATCTGAGACATAAGGCGCGGAGGTATTGTTCCATGACGGCGTTGATCCTTTCCGTCGACCGTCCATCCGTCTGTGGGTGGAAGGCTGTGGAAAACCGGGGCAATCTCAAAGGCGTCCGTAGTGACTTCCAGAACTCTGCTGTGAACTGAGTACCACGGTCGAGACTATGGTTTCAGGTAGTCCGTGGAGTTTCAGACGTTGTCGAGTGCGTAGTTCTTGTCGCGGTAGAGCTTCTTCGATTGGTCGGGATAAAGTCGCATCTTGGTCGATCTATCACTACAACTAGGATTGCGTTATACCCATTGCTTTCCGGGAGGCCAGTGATAAAATCCATTGACACATCGGATGAGGGGCCTTTTAGTGCAGGGAGGGTCGTGGGGCACCAGGGCATTGCGTGAGCGCTTGGACCGGGAAGCAGGTGTTGCGATTCAAGGCGTGTTGGTCGCGTACTTCCTCATTTTTGGCCAGTAGTATGTCTGCGGCTGAGGAGTTAAGGTCTTGCTCTTCCTGGATGACCGTAGAGGGCTTGTCGTAGTATTCCAGGAGGAACAGCTGGAGTTCGGGGTGGTTGGGGGCGTAGATGGTGTTTGGTACAGGAGCAATCCTTGGGTGCTGCGTCTTTCGTAGAGATTTTCTTCGAGTCTTGGTGCCGTTGCTAAGCATCGTCAGGGGCGCCGGAGAAACTATCTGCGCTATGGCGCTTGAATAACCCTATCAACTTGGGCATTCCTTCAGCGGGTTCATTTGCGAAAAGAACCCGTCAACAAACTAACTTATCGCTTTGATTGCACATTCTCCGCTTCAGGACCACCTGAGCTTGGTGCGATAGTCGTTCATCCTCCTTAGGAGATCTCCAGAATCTTGAGTCAACGCATCGCACAATCCTATAATCAAACCGGAATAAAAATTCGGACCAGCGGACTTGTCTTCGGTTTAGGATCTTCTTTGACATAAAGTACTCCAGGTTGCGGTGGTCGGATAGGACTTTGATCGGGAACTGTACTGATTCCAGGTAGTGGAGCAATTCTTCAAAGCTCGAATGACCGCCAACAATTCCTTGTCGTAGATCTCATAGTTGCATTCGGCCGGGGTGTGTTTCTTGGAAAGAATCTGACGGTGCGAGGATTCGGTCGTCATCCCGTTGGGACAAAGGCGGCAAGAGACATAATCGGAGGCGTCGGTTTCAACTATGATTTCCTATCGGGGTCAAAGTGCCTGAGGATGGGGGCCGAGATGAAGGCTGTTTTGAGGTTTTCAAAAGCCTGATTTCTTGGGGGACCAATTCCACTGTACGCCCTTCTTGGTTAATGCCGTGAGAGGAGACAACTTTGGAGTACCTCGTATGAAGCTTGACGGTAAAGTTCATGGCGGGAAGGTCTGGATGTCCAGCGTCCTGAGGGTTTCCCATTCCTGGACGACCTGAACCTTCTTGGGGTCCATCTTGATACCTTCTGGGCCCAGAATCATTCCGAGATACTTGGTTTCCTGGACGTAGAATTCGCACTTCTCGGGCTTCAAGTGGACGCTGTTCTTTTGCAAGATTCTCAGGACCTTCTGGACATGTTCCTTGTGTTGCTCCATGCTATCGGAGTAGATAAGGATGTCATCAAGGTAGGCTGTGGCAAAGTCATCGGCGAGGGGGAGGATGTTGTTGATCCATCTCTGAAGCGTGGCGGGAGCATTGGTGAGACGAAGGGCATAACCTGGTATTCGTAGTGTCTGCGCGAGTTCTGAAGGCCGTTTTCCATTCGTCACCTTCCTTGACTCTGATTTGATGGTAACCCCACCTTAAGTCCACAGATAATACTTAGCCTTACCTACCTGGTTCAGGGTTTTCGAGAACAGGGGAGCGGATGTCTATCCTGACCGTGATCTCGTTCAACTTGCGGTAGTCGACACAGAGACGTAAGGCCATCGGATTTCTTGACAAACAGGACTGGGGCACCGGCGGGGACTTGGAGTGACGAATAAAACCCTTGGTCAGGTTCTCGGAGATGTACTCGCGGAGTGCCCGTAGTTCACCTCGGGTCATGTTGTACAAGGGGCCGAAAGGAGGTTCCTTGCCTTCCTGGAGCTTGATGTCAAGGTCATCAGGACGGTGGGGGCCAAGGACAGAAGCATTTGCTTCGGAGAACATGGGCAGGAACCGGTGGAGGTCAGCGGGGACTATGGCACTTGGGTCGAGGGCCTTTGTCTTGTCCAACACATCGTCTATGGCCTGGAGGGATGCACAGAATAACCGGGAGCCACAGTAACGGGTTAATCTCTTGAAGGGGGCCGCCCCGATAGCCGCGATATGGATCAGCAGGCTGTCTTGTGAGGTGATCGAGATTCCTTGTGCAGTGACCGGGTTCAGGAGGGAGGCAGTGACGGAGGCAGTCTGCAGTCAAAGACATGATTTCTTTTGGGCCGGAGGGTGACATCATGGTGGCGCATCCAGGGAATTCCCTTAAAGATCGGATAGTGGCCCAACTTTGTAAGAAAGAAGGGTGCTTCCTCGCGATGTCCGTGGATGTCCAGGCTGAGCTTGGCGATGTGCGTGATGCTTCCTGAAGATACTAACCTGCCATCAATGACTTCAAGCAGGCGTTGTTTCTTCCGGGGAACCATTGTGATGTTGTGCCGGGTGCAGAAGTCTTGATCAATGAATGCATAACCTGATGCCCCCGTATCAATGAGGGCCCAGGTTGGCACGAAGGAGGTCAGGTTCTGGGAGACAGAGCAGGTGGTAACCAATTGATCTTCGGACATCTTGTCCTCAGACATGGAGACGGCGGAGACGGTGAGACTTGGTGTGGGTGGCGCTAGCCCCTTTGGTTTGCCAGTGTTTACCAAAGGGACATGGCTTTTAAAGCCGGCTCGGGAGTCTGGGGGCTTGGTTCAACTGGTTTCCTCCAGTTGTCGCTTGACGTCTGATGATGCGTAGGAGCAGGCGAATGCAGGGCTTGGATTGGGCAGCGGTGCTTGGGGAGACAGGGCAGCGATAGAGGCAGAGCGGAGGACAGAGTTGAGGCGGCTAGTGAGGTCAGCAATATGGGCGTTGCCGCTGCGATGACCTGCTGGATTTCCAGCTCGGCAGTGGAGGTCTCATCGAGAATGCTAATTGCTCTCGATGTAGAGCCAGGAGAATGTCTTGGGTGAGGTCCTCCTCGAGGGCCTCGATCTGTTGGTCCAGGTCCCCAATGGCCGGTAGTCTCGTCGTTTGCCTCCGACATTCTTCTTGCCAGAGGTCTTGGTTCTCAGCCATGGCGGCTTCGAGTTGGGAGTTGAGGGTCTTCAATGACCTCACCTCATGGTTCTGTAGGTGCCGGGGACTAGGGGCTTGCTGGGTCGGGGAGGAGGTTAGGACCTCCAAGCATTCCATGATGATTTGTGGCCTCGGTGATTTCGTGACCGACATCTTCGTCGGTAGGGAGGGGGCCGTAGGTGTGGGGAATTCTGAGAGACTTAAGCATGAGGGACTGGGTCGGTCATAGTTAAAGCGGACAGGAGCTAAGCGAGGTGTTGTCTTTGGTTGGTGTTGGGTCTATACCTTAGTGTTCTGGAGGTCTTGGCGTTACTTGGCGAAGAAGCGAAGCTCTCTATAGTTCGGGAACGAGGAGATAGATAATCTCGCGGCGTCTGAAATGAACTGAAGGTAGAGCACTCGCTCTGCGGTCATGAAATTTAGGATCTATGGGCCGAAGGAGCAAGGGAGGCGCCAAGGGGTTCGGGATACATGGAGCGTGAGGCTACAGTGTAAGTTCCGAAACGTATGGGTTCGAGGGCGGAGGAAGGAACTATAATACTTGTGAGCGATATATATTGAAACTAACGATATAAGCATGATAGCAAGTAGAAGCTAGAGACAAACAATAGAGCAACAGCGCAAACGAGGAAGGTTGCGTGAGAGAAGAAAGGAAAGAGAGAGGAGGAGAGGACAGGTATATATATATCCGTCGAGAACGATTACTAACGTGTGACGAAGCGTAGAAGCGAAGCACGATTACAAATGAAAATGCAAGAATCTTAGCTTAGGAGTCGTGGCCGTGCAGCGGTAAACCCTAATGTATGTCTTGGCGCCCGTTATAGGTGGGTGTTGAGAGGTATATGAAACTGTCGAGGCAGTGGAAGCGAAACGCGAGGATGATTCTTGGCGAAGGAGGGTGAGGGGTTTCGCTTTATGGGAAGTTGATTTTGGTGGCGATGATGGTGTCGTGAGGCGTGTGAGGATGTAGTCGTGCCAGACTTCGTCCAGGGATTTTATGTCCTCCAGGAGGGGGTGGCGGTGTTGGGAGGTGGAGGGGCAGTTGAAAACTGCGTGCTGGGGTGTTTCGTCTTCTTCTCCGCACTGTTGGCAAAGGGGGGAGCAGTGTGCATTGATCCATGATTTTTGGGCGCGGAGGTAGCTCTTGTTGGCCCTCATCTGGTGGATTCGGGTTGCAGCGAACTTGTGGAGTGAGGTGAATGGGAGGCGTTTGAGGGTGAGGGGGTGTTTGTAGTAGTCTGGGGAAGGGTATGCTGTTTGCCAGTTAATGATGAGCTGCTGTTTGGCGCGCACTGTCATCTTATGTGGGGGAACTCCTTCTTCAATGAGGGGTCGGATGAGGGAGCAGAGGAGCTCGATGGGGAGGTGGGATACTCCTTTGGATGTGTTGGAGTTCCATTTCTTGGGTGGATTTGGCTTTCCTCTCAGGAGGGCAGTGTGGGAGTAGACTCTTTCTTGGGAGGTGGTGGGGAAGTTGGGGCTTGTTCTTCCTGTGATGGGGTTGTTGAGGGGAGAAGTTTGGAGAATGTGTATTGCTTGCTTGCACTTGAGGAAGTGACAATAGAGGTCGATGGGGGGGGTGTTGGCTTCCACCCAAGATTCATAAAGGGTTTTAAACGTCGTGTTATAATTCAGACTGGTCGTCTATGGGATACTGAAAATACTGCTATTATGATTAGTGTGATCCGGATGGGCTCAATCACAAACCTAAAGCACCAATCTCCCTGGATATAACTTCTTTGTAGTGGCAAACTATGATTAAAATGTTGTTCCATCTCAAGTGTAAGGAACCCTGAACTGGGTCAATTAATCAAGTAGTTCAAGGACTGAATTTGTCAGCTGGCGAAATGAAACTACATATATAGGAAGGGTTAGGCGGCTCCATCACTCATCATTCTTCTTCCCCTCTACTCACTCGGTTTTTGAAAACTCAACGCCCATAACGCAGTGGCGCTATCATCCATCTCAAAAACCGGCTACCAATGGCTTCACCACACTTCTCGTGTCACAAGAAGAAAAATTTCGCAGGCCCTTCAAGGTGACCTAATAGACCAACGCCTTCACAAACTCCCAAATCCTTTCGGAGATGGGGTGGCCCCTCACAAACCCATCCTGAACGCGATCAAGTCAAAACTCAGGAAACCCTCAGCCTCGCATCTTGCCTGCGACACCTTCTTACTCGCTGGCATCGTCAAACAAAATAATCTCATGTTTGAATACCTGAATGACATCAGGGCCCAAATCGCAGAACTCACAGACACAGTCAAGGCCTTGCAGCCACCGCACGCACCTTTTCACGCAGACAAACAGTTTGAAAAAGCTGGAAGGAACGATCGAAATTCTAAACAAACTCTGCCGTCCATAACCACCCCTCAACCACCAAAAAAGGCCACTCTCGTAGGCTCCAAATCTATGCAGATGCAGCCAAGACCCTCATTAAACAACAGCCAAGAAAAAGACAACAAAACAAGCTACATTGAACAGATCCAAGAAGGAGGTCAGCCCCCAACCATCCCGTCGCTTTTTCTGCACTCGGTCCTCACCCACACCCATCCCTGAAGCAGAACGCCTCTCCTCCAGACTCCCAATCCTGTGTGGCCAGTTTCTAGCAAGAAACGGCCTCACGGCCCCAGCCACCTCCCTCTTCTTCACTATCAATGACAGAGGCACTATCACCGCCACAGCCTCACCATCTGTCCCCACCACCACCTACGCCCTCTTCTTCACCTCTTTCACTGCCATCATCAACCAAGAAGTCAGCACCCCCCTCAACCCCCTCTCACAACTCATACCTGCTCCAACGGACATCGACTTTGTCAACCATGACATCCCCTTGTTTGATCTCCCAAAGAAGGAAGCCCTTGACACTCTCCTCCCAGAAGCCATCACGCTAGCCTCTGGCGTCTCCGTCAACTCCACTCGCTTTCTAATTGCCAACGACGCAGTCCGCAATCGGAAAAAAACCTCCTCAGTGGTCATCTCTATCAGACAAGAAGATGCCCTCCTCTTCAAAAACCCAATCCACCTTTTCTCCAGGCCTCGCCATTGTATAGAAATGTGGAAATCTACCTCATCAACCCAATGCCGTAACTGCTGCAAGTACGGCCACAACACCAAAGGCTGCAAGCAGTCAACCGCTACCTGCTCAATCTGCACACTCCCACACAACTGCGAAAACCACAGGTGTCCCGTCAACACTTGCAAAGGCCACTCCAGCCCCATTTCCAACTGCTGTGAAGTCTTCCCCACCAAATCGTAATTCGCGGAAGTCACCATATGCCTTCTCTTCTACCCCTTCCGCCTCCATAAAGCTCACGGTCTGTGGACACGCTCATAAACACGTACTTTCCTCCTCCTTCGACAGCGTGTCCTTCCAGAAAAGTCGCTGATAATGTCTTGAAACAAGACTGCGAAAAACAGTAAATTCGGTCTCCCCCTCACACCATCTCCTTGTGACTGGACACTTCAGTGGCTCGACTCATAGCAAAGAAAAAGTCAAAAGATGTGTCGGACGCCCGGCCCTCCTGTTGTTCTCCTGTTTTTGCTTCTTGTTTATTGTTGTTTGTTTTGCTTCTGTTTTTGTTTTTGGGAACGTGCGTTAGAGTTTTTTGTTGGGGATAGGTTTCTTTACGCCATAGTTTATACTGCATGCGAACTTTCTGTACCTAGAAACATGAATAGATATGATTTAAAAAAAAAAAAAAAAAAAAAGGCTCCACCACTCACCAGGATACCCCCTGACACACATAATAACAAGAAGATCTACATTGTAACCGACTTCCTTACCTCTTCTCAACCAATCAAGACTAACTGTCCTGGCGAGGGGGGTGCCTGGTAAGTGAAGGTCGTCTATACATGTAGCTAGTGATATATCCATTGTGTATTGGCGCAACCAGCAAAACACACCAAAAGTCGAGGTTTTTAACAACACATGGAAAATTTAATAAATATACCAAAGCTCCACTGATCAAGTATGATATACATAGTTCTGATGCGGGAAATTCATACATCAATTTCTCTGGTCTGATTAGGATGTTGGCAAAGTTGCAGAGGAAACTACACCTTATGAACAAAATCTATAATTGGCATAGATTCCTTTAGCGTACCTACATGTAGATAAAGTACCTACAACACACAGGTTATCAGGGGAGGTGAGAAAGCACTTGGGTTTTCTATACCTATTAGTAGTAATCTGCTGCAAGTGACAATTTTAATACAATTCTCATTTAGGACGACCAACTACTGAGACTCTATAAAACTCATAGGCTATTTCTAGACATCTAAATAATAATTCGCTCAGCTGCTACACCTAGCAACGTTAACCACCACAACCACTGCAACCACTACCATACATAGTGCTTCTATCTGGGTAGGAAGCTAGAATTTACTGGCATCAAGAAGCTATGAAGAATGGAACCCAGGATCAAGGCTGCACACCCAGTATGTATCGCTAGCATCCCTGGTTAGAACATAAAACCTCTAGGACATAGGGGGCGTATTTACAATTTGAAATATTTTGTATGGGTAAAGCCTAGTTTATGTATATTAACGTTGCAACACATATATAAAGTTTTGGTTTCTCCAATGAGTTCGAGGTTGTAGGATGTTCTGGCGTTCTCCAGTCACAACGGGCTGTTGTCTGCCAGTCCATAGCTAGATATGTAGTTGGATAGTTAGTTAAGAGTTTGGCTTGTGTGATAGCAAAGAGAAAATAGTAGCCCCCAGCTCAAAGCTAACAGCCCCAATCACAAATCAACTACATGTATGTACCGGGGTTAAGCATAAATACCGAGAATCAGATAAGATAAACACATCTATTTGACAGAAAGATTCCTTATCAGATCCTTCGTATTTGCCGTGAGCTCTACACACTAGCCCAGCGAACGACGTCAAGGCCCCTTATAGCCTTTGTCTCTGCTCTTCGAAGACAAGGTCGAGCCAGCTCATCTCCACCAAGGGTCCAGAGTGATCCGTAATTTATCCCCCAAATATTTGAAAGCTCCGTACCTCGCGGGAGGTTGAAACAAGCATAGCCTTCGACACGAGAGAAAAACAGCCAGTGCTAAAACCCACATACGGTTGTCAGTCTGAGTAGTGCGGCTCTCAAATCTCCGGCCCGAGTTTCAGCTTGAGCCTCACTAAACCCCATTTGTCATTAGCACTTGCATTTGAACACTAACCCCTGCCAAGGGTTGATAGCAAGGATTTTACGGGTTCAGCTCTGCCTTAATGGTGTTCTGAAGCCGGGCCGGAGTTTGACTTGACTGGGTATGGAGGTTAACCGGGATGATATCACGATCGGGACTCGGCTGAGGGAAACTTCGATGCATGTAAGTACTTTGCTGTGTGTATAGGTATAGATAAGTACTGTACTATGAAAACTTGAAACTTTCTGGTCTATGCTCAAGGTGAGCTAATGTGCAAAGTGAAATAAGCGTTATCCAGCCCTCACTGAATCATGTCATTGGTTTCTGATTCATATCACGAATTCAAGTGCCAAGTGCTTCTGTCTATAAATGGTAACTACGAGTATCCCTTAGGTTGTTAAAGCTGCCAACTTTGCCATGTTTCTTGTCTCAGTTCTGTGGCTTGCGTTCGAGAATTGCCCTGTGCTACCGTGTTTCAATGTTGGCAGCACTTAAGTAACAGCCTAAGGGATACAGACTTACGCACGGAACGTGGGGCCACCAAAGCACAGCCATCACCTCAGGAACCGCAAGAAAGAATGCGTCCCTCTACATATGTTTGTTAGCCCTCCGTAGTATTAATCTCGAATTTTGGACATTGGACATTATGTTGCTCGAACCTGACAGTGACGCAAAATTTAAAAGTCTCGTCAATCAAACTGCGTATACTATCGCTACTAATAACAAGTTAACCATTTCATAGAAGGCATGAACAAACAAAATACCGTAATATACATATACATGTATATAAGTCTATATCCTTCACTCATATAAACAAGCTACACTCGTTGCATGTAGGTTCAGACAGCTGACCACTTGTAACTCAGTAGACCAGTGATGCGGCCACCATCTTCCAAATGGGTATCCCGGCACGTTAGTCGTGACTCGTAATTTCTTCCCGCTTGAGTAAAACCCAAAGGCATGGCATACGTATCCCCTTGTCTATCTCCTGTCCCTAGGAAGGGCTATCGATCCTTGACGCCGTCATTAGCTGGTGTAGACCCTCCAATTACGTGTTGCGTGTAGTAGTTACGAGTCTTTGCAGATTGAAGATCATAGAGTTTACCAATCTAGTAACGATGCCCTCTCTATTAAGTACTCTTCTCCTTTTCAGGGGAAGAATATAATCTTTATAGACCTGTGATCACCCTCCTGACCTAGCCCTCCCCCGATTTTCTGTGCAAAAGGCGGCTCAAAGGAAGTTGGAACATTATGATATCTCCATACACATTTAGCAGACGCCGATTAGGCCTTCCGGAAAGCCGTTTCAGTACTGTCTGGCCGCAGATATCATTCCAGGCTCGATCTCTAGTGTTCTTTGCGCTATTCACACTTTCTCTAGCCCTCTACTATGTCGTATACTTTCACAAATTCACACTAAATCTAAGTCTCGGGTTTAGCAGCGTTCATGTCAAACACAACATTCCAGAACTTATGGCTGCTGGAGAAGAGAAATGGAACAAAATGTTATCCCGCCAATCCAAGACACTCGAAGAAGCAGTACAGGAGTACCACCGCCGATATTCAATGGCACCTCCAGACGGCTTTGACGACTGGTTCAACTACGCACAATCGCAAAATGTAGTCCTCATTGATGAATATGACGAGATGATGAACTCTCTCGTGCCCTTCCGAAAGCTGGGGCCGGAGGAGGTCAGGCGGAGAACAGCAATCCTTAACAGAATACCGAACGATGTGAACCTGTTGCGAGTCAGTGGGGACGGAAACGAGTTTAAGTACGATATGGTACTTACTAGCGGGGCGAGAACTGAAAGGACCGAGGGGCTAATCTCGATGCTGAGACCGGTAGAGAAGCTTCTGGCAAAGCGGAAGTGGAAAGAATTTGATGTGGTGATCAACGAGCTTGCGGAGAGCAGAGTGTTGGGCGGCGATTGGAATAGTGCGGTACTTCATGGGAGCAAAAAGGTAGAGGGACTGGAGGGGTATGAATTTTCTCTGGAAGTGTGGGAGCCTCATAGCTTTGGTGAGATGAGTTTGATTAAAAGTGTTGCCAAAGCCTGTGGGAAGGATAGTGCGTTTGCGAAGGCAAATCCAACATTTAGGGTTTCGAAGGATGTAGAAGAGAAAGAGGACAAGGAGAGCGGAGATGATGAGTGGGACGATATGGAGCTGGAGAGTGAGGGCGTGAAAGTGGAGATGGAAATGATTGAAATTGCGAAATTAGAAGGTTTAGAGTGGTTGGAGGATATCGACATTTGCAGTCATCCCGAACTCACCCAGGTAGGTTGTTTCTTTCAATTTACATTTTTTCATTCTGTGATATCACTAAAGTCCACAACATTTGTTCTAAAAGTTCCTATTTTAGTACCATTCTGGATTTCGTACAACGCATTATACCACTCGTGGCCTTTACCCAATGCTTTCATTTGGCGCACCAAGTGCTTATAGCGATATTTTATTTCCAACTAGTTATCAATTCGGCGGCAATCCGGACTACAAATATATTCCCGAGGAAGATTTGCCTTGGGAAAAAAAGGAAAATGGATTGTACTGGCGTGGCAGCCCCACAGGCGGAGGTTATGGCGATAAAGAGTTTGGATCTGTAAGGACTCTCATTTATAAAACTATTAAGATTTATTCTCTAAGTATTCTAGATGCACCGTCACCGACTCGTTACGATGACAAATCCGCCCATGCCAGCCCAACCGGAGAGGACAGAACTAAACTTCACTCTCATTGGTGCAGATGCGGAGAACAATATGCTCGCAAAATACATCTCGAAGCTCGACTACGATGAGCAGTTCACAAATGTTACCTTCGTCGAAATCGCGAAAGATAATTGCAACTTCTTTGAATGCAACGCTCTCAACTCATTCTTCAAGTTCGGTGAACACAAGCCCCTAAAGGAGGTCTGGCGATGGAAATATGTCATCGATGTTGACGGCTGGGGCTACAGCGCCAGATGGAGGGCACTAATCGCCTCAAAGAGCCTCGCATTGAAAAGTACAATCTATCATGAGTGGTACTCTGAGAGGATGGTACCATGGGTACATTTTGTCCCTATCAGTGCGAAGATGGATGAGCTGTATGATGTGTTGGGATACTTTCTCGGAGGCGGTGAGGACGCACCGGAGATTGTGGCACATGAAGCAGAGGCCAAGAGGATCGCAGAAGCTGGGAAGGATTGGGCGGATAAGAACATGAGAAAGTATATCACTGAGCCTACAATGACTTTCGTATTTGAGACTAACAACTTCCTAGCGAGGACATGATAATATATGTCTGGCGACTCATGTTGGAGATGAACAGGATATACAATGGCGAGGATCAGATCTACAGAATACCTACAGCCTATGAAGATGCGATCAGAGTTGACGCTCTATCCGATAGGTAAATCCAGCAATAAGTCATTGAGTATACAGAAATATTTGGGAACAACGGCGTTACTACGGACCTAAAGGATTGGGAAGGATTTTTTTTTTCTTTGTTTGTTTTCTTTGACTAACTATCTTTTGTAAAGGGTATATATATTTCTTTTTTATTTCATAGGCTTTCAGGTAGAAGAGTCTTCATTTAGATATGGCTTGCAGAGCCATAAAACCCCACTGGGACTGGCAACAGCCTGCATTTTGTATGCGTGCAACCACAACAAGCCACCTAAACCAGAATTAGAATTGCAGAGAACTCAATTCTAAATCATTCTATAATATTAAAACTCTTGAAACTTGCAAATTAAGAATTGGTTTTTCATGCCGCTACCTGCCTGTAGGGAAGGCGGTTGCAACCTGCCCAATGCCGGCGTGGGTTTATAGCCGTAGGTGATCAAGGTATATGTATGTACGTGAGTCTAATACATCGTATCATACCGTGGGGGCAATATACATATATCGGTTGTTTTGAACATTCGTATATTACTTGCCCTTGCAAGACGCGTCATCAGAGGTAGACTACCCCAGACATGTATCCGTTCACGTAATGTTTACCGGGTGAAAAAAAAAACCACGCCTACACAATGCGGGGTCGCGGACACTAAGATAGGGCTACATAATGATTATATTGCATGTGGTGCCGAGAATTTAGAGCACGTGGGCGAGTGATGGGGTGTGTACCTAAAGTTTAAGAGCGGCGGTTCCCGCTTAATGGGATCAATGGCGAGTGATTAGTGGTGACTTTAAACGGTTGCCCTGAGTTGGAAGCCTTGAATAACAACTAAATATATGCCATACGAGTTTCGCACGCAGAAGAAATGACATTTGAAGGTAGATTATTTAAACTCTAGTGTTTTCGTTGCCCACGTTGCCCTCCTCAAAGGATACTAACCTAAGTATCTGAAATCATAATATATACATGTAAATCATAAGTACTCCAAGTCCGTCTGATAAAGTAACCATAAGCAAAGCAATGAAAGGGGAAGAAAAAGAAAAACAAAACAAAACAAAACAAAACAAAACAAAACAAAACAAAACAAAACTACATTTCCGCAGCCTCTCCGGCCCATACCTTTGTCTTAGCTTCATGAACTGGGGAACTTCTCTTCTGTTGCCAAGCCCTCCTAGGGATTCCTGTCGTCGATATTGCATATGTGGCGATCGCATGAGCCGCCGCCTTTGTGTTCTCTATCCATCCACCCATACTCAAGTTTGTGATATCGTCTCCAGGGGCGTTGGAGTTGTTGGGATCGAATGCGGTACCAGCTTTACCTCCCCACCATTTCACCTGCTCTTCGCTCTTGGGCTCTCCGGCTCCGCCAAACAGACCGCCAGTGGGGATGTCGGATAATAAGAAGGGCCACTGGTCTCCGCCGAGTGGAGAGGGGGCGGACCTGATCCCTACTTGGTTGAAGTAGTCCCCAAAGACATGCTCAATATGATCGGAACCAGGGGGGCCGGTGGTGTTGAAGGTTGAGCCGTCACCGTCGGAGACGAAGATTCCAAAGTTGGGGGAGGCAATCATATCGAAGTCAAGGTAGAGGGAGATGTTATAAAGTTCTTCGGGACCAACAACGTCACAGTACCATAAGGAGCCAAAAGATTCAGCGACAGATACGGACCAGAAGCCAAAGCGGACTGTATTGATGACACTGAACTTTGTGAGCTGAAGTGCAATCTCCAGGAGGGCCATAGACCCCGAACCGTTATCGTTGATTCCAGGGCTCTTTGCTACCGAGTCAGTTCCTGCGCCAGACATGATAATATTGGATTGGTTCCCGGACTTGGAAGTTGCAATCACATTGTTAGTGTATCGTATCTCGCTAGGGGTCTCGATAGTGATTTCCATAGTTGCATTGATAGAGGTTCCGTTGCCAAGTTGATATACTAAGTCGAAGCCATCTTCGTAGGTGATCCCCAGAGCGGGGACGTATTTGCCTTCGGGACGATCGTCAGGCATGAGGGTTGCCCTTCTAAAATCCTCACCTGGGATATCATTGTAAAAGATGACTCCTATTGCTCCGGCCGCGCCGGCAAGCGCCACCTTTAACCCAAACTCGCATGTTCCTCGAAGGATAAGGGCAATGTATCCAGAAACATCTTCAGGAAAATCATACTAGTTTTTATATTAGTAAGTCACTAGAGTCCTTGCCGATATGGGAATTAAAGTCCTTACAGATTCGCACCCCCAATGGTCTACGGCAACCAAAGGAGCTTCGACTTTTCCAGCCGGGCTGTAATGCATGTATTCTGTTACAATATCATGACCGCCTGCAGTGAATGAAGAGTTTTCAATAGCGTATATAAATTCAAACGGCTGGAGTTCGACATCGTAGTATCCAGTATTGACCAAAGTAGAGTAGATGTAATCATTGGTCATGTTATGGCTAAGAGAACTAGCGACACGTGATTTAGCTGGAGTCTCATCTGAAAACTCCTGTAATTTTACCGCATGCGCATACAGCGCTCTTCGTGAGATTCGGCGCCTCAATTGATCGCTGTCTACAAGACCTCGAACTCCTTTGTGATAAGGGTCGATAGATGCACTAACGGAGACCGTGAGGCCAGCGAGAAGCCCAATTATAGGAGCGAAAGATTTCATTGTGTGATGTATAAAAGGTTTCCAAGTGCCGAGTGAGGAGGTTGAAGGTTAATTGAAGACAGCAATACACCACATTTACTGTGAGAGGAAGCATCTTGTGTATTTGTACTCCTCAGGAGAGGTATCCCAGGAAGGCTTACACCCCATGTACGCGCGATCTCACCCGTGCATATGTACCTTCCAAGACAAACACTGCCATTAAACGATCGATTTGAGGATAGAGTACCTGGTACACCGCCACGGTTATAACACTTATTTACCCACTAGCTTGAACCCACATATTTCTAACATAATCCTGCAACCCTGGCTCTCTCTGGTCCTGGCTCTGTTGATCATTCGACCAACGGTATCTCAATTATCTCCCTGCCCCTTCTGTTCTTTTCCCCGCCAGACATGCATATGGAGAATAAGCACTAGAGACGTCTGCGGCTCCATCCATTTGTTTATGCGGCTATGACCAATTGCAACCCAAGATACAGACAGATACATACATACACTGCAGTACTACGTTGTCGTTCTTGGAGCAAACATTAAACGCAGAAGTAGCTATGGGGGGGTGCTAGATAGATGGAAGCAACAGAACCATATGAGCAGCAATAAGTTTAGCTGAGAGCATACCGCGACGTAGATTCTGGTAACAAACATGACTCGGGATGGCTCTCGCCCTGGACAAACTTATTGCCTTCCCTGTACGGGGGAAACCCCCGGCATATATCGCAGCCAAGGAAAAAAAAATGGTTGTTACTGCACCTTGTCGAGCTCAGGAATGTTATGTATTTACCCTATATTTAGTAGCGACCTTTCCTCAATTGATTAAGCACGCGGACCACTAATTAAGCCGGAAGGCCAAATCAAAAATGCCGACAAGGTACTCTACGGTTATACGTTAGCTTTGAAACATTTTAGCTAATATACTTGACCAAGTATATATATCATACCTCTGTATATATTTACCATCACCTCCATCGAACAGTGATACACATATATATGTGTGTTATGAGATATAAATCCCCTGCTGTATGTGCTGGTTCTGGCTGGATTAATTGGATTCTTACCTGAAATCTAGGAAGACCTGCAGCTGTATGCAGAATTATCCACGTCGTTGATCAGGAAGTTGATCAATATAAACCACAATAGGTGGTACATACGTACGACTGCAGCTGTACCGTGAGTAATATTCAGAGACAACACCGTTTGGGACATGATCCTCAGAACTATTGAGCTTGGTATCTCTGCACGGTGGATGTACATAAGTATTAAATTATAAATATTGGCCCAGTGTTCTATTAAGTGACGCGCACACACTAGCGGCTCATGCTCATGAATTAACACGGGACATCTGGGGCTTCAAAAACACCCATAGCTAGGAGCCGTGCAGGGGAATAAGCTTAAATGCGTGTGCTTGTACTCGTCAACCATGGCCAGTTGCTCAGGACAGGGATAATTAACGCCACACCATAAATTGAGCAACTGGTTGACGAGTATAAGCCTAGCTGTGGATCCTTACCATTATTGGTATTAATGAATTGGTGCTTTTACTGGCCTTTCGGAATCATAACCACTTATACCCATATATTTAATACTATCGCGGTCGACATACTGGATACGTATAGTATATTTATCCGCCAGCACTTGTTTTAAGTTCTTAATCGATAAAACTGGGCCTGGAAAATTGATATAAACATATATAAACTCACATGAGGGAATCGGCTAGCCCCAGCATTGGATGGATGTAGGGTAGGGAAATGAGGCTCTGTCTTGCTATTTGCTTAGTAATACGTCAGTGTATGCGGTACCCGAGTGATCCTACATGAGAGAGAGTGATGTTGCATGATTTTCCCCTTACGTACTCGGGCAGATAGCAAACATCCTCTTTTTTTTTTTTTTCATCCATCCATCATCAGTTTTCCATCGCAGCTGGTAGCCGGCTCTTTTACTGTGAGGGCTGAGCTTGTAAGACCCATCGCGCAGCATGGTCGCGGCGCTGCATTCCCATGTCTAATTCTAACGTCGCCACATTCCACAGTACCGATTGAACCATGCTGAGCTCATAGGCGACGAGTTGTTAGTAATAGCGTACACACTTACCACGTACGAAATATCGGATCAAACGCACCGCGGAAGTAGTCATAACATCCTCAATTTTCTATGTACACTTTGATAATCTTAAAGCCGCTCTCAGAGATAATAATTAGATTTCCGGTTAATTAATTCCCCGCCACGGACATCAGCCCTATGTTGATTCCATTCGAGCCAATCCTATTAAACTCGCTACATACTCGCCTACAGGATATAGAACCAGAAAAATGTGAGTAACAGAGCAGGGACTATTATAGAGTGACGTTGATCTACCATACAAAATCTCCCTTTGCATTTTCTAGCCCTATCCCCCCTATAAGCGAGTATATACGATCGCCTCTGATCTGAGATATCCAAATCTTCGGGTTTACCTGCTATATTTCCGGCAAAATTACCGTCCCTGATCGAATAAGCATATATGCGCGGAGGCGCAGAATGGTCATCTCAATTCCTCAACCATTATCATCATTCCAGCCCTATTCAACCCTCCCCATACATAATAAATAACAACTCAGACGTTTTTTTTTCTTTTTTTTCCGGCTTGGCGGAAGGTGGATACTCGGAGTCCCGACTCTACAACATGAAAATTTAAACCCGAACAAGCCTCCAGCCTGGGTGGATGAGACAAAACTTGCTGTAAGGACGCCCGGGTAAGCAGATTAGATGATTGTGACACATTTTTCACGAATTAAAGCAGTAATCTAAATACAACACCCACAAGCAAAATAACTTCTGGGAGTACTAGATATAAGTACCTACTAACCTACTATAGTACTAATGGTGTTCACACTTGGTCGTGCTGGTGGTTAGGCAAATTGATTAGGTGAATAAGGTTAACTCTAGCTGGGGCACTAGCTGACGCCAGCTGGCTGCGACCTAGATGTGGAATTTTTTTTTTTTTTTTTTTGGTTTGTTTGCAATTTGGCCCACGAGCACTGGAAGCAAGTCCTTATCCGATTGTCTAGTAAAGAGACACAATCATACCTTAACCCTGATAATTTCTCATGGCACTGAGGTTAGTTGAAACCCATAGGCTTACATGGGAAACCCCAACTTCGCATTTATCAACTAAATGTCTAGAGACTAATCAGAGATCTGTTAGGCCCTTCTCGTCAATGACGAATATAACAGATTTCAAACCCACCTTTATCGAGGTAAAAACGTTTCTTATATTCCTCTGGGATTTTCGCGATAGGAACTACATGTAATTTCAAATTATTTTAAGGTAAATACAGTAGTTTAGGAATAAATTTAACGAGCCTATAAACTGCGCTAAAATGTTGTGAAATATCTTGACTTACTAGGATATAATTTTCGCATTTTACAGTTAACTCTTTATATAAAGTTACAAAAGTAGCAAGAATTAAAGTCATATATACCCTTATAGAGCACACATCCCTGTATATAGAACGGATGTTTTGGTACCTATAGGTCCAGAAAAAGCCCCGAATCTATACCTTTATAAGGCAGTTATTCTTATTAATTAGATTAAAGGTAGACTTATATCGAGAGTAGACTGCATGTAGTGGGGCGTGTCAGTATAATACGGTTCGGATAGATTTCGGGCGAAAGTTGAAAAGCATCTTCTGTAAATTTTTGAAAGGCAAAATTTCAAGTCTAGTGGTATTTTAGTTTCTCCGGCCGGGGGCAGACTAAATTCAAATTAGCCCAAATAAATATATATATTACCACATGTCGCAGCAGGGCGTGCATAACCCAAACCGCCTAACCGCGAACTCAACGTCCCTGCATGCAAGTACTAGGTGATAGGCCTCACTAAACCCCTAAAATCTCATTAATCCCACAGAACTGCAAAGTAATTGACAGGAAATCTTGATTGTCACTCCATTGCATAAACACATTTATTTAGTGGGTGTTTTGAACGTTGTACATGTGGTGTCATGCATTGTCACTCGTGTACGTGGTCTAATCTGTTCGAAAGAGTTTTTCGTCCTGAGTACACAGTACGACAGATATACGATAGATCGGCAAGAACATAAGCGCGCTAGACTACTATAGGAATGCTTCCACTATTCCGGAGGTCTACCAGGTCATCTTGTCTAATCATACGTGAGACTATCCAGGGCACCCTCTCATAAACTCAATCAGAGTATAGTAGAGTCGACCACGGAAATAAATTCCCGCCTAAGTACATGTCTAGACTAGGATATGCAGAGAGCTAAAGGATATTGTACGTACGCGTACGCAAATGTATCCGGAGCTGAATATCGATACAATATTTTGATCAAGAGGTCTAGCGACCATTAATTAATTGGCCATATGAGCACTACTAAGCTCCGTTTTCCCCAGGAGTTAGTTCGCGCGATTGCATGTGTGACCAGGTAAGTGTCTCATAATGGGTATTGCACAAGCTATCACTCGTGTAGTCACATTCCTCATATGCATATGAAGGTACTGTAGATCCTGAAGATTCTATATATTTATCGCATTAAAATTTATCTGAATTGACTCAAGTACTGAAAAATGCGACGCTCAACTGATGAAATCACAATGTTTTCACTCTTGAATCATGTCAGCTATAAGTATCAAAGTATATCATGAGATTCTCATCACATTTACGTCTTCTAGACAACTGACTAAATCATGTACTTGAATCACGGGAAGATGATCTATAACATTGAATATTTATGAAAGACTTACGTATTAAGATGACCGTTTTATTTTTGGTTGATCACACCTCGGATATAGTTCCTATTTGAGGTGTTTCGCCGGTAGAACCTTTGATCCATTTAACCATCTTGACCCAACTTCTGTCAATTTGAACCTCCCTTTTCTCATCGCATGATGAACTCCAAATGAACCTTATTGAGATTTCATGAGAAAGCTAAACTGAAATAATCACACGCGCGGGTAGGTTCGACAGTGTCATGTTGCAACGCTAATATTATAATAGGGCGAGATCGTGAGAGCAACTCTAAAGATTACATGAGGCAGCTTATATCAGTGACTACTGCAATAGTACACGCATTATAGCTAAAATCAACCCTCCCTACTCTATCATACATACATCTGCGCTTGGCGAAACCGCCCGATGATCATTATATTATCCCTACCCTCGGTGCTTATGTCGGTCGAGCGGTCAGTACAATATATATACTATGGTATATATTCAATTAGACGAGATACATGTGCGTACATATAGCCTGATAGTTGGATTGGATGATGGTTAGTAATATTTGAGAGGGCCGTGCAAAAATGAGGCGTGTGGGTAATTAAATGACCCCGGTAAAACTATGATTTTGAAAGTCTGCTGGTTTTCTGAGCTGAAATCATCTCATGAATTCAAATATTTAGGTCAAGGGCTACGAACCAAATAGGGTGCGTAGCCCACAGCCCTCAACCACAAAACACAGAACCACACCTCATATTGATATATGTAGTTTGGCACACGACTGCGCTACTATACACAGCTGTATTACTAATATTATCTTGGGATATAAATTATTTTGAGTACATGATCATGGTTAGGCATATAATATTATAACATATATTCATGTAGATTATACGGTCTAGCGAGTGCAAACAAACCAGCGGCCATCTGCACGTTGGGGATCACCCGCACTCGCAGTCCAGCATTGATGGTGAAAATGATCATTTCAGGGGGAATGATCGGCTGTTACATGGTTGTTGACTGTATACCGCGCACGCGCTTAAACTTTATTCTTTACTTCGACGACAGTTCCACGCCACTCTATATATAGTCCATCACCAGAGGCAGATATATAAGTACGTCAGTAATTGTCAACCGAGAACCATCTAATCTACTATTCTCTAGAGCGCATACCTTCCTATCCACAGACAGACCTAAACTTCGAACTATTCGATCGAGTAACAGCTACAGCTTCACCATCACTAATACGTACGCAGAACTAGGCATTAGTTGGTCGGCTACATCATAGCACTAATTCGTCGCTAATTTCGAGCTTAAGCTTCTAAAGGTTGGATATGGCGCCTTTTCATTCGTTATGTACTTGTTTCCCTTTCGTTTCTTTTGTTGCTGTTTTCCCGTTGCGGTTGTTCCTGCGTCCCGTCCGTGCACCTGGTATGGAGATCCAAACTCTTGAGACATTTCCGGCATCTTGGGTCTCTGTACGACATATATACATACATGTTTGGAATGAATCTAGCAATCGGAGGAATGTCCTGCTACAGGAAATTTCAGGAGATTACCAAGTCAACAAAACTTTCATATCTGTTTATTGCCATAGCAGCCACGCTGCCATGGAAATACTTTTCTCTCTGCGACTTCCGTCGCTAGAACTCCGCCCATGGCCGACACATCGTACTTGCACATACATGTTCCAGTACCGCGGTTATTTTTTGCGATAAACACAGCCATATTCGCTATATATTTTGAAAGATATACGGAACTTTGGGGCCGAACCATCTCCGGAACAGCTAGTGTACAAACAAGCCTAAAAGGACAGGCTTTGGCTTCCCAACAGCCTGCAAACTGGCAAATTATCATCCCTTATCCCCTATAAATTGAGCCCATGCGCTGTGTTATATTTCTCATTTTTACTGATCAAAATCTTCTAATTCCCATATACCATTCTTCCTCTCAATTCCATATTTCTAGTTAGCTTATGAATATATAAGTAATCATACTAATACACTAATTAAAAATGAAGGTACTTGGAACCCTTATTTATCCGTTTTTAGTTTTACCGCCCGTATCACTAGTCAACGGTCTACCTTCTCCACAAGCAGCACACCAGCAGCTGCAATATTCTGCACTTAGTATCGAAGCCCAGTGGCGACAATCTTGGGACCAAACAAGTTATTCAGGGATTGAATCTAAAGTTCCAGCAATCAACATCTGTATTCCCGAAGGTTTCACCAGAGATTCCATCATGTCGACTTTCTGCCCATATGCAGCTGGTAGTACACAGCTCTTTGATAGCCCAATATCTATAGAAGCTCCACTGGGGATGTTTGCCAAAGTTCAAAACAAACTGCCAAGAGACTCATTTATGGGTGTAGGCGCTGATACTCCGATATCAACAAATAAGTATGTTCTACCTCCAGGTTTCATTGCAGCAGGATGATTGGTACATGGCCCTAACTTAAGAGCTTTCAAGGTTTTATTCGAACCTATTTTTGGGAAAGAAGGATATGGGTGTATGGACCATGCCATATATGCTTTGGGTTCCCAGAGATTCTACCAGGGCCAACCGCTTCGGAGCAAGCATTTCTCATGCTACTGAGGAGAAACGGGTATTTTATCCAACTCCTCTTAAGTATAACTAGGGGAAAAGATGATGTCTAATTTTAGACCAGGGAGTTGGTGATGACCCAAACGCCAATCCAATTAGATTCTACATCAACGCCTTAGGAATTAATTCAGTGACCTTTGGTGCCCAAGAATTCACTTTCGAAAGGTCCACCACTACCTTGACCAACCCCACGCATGTTTCTGTCGAACTCAATCTCCATGCAAATATCAATCAATATGGCCCTGATACTAAAAAGATTCAAATGCCTTTATTCCAAGGGATGGGCTTCGTCACAGGGCGTTATAAAGACCTTACCCCACTTCTCTCTTCAGGGGTATTGTATAGAAGATTTGAGGAAGTGCAAACGCCACGATACGGTCTTCAAAAATGGAGAATCACCGAAGAGGATAATAGCATTTGGCTTCTTTACGCCTACAGTGAAACTGGCAACCGTTTGGATCTGTCTTTGCGGGGCAACAGTGAAATCGTTGCATCGTCTCCTTTCACCGGCTTCCTGCAGATCTCGAAGCTCAGCAAGGATGGTAACCAGAACGCTGGCCTTGAAGGAGTGATTGATTCTACTGCGGGCGCCTTTCCAGTAGGCAAGGAAATCTCTGGAGTGGCCGAAGGAAGTGTCGGGACTTATCAATTCAAATGGAGTCGATATGGTTCAAATAATGCAAATGGTTTATTGACATATGCATTGAAACATCACCTTGACTCTGAAGTTACTGCAAGAAGAACTGGGTTGCAATTAAACAGCCCAACTAAAGGTGGTGCAGAGGCACTCATCGGGGACAGCTGGACGTTGGTGGAGCCCAGTATGCCGACAGATACCGGGTTTTTCTGGGGAAGACCACTTACGGCTGCTCACATCGCGGTGATCAAACCTATTCTAGAACAGGAGTTGGCGCAGGACATAGGGCAGCAGACATACTTGAATAGTATGTATTTTAGCGGAAAGGTGTGTACAGTTTTCTTATTCCTTCAATGAATATGGCTGATCCTGTCCGTATAGGGGTTTCAAAAGTTCGCGCAGCTGGTTATTGTGGCCGCACGTATTGGCGAACACGATTTGGCAAGAAGGGGATTGGAAAGGCTGAAAGCAGCCTTTCAACCATTTTTGACCAACAAACAGCAATTTCCGTTGGTTTATGATCGTATGTTTACCCATCCTTCGTAAGAAATCGCGATATATTACTAATTCCGTGCTCAAGTTACTTGGAGAGGTGTTATTTCAGGCGCCATGTTCACCAGCGGTGATGCCATGTCGGATTTTGGTAACGGTTTCTATAATGACCATCATTTCCATTGGGTACGTATCGTGATTAGACAGCTGTCTGTACGTATTATTGACACTCTACATGACAGTCCTACTTCCTATTTACTGGTGCCGCAATTGGATATCTTGACAAGGAACTGAATAACAACCAGGCCTGGCTCCAAGCTAATAAACCCTGGTTCAATACTTTACTTAGAGATGTGAACTTCCCCATGCCTCCCTTCCTTTCATGAAGTTCGTAATTGACCTTTTATAGATGGCAAATCCGTCCACATCCGATCCATGGTATCCTGTTTCCAGGGCCTTCGATTGGTACTACGGCCATTCTTGGGCTAAAGGGCTCTTTGAGTCTGCAGATGGAAAGGATCAAGAATCAACTTCAGAGGATATGAATTGCGGTTACGCCGTCAAGCTTTGGGGACATGTAGTCGGCGATGCAAAAATCGAAGGGAGAGGCAATCTCATGATGGCACTTATGAAACGGAGCTTCAACGAGTATTTTCTGTTGAAAGCTGGGAACAAAGCACACCCATGGAACTTCATTGCGAATAAAGTGACTGGAATCGTAGGTTCCCCTCGTTCTTTTTACTCCGCTACGGTACTGGAATTTATGTGTACTAAAACCACTACCCCTAGCTATTCGAGAACAAGGTTGACCACGCCACTTACTTCGGGGCAAATATCGAGTACATACAGGGGATCCATATGATTCCGCTGACCCCTGCATCGGCCTATTATAGAGATTCCCAGTTCTGCAGCGAAGAATGGGAACAATGGTTTTCAAACAGAACGGCAGGCATAAATGATGGCTGGAAGGGCATATTGTATGCGAACGTTGCATTATTCCAGCCACAAAGTAGTTGGCTGTTTTTTGCACAAGATGGATTTAAGAATCAATGGTTGGATGGGGGAGCAAGTAGGACTTGGTATCTGGCGCAAGCAGCTGGTAAGTGAAATTGGACTCTTTATTCTTAACAATTTACTGACTATCCGTTTCTTTGTAGGTCTCGGTGGTGGACCAACCCAGGCATTTGGGTATTGTTAGTATCTAGAAACTTAGAACGCCACACACGAACGCATAGCGATATTCTATCCCAGTTGCTTTTCTTGTTTCGGGGCTATTACTGATTGATGTACTCGGTTAATATTGTTTTTGTTTTTTGGTAACTGCGCGTATATAATGTTTTTTTCTCAGCCCAATAGAATTTGTCAACCCTCGTATTTCCACCAATCCTAGATCTATGTGGAGCGGTAAATGTGTCAAAAATAATGTTACCATCAATAGGCCTATGGTATGTAATCGTTCAACTATAATAATATACATATCTCACATTCCCATCCAAGGGGCAAGTTGCTTTTCTTGTGAGGGCGCGGATACGGAAACGAAGCGTCCTCTCATGCTCAGGCTTCTGTCTCTGATTTATTTAAACCATCAACAACTTCAACCCCCACGGCCTTACGGGTTTTGGCGACACGGCCACGGGTTCGAAGCGAAGAAGCTAAATTTTCTCTTACGCTACGTAACGTAACCCGACATGACAAACAGTAGCAGATTGCGAATAGCTCAAGGAACCCGAGAAATTAAATAAATCGTAGGGGTATGTGTGTGTGCTTAGAGAAGAGTATGTGTGGCTTTCTTATCATCTCACGGTCTTCGTGAGAGACCGTTCCCCTGGTTGCTTCTACGTTGTACCTTTTGCCCGAATTATCTGAGATCAGGTACCGTAAAAACTCGAAAAATTGGCTATCTCCGGCCAGGGATTACCTCCTCAACGATTGGTTGAAGGGTGCAGATCATGTCTACTAACAGTAATTTTGATCTCATATGCGTAGCCGATTTTTCGAGTTTTTACGGTATTACTGAGACCAGGTGCTCCGCTGGTAATTTCCCAATCAAAAAAAGCACACTCCACAGTACCAACTTTCTAGCGATAGTCAAGTAGACTACAAATGATGCTGAGATGGTGATCATACCTAGTATAAGATGGAATAATAATTCCATTATCGAAATCCCTCAACATAAACACCCGAAGTTTTCGGGGTTGACGAGGTTGACAGAATGCATTCGCGTTAGATGAGTGGCTTTCGTATCTAATAAGTATATATGTACAGCCACTCTGCAAAAGTGTTCGTGATTCGGATTTAACTAGTGTGGCATATCCGGCTCACACTAAATGAAGGTGCGTACTAAGATGTTCAAAATATCAACCATGAATCAGTCAATGGTGCCCAAAATTGTTATTAAACTTCTATGATATTAATGTTTTTGCCCGCCGATTTTATAAAATTATTTAGATACATTTCAGTTCCTGAAATCGGCCTCAAAGCCACATAACGCATTGACCAAGTTAGGAACACTTCTGGAGGGTGACTGTATATATACACCTAATATACTTGCCAAATTTTCAAGTTTGAGATGGTTGCTACCCAACTTTTGGTTATATCTCGTCCTAAACTTAAAAATTTGGCAAGTACAATATGCAATTTAAAGGATTTAATTGGCCAGGTTTGAGAGGTTTTCTTCTTCTCTAATAAATATTTTTTGAGTCAGTCAGTAGATATTCAATTAAATATGTTTGAGTCAGACAGTAGATAACAATGGTACACCAACATGTCTTGAATCAGCCAAATATTATACTATATCAGATATGTGCACAGGGCATCTTAGGGTTTCAGTGATCTTAAGCTTGAGTTGGTAAACCGATCTACTCCGGCCAAAGGCCGGCAAATGCTTGTATACATGTAATATGTGTGCCCTTTGTCTCGTTCCCATCCATGGAGCAAAAATCTGCTAGTATGCCCTTAATCACAAGCCAGCACTCGTACTAACTAACCTTGGCGTGTTATGTTTCAATATTTGCTCACAATTGTATAAGATCTTTCTCCATCCTTACTTTAGTTCTATCTCTGTAGTGTTGCTGTTCTTGGCTTTGAAAGGTCCGCTAATATGAGCCCACCTCTGCCCTTCATTTCAAGCCTGTTGGGCTTCCCACGCGCACGTCACATTAGCCGCACCCCCGTCCACCACCATTCCACCACATTGCTTGCCATCTATAACCGTAATCATCCACACCTCAAAACTTCATCGGTTTTTCTCACAAAAACATCTTTCTCATTCTTCCTCATCTCCACATCCCACCCCCCACCTCCCCTGATCGAGCATGAAAGATTACACAGACTTGAGCAGAGCCGAACTCACTGAGCTCCTCAGATCTCGTGGTCTCTCGGTTCTTGGAGTTAAGGATGCTCTCATCAGTCGTTTAGAAGAGTACGATCATACCCATGATCCATCCCCATCTCCACAGCTCCACACCTCTCCTGTTACTTTCAGACCTGAAAGACCGGTGCCAACCCCACCACCCCACCATCTAATCCCCGATCATATCAACCGGCCCTTCCTCTTACCTAATGAGATTATCACCAGTGATGAGGGGGACTATGCCAATTGGGAGAAAACTTATGGGGAGGCTAGCAAAACTCCTGATTCCGAAGCTAAAATGATATCAAAGCCCCAGGCGGCCTCTAGGGCTCCTTTCGGAATCCGAAAGCCAGAAACAGCTGCGTCCATCTTTACTGAAGGGGCAACTATCATTGACAAGAACTCCTCCAGAACTGGATTGATGGATACAAATTCGGGCATCCTTCCTACTAAGAGAGTCACCAAAACTGGTTTCAAATTCAAATCGCTCGCCGCTGAGCTCTACCCCACAGAAACCAAGAGCACCACCAGTCCTGTTGCTGAAAACATCTTTACCAGCAATACTGTCCCTAAGGTTCCGGCCAATATTACTCCAACCGACGGCTCTGTTGTTTCAACGCAAATCCTCGGTCACCTCAAAGCCTTCCCAACATCTGGTTCAGCTACAGCCACTAATATTGTAGGCCTGAACCCCCAAATTCTCGATATTAAGACTGCTAGAAAGGTCGAATCCTTGAAGACCACCAAATCTGGGTTCAAATTTCACTCAATTGCATCTCTCTTCCCTGAAGGTGAGACTTCCTCTAAGCCATCCAGGTCATATGATCCCCCTATCAAGGCTAGTCCTCAAAAATGTTCCACGGCTTTCCCTACTTTCTCGGTGGGGAGAAATTCTGTTGGAAACATAGCTGCTACCACACCACCTGCTCTGGCACCAGGCAAATTTACTGAGGCCGAAAAGCTTGCTTTACGTGCGAAGCGTTTTGCAATTCCCTTAAAAGATGAGGTCCCTACTACAACAAAGGCTAGACGGGAGGAGCGCTTTGGAGTTATGGAGACTATCGACGGTCATGAAGGGATCAAGGTCCGTGGAAGATTTTACAAGCCCGAGAAAGAAAAAGAATTTGAGGGGAGAAGTGAGAGGGAAAGGGAAAGAGAAAGGGAGATGGAAAAGGAGCGAGAGAGGGAAAGAATTAGAAGGAGGGTTTCTGGTGGCAAAAGGGGAAGAAATGATGACGAGAATGACGGCTACTACGACCGCGAATATAGGAACCTCCGTCAGCGCCAGTCTCGACACAACATGAACAATGGTCGTCGCGGAAGGCAAACCTGAGGGCCTTTTATGCCCTTTGTCCAAACTTCTTTAATGTCTTATGCATATGATTTTCTGTACCTCAAACATTTTCTACGGATGTTAAGCTCTTTTGATCGTTGGAAAGATTGTTTGTAACTAAAATTTTACAAGTTTGGCTAACTTCATTTCTTTTTGTATCACACCCCAGGAAGACACAAAATAAGCCTTCTTTGTGAATGTTTTAATTATAAGGTAATAGTAATTGTAAAAACTTAAGAATGGCGAAAGTTCCCTTCGAATTGTAACAAAGAATAAGAAAGCAGTTAGCAAATAGAGCACAACTACACATGGGTTTGCTCTCCGTTAATATAATTACAAAATAATTGAATTACTACTTACTGTTTTTTTTATCTTTTAGAGACAAATAGACCCGCTAACACAGGATATCCTTTATTCCCATTTTTATTTCCTACCATCCCTCTCATAACTAGGCCCATAGCCACTAATTTCATGCAAGTCTGTTTTGGCGGCTGAATGCTGGAGAGATTACTTGTTAGTAAAATACATACTCGGAAATGATTGCAACTAAAGTTTCAGGGTTAAATTAGCCACATGTACTCAGTACAGCAGGATAAAATATCAGCCAGCTCAAATTAATCGGGAAATAAGAGACGAGTGATGATCTGTGATTCGCTTGAGACTGCCCTCACAAAGTAACCGAGACTATAATAAAAGAATTTCCATTCCGAAAAAATACATATCAAGAAAACCCAAAAATCAAATCAAATCCGTTACTACACTCTATGCGATACCTCTATGATCCCTCAATACTTTATTCAGAGTATCTCTATGGACGCAGTTCTCAAATTTGAAGCTCTGCGCCAACTCGTCCAGCTGTGTTTCATCCATACCCTCAAAATGATCCGCCCATTCCTTGACCATAAACTCCGCCAGCAGAATGTTACGCGAGATACGGGCGATGCGGTCCTTGAATTTCCATACGGGTGAGGGGTAGAGGTTTCGGTACTTGGGGTCGACGTTGTCGGTGATAAATTTCTCGAAGGGTTCCATAACATCTCTAATCTTAGAGTCGTCGGCGCCCCAGGCGTCTATGGCCAGACGGAACTTCTTGTCAAGGAATCCTCGGAAGAGTTTCATGTATGGTGTGTCAGGACTGATGTATACCATTCCTGTTTTTGTTTTTTTGTGGTTAGTTTCTGGAATATGTCCTATTTGGAAAATAAAGGTACTCACCCTGGTAGCCAATGTCTTTGTAGAGCCAGATACTCCATGAGATTTGGTCCTCGTCATAAACTTCCAGTTGGTCTTTAAGGAGTGTAATTCTACTCTCGTTGATCTTTGGTGTTTCTTCCTCTCCATCATACTCCTTCCTGGCATACACGGGGCCAAACTCTCCATTCCAGATTGGGAGGTTGTTCTCCTTCATCCATTGTACCTTCCTGAGATAGCTTCTCTTTATTCTCGCCTTCTGCTCCTCAGTCCCAACATATGTCTCTGCAGAGGCTGGGAAGCCATAATTAGAGTAATCGTGTACAGAGTATACGGTGTTCTCCCATTTCTTGCAGGTCTCCTCGACATCAAAATGAGAGAAATCCGACGCAAATGTGTTCCCATCCAGGAATAATATGTGGTCAGGGTCGATTTTCCTGATAGCAGGGTAAACCTGATGGTACCAGGCTTGCAGCCTCTCATGAGTGGGGTCACAAGGCTCATTCAGTGGGTTATACCCAGCAATCCACGGGTTGCCTTTAAAGTGCTCTGCGATTTTCTCCCACAACCATACGGCGCGGTCCTGGAAGTCCTTGTGGTTCCAGAACTCTGCAACATGGTGGGCAGAGTCTGAGTGCCAGTCTCCGTTTTGGCCTCCGGGAACGGTGTGCATGTCGAGAATAGTGTAGATACCCTCAGCAGCGCAAAGGTTCACAATGCGATCGAGCCATTTGAATCCATCGGGCTTAAGGACGCGGGGGTGCATATCATCTTCAAAATGGCGATAGTTGAAAGGGACACGAATGCAGTTGAGACCGAGCGACTTGTAATATTTGGCATCTTGCTCTGTAAAGAAGTATTCGAGGAACTGGAAGTGAGATATTAGTATTACGAAAAGAAAATATCAGCAAACAATTTAGCACCTTATCGAAGAAGAACTGTGCCTTCTCCTTTCCAAGAACTTCTGCAAGAGCTTGCCGAATTTGGTACTCTCGCCCTGGGAAACCGGTAATGAAGTTTTCCATATTCGCCCATCCTCCTACGCCAGCCTACCCATGCCACCACTGTCAGAACGATCAAATACCAACAAACTGCGATTGGATTACATACCCCGCGTAAAAGAACCTCCTTTCCATCGGTATCAACAATCTTCGTCCCCTCAACCTTCAAGATACCAGCAGGTGCCCTCTCACCTGAGAACGCGACGCTGAGCCTTTTTCCAAAGTTTGAAAACATTCCAGATATTTTGTGAATAGTAAAAATCAGGATGTGATTTATATCTTTTGTCTACCATACATTGCACTATATATACCTTCGCCCCCCCCTCCCCCCCTCCCTCTCTTAATCATTAATAAGGAGCCCATGGATTCTCTGTCGTTCCCCGCGCTCTTCCACCCCATACTGTCATCTCATTACCACTAATACTCTGCCGTCTTTTGGCTAAAGTTCAAAGAAGCCTTTTTCTATCCTTGGTTCTTACACATCACATATGAATATGTTGGCTAAATTGAGTGGATAAATTGAGCTTTCGGAAAATTTTAGAGTTAGATGGGGTGCAGCTCAAGTAGGTTGAACGGGCCTATAACCGAAGATCCGCGCCATGGGAACATGCAGGAGAGAGCCGCGCCTGATATATAGCCTTAAAGGCTATCAGTTCCAGGAACGGAGATACAACTCCCCAGGAAGTGTAGCTCGTAAGCTCATGGAGCTTTGACTCTTGGATAAAGTCCCAAGGATTTTCACAATTAGCTACAACAACGGGTATAAGAGCCTAATGACCTAGTCGTCTTACCCGTGGCTTTCTCGATCGTCAAAGTCCTGCCATTTTACATTATCGGCATTTACGGCGGGATTAAGGTGGGGGCAAAAACTTACCGTGAACCAATACCGAATTCCGTCAGTTAGCGGTAAAGTTTATCCATTTAGCCAGAGACATGCCGTATCACTCGTCCGAACTTAGGAAACGCTGCAACCTTATAGCGCGCAAGGCAAGAATGAGAAAAACAAACATCTACAAATGCCGAAATCAAATTTAGGTATTGTTGTAATTAGGATATGACCTCAGCTTAAACTTTGCGGCGCTCTCGTATTGGGTTCTTGGGTGTTCCTAGTATGATAGATGCAAGTATACGATATATACAGCCCTTGTAAAGAATTTATATCATAACGATGATATGGCGGCCTCGAAACACCTCGAACCCAACTACCTACCGCCTTGATACCAGCGCCAAATAAGGCCGGGCGGTCTAGACCTAGTCCTAGGAATCTAATCAGAGTCTAGACTACAATCGTTGATACCGCGCAAGAGAAGTCAGCCGCAAATAGTCCATCAATTTTCAGCTAAACACTGTTAATCCTTTTATACGGTGCGTGAATGAACCGTCTGCGCGACCAACTCTTCTTGCGCAAAATTTCCAAACATGTGCATGTCATCAAGACCCCTACGTAGCAACCTAGCTATCCTACACTATGTCTGTCCGCGATATATTATCCGAAATCAACTCACTAATCATGCGTACCTCTCCACAATCATATCGTGTCTGAGCAAGAGCTCAATGATTTCGGATCTCCTATTTACTCACTGAACCTACCTTTCCAAGAGTTTATGGAGATTGCAGAACACTAGTAAATAGCCGGGTCTATCCGTGTAATTGTCAATTAAGCTTAAAATTCTCTAGCCTGTCCCTGGGGGGAAGAGTCTCGGAAGATACATGATATTCGTAAGCTTTTTAAAAGCAGCAGTGTGCGGCTGGGGAATAATTCTTCTGAGATTACTATTCATTGCCAAGCCCATAATCGGACGGAAGGAAAACATTCTCCCCAAGTTATGGTTATCATTATATCATTGGTTGTAGGTGGCAAATAGTGTGACCCATGAGGGCGAGGGTCCTTGTGCCCCCGCTTCGAGGAAGTGACCTTGAGGACATTTTTTCGGAAAGATCTGGCCGGTGTCTATTCTCACTCACCCAATTGAAATCGAGTACTATGTATCACCAAACAAAACCACTTTTTTATTAGGCTAATAAGACTTAATTATATATTTCTATATGTTGTCTTTGAGGGCAATCGCTGTAGTCCTTGAGAATAGGCAAGGACAGACCCCAACGAGGACAAGGAGTCTTAATAGAGACACACTTGATCCCTCGCCTCAATCGCCCTCGTGGACTATACTGGTGATGAATCATTTAATAGATCCCTGGATACAAACATCCTCTACGATGTTGCTCGATAGCAAATATTCCTTTATCAAGAGATCTATCCAAATACTGTATTATGAATCCAATCCATCTGATTCATGGAATATCACTCGTTTCAAAAGCTGGCAATTTTGTTTTTAGTTTTTATTCATTATACAAATTTGTGGCTACGGCATGACACGCGAATACTGTTACGTAAAACGCTTTACATGGCTACAAGACTATAATTGAAGCTTGCCACCTACGGGTCAGGTTGGTGGATGCTCTTTCCTGAGGCCGCTACAACGCGCTCCCTGCCCCCTTGTATTGTCTGTAGAGACTGCGTCACAGTAAACCAATCCTGACATCACAACCACCACCATATGTAGGGGTAAATATATATTATCTATATCTGTATTGGTCTCTGTGAGATACCTTCAGGAATTCTAGTTTCTTTTGTTAGCCAGCTGATAGGCGTATGTAGTCTAGAGGCCGAAAAACAGGTCCATTTTGCTACAGCTCGAAAGCTAATGGCTCGAGGATATTGATATTAATTTTCTGAAAACAGAGAAATATCTTTTTTACACAAAGCCAACTAATAAATCCCTACAGTACATAAAAATGCAATCTTTCTATCTCACAAAAAAAGAGCCTTCAAAGAATACGCGCGATACCTTACATCAACCCACCCATAAACTCATCCAACGTAACGCCCTTTCTAACCGCATTACTAAAACCTTCGTGAAAACTTAGCCATACTGTCTCATTTTTGCTCTCTTGTACCTTTTTCCTTTTTCCATAACGCGATTCTTCCTCCTCGCCCACTTGAGGTTCGTCAACAACAATGACACGCCCAAAGAAGTCTTTTTTAACCTCATTCTTTTTCCGTTTCAGCATGTTTTCAAGGTTAACCGCCATGTTAAGTTGGGGGGCCTCCAGAGATGTGCCCATACGAGCTTGCCTGGATGCTTCATGTTGGAGAAGCTCGTGCTTACGGAGGGACTGCGCCAATACTTGGCGGATAGCGTAGCGGGCAGGTGCTGGAGCCAGTTCACCGGGCGGGGTTTTAAATGTGCGGAAAACAGAGAGTGAGTCAAGTGGACTATTCATGATGTGTTAGTACAATTATACCGCACAAACTTTGGGGCAGAAAACTCACGGCTCCATTCTGTAAATCCAGCCCCATCCCGCGCTACCAATTCCTTCAACCTTTACCCTTTCAAACTCTAGACCTAACCCCATCATGACCTCTACACCCCTCATGACGAGTTTCTTTTCTCCCTCTCGTCGTACACTTGCCATCCCTCCCTCTGGCCCAGACCCGCCGATCACGACCGGTTTTATATTCGGAGAAAGAATCCGGGAAACCCATGGCGCCAGCTCCATAGCTACGTTCTCGTCTGCCTTAAAAGCCTGTTGAAGCCTTATTGCGTTGTTCATGGATGTATGCAAGCTTGTTATTAAGGCTTTGTTCTCCTTGATTCCCTCCCGAACCTCCCACTCTGCCTGCGGTCCCGAGAATGGCGCTGCTTCCTCCTCGTCTTCTTGGCCATTCCGAGTATACTTACTTTGTGTTGAAGGCTTCTGGCGTACTGGGCTAGAGAAGATGTGGTGAAACGCAAGAATTGGACTCGAGAGATATCGACTCAATTCATAATCCTGGTTTTCAAACACTCTTGCACTCACAAGATCATGAAACCAGAGCCATTCACTTGCAGCGTTGGGTTTTGACAGGTATGGATCGTCGTGATAAGGACGTGTGAGGTATGTCCCAAAGCAATCTGACATAATCTTGTCAAATTCACCAATCCCTTCCACCATCTGGCGCAGTTTCTCTATGTTCGCTTTCTTCCTGTTGGCGCTTGTTTCTTTTTTACCTTTCAGTGCATCTTCAGCATAGAAAACTCTTTCTACCGCTTCTTTGACACACCGGTTCCCGCTACTTCCCCCTTTGCCGTCTGTCTCTCCAAGTCCACTATCACCAAACTCTTCCTCTACAATTTTTCGTGTGAGGTATCGTTTATCACTTGGGTTTTTGCATGTTTCGGCTGCAGCTCGCAGTTGAGCTGCGATCCACTCACATCCCACCATGGCAGCTCTCATATCCCCGCCAGCCTTTCCAGCACTATCCATGCAACTCAACTCTACTAGTCTCCTCACTGCTCCATCTTCTACCCTGAATCCCTCGACGTTCAACACACTCTTAAGCCTACTTACCATTTGCCCCGCTGGCGGTTTTCGCATGTACACAATTTCTGCTAGGGGCCTTAACGCCTTCAATGCAGGGGCGTAAAGATCGTTACAAATGGCAACTATAGGTCTCTTCAGCCTGAACAGTTCTTTTTCTCCTTTCCGTTTTTTCCTTGAGACTCTAGGCTCAACGCTGGGAGCTTTCTGATCTGCCAGTACTAGCTCGACAAGCGCTTTGACGAAGCCGCCCTCGTTAGCAGCACCTCCACCAGTAACACCATCGATTTCATCAACGACCAGACATACCGGCTTCCCCAATGTTACTGCACATTTAGAAGCGCTGGTCTTCAAGCTCATACTCTTAACGCCCTCGTTGGAGAGGATATCCTTTACACGGCCTTCCACAACCCCTGCAGAGCGCTCATCTGAGGCATTGACCTCTACGACCTCATAACCAGACTGCTTCGCAGCCACATGAGCTAATGTTGTTTTTCCCAATCCGGGAGGTCCATGTATAAGTAGGATCTTGCGAATTTCTTTCTCATCGGCCTCCTCCGTTTTTTTTACTTTGGAATTTGTAGATGGGAAAACTGTCCTATCCCATGCTTTAAACCATCGTAGCACTTGCCTGTGGGTACGCTCGTCCCCTACAAGATCAGTGAAACGCTTTGCACGGTATTTCTCAGACCACGGTAATGTTCTTGTACATTTTGTGTTTGAAATCTCCAGATCAGATTTGAGGGCAGCAGCAAGAGCTTCGTCTGCAGCTTTGTCTGCAGCCTTTATTGCGGCTTCTTCTTGCTCTGTTTTCCGTATCCGTTTCTCAGCGTTGTAATCCTTGAGGAGGGCGCTTATGTCAACTCCAAAATAACTCTTTTTCAATCCACTCTCTATTCCTTCCCCAAATATACCCCCAGTGGCAGAAGATGCGTAGGAGCTTTCCTTTGTGGCATGTGTTCTGGGCGACTTTTGTCTAACATGAATGGTCTCCCCCGAGGCAAGTACAATAGGAACGGCGGTGTGTGGATATAAAGAATCTGACGCCGCCTGGCCTGTGGGTTGAGGTATAATGGCTCTAGGAGCCTGTTTCATTGAAGCCTTGAACGCTTCAAAAGACTGCTCATCTGCAGGCGGAAGTTGAGGTGGTGGCGTCAGTTCCACCCGCAAGTTCCTTATTACCTCCGGCGCAGAACCTTCGGCGGTGAGGTCAATTTCCGTAGATTTTGAATACGATGTTTTCGTTGCGGTAGGCGTAAACTTTTTACTAAACAATCCACCTGATAATGGTAAATTGAATACTGGTCTCAGCGGTGCATTGGGAGGGGTCTTCAAAGCGTCTTCCCTCCCGGATTTTCCGGGTTGTCTCTTTGAACCTTCATCTTCTTGGTTAAAGCTCTGGCGCATGAGTCCTTCTTCCTCATCAGAATTCGGATAAGCGAATGGATCATCGTCGGGTCCCATGATCTTTTGGCGTTTAGCTAGTGGGGGTACGGCCAAAGGCGGCGAGGAACGGGGATATGCGGGCGCTGAAGAATCAAATTGCATTGCGGCTGCTCGTGGAGTTGTCGGTGAGGAAGGAGGCATATTCATTGAGTCAGAAGATGCCGGAAGAGCCCAGAAGTCTTTGCACTTTGTCGAGCTTTTGGTCGGTGTCTCTGTGTTTTCTCATTAAACCCAAGAATAACATCAATTTAACGCGTTCCATTCACTCACCAGGCGGTAGACTACTGCTTCTGAAAGCAGGTTTTAGGCACAACTGACGATGTCTAATCACAACTCCCTGTTTGTCAAATCTCTGTCTCGTCTCCTCCGTCTGGAGTTGGATAGCCTCTAGCTCATCCGTATAGGTTTCTTCTTCTTCTTCTTCCTCGAGTGGCGGGTAATCAGACGACTGAATGTCAGGGAGGTAGTCAGAGAATACAAGTGCCGGATCAAAATCAGACGGGATGCCAGACATACCGAATTGAGGGACCTTCTGTGCTTTAGGACCCGTCTTTCGAAACGCGTCGTGCTATTAAAGTGCCTGATCGACGCGTTTAGATTAGATAATCTGATAACAGAAAAACTGCATAAAGTGCCCACACCATAAAGTATTTACATAATCAATCAGTATGGTGTAGCAGGCCTTAAAGGTGATTATAAAAAATGCCAAATTCTCAATAATTTCTCACTAAATAAGATATAAAAATTCTGTAATTCTATATTGGGGACTTGGCGTTTTTCTTATAATCACCCTTAAGACCCGCTGCACCACACAAGAAAACAGAACCTCCTCCGTTCACCAAAAAGAGAAGAAGAAAAAGAGCAGGATGAGGATAATGTGCTAATTTGTAAATAGAAAAACGAGACCAGTCCCCACAAGGTTTCTCCGCAAGCTAGCTAGTATCCAAACTATCTCTTGGGTATCCATATACATACATCTAAAACTCAGATCCAGGGGCATTTTTATCACCGTTCTCACAATTGATCTCTTGGCCAAGCCCTTCATTCTCCAGTCACCCAAGATTTTCGCCCTCTCTTACTTAACCTGAGCTTCTTAACCTTATTTCTTTTTCCAGCTTCTTTATCTAGCTTAAGAAATCACCCTTTGGTGCTATCTCGTTCTTCAATTTTTCATCTACTCACGTGGCCGAGTGCTGTACGATTGGGTGTAGAGTTACTTGATTTATTCCGGGAGCCAAATTGGTCCCTTAAATACTACAAGCCTAGTCTCGTGCCCGATGGGGTCTGGGAACGGACTACTACAAGCCAAGAAAATAGTACAGATAGAAGTACGGTGGGGGAACCCTTGAGACGGAGGATAGCGACATTGAATTTGCTTACTAATACATACAAGTTACGCTCCAAGACCAGGAAAAGCACTTTTTTTGACCATACAAGCGACATTGTCCCAGCTCTAAAATTTAAGTAGATAGAATGATAGAGTAGGGAAAACTGAGTTGACCTATCTAATAAAATTAATGATATGTGTTGCGGTTGATGAGCTATAACCGGTCAAACTTGAGGTGTTCAAACTACTCCGCGCCAAGGATTCCCCCACCATAGAAAGGAAAAGAATAAAAATGAGTGACTAGCAAGCTTCACATAAGATATAGAAGGAATTCTGTAAAGGGAGAAGGGAAGTAAGGGGTAAAGAGTATGATGAGGAAAGGACATGGAGCGTGGATGGGGGAGCTTGGATGTAGCAGGGGAAGAAGAGGAGGAGGAGTGAACAGTGGCTGCGACTCTGGAGCCAGTCACACCGTTTAAGCGGTTCGTCTTTTCATTTGTCTGTCTTTCTTTTGTGTTTTGTGGAAGAGGGGAGAGAGGAGAGGGCCAGGTGTAGGTAGTTGTACTAGTGCCATAACCGTGAGCTAGCATGCACATAATGAATAAAAGAAAAAAGCTATGTAGATCACATCTTTAGACTTAGAGTCACATGACCCGTGAGCAGCGCAAAAATATTATGAGGGACTATGTTACAATCTCCATGTTATCTGATTATCTTTATAAGACTGGAATAGCTAATACAAAACGGTGAGAGGGGCAATTCGAATATCAATCGTATGGGCACCAAAAATAATCCCCCCCCTTCCCAATACTTTGCGCGTAGGTATTTTATGTACTGATAGAGGTGCACGACTACACCGACGAGATGGGTTGTTCAAGTAAGGTGGATGCGGACTGCAACGGACACTTGTTTCAATGGCTAATTCAGGTCTAACATCAAAGATATGAAAGGATCCGTGACCATAGTGAGGTAGAGCTTGAATCAGCGCACATTTCTATGGTTAGCTTTTGTGAGAAAAATGTTTCCTGCAGAGTAATTAACAAAATTCAATGTCGGAACTGTTTCACTATGGTGTCCGTTGTAGCCTGTATCCACCATATGTAAAGTCCCTACCCAAAAGTTTTCGTGAAAGGGCCAATATGCAATTACCACCCAAACTAGGTGGAACCAGGTTCCAAATGTAGAACCGCAACGCAATTAATTATAATGAACACAGGTAAATCTTTTTAGCCCTTGGGAGAAGCCTTTGGCACATTTTTGAATTGGTAAAAAGGAGTGGTTAAGGTGTAATAAAATATTGTAGTAGAGAACCCCGTTGCTAGGTAGATTTTGTATGGGGTTTCACCACTCAACTACTTGCAGGCTTTCACGAAAACTTTTGGGTAGGAGCTTTACCTACATGTATCTTAGGCGAGTAGCAGTTGAACCGTACCATCAATCATTGACCTTCAAGAATATTTGCGAATATCGTGTTGACCCTTCACAACCGACACCGGTGATCCCTCCACTAATCGGCAATAGGTACGGCTGTACATGCAGATCAAGGCCTAAGGTAGATGCCCAATTGCAAATATTCAAATACACAATGATGGACATCAAGATTCCCCGGTGTCTGCCTCGAAATTCTCCGTAGCCGCGACGTCATCTAGCTAATACGAACCAGAGATTAGAAAGAATTTTTCCGCGCCACTTATAAACATTTCAGTGTTAGGTTACATCGGATTTAAAATACCAACTAAAGCTGATTTGACCTCCCTTGAGGCTTTGACTTGCCATGGTTATAACATATTTCAATTGCAATTGCAAGTGGGAGCGAAATATATTCTCAGCAGCTACCTTGATATGTCCGCTAAATTTAGCTAAACCAATAGAACGAATTAGCTGGTAATAATTAATTCTTGTTATTGTGTGGGGTTACAAAAATAATAACGCACCTCAATTTGTATGGGAAAACACTGTTTTTCGACACTTATAGCCTGGAAATAGTACTAACACCCCCACAACATGAGTACACCAACTTTGAGGCCCTATCAATCTACCAGTATACTCATTCCATTAATAAAACCTATTGTGGAGGAATTATAGTGCCCCAAAGCTGGCAGTTTTGTAAGGAAGACCCATAACAACCATACAAAATTCACCATAATAACGTATGATAAAGATGCTTATTATGTACTTATATAAATCTAAGAGGCCCAAGGAGATGGGTCTCAAGTTATGGATCTGTTGTGGGATTTCCAGAGTTTGCAGCTTGAAAAAACACCGTTCCCCCATACAAATTGAGAGGTACGCAGTTATTTTTATAACCCGACAATAGCAGCGACCTCGCAAAACCACTCAGGGCTTTGATTAACGCGCGAGTAGTTGCATTAGTTTATTCAATAAACCGCGGGTGCCGAACGGGCCTTGAATCAGGTAAAATGGTATAAAATTTCTACAAATACCAAATTTGACTTCAAAAAAGGTGCACATCAATGATAGATCAAATACAGGTGATGCAAAAAATGAAAAGGAAAAAAAAAACTCCATGCTTTAGTTAATCCAGCATCCACTATTACAATATCACGATCTTTGCATCGTTTGCACAGGCAGCTACTAAACGGTTCAAGGCATCTTCCTTCACACTCGTGTCGGCATCAACCATGAGAAGATATTCGTAAAGTTCGGGATCAACACCAATAATGTTGTTAATTTGGTGGAACATTTCAAGTTGCAATGGGGACATAGGAGTACGGTGGTGCACGCGATTGAGAAAGTCGAGAAGAAGAACTTGTGAATCACGTTTACCACGGTTCCCAGGCTTCGATTTCTCAGAAGGCTTTCCAACCTTGACAATGACAATGTAAGGAACAACACATCCCTCGTATTCGTACAAACCGGAGTAAACCTTTCCGTAATTCAATTGAGCGCTTCCATCGCCAACAGATTTGAAAGGTAGCGCAGGAGGATCAATCTTAGGATCAACACCAAGAATGTCGCAGACGATGCTCGAGGTGGGTCTATCGTTACCACCACCAACAACCAAACCGTCGCACACCACACAAAGTAATTTCCTCTTGTTATCGTAGTTCAGGGCAGTAAGTGAGTCGAGTGCCTTCCTAAGTTGATCTTCGCCCTCCGTATATGCAGGAATCTGGCAAATAACGAATTTGTCTTGTTGGGCTGGACGGCGTTTAGAACCAAGTTGAAGTGCGGCCAAGAATTTGGCCACAATAACAGCTGCGACGATACCAGCAAAAATTGGGAGAATATAACTGTTAAATTGACACTTGGCTGTTTTCCTGAAGTCCGTTCGTCCTTTGTAGAAAAGGTTGTTCATACATCTTAGGTTCTGGGCTCGCATTGTGCTATTACCAAGTTTGTGAAAATCCTTGCTAAAATCACTGCCTGGCTTTTGCTGAAATAAATCTTCGATTGTCGAATCAAGGTAGTTGTAGGAAGTAACGCCAGCAGCACCAGTATTAGGGTTAAGATCGGCAGTGTAAAAGTAATCTGTCAGGTCATAGATCTTGTCATCAATGATACCCCATGGTTTGTTATCTGCCTTTCCGATCTTCCTGATATCTTTTGGATCCCAAACAAGGTCGCCCTTCTTGAAGTCTTTGATAAAAGGCAAAAACCTTTGCGAGTACCAATTTGCAGAATGCAACTCGGAAGTTGTATCTTGGGCAAGACGAGGACCGGAGTTGTGAACACCAGTGGGGTAAGCTTGCACCGTAGCAGAATCATTGTACTGCATAGTTACAATTTCGGAGGTAACGAGGTCAGGGCACGCTAGATAAATCGGCGGCGGAAAGTAGGCAGAAAGATCAAGACCAGCAAAGTCGATCATGTTGTCTCTTGTGGTCTCGATATTACTGTCACTGTGTTGCAGGGTCCAAAAATCGGTCATATCATAAACGTAGCCGCGAATACTAACCCAGTAGTCTTCCTCACCTGTATGGGTTGCAACTTCTTTTGTGTTCCAGGCTTTGTCGTAGTTCGGACAGACCAATCTAGCAAATGCAGCAATCCAAAACACGATGATAGCATTAAGCAAGAAAATAATCAAGCAGAGAACAAATTTCTCTCTCCAAGCCATTCGGACATCAGGCCGCTTCATTCTGCCGACGTACTGAAGTAAGAAACTCGGAATCCACCATGTCAAAGCCCATACTACACCGACCCAGATTTTACGGGTTTTTGAAGTTGGTTGCTCTTCGATATGCTTGGGCTCGGCAGCTTCAGGGTCTAATTTCCCAGAATAGTAGGCTTCATCGTATTTTGACATACCAGGACCATCCCCGTCGCCGCCAGCTGCAGCAAGCGGGGAGCTTCCAGGCAATGCTCCGCCCATAGCGCTCTGTTGAAGTAGATTGTCTCTTGATGTACCAGGGGTCAATGGCTGAACACCTCCAACTGCGAAGTAATTGCCACCATTGGTGTTGGTGGTGTAGCCGGTGTCCATTGGGGCGGCCCTCATTCCCATGATACCTGGAACCGGTTGCTTCAAGTCAAGCATATTCTCCGCCTCCCACCAGCTTCCTTCTCGCATCCATACTCTCTCATTTCCTACCACCACTTCACCATTACTCCAGCCTCTTTCGATAACCCAGCTCTCGACACCATCTCTACCGCCAGTGCAGCCGAGAGGAGCGTATCTTACTGAGAATTCGTCAAAATCAAAGTCTGCAGTAAAATCGAGGTGCTTGGTTCTACGATTTCCCCATTCGGGCAATCTCCAGCTCCTTAACTGCTTGCTAACAGCAGCAGCCGCCCATTGAGCTGGCTGTTGCCCAGTGACCGGGTCATCTGAGGGCGAAAGGTTCAAGTGCCACCAAACCCGGGAAGCTGCAAGAAGTTGTACCGCGTCAAATTTGATCGAACTCACATCACGTCCATACTCGCCAGGGAATAAGAGTTCCTTTAGAAACCCGCCTTCCTCGATCTCACGACCACCCTTCTCGACGACTTGCTCCCTTCTATCTCGTTCATATTCCCTCTCTCTACTCATGCCAACGAACCCTGCGCTCTCGGCCTCAGACCATGCGGTCTTCATCTCCCTGACCACAGTACCATTCACATTAGGCATCTGAACCCCGTCCATTTTCATTTCCGAATTAAGGCCACTTTCGTCGTCAAATACACCCTTGAGGCACAGAGCTTTCGCCATCTTTTCGCCAGGCAACTCTAGTATATTGATTTGGACAGTATCACCCTCACTTCCATCAGTTCCGGGTTCGTTCTCCTTCCTTGATTCGAAGTCGGCGGCAATTGCATCGTTCGACCTTGCGACAATCCACTCTACAATGGCTTCATAGACAGCCGCGATGAAGGCTTCTCTCTCATTGTCGCCCATTTTTTTCGCTAGAACTTCTGGTTCGATACCAATGAGACCAGAGACATCTTCGCACACCTCTTCAACGACATCTTGGTCTACCAAAAGTCCGACAGAATTTCCAAGTTTGAGAATTCCAGCAAGGGCCGAGAGAAGGCCCCTGAGGAGACTTCCTTTGACACCGATGGCTCGGAGATTTGCTCTCCAGTCCTCTGCTGCTGCTGAGTCATCCGCGGTAGGTAGGTAGCTCGGAAGGTAGTAGGTTCCACTTCGGGCGAGTAATGAATACTTGTCTGGTGTTTGTAGGCCGAGGCCTTGCCTTTCAGCGGGTGTCGATGCTGCTGATAGCAAATAATAGAATACGTCAAAAGCTCTATATCCATCTTTGGCAGGTATTTGTAGAAGGCCATTGGTAGTATCAATACCAGCGGTTGAGAGTGAGATATGGGCCCCTGTAATGTTTCCGGCTAGGGACAGCTGAAGAGCGACAACCATGCCATTGTGATAGGGTACAGAGAATGGAGATGAGGGGGTCAAGCAAGATGTAAATGCTGAAATAAGAGCAAGAGCATTTGTAAGAATATCAGGTGGTGAGGGCAAAGTACCCAATATCGGGGTGAGGAGAGAAGGCGAGTGAGGATGTAGAGACCTGTGATAATGTCAGCAAAGTTACAAAGGGTTTGGTATGACTTTTGGTTGTTTCCGCCGTAAGGGCAACAGAGGCCCTAGAATGACTAACGAAAGACGAGATATAGGTAAGAAGGGTCCACTTACGCTAGTAGAATAGTCTGATCCTCTGCTCTCCTTCGGGCATGCTCCCAAGCTCTTGTTCCGACATTTTCGTCAATAACCCCGCCGCCGTAACCTGCATTACCGAGACCGTTTCCAGAATTCACAACAAGTGTCGTGCTTGCATCGAGAGAATGAGGCTGGCCAGATTGATAAGAATTATGAAGAGCTGTAAGTAGAGACGAGGTCGTAATTTGCCCGCCGCCTTGTTGATTTGCGGCGTAAGGTGAGGCAGACGTCGTCGAGTAGATGGAGTGTCTATTCGAGAACGACATTCTGAAGAAGACGATTGTCAATCCACCAGATCCTGTATAGTAACGCAATTCAAGGTGTGGTGAAAGAGAACTTACTGCAAAATTCCCTTCAATAGTGAAGGAAGAACCTCCTGTAAATAGGAAACACCAGATTTACCAGTGTTATCACAACTAGGGGGGTAGAATAACAAAAGCGAATAGCTGAAAAATGGTAACAACAAGAAGAACCAATAAGCTTATGGGCCAAGCGAAAGAATGAGTTGTTGATGTGATACGGTAACGAGAAGAGAATGTTCACGATTGCCAATTAATAATAAAGCTGGAAGTGGTGGTGTTCGTTTTGGTTGCTGCAGCAAGCGATGCAGCAGCAGCACAGGGTGTAATTTTTCCCCCTTTCCTTTTCCTCAGCTGGACTGAAATAACAAGTCACAACACCAAAGTGAGGACTACCAAAGCAGATAAACCGAACTCAAAGTGATAGTGGGTGTAGTAAACGAATGTAGGTGTGAATAGAAAATGAGTCGGAAAAGGTTTTGGTTACAGAACGAGCTGTGAGAATGGATGGACAGAAGAGTGGAATGTTCTGTCTCTTTTTCTTTCCCATACTGTCACTCTAACACTCGTTTCTAGTATTGCTTACTTTGTTTTGTTTGCCTCCCGGGCAAATTAAATGATTGGCAAAATAATTGTAGCCACCGCTTGGATGCCATTCTGAACAGAGACTTAGAGGCACCAGGTAGTGCTTCTCTGGAGGAGACACCGGTTGTTCCAACCGCTTCTGATTCTCCCGCACAACTAGCATATTACTCGAAAATTAGCTTCTAGCGTGGAATACCTGCAGGCACTGAACAAAATAACCGATCTTGCTTTTACTTGATTCACGTTGTACCCAAAAAAAAAACCTCTCGCCGACCCTGGCAACATCTCCCTTCACTAAGGTCCATTTGAGAATGCACACGGCTCACGATTCCTGCCACTAATCTGGTTATCTCTGCTTGGTAAAAAGCTTCTTTGCTGTAGGTACACAGCCCCAACCGTAGGCATCGTGACTACAAGTAATGTGACCTTCTTTGAAAACATCAGAAATCAAAACAAATAAACAAGTAAACAAGTGATGTGTGTGTGTGTGCAACAAAAACGCCAAGGCTAAAATCAGTTCCTGCGCTGCTGGCTGTTCTAAATATAACGCTACTGTGGTTTTGGGGATTATTGACGAATAGAATCGCCCTGGGCCGAAGTAGCTTTTCCCAAGTAGGCAACTACCCCTGTTTCGGTCGGGTGCTCGACTGCCGGACCGTGCGCGGACTTCATCCTAAAGAAACACACGGGAGGTTTGTGTATGAAGATACTTTGCGTAAGACATGGGTTTAAGAGAAGATAGAGTATGTAATTCTCTTTAGTGCCCCTATTTTTGGAACCGGGACTCGGGGTGATGATCAACGTCCTGAGACCTAAGCTGTTCAGCCAGAAAGCAACACTTTACCTTCTGCACGTACTGCTCTATGAGTGGAGATTCTCGTATTTATGGTCCCATATATAGCTACTAGAGGCCCCGAGGAAGCTAGGTACGGCAGCGTTCGGGTTAGTATCATGATCACAAATCCTACTGGGGTGGATAGGAGGAGAGCCTCTTCATCGAAAGGGTCCACGCAGGAAGTTGTCCACAAAAACATATGCAAGAGGGTGTGTGGCAAAAGAAAGAACTCGAACGGGAAGACAGGACGCCCCTAAGGGGGACAACAGGGGTATATGTAGATTATTGCACTAGTGTAGAGATGGTTTTCTTCTGCCAGGAAAGGGAAAAGGTCAACAACAACAAGAGCGAATTTTGGAGGGCGAGATTCTCACCCACTAAGGCGCATAATTAAAGAAGGTGGAAACGGAAGAGGGCAAAAAGTGTCACACCAATCAGTTTTCGTCTGGCAAGGCAAAACAATCGGATTTGGGCATAATTACTATCGATCGTGGACTCCGTAAATCTTTCTCCTTCGCCTTCCTCTCAACCAGCTGCATTACTCGTTGGTAACTGCTGCTGCTGCTTTGTGTCTTCGGATTTGATTGCGTACATTGTACCCTTCATCACCTTCGTTTATTGTTTGTTGTTCTCATACGCTCGCTTGCATATATTGCATTCTTGCTGGTGTTGCTCGGCCTACTACTCCTTTTTTATCTCCCACGTTACTTACCACCTCCTTGGTTTTCGTTCGTGGACTTCACTAAAAACGAACCACCTTGTTACTCCTACTCTTTCCCACCTCTAAACATTCCTACTCCCCACAACAACCCTATTCGTTTTTCGCTTCATTCCCCATCGTATTCAGCATCATTGGCGTTGCACTATAGGCGTTTTCAACCGCCATTCATTAATTCCCTAATACATCTACTCACTCGGGGGCTGCCATTCCCCTCGACCGTGTAGTAGTAGTCAAGCTTTAGTCCATCATGGCACAGCCAGGTCCCCAGGGACAACCGTCATTACCCTCGTTGCCGGCACATCTCCAGTCGGACACTCACATAACATCACATTTGGCTTCCCGTTTCCATCTGTCTTTGCCAACTGCTACTCTTAGCTCCCATGCCATAATTGCATTGAACACTTATACTGCCCCCGATGCCGCTAGTGTGGAGTTGGAGGGGTTGGCAAGCCGTATGTGGAGACGACTTGGTGGAAGAGGGGAAAATCAAGCGGTTCTGTTTCTGTAAGTCAAACATGTGTGACCTAGTCTCATAGATTTTCGCGCTGTGTTCCATGAGTTAGGCTAACTGGCATTGTAGTGGTGAATCCGGTGCTGGGAAGACGACTTTGAGATCACTTCTTTTGTCCCATCTTCTCTCTTATTCATCAACACCACTATCTCAAAAAATATCACTCTTCAGCTTCCTTTTCGATTCTCTTACATCCACAAAATCTCTTACTACACCCACTGCATCAAAAGCGGGACTCTTCCTTGAACTTCAATACGATAATATCTCTCAAACCTTGATCGGGGGAAAACTTTTAGATCATCGTTTGGAGCGTTCTCGTGTTGCTGGTGTGCCCACTGGAGAGCGCAATTTCCATATCTTGTACTATCTCCTTGCAGGCACATCTGATGCCGAAAAGGCGCATTTGGGGTTGAACACCCCTGCGACGTCTGCTGCGGGAAATAGGCATAGCAGCGGGGAGATGAGGGGTGGGGCAGGGCAGAAGAGATGGAGGTATCTCGGTCACCCGACACAACTAAAGGTTGGGATAAATGATGCAGAAGGTTTTGCTCACTTCAAAACCGCTCTGAGGAAACTTGAATTCCCCCGACAAGAGATTGCAGAGATTTGTCAAATGCTCGCTACGATCCTCCACATTGGCCAGCTCGAATTTGCAAACTCCCATGCTACCCTAGCAAAAGGAGAGGATTCGGGTGCAATGGAGGGAGGCGACGCAGTTGTTGTCGTAAAAAACAAGGATGTCTTAGGCGTAATTGCTGCCTTCTTAGGCGTCAGCCAAGAGGCAATGGAGAACAGCTTGTCTTATAAGACGAAGACCCTTAATCGTGAGAGAGTCACTGTTATGCTCGACGCGAGAGGAGCCAGAGCTCATGCGGATGAGCTAGCCAGGACCCTATATTCACTTCTTGTGGCTTGGATTATTGAGTCTGCCAACGAGAGACTTTGTGCAGTTGAGGATGCGGTTGCTAACACCATTTCCATCATCGATTTCCCCGGTTTCGCCCAAGTATCATCTACCGGCAGCAATCTAGATCAACTTCTCAATAATGCTGCCACGGAGAGTTTATACAATTTCTGCCTCCAAAGCTTCTTCGATAGAAAGGCCGAACAACTTGAAAGTGAGGAAGTTGGTGTAACGGCTACAAGCTATTTCGACAATTCAGATGCAGTTCGTGGATTACTGAAGCACGGAAACGGGCTTCTTAGTATTCTTGACGACCAAACACGACGTGGAAAGACCGATACACAGCTTCTCGAGAGTTTGAAAAAAAGATTTGATTCAAAAAATAATGCTGCTATTACCATTGGCACTGCTTCTGCTGCCAATAGCTTCACTATCAAGCATTTTGCAGGGGAAGTTGACTACCCAGTTGCCAGCCTTATCGAAGAAAACGGAGAGGTCATTTCTGGAGATCTTATGAATCTCTTCCGTGGCACAACAAGCGACTTCGTAACTGATTTGTTCAGCAGCAAAGCGGTCACCACTGTTCAGCACCCACGTGAAAAGACCGCAATTATGCAGGGACAGATCTCTTCGCGACCCTTGCGAATGCCCAGTGTAATGCGTAAGAAGGGCGAGAGACCAAACATCAAAGGTGTCGGGGAGTCTAAAGTTCCAAACCTTGATTCTGATGTATCGGCTCCTTCGTCAGAACAAGGCGCAGCTGCTCAATTTGTTAGTGCTTTGGACACTGTTACAAGATCCCTCACAGGAACAAATACAAATCCATATTTTGTATTTTGTCTCAAACCCAACGATAGAAGAATTGCAAACCAATTCGACTCTAAATGCGTGCGAACACAAATTCGAACATTTGGAATCGCCGAGATCTCGCAAAGGGTACGGAATGCCGACTTTTCGGTCTTCTTGCCGTTTGGCGAGTTCTTAGGTCTCGCAGAGCCTGAGAACAATATCGTTGGTAGTGAAAAAGAGAAGGCCGAGATTGTAGTCGATGAGAGGAATTGGTCTATGAATGAGGCTAGAGTAGGTGCCACGGGTATCTTTTTGAGCGAGAATTGTTGGGCAGAGATTGCACAGATAAGTGAGAACGGTGGAGGGAAAAAATACACTTCAGGGGGCTTTCTAGGCGATGGCGATGAACCAGGAAGCACGCCTATGACACCTGTTGGTGAGACTGCCCGAGGCGGCGGCCTATTTGGAGGTTCGGACTCTAGGGTTAGATTAATTCCTGGACATGGAACCCCTAGTCCTAGAGGGTTGGGTACTCATATTTACGGCACTGGAGAAGCTGGAAAGGGTTATTTCGCCAAATCAGATGACTTGAGATCCGAAGCCGCGGCATCTGCTTTCCACTCAGGCGATATGTTTAAGAACTTTGATACCCGGGAACAGATGGCGGAAAAGGGTGCTGCTGCCAGAGAGCAGGAAATTGAAGAATTATCTGTAACACCTGGTCGTAAAAGGTGGATGTTCATGGTGTGGGCCATTACGTGGTTCATTCCAGACTTCGTGCTGCGATGGGTTGGAGGAATGAAACGAAAGGATATTCAAACAGCGTGGCGAGAGAAGCTTGCCATCAATCTCATGATTTGGTTCATGTGCTTACTGTCTGTCTTCTTCCTAGGTAAGTTGAATTCAGTATAATCCCATTCCTGAGTAATGATCATTGACCACCCGTAGTCTTCTTTCCCCAGCTCATTTGCCCTAAGCAAAATGTCTTTACGCTACAAGAGCTATCATCTCACAGCGGCGGAAAAAATCATATGGAAGACACGGCCTATATCGCAATTCGTGGTGTTGTTCTTGATCTCACCTCGTTCGCACCGGCACATTTCCCTACTCTTGTCACTCAAAAGAATATCTTGGCCTATGGTGGAAAGGACGCTACTTCTCTTTTCCCCGTCCAAGTCTCAGCTCTGTGCAATGGTGTCACTGGATCCGTCAGCCCATACGTTACTCTCGATTTCCAGGGAACGAACGCCACTTCCGACAGAACACTTGACAAAAATGCCAAATATCACGATTTCAGGGCTTTCCGGAATGACTCGCGTCCAGATTGGTTCTTTGAACAAATGATGGTACTTAAGGCCAATTACAAAAAAGGAAATATTGGATACTCTTCTCAATATGTTAGGACGCTTGCGGATAAAAGCAATAACATTGCAATCATCGGAGACCGTGTTTACGACATGACAGACTACAATAAGGGCGGAAGAAGAATTGAAAGGCCCGAAGATGGGTCTGAGATTGATATTCCCTCCATCAGTACCGATTTTATGGACGACTCTGTTCGGGACCTCTTTGCAGGCCGTGCGGGTGAGGATATTACCAAATATTGGAACGCACTCCCAATGTCAGCCGATCTCAAGAAACGTCAGAAGGTCTGCCTTGACAATCTCTTCTATGTCGGAAACGTCGACACCCGTAACTCTCCGCAGTGTCAATTCGCTACGTACCTCTTGCTTGTTATCTCAGGTATGATGGTTGCCGTCATTTTGTTCAAGTTCTTTGCTGCTCTTCAATTCGGCCGCAAGAATATGCCTGAGAACCTTGATAAGTTCGTCATGTGTCAAGTACCCGCCTACACCGAAGACGAGGAGTCTCTCCGCCGCGCTATTGAATCTCTCGCCAGAATGAAATACGACGATAAGCGTAAGCTTTTGGTTGTCATTTGTGATGGTATGATTATCGGTCAAGGAAACGATCGACCCACTCCCCGTATTGTCTTGGACATTCTTGGTGTTGCAGAAAACGTCGATCCAGAACCATTGAGCTTTGAGTCTCTTGGAGAGGGCATGAAACAGCATAATATGGGCAAAGTTTATTCTGGGTTATTTGAGGTTCAAGGCCATATTGTTCCTTTCCTTGTTGTTGTCAAGGTTGGAAAACCATCGGAGGTTTCTAAACCTGGTAACCGTGGAAAGCGTGACTCTCAAATGATTCTCATGAGATTCTTAAACCGCGTTCACTACAATTTGCCCATGAGCCCTATGGAGTTGGAAATGCACCATCAGATCAGGAACATTATCGGAGTTAACCCAACATTTTATGAGTTCCTGTTCCAAATTGATGCCGATACAGTCGTTGCTCCGGATTCAGCTACTCGTATGGTTGCTGCCTTCCTTGCCGATACCAGAATTATTGCCCTTTGCGGAGAAACTGGACTTACCAACGCTAAACACTCGTTTATCACCATGATTCAGGTATACGAGTACTATATTTCTCACAATCTAGCAAAGGCATTCGAGAGTTTGTTTGGGTCCGTTACCTGCTTGCCCGGTTGTTTCTCGATGTATCGTATTCGTGCTGCCGAGAGTGGAAAACCTTTATTCGTCAGCAAAGAGGTCGTCGAGGCCTATTCAGAAATTCGTGTCGATACCTTGCACATGAAGAACCTTCTGCATCTTGGTGAGGATCGTTATTTGACAACTCTTCTCCTAAAGCATCACAACAATTACAAAACCAAGTACATTTTCAATGCACACGCCTGGACCATTGCACCGGATGAGTGGAGCGTTTTTATGTCTCAGCGTCGTAGATGGATCAACTCGACCCTACATAACCTCATGGAGCTGATGCCTATGCAGCAACTATGTGGTTTCTGTTGTTTTTCGATGAGATTTGTTGTCTTCCTTGATTTACTCAGTACCATTATCCAGCCTGTCACCGTAGCATACATTGTTTACCTTATTGTCATGGTTGCTACCAGTACGTCCGTTATCCCAACGATGGCCTTTGTCCTGCTCGCGGCAGTCTACGGTTTACAAGCAATTATTTTCATTCTCCGAAGAAAGTGGGAGATGGTAAGTGGAATTCATTGTTTTTATTCCTTTGATGATTCGATACTTATCTAGTATATAGATAGGTTGGATGGTTCTTTATGTCGTTGCTATCCCGGTCTTCAGTTTCGCACTCCCGTTATACTCGTTTTGGCACATGGACGATTTCTCTTGGGGTAATACTCGTATTGTCACTGGTGAAAAGGGTCAAAAGATTGTCATTTCGGATGAAGGCAAATTCGACCCGGCCAGCATCCCCCGCAAGAAGTGGGAAGATTACCAAGCGGGTCTCTGGGAGGCACAGACACTCCGTGGTCACGATGATACTCGCTCAGAGGTCTCTGGTTATTCATACGCTACCAAGTCATATGCCCCGACACAATCTGAATGGGGCTACCAAAGCAGACCGATGTCACAGTTGGAGCTTCCCATCCGTAATCAAAGTCGCATGAGCATAGCGCCCTCAGAGATGATGTCCCAGCGAGGGTCTGCTTACTTCGGTCATGGCGAAATGGAAATGTCGAATATTGACTTGCCAAGTGACGATGCTATTCTTGCGGAAATTCGTGAAATCCTTAGGACCGCAGACTTGATGACTGTTACGAAGAAGAGCATTAAGTCGGAGCTGGAAAGGAAGTTTGGAATGAACTTGGATGCACGAAGGGCTTATATTAATTCTGGTATGTTCGCCCTAAATTACCTTCACTGATATATGCACTAACCTGTATACAGCTACGGAAGCCATTCTGGGCGGGAACTTATAGGGTTTTAATTATGAACAAGAGGTTGGTGACGAGTTAGTGGCTCACGATCGGACATAATAGAAAAAAACGGTGGGATAATATTATTTCTGGGGCGATAACTAATTCATGTTCTTTCTCGCTGTCTTTATGCATGGATCTGGAGTAGCGTGTTTGTTTGATCCTTTCTTGTCTGTATTCCATTGTCTCTCGTTTTAAGATCTGCTCTGGTTGTTTTATCTCTATACCACGAATAGCAATTAGTATAGCAATTAGTTTAGTGATTGGCGGATATTGGATATCATTTACCATTGGGGGTCCCCTCATTTTCCCTCCCTTCCCCTTATACCGTTATTGATTGTAATGGACCATGTGTTTTATTGTTTATATAGATTGTTTCGTCCCTTTTTTTACCCGTTTAGCCTGTTAAAGTTCTTATTCAAATGTTCTCATGATCTTCACCCTTTACTTTGAATACTTCGATTTAGTTAAATGCATCTCACTTCTTGTATCTATATGAATATGAGAGAACAAAAATATCCTCCATTTCTTTTTCCAGTCGACTGCCTGCTGGAAGAATTGCCATCTTGTATAATTAAGTAGGTACAGTATCAGAAATAGGGATGAGACTAATGCCTCCGTACTTCAATTAGGGGAGCGGTTAACCTCAACATATACATATACTGGCGGCCACGGCTAAAAGGTTTAAGTGGTGCGATTCATTTGAGTTCGGTGTTCGTTAACTTCCGTTTTAGATGAACATAACAACTTTTATAGTAAGTATATAGACCCTCTGTATAGCATAAATTTCCGGCTGGAGTAGGTTGCTCATTCTCATTTATTTGATTTTGTAGGTACATACAAGCTGAAATTTCCACCCGCGAAAGCATCTCTATGAACCATTCTAATACTTATCCTCCGCAATTTGGTACACATACTTCGTCGCACTAGCCTTCCCATCCTTCAAGCCAATAAGACCCTTCTCAATGCCCTCCAATCCGCCCTCAACCACCGTTGACGGGTGTCCGGAAAACTTTCCGGTCGCCAGCAAACGACCCAGGTACCTGTAGAACACCCAGCCAAAGTCCAAATCTTCTGTTTCCTCGCCAACACTGACGGGAAACTTGCCTCCATGTACTGATCCAACCCAGGTCTTGAGCTGTTCAATCCCCTTAGGGATCTCAGAGTAGCCATCCTTGTGTGGGAGCACCAGCGCAATCTTACCACCGGGGTTCTGGAGAACCTCGGAGAGGTTGACGAAGGATCCCTTCTCAGAGATGGCGTCGAAGGCGAGATAGCACTTCTCGTCTCCAAGGGCGGCCTTCAAGTCGGCGACAACATTGCCCTTGCGGTAGTCGACGATATAGTCGGCTACTCCGAGGGACTTGACATAGTCAATCCCATATCCAGCGACGGCAATGACGGGGTGGATGTTTGAGAGCTTTGCAAACTTCAATGCGAACGCGCCGACAGCTGAGGAACCTCCATAGATGATAAGAGGGTTTCTTTGGCCCTCCAGGGCTGGAAACCAAGGGAGTGGCAGCCTAAACCGCTGGTAGAGCGCGAGGGCAGCGGTCATGGCGGCGAGAGGGATCGTGGCGGCCTCCTGGAAAGAAGTGGTTGATGGGAGGTGGAAGGTAGTAGCTACAGGAGCAATCGCATATTCGGCATATGAACCGTGGGGGGAGAGCATGACATGGAAGGCGGCGACGCGGTCTCCGGCCTTGAACTCGGTCACATTGGAGCCTATTTTGTGGATATATCCGGCAATGTCGTCGCCAGAGTTCATGGGGGTTTTGGCCGCGATGGGGTATTTCCAGTCCTTAGGGTTGCTGTCGGTGTAGATGACCTTGATGAGGACTTCATCGGCAGAGGGGGAGCTGATGATTTGTGAATAATTATTCAAATTATAATCATTAATAGATACTGGGTTTGCTTACGGGATAGGAGTCTCCTTGATCTCAGTGTGGAAAGGTTCACCAAAGACGATAGCCTCCTTCATTGTGCCTGACATTTTAATATGGTTTGATATAAAATTGGAATAAGTAATGGGTTATGGTAGGTGCTTGCAGTTGCTGTGTATTGGTAGATATGAAGTCTTGAAATGAAGGGACTGTTTTCTCTTGATAAACAACTACTTCTAGCTAAGGGATAGATTTATAAAGCATTAGGTTTGTCCCCTCTATCCCACTTCTTTTCCCTTCCGTATCCAAACCCAACTGGTATTCTGGATATGGTTCGTTCTGCTATGATGCAATCCTCTACAGTTAGCCTCTTAGTTACCAACTATTCAGCAAGGGTGCAATTTGTAACATGCCGGAGATAGACTTTTTGTTATGAGTTGGCCCGTCTTGGTAATTGTATCTTACTTGAGTAATCTCTTGTTTTGAACCTAAAGTAGAGTGGAGGTTACTTGGTTGATCGGGGTTAAGATCAAAGTGTTGATTACAAATAAAAGAACGTACCTTCAATGATCAATTGGCTTGAAAACCAGCACTTTTACAAATCACTCCCCTTACAAATTCACACAACCTTCCTTCCTTCCTCCTTACCCTTCTGTACAATGGTCGTTTAAACATCATCAACTATCACATAGCATAAAAAGTCTCTCATTATTGTTATCATCGCCCCACGATTCTCCCTCGCACCCCCTTTGTCGCTCCCGACATTACACCACACTCCCGCTCTCACTCGAACTCATGTCCTCACTCCCAAGAGGCGGCAAGCCCTTTGGGCGATGCATCTTCCGCGAATAATAATGCCAAATCGTGAACATCAATATCATGAAGATCGTAACGCCGATAGTCGCACCGACAATGATCCCCGTGGCCGTTCCTTGGGTTGGTTCCGACATAATTGCGAATAACAGTATTAAGAACTAGGAAAGGAAGAGTGAAATTAAAAAAAAAAAAAAAAAACGGCCGTTATGATTCGTAATGGCGTAAGGGTATATTAAGTATGTCAAAGATCAGGGATCGCTTAACGTTATGATGTTTACTCTTCCTCCGCAAAGACAGCGGGCCTTTTATAGGGGACTTCGTGATATGAGCATTGATCCCCCGCTAGTATACTTTCAGAGCCGGCCTCGTGCGCTTTACCGGATCGAAAACTTGGCCTCCCTTTCTTCATCCCGCGCTCAGTCACGCATGTAATTGTGATGGTATTCTGGACCTCACAAGAAAGGGCGAATACATATGTATCTGTGATGAGGATAGGATGGCGGCTTTAGACCCCCCACTAACAACTTGTTGTGGGGTAATGGAAGCGGCATACAGAAAATAAAACGTCTTGATATCTGAGATCCTATTGATTAGATTGGGTACCAGAAATTCCTTAGGCTGGTCGCGTAGATCGATCTCTCGCTTTCCCATCTCTCGCCAGCCAGCCCCCTAAGCTTTCGAAGGGTGGGCCAAAAGAAGCTCGTTGAAGCCCATTTCCTTGTGCGTATCTTGTATCCGACAGCGGATATGCATCTGAATGCTAGGAATACTAGAATTAGCACTTGGACATACCCGCCATAACTCGAAAAATTGATTGTGCATGAGATCAAAATTACTATTAGCAGACCTGATCTACACCCTTCAACCAATCGTTAAGGGGTAATCCCTGGCCGGAGATAGTCCCCCCTTTATCGTTTTCCTTTGTTTGCCCTGGGACAGCTCATACGCTGACACTTTGAGGCACAGGACCTGGTCTGCTCCACCTAGCTTAACTCTTGCGGCTAGAAGGTGTAGGGAAGCTGATGGGAAAGGAGGTCCTGGGCTGATGGCGTGGCTGAGAATTACATGGTATGTATGTACCCTTGTTGGTGATCTTTAGAACATTCTGTTTCTGTAGGGTAAACCTCTTTACATATACTTCGAAGGGCAAGGTTCATGATCATGAGATATAAGATACAAAGTTTCCCATCACCTCTAAAGTTGAAGGTTCCACCGATCCCAGCGGGCACAAAAGAATTGGGGGGAAAACCTGTTCACGGGGTTGGGGGGGGGGCCATTTTAACCTGATTGTTAAAAAAAATTTCAGGAGCATCAAAGTTTTCTGTGCAGCTTATTTTATTTTATTTTTTTTTTTTGCTTGTTCCAAGTGTGCCGTGAGCGGATTGGTGCCAAGATGGGGTCCGAGCTTGAGACAGCTTTGTAGTTGGCGGTTTTTGTGGGTGTTACCAATTGGCTCATATAGCCAGCCAGACACCGGCCAGCACTCGCACTCGGGTCCACAAACCACCATTTGCGAGGAAGGATACAACCAACAGTGTTGTGTCGAAATCAACATCTGATATCCTTCTGTCGAGTCGATGTCTACTCTACACACCTACAATCTATACCTGAAATAAACGCAGCCCCTGAAATGTGATTGATAATGGCACATTGTGAGGGATACTTGCATACTAGTTATCCTCGGTCGTTGCGTACTTACAGTTAGGTATGGATCCCCCTCAACCTACTTGACTAGCTTGGCTAGAATACCTACTCTACATATCCAGATCCCCGCATAGCTCCATGAATTCAAAGCTCAACTTCGTCTTTCCCTCCTCGCTAAAGTACGCCTTCTGTCCTACAGCTCCCCACCTCCGGATGGAGCACAGGGAATCTAGGTGTCGGTACGAATATGCATGAATGGGATCACAGCATATGATTTCCACAAGCAGTATATGCACTGAATCGTGGGGTGCCATCATAGAATACGATAAGGGAAGGAATGTCCGGGGTTACGTAGGTACCTATTCTACCGGCAAAGTTTTAAGCATAGGTAGGCCGACAGCAGAGAAGGTTCGCAGAAGGCATGCAGTCCAGGCAAGGCGGGCACGTGTGCGATCATGGTCTTCCTTCGGTCATCCCCTCTCACCCGCTTGTATGGGTGTTCGGCTGCGGACTGGACCCACAATTAAGGCCGGAATTACTTATTAAACAGTGGATTGGATTCCTAAGGATTAGTAAACATCCATAATAGTAGCCTGCAAAGTGAGTTAGATAGCGAAACCCATGTGAGATGTGCGAGCACTGAGTATCAAACAGGAACCAGCAACCACCCCCTCCAAGGACGAATCGGAGAACCTCCAAGCTCCAAATAATTATGAGTGAAAATGTTTGATGGTTAAATGAGAATCAGATCTGCGGGGGCGCTCTGAGTGCCGGGGAGGATTGCCGGTAATGCTATCGCTGACGCGGCGCATTGGTACAGTTCTGGCATGAGCTCTGGCCATGAGCTGCCGACATGATACGCTCAGACTGTGGACAAAGTGGAGCATGACGATATTTATCTACAGAAGCTGATTGAGGGTAGGTAGAGCGCCTGGCTGGACACTCCTGTCACTGATGAGCTTACTGAAGAAAGAACCCAGTCGAGCCATCTCTACACCTGCTCTAGGGCGGACGCTTCCTGTAAGCGAATAGAATTAAAATTTCTATCGCAATAGAGAGCGGTCCTCTGAATAACCAATTCCCGTAAGGATTCCGCGTTTATATAGATTCCTAACATATCCATTGCATCTACTTGGTCCCTAATATAACTCAACACTAACTACTATGCTAGGACGGATTTTTAGGCCTTTACTAGATTTTTTTCTTATGCCAACAGATAGAAGAATGGTACATGAATAGCAATGGACTCCCACTTTTATCGGGGCTATAGAAGATCAAAGTCAAACATGCATATGCCTGGTACTTACTGCCTCATCTAGGTAATCATCTGCACACAAGCTCGGAGCAGTTGGGCGGATTACCGAACCTTGAACGCCATTTGGTGTTTCTTGGCAGTGATGTTTATACTGGCCTTCGGTAATACCCGAGCATAGGGGCTCAATATATTTAATTCGGAGCTGCTTTACGGGTCTCCTATTGGGCTCTCTGCAATACCCTACATGATACCACCGTCATCTTTTAGTTTTTTTTGGGTAGCGGGTAGAGTAGATATGCGCCGGCAGGTGCTGTCGGCATCTGCGGCACTGGACATCATCCTTGTGGAACATAGGACATTTTCCAGAAGGAAGGAACGCCAATGGACCCAACAGCTAGAGGGTATGATCACAAATGGGCGAAAAGGGTAGAGTTAAGGCAGACAGGGGAAACGAGGGAAGGAATGCAAATTCCCTATTTGCAAGAATATCTCAGCTCTTTCAGACTACTGCGGATCCACTATTATCGAATTGTTGCAGAGTATTGAGTTGTTATCGAAAGCTGCATAAGGCCAAAATACTCAAAAGTTCCCAGAGCTATGGACCTACTCGACTTGGCCAAATATTCCACTAGCTAGAGTGCCCGGGTAGGCAACCCAACAAGTGGGCACTTCTCATGTATGATGGCGGCGGTAGGCCCCCTCCATTGTAGAGTAACTACATGTAATCTAATCCTTGAGAAAACATTCCCCAGCCGGCCCGTGCCGAATAACCGAATGGAAATTCTTGCTTTAGTAGAGTAGGGTAGTGAAGGCGTGGGTAACTTATCTACTAGCGTCCTGGGGGTGGAGGCAATATTTATCAACTGGAGAGCCCACAAAAAAATTTTTTGGCTCGACGAGAAAGCTTCATACTGTCCTGACGAAATTGGAGCGTCTTATTCTTCCCCCCCCCCCCCCCTCTTCTCTTTATTCCTGCCGACGGTGCTGCGAAGTGGAAATAATAATTGTGTTTAAACCATGGCCGAACTACAACTCACGCAGTCGCTGTCGATTAGGCCCAGCCATTGGTCGGGACCTGGGAATACGGACTACTCAGAGCCCATGCCTGATGAGGCGGAGAAGATGGAGGAAAAGTTTGACGAGAAGCCGAATATGAACTTGGTGTATTTTGCGCCTAATGATCAAGAGAATCCGTACAACTGGTCCATGGTATGTCAATAAAAGTTCAATGATTACATCACTCATTCCAGCTTCCGCCCCATGACGACACTGCTGCGATCGAATCTCCCTATAAGGGTACTCTCTATAAGAAAAATCTCTCTATAAGGGTATGGGTTTATGGGCCTTGTACACACAAATATACCCTGTCTATAAGGATAAATGCCCTTTAAGGGTACCAACTTTCGGTCCCAAGCGTACCCTTATAGGGAGGTTCGACTGTACATATATATAGGCAAATCCTAATAACTTCAACCATGATACAGGGGCGCAAAACGTTCATATCGTTCATTGGCATCCTCACAGTGTCAAACTCGACATTTACATCCTCGCTGCCATCAGGCGCGATCTCCTTCATCAGAGAGGACTTTGGCATCGCCAGCTCGGTGGTCTCGAACCTCACGATATCATTGTACCTCATCGGCTATGTCGTTGGGCCGATATTTTTTGCCCCTGTCAGCGAGTTCTATGGCCGCAAGTGGGTGTCGGTTGTGGCGTTCTCGTGGTTCACGCTCATGAGTATCGGCTGTGCTTTGGCTCCAAATCTCGGTGCTCTGCTTGCGTTCAGGTTTTTATCAGGCATTGGGGCGAGTGCGCCGTTGAGTGTGGTTGGCGGGCAGCTGGCGGATGTGTGGAATGATCCTGTTCAGAGGGGGAGAGGTGAGTCGGATCACAATAGATAGACCTCCGTCATGACATTGAGGATGGTGATACTGATATATATCTCGAATAGCAATGGCCCTCTTCTGCGCCTTTACCATGGTTGGACCCACATTTGCCCCATTCCTCGGCGGGTACATTTCCGCCTCGCCCGAAGGCTGGCGAATGTCCTTTTGGCTCGGCGTCATCGTCGCCGGCTGCTCCTTCATCCCACTGCTCTTCCTATGCCCGGAGACTTATGGTCCTATTCTCCTCGTAAAGAAGGCGCAAAAAATGCGGAAAGAAGGCAACAAGGATGCAGTGGCACCACTGGAGCTGGACGAGCGCTCACTCATCAGCATTTTTGCGACGACATTGACAAGACCGTTTAGGATGTTCTGGAGGGAGAGTATTGTGTTTTTTACGAGTATCTTTTTAGCGCTGCTCTATGGGACGTTTTATTTGTTCTTTACGAGCTATCCGTTGATCTTCCAAGGTTGGTGACTTGATTGGCTTTTTTTTCCTGATAATGGTGGAGATATTGACTCTGATGTGTAGGCATCTACGGCTTCGCCCCCGGCGACGCAGGCCTCGCCTTTCTCCCGCTAGTTGTCGGTGCCGCCCTTGCTTGCGCCGTCGCTATGGGGTGGGACCAATACATCAACCGTCTCTCTCTCGCCGACCCCTCCCGCATCATCAGCGCCGAGTACCGTCGTCTCCCCATCGCCTGCTTCGGCGGCCTCATCTACTGCTCATCCCTCTTTTGGCAAGCGTGGACCGCACGAGCAGGTATCCACTGGATTGTGCCCATGCTTGCCGGTATCCCATTCGGCTTTGGTTTCTGCATCATCTTCACGGCGTTTCTGAACTACCTGACGGATGCGTATGAGATCTATGCGGCGAGTGCGATGGCAGCAACGAGTATGTGTAGATCTATGGTGGGTGCGGCGTTTCCGCTGTTTGCGGGGAGGATGTATGCGAAGTTGGGCATACCTTGGGCGTCAAGTTTGTTGGGCTTTGCGGCGGTGGTGATGAGTGTCATTCCGTATCTGTTTATTCTGTATGGTATGTATTGCTCTTTCCCGTATCAGCTTCATGGGTGTTTGTCGGCTAACATGTATGGTTGTTAGGGCAAAAAATTAGAGACAACTCAAAGTTCTGCCAGTTCCTGCTTGAGCGCAAGCGGCAGCAGCAGGAGGAGGAGGATGCGAGGGCGAAGGATGCAAAGTCTGACCAGGACGCTTGAAACCTCTATGACACCTTATTTCCTATGTTGTTGATGAGTATTTTATCATGTATTGTTTAATGTCTTTTTGCATGATTGGGGGAAAAAGGGAGTGGTTGCATAATGCATTTGGGATGGATAACAGCATGTAATTAGACGACCGGAGTTTGGACTTGTGCTTTATTCAATAAAAAAGTGATAATTCAAGAACGTTTGCTGTCCCAGGTGGTGATGAAAGGAGGGTTGTTGTGATAGAGTGCAGAGGTGCAGAGGTGATGTTGGGAGTGACGAGATGATTGGTTACGCAAACACCGAGTGATGATTTGTGATCCGGATCGTGAACCGCTGGATCACGCATCAGCTGCAGCTCGGATTGAAAGGTCAATGATTTTTTTTTGGCCTCTTGTGGCAGAGCGGCCGTTCCTTTTTCTTGGTTGCCCTTGAGTCAGGATGTTGATTATTCGGGTGTCTTGATGGCATAGAGCGTCGGAACCAGCCACTTTGAACTACACTTTGTCTAGATCAGGATGGACATGTAATTACCGCAGAGTAGAGTAGGGTAGGTTCTTGGTTGGTGTAGCGGGGTACTTACTTGTACTTGTTGTATGCGCTGCTGGGACCTGTCTTGGGGGTGGAGGTGGGGGGAAGGGGGGATGTAGGGGTGTTTCTATATCGATGTTTTCTTTGCAGATTACTCGGAGGATGGTGCTTGGACTTGTTGTATGTATGTAGGCCAGCGGGAAGATACTGCTGAACCACTCTGTGCGCGGAGTAGGGCATACATGCAGATAATAAACAGAAAGGGTGCATGACCACTAGTCTCGTTCCCTGACCCCATCGGTATTTTTTTTTTGGTAAAAATACTCATCACACCAAAATAGGGGATGGGCACGAGACTACATGACCACCCCACCCCACCACCACCACCACCACCACCAACGTCAACAACATACAATCCAGTACATACAGTAGTCTCCCCACCACACCACACCACACCACACCATACCACAGTCTACACCGCCCGCCCACCAGACGCCAGACAGACACGACGAAAGTGTCAAGTCGGTGCTTCCGTAACTACATGTACGTGATTATCTATCTAGGTTGGTGCCACTAGACATACCACCACAACCGTCTAACCACCACCAATCCCGCCCACCAGTCTACCCCAACCCCACATACATACATACATACATACATGTACATACCCCAAATAACCCGCCAAAGTACACCCACACCCAATACTCCATATACATGTACACAGCACACCCTCCTCCACCAACCAACCAGGACCCAACAAAAAAAACGAGTGATATCCCATGACCCAGACACCCTCCTCCCCCCCAATATCATATCCCAGCCCTGATTGAGTCCATATCTCTCTTCCCCCCAACCCATTGGCGGACTCGTGGGTAGGCCGATGGTGACGTACGAGTACGTTTCGGTGTGCCATCATGGGATCTCACTCGGTTGGATGCCAAGATATCTCGGTTTTGGTTTTTTTGTTTTGTTTTTCTTTTGTTCGTTGCGTGCATGCAACCTTACGGTTATGGATTTTGGTTTTGGTTATCAGTGCTTATGTTTGATGTTTGGTGTAGGCTACCCATTTTATTATAAAAATTCTACTCTGGTATAATGACCCCATTCCCACGCCGACAAAGTGAAGTGGATAAAGTAAAAAAGAAAGAAAGAAAGAAAGCAGGACGATAAAGTAAGAAGGAAAGAATGCAAAAAAGAATTAATCAAAGCATAATCCTCATGTCTACACAGCTATCTAGGGCCCGCTCTGCGCCTGCCCCTCCGCCCACCTCCTCTCCCTCTCCTCCACATCCCTCATCTCCTCCCCCACCAACACATTAAACTCCTCCCACCCGTCCAGATACAGGTGATGGCCGGCCTTCTTGACAATCAGCACCTTTGCCTCCCCTCCCTTCCCCTGCTTTATCCCCCGCCACTCCTCGCCGCCCACATACGCAGGCCTCCCCTCCGGCCACGCTGTACCCCGGATCTTCTCTTCAGCGGCAAACCCGCCGGCAATATCCATCCAGTCCATCTCGCCATACATCCACACGCTCGGCGTGCCCACCAGCTTCTGCGCAGCCCAGATCAACGGCCGCCGTGCGTGGGCCCCCGGAGCAAGGACGTACGCTAGTGCGTATTCCCCACTGCCGCGCTGCCTAAAGAGAGAATATGCATAGTCGTGCAGTGCGGTACTCTCCTCGGGGGGGAGTTGTGAGAAGCGGCGTGATGTCCACCCCGAGACTAGACGAGGACCGAGAGGCCCGGACCAACGGACAATGCTAAAGGGAGAGATATTGGCCTCCCACAGATACACCAGCCATTTTGGCAGCGGCCTTCTGGGCTTTGCATTCGGCTTCCCTGGTGCCGGTGCGGCATTGGTCGGGGGCGGGGAAGACGATGGCAGATCGGTGGTCGATCGCGAGTGCGGCGCACCACCGCCGGGGACCTTAAGAGTGTCTGGTATATTCGGATTCGACCTCGTGGCCTCGTCCTGAGTCTGCATGTACTCGTCCGAAATGCCGCTCTTTGCCGCGGCATCAGGAAGGTCCTCGCGCACTGCGTACGGGTCCTCTGGGACTCCGACGGGCGAGGCAAGGATCAGCTTATTAACGCGGTCCTTGTACTTTAGCGCATAGCGTACTGACAAGTACCCGCCGAACGAGTGCCCGAGAAGCGTAAACCTCTCGATTCCCCTAATCTTGCGCCATTCTTCCAGGGCGTCGATGAACCAGTCCTCGGCCTCTGTGATCTTCCCCTCGGTATCCTTTGCCGCGATACAGAATGGAGGCCTGGAAGACCGTCCATAGCCCAGGAGATCGAGGGACCAGATCTTCCAGCCAGCACGGCGCGAGAGCATGTCGTAGTTGCGGTAGAAGAAGCCGAGGCCAGCGCCGTAGCCATGGAGCATCACCAGATGGTGCTTGGGCTCACCTTCAGCGCTGCGAGTGATGCTGAATTCGTTGATTGTGCGGTTCTTGCCCGAGAGGGGGACCATGGTGGAGGTGCATGTGCGGGGGCCGTGGGGGTCGTGAGTGGGCGTGGCACTGTGCGTGGATGCGGGGGTGAGCGCTGGGAGGGGCCTTTTGTTGAAGGGGAGGAAGCCGAGGACGGCGGCCTCGGCGGTGGCGGGGGAGACGGCAGTCCACTGGGGGTTAGGATATTAGCTGGGGGAGCTTCATGGAGTTATAAAATAACTATATATAGAGTACAGTAGCTATAATAAAATAGCTTGGGGGGATTAAATAGGTATATAAAGAGAGTAGCTATAATAAGAAGCTTGTGGAATAGCTATAATGACAACAACTTATGAAAATGGTAATAATAGAACAGCTTATAAAAACAACTATAAAACAACTCGCAAGCTTACCCATTGACTAAACCCTTCCTTATACCCCAACGGAAACAGATTATTCGGAAACCTGATCCCCGCCTTCCCCTCAGCACCAGCCGTCCCCTGCGTCTCCGCCCCCCGCTCAGAGGCAAGAGGGCTCTGCTGGGTCCGAGTCTCTGGCATAAATCCGTTCGGAGGGTTCGGGGCTATAAACCCGTGCTGCTGACGGCGAAATATATAGTTCTGACTGTTGTCTACGTGGGCAAGTAGGAACGGCGCTGTGAAACCTAATGAGAATGCCGACGAGAGGCGGAGGATATTTGGGTGTGAATGGAAGCGGGACGGTGGACGCAGCTTGACTACTAGAAAAATGATTGAACTCTAAGGGCCACGGAGAGGGTGTGGCGGCCGTGGGAGTTTATATATGGAGGGCGGGGTGGGGGGGGTGTGGATTTGTGGAGAACACGCGGCAGACGGAGGAACTCAGCGCCGGAGAAGATAAGTTTAGAAGGGATGGTGTGTGTGTGCCTTGGGGGGGGGGGGATAGCTATAAAAATGTATATAACTATGTATGATTTAGACGGCAAGATAGAGACAGAAGGCTGTGTATCAGATCTGAGGGTAAGCCTTTGGGGGGGGGGGGGTGTACGTACAGTGTTGTTGGTATGGTGTCGGGGATGCTTAAGGTTGCTTCTGGCTGCGACTGCTGAATTCTCTCTGGCAATACGAGGTTTTATCCGTCTGTAGTCAATCGTACATATTCAATCATTCAATCAATCATTCATTCATTCATTCATTCAATCAATCAACCAATCAACCAACCAATCAATCAATCAATCAATCAATCAATCAATCAATCAATCAATCAATCAATCAATCAGAGGACAAAGTGAGTGGGTGTGAATGTATCGGAATCCCGTAGCTGTAGCGGTTGAAGCTAGGGGGTTCCTTGGCGTTTACCAGCAGCTAAGGCTTAACTCCGGCCCGCGTTACACAGAGCTGTCGGTCGGGGTGCGGCCTTACATAACGTCCGAGTGGCTTATGGACTGTCTGGGGAATCCATAACTAGAGGGCTGTGCCGATTCTAATAGGTACGTATCAAGCACGAATGAACGGCCAAAGAAAAGAGTATTTATGTTATGTATGCTCATGTAAGAATCTTTGGGCGGATTGTAGATAGATACATGTAGATAGGTAACATTAGTAGATTAGAGTGATTCGAGTAGTAGGTACTGTAGGACAGACAGTAGGTACATACATACAATAGGTACTCGAGCTGAGCATTAGTAGACGGTAGCTACTACTTAGATCTTGTAGAGCTCTATCTCTCTCTCTCTCCCCCTCCTCCTTTCTTCTCCTCTCTATCCTCTCGTCTCACATCACTCGTCTTTCAAATGCCTGCCTCTCATCTCCCGTACTCAGGTTTCAACCTCTGCATACCAGGCCCAACAACCAGAAGAATGCCCAACACAACACCAAACCCTGGCCTTTCCCACCCCATCGGCTAATGTTACACCAACGTCAGACTCTCCTCCTGTGTGTCCCATTCGTACCAAGATTTCAATAGTACAACAGGTAATATTCATTGAACGCCATCTGCTGCTGTGAGTGGTCGGGAAGATCAAGAATAAGACGACAATCAAAGAGAGTGGACGACGACGGCCACTCTTTATGCGTTCATTCGAGCATTCCATTCCATTCCCGCGACGCACCTCCACACCTCCACACCTCCACACCTACCACCACCACCACCACCACCACCACCACCACCACCACAATCACAACCACCACCACAACCACGACCACGACCACAACCACAACCACAACCACAACCACAACCACAACCACAACCACAATCACAATCAAGCACCACATCAAGCATCATCATCATCGCTCCCACCACATCAACAACCACAGTAATCCAACCCACATGCATATACCGCGGATTCATTCAATCATGTTCGGTCCATAGTTGGGGAGGACTCTTTCACATGTATCTACCAAATACTTTTGTACACTTGATAATCTACATATTTGCATCATACCTACATACATACATACATACATACATACATACATACATACATACATACATACACATACATACATACATACACATATATACATACATTTACTTCTACAGTCGTACATCTGCCTGTTAGATTCTAGTGGAAGATACCACATAATTACACGTTTTGACTATCTATCCCAAATAGCACCAACTTGCACTCTCTACCCTTGCTGTTAGCCGCTGCTGCTTTTGCCTCTCTTGCTGTGCTTTTACCACCTGTTGTGCTTTCTGCTGTGCTGCTGCTGCTGCTGCTGCTGCTGCTGCTGCTGCTGCTGCTATACATCTACTGCCCCAAGTGACACCGGCCCATCTTACATCCGTCGTGCTGCTGCTGCTGCTGTCTTTGCATGGCCCATCGTGGCCATCGAGACATTTCATCTTTCTCTGAGCCAGTCCAGTGCCAGTCATCTACAGACAACTTCCCATCTCGTCAATCACACATCATACCTTATCCATACTCGTACTTATCCATCGGATTCCTGGCATCCCGTGGCGTCACTAAGCATTAAACCCCAAAAAACATCCTATATTTCACTCACAAACCACCACCATCACCCCCCCCCCCCCCCCACCCTCCTCCTCCTCCTCCTCCTCCTCCTCCTCAGAGCGAGCGAGTGAGTGAGAGTGAGTGAGAAAGTGTGTAGCGTGTGTGTGTGTGGGTGTGAGTGAGAGCCTATGCTACAGAAAGAGGAACCTCTCACTACTAATCTTTTAGCTGTGGTCTCTCTTCCCCTCTCTCTCTCTTGTCTTGCCCTTTATCTTTTTACCACCACCCCCCCCTCCCTTTTGATCCCCCCTCCCTCTTCCCCCCCAAAACACCATGACGTTATCATCCTCCGGCAATGAAACCCCGGAAAGCATTGATCTCGCCGTCAAAGGATCACTCCCCGTTCGCAACTCGCTATCCCCCTCGGTGATACCCAAGCCACCCCCAGCACCCCCCGGGAACCCCCTCGACTACGCCCCCAACTCGCCCAACCAGGTCTATCTCAACCTCCTCATCCTCGAGGCCTCTCTGCGCAGTCAATACCTTCACCACCTTGCCCGTCGCCGCAAATTCACCTTCTTTGTGATCCTGCTGGTCATCTGGAACGCGTGCCTGCTCTACCGAATCTTTGGGCTCGGCGGCTCGCCCTACTACTACATCTACCATCTCGAATGGCTGGGGCTCCTCGGCGGCTGTGTGACTGCTGCCCTCTACTACGCCACGGGCCTCTACGAGAAGACGATCGTTGAGCCGCGGCGCTTCGTCTCGACGGCCAACCGCGGCCTCCGCGGCTTCAACGTCAAGCTCGTCAAAGTCCCCTTCTCGACCACGCAATGGATCGTCTGGTGGTGGAACTGGTACACTTTTCCCACGCCACTACCGCCGCACCGACTTCCCTCCATGGCATCTCGTCGTCTCTCAGCAAATACGGCAAAGCCCCGCCGGCTAAGCTTGAATACCCCCCGAAAGACCGACTCCCAGCGTCACACCCCGTCAATTGCCTCCAGCGCTATGGGCCGTACGTCATCACAGCTCTCCCCGCACCCGGAGGAGGCAATGGAGGATGACCCCGCCGACGAGATCGAGGAGTACCTGACGGGGGGCCTCCATCTCAAGCTCGTCATCCTCCCAAAGCGCTTCAGCCCGACGTTCCGCGAGGATTGGGAAAACTACCGCACAGAGTACTGGGACAAGGAGAACAAGTCGCGGTACAAGCGGCGCAAGGCCGTCAAGCGCTGGTACTGGCCGCTGCTGGGCCTCTTTAAGCGCGAAAAACAGGCGGACATACCGGCCACCGGGGGGTCTCCGGCTGTGAGGGTGAGACGCGCGTCGGTGGCATCCGAGAGACGGTCGCCAAGTGTGTCGAGCCGTGCGGGGACTCCGGAGCCGGATGGAACCCCAACAAAGAGACGGGGCGGGAGCTTTGTGACCAAGAGACGGCCGAATATGGCGCCGGGGTTGGTCCCGGGGAAGGGCGGCGACGCTTCGGATTCGGGGTCGGGGGCCACGGCTGGCACAGAGGGGCGCAGTGATAGCTCTAATGTGATAGAGCGGAGCGCCTCTGGTGCTGGGACCGGAAAACGGAAGACCGGCACCAAGGGCAAAGGCCGAGGGAGGAAAACGGCCGCGGCCGGGAGTAGTAAGGATGGGTAGCATCCTGGTTTTGTTTTTGTGCTGTGTTTTCTTTTGTCTCTGGTTTTGCGTTTTGCCTTTTTTTTTTTTTTTTTTTTTTTAATTACTTTTTATATCTATTCTTTTTATATGGAAGTGGCTGTGAGGCGATGTGAAAAGCGTGATTGTTCTTGAGCATTGTTTAGTTTTTAGCTTGTAGCTTTTTTTTTTTTTTAGCTTTATATTCCTTTACTTTAAAGATTGTGGGATGGAAGGGATATATCTAGACGCAGAGGCAGGTGTAGAAAGCGGCTTGTTTGGTTTTTGGCTGAGGGCGTGATATCAACTATCATGATTGGATTGGGTGTACGGATTGCTTGTGTGTTTGGGAAGAAAGATGGGAAAGATCGAGTGATGGGCTGTGACTAATTATAAGTGTTTTATACTTTAAAAGAGTGTTGCTGTCTAGAGGGTTAAAGCTTAGGTGCCGTGGTAGCTATAGATGAACATGAGGGTGTAGCATGGAGATGGCTATTTAATCGTGTAGAGCATATCTGAATCAAAAATATTACAATGCATGTATCTATAACGCCTGTGCGCTATCATGGCACTACAATGATGTCTTTGTGGTAGTGGTAGTGCGTCATGAACTATCACCCACCCATCTAGAAGTAGAGACGGATGTGGTGTGGGTGGGTGGGTGGTGAGCTGACGTCGACGGCACTACACTACACTACACTACCACTACTTACCCCTCTTCACATGTTGAAAACTTAATCTCGACCATGCGGCTGACTGACAGCGGGAAGGTTAAATAGAATGTGGACGGCGCTAAGGTGGTGGGTGGGTGGGTGGGTGCGGCGGGCATGAGGACGGGTCTGGTGAGTACGGCTATGTAGGTACATGTATGTATTTAGTTTACCGCGTGGAGGACGTTCTGCGTAGTACATGGAGTATATAGTATGTTTAAGGAATACATGTACTATATTTACTATCCCTTTGTCTGTCAATGCTAACTCCCCCCCCCCCACTATAATAGAGGGATTAGGTTTGTACGGGAGATCTACTATCTGGTAAGGGAGATACATAACGGGGATGTGTTGGGGTCCGTTTGGCAAAACGGGGTTTCCAAGGATCAACAAGGGCTAACAAAAAGATCGTTGAAATGAAGTTTACAGGGGGGGGTGAAAACAACTCCGTCTTGACCTGTTGCCAAACGGGCCCTTAGGAAAAGCCACACAAAATTTGTTTTCTTGTGGGGTCAGCATTTTACTGGTAGGCTAGGTAAGGGATAAGGCGTAGATGGCGGCATGGGTGGGTGGCTTGGCAGGGGAAGTGTATGCAGGGACGGTGGGTGGTGTGGAGTGGAGGTAGGTAGGTGGGTGGTGTGGAGTGGAGGTAGGTAGGTAGGTGTGTTTGAAGATATGGAGATGGAATAGGTGCTGCTTTACATACATATGTACGGACGTGAATGCCAATATTAGAGGCTATGTGATCGGGCGTAGGGTTTTGTCTACTGCTGCTACCACCTGGCCATGGGGCGTTGAGCTGACTGGACTGGACTGGACTGGACTGGACTGGACGGACTGGACGGACTGTCACCGGCCAAACCAACCCACCCCACCCCCCCAGAACCTTTTTATTTTTTTAAAAAAAAAAAACCTGAACGCACAAGTCCCGTCCACGATATTCTAACCCGACTTTCCTTCAGCATATTACATACACACACAGAAGAAGAAGAAGAAGAAGAAGAAGAAGAAGAAGAAGAAAAAAAACACAAATACAAACACATGCCCCCCCCCCCACCCCAATATATATCCCTGCCGGTTATTCTATTATCGACTCACACACTAACGTCACGGGAAGGAATAGGATTCAGCTTTACATAGTAGGTTCTCTCTCTCTCTCTCTATCGGCTCGACCGCTGTGATGGGCGGCGTTATGGCCGTGCACTCTTCGTGGTGTGTGTATATATATATATATATGAGAGCTGACAGGGGCCTCCAAATTTACAAGTAAATCCATAAACCAGAGAAGCAGAAAAAAACCACTCCCCTCACACCCCACCCCTCACACCCCTAACCCACCCATCCCCACCACCAACCCCACCCCACACCCACCCCCACCCCCACTACTAGCTAGTACCTACCTACCCCACACCGAGTGACACCCCATGCAAAACCCCCAACCCTATCCCATACCTCCAACTAAACCAACTTACCAACCCTTCCACAGTCACCCCGGCCCCATACCGGACCAGGGTAAACAATGTCTCACATCAGTCCTACTACATCATCCATGTGACACCCTCCCTCCCCTCTCTTCTCTTCCCGCTCCAAGCAGGGTCTTACTCTAATATCTCCGAGACAGACAGACCCCTTGCTCACATGCCCCCCCCCCCCCAGATCCCGGGCCTAATCCTAGAATTATTATATCATCATCATCATGGCAAAGTACAGAGATAAATAAATAGATAACTACTGTGCCTTCCCCCCCCCCCCCCCCCGGTAGATACCTAAAAGTAGAGTGCGTACAAACGGTATCGATAACATAACCCCTCCCCTTCCTCCTCTTCCTCCGTATGAGTAGACTAGCACGCGGCCCTAATAATAACCAATACCTCCCATACAATACCATAACCATAACCACAACCTAAAGTACATACATCCTCCACTACCAACCCACCTCCCACCTCTCAAACCTCCATCTACAATCTACAATCACACTACAACCAAGCTTAAGCACTACTCCACTAGTCCTATCCATACAAATACAACACCCCCACCCCCCCCCCCTCTCCTCTCCTTATTTCAATAACCAAACCCACGACTCAAAAATCAAAATGTTCCTCTACCTAGCGGCCGTCCCCACCTTCTTCCTGCTCCTCCCCATGATGTTCATCTCGCTCCTCACCGCAATATTCACGACGATGGCCTCCTCCGCAGTCCTCGGCGTTCGTCTGGCACTTGGATACTCAGGGCTCGTGATGGCGCTGGGACGGCGATGTTTCCGCGCTGTTTTGTTCCCACATAAGGAGTTTTCCGCGTGGGAGAAGTCCTCGGCGGATCCGGGGGCTAGAGGTCGTGGCACGAATTCAGAGAGGGAGCTTGCGATGGCGGTGGAGTCGTTGAAGACGAAGGTTATGAGTCGGGATGTCGGACGCAGGAGACGCACGAATGTTCCTGTGGGTGGGATGAGAGTGGACTATGGTACATTGCTGAGGTCGCCAAAGGCGCAAGAGGATTCATTTGGGAGCTAGGACAACGGTTTGTGGGGAAATAATTAATATGCGTAATGGTAGATTGGACAGAGGTGTGGTTATACACCTCCTAGGGACTCGGTGTTGTAATTCTTGCATTCTTGCATTCTTGTATTCTTGCATTCTTGTATCCTTGTATTCTTGTATTCTTGTATTCATGTATTCTTTTTTATTCCTTTTTTACAGTCACCATTCAAGGCGTACGGTATCGTTATCATTGTCTCCAGGACAATCAATACATGTGTGCATAGACGCATAAACTACATCTCATATTCAGCACGACTAAAAGCGCACATAAGAAAGAATACGCTTCCATGTAGTCTGCCTGTAATACTCATCCAACCTATGCTCCTGATCTATAAAGTCGTCCTCTGAGATCTTGTCTTCCCACAGATTCATTACGTCCTACAATCTTTTATCAGAGGGAGCGAGACCCATCAACCAAGGAAGTGAATGTACTCACTGATCTTACGATTCGTGTATTGAACGAGGTCTTGTAGCCAGCATACAAAACGATTATCAATGGGATTCCGATGCAGCTCTTGAAAAAGTTCTGAGCAGATGGGCTAGCTGTGATTGGTGAGGCAGAAACATAGATGTGGCAGCAGATCATGAAAATCAAAGAGATCTAGGAATTAATATGGTAAGTCTCAAGCATTCTCCGGTACACATATATATCCGGGGGAGGAACACCCACAAATCCAAACAGTGGGAATACTGGACGCCACGAGGCCTCATAAACATACTTTCGCCCAAAAATGTGTATTTTCTGTGCCTTGATGCCCGCACGCCAGCGCCAGTTTGCAAGGATTATGGTTGGCCAACATGTGAGAAACGCAATACCAGACAGTGAGGTGAACCTGTGGAATTGGTTAAATAATTGTTTATAATGAGGCTCGGAATAACGTACCAATCGAAAGCATTCGCAGCAGATGATGTGCAATTTAGGTATGAGAGCCCAACAGCGATGATCGCCGTTACCAAGATAGCCCGCATACTTATCAAATATGGGTTAGTACATATGTGTAAGATGAATTCAGACCCAAGAAATTGCTTACGGTCTCCCATGTCTATCAACCTTCTCAAATCCCCAATATTTACCCAACAACCCAGTTCGTGACATATTGCATAGTACTCGAGAGGAAGTATAGATACTGACACTCCCAACGCTGCAAACACAAAAGAGGACGATTACATTGAGAATATCGGGCAATATTCTGATCCCTGCATCGCTAATTGCGATAACGAACGGCGAGGAATCCACAGTGGTTCCCCCGCTTCCGCCCAAGAGTCTCGGATCGCTCGCAGATACCACGAAAGTGAGAAACAAAACGGTAACCACGTAAAAAAAGACGATACGAAACATCAAGGTGCGGATAGCGCGCGGCATGGCAATACGGGGCAGTCGTGTCTCGCCGCCGGCAATACCAGCGACCTCGGTACCGCCGCAAGAAAATGCTGCGGTGACAAAAACACTGGATAGACCTAAAAAAAAAAAAAAAAAAAAAATTAAAGAAGAAATCTCGGCACTATTTTGATAAGATGGTATATACCTTTAAACCCATTGAGAAGAGCACCGGGTTCTACCCAATATTCTCCGCCATGTCTCTGCCCTTGTGGGCCTCCGCCGCCCATGATAACCCAAATGACAATTAGGAACATTATAATCGAAATTACCTTCAATGTAGATACCCAAAACTATTACATAAAGATGGTAAGTTCCATACTTCCTATCAAGAGTTAGGTCATATAATCTACGTACCTCTATTTCACCGAATATTCTCACAGGGCATATATGAATGAAGACCATGATAATATTGAATACAGTGATTAAAATGGCTGCATTTCCGGGGGTAGAGCTCCAGCCCGGTGGAAGCCAATAACCAACGAGAATTCTAGCTGCGGTTGCTTCTGTACCAAAGACCCCGATCCAGCATGCCCAATACCTAAATCATCTTTTAGCGTTGGGTACCTAATGCCGAGAAATTCGCATGATTGGCTCCCCCCAAGGCTGACAATACTGGGAAAGCGGACTTTCTTCCACATTGGCTTTAGATCTGCCTTTGAGACAAGGCCTAGGAAGGGCAGGGGGATTCTCCGAGACAAGGCTGGTATTCACGCTACTTACATTATTCCAATGGTAAATCCCCAGGCAGGGTCAATATATCTGGACGCGTACGTGACAAAACTTCCAGAGGTCGGGTATAATGTTGACATCTCACAGAGACATTCTGTGTTTGTTAGTTTCTTTAGATCGAATGTCGATATAGGCCCAAGGCCTTTCAAAGTGACATACGCATCATAGTAGTCAAAATAGCACCGAGCCATGAGAAAGCAACTACCAGGGCCAGAGGACCGCCAGTCCTCAAGGCTTGTCCGGACCCAATAAATAGTCCTGTGCCAATGCTGGAAGCTATTGCCAACATTTGCAAGTGACGAGCATCCAGCGCCCTCTTTAACTGTGGTGCCGCAGCATCGCCATCGTCTGCTGACTTTTCCTGGGCTGCGGCTGGATCAATCGTATAAGTGACTGCTTCATCTCCCGTTACCTCTTCATTCCTATTATTTGGGGGCATCGCGAGATTTTGGTGGTGGTTGAGAGTGGGGCAGTGAACAAAAAATTATGAGGAGAGGCCAGAAAGCTCGGCTTAAATGAGAATAATACAAGTGATACAAGTACTTGGAGCTCGGTTAGAGGTCTTAGGCTACATGTACAAAAAGTAAAAAGACTACGTAAAATAGATTCCAATAAGGAGAATTCTTATCGTCTGCAGGGCTCTCTCGGACTGTTGACCGAATATCATGCCTGCACCGAGGGATATTGCATATCTTCCTGCCTAGTTAGACAGATAAATCCGGCATTCCCATAGGATTGGTCGCAGATTTTATCTATTTATTCTCGTAAACAGAAAGCCTTCCAAGGTGCGCTATCTCGAGGACTATCCAGCCGCGACATACGTTATATCTATCTAAAGATGTATCCAAATGAAGCCGGCTACGTATCAACTCCACCTCACATCTGGCGATGCCTCCGATACCAGTGCATAAAGCTTAAACCCACGACATGCTACCCAGTCGCGTGCAAGGGTAGCACAGACTCTTAGGTACAAAGCTCTGGCATTAAGTGAGCGAACTATATGGGGTGTTGACGGGTGAGGATCCGTTCACTCATTAGATGCCAGTATGCAGTGGTAGAAGGATAGATTGCAAAGACATGTGTAAACATGGAGGAGGGTCTACAACACTAGAATCCAAAGATGGTGCATATATTCCAATATCGTGGGCGAACCTCTAGGTCCCCAACCTATATCTATAACAGCCTTAATGGACTTTGAGGACTTTGATTTTGATGTTAATATTTTTAATATTTGCTCTCAAAGAGGGAACGCTCCTCTGCTGTATCACCAAAACTACTCCACTTTGAGTGTGGTGCGCTAACTTATGTACGCATGCCGAGAGCCAATTAAGTACTACGGGGGTAGGGGTAAGTCTGGCTACACCTGGTAGTGGTGTTGAGGCTTAGGTGTCGCCAGACTTATCCCTACCCCCATAGTACAACTCAGTACCCAAAAGTCCTCGGGTCACGTGATTTCAGTTGTTGTAGATCTCGCCCTTAACTCCGCCAAGTCTGATTACATGACCTAAAGACTTTTGGATACCCGAGTAAGTATACCTAAAGTCCATGATCCGCCCCCAATGGTCTACATGTTTACCTCCAGCAATATTGAAATCACCTCACTCCCTCCCCAGTAGGGGTACTGTATACATGAGATGAATCAAATCAGCAGCGGATATAGTTCCCCGATGTCGTATGGAGGATTAAATAATCTTTTTACAGCTTTTTTTCTCTTTCTCTTTCCTTTCTTTTACGCCTCAAGAGCTTTATTATTGTGTTTACTGGTAACTATGGTTTGAGAGGGAAAGAGGAAGGGGACAGAGTTATATCTAGGTAAGAATGGGTGGGTCCTGGGCTGGGGTTGGGGTGCCCCGAATGTCGGAGATAGGTGGGGCGCCTGTAGAACTGTAGTAAGTTACCTACATATATATACTTACTTAAATGGTCGCATTAGAGTGTTTTAGTTGATCCCTGCCGCTCATAATTCGCCATACAAAATTATCATTTTTCAGCAGTGCATGTATGGCGGAAAAAATGAAGATTGGCATCAACCACAACACTCTATTTTGTTGCAACACTGTTACTGATGTGCATACATGTATGTTTAACAAGAGAAAACCGAACAAAGCAAGGCATTCGCTGTAAATGTAAAGGCTCTGTTTATTTGCTTGGTACCTGTGGTGTGGCCTAGCACCTAGTTGTAGATACCTGCTCTACCTATATTCCCGGATATAGGTTAGTGGTAATAGCCCCCACCGCGGATCATATGGTATCACCCGCAGTATTTCATAATCAGACCCAAGTATTTAAGCACCTATCAAGCCTGATATTTCTTGATGACATAAGAAAAACTATGGACTAAACCCTACACCAGTTCTTGAACGTGAGGTGTACCGGATAATTACATACATACATGTAGTTTAATAGATCGTCTGACTGTGATGACCACGTCAAACCAGCAAGAGCGAGTGAAATGCTTGATATCTACATGTCCAAGCGCGGAGAGTGTTATTGTTATTCGTTTTTTGATGACAGCTTGCTACTGGCTCTAGAATTTCTCTGGGCAAGCTTTATCGGTGCTTGGAAGTTTACAAACCCTTGCCAGGTGTATGTAGCCAAATCGTTGTGGTAATGCGAAGTGCTAGTACCTACATTGGTGTTGCAGCTACCTTACAAGGGCGAAAACTGCAGAAATCGATGGTCGTGATTATGATTTTTCTCTCTCTATTGTGTGTACCTACTACATACCTTCCCTCTTACGTTGAGCACATACCACCACAGCGTCATCCGTGACTGGGAGGAGTGAATGATCATTCAAGATTGAAATTCGAGTGGGGTATCTAGTCGAGGTGAGGTGCGGGGCAGAGAGTGCTGCCACTATTAAATAATAAAATAAGACAAATCGAATATCTCTCAGCATAAGCTTATTAAAAATCAGAGTCAATGGGAATATATCGGCACGGAGAAAACGGATGAGAAATCGGAGCGGAGTCGGAGTGATGGGTATCCGGTGTGCAAAGAAGATTCATTTCGGAACAGGATCCCTGCAGCCAGGGCGCTTCGCAGCAACAGAAAAACTCGTGGCCTAACCGTCTTCGCTGTAGTGGGAAAAATCTTTCTGGAATTTTTTCTTATTCGCTCCTCTTGGCAAGGCGAGTGAGACTCAGTAGATGCAGGCCTGAGTTCCTGTACCACCACCATTTTGGCGAACAGTCATCAATTATGACGGAGCCGTTAGAAAACACAGACGCGCGAGATGCGAGTAGGTATGCGGAGTTCCACAAATCACGCGAGCATGTGTGAGGAGCTGCCATGGCTGCAGTGCTGCATGCAATGTAGAGCACCTATGATGGAAGTAGAGGAGGAAAGAGCGTTTTGAGGGAGTATCCAATTCCTGGATGACATTGTATAAGGTTATTCCCCCCAAAGACTCAGGAGGACATGTCTCCCATGAAGATGATTTCGAGCGAAGATATGTTCCGTTAAATTTAACGGATTAATTCAAATAAAGAAAGCTCTAGTTAGCGCTAGGGAATTTGTAGGGATAATAAGAGGCTCAAACTATCTATGGAGGGAGAGGGGGTTGATGTGGGAGATTGTGAAATGTCAGGGATAGCGAATGGACTAATATGGCTCGCGGGGGTTGTTGTGTTGCAACTTTCAAGCGGTAGGCGGTCGCGGCGTTGTAAGCAAGTCAAACAACAGAGAGTACAAGGAAGGAAAGGTACTTAGTCTCTGTATTTTCCTTCACCTTTCAATCCTTCCTCGCCCGCCCCCGTCAAGTCCAGCCCACCGCCTCTCGTGAACATTTAGAAGGAGAGGACTTCACAGCCTTCTATCTCTCTTCATACTTGACACCCCCCCCCACTTGAATCTGACGTCAAGCAGGGTTCGCACCAACTCATTCTATCTCCAGTCCGGCTTGCCCCAGCGCCTTACTTGATAACTCTTTGACCTTTCGCGGTGTCATACTAAGATGAAGTCTCCGAGATCGAAACTGTTCCCAGCAATGCTGGATACCCATTCCCCGACCTTCACCAAGCAAAATCTAATGGGATGGCCCTCGATGCCTGGCTTTAATCGCATGCGAAGAAAGTTTGGGTCCCGAATGAGGAGCGGACAGTCACCTGGCTCCAATCTTGCAACTTTACAGACCTCATGGGATCCATCAGATACCCTCCGTTCGCTCAGGGCCCACAAATGGTCCTTCTGGGACGGACAGTACCTCATTCTTGCTATCTTTGGCATCTTTTGTTTATCTCTAATCGAACACCCTGGGCCGCTTGTCAAAACTTTAATATCAACCTCATTAATATTGTCCTTAATTTTACCCATTACTAGACAGTTCTTTTTGCCCTTTCTACCTATCGCTAGTTGGTTGGTTTTGTTCTACTCCTGCAGGTATGTCATAACCGGCCTCATCCCATTTTGATAATTATCACGTGAGCGGGACTCGGCTTTCCCGTAACCTACCAACCATGAATTTTTCCACTCACATCACATTGTTATTATTGCAGGTTTATCCCAGCAGAATATCGTCCACCAATTTGGGTTCGGGTCTTGCCTGCCCTTGAGAACATCATCTATGGTGCAAACTTAAGCAACATCTTATCAAAAAACACCAACGCTTTCCTCGATGTGTTGGCCTGGCTGCCATATGGAATAATTCACTTTGCAGGGCCTTTTATTTGTTCTATCGTTCTCTTTGTTTTTGCCGCTCCAGGCACATTGCCAGTATTTTCTCGTAGCTTTGGGTATATGAACATTATTGGGGTCATGATCCAAATTTTGTTTCCATGCGCACCACCCTGGTACGAGAATCTATATGGACTTGCTCCTGCAAATTACTCCATGTCTGGGTCTCCAGCCGGGCTTGCCAGAATCGATCAACTTTTTGGTGTCGATCTATACACGTCAACTTTCACAGCTTCGCCCATGGTATTTGGGGCTATGCCATCCCTGCATGCAGGATCAGCCACTATAGAGGCCTTGTTTTTGAGCCACGTTTTCCCCCGAGGAAAGTGGTTCTTTTACGGGTACACCTTGTGGATTTGGTGGGCAACTCTTTATCTTCAGCATCACTATGCTGTTGATTTGATTGCTGGAAGCTTCTGTAAGTATATTCTAATATCCCGTCTCCGAAAAGTAAGACTAACCATTTACCAGTGGCCGCCGCAACTTTCTATGTTGCAAAAACCAAGTTCTTAGCCAGGCTCCAGCCTGATAAAGAGTTCCGCTGGGATTACGATTTTCTCGAAATTGGAAACGGCCATTCCCGAAATTACTCTTACTCCTTGAATGACTTTGATGGTAATTATCATTCTGAGGATGATGAATGGACTATGGGGTCCTCGTCATCTATCTCTTCAGGATCTCGTAGTCCAATTGAGGATACCCATTCTGTATGGGAGTCCGGAAGCGAAACACTAGCTGGACAATCAGACACCGAACCAATGGACGTATAATTGACCACGGCCGTATACGCCCGCATCATACCAGGCTTTCGTACTATGAAAGTGCGGTCAGTTTTCCTTTCTTTCTTTTTTCAAAGCGCTATGTCGAATACGAAACCTAGAGTAATCATTGCGAAAAAAAGATACCCTACTGCACGATCAGCGGCTACGAAACCGTATCCAATAATTTTTTTCTTTTTAATCTTACTTTTTACCCCTTCTTTCTTTTGTAATTTACGATTCATGGCGATTATGGGACTGGTGTTTGGGAAGTTTTCCCTTATTTTGCTTTTCGTTTCTGGCTTTTTGTTTCATTGATACCCTTTCCGAGGGCGGGAATACCTAATGCCTGAACCGCCGTACATAATTTATCGTACGGTGTGATATACCCTTACATGAAATTGAGAGCACGCGGGGGTTTAATCCATAATATGCGGGGGCTGATTAACTTCTTCGTTACCTCCCTGCTTCTTGTTGACTTTTTGCTAGTTATGGGTGTTCAACGCCTTATCATTCGGTCATTCGCTTATGATTTGTATTTTTTTTTATTCTTACTCTCGCTATCAGGCTTTGCTTTTCGTCATGGATTGGGGAAGGGTTATTATTATAGACTGGCGTTAATCTGGGTCAGTTTTTCGTTCGTTATTAAGCATCTTCGTTGATGCAACAATTTGGTGCAGGGCTCTACGTCCCCATGGTTGGAAAGATATATCGTAATCTTATTTACTGGGGCTTGAGCAGATGAAGGAGGCTGGGTGGACCCTGCCCTTAAACCGTTTGTAATGCTTATTGATTGGGAACGCGGGGGCGCATTTGGCCTGGACAATAGTAATGCCCACTCTGCCCACCAGCGACATGAAAATTTGATTATTCTACGCGCTAGCAAAGGAGTATCAAAAGGCTTATAATAATCTTCTTTGCTACAATATTTGTAAAGAGGGTGATCTAAAAGTGGGAATATAATCATTGACCCTTTCGTGAGGCCGCCCTCTCACACTTTCCCTTTTCGATCTTCTTAGTATCCAGTGATGATCATGGATGATTCTAATCCGTACTATAATCTTAGTCCTTAAAGTGACATCATGGTTTGAGTCTGGGGTCATCTTTTTTTTTTGTCTCGCCGCACATCTATGATATCATGATTTTCCTTGTCTCATATGCACCAATATGTTTTGCGAGTGACAGCGGCATGAAGCTCTAGCTAAAGTAGGCTATTTGGGTAGCCTAAAACGGCAGGGTAACTATCATTTCAGATTCAAGGTTCGGGTTTGGCATATGATACGTAAGCCAAGGCTTACTATTGCTGGTGTCTATCGCAGCTACTGTTCACAATCCAAAGCGTTATTCCGATAATCTGAGCCAAAATGTCCTACGAAAACCAATATCATCTCCTAACAACACTTCTCCTCCTCAATCTACCCCCGAAGTCGTTCGTTGGCATCGATCTAGCTTCATTCAATTCAACCGACCGGTTCCAGGGGATAAAATACATTCCGCCGGGGCTTCACTTTATATACTTCTCCCCTCAGGGCGATATGTCACTACGGACTGGCTTCTGGTTTAAAGCTACAGACCCTGGTCAACACTCTGTTATCATCACAAAATATGATCCGCTATCAGAAAGACTCTTCGAAGAGGGAGATATGGGTGTGGATGAGATACTACGTATTAGGGCAAACCTAGCACAACTATACGGAGAATCCCTAGCAGTATACAGGCAACCTACTAAAGATGGAAAAGAAGGGTCAACCCAACCTGATGCAGAGCAATGGGAAGAGCTTTGTAGACATATAGACGAAGCATTGCTATTACGGTGCTTGGGAACGGGGTTGAAGTGCAGTAGCGTTTCAAGTTCAAAAATGGACAGGGATAAAGAGGAAGAGAAGTTAATGGAGTTGTTGAAAGGCGAGGATGTTGTTGCAGAAATCGAGTGGACGCCTATAGACTTGAAACGCACTTGGCCCGAAGGCGCCATTGGGAGGGATAGGACTATCATGGCCAAAGATAGATCGTGGGCATTGGGCGATATTATTGGGAAGTTGGGTGTTGGTGGTGGAGATTGTGAGAAACAGATGCTGGGAGAAATACAACTAGCCTTCTTAATGGCTGTTACACTGGGGTGCTACTCCGCCATGGAACAGTGGAGAAGATTGTTAGGGTTAATTCTAACATGTAAAAGCGCAGTCTTCGGAGAGCGCAAAGAGCTTTTTGGAAACTTAATGGATATCCTGCTGACACAATTGGAGTACGTGGATGAGACATTTCTGTCACAATTCGTGGGAGGCGGGGAAGGAGATGATAGTTGGCTGGCCAAGCTGCTACGGGGGTTTGGCAAAGGCCTTGCCGAGATAATCGATGACGATTCAAGTCAATTGAAAGGGGAGGACAAGGCCAGCAGAAGCGAAATCATTGATCAATACAAAGAAATCGAGTCGCTAGTCAAAAAGAAGTTTGACTGGATATTGGACGCCAAGGATGTGGTGAGGAGGGGAATGGTACAAACTGAGGAGGGAGAAATGGTTGAGCTTGAAATGGCAGGACTAGATGAGGAGGACGAATCTGGAGAGTACGCACCCGTTGTTGTGGAGGAATATATTGAAGGGAATTCTGCAGAGGTGGAAATGACACCTGCGCCGTAGCCTCCAATGATATGCATACAATATCAACCGAATTCAGAAGTTGATTCTTATGTTCTTTTCTCTCTTTAAGCCCCTAAGATATGTATCTGCCTTCTAGAACACAGCCTTACGTGTACTTCGCCTCTCACTGCTCTGTTGTACGCACCAGTGCACAGCACAACCGACTTCCTACGCCTTTGTACCCCGCATGGTGCCTTTGCACCTGCAAATTACTGCCTTGTATTGCTCTTGGCACCTGTCAGTTTCGCTTTCCTGCTTTTCCTTAATATATCTTTGGCATCATGCATATTTGTGTGCCACGAGATAAACAATATCTTTATCGATGATTTACGCACCCTATATATATAAATACACAATACATCGAAACTTTGGCTAAAGACAATTCCCTCCGGAAGTCGTCTTTGGAGGTATCTCCGAGTATTGTGCCTATGGAATGTTTGATAAACCAGTGGGTTCATACAGTGATATATGTTGGGGAATCAATGCATATATATTACAGAATGGCAGATCTGTTAGTCTGTTAGTATACGTAGCAAACTCTAATCACCAATAATAAATCAGCGGGTATCCATGGATGGTCGAGGGTTATAAAATGACTTCTCCTAAAACGATTGGTGCATTTAGGTTGACGGTCTGTAAGGGACATTATTTGTACTTTCACAAAAACAGTGGGAACTTTGGGGGCTTTTCTCTATATGGATCGTTTCTGTGCTAAAGTTCATGATCATGTATACTTTGATACATGTACCTACACGTACATGTGCAGCTTGTCAATTTGCGCATAATTGATGGTTGTCAAATATGCTCTAATATGCTTTTTTGGTAGCTACATGTATCTCGGGCTGAGTTCAAGATTTCTTTTATAAATAAACAGACCAAATGCGCACGCGCATTAATGCCCGTAACTTGATCATTACCCTTTACCCATATTACCAGCTACATCCGAGGATGAAGGCAATCGAACCTGCAAATTGGGGAAGCGCGTTGAATTCAGATCTCAAGGCTTTTAGGGTGTATGTACTTTGCTGCCAAATGCGTATACCTCTCTGCCCCAAGATTCTTTGCATAAACTGATCCATGTCCGTGGGAAACTACAGTAAAGTCCCTACCCAAAAGTTTTCGTGAAAGGGCCAATTACCACCCAAACTAGGTGGAACCAGGTTCCAACCACAACACAATCAATTATAATGATGAACACAAGTTAAAAAAAACTTTCCCCTTGGGAGAAGCCTTTCGCAGATTTTTGAATTGGTAAAAAGAAGTGGTTAAGGTGTAACGAAACATCGTAGTGGAGGCACCGTTGCTAGGTAGATTTTTATATTGGGTTTCACCACTCAAATAATGGAGTACAGCAGCAAGGATTATTACTGATTGTCGTTGACTCAGTGCCAAGAAACCCCGGCTCCTTCAGTTAACCTTTACTTACATCATTCAATTTCCCGATAACGATACTAAATAACCACCGAACAAGAGTTACCTGCCGCGCAAGGATGTGTTCAACCTCACAAAACAACCCCCCTCTCAATACCGAATATGAGCCCCTCCCGGGTTCAGCCTGGTCGCTTGGTGTCCACGACGCACATTGCCACCCCACAGATACAATGGCTACAACCAAAACTATACCAGCCATGAAAGCCTCTGGGCTCATAATCATGGGAACTCGTATATCAGATCAGTCTCTTGTGACCGAACTTGCCACGGAGTATGGGGTCTACGACCCCAATGTCCCCGAAGAAACTAGGGGCAAAATAATACCGAGTTTTGGGTATCATCCTTGGTTCTCATATCTGATATGGGATGACTCTCGTCAAGACCTTCGGGAGCTCTCGGCGGAAGACCGCAAAATTGTCCATTACCAGGGAACTCTTACCTCTAACCCTCCTAATGACCTCATTACTAGCCTACCGGAGCCCAGGAAACTCTCTGAAGTTATCAGTGAGCTTCGGGATAATCTAGAACGGTTCCCAACAGCTTTGGTTGGGGAGATTGGGCTCGATAGAGGATTTAGAATACCTTTTCCGAACGATGAGCCCCAATCTGTCCAACCCGATCATGACGAGGAGGAGCAAGATGGGAGGAGACTAAGTCCCCATAAAATCTCGATGGAGCATCAGAAGCGGGTATTTGTAGCGCAACTTAGGTTGGCCGGAGAGTTGCAGAGACCTGTTAGTGTACATGGAGTCCAGTGTCACGGTGCGCTGTTTGATACCTTCAGAGAGCTATGGAAGGGCCATGAGCTTATTGTTGAGAGCCGTAAAGAGATGAAACGCCGAAGAAGGAAGGGGGAAGATGGGCATCAGTACCTTCCCGATTTTGGTGAAGAGGATAGTAGTGACGGCAACGAGGACGAAGATGATGAGTTTACTGGAGAAGGCGATGAGGACTACTCTTGGCTTCGTCCCAAAATGAGCCAACCAGCACCACGAACTATTAGTCAAAAGCCGTTCCCCCCGAGAATATGTCTTCATTCTTTCTCTGCGCCCCCACAGACGCTTCAGCAATACCTTACCCCTCCATCAGCGAAACATCGTTATCCTTCACAGATCTATTTTTCTTTTTCGACTACAATAAATGCTAGACCTGTCAAAGGACATGTTGGTAAGATAGTGGAGACAATCAGCAGGGCGCCTGAAGACAGGGTCCTTGTGGAGAGTGACTTGCATACAGCAGGTGAAGATATGGATAAGGCATTAGAAGGTGCCGTAAGGCTGGTAGCAGGTGTTAGAGGGTTGCAACTTGTTGATTGTGCTAGAAAGCTCGGCGATAACTGGAAGAATTTTGTGTTTGGATCGAGTGATAACGAATGAGTTGTTGATAATTGGATCAGGCTAACTATACCTTATAGCTCCGTGTAGCTGGTAGAATATGATATCTAGAATAGAATAAATGCGAGTTACTGGAAATATGCAGGTATAATATGAAAAAAGAAGGGGGGAGTGGGGGTGGGGGGTGGGACACACGGCTCTCTACAAACATTTATTTATTATACGCTGCGGGAGATGTTCTTTACCAGTTCTAGCTCGATTCAACCAATTTCGCTACTTTGCCGTACTTCCTGGATATAGGTACCTGTTGAAGATCTTATGTGACCCTTTTTGCATCGTCCCCTGGATGCTATTATTACACTACATCAAGAGCCCGGCCGGATGTTTCCAGAACAACTAAAGAGCAACTGATGAATCATCAATCTCCGCTCCAATGTTATTTTAAGTAAGTTGCTAGCTAGACCTAGTTAATATCCGTCAGGGATATTGATACGCATCTACCTCTCAAAGTACCTACACGTTATTCGCCTAATTTATATATCCGTTGGAGCTCACCAGCTACAGTAGTGCATGTGCAACAATTGTGGTTATGAACGGGCACACAAGTGATTCAGCTGATCAGATGGCACCCCAGATTACAGGATCGACACGAGATCTGTTTACCAAAGCTCTAGCGTAAACCTCGTTAGACACCCATGGGTCATGGCGGAAGCATGCCGGAGACACCGAAACCTAGGAATAGGAAGCACATCAACACCAACGCGATGATGGGGATCTGGTATCACGGAAATCAAGATGTTTTTTTTTTATCTGAATACTGATTATGAAATTGCACCCCGAAAAATAACGAACGATTTTCCATAGAATAAGGAAAGAAAAACGAATGCACCATCGCTGTAAATGGATAAAAAAAAAATAAGAACGCCAATTGCTCCCCTCCAAAAAAAAAAAAAAAAAATATAAAATAAAATAAAAAATAAAAATAAAAATCCCCGATAAAAATTTCGCCTGAAAATTCAAAGATGCCACGCGCCAAATATGCATAATCCATACTCCAATCCCAATCTTTCCTGTCCTTCCTGTCCTACCCCACGCGCGTAAGGCGTTGTCTATACTGCCTCGCAATAACCGATTGTATCACCCATCAAGCGGTCTAGGGCCACGCCCGCTGCACATTCGCGTGCTTCGTTCTCGGTCTCGAATTTGACGCCTGTACTGGAGGCGTACTCTCGATTATTGACCCTAACAAGGCAGGTATACATCCTTGGTGATGGGTGGAGGATGATATAGAAGGGTGCAACGAAGTGTGATTGTTTGCAAAAGTCTTTGGTTTGGAGTCAGCACAAAACGTCATAATAACAGATGCAGCGCCAGGTTGGACTTACTAGACAGTGTATCCTGGCTCTCTGTCTCAATAAAATAACGCTCGAATACTCGTGAGGTCATGATATGACTCGCAAGACGCATTGAGCTGATCATCATCTTGAGGGATGGGTTCGTTCGAAAGTTTTATGCGATGATTTTAGGTGGTGCGTAGTTAAACTGAGAAGGATAATAAGATCAATGTTCTGTTATTTGATTAGAATGCGGGAGAAATCACAGAAGATTTATATTTATACAGGAAGGGAACCTTTGGGGGGGAGTATTTACCTATGGGATGCAATGTGACAAGTATGTAATCAAATATGCTGAATATATCTTGTAGTGCTAGCTAATCGTCTTCGCCGCAACAATCCTGGTCGTTTGTTCGTTTGCTCGTTTGATAATCCTTACTTAGGTTTGGATAGTACTGTGCTTTCAACGGTAACTCGCCGCAGTGATCATGCTCAGTTGACTTTGCACAACCGCCCCTTACATTCACCAAAGCTCTTTTTTCTATGGCTACCTCAAGCCTTTTAATAACGGCGAGCTCAGCCCTTTGAGACCTGCGGGGATTGGGAAGCTTTACTTTTGCTTTCCCCCCTGCACGGGCCATTGCCAAGAATAGGTGGATCTAACCGCACGGGGATGACTAGCCGTATCTTGTTTCCCCGCTACGGCTTGACCTGCAAATGTTGAAGCTGGTTCATATGGGGTATATTTCTTCCGTTGTGGCAGTCATGGCAGATAGAGGACCGGTGGTGGTATGTAGGTCATGCATGTCACAGAAAAGTATGTGCGTATCGTAGAATAGTACTCATACCCCTCTCTACCCTCTACTCTGTCCATCAAAAAACATTTATCAGAGAAATACACCAACAACGTGGCCCTAGGCCGCTGCTGCGTTCAGAGAATTAAAAGATCTACCGACATTCGTTATATACTCGTGTTCGGGGATATCACCACAACCTGAGGAACTCCCCCGAATGCCCTCGGGAAAGGAATCATTAAAGGGGACAGCGGAACAACATTTTTTTTCTGGCATATTCTAGTTCCAGTGCTAAAACTTAAGCATTTAAGCTGCTGTACATACCGAATTCTATCTACTTTGTTAGACTTCTCAAGTACCGGTTTATTTTGGTGCTGGGGGTTCCACTACAGCTCCTCTTTTCCTGGTTTGAAGATTAGCTTAACATACATACATACATACATACATCTGCATTTCCAACTACATACCACTGCATTTTGGCCATCAACTATTCGCTCTGCATATACTTTAGGTTAGCCCCCTCTCCATTGGAGCATATCAAAAAATTCTCGGAGCGGCTGCTGTGTCTCTTGGTGAATCAAGACAGGACTAATGGTCACCTGAGATCGGATTAAGCAATATGTGCGGCGGGGCCAGCAGCGGGGCAGCAAGGAATTACGAACTCATAAGCGCTCAAAAGAAAAGAAAGCTAGAAAGCCGTAGACTGGCCAAAGAAGATCTCTGCAACCAAGCCAGTCGAGGCTCGAGCCCGCTGAAGTAAACCGCAAGGACGTATCCCGAGCCTCATGCCGTACGAGGTTACTCTCGCCTTAGCAATGAAAATCCTTCTACTGCAGAGGATGCATGGTCCACTGAGTGGGAAGTCTTACGAGTTTCACCAAGTATTAATGGAAGTTACTTATGGCAATTAATTCCCTTAAGTGGCTTCTCCAGTCCGCCGGGTCTTCCTTTTTTTTTTTTTTTTCCTGCGGAGTGAACCCGTTTCCGGTGATTTTACGAAATTGGGACATGTCCGCTGTCCACCCCCCTCCCCGCGCTGGCCGCTAGTTGGGGGCGGCTCCGGAGGGGTAATTGACTGCGGGCCTATAGGCCATTATGATAGGGCGTGTTTCTCGCTTTTCTGCTTGTCACATTTTTCTCTCTCCCTTTTATTTCTTTCCTTTTTTCCCTTTTTGAGTATGTACTCAAGCAATATTCGTAGGGCCGAACGTCCTGTCGATCATCTCGCAATTTGCGTTGGGACAACGGTGATCGATCTTCAATTTCTTCCTGAGCTTCGATAACGGAGCTCGGAGCTCTCGGGGTATCTTAACCAGTTGAATACCGGTACCCTAGTCCAAAGTTTGATTGATGCCGTGATATGCATGATTGCAGCGCATGAGACGTACACGGTTCAAGAGATCTCTTTCTGGATGAGTGGATTTCTGTCAGTCAGGTTGTCACCACTGGTACTGGTAAGAAAGGCTTGAAGGTTTGATCAATTAGCATCAAGCTCTCTCCCGAGCGGGCTGATGCGAAAGTAATGCTAGATAAGGTCTTATGACGGGCGTCCCTAGGCTGCATTAACAAATCATTGGCACCACCGAGCTCCGCATAAACCATACTTAAGGCTTGGATTTCCTGGTACGGGGTGCAAGATGCGTCTTCTGATCAAGGCCATCCATTCGTTGCGGAATTCATACCTATTCTAACGCTTCATGAGGACGTGATCGCGGATTTCGAACCCCACATGGAGGAGAGCACAGGCGAACTTTTGATGTAATCGGTCTGACTCCGTCTTGTATGATCTGGAACACCCATCGGAATGTCGAACAGGACGCAAAATAACGAAAAAGAAAACAAGGCTTCAGGATGTGGGGCCAGTGGCTCGGAGAGCGGATATGTATAAAGCCCTACAATTATATAGTGAAATAAAACGGGTATGCACTGAGAATACTGAGCTTGGACGTGGCATTGTTTCGCTGCTATGGAATATGCAGAGGCGGGCCCGGAGAACTGGCCAACACTTGGTGTCAGTTAGACTTCCCATCACTCACAACAGGCTACCTACTTTGCATATCTCGACCGCCATACATAATTTATATGGACCATTTACTTCTTCTGCAGTGGGAAGAAAGAAAGAAAGAACGACAAATCTTTCTTTCCCATATCTGTTATACGCGGCTTGTAAGGTACATACAAAAAAAGGAGCACAATAAAATTTGCTGGTATGACCGATCATTACCATTTATAGCATGTCGGTTCTTGTCCCGCGTCACCCCGATACCTCCCCATCATCATCAGATAGAAGCAGCGGGCGTCATCAGTTAACATCCGTGGATCCGAATCAAAATAAAGTTGCATTTTCCGCTCCATTAACATCTTTGTGGACCGAAGTTTTGTTTCGAATTGTCTAAGACATGGTGGAGCCACGACCAGGATCGGGGCTGTTGACCGGGAACACGAGTGACAGGCCGGACAATCTTTATTTTTTTTCGTCTCCCCTCCGTTAAATCCGATCAAGCGTTTCGCTTTTCGGACCCCCACCCAATTTCAATGGGATCGGTCTTACTCTAATAGTGAACCCCAGCCAGCAAGCCGCGCAGCACAACATCGGAACCTCACCACGTATCTGAACTCAATCCCTTTCTCGGTGATTGTACTCTTCAGATCTGGCAGCGCTCAGCAAGGCTGGAAATGAAAACTCGGGGAAAGGTTCGGCCGTTTTTCTTTCCTCCGGCAGTTGGCACATAAAACATACAGCTTGGATGAACATAGGAGCGTGCGGTACCCAATTAAGTGGTGATAGCCGTGGTCCAAAGGAAGTGTTCCAAATCAGGTATAGCTAGCGTGATTCAAATCTCGCCTACCTCCTAAACCCAATCAAAAGGTTGGCTCCAAAAAATATTATAAGTGATGTTATTGGGTTGCTGGTTGCCATCATCAGATATCACTCGAAGATATTGGACTACGATTCGCGTCCTGTGACAGATGAATAGCTGATGCAAGCTTGGAAAGTCTGAAATTTTGAGTATGTGAAACATTTTCAAGATACCTCAACCGAATCCGAGCCGGTTTATGGTTCTACTCGTTTACCACGATAAGAACCAGAAAATGCAGTTGCTCAGTGCAAGGATTATTTGTATGGAGTGGCGGTGGTCTCTCATACAAACTATCCCTGTTTCCGTCACTTGCATTTTCTAGTTCTTCTCGTGGTAAACGGGTATATAACGTCATGCATGTATTTGCCACAGGATCACCACTTATCCTCTCGTGACAGTGGATGGCCAGTGATAAAAACCCCTCATGACAAGAAGTAGGTAATATGAGACCACCAGATTCAACAAAGAGATTGTCTACATGTTCTAGTCTGCAATCTCGAGCCATGCATAGATTTGGCTTCCTTAACTCTGTCAACTGTTGCGCGAGGATCTGTGTAGTGAGACACACATACCCGTACATGTACCCCAAGGGTTTTCCAGTAGAGCGAATAAGCGCTCTAGGGTACTCCTCCGGCCCCATAAAAGAAAGGGACTTGTGGGGGCTGGAGTCTTAATCGCCATATGTACTCTACAGGCAACTCGGGCATCAGATTGACTGCCACGATCTTGTATCACAAAGCCTTCGGGCTTCTTGGCCCGATCTTAACCTGTATACCTACTCTTGAGCATCGGATCTGGTGTCATTTTTGCGGGTAGATCATAGAGAGATTTTTATGATGAAAGTCAATCATCCCTACATGTGTTGGGGATGAGTGACAGACCGTGTCGCAGCTCTGTAGCTTCACTAATTCTCACTCGGTAACCTCCACGAATGTCTATCTCCTCATAATTCACAACACAACTTCTTTGCTAATGCAGATCTAGGTATCACAACGGTGGTTTTTACGTGTATGCTCTAGCTTTGTAGAAACTGTTAATTGAGTGAATTATCTCGAACCCTAACCCAGATTGCGGCTCAAAACCATTCGACAGGGATGTCGCTTATCTCAGTAGGTAATCAAAGACCTCCAACTGTTAAGCTCGTCCAGCTTTGCTAGATATTTATCTACACGCATATCAGTAATTAATCATGACACTCACCCTTGAAATCGCATCTTCAATCATCTTCCCACAGCCTATCACCCACGGTGGCGCCGTCACAATTGATATTACCCCCCCATCTCCTACTGGCCTCACTCCAACTCCCGCCCCTGCGCCGCCCCTCACGACAGGTCCCGAAAATCCCCTTTATAGACTCCCGCAATCGCTTTCATCTGGCGGGCTCAAGATCCACCTCAATGCGTTTGTGAAACCACGTATCAGAGAGACCCCTGAGGGGCAGGCCTCCTCAGAGCTCACCCGTGACTCTCGTACTAGCATTCTCGATAAGGATCATATCTTGTACGAGATTTCAAAAGCCCCCGTGGGTGCAGACTACAATCTTACGTGCTTCCGCTACGGGAAACATTCGGGTGCTTATGGGCATGGAACCATGGAGTTCAAGTCAGGGTGGTTCTCGGGCGGGACATGGTCGGTGACCTTCCTCACCAAGGCGCCTGGCAAGCTCGTAGAACATAGGATCCGCATGACAGTCGATGAGGGTGGTAAGGACGATGGCGTCTGGAAAATGTGGGAACCAGTCGAGAAGATTGTGGCCAGAGAGAACGCCGTGGCCTCGGACAATTCTGGAGAAAATGGAAGGGCCGTCGAGATCTATGATGATCAGGTTGCAGGGACTGCGGGTATGCCAGATGCCGAGTGGAGGGATTTTTTGACCGCATGCTGGATCACAAAGGTATGGAGAGAGGCGACGAGGGCGCCCATGCTAGCAAGTAGTGCGAGGAAGGGAGAGGCGGGGGGCTTAGGAAGGTGGTAAATACATATAGGAATAATTGAACCTGTGTTGACTGATATTTGAAAGAAGCTCTTTAATATTTTAGTATTTCGTGTCTAGATACTGCAACATATATGTACATGTATATATGTACATATAGCTAGTGTCTACAGTACATGTATTTACCTCTTTTTATTGCGAATGGAAGTTAATCACGTGACATACCCACGCACGCGTTAGGCACTTTACGCGACTCTGGAGCATTGTATTCCCCAATCACTGAGGTACTGTTCGTATCAGCTTAGGACAACATGATCATGAAGATGACCGTTTCATTCACGGCCAGTGCTTGAGGTTGTAGGCATACTGTCTCAAAGCATCGCCTCTTCCCCCCCCCCCCAGTATGAAACGCGCCCTCACGACAACCACTTTGTGACGAACCCCCACCCCCCCCCCCAAAGCCGGCCCCCACATTCTCCATGAAAATACCCGACGAAACGACAGCGCCCAAAGAGGGATCAGACAAAGAGAACGATACAATGAGCTCCTTCAATACAATAGATAGCTGCGCGCCGCAACGAAGAGCACGGAAAAAGAGGAAGATAGTCCTTGCGGAACATACGGGGAAGCGGAGGAGAGGTGTAATGGATTCGATCCAGTACCTGTCTCAGGAGAAGGAGGCGGAGGAAAGCTCAATTTGCACCTCCACCATCAATTCCTCTACCAATTCGTCGTATAAACTTCCGTCGCCCTTGCCTAAAGCCCAAGAGATCTTAAAGGAAGAGGGGGTAGATGATAGTGTGCAGGAAATTGAAGAAGACAATGATAGGCGGCCACAGCTGGAACAGCTACTGGAGCTTGATCAAGAGCTACAGGGCTCAGAGTCGCAGAACTTTGAGCAGTTAGGGCAACAGGAAGAGCCACAGCTCACCCCCAATACCCTCATAGCAGACTACCGTATCATCCGTATACTCGGCTATGGGAACTTCAGCACTACCTACCTCGCCGAGATTACTCCAACAGAGCCCGAGCCGCCGGATAACCCTCGACCGCTCGTGGCAATCAAGCGCCTGAAGCAGTCTCTAAGCTCTATAGGCGAGAACGAATACTCATTGCTAGAGTTCCTGCATAGCAATGGAGAATCGCCGCGGCACGTGATAGCTCCAATCGCTTCTTTCTTTGACGAATCACAGCATTTCCACTTAGTGCTCGAACCTCTTGACTCTGGTCGACCTGTAGCCCTGCCATTATGCGGATGTGGGCACCCCCCGCTGGCATGTCCGGGACGTCATTTAGTCCTCGCAAAAATAATGTTACAGCTACTATCTGGCCTGCTATCATTACATACACACAACCTAATACATGCTGATCTGACGCCGGCAAATATTCTTTTCTTGCCGGAATCGAATCGGATTAAACTCATTGATTTGGGAAATACGATTCGACCGGAAGACAGGGAGGCATACCTCGATGACTTCGGGGTACAGAGTGCATGTTATCGAGCGCCCGAAATACTATTGGGTGCCGGCCCATTGAGTAGGGTTATGGATGTATGGAGTGCCGGTGTTATTGCAGTTGAAATGCTGCTCGACGGTATTGCGGTCGGGGATGGGATAGAGGGTGGAGAATTGTTAAGAGGGGCAACAGAAGGGAGGGAGGGTATGGTGGGGCGAGTGGTAGAGCTATTCGGGAGTGTACGGGAATATCGGCATGGAATTTACTGGCGGGACATTTATAGTGAGATTTCACTACATCCTGCCAGAAAGAAGCGTGGCCCTAAAAACCGTAAAAGGAGACCCGAGGAAAAGGCGGGAGTATTGGGGCAGTTTCTCGAGACTGAGACTGGGGACTCTGAGTTGGTCAAATTCCTGATGGCAATGATGGAGATAGGGGTTAATCGGCGAGGCACAGTGATATCAATGTTAAGACACCCTTGGCTTATCAAGACACTACTAGGTGACTGGGAGCGCGTCTTGACAGGAGAAATGGAAGAGGTAGAGAGTATCCAGGATCAGGCTGAGCTTGTGGCCTCTCGGGAAGAATTATGTCAGGAAGAAGATACAGAAGATGTTCCTCTGCCTCAGATGAATATGAACGGGCGACTACAAGAATATGTAGGCGATTTCTTCGCCATAGGTAACCAAGCAGGTAGAGAATCTTTAGTTGTAACGGAACAGCCGACAGATGTGTTGGAAAAAAATCTGGAACCACCGTTATCTTCACCATGTGTGGAACATCCTACTACACCCTTCTACTCTTCGCCGCCGATAGAGGCTGTGGCAGTGACACCCCCTCCTGCTCCGTCTCTGTCCCAATCTGTTCAGGATTTATCTTTTAGATCATCACCACCATTACGGACTCTGCCGGTCACCCCTCCCCGACATTTTCCGGTCACCCAATCTCCCCCGTCTTTACTACAGGCTATACGGAATACGCCTCTAGACAGTTTTTCTCCTTTACCAGATGCCGTAGCTTCAAACCCGCCCATCTACCACCAGCCATGGCATGAACATACGGAAATTTCAATACAGGACATCAAAATTGAAGTTCTATCTAGTTCCTCGGCCTCCGTTTCATTTCAGCTCGAAAGAAACGCATCTGTTGCGTTGCAGCTTGATGGTTGCGTACCAGTTGCATTTCGACTTGAAAATAACGCAGAAAATTACAAACTGGAGGTGAATACAGATAACTCGGCGCCAGAGACTTCATTACTCACTGGCGACGATTCAACTATTAGAATATTTGCGCGGAAAAATTCACTATCTACGCCGCCAAGCTCAACATTTGTTTTATTGCCGGAAGCCAGCAGGGGCGATTATAGGAGCTCAGAATCGAGAAGCCCATCGCCTGTTGCAATAGTTGGGGACCCTAGCGCAACTACCACGAATGGGGGTAAGGCGGATAGCGTAAAGGATGGGGAATCACTATCTGAGAGAGAGAACACCGCAAAGAGGGTCAGCGACATTTGGGACAGAGACTTAGCCGCAGAGATGGTGTGTTTTCTTCCTTCGTTTTATTTATTTCAGTGATCTAATTGTTGCTAACGGCTTTTTCAAGGACTCTGTGTCTGACGAATGTGAGGAAGATGCGGTGATGCTTTGTTAAAGTTATTTTATTTGTCTTAACATGTATTTTGGTAGGAATATTCTGGGTTTCTTTCCTTTTTCCCTCCATCTATAAATATGAGATCATTTGGGTTTTACTATCAGCGTTCAATTGCGGCATTGTTTGTTTTGTCTTATTTTATTTTATTTTTCCTTTCTAATTTTCAGTTATTAGCTTGGTTTTTTGGGATGTGTTGTATCATGGACGGAGTTCGACTTTGGATTTATTTAAGGGTAGGCATAGAAAATGAAAGAAAGAGGAATGTGTAAATGTTCATGGCTCTCCTCCTCAACTGTTATGTCTGGTACATACTCCTGCCAAGATAGCCTGCATATCAGATCCATGAACTTAATAAAGATGAGTCATGCATTCTTGGCGTAAATCAAGAGAGGTCTCTGGAGGCAACATTCTCAACATCACCCATAGGTAACCTAACACATAGGTATATCCTGAGAATTCCCACATTTCTCTCCCAGCAAACACTCAGCAAAAATCCAGCAAAGACCCGGCAAAAAATCACAAATATTCTCTATTCGTAATCATGGCGCGATACGATTCGCGTTCTCGCTCACCAGACTCAAAACGGAGCAGACGAGGTGATGACCGCTACGAGCCCCGAGGTGGGCGCGTCAGAAGTCGCAGCCGTGAGGTACGCCCCCAGCAACTGCACGTCGGTGGACGTAGTGAAATTGATATTGGAACACAGAGACGAGACCGGGACTATAGAGACCGAGAACGAGACAGAGACAGACGAAGAGACAGGAGTATCGATCGCCGGAGGAGAGGTGACGATTATTACGATGCAAGGGAGGAGAGGGCCAGAGGTATTAGTGCGAGAGATAGGGATGAATGGGATAGGAGAGATAGGTCTCCGAGGCTGAGAGACAGAGAAAGGAAACGTTCAAGGAGTAGAGATACTAGTAGAGAACGTTTAAGGAGAGAGAGGGAGAGAGATGTGAGACGAGGAGATCGGGATGAAGACTCTAGGAGGCCTACAAGGGCAAAAGAGGTGAGAGCGCTATTGCGCCATGATAGTGTGTGTACTGACTTTGGACAGCCTACACCACCACCGGCCGTAATGAGCGATGAAGAGAAGATTCGACAGCGCAAAGAGCGTCTTGAAGCTTGGAAGCGCAAAAGAGCCGAGGAGGAAGAGGCGAAGAAAAACGCATCTCCGGCTGCCATCTTGTCTTCGCTGGAAAGACAGCCTGTGCCCACTGAGGTTGTTCCTCCTCCTCCTCCTGCTGCTGCTGCTGCTGCCGTGCCTGCCGCCGTCACCTCATCGGTGTCTGCGAAGGCAGCTGCGTCTCCTAAGGTTGCTGCGACACCCACATCCTCAACTTCCGCCTCCACCTCTTCCGCTGCCCGTCCAAAAGCTGACAAAGATTCACTAGTTTCTATTAACTCGTCTATTAGTATGTCTATATTATCCCTTGACAATTGCGGTAGGACGCGACTAACGATACGTATAGGTACTGTAAATGGCTCTGCATTACCAACAAACCGCCCGGTATCTACTTTTGGCTTTGGCGCAGCTACGAAGAAAGTCGCGCCTCAAAAGGGTAAGCGAGCGCTTGCTTTCGGGGATGAGGAGTCATCTAGAAAGAAACTTGAACGTTTGCCATCGCCCATTCCCGATGCTGGAACAGACGGCGTAGGAGCAGAAGATGTAGACAATGACACCGAGATGCAGGATACTACCGAGGAGGAGGCTGCTGCCGCTGCAAGGGCCGCCGCGGCCCAGCGAAGCGAACGCATCGAGGCGGAATTTGTAGAAGTCATGCAATTGGATCAGGAAGTAAAACCAGCTGCTATATCAGAGCAGACCCCAGCCGAAGATGATGAGGAGGCCGACCCACTTGATGCGTTTATGGCTGGAATCGGTAGCTCAATGGCTACCGCAGAAAAGAAGACAAGTGATGCTAAAGCACCTGAAAGTCAGGGTACAACTTTGTTTGACGACGATGCTATAGATTTGGTCTCAGCTGAGGCAGACCCAGACGATATTCTAGCGATGGCAGCAAAAATGAAGAAGAAGAAGGAACTTCCAGCAGTTGATCATTCTAAGGTCAATTATGAACCATTCCGTAAAAACTTTTATGTCGAGCCAGCAGATTTGGCAGAATTGACGGAACAAGAGGTCGATGAGTTACGTCTTGAATTAGATGCGATCAAGATTCGAGGACAGGATTGTCCAAAACCAGTGCAGAAGTGGAGTCAATGCGGACTTCCAAGCCAAAGTTTGGGTGTTATTCAGCAACTTGGTTATGATAGACCTACGAGCATTCAAGCGCAGGCTATTCCGGCAATAATGTCGGGAAGAAATGTCATCGGTGTTGCAAAAACTGGCTCAGGGAAGACGATAGCATTTTTGTTGCCTATGTTTAGGCATATTAAGGATCAGAGACCTATTGAATCTCAGGAAGGACCCATATCACTGATTATGACACCAACTAGAGAGTTAGCTGTGCAGATCTTCAAGGAATGTAAGCCGTTCTTGAAGGCTTTGAATTTAAGAGTATGTTGACCAATACACGCGATATCTTAGGTTTATTACTGACTTTTAAAAGGCTGTATGTGCCTATGGTGGTTCACCCATTAAAGATCAGATTGCCGACCTTAAACGTGGAGCAGAGATAATAGTGTGCACGCCTGGAAGAATGATTGACCTTCTTGCCGCAAACTCAGGCCGCGTTACAAACCTTAAAAGAGTCACATATATTGTCCTTGATGAAGCTGATCGAATGTTTGATATGGGATTCGAACCCCAAGTGATGAAGGTTATCAGTAATATCCGCCCAGATAGACAAACTGTGTTATTTTCTGCGACGTTTCCACGCCAGGTAAGTGTCCAGCTTCCGGTATATAAACTAAGTTAGATGTTTTTAACACTCTACAGATGGAAGCACTTGCCCGGAAGATTCTGCAGCGCCCTGTAGAAATCACAGTTGGCGCGCGCTCAACTGTTGCCTCTGAGGTCACTCAAATTGTCGAAATCCGAAATGACGACAAAAAATTCCATCGTTTGCTTGAGTTACTCGGTGAATTATATGATACCGATGACGATGCGCGTACTCTGATTTTTGTGGACCGTCAGGAATCAGCTGACACATTACTTCGTGATCTAATGCGCCGCGGGTACCCATGCATGTCTATTCACGGGGGGAAGGATCAAATCGATAGAGACTCAACAATCATTGATTTCAAGAATGGTGTCGTGCCAATTCTTGTCGCCACTTCAGTGGCTGCGAGAGGCCTTGATGTGAAGCAGTTGAAACTAGTCGTAAACTATGATTGCCCAAATCACATGGAGGATTATGTACACAGAGTCGGGAGAACAGGGAGGGCTGGGATGCTGGGAACTGCCGTGACATTTATTACTGAAGACCAGGATAGGTACGCAGTAGATATTTCAAAGGCGCTGAAACAGAGTGGTCAGAAAGTGCCAGAGCCTATCCAAAAGCTTGTTGATGGTATTTATCCTATCGAATTATTTATTTAGTATAAACGCTAACCTCTCTAGGATTCAACGAGAAAGTCAAAGCTGGCAAAGAAAAGGCTAGTGGATCAGGTTTTGGAGGGAAAGGATTGGAGCGTCTCGATCAGGAGCGTGATTTGGCTAGAAGAAGAGAAAGGAAGCAATTCGCGGAAGATGGTGATGAAGTTGTTGAAGATGCTGCGGCTGTTGATCCTGAAGACGTTGTTTCAAAGGCTGCAACATCTGTCACGGCTACCAAGAAAGCACAGGAGCTTGGAGCAGGAGGCCCGCTTGACGCCAAAATCGTTGTTATCAAACGTTCTACCACAACTCCAGGTGCGGCCTCTGGCACAGATGCTCTGGACCGAGTTAAACAGGCTACATCGGCGATTCATTCGCGTCTCAACAAAACTGGACAGCTTCGTACTGGTGTGCCCATAGATAATAAAGGGCCCGATGCGGGAGCATATCATGCCACTCTGGAAATCAATGACTTTCCCCGTAAGTTTCAAAATCCATTCACTGATTTATCAAACGAATAATTGTTAACCCAAAAATAGAGAAAGCAAGATGGGCAGTCACCAATAGGACCAATATTGCTAAGGTTCTGGAGGCAACTGGGACATCCATCACAACCAAAGGTTCTTATTATCCAGCCGGAAAGACGCCACAACCTGGCCAAGACCCGAAGCTGTATATCCTTGTGGAAGGTGATACCGAGCTTGTAGTAACGAATGCTATGAGAGAACTTAAAAGGTTGCTCGCAGATGGCACTCTTGCGGCCGTAGATAGTGAGAACAGGGCGCCTGCTAGCTCGAGATATAGCGTATTGTAAATTTAAGATGGGGCGGGTATACTAATCTCGCCTGGAGCCCGAAGATGGTTAGTTAGTTGTGTAGTATCCAATCGGAGTAATACTAGATGGTATGTATTCACACCCAGGCCGGTGTGCTCCTTGGAGCTTATGTCCAGGCTAGAGGGGGAAAGACTTCATTCATGTATCTCAAGTGTGTAAGTATAGTCTAAGTCGTTACTAGTTCAAATACTATACTGAAGGGTATATATAATACAAAAGTATCCGTGAAGGATATCTTAGTATGTACCTTCCTTCTCAATACCTAGATCACATTGTTTCATGACTTTGATGATGCGAAGCAGCCGGGTGATGAGCTATGACTCAGATAGTAGATTGCCAAGACACCCCGCGTTTCGGATAGGAAACATCTGAACGAAAAACAACCCCGCTCCCACGTACCTATCATCTGCTAGGCAAAACAGACATCATGGATAAAGCAGCTGAGCTCGCCGAGGGCATCAAGAATGTTACACTTGGGGGAGAGGCCGCTACCCCCGAGGCCAAACCTAAAAGCGTCAAACCCAAAGGCGAGAAGAAGTCAAAGAAAGCTGCAGCAAAGGGTCCCGTCGACGCTACACCACTGGAGGTTTGTCTCCAAAACTTTCAAAAACTTAATTGAGTAGATCTTACTGATTATGTATTATTATTATTTACTTGTAGCTCGAGCCTGCACCGGAATTTATTCCCCACAGAATTCAACTTTTCGAGAAGCTCAAGGCCGAATACGACGCCGAAATTGCTGGTATGAAATTCGTGTACCCTTGTACTTCGTTCCTTCTCTGATTTCGCTTTAATATAGCAAAACCTCGTGAGGAAATCACCATTACTTTGCCTGATGGCTCTGTCGTCGTTGGAAAATCCTGGGAAACCTCCCCTGCAGAAATCGCACGAAACATTGCCAAGAGTCTTTTCGAGAAGACCGTGATTTCTAGGGTTGATGGTCAGTTGTGGGATATTGAAAGACCATTGGAGAAATCTTGTTCTCTGGAATTACTTGATTTCGAGAACCCCGAAGGTTCGTCCGTTTACTTGGATATAATTTACGGTATGATATAGACACTTATTCACTTTAACAGGGAAACGTGTTTTCTGGCACTCCTCTGCCCATGTTCTCGGTGAAGCTGCCGAGCGTAGATTTGGATGTCACCTTTGCCTTGGACCCCCAACAGACGATGGTTTCTTCTATGAGATGGGACTCGGCGAAGGCGAGGCTGTCACCGCTGCGGATTACAAGCCACTAGAGACTATTGCACAGAAGGCCATCAAAGAAAAGCAGCCGTTCGAACGTTTGGTTGTTTCAAAGGAGAACTTGCTTGAGATGTTCAAACACAACAAGTACAAGCAAGTCTTGATCGGCTCAAAGGTTCCGGATGGTACTAGCACTACTGTTTACAGATGCGGACCATTGATAGATTTATGCGTTGGACCCCACGTTCCACACACAGGTAGAATAAAAACTTTTCAGGTCATGAAGGTAAGATCATTTGGTAGTTTGATTTTATCTCTATTCTCATTAAGCCGTGCATAGAACTCATCGTCTTACTTCCTTGGCGATGCCGAGAATGACTCGTTACAACGCATTTACGGTATTAGTTTTCCAGATAAGAAGCAGATGGATGAGCACAAGAAGATGCTTGAGGAGGCGGCCAAGCGTGATCACCGTAAGATTGGAAAAGAACAAGAACTCTTCTTCTTCCACGAACTCTCCCCTGGTTCGTGTTTTTTCCTCCCTCATGGTACAAGAATCTACAACACCCTGGTCGAATTTCTTCGTTCAGAGTACTGGAAGCGTGGTTATGAGGAAGTCATCACTCCAAATATGTACAACTCGAAGCTCTGGGAAACTAGTGGGCATTGGCAGAACTATCAAGAGAACATGTTTACGTTTGAGGTCGAGAAAGACAAGTTTGGCCTCAAGCCTATGAACTGCCCTGGACATTGTTTGCTGTTTGGACACCGTGAGAGAAGTTACCGCGAGCTCCCATGGCGAGTTGCAGACTTTGGAGTTATTCACCGTAACGAGTTCTCTGGTGCTCTTACCGGATTGACCAGGGTCAGAAGGTTTCAGCAAGATGATACTCACATCTTCTGCACTGAGGATCAGGTCGGACAGGAGATTCACGGCCTTTTTGATTTCTTGAAGCACGTTTACGGGCTTCTTGGGTTTACTTTCAAGTTGAAGCTTTCTACTCGTCCAGAGAAATTCGTTGGTGATACCGCGACTTGGGATATGGCAGAAAACCAGTTGAAGACCGCCCTTCAGGAGTTCACTGCTGCTGGTGGTGGCCAGTGGGAACTCAACCCCGGCGATGGTGCATTCTACGGCCCAAAGATCGATATTACCATCTCTGACGCTCTTCGCCGTGACTATCAGTGCGCTACAATCCAACTCGACTTCCAGCTTCCCCAGAGGTTTAAACTTGAGTATAATACTGGTGAGGTCATCAAGGCAAAGGGCGAGGCCGGAAATGAAGAAATCTCGCACTACAAGAGACCTGTCATGATTCACAGAGCCATCTTTGGAAGTGTTGAACGTTTCATCGCTATTTTGACTGAACACTTTGCAGGAAAGTGGCCTTTCTGGCTTAGTCCTAGACAAATCCTCATTATCCCTGTTATGGCGGCTGCGAATGATTATGTCCTAGAGCTCCAGGCCTTGTTTAGAGCTCAGTTGATGCATGCGGATATTGATATTGGTCCGAATACAATGGCAAAAAAGATTAGAACTGGCCAATTGCAACAATATAACTTCATATTTGGTGCGTTCCTTTCCTAAAACCTTTCTTCTTTGATAAAAACGTACTTACAATATCCGGTATTAAATAATAGTTGTTGGTGCCGCGGAACGGGACACAAGAACAGTCAATATTAGAAACAGGGACGACCCGGAGACCCAAGCCAAGGGAGAACTTATCCCGGTACAGGAAGCTCTGGAAAAGATCCGTAAGCTCAGAGATGAGAGAAGGGCTGTCAATTCTATTTAAGTAAATCGGAGGTGTAGCTGTGCATAAGTAAATAAATAAAATAGGCAAAGGTCTAGGTACATGTAGCTTTATCGGAGATTTTTTTTTGGTCGAGATGTGCGTTGTGACTATAAAAAGCAAGTTCAGCATACCCTTTCAAATCTCTGTTAACACCAAAAGATAGCATGTGTTGAGTAGTCTATAATACAGTTCAACATAGTTATAGTAAATAAAATCCACGTAATATTAAGGAATATTGATCTTATATATGCTTATACTGAGCTAGTATATTGTGGCCTGAGGGTTGAACAGTTGAAAAAGAATTTCCAGTATACGGCATTCAAAATCGACTACCCGGTTTGGTTTCAGTCAATTAGGATTTTAGGAATAATCGATTAGCGATTTAATCGTGCTAAGGCCTGCGGTACAGCTTTGTTAACACTAGTGTTATAATACATGTATGTTTTCATGGCACAAAATCCATCGATGTATCCGGGCTAACGTTTAACTGGTTCCCAAATGATTTCTAGTCAGTCATGACCACGGTTGAAGGGTCTCAAAGCCGGATCCGATTCGGCAAATAGTGAAAGTCGAATCAATTGTAATCGTGCCTCACACTGAGAATTTCCCCCTTATCTGTCCCCGACGCTATATACTTTGGCAAAAGATCGAAAAAGTCAATAAGCTATCCCTTGAATTGTCTGTGCTTCTCCAAGATCAGTGAAAACCATACTCTCGGGAATAATAATGGCACATGGGGTAAGCTTGGTCAAAACGTCACCTCGAGTGATTGTTCCATGTAGTTACAGTCGTTCACGACCTGAAGGCGGATCCTGCTTGATGGTGTCCTGCGCTATAATTTGTACTTGGCGCCGCCAGGTGAACTCTACCACTGGCTTGAGGGATCACCGTTACCCCATGAAGTTTTCGGTAAAAGTGGGTTCTCCGTGACCCGATAGTCCTATTGGCCCTTAGATCTTTTGCTACAGGCCAACAAATTCACTCTTTTAGCTCTGACTTTCGCAATAATTCTGCCGGGAACTGTATTAGTACTCAACAGTGGTCAGGTGATGACAGGCTTGGCTATGTGCGACCAGGATCAGGGCTAGGGGAAGCATAGCATTTGAGTTACAGCTCCTTCCCTCAACATCATCGCGGGATATTGAAGTTACTATGACGATTTACTCCTTCTACATATTTGACCGACACTGTGAGTTGCACGAAACCTTTAACAGACCTTCTATCTCTTCGAATTTGAATTCTACTGACGGCATATATGTTCTCTTGTAGGCGAGTGCATCTACATCAAACAATGGCACCAACGGGATAAGTTTCGGCCCACATCTTCTGCTGGGCCCTCTGTGACAGACTCGCCAGCTTCTCTTACCGGCGATAGTAAGCGTTCATCTGCTGGTTCCACGCTATTGCGCAGCAATGATACAAATCCAAATCGGCCTGGTGGACGACTAAGTGTCCAAGATGATGCGAAATTGATATTTGGAGTCGTATTTTCGCTGCGGAATATGGTGCGGAAGCTCTCAGGACCGTTAGTCATCTGTGTTCTCTCAACTATCTCGGTCAGCACTAATAGCTATAAACGGGAGCTAGTGAGGATTCATTCATTTCATATCGAACGGGCGCCTACAAGCTCCATTACTACGAAACACCAACAAACCTTAAGTTCGTGTTGTTGACGGACGTAAAGATGAATAATCTTCGGGTCGTATTACACCAAATATACGTGAATCTTTATGTGGAGTTCGGTTTGTCCTCTGATTATTTTGTTGTGTGCGATATATTAGCTAATTCATTGATAAATACACATAGTCGTTAAGAACCCTCTCTCCCGTAAGGTATCTCCAATTCAGCCCTAAAACAAGCTACTAATATCACTTTAGCGATTGAACATCACGGCGGAGAAGGTGTAGCTGTGGAGCTTTTTGAGATGGGATTAGACGGCTTTATTGTTAGTACTTGTATCCTGAAACTCGCCGAATCATAACTGACCTATTCATTTCCTGCAGAGAACTATACAGGATTGATGTTGAAATAACCGGTTAAATCTCCTTACTATTAGTTCGTATCATGGATTGGCGTAATTGCCGGAAACAAATCGGATGTGCATTGGAGTTAATGGAGAAATTGGACTTTAACGCCTCCACAATTTTCTGTGCGTAATATGATCGCTCCTTTACTAGATTCGGGTTTAAGGCCTAAGATGTAGGCTTTTTTTAAAAAAAAAAAAAAAAAAAGAAAAGAAAAAAGAAAAAAGAAAAAAAGGGAGATTGAATGAGTAAATTATCTTTGGAGATTGTGCAAGAAGAAATCCTCTAATATCGAGTAGTTCAGTGGTTTTGATACCAATAGCTTCTCCATATTATCAAAGCCCTTCATTCTTGCCCATAGAAGTCAACACCCGTTCCAGTTCCACGGATCCGCTTTCCTTCGCAACTTGAAGTAAACTTATACCCATCCTGCCCTTTTCATGGACATCTGCTCCTTTCGCCAGAAGTAATAAAAAAATTGCTACTCGCCCTGCTCTAACAGCCCAGAAAAGAGCACTTTCCCCACTGATATCTTTGAGAGAGATCTTAACACCCATGTCCAAAATCAGTTCAACTATCTCTAGATGACCGTAGTGCGCCGCCCAATGCAATGCAGACCCAATAAGGAAGTCTTTGCCGCCTCTTTCATTTTCTAATAGTAGTTTTACTAGTGGCGCGTATCCTTTCTGAATTGCCTTGAGGAGATTTCTATCCTGGATTGCGATTCTATGGAGCGGCGGGGTGAGGAGGCTTGCAAGACGGCGACTTGTTTGGAGAAATGAATTGAGATCAGCAGGCTTGAGGTCTCTGGAGATAAGGAGGAGAAGTTCGTTGGGAAGTTGTAGTAATAACATTACTTTCTTGCCAGATGTGGGTGGGATTTATAAATTGAAGTGCTTTCAACGGAGATGATCAGGTAAATGCCTATAGCATATATGTAGCTCAGATATGTAGATATGGAGGTATCGGGATTGATCAGAGAGGTTCTTATCCTATGATACATACCAGTTCATTCGGACGGTTGCCAAGAGGACAGCTTTGCGGAGGAGCTGAAAAACATCTCCTTAAAGGAAGTGATCAGAGCCTTTTACACGGGATCAGAACTCAACACCACTCTTGGCAACCGTACGAATGAACTGAGATTTTGCGGTAGATACGTGTCAGTGTCTTGCCTTGTGAGTCAGATTCGAGAATAGGTAATAAGGGTGCGTTCGGAAACCACCCAAATCATAATTGCAACAGCTCAAAACATAATTTCACCCCAGATCATAACAATTCACACTAGAGCATTTTAGTCCATCCCTGTAATCCATATTTCTTCCACGTAAAATCGTGTGGCTCCTGTGGCTTCCGCAGCAGAAATATGGCCGAATTATGGCAAAAGTATGGGGACTAAAATACTCTACTACCATCATCACTCAGACGGATGAAATTTGTCCTGGTACGTGCCCCTACTGAAGTTGATAACTTCCTATAATTTACGAATAATAAGAGTTGGCGAGCTTGGCCCCCCACCTGCCCAAAGCAGGGGTCTCTAATTAGATAGTGATCTACGACTCTACAAACCAACTAGTGCCCCGCAAGGCAGTGTCAGGGTAACCTTCAATTAATGCTTCGCGTCAACTCCAACCACCGACAAATTGCAGCGAGAAACCCACATAATACCCGAGTTCTTATACCCGGTAAGCTATTCTGGCCTACTCCTCCGCTTGATGAGCCGTTAACTGAACGATTGTGAAGCTTTGAAAATCCTTGCGAACATAAAGTCAAAAATGGCCGGTCCCGGAGCCCACCAAATCCACGTCCCCCGCTTCTATACAGTTTCAGCGAAGCTCCTTGGAGCCTCTATGTGGTTCTGGTTGATGTAAGAGCTCAAAAAAAAAAGGAAAAAAAAAAGAAAGAAAAAACCTACTTGACTAGTTCACGTGAGATGGGGATGTCTTTATCGTAGTTGTTGGTATTTGAGGCGCTAACGGGGCGAACGTTTTTAGGTACCGTGCAAAGAAAGATGGGGCAAGTGCCCCTTGATATAAAGTTTGACATAGATTGAAGTACTGAGTTTTTCCAGGCCGTTCTTCTAGGACTAAAACACCCTTGGGATCACTAAATGCAATGCTACACAACATGGGGCATCAAGGTATTCATATCCTACTCACAACGATTCCGGCCTAATCAATTGCTGATGTTTTCACGTGCACGTTCCATATAGAACCAGAGCCTGACCATACATAAAGTGTATATAGATGCAAAATAAGCATGCGAAACTCGTAAAAAGAATATATAAAGAGTTATGTGAATCTTGCGATATGCGACATGTGGCGCGGTACTCACAGCACCTGGTATTAATAAAATAGAATAGGAGGAAGCTATCAAGCAGACTTTGTGAACAAGTAGTGTTAGACCTGCTATGCGAATAGTTCGGCGCATGCCTGGGGACAATCAGTCAAAGACTGTGTTTACTATTTGTGGTATAGAGAGCTACTCATTAGATAGGGCTGCTAACGTTGGGCCTCTCATGTTTCATACCCGCTCTATATGCTTTCGCTAGGGATGGCAACACCGGGCTCTTTTGCTCAAGTTCTTAGTATAAGCTTTAAAGGTGTTATATTATTACGGTTATGAAAGCATACCTCACAGGTCCAAGCATAGTGACTACCGTTTACGAACCACTAGTTCTCAATTTTTTTTTAAATTCCTTTAGAAGTATAAAAGCAGATTTGCCGAGAGCATATTCCCATATTAAAGAAGCATTTTCCCATTCAACCATCACTCCTATACCCATATGGAAATTCCCTGTGGGCAAATATATGCACAAAAAACTTTCCGAGGGGCTTCGGCCAACGATTTACTTTTCAGTGAGCTTTTCGTAGTTTTTCATGTGCTCAAACACAATAGGGGCTGTCCAAAGTATTCGGGGCGCACTCGTGAATTGCCACATTTACAGTGACGATCGTTAGGCTTTCGATCCCTTGTCTCTTCGCATCATTGTTGATATATTCCTTCTGTGTTCGACTATTTGAAAGCCCAGTAACTCTTGATCCAAGAAATATCTTTGCGAAATAAAGTGAACATGATCCTCATCTGTAGCCTCGACTGAGAACTGATTGTCCATCCGATAATCCGGCACTTTCAACATACTTTTCTAGCATGAACACCTCGGCCTCATCTAGAGTAGTCTAAGGGGCGAGTAGTAACATGAGGAGTACTGCATCAGTTTCCCAAGGTTATATCCAAATCCCATGGTGTCTACCTCATAGTGCTCCTTATTTGCAACTTCAACATTTTCGGCAATTTGGCGGGTACGTAAAGACTCAATAAGCGCCATCTTTACAGAAGAAGCCTCCTCAAGGGAGCCGTCTACAATGGTATTGAGTCGATCCTGAAGCTCCATATGGATGCTGTTTCTGTAAATATTAATCAGCTACATGGGACTACAAGCACTCCCCCAAGATCGAACATGCCTGATTACTAGTTCTGGTAGGCAACCGTTATCGAGGAGCCATTCAATAGCCATTATTGGACTAGTTTGTTGGTGAGTAGAGTTGTTTTTCGATCATAAAGAATTTTTTTCCAGAAATGCTTTTATTTATATCCAGTTAATGATGCTGGGCATTTGCTTTAAATACACCCACCCCTGATTATGTTAACTCTGCGGAGCGGTCATATTTATATTTCATGATCTTCAAGTGCGGGTGTAAGTAACTTAAAATCCCATCAATTCAAGCTTCCCATTAATCAAGTGATTTAGGTACTGTATACTGCACTGGAATCATCATAGGATGAAATTATTCTGAGCTGGCTAGCCGGCTACGAACGTCAGATAATTTCAAGAGCTAGTTGGTATGTATGTAGGTACCTACAATACTAGTTGTGATTTGCGAGAGGACGACGATGAGTACTGTATCGACATTCCCAAATAGCATCAGATATGCAACTGTCATTGGCAAATATTAATTTAGACAATAGTACTACTACTCGCCCAATTTTTTGATTTTTTAGGTACGATTGCCGCGCAAGATATCAACAGACTTAAAATCTACTTGGCGCCAAGAGCACGAGACAGCTGCATCATGCATATATCACTCGCACGAGTCAGCCCTTATGATGCCTTTTTTTATTATTATTATTCATTACGTGCATGCAACCCCGTAGCTATGGCACTAAGCCCTCGTGGAAAGAAACGCCATCTCGCCCCTTAACTTGATCAGTTTTTTAGAATGCTTTTTCACAATTTACAAATGCTTGGATAAAATATGGTTAGAGATTAGGGTTGTAGATAATGCTCCCGACCCGCGAGCAGGTACGTTCATGTAGTTGCATGTACTTACATCATACTCACATATATGTACTGCTTTTGATAATATGATTGAGCATTAGGAGTTATTATTGCTTTTCCAAAAGGGCTTCAACGCAAATCAAATTTAGACAGAAGATGAACCCATTGAGTACTTACATACTCGTATTCTACCGTCTAAACATTGGTTAAATTACTCTAACACAACTAAAGCCCTAATTAAGACAAGCAAGCTAAATAGATACAGATATATATGTACCCAGCATCAGCAACAAAGAGCAATGATTTATAATACAAATCCATTTTATTCCCTCAACTTCTTTGAAAGAAGCATTCTTTAGATGCGCATTTCCTCTTCGAGGAGCTTGTATAACTTCCTTTTTTTGCTCTTAGGTCTCAACGCCAACTTAACCTTTCCAATAGTCCTAGCAAGCCGTGGGAGTATATAATGCTCCAAGAAGTATGATACTAGAAAACCTACCACTGCAATACCAACCAAGAATAGCTTGAATGATGTTGTCGTTTCTGTGAGCTGCATCAATCTGGAAAGCCAACCTACTGGATTAACAAGAAGGTAGGTAGCGAAAAGAGCCGTCACAGTCACCGTGAGGACGAAGGGAACTGTAAAGAATCAGAATATGTATATCAGGTCTGAACAAGGCTAAACTTACGATTGTTTTGCATTCGCTGACGGAATGGGGGCCCGACACTGAGAATGACACCAGCGAATATATACTGATAACACGATACAAGGAAGAGTGTTGTGTTTTCAGAGTTGATGATGTTTGATTGATCATCATCGATTATTGGGGGTATGTACCAGCTTTGCTTCTTCACAGCCTTAAAACATATGAATTGCAGCAAGAATGCTAGACCGATCTGGCCCAGTAGAGGCGTGAGAACCTTTCTGGACACAAGACTTGCTGTTGGTCGCTTAGGACAAAGAACCGGATATGGCTCACTCCATCCCACTGTGATTCGAGACCATTAGAAACTATAGCAAGATATAGAAGGGATATGACTTACTAAAGACAGCGATAGGAAGGATCAAAAAAAGATCAATAAACAAAAATTGGAAATCGCCAAGGTTAGACGCAGATTTGTAGAGAATACTGACAGATGTAAACTGGATAGCGGAATATAAGCTCATATACTTGAAGCAACTGAAACTTGTCACTAATGCTGCTCTTCCTTCCCTAATGACCTCAGGAACACAGGAGATATCAAAAACCCTGCTCGTAAAGGGTGCCGCAACAGACGCTTCAGCTTCAGATAAAGATATTCCAACATCTGCAGCCTTTAATGCGCCACAATCGTTCGCTCCATCGCCGCAAAATCCAACACAATAATCAATGCTTTGAAGTTTCTCGACGAGCTCATGTTTTTCATCGGGGGACATTCGCGCAAACACTTGCCCACGCACGAGTATCTATTTAAGGTTAGAACATCTCAGTATCGTCTGCGTTGCGGTAATTTGGGGGCTCACGCGATGAAGAACCTCCTGTGGGGCATAGTCAATAACCCATCTGAAGACCTCGCCGCTGACCGCTAAAGAATAGCCCCGGAAGTTGCTAATCTGGTATGGACCCGAAATATCTTGATTTGTCGATAGAGGTGAGGGCATAAGGGTGTGCTCATCAAGTGTATAAGCCCTGTTATCGACGCTCTCCCATCGTAGCCTTGCATGGCGATCTCGTGAATCTCCTTCAATGAAATGTGGAACGAATATGTGCGTCTCCTTATCCACTAAATTGCATTCTCTTGCAACGCTAATGGCTGTTAAAATATTGTCGCCAGTGCACATAACCTTACGGATAATCGCTTCTCTCAACTCTTCTATGACTCCGGTAGTCTGGGGTTTTAGCTTATTCTCGAAGATGATGAAACCAACAAAATCGAGTTCAGTTTCAGCATCTGCACGCTTCATCTTTTGAGCCTTGATCCAGCTAAGATTTTCAATATGCTTAGTGGCACACGCAATAACACGGTACCCACGATGTGTATAAAATGACAAAAGTTCCTCGTAGTCAGCCGGAACTATAAACGATTAGTTTATACACATGATAATTCAAGGTAATGATTAGGTTACTAACAGCTCTCGGGGCGACATATTTCTTTCATGCATTCCGGAGCACCTTTGAGGTAGACATCACCACCGGAAGCTCGGAATTGTTTCACAACAACACTAGTACGACGTAATTGAGAAACAAATTCAAACTGCTTGAATATTCCTAGCTCCAGTGGGGAAGTCTCCAACGGGTTAGTCGGATAGGTTAGTGATATTCGGAGATGGATTTACCTGGCCTGTTAACCCATTGCGGAACTCGTCGCCAGCACTTATCTCCTTTCCATAGGGCGGTCGAACCACTGGAGGCGAGATCCCGAAAGCTGCGCTATCATGTCCATTACCCTCATCTGCGCCGCGCCTTCTACCTTCTCCCTCTTGAAAAGACCATCCCGTGAATTCAAACATTTTTAAATCAAGAGGATCTCCAAGTAGCTCGTCGTCCACAAGTCTCAACGAATGGCAAGTTGTCATGGTGTAAAGGACTCCCTCGTGGGTTTTGAGGTCTGCCGTAGGATCGCGCTCGAAAGGCCCAGGAAGAAGTGACCGTGCATCCTTTAAAAGCTCAGAAAATCTAGACACGATAAGCAATGGTATTTTTCAGTGATGAATGATAAATCGTACGCATTATTAGGTTTATCAACGACACGTACACCAAGTACGTCCAAACCATCTTCTGTCAAGGTCCCAGTCTTATCGAAACATACGACATCTAGTTTCCCGCCAACGTTAACTCTCTGCGGGCTGATGCAAAAAATCTTTTTCTTCCTCAGTCGTGAAAGTGCAAAGTTTGTTCCAATAGTAAGTGTAGCCGGCAATGCAGGAGGGACAACAATAGTGATTAGATCTAAGGCCCTAACAACTACCAAATGCCATGCAAGCTATTTGTTGTTAGAACCATGTTGTCACATATATATATTGATCATACACATTACTTACGCCGAGGTGGACGAAATTGATAAAAGAGACTACAAATCCGCACGCGGCAATGAGACCCATGACGGCAATGTAGTAGAACGAATCGCGATAAAATTTGAATCCTGAAGGTTTCGGGAAAAGCATTGAACGAACCAGGGCACCTTTGGTGGTGTTAAACCCTGTTCTAACAACCAACGCGAGACCCACAGCTTCTTCTTCGGCACCATCCTGGGGTTTCCGTGCCCGTACGATTTTTGTCCCACAGAACAGAAAATGACGAGCCACTTCAGGAAGAATCGAGGATGATGCTAGATTTAACAATCCAAGCGATTCGTTTGTACATGGAACCTTAGAGACGGGTACAGATTCTCCGGTTAACATGCTCTCATTCACGATAGCATCACCTGCAAGAAGTATACTATCGCATGGGAACAAGGATAACGAAGGGTCGGTGATTTCGTAGACATCACCGGGAACCAGGTCTTCTGAAGAGACATAACGCCCTAAAAGAAAATAAGTAGGTAATAGTAAATATCAACAATTAGGACTTACAGAATCCATTCCTCAAGACACGAACATCGCACACAAAGCGAGATATCTCGCGTAGTCTGCGCATTGTCTGAAAAATAAGTAAATACGTGGGGAAATAGAGGGGATCAAAAAAAACTCACTGATCTTGTTTCGAGTAATGTGCTGGTGATACTAAAGGCCGATATGAGGAAGATGCAGGCAGCGTAATAGTAATAGTCATCGATTGACCAGAGAATCAGACTAGCAATTTGAAAAACATAGAAAGGGTGGAAGGCCTGAAGGTCCGTTCATCAGTCTTGAAAGCCTCTAAATCGCAAGGCTTAGTGAGGCGGGTGCTGACGAACCTCGTCCAACAAAAGTTGCGTAACAGTTTTTTCTTCTATATCTATGACATTTGATCCAAAAACTAAATTCCGCTGTTCTTTTTCATCGCCGCCAATACCAGAACGAACAGCTCTTACATCAACCCAGTTTGGATCCTTCCAGCTATTGTTGAGCATGAACTTGTCCTGTAATGGGTGATATATAAACCTGATGTAGCGATAGTCCAAACAGTGAAGGGTATTGATCACTGGGTCGTCATCTTCGTCCAGATTAAAAGGCATAGTAGAAGACTTCTCATGAACTCCAAAGATTGTAGAAAGAGGCTGGCCGTAACGGCGTATTTGGATATTTTGGACGCTTAGTTCATTCCATTGGTTTTCAACAACAACCCAATCGCATTCCCGGATTGTTGATGGTTTTCCCATTAACCGTATACGCCAGCGAGGAAGCCACCGCAGTAAAAGCCAACCAATGCCCAGAGTGAGCGTTGATATAACTAGGTACAACACATATCCTAATCGACTCGTGGTAAATCCAGCAACTACAATGGTCAGGTCCTCAGTGACGATGTAGATTTTCTGTGTCGTTCTAAGCGACTCGCGAGGAAACCCCGAAGAATCCCTATGCTCAAGTAAAGGGTCTTCGGCTGTGACTGAACGGTACGAGGACATCCGTCGTAGTGGCGCGATCTCTTCAATGTCTCTGCCAGTATCCGACATGTAATCATCATCGTCCAGAAAAACGCTTCCATCTCTTTCGTCCTCCCAATGACCCTCTTGGTCATCACGTTCCGGCTGGTAGAAAGAGTAGCTGACATTTGAATCTGCTCTTGAGCGGCGACGGTGCTGGAAGGAAGATATGCTCGATGCTAAGCTTTCAGATATAGGACCAGCAAATACCTGTGGCTATATTAGGACCGAATAATTCTAAAAGTGTAAACGGGCAGAGTACTTCATTTTGTGCCATTTCAACTTCACTGTAGAAGCTTGCATTGCTGACATTCGAATCCCTACGATAGAGTTCAGGTCTTCCGTGGCCGTCTTGAATTCGACCACTCTCGGGTGGTTGGTTTTCATGTCCACTCTGTCGACGGGAATGAGAGCGGGAGTCTCCCATCGTCAGAAAAGATTCGCGTCTTGGGCGCGATCCTGGGTTGTTTTCAAGAGTAGATCAAGTGAAATTCGGTCGCTATAGGTAAAAACCGGGATGAATGAGACGAGCAGCTGGAGGCAAGTATAATCTTGAAATGTAGCCCTCGTAGAATACTAGTACTAGCCCCTACCTCAGGTAGTGTATTCTATGCACATAGCGACGACTCCTACTCTATAGTAGGTAATGACGCATAAACCCTAGATTGCTTAGTCATAAATGATCAAGGGTCCCTCAGAAATGGTCACAAACTCAAACGCTAATCCCTAATTGCCAATTGCGCATAGACGGTTTGGTCACTCGGAGACCCCCCCACTCAGTTAACAACCTGAACCGACCCTGTACTTCGGGGGTAGGGGTAAGTCTGTCAACAGTTTGTATGTTGCCACCACCACCAGCTGTTGACAGACTTACCCCACCCCCGAAGTACACACCACCCCAGCCGATCCTTTCATTGGCTCTGGGAAGCAGACATTGAGGAGCCTCACCTTTAAACTCGACTCTATGGCTGTAAGGGCTACAATACTGAACTGGTGTGAACAGGGATTACAAGGTCGCCCCTGGTCACCATAGTTTTCTAACGTTTCCGAACTGGACTGGGCCTGCATATAGGCGTAAATCATACTTTGCAACAAGATTTTGGTGGTATGCAGACCCTGTCCAGTTCGGAAACGTTAGAAAACTGCAATATTACCAAAAGAGGGTATTGATACGATGTTCAACTTATTAATGCTGGTATAATATGGAGTGATTTCACCCAATTTTTTTATACCGTAGTAAGAATACATATCAAGGACTATCTAGTATTACATGTACCTACATGTACCACTTAGCTAACGAACATGTAGGTACAAGGTCTCGATCTGATCATTTTAGCGCCGTTGATAGCCCGTTCGAAACTCCGTTAAGCAACGACTCTATTAGGCGAGATTTTTGAAAACGGAGTTTGGGTTTTGACCGAAAAGTAGGTAGGACCCACTCTTCAGAACATTAACGGAGTTATAAAAAACGAATATAACTAAATGAAGTTATCTATGTGTTTGAATAGAAATTTTAGGTCAACCATCAATTTTGAAAAATGCTAGTTGCAAAATTGATGGTTGCGGTAGCAAAATTGATGTTTCCATGTCGATTCCCATACAAAAATGGGCTCAAAACTACTATGTACCGTAAGAACTCGATAGGTGAGCCCGGGTGTAAACCAAAAATACAGGGTGAATAACAGTGGGGAAAAACAAAACAACAAATCAGAGAGATCGATTCGATAGATGGGCCCGGGCCCACATATCGAGTTTTTACGGTATACGCGCTCACGGGGGCGTGGCGACCACGGGATTTTTCTATCTCAACGTAGTGAGTACCAAGATAAATTTGCAAAAACTCAGGATTCAAGAATTAGCTGTCTTGTGGAAGGAAACAAAACATAAATCCCCACACCCCCGTGATCCCCACACCCCCATGAGAGCGTCTAGTTACGGGAACCGTTTTGCTTGGTGGCAAATAGCATTTTTCAAAATTGATACCACAAGATCCCTCTACCTACCATTCACAACGTTAACGAACACGACTGATACTACATAGACACAGAGACTCGCCAATGCTACCTTTTTGTATGGCATCCGATAGCGCTCGTGTTTGAAAACGTTGTGGGATGGGGAGTAATGTACTCGCGCGGCCGAAAAGTCCTTGAGTCACGTGGTGCTTGATCTTGCTTATTTTGATCACATGACCCCAGGACTTTTCGGCCGCGCGGGTAGATCCCTCGTAGCGATCCCTGTGATAAGATCTACAAAACTAATACTGATCTGGTTAGACGCTTTACACTGTAAGTATACGCCAAAAAAATTCTTATCAGATGGTGACCGTTTCCCCGCCACTGCATAACAACCCACCAACCGCTCGTGCTCTACAGCAGCTTTCTACAGATATCTATATACCCGCGATCATGACTCTATCCAACCTTCCTGGGAAGCCGAATAAAAAGGGCGTTTCGCTTGCTCCGGAGCGTGAACGGTACATGCAAGCGTGCGCAGATGTCGCACACCACCTCATCCAGCTTCATGAGGAAGACAATGGAGGAAAAGATGTAAACCTAAACGCTTTGAGAGGCCAAATCTCAAAGAAATACAAGCTGAAGATGATTCCACCACTCACAGCGATTATTGCGGCTATCCCGGAGCATTATAAGAAATACATCGTCCCAAAGCTAATAGCAAAGCCAATTCGTATGTTTATTCTAAACCTACCTCGGAATTTACTTACAGTCTTATAGGCACAAGCTCTGGGATAGCTGTTGTTGCAGTCATGTGTAAACCTCACAGATGCCCACACATCGCCTATGTTAGCTACTCTTTCTATAGTTCCTTCCTCTTCGTTACATATTCTTACCATCCTTAGACAGGAAATATTTGTGTATACTGCCCTGGAGGACCGGATTCAGACTTTGAATACAGTACACAGTCGTATACTGGCTACGAGCCCACATCTATGAGAGCTATCCGTGCTCGTTATGATCCTTTTGAGCAGGCTAGAGGTCGTGTAGACCAATTGAGACAGTTGGGTCATAGCGTTGACAAGGTTGAATACATTATCATGGGGGGGACCTTTATGTCACTTCCGGAAAGCTACCGGGACGGATTTATTGCAAGTCTGCACAACGCCTTATCTGGTTACACGGCGGAAAACGTTGACGAAGCTGTCCAGTGAGTGGAAACGCCCCCTCGGTTCTGGCCCGCTTCATCTAATATATTGGTTAGGTTGGGAGAGCAATCTCAAACAAAGTGCGTTGGAATTACAATTGAGACTAGGCCCGACTATTGTTTAGATCAACATTTGAGTTCTATGCTCAGATACGGTTGTACAAGACTGGAAATCGGCGTTCAAAGTCTTTATGAAGATGTCGCCAGAGATACAAACCGTGGACACACGGTTAAGGCTGTGTGTGAGACCTTTAGGCTGGCAAAAGATGCTGGTTACAAGGTTGTTTCCCATATGATGCCTGATCTACCAAATGTTGGTATGGAACGAGATCTCTATCAGTTTCAGGTATTTATATTATTTCATTCGTATTCTTTTCACAAATCGGTATTAATAATTACTAGGAATATTTCGAGAACCCGGATTTTAGAACAGACGGGCTGAAGATTTACCCTACACTCGTTATCCGTGGTACTGGTCTATATGAACTCTGGCGGACAGGCCGATACAAAAATTACACACCGAATGCTCTTATTGATCTTGTAGCTCGTATCTTAGCCCTAGTTCCACCATGGACCCGTATCTATCGAGTGCAACGCGATATCCCTATGCCGCTTGTTACATCGGGTGTCGAGAACGGAAATCTCCGCGAACTAGCTTTGAGTAGAATGAAAGACTTTGGCACCACCTGCCGTGATGTTAGAACCCGAGAAGTTGGTATACAGGAAATTAAGAATAAAGTCCGTCCTGATCAAGTTGAGTTTATTAGGAGAGACTACACTGCAAATGGAGGATGGGAGACCTTTCTTAGCTACGAGGACCCAAAACAGGATATATTAATCGGCCTTCTAAGGTTGAGGAAATGTTCCGACCGAACCTTTAGGCCAGAGCTTACAGGACAACCGACGAGTCTTGTAAGAGAACTCCATGTGTACGGTTCTGCTGTGCCGGTACATAGCAGGAACCCGAAGAAGTACCAACATCAAGGATATGGGACACTTCTGATGGAGGAGGCTGAGAGAATTGCAAGAGAAGAACATGGGAGTAAGAAAATTAGCGTGTAAGTCAAAAAATTCTTGTAAAGCCACAAATTAGCACAGGTACTAACAGAAAACTTGGGCAGGATCTCTGGTGTTGGTGTGAGAAAGTACTACGCGGGCTTGGGTTACTTTTTAGATGGAACATACATGTCGAAGATGCTAGACTACGATGATGAGTCAGATGACGAATTTTGAGCCATCCAACTTATTTCTTTATTCAATATACCTTCATGTATATACTTTGGGCGCGGAATATTTGGTCGTTACTCAAATTCGGACGGGCATCTAAATCAATCTCTCTTTAGGAGCACTATAATACCATACTATAGTCAAATCATTTACAAATCTTTCTATGGTCACAACATTAATTACGACTCGTCAGATGACTATACGTCTTGACACTGCTAGTATAACTGGTGTATGTAAGCACTCCGCGACACGATTAAATGACCGCTTCCTCGTGCAAACACATGTATCAAGCTTAAAGGATTTTCTATGTGTATATATATGAACATAGGTTTAAAATAATATATTATGTAGTTTTAGGGTATATCAACGATCATGTTTATGGGGGTTTATATATAGATTGCATCCATACATGTACACATGTAAGTAGGATACATGTACTCAATGAACTATGATTTTTGTCTGAGCGGCTTCAATCCGGCAGCGCGAGTATGCATCCAACTAATGGCTATCCTTGATCAAGCCTTTGGTGACAGAGCGGGTCGAGTGATTCAATATGAAACAGTTCTGTCTCTGTCGTAAAAAGATACAGGTAATTACATGTAGTGATGCAGCGCTGAATGAATCTTGAATGAAGCACTTACAAATCCACTATGATAAATCATAAAATAGCGTGTCTAGGGAATCCCTCGGATTATTAATAGTTCTTGATTCAGGAAATATAACTGTCGTAACGGAGATTCAATATTGCGTGCTCACCAAAATTACCGCAAAAACTCGAAAAATTGGCTATCTCCGGCCAGGGATTACCTCCTTAACGATTAGTTGAAGGGTGTAGATCGTGTCTTCTAATAGTAATTTTAATCTCATATGCACAGCCCATTTTTCGAGTTTTTCCGGTACATGTATTGATATTAGGATTATCATCAGCATCCCTGCAATTAGTGCTAGTGCATGTGGTACATGTAGGTATCTACATAAATGTTGATATATCATTCTGATGTTGTATTCTATGACGCGGATCACGTCAATTGGACACAATTAACAATGAAGGCAAATCTATATTTTGGAGTCTTAAACCATCCTGAAATGATGAATATTCTATACAAACAGCCGCCATGAACCTACCTCGAGATGTTTCAGAGGAAGAACAATCACTTTTTTGCTCCAGACCACTTTTATGGCCATCATCAAACTCATCAATTTTGGAGTATGGTTCTATAATAGATACAGAGTCACATCCAAAAAAAAAGCCCCAGTGTGAAACAAAGTTAGTCGACCGAGATGAGGCGCCAGAAGATGCCGTAATTGGTAGAAACCTAGGCTGGACCTCTGCTGTTATGATGATATTTTCTAGAATGATTGGGAGCGGAGTATGTTCCTGAGGGGTTGTGACCTTCGTGGCTTTCGTTACTGATAATAGGTATATTAGGTTTTTGCCACGCCAGGAACGATACTGGTTACAGCTGGTAGTCCAGGGATGAGCCTCGTGCTATGGGTTGTAAGCAGTTCCATACGCAGGATATTCGTGAGATTCGGGTCGCAAGATACACATCTCTAACCTCATAGAATTCTTAAAAAAAAAAGGCCGGGATGTTAATCAGCTTTTGTGGGTTAGCCATTTTGCTGGAGTTCGGTACAATGCTTCCAAGAAGTGGAGGGGTTAAGGTGAGAGGCCAGATACTCTGATTTTGGTGTCAAGAGGTTTAACTTGTTATCGTCTTTCTTCTAGCTATATCTTGAGTATGTGTACCGGAGACCAAAATTCCTAGCCAGCACAGTGTTCGCGATTCAATCATTACTCCTCGGTCTTACTGCCAGTAATTGCATAGTATTTTCGCAATACACCTTATATGCCCTAGATATAGAGCGGACAGCTTGGAACCAGAAATCTCTTGCGGTGGGCATTATTGTTCTGGTAACCTTGATTCATGGGTGTTCTCTTAAGACAGGTAAACACCAGTCAGTACCCATACCCTGGAGAAAATACTCACTTAACTATTCCAGGGATATGGATTCAAAATACTTTAGGATTCATAAAGATGTTCTTGCTTTTGTTCATGGCTCTGACCGGATTGACTGTACTCATTACTGGCCATACTCGATCTGGACCTTCTCAACTAGAGTTTTCACGGATTTTTGATGGCACCGAAACAAACTTAAGTTTGCTATCGATGGCATTGTTTAAAGTTCTATACTCGTTCTCTGGCTATGGTAATGTGAACAATGTAATGAATGAAGTTAGGGATCCTGTTAGAACCCTAAAGTCGGCAGCCCCTGCGGCAGTGACAATAGTGGCAGGAACATACTTACTTATCAATTTGGCGTATTTTTCTGTGGTGCCCATAGAGGAAATTAAAGAATCCGGGCAACTTGTCGCAGCTTTATTTTTCACTCGTATCTTTGGATACGCTGCGGGTAAAGTATTGCTTCCTGGTCTAATTGCTATAAGTTCTCTGGGAAATCTGTTCGTGGCAATATACTCCGAATCTCGCATTAATCAAGGTATACAAGAACGAGTCCTACAATCTCCTTAAACTGGGGCCATGATATTTTGCTTACATTCTACATATTTCTAGAGATTGCCCGCCAAGGGTTTTTCCCTTATGCCTCAATTCTTGCTTCAAATAGGCCATTCAATGCCCCTCTGGGTGGTCTTATAGTCCATTTAGTTCCCTCAATCCTTATGATAACACTTCCTCCGGCTGGAGATGTCTATGCATTCATTCTGGACGCTGTTGGATATCCTGCACAGTTTACGTCAATTGCTATTGCAGTTGGCCTGCTTCTGCTCAGAAAACGAGAGCCATATCTCAAACGACCATTTAGGGCTTGGAGAATCGCTGTATACATTCAAATTCTAATTTCATTAGCATTATTATTATCACCGTTCATGAATACAAAGGAGGGTAGAGGAGACACGAGTTTTTGGTGAGCTAAATACATTCCCTCCTTTTTTGTTGGCCATCTCCATTCTGGAATACTAACACTTCAATTTTTATTTAGGTACGGAACTTATGCTGTGGTCGGAACGTCAATGTAAATGTTCTTCACTCGCTGAATCACTTATACAGGGTTTGCTAATATTAAAATTGTAGATTGACGTTTTCGCTCCTGTATTGGTATGTATGGACTAAAGTTATACCTTGGATGAATGGATATATATTAGAACAGGAAGGCGGTGTTTTAGACGATGGAACAACTGTAAAGCGCTTAATTAAGATTTATCAGCGATGAACTCTGAGAAGCTATTTGGATTTTATCTATATTTATCGTTTATCTATATGTATGTATTACAGAAATTAAAGTGAACGACATTATGCATGTGCTCTACATGTAGTTTTCTCTAGGAGGTCTCATGAGATATAATAAACACATGTTCTATTTAAAAAGACCAGATATCTCGCGAATTGAGGCGTTGGATGATTGTATTTGATGTTAGAGGAGGTTACGAATTGGAAAACAGAACATCTGGGGGCAAGAGTTATGTGATGAGCTCGTTGCTAGACTCCACTTCTTCCCATCCTCTCAGCTCCGTATGCGTACGCCCATTGCCTCAGGCTTATTCCACCTATTCCCGAACATAAGATCCCCCTCCCGACGTATGGCGCGCCCGGTCTTAAAGGTGACATGCCGCTATTGCAGTTGGAACAAGTTTAGCCACTCAGGATGTTTTTTAACCAATGAAATAAATTGAAATTATTGACTTTCAGCCCTAGAGTGGCTGGAAACTGCTTTTTGCTCAGGTGGGGGGTATAAATGGGTATAATACTGTTCCACTCCACCAAATCTTGGCACTTTTTACATACAAAAACAGCCATTTTCAAGGTCTAAAAACTCCACCAAAAGAATAGATAAAAGAAATCCGTCTAGACAACTTCTAGATAATATATGGAAGCAGACATTGTCTAGACAGATTTCTGATATCTTGTTTGGTTGAAAAGTTTTTAGACCTGGCGTTTGCTGTCACCTTTAAGATCGGGCGCACCATACAGCGGTGGGTAATAAGTCACCGGACGGAACGCCACCAAAATACGCGTTTGCAGGCAAGATTGTGGCTGGGTCGTCCGATGACTTATTACCCACCGCTGTACAATAGAGATATATTGAGCCGTAAGTCATTGTGATGAGACCTAACGGTCAAACCACTATGCCATGCAATAGCAGTTGTGTTCGGAAACGTCATGCTACTATTAGTATGTACATATATTTTCCGGGGCTGGAGGCAAAATCATGAAGAGTCACTCTGTGTTTTGAATCATGAAATATCACTCAGTATCGAGTAGTCCTAATCCATCTACAAAATACATGTAACTAACCAAATTGAAATGACAGATTTCACATACAAACCATGTATCTATGCAATCAGTAACTGCACTAGTAGATTAAAAAATGCAGAGCTTTGGATGTTTTTAATGCTACCCAGTCTAAATTGATACTTTTAAACTCAATTGAAATGATATCCCCTGCAAGGCCCCAGTGCTCACAGACACAGTTCATACATGTAGATAAATTCATGCAGATAGATACATATATTTGTATGTATGCCTACGAAATATAGATTATACAGAACTACATCATGAACGTATTTCTTATCACATACCAAAAATGAAAACTGAAGTTTAATTGTTCCCGAACGTTAACCTCTAGTCAGACCTCAGTAAAATCCTGCTAAAACATTTAAGATATAAGTACATTAAAATACATGAAGGTTTACACTAACCGCCCGCTACAACAGCGAGTCCATCGTAAACACGCCTCCTCACATCTACGAAGCTACCTTTGCCCTTGCCTTTTCTTAACATACCACCACCTCCATCTTCGATGATAACATTCCCTACACCACCTTTCCTCACTGCTACGACCCCATCAATTAGTAATGTTCCTTCCCCTCGAAATTCCGCTGTGAGCCCATCATCCAGCAGTACTCGTCTTAAATCCGCAAGGCGAATATCGCCAACGTGGATAGGCTGCGCAACACTTCTTGTCGCAGCGGCAAGAACTGGAGGGAGTACGTCGAGTACTAAATTCTGTGCTTTCTTTTCGCCTTCGGCTTCAGGGGATGCCTCAATCTTCAATTTCTTCATGCCTCGCTCTTCTGCATCTGTGGAGCCAGTCTTGCTATCCTCTGCGCGCATAAGATGACCGACGACATGGACGACCCCCAAACCACGTACATTTTGCCATTTAAGCCCACGGACGAGGTTTTCAGAGAGCTTGACAGTCCATGCATTGGTGTCAACACTTGCGTTGACCTTTATGCCGATGGGTGGCATATACACATCTGTTCCAGTGGTACTGTCCCCACGGCCTGCGATGCCACGACCACTCAGGAGTTGTCGGCAGTCGTTACCAAGAGATTTGGTCTCCACTTCGCGACCACCAATGAGTATAAGCTTTCGGGGTTTAATGAGTGGTAGCAGCATGCGGAGGGAACGGGAATCATGTAGGCCAGAGAAGTCAATAAAGGAGACTCGGACTCGCATCTCGACTTCGACCGTAGCGAATGTAACTTTACTTGGCATAGTCAATAGTACTTCCTCATCTTCCCCTTCGTCCTCCTCCGGCTCATCTTCTTCTGGTTCGCCGTCGTCGGGTTCGTAGCCATCGTCGTCACCGCCGCCTGCAGTGCCCTTCTTAGATTTGCCCACTTTTCTTTTCTTTCCAGCATCTGCGGCGCCTCGCGATAGACGCCTTGCTGCTGTACCGGCTTTTTGCTCCTCGTCCCACTTTCTCTTCCTTCCCATTACGCGCTCCTCTTTAGCATCTACCTCGTCGATGGCATCTTCTTCAGCCTTTTCTTCTGCTCGCATGTATTCTTCTGCGCGCACAACTTCGCCGTATTCATCGACTCTTCTTCGCCGCATCACGAAGGGAAACATACGATTACGACCTTTTGCGCCGCGGACGTCGTAGTCATATATATTATTGCCCCGGAGAAGAATGTTAACTCCAATTTCGACCTTCCCGCCTGCATATCCTGCTGGATTTGCACCACCGAGCATTACGGTAGCAGCTGAGATCTTTTTGCTATTGGCAGTGGTGAGAGCCTTCCCTTGTCTCTCAGAGTCCGAATCGTCGTCTGAAGATGATGAAGCGTCATCATCATCGGCCTCGGCAGCATTTGGCAGCCCAGATGAAGAAACGAGTGATGCATGTTGAGATGTGAGGGCGGCTTGGGCTGCCATATGCCGGGTATATGAGTCTAGTTCCTCGCCTTCAAGGACAACACGGTGTGAGACCTGAAGATTTAGTTATGTTTCCCATGGAGATAATGAGGGTGGTCTTACATCAATATGGGCCTTTTTCCCTTTCAGGGGGATTTCTTGTCCGGCTACTGGTTTCTTCTCTTCGCCATCATGCCCTGTACTTTCTTTCCATTCATCCCAGAGATCACCAGCCCAGCCACCCTTGCCTTCGGCACGTTCAGTCAAAACTACAAGATTTTTCTCGTCACTGGCGAGTTTGATAAGGACCTCTCTGCTGAATCCCCATCCCAAACTCGAGTCTGAGGCAATGATGACCTTGCCACGCTCGCTACTGTCGTTGAGGACTCTTGACAAATGACCCTGTGTGGATATAAGGTTCAGGTGCGTGAAATCAAATGGCCCTGCCTTATTACCGTCCTTGCCATTCTTATCCTCGTTGTTGTTGCCTCCTCGATTGCCTCTTTTCTCCCCGCCTGCAATGGCCTCAAATTCCCTCACGACCCCTTCGTCCATCCACTCCAACATACTTCCAACAACCTGACCTAGCCGTTTTACCCGTCTTCCAGCCAAGTAGAGACCTATTCCTTTCCCCTTTGCTCTGGAGGAAAGCTCTGGATCTTTGCGCCATGCGTGTTCTAGTAGGTAAACAAGTTCTAATACTCTTCCTACAGAATCGGTTGGAATGAGCACAGTCCCTCCTCTCTCCAACGCTGTCTTTCGAATAGCTGTAAGCAACATCTCATCTCTTTTCTTCCTTCCTCCCGCAATATTTGTAACCTCTGAGTTCTTGGCGCTACACACAAGCGCAGTAGGCCTCCCCAAGGTTTCGACAGGCACACCGCCACCGGACAGAAACGCCGCAGCGCGGAGACAGTTCTCGCGGGAATGATTCCAGTCTACAGCGTAGACAATCGACTCTTGCGCCTGTTGGATCTTCCATATTGTCCCACCTAACGTATGGCCTGCTGAATACGCAGTTATGGTGATACTCCCTAGCTTCCCACTCACACGCGCCGCCGCTGAATGAAGTGGTGTTGGTTGAGAGTACTTCAAAGTTATTATACGAGTGCAATACGAGTCTATCTCAGCGCTTGTTGGCGGAAGCTTCAGCGCGCCCTCCGGGAGGTCGCCGGAACTGCCTGGGGGTAGAATTGCAGGTGCACTGAAATCTTCGACTTTGATCGTGGGGGAAGAAGAGGATTCTAAAAGATGAGTTGATGCTATTGGAGTAGAGAGGTATAGATCTTGCAAAAGGAGACGGCCGAGATTGGAGACAGGAAAGGTACTATATACGGGAATTGAGGAAAAACCCGGTATGTGTTTGCAGGCGTGGGCATATGCTCCCATGTGCGAAAGTGTAGGGTGTGTGAGTAAGATTAGATCGATAGATGGCGTATATCTGATACAGAATTAAAAATAATAATAATCTACATTAGCCAGTCCCGTCATAAGCTTCCTCTGGGCCATGGAAGCTCACCGCTCCAGCTCCGTGAGCATCCCCACGTCAAACGTCTCATCCCAACCCACGTCAACAAGTATCTTTATTCCATTATCCAGCTCCAATAAGCTTTGACAAGCCGAGGAATCTGACTGGGCCCCTAGTAGTGGTGTGAAATGGAACATTTTTTGTTCGTGTAAGGTGGTGGAACTTTGCTTGCTAGATACACATACCTCTTATTCAGCGAGTGTTTTGAGGCTCTCAGTCGCGAGCTGTGGTGAACGTGCAGGGTTACCCGGAAAGACGCGCAAAGCCCTACTGCACCTTACTTACTCTACATACATGTAGGTTCGTACCCAGCTTCCCACACGGGTGGAATTTATCGTAGCAGGTGCTTGAAACTTTGCTACAGTAGGTACTGGCATACGAATGAAAGTCAATTTGTAAGGACATGTAAACACATACAGTTTACTTATTTACCCTCTGAAAACCCCACTTGGGGCAGCCTTTTGATACTATTAAAGTACATCCGTAAAACTAACTACATAACACCTTGTAAGCGTCCCATTCCCCAGGTGACGATCCATCAAGCATCCAAGCCCATATTCGCACCTTCATTGCCTGCAAACATCATAGAAGCCGAAAAAAAAAAAAAAAAAGGAAAAAAGGAAAAAAGGAAAAAAGGAAAAAAGGAAAAAAGAAAAAAGAAAAAAGGAAAACTCGGTCAGCAAAACGTTTTGTCTTCAAAAACAAAGAAAGTAAAAACCCTTATCCCCTCTCCTTATTTTACACAATATTCCCCGTTCCGAAAGAAAAGAAAAGAGAAAAACTATCGTAAAGTAACAAATGATGTTAGAAGAGGATAAAGAAAATACAAATAAGGAACACTCCAAATCCAGTCTACCAGACCATTTTCTCAACAAACTGAATTCAAATTCCTCCAATGAACTTTCTAGTAGTAGTAGAATAGTAGTAGTTTTAGTAGAAGTAAACAAGTAAAAAATGTAGACAAAAATAATACGGAGAAACAAAGCCAACCCATTCCCTTGAAAATAAATCTAACTATTCGGAATCGTCTCCGCTTGCTGAATCTTCATCGGGCGACCTTGCGTCTCTACCGCCTCCTCCCCCAGCATTATGCCCTTTAACCTTCAACCTAATATGTGGTGTGCCGAAATTGCCTGCTGGGGTTCCGGTGCTGGTGCCTGGGCCAGTGGATGTACCGCCGGCAGAAGATCCATTCCCGATAGCGTCAAAATTCCGTTTCTCCTCAGTGAATTTAGAATCAAACTCTGCCTGTGATTGCATCAGCATTGTCACATTGGTGATTAGCAAAAAAGTAGGGGACTTACCTCCATAGCATTTGCATCTTCATAGACAATCGAACCTTCCTCGTTGTAAGTTCTCGCATTGCTGAACATCAACTGGAAATCCACCTTGAACCCATCGAGATCTGAATAATCACCATTCCGAATTCGTTTCTTGATTTCATTGAAAGAAATGGGCTGCTTGATGATATGATAATAATCCGGGAAGATCTTCTTGCTTGGCAGCTTTTCAAAAAGCTCAGAGCGTAATCGTTCGGTTTCAGGCTCCTCAAGATGATGCACTGCCTCAAAAATCGCCTCACAAGCCCTTTGTAGCATCGCACGATTCCCGGGCGTGATAGCATCACTTGGTACGTAACCTCCCTTGCTAACCCGTTGTCTTTTCCGCGCCTTGGGCTCTTCAACCTCTTCCACCCGACGCTTCTCGGTATTTGGTTTCCTACCACGCTTACCCTTCCGAGCAGCAGCTGGGGGCGTCTCTTCGACAGGTGGGGGGGTGTCTGGCGGTGGTGTAGCGTCGTCATAATCCCCTGCCCTCTTTGCCTTGTTGATCTGTCGCCTTTCAATCCTATCCCGTTTGCGTTTGACTGCATCCTCGATTGTATCATCGTCGTTATCAATCGCATCCAGCCACTGCTCTTCTGTCAACCCATCGTCGTAATTCGTGATTTTCCTTTCTCGTGCACCACGGCCGACGGGCCCCTGGGGCTCTTCAATTGGCAGGACATCATCATGGAGATAAATGTCTGGCAACTCACTCTCCTCATACAAGCGTCCAAAAGGTTTGCCTTCGCCATATTGCGAATCGCGCTTCCTTTCATCGTCCATCTTCTTAAATAGAATCAACTCATCGTCCGTTCTGGCACAGATCTCATTCAGCTCGTCATCGTCAAACTCCTCGTTTGCGATAGCGTCTGTGGTATCGGCTTCTAACATGACACGAAGAAGCGCATCTCGTTCTTCATTGGTGGACTTGTTGTCGAACTTCCCTGCTTGGATGACTTTACCATCGATGTCGAGTTTGTATTGAGCTCGTTCAAGGATACGTTCCTCCACGGAGTTAGACGTAATAAGTCGAAGGATACGAACTTCGTTCTTTTGACCAATACGATGGGCACGATCCTGGGCCTGCAAATCTTGATGCGGGTTCTAGACCAAGTATTAATATCAATCGAGACACCAAGGAGGGTAGATATATTTACCCAGTCAGAATCGTAGATGATAACAGTATCAGCGGTTTGTAAATTGAGACCCAAACCACCAGCACGAGTTGACAATAAAAAGATGAAGTACGGAGAATCTGGTGCATTAAACTCCTTCAGCAACTGAGAACGGTCATCGGCCTTGGTTGAGCCGTCCAAGCGCAGATAACGGAAGCCACGAAGGTGTAAGAAATCTTCCATGATATTCATGATCTGAGTCATTTGGAAGAACATCAAGACTCTGTGCTTCGTTGCGAAAAATTTGGGCAATAATCGATCGAGCAACTCGAATTTCCCTGCTGTACGCCACAGACAATCATTGCTGATTTTTTGCGGATTTACAGCACTTTCTACTTCTTCGAAGACAAACGGATGATTACACAGCTTACGAAGCTGCATGATCATGTTGCTAAGACCCTTGACACCCATTTTTCTTTTTAAAATTAGTAAGAGCTCCGAAAAATAAACCTAGGCGCGAAAAATACATACCCGCCCTTCTCCGCGTCGTTTACATAAAGGATACCGTTATTCATCATCTGTTGGTATAGCTTTTGTTGTAGGGCAGAGAACTTGCACTTAATTACTCTCTCAACCTTCTCCGGAAGCTCTGCTTCGACGTCTCTCTTCAAACGACGCAGCAAGAAGGGTCTAAGAACTTTATGAAGACGACGAATGACCAACAGCGCCTCTTCCTCGTTCAACTCCATCTTATCTTGGGTACCAGTATTCGCAAATGGCGTGTTGAACCACTCATCGAAACTTTTAACTGACTTGAAAATCGTAGGGAGTACGAAATTAAGAAGAGACCAAAGCTCAGGGAGATTATTCTGTAACGGGGTGCCCGTCAAAATCAAGCGGTATCTGCAATTGTAGTATGTTGTCAAAGTTGCGCTCAGCTTCGACTGACTGTTTTTCATACGATGACCTTCATCGATAATCATATAGTTCCATTTGATCTTGGAGAGCAATGGACGATCTTTGATGATATACTCGTACGTTGTCAAGAGAACTTGCCACGATGAATATTTAATAGCGTTTTGTTGTGTTTTCCGTACTGCGGGCGGACCCTTGTAGACGATCTTACCCACGCTTGGCGCCCACTTGTCAAATTCCAAGTTCCAATTGGTCAGGGTACTAATAACCAAGTCAATACTATCCAAATTTGTGATAGAAGCGCACCATGTAGCTAGCTTACCTAAGGGGAACGATAACCAAAAATGGCCCGTTTTGGTTTTTCCTCTCGATCAGATAAGTGATAAGAGAGATCGTCTGAATTGTTTTACCGAGACCCATCTCATCTGCCAAGATACCATTAAGGTTGTTGTTATATAACGAAATCATCCATTGAAGACCCTTCAATTGATAATCCTTCAATTTACCGCCAGTCAGGATGGTCGGTTGGGTGTCTACAGTTTCTTGGATACGATGGGCGACGGCATAGTAATCAACCTTTCCAGAATCTTCCTCCTCTTCCTCTTCGCTTTCCGGTTCGACGTAGCCTTCGGGAACACCATATGCCTGAACAGCATCACGCTGCTGTTGCCGCACACTTGCGGCAAGGGACTGCAAGAAAGAGTCCGTCTGTCGGAGCAAATGGGTGATACGAGTATCCTTTGCCTGATCGAGCAGCTTCAGGTAGGCCTCCTCGTCGTTTGCTTTAAGCGCTTGGAGACGTTGCTTTGCAGTCCTCTCCATTCTCTTCTGCTCCTCCTTCTCCATGTGCTGGTGATGCTGTAACATCATGCGTCCGAGCTTTTGAGCCTTAGCTTCTCGCGCTCTGGCAGCACTCCTAATCTCCTGCCCATGTTGAATAACGCCCTGGATGTACTCAACATGCTTCCGTCTTTCTCTCTGTTCTCGCTGATCTCTCTGTTGTTTCTCCAATTTCTCTGTGATTCGTGCCTCTCTTAAAGACTGTTTTTTCATTCTCCGGAACATGGCACGATTGGAAGTAACCGCAAGATTGTCGGCATGTACCATGGTGTTAACCATTTCCTGTCGCAGGGCTCTTTGTTTTGGAAGCAGACATAGAGATTTATACTCAATCAAGGCTTTTAGTCTAAGTGATTCACTCATACCTTCCCCCCCTTTACTGGAGTCGAATTCGGCAAGATTACTGGGAAGTTTTTCCAGTTCGGCCTTTCGAGCGCTGATTCTGTTATAAATCACAAGTTCTCTTTCCTCATGCAACCGCGCAACATCAATTCCCATTGGCATGATGCTCGGAATCATCAACCTTTTGTCCCGCGCTCCATGCTCATGATAGCTGATGTAAGGTTGAAGGTTTGTCCAAGGGGATGTAAACGTTTCGTAGCCAGTCCTCTTCTTTTTGGGTGTACTGTCGGGTTTCTCGCTTTCGGTCCCTTCCTTGACAAGAGAATCAACGACAGCGCTTACTGCCGCGATCCCAGTGGTCGCCTGCTCGATCCTCTGAGGATACGATGAGAATATAGCACTCTGAATATTTGGTGGTACAGCCAAATTCTTTGAGATCATCTTAAAGGCCATGATTTGATTTCTCAATATTCCGAGCTGATCCTGCGTGAATGTAGAGTTTGGAAGAGTACTTGATTTCGATACAACAGAAGTAGTTGACGTAGGAGCACCATTGGTATTGATACTATTAGACGTATGTGGTGCACGGTTTTGTGGGGATTCAGAAGAACCATTGATACCCTGGGTTAATGGGGCTTGTGCAGGTTGTGATTGAACGGGTACTCGGCCTAGTGATGATGATGGAATTAGTATGTTCGTAAGTCTACGTCTGTGACCCTACTGAATTGAGGTATCATACCATTAACCTGTGGTGCACCGCTTTGCGCCGTTTGTCGTTGTCGCATCTGTGAATGCTGTGCGTATTGATTCTGCTGCTGTTGCTGTTGCATTTGGTGCTGCTGCTGCTGCATTTGCATTTGCAACTGCTGGTTTTTGTAGACTTGCTGTTGCTGAATTGCTTTCAATACCGAAGATAAATGGGCAAATTCAGGGTTCGAATCGGTCACGCCCTGCGCTTTCATGTTCTGCCATTTCTGTTGTCACATCATCAAGTCAGCGCGTTCTTAACAATAAAGATGGAAGGTAAGGGGTTGGAGAAAGGAGTATGGGCGCACCAGGTACATGGCTTGAGCCTGCTCCTTGTTGAGGTTATTAGGTAGGGCGGGCGTCATTTGAGGGCCCATCGGCATAATGCCGTTCGCAATGGAATTCATGGCGAACGACTCTTTATTTTATTTTTGTCTTTGTTTGCTTAAGATGAGCCGGATGCAGGATAGACAATTTAGATTATTGATGGATTCAGAGGGGCGCCGTGACAGGAACGCGATGACCGCGTGTCGACACGGAGGGTTAGGGCAGTTTCGCAAGTTCAAAGATCAAAGGAACGAAGGGGAAGGGGGGGGGGTTATGTTGCAGTGTGATATTTGGGTGGTATTTGGTTGGTGGCAAGTCGCGGTTGGCGGCACCAGAGCAACAGACGGGGGTTGTTGGGATGGACGACGCGAAGCGGCTCTTTCCCGCGTCGACCTTTTTAAATTTTTTTTAGGTGTCGGGGGGGGGGTGGTTGACGTTGTTGTTGTGGGAACGACGAGTGAGCGAGAGCGCGAAGGAGGAGGTGGTGGTTGCGTGTCTCGATGGGGCTCCGGTGCTTGCTTGGCTTTAGGGGTGGGTGGGCAAAGCAGAGCGGACTGATCGAAGAGAGAGAAAAAAAAAAAAGAAAAAAAAAAGGAAGGAGAAGAGAGAAAGAATCAGAAAGAAAAAAAAATCCAGTTATGGATGTAAGGGAAGGTGCGTACAAGCCACAGCTCTACCTACTTTGTACCGCTTGTAGATCGTGGCAAGTAAAAAAAAAAAAAAGTGTACAAGTGAGATTACAACTTATAGAGATTTATGTTCCTTATGTAGAGGAGAGCACGAGAATCTACTTGGTTATGTAGAAGCCAGACTCCTCTTATGGGGAGTGGGGTTGGGGGTTTGAGGGGAGGTTGTATGGTTCGTAACGAAACCAAAGAGAGAGACTAAGACTTCAGTGATGAATGTGGGACAATCTGTATGGGGAATAAGAACGAGTGACACTGAGTGTGTCTGGTTCTCACTGCGTTGCTGTCACCTCCTTGAATTTGCTTTAGGAGATGCTTAACTCGGCCTGTTGTGGGTCGATTATTCCTGCCCGCTGCTTGCTGACTCCTTGCTCGGCTGCGTGGTTGGGAACGGGCGGGCAGCGGTGTGGTTGTGGGTTGTGGTTGTGGACCCCCGGGGACAGACGGTGCAGGGTGTGGCGGCTGAGTGCTCACTCTTCTCTTTCGTCGCTAATGGTTTCGGCGTTGGCGGTTTCACGGCGGTCGTCTGAACGCTTGATGCCGGAGTGTGAGTGATGCTGAACGATGCATAGTCTGAGGAGATAACAGAAATGTGTATAAATACCACCGCTTTGGGCAATAAATATATCCGTTTATAGTAATAAACTCAAGCCTATTAATTACTAACCAGAATTACACAAGACCCAACCTCGCAGTGACGCCGCGTAACTCCATGAAGTCCACCATAGTCTCGTCACATAAAGCAATCCAAGAAACAATTTCAAAGGACTTAATTCCTATGAGTCCTCTAGTCTTGATCAGGGACAATCTGACTGCACCTTTGAGACAAAATGTAGGTTGGATTTTGAACCCATGCATGATGTCGTCTTAGCAACTACCAAGCCCCTCCTCTCTCTATTGCCCCGCCATTTTACTAAAGCTTCCCCTCGTTTCTACTCCCTCATCATCTATCCTCCATTCAATCAATTAAAACCTCGAATTCACCCTCCACAACTCGAAATGTCAGAATACCCACTCCTTTGCTTGGGAAATCCCCTTCTTGGTACGTCTTAAAAATTCATCCCATCAATTCTTGGAATATGGTTCCCTGCCCATAATGGGAACTTTTTCGAACTACATTGTGATTTAACGAATGCTCACCAAGGTGGCTTGTTTTCCTCTTGATAGATATCCAGGTCAATGGGTAAGGGATCCGAATACTCCCCTCTCTGGTCCATCGTTCAATTAACTAATGTTTTTTTCCCCTGTAGTGACAAGGAACTATTGAAGAAATATGAGCTAAAGTCAAATGATGCCATTCTCGCCGAGGAGAAACATCTCCCCCTCTATGATGATATTACAACCAAGTACCATCCCAAGTACCTTGCCGGAGGAGCTGCGCAGAACTCTGCTCGTGGTGCTCAAGTATGCCATATTCATGAAACAACCACTTATTAATGTATAGACAATTAATATTTGATGGAAACAGTATGCCCTCCCGCCTAAATCAGTCGTATATGTCGGCTGCATCGGAAAGGACGCTTTCGGCGAGCAGCTTACAAACGCCTGTGTACAAGAGGGTGTCCTCACTAAATACCGTATCGATGAGGAGCAACTCACTGGTCGTTGCGGTGTCATAATCACAGGCCTTGACCGCTCCATGGTCACTGACCTTGCCGCTGCCAACCACTACAAGCTCGATCACCTCAAGTCCCCCGAGATCTGGTCATATGTTGAAAATGCGAAGATCTTTTATGTCGGCGGATACCACTTGACTGTCTGTGTTCCGGCCATCCTTGCTCTTGGAGAGCATGCTGCTGAGACAAACAAGGTTGGTATCTCAAAAGACCTTCCATGAAATTTTTCTATTAATACATTTGTCTTAGATCTTCAGCATGAACTTGTCTGCCCCTTTCCTTCCCCAATTCTTCAAGGAGCAGCTTGACTCAGTGCTCCCATACTGTGACTACTTGATCGGTAACGAATCAGAAGCCATCGCATACGCCGAGTCCCACGACCTGGATGTGTGTTTGCCTGTCCCTCCGATAATCACGACTACTAATAGCCCCATCCAGACCAAGGACATCACTGCGATCGCCAAGGCCATCGCAACTCTCCCAAAGAAAAACTCTGCCCGCCCACGCACTGTCATCATCACCCAGGGAACTGAGCCCACAATTGTTGTTGTCGGTGATGGTGAGGCTACTAGTCACCCAGTGAGGCCTGTTGCTCCTAGTGACATTGTTGATACCAACGGAGCTGGGTATGTAGTCTCCTCACTCGTGATTTTCTATGATTATTAATGTGAGATCAGTGATGCCTTCGCTGGTGGTTTCCTTGCCGGTCTTGTACAGGGCAAGGAGTTGAAGACCGCAATCGACATGGGGCACTGGCTTGCCAGTTGGGGAATCAGGGAGCCCGGTCCAGCGTGAGTTCCCGCATACCTATCTTGCCTAATTATCATCTAACACGATCAATACAGTTACCCCGCCGAGAAAAAGATTTATTCCCAATCTGCTTAAATACAGTCTTTTTTTTTTCTTTTTAAAATAAAATTGTAACGAATTCAACACGGACGTGTCACACGTAAGGGTCTTAATGATTGAGGCAATGGTGTTTTTGGGGCTGTTTCAACACGGGTTCATAAGTTTAGTGTTTTCCCCGTTTTTGCTCCATTTTCATGGGGTTTTTGTAGGCTGCAGAGATAAAAATCAATGAGGCCTATCATATCTAGCACTGAACGCTCTAGGACTACTATAGATTTAGTAGCCCCATAACTGCGGCTAAACTGGTGAATTAACCACAGGCTTTTGGGAAAGAAGGGAATGGTATATACAAACAGAAACTCGCTCAAGGTAGGCAGCCACCAGCATCGAACAACCAGAACCAGTAAAACCGTGGACTTAGTGATCCTGGGGGGCAATCCGTAAGAATTACTGGATATAAAGATCATTCATGGACTATCACTCGATCTATGGAATCAGCCTGAATACATGTATATTTAACTCTTTTCGGTGTAGGTTAATCCCACCTATTCTATGCAGACACTAGGTACTAGCAACGCCGAGATTCTCATTGGCCAAATGACCCATTCTCCTTTAGGAACACCCTAGCTTCATGGCAATAGAAGATCACGTGGCCAATGAAAATTCCTGTATCAACACCCAAAGGCACACGTTGAATTGACTCAGTACATCCATGTATGTAGATGTATCCACACTTTGTGCGGATAAATAAAAGTTCGACTTGAAGACCCTTCCTATTACTCTCTTGAAGATTATTTTTGAAGTCGATTTTCTTCACAATGCCACCAATTATAATAATGTTTGGTCACCTTCGATAAGAGTGTGACCCTTGTTGGACTTCAATTCTGGCCCAAACTGCCTTATAAGAGCATCTAACCCATCGCCAAATTTCCTTCGCATCAAGTATCCATGTCTGTTGGTGACTAGAGAGCAAAGAAAAATGTAAGGAAGAAAAAAGAGGAAAGAAAAACAGAGGGAAAATAGAACCAAGCCATTACGCCGTTTACACAACCGTCTTCCCTAAAAGAAAGAAAAATTTAATACTGGTTTCAGGTCAGGACTTTCATCAGAAGGGATGGAGAACTATTTTTTCTCCTTGAGCTTGGAAAAGACTGAGGGGGATCCATGACTTCCGTAAATCGAGCCTTGGCTGTTTTGTGATAGCTCATGACCATTATGGTGGGGAGTACCGTTATGGTGAGAGATGCCATCATGGTGAGAACTACCCCAACCCCCAGTGTTTCCTGGGTATGAGATATATGATGAACTCGGGCGTGGTGACTGCGCCTCGTCGCTGACACCAAAGAAAAGACCAGGCCGATCAGGCATAGCGGGTAAGACAGGAGATCTCTTGCCTTGAGGACGCGTCCAATCCGGGGATCCTGAAGTTGCAGTTATAATATTCGGAGATTTCATGCCGGCGGTCCTGGTTTGAGCTTGCCTCTGAGCATGCGTCGGCGTGGTAGGAAGCTCCTGCGTATGAGGCGAAGAGAAGTGTGACGGCTGATGTGTTGTTGTAAAATTCTGCACAAGAGTAGCGAGATCCTTTGCAGTGTAAAGATTTGTTGGTGCTGACACTGTTGGCGATCTCATCGCTGGACCGAAGATCGGCTCGGGGGTCCTCAACCTCGGGATTTCTGGAATTCCATCGTGGCGTTCGCGGTCCTTGCCCTCCCTGCGTGCGGCAGCACGGCGCCGCGCCTCTTTCTTCTTCCTCCTACCGGAAAATAGAATTTCTTCATCATCTTCAGAGGATGGATCGTCACGCGGACCAACGAGAGAATCAACCATCCTATTCATGATACTCATGGTCTCAGAGCCTGCAGTAGACTCAATGATACTTGTTCCACCATGCGCGAAAACGCTTTCGGCTGGGCGAGGAACGTCGTTCTCGTCATCTGAATATTCGTCTTCACGAGATTGAAATGTGTTCGTATGGGGAATGTTTGAAATATCGGGAGTCCCCATTCTCTCGTAATTGGACGGAACTGCCGAAGTTCGGTAAAGTGAATTCATTCCGATCGATGGAGTACTTGTAAGAATCCCATCCTCTTGATAGGTGATTGTTCCATTAACCACCGTAATTGGGACGTTCTATACAGATCATGTCTTAGCAAAATTGTCCTCATATTACTAGTAGGAATGATAGGAAAAATCTACCTCTTCTCTACATAGTTGTCCCCCATCCTCAAGTAAGAATAAAATTCTTGCAAGCATTTCATCATTGGGATGCGCATGCGCTTGTGCCGTTGATTCATTTTCCCAGTTGAATTTCTTCCCTCCATTGATCGCTTCGAAAGGCAAAAATCCAATCGTGTCATCATCCTCCTCTAGAAGGTATCCTAAATGATGTAAACGCTCAATTGGAAACGTTGCTGCAAGAAGAGACAAAGTATTTGCATATGTTTGCCAAAGTTGTTTGATCAACACAGACATGGACGTATCGGCCAATTGGTCGGTAAGCGTCTGATGGCACACCCGTAGCCAGGTCGAATATAACTTCAGGCCAGGAAGCATACGTCTGCCTACTGCTGAGACATTCTGGGCTTCATTGTCTGTTCTATCGCCTACTGCACGCTCCAGCTCGGGTTGGAAGACCTGGTGAAGTGTAGTGAATGTAGTGATATTTAAGCGGAGAAAACTCGCATGAGCACGAGCAAATCCTCGTTCTGTATCATGCATTAGGCGTGAATTAGTGGTTTCTCAAGGATTGGGGTATCTCACCATTTGACCTTTGCGCTGCGTAGAATTGGGCGGCAATGTTAATAAGAACCAGCTTGCTCAACATGCCGTTCGACAATGTACGCTCCTTCAAGTCAAGAGCAAGTTGAGTAAGCATCTCACTTTCCAGCGCTTCATATTCCGAAAATCTAATATAAATGATTAGTGTAGTTCTCTCAACAACTCCTGCAGGCGGGTTCTTACTCTCTTCCGGTGAAACATTTCGCATGAAGTCTCACAAACAGCGCGATGAGCTCACAAACAGCCTGCTCTTCTTTCCTCACAAGGTTGGTTCCCAAGTTACCGGCCTTATGAGCTTTAAGGACCTTCCGGAAACCCAACCCCAGGTTGTCACCCGCCTCTGGAAAGGGCTCTGCAACGGAGAGAGCGCGATACAAATGATATGTCGCGGAAAGATTGGACCCCTCGTTCAAAGCAATGACAGCAAGCTGATTATGAGGCGCCCCAGATGAAGGCACAAGCTTCTTTGCTAGCATATAGTATCCGGTTGCCGGGCCCCAGTTCTTTGGGCTTTGGGAGGCTTCCCTGTACCTTGACAAGTCACCAAGGAATACAAGAGTGCGGTGACACGATCGAATTACCCTATTCTTGGTATCGATATCACAGATAATTGGCTTGTCCAAGGCGATATCGACTAATTGAAAGTTAGTTATATGCTGAAACTTGACAACAAAAGCCTATAGAACATACCAGTGAGATGGAACTTGCGGACAACCCAACCCAACTCCAGCACACCAAAGTGTGAGACCAATCTCTGAATAAAGCCACGATAAAAGCGGGCAGCCTGCTTTATGAAATTGACATATGCATTCTGCAGCTTCCGCAGCTCAACGGGTCTCCTCAATCCATTTGTCTCTCGAAACTAGCAGAGTAAGCTTCTTAATTAAAGCATTGTGGAGAGGTAAAAACCATGCCGTCTTTGGCGCTTTTTAACTGACCTGGTTTAGAGTAATTCTATATCTTTCAATAATCTTGTGGTGCTTGCCCCAAATGCGGCCCTCAACATCGTGCCGGAGGGCAAATTGCATATCAACAAAGATAATGGTTGCATACGCTTCACGTAATCTGGTTTGGTTTTTGAACTCAATATTCAAAATGTCTCTACTGAAAATAATTCAAGGATGATTGAATAACATACTGTGAAACTGAATGCTCGATATTATGGCCTGATTCCTGATCTTGGTAGATAGCTGCTAGCTCCTTCTCCCAGCGGAGAGCTGCCCTACAAAGCACTAAGCTTCTGGATTCATTTTCTCGATGCGAAGAGAACGAGACGGACACTGAGAGGGAATCACGATGCGCAGAGGAAGCGGAAATTAATTTTGATCAGAATACACACCTCCAAAGTTCGTCAGCTTCTGACATGGCTAATTATTTTTAGGGTCCCGATGCAGAAAGATATAGCTCAAACTCTTGTTGTCCTTTTGGGTTGTAAAAGAAAATATCACTTGGAGAGCTTCTTCACAGATGGGATACTGGCCGAGTATTGGCACCAGCAGTAGTAAGTATGTAAAGCAGCAGTAAGTAAGTAAAGCAGTAGTAAGTAGTAGGTGCGTTAAAAAAAAGCCACTATATGTAATATGGTGGGAGCAGATCAGCAGTCTGGATGGTCCATCTGTAAAGTATCATGTGGGATTTGTGGGAAGATACGGAGCAAGCGGGAGAGTGACGACTGATTGTGCAGGCAGGACAGACACGAACCAACCAACCTCGTCCCACCATTAACGCCAACATTTCAAAGTCGGAAATTTACCGAAGCTTTTGGGCCCTGGCTTGGCCCGCCTCTTGGCACACACAGCACTTAGAGTATTAGCCGCAGTGCCAATTTGACAATACTTCCACAGGCGGAATACCCAAATAGGAATTCTAAGACCAGAAAGATGTAGAAGCACTGTTTTGAGGCCCCCTGATTGGAATAATAACAAATATGGCTAGTTGTGTATTATTACCGAAGCACCCGCAATAAGCACCTGGTCACAGGCTATCACTCATTATTTCTACTAGTCACTTCAACACAATTCTTTTGTCGAGAATCTATGACCTACGTACCCTGGACCAAGACCGAACACTTCTCAGATATTGAAGCTTTACTCCTATTATGGGTTTTTTTGATACTTATCTGGATAGTCTTCAGCCATTGTGCCGCTCCCGAAACCTTAAATTAACAGTCCACCGTGGATATCCGAGGATCACGGAAACTGTAGATAAGTATCGATATCTGGAATTGGTAATAACCTAAGAATTCGATTCAGAATACTGGAACTACGATGCAATTCACGCCATTATCCCCTGAACCGTCAGCTACTAATAAACCTCGTTTTTTTTCGCGCGCTAACTCATTTATTCATCTTGCCCTCTCCATCCTGAAATCTAGCTCGTAAATGTTAGATACAATTAATTATGTCAACTTCATACCCCGGTATTGCGCGGTTCCTGAGATATTTGTAGGAAATGGGGCTATGGTATAAATATTGACAGGTTCGTGTGGACTCATTTAGTGATGTGATTTTATATCAGTGCAGAAATCGTCCGCGTGCTCTTAAACCAAAATACTGTACTGAAGCTACCGTAAGTCGGGTATAACTAGGCTACCAATTACACCACTACACAGCCTAATCACCAAAGCGCCTATGATTTTCTCCTGTGGAGTACTTAGCAGCTCGTACTTAGGGCCATCTGTTACAAGACTCCTAAATACTGGGTGCGTGCACTGGCATATGCGAGCAGTTTTGCGAGAGAAAAACCATTCTACGAGAGTATTAACATATCAATCAGACCAAGTAGTCGGGCGTTTGTCACTAAAAGTTCCCGAGCCAAACGCAGTTGATTATTATAGCATTTCAAATCGATGCCATTTATTTAGCACTAGCTCCTATCTAACGACCAGAAAAAAATAATTAACAATAAAAGCAAAGAAAAAAGAAGAAAAAAGACAAAAAGAAGTGAAAGAAGGAAAGAAAGCAAGAAACAAGCAAGCAAAACCACAAACCAGCCTATACCTCCACCTCACTCAGGACCTCAACGCCAACCTTTTCTTTCGGCGCAACAGGCTTCGGCGCCGACGGCTTCGCCGCATGACTCCTCTTGAGTACCTCGGTCTCCTTGATTTTCCACCTAACAAGTTCGCCGGCGCACCTTGCGTCCACCTTTGAGTCATGCCCCTTCGGGGTATCGCCGTCTACCTGGATCCGCCTCTCCAGGAACCTTTCCACTAGCCATTTCAGCTTATTCCTCAAAGGAAAGCCCTTGACATGGGGAAATAGGATAGCAGTGTCAATGATCGTTGGATGACACAACCTGAGCACATTTAGATCATTCTCTAGCGCATGCCCGATAATTGGAATCGAGTCGTCAATATAGCTCAACAGGAGCGTTCTTGCGGCCTCTGGGGAAGATAGGATTGGAAGAACCTCGTCCTCATTGGAGGGGTCTGACAGCGCCGTGGGGTTCACAAATTCGGCGTGGTCTGTGGGCAATGGCGGGTAGGGTCCTGCAATGTGTGATGTAGCTTCCATGAGGTGTTTTGGGAAGACCCCGGAGTATCTCGAATTGAGATCTAGAATTCCGCCTTGAGGGCGGACGAGGGCGTCAACGATGACGGCGCCGGATGGGAACGAGGTGGCGGTAAGACGAATGAGTTCCATTCCCTGGGTGGTGTAACACATTTCACAGTCGAGGCAGAGGGCACGCTTTATTGTGAAGCCCTCAGGGAGTGTCAGGGTGTGAGAGGGTGTCTTGACGAATTGCCAGATGGAAGCGAGGCGCTTGGGTTCACTGATTTTGTAGACATGATTTTCACAGGTCGTGCAGCCAGCGGATTGACCGACGCGCTGGCGGCAGCAGGTGTAGATCCTGTCATTGTCTTTGGGGGCGCGGCCAGACAACGGTCCTATTTGATGACGGTTAGATATATATCATGATATAGGATTTCTAGAGAAAATGGCGTAGAAGTATACTTGATGGCCAGGCAGGTCTTCCCCAGTGATAGATACATTGCCCCCCTGAGGCCAATTGCCCATCACTTTCTCTCCTACCATCAAAGACCTGGAACCTACTACTGCATCGATCGCAAGCCTCCCATCCACCAGCAGACTCGGTCCCCTTTGTCGCCATCAAGATTTCTTCATCTGTAGGGGGTTCAAGTATATATTTATATTTCACTAGATCCGTCCGTGAGTTCAATAACCCCCCCAGAGCTCCTAGCTCATCCTCAGGTGTCAGTCCAGTCTCTAATGGGGCTTTCCCATTGTTCAATCCATGGTCGACAACCTTGCCACCAACCATCTTGGCTCTCTTCCGCTCCTCTTCCTCTTGTGCAACCTGCTTGGCCTTTTCAGCCTGCTCTTTGGCGTAGTCAGCAACAGAGGTATTCTTGAGCTTCACGATGCGCTTCTTCATCGCCCCCGAGTAGATGCTTTTCATCTCCCTGGCAACCTTTTCTTCCTCGTCTAGCGCAAGACGTAGCATCTCCTGCGTGTCACCAGCACCGCCGTGAAGACGTACGTATTCGGTGTGGAGGAGCGTTAGTAGCTTAAGGCGCACCTCATGCTTTGCAGGCGCGGCGGGGACAAGTCTCGGATTCAAACTCAACGGCTTAGCTGGCTCTTCCACCCGAGCTTTAGGTAGTGGTAGCGGCCTCGCAACGGCAGTTGGCACCTGTGTCATAGTCTTACCAGATGGGGTGCCAATCTTATTCCCGTTCGTGTTCTTTACCACAGTCGGTGTCGTGGTAGACGAACTCTTCTTAAGGATTGACTTTGGTGCAACGGCGGCGACGGGACCACCTGTCTCGACTTTGGTCTTGGTGCGCTTTACGGCGGGCTCAGTGGGTGTATTGGGGGTGGCTGTGGGTGGTGCCGTGGATTCGTCGAGGACACGGCGGCGCTTGCATTCTCGTCTGTCCTCTGTATCGTCAGGGCTAGTGCTGCTACTAGAAGTTACGGCATTGTTGGCCTCGATAATTTTTCGGAGGCGGGGGTCGCCAGTGAGGAGGGTTACTGGAGGAGGTGGAGGGAGCGGAGGCGTAGGTGTATTGGCGGTACTTGTACTGGCTGAGGACTTTGGTGTGGAAGGGAGTATTTGTGCCTGCTTTCGAGGGTCTGTAGATTGTGATGGAGTTGGGGAGGGTGTTGTAATTACCGCTAGAGCTGGGGAGGCAGCCGGAGAAGATGTGATTGGGAGGAGGGGAGCTTGTGGTGGTGGGAGAGCGTGGGAGAATAGGCAGTGAGTAACGGTGCAGGTGCCGCGGGCTTCGAGGGCTGGGCAGGGAATCTGCTGCCAGAGTGAGAGTGGACGGAACATTTAGTTATCATATACCTCTTACCAGTTCTCCCTGTATAGTATATCCGACGTTAGTGATAGTGATTGTGGTTCAAGATTGGTGATAGTGGGGGCGTTTGCTTTAGGTTGAGTAGGAGTAACTAGATGTAGCTCTGCTGCTACCTCAAGGTGCGCGTTAGGCTGCATAGTGGCTGCCGCTCGGCGACGCGTAACGCCACAAATCCAGGGCAACGGGGATCATGAGCATGCAGTCAGAATAACAGGGCCCGGGAATTGAAATGTCTTGGAGTTTCAAGCTTTCGATGGAATATGAGGTGCTTTGGTTCTGGAAAGGTGTGAGAACTGGTGAAATAGTTCAAAGTCTAGCCGAATCCTGAGAAATGTAATCCTGTCATAATTACAGTAGCACTGGTGGTTAGCTTCATTAGCCACAACTGGACTGCGTTAGTTGGTTTAAACTCACGGGTTTGAATTTAATCTCATATAGTACGGCTGTACCAATGTTCGGTAAACCGGGAAGGGATGGACTTTATGTTTGCGTCCCAAACCTGGACATATCTGGGTCTGTACCTCTTTATTGGTAACTCTGTACATGTATGACCTAAATATACAGCAGCAGGGAAAAAAAAAAAAAAATTTCAGGCGGTATTTAGACATGTGTAATTGAAACATTGTATTTACTATGAGACGCATGCTGCGATCGTTTCCTCCAGACGATAATGACACAGTGTGAGACCTCAATTCGGAGCTATGATTCGAGGCTCGACATACGATAATCGGGATGAAATATCTACAGTTACAACTTAATTGCTTGATATAGTTGCAGGTACGAAACTACGAGACTTTGTCTTGTACTTGGGTGTAAATGTTATAATAATACTTGGGATACACCCTAACAGCCGTACAGGCCCGTACTTAATCAAGCAAGCAATTTTCGGCCTCCTTTCTTCTACTGACACAGTGGCCCCAGAGAAGTAACGATATAAGCACCCATGGCTACCTCAGTACGTCCGGTCAAGTTCATAGCAGTTCTCGTTGATTTCTGGAACGTAGTCCGTATATAGCTACTCTCTAAGGAGAAAAGCTTACCTCGCTGCCCCCAAGCCACTCGAATGTGAGTATTGTGGCTGGGATAATAATAGACATGTATTGTATTAAGAATCTGCTTATTTGGCCGTCAGCACTTGACAGCTTTCACTAAATGGCCAGTCCATAAATGACCAATATCTGGTCTTACCAACAAAGCGGAAATTCCCTCACTTCAAAATAAGGCAATCACAAAATTGACCTCCTGTGAGGTTGCATGCACGTTATGAATAAAAGAAAGAAAAGAAAAAACATTGACCTCCTCGGAACCCTTACCCTCAACTTCTCTAATGGCTATGGTACCACCTACGATAGTAGAACTAGGATATTGGGGTTAAGAGATCCAGCCCTAGTCTTGTTCATAGTTATCTAGGCAGCAGTCTTGATAACAAAACATACCTTCCAAATTCTTCACCTTTTAATCTCCTGAGTCTGATAAGATTGGTAGTAAACAGACAGAGGTCAATAACCAGCGGCGTCGTCCTAGATTTAGTTAACGCAGAAACCCAACCCACCCACAAGCACTCGGTTCATGAGTGATCGCCCATGACCCAACCCTCTTCCACTCCAACCCTCGAACCTCAACGTTAACCCACGTGCGAGGCCAAACATCATCCCCACATCGGACCTCCAATTCCCGGATTTTCCAAACACCACCAATAGAACTCCTTCCGCCACACGGCGAGAATAAACCCGGCCGCCCCGCTGGCGGGTATCTAGGTTTTATATTAATAGCCTTGCCCAGACTGTTTATCTATCTTTCCAGGGGGGGGGGGGGGACGACGGGTTTCACAGCCGAGTAAACCGTGGAAGAATAGAGTTCCTATCATAGATTAGAGTTGGGTTGAGATGTCAATGCCGTTGTTAGGTGCCGGAGATGTGTTTTTTTTTTTTCCCTTGGCCCGATATATACTCTACCGAAGGCGGTTATATGGGATGAATCTTTTTGGGGCGTCATTTGGGGCTGGCTTCGATTATGAACTTACATAAGAAAAATTACAAGGCTACATTGTGCCTATAGGTAAGGGTAGATAGAATACGGGATAAAGAAGGCCGTGTGGTGGGACTAGCCATGGCGGTTGGCACCGGAAAATTAGTCTCGCGGTTGGTGGAAAAACTCAATCCCGCTCGATTCGCATGCTCTACCCATGGTGTTTCCACACACCTGTACTAAGCAGCTTCTCAATCGAGGTACCTCTCACATGCCAACATCAATAGCTTTAGGTGATGGGCAACCCAACCGCCTAGAGTGACATGACAGATCTTTCATCATATATTCGGTTAGTCATCGGGCAAATGGATATATCACTTTTTTTTCTTTCTTTCTTTTCTTTTCCTTTCTTTTCTGCCTACATACTTTATTTTACGTGTGCTGTTGCTATATATACCACTGTATGAGCCTAGCTAGCTATTTAGTCAAAGCACTGCCCAACGTTGATCGCGTTGGCATTTTCGATCTGGTGACGGGGTGAGTCGTAATTTGCGAGCATAGCCGGGGGACGCTGCGGCATGGGATATCACTCGGTGTGGTTGCCGGAGTCACGTGCTTGGGTACGTAGCAAGGTTCGTTGAAGGAAAATCGTTTTTTTTTTTTTTTGTTTGTTTGATTCATGACTGCATGCATGCCTAAGGGCCTAATGGAATACCAAGGGGAGTCATAATTGTGCCATATCGGTATGAGTGTGATTTTATTCCTTGATTCATTGATTCAAGAGCAGAGTAATAATATAGGATAATGATAAATAAAGCTAGTTACTCATAAGTTTCTAAGCATACGCCAGTCTTGATACATAACCAACCCAAACTTTTTTTTTGAAAGGAGATTCAAGGGAAGGGGAAGCCACGAGAGAAGAGGGAAGAGGGGTTTCTGATGCATGATGAGTTGCAAAAAGGGTGCATTAAATATAAAGCTATCTATGCCATATTTGCAAGAATAAAGATTTAATAGTAATAAGGATAAAAGCAAAAAAAAAAAAAACCCAGACGCCCCAGATCCTGAATGATAAAAACCATAATAAGAAAAGTGAAAAAAAAGAATGCAGGATAGTAAAAAAAAAATAGTGGTGATTAAACACGATAAAGTCTTTTTTTCGTCAACAAAAATGAAAATATGAACGAAAGGAGAAATTAGTAGACCGAGAACCTCCTCATCTCCCGTCCAGCTAGGCGGCCCAATCCACCGTCAATCTGTCCCTCCCTCCTTAACTCTGGGAGCTTTTCAATCTCAGCCCTCTTCATCATTTCCCAGTAGGCGTTTGATTCTACTGCCGGCGAGCTTCTCGGCCTCTTCTCGCTTCTCGGCGACCTAGTCAACCCATTGCCCATCTCGAAATCCTTAACCGTTGCATCGCCATCCTCCAAAGTAAAGACACCCTCCTCCTCCGCGGTGGCAGAAACTGTGACCTTCTCTTTCACAGCGTCCTCGGGGTACAGTCTGTCTAGACGGCGCTTATGCTCCTCGAGTGCGTGCTGATCCTCAACGGTCCTCCGGAAAGAATCGTCGTCCTCGTCCTCGCTCCACACGAATTCGTCAACGCCGTTAGTTCCGGCGCTGCCTCCACTCCACAACGATCGCTGTTCTTGCTCATCGTAGTCGAGCATGTCGATGACGTGGTTCTTGCGCTCGATTTCGCGGATGAATGCCCGCTTTGCCTCCAATGCGGAGAGGGTAGGATCCTCGGGGATAGAGTCTGCCTGGCTGGCGGCGCTGGCCTTGCGCTGCTCGCGCACGTAGCCAACAACACGTTCCCATCGCGCAAGGCGTGAGTCTTTGCCGATCTTGGAGACGGCGTCGGCGGTGAGACGGGGGCGCTTCTGTGTGCTGGGGCGGCGTGAAGTCTGGTACTGGTAGTGGGAGTAGGCTGGCGCTGGTGGGCGTGAGGAGTAGATGGTCGTGTTGCCGCGGGGGACAGCTTGCTCAGAAAGGAGGACCTGCTGGATAGGAGGGTTGATGGGTACTGGTGGAATGAGGGTTGAGTGGTGGTGATAGTGGTTGTGCATGTGAGACGTCACTGGCGGCGGCGAGGCGGGCAAGCAGATGGCTGGGTGAGGGTCATTGGGGGTAAGAACCATGAATGCCTGTGGCAGGAGGCAAGCAGGTGCGCCGGAGGGTCTTGGAGGCTGCTGGACCATGGCAGCATAGTGTGAGTTCCGGATGAGCTGGTCTGCCTGTGTGTGGTACTGATGCTGCTGGGAGACAGCAGGGGACTGAATACTGTTCAGGACATGACGGGCAGAGCGTAAGGCGTTTGAGACGTCGAGGTAGGACTGCGACTGTGGGTGGAAGTGGTGACGGATGGGTGATGTTGGAGGTGTAGGGAACTGCTGTGCGGATGCCGGGGGTGGGGGCATACTGCTAGTGCTCGCTGTGGCATTGGCAGAGGCAGCCGTGAGGTGGTGGAGGAGCTTGAGCTTCTTCATGGCGTTCGACATTGTGATGAAGCTGTGGGGTGGTATAGCCCGGGGGTTGATTGTGAGTATGTGTATGTACTGTCTGGTACTGTCTGGTACTGTATAGTGATAGTATTAATTGCTAGTCCTCTATGTCTATATGTGAGTCTAGGATATATGGAATGCTGCTGGATGTTGGGGGCCGGTTCGACTTTATAGGACGCTGTAGTGAATTGAGTATCGTATATATAAGAGAGAGAGAGAGCTGTGTATAGTGGTGGGGGTACTGTATCGGTGAACAGGCTGCTGAAAAGGTTTCTGAAAGATCAAGACTGGTAGACTGATGGGGGGAACGTCAAACAGTTATATACACATGGAAGTGTGTGTGAAAGAAGTAGCAAGTAGGAAATAGAAGTATCAAAAAGAGTGTGAGAGAGCTCAGGACGAAAAGGGGTGTGCGTTTGAGGTGAGGGTAGGAGACAGTTGAGTTGTTCTACGTTAAGCTGCTGCAAGTTACAGCAGCCTCTCTCACAAAACCCACAATCCACGCAGCATCATCCCAGCACAACAATAAACACACTCACTCACCCACAATCAAAAAGGAAAAAAAAAAGATTAAAAAATTAAAAACCTACTTTACCTATATCCAGCAAGCACTATGACCACACACCCAAAATTCAAGTAAGACACGCGGCTCTGCCCGACAGGGGCCTGCATATTTGCGCGTATGCGGGAGAGAACCGGAGTGTGTGCGTAGCTTAGGGAAGTGACGGCCTCTCTCCTCCGGTCGGTACGAAGTGGTTGGTAGGCAAGAAAAGGTTGGAACTGAATATCATGGGTTGGGTTACCTTCCTTACTTTACTGAATTATCAGACAGGGATGATATTGATGGCACACCGCACCGCGTGCACGGGTGCTGACAGTCAATTCAATTGCTCCATACGGGTGATATCGGCCACGCTAGGGTACGCGGGAAATGGCTTCTTGTGCGGATTATCCATCCCGATGTCTTTCTGTCACACTGGCCCAGAATGAGAAGAGCCCATTTCCACCGCCACCATGCCCCACCGCCGCCCTGGTGCATATTATGATGCATGTTTACGATATTGTGAGGGAAGGAATTAAAGTCCAAAAGGTCGCACAACAGAGCTGTAAGTAAGTACTGGCAGAGGGGAGAGACTCTTCATGGGGAAGGAGTATGTATAGACATTGTATGTATGTATGTATGTATGTATTGTATGTATGTATGTATGTATTGTATGTATGTACCTACTGGTAGTAGTGTCGAGTATGAGAGCAGGCACATAAAATGTAAAAACAGGCAACTTGACTTCGCTACCGGGAATTTCACCCTTGTCCCGGAATAATCCCCCACTGAAACCGTATGTCCTCCTGTCCTGTCTGTCTATCCGTCGAGTATGTTTCAACCCAAGCAGGTAAAGTAGGTACATGTAAGTATACCTACACTCATCTATCTACGGCATACATAAAACTACTCTATCCATCCAACCCTCTTCCTTACCACCTCGACCTATTTTGCTCAAGGCTCAGGCCAATACATACGTGGATATGGTATGTTGGTCAGGTCACACACAGCCCAAGGTCGGTCGTTCGTTCGAATCAAACAACCAGTTCTAATTCTCCCTCTTTACATTCCCATATCCCACCCCCTCTTCTTTTCCCCCCCTCCTCCCCCACCCCACCGCCAAAGATTAGAAGATTATGTATGCACCTATCTATAACGATGATTCGGTGCCTTATGTCTCGTTCCAAGTTTGGGGTAGATTGTGGTACTTATCGAACAGCCAAAACCCCTCTTTTTTATCGCTCGTTCGTATCCTATACAAAAACATCCATTGGTTACTGAGACTGAATGTTATGGGAAAACAAAATATGGGTTTGTTGTTCAATTTGTTCGGCGAACAAATATAGAAACAATAATAGGACAGGGTATAGCTTGAGAATAGCCCCCTAGTCAATCCATATGGTAATCTACATGTGCTGTACAAAGAGGTGCCGCGATGGGGATTCGGACGTAGTAGAATTTCGTATCTATGATACTGAGATGCATATTAATTTAGTCCAGCCTCGCTTCTTTAGTCGCCATGTCGATAGATACTGGATAGATACACAGAAAGCCTACGGCAGCATGTAGCAAGCAAGAAAGCAAGCAAGCGGAGCAGGTTGGGACGACAGAAACGCTCTCGCTTGGAAGTGACACGAATGGCCCATCTATCTTACACCGTGGCAGCGCAGTCGGTAGATCATCAGGCGTGGGGTGGGTACCTGAGCACAACTTAAAAAAATAAAATAAAAAGTTTTCTCTTTTTCCCCGTCCAAGTATGTGCGTTTGTGCGATAAAAACTTGACCAGTCACTGCCATACGACATTAACATTGTTGACTTTTGTATGCTTTAACGTTTCTGCCTGATTTACCATACTTTTTCCCCGCACAAAACAAAATACATTACCCGCATCCACATAACATCATTCCATCACGCATACAAAGAAAAATAAAATCGAAAAACAAACTCAAGAGCTCCTGAGAGCTCAGCAAAAAAGTCAAGAGTCAAGCCTTGCAAACACAAGCAATCGGGTGAATCCGGGGGCGCATGTATCATGCATCAACTCATCGATTTGAGGCTGAACCAACCCCAGCCCAACGGGTAGATAGATGGTAACGCCACAAGAGAAGTGAAAAAAAAAAAAAAAAAAAAAAAATTCCGAAATGATCTGATCTCGCCGTTATTTTTTTTTTTTGCTTCCGAGAAAATATCGAAAACATCACCAGTTTTTCCGGACTGATCACTTTTTTGAGGGGAACGTGTCCTTTTGGACAACTGAGGATGACTGACTGATTAAAATTTTACTCTTACCATTTATTACCTACAAACCTGGATATAGCCAGCATAAAGTAGGATATACCCCCCCCCCCCCAACAGGATAAGGAGAATCCGGGGAGGCTGGAAGGCGATCTGCTAGCAGAAGTTGATCCGAGATCCTCCTGGAGGTGGTTTCGTTGGGCAAGGCTTTACTCATACAGAACTTGGTTGGAGTTTCGATGGTACCGCCCATAGAGATCTATCCCCCTGGCTTTTCTGTGATCCCTTTCGATGTACTCCTGTCTACAAGGAAGGATTTTTCTTTCTTTCCAGTCCCAATCTACATTCACGGGTCCAGGAACCATATCGGGTGCGAAGTGAGGAATCGATCGAGTGATGTTACATGTATGTACCGTTGTCGTCTAATAAACTCCCGAAACGAGGCGACGGCCGGTGCCGGTGGCGACGATGTTTTTTCTGGAACGTAGCGCACGTGACTACCACTAGGAATCTCTAAACTCATAAGAAGAAGGGTAAGACGGGTATACCCGAGTGTACCTTGGGTACAAGTATCATGCTACTTCAAACAACAACCTCCCATGGGCGGGCAAGTAAGGAATATCGCTGAATTCATGGAAGAATCAGTCCAGATTTTCCTTTACTCCGCAATTGACGGCACGCACGGGGACGGGCGTGGTATGATGGCCACATACTGTATCTATTGGATCACCAACCTGACAGGGTGCTCCTTTGGATATCCGTCTAGCTGTTTGCCTGCCTTAATTTAAAAAAAAAATAAAAAAAAATTGCCAGGAGGCACTTTACTCTACTGGCAAACAGTTCAGCCTTAACAACAAATGGATGCGGGGAGGAGGAGAATTCGAAACAAGTTTCCTCAGTCCATGGAAGGGAGACATTCGACTGCCATTTTCGGGTTAAATTCCCCGGCTTTAGATTTTTCCAGGCCTAGGGCAGCGAAATCCTGCACACCGCCTGCGCACGGGGAGTTGGCCTGAAAAACCCACTGTGGCATGATAATGGGCTGGTTGCGGTAAGGTATGTAAAGTTATCAGATCTGACGTTTCATCCTGCCGATACCATGTACTCTACAGGATAAAAGTACATATACTCTACCTTACTTTGCAAGTTAGCTACCGATGGCTCGTAGAGCGGCCGGGCCCACTTCGGCTTGTGAATGTGTGGACTTCGCCGGTACTCGCAGCTTGTTGTGGGTGTAGGCCTGAGGTTTGAAACAAAGAATCTATTCAAGCTCTTCATGATCGTCAAGACGAAGCTCTTTCTGCTTGATCGACGGGCGTGCAAAAGCCTCAATTCCTCACTCTGACATCACATTACCTCATATCTACATAGCTTCATTGCAACGGCCTTTGAAGCTGGCTTGGTAAGTGAGAAGGGTATATTTGGCAACCTCGTGGGCGGAATGATTCGATTTCTCCGTTTTCTTCAATCTCTACCTACCTCGAGTAAAGTGTTACTTTATCATCGTTCCACTTTAGTTTTGACTCTACCAAAAAAAGAAAGCCTTAGTTTCCTAGGTCGATTTCTTATCCCATTCTCGTATCTGGGCATCGAATCATCTCATACGATTCCATTCCATCCGTTTATCCTTCCTTCCGAGGTCAAGTCGAAAGGCAGAAAAGGCTTAGGACGAAAATTAGATAAATATATTTCTCCCCGAAATAAATAAAAGTTTTCAATATGCCTTCTACTCACAAGGTACCAATCCCATTAAATCAAATCAACCATCAATAATTTCTCATACCATGCCCATAACCCTTACCGCCAGCTATACCGCCCACCCCACGCATTCCCCGCATTACCCTCATCACCGTCCTGTCCCTTTCGCACACATAGTCTTCCCTCCCGACCCACCACACCGTTCTAACATCGTGCAGAGCAATCCCACCCACGGTCAAAAAGTAAGCACCGATCCTGCCGGTCGCCTCTCCCCGAAATATGAGCACAGCGGCCCGGTAGCTAAGGACTCTCTCGCCGCCGAGTCTCTCCGACAGGGTGGCGCATTCTCCGCTGGCGGTCCCACAGGCATCTCCGGCTCCTCGGGTGCAGGAAGCACATTTGCCGCAGGGGACAATGGGAATTACAGGGAACTACATGGCAAGAGTGGGGACCTCGAGAAGGGAGACTTGGGGCATGTGGATAAACAAGTGAGGGATAAAACAAAAGCGGGTGGCGACTTCTCAGGAAGCGGAAGTATGGGCGCATATAATGTATCCGCAGGCGATATAGAAAGCTATAGTGCCGATGGTGGCAGAATAGGATCATCCGCTGGTGGGAGTGGAGGCCTAGGAGCATCAAAGTATTCGGGCGGTGATAGTAGTGTTGGGGAAGGACGTGGTTCTAGGCAGACTGCTGGGTCGACTACTACTTCTACCACAAGTGGCGAGCATGGGAACGCCAGTAGAAAAGTTCCACATACGGCACGTAACGAAGAGACATTAGAGGCAGATTTGGACTGGTCAAAGATACCGAAAGATACTGCTACGACGACCAATATCGGTACTGACGGGGATCCTGGTCGTGCCGGAGCAACCCATATGCTTGCACAGAAAGCAACGCGGGATCATTCTATGGGTACTACCGGAGGTAAAGGGGGTGATAATGAAAATACTTACAATGTGTTGAATGATAATGAGGGCGCCTAAGGACGCTTTTGGGATGGGAGGAGCTCAGGGAAAACCTTTCTATCTCCATTTACTACAGGGAATTTATCTCTCCCGCTTTTATTGTATTTTTGGGGGGTACGGGGGATACACAGGATGTAGGATATTTGTAGGAATATTTTGTTTCGTTATGAGTTATGAAAGTGATTCAATAACTTGTGTTGTGTGTTGTCTCGGTGACTAAGCCTCTTTGGGATACCAATGATTGATTGAACCGGTTTATTACAACGGTCTAGGCATGGGCGTATGTAGAATCACAGCGGATCTGTATGAGATTTCGAGTACATACCCTGCTCCAGGCAGCTTCGAGGGGGGTGGGAAGGGTGCCGACGAATATTAATAGACACCTTCCCGCGCCGTTCGGACACACCCTTCACTCGCACAGTGGGCTATATAGCTATGATTGATAGATCAACGGTATGAAAACTGGTTGCAACGTTGACTGTCCGAGTGAAGGGTGTGTGTCCGAACGGCCTAGGAAGGTTTCTATACGCAAGGAAGGAGTTGGTTTGTGTTAGCGTTGAAAGCGTTGTATTGAATCGAGAGTATTACATATACCACTGGAAACAAAGAAACACCACCAAAAGTAGAATCGATTCACACAGATCGTACCTAATCCAGGATCTAAGAGTCATAATAATTGCTGTGCCCGTGTTAGAGACTCCGATGTATACAATACTCTCGTGTCCAAGTTAGTTTATGATTAAATAAGATGGATCGCAACCCAATGCCCAGAAAATATTCTCCGAGGTAAGTGGCTTTATAGAGAGTATGATTCGTAGGCGCCTGTATTAATATTTCCCCTAAATCTGACGTTCAAGATTTTGAACGATCCTTCTTATTTACCGGTTAGAAAATATGGAAGGGAACCTTATGGGAGCAGTAGAAAGCTTAAAGTAAAGTTTGGATATCCTCTGTGGCCATGGATGAACCAGCTCGAAGTTTTTTCTTACATGTAACAGTAGCAATCCTGTATTGGAAGTGTATGTGGTTCAATGATGTTGGAAATATATACAGACTTTTCACTTTACTTCCATCGAATAATCCTCTTCAAATGTTTGATACATGTATTTACACGCAGATATGGAAGAGGGGGATAAGGTAAGACTACACGTCTCCTGATTTCTTACGCATTGATTTAGGGAAGGGAATCGTGGATCAAGAATAGAGAGAGTGTTTATCTGTACATGTATAGCTCGCATATAGTTGTGACACGGGCATTGTACCGTATACTTCCGCATATTTCCGTTGATGTATACGTGCGGACATGTAACATTTGCTGGCAATTAAGAGGAGACAGATAGACATATCTCGATGAGGACTCTAGCGCAGTTGAAGCACCGTAGATACATGTACTTAAAACTATAAACCTGGGAACTTGTTTTCTTCTTTTCTCCTCACTCCTCATCCAGACTCCTTCGATTCCGTCCTTCCTTCTCCATATGAAACCTGTAGTAATCACGGCGTTCTCCTATCCAACTTACTGCCGCAGCTCGTTGTATTGCCACCGCCAATAATGGCTTCCTTGAATCCTTGGACATATCTCGGTGATAGTTCGAAAAATGCTGGAGGATCTCCTCGTCAGCAATACACAGAGGCCCAAAAAATTATGAACAGAAAAAGGATGGAGGCTATGCAGAAAGGCTTGATGGGCCTCAATTCATACCATGGGGCTCCCTCTCGTAAGTCATAACTTCTTCAGATTGCGAGTGAATTTATTGCTAATTCGAATATATATACTGTAGCAGTTCTAAATATGCGTGTACCTGAAGGTAGTCAAATAAGTGCCGGATGTCTTTACGTTGATGAACAATGGAATAATCTTAATAAAACTCTCTTCAACCCGTATACTGAGAAAGGGTGGACTGTGAACCATCCACAAAGTATGTGCTGATAAAGACCACGCTTTTGTGAGACATCACTAACCCTGACACAGCGCATGATGAAGTCAAACGCAAAGAATTGGATGTTATCTTCAACTACGATAGTGATTCTCCACCTATTGAAGAGAAGAAGCCGTTCTTGGTACCTACTATATATGACCTTCCTTGGACTAATGTTTCGATTGATCCAATGAAGACTTGGATGCCCCCTCCCCCCAACCGTGCCGAAGCTTGGTTTATGGATCCAGTAGAGCTTGCCGCTCGTAGATTAGAATGGAAGGGCGCTAAAGAGGAAGCCACGAAACTTCGTGAAAAGTTCCAACCACTGAGCGTTCTTCACCGGTGGGTTCTTCAGTGGCACATCTGGGCAGAGAAGCAGGAAGAATCTAAATGTTTGTCCCAAATTCCACTTTGAGGCTTTACCACTCGGTGATGTTTTGTACTCTAAACAATAACAGGTCCTCCCAAGGAAACGAAAGCTCCTTCTAGATCTGTTTCTAAGGGGACAACAGCAACCGTCTCTCGGGTTAGCAGTTATGAAAAACCTAGAGTGAAGTTCACTCAGTATCCTGAGCGGGAAGGCGATACCAACTCTAAAAGTGAGTTTTATTTGTATAATGTGCCCATATATTGCTAACTAAACTTCCATAAGTTGGTCATTTAGCCCCTCCCGATAGCAAGGGTTCCCTTGGAGAGAAGAAACCACTAACGGGTAAATTGGACTATAGTCAAGGTTTGTCTAGTAAACATCATTCTATGAGCTAGTTCGGAGCTTCTGACCAAAGCATTATTAGATAAAACTCCTATCTTTGCGTCTCTTGAAAATGAGAAGGGGAAGGAGAAAGATTACCAGAAGGGCGGTAACAAGCTTTCTACAGAGCCTATCAGCGCCCCTACAGTCCATCGTGTCTCCCCTATAGGTCATCAAGGGACTCATACAGGTCATCACGAGGGTCATAATGGCACCCTTGCAGCTCATATTGGCGTCCCCAAAAGTTACCACAGTGCTTCAAAAGCTCTTTATAAAACCCCGACAACTCATCAAGGCGCTCTTAAAGCTCACCAAGGAATGGCCGATTCTGTGGCTGTCAATATTACCCATGTCTCGCTCAAACCCTGCGTGCTTGATACTGAGCGTATTGTTTCTCAGGTACTGAAGGATCGGGTGTTTCGCAGCCATTACCCGGTCGGTTCAGGAACCTTAAATGATCCCGACACACCAAACTTTAATAAAGATAATGAAGAGTCGATTGCATACAGAACACATGCTAAATGGGTTTTGGATGGTCATTATATGAGCGACGACTCAGGGGATGATGATGAGATTACTGATTCGGCAACCACCCCTCGCCATGTATTCCACGAAACAAAGGGGTCTTCTTCGGAAGAATTAAAAAAACTGCTTGGACCATCACCAAATACCTCCTACGAAGGCGCTTGGAACGATCCATTTTTTCTGGAAGATTCTGATTCCTCGGACTATGCAATTAGTGATAGTTCAGATACATCAAATAGTAGTGAGTTTCCTGTTATTAGTGGTGAAGAACTTGAGAAGATACTCGAGGAAGCGAAAGGAACGACTCAATTTCATAAATGGCAAAATGCATCTCCTTCAATGCATCAAAAAGAGTTCAAAAGGTTGATCAATCTTCATAGATTTGCTACAGAAGCAGAAGCTAGAAACCAAAAGCGTTGGAGATCCCAGGAAAAGATGAAGTCTAGGGATACCAGAACAACTATTGATTCTGGATTCCTTGGCTCCTCGCAGCCGTCTAGCCCCCCTAGCTCCGCCCAAGACCCATCATTTTCAAGCAGCACAAGCATTAAGCCTAATTCTGAGGTTAATGCTCTCACTGGAAGCAGCTATCTTATTCAACACGACAGTCAGGGAATTAGCCAAAATCCCATCTCTAAAGTGGATGATTACGCGTCGATCACTAGAGATGACATCAAATTCTTGAGAGAACTCAAAAGAAAGTATTCTGAAGGAGGGCTTCATCAGGCTCAAGTAGATAAAAAGCCTTCCCCTAAACCCGAAACGGCCGCTATCAAGCCTCCACAGACAGAAGTACAGGATAATCTATCCCTTCGTGATGTCTTTATGACTGTCAAACCATTTCCCAATATCGGTTACCGTACTGATCATGAATATGTAAATATGTTCTCTGGATGCAATAAAAACCAGGAGAATAATAACACGGAACAATTGCAGAAAAGCTATGATGGACCAGCACCAAAAAGACATCATATGACGACTCCATTCGGCGATGTTTCTTTCCACCCTGGATCCGCTGACTATCATCCCTTCTTTCATGCCGCTAAGTCTCCAGTTTTCAAGAAGTTGGTGCTTAGTACAGGGAGATTCTGGAATTTGGGGGCCAACATTTCTCTTAGTGGCTTTTGGGTTACAGAAAGATTTTTCATTACAGCATTGAATTTTCACCCCTGGGCTCCTAGCACAGCATTTCTATCCTTTCAAGATCAAGTTGAAGATTTTGAACTGCGTAATCGTAATAATGGGATCGATATCTTTGTTTCAAACGGGTATCTCAATTGGATTAATCCAAATGACGACCCGGAGGCCATCAAAGTAGTTTTGAGGGCATGGGATGTCCCTGCTAGGATAGCAGTATTTGAGCCTGAAGATAAACAGAGAGTTGCGAAACATTTTGTTGGAGTTGATATGCTAATTGAAGAAGATGTAGCGCCTGATTATAGCGGAGCGAATATTGCCACAATTGGGTATAATGCTATGGACACGGCAAAGAATGATCCGTTGGGATTAAGAATACTTTTACCAGGTCATAGATCTATTACATTTGGCGATATTACAATCTGCGGAGGTCTTCGCAAAAACCAAGCCAAGTCAACTTCAGTCTTTGCTAGACTAGATTCGGGCTTTTCCCATGGCCAATATGGACGCATGTGTATGGTCATTGCAGGGTCTAAAGACTCGGGCTTTATTATTGGCATTGGTATTTAAGCATATCTCAGAGTTTGATGGTTTCTTACTGACTTGCAATAGTGAGTGGACAATGCGAAGCACAGGGGCTTAATCGGCCTGAGGCCTTGAGTGATTTTGTTAGCACGTTCCCTGTCGGATTCAAGGCCGAACTTAGAAGGATTCTGAAGTCCTAAACCTAAATCTTATGTGGTTTAGAAAATTAATGATTATGATGTGGGTTGCATTGACACTTCATTTTTTGCTTTGGTGTATTTTATTTCTTATGAGCTCTGGATTTATGCTGCTGTGTTGATTTCATCTCTGTGTTAAGATTGTAGAGAGAAACCTTACTACGTAGTACTTCTTTCAGTACTCAGTACTTATTGAATTAAATATGGAGATTTGCTACCAAAAATCGTGCTCGGGCTTTCCCGAAGAACAGACAGTATCCGCGACCCTTTCCACGATAAAATATCGACTCCAATAATAGCGCCCAACAGATTTCATAGTATTGTTTAAAGTATTATATCGAGTAATAGCGGGAAGTAACGGAATCTACGAGGGATCATTGTTTGGTTTTGCCTGGAATTTCTCCCGGTCACAGGTATGCCGTAATGAATAAAAGAAAAAGAAAAAAAAAAGTCACAGGCATTGCCCAGATCACAAACGAGTGATACTTTATGTTTCAGAAATACGCTGGCGAATCCGGAATCAGCAAGGTTTATTTAAATACCTTACACTTCTATCTATCATTCAACTCCACCTTCAACCCTTATCGGGGTATTTCCAAAGCTTTCCAATCCTCTGCTAACCACATCGCCAGCTCCTCCACCCATCCCTAACTCGCCCCTCATCTTCTCATATTGTTCACCAGCAACCTTGAGTCTTTCTTGCACCATGTTCTCTCTCTCAGCAATTTCATTTTTTTCAGCCTGTAAACTCTCGACCATCTTCAATGTCTGCCCCCTTCTGAACTCCATAGCAGCGAGAGAGTCTTGGAGCCTTTTCATTGCATCCTTTAAGCTAGGAAGTGGGGTTACATGAGGGGGTTGTCGTGTTATCAACTCAAGGTCAGATGCTACAGATCCATGAGTGTTTGATGAAAATGCCCCCTTTCTGATCTGATCGCGTTCCCACTCTTCCACCAGACTGTCTTTGGAAACAACGGAGTCGGCGTCAGACATTACACCTTCTGCCTCATCGATTGCATCCCGAATTCCCTTACGGCGAATGTTTTCCTGTGCACGTTGAGCAGACTTGCCGCCAAGAACGATACGTTCGTCTTCGATGTATTTTTCCATCTCCTCATCCTCATCAAGCGGTACTAGCCGCGACTTTTTCTTCTTTTTCTTGAGAAGAATCTCATCAGAGTTATCGTCTGAATCCCCGTCAAGCGAGATGAAATCACCAGCCTTTGTTCGCGTTGATTTCTCGGCCCGCCGGGCCTTGAGGACTCGGACAAGCCCTTCATCTAGAATGCCTGTTGTCCCAGCGGGGGCGACATCTGTGTATCTAGTGACAGCGCCTTGGTCCTGGTTACCCTTTTCTACGACCGCCATCACGTCATCGTCCATGATCATATCATAGTCTCCACTGTCCTCTTCGTCCTCCGGCCCTGGGATAGGTACTGTAGGCGTACTGCTCTTTAGCTCTTCCAGGTACTCCTTTGAGTAGCTCGGTCTTTCGGTTGTTGTGGCGTTAAGCTGGTCTATCCCCACTACTCCAGCTGCGAGTCCGGATTTGCGCGCTGCATTCCGTTCAATAGCTTTACGGCTTAAGGCGGACTTTTTGGGTACAAATGCTGGGGTTTCTGAGTCGCCGGTATCAGAAGAGGTAGCTTCGGTATCAGGGCCGCCGCCAAACGAGAGGCGTAGAGTTGCTTTTTTCTTTTTTGTGACCTTTGGGCGAGGGGCTAGAGTTCGAGAGATTAGCTACCAACGGCCTGGGGTCATGGACTCGCTTTGGGAGAGGCAGGCACCTTCAGTAGGTTTTTCTATTGTATTATCTTCGTCTTCCTCATTCTCATCCGCCCCAATTTTCCTAGCTTTCGGGCGACGTGACGCAAATGAGGACCTCATGATTATGATAGTAGTTGTTGTTAAATTATAGGAGTGAACATGCAAATATCTGAGCTACTCAGATCTTGCATCAATCTACCAGGAAGTCGCGGCAGCGACCAGTTCTTTTGAGCTAGTGACGTCGGGAGACCCTGGTCAAGTTAGCCGCCACGCGCTTTCAACGCCAAGACTTTACTGACAACGTCTCAAGCCTCCAACACGTTAATCGCAGGCCTCATTTCTCCTCTAACACCTCCCCTACTCACGTCCATCGTTCTCTACACATCAAACATAAAATGCCACAAGCTCAGCCAGAACTCAAGAAGGTAGAAGAAAACCCTCTGAAACTAGTAGCAGTCGCTAACCAGTCTACAGTACCTAGATAAGCGCCTTTTTGTGCAGCTCAATGGCAGCCGTAAGGTCATTGGTGTGCTTAGAGGATACGATGTAGCTCTCCCTCCTAGCTCCTTTCTATATTGGGCCTTAGTCCGCCATATCATGGGGTTTAACGTGCAGCTGCCCTGAACGGAGTGCTGACGGGGGCGTACTCCAGGTCTTTCTAAACATCGTCCTTGATGATGCCGTCGAGGAAAAGGACGGCGGTGAAAAGGTCCGCATCGGCACGGTTGTGATAAGAGGAAATTCTGTTGTAATGTTGGAGGTACGTTCCTGACCCAATCGTCCTAATTGGATATACTGTACAGTTGGGGGGCTAACATTGTTTTGTTTATAGGCACTCGAGAGAATAAATTAAACCCTATAAGAAGAGGAACAAAAACGATACGCGAATAATAAAATAGGATGAAATTGCCATGGAATAGGATAGGGGGTTATGTGGAATAACGCCGAAAGGCTCAGGCCGATGAGGCTGGTTGGGCCGCTTAGGCCGCTCGGGACCTATAAGTTACAGCTATCAAAAGTTTTTTGGACCGATACCCTACCAAGAATCCGATCCATCGCTGAGAATTCCGTCTTTATCATGATCTTTCAACGAACTTGGTGACGCATAGTACTGTAGTTTTTGCCCTGTGAAGAAACACTATCTAGATTCGTCCAGATATTTAATATCCATTGAACCAAATATATTGAGTTAAATTATTTCTATAGATACGGTAGCACAAAATTATACAACCAAGGCCGGGTGCTCCAATTCCATCTAGACGTTGCATGCTGAACATGATGAAATGAAAGAAAGATGCCAAGAAGATCCAAATATTCTAACCGGCTTTAACCTCTCTCAAAGGCTCTAAGGCAGGTGCTGTAGTCTTCACCTGTTTTGCTTCCAATTCCACCTTCGCATACCATGCACCTCCCGCCAGAGTCAAGCAAATCCCCGTCACATTCAACCAGCTGACTGCGAGTCCCCAAAACATGATACTCAACACAATGGTTAGTATCTGCTTAACATTCGCGGCCACTGTCATCGTCAGCGCCCCCGTCTTCTTGTTAGCTGTGAAGCTGATAACATTAAGTGCAAATGCAATAGCGCCGTTAATAGCTAGTATGATAACATCTCTGCTTCCCATATGCTCGCCCGCATATGCCTCCAACCGCTCAATTTCGCCCGTGCAGTACGCATAAATGAGGGTTTGAACGAGTGCCAGGGGGCTCATGCGGAAGAGGAGCTCGAGCGGGGAGAGACGTAGCCCAGAAGTCTGTATACGGTTTGTGACAACAGTCTTGAGCGCGGCGAGGAAGGCGCCGAGCAGTGTGAGAATGAAGCCAAGAGGGGTAAAGTAGTAGTCACCGAAGGTGGCGAGGGCAACACCGAGGACAACTGGTATCAGGGAGATGTAGGTGAGACGGGAGTAGGTTTTAGAGAAGAAGATGGCGTAAATGAGGACGGTGAAGAAGGGGGTGGTGGCGCGGACAATCTGGTGGAAGGGGATCGTCACGAGGTTTCTGGGAGATGTTAGTATGGCTGCTTATGATCGACAGATGTTGTAATTTTCGTTTGGGTGATGATAGGGTGATAACATAATATCATGCTCAAAATATCATTGCCCGGTATATACATGTACTGTGTGCATCTTGTCATGCAATCCAACAGAAAATTGTCACATTGTAGGAAACTTTACGGGGAAAAGTTAAAAGGAAAATCATATGACATACAATGACACATTACTAATGGCAATATTGATCGTATACAGTATTGAGAACATGAGCATTACCAAGTTCTCCTTATCGGTGAGCTGCGTTAACTTGAACGATCCTCGCATGTAAAATATCGAACATCCGATAGTTCCACACAGCGCATGAATTCCCGTCAACAGGTATGGAAATGGGAACTAATAATTTTGGGGTGTTAGTATCATTATCTTGGACAAAGAAAAGTTCCTGACAGTTGATCATTTCCAGTTGTTGGGTTATATACAACAAGCGAGAGAGCAGGGGGAAAAAAAAAATCAGTACTGCACCTTTCCCATGACAGCTTTATTGTAAAGCGTCAACGCTAGGTTGAGAGCAAAATAAATTGTGAGCCATGCATATTTTACTCGTACCGAATCCTGCGGTTGGTGGATGTCGGATGTGTTATTGGTTGCCTGGGAAGACGAGGCAGAGGAGCTCGAGGCAGAGGAAGAAGATACCGGCAACAGCCGAGCAGCTTGATCAGACGAAGAAAACATGTCTATTTTATTCAAGAGAATGTGGGGAAATAAAGTCAGAATATAACCTTTAAAGAGAGACTATGAAAAAAAGAGAGTAAGATCCAAAGGGATCAATTAAGCAACAGAAGAAAGGCTGGGTATTTAGAGTAAGTAGAGGGGGGATGTCGGACGTCTTTGTCCCCGGGGGGGGGGGGGTACTTAAAGTGAGCATCCAAGCATCATTTCTATTATTTCCTACTCCAAGCCCCCGAATCCCTCACGCAATCCAGATTCTTGGGTCCGGGAGACGTACCCCTTGTAAGTTTGTCTGTCTTGGCTCCAGAGCTCTAACACTAACGGCGGCACATATTCTCCATTAGGCATCGTGAGGGAAGGTCATAGGGCCAGGGTTGAGGCATCTACGGCACCACAGATTTCCCCTTTTTGGTGTAAAGATGAGACTAGACTAGGAAAGTGATCGGCCCTCGGCACGAGTTGAAGGCTGACATCGTTTCTCCTTGATCAACTTTCTTTTCCTTCTTTTCCCTTCTCTCGTCAGCGCTGCAGCAGCTTCAAAAAAAAAAAAAAAAAAACTACATACAAGCAAAGGAGATAATACAATACAAGACGTGCATACAAAAAAGAAGTGTTGATAGGTTATCATTATCACCTCCCGTCTAATTCTTACACATGAATAGCTGTATCCATACTCGCAGGCCGAACCACAGCGTACAGATTATTGCATACTGCGTACTCGTTGATTGAATTGTTGATTCGTGGTGCTCTTTCTCTCCTTTCTGCAACTCTGTACGGGTATTCTTCTACATAACCTAAACACGCAAGCACGTCGCCGAGAGTTCGATCAAACCCCCCCCCCCCCCCACACACACTTCTCAGACATCCCAAGCGATGAACTGCCCGACTCGCGACACAAATCCGTCAGGATTCGAAGGTAACGTTTCACTCAAGAATCTGAATCCCACGGGCCTAACTGGAGCGCATTGGCAGGTTTCAACCAGAACCCACCTTATCTTGCGCCAGAGCTTACAACCAGAGCCTCACTTGTATGGCTTATTCTCCTGTTGTTCTTCCGGTTAAAAGTTTGCGAATACTGATTGTGATTGTCTATATTGTTTTAGGTCTGTGGTGGGAAGTCGGACGGAGCTTATAATCTCCCATTACATGTGTTGGCGCTATTCATCATATTATTCCAGAGCATATTATGTTGGTGTTCACTCTCTATACATTATATTCGAGCTCCGACAGAGCTTGTGGAGGGGTAAACTGTGATGGCGGACAGTTCTCTCTTTCTAGGTTCTATTGGTCACATTTTCACATTTCGGGGGTGCTGATAGCTTGTAGCATGCTCCTTTCCACTCATCGTTAAGAAATTCCCGGCCGTCCGGGTCCCCCAACACTTTCTGTGAGTCGCTCCCTCTTGAATATAGCTTCGATTGTGTCTGATTGCTTATAATTGTTCTAGATTCTTGTCGCGACAGTAACTACCCCCTCCCTTACAGCTGACGCGCGGCCCACTCCTAACACTTCCGCAGCTTTGGTACCGGCGTTTTGATAGCAACCGCATTTGTTCACCTCCTTCCCACAGCATTCACATCCCTCACCGACCCATGCCTGCCCGAATTTTGGAACAAGTCATATCCCGCCATGGCCGGTCTCATTGCCATGATTTCTGTCTTTGTTGTCGTCACCATCGAGATGGTCTTTAGTACTATGAATGGTGGATCTATGGGCGGATGCCATTCTTCGACCCCGCTTACTGGCGGTATGACACCAAGTCATTCTCGCAGCAATTCTGCAACTATCCCGACGATTCATGAAGAGGATCCGGACGGTGGCACGATTATGATGATGCCTACAAGGCCCACAAGACACAGGCGCAGTGCGAGCATTGGGAAACAGTTACAGAAGATCGAGAGGGAGAGCTTGGACTTGGATATCCTTCTACCTACACCGACTACAGCTGGAGGATCAGAGGCAGATGCAGAGGATAGTGACAGTGACGATGGGGGGAACCAGGAGACAAGGGCATTGACAGGGGGGCCGGCGCGGGGTACCGCATCCAGACGACCCAGGAGCATGAGTGCCACTAGCATTAGGCCGCAAAGGATAGGGAGCAGATTGACTGAAGCGCAACAACAGCAGAAGAATTTGCTACAGGTCATGTTGCTGGAGGCTGGAATTTTGTTTCATAGTGTTTTTATCGGTAAGTTACCATAGATGGAACAATGGGGAATCATTACTGGAGCGGAATTCACGATACTGACTTGTTCCGAAATAGGAATGGCGCTCTCGGTTGCCACTGGATCAAACTTTATAGTTCTCCTTATCGCGATTACGTTCCACCAAACTTTCGAAGGCCTTGCCCTTGGAAGTCGCATTGCCTCTCTTTCGGTGTTTTCAAAGAACTCGCCAAAACCATGGCTCATGTGTCTTGCATATGGTACCACCACGCCCATTGGCCAGGCCATCGGTCTTGCAACCCGCAAGCTCTACGATCCGGCCTCACAGACAGGGCTATTGATGGTTGGAATCATGAATGCAATCTCCTCTGGCCTGCTGCTTTTCGCCGGGCTGGTTGAGTTATTAGCAGAAGACTTTTTGAGTGACGAGTCTTATGTGATCTTATCAGGAAAGAGGCGGATACAAGCCTGCGGAGCAGTTGCAGCTGGTGGGATGGGTATGGCGTTGATTGGTGCTTGGGTGAGTTTGCTCGTTTTTGTGCAGCGCCATTAGGAGATATGCTAACTTGGTGCTTCCTCATAGGCTTAAATAATTCGTTTAAGGCATGAAAGTAAATAGATGATAATAGAAATAGGGGGTTATTTCTTTTTTCCTTTTTTTAAAAAAATTATTTTTACTTTTTTCGTATCAATGTTTATTTTGTGGGTATTGTTTATATAACGGTATTTGGATAGTTTTATTGTATGAATCATACCTTTGATCGTATTTACTAGTTGCTTTCCTGGGTTCAACTAGAAGACTGCCTTCTCATTAGGAATTGCCCTTGAGACTTGGCTCGAGCGAGACAAAACAGTTTTATAAGTTAGCAGGTTCCATCTTATCATAGTAGAGACTATATTTATAGATGGATGGACCATCTAATTACACCCAAAGAATATATGAGGAATGTTCGAATCTGCTCTCGAAGGCTAAGCAGGTGTTGGGCATCTTGGGTTGCTATTCTCAGTATACTACCGAGTAAAGACACTCGTGCGTTGGTTAAATGGCTGGGTATCGTTGATATCAAGCATCCCGATATTTTGAGTAGTGTGAGGTAGGGTTAGCCTTTGCATACAAATTAAATTGTCAATCACCGAATCACAAGAAACCACTCCCCGTTCATTAAAACCCCGACTGAGAGATCTGTATGAGATATAGGACTTGCCTACGGGTAGATTCCTTCCTCCCGTGGAGACCGGGGCTGGAAAATTAAAAGTGCGGGGTCCAGGTTCCGTATGGGAGGGATAGGCTATTTCGCAGTGTTTGGGATAATAATGGAGTGTCTCCCCGGACTGGACTTTAAGTACTGTATTAGAGGTAGATAGAGGCTAGGATCGTGTCAATGGAATTAAGCCCCACAACATCCCATGAATAAAAAAAAAAAAAAAAAGATTTCCTATCCGTAAAGGCGCGCGTGCCAAGCCGAGTCAGTGCGAGTGATAGGCTATGATTGCTACCGGGGACTGGAGAGACGTCTACTATGCGTATGCATGCGTGCAAGAGGTCATTGGATAGTAGGTGCGTGGTAGACTGCGCTGAGTTTGTGCTGATCTTTTGTAAATATCGAGGCTCGGGTATGGTAGTGAGCGAAGTGCCACTGGCTGTTTTGGTTAGTCGTCACACTTACCAAGTCAGAATATCAACCGGGCTGATGTCACCTGGTGTGGTGCCGTAAGGGACCAACTAGATGTAACTAAACTTAAGTCTAGGCACGGGTCCTACCTGTTACGGTGAGGGGTACTCTTGTTTCACCGGTTCAGTGATAATGGATTGTAAGAAGTAGAAATACTCCCGTTCCGTTATCTGATTCTTGTGGTACGGACGAGGGGAGGGTATCCCACACTATATCTCAGCATCTAGAGGTATCTCGAGGCCACATGAATACACCACGGGTTGGGAATACCTTCCCCCCCCTAATCGAAAGTGAATAAAGGGCCTTTATCACGCCGGCGCGAGACGGGCTTCTGTCCGGAAACCATTGGCCCCTCTTCTCCAACTTGTGATCACGAAGTCAGTGCATGGTGTAGCTTACATGTATGTATGTATGTATGTATGTATGTATGTATGTATGTATGTATGTATGTATGTATGTAAATACTTATGCTCTAGGATACACTATATATCCACGTACAGCCACTCCGCAAAATCGCCCGCCCTGCTCAAGCCAAGAATGAAGGTACGCACTGAGACCAGCGACAAAGCCTTGTAGGTGTAAACCACAAACACTTCTAGAGGGTTCACTGTACGTATGTATGTAGGTACATAGTTCAGCATCTTCATACACTATCACTCGCGCCAAGAAACGGGCTGCACGTAACGCACTCTTCTTTTCAGGCTAGAGACTGGAGTGACGGGATCAAGGCCTTCTGAAATCTAAATACATGCATGTATACATGTATATACGGTCACAGCAGCTAGTGTCAGCGACAGAACCACACCCCATTACACCACCACCCCACTCATCTCAAGAATCCAGCACCCGACTCATTCTAAACTCTACATTAGAAAGACTCTCAGCCCCGTTCCAGCCCAGTTCCAGCCATCACCACCTCCAGATACACGTATAGTGATGGGCACGAGACAAGACGAGACGAGACGAGACTTGTGCGGGACCTGTCTTGTCTTGTGCATTTTTATTCTGGTCCCGGGAGTCTCGAGACTTCACGGTTCAGTGACATTGACGCCAGAAAAAAAACGATGTCGCCAAACCCTGACTGACCTTGGTTTTGGGGGTGCGCAATGTTCAAACCGCCTGGTGGAAAGAAAAGTCAAAAAAGTCTCGAGACATCTTTAACCAACCTTATCTCGTCTCGTCTTATCACCCCTTAGGTCTCATCTTATTTTACTCACAGTCTCGAGACAAAGCCTCGAAACAACCTGTCTCGTGCCCATCACTATACACATACTACATGTACCCACTCCACACCCCGCTCCTATCCCACACGCAGACCTTTCTAAAGGCCGGGGGGTATAGTAAATTAAACACCCACCAGGACAAGACTCGAGTGACGAGCGCAACAAAACCAACAGGGACTATCTTTCAGCCCACCCATCCACTCACTCACTCATGACTAACAATCGACCGTATAGCCACCAGCCCAACAATACATACATACCTCCTACATCCCAAAAACACCACTAACCCGTGTTTTCTACCTCTAAAGCCGCACCACAGTTACAATACACCCCCCCCCCCCCCACGCCCAAGTTTCGGCATTCCAAAACCAGCGAAGCCACCACACGCACGGCGGATAGCAGAAAGCCTCCAGAGCCCTCTCGTCAAAGCCCCCAAGTAAAATACTACCGCCCACAATACTATCGCCATGGCCATCTTCTATGGCTCAAGCAATTGGGTGCTGAGGAGGCGCTATGAATTCCATTCGAATGTGGGTTTGGGTTGCTTCACAACTCGTCACTCGGCCACATCGACTGGCTATTCTGGCCGAAACCGGACAAGAGTTGGACGACAGGAGGAGGACGTCCCCCCAATGAAGCCTTTAAGGTTAAAGTCAAGTTTGCCATTCCCCATATTGCTTGTCATTTAACTTGATCACTAGCCATTTCCCACCGTATCGTCACGGTATATAACACTAGATACTATCACCCGGGCCCGTACATCGAAAATACATCAGGCAAACATCGCGCCATTAATAGTAACTATACGTAACCAACATGTAGTGAAAAAAGAAAAAAGAAAAAAAAGGCTAAAATAACTAAACAATAGTAAGATGGTAATAATATTCAGGACGTAATCTACTGCCCCTTCTTCTCCGCCGCCTTCTTCTCCTCCTCCACAAACCACGCCACACCCTCAAGCACCCCATCCGACAGCGACACCAACGGCTTATACCCCAACAGCGTCGTCGCCTTTCTAATATCAAAGTACCTCTGGCAGGTACTCAACTTGACCTTCTGCCTGGTCAAATTCGGCTCCTTGCCCGTGAGCCACGCGACGAGCTCACTCGCGGCGCCGGCGAATGAAGAAACGGACTTGGGGATGACGATGGTGTAGGGCGCGACGTGGCCCTTTGCGGCCCAGACGGCGCGCACAAAGTCCCAGAAGGGGACGGGCTCACCGTTGGTGATGAAGAAGGCCTCGCCGTCGACGGTATCGGCGGTCTTTTGCTGGTCGACGGGCATGGCGAGGAGTTTTTCGGCCGCCAGGATGTGCGCGTAGGCTGCGTTGACGATGTACGTAAAGTCGGCCATGTTGGTGTTGTCGCCGAGTTGGAACTTTGTTTGGCCGCGCTCGAGGGCGGTGAACATGCCGGGGAGGGCTTGTCGGTCGCCAGGTCTGAAATAATTATTAGTAGGAATTTTTTTTTTTTTTTAAAAAAAACTGAAATGGTCCTGTGGAGGAGCCAGAGAGGAGAGCTTACCCAAAGAGCCCGGATAATCTGAGCGAGATGGTGAGCATCCCCCTCTTTCGGTTGGCGTCAATGACCATTTTCTCTCCAATAGCCTGGTGGGGACACATATCAGTATTTTATTCCCAATTATCACCAGTCATCTCAAAAAAAAAAAAAAAAAAAAAAACATACCTTGGTCTCATTATACGCATCCATCGGAACCCTTGGAATCGGCGCCGACTCGTTCACATTCCTCATATCATTAATCCCATCAAATACCACACTAGCAGAGCTCGTATATACAAATGCCCTCACGCCCTTATCCGTGCTGGCATCCAGCAGGGTCCTAGTCCCATCCACATTGACCTTAAAGTAGACCTCCTTTCCCAGTCCAAACACAGGGGACACCGTGTCAATCACCACCTCCGGTTTGCTACGGGCAAGAATATCGTCGACCTGCGCGCGCGACGTGATGTCACCGCTATAGTAGGTAACCTTGGGGAAATTGTTGAACTTTGTGTGTAGGTCGAGCACGGAGACGTTGCATTCGGGATGCTGCTCGAGGAGTAGCTTGACGACGTGATGGCCGAGGAATCCGCAGCCGCCAACAACGAGAACATTGTGGAGGGGTTGCTTTTTGATTGGTACAGACATTTCTTTTTTTTTTTTTTTTTCTTTTCTTTTCTTTTCTTTCCTTGTTCTTTTCTTTTGGTTGTTATTAGGAGGTTTTTGTCTGATGAAAGGAGTGGTGAGAGGTAATTGAGGTAATGATGGGGGACGGAGGAAGGGCTCTCGGGTGCGACGTGGGCTTAAGGACTTGGGAAAAGTTTAGCTTTAGCCGACGGAACTTGGACTGAGCTGCCAGAGGTCGGGAGTGGAGTGGTGGTGTGTGCCCCTGAGATGTGCCACTCACTAGCCATAGATGGTCGGTGCTGTGGCGCTGCGGTGCTGCGGTGCTGGGTGCGGTGCATGGACGAGTGAGGTTTTATGAGGTGCATGTTTCGCTCAAGAAGGCTTCAATACCTTGTTGTTTATGACACTTTTATCTGTGGGGGGAGAAGGGATCATATAAAAACGGATTGTATGTATGTACCACTGTGGTTTCAAGATGCGATATCATATGTGTGACTCTAAATTGGACCCAGAGTAAACGCAGTGGCTAAATTTGATAACATTGCAATACAATTGGACAGAAGATATAAAAGGAACTGGAGTGAGGTTTTATAGGTCAACTGGGATTAAATTGAGGCATTCTAGAAAAGGCAGGAACTGCTCTAGTAGCTAAGCTCTCGTTGTGCCAGATCCCTGATCTACTTGAAGCTATAAACACCAGCCTCCACCTTACTTGTCGAGAGATTCCGTTCTCCTGGCATTCCCTTTGGCTTTCCAGCAAGCTTTAAAGGCCTCCATCTATTTAAAAGTTCTCAAATATCAATAATTGAAACTATCGGAGGTTTTACTGGGAACACTACACACCTCGGCTTTACACAGGCGCCAGTCCTTCTTTTCAAAATAGCAGTCGTTCAGTCTAGCATTCTCCACTATATCAAACTTCAATTAGGCTGCAATACTCGTTATACCGATCAAGAAAAGAAGATTGTATACCCGAACAACCAGTATCATTGATTCTCTGGTCCCTATTATCGCACAATTAGTAATAACATTTCAACCCCAACTGCATATCCCCCCCCCCCCCCCCTTTCCCTCTCGATCTGCACTCACCAAGCATCGGGCTCATCGTCGTCCTGTACCTGCGCCGGAGTCTTCTGTTGGGTCGAGGGGTTCTTGCTTGCCATATCGCTGTTCCACGGCCTTGTTGTCTAGTCGGAAGAAGAAGAGATATCAATATCTCCGAAGCAGAACAGAGGAAGAAGAAGAAGAAGAAGAAGAAGATACTGTCGCACCCCTACCTCTCCAGACTGTACCCCACATCATCCCACCAACCAACAATGACGTGCATCAACGTCCTCGTCTACACCGGTATTCCCCTCCCCGTCCTCCCTCATTTAAACCCATTTCCATACTAACCTCCCTCCCCCCTCAGGCACCGGCACTACCTTCGAATCCGTCCGTCACACTCTCTACACCCTACGACGCCTCCTCTCCCCTCACTTTGCCGTCAACCCCATCACGACCCAAACCCTCCTCACAGAGCCCTGGGCGCCCACCTGCGCGCTTCTCGTTCTCCCTGGCGGTGCAGACCTCGGCTACTGCCAGGCCCTCAATGGCCCCGGGAATAAGATAATCAGCCAGTACGTCTGGGGCGGTGGCTCCTATCTCGGCTTCTGCGCAGGCGGGTACTATGGCTGCGCCCGCGTCGAGTTCGAGGTGGGCGACTCGAAGCTCGAGGTTGTGGGGCCACGAGAGCTTGCGTTCTATCAGGGTACATGTAGGGGCGCTGCCTTTAGCGGGTTCGAGTACGGGAGTGAGAAGGGGGCTAGGGCGGCGGAGGTGCGGGTTGAAGGTGGCGGGGAGGGATTTAGGTGCTATCATAACGGTGGAGGGGTCTTTGTGGATGTAGACAAGGCTGAGGGAGTACAGGTGCTTGCACGGTATGGGGAGAGCCTGAATGTGAGTGGTGGCGACGCAGCGGCCATATACTGCACGGTGGGAAAGGGGGCCGCAGTGCTCACGGGGCCGCACCCAGAGTAGGTGTTTCACAAATCATTGGCCCTGAGTGAGTTTTCATGATGCATACTGACGGGTTAGGTTTGCTGGGGTCAACTTGGATAGGGGCGGGGGGCCTGAGGGATACAGCGGGCTTGTGGACGCCTTACTAGAGGACGACGCAAAGAGAGTCGCCTTTTTAAAGGCATGTCTGCTCAAGTTGGGGCTACACATTGCAGAGGACGCCAAAGAAGTGCCGACGCTGTCGGATATACATTTAAGCAGTGTTTATCCGCCAGACGTGGGCTACCTCGTTCAGCGTCTCCTCGAAGATGTCATCACCGCCAGTGACGACGGGACTCGCAGGATTATTGGTGAGAACGACACATTCACTATCACTGAATACAAGGAGGGCGCCTCTGCCCCCGCCGTCCCCGCAGCGGACACAGGCGTTTTCGACCACAACGCAATCGAAAAACACATCAAAACCCATCCCCAGCGCCCACCACCAGATTCCGAGACCCCCCAATTCTCTCACAAGGCCTTCTACAACGCACTCACCAACCGCCGCGCCACCTCCCTCCAGCGGCCAACCCAGTTCGGCTCCTTCATCATGTACGCAAACGTCATCACAAGCACAAATACAATCCTCGATAAGAACTTTGCGCTCCTCCAGCGGCTGCCATCCGGCCTGACCGCCGTGGCAGCAATCCAGGTCTCTGGCCGAGGCCGCGGATCAAATGTCTGGATTACGCCATTGGGCGCACTCGTCTTTTCGACAGTCATCCGCCATGCAGCACATCTGGGCGTTACTGCGCCGGTAGTGTTTGTGCAGTACCTGGTTGCCCTTGCCGTCGTCGAGGCGGTCAAGAGCTATGGGAGCGGGTATGAGGGGATACCGGTGAAGCTCAAGTGGCCGAATGATATATATGCCTCTGACCCGGCCAACCCGGACTCGGTGGTCAAGATTGGGGGCATCTTGGTCAATTGCAGCTATGCGAATGGGCAATTCCTGCTTGTGGTTGGGGTAGGGCTGAATACGACCAATTCTGCGCCCACAACCTCTCTAAACCTTATACTAGCCTCACTAAATGCCCTACGTGCCTCACGCGGTCTACCACCGCTGCCGGCATTCGAAACAGAGCCCCTACTGGCGGCCATACTGGTCCGCTTCGAGGAGCTGTATGCCCGTTTCTCCGATAGCGGGTTTGGCCAGTTCGAAGCGGCGTACTATGGGCACTGGCTGCACTCGGGCCAGATTGTAAGGCTGGAGATGGAGGGGAATGCAAAGGCGAGGGTGAGGGGCATCACGATGGATTTTGGGCTGCTGGTGGTGGATGAGGTGGAAGAGCAGTCTGAGAGACTCACGGGACGCAGCTGGACGCTGCAGAGTGACGGGAATAGTTTTGATTTCTTTAGGGGGTTGGTGAAGAAGAAGACGTAGACGTGGTGGGTGGGTGGGTAGTATAGATATAGATAGGGAACATAACAGTGCCCATTCGTGATAGATGTTGGGGGCATTACAGTTCTGCGAGCTATATACATCACTCTACAGACCCACTACCACTACCAAGTGCACTTTATGCACGGCATATCCGTAATCTAAAATGAACCAAAGCCTCTAACTTGGCCCCCAAAAAGAACGATAAAGTGAGGATACCCGGATTAATTAAACTTGGGTGTACCCAGAAACCACCTCAATCTCCTAGGTCGCACGGGTTACATCTGTAGTTCTCGATCTCCTCTACCTACACATGTGCTTCAAATACAACGAACGGTGTCTTGTAGTTAAAAAACCAACTACAGTGCATCTACCATACCGAGTGATAGTCCATGATTGTGCCCTTGGGCCACACCTACCCGCCTAGGTTATGTGTACTGCGGTGCAGTCTGTGAGAACCGTGGAGCACGCCCGTGAGATATTGGAACAGGCAACTACCTAGCAATAACAAGATATAAACACAGCGTATGTCCCGTTCAACCAACCAACTACCCACAAGGCCGTTGAATCAGTAGTGAGAGCATCCTCAAACGGGAAAACCCTTTTTGGGGATATTTTAGTGTATATACATGCATGTAGGTCATGTAGGGATTGGCTTTCTTTTGTGGGTGTTGGCTGCACTCGGTGGTATAATTATTCGGGTTGGAATGGTCTATCTACTTGTAGTTTTGTAGCATTTACTGCTGGGACTAGGTTCACACAATTTCGTCCTGTAGGAGGCTGGTGGCCGTACGTGATATGCATTACCTTTTAGAGCCGGGTGGATTACGGGTTATTGTTAGTGTTGGTGTTGGCGAGAAGGACGACTTACCTTATGTGCCGGATCATGGGGTAGCACTCGCACGCACTACACTACACTACACCGCCGATATCAAAAGGGGGTATGAACATACCTTTCTCGGCCTTTCCGCTACTAATTCCTCACCTCTATTAACACCCCACTCATACTCACCAAAATGGCCAGACCATCCAGCTCTCACATCACGGGCAGCTCCAAAGTACCCCTTCCCCAAACCCCTTCCCCCAATTCCAAATTCCCACTAACAACGTACTAGGACCCTCCCGTCCCCCGCCGTGGCCATTCCCTCCCCCTCCTCTCCTCTGCCTCCTCCGCCTCCACCTCCTCCTCCCAACAACGCCTCCTCAGCTCAATCCCCAGCCAGACCTCCTCCACCCTCCGATCCGCCTCCTTCCACACAATCTCACTCCACACCTCGTCCATCCACACCTCCTCCTCCTCTGCCGACTCCACAGATGCCACCCTCACCGATCCACCCCACACCGAAGCCTACGCCGCCTACCTCGCCTCGCAGCCCAGTCTCCTCGTGCACGAAGCCGCCGAGGCCGCCGCCTCACGGGCGCGCATAGAGCAGCACGAAGCGGCGGTCGCCGCCCGCCGCGAAAAGAACCTCCAGCTAGCCATCAACCGTGCTGTGGCCGCCGTAAAAGCCGAGCAGGAGGTAGCAGCGTTCCGTGAAGCGCAGGAGGCGGCTGCAGCTGCTAAAGAGGCTGCCGCCGCCGACGCCCTCGCGGCTCAGCAAGCGGCGGCGGCGACGGCCGGGGGCGAGGAACTAGTGGTGCCAAAGTTGGATCTGAGGAACTACACCAAGCACCCTGTGACTGCCGGCGAGAAGGCGGGCCGCCGGGTGCTCCCCGTCAAGAAGACTGCTCCCGCGGAAAGGAAGGAGCAAAAGTGGCGCATGAGGAGGACGTTCTTGATAGCGGTGCCGGTGGCCGTCGTGTGTGTGCTCATCGCGACCATCACCCCGGCTGTCTACTTTACGCTTAGGAAGCAGCGACTGGACGCTGCAGCGGTGGTGACGGCCACGGCCACGGTTATGGCCTCGTCTGCGCCTGTGGTAACCAGTGTTCCCGAGACACCCGTGAGTGCCGACGATAGCGGGTTTGAGCTGACGACCGGGAGCTGGCTAGTCTTTGCGCGGAGGACCGTGGGGGCACCCGGCGTGGTCAATAGACATGCCAGGTGCGGGGAGAACATGCATTTTGATCTGTATGTGCGGTATGAGGAGGAGCGGAGAAAGTATGCCGCTGAGCTGCGGAGTCAAGGGCTGGGGTGGAAGGACATGAACTGTCCGCCCGGCGGGAAGGGGGTGGCCAGTGTGGGCTGGGTACAGGATGTGAGGGGGTGTGAGCCGGCTGAGTATGTGACTGTTAGGATGGACACCAGGGACTTGACGGTCACGTTGGATCAGTGAGTACATATTTTGCCCATTCTTTCTTTCTTTCTTTCTTTCTTTCTTATATTTTGTACTTCAGATTGTTTGTTACCTTTTGTACTTGAGATTGCTACTTATCTAACACGAAATATGAATCCAGTGAATGGAAAGTACCTGACCGCTGCGACGGCGCCATCGCCCAAGGCGTCGGCGCAGAGACCTTCAGATGCAACTGGAAGGCTAGATACGAGCCTGGAGCACCAGATAACATGTACACCCCAAGCACCTCCTAGACAAAATCCGATACACGCACCCACTCCACATACCCAAGCCCAAGTATTAAAAAAACAGAAATCAAACATACATGTAGGGCCCATAGTAAAAACACACATCCACCCCATACGAGGGTAGACAGTTTACTATCATTTCTAGCTAAAAACAATACCCCCCCTGTTCTATCTTTTGTCTTCTTTCTGCACCCAAGACAGATATATCTGATACATTGTATTCTTCATGATATAATCGAGTGATAATCCGTGACCGAGAAAAACACGCATCCCTATCATTTACCCCCCCCCATTCACATGACATCCACTCTGGCAAACGCCCATATATCAAACACTCACTAGTCACTAGGAACTCGCACACAACTCAAATGTCAATGATACACTGCACTGTTATTCAATTTTTATTCTGGGTATCAAACCCGGTGCACTGTCTGTGGGGCTATATCTACAAGACAGTTAGTTGGTCGCCCTAGTGGCAAAAGAAAAGAAAAAGAAGAGAGAACAGAAGGGAAGCGCTCTATCTACTTGAAGGCCGGCCGAGTTAAAACTGCGGCCGCCTATTCGTCGTCATCCCCCTCCTCCCCCTCTTCTTCCTCTTCCTCCTCCTCTCCCCCCTCCTCCCCCTCATCACTATCCACCATCCCCAACCCCCCTCTTCCCCCCTCTCCCCCCTCTCCCCCCTCACACAAGCCACCCACGCCACCCCCACAGAAACCCCACCCCGACCCCCCTACACTAACCTCACCCTTCTCCACCCTCCCCCACTCCCACTCCACAACCTCCGCCCCATCCCCCACCACCCAATACCTCCTCTCCCCAACCACAACCTCACTCCCCCTCTGCCGAAGCACAACGCCGCGCGCAGGCGCTATGCCCCCCGCCTCATGGTGCAGCCGGAACAGCTCCGACAGGGGCGTGGCGCGCGGGATCTGGTGCGAGGTGACGAGGCCAAAGGAGTGGACGATGTTGATGATGACGTGGTTGGGGGCGACGGGCGGGATGGGGGGTGGACGGGTGGCGGCGGGGGTAGCGGTAGGGGCCCGACGTTTGTGGAAGGTTGCGGGGTGGTGGGGGGGCGGTGGGGTCGAGGTGGAGGGGGGGACTGTTGGGGGGAGGGTCGTGGCTTCTTGGTATGGGTGCGGAGGTCGGTGGTGGGGTGGCGCTTTGTGGGTGCTGGAGGGGCGGGAGTGGGATCACTGGTGGGGGTGGGGGTGTGGGGGTGGGGGTGGGGCGGCGGCGGCGCTCCATCTTGAACCGGAATTTGAGGTACGAGAGGTTTAAGCTGGTGGTAAGGTAAGGCAAGTGGTTGTTGGTACGGTTTGCTGCTGCACTCGGAGTGAGCTGTATCTTGGACCAGGTGAGGTGCGCTTTGCTTTTAATTTGAGTTTGAGTGTCGTCGTCTTCTTACCGACACCTAGCAGCAGCCGTATCAGTATCAGTATCAGTAGTTCACTGTCACTACGTACCCATCTAGTACCGCCAAATACCCACAGAAAGAGAAGAAGAAGAAGCCCCTGACACCCCAAAAGGTACATACATACACATAAAGTAAACAAATGGCATTCCCAGGTACTTTACTTACTTTCCATACGGAAGGAGCTACATTGTAGATAAGCAAGGGACGTTGTTTCAGCTCTGAAACACAATACATATTGGCAGGGATCACGTGTGCGAGTGATTGGTCGTGCATGCGCGGGGGGGGAACTCTTATCCTTTGGTATGTAGGGCTAAAGCTTCTCGTTGTAGTTATTACATAGAGTGTTGTGTTGATAGGCCGTTGGACGACGGATATAAACAGATTCTCTGCGCTATATCGAGTGACAGGTTGTGAACCACCTATAGCCCATCTCCTCCGAGTTTATAGTTATCCCTTAAGCTGTCAATGCTGACCCCCCTATAATAAAGGAATTAAATGTGTATGGGAGATCTATTATTTGATAAGGGAGATAACAGGATCTGTTAGTAAAGCCACACAAAATTTGCTTCTTCTTGGGGGGTCAGCATTTTACTGACAGACTAAGGGATAGCCACCCAAGTGCGATGTGAGTAAGCTTCCCCACCACATTGTAGTCAAGAACCAGGCTTGGCGACATCATAGACCACATACTACACACTTTAACTTTACATACCACCCCCCAGGCAAGATTAGATGCACTGTCGTGCAGTTCCCAAACAAGTGCAAAGACGCCCTGCACCACAATACACCTAACCCTAGCTACGAGTCGACCGCCGCAAGAACCCCACCTCACCTTAGCTAGTGATGACTAAGTGAGCCCACCAAAAAGCGGCCTATAACTACGTGGGGGGGGGGGGGTGGAGACAGAGTTAGTAAGGACTTACCTTCCTTGGCTTATATAGCCCTAGCCAAGTACTAGCTACATGTCAAAGTAAACCCAGGAACTACGGATTTGATTTACCTCTCGGATTGCAATAACCAGACCATACTCACCCCCCCCCCCCCAAAGACCCAAAACCACCATAACTATTACACCAGCCAGATACCACCTCACCCACCTCCAACGAGCCTCAAGACAATGCCCTAACCCAAGAAATACATAGTCATCCTTATAATCGAGTTGCTTTACATCTACTCTTCATTCCATTAATAGGAAATCCATACATGTAGATAGATAGCGCTAGACCCTGCATCCATCCATCCATCCATTGATCATTCACAACCCCAAACTTGATACATGCGCACACCACTCACTACATGACAACCCAACCGACAGCACTGCGCCCCCAAAACTACCCACCACATCTACTAACCCAAACACCCACAACAACTGCGCACTACCCAGGCAAGGAATACCAAGGCCAGGCCGTCAACGGGTACAGATCTAGAAGACAAACCGAAAACATGCAATGGACTTTTCCACCTAGTAGTAAACAGACAGTCCCGTATGTGCGAGCATAACATATGGGCACTACGAAAAATACAAAGGGAAGAAAGAGTAGAGCATAAACCATCCCAACCCCCCCCCCCCCACCCCAACTACCCACCACCATCCTCCTCCAGATCCCAACACTCCAGTCATTCCGACCAGAGAGACGAATATAAAGTAGTGAAACCAGGACCTGCCAACAACAGCAGAATAAGACAGAGTGGCCCATCCCGTCTGCTATCATTGGACTAGATGGAGTGGTTTTTGGCCGTGGTCGGCTTGGTGACGGGCACCGATTTGACCACTTTGTACTACTTTAGTCTGGTCTCTCCAATTATGCCGGCTTGGGATGATGATGGGACTACTGGGGAGACATCTTTCTTTCTTTTTCACATGTTCATCCATACCCATTGATTCGGGCCTATCAGTACCAACAGCACAAAGCCTGCACCTGCTCTAGGAGGTTGTGGATGCTTCCAGGTTAGAATTTGGGGTTTACTATTCGCCTCTTCTTCTACAGTCATGCGCACTCTCTCACTCATATAATCTCTTCCTATCTATTATAGACAAATCAAGAATCTTTACCGTCAGCCGTACGCGCTCGAGAGTAATGGCATATATCTCGATGATTATGAATGTATACGCATCAGACCGCAAGGCACAGGACACCAGACGGATGGGATGACGCACTATCGGATAGATACATTCCCAGGCACCCGATCTATATCTAATCATTGGTACTGGGCTGACCAATGGGGCTATGTTCATATCAATGCCTATAAGGCTGAATGCGACTCTCTGTACCGGTGAAACGGATGTTGATAAACCGGAAGAATATTAGTAGCACAATCACAACACCTTGATGGAGCAAGTTCACACCAAACACAAAAAACAGCCCGGGAACCAGGGGGCCTCAACCTCGTGGACAGTATGGTTGTATCAGTGTCACAAAAATACGCTTACTGAGCATTTCAGATCACCTGTCGCACGATTGCACAATCAAAGACGCAAAGCTCGAAATCAAAAATCAATCAAAACTGTGTATCGGTATTGCATTCATTCGAGGCATGCCCATCCACCCTGAGAAACAAAACGCATAAAATTCCCATCCCTAGTGCTAAAACAAAGAATAACCCCCCGGTAACCCCCATTGAACGAAGAAAAATTCCTCCTCACAAAATTCAAGAGAGGACATCTCATTTACTGAGTTCTGACTTCCTGGTCTAGCTCCACGTTCTCGACATGAGGGGAATTCTCCAGAGTGGTGATGGCTGGGCCATCAGGAATAGTGGCGCTAAGATAAGTTAGATAAGATGCAATGGCTAGTAGATCGATAAGAAGGCTACACACCTGAATCCCCTGATGAGGGTGTATTCATGCTCGATTGATCCGCCCTTGGCTTTGATATCGTCCTTTGCCTTCTGGATCTCAGAGTCGGTGGTGTCGGCCCTGAAAGTGACCTGTGCATCGACAACATCGGTTAGCCAGTTGCATCACAAGCGTGAGAAACACCACGACAAGGAACGCCACGGCTACTGCGGGGTAGCTTGTATCTATGCTAACTTACAATGTAGTTCTTCATTTTGATGATGGTTGTTGTTTCGAAAGGATTAACTTGCGATGGAAGTAATGGTGATGGTTTGATTGATAGATAGCGGAGGCTTCTGGCTGATGGAGGAAGAAGGGAGAGGGGTAGTTTCGATACGGGGGCCAGTGGGGTTTTATATCTATTGGTGGTGCTAGCTGCTAGCTCACTTGTGGGGGTGAGTTGAGTCTTTGGCGGGGTAGGGGAAGCTCTGTGCGTCCAATGAGACTGGTGACGTAGTTACATATCTTTGCCAATCAGGGTCTGCGCCTCGAAAGTTGGATGGTGCGATGCCTCTCCCCCTCCTCGCCATAGCAGCGCCCCCATGACTTACTGCAAGGGCCTGCGCAGGATAACATTTAAAACAAATTAACTACACACTCCACAGTGAAGGGGATATTTAGATGTGCACTCTCTCTCCGAGTGTAACCGCACGTCGAGTGGGTTTCAGCTCTGTTTAACCAGGATTCTGTAAGACCTAAGCGCTTGTTGGAAGCGCAACCAACGTTCGGCGAGACATCACAGATTAGATAGAGACTGAATGTATGCGTGGGGATTCGTATTTAGTTGCTATTGAGATAATGGTCATGTGGTATCACTCGGGCACCTCTGGTCCGCTGGGCCGAGAGCTACATATCCTGTCTCTGAGTCGGATAGACCTTACTTGATAAAACCTAACCCTAAAGATCAAGCAGCTCGAAACTGCCAAACTGATTGATCCCTGCTCACCAAGATCTCGCAAGCCATCGGATATCTCGCAGTCCGCAGTGGCAGATCTGCAATGGCTGAGGCTGAATTTTGTGCACAACGAGGTGATATGTACAATCTCGCCCTGGTCCGGAAATAGAAGGAAATGACCGCTTTCCAGGGGAACGTAGAACCTTTGCTCCCAAAATTCATCTCGGCTCACTGATTACTCTAAAAGACCGTGAGTAAACTTGTACATAGGAGCAGATGGCACTTCCTAATCAAGTGACATCTTGGTATGTGCTTGTGCTGGTACCCAGGAAGACTCAACGACATTGTAGCAGGCATGTAAACATCTGCTCATCTGGGATTTACCGCCATTATCCCAGAATATAGGAGGCAGACGGAATCTGGGTGATACAATCGAAGATGATCTATATCAATCCGCCCCATACTCATTCTCCTCAGGCCCTAGCATTCAATGTAACACCATGTTCTTTCCGGTATTTATACTAGGCAGGCCTTGGACTGGATCCGTGTACCGAAAAAGGAAAGTATGTATGTACTTTCTTTACAGGTCCAGGTTGAAGCTTTGGCCTGAATATTAACAGCAGCCTCCGCGCCGACTACATATACTATTTGCTTTTTAGCACTTATCATCCGTTGAAATATATGGTGCCTAGCCTCCAACTCCATAACCACAGCCACATCATCTCCACCAGCCTTCCGTGGGCTGTGAAAGACGAATAGTTTCAAACGAGTGACTCCCACCGCAAACATCTCTCTTAGGGACCCCCATGACCCTAGTGAGAACCATCATGGGTATCCCTCTGTGCGAAAAGTGAGAGGAGAACCACATGCGGCCTCATCCTCGTAAATCCGTATTCTCATACCAACCTGAGCCATTGTGACTAAACCAGTTGACGGGGGTACATACAGGTTTGTGCTCCTGTCCAATACTGATTCGTCATGACCTCCGGTTGTTCAGATACTAGCTCGCATGCTGGTCAGTTCGTTGATCGGTTGGTCAAAAAGATAATAGTATACCCCTTATCAGAGAGTGAGTGGTGCTAGGTTAGCGGTGCTCGATGAGTACTGCTAGATGTGTGGTACTAGGTGAGGAGCGGTGCTCGATGAGTGATTCTCTATGAACGGCACTGAACGAGTATGTACACGCAGTGCTCCCCCACTAGCAGCCCAGTGAAATAGTAGAGGTCATGGCTAAGTATGATCACAAAGAGCTCCCTAGTCGGCGATGATGCCCCTCACCTAGCTGTGTATACAACTCTTCCCAGCCCACTCATTCACTCATCCACTCCCCATAACCATAAATTACCCCTATTATTCTTGAACATTGTCAATTCCCCTACGTACCGCCTTACTACGCAGAAGGTCTTTGTATTCAGCATATACATACATATGTGTATGCAGGTCTTAGGGTTATGGACGAACCAGACTTTAGTTACCCAACCCAGCCAGCAGCAAAACGCCTACACAAACCCCCCGCTACACCAGCAAGCGACCAACCCAACATACATAGCACGCTCGACACCCGGAATACAACCACTGCCATGTGTGGTGCACAGGAAAAAAGAAGGCCATTGCATACATTGAGGTGGGCCGAGATGACCCCCACGCAACAGCGACAGAACAAGACAGACTATGAGAAAAAAGGGTCCGGATTGCACCGTCAAAGACGCCGCTGCGGGCTGGTTGACAGGCGGGCGAAATTATCATTGACACCAGCTGTTGGCCGGGGTCGGGCATACCCTGGCGTGCAACAATGCAACGCTCCCCAAGCATATAATCAGAAAAATGAATTTTGTAGGCTTTGACCCCGATGGCGAGGATAAAGCCTAGGAAGGCACAAAAGCACAGCCAGAAACCATCACGCCTGCTCATTCCAACAAAAAAAAAAAAAAAAGAAGGAAAAAAAGGAAAAAGGAAAAAAAAAAAGAATACCCATTAACTAACTACTAGACCAGCGCAAACTAATCTAGCAAACAGCAAACAAAACAAAACAAAAGCCATTATTAACACCCCACAGGGAGCCAAACCAGCGCACCAAACGCCAAAGATTCCTTTCCCCCCACCTTTCCTCCTTCCCGCTCACTTCACACATCATCATGATGCGGACTCAATCCCTCCATCCCCGGCCCCCCAAAATCGCCAATTCCAACCCCCTTCAACTTGAGGTACACATCCGTACCCCATCCAAACGCACTCTGTACCTTCAGACTCCCCCCAAAATACTCTGCATATGCCCTACTTAATGGGAGCCCATACCCCAGTCCAGCAATACTGCTCCCCTCCGCGCTCCCCACCACCTCATTGAACCTCCCCAACGCGTCATCATTCCTATCCCCCCCGCCACTACTACCTCCACCAGCAACACTCCGCTCCTGACCAAACGTCGAGAACGAGTAGCTCCAGATCTGGCCTATATCCTCCGGCGCAATCCCGCCACCTTGATCCCGGATCCGGATTGTGATACCTGCACCCTCAGGCGCCGCCGCGATCGTCACTATAATGGGGACGGTAGAGCCCGCCTCCACGGTTGCGCGGAACGCGTTCTTCAAGAGCTCGGTGATGATGTATTCCAGGTGGACGGGGATGTACGGGAACCGTACTTCCGGGTCGCCATCAATCCGGAGCTGTGGCCGCACGCCGTAGCGCAATTCACAAATGTCGCCGACAAAGGAAGCGCAGGACTCGATGATGTTGGCGGGCTGCAGAGCGGTATCGATGGTGCCGATGTATGTGTCGCTACTACCATCATAGTCCAGCGGGGAATTATTCGTCACGCTGCTGGTCGTGGATGCTAGGTGCAGGGCGATATGCTGTTCAGCCATCAACCTGGTCCCAATACGTGCCCTCAAATGGTGGTCGAGGAACTTTGTCGCCTCCGCCGGAGAGATGTACCGTCTGCACTCCAAGAAACCCCGTGCTAGTGTGGGGATCGTGTTTGCGTGGATCTTCACGATGTCGATCAGCATCTCCGTGAACGCGACCTCCTCGGCGAGTGTATTGGGATGTGAGAGCGGGAAGCTCTGCACGGTGCGGAGTGACTGCTGGTAGTTCTCATAGATGCTGGAGACATGCGGATTGCTGACGATGATGAACGGGAGGTTTCTCAGGGCTACAATTCGCCTACATAGGCGTATGGGAAGGAATTCACGGGTGAATCTTGCTGAAGCTAGGAGCGCCTGTGGGGAGAGGGGGGGACGGCCGAAACTAACAGAAGGTAGTTAGCACATGTATATATATTACATGGCTGACTACTCCATTTGCTTGGGGAACAGGAACAGAGTGACACATACCGAACGAGATCCCTCAACGTCAATGGTTTCAACGGATTTGTAGCCAGACGGGCAATCTCATCGTTGGAGGCCGTGTATCCATCCGGTGCCGCGATCGGAGTTGTCGAGAGCAGCCGTCTCGACGAAGCACACGACCATAATGGTGGGATGTATCTAATTGCTCTAGATCTCGGCAGCAGCAGCCTTGAGCTCGCCAGATTCATGGCCAGTCAAATGGAGAAGTGAGAGAGGGTGAATTGGACGTGAACGTGCGAGCGGAGAAGGCTGTTAGATTACAGATATGAAGGTTGTGGAGGTGAGGTTTTGGGTTGTTATCAGGCCCTATCTATCCACTCTGGGCGAATTCCCCCGACGACCCGAGGTAACTTTAAATGCTGTATGACCGGGGTAGAGTAGGTAGGAGTAGCAGGGGTCAACGCCGATCACGGAATGGCACTCGGGGGAGATATCTACTGATCATTACCTGCTTGGGTAAGTAAATATATGGGAACTTTAAATGTAATTTCTAAACCTAAATACTATCAATAGATACTAACGCAGTGTATAAAACAACACTCCCGATAGATAATTATGAGCAAGCTCGACTCCAAAGGAGGGGAAAGGGCCAAAGGTTCAAGGCCCAATCATTGACACTGACCACCCAACTGTAGAGCACATCGCCTGTGGAAGGAAGGCATCACACAATCCACCAGCTGCTCAAAGTCCAAGAGTACTCAAAATGAATCTATCCGGGCACAAAGCTGTTTGTTATAAAAAAGGGTACACCCCCCATTCGTTCGACATCCACAACCTAAATCCAATACCAATAAATGCAGCAAATACCACAGCTTATATTAACCCCGACAAGCCAGCCCATATATCACCCCTCAATTTTGACCTATAAACATCCATCTCACCATCCATGCAATGGTATCACCACCAACCAACCATCTCCCATATAAATACATACACAATTCGCTCTTCCCCCCCAATCACCAAAACAACCAGATCCGAGTCTCGAAACACTTCTTTACGCGGTCAGGCATGCTCAAAAACTCCGTATCGAATATTAACCATTTCCCCGTCAGGCACGCCTATGACGCTGGTATTGTCAAGGATCAACTGCAACAGGTTCGTAAGAAGCAATAAGGAAGAGATAAAAGGAAAGGAAGGAAAGGAAACACAGAAAAGAACCCCATATCAACAAAGGAAAACAACACGAAAAGAAAAATAAAGCTACAGTACAGTTAAAATAATAGTCGTGCATCCCTCACTGCGACTACACCACCAGCAATCCACTCGTATATCACCACAACACACCAATATCCGTGTGTAAAAAAAAAAGTACATTCTACACCCGACCACTAACACTGCCTCTTTTATAAATGACTAAGTTATGTAAGGCACTACTGCAAACTAAATAATGATATCTTTTTTTTCTTTCCTTGCTCAAAAGAAAACCGCTATTATGATATAAAGTAATTTCCTATGTCCATCCTCTCATTTCCTATTCTGGCAACCACCTTCCCTCATCGTCTTCCGCAAGATCGTAAGAGTCGTCGTCCATTCTATGGTCCCCAGCCCCGGCGACGGAGTGGTGGGGGTGGTGGGGGTGGTGGTGGTTCTCCTCAGCCGCCTCCATTTTTACATCCATTCCTTCATCGGCGGGCTTGAAGGTCGGGGTAGGGTTTGTGCTGCCGCCGGGCACGTACCATGAGAGCGATACCGTTCCCACGTTTGGTATTTCGCTTCCAGTAAAGACAAACTATAGGAGCCATTAGTAGACGAATAGGATAATAGGATAATGCTAGTACAAACCTGTTCAGCAGATCTCCTATCCTTAAAGGTGATAATCTGAGTATCATCCTTCTCGGGGTGTGGCTCAATTCCCTCGACCTCGAGACCCGTATTCTACACCAATGTTAGCCCCCCCCCCCCCCGAATCTGTGAGCAAACACGGTTTAATAAATACATACCATCAGGTAATGTCTAAAGTCCTCGTCCTTCTCTCCCTTGAGATCTGGCGCACTGATGGCAACCCTCTTGGGTCTGTTGTCCAACTTTAATGTGCCGCCTCTCCCTCTAGAAGCTTGAAATCCCCCAGGTTGAAACCCACCACGGCCTCTGTACGTGCCATAGGGACTGTACGGTACGCCTCTACCTCTGGGTACATAAGTACCTCTCCCTCGTGTAGCAAAGCGACCTCTCCCCCTGCCCCGTCCTCTGAATCCTTCGAGGTCAAATTCTTCTCCAGTATTATTCTCAATTCCCAAAGCCCTCGCCTCCGCTTCCAATGCCTCCAGCTGCGCTTTCAGCGCAGCCGTTGAAGAGGTGTCCTTCGGAGCCGCAGTCCCACCATTGCTTGCCAGTGCAGGACCCCCGCTACTCGCTCCAGCCTCCACCTTTGGCGGCGGTGACGCAGAAGGCGCTGTTGAAGCCTGGCCAGAAATTTTCTTGTTCAGCTTCTCCATGAGCTTCCGCTTCTCTTCCATCTGCAGCTTCAGCAGCTCCTCTTTGCGCTTTTCGAGCTCTTTGGCCGCTTCCTCGTTCGCTTTCTTTTTTGCCATCTTGGCTTCGTAAGCTTTTTGCGCTTCTTCCTGCCGTTGCTTGAATTCTTCCATATCAATCTCTTCATCATCATTAAGATGACTCCGAGTATCCATAGGCTCTGCGGAACCGTGGTGCGCGCCTCCACCATTTGGGTTGGCAGCAGTCCCGGGCTCAGATTTGTACCAGAATACCTTAACGAAACGGTTATCAAAGATAGGCGCAGGCGAATCATAAGCCTTCTTTGCCATTGACCACCGCTCGAACGATACAGTTGCGAGGTGCTTGTGGGGCTGGATGTCAACGTTCGTCACGGTTCCGAAATTCGAAAAGAACTCCCGGATGGACGAGTCTGTTAATTTTTCGTCGGGAATGTGCTCGACTACTAATGTCGTGTTTGAGCGGTCGTATGAGGGACCCATTCCTGATATATCAGAGCGGCCACCGCGGCCGCCACCACGAGTACCGCCTCGTCCACGGAGTCGGTCCTGACGTGGTTGTCGGTCGGTAGGGGCTTTAGAATTAGTAAATAGTTGTGAGTTATTTGGGTCATATTCTATATTGCCTCAGTCAGTCACAATGCGCGGCCCCTTATCTATGAATTGAAGGTTTACCTTCTGCAGCGTCATCTCCCGGGACTACGATGTGGTCTGTGCCGTGCTCATATGGGCACATATCACCCTTCATGCAGAAACCCTTCTCATCATAGTCCTTACACCGCTCCCCAATCTTTTTTACAATCTTTTTCTCCTCACCTGGCTTCACCCCCGGCATCGCGCCCATTACAGGCGGGAAACCCCATGCAGCCGCCGCCTGGGCGGCCAGGAACGCTGCCATTGGATCACCTGCACTTGGACCTGCCCACGGGAATCCTGGTGGAGGAGGCATCCCCGGTATCCCGAATGGCATCGCCGCCGGCGGCCCAGGCGGAGGAACAAAGTGATTCTCTGGCTGTGGAGGCACTGGCTGCTGATGTTGCTGCGCCGGTGAATGTGGACCCTGATATCCCCCTCGGGCAGATGCCCCTGCAGGGTCACCTCTTGTCCATCTACCCGGTCCCGAGGCCCCCGCGCGACGCGGTGCTTTAAATCCCCGACTGCTGCTGCTACTGTTCTGACCGTAGTGACCGTCTAGCCCTCTTCCCCCGTCTCGATCGCGATCAAAATAGCCTCGCTTCTGTCCGCGTGATTCACGGTCATCTCTCCCCCCCCTGTAGTCTGAACCTTGAGAAGATTCTCTTTCTAGCGGTGCGGGCGGGGATGGTGGTAGGACAGACACGCCAGCCGAGCCAGCCAGAGTGGAGTTTACAGAGATAAAACTCTTTGTTTTCAGTGTGAGGAAAACGTCATTGACGAATTGTTCCGTGTCTAAAAAATAAATAAAAAAAAATGTTTGTCTCCAATCAATTCACCGAACAAAACGTAAAGCAAAAGAAGCAAGAAAAAAAAATGGGGGGGGGGGGGGGTCAAGTACGTTCGCGCAGAAAATCATCAAGTTGTTCTATGCACAGCTTCTTGACCTCGTCGTCTACTTGATCATGCCGTAAGAGTGCCAGTACGTAGTCTGCAAGAACGTCCGAGTCCGCATCAGAGCTATGGCCACTCCGTGTCAGCTCTCAACTCGCGCCGTTGCATCTAATTGAAACCACCGAATCACCCCCAACAACAGCTAGGAATATCGATAACGCAATGGGGGGGGGAGCATACATATCCTCCAGCCGCTTCACAATCCACTTCTTGAGAAGAGCTGCATCCCCGTCGTCAAACAACATCGTAGCGCACTCCCGCAGATAAACGACAGGCGATCGAGAGGCAAAGAGTTACACTCAGAACCAGGGGAAGGATGGGAGAGAGAGAGGGGGGGGGGGGGAGATCGAGATGATCGATGGAAACAGCGGGACAAGATGATAACGGATGGATGGCGCGCGTGTTTGTATTATCGAACGTTTAGGCAGAGAGGGGTGTGTGAGTAGATGTTTGGGTGGTTTGACGGTCTGAGTAGTAGTGGCTGGCAGGCACTGGCTGGAGGACTGGCTTGGAGGACTGGGACATAAAGACGTTCTTTTTTTTTTTTTTTTTTTTCCGAGAAAGTGAAAGGTGCCAAGACTAGCCCCCCCAGGGTTTCAATCGCGTCCCCGAGTTGTCAACACCTTTCAGTGAAATATTCAAATGGGGAATCAACCAATTAAGAGAGAGCCGATAATTTTTATTATTATTTTCAAACGAAAATCCACTCACAACAAACAAAAAAGAGAAAGAAAAAAAAGGAGCAACGGAAATCGAGGTGAGAAAGAAAAAAAAACATACTTTAAATCGAGCCCATCCTTCGCCCGATGACGTAGTTTTCAATTGTCATATTCTAGGTATCCCTTCGTCTGTCAATAAAATGCTACCCTCCCCTCCCAAGAAAAAACAAATCTAGCACACAGCTTTACTAACAGATCTCGTTCGTTATCCATCCATCCATACAAATATAATTCCTCTATTATATGGGGGGAGGGCAGCAATTGACAGACGAAGGGATAATAATGGTACACCGCGTATCCACTCCAGCCAAAGCGTCTTATCACACCGACAACACAAGCCTACCATGTTGTATTACGCCACGTGGTTGACAGGCCTTTTTACTGGGTGGGAAGTTCACTGGGAACAAACAAACTGTTGATCCTTCAATGCCCATTCCTTTGTACCATATGAACTTTGGATCATCCTAGAAACAGTGCCAAGATCGTATAAGTACATGTAGTTGCGTAAATAAATGGTCTCACGGCAGTTGATAATATGATTACGTATAGAAGTTATATCGCTGGTGCATGAGGATAGAAGAGATAGAATCTTGTCGACGTTTCTTTACTAGAAATGTCAACAACTTATACTTGGGCAGCTTCAAGGCCAACCCATGTACTTACTCTAGATTGTGCCTGACCTGGACAGGGGAAAATGGAACAAGATACCTTGCGCAGCTATGCTCTATACAGTCGAACCTCCCTATAAAGGTACTCTCTCTCTCTCTCTCTATATGAAAAATAATTGCCCTATAAGGGTAAGCGTTTGGGGCTTTTTCTGCCTCATACACAGTGCCTACATACAAACACGCCCCCCTTCCTATAAGGGTAAATGTACTCTAAGGGTACCAACTTTCGGTCCCGAGCGTACCATCTGCAGAAATAATGTAGGTACCTAGGTACAAAGCGATAGCTCAACCAACCTGCTGTCTCCATAGCAACCGTTTACTTGGCCAGAGTTTGTTATGCTGCATGTTTATATTACATGTATTATACATGTACTTGTGATATTAACTTCATACGCTTATAGCCACATTGAGCATTTCAAGCAAATGCAAGTTGTTTTTATTCCCCGTCCCCCCCCCCCCGTCCCCGGTACCGTCTGGTCCAAATGCGCACTTGAAACCAAGTTGGTTCTGCCCGTCTTTTAAAACGCTTTGTTTATCTGTTTGTTTGTAAACAGACGCGACCTACATGCAGGAGCCGATCTCGAAACAGTGAATAAGAAAGTGAAAAGAATTATAACCTTGTTGATGGACAATTATCCGTTTTCAAAAACAGTTAATACTATGCATCTACCCGCGTCGTTCATACTGTCTGCCTCGGTTCAACCACCACCATGTATAAAATACAATCACAATCTATCACTCGGTAATCATCAAACGGCGCTACAAGACAAACAACCAAGATCAGCGCTAACATATGGCTCCAGAACAATACTTTGATAGATTTGCTTGCTTCGTCGCCAACTTTCACTTATCCTTCCTTGCATCATGACTCATCACTCGAGCTTGGTGACTGCCCCCTTCCACATGCTACCCACCATCCAGCACAGCCACGGAAAGCAACATCGCATATATAAGACCGTTATATAACAATAATTTTAGTACCCAATCCCTGTATATTAAGAAATATCTAATCCACAATGTGAGTATGTACAAACAATTGTCATTATCAGTTGTTCGGCGTGAAAATTCCATTTCATCAGGTCATTTCCCCTTCTGCGGTGTAGGACTAACCATCCAGCGAAACTGAAAAGGAAATGAAAAAAGAAGCCAAAAAAGTATCCCAGTCCCAATATGCAAGCGCGGGTATGCGAAAGGAATGGAGCAACAGAACGAGAAAGATGAAGTAGGAAAATACAGTAGAGATATCAAGGAAAGCAAGGGAACATAAGAGATATGGAGACCCCTAAAGCACGCCTACAACCATGAAGAAAAAAAAAAAACATAGATAACTGTTAGAAGTAAAATACTGGACAACGAATTCGTATCCTGCCGTTAAAACTCCTAATTTCCAGCACAAGTCCCACCCGCAATCCCCAAGAGAAATAAAAGGAAAGAAAGAAAAAAAAGGGGGGAAGATGAAGGGTTAGATTAAAAAGTCCATAGAACTCGCGCCTACCCTCGACAGTTAAGGTTTCCCTAATGCCGTATTCATGAAAGGTTCAAAATAAACAGAGAAGGGTTAAAAGAATGAAAATAGAATATTGCACCAGAAGCAGTCAAATCAATAACCTTCCATTCCGGCTACTGATCCTCGAGCCACTGGTGATGGTGCAGTAGCCCCGCCACCTCCAATACTCCCCATTCTACCTTTTCCATGAATCGGTTTGGAGAACCCGCCATCAGTTTCACCCCTCTGACGCCCAATATGGTCTGTGGGCCTAACATCATCATATCTGGATTGTCCCCCAAGACCTCCGTTCTCAGCTCTTGCGTTCACAGAATCTGGCCCGGTTTCTTCATCTGTTGCATCATCTTCCTCCACAACCCCAGGCCCTATAGCCACGCCAATCCCATCTAGTCCTAGTCTAGCCTGCTTGTGACGCGGTCGGTCGCGTGGCCACGTGGTCGCGTTTCGCGCATAATTGTGCCTTGAACGCGATGTTTTATGGGACGAAGGCGAAGGGTGAAATGTCGCTACTGGAGGCTGTGAATACTGCGAATGAGAATGCTGTGAATTCTGTGTATTTTGAGAATTCTGTGAGTTCTGGGAGTTTTGAGAGTTCTGCAGGGAGATAGCCTGTTGAGATGAAGGCCGGGAATTTCCGGGCGACGACAAGAACATCAAGCTTTCCACTGCGTCTTGTTCCATGGTTCTTTGCGCTGCAGCTCCTCCTGGTGGAGGTGTATTTGCCACCATTGATATCGACGAGGCTGTGGAATAATTACTATACGTACTCAGGTTGCTCCCACTGGGCGTCAATGTTGGAGGGTGTCTAGGAGGATTGTAATATGAACGGCGATCACGGTCCGAGATAATCTGTGCCGGGGGTTGAAGTCCTCCCCTATGAATTGTATGAGACATTGGAGCCACTGAATGAGGGGTATTTGTATTGGTAGAGGTTCCTAACGCTTGAGATGCAGCCTTTGTTTGAAGTATTTTGGCGCGTATTGGATTGGCCTGATGGTCCCTCCAAAATGATTCATATGTTCTACTACCTGTACCACCGCCTCCAGAAAGTGGATGCGCGGTGTTCGGTTCACTACTGGTTCGTGTATGTCGCCGAATCGAGTCGAACGCGCCTGCATGCTCATCCCCCGCACTAGGTTCACGTTTTATATGCACGCGTGGGGAAGGCGAGTTGGGGTGCTGCCCTTGGGATATTCGCGCCTCAACTTGGTCTAGAGACTCTGTAGTCCAGTTGTTCTCGAGTTTAAGTAAGGCGTACGTCAAGCGTGTTCGAAGTTGGGTAGAAATCTAAAGCGATCACAAAAAACACATTGTGTAAGGAAAAAGGCCCTCCCCGCAAAACCGAAAAGAAAAAGAAAGAAAGAAAGAAAGAAAGAAAACAGACAACCCATATAAAAAGGCTGGGGATCTTCAGGATTGGCGTATTAGACACACACACCTGTGAAACGTTCTTCGGACTAGCATCAATTCCCGTGTGCATCCTCGCGAACCTTGGTGTTACTGGTGTAGCAGGCGAATTGGGAATGGATGACACGCTGTTGGAGAACGTGTTTTTGACAGTGCCTGATGCCGTCCGTTTCGACCCTACAGAAGACGCGGCAATGGACGGGCTTGCTGGAAACGGGTTATACTGGGGATTCGCGCCTGACGGCTGCATAACAGGCGTAGCCGTTGCTGACATTATCATCGACGGCGGTGGGGAATCGCGAGAAGAGTACGGCGACGAAGGTCGTTCATCTATGTCGGGAGAGTCGCGAATGGAAAACGCGGCTGTCGAGGCTTGTGAAAGCGTACTCGAGTGGCTTAATAGCGGGGGAGGTTGAGTAGCCAGATGAGTAGTAGACATTTGAGAATTTGGAGTTAACGGATGGTGAATATGGTGACGCCGCTGAGGAGTTTCGTAATAATCCATGGACGAGAAGGATGAGTGTGGGATTTGGGAGGATGGGGGGATTTGGGAAGATTCGGTGCTGCTCTGGGACATGATGGGGGGGTCAATCAGCGGGGATGAAGAGGGGAGGGGAGGGGAGGGGAGGGGAGGGGGAGGGCACGGGAAGAAGACGAGGGGTAGTGATGGTGGGTGTAGGATGTAACTGTCTGGGGATGGTGGTGGTGGTGGTGGTGGTGGTGGTGGTGGTGGTGGAGTGTAATATGTGTGTGGGAGCAGCAGGTCTAGCGTTCTTTGGGGGAAGGTGGACGGTAGGTATGAGGTGAACTGCAGTAGTTGTATTACAGAAGTAGTCGTCAGGGTGGGTGGTGTTGACGCGGATGGGAGTGTAACTTATATTTAATACATCGTCCTGGCGTCCACAGAATCCACAGAAACACGAAAGTACTGCCGATCGCGATTAGAATATGGCGACTACGAGATGCCCGTTTTATCTCTAACGCGAATTAATATATTTCAGCCTGTTTTCCCATTCTTGTTTCCATTCACTCTGCCTTGTTCACGTGTTTTATTGAAAATCCCTTTGGTGTTTTGCCCACCACTCGATGTAAGCTTTCACCCATATCGAAAGCAACGCGCGAAAATGTTTCCTTCCCCTAAAGGAACGAAATCAACTAAAAACGCACCCCTTCACACCTCCTCAATTGGGCGCGGCCGCAAGCACGGAAGCAAGCGGATAGGGAGATGTACTAAGAACTTCGTGTCCGGCGCGAGCAGCCAACCGACAAGAAGCGAGATCCCGATGTCTGGGTCCGATATTCGGGGCGGGGAAAACAAAAAAAAAATACCTCTGAAGATCCCCGCCGTTCAAGAAAAAAAGACGCTGTGTAGGGCTTGCGTGCAGTGGTGCAGGCAGTCAAAATCCCACTAGCATGTAGCAGATGTGCATCCCCCTCAAATCTGACAGGCAAGTTGGATGGGGGGGTGGTGTGTATGTATGTACCCCCGCTCTTATCCCACTGTAGGAGGGTGGTAGAATACCGCTCGCTCTACTCCCCGCTTCAAATGAGGGACGCTCATATCTCTTAGTGGGGAGGGGGGAGGGGACATGCGGCTCGTCGAAAAAAAAAAAAAAAAAAAAAAAAAAAAAGGGAAAAGGGAAAAGGGAAAAAGGAAATCTCCACTTCTTCACCTGCCACGAAGCGTAACGCTTTCTGTCCACGCAGTCACGAGACCTCCTATGTGTGCGTGGCCGAAACAGACAAGAACGATCCACAGGAGGGAAAGAAAAAAAAAACCCTTCCTTGATCCATCGTCTGGCGTCGTGTAAATAAAGTTGATATCGTGCTTTGTGCGACGATCTTCATCACAACACCTGTGTTTATATGCAACTGACACGGTTTTCCACACGCGCCGTGCTTTAGGCCGTTAACGCGTTGTGGGCCAGTGATATGGCGTCTTGCTGTAAGCAATCTGTGCACGGTAATTCCCGCATAAGATCTGCCAGTTAACTGGTCAGTTAAGTAGCCCTTTCCTAATGCACATGACTTTAGCCAAGCCTTAACATGCAGATTAACAGCATCCTTGCTGCTTATGACTGCACTTACGGAAGGTTCACCAACAGAACGGTTCAGGGCTGATTAACCTAAATCTGCTTGACAACTTAAGCCCCTTGATGCATTTCCGAAAAAGAAATACATATCCCAGGTAGGACAGGACAGCGCAATAGCTCTGCCAAGCACAAACTCGCAAATCGGCAAGCTTCCTTAGGCTGCGTAGAAAACATCAACAGTATGATGGCGATGATTCGTGGAGAATACCCAGCTTATCCCCAAAGAGGAGAGCGGGGCGTATTAATAATTGTAACTGTAGGTACACTAGGATCCAGCATGGCCAATGGTCATACAATATTCTCGAGTGATTATCCGTGACCGATTTGAATCTGAAAGTTGCAGGATCGAGTCGGGGTGATGTGAATATACATAGGTCATCCGAACCTAGCAAAGAAGTCAACGCCACAGGAAATTTGGTAGTTTGGGGTCGTTGCTAACAATCACATGGTAGGGCTACTATTTTAAATTTCAGACAGAATCCAAGAAATGTCGATCAAGAGAGTTGCGCTTGTAATCATTCCGACTGCTTTTGTGGGCAGTAATGCAGGAATCCCACACGTCATGAAATCTTGGATAGGTCCGCCGGTTCGTCTTGGGAAGTAAAATTAGTTGATAGAGTGGGTAAGAATGGTGAAATGGTGACTGCGTCAAAAGTTTGGATGATAAACATGCGTGGTAGATTGTATTGGGGGTCGACTTCTGCCCATACATGGATTTTTCAACGACACCTGTCATCTTATCGGCTAGCAACGTAAGTACACCAGCCCAAAGCTAGCTAAAACATCACTTTCTATCGCCCAGGCACATACACGTAATAACGGCTAGTAAACCTTTCAATTATTGGGTTCGCATACCGGCGCAATAATTAACTCTCAGAATCCATTACGCCGTCTGAGCTTACGGCTAACGAGGTCATAGACTGACATTTGATATAAACAAGGTCTCTCGATTAATGTGGATTTAGAACCTGTGGTATCTGTGATTAAGTCCTAAAGCTAATTAGTGTGAGTTTTACCAGTGAAGGCCTTTTTCTGATAGGTGTCGAATAATTTAGGCATCCAATACCCCTTTGCGAAATGACAAACTTCTGCGAAATTTGTGAGCACTATAACTATTTTCTGAAGACCTTGGATGTAGTAATGCGTATACATCAATTTACAGTCTCAAGTGACAGTCTCACATAGACTTTTAGATCTAACCTTTATCATTTTTAGCTAATCATACTAATTATACTCATTCGACCCAAATAGGAGTCCAAGAATTTCAAGTTTCTGTCACTATTACTGCCCGGCAAGACCCCAACGGGTAAGGCAGGGCTCTGGACAATATCAACTAGGTCAGATTAATTGAAAAGGGAAGACTACTTCTACTCAGATAAATTCAGGTTCTACCACATGTATCTTATCTACCTGGGTGGTCGGCTAGGGCTGAATATGGAGGCATATATTCCGAGTGATTCTTTATGAAGAGAAATATAGGCCGGGCCACGTCCTGTTTCACTCGTAACCGCTCACAATCACATATATTGGCCATCCAATAATTACTATATGGCTGACTCCCCATGTAATAAGGATACACAAACTTCCCCAAGCCGTACCTACGATCCTCCCCGTGGTAGGTTGGCCCTAGGAAGTCCAATATCCGGTCTTATACCGTAATTACTGGGCCATGGCCTAAAAGGATACGGGAACCTCAAGTCCAACAACCTAGTAGAAGTTGAATTGAGGCTCTATTTACTAAATCTCCGTAATTATAATCGACTCAGAAGTGGGTTTTGGTAAATTGGAGGTCATGTTACAGCCAATTTCATAAAGATGGGGGCATCAAATTTTATGCTCGCAGCGGGACTTGGGAAATCTCAACCGTCAAAATAGATACCTATCCTAGATCAAAAACTTAAATTAATTACCCAATAGATAATGGATATTGCTCGGTATAGTCGTCTACAAGTAGTTTTACGATGGGTGGCGCCACAACTTTGTTTCCAGACATTGTAGCGTACGCGTGCTCAGCCCATTGAGCCAAATTATGTGAACTTGATTTACATGTAAATCCCCTCCACCCATGTAACTATGTACTCAGTCGTTAATTAAAAGGTCGGAATTTTAGGAAGCGTTTGGTTGCAACGATATCCGACTATTTAATTAACGCGCGAGTATGTAGGTCACAAATATTATTCATCTGTTGCAGAGAATGTACTTACATCAGGGGTAATAATGGTGAAAACCAGGTAAGAATTTCAAGAGCGAAGGGATACCATGCACATTTATTCGACACTTAAATTCTTTATTGAAAAATTCCAGCGTGCTCGAGATTAGGAATAAACCAGTCTCTTATTTTATCAAAAAAGATTCAAGTGAAAAGTACGAAGAAAAATGTGCACATCCAAGGAGAAAAAAAAAACCAAGAAAAAAATGACAACACCAAAGAGAAAAAATAAAAGCCCCGCCAATCGTATCATCATCGCAACCCTCATGGGACCCTTTCCCATTTTGACATTGTTTATAAAAAGAAAAAGAGCTCAATCAGACGAGGGACAAATTACACTTTTTTTTATTTTTTTCCTAGGGAATCATTTAAAGTTTGTCGTAGTAGTTCTCAACACCTGGAACCTCGACCTTGATACCCTTACGCTTCCTCATCTCCTGGACGATCTGGCCGGGCTTAGAGGTGGCGTCGAGGGCGGAACCACCGGGAAGGACGGTCCAGTGGTCAAAGACAGACTGAGGGAAGGCCTGTCCACCGGTGTGGGAACGGAGATCGGCGGTGAAACCGAAGGATTCGTTGACGGGCAAGTAGGCCTTGACGTTGAAGAGAGGAGTACCAGGGCGCTGCTCCTCGGAGAAGACGTGACCTCTTCTCCTGGTCAAGACACCGTAGATACCACCCATAGCCTGTTCAGGAACCTGGATCTCGACAAGATAGATGGGCTCCAAGAGACCAGGGTTAGCAAGGAGAGTAGCGGCGTACAGGACACGACGAGCAGTGGGAATGATCTGTCCACCACCACGGTGAATGGCATCAGCGTGGAGGGTAACATCCAAGATATTGAAACGGATGCTGCGCATGGGCTCCTCAGCAATGGGCCCCTCGCGGGTGGCCCATTGAAAACCGGAGACGACGGAATCCTTGATTTCGTTCAAGTACTGAACGGCCTTGGTCTGGTCAACCAACAAATTGGCACTTTGTGCGAAGGTTAGCGACATATAAAATTGGAATCAGTTTACTAGAACATACCCAGATGTGTCAGGACCGAAACACCAAATCTTACGGGCGTCGGTGACATCCCAACCGTGCTCATCGGCAAGGATACGGGCGCGAGCCTTGAAATCGTCGCGGGGACTGATCTTTCCGGACTCAATATCCTTGGCAACGTCCTCGTCAAGAGGGGTGGCAGTGACGTAGAGACGGTTGTGCTTGTTGGGGGACTTAGACAAAGCAGTCATGCTAGATTCACCAGCAACAGTCTCACGGTAAGAGACGACAGGAGGAGAGATCTTCAAAGGGATACCAGCGTGGTCCTCCTCAAGATCCTTCAAGCAAATTTCCAAGTGCAACTCACCGGCACCGGCAACAATGTGCTCACCGGATTCAGAGATGGAAGTCAAGACACAGGGGTCAGACTTGGAAAGACGCTTAAGACCTTCTACCAATTTGGGCAAGTCGTTGGCGTTCTTAACTTCGACGGCGACCCGGACGACGGGAGAGACAGAGAACTTCATGACCTTCAAGTTGTGGGCAGTCTCGGAGGTGGTAAGGGTGCCAGACTTGAGCAAGAACTGATCAACACCGACCAAACCGACGATGTTACCGGCTGGGACATCCTCAATGGGCTCGATGTAACGACCCATCATAAGAATGGTACGCTGGATAGCCTTGATGAACAAGTCCTCCTTCTTGCCGGGGGTGTAGTTGGGTCCCTGAATGCGGACCTTGAGACCGGACTTGACGGTACCAGCAAAGACACGTCCGAAAGCGTAGAAACGACCCTTATCAGAGGTCGGCACCATCTTGGAGACGTACAACATGAGAGGAGCCTTGGGGTCACAGTCACGGATACCAATACAGACATCATCATCAGCGGGTCCCTCGTACAAGGTCTCAGCACGGTACTTCTGGGCAGTGACGGGGGAAGGAAGGTGCATGACAATCATCTCCATAAGAGCATCGGCAGCGGGCAAGAACTTCCTCATGACGATCTTGAGGAGGGCTTTTCCTTCGAGATCTTTCTCATCAGCCTTGAGAGTAATCTCCAGCTTGGAAAGTAAGACTGGAATCTCATCCTTCTTGAAGTTCATGACAGCAGAGAAGATCTTGAAGATAGGGTCCAAAATGAACTGGTTGAAAGCACGCTCCAAAGGCTTGCCCTCGAAGTTCTCGACCTTGGTCCACTTCTTGGTCTTTGGGTTGAAGAAGTTGTCACCCTGTTTTACTTAATTAGCACAAGTCTGGTAGGCAGAAATTGTTCAAACTTTAACATACCCAAAGACGCTCCATCATCTTGACCCTGTCAACACCGAACTTCTTGGCGTAACGTCCAGCGAACTGACGAATAGTGAAAGCCCATCCGTGAAGACCGGAACCAAAAGCAACGGTACCCTTGTAGGGGTAGACCTGGACATCACCAAGGGTCTTGTCAAAGTAGGTGGCGATGATGACATTGACAGACTCAACGGTACGGGAGAACGACTGGTACAAATCCTCTTTTGAGACCTGCAGTTCCAGAAGGGCACGGTCGACCTTGTTGATGATGCAGACAGGCTTGATACGCTCAGAAAGTGCCTGACGTAAGACAGTCTCAGTCTGGACACAGACACCCTCAACACAGTCGACGACGACAAGAGCACCATCAGTGACACGCAGAGCAGCGGTAACCTCAGAAGAGAAATCAACGTGACCGGGCGAATCGATCAAGTTGATCAAGAAGTGGGTTCCTTCGGTCTTCTGGGTAATGTCCTTGCAGTCCTCCTCACTAAGCTCGGCGTAAAGGGAAATAGCAGTAGACTTGATGGTAATGCAACGATCCTGCTCGTCCTGACGAGTATCTGTAAAACGCTGCTCACCGGCCTTGGCGGCGGAAATGATACCAGCTCGTTGGACGAGGGAATCGGTCAAAGTTGATTTTCCGTGGTCGACGTGAGCAATGACGGACATGTTACGAACGTTCGTAACCTTGTCCATCAATTCACGGATCTGTTCGACAGTGAAGCTGAAATTTGTGGAAAAAGACCCAGTAAGCATTTACATCTCCGGTGGGGTATTTCTCTCAGAATTTGGCATATTCAAGTAGGGGAAACTTACTTAACCATCTTGGTGGATTTTTCTAGGAACCCTTTTTAAAAAAAAAAAAATGTAGGACGGAAAACGAAGATTCTCGTCACTAAGCTCCTGTTAGTGACAGAAAGAGAAGTTCAATTGAAAGAGAAAGACTTACAGTTTACTGTGTCGTCCGATCGAGGGTGGAGCAACAGCAGATGGAGAAGAGAAGAGAAGGGGGAGAGGGATGAGGGCAAGAAGGAGGAGGGGAAAGTGAGGGGTTGTGTGTGTGAGGGGTTGGCTGATTTTTGAATGTGGATGTTCAGCCTCCCTGATTGGCTGGAAATATTGTTGCTAGGGTGGGGCAGTTAGTTTACTGACAAATGCTCTCCTTGTGGGCGAATTTTTTCTTTCTTCCAGGCTGATCGGAGTGACTGCTCTTCGCAGTGAAGTCTGGGTAACCGCTCGCTTCCTTGCCGAGCCGGGAAGGCAATAGTTGAGTCACGGCTAAGAACTTTCGGCCCCCAGCGAGTCACATATTGAGGGGCAGCGCTCCTACTCTGCACAAAGAAACCTGCAATCATCTCTCTCTGAATACCATTTTACTATATAGTTAAACCGACCGCGGTCCTAACTCAACCGTACTTCGCCTCTTCCCCTCGAGCTATTTAATCGACAACAACTACCTATCTAATAATATATGTAGATAGTGATATTGATCGAGTCATAAACTCGAATACGAAATTTAACCCCACTATCCGCACGGACCAGTTGACCGTTATCACCGATGTGCTACATCATGCTTTGTGACGCGATGTCTCAGCCCACCCACATGTTATCAGCAACCGAGATGTTGATCATAACCGCAACATTAAGCTGCATAAGTTACCTAAGCAGAATTTTAACATTCACCTCAAAGGACAAATGGTTTATTATGCCCTATATCAGGAATCTCCGGTAAAAAAAAAAAAAAAACGATATTAGGTATGTATAGGTCAGCGCTAAATCGCTCGAAAATCCCTGGGTTCTGTCACAAACACATATGCGCCGGGAAAAAGAGGGCTTCTCCAAGGGACTTCCCTGAAAGAATTAATGATTTAATACGGCAACTTCGGAACCCAATATTCCAATTTGTTCAAAGCACCCCGATAACTGATCTACACAAGATCAAAAGTCTCGCGAGTGTGGCTATGGCGAGTAGGTGTATCCCTCCTGAGATCCAGTTTCATAGCCTTTAAACCTTTCCCCGTGCAAGCAGGGACCGTTTGTCGGGGCCGCAATCCTCCGCATTGCATCCTGCAGTGCTCAGTCACATCCGCTACTAGACTATCGTTCTTACTTTATTACCAGACATGTACTTGTATATGCCTGTTGCATATAAAAATCATTGAAAAAAGGTTCCATGGGGAATGAAATCCTTCCTTAAGTCAAGCGCGCAGATTCAGTGGCTTAATCCGGCCTTGTCAGGGCCTGATAGCCTTGTAGTAATCCCTGGCTCCCTAATAATATCCTTGACGATGCATTGTTGGCCTGGCTACATGATCCAGAAAAGGCACTGTCCTTTTACACTTCGAGGTGTTTATGAGCGGGAGCCGGACCCAATTTTCTATCAGATGACCACCTATCAATATGGAAATATGAATATTGGATTCACAATCAAACTCCGCTGCCCTTTAGACATAGTCCTAGTAGTAGAGTCATAGATATTAGAGGCCGCAGTATAGCATCGTCTCAGTTTCCTGTTTATTGATTAGTTCAAAGAGTGTAAACCTTCCTTCTTTCTGTAGATATCATCGCGATTATTGTTTAGAAACGTCCTACCAGATCTATTTTATAATATCGTTTAAACGCCATCTCGGATCTCGGGTTGCCGAACCTTGCCTTTTGTTTTAACGAAAACAAGAATGGTCCCAAGAAATCCGGCTTAACCATGATCACTTGATGAAACACACTCTTATTAGCATGCGCGCGTATAAGTTAAAGGACCCTTTTCACTTCAAGTCAATAAGGCTCATGACTCGGGGGTAACATATCCGGTTAACGAGTGGATTTGTTAGTCATAAGCAGCGGTGGATCTAAATTGCAGAAAGACGAGCCAGAGCTGGTCCTATCACCAATTTCGGACCTAGACCTTGCAGTGTTTAGCACATATATACTCATCCTTATCCTTTTATTTAACCCTTATAATCTTGAAATGCCTGTCATTGGCCGATAAATGTTGATTGGGACATATTAGTATGGGTAGTTTAGTGAGAAAAGGTGTACTAACCAATGCCCGGAGTATCTTAAGGATAAATCTATTTTACCAGATTCTAGGCGGCACAGCCCGAATAATTATCTCCATGTTTATATAATTTACCGTATATAACTAAGTCTTCATTTTGGACAACCACTGCGATAAGTGTATCTTTTTTATAGGACTGTTAGTGACATGGGTATCTAGACAAGGTATACTAGCAAGATCCTTCATGATATTATTGCAGTTAGTTCTTTTTCGTTTTTTTTTATTCTATTGTAGGCTGGATGACAAGATCTGCCTCGACCGAGTAACTCAAGGCATGGGGCCCACCCATCTTCCCACTGGCAAAGCAACTCTTCAAGCTGTCTTGATCTACCAACATTTTTTTCCATCACTCCACACTGAGCCTTTATGGTTGAAAAGCCTTTCAGCACAAAAGCACCTACCTACGCACCTAACTACCAAGCGTCCCTCCCTATCATATCGGGAGACCAACTCCGTCCTTTAATCCTTCTCTTATTAATTCAACGCCGTAATTACGTAAGCAACAACGAATTACTGATATAGACATTGTCTCCCGCCTCCACATTTTTGCGCTTTAGAGAAGAATTGTGGGCAAGTTTTCCTCTGTAAGGCGCCCAGGGAAAAGGTTCGGTGTGAGATCGGAGCCGTGTGCACGTCGACCTGGTTCTTCTTATCTGAGAAGCATGACCTATATGATGAGCCACTATTATCCTCACCACTACTTAAATCAATTCCCCTCCTCTTCTGAGAATATACGATTTATCCTTCTCATGCTCGTCCATGTAGGCCCTTCCCTCCCATATATCTTCCCGGGTGTACTTGAGGAGGATTGAACCAACAAGGCTTCTTGGCACCGCGCCGCACCATAACACCCCCCTCCCCTCTTGAGATTTTCTTGGGCGTGTTCTCTGATGGCAAATAACGGTGGTGTGCTACATCAGATCTTAGCATTCTATACAGGTGGTGGTGTCAATTTTACCACTAGTGGAATCGTCTTGGCACTTGTAAAGAATATGAGAGCCCCTTTACCCCTCACTCCTACTACAGACAAGAGCAATTTTTATCTTTTTGGAACTCAGTGCACTGATCTCTAAGAGCAAAGAATAAATGACTCGGTCATTTAGCAAAGTCAATTAGCACTAAATGACAGAGTCAACTAGCACTAAATGACAAAGTCATGTGTATGACCACCGTTAATAAATGACTAGTTATTTAGTTATGTAGTCATTTAATGATAAATCACCTGTATTATTTTATATTTCTAATTTACTGTTTATTATATATCTACTGCTGCCGCTACCGCTGCCGCTACTACTACTTCTATTGCTGCTCCTACTGCTGCCACTGCTGCCACTACTGCCACTGATAACATTCAAGTGATTAGTGGTGGCTATATGTATGTATTAATGAATACAATTGGTATGCCGGTGACTTATCTTTATCCTACGGATTCTGATGCTGATGGTAACGATGATGAGTGTTGGTGGTATTGGGGTGTTGGTGTTGAAGAAGAAGACCGCTCATGGTGGTGCTTTTATAGCAGCCCAGAGTAATTAATAGTCATTTAGGTAAATACATAGTCATTTAGTTACACAGTAGTCATTTTAGAAAGTCGTTTAATTGTAATAGTCAATTAGTGTTAAACGGCAAAGTGATTTAGATAAACGATGAAGTCATCTATACTTGTCTCCTAGAGGATCACAAGTACGATAACAACAACGATTCTGTTTTGGAACCCGCCGCTGAGTTACCGCCACCGCTTCTACAGCCCAATTTCTACCCCATATCAAGCCTCGTAATGGAAGGGCCGATTTATCGAGTGCTGACTTTTAGAGGAGTCAAAACCAGATTATCCGATACATGAACGGGCAATTCTTTTTTCCAGAGGTGAGGAAAGGGCCAATCGCTTATGTCTCATCATAGTATATCACTCGGGTGTCTTGGCAAGGTATATCTGAATAGCGGCAAAACAAGTACTAGGACACATCTTCTATTCAGGAAAAAGATACCAAACAGTTACAACTGCCATACGCCAGAGAGTTGTTCACATTGTCAAACTATTATGTTGAGCGATCTTTAAAAACGATGTTCCAACTCAAACGACCTCGAGCATCCTTCTGATCAGTGAAGATCTACATACCACTGGGACTGAGCTCTGACGGTGGCCCTTGCTCGAACCTTTGGTGTAAGGGGGTCAATAACCAAAACTATATAATCACCTTCTACTCAATGTCACAATAACAAAAGCCAAACCGGTACTTTATTTCACTGAGTACAAAATGTCTTCGAATCTAATAGCACTAACTCTAACTATTAAAAGAGGCCAGTTTAGTGCAGGAAATGCTGAATTGGCTACTCTTATATCGAATTAACACGAAAGAGATTACACAATAGTTTTTTTTCAACCCCTTTATCCCATGAGCGAGACTATTTTTGAATCCGGACTAATTACGTACACATAGGGCGGTTAGTTATCAGGATGATTTTATTTCGAAGCAGATGCAAACAGAGACTCACCCGCCACTACCCGGAGAAATCCAATCTCCTTAATGGCCCCCTCCCCGCCATTCTCCAGAAATCCGCACATTCCAATTTTCTCCACCCCTCTCCATACCTCGGCAAAGACCCTACACCCTCCTCCTCCATCAACTCCAACACCCACTGCATCTGTTCCCCCTTCTTCTCCCCTGCAACACCCGCGGTGGCCCCACCAACTCCCCACCCACTCGCCAAATCCCACCAATCATATACCCTCATGTCACTGATGATCCACCTCTCTCCGGGTGTGAACTTTCTCACTAGGGTCACCACCGCCCAGGCCACATCAATTCCATGCACCACATGCAGGCCCCCCTTTGCCCTCAGTGCCTCCTTCGTTGCCGCCACCCTACCAACCCAATTCCTCGGATCCCGCTCCCTGCCCCAGAGTCCCGCCAGATTCAACACGGCACCGCCGTGAAGTAACAAAGCGTCTTCAGCGGCCGCTCGTGGATTACTGGTGTCGTGGGGGCTGTGACGAGTGATGCGTCCTGGGGCCGACCAGATTCCTGTCGAGCCCAGCTGAATGAAGTTAGGTTTGATATTGGGGTGTGTCTCGGCGTAGAGGGATAGAAGGGCCTTGGTTGCGTCAGGGCTGCGAAGAGGGAAAATAATGAGGATTGTAGAGGCCGATGGGAGGGCTTTAAAGGGAGTCGGATCCGGGGAGGCCGGGTCGAAGTTGAAGGAAATTGTGGTGGGGGAGCCACTACGAGAGGTGAGGGCATGGGCAATATTAAGCTGAGAGAGGAGGGGGGAGAGGAAGGTGCTGGTCCAGCCTGACCCGAGGAGGAGGACTTCAACGTGGGGGGGATCGGTGGTCATTTTATAGAGCTGAGAGGTTGCTGGTTCGGGATAACTATACGGTTATGGAGGTTCACTATTAATTTATTGGTGTTCTAGGTTCTACGTAGGACGACCGCAGAACAGGTCGTGATTGGATATACAGTAGGTCAACGAACTCAATGATATCAATGATTAGGGCCAATGATCGGAAGACGTGAGATGAATGCCTGCCTGTCCCTGGGTACGGGTGATAGACCGTGCTTAAAGTGGGGCAATTTGGTTGGTTACCCGGCAGGTTTTAGCACACGTGAGTTCGTGATGTCTTGGGCGTGTTATTAGGGAGGCTTATCAACTCTGGTTCCGGTGATATAGGGTCTTGTGGTTTCACAGGAGGTACAAAGATTCAATTTGTTTGAGGCGCTGATGTTTCACAGATTCATACGATCATATCACAAAGCTAGGTTGGGCAGCATCTCATTTGATAATATGATTCCGATTCCCACTGCATAAATCTAATTGATCTCCACGTGCGTTATCGCAGTCCTACCGCGCTGATAGATACCCCTAATATTATGTATCTGTTATCAAACTTGTACCAGAGGCCCTCAACAGCGCACTTATTATTCCTAGACGAACTACTCAAACAAAGGGTCAGCACCATGTCCATGTCCATGTCAACATCTGTATAACCCTCTGCTCAGAATGCTCCAAAGGTAGGTTCAATATCAGATCAAGTGTAGTGTTTTTTAATCCGCATGTCACAACCCACCAATGTCCCTCCCCACCACAGATGGGACACCCGCCGAGACGGGGCTCTTCTGGGTGGAGAAGGCTCGGCAAGGTTGCGAGTTGGTATTGCAGAACTCATAATGTCATCACTTGAACCCCTACTTTTGTGTTGTAGAGAGAGAACGAAGAGGGGGGTGGATAACTTACTGTTAATAGTCAGTGTCGGAGTGGTGGGTGATTGGTGATGTTAGGGAGAAGTAAGAATAAAAGTCCGTGAGATTTTAAATGCTGGGTTAGTGGCTTGGCATGAAAGGGCCGGGTAAGTAAGCGGACATTTATTCACCGGTTCTCACTCGATATACTGGAATCCTTAGGGTGGTTATCAAGGGCAACAAATACCGTAAAAACCCGAAAAATTGGCTATCTCCGGCCAGGTATTACCGCCTCAACGATTGGTTGAAGGGTGTAGATCGTGTCTGCTAACAGCAATTTTGATCTCATATGCACAGCCAATTTTTCTAGTTTTTACGATATATCACGCCGGGTTAGAGCTGGCTATTAGAGACTTTGCGCATAACGAATTAAGCTGTTTTTTTTTTTTTTTTTTTTTTGTGTGTGCCACGGAAAATAAACCCAGCTGACACTTTGATAGCAGTAGCCCATATATGTTGCGATGTTGCGGTGGTAGATTCCGTTTCATTCAACGGGAAATTAACAGTCTTCCTGGATACATGTATATATAGCCGATGTGACGTAGGCTCAATATCAATCGAGATAATACTCTCGATAATCCTATGAGGTCTCATAATCAATTAGGCGGCCCTATTTGGCTCGTGAGTCAGGGTAATTCCCAATTCTTTCAGCGACGGCACATCAATAAACACCATCAACACCTCGCGCAATCTTGATCAACTCACGATCGGTGGTTGTGGGGAGTGTAATTAAGCAGGGATGTTGTGATTTTGAGCCTCACTTTAAATTAGTTTGACGGTTCATCTATCACGTGCATCATGTATGTTCCATCCAGCAACAGCCTAATCCGTCCATCTCGAGAAGCTTGAAAGTGCATGGAACCGAATAAACCCAGCATAAAGCGTAGGTAAAGATATAAAAAGACAGAGGTGTGTTTTATTCGTTAGTTTTGTGGAAGTGAGCTTCATCCAAGCTTCCATCTGCGAGTGCGCGACAAGAGCCAAGCTATTGCTGCTGCGTATGTAGTGGGGGTTTATTTTATTGTATACGTAGTGATGTTAGTGTTGGGATATTGAAATGGGTACATACAGTCCGTATTTAGGCTCATGATCTCAATTATTGAGAGAAAGAGTTCCCGGTTAGATTTACGGTATCAGTGCCAGTGCCAGTGCCAGTGCCAGTGCACTGGCAGTGTTGGTGTTTTGTTCTATCCGTCAGCCCTTGTGGCTTCTAGTGCTCCACACCACACACACACGCCCACGCACGCTTTCTCTTCCGTCTTCTCCCCCCCCCCCCCCTCCCCCCCTTCTTGCTTCCCCCGCTCTCTTGCTCCCACCCCCCCTCTCTTCTTTTTCTACCCCTTTAAACATCCGCTAATCATTACTCAGAAATATCCCCATCTTCAACTCTTACCCTTTAACCACATATCGCCATCTCACCTTATTACTCACTCAAAGCTCCTTCCCCCTCCCAATCATAGAAATGGCCAACACCATGCCAATACAAACGCCCACTTCCCACCAACCCAACAACGTCTACACCGCCGGCCTCCCCGCCCCTCCTCGGATCTTAATCCCCCCACCAACACTCAATCAAGAAGCTCGTCAATTCGAAGGCGATGCCCATCCCACCCTAGAACATATGGTTGTGTCCCCCAGCAGCAGTATTATCCCAACATCACTTCAGGACTGGAAATACGAGTCCCGGCGCGAAGCCCAGCAGATCCTCACGCATTTATGGCTCGGCCCCCTCAGCGCCGCCAAATCCATCGACTTTATCAAGCGCGAGAACATAACACTTCTTCTCGCCATCCGCAGCGCCATGACCGCACGAGCAAACCTACTCGCAACACAGCTCCCTGGGGTTCGCTTTGAGAGTATCGACGTCTCCGGAAACCAGCAACTCATTGCGCAGTTCCAGCGCGCGACAGACATCATCGATGAACACTACATTACCGGCCTGGGTGCGCAGCGAATCCCAGAGCTCAATGTGCCCATTGATGGCCGCGCGCTATTCACCTACCAGCGAGCGTACTTTCAGGAGCACCGGACGATGCCTCCAGGTGGAAAGACGCTGCTGTTTTGTGAGAGCGGGAATGAAAGAAGTGCGGCGGTTGCAGCGGCATATATCATGCAGCACTTGGGTGGTTCCGCCGTGCAGGCGATCCAACATGTGCAGTCAAGACGCTTCTGTGTATGCTTTGACGACGGTATGAAGTGGCTGCTGCAGAGCTACGAGCCGATATGGATGGCGAGGAGACAGGCATACTTGGGCGCCAAGTTGAGCGGCGGCGGACAGCCTGGTAGTAAGGGTGTGCGCCCCTACAGAGGTGAAAAGAAGAGAACCCTCGAGGAGTACGATGATGAGGGTGATAGTCCCGTGCAGATTGGAAGCAGGGTGAGTGCGCCCTTCGCAGACCATGGGATCGAGACAGATATGGAGATGTCTTGATCCTTTTTCATTTTTAACATTAAATACCGTCATTTTTATGCGTGGGAGTATTGGCTACCTGCTTTTGTTGATACTCTGTTGTGGATGAGCCCACCCTAGTGGGCCATCTTTTACGGCAGTGTTAAATACCGCTCCTTTTAGGTATTGAGGTTGGCTTATGTATTTTTTCTTTCCCTTATTTTTTTCCCCATTTTTTATTGATGGCCCCTCTTTATTCCTCTACGCCTTACTACTTTATTACTACTATTGGGAGGCTCTTTGATTGTTTAGTTTCTATTTTGGAGTCAAGCGTTTGTTATTTTTCTTTTTTAGTCATGTAGATTATCATGTGTTCTTTGTGTTTTCTTTCTTGGGGTTAGATTGTGGAATGGAATGGAATCATATGGTACTTTTTAGAGGACCTTGTGCAAAGTGCGAGGCCTCTATTGGGTGAAAATTTGTGATAAAATTTGTGATAAAATTTGTGATATTGATTGTAAATATTACAGACCGTGGAATATCTGATACGGTTATTAATGACGGGTGACGGTACTTTGAGGTTCGACAAAATTCCAGATCTTTGGTTTCATATACCTCCCCTGGAATTAGGACCGCTTATGTGAACACGATGAGTTTAGAATGCTTTTTTCTGGGGTCAGATACTCAGTAGGTACATGTAGTTAACCTTAAACGTCAAGTCAGAGGCCGAGTATTGCACTGTCGAATTGGCGATCAACTTTGGCGGGGGGCACGGACCAGGTCACGAATTCAACAACCAATAATTACATGTAGTAAGGACTCAGCGCATCCCACACGAACAACTGTAGAGGCTTATCAATATGATGCGATACCGGAAAATCTGAGTTCATTCAGACTATTGCCAAGAGGATGGCTTTGGAGAGGAGCTGAAAAATATCTCATTTATTAAAGGAAGAGATTAGAGCCTTTTACACCAGGTCAAAGGCCAACACTGCTCTTGGCAACCGTCCGAATGGACTGAGATTTTGCGGGTAGATATCTAATAATTACAGTCTACGTCATTCACAAGCTGGAAGGAAAGACTTTCGGCCGCGTAGCGTGAGAATAATCTTTTGCTTGCTTAGAAATCCCTAGATTTATAATACGAGCGGTGCGGTGTGTTCGGAAACGCCATGCAATTAGTAGTAGAAATCTGCGGATCCTAGTAGCCCGCGGACCACCATGCCAGTAAGAAGCAGGATATGTGGGTTATGCCTTAAGTTGTCAATGCTGACCCTCTATAACACAAAGTCAAAATTTGTATGGGATCAATTATTAAAGGTGCGGCTTTACTTGCAAATGTCGGCAGGTGTCTTCTTTGCTGACAACCTAAGGGATAGCTAATCACTCGGCCCAATGATTTGAAATCATGTGTGGCAGGCTTCTGTGTAAGGAAATTGGTAATTGACGGTGTATTGTTAGGGAGTATTGTGTTATATGGCCCCTCTGGTACTTCTCTAGAGCTATTTCCAAATTATCATCTCTGATATCAGTATCAATTCTATCGGTGTTTCAATCAACCTCGCCTTTAAAGACTCATATCTCCATCCAATCAATACCAAGATATCCCATTTCAAAAGAAGAAGAAAATCTATAATGTCCATCGTCGTAACTGGAGCTACAGGTGGTCTTGGCCGTGCAACTCTTGAATATCTTTCCAAATTCACCCCCAGCACGGGTCCCGCCATAATAGGGACCACACGTACACTCTCTCGTGCTCCGCAGATCCCCAATGTCACGTTTCGTGCCGGCGATTTCGATACCCCTAGCACTCTAGACGCCGCATTTGCTGGTGCTTCAAAGGTTCTAATCGTCTCCACCGATTCCTTCGACAATGCGAAGCGTCTCATCCAACACAAGAACGCCATTGATGCATGTGTGCGTGGGGGTGTCAGACAGGTTTATTACACCTCCCTTGCCATCAACGGGGACAGACAGAACAGCATAAGTGAGATGCAGCATACGCACCTGGAGACCGAGGAAATGCTTAAAGAGTAAGCAATACTGGTTTATTAGATTGACAATTTCCTGAGCACAGGCTAATGGATCTCATAGGTCTGGATTATCATACACAATTATCCGCGAGGGTATCTACACTGAGGCTTTCCCACTCCTCTTGAGCTGGACCTCTGAGACAAAGTCTATCCTTCTCCCGTACGACGGTCCTGTCGCCTTTGCATCCCGCGCGGAGCTCGCAGAGGGGACAGCAAGACTTTTGCTGTCTGACGATGAGAAATATATCAATGCCACAGTGGTACTGACAGGGCCCGAAGCCTTGAGTCTGTCACAAGTTGCGGAGGTCATCAGCAGTGAGCTAAAGAGCGATCTTGTAGTTGAGAGACCAAGTTTGGAGGATTACGTGAGCGGTGTTGTGCAGCGTGGCGAGAGGACAGAAGAATTCGCAAGAAGTTGGGCGACGTCGCTGAAGGCTTTTGAGGACGGAGAGGCAGGAGATACCCATGGTACTTTGGAGGAGCTGTTGGGGAGACGGCCAAGAGGTGCGAGTGAAGTGGTGAGAGAATTAGTGAGAGAAGGGATGGAAAATGGAGGATATACTTGGCACCAAAATGAGAAAATGAGAAGGTGAGAAAGTTAGGGAAATAGGCCTGTAGATGTATTTTTCTAGGCGGGGAACTGCATGATCCAGAGAGGGAGTGATATGACATGATTCATAGTTGTTTAGGCCATTGTGCCGTTCCAAGAAGTCCTATTTGAGTTTCAAATACCAAGTATCCACTTTTTTTCATCGCTGCGGCAGGGCCTAGTAGTTAAACACCCTGGATTGCGCCGCACAACATCGGTTAAATCGCCCACAATTACTTGGAGAAGGGGATAGGAGGAACATATACTAAGACCTACTCCAAAGTGCATGAGGGAGAGAAGTTCTTATCCTCTAGAGGCGCTTGCCTCCTGTGGCCCGAGGCGGGAGGGCAGGATTGGGGTTTGATTAAGTAGTGGTGAGGTTTGACAAACAGTAGTCTTATCACGTATGTCTTTGTTAGTATTTACCTATATATTTTAGTTAACTCTCGACGCCTCCACAATTAACCGCTAGAACTCCTCTACTCTCGTCCAGCCTCCACCCACCTACACTAGTTATCCCGACAGAGGTGTAAGAATATAGGATCTCATTCTGCTAGCTGGAAGTATCACTCACTTCCATGCTGATTGGATCCCCTCCCGTTGCGCTGGCCTCTGCTCCTGAGGTTGGCTACAGCTACCTCCATACATGGATAAGGTTCTTGAGATATCAGAGGCGCTATAACGAAGCTTATTGAATTTATGGTAAATACAATAGCGAGTTAACAGAAGCCAAGAGGGTATTCCACAACTGAGGCACACGTCTCTATAGATGAAACCCTGTGCTGATTGCTTAGAAAGGATGGTACGCCGCTATAATTGCAAAATTACATGCGAGTATGAAAAAAAAAAAAAAAGAGCCAAGCGACGAAGTAAATCGAGTGATATCTCATGATCTCGACACCCTAGGCCCGAGACCGTGAATATGCCGTTCGTATACATCCTAGGCACAAAGTCCTCATTTAGACTTGGCCATGGCTAACATATACTACATGTAGTACCCTTAATCTGCCTCAAGAGTCAAAACTCAAAACCCCGAGAAGTTTAATTACAACCGTCTATCCTACCTCGATTCAGTAGGTGTATATATATCTACCTGCATCAGCTGATTTCTCTCCCAAGTCTCTCTATCTAGTAGTCTGTCGAAAGTTTACACCGTTATGATTTTCACATGCCTATCATATATGCATATGCTTCACCGGACGAAAGTTTACCATGTTTCAAATCTAGGAAGATGTCCTTGAAACACAACAGGAGAAGAATCATGTTCGATCGGTACAAACACGTCACCTATCGGGGGCGCAGCTCTTGTGCAATATGAAATTGCGCATAATCTTGTAATATCCCGAGAAGTATGCGGGGTAACTACATGTGCATGCAGTTCACCCCGCGTAAATTCAAGAGCTATCTGTACTGCATGATACCCAAACTGCAGCAGTAGAAGGATGCAGCATATAAATTAGGAAAAGATGGTGGGATTCTTAAAAGCAACAAAAGACGATACTGCGGAGGAAGCATTTTAGCTTACTATGAGACTACTAAGCTACACTGTTCCCATTTTCAGTAAAAGCACGAAATGAAGATTTCACGTACCTAACACCGACGCTTTGCTCGACCACAACCTCGAGCCGTCAATCCTCAGCAATGCATCATAGTTTAAAAGAGATAGATATACCTGCCGATCGGAAAAGCAGGACCATCCAGGTGGCGAGAAAATCCGGTGAAGGTCAAGGCATAGATAGGCCCCGGGTCATTACAAATCTTTTTTAACTCTTTGAGCATAAGCGGGGGTAAAGCTCTGAGACTGGACCCTGGTTTTAACTCTCTATTCTTCCACCAAAAGGGCGATCGCAGAATACCAAATAAATATATGGGGTTGTCTAGAGACTACATAGGTAATATTTCCAACTATCTAAGTCGGAAGCTGATAGGTGGGTTTGGCCTTGGCAAAGGGCCTCATGTTCCACAAATAGAATCCGGTAAGGCTTTGCCAAGAAACGCAGTTCCCCAAACACACCGGCGTTTAACAACAACAACTCATACTTCCCCGGTAAGTAAATGGCAATGAGACTCGATATGATGGAGGCACAAAGAATAATGTAGGAGAAAGAGGTCTTGAAATTAGTATACCGCTTGTGGCAGAGACTAGAATGAAACATCGCGCACTTTGAAAAGGGAGATTCAACAGCGTTCATGGACCAGCAACAGGCAGGAGCAGGTTTTGATATTTGACTCAGCTAGTTCGAAAGATCTAGTGAGACTGTACAAGTGGTTTGGAGGTCTGTGGTCTCCAAATATATGAAAGGATGTTAAAATTGTTCAAATACAAAGCGAGGGAGTATACCATCTGGGGTTCAGATATTGAGAGTCTGAGGGCAATTGCAAATGAATGTAAATATGGGAGTTGAAATAGACCGAAGAAAGATGTTTAGACTTGGGTATTTATTGTTGCCATATTTCTTAGGCTATGAATTATGAATTTTATCGGCGAATTATCTCACCACCGTCTATGCCTATTTTTCGCATGTAATCCCGGAATGACTGCTGTGCCGCCTGAACATACCGATGATCTTTCGCCTTTGTATATGGCGGTGTAGAGACTGGTATATAGGTGCTTCCACCCATCATTGATTGTTTTAGTCCTTTTGTCGAGCCTTTCTCGCAGGTAATTTCTGCATCTTCGGTGACCTGGTTTTAGTCACGTTCTTTCATTTGTTTCTTTGACATTCTTTTCTCTACATTCTTGACTCTCCTTAACACATTTTGAAATATCAAAAAGGCAGGACCTTTCGTTTTAATACTCACTTTAGAAGGTATTTCAACGTACCGGCGGGCCGAAGATGTACCGCGCGAGCAGCATCCACAGGCCAATGACTGGCAAAGAAAAGCTCTTAGAAGCGATAAAGCCATGGATCTGCTGTAACAAACCTCGTCACAATAACAAGAAATATCATGACCTAGAAAAGTCTGGCGATTCTACTGGTACGTATCAAAGAAGGGAGATCATGTGTATAGACCAAAACGGAGATTAATCAAGAATTTATCACTCTAGCAGCATATAATATCTCGGGCCCCATCACAATAGAAGTCAATGGGAAGCTAGGGGGTGATCTTGGCGGGGCGGGGGCGGTGAACGTTCAGGAACTATCAGTCAGTCAGACGCCTAAACGGCTCGATGAGAGTTTTGATCCAAAATTTCCACCGGCAACGCTGGGCTCTTATGCGCCTGACAACGAGAAGCAGCGAGCCTTCGACTATTTTCAGTACACCCCGCAGGCACCGAGTAGAATCACACAAATAATTGACTCGTACGGCGATTATGGAGGAGGTCCGAATGGAAGAAGACCTCCAGTACCCCCGGTACCCCCGGTACCACTAAAGTTGGACGACGACCACCTCCGCAGCGAGATTGAGTTCATCCGTGCAGCGGCAAGAAAATATCCCGATAATGCAGACCTCTCGGCCGCTGCGGATGCAACGTATCTCGTTGATGAGAATGGAGAACCTCGACCAGAAATGATTATGGCAATTGATAAAGTGTTGGGAGGTTCGGCCAGAGAAAGACAACATATGTCAAGATCGACGATATCAGATTATTCGAACTCGTTAAACCTAATACAGCCATTGCACCCAAAGCCCGCACGATGTAGAGACAGCGAGCAGCCAAGGCAATTGCTAAGGTCAATGGATGAAAGGAAGCAACTGGAGCAGAGGTTGCTGAACATTCAAAGGTCTCTCTCGCAGCGTAAGAAAGATAAGACGGATTCTCTTTTGGTCCCACCCTCAGCTCATGGACCCCAAGGACTGCAGCAATTGCAGCATAGTGCGTCAACCCTCCTGTCTGCGTGATTTTATGAAGAGTGAAATTGACCCTTTTCTTGCAATAGGGGAGGTGATCGATGAGCTCATCGATGATTTCTATGACGACGATTGTCCTCAGGTTAATCCAGAGAGCTTACCCAAGCCACCTCCGCCCTCAGCGCAACCCCGCCGTGCACCAACGCTGTCCGCTTTGAATCCCCGTAGAAATACGTTTAGAAATAGCAATCCACTAGATGACTCTAGGTTTTCGCTTAATTACAGCGAATACATCTATGAGGAATATGGCAAGCCCTCGCCAACCGAAGTTATGTTTCCCAGCATAGAGCATGACCCCGGTCTAATGAGATCTGTATCTCAGCGCCCTGCAGAGCCACCTCTGCGACGCACCCGTTCGTCCGAAACCATTGTTCCACAAAAGACGCTGATGCTTGCTCGCACCGACTCTGTGGTATCAGCGCCAGGGAATCGCATCGACAGGTGGCTGTCCAAACAGAACGAGATATATGGTGTGGAGGATTCAGAACCAGTGCCTATCGCAAATCTGCCCCGCCTCCCCAAAGCATCTAGGCTATCCAAGAGGCCGGAATCACTACTTAGAAGAAATTCCATTGGTACTGCAGAGGACTATTGGCCTTCGGCACGCGACATGATACCAAGCCCCGGGTTCCCTCCCCCTGCTAACTCCTGTGTGGGGATACCATACTCCGCCATGTTGAGGAAAGATCCAGCACCTCTTAGCGTTGTTAGTGCAAACACTTATCATAGCGCTTCTTCTGTTCCGCCTCCACCTTCTGAAGTACTAGCACAGCAGTACATATCTGAGCTGCAGGACATCCGCACTGGAACTGGAAGGCATTCAATGGAGGACTTGCCGTCTCGTAGCGACCACCCGACTGGCCTCGAGGCTGGTAAGATGATTTGAGATAGATCTTGGCCCTAAGCTTTTCTTCCCCGCATTCATGGTCTTCCCTCGGCCCGGGTGGGGAGTGAATCTGTGAATATGGGGTGCGTGATTAGTTTGACCGTTGATACCCAAAGTATTTTTCCGGGCACAGACATCCTTACTTCCTACCCCACATGCCGTACGCGTACACTCAATCTTCATCTATCAATATCAATGCTTATGCTTTCTTTTTTATCTCTGTTTTTGTATCTCTTTTATCATCCCCCCCCCCCTTTTATCACTTCCCTTTGTATACTTCTGACAGGCGTTTGTTAGTTTATTTTGGAGGACCAATGATGAAACGTATGGATAAATAATTACCCGCAACTTACTTATTTTCTATGAAAACGCATCTACTTGGGCTATGTGTGGTGCTTCAATTTGCGGTGTATGTAGACTTGATTTTGAACGTAGGTCAAGGCAGAGCAGGCGAAAATGGGGGCGGAGGCGTAGAAGGCGTCCCATGGAGACACACATGGCTATCTAGGGTACATGTAGACATGTAGACATGTAGATAAGCCATGACAGATCGCGCGGGGTGGCAATGATTGTTGGGTTGGCATTGACTAAACTTTAAACTCAGACTTTGCACGCGCCGCTAAATATTCGGTTTGACTAGGGTCAAGTCTGGCATTTCAAAACCTAACTAAAACCTAACCCAGAAATCAAGATTAGATTAGATTGTTGGGGCTCTGTTATGGCAGCTGAAGTTTGGATTAACACCATACGCAACAGCAATATATATCTTTATGAAGCACGTGCTCCCTCAACATCCTTCTTCCCCTCTATTCACTCGGTTTTTGAAAACTCAACACCACAACCCTGAGTGGCAACACCATCACCACACCAAAATCCTGCCACCACAATGGCTTCACTACCAAGAGACCTCAACTTTGATTCAGCCGAAAACAGACTCCTCGCAGCCCTTCAAGCTGATCAAATAGACCAACGCCTCCACAAACTCACGAACCCTCACGAACCTGAGAACCCCTACTACAAACCCATCCTGACCGAAATTAAAAAAAAACTCGGGAAAGCCTCAGCCACACATCTTGCCTGCGACACCTTCATGCTCGCCGGCATCCTCAGACAAAACAATCTCATGTTTGAATACCTGAACGACATCAGGGCACAAATAGCAGACCTCACAGACACCGTCAAGGCCCTACAACCTCAGACACCCATCATCCCCTCCCCTCCTCCCAACACAGACAAACAGTTTGAAAAACTGGAAGGCTTGATCAAAGCAATCCCCAAACAAACTGCCACCGTCACCACAACCGCACGAAAAAAATCTGCCCCGCCATGCCCTAAGTCTGTGCAGATGCAGTAAGACTAACACCCAACAACCCCGCACCCAAGAAAAAGACAACAAAGCAACACATCAAGGCAGACCCCAAGAAGGAGGTCGCCCTCCCAACTGCTCAACGACGTTTCTTCTGCACCCGGTCCACCCCCGCCCCCATCCCTGAGGCAGAACGCCTCTCCTCCAGACTCCCAATCCTATGTGGCCAGTTCCTAGCAAGAAATGGCCTCTCAGCCCCTGCCACCTCACTTTCCTTCACCACCAACGACAGAGGCACCATTACCGCCACAGCCCCACCCTCTGTCCCCACCACCACCTACGCCCCCTTCTTCGCCTCCCTCACCGCCATCATCAACCAAGAAGTTGGCACCCTCAACCCCCACTCCCAACTCACACCGCAACGACACCAACTTTGTCATCCACTGGCATCCCCTGTTTGACCTCCCAAACCAAGCTCGACACTCCTCCCGTGGCATCGACTAGCCAGTTAACTCCACACGCTTCCTGATTACCGACAACACGATCCGCAATCACAAAAAACCCTCCTCAGTGGTCCTCTCAGTCAGACCGGAAGATGCCCCTATTCAAAAACCCCATCCGCTTTTCTCCGACCACGCCATGCGTAGAAATGAAGTCCACACCATCAACCCAACGCCGCAACTGTTGCACGGCTACAACACCAAAGGCTGCAAGCAGGCAACCCCTACTTGCTCCATTTGCACACTCCCACACAGCCGCTAAGATCACATCGCCTGCGTCATCACGCAACCAGGCAACACCACATCCCAAAACCACTGCTCTCACCCGTCTCCCCAAACGCTCTTAACCGCCTCCACTCCCCCCTTCCCTCTCCTGCCCCCACCGCCCTCCCGCCCCACCCCCACCACCACCTGCCCACACACACACACCAACTAAAACTCAAGTCGTTGATAATGCGCCGACAAGACTGCGGAAAACAGTAAATTCGGTCCCCTCCTCTCCACCCCCCACTCCTCATGCGGCCCAAAAAGCCGCCCCCCTTCGCCCTCAAACACCAACAGCCAGTCTCACCGCTCAGTTGAGACCCTCTCTTTAGAGCCGTATATGACCCAGAGAATGGGATACAGGTGGCATTGCAAGTAAGCAAACGGTGGAAATGTTTTTCTCTTTCTCTTTTGTTCTTTCATTATGGCGTCAGTGTGGCCAGCGGTGCCGGTCGGGGAAAGGTCTGTTTACGCCATAGTTTATACTGCATGCGAACTTTCTGTACCTAGAAACATGAATAGATATGATTTAAAAAAAAAAAAAAAAAACGTGCTCCCTCAAGTCGTCCAGATAAAACCCACCAATGATTCAACTCGAGATTGATCTATTGTCGTTTACTATGATGAGGCCGGGAGGATAGAGATAGGAGGAAACTAGTAAGGGTATCATTGAAAGTTATACCGAGGCTAGCTTTTCTAATCAGGATCGAGGTCATTGAAATAAACCATCGCCAATGCTCAAATAAATAATGCAATTAATTAATTGAAATTCAAAGTAGTCTTGAATAACCAATTACAATAGCTCAATTGACCCCTCAAATCGACCTAATCCAGTTATGGTATATCTAAACCCGCGAAGAAAGGTGTGCGGATATAAATCCCCAGATGCCAGCAACCGGGAGAGCCGATGCCCTAAATTCTGGGGAGCGAGATTAGGAATCCGCTTGAGCAAGCCACCGAGATTCGTCACGGCAGTTAAGTGCAACTACTTGGCCTTGCAAAACGCAAATATAGCGCGAGAGGCCTTGAGGGGCGACCTTGTAATCCCTGTTCGCGCCAGTTCAGTATTGTAGCCCTTACAGCCATAGAGTCAAGTTTAAAGGTGAGGCTCCTCAGTGTTTGTTTCCCAGAGCCAATGAAAAGATTGACTGAAGTGGTGTCTCTACTCCCTCTTGCACCATGCCTAAAGTTATGCTCAATTGTATATACCTATCTTTGCAGGAGAAGGGATTTCCTAGGTGCATAAGCTAGTCTAGGCTTATCTCTCCTTCTATCCATTTAGGAATGATTAGTGAAACGAAACTGCTGTACCCCATACTTGGCTTCCACCAGTAACATGTACTAAAACTTACTAATCAAATACCAAACAGATAGGCGAGACAAGCCTCCTCCCCTGGTGATAACCTAAATTCGTTTTATGATCCTGCCTGCCTTAGAAAGAAACTTCAAAACGGCAGGAACGACAGAAATAATGCCTTCTACTCAAAGCAGGAGAAAACATCTACTTATCTTTGTCCGTTGTTGAAAGTTAATTGCACTGCAGCAACGTTCGCCTAGAACCTTCTCGGTTGGGGGTGTGAGATTAAGCATGAAATTTAGCACCCAACCACTAGTTCTTTAACCCAAACTCCGATCCGGACATAATCTTGGGTCTAGGTAAAAATCAATGAACCCTCTGATAAATAGCATGGGGATCCTTGTTTCTTGCCTTGTAGAATTAATGCTCTACTGAATTTAACCTATGTATGTATGTTTGTGCATGTGAGCAACTGGCCAGGAAGAAATCCTGGTAGATCCGTCCTGGCGGTTCCATTATAGTTTTTGACCAACTATATGTATTTGTGCTTTACATCCGCTTACTCTACGTGCATTCCTTCGATGCGAACAAGGTTTCTCCGCTTTGAATTAAAAGCAGTCATCAAGAAAAATAGAGTAAGACGCATACTGTGTATCATTGGCTATTTTTGTGTAGGAATGTTAGCTACTAATCATTTGTTTCTGGGGGGATCGACCTTGCAACGGAAAATAAACCTCACATCACACTGACAATCGATCCTATAGGGCGCATGGGTTAGTTTTTACTTTATTCCAACTTGACACGTTCAAAGCGATATGTAGATGTCCTAACGGTGTATCTTGGGTGCATGTATTTGGGCTGAGTGCCCAGAATAGTTAGCTGGAGTAAACACATTGATTCTATGTAGATGCGGTACTTTTGGGAACAAAAGATTTGGCCTACTTTCCAGTACGAAGCAATTGCTTGCCTTATCGCATATAGTCGAGATGATAATGATTCCCCCTTAAGTCTGGGTTACGTGTCGGCCACGATATCAAAGTAAGTACTTAGGTACATAGTTGGATCGAGCAGAGTACCTATCATGTATGAACAGTACGTATGTATGTCGGTAGAATGCTTACACTTACGTAGGTATGTATGCAAGTAGAGATACCTACAGCTGAGTACTCCACTTGGGAGAACTCCGTTCAGAATTTTCCAGGTACGTAGAAATGCTTGTTGGTAGTCTCAGTTTCAGTTTCAGTCTCAGTCCAGGTCAGCCTCAGTCTCGTGCTCATTTTCTCCCCTGGTATGTGCACGAAGTTTTAGAGGGCAATATGTCGTAGTAATTAGGTAAGTAGGGGGACCTAAGACACGAGATCCGGCGCTGAAAGCCGAAAATAGCACCCTCAGATGAGGGTGAAAAAGATTTCAGATCGCCTACTCTTCCATGAATGGATGAAAAGGTGGTTGGTTGGGTGTGTGCTGTATTGGTTCCAGTTCTGCTGTTATCGTTGCTGTCGTATTCCCCTTTCGAAGAACGGGCTGATCATAATGGTAGGTTAGCTAGGGGTGGCACAACTGCTGTAGCGAAGGTTAATTTGCTGCACCATTGGTGATGTTACTAGTTAGGAACCCGTTTCAGGATCATAGCCCGAGCGGGCCTCGATTGAGTTGTAACTTGTCGGCCGCCGCGGTGAATATCCAACCTGCGCTTGTACCTGTCAACTTTGCGAGCGCCGGCTGGTCGTATGTAAAACCAATCGACAATCGACAACCAATTCGCAATTAGCACTTGCCCCCTTCCCCCAAACGCCACACACGGCTGCTGTAGACTTACTAGTATTGTTTTTTTTTTACGGACAATGCCAGAGGACGAGGAGAAAACATTCGAAAGCCCTTTGATCCATAAGATCTAGCCAACCAGCCACCTACTGCATGACGTCCGTCCGTCCGCGCCTAGAAGTCACATTCGCAAAGGGCGCCATTCATTTTCATTTGACCTGCGCAGTTGATCGTAGATGCTCCAAAGCTGACGAATGTGATCGTCGCGAAACTGGTATCTAGTATCATTTCTTGTTCTGTTTTTCCCCCCCCTTCCCTAGTGAGGGTTGCATTGTACTCCGCTTCAGGAAGCTTTCCCCGTTAATCTCTGATCCCTGGATGGATGGGTGGGGGATCCCTGAGGTTGCAGTTGAGTCGTCGTTAAGAGTAAGCTTAGGAGATTTACTCCTAGTCAACTTTAGTTGCTTCCCTCACCACCACCCCCCGCGTTATCGAATCTTGCACTACTGCAAGCACAACTCGGGTAGACTGCGATAGAGTATACAAGATAGGTTATTTTACCTGCATGGCTGTTCTACTCTATTTCCAAGCGAAGCATCTAATACTAAAAGCGGCCTAGTTGAAGAGAAGGTTAACAACACCCCTGGGGCCCCCACAGCATCAGGTTCATCATTTAACATTGAAGGAAAAGAAATATATTTATCCATTGTACTGGAACTCTTGGCTACCTGCTACCTGGATGGAAAGGTTTGCGCCGGATAAAGGACCTTTCTGGTAGACGGGAAGTCATGATGATACACACAACACAGCAGCCATCTCATAAACAAAAGGAAAGAAAAAACAATTGAGACACAGATGCTGAAGCAAGCTTTATCGTGGCGGAAGGCTGCTTACAGTACGTCGGCAAGTTAATATAGGGCGTGTATGAGTTAGATACCTGATTATCTAGGGAGAGTACTCAACAACGCCCCCAATATGCATGAACCAAATTGTATCAGTACAGTTACCCACCCCATCCTTCACGTACCAATGAATGCAATGTTTTATACTTCATCTATTAACTGGATACTTGGGTTTCCAAATTTCTCATGGCTCTCTCGTGGTTTCCTGTGAGGTGGGACTGTGCATATCTGACATTGATCTATTGTGTAAACAAATATGCCCGCCTACTCTAGGCGCAACAAAATTAGGATGGCAATAAGAAAAGAAAATAATGCAGGGAAAGACAGAGGAGGAAAAGTGTCTCCATCATTTAAATTCTTGACAGCATCAGAATAGGGGGCATGCGTGTAAAACTGAGTTGGTTGGCTTGCCTTGCAGTAAAGTGCCTGGAGGGAATTAAATTTAGGTATATACACATCTCGAGTATTAATGCCTTACTTTGGGGGGGGGGGGGGCAATTGCGAGATTCAACAATCCACTCAACCAAAGGTTCCCACACTCGATCTTCGTCTCGGTACTTTCCCCGTATACCCCGTGGGTCTTGGTAATAACTATGCCCTGTTATTTGACAACCTTCTAGTCCTCAGCTTCCTAAGCTACTAAATTGCTTGTCCCTGTTGACCGAACTCGTCACACCCTCCATCACACACCTTTAGTCAACACCTTATTTTTACTTTTTCCCTCTAGCCTTGGGGAAGGGGGTGGTGCCAAGTACGTGTTTCACACCCGTTGGGTCCACACCTAAAATATGGTTAGAAGCCTCTCCCCCCAGCTACATATACCTTGAAATATATAAGCAACCCAATTCCCCCAACTTGTATTCATTCAACCAGCAGCTCCCGGATACCTGGATCAACCATTGCTATCAGCTGTTTCGTGCAGGCTGTCTACCACTCCATCTCCTATAATAATAATGTCAGACTTTTCGACAACCTCGGGGCTGGCGGAATTACCAGAAAAGAACATGAAGGCACAACACGTCGATGGGTCCACAACTCCATCAACCATGGAGGCGGCGGAAGGTCCTCTATTCGACGCCGCTAGAACCAAGAAATTGTTGAGAAAGATGGATTGGCATCTTGTGCCCTTTTTGGCGCTTCTTTATCTGTCAGTGCATTCATGGTGATAATGTGAAGATTGAGTAGTAATCTAATACTTTGTGCTACCTGATCAGTCTTTCTTTCCTTGACCGTACCAACGTCGGGAATGCGCGTCTCGCTGGTCTTGAGAAAGACTTGGGAATGAGTGGTCTTGACTATAACGTAAGGACGAAACATTCAGACATAGTGTAATCTCCAATGCTGACAGTACCAGGTTGCGCTTGCGGTGTTCTTCCCCTGGTACGTACTCGCTGAAGTGCCATCCAACATTATGATGAAGAAGACCCGTCCCTCACTCTGGCTTACCATCATCATGTTGGCTTGGGGTATCGTTATGACTCTCATGGGTCTTGTCACTTCTTATGGCGGTCTTCTTGCTGCTCGTATGGCGCTCGGTGTTGCTGAGGGTGGTCTCTTTCCCGGTGTGACTTTCTATATCACTATGTGGTACCAGCGTCATGAGTGCGGTCTTCGAATGGCCATTTTCTTCTCTGCTGCCACTCTCGCTGGAGCTTTCGGTGGATTGCTCGCTAGAGGAATCTCGGAGATGCGTGGCATCGCAGGAAAGCCCGGCTGGGCTTGGATCTTTATTCTGGAGGGCTTGGTTACTGTTCTTGTTGCGTTTGTGGCTTACTGGGCCATCAATGACTACCCAGAGACGTGGGTGTTCCGTTTATCTCCGAGCATCATAACTTATCGTTTGAAAACTAACTGAAAATGATAGTGCCAAATTCCTTACACCCGAAGAGAAGGTCGAGGTCACTCGCCGCCTCAAGGTCGATCGCACCTCGCTCGCTGATGAGTATGACATCAAGTACTTCTTCCATGCTATCAAGGACTGGAAGATTTACGTCCACATGTTCATCACCATTGGAATCTACACTCCCCTGTACTCCTTCTCGCTTTTCCTTCCCACAATCGTCAAGGCAATGGGCTACTCCAACGAGCAGTCCCAGCTTATGACGGTCCCTCCTTACGTACTTGCTTGTGTTGCTACCATCGCCGGAGGTTATCTCGCCGATAAGAAGGGACAGCGTGGAATTTTCATGATCTTTTTCTGTCTTCTTTCGATCCTTGGCTTCACCATGTTGATCTCTACCCATAACCCGCACGTTCAGTACCTTGGCACCTTCTTGGCCGCTGCCGGTATTTACCCCAACGTCCCCATGGGTGTTGCATGGAACGGAAACAACATTGGCGGTTCTACCAAGCGTGGTGTCGGTATTGCCATGCATGTCGGTTTTGGAAACTTGGGAGGTGCAATTGCGGCATTCGCATACAGGTCCACTGACGCGCCAAGATACTTCTCTGGCCACGGTCTCCTTATTGGAACTACATCCATGAGCACCATACTTTGTGTGTTCATGACCTTGTACCTCAGGAAAGAGAACGAGAGGAGAAACGCACTCATGAGGGAGAAAGGTTACACTCTTGAAACCTACACCGATGAGATGAAGGAATCTGAAAGGGAGGCCGGCGATTATGCCACTTTCTTCAGATATACCATCTAATTTGGCCGAATTTGAGCAGCACACCAACCGTGTGCTGGTGTTACGATGTTTCATGTCTTTGTTTTCGCTACGACGGGTTAAGGGGGGGGGGGTATAGGGTTATTATTCATTCTTATATGTAATGCTAGTTTTGTTGCCGTACGAAATGGCAGCGTTTGTTTCTATCCTAATGTAGGTGATTGGCGGGTGCGTTATGCGCAAAAGAAGGGAGTCTGTTGGAAACCTAGAATGTTTAGATTTCTGCTCCAAATAAATTTCCCTTGTATTATGACCTTCAAATACAGTCAGGAATTGGTGATTCGTATCAGGTGGGGTGAAAATCTTACGGTATGAAGTCTTGCCCATAATTCCACAATCTTTTAATCCAGCTATAACAGCATTCCACGAGATTCTTTATCAATATATTGGTGCCTTTAGATACCCTCAATCGAGTGATTGAGTATGCCTAGGCTGGATACATAGGGACATCACTAAGTATCAGATCGCCAATAAGCGCTCTTGAGTTTTCATTTTAAAATGCCCTTTTGAAGTGCAATTGCTGGGGGGACGCCATAGGACAAGCTCCACCACTATTTTGGCGACTTTCCAAAAAAGAAACCTTGGCGCCTTATTAAACTCGATATGCATGTAACTAGTGTAAAGGGGGTATCTTGCTCTATCTCTTGGAATGCAAAAAAAGCAAAAATGACCCAGATATATCTCCTGTTACCGGAAAATTGACGAAAGCTTGTGCTATGCTGCCACGAGGCCATCAGTTCTAGTCGCTCACAGGCTTTGGCTGGGCCTTTTTGGTAGACAGGGGTTCCGAAGCCAATAAAAATCTATCCACTAGACGGTTCGGTAGCTTTGGTAGTTTTCCATCATGTCGGAAATTTCTGCTCGTCAAATTACACGCTTAATTGACAACCTCCCGTGAACGATTCTAGCATTCCGAATCTTTTCGATTGCTTGAGACCGAACATGCAGGCAGCCGCCCAGCGGCCTAAGTGTGAAATCCTGGTTCATATTACAGTAACAACGTAGAGTACTCAGCTGTATGCAGGTCTCTCGATCAGCCCCGTGTGTGCGCCGTCGATCTTCTCATGCCCAAGTAAATTTCACATTAGCTTGGCTGCAACCACTTCACATAATCCATGATACGAGGGATGTTCGGATTTAAAGGAGGCTACTGCATGCTGACGGAGCACAGTCTTCAGAGATGTGACCGGGCGGTTAGCTATCTGGTTTTTGATGTTTGGCCGCATCAGAACAATGTGATCGATTCTAAGAGTGCCAATAGAGAGGTTCGGGAGGAGGTGCACGATGCTGATGATTACTACGGTAAAACATGGTGTTGGGAGCACATGTTGGATGAAAGTTGGAACACCGAGAGATCTTGTTGTAGCCATAATAATATGTGAATGAGGGATCAAATGAGTGAACAAAATGCCCCTCGACATCTGCTGAGGCCACGGGAGAGTTTCAGATCGGGGTGTCAGAACGGATAAGCCTTATATAAATTGCTCCTTTCTAAGAAGTCTAAATAAGGTTTCTGATCTCCAACATACCTAGATTGATGCCTGCTATGTACCGCAATGCGTGGTGGTGTAACATGGGGTTGGGCACGAGACTGGCATGTGTTGGATATATTAGATGACCTCCCGTCCTTATGCTAGGCGTGTACTTGCTCCATGTACACTGACAGCGGGGAGCGAGGAAGCGATGCGGTTCCGGAGAGCCGTGATTATACTGATGATGTCGGCATGATGGCTAAAGGTGTTATTTGTGATGAGAATAATGGTAGTTGATGGCTGGTGACCTTGACGAGAACCAGAGTTATCGTGGGAGTAACAATGACAGTAGTACACGTACATGTAACTGTAGTCATGGCGGGCAATAGCATGGCCGAGAGCGGTCTCTCTAAAATCAGAACACTGGGAGGGGGGTCAAAATTGATGTCAAGGTTATTTGGCGGTGAAGAGATGAATTGTAGTTCAGGGAGGCGAAAAATCTTCTTTGGAGTATATTCGCATGCAAAAATTTGAAGGCCAGATGTATATGTATATTATGTGAGAAAAATGCCGTTAGTTACTTATGTACGTATACATGATCATTAACAGATCTAACAAATTTACTACTTAGGACATCAGTCAATAACTTGGCTAATATGGGGAATACAATATCGACCCTTGAATCAGAATAGCATCTGTTCGAGCACCGTGCCCCTTCTCGATGCTCGCGGCATATGAAGACCTTTACTAAACAAATGCATTAGCTAAGAGTATACATGTATGTGATATCAATGCCAAGTATTGTAGCCGTAGACGTCAAGGCTCACAGATGATCACTCGACTAAAACCTGCCAACTTAGTTGTCATGCAGTATATTCTAGGCACAGTAATTAATGCAGACTGGACCATCCCTCTATCACATCTGACCCAAAGAATCTAGCTCTCCATATCTCTATACCCACCTTGTTATTGAAATTTCAATCGCCTGCGTTATAAACTATCTTACCTCCCCCAAGTCCGGTAGCTAGTATCGACTACATGTAACGACCCTCTAAGCTCGAGGTTTATAAGTTGATAAGTCATGGCGGCACGTGTCAAATATAGGTTGTTTAATCTAAACGCGTGTTGCTAAGACATGTTCTGGAGATGTACGCTCTGCAATCAGCTCATGCCAATCCGATTTTTCAGATTGTTAGTCAAGAACGCGTTCGATTTTAAAAGATTCCTCATAACCCTCCGCAATCTTTCCAAGTTGGACGATTATGACTATCTATGCTGATCCTCCGGCCGAACACCTGATCTTTCGAAGTGTCTCATGATATTCTCAAATGATTAGGCGTGTGCTCAACTCCGTTGATGAAATTTCGGGGTTTAAATATGTGGTAGGGTGGCTGTCCAAACGATTAAATAAGGTTGATAAAGGGTAGAGGTTGATATAAGGTTTTCCGGGGTTCATTTATAACTCCGACTCTTCCATCTGTCCGTGAGTAAGAGCCGAGGGTATAATTAAGTGGTTACTAAACCACAAAAAAAAAACCGGGTTTCTCTTCCCCGGTTTGTGATAAAGAAAAATCCATCTTTCCATAGGTTCAAGTTCATGGTACTTGGAACGTGGGGAGCTGGGGGGTTTTTGGGTTGATACATGCCGGATATCCGGATGTTGGGTCGTGTTTTCTAATCAACTGTACTTTATGGTGAATTATCAGATCAAGGCTCTGACGATCAACAATATCTTTATATGGCGGAGATGAATACCTATTTCGGCTTCAACCCTGTTCATTTCTCAATTGATGGTTTGATTCATTCATGGGAAGTCACTCGCTATGACACTAAAAACGTCACTGGTAAATTTTTTTATTTTTTGTTTTATTCAGTCACTGGCAAATTGAAATTTGCTCGGATAGCGTTTAGTGAAGTTTGGGTGTTGAAACTTCATCCTTATTAGGTTAGAACTGGTTAAATCACTATCAGAGGCCTCAAATAGTGCAGTGCTAGCTCTTCGGAAACCAAGTGCATACATATATAACTACATGTACATAATATATACTATCTTGTCGTTCGCCCAGAAAATCATTCGGTAACGCGAACACAGGCCAAACTCTTGGGGGGGGGGGGGAGAAGAAGCCGTTTTTAAGTGATAATGTTCGGTATTTGACACTCGATAGGATGAGGCCCGGTATAAAGGGTGTGGTTGAACATGAATAACTAATTATAAACCACTCTTGTTTTATTTCTCAGAGGTGAAGTTCCTATCGCACTCGAGACCTCCCATCTTGTAAGGTGCGTGCTCTATCTAAAAACCTTGCTCATTCTCATAAACGAGGGCAAAACAGTTATCCGGACACACTTTGAAATGAAACCAGCTTCCAATATCAACACAGTACCCAACGTCTTAGGGCTCATCTGAACGGCTTAAGTTCGGTGGATTATGTTTATCCGGAACAATATCTTCCGCTCCGAGCGGAAAATTTGACTTCTCTCGCGAAATATTCCTAGGGTTACGTCGGCTAAAACCCGGGTCCTGATAAAGTGAACCATCAGTATACAAATTACTTGACAACCCCGCGTTGAACGGTTAGATGCCTGCCTAATATGGCGTACTTTACCCCACAAATAATTAAGAATTACCTTTGAATAATAATCTGAATGGTGTAAGGAGTCAAATTAGGCGTTAAATCCACATATCAACTGCCTAGCCGTTCGCCCGCGATGCACTTCAGCGGATTCCCGGTATATAAACACTTGATCTAACCCCCGTCGGCTAGGCCAAGGCCTCGATAGATACTCAAATATACGAGGATTTGGCTTAAATAGCTGTGATGCTGGCTCTAAAATTGCATGACGAGCGTACATATCTAGGCAGCCGAAGAACCGGTCACCGACAAAGAGTCTTTATCATGGCATGATCGGGCATATGTCTGTAAATGCTCAAGTTCGTCGGTAAAAACTAACCCGAAGACAAGACTGAATTTCTATATAACTGATGCCTAGTATGGAATGGAATCAGTAACCTTGACGACTAGCTCTATAGAGATGAGGTTGTTTTTATCGATACTCGCGTTTGCGGTGGCTGCGGTTGCCCAGACTGCATGGCCCATTAGCAGTACAAACTATACGGATGCAGTTCAATGGGACCATTACAGCTTGATTGTGAAGGGACAGAGGCTAGTGGTTTGGTCCGGAGAATTTGTGCGTACCATATCTTCTTTCCTCGGTGCCTAATGCTGATGTCCAAAACAGCACTATTGGAGAATCCCAGTTCCACATCTCTGGCGCGATGTCCTTGAGAAGATGAAAGCTCATGGCTTCAATACTTTTTCGGTTTACGGTCATTGGGGCTACCACTCAGCAGCAGAGGGAGTCCTTGATTTTGAAAACACAGCCCACGACCCACGCCCAATATTAGAGTTGGCGGAGGAGCTGGGCATGTATGTGATATTTAGACCAGGACCATATGTGAATGCAGAATCGCACAGCGGTGGCCATGCTCAATGGGTTACCACAGGTGCCTATGGGGCGCTAAGAAACAACGATACACGTTTTGTGGATGCGTATACGCCATATATGGACACATATGAGAAACTTCTCGAGCCGTACCAGGTGCAAAATGGCGGGAACTTGATCTTGATGCAAATCGAGAATGAGTTTAGCAGTCAGAGAATTGGTGATTGTAAGACATGCCCACCAAATCTGGTCAACATTGACTACATGGAGGTTCGATAGACCCTAATCTGCACATATTCTGGAATTTGTATGCTGACAAAAGACAATAGAAACTTGAAGCACAAGCCCGCAAAAATGGAATATACATCCCGTTGACACACAACAATCCTAACACATATGTGAAGGGGTGGAGTACCGACTATGATCCCCGCGGTGCGGTTGATATCTCTGGGGTGGACACTTACCCGTACTGCTGGTCCTGCAACCTGGCTGAATGCGGTGGGAGATATCCTTACACGGTAGCATACTACTACGACTATTTCCTTGAGACTGCGAAAAATCAGCCAGCGTATTTGCCAGAGTTTCAGGGCGGTTCCTACAACCCATGGGGCGGTCCACAGGGTGGCTGTATTTCTGAGCAAAATTCTGAATTCGTCAATGTGTGTTCCTTAGTCCTCGTATTCACTCGGGTTTAGAGTTAATGAAATATAGATTATGTACCGCCATAATATTGGCGAGCGGATCACGATTATTAACATCTATGTCTTCTTCGGTGGAACCAATGTAAGTATCCTCACCTGATTTCTTAGGTGATAGGTTAACATGTGTGAGTAGTGGGGAAACATTGGTTATCCTCTCTCTGGAACATCCTACGACTACGCTGCAGCCATCTCCGAGTCCCGTGATATTGGCGAGAAATTCTTGGAAGGAAAGGCACTCGGTCTCTTCATTGATGTTGCCCGTGACCTTGCCCAGACAGAGCGCGTATACGCCGGAATCGAGCTCACAACCTCTCCAAATGTCAACTGCTCACTCATGGAGAACCCAGAGACACTCTCCAGATTTTATGTCCTAAGGTGAGGGGGCGCCCGAGCCCAATTACTATGTGATTCTCTCTGACTGAATTAACAGGCACTCTACTTCCAATGCTACCTCAGAGGATAACTTTACTGTCAGTATGACAACCTCCGAAGGGCCTCTCACAGTTCCCCAATATGGCGCAGCTACTCTCTGGGGCCTTGCAGCAAAAATCTTGGTGTCCGACTTCCCATTCGGGAAATTCTCACTTCTTTACTCAACTGCCGAGATCCTCACAGCTTCAATTGTCGATGATGAGCCTACCCTCGTTCTCTGGGTTCCAAATGGCGAGCAAGCCGAATTTGTGGTAAAGGGATACAAAGCGAAAAACAAGAAGGAAGTGCTCCAAACATGTGACGGATGCAGCATCAACTTCCATACCAGCAAAGATGGAGTGATGATCATCAATTTCCAGCAGGAAGCTGGTGTTTCGGTTGTCCAATTTGATGGCTTTAAGGTTGTAATGGTGGATAGAGGTGTTGCCTGGAAGACTTGGGTTCCAAAGCTCAGCAAGGACCCATTAGCAGGTTTGGACAAGAATCTTATTGTCCATGGACCGCGCCTTGTCCGTAAAGCTGTGATCTCTAAGAACGAGCTCCAATTGTCGGGTGACACATCAGGCGAGACCGAGCTCCTTGTCCATGCCCCTAAGGATATTAAGACCCTGATCTGGAACGGCAAAAAGATCAAATTCACCAAATCAAAAGCCGGAATCCTCACTGCCACCCTTACAGGCCCAAAACTCACTGAGGAGGATGTCCTTAGCCAACTAAACTCGGGTAGCTGGAAGTATAAAGACTCTCTTCCTGAAGTCTTCCCCGAGTACGACGACTCAAAATGGATTGTCGCAGACAAAGCCACTACTCCTAACCCCACACAGCCGGCCTATCTCCCGGTCCTTTACGCTGATGACTATGGATTCTTCCATGGCTATATTCTCTTTCGAGGTCGTTTCCCGGCTACTAATGGCACGACGGGTGTCTACATGAGCCTCCAATTTGGTACAGCAGGCGGTTATTCTGCATGGCTCAACGGAAAATTTGTCGGTTCCTGGACCGGTAGCATGGCCTCGACTGCGAATAGCACTTGGGATTTCCCAACGGGTTCCGTAAAGTCAGATGCAGAGAATGTTTTGGTGATCTTGATGGACCACAATGGAAAGGACCAGTTTGCGGCTGCGTTGAACTACCGCGGTATCTATGATATCTCCTTGAAGGGGTCTCAGCCGGCGACATTCACAAAATGGACCATTCAGGGCAACGCTGGTGGAACGGATAATATCGACCCTGTTAGAGGACCTTACAACGAGGGTAACCGCTCGCGATTAACTTATGAGGAATAGAATGCTAATGAATGGGTTCACTAGGTGGTATCACTGCTGAGCGTGCGGGCTGGCACATTAACGGCTTTGATTCGTCTAAATGGGCGGAGACAAAGTCAATGACTGTCTCGAATGCAACCGTCACCTTCTTCCGAAAGGAGGTCAAGTTCTCAATTCCGGAGGGCTATGATGTGCCCTTGCAAATTAGAATCGGCTCCCCAGCTGGACAGAAGCTCCGGGTCCAGCTGTTTGTCAATGGATACCAGTACGGCAAGGTTAGTTTGATGAATTATCTTCAGCACCAGGAGGTTTGGCTAACAAAGTATATAGTACATGCCGCAAGTCGGAAACCAAATCGACTTCCCTGTTCCACCGGGAGTGCTGAACTACAATGGTAAGAACACATTCGCACTCAGTGTATGGAACGTGCAGGGCGACTCGCCGGTCAGTGTGGAGTATGAGTGGAGCGTGATTGGGATCTATGAGAGCTCTTTCAGTTCAAGATTCGACTCTGAGGAGATCAGGCCGGCGTACAACAAAAAGCGCCTTACGTATTTGTAGTTCAGTGTAAATTTAGTCCATCAAGACATATTTTGTAGAATAGTTTAAAAAGTGATAATGAAAGAAATACTCTTATTCGTTTAGAATTACATTTGAGGGTGCATTCCGATTCTGAGGTAAGGTACAGGATGAACCTATGGAGGGATGGGTGCACTTTAGGAGAGGTAGAGATGTGCCAATCACTCTGGTTGGGTTTTCCTACAGTCACAGCAGAGCACTCGCCGAGATGAGATGAGTAGAGCCCATTTTCGCCATCGTGGTAATACAACGCCCACAACCTATGCGCCAACAGGCAAAAGAATCTGCGTTTTTTGTAGCACCATTGCCCGTACTCATCGTCATTATCATATTTTTTATTAAATCCTCTACGATACAAAACCAAAGAAGAAGAAAAGGGTATAAGAATGTATCAAGCCCTCCATGCACGACTCGACGTTGATTAGATTGCACCGAGAAGTGTTTGGTAATGGGTATGAGTTGATATCGGCACGATAAAGATATAATCCTTCAGTCACACGAAGATGGAGAATGCTTCGGAGCTGTACACACATATGCCTGTTTTGGGGGGCATGGGATGCGGAAACGGGTGGAAGAGGGAGGTGTGATATTGAGTAGGGGAATGGAACGGCGGAACAGAAGAACAGAGGGAAGTATTGTAATGTTCATTCGTGGTTATGATACATGTATGCGCATCAACAACGCCAATATCTCTACCTATTAATATCCTAGGTCTTTGCAGGTTAGCACTCTATCGTCTAGATATATAAGCATGAGATGAAGTAGTGATGGTATGTGGAGGATCATATATAAAGACACAAAAGAGTTTATCGTCATCTGAGAGCCTTGGGGGCCCCCAGAAAATCAGGGGATTGACAGATTCGATTTTTTTAATCATTTCGTGAAGGAAATATAAGAAGCGACTGGAATTGAGGGATTGGCTTACCTTCTATCTCGGTTTATTGGTGGTTGCGCTGTTCATGATGTGGTTGGTGGTGATGGGTGTCAGAGGTGAAAAAAAAAGTTCGGAGGTTGTTAATGGGCGTGGGTTAGGGTTTGGCGAAATAGTGACTGGGTCTTGGCTTGGCCGGGTAATTCTTGGCAAGATGGTGGGAGATCATGGGGTGTCACTCGCTGCTGTTTCGATCATTTCCAATGTGTCATAATTTGGTGGCTTGCGTAACTAGCTAGTTCTTACTGGATGTTTTGGGTATTCTAATATTAGAAATTTGATATGTACACAGAACATTAGTAATTAGGATAATTCTAACTTCTATTACTAGGCGCATGGAGAATCGGATTGAGAGAACGGCAGTGATCAGAATAATTTATTTCTGATCCAGGAGGATGCAAACTATTGTAACTTTTAAAAAGCAGTTGGTAGCCAACAGGAAATTACTAAAATACAGGGCGTAACAATCTATTTACTCGTCTTCTTCATCATCATCAACCTCTTCCTCATCATCATCTTCCCCTTCGTCATCGTCGCTGGCGTCTACGCCTAGCGCTTCCTCTTCCTCCTCTTCCTCATCTTCACCCCTACCACGGGCCCTTTCCTCTTTCATGCTCTCCTCAAGCATCTTCTGTTTCTCTTCCCTAACCTTCCTCTGGCTGACCACATAGGCGCCCAGCGGTGTCTTTTCCCACTCTGTTTCCTTCAAGAAGGCTTCTACTTCTGCGACCTTGTCTGGAGAAAACTCGACATTGCTCCTCCGCTCCTGCACAAACTTGCTATTCTGCTCGAGCTTTCCAACAAGCACGGCGAGGGCGCCGTTCAACTTGGCATTCCTCGACTTCTTTATCGCTCTCTTCGCCAGCACAATAGTGGGAATCGCTAGCTCCGGGAATGCAATACTCTTCGCATACAGCCCATAGAACTCACTCAGCAACTCCACGAGCTGCTCCCCAACGCCATCTTGGTACGTGCGTGTCCTCAAATACGACTTTGGGGCTCTGATTGTTGTATCAAAATCGATCGGCTTGAGCGTCGACGGCTTCGGCTTCTTCTTTAGCTCAGCTGACGAGAGGACCTCAAAGATGACGGGCGCCAGTGGGATATATGTGTCTGTAGCGCGGGAAATTCGGAGGAGGGATCTGGCGAGGTAGAAGCGGAGGGGGAAGTACTGTGCGGTGGGGATGAGGCGGATGGCGCCGAGGGTCACCTGGATGAGGGGGTAGATGAGGGGGCGGAGAGGCGAGGAGCGGCCAAGCGTGGCTTCGGTGAGGGTGTCACAGTGGGTGGAGAGGACGCGGGAGAAGAAGTCGAGGGAGTGGACGTATTGCCAGTTGTATATGGTTTTGTAGGACTCCTGTTGGAAGAGTTAGTACTTGTAATATAAAAAATAGATGGATCTAGGGGGGTAATGATCGAAATGACATACTTTCGAGTTATTGGTGATACTATTCCTAAGGTGAACCGCCAGCTGGCGGATATACCCAAAGCCCACCTGATAGCCCACCTTCTCCATACCCTCCATGCCAAAAACCTCGGCGGCAGAGTTCTTCATAAGGTTAATACCAGCCATGGTGTATCCACTCGTCTGCCTGCTGGACCTGACGAGACCGGCATACAGCGCCTTTGCGCAAATATCCTTGAGGCCGTCGTCACCGACGACAATAGCTTTCCTAATCACTAAGAAAGCGGTGATTCGTGTAGTCTCGTCGGACGAGTGTGCGCACCAGATGTCGGCCACGGTCTTGATGAATGTCTTCAGGAACTTTCGGAACGACATAAAGTATGGGATGAGGGGGGTCGTTGAGCTAAGGAGCAGCTTCTGCGTTGCTGGGTCGGTGAGTGTTGGGAGTAAGTGCAGTAATGAGGCACTGTGGGACTTGAGCAGTGGGTTAAGAGTACGGTATTTCTTGGTCTCCATTGCGACACGGACACGACCATTGGCCAGCTCCTTGACGGGCAAGTGGTGATTGAGAGCATCAGGGACGTGCTTAAGAGCCACAATCAAGAGCTCGTGGTAGACGTCGGGGTTAGTTATGGAGTACTTGTATCCCGCTGGATTCTCGCCCTGGACATCATTGACATGGGCCGCAGCTCTGAACGCCAGAACGACATTCCGGAGACTTTTAAGAGAGTTATGCTCGATAAGAGCCATCTTCCAGGCATTGACATCCTCAATGGTTACCTCAGTGCTCGAATTGGTGTCCTCGCCGCCCTTGGACTTCTTACGCTTCTTGTTCTTCTTCTTGGAGCCTTCGTCGTCTTCGCCCTCGCCCTCAGAGAGGTGGTCGTCAATGCCTTCCAGGTCGTCATTCTCCGCAGCTGTGAAGTCGAGTAATTCGGCGTCGTTCTCCTTGAGATACTTGAAGAACTCTGGGTCCTTCTCCGCGAGCGCCGACAAGTCCTTCATATGGGCCTCCATCTCATCCTCGCTTCCGTCCTCTTTATCCTCATCATTTTCCTCTTCAGACTCCTCAGGCTCCTCAACCTCATCTCTCTTCCTCTTCTTGTCACTCCCATTCTCTTTTCTACTCTTCCTCCCCTTCTTGGGGGCCACGCCCGCCTCGGGGATCTCAAAGCCGCCCTGAAAGAACTGCTCGACCGTCATATCCTCAAAAAGCTCTGGCCCATCCCTCTTCTCCTTCGCCTTCTGCTCTGCACGGGCCTTGGCTGCCGCTTCATCCTCCTCGGTGATTCCAAGGTCCTCCTTGTGGCGCTTCTTGTTTCGGTCGCGGAGAGCGAATTGTTGCTTGATTTTCTTGTGGGCTTTCCGCTGGTCGAGGGTGTCTTTGAGGTGGTTCTTTTCGAACTTGCGTGTAGACTTCTTAACACGGCCCATTGTTGCTGTGAGAATTGGGGGGGGGGTGAATTGAAGTTTTGGTTGTGGGCTGGTGGGGTTGTGAGAGTTGTTAGGAAGAGAGAGAGAGCAAGAGAAAAATATGAGACTGGGATGGTGCATGGGCCTTGGCGTGCATGCGGCTCACAATTATTAGACTACAGACGGGCTAGAACAAACCTTCACGAAAAAAACTATCTCGAGTTTCACTCCCCATATCCAATTCACCCACAGCACCACCCATAGCCTTATACATCCCCAATTGTACCCCCCAAATACGTTTAAAATGCCCAAAAAATCTGAAAAGAAAACGGGCCCGGTCGACCGCGCCCCCGTCACCAGTCAGATCCCCCCCCAAAAGACCCCAATTGAAGGATTTAATTAACAGTATATAAATACAGATGACGCCCGTTTCGCCTCCGTCCATTCCGATCCGCGCTTCGCCATGCCGCGGCGCAAAGACGCCAAAATCGCTATCGACAAGCGCTTTACGCGCATGCTCAAAGACGACGACTTTGCACAAAAGGCTTCCGTCGACCGTTATGGCCGCAAGCTCTCCAAGGACGCCGGCAAAGAGGAAATTAAGCGCTACTATCGCCTCGACGACTCTGACGCCGAAGAAGAGGAAGAAGAATCCGAAGCTGAAGACGAAGATGAGGCCAAGCCCCGCTACGATCCTGCAAGAGGCGAGGGCATCATCAGCTCCTCCGACGAGGACAGCTCAGATGAGGATGACGAGGTCGATGCGGAGGAGGAGGGCCAGATTGCGGCACAGGTGCTGCAGGGAGAGGAGATACCAACTGGTGAGGTTACTGCTAGATTTGCGGCTGTAAACTTGGATTGGGATCATGTGGCGGCCGTCGACCTCATGGCCACCTTTTCATCATTTGCGCCGAGCGGCGGGAAGGTGCTTAGGGTAACTGTGTACCCTTCTGAGTTTGGCCGTGAGCGCATGGAGCGCGAAAACATAGAAGGCCCACCGACCGAGATCTTCAAAGCCAAAGAAAAAGAGACTCCTGAAGACGACGAAGACATTGATCCCGACGAGGAGGTCACAGCAAAGACACTGATCAAGGAGGACAAGGGCCAGGAATTTGATAGCGCCAAGCTCAGAAACTACCAGCTGGAGAGGCTGCGGTATTACTATGCTGTGGTTGAGTGTGACCGACCAGAGACGGCGCATCATATCTACAATCAGTGCGACGGGGCGGAGTATGAGGCGACGGCAAACTTCTTTGATCTGAGGTTTATTCCGGATGATACGAGCTTTGAGGAGGATACACCAAGAGATGTGTGTACGGAGGCGCCGGCAAATTATAAGCCGAATGAGTTTGTGACGGATGTATGTTTCCCTAATATTCATATCAATATCAGTATTTCAATTTCAATTTCATTATCAATATCAGTATCTCATATCAGCATTTTGATATCAATCTCAATATAAAACCCAATACTAATACCTCTCTAGGCCCTCCAACACAGCAAAGTCAAACTAACCTGGGACGAGGACGACGCCGCCCGCAAAAACGCCGTCAAACGTGCCTTCTCCCAAAAAGAAGTCGAAGAAATGGACGTTAAAGCCTATCTCGCTTCCGACACTGACTCCGACGCCGAACCCAACGAAGACGCAAAATCCAAGTACCGCTCTCTCCTCTCTGGATCCCTCTCCTCTCTCTCTAGCAAAAAAACGGACGGGCCAAGTGGAAACATGGAGATCACCTTCACCTCCGGCCTCAGCGCAAAGGACAAGGGCGCCAAAGTAATCGAGGACGCCTCAGACGGCGAAGAGAAGACAGAGACTACCATAGAGAAGTATGCCAGAAAGGAGCGTGAAAGGAAGCAGAGGCGGAAGGAGAAGAATAAACTTCTCCATGATGGGGATCCTGCCCCCGAGAATGCTGCAGCAGAAGAACCTGCAGCTGTAGACCTCGGCTTCGATGATCCTTTCTTCGCGGCCGACGCCGCCCCCGCGCCCAATCCCAAAAAGGAGAAGAAAGCCGCCGCCAAAGCAGCGCGTGCTGCCGAGGTCGCTGAGGCCGCCGTAAAGCGTGCGGAGCTCGAAAAGGTCATGGCCGGCGCCGAGAAGGACGGCTTGAACCACTTCGATATGAAGCAGGTTGTCAAGGCCGAGAAGAGCGCGAAGCTCAAAAAGAAGCATGCCAAGAAGCGGTCCAGACAGGCTGAGGAGGCCTTGGAAGAGGGTATGCAGAAGGGCTTCGAGATCGATGTTAAGGACCCCCGTTTTGCTGCTGTGTACGAGAAGAACGAGTTTGCTATTGATCCGACGAATCCGAGGTTTGTGAAGACGAAGGCGATGGAGAAGTTGCTGGACGAGCGGCAGAGGAGGGGAAAAACGGGCGCTGGGAAGGAGGTGGAGGAGGAGGGTGGGAAGAGGAAGAAGGTCAAGACGGGTAGTGTTGGGAAGGATGGTGATGAGTTGAAGAGACTCGTCCAGTCCATAAAGAGCAAAAGTAAGCAGCAGGGAAAGAAATAGATATCATGAACCTAATGGCCTGTAAATAGAAGATTTCTGTAATTTATGTCAGTGAAAAAAAGCGCTGTTTTCGATTTCAAGGTTTCTGGGTTTGGGGTGAAAATGAAAGTGTTTATCCTTTAGTTAGATGGCTGCAGAAGGCTCCACCATCTCCTGTTGACAGGGGAAAAAATCTGCTGATGTTCTTGCTTCCCTCTTACACAAGTTGGGAGTTTTCAAAATGATCCGTTGATTGGCTTGTCCATCATTGAAGGACTAGTTACTTGGATACCCGCACTGAACGGTTCATACGAAGAAACTCCAGCCAGGACAGCAACCAAATCATGAATCCCTTTAGGGTCAGAAGTGCCTTCTCTTCCGCATCGCAAAGCCCTTCCCCAATTCCTCTTCACAATTCATCACGGGGTGGTCGGATACTCCTACCGCGCGTTCTTTTTATTATTATTATTTATTCATCATGTTCCCACTCTATGTCCATGTATTATGCACTTTTAAAGGCCACCTATAAAGCTACTGCTCACTAGCGCACAGCCCCACCCACCCTCCCTCCCTCCCGTGCCCAACCCGCACTACCTTAACTAACCCCACCACCACCCTAACCCTACCCAGCCTCACCCTGCCCATAACGATAACCTACTTAACCAAAAACACACCCACAGCAACATGGCGCAGTGGAAGCGCGCCGGGCTCATAACCCGGAGGTCGCACGATCGAAACGTGCTGTTGCTAATTCTCAAAATATTTTTTTTTGCCCCTCCTGGGCCCAACTTGTATCAAAAGATTCAGCGGGATTAGAAAAATCCATGGACGTGATTTAAAAAAATCATCTGGCTGTGGTGAAGGTTGGAGTGGGGAGGTGGTGGGGGATATGTAGGAGGAGTGGGCGACGGGCCTGACGGTCTAGCTGCTCCAACTTATTACCCATACAATGTAAACCCTTTCACAAACACAATTACAGAAGAAAGAGTATTAAACCGCTGTTTATGCTCTATGGACTGCTTCTTGCCAGTTTTCGAGTCAAATCGCTGGGCGTATGGATTGATTGAGAAACCGCCGATTATGACAGAGAAGCTGCTTCAAAGCGGATGAAATGGTTAGCGAGTGGCGCGCAATAACACATCTGGAAAAGGAAAGCATTCTGCCTGAAATAATTATCAAACAGGTCTACTGCATTGATGATTCAGGTCGACTCTTCATCCTAATTGATCGTGGTATGGTGGATCTTGGCACTCGAGTGATGATCTATGATCCTGACTTGTGTTGCCAAGTATGGAGCGACTTCAATATTTTTTTCTTTTTCTTTTATTCATTATGTGCATGCAACCTCACGGTTATGGCACGAGCGACTTCAATACATCAGGCTCTTGAAATTGGGCTTATAACCCATGTTATCGAGATTGGATTGTAAGAGCACGCACGCCAAAAACTCAAGTACGCTCAAATATGTCATCACATTAATCGTTCTCGCTAACTCTCAAAACTGTCTACTGTACAAACTATTTTCCCTCCACCCTCTCCACAATGCCCTCCAACGATACCGGCGCAAACGCCTCCCTACTCTTCTTATCCTGCATGAGGACTACATCTCCCACGAAATAGCAGACCACGCCTCCACCACCACTTGCGCTGGCCGTGATCCTAAACAACGGCAATCCTGTCCCTTCATGCGCCTTCCGCAGTGGTATCAACAGCAGGTTATGCTCCGCGCACCAATCCTCCATGGCCTCCCGGAATGTGGTCTCAGGCAGTGCTTCAGCAGCAACTGACTTCTTCTGCGTTGGTTTTGCGGCCTTGGGCGGCTTCGCAGGACCGGCGGCGGGCGCAGGCAGCATTGTGGAGGCGGACTTGCCGAGGTCGAGTGCGCGGTTCATCATATCGAGACCCTTATTAAAGCCCGCGCGGACGCCGGGGGAGCTGCGCAGCTCCATGGGGAACACGTCTGCCCAGAAGCTGTACCACTCCTGGACCTCTGTAAAGTTCGGTGATGACGTGAGCCACTGGTGGAGGATGTTGAGCCACTTGGGAAAGAACTCGGCGTCCATGAGCTGCGCGAATGTGGAGACTCTAAAGAAAGGGAGCCAGCCGAAGACCTGCTCGAGCGGTTCGAGCTGCTGGTCAGCGGGATTGACCTCGAAGTCGGCGCGGAGTTTGAGTGCCAGACGGGGAAGCAAGTGGCGGATGAGGAGCTTTTCGAGCTCGCCGGGGCCAAAGACTTCTTTCCAGGCGTCAAGGCCCTCGACTGTGCCCTTTTTGAGGTCCCAGGCGTCGAGGACAACGCCGAACTTGCGGCGTACATCGCGGAGGAGGTCCTCCATGTTGTGGCCAAGATGCGGCAGCCATTGGAATACCCAGAGATGGGGGGGCTGTCTTGTACGTCTTCGCTTACCTCCTCGTGGATTCCAGTCTACTACAGCTGCCTTGAGTTTGGGAAGGACAAGCTGGTTGAGGATATTTGCGTGGATGAAGGGTGGGAGGATAGATGTCCAAACATCGAGAAGAGTGAGAACGGGGGCGGGCTTATGGACATCCCAGTCGTTATTGATTGCGGAGCGAACTTTGGGGAGCCAGAGCGAAAATATCATGCTTTCGTAATGCGTGGTATATTTCGACTTTGATATAAAACCATTTCTAGCGTATTCGGCCTCGGCATCTTCCTTACTACGGATGTTAAGGATGGACCGAAGACGACGGAACTGCTCAAAAAACAAGAAGGGATCCGTGAGAGGGGCCCAGCCTGCAAGTTCTTTTCGGAACTAAGAAAAGTTAGCATTTGACCAAACCATATGAGGTGGGTATAGATAACATACCAATGGGTGTAACGCCGCAACGGCAACCTCCGCAAGATCGTGGTTCTCAATCTCATTTTTATACTCCAGCTGCAGTACCTCCAATCTGGATACTACGCCTTCAATGGTGTCGCTATCATTCCCTAATGATATACCATCCAAGCTGTTCACTACATCTACCATACCTTGCAATCTACGGATCTCCTCTGCTTGCTCGTCCAGCTCAGCATTGAGTCTGATTTCCTCCTTCAAAATAAACGCTTTTTTATCCTCAAGGCCCTTCCACTCGCTCGCAAAACTCTCCAGATCTCTACGTGCCCTTTTAGCAATTTTGAGGGATTCATCTTCTACCGATGTGCTCCTATCCATAACTCCCGAAGCGGAGGTCAAAAGTTTCGCCTCCTTGCCTGTATAATCTATAATGCTCTTTAGTGCATTGGGAACTTCTAGTCCCTTTGCACTAGCAGAGATCTCATCTGCAGTTAAGAATTTTGTTTTCTTCTTTTTAACCCTTAGAGGGGTCCCACCAGGTGTACCCCCTGTTGATCCTGGTGCCCGTTGGTTTCTCTCCTTCTTCTTTCGCGCCTCTTCTTCACTGTCGGATACCTCCTCGCCTCGAAGTCTACGTGCACGCTTCGCCTCAGCCCGCGCTGTGGGTGTCATCTCCCTAATAGCACCTACACCAGCACCTTGTGGCCGCAATTTAACCTCGATGGGGTTAACTATACCCTCTCCAGTCTTTCCGAGTCCTTGACCGGGTTGATACCCCATCTTTGCCATCATACGGGCTGCAAATGAATTTGGGTTAACAGCAGGCGCTGCATCCTTGTCTCCTTTTTTACCCTTTGGCTTCTCTACCTGTATAAACGATGGCCGTATTACTTGCGGAGCCTCGGACGGTGGAGGATTGGCAGACAACGTAGGCATAAATGCGGCCTGCGCAGTAGACGAGGAAATAAATCCCTTTCCCAGTGGCATAGATTCCGGCTGCGGGGATGCTGATGCAAAGCCTAGGCCGGTATGGGCATCCATGGAACCGGGGGTTGTAGTACCCGAAGCCTCTCCGGATACAGGCTTCGTGAACTTTGTGAACGCACGACCCCCGAGACCTAAACGGGGTCTTTCAGGCTCTTCATCTGTGTTGATGGAGGCCGGAGTTGACTGACCGGAGTCACCCCCAGTAGAGGCAGTACTGGTCTTGGTAAATTTACTGAATGCAAAACGAGGTCGCGGTTTCGGTACTTCATCTGCTATGTCCCAATCGTCGTTATTGGCTGCTCCAAGCATGGAGGTATTCCCACGTAGACCTGCGAACCCTGTCACTACATCCTCAGGATATTGTTCCGTTTCTTCCTCCTCTTCATATTCGTCTTCATCCTCGATAGTTTCACCCTGCTTCACGAAACCCACCCCTTTGTCTCGTAACGGCCTGCTACCGCCACCGCGTTCCCCAAAACCTTTTGGTACTTCATCCTCACTATCGGAGCCAAATACTCCCAGAGCTGCGCTCTCCTTGGTGTCCTTTCCAGTACGACGCCGCTTTCGCCGGTGCGATGTGTTGAATTCGGTGTTATCTTCTTCTGTGGGATTTGGGAATTCTAGCTCTTCCTCGGAGCTGGAGTCTGATTCGGACGAGTCATAGCCATATATCTTCCCTTTCCCCCCCATAATAAGCTTCTTTGGTGGTTGTGACGGTTGTGGGGAAGTATGATCGTATTCTGACTGTTCCTGACGTCTGCCGTGTTGAGCTCTGTAACACTTTCTGGCATACCACTACTTGGTTTAGCACCGTGATCACGTGTATGCGTTCGAGGCAGGATGCATAATACCAAATACCTGCATATCACTCATCATGGAGTGTCCAAATGTGCAGCAACTTACTCAGCCTCAAAGGCCGCAAATTGCACCCCAATCGGAATGCCTTGGCAGCATTCCAAAAGCAGCTCTTTTATCACCCCACCCTCGCACACTTCCCACCCAAAGTGGGCAACTGCGAAAAAAAAGTTTTTGACCTCTCGCTCACTGCAGCTCTTCTCTCTCAACCATCTTACAACAACCAGCAGCAGCAAGTTGTTATAACAAAAACCTCTCTCCCCCCAACCCCGGATTTCAACAATAGTAGCAAGCCATTGACTTGTCCGCTCGCTCCAATTGTCTAATTTACAACAAACAACCCTACATATAATCAATGGCTTTCACTCCCGGTGGTAGAGGAGGACGAGGTGGTGGCAGAGGCGGTGCCACCCCCAGAGGTGGAGCGCGCGGCGGTGGACGTGGTGGTGGACGTGGTGGCTTCGGAGGTATATTCTTTTCCATATTCCATTCTACGTTTGTTCTTTCCAATTGAAGTTTTTCTCCTCTCCGTAATGTTTTCTTCTTCCGAGAGATTGCGCCTTGTAAAATTTCATTCCTGCCCTCGAAGAGATATTATGGGCTTTTTGAAGTTCTTGAGAAAACCATTTGCGAACCGCGATTCTATATGTTCCATTTTTACTTATAATCTGCCTCTTACCGTCTAAAACGCTGCCCCACTTGTTTCATTCGTTTCGTTTCATAATTCATGATTCTGACAATTCTCAGGTGCTGCCCGTGGTACTCCCCGTGGTGGTGGACGTGGCGGTGCTCGTGGTGGTCGCGGTGGTCCTGGCGGCCGTGGTGGCCGCGGTGGTCGCGGCGGAGCAGCTGGCGGTGCCAAGGGTGGTGCCAAAGTCATCATCGAGCCCCACCGTCACGCTGGTGTTTTTGTTGCCCGTGCTAAGGAGGACATGCTTGTCACCAAGAACTTGTCCCCTGGCGAATCTGTCTACGGCGAGAAGCGTATTTCCGTAGATACCCCTTCCACAAACGCCGACGAGGCTGCCACAAAGGTCGAGTACCGTGTGTGGAACCCTTTCCGTTCAAAGTTGGCGGCCGGTATTCTCGGCGGTCTTGATGACATTTTCATCAAGCCCGGCGCAAAGGTCTTGTATCTTGGAGCTGCCTCTGGAACCTCAGTCTCCCATGTCGCTGATATTGTTGGCCCTACCGGAAATGTCTTCGCCGTCGAGTTCTCGCACCGTTCAGGACGTGATTTGATCAACATGGCCAAGAAACGAACAAACGTCATCCCCATCATTGAGGATGCTCGTCACCCCATGAAGTACAGAATGCTCGTCGGCATGGTAGATGTTGTATTTGCCGATGTTGCGCAGCCTGATCAGGCCCGTATCGTCGGATTAAACTGCCACTTGTTCCTCAAGGAGAAGGGTGGTGTACTCGTGTCAGTCAAGGCCAACTGTATCGATTCTACAGCGGCGCCCGAGGCTGTGTTTGCGAGAGAAGTACAGAAGATGAGGGACGAGAGGATCAAGCCCTTGGAACAGCTTACTTTGGGTAAGCTCCTCTATAATCCCCGCTATATAGCGAAACAGAATGCTAATCAGACTTACAGAGCCGTTCGAGAGAGACCACTGCATGGTTGTTGGTCGTTACATGCGTTCTCAGTCTTAAGTATTAGTGCGGTGTTAATCTTCTTCTTTTATTTTTTCTTTGCAAACTCTGTACTTTTTGTGAGGGAGGGGAAAAGAAAATTCAAACTTGTCTTCTGTATCATTTTCTGCTTTCTATGTCTGTCTTTTTTTGTATCCATTACCAGCTGTGTGGGAGAACGACAAAATGAAATGAATTGGGGTGGTATCAAAAAAAAAAAAAAAAAAATTGTGCATTAGCTGACCGTGTATGTTCTCAAGTAGAAAGTTAGGGTTGCGGCTCTCAATGATTTCAACTGATGGTGCAGTAGATTTGTAGACTTCAATCTTTGTGTAGCTGATTTGCTAACTACTCCATTACCCTTGGCTAATACCCAAGGCGCTGCTTCGTGGGGTTGGGGGAGCAGCTGATTTTTGATACGAGGTACAACCCGGGGTCCTCAAGAGATGTAATGCCCACCACGGACCACTACTTTATAACCACCAACCACTATGCCATCAGGCTGGAATTGAGGGGGACCTATATAGACCCAACCAGAAAGAGCTGAATCAGAGTATATAGAGGTCGTTGAATCACTTGAAGAACCCTTGGGGGTACATTGTAATATGCGTATGGTGCCCAGCATAACTAAATCGGGTTGCCAATCTCCGCTATGGGCTTCAAAATATGTTCTCTATGCATGTTTAGAGCGACCAAAACGGCCCCACCCTTTCTTTTGTGTACATCATTTACTCCAAATAAGGAAACCTTTAATGGCTGTATTTCCCAAAAGGAAATAACAACCCGAAACCACTAATCTAGTCTACACAACTGCTCTAACCATTACTCCGATCAAGCCCCAGGTTCCTGCTCCCCTCCTCCACATACACTTCTCCAATGGATCGGTATCCCACTCCGCGCGACCTGAATCGGTACAACTACTGGACATCAGCAACCCCTCCAAATGAGAATAAGAACAATACATACGCTTTTGTGCACCTCCAGTTGTCCGAGAACTCGCCACAATTCGTGTCCATGGGGTTGAGAAGATACTTCTGCTCGAGGCAGCAGCCAATATCCGAAACGACTTTGCACTGATGATACCCCTCGCCGGACTTGTAATCGGAAACTGTGTTTACTTTGTTTGGGCCTGGATAAAGGGTATAGGGTGCTAGTGCTGCAGCACCCGTAATGAGGCAGAGTGTGGTGAGGATTTTCATCTTCGCACCTTACTCTTTCGTTGCGAGGGAAGGTGGGGAGAAGAGGGGAGAGTACAACGGGACCGAAAGTCCTAACGAGAAATAGCATGCTCTATCTCTCTATTAAAATATTGATACTGGTTTGACCATCGTTGCCATTGAGCATCTAGGGCTCAGTGTGTAGCGTTATGAACGCCGAGTGATCAACGATGAAGACATGGATGCGAACGATAAAGTTACCCAATGGACGCCCAGACACATCATGGATATTCGATTTCTATGGGATAATAGGCGACTTCTGGACGCGAGAGAACGTCAATACCCTCGGTCGCAAACAACTCATTCCAGGTGTGTCAGGTGACTATTCCGGTACTTTCAGCGTTGCTATGACACAAAGGTTTAGGGCAAGACAGTGAGGTTTAGGGCAAGTGCTCAGCACAAAAAGCCACCTAACATGACTCTCAACCAAGACCGAGGAACTCATAGGATTCGGACTAGCCCCTTATGGAGAGGAAAACGCGACTTTCATTTCATACTTCCCATGGTTTCCACAGCTCGGAACTAAGTTTACTGGCCACCTTGTTGAAACGCAGTACATGCGACCCCAACAGTTTATTAAAAATATTGGTTACATAAGCTAGAAAGCTGAAGACTAGATAAAAGGTTAGGGCGGAATGTCTCTGAAATTTATGGTTTATTCTAGAAATGGATAACAGGTTACAGGTAAAAGTCTAGTCTTATGTGGCCAAGCTATAACCTTCTGCCGTTGCACCTCTTAGCATATCTTGCGACTTTTCAGGCCAGATGCTATTTTCCCCCAACCAAACACTGTCTCACAGATACAAAGTCACATGGTATCACTCGGTCCAGATTACCGTATCGCCGTTATACAAAATTGGGATGCCACCGGGGAACCTGGATCCATCAGTATTTCAAAGGCCTGATCATAAAAAAACAGCCCTCTATATATACCATAGACCTGACTCTAATTAGAGGCCTTTTCCCAACACAGATAAGGGCACTTACACGCTCATTTCAACTAGACAGGAAAACAATCTCCCCCAGAGATATAACAAGAATTAAAGCACCTGAAAGAGTTCCATGGCCCAGGCTTAGAACAATGCCCCGAGAAACCATAAATCGGAGATGGTGCTTTCAATGGGAGTCATGAACCGTATGAATTACGGCACATCACATACGGAATAGCAACAGATATGGCTGACCGACGCCCAAAACAAGCCCGGATAATGAGTTTTCCATGGCATAAAGCCTCTAGATTGATGTATCAAACTACACCTGGAGAGGCTATCTTTAATTTACTTGACTTCGGCATCACTGGTCTTACTAGAACCTATCCTAAAGGCGTTTTTGCGCTTTCACACTCGCTGCGGACCGGAACCCTTTCCATACGACTATCTCCTTCAAAAGGTTTTTTAGGTCCCTCATTTACGCATTATTTGCAGATTTAACATTGCGAATCGGATTTGTAAGGCATAATGATAGTCTGATATTCATAAATTATCACTCGACTTGAGTTTGAGTATTTCGAATTTAATTCTAACGGGAACAAATTCTGCATCAACAAAAAAAATAGAGGGATATCAGGTTTTATAAATCGGATCAAATCAGAGGACTTTGTTAGTTGCAACATGAGTAGCCGTCGCACACAAATATCATCTAATCATGATCTAGTGCTGGCATTCGAATGACTGCCCCTTTAGTCCTATTCTACAAGACGACAAAAATCCATGATTGCCCCGATGACAAATGCAGATATTGCTATATCTTACACGCATTCCAACTACCCTACTGGACATTTCAGTCTCCCAAATTACACGCATATCATAGGTATTTTACATTGACAAACAAACTGCAACCCCCGAAAATAATAACCTTCAAAACAAAGTCCAAACAGCCAGGTATTATTTATTCTTTTTAGCTAATTCCTCTTTCCCCCCTCTTCCTCTCCTAGCCTTAATCCTTTGTACTGTCGCCATGACCTTTATTTTTAACGCCTTGACTGGATTCATTCGCACAGATTCATCCGCGCCTATGAAGCGCCTTACTAGAAGATTGAAGATTGTGCCAAACGCAAGTGCCATCACCGTGCTGGTAAGAATGATAACGTTATAGGGCATGCTAAAATCAGGTGTTGGTAGAGAGAGGAGAAGAGAGGTAGTTCGAATGGAAAAAATGGTTCGGCGACTTCTAGGGTCCAGTATTGATATTATGGCAGGTCTAGAGGGGGTTAGCTAAACGAGTAACGATGTAGTTAATGGAAATCAAGGAGGGTTCATACGCAATATCAAAGCCGCGGTTAGCATCCGGTGGATACTCCGTGTACCGAAGAACAGCTTTGTCGAAGTCATAGGTCACCAGAATGGTGGAATTTGGCGGAATCCTCATTCTAGCTTCTAATTGGGTGCCACGGCGACGATCAAGAGCAGGGCGATAGTATATCTCTTGGATGATCTTTTCCTCCCATTGGGTTTCAATGCGTGGATAAAGTGTTGCAGAAAAGGTGTGAAGATAGGGCTTCATAAACCAAGGCAGAGATTCCAGGTATACAAATTCAACGTGCCTATCTGGGGAAGGATTCCTCAATACTGCCTGAACACCGCCGCGCTCTTGTCCATGTCCTGTGAATGAACGAGATGCATACAGCGGCGGCTCAATATTAGGAAGCGGAACTGCTGGGGATTGCTCAGGAAGAATGATATCAAAATCAGTGTTTTCTTCAAGGATAAAGCATCGGAGGTTGTCACCCTGGCGGACTTCAGTCCCGCCAGCAGAGACATATATTGCGCGTTGATCAGGGACATTTGCACAAACGTTTATAGATTGAGACGCCGGAAGGGATGCTAAAGGGCAAGAGCCGCGAATGGGGCGCCCAAACATCTCAGAGAGGGACCAAGAGAGGTCGGAAATATCATCCATGGGGAAACAGGAGTCACTGCCAGAGTAGAACTTGTTGGGATCGCAGATCATTTGATCTAGGTTCGGCGGTCGTGGGATTACAGAATCTGGATACTTTATATTAGTTTTTGATGTAAAAAATTGGTTAGATAATTTTTTCATATACCCTTTTTTCTTAATGATCGTTCAACGTCGAGGACCATGTCAACTGTTTGTACCATCTGCAACTGACATTTCTCTACTCCGTCTGCTTCCTCGCATACCGGCGTGACGTCGATACTCATACTCTGCCATTTCGCGTCAAACAACTTATGTCCATCCAGTAAAGTACTAATCCCCGCCTTTCCTTTACAAGGCAAAAGCTTCAAGAATGGTGTTAAATTCTCCGTGCAGACAGGCTCCCTCGGAAGTGTTCCATGAAGCAAGTGTAATCTCTCTTTGATAGTCTCAGCGTGATGCCCATCCGGCTGAAAACTCATTACCGGCCTAATTGTACGGGTACTGTCTATAAAGTTTAGAGATGCACAAAACAACCCAGATAAAGCATTATTAAGCGTAGTCCATCTTGCATCTGCCTCAGCGTCGGATCCAGCCTCTACCCATGCCCATAGCTCCACACCCGTTCCACCGGCAGTCCGTCCATCCCATATCTGAGACCCCCAGCGCTCAGAGTCCCAACGTCCTAATGTAAATTTGAGGTGTAGCTCCTTGGTTTGTGAATGTTGGAGGATTTGAGCGAGGGAGCGAGGAAAGATCGAATGGTGACTATTGAAGGTACCATTACTCACGAACCGAAACGATGCAAGCCTATAGCGAAGTAATTAAACTAATCAGTCAATCTATACAGTGCGGAAGATAAAAGGGGACTTACACGGAGTTTCCCGGGAGTGTCCTCAGTAATAAATTCTCATCATAAGAGCTATGCTCCTCTCCAGAAACCAGAGTGAGAGGTAGTAGAAGCAGATTTAAAAAGGTGCCTACTGACCAAGGGAGTGTTGGTAGCCGCATCCTTCTGGGAAAGCAAGTGTCAGAGAGCTGTCACCAAAGAGTCGCGTAGAGCTTGTTCGGGAGTTATTCTGCGAGTAATCAAGGCAGGGTAACTGCCCAAATTACCCTACTACTTAAGGCGACTGTGTTTAAATTGCTGATTGGTGAGAAACCAGCTAGAAGCAGGTGAGGCCTGTTTATGTAAAGTCCCTACCAAAAGTTTTCGTGAAAGGGCCAGTTACCACCCAAACTAGGTGGAACCAGGTTCCAAGTGTAGAGCCACAATGCAATTAATTATAATGATGAACACAGGTAAATCTTTTTAGCCCTTGGGAGAAGCCTTCGGCACATTTTTGAATTGGTAAAAAGGAGTGGTTAAGGTGTAATAAAATATTGTAGTGGAGCACCCTGTTGCTAGGTAGATTTTGTATGGGTTTCACCACTCAACTACTTACGGGCTTTGATGAAAACTTTTGGGTAGGGGCTTTACATGTAGTTATTATCTGACTACATGTAAGTAGATATACATGCTTTACAGTATTATACGTATATGCGTTTGTTTACCTACAAGCAGGTATGTTACATGTAGGTACTGTCGGGCGCCACAAGTAAGCGAAAATTTGCATGAGAATGCAATTTCAAATGTTTATCAATTCTCAACCGAAGAAGCATGGAGTAAGAGAATATTAGATATGGTTTCCTCGGTGCTGATGGTAATTATAGCTTGAACATTGCCTCATTTTTGGGGGTTTGGCTCGGCTCCTGGCTACATGTAGTTAATGGAGGCCTAGGCTAGGGCCATCCACATCCACATCCACACTCGCTTGGCTTCAACTCGTCTCGTGTTTATAACTTTGCGCGTTGCTTCCGTGTGTGTAGAATACATTTCTATGTAGAATACATTTCTGTGTAGAATACATTTCTGTGTAGAATACATTTCTGTGTAGAATACATTTCTGTGTAGAATACATTTCTGTGTAGAATACATTTCTGTGTAGAATACATTTCTGTGTAGAATACATTTCTAATTAGTAGCACCCTGTATCTTCTGAGAGCTAGCTATAAGGGGGTGTAATTACCTACTAGCTACTCCCCGCGACGGCTGCAGATGTTGATTGGCTAATATCAGGTCGAGTGAGATACTGTGATCAAGAGGTATTTTTTTAATCCATTATGTGCATGCAACCTCGCGGTTATGGCGCTTGGTCAAGAGGTAAGTGTTATGTATACAAGTTATACGATTGCACTGATTAGGATATTAGAGATATTGTAATTAAGTTAAATATAATATCTAAAAGGGAATAATTAATCTATCGGAGAGTCACGTCTCTCGCATATGTTAATAGGCATCCTAATTTACATCATGGCAAAGAAAGCAGAAAATAAGAAAGAAAAACACGAGGACTGCAGTTATTTGCTTACGCCCAGTAGCTTCGCTACATGCAAGTACTCTTGTAATGTCTTGATGGAGCGCCATAATTGCGAGATCAATATTAACATGCAGGCGTCCTGCAAGAACAAAAAACCGGCGTCAAGGAAAAAGCCCTCCGCTCTTTATATCATCCCAAGGCCACCATGTGCACGATCAGCTTGCTTGATATATGACAATCTTGCCATAGTTCTTTATTTAGCCCGTTATCTGATTTGTTAACGGATTACCATCCGAAACATCCCCATTAGATGGAGTACGAAGTGCTGGAAATGACTGTATATATAAGAGCAAACTTTCTATGAGGTTGTGAATTGGTGCACTGCTCTGTAGTTCTTATTGCTCAACTTCGTCTGCATGTCGTTTAACCCCGAGATTTTGTACGTCCTAATTAGGTATCGTGTTGCACCTCGAAGTTTACAACGACTAGCAACCAAACCCCGAGCTAGATGACCCGCGGGCCTTACCCTTCATTGTCATCTACGTAATACTTCCTAATTATCTGGAGTTTGTTTAGAGGCCATATCACCATATCCCCGACCCTAACCCCATCTTTTGCCCCATCTTTTGCCCCGACTTTGCCCCCATCTTTTGCCCCTTCATTCCTCCACAAATTCTGTTTCCCCGCATTATCGTCCTCAGCCTCATAAGCCTATTTAAGTACAACTGCATCCCATCTACCGAAGGTCAATTTCACTTGAATGTCACCGATATAAGAATTCTAATAGAGTGAGTCTTCCTTGCATCTCTTGGGGATTGTTGGCTTATATTTTCCATCATATGCGCAGCTATCTATAGAGTCTAGCCAATACGTTTCCTCTTCGATCGGATTTTGACGAATATATAACGCAACCATCTCCAGTGGCTCAAAAAGTCTTACAACCGTTACCAGTTATTGTCTTCCATCATGATCGAGGGGAGGCGGGCACCCTTCGGGGCAAGATTCGGCATATTCGAACGTCTCTTCAAGAAGAAAAAACCCAAGAACGTCCAGAAGGAGATAGGTCCAAGATACTTTTCGTACTGCAGCGGAACCTCAGAAAACGAACATTCTACATATGTAAAGATTAAGCTCCATGCCGAAGAAGGAGAATCGATAAAATTTACGTTCACTCCGAGAAGTTATGTTAAGTTCCTCTCAAAAGACTATGTCGAAACCCTGGAAATACCGCAGGAGATTATAGGTTCCGAATCGGCTTGGATGACTTATAACAGTCTTTGTAGCCTCATACACAAGCATGAACAGTCCAAGGGTTTGTTTACAGAGCCAGGGGAGGAAAATACAGATATATGTCTCTGGATAAAACCTTACGAGGAGCCGGTGGTGGAACGGGATATGAATGGGATCCCACGACGCAAGATCCTGAGAGCGACCACAACGCCGGGTAGACTGAGGAGGAGAACGATGCTTGTGCGATGGATGATGGAGAACAGTGATTGGCAGGAGCAGCTTGTTTTGCATTACTGGAACTTACCGCGGAAAGGGAATAAAGGGGAAACTTTGCTGCCATGGTTCACCTTAGAGGTTGAATATAGAAAAGGGGCAAGGAAAAGGTTTTGTGACGATCATCACGAAGGCTTCTGTGCTGTTAAGGCTCAGGGGAGTTATGGATGCCCTACGGAGGTAGTTGACGGCCTCAAAAAAACCAGGCGCGCGGACCAACAAACCTGGGGCAGGGAATTAGGGGTTGGGATGGGCGTGGTATTGTTTGAGGCTTTGAATGTCCCTGTAGAAGGCTCGACCAAAGCTAGATCCAAGATCGGAGGAAAGAAAGACGCCTCGAGAACCCCTTGCGAACCAGTAGCAGATCCGGTTAACAAGCGGTCGTCTATAGGTGGAAAGAATGTTCTCCCCAAAGACGGGCCCACGTCGTGTGCTTCAACTACACCTCATTCCGAGAAAATAGAGGAGCAGCAAACGATCAGCATTAGCCAGCGCAAAAGAGCCTTATCGAGATCAGAAATCCAAAGATGTATATCAATATAAATACCTCAAAGAGATTTTCCTGTTGCTCTCGAGTTCCCCGAAAACCTATATTCTCAGCACTCCGCACACCGTTGTGACCTCACCTAATTTGTATCCTTGTAGTGTATATATATTTTTTTTTCTTTTTTTCCGTTGGATTTCTTTACTCATGATTAAGTTTTAATTCTGATTGTCCCCGGGTGGGTAATGATGATAGGGGCAATAAATAGCAGGTTCATGCTTTTGTTTTGTATCAAAATTTCAAAAATCTTTCTGGGAGTTTTACGTGTTCTCTTAAGATTTTTGATCTACAAGCTTAGGCGGTAGTACACTCTCTCAGAACTTGTATGTGTAGAATTATAAGCGACATCGAATCGTATTTGCCCACTAGCGCCTTTCTGAGCAGGGGTTGTGGGAATCCGAGTGATTTATTATGAATGATCAGCCTCCAAAGGACAGATTGGCTTGAGTCTAGAATCCCAACACAAAAGTTGGCGGCTTCGGTGAGATCAATAAATAATAAATACATGTGTACTCTATGTTAAGTCAAGTCCCGATGTCGGTGTGTACTTGGACATGTATGTCGATATCTATTTAGTCTGTAATTGACTGAGACCTCCCCCATTGTTTATGGAATTATATATACCATGGCACCCCCTTTCTTTAGGCTTTTTGATTATATCGGGGATATTTTCAGGTTTTAGAGAGGGCGGTCAGGCAAATAGAATCTGAGCATAAAAACGCGCTAGCAGGGGTCGAAGTGGTTGTTACGATGTTCAGGTTCTTCTTGCCTGCCCCGAGTAGTATGGTATGTAGTTGTACCCATAAAGGGACTAAAAACGGTTAAGTTAGGGAAGCCGTTTATCCCTTAAGCTGTCAATGCTGACCCCCTATAACAAAGAAATTAAATTTGTAAGGGAGATCTACTATTTGATAAGGGAGATAACAGGATCTGTTAGTAAAGCCACACAAAATTTGCTTCTTCTTGGGGGGGTCAGCATTTTACTGACAGACTAAGGGATAGGTAACGCACCGGTACAATGATGTAGCCAAAAACGTGGAGGGCAGGCCGCCGCACGTGTAGGGAAGTAGGAAGGAAGAACGCAAGAGTGCCCTAGATCCCGGGAACTACATACATGCACCTACACATCTCACATATGGGACGTGTGACACACAGTCACACATCCGTTTTAATTCGTCGAGGGTAATAAGTACACAGGGCCATAGTGTTGGAGTGTCATCTACGTTGAGTACCAGGAAACTTTCATGGGTTTCCCTCGAACAAGGTCTTACTGGTATGTTAGGCCTAGGTACTCAGAGGAGTGGGAGTATGTAGAGTACTCTTTGGGTCGGACAAAATAAGAAATTTGACTAGTAATATTTTCTGAGACACCCCCACCCCCAATGATTCTAAACATGTACCCGTGCTCAGGATATAGAACCAGAAAACGCGTTCTAGTTCTACAGTATCTCCTGTAGGCGAGTAAGTGATAGGAATGATCTATGGAAAAACAGGGGTGTTAAATTTCAGATACTTCGCCATACGGCTTCACCCCCCACTCCCCCCCCCCCCCCCAATGTTTTCCCATAGATCATCCCGTTCCTATACCGTTAAGTCTCGAAATAAGAGCCCAGGTTTAATGCAAAAGAACAGAGCAAGAGGTGGTGGCAAGACGCAAAGCAACCAATCAGACGGCTTAGATCCGACCTTTGAACCGGGCTGTTCTTTTGAGAACTGATGGTACTCCAGTGGGTGGCAGGGCTGTAACTTTGAGTCCCCCACGCCTACAAAAAGCAATATAAACCATTGACCAAAAGGTGGACTGTGCGGTAATCAGCGTTTGAGGCTGCCATACCGACTACTTGTACCCGGGGCAGAACGGGCACTAGACAGTGTGAGGGGGGTCTAATGGCCCAGCGCGGCAGCCTTGCCCAACGGGGAATAGTCGGAGTTTCCTGCTGTAAAACCATAGATCGACTAGCTAGCCCCCCAAAACAGTCATACAGCGAGCGAAATGGTCTATGGGAAAACCAGGGGATGCGGAATCGTATGGCTCTGCTCCATAGATCATTCCTAATAGTCACCGCGTAGTACAGCGATAGCTAAAAAGTCATAAAAGTCATGGAACGTAACTGAGACATCCAACCGCAAATCTTTCCAACCGCGTCCCATGACTTTTTACCCATCGCTGTACATACAGCTCTGTTCATGGGGTTCAACGACCCCAGATCATGAGAGTTAGGCCAATGAGAGTTATTAACAATATGTCTTACCATAAAGGCCTACTTGCATGTAACTCTGTCATCCAGAAAACCCTTGTTCGTCAAGACCTCGGACTCGTCAAAAGTTCGTAAATTACTGGCCAGCAGACTCACCACACTATGTAGACTCATGGGACTTGATCTGTAGGTAGTGGATATCCTACAGACCAGCCGCGTCTTCTTGATCTGGTGTGGTTCAGTAGGCGTCATGCATCGCAAATACCATTGACTACATGTAGGTACATATTTCTGCACGCACCTACCGCCCCCCCACCCCCACAAGCTCCCCCCTTATGTTCTTATGGCAACGCCGAATACCATGAATAGTGAAACGTCCCTCGCATTAAAGAAGAGAAACATCGATGTGTTCTGCGCACAGAATGCCTCCCTGCCTCGTACATGGATATGAAAAATATTTTTTTCTTAATATCATTTAGAGCTGTCAATTGATGGCCAAGGCAAATAAACATGTCATATAGTTTTTGTCCCTGGAGATGAGCATAAGTTAAGTTGAGAAGCCAGGTGTGTTCTCATAACGACTATCCCTTAGTCTGTCAGTAAAATGCTGACCCCCCAAGAAGAAGCAAATTTTGTGTGGCTTTACTAACAGATCCTGTTATCTGCCTTATCAAATAGTAGATCCTCATACAAATTTGATTCCTCTATTATAGGGGGGTCAGCATTGACAGCTTAAGGGATAACGACGGAAGACGCGCGGTACAATGTTACATGTATTCATATAAGCCATACCCTCCCTAGATACATGTATTCACATTCAGAGATGAAATACATCCCTGTTTGACCGAGTCTCATATGTACATATAACGTTTGCTTTTTGTGGTTGTGCGTGGGGTTAAAAATTTAAAAGTTCACAACATGAAAAAGCATGTACCAATGTATCAGACCTTTAAGCCGCAGCGCCCTCTTTTTATACATTTAATTTATATTGAGCGCATTTTCCTTAACCATATCCAACCAGCTACGACTTAAGATCACTATACATATATATCCAGCAAAAATACTCTCCACTACACTTCAATTGCTCAATATTTAGAACCCTTTCGTCTTGTATCATATAGAACATGAGCTGCTCAAACTCAGAATTGCAGGAATGGGAAAAAGACTTTCCTCCTCAAGTCATAGCGGCAAAAGACTGGGAACCGTACCGAGAACTATTCACAGAATTATATTTCACCATGCACCTCGATGACGCGAGAAAAATAATGGCACTGCAACATAATTTCTACGCCAGGTATGTGTAAATTCATGACTGATTACTCTATACTTCAGGACTGACTTCCTGCTCTTTCTCAAGGGCTTCGCAGTGTAAGCCTATTATAACCAAATGGGGGCTTAGGAAAAATTTCCCACGGATGAAGATGTTGAAAATGCTCCGGATCCAGGATGAGAGAAGATTGAAGAATAAATCGACAACATTCAAATATAAAGGCCATCCTGTGAAGAAGAAAGTACTTGAGAATGGCTCCAAAAGATATAGCGGAGCTGGAAAGCAGCCAGAGTGGCAGGAGTTAGTTTCGCCTGTGTGTATGTTCATCCCCTGTCTAGATTTACTATAATCACATGTATGCATATGCACCTTTGTTCTGACAATTATCTCGAATGTAACTAGCCCCTCCGTCAGATATAGAATACTCCACCCCAAAGTCATCCAATGATTTAGATGAATCGAGATCCGGGTCTGACAGAAGCACACCAAGTTCCATTATTCGCAGACGACTGTCACCCCCCCGGGGAAACACGGTTATCGAGACTTCTTTGGATAAACTGGATGGTATGGAACAGTATTTCGACTTTGATTTACACGATAGGGAACTTTCAGCTTTATCTGTCCAAGCTAGTGCCATTGGTAAACAAGCAACCGATCCTAGCCCCGAGGAAGAGGAGAAACAGGAGGATGAGGATGAGGATGAGGGTGATGATGAGGATGAGGATATGGATGAGTGTGAGTATGAGTATAAGCATGAGGATGAAGAGGGTGAGTGGGGTGAGGAGCAAGCAGCCATATCCCTTACTAATAATATCGACGAGGAGAAAGAGTCTATCATGCTAGGTCAGTCAGGTAATAGCACAAGCCAGAAATCGGAGCCTTCAACTAAGCCACTGGATGTTTCAATCTCCACAGCTACATGCGATATGCCATATGCTGTCGAATACAGATTTCCTTCAAGGTCTGCTTATGCAGACCCACCACAGCTGAAGTCAAATGGATCCGAAGATCAGACACCCTGTAACGACTGTTTATTTGGCGCTTTGATGAGGTATTTTTCAAACGAGTCCCTGTCTTAACAAGACCACTGATATCTAAATATTTCTAACACTGTTCCAAAGCCATGACGCCGGAATTCTATCTGCAGAATCGTTATTGTTGGAGGCTTTTGCGGATAAATCACCCAACCAGAACAGTGATGATTACCAAATAACTCCAAATTGTACTAACAATTCTTGCCATGCACGGCTCAAGATCAATCATCCAGAAACCTATCACTTTTCAACGAGTATGTTTATGGAACAGAAAATCAGACCGATTCGTGTTTAAACTTAGTCGGGTGGAGTGGGTTGAGTGTTTTTCTTTCTTATATTTGAGATTTAGAGGGGTGATTCCCCATAATAGAAATATGTTTTTAGATAGAGAATGAGCGTGATTGAGAATGGGTTTAAGTTGATCAGGACGGTATTGTTGGTAAAATAATTTGTTCCCTTCTACACACCTACATAAGTAGTCGCCCCACGTCTTCATTGATCTTAACTCGAAGCCATGAAATCGAGTGGGCATCCTCTCAATTTAAAACCACAACAAGCACTCTTATAAGGCAGTAGTTTTAGATTTTGATGGTCTTTGCCTACAATCTACTATTAAATAAAGTTTGTCTCCTCCTTTTTGCGGTGTATCTGGTGTCAAATGTACTACTATTTTTCGAATTATTCTCCGTTATGGTTAGGCATTATGTTCAAGAAACCACTAGGTGAGCTTCAGTACCATAATGAAACATCTAGTGAGTTACTAATTTTCGAGATTATCCTTCAAACATAAATCATTATCATATGTACAACTAAACTCTTCAAATAGCAGTGGGGAGCTCCAAACGCATGTTTTGTCTAGCTGCCACAACCTGCAAATGTTCTTCCTTTCGCGGGCAGTTCTCACAGAGAGCCAAAAGCGTGACCCCAAAGGAATCCATCCCCGCATACCACTCTTCTACCAATGAAACGTTTGGCGGCCAAGCATCTTGCATTCGAGGCAGTCGTTCTCCATTGAGTGCAGTCAGATAACTCTCGTAGTCGTATTCCCATTTCGTACGGTCCATACCTTCCCATAGGTGTCTTACGGTTGGGAGTGGAAGTTCTGCCATCTCGTATGAGGTTAGTGTTTCTAGCCCTCGACTGAAATGCCATGATGCGTCAAGCATATAAAGTGTGAGTAGTGTTCTGTAGGTTAGAAAATAATTAGCAAGTATACATCTTGCTACAAGCAACCAATCCATACCGTCGCTTTGATTCAGCGAGCACCCATTCCTCCCAAACAGGGCGAGTACTGTCTAGTTCTCCCTTCGCCATTAGACCCCCAAGGCTTACATTAAATGCTACAGTCTAAATTGCAAAATATTAATGAATATTCATTCATGGCTTCGGTCCTTAAGGTAATACGCTGCATACTTCAATCTGCATGAGGACAGATTTATCCATCTGAGGGTCTTCCTCAAAATATCGAAGAATTCCGTATACAACCGCAGCTTGTAAGATAGACAGCATCTCTATATCATTACATGACGTATACTACGCAGCTATGGATCAGCGGTTGTCCAAAGGTTATCGTAAGCGTATGTGTGGCCTTACTTGTTGCAATATCCTTTCATGTTCTTGAGTAATGGTTTTCAAAACAAATTGCCTATTTTCCGTCGTCATAGTTTTATACATCTGCACGAGCCCCTTACAGTTTGCCAGTGGCTCGGTAATTTTCCCTGGGAGCATGGACGATTGGTGTACAAATGGTGGCAGCATATTGCCTGCTACCATCATCTTTGGGTACGCTTTGAGTACTCGATTCATAAAGTTAAACTTGTTAAAATGGCTCTTTCTCATTTCTGCAGTCTCGGTGCTAAGGCGGTGCCGCATATGTGTAAAGGACTCGACCGAGACTAGGCGGGCAAGCTGGCTCGGCGTGCGGAAGCCGTGCTGACTGCATGTGTTGTGGGAAATAGGTTCACATAGGTTGGGCACGGGAAGATGATGGACGCTTTCACATGATTGTGGGGTACTTGAAGGCGTTTCTAGTCTTGAAGGCGTTTCTAGTCCCTCGCTATTTATTGTTGTTTGCGCTCCCCCCACGGGCATAAACATGGGCGACCAGTCTAACAGACTATTGCTTATCTCGGCCCAGTCGACAACGCCAAGCGAAGAAAAATTTGAGTCTTCATTAGCATCCTCAACATGATCATCCGTTGGAGCTGGCGTCGGAAGTGATATCTCTTCGTTTATAGTAGCATTAGGACTAGTAGTGTTAGGGGTTTGAACTGTTGGCACTGGCTGTAACGAAGCTGTTGGAGCTGGAGCTGGAGCTCCATGCGCTGGCGGTGTGTAGTAATGGCACTGGAGACCCTTCGTTTTGCATCGAGTACAGGCTGGTACCTTAAGATCGCATCGTGTTTTTGCCTGCGTGCAGAGGGCGCAGCTTTTCTTCCGTGGTATTGTTCCTGTGATCTGTTTTTGCCTGCACCTTCTAAGATGTCGGTCGCGAGAAGACCCTGGATGAAAGGTTAGATAGCGCGCACAGTGCCGAGAGAAGCAACAAACTCTGTTCGAAGGACTTGGTGCATATTGAGCATTTAAAGCCTTCGTGCTCGCCAGAAGCCGGCGCTGGGGCTGATGTAGTCTGTGCCGATTCCCAAAGTGTGTTCTGAGGCATCGCGGAAGTGTAAGTATGCAGTATTAGTAGTATGTAGCTTGTTGTTGAGTTTTTTTTGATCGTTCACCGTAGATGCTTATGGAACTCCGTTGGCAAAGCTTAAAGGGACTCCGGCGTGTTTATCTACTTTCTTCCGGATTCTGAACAGGGTTTTGAATGGGGGAACTTGAGATTGACTCACTTTATCAATTTTGTATGAGCGTATAAGTTACAGTTACTGATCCAAGCATGATGGGGGCTCTAGTTGCGAACACAATCTGGGAGGTTTTCACACCGAATACGGAGTTCCGTTGCGCTTACCATGAGTTATTAAATGGGGGCCAATCGGGAATTGATCAACCCGGAGAATTTAGTCGGCTAGCTAGCCAACGGATATACATGTACCTATATATCTCTCTATAAAAGAGCCTGTGGGCTACAATAGTACCTGCTCTACATGTATGCACGACTTTCAAAATCATTGACGAACAGTAGGTATATACAACTTTCTATATCATAGTAGAATATGCAAGTAATTACGTAAATATATCTATATTAACAGTTTTCGAGCTTCTTGGCAGGTTACCCGGCTTGCAGTTCACACTGAGCCGCCTCACCCATGAATTGGATCGGGAGCGCTCGAGCTTGAGGGGGGCGGAAGGCCCCCATATATAACTGTCCAGTACCTGTAGCATGAATATGGAAGATGGCTGGCTTACTTGTTCTTTGATGGCGGCCCTGGGCTATATATAAAGACTGATGTCCCAATAACCTTATTCCTTTAGACAGTTCCGCCCACTTTAAATCCGAGTCTCTCCCCCTAGAGAGTTTGGTTGCTCGCTCTTTTCAATATCAACGATATATTTAGGTTCTCAGTAAAAGATTGTGAAGTCAAGTGCCTCAGTCTATAGCTAATGAAGAAAACGTACACCCACCATATCCAATTTATAACTAAAGGCTTATATCTATAAGTAGGGAAATATAGGAAATATATACGGTTGACTGAAAGCGCAATAATTCGATTCACAGTCATGATCATACTTTAGGCCTAATATATAATTCCTACCTATATATTCGTTATCGATATATATCGTAATACAGTTTTCATCTAGATTACTGCGGACGCAAGGGTAAGCGAGTGCTTGCGACGGCCCTAAGGAAAGCCTAGCGAGTCTCGTGATTCAGTAGATTCGGCGGGGTTTTTTTTTTTTTTTTTTTTTTTTTTTCAAAATCCGTGAACCACAGCTCCAGGCCAACTAGAGCTCTCATCGGCGTAAGGGCCCCACTGCCCCACAGCCGCAATAATCCAGATGAAAACTGTATCACCGAGGGCTAGCCTCTATTAAATATACATCAATATCACGATCCTTGGTTTTGCTGACTCCCAGATATATAATTATAAATTACCGTAACCAATACACTATACCACAATACATAAGAATTGGCCAAGGACGTCAACTACCCGAAGGTTAATTATCGATCTCTTCCAAAAACTAACAAAACTACACACACGCGCAGCAAAACGGAATAGACTTAGAAGGGCCAGATATTGAATCCCAACCCTACATGCTACCCATTGGAGGTTGTGGAGCGTGGTTTTAAAGCCCAGACACCTTTTGGCGCTTCCACCTGTGACCGGTTTGCCGTCGTATTGAATCTACATATGTGCATGTAAGTCCCTCTTTGCGCAATATGGACAGTGTGAGGCTTGGTTGAGATAACTGAATACAGAATAAGAGAGCTGTCTTATATGAATATGAGACAGTCACATATTATACATGTGTGTACCGGATAAATAGTCCGAGGCAGTACTAAGGTTGACAATGCTCAGAAGCAACAACATTGTGATACATTGGCGGCACGAGTGATAGGCCGTGATCAAGCGCGCGGGTGCTTAGCGCCGGTCATACGCGTAGGAGTGTTGAGTACCGGGTGTTGACGGTAAATATGAAGAATCTGATAAAGGGGTCTTGCTGTGAAATAGGTGCGTTTATCTTATCTGATTCTCGGTATTTATGGTTAACCGGTACATGTAGGTAAGCGTAGAGTATAATGAATATGGCTACCCCCGAACGAACCTAGCTACTACTGCATACATGTACCATACAAACCGGGGCCAAGCCCACCTTTTTGTATGTATTCAACGCCTGACGCTAGAGAGGGGAACCAAGCCAGTCAGGCATCCTCCAAAATAGACCTAACCCTCGTTTAAAGTCACGCTTGTCAACCTTCATTCAGCAGATCCTTTTCCCTTCTGGCAGTGTTACAGCCCCAGTATGAGCTGGCTTTGGAAACGCTGCGAGAATACGGGTATGCTTCGCTTATGTTCGTGGCCGCCCTCCGACTGGGTATGGTGTGTAAGAGGGAGGAGTAGAGAGCGACGTTGTCAACCCTTTTATTGGCTCAAGGAAGCAAACATTGGGGGCCTTAAGGCTCTGGCATTTAATTTGGTTTGCTCACTTAATCCCAGAGCTACAATACTGAACTGGTGTTAACAGGGATTATAGGGTCGCCCTCTCGCACCATAACTATAAGAAGCGCGCCCTCTCTGAGTACACGCATCTCTCAACCGAAACCTCATATCGACGCGGGGACGATACGATTCGAAGAAGCAACTTTGTCCGAACCGCCAATTCACGTACACCCCACCCCACCCCTCACCTCTCTACCTAGGCTCGTATCCAGCCCACCTATCTTCTCTACCCATACATAAATATTGGCAATCAATATATTTTGCGATGGCAAGCCCACCAAGCACTCCCAACTCTAGTGCAAGTACTAGTTCAGGTAAGTTGTGTGTATGAAACACATCGAGTATGTATATGGAGTTAAGGAAGAAATTGTCAAATCTCTAGCCGTAGACACTCCACAGACGAAACCTATTCAACTTCTTGCAGCGCTTAATCCTATCCAAAGCATTGAGCACCTCGAAATTCTAGATGAGATCGACAATCTTCGAGCGCATTATCTTAACTTTTCACCGCACCCTAAGCTTGCTGTTTTCGGTGATAGATCTTCGGGGAAAACCTCTGTCATTGAAGCAATAACCGGACTCCAGTTTCCGGAGGGAGTCACACGGTTTCCAATAGAGATTGTCTTCAAGCGTGGAAGAGAACCAAATACATCAGTCAGTATAATTCCTGACAGCAGCCGCCCTGAGAAGGAACAGAACCGACTTCAAGAGCTCAGCAAAAATGGACACCTAAGTTTTAAAAGTCTTAATAAATTCCCGCAGTTGGTTACCTTGGCGGGACAATCTATAGGTGTATCTCCTAAAAACGAGTCATTCTTTGCGGATATACTTGTGGTTACAATTACCGATCCCAGCGGACCCCAGTTCTCTATAATTGACCTCCCTCCCTCGGAAGAGAGTTATGAGGGTATAAAACATCTCCAGCAGAAGAGATCCTTAGACGATACAAACACAATCATTCTCGCCGTGGTTAGCGCCGAAAAAGAACACATGTCTTTGCATCGCCCATATCCATCTTTGGCCCTCGAAGCTATAAAAGGTTGGGATCAGAAAGGTGAACGTACCCTAGGGATCATTACAAAGCCCGACACACTCCCCTCCTATTCCGACCAAGAGTGGAATATCCTCCAATTGATAAGGAACGAGAATATTCATCTCAAACTTGGCTGGCACGTCCTTATGAACGGGCACGACCGAAGCACCCACCATAAGCGAGACGACCAAGAGAAGCTCTTTTTTGAGATGAATACTTGGAAAGACCTACCACGAGAGATGTTGGGTGCCGATCAACTTCGTTCCCGGCTAGGCTCATTGATGTATAGCCACATTAAAAAAGATTTATTCATGATTTATGAGAGTATCGTGGGTAGATTTGAAGACTGTGAAGCCCAGCTCCGTAAGATTGGGAAACAACGATCAACTACAACCGAGAAAAAGGAATTGTTGTCCGAATTTGGCTCAGAATTCAGTCGATTATGCAAAGACGCTCTTTATGGGGTGTATGGAGACAAGTTTTTTGAGAACGCCATAAACCCCGAAGGAAAGCTTAGACAACTACGTACAGTTATCCAGAACAATAATATTTCCTTCGCTGAGAGAATGAAAACGCATGGGCACTCAAAGCAAATATTAGACAAGGAAGACGGGCACGAAAGTCAAGACAAGCCATTCGCGCCAGAACACATCACCCGAAATGAAGCTATCACAGATTGGGTCAAACCCTTGCTAATAAATAGTCACAGCTACAAGATCACGGCACCTCATAGCTCTCCTGTCATTTCAAAACTTTTCGAGCAACAATCTAAGCCATGGGAGACTTTGGCCCAAAGTCACCTTGATACAACATGGAAGATATGTCGCAAATTTTTACAGATCTTATTCCAACATATCATACCGCAAGCTGAGATTGTTGATTCATTATTCTCGCATTTTGTTGATGATAAAATGCAGGACAAGTTCAACAATGCTAGTAATGAGTTGAAGAGATTACTTGCTGAAAGATGCTTCGATACAATCTACCTTAAGGATGAATTCTTTGAAAAGATGAAGGCCGATAACATGAAAAGAAGATTGGAGAAGAAATCATTGTTCTCAAGAGATATAGACTATAATCTGTACGAGGAGATCTTGGATAGGGTGGGTGCTTTTTATAAGGTAGGGGAAACACCCATTCTGCACTGTTCTAAATCATGTGAGCTAACCAAGTGTTTTCAGACTTCAATGGATGTTTTCATACATAATGTGGTCGTCCAGGTTATCGAACGCCACATAGTTAGCGGGCTTTGGGAAATTCTCTCGCCGTCCAGTGTGGCCTGCATGACAGAAAGCCTCGTTTCCGATATTGTGGAAGAGCCGGCAGAAAACCAATACCTGAGAAATCGGCTAGAAGAAAAGAAGAAAAATCTTCAAGCAACTCTTGAAGTCTGGAGGGATATATTGTGGGGTCGCAAAGGTATGTATTTACATATGTATCATATTTGCCCAGACAAGCTTACAGATGGCGGCCATAGGTAATACAAGCATCACCGACAGCAAAGGCCATAGTTACTTTACGTCTTTTATGAACCCCGAAGATCTTACGTCCTTTTTTGATGACATGGACCTGTCAACGCCAACCAAAAATGTGCCGAAAACCGAAAACCAGCAGGTGGCAGAAACTGCCCCTACAAAGCCCCCTCATGGCGGCAGCCCACCAAACACCTCAAGCACAAATACTGCCGGGCCTCCATCTTCCGGCTTTTCTAATCCATCGTCCGCTGCTATTAGTAATCCTGTTAGAAACCCCTCAATTTTCGCTAATACGGCGTCTGGTGGGAAGCCACTAATAAGCTCTGAAGTAAAGCATACACTCCTGGTCAAACCTTACCCGTACAAACCATGGCTCGTTAAAGACAATTACTGTGGCGAGCTATTTGTAGATATTTCTACTATGCCATCTTATCGGAGGTTCTCACGTGAAGAAATTAGGTTGCAAGATTATCAAAATGGCAATCGTTACAGCGGCCTCTAATGCAAGAGTAGTTTACTCTTTGCGTGGGAAAAGAGCGCTCGGAATGGCGGGGTTGGGATTTAAAAATTTATTTCCTGCGCTAAATTTACAGTTGGTTTCATAAAACTTGGCCGGTCATGATTTTACACTCATTTTGAAAGCCTTAAATCGTTTATCTATCTAAGCTATACTAGCCCTCAGATGGGTAGCCGTAAAGTAGAGTTTCAGGCCCGTTACCTATTAGGGTAAGGAATATTGCCTCGAGGGAAAATTCCACAGGTATGCTTAAAATTCTGCCCGGCCAAGTTTTATGAAACCGGCTATTACCCCACGTGATATGTATATATCCTAGTATGCCTATTGAACTTTAGTAGAAAGCGAATTGTATTAACCTGGTATATGCTTATGATTTCACAACATTTGCGTGAGCACTGCCGATTTATGTTTGGCCCAAGTCTAAACTGTCTATAGTTTCTCATGAACGGCCAGAGGTGGTTGAAAGTACATGTAGATAACATGTAGATAACATGTAGATACATACTAGTACTTATAATCCTTAGTCAATGACTGCGTCTGCGTATAAGAGGGTTAGTATTAAGCTGTTGGACCATCAACCATCCTACCAATATATGGAACGACCCGGGTATGCGAACTTGTTGGTGTGTATACCAATAGAAGTCGCTTATCTAACTCAAATTTTCCGATGAGCTGATAGTTGCAATAACTTCAAACCTAAACAGTTGTTAATCGAGAGCCCTAGGATTCGAATATCAGCGCTCGCTAGCGTGCCAACCCAATCGAGTGACCACTCATGATGCACCAGTAAGCGCTTGGCATTCAACGATCCCTGTGGGAGCCGCAGAAGAAGCTCACCAAATATTTGATATATCGGATATATCGAATCTCCACAAGCGACAACAGACAGCCCTAGCCATCCCTAGAGACAGATATTAGACATTGAAGCCCACGAATCGCAATACCCACTCCTTAATCGCGTACATAACCCTCACCATGGCGTCCCTCCTTCCCCGGCGGGCCCCGCAGCTCCTGCCCCTCCTCCAACACCTCTCCCTGCGGCCCACCCCCACAGTGCTCCGTCTTCGCCCTCAATTCCAGCAACAACTCCTCCGCCATGCTAGCAAAAAGGTCGTTCCCTCTGTCCCTAAAGCCGCCACAAAGAAGAAGACCTCCGGTCCTCCCCAAAAGAAGCCCACTGTTGTCTCTACCCCGGCAACACCTAAATATTTTTCCCTCTCTGAGCAACTCGGCTCCTCCGGCAAGAAGTCCATCCTCCTCTACGCCAGCGACCCACGCCTCTTCGTCTTCAGTTGCTACGGCCTCGCCGTCGGCATGGTCTCTTGGTGTGTCTACACCTTCCGCACCAACATTGCAAATTCGCGCCCCGGCCTGCCAAACTGGGTCGTCAAGGTCACGTACGTCAGCGTGAGCATCATGATGCTGCTTGCCGTCGGCGTGGCATACTATCCAACGCGGCTCGTGCAGATGATCTATGCGCACCCTGTTCCGGCGACGGCGAGGGCGCCGGCGGCGGTCAGGATTGTGCTGCATAGGCGCCCGTTGCTGCCGACGCTGCCGTTCAAGAGGATTGAGGTGGAGAGGCCAGAGTTGATTACGTTGGGGGAGCCGCTGCAGGGCATGGGCGTGTTGAAGGAGAAGAAGGAGGTGGAGGTCGAGGATAGGAGGAGCCTGGGGGTGAAGGTGAGGCATGGGATAACGAGGGCCCCAGGAAAGATGTTTGAGTTCTTTAGAAGCGCATTGAGTACTGGGGGTTTCGTGCTGTTGAGGGTGGATGGTGTGGGCAAGTTTAGGGTTAGTAAGGATGGGTGGGTGTGGGAGAAGAGGGGACTAGATATGCTCTTTAGGCAGGAGAGATTATAGGGGGGTATTGTAAATAGTTGAAATAAAATTGAATAGTGTTTGTGAAATTTCTTTGCTTTGTTAATATGCGTAAGTATTTGAAAATTGGCGAGTGGTGATGTTTCGGATTTAAAGTGTTGATATTGAAGGTCGGAAGTTGGAGGTTGGAGATTGAGGATTGAAGGTTGAAGGGCGTTGGTGCACGCAATATCACTCGGGGTCTGAAACGGACTCGAGTATTTTCGACCAATCCCACTTGGGCAATGCCACAAGAGGCTGTCTCATAAGAGTTGTTTTAATACTATATATAGCTAATGGAATATAATGATCCTCCCCATCTATTTTCTTCCAATCGGTCAATTGATCAATTGCAGTTGAGCATACATCGGGCAATCCAAACCCTGTCCGTCGGCATGCCGAGTCCACAAGCAGCTACAACAGCCAGCCGACTCCGAACCCGGAACCCACAAATTTTTCTCCCCTCCGTCCTCGGCGCCATCCCCATCGCAGTAAGCATTCTCACCCCCGCCAAGCGGCCACCATAACCCGCATCCAAAGAAAGACTTTACGGAGAAATAATATTCCCCGATCGGTAACTACTGCCTTTTGTTAAGGTGCAATTTTCTTTGTCTTCTAGAAGTTTAGCGAATTTTTGTTGAGGCGGTTTCACCCTGGTCCGACCGTGCAAAAAACCAGCCCACTCACTCCGAGAGCTGGAGGGAGCAAAAAAGTTCAACCACCACCTCCTCCTTCTTCTTCTCCTCCTTCTCCTCCCGTATCCCCAACAACAACAACAACCTCTCTGCTAATTCCTACCTTTTCCCCTTTCCTTTTCCTGAACGCTTCATCGCACCCCTCCCCCCTCAAAGCCAATACATCACTAGTGAAATTGTAATAATGTCTGCTTCGTTCCGCCGCCTCTCAAACAGGCTGATTGGCACTGTGCCCAGTGCTCCGTTACGGCGACAGGCTCTCACCAGAGGTATGCTTTCTCTTGGCCCCAGGCAACCCCTCTGCCACATTCCGCAATGGTCATGCATTAGGATTGAGATGGGGGAAGATCTTCTAAGAGGGAGCTATATCTAATTTGAATGCATAGGGATGAGAGCGACGGCTACGAACAATGCGGCTTCGAACTTGAATATGCCCGCGCTGAGTCCGACCATGACCGAGGGCACAATTGGGGGCTGGAAGGTTAAGGAAGGTGGGTACATCAGGTTCTATATCTACAGAGGGATTGGGATAAGAATAATGATGGAAGTGGATTGGTTATAGGCGACGAGTTTTCTGCCGGAGATGTCTTGCTAGAGATCGAGACCGATAAGGCCCAGATGGACGTTGAGGCCCAAGAGGACGGTGTCATGGCCAAGATCTTGGTATCTTCCCTTATCTACTAGTATATACCACCTAGACAGCTAATTACAGTCCTAGGTCACCTCCGGCTCCAAAGCCGTCCAAGTCGGCACTCGCATCGCCGTCATCGCTGAACAAGGTGACGACCTCTCCACCCTCGAGCTTCCCAGCGAGGATTCCGCCTCCGGCCCCAGCCAAAGCTCCAAAAAGGTCGACACCCAAACCGCCAAGAAAGACACCACCTCCCCCGAGCCCCAAGACCACCCAAAGAAGGTCGAGGCCTCCGCCTCCTCTACTCCCGAAACCTCACACAACCACGCAGCCCCGGTGAAGCCCACTACGCCCTCTCCGTCAGTTGCGCACCTGCTCCGCACGCATGGGGTATCCAAGGAGGATGCGAGCCGCATTGTCGGCACCGGACCGAAGGGGCGGTTGCTGAAGGGCGATATCCTGGCTTTCTTGGGAACGATTGAGAAGAGCTGGCCCAAGGAGCTCGGAAGTAGGATCGAGAAGGGGGGTAAGCTGGACCTCAGCAATATCAAGATTGCACCGCCGAAAAAGAAGTCAGCGGAGGCGCCCAAGAAGGCTGCTGTGGAGGAGAAGAAGGTCGAGGTGCCGAAGGATAGTGAGCTGAGGGTGGAGATCTCGTTCAGCGAGGTGCTGAAGGTGCAGAATAAGCTGCAGAGTATGTTTTCCCCCACCATGGTAATTGATGTGGATAGGGTATTGATATTAATATTGGGATGAAATAGCAACCCTCCAGGTTCATCTCCCCCTCTCATCGTTCATCACCAAGGCCACCGAGAAGGCAAACCAGAACCTTCCCGCCCCCGCGCTTCCCCCCACTGCTGAAGAACTCTTTGACGACATCCTGGGTCTCCCATCATCTAAGACTCCACGGGCCTCCCGCAGTACCTTTATCCCACAGATTACCGCCCTCCCATCAGCTACCTTTGCTGCCTCCGCGCCGTCGGCGAAGGCGGAGATTGATATAATCGACATTCTTGCGGGCACAGCCCCAGTTGCACCAGCGAAGAAGGCACTCCCGCCGAGCGCCGGAATTTCGGTAACTGGGCCAAATGTGTTGAGCTTGGTAGTCCCCATCGCGGAGGAGGCACGGGCCAAGGTGTTCCTGGAGAAGGTGAAGGGATATCTGGAGAAGGACCCTGGAAGTCTGGTTTTGTAGACGGTAGTTTTTAGCTTTTAACTTTTTTCATATATATATAGTTGCTTTCTCTTGCCTTTTTTTACTTTCTTTTTTAGGGGTGGTTTGCATGTGAAGATGGTTGGTGCATGTGTGCGTTTTATATATCCCTTCTTCTTTTGTTTCTTTTAAAACTACTGCGGTGCGGATTGCAATTGAGAGCTTGATAGAGGTGCGGGATTGACGAGTGTGTCTTTGTGGAGCGAGGGGAAAAGTACAGTGAATATAAAACCATTTCTCTGATTCCGATTTGGCGCCGTTTTTGTGAGAGAACGGATTGGGGGCTAGTTTGGGCCCGATGCTGTCCCTAGAGTTTTTTGCCCAATTCACTGAAGTGTGTAGAGCTTCCGACTCTGGAGTATGTACGTTACGTATACAATCAAGTGCAAAGCCGCCACATATCGGGGGGGGGGGGGGGCAAGAAACTTGGTAATGCCATATTCTCTGGTTCCTGGATCAATAACATTTCCCAAACAGAGCTGTAAAAAGATTCCGATCTGTTGAGTTGAGCCCCGTAGTTTAGTGATGTTATATCCAGAAATACATACATATACCACTACCACTAGGCTCCCGATACTTTTACAGCGGATCCTTTACACCTAACCCTGACTCTGATATCGCGGCCACCACTACATGCATGTATGTATGTATGTAGTACATTACGATATGAGAAATTCAAAATAGCCCTTGCTTGGGTCTTAAACAGCTAATCTTAACAGAGACTGAGATACTCTAAGTTTTTAAGAACTGGGGCTGCAGGTTTACCCCGGTTGTGGAGGAGTCGGAGTCGGAGTCGGAGTCGGTTTTCAGGTAATGTAGATATCTACATGTAGTTGTCGGTATTCTACCGGGGCTCAGTTAGCGAGGTATTTGATGTGTATTAATCAAGAGAGGGCTTGAACCTCCCCTCACATGTTATTTTATTAAGAGAGCTTGGTGCCTATTCGAGTTAATTAAGAGCTTGATATCCATCCATCCATGCGCACATTGAGTAAGAAAGCCCGGTGCGTACTATAATATCATAATATAGTGCTCGAGCTCGAGAGCAGCTAGTGTTCTGAGATTTTTTACTCGAACCCTGCTGGCTTCAGCCTTGCTTGTTGTGCGTATGATATGAGGTTGTCAATGACTGGACGTGTGTATGTATGTGCGATATTGACCAGGCCAAGGGCCATTAAGTGTAGTACATAGTTGTGTTTCCAGATCCGGCACCTGTGTAGTTCAGTGTAGTGCAGTGCAGTGCAGTGCAGTGCAGTGCAGTACTACCATCCCATCCATCCCATACCATCCCCCCATCCCCCCATCGCCGGCACATGCAAAACCCCCTCCAGATGCCAGCTCTCAGAGCATATATGCATACATACATATAATTACCACTACACAATCATTATCGATCCCACCCCCCCCCAATCCCCAACTCCATGTATAATAGCGACTACGGCTCGTTAACAGCTGACCGAGTGTTACGGGGAGAAAGAAGGAAGGGCGGATGATATGGTCGATCCATGGTACTGGATGGCAATTAAACGTAACCCCAGCTCGTGTAAGCTGACATGACAAGCAGGAGGACTATGGTCAGTGGGTGGAAATGGGGATTACGAGTGGATGTCCTGGGTGCGCTTCTTTTGGGAGGGTATTGTGCGAGATGGAGCTGGTCGGCCGGTGGTGTGCTGGAGGCTGGGTACTGTGCGCCCCGAGATTGGGTATGTATGCTAGCTTCGTGTATATGTATGAATGTATGTACCCCTCATGGCAATTGGCACTTGGGGGCGGGGTATGGTGAACCTGGTATGTAGGTGCTTAGTAGTTGCCCTGGCCGGGAAATTTCAGTTGGGTTATAGGAAGAGACGTGATATATAGATATATATATAGTTGAGCTGATAATTATCAAGTCCCAGAGGTGGGGGCCGGTGCGCAGTGCGGAGGGATCTCCGACAAAGAGCGTCGGAGACCACTAGCTGAAATGCCATCCATAGATGTCCACTCATGCTCCGACGTGGGGGCTTATAGTACTGTCCCTCCAAGGTGAATCTTTTGCGTCCGTGTCGAAGCCATCAAGCGTCATGAGCAGTCACTCGATAAAGGTCTCGCGGGGGGGGGGCGTGGGGGCCACCGTACGGACCATATTGCAGCTATATCGCAGAGGTAGGTATAGAGTTGTCCTCGCCATATTATTCGGAAATAACGCCCTTGGACGGTGTTGGTGTGTCTTGCATACACAGTGATGCGTATGGTTGGAGCAAGTTTATTCTCCGAGTGATAATCCATGAAGCAAACTGGGGGGGGAGGATTACATGATTGGAGTAGAGTGTCGTGTCAATAGGGCGGGGTAGAGGAAGTTGAATTCCCGAGAGATAGGTAACTTTTTTCTTTTCTTTTCTTTTCTTTCTTTTCTTTTATTTTCTTTTTTTTCCTTGGTTGGCAACTTTGTGATTGTCACAGTCAAGATAAGGTACCGGGTGTTTTTTTCTATGTAGCTGGAAGAAGAAGCCGGGGGATTGGCTTCCTTCCGAGAGTGTGCATACATATCTAGTTGATTCATATGATCATCGAGTGTATGTAGTACAGTGTATGTACCTTCCTACTAAACTACTATTTGTCAAATGCGCACCGCATCCTCTTTCTTATTACCGGTGGTATTTTCCATGATGCCGGGAGGAGATTGATCGATTCTAGAAGGTCGGATAATTCCGGCGGTGGAGTCTAGAAGCTCGACGAGGATTCCCAAGTTGGTGAAAAAGATGGTGGAGTTAGGGTTCCATTGTGAGACATACATACATACATACATGACATACATACGCAAGAGCAGCTACATACGTGCTCTAGGTTTTTCAAAAGTGTCTTATTAGAAGGGAAGAGAGAGAATTTTTTTCTTCATCCCCTTCCTTTCTTCTTCTTCTTCACCACAACACAAAACAAACTTCCAAAAAAGCCAATAATCAAAAAAAAAAAAAAATCTCTTCAGCCAGTAGTATGATGTAGGTAAGCCTTCCCATCTTCTGCGTATCTGTCTGCCGAGTCGGTCAAGCCCGCCAAATCTCTCTCACTCCGATAATCTAAGGTTTTGAGATCCGGGCCATGTATGTATGATTTTGGTACATACATACAGTTTTTTTTTTTCTTGACAGTAGCCAACCACGCCGTCACACACTCGCAGCCAATAAACACCAATCTCATTGGATGGTGCACAAAATGACCTCAGCGCGCGTGATCACGCGCGATACAATGTAATGTAGAGTACCTACATGCAATAAACGGCGAAGAACCCCCCCCCCCCCGCCGCGCTAGCCAGCTTGGTCATCTGTATTCATTCGCGGCAAACCAGTCCGAGCCCGCGGAGAGCAAACATCTTCTATATCAATAATCTTCTATAATGTATTAACGTATGGTGTTTTGCGCGGGAAATTACACTTACCCGGCCTGCCTGCCTGCCACCCTGCTTGCCTACCCACCTTCGCTTGCCCGCTGGACCCCTTTGGAGGCCGATAACTCCACAGCCATGTCCCTGTAAAACGAGCAACTATAATGGCCAGAATCAGCAAAAATAATGGGGTGTAATGGCCCAATAAAAAAAAAGTTGATGTTTTAATCATATTTGTCCCTACATTTGTGCCATCTTGCACCCCTTCATACAGTATGACTGACTAGCAACCAAATACCCTAGCAACCAAATTCGACTACAATATTTTGGCTACAACCACCACATTTTGACTACAAAATTCACATAAAACTAGAATTACTGTTACGCATCAAGCTAGGAAGACACAGGTGAACTGAAAAAAGTGGATTCATGGAGCAGAGTCAGAATTAAGATCGTAGCTTCGACAAAACGCCGGTAGAGATAAGACGCCGCTTAGTTTGGAGGAAGTGGGTTCGATACTATTGGAAACATAGTTATATCGAACAGACATTGTCGTGACTATGCAGGAAAAACGATTCGATGTACGCTTCGTAAGGTTCAAGGACATGAGGGCGGACTTGCTACAGTCAGAAGTTCGAGATACTAAAGACTAGAGAATCGGACTCGATACTGAGTAAAATAAAACCCAAAGTATATTCAAACTAAAAACTAATAAAGGAGCTGCGTAAAGAAGAAAGAAAAATGAAAAAGAGAAGACAACAACGGCTATATATATACAAAGGAACAACGATGACTCCTTCACGCAACCGAAACCTGAAGAAACCCATAGAAACCTCTCTGATTATTACGGACCGATGCTGACAGCATCAGCTTATACCCGTGTGGTTATCCAGAAGGCAGTTGCGAAGTGGGTTGTATGAGTAATGTGCTGTTAAGGATTTCCTATCTCAGTCTCGGTTGCGTAAAATGTTGTTGCGGCACGGTTTCTTCCTTGTATATTTTCTCTCTTCCCCATATTTGCTCTTCGGTATGGTGCGGTATGATGATAAATCAGTAGGGTTTTCTATGGGTTTCTTCGAAGTTTGGTTGCGTGAAGAGTCACTAGGGTTCTTCTGTATATATAGTCGTCACTGTCTTCTCTTTCTCTCTTTCCTTTCTTTTTCACGCAACGTCTTCTTTTTGTTAGTTAATTTATCACGACCGACAACCTGAGGTTCTGCTCCATTACCAAGCGAGTTCAGGTTGTGTGAAAGAATGCACCTCGGATTTCCTAGTGGGTTTCGCTGCGCTTAAGTGTTGTTGCGACGCGGTTTCTTCCTCAGATATTTTCTCTGTTCGTTATTTCTCCTGAGGTGTGACGATAACCCATTGTTCATGCTTTCGGTTGCGTGAAGACCCTTCAGTATATATAGTCGCGATGTCGCCTCTCTCTTCCTTTCTTCTTCACGCAACGCCTTCTTTCCGCTAGTTAGTTAAGTCAATATACTTTGATACTTTGGTTTCTCCTCGCTTGCAGTAGTCACCTGACCTCTAGTCCCCGTAACTCGAACCTCGACGGTATCAAGCCCGCCCTCGCCGCTTCGAACTCTTGAACTTCAGACGGTATCAAGCCCGTCCCTCGTTCCCCAAGTCCACACGAAACAGCACTCTGAGCCGCTTCTCCTGTCTAGTCACGACGCCGTCTGTTAGGGGATTACGCTATGCGCGATGATTTACATCGACTCTCAGACACCCGAGATCATGACTACCTCGCGTCGGTAATCAGCCAGCCTCAGACACTCGAAGACTTTCAACAACAATACGCGAAGATCCGTCGCTACTGTTCACCCACCCAAGAACCACCATCGAAACATCCAGAATCAGAGAGAAGAGGCCACAAGCAGCCTTACCAACGCTGAGAATCGCCGCAGAGCCCATCCCCGAAGCTAGAACGCGAGGTAATTGAGTTATGCTCCCAGGTTGCGGAACAACGCGAACTCATTCGCCTCCTCCGAACCAATCGCGCTCCGCCTCCTCCTCCTCCGGCGCCCACAGGATCGGCTAATCCTGACCTCGCCGAGCTGCCCGCCAGAGAAAGTCCCAGATCCCCAAGATGACGGTTCTCGCATCGCCTCCGCCTCTTCATCACCCAACTCCGCCAAGATGGTGGCCAACCGACCGCTCGCTTCCCCAAAGAATAACTCAAGATATGCCATCAACCTCCTATCTCAGAGCTCTGACCAAGTCATGCCCTCTGGTGAGAGAATGGATCGAGCTCGCCAACCCAAGTTCTTGTCACCATCCTGGCGCTGGAGACCCTGACCGAAAGAGCCATCGCCGAACAGAAGTTAAACTCTCTCCTGCGAACTCGAGACTTCTCAAAGATACTACGCGGAGTTTCAGCGATTGGTCAGATGCCGAGTGGAATGAAAGTGCAAAGAAACACTCCTCACGCAGGCCTCTCCCACGATCTCCGCCAGGCGATGATCCATCACGCTGTTCCCGCCACGCTTGAACGACACGCCCTCCTGCTACAACAGTTGGACAATCGTATCAGGATGTAAAGTTCGCTCCTGTCCTGCCTTCTCGCCCTGTCCCGCAGGCCAAGTTCCTGCCCTCGCATTCTGCTGCCCCACTCCTGTTCCTCGCCTCTACCCATCCTTCACACCCCCTGGGAGTAGCCCCATGGATTTGTCTAACCTCCGCTCCCGCACCTGTGGTCCCTTGTCCCCAGCTGAGCGCTCCTGACGATCTCCTGCGCCTCAGACATTATATGCTCAGCAAGATTTTGCTACGGAGTCATTGCTCACAGACTCCTGCCCCTGCCTCTGTTGTCCTCTCCCCGCTGCTACTATGCACGGTGCTCTCCTTTCTGGTTCTCCTTCTAGTTCTTCTAACATTTCTTCTGGTTCTCATTCTTCTTCTTCCTCCTTTTCTGCTTCTGGTTCTGAGTCTTCAAATATCTTTTTCCTTCTTTCTCTTGGTGGCTTCTTCTTCTTCTTTATGATTCCTTTGGTGCTCCTGTCGCTTCCAATAATCCTTTAAACGAGGAAGCTTTACCAAGGCTTCCGCCAAGCTTCCCCATCTCTCGTGTTTTGTCTGTACTTTCGGTTTCTAGTTTTTCTGTTTCTTCGCTATTGGTTTATCGATAACGATCACCTTGTTGTTTCGCCCCCTGTCCGATAAAATAAATCTGTTAAATCATACGCATTAGTAGACACTGAGCATCCGGAATTGCTTTCATCGACGAGATTTGATGCCACCACAATTTTGTACTAAACCCCCGCCTAACCCCGTAAGCTCCAAGTCATCGATGGGAGAGAAATCTCCGTGAAATCACCCACACTGCCCAATTCTCCTTCGCATTTCTATCACTTTGAAAACATCACTGCCTTTCAGAACTAAGACATTACCCCATAGTCCTAATTCTCGCCTGTCGTCACAATACTAAACTAGACTTCATGAGAATTCCATCACCTTCGACTTCCCCACGTTGTCTCCTAGCTCAGTAATGACGATCCTTCCCTACCACGATTCAAGATCTCCTCCCCACTACCACGTAACACACGACCCAGATAGATAGAAATCACGCCATTTTCGCAGAAGAATCGAAAGCGACTCACTACACGCCTAATTCTCCCTAAGAACTCAGTGACCTCCCTAATAACCCGATTCCCTCATGGAGCGAGAATACTCGACTGCCTAACCTTCACGCCAGAACAGGAAGCAAACCGCCTCCTCCTCACCGCCCTACAACAACAAAAATACCTCTACAGCCGCAAGACCACTTTCGCCCAACGTGACAAGATGTCCAGAGAGGAACTAAAAGTCCTGATGGAATACATCGATAAAGATTTGGCCTAATGGGTTCATCGACCACGGCCGTCCCCAGCCGGCTCCCCGCCCTATTTGTCAAAAACCAGATGGTAGGCTCCGCCTCGTGCCGATTACCGAGGTCTGAATGCAATAACGATCAAGAACCGGTACCCCTCGCCCCTATCTGGGCGAAACCTTCAACATGCTGAGTCAGGCCAAATGGTTCACCAAACTGGACCTCAAAGCGAGTTTATAACCTTGCTCGAATGGCCCCTGAGAGAATGGAAAACTGCGTTTAGAACCCGCCAGCCATTTTCGAAGATAAGGTAATGCCGACTAACCAACGCCCTTTACATTCCAAAGACTTCATCAACGATACTCATGACCATACCCCACTTCTGTACAAAGATACTTGGACGATGTTTTGATCTTCAGTAATGATCTGACACGATCGTAACACGCTCGAAAAGTGTTGAAAGCTTTGATTTCTGTCGCCTCTATGGAACCACTGAGAAATGCGAATTCCACGTCCCGGAAACCAAATACCTGGGATTAATCATCACTACTGGAAGGCTTGAAAATGGATCCACGGAAGGTAGAAAAGATCCAAGAATCGGGAAAGTCCGAATCGGTAAAGGAGCTCCAAGAGTTCCAAGGGTTTGCCAAATTTCTACCGACGGTTCATCAAAGATTATGCCAGGATAGTTCGCCCCACGACCTTGCTGACACATAAGAACACCCCTTCAGATGGTCCCTCGATTGTGAAAAAGATTCCAGGAACTGAAGATCGCTTTCACTTCCTACCCAATTCTCCGACACTTCGACCGAAGAGAAAGCGCTATTATGAAACCGACGCCCGACTACATTGCCGCCGGGCTTCTCCTAATACGCCGATGACGCTCCTGCACCCAGTAGCTTACTTCAACAAGCAACATACCCCGGCCGAATGTAATTCTATGAAATTTACGACAAGGAACTCCTCGGTAGTCCGACGCTTCGAAGAATGGAGATCAGAACTGCAATCGGTAGCGGAACCAATAGAAGTCCTGAGCGACCATCGGAATTCGAATATTTCATGACCAAGAGGAATCTAAACCGCCGTCAAGCCCGCTGGTCCGAAGTTCCTATCACGCTTCAACTATAAAATCACATACCGCCCGAAGCAAGCGGAAAACCTGATGATTGACCAGAGATCAGGAGATTCTGCTGAGGAGGGATGAACGCCTACTACACCAAAGTCAAGTGGTTTTGAAAAGTCAAAACATTGATCATAAGCAAGTTTATTCGCGCTTCTTAACGGTTGCCAAGATGCGAATTCTTAAAAACTATTTGACATCAGATACACTAAAGACTGCTCCCGACCAAGATCATAGAAGCTCCGCCGTGATAACCACTCTTGAGAAATCACGCGAACGTTTCTACCCGCCGCGGTTGTTAACCTCCGGCGTAGTTTCTATGCATCGGCGATCAAGAATTGCAGCTACACCTTCTTCGGGAACATCACGACGCACCATCCGCTGACATGTAGGTAGCGCTAAAACTTTCGAACTCCTTTCACGGCAAGACTATTGGCCTAAGATGCGAAAGGGTGGTCGACGCATACAAGAATCGCCACATTTGCAGTCAAGAAACCTCTCAAGATGCCCCTTCGGAGATTACGTCCTCTACCGGCCCCTCAGCGTCCCCGCTTCATCTATCAATGGATTTCGTTACCGGTTTACCCCTAAATCGCGGAAGGATGCTATCTTGGTAGTTGTGGACCGACTATCCAAGATGAAACACTACATCGCCTGCAATACCACCACAGGATCGGAGGACTTAAATTTCGGTTGTTCATCTAAAACTTATGGAAACTACACAGCCTCCCCGCCAAAGATTGTCTGGACCGACTCAGTTTACGCCCCACTTTTGGAAGTCTCTCGTCATTAACTCAAAATCACCGCCGCCACGTTGCCTGCCTTCCACCCGAAACGGATGGACAAACTGAACGGCTTAACGCGTCATGGAACAATACCCAGGAGTTATGATCCTACCAACAGGACGACTGGGCTGACTGATACCCATCGCCGAAGCCACGCCAACAACACGGTGTCTGAAACTACCCAAGATCCCCTTCGCGGCTAACTATGGGTATAACCCCGATTCACGGACACCCGTCTTGCCGAACTCCATAGCGACCTGAAAGCCGAGATGGAAGACGCCGTGCCAAGAGGAGAACGCCAACCGAAGACGATCCCCGCCTGCCTATAAGGTGGGCGACGAAGTTTACCAACGCGAAGAATATCCAAACCACCAGACCCGCCAAGAAACTCGATTAAACGCCTCAGAGTTCAAGATAAAGAAAATCATAAGCTCACGCTTACGAACTCGACCTTCCCACCTCCACGTGAAGGTCCCACCCAGTCTTTCACGATCCAAACTCGAACCCTCATTGCTGTCGATCCTCCCCTACCATATACCCTCCGGCACCCCGTCATCGCCGGGCGCGAAGAGGAATGGAGGTCGAGGAAATCTCGACCACTTGCTACGATATGGAAGTCTCCAAGACTCATCCGTGGAAAAGTTACGACGCCTCGACACGAATCCAGCAGAGACGCCTCCAACTCACCGCACTCCTATCACGCTTCCACCGCCTACCCCACTGCCGAGCCAGAGTTTCTCGCGAGCTGAGCCTCAGAGAGGAGCTACTTATCACGACCGTCGCCGACAACCTGGTCTGCGCCTGCTCCATTACCAAGCAGTTAGCTATGAGCATATATGAAAGTAATGACCCTCGGATTTCTAGTTGGGTTTCGCTGTTGTTGCGGCGTGGTTTCTTCCTCAGATATTTTCTCTCATTCATTTCTCCTGAGTGGTGTGATGATAAATATTGGTTGTTCATGGGTTTCTTTCGGTTATGAAGACCCTTCTGTATATATAGTCGCTGATGTCGCTCTCTCTTTCCTTTCTTCTTCACGCAACGCCTTTCTTTCCGCTTAAGTTAGAAGTTTGAATATACTGATACTTTGGTTTCTCCTCTCTCGTCGGTAGTCAGCCGACCTCTAGTCCTCGTAACCTTGAACCTCAGACGGTATCAAGCCCGTCCCCGTGCCCGAACCTTGAACTTCAGACGGTATCAAGCCCGTCCCCGTGTTCCCCAAGTCCCACGAAGCGTACCCCGAGTCGCTCCTCCTGTCTAGTCACGACGTCGTCCGTTAGATTAGCTTTTTGAATATAATTTACTTCCAATAGTAGCCAGCCTATCCCGGTATCCCTGAACTTCACGAAGCGTACCCTGTGTCGTTCTTCCTGCCTAGTTACGACGTTGTTCATTAGACTTTTGCTCAACTGTATTTTATAACCCCCATTATACTACTCAAGTTCGATAGTCTGCTTATCCTATTTTGAATCCAACAGTTTTAGAACACCCTGCGATGGAATTGAATAGTGTAAATTTATTTGAAACTATTTATCGAAAGCCAAAGAAGTATCTTGCTACTATTCCATTGCAGGATAGAGAAGTTAGAGTAATTTTAAATCATCGACTCTAACTGATTATGGAAATTGGTGCAGATAAATGCTGTCATAATCCCATTAACAGTAATGAGTTGATGGTAATCTCTAACGGATGACGCCTTAACTAGTCAGAAGAAGGGATCTGTGATACGCTTCGTATTGTTACACATCAAGCCAGAGGGACAAGGAAATACTGGAAGTAGCGGAGTTACGGAAGGCGGGGTCAGGATTAGATGTGTGAGCTCAGAAACCTAAGTACTGAGAGGTATAACACGACAAATGTAATTCAGGAAATCGGACTATGACTGATGGGAAGATTCTCGGAAAGGTGGAATTTAATCCTGATCGGAAGATTTCTGGAAACTGGGACATGTTGCGCGAAGTGAACGATAGTTGAAGTATTTAACATAATATATTCTAATACCCAAATCTGAAAGAAATAATCCGGAGAAAATAACACTCAAACAAAAAGAAAACCTAATACAACAGAAAGATTGCATGAGGAAGAAAGGAAAGAAAGACAAAAGGAAGGTAAAACCATATATATACAGAAGTCTAACGGACAAAGTCGGAACTAGCCAAGAAGAGCGACCTGGAATACGCTTCATAACAACTTAAGAATATGAGGACGGACTTGATATCGACGGAAGTTCAGGGTACTAAGAACTAGAAAGCCGGGCTGTGATCGACGAACATAACAACCAATTCTTCCAAAATATATTTCAAACTAAAACTAACCAGTGAGAAGAAGACGTTGTGTGAAGAAGAAAGGAAAGAAAGAGAAGACAGCAGTGACTATATATACGGAAGAACCCCGATAACTCCTCCACGCAACCGAACTCCGAAGAAACCCATAAAAACTCCAATAATTTATCATCACAACACACCTGAGAGAAATTACAGGGAAGAGAGAAAATATGCAAGGAAGAAACCTATGTCGCAGCAACACTTTAAACAACTGAAACCGAAATAGGAAACTCCAACGACATATTACTCATACAACTTTGCTTCGCAATTGCCTTTGAGGTAACGGCATGGGTTTATGCCTAGGTTGTTGATGTGATAAAAAGTGACGCTGAGACGTCGAAACAAGATTACTAACTCAAGTAACGGAAACCCAAGGAAGCATGTTAAAGAAAATTACAAGGAAGAGGGGTAAGCGTCACTTGAAAACCTAAGGAAAAGCTCAAGTAGGAAACGATGACTCAATAGCTAATGCATCAAAGACCTAAAGCGATACTTTTCCTCCGAAAGCTGAACCAAGACATGAAACACCGTTAGACTTATGTTCAAGAATATAGTAATGGGCTTGATACCGTTGAAGATTCGAAATACTAGGAATTAGAAGGTTGGGCTAGATACTAATAGAAATAATAACCCAAATACTTAAATATATATTCAAACTAAAACCTAACCAACTATCACGGATGGATCTAAGGCCTTGCTCGATATTCTACGTAGCAATCAGGGAGGCGGAGAGCCAAGGCACACGATCGAGGCAGGAACCGTTCAAGTATATGAACCAAGGAATGGGTCCGATACCTTTAGTATTTAGGAACTATGGGGACCCCTCGAGTTCACAGGGGTGGGAAGTAGTTCGAAGTTCGTAGGCGTACCTAAGTACCGAAACAATAATATTTTCCTAAAGACAAAGAAGGTTGCGTGAAGAGAAAAGGAAAAGGAAAGAAACCAATACAGGTGGGAGGCGAGACCTCTATATATATCCCAGTAATTCCTTCGCTTACTCATCCATAGAATCTGATAGAAGGACATAGGAGATGCATTATAAAGCGAGTGGCTCATTAATTTCTGTGATCCCAGAACCGAACGGAAACCCATAGAACCTTTACTGACAAATGGAAACCCAACTAAATCCTTTTCCTTCACGCTTGCATGTGTCTTCGCGTTACGCTGTGCTACCAACAAGAAGAAGACGTTGTGTGAAGAGGAAAGAAAGAGAGAGAAGGAAGACACCAACGATTATATATATAGAAGAATTTCGATGATTCTTTCACGCAATCGAACTCTGAAGAAACCCATAGAAACTCCGACAATTTATCATCACACCACACCAAAGAGAAAATACAGAGAAGAGAGAAAATATGCAAGAAAGAAACCACGCCGTAACAACACCTGATACAATTGATACTAACATAGGAAACTTATCGACCGTTCAATACCTTTAGGACTCAACCACTCAGTTCTGCAACTGCTTACTTGATAATGGAATAGGTTTAGGTCACAGCTATCGGTGTCAGTCCATGATACAATCCTACCCAATGAATATGGGTAGTTTGAGTTTAACAATATTGTTTTTACCTATCGAAATCCTGCTGCCGATTAATACTTCCATACTATCAAGCCAAACGATGCTACATACATACTTGTTACGCATTGAACCGGAGGGACAGAGGAACACTAGAGATAGTGGAGTTAAGGGAGCGGGGTCAGGGTTAAGTATCGGCTCTAGCGACGAAGCATCGGGAGACACAACACGACGGAACGTATTCGGGAGGGTCGGACTTTAACCGATGGGAAGGTTCTAGGAAGGATTGGGCTTGATACCGATCGAGGAGAATTCGGGAACTCGGACACGTTATGCGAAGTGAACGATGTTTAGAAGGTTTAATGTAATATATTTAAATACCCAAAGCCGAAAGAAATAACTTGTAGAAAATAAAAACGCAAACAAAAAAAACCCCAATACAACAGGAAGATTGCGTGAGGAAGAAAGGAAAGGAAGACAAAGGGAAGGTAGAGCCATATATATACAAGTGATGCCGAGACGTCAAAACATGATTAATAATCCGCACGACAGCACATCATCGAGAAAATTACGCGAAGAGAACGATCATTACACGGTAACCCGAAGAAACCCAAAAGAAAGTGAAGACCGAAAGACAACACGCAGAGAACCCAAAACGATATCCTTCCTTCGCAATCCAAATCAAGATACGAAACGTCGTTAGAATATCACTATAATAGGTTTTATTATTTCCCGATGGAGATTTAGGTTAGCATTAGGCTCTACACTTGAGGAATGATAATAATAATTGCAAGGATACAAAGTACTAAGAACCAACACCGTCAACCTCAGTCTATGCCTTCTTCATTACCAAGTAGGCAATTGTGGAGCCGAGTAATTGAGTCATAAGTGTATTGATCGGTCGCTGGGTTTCCTATTTTGGTTTTGATTACGTCAAGTGTTGATGTTGCACGATTTCCTGTATATTTTCTCTCTTCTCTGTACCTTTTCTTTTAAAATAATGTGATGATAAATTAATACGGTTCTTCAGGGTTCGATTACATGGATTAGTCATCAGAATTCTTCTGTATATATAGTCGTGGCTGTCTTCCCTTTCTCTCTTTCCTTTTTTCTTCACGCAATGTCTTCTTTCTGTTTGTTAGTATTTAGTTTGAATATATTCAGATTTTTTGATGTTTATCCTTGTCGGTATCAAGCCTGACTCTCTAGTTTTTGGTACTTCGAACCTTCGACAGTATTAAGCCCATCCTTGTGTCCTTCTTTCTCACGATACGTACCCCGAATCGACTCACGGTCTAGTTCTGATGTCGTCTGTTAGATAAAGTTGCATCAATAAGTATTTTACAGATAAGACTACTACTAATAATTTAGTTGATTGATATTAACTGAGAAATATTGAAGATATCTACTCTATGGGTTTGAAACAAAACCATCATATCTTTTCTCAGTATTACGTTTGTTATGATAATTTTAATTGATTCATAGCTAGTGTGTAATCAAGAAGTATTAGATTGGATCTGTAGCAGTCTGGGAAAAACTCAATTGAATCCCTACAATGGAATTGCAGATGAAATTGGACGGCTGATAATACTACCTAGCACTTATACGAATGGTCGTGATTGTTTTATGCAGTAGTTGTTGAAAAGGTATGAATTCAAAGGTATAAGTATCCCTTACATAGCAATCAAGAAACCCCATCAAAAACATTCCCCAAACTAACATGTCAAATAGAATTCTTTAAAACAAAAAAATTATAATTAAATAAATAAATTAAAAAGAAAACCTCTCCCAAAGCCTTCTCTCACTTGCGAGGTGGCGGACCAACCCCTAGTTGTCTCTATCGAAGTACATGTATGGCCTAGTGGGTAAATTAAGTACGAGAAAGATACTTCTTTTTCCCAAATCACAAGAGACATGGCAACCAAAGTAAAATATCTTTGCGAACCCGTTCCTTCATGACCTTAATACGCAAACAAACAAACTCCTGGGCGCATAAAAACCGTAACACCATTTCCTGAATCACCATCCATCACTCACCGCCCCCCAAACACCGCCGGTCTAGGTCAAGGCCAGTATGCTTTCCACCCCTTTCTCTGCGGTCCCCGCGGATCGGGGGTCGCTAGTGACTGCCATCGAAGAGAATCGGTCAAACATCAAAGGACGAAAGGGGGGGGAAAAAATGAATAAATAAATAATAATAATAAAAATAATAATAAATAAGAATAAGAATGGGGGCATGCAATACAAGTGCACTTCACTTCTCGCACCTTCCTTGCTTTTTTTGCTGTCCTTTCATTTTCTTTGGACGGTACGGTGATCCTGCGAACCGCGAGATTCCGAGGCATGCAGCCAGCCCGATATCTACCTGAACAGTCAACATATTCTATCTCTCCAATTCACCGCGGCGGCTGAGTGTTTCATAGTGCTAGAACCGGGGAATGGAAAAAGTAAGCTCTCAGGGGTGTGTGTGTGTGTGTGTGTGTGTTTTGGGGGGGGGGGGGGTTAAAAAAACGACACGAGGAAATGCGGCTGATTTTTTTTTTCCTCGCCGAGTGAGACTTATGGTATGTACGATATTATGAGAATGAGGGGGTTACGTAGACATTACAATTTACAAAGGTCGGACGGTATTATCCTATGGGGTATACCGGTCGTGCCGACAAAACAACGTCTATGTACGTACCTACAAGATCTTCTGTGGCTGAGGTGATCTTGGTATTCATATTGCCTGAGTAGAAATTCTAACCCACAGACTATATCAGTGGTGACTTGTGCGTACGTACCTAGACTCCCATGTACCTTACCTTATGTAGATCCCAGTCCTGACTGTATTATCGTGCACAGATCCATCTCGAACAAATCGCCTTGACCTCTAAATTGCTGTCGTTGATCCCAGCAACATGGGGGAATGTTGCGGTGGATGAATTCCTCTTCCTTAGTCATGGCTCACAAGCCACAGTCGCCCAGTAGTCCAGACTCCACTCGAGTCCAGACCACCACCACAACACACACAACCCCCCCCCCCTCTTCCCCCCCTCCATGCGGCTCTGCAAGCATTGGTCCGTGCGCATTGCGGGGGTGGGGGTGGGAGGGGCCTCTCGGCAGCTTCCGAAAAGGGTTCGTTTTGGAATTTTCGAATCCCTCCCCGTTCGTTCTATCCATAAATGTGTACTTTATAATTTATATACTCCCTACCCCGGTCATCCCTTCGAAACCAACCGGAGATAGAGAGCAAGAGGGAGCAGAGGAACTAGGAAATAGATTTTAACGCATCAACCCGATCGTCCTTTTGCCACTATCCTTGAGAACAAAGAATATCTACCTAGCTAACTAGATAAGTCAAAGCACACCGGTAACCCCCCCGAATATCATGGTTTTTCATCAAAAGTATGTAATGTTGTGGGCCCATATGTACATGGTGGCCGAGTTAATCACGTCAATCTGGGGGGGTTAGGTGGGAAGCAGGTCGGTGGGAGGCCTTTTTTGAAACGTTCGCCTACTCCATGTGGTAGGGAAGGGTATGAGGAAAGTGTTGAGAGATCACGTCTCAACCCCAGATAGAAACACAGTTGGAGTACCCCCTCCCTTCCTTGCCAAAGCGACTCACTCAAGAGATATCCCGGATGAACGGGTAGATATCGATATGAGTAGGGTACGATCCGATATGGGACAGAACCACCCATATCATTTCTACAAACACTCATATCACAAAACCCCCCCAAAAGGAGCAATCCGAGCATTAAAAAAATCCGGACGCCGGCCTGGGGGGGGGGGGGGGTTGTCGGACGGAATTCTTGACTCAAGGGAAATCGTAAAAACAGCGAAAATCGAGGAGTAGAGACCGAACGCTCCGAGTAAAAGACACTCTACTAGATATGCGAGTAACCCATGATTGCCAAGGTTCCTGGACACATTTTCCACCCGTTATCACAGGCTGTCATATCACCACCTCCAGAAGAGTGTGCAACTCTGCAACACAACATCCATCCCATACTAACCTTCCCGGATACCTCACCCCCACCAAGGCATGTAGCCCTTGAAAGGGGAGAAAAGAACCAGGGGGAAGAATGAAAAAAAAAAAAAAAAAACATCGGAATCATAAATCGGGAATCGGGAATCGGGAATCGTAATCGTGAAAAATAAAATAAAATAATAAAGAAAGTAACCGGCCCTGGTTACACCCCGCGTCTAGGTAGTTATACATACAGGCAGGTAGTCATCTTCCCCCTTTCCCACCTTCCGCTGCACCCCTCCCCCACCCACGTGCGTAAGTGACAGTCTGGAATCCGGCCGTTGGATATGTATGGGCATGTTATGTGCTCCCCACAATTAAATCGGGAGTGAATATCTGTGTGGCTTGATCATCGAAATCACATCGTGGGCGAGTTGGTTGGGAGGGAAACCATTGCAAGGTCACGAGGGGCAATAAAAAGCAGCCTTATAGACTGTATGTAGAGAAGAGAAAGACCGGTAAGGGAAGCCCCCCCCCCCCCGGGAGGTGCTATATGGAATCGTCAGGCACCCCGAGAAAGTACAGGCACAGCGATGTGTAGCCTCGTGCCCAAGTTCCTCTCTCAGGTGCACGCCACGGTAAGGGTGTTGATGGATAGGAAACAAGCCTAAGACGCAATGAGATAAATAAGACATGATCACCCGGGAGACTCAAGGGGACGTAAAAGCATGCATCTGGAACAACTGGGAAGTGGAGGGGGGAACCACATGCCGAAAAATATACCACGATCTGGAAAAAGAAAAAGAAAAAAAAAAGAAGAAAAAAACGAAATCTGGTAACAAGACTGTCATACCCCGCCATCTAACCCCACTACCATTCATCAGGAAATACATACCAAAGCAATACGAACCAGCTACGTAAAAGAATATAAGAAGTGTATTTGAGGAAGGAAAGAGTTAATCAGAAACAGGCATTAATCATGTAAAACGAACAAGAGCGTAATCCTTCATAAAAGTATTCTCGCTTCAAACCCTGCCATGAAAACGCAAAGCAGTTGTAAAACGAGAGGGAAACATTGAGTAAAGCACATGAATATTTCTTTCAACAGATTTGGTTTCCTTTGGCTTTTGTACTCGCCGCTCTGAAAATCTCCAGGACGCAGTTACATACCACAAGTTGCACCTGGAATCAGCTGCCCAACCATCTCACCTTTATCATGGCTGGTTCCCACATTGTCGCTACACGTAGCTTTATCCACCGATATACCATTTCATTTCTCAAACACAAACACAAAACACGACAGCAACCATTCATAGAAGAATAGGGTTCGTCAGGATCAAAAAAAAATATGGAGACCCCACTTCACCGTTTGAACCTCAACTCATTCCTAGCCCCTTTTTTCCTCTTGAATGTTTTTCTTTAAAATAAGAGAAGCCCCCCAATTAAAATCTCTAGCAAGCGTACCGGACCCCGCCCATCCAACACATCTCAATATCACCGTAGACCTTTTACAGCCAACGCTGACGTTGAAAGGAGAAATCAAGTATTGATTCACTTCTTCTTCTGTTTTCTGGGGGGAGTAACTGGTCTGCCCGTACTCATGCCACCGTATACGTACTTCTGTTTCTTCTCGGCGGGTTTCAAGATCTAGGTAACACAAGGATTAGAATCAAGACCAAGTGACAGGTCATAGCGGGTATTTTGCAAGGCATGTCTGAGAAATTTTGAACACGTACCTGGAAAGAACAGAGCAAGCTTTCATCGACGCTCATCATAGCTCCAGCATTGTCGAATTCGCCACAGTAATTGGGTGCCGAGAACAATGTGACGAGTTGTCTCTTAGAGAAAAACTCGTAACCGTCCTCAACAACTTGATGCGCACGACAGATTAGATCCATGTCATGTTTCTGGAGGAACCGAGATACGACGTCCGGTCCAAAAGTGAAAGAAACGCCGCGGTCGTTCTCGCTCCAGCCGGTTATGTCCTTATCAGGATCTGACCACAAGAGATCGCAAAGGAGACCGCAGTCGGGAATCTAATTTTCAAGTTGAGCAGTTAGATGACCAAATCTCTAATATATGTTATCCAGCATGTGGGGCGGTTACATCAGTAGGTCTCATAACCCTACGAATCTGCTCCATGGAGTTAAGATCTGGAGATAATCCTCCATGCATGGTGAAAATCTTCTCGTCAATGATAGCGGCAATGGGAAGGCAGTTGAAACAATCCGTGAAAGTCTTCCATAGTTTGATGTTGTATCGTCGCTTGCACTCGTCGTAGAACCCATAAATACGGTTGATTGAGGCACATTCGTGATTACCGCGCAAAATGAAGAAATTTTCAGGGTACTTGATCTTGTATGCTAAGAGAAGGCAGATGGTTTCCAAAGATTGCTTGCCTCGGTCGACATAATCACCGAGGAAGAGGTAATTGGCTTCGGGAGGGAAGCCGCCATACTCAAACAATCTTAGAAGGTCGTAGTATTGGCCATGGATATCTCCACAAATCTGTGTGTGAGAATCATATATCAGCAATTCATTGCCGAGACCCTGTGGCCGCTGAAATCGGCATCATAAGGTGATAGAGCAGCATACCTTGATGGGTGCCTCTAGTTCAAGAAGGATAGGCTGCGAGATAAAAATCTCTCTAGCCTTAGTGCACAAGTAGCGAATCTCGGCCTCGAGCAGTTGTACCTGCTTTCCGGGGCGGCTACCACGGACCTCTAACAGTCTATCGATGATAGAATCCAAGTCGACATCGGCTTGATCCGCCATTGTTGCAAACAAGCGGGATGGAGTGGGGGGGGGGGGGGGTTTAAAAAAAAAAAGGAAAGAAAGAAAGAAAGAGAGAAAGGAAGGAAAGGAAGAGGTGAAGAGAAGAAGGTTTAAGGGAACAGGAACCGGGACTTGAGTCTGTTGGGAGCTTGGATCTGAGCACCCACGCGTTTCGGGTTAGCCCCAACTTTGTTCTTTTCGTTGATCCGATGCGCAAACGGATTTTGATACTGATGGCGACGATGGAGGGGATAAACAATGGAGGGGTGTACATACCTGATTTTTATCTGGGGTTCTGCAGGAAGAAGGGGGTCTTTGACGAGGCCGTCGAGCGCGGAGTGGCTTTGCGCTCTTTTGCAGCTGCTAGCGGGCAAATTTTCTTTGCAATACGCAGGGGCTGTTGTTGATTGATGAAAAAGTTGAGGGGAGGGGGCTGCTCAATCAGAAGAAAGACACGCAAGGACGAAGTTCACGGTCTTTGTCTCGTAGAATAGCAAAAAATAGTTATTTCGCTGTTGATAAGAAAACGTAAGTTTGCAAATGAATAATGGTGATTCTGACGATGAAAGATAGATGATGACTGATGGTGGATGGGGCTGTATGATTCAGATGGCCGTTAGAATGAAGGGTCAAGGACAGCAAGGCTGTGTTATGTTATGAAGTGTTTGAGGGACTGGATGTAGCGGGATGATATGGTAACAAGAATCGGCAACGGGGGAAGACAGGCACAACGATGGTAGCGGCGAAAAAAGTGAGGCGGCTTGTTAGGAGTACTGACGATGCGACAGAGGAAGCTAAGCAACAGAGGGATGCTTGAAAGTTTTGCGGGGACTGGTAGTGGAGAAGAAGGGTTGATTCACGGCGGAGAAGATCAGTGAATTGTTATGAGGAGAGATAGGGCAGGCACTTCAAGTAGAGTAGGCAAATACAGCGTGCAGTGCAGTGAGTGTTATTATGGGTGGTTGTGGTAGTATGGGATTGGTGGTGGTGTGTCGAGTAGGGGGGGTGGACGGCGGAGAAATGGGATAGAGGGCTAAAAAAAAAAAAAAAGAAAGGAAAAACAAACAGGATGGGAAAAAGGAAATAAACGTAACGATTAAAGCGGTTTTGGGAAACGAACTTGAGGGGAATCTCAAGCAGAAAAACCACCCCTCCTTGTACAACGCCCTCTTCCTTTCATCAGAGTTCACTTCATTCCTAAATGTCTGCCTCTCTCTATGATTCACCGACTTTCGCTGAAGATGCACAGGATCCCTTCGTTGCCGCATCCACGCTCTGGTAACATCCTTTGTACGCTCTGGCACGGATAAAGATGTGTCCCAGATGGGGAAATCACTACGAAAACTACAGGCAAGCACCGTTGCAGGCTCCAACCCGACCTTCTGCAAAAAATGCAAAAATGCAAATAATAAAGACGCATTGGAAAAAATAATAAACAAGAGAGCATCTCTTTCTAACCAGTCGGACGGGTTTAAGAAACAGCTATCGCTGGGTTCTGTTAGTCGCTTTTCGGTTGTCCCCCTTGTTTCTTTTTTTGGAACGAAGTCAATATCCACCTAAACGCTCTCAGATAAGCGTGCGCGACAAGTCCTCAGATCAGGACCGCAACTAATTCACAATATAGATATGAACCAAGATTATAAAAGTTGATGGCCGGTAGGGCAGTGGGTTATAGAATTCCATGGTTCCAGAAAGTAACAGTCCTGCAAGGTGGCCATATCATTACCAAGTGAGCCTTTCGAGCATATCTTCAGGTGTGCAAACAAATAGGAGATAGGACGAGCAAGAAAGGAAGAACGCGGATATATGTTAACACGCAAATGCGCATACTTATTCCGTAAATCATGTTATACCCATACCATGTCTCTGTCCTTTTCTAATTTGTACAGCCTAGGTATGTCCTCTGCCCATGAGGAAATCAGCAATGCCTAAACAAACTTAGATGGGACATGGAAAGGGACATTGAACGGTTTGGCTGGGGCAGGTTGTTGTAGAAGTGGGTAAGGGATGGTCAGAACGGCTGTATATATAAAAGTGTTTGTGAGATCTTTGGATGCAATGGAGGTATTTTTAAAGGCTCCTGAGTCAACTCCCGTTGCTGACCTCATTCCTTCTTCCATAATCTTTGGGTAGAGAAGATGGGGCTGATGGGATCACTAGGTGGGAGGCAACATGTAAGTACCTTGCTTGCCTGCCTACAATTATGTGTGTTGTGGATCTCAATTCTCGAACGAAACCTCCACGCATCCCAGGTTAGGCATCCGTATGCGGAGTGTTATTGCACAAAGAGAAGCCCAAATAGCTAGCTGGAACTTCATTTCGTCCTTTGCTTGAACCAGCCACATATCTATTATGAGGAATTCCGTTGGCATTCCCCATTGCCTTTATATGGGGCAAGAATTTAATGTTATCAGTTTGAACAAGCAATATGCATGATACGAACCGAGAATAGGTGGGAAGTTCGATTATCCATTCGTCAATTTTATATAGTGGGCTGTGAGTTGTTGAATGACCATCATCATGCCTACATGGTAGACTTTTATGCCTACATGGTAGACTTTTCTTGTTAGGTTCGGTAGAGTGAATTGGGTTCAAGGAAGGAAGCACGCGACTGGACACATTCCACCTTCGTTCCGTCTTCCGCCCTAGCCTGCTGGGGTCGCCTGTTGGTCCCAGGGATCATAAAGCCGAGAGCCTTGGCTAACCGATAACGATAACCTCCCAGGTTCCCGGATCACCTCAATTGTCGTGTCCTATTTCAACACAGCATTTCTTCTTCCACTCCCCCCAATTCTGATTTTTCATCCCCCCGCCCTCCTAAAACCGATTCTGGTTGTTTTCATTTCCATATCTGCCTGCTTGTGGAACATGACTTCGTTATTTCGTCGCTCCGTTACTAATGGAGCTCGCACTTTGAGAGCTCCTCATAACCAATTGGGCTTCTCCCGCAATGCATACGCCACCCTTTCAAAGGCCTCGCCGTATTTTAACAATGAGCCGAGCGGGCCTTCCGTGACAACTTCAATCCCTGGCCCTGTATCAATGAAGGCAATTGAGGAGCTAAATACCGTTTTTGATACAAGAAGCTTAAACATGATTTGCGACTACGAGAAGAGTGTGGGGAACTATATTGCGGATTTGGACGGTAATGTAGGTTTTGCATCTATGGCTAAATATGTACATTTGCTAACCGGCCCTGTGGATCTCTAGATATTGCTGGACGTGTTAGTTCCATATGCACCAAAATGTTGTGGTTTTTCCCGGTTGGCTGAAGAATTGATAGGTACTCCCAGATTGCTTCGATTCCGGTTGGCTACAACAATCCACACCTCCACGCCACTGCCTCTTCTCCAGAGTCGATTAATTTCATAGTTAACCGACCAGCACTCGGCAACTTCCCGCCCGGGAATTGGGCTTCCATTCTGAAAAGTGGAATTCTTTCGGTTGCTCCTAAAGGCTTGAACCAAGTCTTTACTGGAATGGCCGGATCAGATGCCATTGAAACATCGTATAAGGCTGCATTTATGTATAGACGCCGCATTGAACGTGGTGAAGGTGTGGATTTCACTTCTCAGGAGATTGAAAGTTCAATGAAGAATCAATCTCCTGGATCCCCAGATCTTGCAATTATGAGCTTCAAAAAGGCATTCCACGGAAGACTCTTCGGAAGCTTAAGTACTACTAGGAGCAAACCGGTACACAAGCTTGATATCCCTGCGTTTGATTGGCCCCAGGCCTCTTTTCCAGTATTGAAATACCCGCTAGAAGATAACGTTGAAGCGAATAAGGAAGAGGAACAGCGCTGTCTTGCAGAGGTTGAGGATATCATAAAGTCCTGGCGTTGCCCAATTGCGGCAGTCGTCGTTGAACCTATCCAATCTGAGGGAGGTGACAACCATGCATCGCCGGCATTTTTTCAGGGTCTTCGCGATATTACTAAGAGGCACGGTGTACTCTTCATTGTTGATGAGGTCCAGACTGGTATAGGTGCTACAGGCAGGTTCTGGGCCCATGACCATTGGGGACTTGACTCTCCACCCGATATGGTGACTTTTTCAAAGAAGGCGCAAACCGCTGGCTACTATTTTGGCAACGACCTGTTGAGACCAAACATGCCTTATAGACAGTTCAACACCTGGATGGGCGATCCAGTTAGGGCGATTCTCTTTCGTGGCATTATTGAAGAGATCCAGAGGTTGGATTTAGTCAAGAATACTGTGAGATAGACCTTAACCTTTTAACATGCCCAGACTAAATGAAATTGGATATAAATAGGCCGAGACAGGTGCGCACCTCTACTCAGGACTCAAAGACCTCGCATCCAGGTATCCAGACAAGATTCAAAATCTGAGAGGAAAGGACCGCGGAACCTTCATCGCCTGGGATACTCCTGATAGAGACGCCTTCCTGAAAAAGATGAAAACAGTTGGTGTCAATATTGGTGGGTCTGGGGAGTCGGCTGTGAGGCTAAGGCCTATGTTGGTCTTCCAGGGGCATCATGGTATGTTGATATATGCATAGCCCAGACAAATCTTGGCCTAGCGCTAATCATTATTGATCACAGCCAATATGTTGCTCGAGAGGATCGAACAAGCTTATAAAGCTTAAGGCTTTATGATGATGGCCTTGGTTTCTTATAAGATACTAAACACGTCGTAACTATATCACAGTATGGCATTGATTTTTTTTTTTTTTTTATATTTTTTTTTTAATTTGTTTTGAGCCTTTCACTTTATTATTACGTCGTAGCTATGTCCAATCTTTCATTATATCAGTAGGAGATTTACTCTATCGAGAGAGTTAGCATCTGATGTGTGTAGACGGATACACCACACTGTAGGCATGCCTGCATACTAAGATGCATGTACGCTTCCTTAGGTAAAGTTTCGAGGTAGTGTAGATGTAGATAAATATATTAAATGTGCGGTATCCCCTGGACGCCCGAGGCATCTGTGGTACCGACGATCATCCGGCCACATACGGTACTGCATATTGGCCAGGGCATCCACATAAACACCCGGACTCCACACTCTTTCACACCCACCATCGGTAATAGAATGTATGTACGTGTAGTTGCACACCATGGAACCAAACACCTCCTGTCCGCAGTTATTTCAAAAACGTCCGAATTATGGACGATATATCATCTTTCAACAAATTCTCCTGCGTCTCCCGCAATTGCGTACTGAACCTGCCTTTTAGCGGTGCACTGACCTTCAATCTCTTGGAGCATGATATCCTGGATTATGATTATTATGATCACTCATCAGACGTATTGGGGTGACAGGTGCATGTCTGCGTGTGGGAGCCATAAGCTGTAACTTCTGTTAAAGTGGGTTAGGGGTGGCTTTCTGGGCGCTCCGGCTAAACTCTTTATTTGTTCACAGTTGCCCCGCAGCTTAGGATATATTTCCTCTCCTCTTCTCATACATTATCGACTCATTTTTTCGCCTGCGCTTTCTTAATTCTGCATTGGCCTTGGAGCCACCAGAGCAGCACGTACTTTTGGGAAGATTGGTATTGGTTGATCAAATAGAAGATTATTTCGACTGGACAGACCACTCTCTATCTCTCTATGTGCGTGTGCTGCATAGAACAATCTTTGGACGTGCACAAATTATGATACAATGCAGTGTAGGATGCTAAACGGCTGGTAGGTTTGATTCATGATACAATATTTATCCAATTGGGAGATGCGATGAAAGAGAAACTTCCTTCCCTCTTCTCCCTCCCCCTCACCATCTCTCCACCTGACCTTTTGCTAACATCCGATGTGTCATAAGAAAGTGCTATTTACCGCTTCTCAGGTGCAGGAATAGCCACGTTGGAAGGCGATTACGCGGCATAAACACTGGAAGAAAGGCGCTCCGGTTTTACCATACCAACTGTTTTATGGGTTGAGGGTTCATGAAAAGCCCGTTAATACTAGTCGACCTAGGTTTTATATGTATGTATTCATGCATGGAGATATGCAGAAACAGACGTCATAAAAGATACAAATGCCAATCCCATCAGACGCGCCGAGTGACCATGTATGATCCGATTACGGGCTATAAACGAATGGGGTCCGCCGTGTTACGACCGATCAATACTCAACACCTCTGTATATCGATAGGCATTGGTCTGTTTTTATATAACCACAGCTTATTCTCACTAGCATTGAGTTATGTGAGGTAAGTTAAGCGACATTTAAAAAAGACCGAGTAAGTTCAATTCTTAACTACGCGTAATTGCGGATTGATAATTGGTACGATCCTTCAGCAATGAGGTCATAAATCAAAGTAAGACGCAGGTACAAAGCAATAACTTGGGGCTAGGCGGTGTCTTAACGGCGAATACGCCTGCCCCAATCAATACAAACTAGCCATACTCATCTCAATGTTAGGTGTCTCGGTAACCATCCACAACGAATATAACCAATACACATGTACATTATGTGTAGGTATCACGAATTCCATACATACTAAACTATCCCATAAACCGTCGAGACAATGCTGACACCCCTTCCCAAAATGCCAACAGGTGGCTGGTGCTAATAAATTCTATGGTACTTGTTGGTGTGGCTTTCGGTCTCACATGAGGGGTGTCAGCATCGACGGTTTATGGGATACGCAGGTATGTTCCTAACAAAACCTCTGCGTAACACTAGAAATTTCCCGAGACCCCTGAAAATTCGCGAACACTTGGAGTGTGCATAACTTGGTTAAGAATTCTGTAAAGAATACCAACATCGAGTCTGATATGCCGCTTCATGTTCAGTAAGGCAAGAAATATACTCTGGAGATTATCAGTTTAAGACCCAGATACCCACCCGCTTATGCAAGCAGCTGTAGTGGCTAGTTATACTTCAGAGTACCCCCCACAACGCATGTCTCATTGTCAGTTCTTCACCGCCAGATGAGGTTCTTCCACTTCGGATAAGGTCCCAATTACCTGTATCACTTACGGAGCGCAAATGTTCTGTACGACAAATGTGGTTGCCACTCAATATGTATTGCAATTCTGACTTCTTGCTGGGCTTGCCAACAGCGCTATGCAGAATTTAAAAGACGAAAAACAGATTGAGGTAATTCAACTCATTTATTGTGTTATCTTCCCTCCGCAATCATCCGATATGAGTTTGAGTGGTGGGTGTAGCTGAAACCCCCCTTTTGAACCTCCGAGGTTTTATTTTTTTGCCGATGGGTCTGATATGCATATATGCGATATGATAATGTATGTATGTATATACATGGAACGGGTGATCGATTATGATTCAAGACTTGATGGGGACTTAATCTCACGGTATTAAATAGTACATGTAGTTATCGGTATTATGGAGAATAACATCCGTGACTACATGTAGCTTTGATATACAATCGTACTGCATGGGGACCCTTAATCAATTGTTCAGCGGCTCTGCTGCAGTTTCAATAATAAACTCTTGGCATTAACTAAAGCTGATCTACTTCGTTAAATTTGCATATTCCTTGCCAGATGGATCTTCGGAAAGGAGATCGATTCCACATAAGCGTATTTCCGACTCTTTCGGTGGATCTCTCTTAGGCACATGTTTAGTAACCAAACCTTCAAGGAACATGATTTACTTAGAGCACATTCCCTCTATGAGAGGTTGCATAGAAAATCACAGGAAGATTAGTGATTGTAATCAACGCCCATTGACCTCTCGTACTTTATATTTCTGTATTTACTTTGATTGTTAACTACATGTATAGTAGTATAAAATGCACGTGTAGCATGTATGGTAACCCCAATGACCACCACGCCAGATTGCGATAAGACTTCTCATTTGATCATATTAAGGAACATATGTACCTACATAGCTATTTGGCTATGACTAAAAGAATTGAAATTTATATATCTGCGCTTCTAGATATCTTCACTCCAATCTAGTCGCAATAGCGTAACTAATGAGGGGTTGCTCGGCCATGTTTTTTGTGACCCTTAGTAAATTGTACACCTACTTAGGAGGCTATGTCCATTTTTTCAAAGAGCTGTGTGATCCCTAGAGTTGCATTGAAAGACGTTGCGCCTGCATATGCATATGTATACATGTGTATCTTCGGCAAAACTGCATCACTTTATCTGGAATGCGCGGATCCAGATACAACAAAATCCCACACTTCTCCCTCCCCATCTGCAGATTACAGGCCAGATAAGAATTTTTGACAGACGGGGGATTAGTATGAGATAGGATATGTGGTTGCGCACGGGAAACAGTTGTGAGCAACTAAACCGCCAGCAGTACCGTCCTTTATCTATCCGTACCCTAAATGAATTTAGCCACCGAGATCTATACTGATAGTATCGTAGTAAGAGAATTTAATCTACCTCCAAGTGAAGACCACTGTTGCGGAATCACGATGTATTGGATCACCTATACCATAATCTACTCTATAGAACTATGTACATGTAGATGAGGGGAGAGTTGGGGAAGGGGTTCTAATTCTTGTCTAGACGCTGGTTAGGATCAACCAATACACACCATGACTAGATCTATAAATGCTTGTGTAAACTCACTGAATTGGATTTCCATCTGCACTGGGCATGCGGGTGCATTTAAATACACAGATTTACGGACAAAGAGCTGTGCGGGGAGACATGCACAAATGCATTTAATTGATAAACAACGCAACCACGCCTCGGACTACATCCCGGGGTAAAATAGCGCAAATTCAATTTTATATTTTATATTTTTTTTTTTTTTTTCCAATTTACATGTAGAGAGGAAGCATGTAAAGGAAACGAAGGAACAAGGTCGAATTCTTTTGAGAGTTCAATGTCAGGCGTGTACCCTGGGGGCCCTTAAAGTGATGCAACGCCTACCACGAAGCACAACTTTATGATTGCCAACATACCACCATGCCAACAAACCACAATTAATAAAAACCTATCAAGATCGGATTCAATCAGACAAAGCTGAATCAGGGTATATAAAAACAAAAACATAATCGGTTTTAAGTTCTAAGTTTGAAATGGTTACCATGCCAGAGCACTACTGAGGCCGTTGCATCACTTCAAGGACCCCTGGGGTACATAGATCTTGCAATACTCGTAAATTCATGACGACTGCTATTGCATACCATACAAAAAGCGTCAAATCCACCTTTTTTGTATGTCATGCAATATTGGTCGTGTCCGGAAACGCTATGAGATTACGAGTATAGATGCATACATGTATATATGGCATGTAGCTTTGATAAGAGGCGGTGCATCTAGCTTACAGTTCAACGCAAAATCAAAGGTGAAGTAATCAATTAAAGTTGTTAATTTCTTTGGTAGTGCCCACCGTTGCTTTTCTGTTTACACTTGATACGGTATACATGTATTTTTCATAGGTACTAGATGCATATCTACAAGGAAAGCTACATTAAGAGGGATCGTACACCATTACAGTCCCAAAGGGTATGCACAAACAGTTTCTGGGTTCGCAAAACCTTCAAGACTACTGTAAGTTTCATCAACTAGTTACCAGTATCTTTTACTGGAATTGTCTATTGATGGGGAACATTAACTGACACTGTCATATGATTACTCAAGCCAGAGACTTTAAATTCAACAGCCTAAGCTACATACAATGTAGCCTCTACTTTCACAGACAGACTGAACTGAATAGACAAAACTAGCCACTCATGGACAGAGATGAATCATTAGGAACTGGTATGCACACGATTACATATGCGGCCGGAGGCCGCATTCCACTTGTAATCATATAATGTACTGTCAGAGTTATAACGGGTGAGCACAACTAGAGCGAGCTAAATACACACATGCGATGTTACGCAACGTTATTGCATTAATTGTACTCCTAAGCTACATGTAGATTTACATGTAGTTTATAATATGTCATGATCTACTTTCATGATAAAAAATTTCGTACATTTGAGCAATTCGATTACGTAGATCACTACATGTACTACGCATGCCAGGGTAAGTCGTTGACAGTGAGAGCTGTTGGAACCGCCACTGTCAACAGACTTACCCTGGCATGCGTAGTACATGTAGTTAGCTCTATGTCGATTCACTGTGGAGTATCGTGTATACATATAATATTTGGGTTGTCTGTAAATGGAAATCGACGGCGCTTATTAGTCTGCCGCTGTCAAATACAAATAAGACAGGGTTTTTTTTTGCGTATATCTCAGAATGTCTAATATCTCAGACCGGGTTTATTATCATGTGACATCCAAAGACTTGGCGGTGAGAGCTGCTCCCGGTGGATCATGCTCCGTGTTCAGATTAAGACGACAACATCGGGTTTCTAGCATCATCATCTGTGGTTCGAATTCGTATCTCTGCTCATTTTCTATTGTTCAAAACCAACAGCTTGCTGGCATAGCTATTTACCTCGCACCAGCGAACATTCCCCTGATTTGAGTTAAGGATAAGAGACACTAGAACTCAAACATCAAAGAACCACTCATGGCGCCAACGGATGATAGAAACAGGGAAGGAAACAACAGGGAGGGAAGGCCGTCGGGAGACTCAAATGGAAATTTGCGGAGGTCTTTGGATAATGAGACGTCGCCACAGACGAGCGCTTTCCAGTCGGCTGTGGCAGCTTGGAGAAGTAAGCATCTTATTTGATTGCTGGAAATGTCGACTCTGACAGGATTGGATGGACAGACATTGACCTCTCGACACTCCAAAAGTCTCTTGATGCTACGGCAACTGATATAGTAAGCAGCCAGAAGGAAAATCTAGTTGAACGCAAGGAGCTGGCGCAAAAGACCAAGGAATATAAAAAACTCGGCGATGAGGGTAAAAAAGAGGAGTGGAAAGGCTTGTTAAAGTGTAAGTCAATAAAAAAAAACCCCTTGCCGTAACTTTATACATAATATTAATATGTTTATAGCGTATCAGACATTCATTGACCATTTAACAACTTCGAAAAAGGCCACTGAAACTGCCTTCCTGAATCTCTATCAGTCTCTATCTGAGGCACCGGATCCGTACCCACTATTAGAGGCAACAATTGATTCGCTTCTATCACTCTCCGATATGCAGGCATTAACGAGGGACAATACCTCGTTGAACTCTACAGTCACACGTCTCTCAAGCCAGACAGCAAACTTGGAGGCGTCCATGGCTTCCAAAAACAAAGAGATTGAGAAGTTGAAGCAAGAGAAAGAAGAGGATGTAAAAAAAGCTGAGGATGTTTGGCGAGGTGTCATAGACGAAAAAACTAGGAATTGGGAAGGGAAAGAGAAAGCTCTCATGGATAAATTAGAACATCAAGAAAGCGTCTTAAAGGAAATAAAAGCCAGCTATGAGGTTTCTCAACGAATGGGACCTCGAAGTGCTGGTGGCGCCGAAGAAGATGGTTTGGCCAAAGAAAGGATGGCTGAATTCGAAATCCTTTCTCGTGATTTGGAAAGGACCACATTAAGATTAGCGGAGGTGGAAGGGCGGAATGAACAGCTGAGGCTTGAGCTGGCAAACGCACAAATCCAGGAAGGGCACACCACCGCTAGCAATGAGAATGCCGAAAATGAAGAAGACCCGTTGGTAGCTAGGCTACAAGAGGAAAATGCTACTTTATTGAGGAGACTTGAAAATACAAATACCCAGGCAGGAAATGAAAAGAAGGAATGGGATAGGAAGATAAGGGGACTTGAGCGAATTATTGACGGTCTAAAGAAAGATAAAGACATTCTAAAGGAGAAAATGGCAAAGTGGGGTGATTATGAAGAGATGCGTAGAGAACTGGAAATACTAAAGGTTTGTGATCTAATTTACCTGCCTAAAATGATTTATAAATTCAAAGTTCATGGGAGTTATCATTCAAGGAACGTGCTGATCCCAGATAGTCAATCGAGTTTTCGACTGGTGATGATGAAGATGATGGTGATGATTTCCTAGACTTTTCCAAGACTGGGACTGCGGATAGAGATGAAAGTAGGAGGAGGGTAAAGGGCGGAAAGGAGACATTGGAGCAAATGTTGCTTGCAAGAAACAAAAAACTTGGAAGCGATCTAACAGTACTGCGCGTTTCCCATGACGAGCTCTCAAGTCGCCTACAAAACCTCCAGCAGACACTAGATTCTACAACTTCTGAACTTGTTTCGGCTCGCTCATTAAATGAAAAGTTGGAAAACGATCTTCTGAAATTTCAGCAAGAAACTCAGCATTCATCAGCCCTTTCTGTAGCTGGAACACATGTTTCGCGATACCCATCGGCCCAATCAATAACACATGGGTCTTCGCGGCGAATTTCCCCAACATCATCCATAATTTCAGGTGTTATACCACACTCAGCATCGCACGTCTCATTAGCAGGTCTTCGCGCAGGTGAAAGTGAAAGTTATGGTAGCGGAAACAGCATCCTACCAATGGTTACAGCCCAGCGTGATAGATTCAAGCAGAAGAACCAACAGCTCGAAGATGATCTCTCTCGAGCCCATGGCACAATCTCAAATCTACGTCAGGAGGTGGCTTCTTTGCACAAAGATAATCTCCAGCTCTATGAGAAGACCCGGTATATCTCCTCATATTCGCGTCAGCCGTCCACCGTCGGCGCTGCTGGCTCGAGTTCAGGATTTGGGGCAAACCCAAATGCATCATCAACGTTGCGTTCGTCTGATAACTCTGGTGGGCTTTCAATCGATCGTTATAGACAGGCTTACGAGGCGAATATATCACCTTTCGAAGCGTTCAGAGGGCGGGAATCGGCAAGAGCCTATCACCGCATGGGAGTGGTGGAACGTATCATACATTCACTGACGAGGGTTGTACTCGCGAATAGAACAAGTAGGAACTTATTTGCAGGGTATTGTGTTTTGTTACATCTTCTCGTGTTTTCAATGCTTTATTACACCGGGACAGCAGAGGTGGAGAAGCATCTTAATGGAATGGCTGGTGAAGCTATTGCTGGAAGTATGGCGGCGGCCGCAGGTGAGGCGGGTGGATTAGATCACGGGGATTGGCATCCTGAGGGCTTTGATGGGAAGTAAGGGGGATGTGGACTTCCAATTTACTGTGAAATATCTAAAACACTAGAGAGAAAGCTATTTTAATACGGTTTGCGGCATGGGCAATTAATGGATTACGCATGAAAACGATATCTTACCGTGACCTGTAATTGCCCCAATGTTACATATCGAGTGAGACAGTGTGATTCGCTTTGCCGGCCCGTGCCTTGCCAAGACGGAACGGTCACCCAGGGCCAGCGCCAGCGCCCCCTCTATTCGTTTAATTTTAGTGCCCCAACGAAAAGCAGGACCGGGATGTGAACCCCACAAGCCAGTGACGCAGTTACCAGTAAGTACTGTGCAGCTTCTCTGAGATCCCGTTCCTGGGCATTCCTCTCTCCTCTACTCTACCACCTCAGGCAACCCCAACACCATCGTCGTTTGGAAATTTAGTGCCATATCTGCTGTAAAGTAGATATTCACCACTCACCCTTTAGGTACTCAAGAAGAAAAGGAACAGGAAGTTTATCAGCTGCGTGATTTCGTTGGTCTCGTGTTCGCTGGCCTAGCTTTCGCCACATGCCATCCCAGTTTTTACAACTGTCACACCAGTAGCTAGAACAGACTTCTTGTCAACTTCGTCCATATTACCCCTCACACGGGCATAAATATATCTTTATCGAATCCTTTCTTCATCTCACTTTCTCTCTCGTTCGTGTGAATAGGCGAGAAATATATAATACAATGACATCCTCTAACAAACACGAAGTCCTACCAGATGGTGACACAAATTTTATCAATCTAGATGGTAAGTGCTATATTCTGCCACAAGGAATTCTCAAGAGATCGAAGGGTAATTTTCTAACAGCAATTTCTACAACTCAGACCTTGCCGCATTTGCTCGAGCTGTTAACGCTCCAGACGTTCCTGAAGACGATTTTATCACCGCTCTAAATGACTGGCGTCCTGTTCATCAACGTATCCGGCGGAAGAAGACATCAGTGAAAAAACGTCCAAGAAGAGGCAAAGACGAGACAAGAGAGGGTTTTGGTTATCAGGTCTTCAAGTGGCCCTTGTTAGGTTTCGTATTTGCTTGGATTGGGATTTTATCGTAAGCGCCCCCTTCCGGATTACCGGCATTGCTGGGTGGGAGGGGGTTTACTGACTCAAGCGGCCTCTAGGATCTTTTATGTCTTGACTAGATTTTATATCTCACAGTATGAATATTGGGTTACCTGGCGTGGCCACCGCGAGAAGCTGCGGAGAAAGCTGCGATCGGCCAGCAACTACGAGGACTGGAAGATTGCTGCAAAGGAGCTGGATACATATCTCGGAGCTGATGCTTGGAAATCTGAAGAGGCATTTGCATATTATGATTACAAGACTATCAAGAAAGCTACTGCAGATATGTCTAGACTCCGACAGCAGGCCGAGGATGAGAGTTGGAGGGGAGTGGCAGAGACAAATGGCGGGGGAGATGGCAAGAATATGTCAGTTGATGAACTGAAAAACCTCGTAGAACTCTGCGTCAAGAGTAATTTTGGAGGCATTGAGAGCTTTAGAATGTATTCCCAAACCTATTATGGGACAAAGGATCGAGTTCAGCAATACGTTGAGGAGGGTACGGTACTCCTAAATCGCTTAGGAATATATGACTAACATTTGTATATAGTTGAAAAAAGCTTGAAGTTTCTTTTGGAAACCAATTCCCTGAGCATGGACGATAAGAGGTTATTATTTAAACACCTATCCAGCAATTATGGTCGTACAGCATTGTGTTTATCTGGAGGCGCCTCTTTTGCGTATGTTTACCCCCACATCTCATGCAATAGTTTCGGGTCGCGGGCTAATTCTGAAATCTAGATACTATCACTTCGGTGTTGTCAAAGCCCACCTAGACGCCGACCTTTTACCGACAGTTATCACTGGTACTTCCGGTGGTGCATTGGTTGCTGCACTAGTATGTACAAGAACGGACGATGAGCTTAAAAAATTGCTAGTGCCAGAATTAGCAAACAAAATCACAGCCTGTCATGATGACACCTGGACATGGTTCAAGCGCTGGTGGAAAACCGGCGCACGGTTTGATAGTGTAGATTGGGCAGAGAGATGTTGTTGGTTCACCAGAGGGAGCATGACATTCAAAGAGGCGTACGAGCGTACAGGCAGAATACTCAATATCTCTTGCATCCCATCGGATCCGCATTCGCCGTCTTTGCTCCTTAATTACCTCACTGCGCCTGATTGTTGTATATTCTCTGCTGTCTTAGCTTCAGCTGCGGTCCCAGGAATACTGAATCCTGTTGTTTTGATGACCAAAACTAAGTCTGGTACTATAGCACCATTCTCATTCGGTCATAAATGGAAGGACGGCTCTCTCCGTACAGATATCCCGCTTAAGGCGTTGAATTCTCACTTCAATGTAAACTTTAGCGTCGTGAGTCAAGTAAATCCTCACGTTTCTGTGTTCTTTTTTTCTTCCCGCGGATCTGTGGGTCGGCCTGTCACGCACCGCAGAGGAAAGGGATGGAGAGGGGGATTCCTTGGTAGTGCGGTGGAACAATACCTCAAATTAGACATGGCAAAATGGCTCAAGGTGCTCCGACATCTCGAACTACTGCCCAGGCCATTGAGCCAGGATTGGAGCAGCGTATTTCTGCAAAAGTTCGACGGGAATATTACTATCTGGCCAAAGACGAGTTTCACTCAACTCCGTTATATCTTGACTGATCCGACCGAGGAGCGGTTGGCCAATATGCTCATCGTTGGACAAAGGTGTACATTTCCGAAATTAAAATTCATTTCGAATAGACTGCGAATCGAGAGATTGGTGGATAAGGGGAGGCAGATGACGCGCAGTAAAGGTGCCGAGCCAGAGCAACATACACCTCCGGCCGAAATGCATAAGTCCATGAATGGTGGGAAGCTGAGAAAACGAAGCTTTCACAGCGGCCCTTTACAAATGGAAAGAGCGCGTTCAGAAGGTGGGGCAACCTCACACCATCCTGAAAGCCCGACTACGCGGTTATCTTCGTGGTTTTCTAAATGGAACGGTGGTGCTGCCGCTTCAGAGGAGGATGGGCAACGCGATCTTGAGCCGAGCGGAAAAAGATCATTTGGTGCCGGCGGAAGGAGAACAAGTTTTAACAATACATTTAAAGAGATTGAGAACCAAGGGAGGGTTTTTTTTGATGACTCCGAGGACTTTACGGGGAGCAGTTCTAGTACCGCGAGTGAGGAAGAGGCGGAGGATGGGGGGGATAGGGGGAAAGTTAGAGAGACTGATGGCGAGGACGCTGATGAAGAGGAGGAGGAGGAGGAGCCGCTTTTGGGTGACGATCGGTCAGGAACAGAGAAGTTCCAGGCTGATGTCTTCGGAGGCGTGACAGGTGTTGCGCCCTGACCTCTTTCATTTCCCAATCTCCGATAATTATTCTTTTTGGAATAAATACCTAGAGTTGTTTCCTTTCATATGGTAGGTATGTTTGCATGGCTTGTTTTGGAGTTCTTTTGCTTCTACTTTCATTTGTTATCAATGAACTGTCCCTGAGATACTAGGGGAAACTTCATTTTTGAAATACCATTTGATTCTTTCGTTCGTAATTTCTTTTTTGTTTTTGTTTACTTATTGTAGGTTCTTTTACTTTGATATTGGGTTAAAATAGAATAGTTTGAAAGAATTTCGGCCTATAATTATGAGGCGACACAATTCATCACTCGTTGTCCTGTTGAGTTAAAGCTAACCTTAAGTCTCTTTATACTATGGCAGACAGTAAGACTGCATTAACATCTGGTTCAATAAATCCTCTTCCCAGTTGAAGCCCCAATATATTCACCGGTTTGGGTAAAACTGAACACATCTTCCATTGATAATCACAACCCCGTTTGCACCCTATCCCCTATTTCCAGCTCCAAAAATAACTTATGAATAAATAGAAACCCGCTAGTTAAAGGAAGAAAAAAAATCTATTTGTAGCCCCCCCCCCCCCCCCCCCCCCAAAGCCAACCACTGATAGCCAAGCCAATAAGCTCACAAAACCACTACACCGCACCTATCCAAGTGATGGGATTTATAAATAGGAAATAATAAAAAAGGAAAGGGAAAGGAAAGTATATACGCTTTACAGCTGCTTTTATCACTCCCGAAGAAGTGATAAAAGCAGAATAAAGTATCCCGTAGGTACAAAGCAAATATAGGGCCGCTGCCAAGGGGGTTAAACTACAAATGTTTCCCTCCCACCTTCTAGGAAAGCATTGTCGTGGAGTTGATCAGAAAAACGCTAACCAAAGGTTAGGGAGCCAGAGAAGAGAATACCCAATCATACAAATGTAAAAACTCAAGAAAACGCCAACCAGTCGACAAGTGTTCGAGAACAAAAGGGTAAAGGGAATATATATATATAAAAAAAAAAAAAGCAATAACCCATAAGAGTAGCATAGAACCGAAAATGCTGAGAAAAGCCCGACTAGAAACGCAAAGAATAATGGACCCGTCCGAAAATGGAAAGTAAAGAAATGTGCCATAGAAGTAAAGGACCCTAAAAACCCGATAAAGAAATAAGACGGGAGGAAAAGCCTTAAATAAGCAAGAAAGAAGTAGAAAGAAAGAAAAAAACACCCTCCCATTCCCAGCCAGACAGTCTAAACCTAAAAACAATGAAAACTTTTTCTCTTTTTTAACCCTGACCGTATGCTCCTATTCCCGAATGTGACCATGGAACTATGGCTAGTTGTTTCGAGGGGCGATTCTGGAGCAACATCCGAAGTTGTTTCGACAACAGCTGTTTCATGTACCGTTCCTGCCTTCTGTTCCCATAGTTGATCGGTGTTCTGGCCGATATCGTCCGTTTCATCTCCCTCTTCTTTCCGACCATGTAGTCAGGCATCACCGCTGTGATCCTTTCTCCTGCTCCTCCAGCTCTTGACCTTCTTGAAAAAGCTTGAGGGACGGCGCGCGACAGGATGTTCAATGACAACGTTTGCTGTAGCCCCACAACACCCTTTTGTGCATGAGTGATCACTCGAATCTCCAAGATCAGGCGGGGATGATTTTGGCCTGTCTATAACTGCTGGTTCGGTTGACTTTTGTGCCGATAGATGTTCAGACGAATGCTGATAGGTAGGCCTTTTTTCGCCTGAAGGTTTGAGGGAATTTCCGTTAGGCGAATAAGGCTGGTTTGGCTGCGTTACTACTACTTTTGGCTGTTCAGCCGAGTCTATTGACAAAGGCTGTTTTGCTGATCTTTGAGAATCCACCCTAGTTGGCACACGGCTATAACCATGATGGTCAGATTCCATGAGAACAGGCCCTAGTACAGATTGTTGGTGCGTTGTTGAGTTGTTTCTCATCCTATCCGAACCAATATTTACATTCTTGTCACCACCCTCATCTGCAGAGATTCCCGTACCGGTGGTAAGAAATTGCCTCGATGAGCCGTTCCCGCCTAACCGGTTGTCCGAATTCGGGGTAAATGTTTCGATCTTTGCTGCCCATTTAGACTTGTTTTCCTTCAATACATCTACGCTGAATTTCATTTCTGGTAGAACATCCGATAATTGCTGGAACAACGGCACTGCAAATAAACTCATGAATCCCACCTGGGATTTTGCCAAAGCAAGTACTGATCCAGTAACCGGCGGGACAACTAGTGATGTGGGTATTTTGAGATCAGTCTCCATTATGGCCTGTCTGGAGAATTCATCAATCAAGATGGTCGCCCATTGCGCGGAACACTCGTGAACACGAGCCTTTCAAAGTTAGCAGTGCCATACGAACGAGTGACGAAGATATAAACCTACCACGTTACTAATATCTGCACATTTGATCAAGAGGGCGCAGATTAAGGTCTTATGCTCTAGTATTATCTTCTTGTCCCAAGTCTCGGAACTACCGTCTTTTTCAAACATCTTCCTCATCTTATCCAACTTCCCCATGTATTCAAAGTGAAGGCCCATGTCCGTTGCTAGGATCATGTCAATCATCGCCTTTCTTAATTCCAGACACTTTGGCCAGTATTTCCTCAAGACTTGCGAGAAGGCCGCGCAATGAAAAGATTCCAAGACAGACTTATCATTATACACTTGTGCAAGTGGTGCCTTCAAAGTAACCAAAAAAGCGTTGTTGACGCCAGGATGACCGACATCATGACCAATCGCGACTACAAGGAGTGTGAGGGCATCAAGTGGTGTGAGTGTGTTACTCAAGGACTTTTGTGGCGAATGATCCCCGACACTTTGGTCACCAGGCGTGAAGGGAGGGAGGGCCTTTAACTGCAGTAAAAAGTAGAATACGGCTTGAAGAACGTCTACGACATGCCTAAAGTTATGGTAAGGAACCTTGGGGTTGTAAGAAGCTCGGCATGCAGTTAAGAAATCCATGATCCGCTCTAAAGGGACCTTTGTTTAGCGGGTATATATACTAAACCTCTCAGGAGATATAACCTACCAGTGGGAATACGAAATTCGTGAACTTCGGGCATTTGCAGGGCATGTTCAAACATCAACAGGGCCGAACAAACAAGTTCTTCGTCCGTAAAGTCGTGCGCAGAGAAGTCCCAGCTGCTGATCGCTTTTTTGATCTCTTCAATCCGAGCGGGTAGTATTTTTGGTTGACTAAGCAAGGTGAGCCAGTGGTCGGGGGCAGAATTATATATTGAAGTTCATACTTTCCACGGTGAATAAACACCGTTTTCTTGGGTTTGCAGATATCCATCATTAACTCCGACACCCTGTATGATGATTATTAGCGAATATATTCCCTATCAAGGATCGTTTTGACGAGTTTGACAAACATCTTCTCCCTCAGATAGGCATATTCGCTTGTTGACTTTTGCTCATCTGCACGCTCATCCACTCCAACCCATGAAACCTTTCTCGATTTCTGAATGTTTCTCCTGGCGCGGTGACAATGCATATACAGACCCTTTGCCCTATCTTTAGGAATAGGACTCGTGAAAACGTCAATCGCCCCAAAATCAATGCATTCCAATTCCCTCCCCTCAAAAATTGGTTCCTTTTCGTTGTTCCAACACGGCTGGCTATTGCCTTGTCCCGCGCTTACAGCCGAAGAGTCGCGATTGGTCAGGAACACAATAGGCACAACCAACCCTGACATACGCTTGTTCTCCATCTCAACACAGATAAACTTGAGGAGTGGAAGACCATAGAGCTTGTCACCGGCATCTACCCCAGAGTCGTGCCTTCCTTCGTAATTATCGTTTTCTTCGCTAGGCTGAGAGTCCCAAGGGATATCCAACAACACCAAGGTGGGCGATGGATCGTTCTTATCCACGTCGGAAAGTAATGATATGCACGAAGTACCCGATACACAGATGGACACTATTCCAAGGGGATAACGGTTAACAAAAGTGATATAGCGATAAATATTTACTCGAATCTCGAGTAAATATTGAGGTTGGAAGAAACATACCAGCGCTGAATACCGAGAGGAGGCATTGCAGATTCTGGATCACCTCCTCGTGCTCATCCTGAACTCCATCACTTCCGTCATAAGACTCGGGGCCGGATGAGATTGGCGATGGCAGAAAATCTTCTCTGTGTTGTACTCTATCCTGCCGGGCCCGACGATCAACATAGACAACATTATATTCAGTCGGATACGATACCATGGCGGACGAGCGGACGATGCGACACTGAGGAATGACCGCCGACACAGTTAGAGACTGGGACTAAAGCCTGACTGGCCACCTTTTTGTTCCTGTATTCAAGGCCTCGGAGCACGTAATAATCACAATGCGTAGTTACAACAATGGGCAAGTGTCAGGGCGGTAGGGAAAGGAACGGATGCCGCACACAGCGAGCGGCAGAGGGGGGATAGGATCTATGATGGAGCGACCGCAGTAATATATTCGCTCGGGGGGACAGGGAATATAGAGAGGGCAGGAGAGGATGATGAATGGGGAGCAGTAGGATGGGGGGGAAGCAACAGGATGGAAGTTGAAGCAGGAAGGGGGAGGATAGGAAAAGGATCTGATGCAGCGAAGAGAGCTGGGTTGGCTGACTGGCTCGTCAATTGGAGACACCACCAGAGACAAGAGCAGAAGCGAGTTGTGTGGGCCAAGGTCAATGCGCAACAACAGACAGACGGACGGACGGACGAACAGACAGACAGACAGGCCTGACGAGGGAGAGATTGGGGGGGGGGGGACTCGAGAGATCGAAAAGTCGAACGACGTGAAGTTCCAGAGAGCAGGGGCGGGCAAAGCAGGCAGCAGGCAGGTAGGTAGGCAGGTAGAAGGAGTAGCCAGGAGCCAGGACCAAGAACTAGTAAGTAGGTATTACTAGACTCTAGAAATAGGTATTGTAGTGGGGGGACTGGAAAAGGTAGCAAAAAGCAGAAGCAACAACCGTGAGACTCGAGACTCGGAGAAGGACTGTTCACTCTAAGTTGATACCCGGTTAGGTTATTTTTTTTTTTTTTTTTTCTTTCTTTTCTTTTTGATTTGGGTTTGGGTTTGGGTTGGGGTTGGGGTTTGGGGGGGGGGAGGGGTGCTGTGGGTTCACTCGTCCGTTGGTTGGCTTGTGGCTATGTGCTACTGTAGTTAGTACCAAGTGGGATATAGTGGTGGTGGTGGTGGTGGTGGCAGTTTAGAAGGGGATAAACAATCGGATGCAAATCCCCCAGGATAGTGGGTAGGCCGTGAGTGTATGAGCGAGTGAGTAGGTCGTAGTAATGTAGTAGTAATTATGTGTGTGTGTGTTGGGGCATGGGCGCGGTGGATGTGAGCGAGCGTGGAGCAGTAACAGTGGAAGTGGCAGCAAGCACCCAAGCAAAAGCAGCAGTGTTTAAAAAAGTCACAATAATAAGGCAAGCAGGCAGCACGTCCGAGGAAAGAGGCAGCAGCAGCAGTAATAGTCGTAGTAGTAGCACCAGCCTGTTAGATAGTGTGTATGGGTGGGGTGTGTCGGGGCGACTTTACATAGGGGGAATAGAAGGAAGTATGGAAGGGTGGGAAGGAAGGGACGCATAAACGGGGAGGGATGTTCGCTGTGTGGTGACGATGGTTGGTTGGACGGGGGTTTGGGGAAGGGGCAGCATGAGTGGGAAATGGAAGATCGCGAATTCTTCTGGAAGCCCCGGAAAGAGAGGGTGGAGGGTGGAGGGTGGAGGGTGGGTGGGTGGGTGGGTGACTAGAAGCTTATGCACGTTTGCCCACCCCCCCCCCTTCCCCCTCGATCGACGGCGAACGGCCAGAGATCTTGACTTGACAGCGGCCAACGACAACAGTAACAACAACAACACCGGCAACTATGACAACAATAATAATGACAACAATGACAACAACGTCGGCAAAGACAACGCGACAACAAAAAAAAAAAAAAAAAAACGGTAGAACACAGATCGCAGAAAGTGTAAATATATCAGTTCCCCCCTTAACTTCTCTTCTATTCACCTAATTCCTCTGCATCTTCATCTCTTTACCCCTACCAATTCTCTTCCGACATTATTAGTAGTGCTAGTGTACATGTGCGCAGTCGAACCCTGGCCGGTTAATTCATTTTTTTTTCCTTTTTTTTTTTTTTTATACCTCAACTCCTCCTTTCAAGCGGAGGATATACATTCAAGACTTGGTCTCACTTAGATACAGAGTATTGTTCTAGAAGTCTTGTTCATGTAGCTTAATGGCGTGAAATCAATGCCAAATTCAACAATAGACCGTAATGTTTCGCAAAAATGAGAATAGCAACCGGTACTAAATTATCCAAGTATCCCTCTTTTTAAGCGGATATATCAGTTTATACACCTCGCTATAAGAAACCTCGCTTTAAGAAAAAAACCTTGCTGTAAGAAACATCCATAGGGTACACGCTAACAGCTCTACACCAAAATCTTACTTGCTGTAAGAAATATTTTGCTATAAGATGCCTGCACCCTGGCGTCTCTTATAGCGAGGTGTAGCTGTATATCATTCTTTCAGTCTATAATGATGAGTTTGGGTTGTTTTTGTACCCATCTGCTAGTTAGTGCATGTATTTAGACCCTTTATTGTATCGTTATCATCATACACATATTTTCAACTCATAACCCATAGCCACGCATCCCTTTAACCACAGTTAAATAAGTTGAATACCATCGGCAAATACAACCCTCCTGGCTGCGCCCATCAATATAGAAACGAATAGGTCACTAACCTGTTCCCATCATTACTGCGTGCGTCCATCCCATCCAGAGGATACCTACATCAGTCATGATTCTAGTACCCACTCTAGAGGAGTAACCCCGCGCTGCCCAATCAACGCCCGGGCCGTTTCGCAACACTTGTAACATCCCCGTAGCTGCGGCGCCAATCGCTCACAAAATCAAGAGATGCAGGTTCCTGCATGCCCGTCAACTTAGACCAATGGTTTACATTTATGACGGGCTACCTCCCTGTGACTACACCAGCCGCGCCGCCCCAGCGCCCACCGAACGAAGTTCCCCTTCCCTGAACCCTGTAGATGCCAGTACTGATCCAATTTTCGGCCTGTCTAGGATGATGTCTCTCAGTTTCTCACTTTGACTCTAAAGTTGAGGAGTAAGAGAAAACAACCTGGAAGGAACTATGTATGTATGTATGTATGTATGTATGTATGTATGTATGTATGTATGTATGTATGTATGTATGTATGTATGTATGTATGTATGTATGTATGTATGTATGCATGTATGTGTATGTATGTGTATGTGTATGTGTATATGTATATGTGTATGTGTATATATATATGTATAACATGGACGTGAGGGCAATAAAGAGAAAGACAAGAAAGGAAAGAAAGAACCCCCAACAAGAAAGTAGGAAAGGCAGAGGAAGAGGATCGAGAGAAGGAGAAAGAAACTACGAATGCCGACAAAGGCAAAACGCACATATGTGTGGTAATTTGGGTAACGTCATACATCCTTCTAGAAAACCTCAAAGGAGATTCTAGAAGGGTGGACGGGTCCAGAAGTGTTTGAGTGCTCGAAAGCTTAATTTTACATACACTCATCTCATCACAACGCCTAATTCGGGAAACCTTCGGTCTGTCCGTGCCAATAACTCGTGTCCCCTTTCTCCCCGTCCGCCGTGACGTGATGTACCTATCCGGCTGTGACTACCCGTTATCTCGAAGCCCCTATACGGGAAATCTTCCAGAACAGCGTCGCTGGTGTCGTTGGCGTCGTGGGCGTTTAATTCCCCAGATCCAAGACAAGGAGCTTCTTATCCCAAACAGACTACTGAGCTAAACATCGGCGTAGGTGGCTTCGGGCTGCGCCCCTAGGAGCGGGCTGAACTTGACCTTCTCCGTGCATATTAAATTGTTCTCTCTCTCTCTTTTTTTTTTCTTTTTCTTCTTTTTCTTTTTCTTTTTCTTTTTCCTTTTTCCTGTTCCCTTTTTCCCTTTTCTCCTTTGGAGTCTTCCCGGCGGGATTGTTGAAAAAGGTGGGAGCTTCCCTTGCCTTCTGGAATTCAACCAAAACAGGCCTTGGAAGTGTTTGCCGATGTGATCTTATGCCTTGCTGCACACCATAGCCAAATCTCCGAGTTCTATAGTAGGGTGTGATTATTTCGCCTTCATGCATATATGTATATTCGCTAAACAGACCATTTCGTCCAATCGATACATGTCGCTATGAGTCCTTCCTTTTCAAGCAGGAACAATTTTTCCAACCAGACCAAGGCTCTCTCGATCTCCGTTCCTAGGGTTTGTTCCTTAGCTACTCCCAGCCGAGCCTGTTGTTTTCCAACGCTTGTATATAATCTTCGATGCTAAATATCGCAAGCAAAATACTTGCAGATAGAGCTTTAGCCCAACTGGGTCACTTACATGTATTTCGAAGGCGGTACTCGGCGACCCCGAGATCATGGGTTTTTTTTATCACGGCCCTTCTTCAAACTCGCTACTCTCTCTCCTTCCCCCTTACCTTCCCCACCCTCCAACAAGATTTCATCGAGGAGTAAAAACACAAACAGATCCACAAAATTTAGGCTGAGGTTATTTCTTACATGCAGTTACTAAACTTTATCCATAAATGAGTTCAAAAAGGGAACAAAGCGGCGAGTTTTTACCGCCTGTCCGGTATAAAAAGGAAAAAGGAAAAAAGAAAAGAAAAAAAAAGGACATCTTCTTATCGCCGGCCAGCGACATGGAATTCATGTACTGTAGAGTAGGTACATACATACCTTAGGGTAGTACATATGTACATAAGATGATCTTAAAAAGATCACCAAAAGTAGCAAGGACAGGTGCATAAGCCGCCGCGATGATACTGCATATATGCGAGCTATACATACTTACTCGATCTATATGATACACTGACGTATTTTAGGCCCGCGCAGATTCGTTTACCACCTTTACGGCAACGGTCATCACCCGTAACGTGTGCTTACTTTAACATCAACATTTTCAATATCTATGCAGAGCAGTAGGAACTCGGTCCGATTATCCGATTAAGAGCCTCACTACGCGCCTAGATACCTAGCTGGGCCTATGTACATAAGGTATGTACCTTGATGTCCTTCCACATATGTGCCCTATATACACTTCTACGGAATTAAGGGGACTAAGGACGCAAGAAATCGTTCCCGTATGGTAAGCTAGATGAATACATGTAGCTGTCAAAGGAGATGCATACATCATGTAAATAAATAAGCTGACAACTTTTCCATCCTGGGCGTCCTCAAAACCTGACGTTAACGTACGGCGCTCATGCAAGATGTAGGTAGATGGTCTTCGGAAACACCCATCGATAACTGGAGAACCGGTAACCCGGATCTGTTGCTGTCTCAACATTCTAAACAGTCGACTTTTTCGGAAATAATCCTCAAGGCGCCTACATTTTCACAAACTAGGCACTCTAGGGCCCATAGCTATTGGGTCAGCCAACCAAAATATCTTCTTTGAGCCCTGACACCTCATTTGACCCCCCCCCCCCCCAATTCTTGGTATGGAGGGCTGATGTGCGTCCCGCCTCATGTTTCTAATTCTTTGAGTTTTCCTTCTCTTCTTCGAAGCTACATATCTTCAAAGTCAGGTGGTATCGCCACCGCGTCATTATCCCGCACTCTACTCCGAGTTGAAACTCTGTTTGATTTTAAGAGGGGTTCTGGAGCATCGGCTCAAAAAGTAGATTTACGCCATATGTCTAGACACGGATGGGTGAGCTGGTTAGATCAGCTAGCAGCTCCCCCCTAGAGAACAAGGCGGGGGGGGGGGGTTCTAGGCCGGCCGGGCCAAGTCATGAGATAGGGGGGGGGGGGGACTAGCTTTCAGCAAACTCCTATTGCCAATGGCTCTTGCGCCACTAGAAAATCATTATTGAATTGATGTCCGACCTCAGAACATTAAAAATAGGCCACATAGAGTAAGCACATACTTCTAGAGCAGATACATCTCGAGTCATTAAAAAACGCCCAACCGGAAAAAGGCGTAAAGCTTAATCTATGACAGGAAGAAGCAATATTCAAATCATTCGATAGGATTACGGAAGGGAGGTCGTGATCAGAGACTTGCACGTCGCGACATCTGTGTTGCCTGCCAGGAGTGCCAATATTACAGCAGTGTCCCCGTTAGTGCGGCTATTCTAGTGAATGTGAAATATAGATACTTTGTATAAATGGGAAACAGTCTCTAAGATACATTGTGTTAGTATTTATCTACCTTACCAAAAAAACAAACTCCTCGGGCTAACGTAATCCATATTACTTTTTACATACCTGGAAAATAGCAATCTTCCAGCAAATAGGTACACTACAAGGCAACTACATGTACATGTACTACGGGTGTCGAGGTAAGTCTGTTAGTGATCTGAACTGTTCCAACCACAACCACTATCAATAGACTTACCCCCAGCCCCGTAGCATATGTCTCCCCGCACGCACTACCTTAACAGCCCACACAGTCCAAAGGTCATATACTCTGGGCGGTTTGCATGCCTTCTTCGGAAATATGGCTAGATTAGGAGAATTCCCGGGGAAGGGCCTCTTTTCAGATAGTGAATAACTGTGCGCCGGTGTTTAATTTCTAGTAGCGATCAGTCTGGTAAGTTCACTGAACTGTGGGCCGCAGGCATACTCCTTGAACCCTAACCCCAAGCAGAAGTACGTATCTTCAACACTTTACCGCCCTCAGGTGGCTTAATTGCTCCCATTCAGAAGGGCATGCGCGTGCACTATTGGTTTCGAGATCCATCTTTTGGGAAGGGCAATTACGCAGATGTATGGATGTAGGTATGTACCTACTTACTCTAGCTCTTGGTAGCTGACTGAGCGTAAGCACGGGATGGACTTTCATTTTAACCTGGGTTTCGGTGCCCCAAATTAATTCTTGGGCGGTTTGGTACAAAGTTGAGCATGTACTTGATATCTCTTATGAGCAAGGTGACATCTTCTCATCAAAGCTTTGGCCTCTCAGATTTTTATTGCTCTTAGGTGACTTCGGTATTGTTTGATACATAGAACGTAGCTGCGTGCTACATATATGCAGGCACATCCATACAAGAGATCGTTTGATTTTGTCTTGGGTCGTGATCGAGTAATGTTACAAGAACAAGCACTGGGCATGCATGGGGAAACTTCAAAAGGGATAACAAAGAGTAGTTACCTTACTTACAATTTAGAAACGAATAAAATACAGGTAACCATGGCCAAAGGTATCATTGACTACCACATATCTAGATTCACTCCGAAAAGCGTGCCCAGCTAAGTTTATCACCGCTGTGTAACGTGAACAGTCAAGATACACAAACCACCGTTTTGCTATGTAAGCACGCATATCTATCCCCCATCGGCCATATGCGAATATGCGAATCTAATATGTAGGTATGTTGAGAGATCTTGAGCTATCCTGATCTGGCATGTTTGGTGCGGGGAAATATATTTAAAAACGAGCTTGAAACAAGAATGCTCTGTTATCCTTGGTTACATCAAGTCCCACAGTTTTACTGGAACATACTAACCGGGTATTCATTCCTCCCCATTCAGTGTCAACTCGCCATCTATCACCTACCTACTTGTTCGCCTCGGAATACCCTTACATTTTCTGCTGTGTCTGAGTGCTGCTGAAACCTAGAAGGTTTTTCATTACACCCGTCATCACTCATATCGTGTGCCGTTACGCAGTACATACATGCACGAAGTAATAGGTAGGACATCCAATACCTACATAAGTCTACAGACCTATTTCTTGGTATTTACAGCTGCATAGAGACAGTAGATGGGATTCGCCGCTGCAACATGCTGCACAGTCAACACCCATGGCCCTTTCGTTTGAAACCACCGTCATGGCAGATTCCGAATAAGTGCTAATAATCAAATCTCGTACTACCGTACCTCAAACCCGACCTTGAAAGTATTTGTGATCAGCGATCAGGGCGCCACGCACCCGCGGGTCCTTTCCTGTTTAAGGAAAATTTTAAGTATATAAGTGAATTACGCCTGATCGCGAAACGGGTCCTCACTGCAGCGGACTCCACAACCGCTGTTTACACGAGCGATACACTTACTCACGGGCTGATGACTGATCCTGTATGATTGAGGTTGCGTGTATCACTGTAGGGTTGAGTGTCTGCGTTGCAAAGCGAGCTCTCCTATCATTGGATTAAAATCCCTGGAAGTCAAAAGGCCGCGATCGAGGGAGCTGAGTATGCCTTCATATCATTCATAACCGTTTCCGAGCAGGCACAAATTTCGGGTTAAGCAATCACGAGATCTGGGTCCCTTATCCGTGATAAATACCAATTCTATTTGTGGCATCCCTTCGACGTATGCGCGTTAAAGATGTACCCCGATACATTTCTTTGGCTGAATCATATACATCTGCATGTGTTTGATTATATGTGGTGCTTTACATATGGTTTTTTCCAGAAGCTACATACATGTACTTAATCTATTCCAAGCTTTTGTCTCGCAATGGGTAGAACCTATGCATACCCGTACAAGTGTCACAAAAGTGAGGGTGATAGGAAAGTCTGGAAGACGACCAAAGCGCTCAATAACAAACCCAATAATTTTTTGAGTTCAATGAACCGCCCATAACCATGCGTGCCGATGTATGGACACATAGTGATTCAGTTTACCAATGGGTTTCCACTCAACAGATCCCACTCTCCGATAAATCCCCGGAATGACAAATAATGCTACATTAAGCTTAAGGCAGTGCAGCCTAGGGAATCTATTTAGCATTAGGGAATTTGCATCAGACGGATGTACGGACTTTGTGTACAGCCAAGAAGGAACTTTCTTGGGGACTGATTGTGGGGTTGACTGATGATGTTTACTCCATTCGGCTAATGACTGTTTTGACCCTGGAGTGACTTTCATTCATTATAGTTTATTCTTTGAAAGTGGGTGTAACCTTTCATATTGCATACACACAGAAAATCGCCAAGACTACGTTTTTGTATGGCATGCTATCACCTGGCAGGCCGAGTGAGACATGCTCAGAATCTGGTGCTCCACAGCCTTGGGAACTTTGCGCCAAAGAAATACTGTTTAGAGGAATTCCTGTTGTAATTTTAAGTCTACCATTACTCTATATAGCAGGTCAAGAGCCAGGTTTGTATAATATGCAGTGCACTAGATTCTAAGCATGTTTCGGCCTACCAGGCGATAGCGGTTGTATTCAAAAATGCTATGAAGTTGCGAGTATAGAGCTACATTTAAATGTATTAATAGCGCTTTGAGCTTATTTATAACATGTTGTCAAGAAATAATCGAAGAAGTAAATCATCAGAACATTTCGCTGCTACGCTCTCGACTAAAGCTATGATGATTCTAGGCTTCGCACCTTTTATATTGGGATCACATTATATCACTCGAGCGCTAAGTGACTTATCATGCCTAAACTAACAATATATACTCCAGCTATATCAGAGAGGGCCTTAAAGAACCAAATGCCTAGACATAAATTGCCTTTATCGCACAATCAGTCAAAAGTTAATTCCCACGCATGTACCTGCGGTTATAGCTATGTATATATATGCACCGAAATGTTTGAAAAAAATCATCCCACTAGTACTAGAGGGAAACTGTATACAGCTACATTATAGCAAAATATTTCTTACAGCAAGTAAGATTTTGGTGTAGAGCTGTTAGCGTGTACCCTATGGGTGTTTCTTACAGCAAGGTTTTTCTTAAAGCGAGGTTTCTTATAGCGAGGTGTCGCTGTACCTAATATGCGAGCATCATGCTAGTCAGCCTAGCCACATACGAATTTACGGCCGGGAAGAGCCCGAGATCGACTGAATTGAGAGATTGTAAATAAAAGAAAGAGAATCTAGGGGCTTATTATTGGTTTTTGTAATTTGTTGGAGCTAGGAGGAGTATACATACGGTTTGTTTATCTCTACTTTTTAAACAATATAGATCATATGTACATGTATGATATAATATATATACATGTAGGTATTCAAATGATATTATGGCTACATGTACCACGGAAACTGACCTTACACGATACTGCGCTACGAGGTCTGATTTGAGCGTGGCGCACCACTCCTTAGCTCTTAATGGCTAAGCGGGCATTAAGCAAAGTCTTCGGGCCAGAGTTTTGCAGGAGCCCAACTCATAGAGCAGAGTGGTCAAGCCGATTACAAGTCCGATTACCAGGCCGGTTCCCGGATCAGAGAAGATATCAACTATAATTGAGGTTGGAAAGCGAGGCCAACTACTAGTGCTTGTACTCTATACTAGTAGAATCTTAGCGTAATGTCGTGTAAGGTCAGTATATAGACAGCTAGGAAGGCAGGGTAAATTTCACAGCAAACCTAACCCTTTCTTCTAGAAATATTAATAGGATTTAGCTATATCGGAATTTTAGCAGAGCTTTAACTCATATACATATTGGGGGCATTCACTTCTGGAAATATGTGCTCTCATAGGCATGTACATACATCGATATCCAATAATAACACGCAGTTACGTGTATTAATTTGGCGCCCTCACCAGTTTTCTTAGGTGAGCATCACTCACTATACTGCATGCATATAGGCCTAGGGTCTATATGGATTTTTGGGCAATAAGGTGGGGTAGAGTGCTTATTTTCTCCTTATACATATTTCAGAATACATAACTGCGTATTATTTTCGGCCTTCGATATATGCACATGCCTCTAAGAGCATATATTTCGGGAGTGAACGCCCCCACTATTTTATTTTGATCTGGTAAATTTGTCTCTTGTTCCTGGCTTATGATATATGTATGATGTACATCGCATCGGTTCATGGGAAAATTCGTAAAAGATATATAGATATCAGAATACAGCCTTTCATGTTCACACACGCAAACACATACATCCAGGGAAATAATGAAGGAACAAAGTAAGTAATCAAGTTCCCCAGAATAAAAACCAATTGTGACAACATGCCTCAGGCATGAGAAATTAAAGAAAAAATAACTATTCTCTAGAAGTCTCCCTCTGCGCACGCCAAGCCTTAAAGCTTCCCTTCCTCTTTCGCCTCTTTTACTTGCTCAAATACCTGAGAAATGGTTAATCATGGTCTATCCCGCAAACGAGGTTATTAATAGTCCTCTGGGAAGTTGTATGCTTACCTTTAACATCTTTCTCCTGGCACCCAGTGCATTGACACCTCTCTTCTCCAACGCCTCGTCGTCAAGTTCAACTAGTTCTTGCCACTTAAGATCCTTAAGGTTATCTGTATACTTATGCAATCTCAAACTTCTCAGCCAAGTTGGGATATCATTTAAAAGATTAGGGTCGGTAGGATCTTCTGGCGGTTTTGAGCTGCCTCTTCTTCCTCTCGGGCTCCTGCCACGATTATTCACGTCATCAGAGTTATAGCCTTCAGTTGGGATGCCAAACTGCCCGAGTATATTGCCAGCAAGAAGCGGGGATTGCGCTGCAAGGAATCCACCCGCTTGTGGAGAAGTAAACCCCATACCACCCCACTGCGCGGCAGGCGAGTGGAAAACACCAGGGGAGTTGGGCCGAGAGCGACCTCCGAGAAGCGGAGAGCCGTTTTGCTGTTGTTGAGCAAGAGCAGCTGCCGCAGCTGCCGCGGGTATCTGCACCAGCTGGCCGTGTTCGTTGTACATCGTGATGTTCTGTGGATTTAAATTCGACATCGAATTCATGGAAATATTGCGTGGGGAGTTGAGACCGTGGTTGCCTGCGGCATTCATGTTATTATTATTTTCATTGCCCGGCTTTGTAATCCTGCGTTTACCCCAGCCTTTCGGATCGTTGTCGAGGATGATACGATTATTTACAGTGGACAAAGCAGCCAACTTCATAGCCGTAGCGTTGGCAACCATATCGGCATTAGCCGACTGAGGGAACATAGGTGCAACTGGTGTGTTGACCATAGATGCCCAATTACCACTGGGCGCATCGCCGTACGGAGAGAGCTGAGGCATTTCCATTCCACCGTTAGATGGGGCATTTAGCGTTGTTGTCTGAAGGTTAGTGTTGCCGGTAATTTGCGGAGGTGGATTACGAGGTGACCGAAGACCAGCAGATGGTGGAGGGAGTTGAAAGTTGCCCATGGATTCAGCAGCTGACTTCGGGCGGGAATTCTCGTTGTTTGAATCGTTGCTAGGACGGTTCCACGGCGATGGCGGCGGATTCTCCTTTGAGCCATTGCTTGGGCCAGAGATGGATGGTGTCAATGAAGAAGACGGACGGGTTTCAAACAAAGCACTGTTACGATTGGACTTTGCAGCACCATTTCCTCCTTGGCCAGCAATCATAGCCCGCTGCGCCGCGATCGCAGCTGCCGCGTCCGGGAACATGGCTTGGGCATTGGAGTCCATTCCAGAGTTTCTGGGGGGTGCACCCGGGGAGGGAGGGGGGCGACTAAAGGAATCACGAGTACTTCCCATGTTGATCTTATTCATTGCATCGTTCATACGGGAGGCCATAGCGTCTATACTTGAGGTTAGCTACCAGCTTCCAATGCAGGAAATCATGGCTTTATGGACTCGTACCTTTCTCAAAGGTATTAGGGGAAAGAATATTAGACATCGGATGAGACCTAGCCATCTGCTGAAGTACCTGGATAAAAAACCTGATCTGGACTTGCGTAGTCTGTTGGAGGAGTGCGTATAGAGCTGCAGTCCTTTCAGCTTCACTAAGCACGCGAAACCACTGCTCGATGGCGCTCAGCTCATCTTTAAATTCTTGGTCTAGAGCAGCCGATGCCATCTCCTCAAGGGTGTTTTCGTAAGTCTCAAGGTCATTAATCCATTCACGGGCAGCCTTATCAAGAGCCTCCGTCTCCGCATTCTGGGATGTAATCTGAGGGGGGTTTAAGAATATTTCGGATGAGGGGCGAATGCGGCCCGACAAAGGCGACGGAAAGCCTCCAGACATATCTGCCGAGGCACGGAGGTGATGGTTAGCGCCAAGGGGGCGACTCGACGGAGGTCTAAGGGAGGAGCCTCCTTGCTCGGGTGTGCTGTTACGGTTGGATGCCATTACGGACTTGGAACTCCCTGGTGGTTAGGTGTTGGTTGGGAGGAGGATGTTTGGAGAAAAGGGCTATAAAGATGGCCCGTGCTGATATAAGGTTTATTGGGGAACGTCTCGATAGAGAAATGGACAACTATGTTGATTTTCCCTTTCCCTTGAATTGAATATGATACCAAAAACTACGAGTTATCCGCGAGTAGACTGGAAATCAACCAGAACTAGATGTAAAGATATATCGATGACCCCAAATGACCCTAAGGAGGATGGTACTGTCGTAGGCGACGACGGTGGGAGCTTCTCCTGCAGTGCCTGCTGACCTCAAAGGAGCTTTGCTGCTGCGGTTTTGGAGGGCAATCTATTTCGCGCCCAGCTTGTAGTCGGGCACTAATCCAGTGCTAGGTATCCGAGAAAATCACGGAAAAATGTGTAGCGGTATCGAAATATGTGCCAGAAATCCGAACGCTCAACGAGCAACCGAAAACACAAGTTATGCAGATACTTAAAGGATGAAAAAACTCCACAAAGAGATAGGGGTTGGGAGGGTGGCGGGAATAAGAACGTAGGTGCCTAGTCCAAATGGTTCGTCCAGTCAAAGCCGATCAAAATCGGATTCGGGGGAGAGATTTGGAATATAAAGACCGGAACGAAACGAAAGGAAGACCTAACGGCGGGGGAGGCGGCGAACAGAGGGAGGGGTTGCAGGTAGAAAGGAGGAAAAGGGGGAAGGGGACAGGAGAAATAGAACGATGGGTCAAGTTCTGGACACCATCAGCAATAGCCAACAGATCGAATGCATGGCCCAGAGGGGTCACATAGACCACCCTGGCTGAACAAAACACTTTCTTTTAGTCTTCTTTTTCTGCTTTACTACTGGTTAGCTCACACCCACACCCACGCCCACATCGGTTCTTGGGCCATAGTTATCAATCTTCAATCATGCCAATCCTTCACTCTACGTGAAGCCCTTCCCGCTACTCAACCATTCCAGTAGCTGGTCTCAGCCTTGCCGAATCCCGAAATACCTGCCTACTAAAGTACTTACACACAGCAGGAAGTTAAAAAAAAAAACCGACCACAGAAAATTGGAAATGAATCGTTCCACTAGCTCCTTTGTTCAATGGGATCTATCAAACAATTCCCCTCGCTTCCTCTTTCTTTTTCACTACTCGTCATCTTACAACAATTATAAAGGTGCGGCTCTCCACATCACAATGGCATTATTGTTGCTGGGTCACCTTCTGTGCAGAACTGTGCCGGTCATACATAGACACTTAGGGGATTCAATGCATGGATTGCTACATCTGACTTCGTCTCACGCACCTCAGTGAGTTACAAAATATATATAGTGCTTTTCTGGGCTATATTCCTTAGGAGAAATGCCATGATATCAAATAAGAATAAATATCTTTGTGAGATACCTAACTACAATTCCGGTACTATAAGTTTGCCGCTGCAATAGACCCTTAAGCATCGTGGTGCGAAGTGCCCAAGGCTTTTGTCGCTTGGCTGAATTCCCTGGCTTAGTACCCGATTGTAAGATATGTCTAAGCACATCTGGTTACAAGTCAACTGACTAAACAACTCAATAGTAGCACCCGCATTATTACGCGGCTTCTCTACGGCGAGTGTCAACTATTTAAGTACATCATGTATTTTTAACCCCTTCACCCCTTCGGCTTAATATACGACTCACGATGATCCGAACTCCGGGAATAATTGCGTGTTCCGGGAACGAGCAATCATTTCAGTCACGTGGCTCTCGGATCTCCAATGGTTCATTGAGCCGCAGGACTTATTCTGCACTCCTCCGTGGGCTTTGATATCATCTATCAGGAATGGCTTCTCTAAGAGAACTCTGAGCGGAACCTAGACTGAACAAGTAAAGGCCTGCATACCTCCATTGGCTGCATAAGTGCCGATGATTACGAAGGGGACAGCATGTCAGGACGGACCTGCTATTTTTAGAGTTCAGTGCAACGCCCCGGAGGGGGTAGGGCATGTAACCCGTACGTCTCTAAATCATTATGAGTGTGGTTTGGTAAAGCTATACAACAATCTCAAGAGACCTGTGCCGGTACCAATTTTTGAATCGAGATTTTGCTTAGCTGATGTCTGGTTGCACAGCACCCAAGATATTCAATATGAATCGAGCATTATTTTCTCTCTTTAGTGGACCTGTTTTGGGCGTAAGTTTGGTTTACGAATTTGGAACTGAGGAACTCAGGCCTATCAGAAGTTTTGCTCGTGTAAGTACTACATATAGCTCGTGCGCACCACCTAACTACATGTATGGCTCAAAACTCCTTAAGGCGCGGGTGTGTCAACCTCGGGAAACGGATTTCTGTATGGGAGACCTTATTATTTCCTTGACACTAGGCATTGTTTAGGAAATGGATCTGCTAATTTATGTGAATTGGTTTTTAAGTTGACACACCCACACCCCAAGGTGTCTTGAACCACACGTCTCGAAATTGCAATAATGTGCTTGGCCCGGTAAGAAACGTAGAGCCATCTCATTCGGACCACCTCACTTTTCTATGTGGGTATTCGGGCGGCTTCGATCGAGGTCGTCTAACGAAATATTAATTTCGCTGGGATAATAACCTAGCCCCTGTCACGGATAATGGCTTGTGGTTTGCATTTTTATGTATCCGGGGCCTGTACGATTCTGCATCGTAGCTGGAATGATGATTATGTATTTTACATGTACTTACATGTAGCATGCGCCCGACATGCACAGCGCCGTATTCACTCACGTACTCGAGCACTCTACATGTAGTCTTATAATTATGGCATCATTTGCATGAAATCAGTGAATCTTCTTGGAAACCTTGTCTAGCTTGCCGGCCATAGAAATATATGTTAGCTCAGGTGTAAACGTGAAAGTTTATTAAGCATCCTGGATAAAGTTGGTGCCAGGAGATACTTTATGGACGTTTGGTAATAGTTGACGTCCCTCATCGGATAGAATGCGGCTTTCCTCGTTATCGACTACACGGCTACTCTACTCCAATAGTCAGAAGATTTATATAGATATAGATTCAGCACCTAGTTTTATATATCAAGTTGATTATTCTTTGCGTTTTGTTGAACATAGTGTTTTCAACTTGCATCAGCTCTGATACATTTTCCTAATATATATAGTTACATAAGTATTCTATTGTTTACAAGCAGATACATAGGAGAGCTCCTGTGGAATTCATTCAAGGAACATACCAAATCTACAAGCAGTTTTGTTACTATCAAGTATGGTCATGGTCGAGTGATTACACATGAAGTGAGTCAGATGCATCAGTTGGTATGTGGTTGCGATGGGCATCTTAGGTCCGCCCCACCTTGATTGACCCCGCGCTTCAATTTCTTTCTCGTTGGTTTTCCACATCCCAATCCCATCGTCGTCAAACACCCCCCGGCAACCACGGAGTAGCTTTGAATCGCTTGTAGAATAACCCCCAAAGAAGGGAAATTGTTAACTGTGATCGTCAGATATGGCGTTCAATTCAGCATCATCAAATCGTGGGTTACTGCTCCAGTCCCATTGAGTTGCATGACTCACACTGACAGAACGTCTCTGTAGCAATCGGTCACAGGACTGGTCCTGTCTCGGAGAGTGTACCGGCTCCATCTGACGAGACAAAGGCTGCCATCAAGGAGGCAGTTGAAACCGATATCTCCGCTCCTCACAGACAGCCAGAGGGCGAGGCGCCAAAGAAAGTAAAGACCGAGAAAGAATGTATGGGGCCTTGAGCTTTTAAAAAATTGGGTTTTGTTAGAGGGGGATTTGTCTCGGGTGACATGCAGAGGTAAATGCTGACTTATATGAAGTGGAAAAGGAGCGCAAAAAGGCCGAGAAAGAGGCCAAATTCGCTGCAAAGAAGGCGGCAGCAGCCGCAGCTTCTGCCAGCGCAGGACCCGCAAAAGAGAAGAAGGAGAAGAAACCAAAGGCTGAACCTGCTGCCCCGGTTGAATACACCGAGGAAACACCAAAGGGACAGAAGAAAAGTACCACCCCAGACGCATACAGTCAAAGAGAGATGCATTACTAACTTTTCTTCCCGCGCGCAGTTCTAAAATCTCTTGACGATCCGGCATACAAGTCGTACAACCCCACCGTTGTGGAATCGGCATGGTATGATTGGTGGGAAAATGAGGGCTTCTTTGAACCCGAGCTCACTACAGATGGAAAAATCAAGCCGGAGGGTGTCTTTGTTATTCCAGCGCCACCACCGAACGTCACCGGTGCTCTCCACATCGGTCACGGTCTTACAATTGCTATTCAGGATACCCTTATTCGGTGGAACCGTATGTTGGGAAAGACCGTTCTTTTCCTCCCAGGCTTTGATCATGCCGGAATCAGTACCCAAAGCGTTGTCGAAAAGATGTTGTGGAACAGGGAAAAAAAAACTAGGCACGACCTTGGGCGTGAAAAGTTTACATCTTTGGTGTGGGAGTGGAAAGAGGAGTACGATTTTCGTGGAACGTCAAAATTCTTTGAGCTTATGCTAAGATCAATTCTCATAGGTACCACGCAAGGATCAAGAACCAGCTGAAGAAAATGGGTGCCTCTTATGACTGGAAGAAAGAAGCTTTTACTATGGATGAGAAACTCTCTAAGGCCGTCACTGAGACCTTCGTGCGATTGCATGAAGAGGGAATTATATACCGTGCGAACCGTCTTGTGAACTGGTGCTGCAAACTCAACACAACTCTTTCAAACCTGGAGGTTGACAATATTGAGCTCAAGGGGCGCACTTTACTTCCCGTACCTGATTATGACGAGAAGGTCGAGTTCGGAATAATTGTTTCGTTCGCGTATCCAATTGAGGGATCAGGTGAAAAGATTATAGTGGCAACAACCCGTCCGGAGACAATGCTAGGTGATACTGCCATCGCCGTTCATCCAGAGGACGAAAGATACAAGCATCTCGTTGGAAAGATGGCTAAACACCCCTTTGTTGACCGCCTTCTCCCGATCATTGCCGATGATTATGTTGATAAAGAGTTTGGTACCGGTGCTGTTAAGATCACTCCTGCACACGATCCCAACGATTATGCAATTGGGGAGCGACACAAGCTTGAGTTCATCAACATCTTGAATGATGATGGTACTCTTAACGAGTACGTGGGGGAGAAATTTAAGGGAATGAAGCGATTCATCGCGAGGAGAGTGGTTGTCGAAGAGCTAGAGAAATTGGGACTTTATATCGAGACCAAGGATAACGCGATGAGCATTCCACTTTGCAGCAAGTCAAAGGATGTTATTGAACCGAAAATGAAGCCTCAGTGGTGGGTGAAACAGAAGGCTTTGGCTCAAGCTGCTATGGATGTCAGTGTCTATTTCTCCCCGGGGCTATCAACAAGTATGCTAACACCTAGCAGGCTGTCAGGAATGGAGAGATCAAGATTCGTCCAGCAACATCAGAAAAGGACTTTTTTATCTGGCTGGAGAAAATTCAGGATTGGTGTATCTCCCGCCAGCTTTGGTGGGGCCATCAAGCTCCTGCATGGATTATCCATCTGGAGGGAGAATCAGCCGATTACTCGGATGGAGATAGCTGGGTCTCAGCCCGCAATGAAGAAGATGCCTTTGGAAAGGCTAAAGCCAAGTATCCTGGGAAATCTTTCACCTTGGAGAGAGATCCCGATGTTCTTGACACTTGGTTTTCTTCGGGCCTTTGGCCCTTCTCTACCCTGGGATGGCCAGAACAGGTACATCTTCGTTCGTTCCAGGGATTAGACCAACGTCGCTAATTTTATTTCAGACCCCTGATATGGAGAATTTCTACCCTAACACCGTTTTAGAGACTGGCTGGGATATCTTGTTCTTTTGGGTCGCAAGGATGGTCATGCTTGGTATCAAAATGACCGGCAAGGTTCCCTTCACGGAAGTCTTTTGCCATTCTCTGGTTCGTGATTCAGATGGCCGTAAGATGTCCAAGTCTTTGGGTAATGTCATCGACCCTCTCGACATCATCTCTGGTATTCCATTGGAAAAATTGCACGCGAAACTACTGCAGGGAAACCTTGACCCCAAAGAGGTTAATCAGGCAATGAGTTACCAAAAGCATGCATTCCCCGACGGTATTCCTCAATGTGGTAGTGACGCTATGCACTTTGCATTTTGCCATTATACCACCGGAGCGAGGGATATCAATATGGATATCAAGGTTGTTGACGGTTACCGCAAGTTCTGTAATAAGATGTACCAGGCGACCAAGTTTGCTTTGATGAGACTCGGTGAAGACTTCATCCCTAGGAAAACCACTGCCCTTACTGGAAAGGAGTCACTTGTAGAACTTTGGATCCTACACAAATTCAATAAGGCCGCCCATACCACAAACAAAGCTCTTGAGGACCGCAACTTCCTCCTTGCTACAGATGAGGTTTACAGATACTGGCTATACGAGTTGTGCGATGTCTATATCGAAAACTCTAAGCCACTCATTCTCGAGGGAACCGATGAGCAGAAGAGGTCTGCCCAGGACACTCTGTACACCTGTCTCGAGGGCGCCTTGCTCTTGATTCATCCCTTCATGCCTTTTGTCACCGAAGAGCTCTGGCAGCGCCTTCCACGCCGCCCCGAAGATACCAATCCAACTATTGTTAAGGCTTCCTATCCCAGATTCGTTGAGGAGCTAGACAACCCCAAGGCAGAGGAAGCTTACGATTTGGCGTTCTCTGTTACAAAATCCATCCGTTCAATGCAGGCCGAGTACGGTGTTAAAGACCAATGCAAGGGTATGTTCCGAGGGCACCTTAATGAAAATTTCAAATCGCAATTTACTAACATAACATAGTATATGTTCATGGAAAGGATGCAGAGACATCTCAGATTGTATCTGAGCAGAAGGGCGGAATTGCAGCTTTGGTAAAGGGACTTGAAACCATTGAAATAATTCCTATAGATGGTGGCGCGCCTGAGGGCTGCGCTGCATCTACTGTCTCTGATCGATGCAATGTTTATCTCCTTGTCAAGGTATTTATCCCATTTATAGCATACCCTACTCCAAGATCCAGTATTTGAGGGCGGAGGTGATAACCAAAAGTAGGGTCGTGTGGATGTGGATGCCGAGATCCAGAAGGCTCACAAGAAGATGGCCAAGACCACCGAGGCCAGGTTGAGACTGGAGAAGAGCAGGGCTGTTCCCGACTACCAAACCAAGGTCAAGGCCACTGTCCAGGAAACCGATAAACAAAAGCTTGTTGAACTCGCTGCCGAGGAGGAGACACTTAAGGAACTCATCAGCAAGTTCGAGAATTTGAGAGCTTAGACATACACAAAATAAATCGGATGTGTTGAAGAGATTTCTTTTCTGCTAGACTTTTGGCCTGTATCTATCGAACTGGTTTTATCGTGGCGAGTTCTAGGAATATTGAATAGAAAATTCAAGATATTCTTTTACATCTACATCCAACCTAGGACCATCGGTTGCGGTGATCATAGGTCATCACTCGTACACCTTTTTACTGGTTCTTAGATGGAGTAGTGATTATAACATAGTTTTATTTATATCCACCTGCCGTTCTCTTTTTATAGAATATAAATATATTCAAACCCTGAAAAAGATATCTCAAGCCCTCCATGCACAACTCGATGTGGGGTTAGGTTGCACCAAGTAGTGTTTGGTAATGGGTATGAGTTCAATATCGGCACGATAAAGATATAATCCTTCAGACACTCGAAGATGGAGAACACTTCGGAGCTGTACACACATATGCCGTTTAGAGGGAACTTCGCAAGCATGGAGGGGGCTAGGTAGGTAACTCGAATCGGCGGTTGAGTTGACTATGAATTGGTGGGTTTAGCAGCTTGATTCTGTGCCCGGGATAAGATCCGACGTTGCAAGTTGTGGAAGGGAAGGGAAAAAAAGGTTTCTCAAAAAAAAAAAAAAAAAGAACTCCCCCAATTAATACCGGAGCGCCATATTTCCCATTTTATCTTGTATTAAGTTCTTTTCCTAACACAAGTAAACCCAGAAGAAGGAAAAGAAAAAAAAAAAGAAAAAAATCCCAGATTGTTGAAGCCCGATTTCGTTTCCCCGAAAAATGGAACCGCCCTTTTTTTTTTTATTCCCGACTGTGGATTTAAGCAGTCTCGCGCTTGCCCTCCTTAAGCTCCTTCTGTGGGGTGTATTAGTACCAGATTCCCGGTTTTATGGGGGTGTAAGGGGGGGGGGGGTGACGAACAAGTGCCTTCATGGTTCCGTGAAGAGCGTGCCTGGTTTATGTTAGGGGAGCTTCAAAAAAAAAAAAAGAAAAAAAAAGCTAGGGAAGGTCAAACATACCTGTGGTTCCTTCGGAACTTGGGGTCAGTACCCTTGAGGGAAGGGTATCTGTAGGTCTTTGGCTTCTTGATACCGTTACGGTGAGCTAATCCCCAAAACCAGTCAGCCCACAAATCCCATCAGAGCATTTCCCTCCACCCTCTCTTATCATTCCCACCGTCCTCCAACACCTCCTGCGCCTATATCGAGCTTTCCCCCACCACCATTCCCCTTCCTTCCCCGTCCCGGCAAAAAGACACAAAAATTGATGGATTTTCATTACCCTTGTTGGTCTGGTTGTGTTGAGACGAGTTCTTCGACTTGGCCATTGCTGCTTTCTGGTTGCGGTAACGGGTAAAGTGGGGGGTATTTTTTTTTTGTTGGTACTGTCTGGATATTGACGTCGGGGGCCGGGTGATGTTGTTGTTGTGGTGGATTTGCCTATTGCTGCTGCAATGTCGGAGCGTGGTGCGTGGGGCGGGGTTGAAAGTCACGTAGCAGGGCTGTACCCTAGCCGACTCTTGGCAGCATATGATCACGGTGTGTCACTCGTGGCTTTTGTCAAATCATCGTCGTGGGAGGATGCTGTTTGGGAAATAAATAGAAAACGCTTTTACCACTTTTTCGGCGCTTATATCATATCCTTCATTTTTTAAAATTTTAAATCCAGTCCACATACTATTCTCCGCCATATCTTATTGACATCGCAGGTGAGGCTTCAAGCATGGAGCGCGCCTAGACCGCCACCCCCCTGATCCTCAGAAAGTCGGAAGCTTTGCGAATGGAGTATTAATCTAGTGATAGTATATGATGTCGTATAAAGATAATGACGGCGAATCGAAGGAGTCTAAAAACGAATATCTAGGTAGCAAGACTTACGCAGCAAACTTTCGTTCGCCGCTGCTTCCTCCTCTTAACCCCATTTCCCCGTTGCCTTATTTCCCCAATTTATTTCCTCCCTGTGCCTCCCTCAGCTAACTGAGCAGCCCCCCTAGTGCTATCTCCGCCGTGCACAGACCCTCTTAATATCCTCCATCCCCACGGCTCCCGCATTTCCAGGCGAGCGGGAGGGGGATCGAACCTCGGAGCCATGGTGACGAGACCTAGATAGTGGTTAACAAGTTAACCCGCTAGGCCACGCCACCGATATCGGTAGAAATGAGAAGATGATATTTGAGCGGTCTGCGAAGGTCAACGCCCCAATGGTTTCTTGCGCAAAAAAAAAATACCTTTTCGCAAACCAATCATTTACGTTCACCACCTAAGATAGTCCCCATGGGCGACAATCTATCCCACAATACGAGACCGCGTACCATTTTCGGCCACCGGCACACAGTGATTTCTACAAGGAAAGATTCTAGCTCTGTCTATACTAGGGTTGGTTATTGGACCTCCTAGGCGAATACAAGGGTCTGCCTCCAATATGCTCGCCTTGTGGAGTCTTTATGCGCTCAGACGAGATCCTAAGCGGAAGTTCATCGTAACTACATATACTAGTGCGTTACCTTTTTGATGTTCCCGACGAGCCTCTTCTTTATAAACCCTTAGGCGATCTTGGGCAAAGTTTCGTAGACCAGACGCCACATACGCGGCCTTCTTAAGAATCACCCAATGAGTCTGTTAGGGTCTGGTATTTGTAAACCTTTTAAACTATCGGAACAGCCACATTTTTATTTAATACAGGGTAGGAGCAGACGGAGGTTTAGTCAATGCCCTCTCAAGGCACCAAAGTGACTGTATTTAGCCCATAATAGACCTAAAGATTGAGCTCCATAATGGCAAATTGAATTCCCAGCGTTATATCCACCTATATACCCCAGGACCAGAGGACATAAAACAGCTCCAAAATTCGCCAATCCGGCGATAACTAAGCTCCCCTAAATACCGAATGCATCTCACAAAGTCTCTGCTATCGCACTTGCGCTATATTGAGGCAGCTTTCCCCCCCAGGGTTTGGCGGGCTAGTCCGGTGCATTACCGCCCTCTGTTCTTAGAGTTAGTAGTCACCCCGCCCTAGCCTAGCCATCCGATATTCACATCCATCTAGCTCTCGCGGATACTTTCCCTAGACCTTATCGATGTGGCATCTCCTCCATACACTCTACAGCTAATATAGCCCAGCAATGCTTATTTCAGCTGCAATAATCATCGACCCTGACCAACTCCCACCATCGATCACAGACGATCACTCCCACAACTATCAGCCTTGGCATCCCCAGCTACACATTCTCGACACCGTCACCCACCCATCTATCGACCCCGCCATCAAACACATTATTTCATATACCCAGTAGAGTATGAATATTCCCATTTAGACCGCATAAAACTTACCTTCGACGGCTCTACAAGGGTAAAACATGGGCGAGTGATAGTTCATGAACCTAGGATAGGATTGTTCACTGCATTAGTTTTACAGATTTACGCTTATACGAGACAGATTACGAGGTGGTTTACACGCAGTACATGACATCGTCCTACCTGGATGTGAAGACTTCGTGGCACTAATACTACAGGCATTCAACCCAAGCAAGCAAGCATTACACATCCCCAAGACCGGCAAATGAAAACAAGAAAAAGAAATTGATATCCAGCAATCACAGAACCAAAAACCCGCTCTCAGAACAAAAAAAAAATCATTTCCCATCTCCCCTGTCATTACTTCCTAATCAACTAATCCTGCTGTTGCTGATCCAACAGCGAGCTCGTCGCGCTCGCATCCTCCCTCAGGTAGCCCTCCTGCGTTACATAGTCCTCACTGGCAATCTCACTGTCATCCACGCCACTAGCGCTCCTAATGAACGCCGTGAGCTCCTCGACCTGCTGCCTGACTCCTGCGATCGTCGCCTCGTCGGTAGGGTCCGGAATAACTTCCTTGACGTCCACGTCCCAGCCGTCGCTAAGGATGTCGATCTCGCCTTGCATTTCTTCCCATTCCTCCACGGCCTCGTCGTCCTGCTCGCCGCGGGCACGGTTGCTAGACACGTTACGGGCCTCGCGCGTCTCGATCCAGGCGATGATGAGCATCATGGGGGAATAGAGGACCATCATGACGTAGTCGTTGAGCCGCATGTAGGTGCTCTTGGGGAGCCACCATTCGAAGGGGATGATGAGGCCAAAGATCTCGATGAGGTTGAAGGGGGGGAGAAATACATTTTCGTCGGGAGCACGGACGAATTGGAGGGTTTTTGCAGCAAACTAACAAGAAAAATTAGCAAAATTTATCGGAGAAACAGGAGGCCAGAGAGAGGCCTACAAGAGCTAGGTATTCGTCGACGGCATTTTCAGTAATATCGGTGTAGGCAGAGTTATAGAGCGCAATAAGGATGTTGAGCAAGATAACCATGACTACAAAAGTAAATAGGTAGTAGAGTATGATTCCATATGGATCTACAGTGTATAATTAGCAGATGAAACTACTGATAGCGCAACAGATTACACATACGCGCAAAGTTGCCGAACCCATCAAACTCAGGGCTCTGCAGGATCGCCTTGACCATAGACTCCAGAATGAAGAATGTGGTATCCACTCTATGGTCTTCCGCGGAATCCAAACCGACAAAGCCCTGCAAGAAGCCGATGATAATGACAACCAGGAGCGCAAAGAAGCTATACAACGTCAGCATGTTCTTCAACCAATTGAGAAGGACTAGACAAACATCAAACTCTCCATCATCATAACCTTCAATACAACCAACATGGCACCAAAGAATTGGATTGTGTCGAGGTACAGCAACATGCGCGCCCAGAACATTGGCGCGACAAATGCCAACCAGTAATACGACATTTCATCCCAGTGTCTCCGATCCATGCTGTCAATTGGCCTACTAAAGGCATACATCCGGAACCCAAACGACACGGAGAGCGCAGCATACAGCGTCAGGTTGAATGCATTCCAAAAGCCCAAATAAAACCTGCCAACCTTCCAGAACTTTGTAAACTCGTCGGCGATAAAAGAGAGAGTAAAGAGATAGAGCATTCCCTCAATGATATCAAGATCACCCGCGGGATTGATAGTATTGATCGCAACCGTGTACAGACCGAGGTAGATGAACGAGATGAGCACCTGAAACGCATTCTGGAACTTTGGCGCACGAATACGATCATGATCAAAGTGCGCCCAAAACGACTTGTTGGCCACATTCTTGTATCCGCAAAAGTGCGTCGGATCATTCAGGTCCTGGCAGAGCCAGCCCTTCCAGAGGTACTGGATACACTTCTGGTACCCGCTCGAGCCAATGACCCTCGTCGCATGCAGGTCAACCGCGCGCTCAATGACGTTTGACGGCGTGCTCTCGACGCCGTTGCGTAGTATGCTAAAGCGCTGAAGCAGGATCTCGGAGAAGAGGTAGTCCTGGTCGGCCGAGTCCTCGATGATGCGCTTGGCAATGACCTGACAGGCCTCGGCGCGCAGGATGTTGAGGTCCGAGTCGAACAGCTCGAGCTTGGCCTGGTGCTTGAACCAGCGGAGACACACGAGGAGGCAGTAGACGACGCAGGCACGGTCCTCGTCGCCGCCGGCCTTGGCGGCCAGCGCGACAACCTCCTTGGTGATGATCTGTGAGTGCGGACGGGTGACTGCCGTCTCCTTGACCTCAAAGGGCACGACGTGCTCAATGCTAGATTAGATGGCGGGGTGTCAGTGCGCCGCAGGATAAACAGTGCTGTTGCATAATGTGGGGGGGGGGGGGGTTGCAAATTGGGGGATTGGGGGATAATGCTTACAGGTATTTCAACCTTAGTGCAACCCTTGTGACCCTATAGATTTCAAGCAGTTCCCAATTAGCTAAATTCGGCTACGCCGGCGAAGATGGGTAGGAAAAAAAAGATTTACCCCTTGGCTGGAATGGCCACTCGGACATGGTCCCCGTTGTGGCTGGGGAGCAGGTGCTCGCGAATGTCCTGCGCTGTGTCGCGGCTGCTGTGGCCGTCCCCACCACCTAGGAAACGACGTAATGACATTGCTTCTACACTGTAAAGTGAAGTTTTACTCTCGTAGACCTACCCAAGCTAAGGTGGCGAGCAACTGGGTGAGGAATCAAGAGGAGAAAGAGAGGGAAGGAGAGGATGGCGATAAAAACGGTCAAGAGGATGGATGACGGAGAAGGGAAGGAGAGAGAGGGGGGGGAGGGGAGGAATGAAGAAAAAATGTGGGAAGGGTGTTGGTCAAGTAGCCCAAGCAGGTATGTGGGCAGTTGGTAGAGAGATTGGGATGGAGGGCAGCCCCAAGTCAGTCCCATAACACGCGTTAAAATCAACCCATGCTCACGGGGTTGGAAGCAAGCAAAGCAAAGCAAAGCAAAGCAAAGCAAAGCAAAGCACTCGATCAGTGTGGGTCTGTCATGAACAACACGGCCAGCGAGCCAGTGAGCGCAAGTGGTTTGGCGGTAGCTACATACACATACAACATAACATACAGCATACAGGTACCCCTTCTCACCTCTCCTTCGTGGCAAACAAGCCATGGAGCCAGCCAGCCAGCGGGTAGAGCAGAAACCAGAAGTAATATGTATGTAGGCTGGGGCCTGTACACGGGCCAGCCATTGGTCGCCGACGCAGTGTGAAGTGTGATACCACGACCTTCCACTCCTAGTCTCTGGGCTGCATATCACGATTCACTACATTTTGAAGTGTAACGAAGAGAGGGGAGAGGGGAGTGGGGAGTGAGGAGTGGGGAGTGGGAGTGGGAGTGGGGAGCGAGGGATGGTGGTGAATCAAAGTAGGTACAGTGGCAGCTGGACAACTAACGATATCTGTTTGGGGGGGGGGTGTCTCTTATCGTGAGAACCTCACACAATCAGTACCGCAGGGCCAGCAGCATGACCTGACGCATTGAGACTGGCTCGTACCTACATGTACTATACATGGCCGTAGCTCTGGCGTAGTTAAGGGCAAGGTGCATTAGGGGGGGGGTGCTTCTCTTAAAGGTACTAGCTGTGATGGTAGAGGTATCGTTGTAGCTACACTGAGCTTAGGAGCTGGGCCAAGACTCAAGAGAACTCAGGGGAGCTACGTAAGTAAACAGAAGCCGATAGATAGATAAAATGCGTAATCCATAGAGTTAGAGATACACACACACACACACACACACACACACACGCCGATAGAGAATAGAAATGGTACTTTTAGTAGACCCTGTCTGCTCTGCTCGAGAGGTCTAAGCCAGTAGCCATAAACTACACTCTCACTCTCACTTTTCTCTCATTTCTTTTCATTTTTCCTTTTTTCTCCTCCTTCTTTTTTTCTTTTTCTTTTTTCCTTCTTGTCTCTTGCACTTCTTACCACCAATAAGGTTGCGTCAACACACATCCGTCTCCCCACATTTTTCCCCAATCACGTGGCGTCTTCAGGGACACTGCCAAGTTCTTGCACCCCCCCCCCCCAGTCAGTGACGTTGTCAATCGGCCAACCAGACAAAAGCGACAAGCTTTTCTTCTCTCCTGAGAAACAACAACGACGACGACGACGACGGAACAAGACGGCAAAACAAAACACGCCATCAAAAGTCAATCCCCATTAACCCCAATTCCGCACTATTAAAAACCATTAAAGAAAGGGAAAAAAAAAAAAAAAAAAAAAAATCAATCTCATACACACATAAACCTATAACCAAACCCATCCCCGTAGTCGTGATAATGCCGCCTACCATCTCCCCTCCCACCCCAGCTTCCTCCATCACCGCTACCCCCATAACTCCCAACTCCTTCTCCCCCTTCGGATCTGTAATCCAAGTTCCCCCCTCCACCGCTATAACTGCAAACCAGGGCACCGCCCGAAAGCACCCCAAAGTCTCCCCCGTTACCACCTCCCCCCCCGCATCTGGCGTGCCCTCATCCCTCAATATCAACATCTTCGTCTGCGCACCCCGTAAACTCACCGGCTCCTCAAAGAACATCTTCAACTGCGCCATCCTCGAGCGCCACCCATACTCCTCCCAGTCCTTCATCCCGCTCGGCCTTTCCCCAAATCCAAATAATGAGGCGGGGTCGAGGTATCTAGTGATTGTGGCACCGTCACTGTTGGACCAGGAGGGGAGCCCACCAGACCTAAAGGGGCTGAGGGCATTTGTGTGCAACGGTAGCCAGGGGGTCACGTATGCCGCCGGGACATGGCACGCGCCGATGGTAGCCTTGGGCGAGAGGGAGATTGAGTTTGCGGTGTTGGTGGGGGAGAATGGGGTTGAGGGGGAGGATACGCAGGAGATTCTTATTGGTGATGGAGGGATTGATGTACGTGTGCTTGAGGTAGGCGGAGGAGAGGGAGGACTGTGGGCAAAGTTGAAGGCAAGGCTCTGAGTTTTTTTATATTGGTTGTTTTTATTTACATGTTTGTTTTGTTTATGTAGATTATGAGTATTAGTAGCTAGCTATAAGTAGTACTAGTAGGAATTTAGGTATCGGGCCTGATAAATATTTAAAACATAAACATAAATTCCAATACGTTAGTTATTAATTGACCTGTAGCCCATTAGCCGTATATCAACGATATTATATTCATAACACTTCAGCCTGTAGATAATTAGTAAAATAACAAAAAAAATAACACTTCAGCCCGCCCGGGCAGTGACCGAGTGATACCCTATGACTCCACAAACGCCCTCACCACCGGCCAACCTAATACCCGCCCACAAAAAAACAAAACAAAAGGTCCAAAGTTACAACTAACTACTTATAACCCACATTACCCCATATCTCTCGGTCCGCAAACTCTCGAAACCTCATATACGAGTGACAACGCCCACGCTAACCAACCTAATACTAAGACCCCCCCCCCCCCACTTCTGCAACTAAGACCAAGCTTTGGTTTCCATGGTTACTGTTTGTGCTTATATAACAAGCGTGCACAAATACCTGCACTCCTATCATTTCCACCTTTGTACCATCGTCTCGCCGGAATGCATTTCCTACAAAAAAAAAGAAAGAAAACAATAATGTCCAACTAGCACGACACTAGTAGTATTAGCTGCCACCCTAAATAGTAGCAAAATAGTAGATTGCTAATAAATTATTACCACGAGCTAGTACCAAGTAGTACAATCGCCTACTAATTGTAACCGCAACCGCTAACCCCACGATCGATCACCTCTGACCAATGGCGGCTAACCACCCCCGACTACTAGTATGCCAACCACTATCGACTACTAGTATGCAAGAACCAATTGCCAGGGAAGAATGAAGGTCCAAAACGCCATCCAAAACGCCAGTGTCCCGCAACTAGTATTGGCCAGCCAATAATGTAGTATAGACCGGGACCAGTCCAATAATAGTAGTCATAAATAATAATAATCGTATGGTTAGTTGGGCCCTGTTGAACAAGGCCTAAAACTACATGCGTACGTAGTTGGACTCTACCAATAACTATATATCAATCCAATGTTAGCCAAATAGAAATTACTGGTACTCTCGGCCACAGTCCGCTATATGTAAAATTAGCCAGGTAAGTAATCACCATAGGCTCGTCTTAAGCGTGTGGGTAAACACCAGTAGGCAGGCAGGTTGGTCCGTATGTTGTCCCGAATAAATCAAACAATCAACCAAATGTAAGTATATGCATCAAACGCAATCTTACAAACAATCCAAAGTCCGGTATACCCCAACACAAAAGAACCAAAACAAAAAGTAACAACACTCTACCCCCACTCTAGTTGTCTTCCAAAAAAAATAAAAAAAATAAAAAATAAAAAAAATAAAGCTCGATCTGATCCTCTAAGAATACTTAAATCCCGTCGCTCACCCGAAAACAAATTTACCAACCACTCACCATGACCAGTAGTTATGGCGAGAAGAAAAGAGCCGGGAAAGAAAGTTCTCCAGCAGGGGAGCCTACAGCAGCCACAGCCCCCTCCCGGCTTCCATATGCCCAGCAACAGTGAAAATAAATATAAGAAAATAGCTCATAAACACCATTAGAAAGAAAGGAATCGAATCGGTCCACCGGCATCGCCCAAAAGGTACTGATCATTCGCCAACAAAGAATCCAAGCCGGACAAAGATATAAAAAGGCAATAAAAGCAATAAACCCCCCCCCCCCCCAACAAGAAAAACCGAAAAAGAAAAACCGAAAACCGATAACCCTAAAAAAAAAAAAAGAAAAAACCACCAGGCTTATACCTACATATGCACGCTCGCGCCTAGCATAATTTAACTTTTTCTGGGGCGCAATTCCCTTGTCTTCTTTACTTTCTCTTTAGGTCATCTAAGTAAATATCCCCGCCTTCAGCATTGACCCATCTCTTCCATGCCTCCTCATAGGCATCTTCTAGGTCGCTAACCCAACGCTTTGTATCAAACAGCGCGCTTTTCCATCTATGCTCGAATAGCACTTTTCTAATGTCGTTTAATTTCCCTTTTCCCCTCCCTTCTCCCCCATAAACCAATCCCTCCGCCAATTCAACGGCACGGTTTTCGTATTCATCTTCGCTGGAGACTATCAAGCTATTGGCTGTTTCTTTCCCTTCCGCTGTTTGCGGAACTGCCGCTCGGAGGATACTTGCTGCTATCCGGGAACACATCTTGTATTGGTGACGAGGGAAGGTCAAAAGTGGCGTTCCAGACCAAAGCACGTCCGCTGCGGTGGTATGGGCGTTGCATTCGGGGGTGTCAAGAAACACGTCACAGACCTGGGCCCTTGCAATATGTTGAAGCTTAGGTGCAACATCGGTAAATTTGATGCGTGAAGTAACATCCTCGCCAGCCCACTCCTTAGCTAAAGCTTTAAGATTCGTTTCTCCAAGATCGGGGAAACGGAGAAGCCATAGAACTGCCTTCGGAACACGTTGAAGTATTCGGAGCCATGTCCTGAATGTTGTGGGCTCGATCTAAAAGAAGTTAGAAAAATTGTTCATTGAGTAGGGATTAGTACATACCTTGTATAACTGATTGAAATTCCCAAGAATCACAGCATCAGACGGTATATCTGGGAATAACTCTTTCCTCCTTGCCCATCTTCTTGCTTGCTCTTCCTCCCAGCTCAATTGCCTTGATTTGGAGTCTGGTGCACTTTGCCTGTGGTCGCAACAAAAGAAAGTGTACTTCGCAAAGACTATATTCTCCGAATACACCCAATCGTCATTTTCTTCACTTGCGCCCTCGTGCCCATCATCCTCAAGATCGATGTTCCGCCTTGATGGCCTCAGAGTCCTAGCTGGGACGGCTGTAGAGTCGGCATAGATGTAGTCACACCAATCAGCGCCAAGTGTACCGGCAAACCCCATGAAGCTCATTTGAATCGGAGCTGGCCTGGCCGCAAAAACCTCATTTCGGGCACCTCGGGTAAAGCCATTAAGATTGATCAGTATATGAATACCATCTTCAACTATTTGCCGAACAAGACGATCAGGACCCCATGTATGGGCGTCATAAAATACCGGTGCTTCTCTCTCTATCTGTTTCCGATGGTCAGAGCCATCGCTAGCTGTAGTGGCATAACAGTAGGCTTTAGCTCGTGACGGATTGTGTAGCCCAAAAACTGACTGCATAAGATGCGCAAGCGGATGGTTATTAAAGTCAGAAGATACATAGCCAATCTTGAGATATGGTGCAGGAGGCGCTGGAGGCGGATAAACATGCGGAGGGAGCCACGGCGCTCGAAGAGTTGAGCATGATATACGCAGACCGTTCCGCTGGGATATCTGGCGGACTTGCTTTGCGGATAATGGACAAGTAAAGGTATGAAATGGTAGAACAGTTGGAGCGCTTGGAGTAGTCAAATTGGCTGGAACAGTGGGCCTAGGATATTCCCTTTTGGGTTTGTCAAGTCCTTGCACATACTTCTCTTGATACCATCGCCACACTGTTTTACGAGACGCTCGCTCAATCATCCTGATAACTTTGGCTCCCTCGTACGGTTTTCCAGTCCAACCTTCAACTGTTTTTCTTAAAGCAATCCTCCTTTCTTCCGGCCAATTCGATCCATCTGCTCTTTCAAGTTCCCGGAGCAAAATCTCTACCGCATCTCCAGAAACAATCCCTTTGCCCCAGGCTTCACCTTCTTTAAGTTGTTTCTCCACAATCTGCACCACTCGTTTCATCCAGCCACTACACACAGTGCCATTACCCCTGGAGTCAATCAATCTTCGGTTGTCATCCACATGCCATCTATCTCTGTCATCCCTAACTATGCCACCTCTTCCCTTCCAGTCACACACACTGTTGAGGGCGTTCGCCAAACCGCACACAGCCTCCGCAAAATCTGGATTAACCTCAACGGCCCTACGATAGAACCCGATAGCGTCTCCGATCCTCCCTTGATCCTTTACCGCATTCGCTAGGTTTGCAAGGGCGATATCGAATTTGGGATCGCAATGGACTGCCTGTTCGTACATCCTGATTGCCGGGCCTAATTGGTTGATATCCTTGAGCAGGCTGCCCAGGTTTGTGTAAAGATGTGCATGCCGGGAGTCTAAGTTAAGACCATAGTAATAGTAATCCAGTGCAAGCCTAACACCCGCCCCAACGCCGGGGGCCTGTGGGTGCGGTGAAGGCGCCACAATGAGTGGTGAAGCTGGTTGGACACTAGCAAGGAGTATTCCAACGTTGTTCGCTGTCGACGGGCTCGGATGAAGCGAAAGGGAAAGATAGTATAGCGCCAAGATATCCTTTACTTCCGCAGTAGATCTAGGCGCGCCCGAAGTATTGCCGGATGACATGCCATCTTGAAAGATCTTTGCTAGTGATAATAGCGAATTACTAGTTGTTGAGATTGCCGCTCGTTTGGCCGCTGGGTTTGAAATATCACGGAGTCCTGGGAGTTCACCGCTTGGCTGGAAGACAAGTTGTGCGGTACGAATGGCATCATGGGGGCTCAAGAGAACAGGGCCATGGACAGCGTTCATAACCAAATTGTCGGGTATGACACCATCAATAGAGGCTTTGAGAACGGCGAGAATGCGGTTTATTAAGCCCCTAACACCACCTCTCTGCATACCCGCACCGAGTAATATAGCTTGCTCAAACGCTCGTGCAGCTCCAGCGTTATCGCCTAGTTGATACAACGTGTTTCCTTTAGCATGTATCAAGCCAAGCATACGTCCATTTTCTGACGCTGGTATCATATACTCGCTCAAACCATAATTCATAATATTGTGAGTCCTGGTAAATCGGCTGACATCGTCCTCATCGTAATCAAAATGAATGTCGGATGCTGTCTGAACCGATTCATCGCTCGAAGAACTTCCGAAGCTTGGGTTTCGCGCGGCAAATCGGCCGGGTCGACGTAGAGATGCTTCTACAAAATTAATGATGTCAACAGCCTCTTTGCCACGATGGGAACCACAAAGCATTCCAACAAGATGCTCAACAGCCTCGAAATAACTAGGCCTTTTTCTGACTGCTCGATGCCAATATCCCTCTGCTTCTTCACGGCGACCCAGAGAAAGGAGTGTGGCAGCCAGATTTGACAATGCCTCAACGTGACTTTTTTAGAAGGAAGAAACGTCAGTTTCGCAGAATAGGAAGAAGAGAGAGAGAGAAAAGAGAAATCATAGTAGAGGTAAGATTTACTTTTCATCCACCTCCAATATTCTAAAGTACCACCACATAGCCCTAGGTAGATCACCCAATCCCTGTTCCAAAAATCAGCACCTACGAAATTACCCAAACCCCAATAAGATGGGTACAAACATATGCCAAGCACCCCCCTAGAAGAATTCCGTCCAGCCATGTCCAACCGCTATCTGCACAATATGCATTTAATATATCTAGCGCTGTCCCAGCTAATCCTACAGCTGAGACTGGTGATGGGTTTGCAATAGTATTAAGACCACCAAGACCATTATGGGGGGATAAATTTAACGGCCAAGACCCGGACCCTCCAATCCCACTTGAAGCACGATTTAGAGGGCTGGCAGCGTAACAATCTACTGGTTGCTTTTTTGTCAAATATTGATCCCCGCCATTCCAATTCTCAAGATTCCCATTATCAACCAGATCGTCGCTCCCGCCATGTATTGTGACACCGTCATTTCGGAGAGGGTGCCCATTATTATTGCTAAATAACAGCTGTGAGTGTGAAGAAGAAGTTCCAATTCGGGGACGATTTTGTTCTTGTGCAGGACTAGGCCGCATCCGTTTTGACCTATCACCGTCGTCCTTGTTTGGGACAAATACATCATGCATTCCATGTTGATTTATAGGGAAAGATGTTTGCCCGCCGAGGGATGATTGGGGGCGTACCCCATTAGGTCTCCAGGCGTTTGTTTGAGGTTGTATAGGACGATACGTGCTCGGTTTCGGTGGTCCGTTGTTGACACGTGACCGCTCTCCAGTTTGTGCACGGGCCTCTGTTTGCCGGTGTTGCTCTTGCACCGACGCTAAGAGTTTGACATATACACCATGGGCCCATACCAACACTTTATCACGATTTACTCTGTTCGGAATCATCATACCGTGCGATTGTGTATCTAACTGGAGATGTTGAAGCTGGGCCTCGGGGGTACCTGCTGGCAGGCCATATTGCGTCGTTACATGTTGAGGGAATGGTACCGATACAGAATCCACTGCGGGAATTTGATGTTGCCAAATGTTTGCATTGTCAATTTGCTGAGGCGGGTTATATATGGCATTCATCTGGTAAACTGGTGCTTGTGGGAGTTGGTTTGAGGCAGGATTACCGTTTCCCCAGGTACCATAATGGCCATAGAAATTACTATCTCGAGGAACATCATTGTAGTGGCCAATATCCATAAAACCATTAATATCCACACATGAAGCTGTTGGGGCGGTAATGGGATTATAAAACGCCTGAAAACCATATGGTTTTCCGCCAGCATAAACATTGTCCGCTGCTATGGGATGCATCTGTTCTTGCCGTAAGAGGAATTCACGAACGTATGGATCCAAGTTGTCATTAACTGGCATTTGAGCCTGATTGTTGCAGTTGGTAGACCACATTATTGTTGGATCCATACAGCCGCTCCCCAAATTTATATCAGCCCCTCTGAGCGCCAGAGTCCCCTCCCACGACTGATTCCCTTGGACCGTGCCGCCCTGCCATCGGGGGCTTTGATCAAGTTGAAGCTGCTGCTGCTGCTGTTGAACGCTAGATTGTGGTAACGGGAGCAGAATTTGTTTTGTCGGCCTGACTGTTGACCACTCTATTGGAGTAGCATCGTAGGCAGCGGCCAATGTCCCTTGGGGCGTTTTGCGGCGAAGCAGATTCTCCTGGTAAGTATGCTGGGACGGTACTGGTATTAATGAGGGTGATGAATGTCCACGATATAAAGATAATGGACGAGTTGACATGGCTTCTTGCGCGAAACCGGACTGTTGCGTTTGTGGTTGTGGTAGTAGTTTGTTGTAATGTTGAAACGAGCTGTAGGGTGTCGTCGAGGAACTATGAAGAGAAGGGCGCGAGAGCTGAGCATGGGCAGCGTTGGCTGCTACTGCTGATGCAGGGGTGTTGGTGGCAGAAGCAGAAGCAGCCACAGCAGCAGTCGAATGAGGGCCCGACTGGTCAAACTGTCGTTGCAAGGAATGGTGAAAGAGCATCTCGAGAGATTAGATACTCACTAGGTACTCGGTGCTACTACAGGATATTGATAGTACTACTGCTGCTACTACCTTGGGGAGAGGGGGGGGGGGTGAGAGGCTCTAAGGCTGAAGGAAGCTGATCGTTGATGTAAAGTTTGCAACTGTCAGTAGCCGCGGGAGGGCGGCGACGGGGGACAGCGACGGCGGTTTCGTCTTCGTCGGGGACTCCTGTTCGGACGATTGCTGCATTAATTAGCTAGTTCCGTCTGGCGGTTTGTCCTCTGTGAGATTCTTGTGGTCCTTCCCCTGCCTAATCGTTGTGCAGCGCCTGTCTGTTCTTGATGATCTTCCAATGCTTCTTTGCTCTTTCCTCACTCTTCTTCTGGTATGCTCTCCACCAACCGTCTTCTTTCTTCCTCTTACCCCCCACAGTCTGTACACTTCTTTTTTATTCTTGATTTTTTTTTTCTTTTAGGTTTTTTTTTTTTTAATTTGATTTTCTTCCTTCTGTTTCTTTACTTTTTTTTCTCCTTCAGAGCGTCAACGAGCGATAGGCGGGGGGAGATTGATGAGGATATGTGTAGGTAGGCAGACTGCAAGACGGCAGAACAGGCATGTGAGTGAGCGACCACCACCACCTTTTCTCATCCTCCTACTCCACAATTTCCTGTCAGGATCCGCTTACCTTAAGACACCACCCCCAAACTTAGATACCCATCCAGTCAACCGCTATAATCAAGAAACGGCTCCCCCTCCCTCCGATAGGTATTGTTTGCCCGCACCGCCTTCTTGCCCAGTTTACGTGCTTGTTCCGCAGAATTTATCCTCCTTCGATTCCAGCCTGTAAACGAGGGGAAGTAACAACACAGTCTCCCAAAGCAGCAAAGATCAGGGAAAAGCAAAGCAGAGGGAAAAAAAGAAAAGAAAAAAAGTGGGATGAGAGAGTGCAAGAAAAAGAAAGGAAGGCTCGTCGTTCAGTTGAAAGGGCTAAATAATGATACTTGTGTAAAGGATTGACGTACATGTACCTACCCTACATACCTCATGTGGTGATGGTTGATGCTCCCCACCCCTTCGCCTCTAGCGTTACGAGGCCAAGGACTTGGGGTACTCTAAAGTAAAGTTCCTACCACCCTTCTTTACACTAAACAGGCCACTCTACTCTACAGACCTAGCAAACTCACTCAACCTCAGTCTCTCTCGCTCACTTTTACCGCCCCACACGCCTCAATGGTAGAGACAGTATTCACTCTTGGAAAATGTACTGCACCTAGAGTACTCTACCTACTCTACCTACCTACCTACCTACCTACCTACACGAATTCTAAAAGGCGTTACGCACGTTCCCCTATCACACCCACCAGCCCAAATGAGAATGTGCCGATCTTGAAAGAGTAACAGGGATTCGTTCGTGTTAGAGGTTAAAGGCCCGATTCTAAACGGTCGTAAAAATGTAAACTATCTGGGCCTTGGTAGATCTGAAAAGAAAGTAGATATAAGATACGTACCTTCGTATCTACATAGAACTACTTAATCGAGAAGACCCCAAAACACGACAAAGGTTTATTGAAAGAGAGGAGGTTGATGCTGACGCTGATCACACATCCAAGAACGCAGCCAAGAACGGATGCGCAAGGGCAGCCCGGGCAAGTACAGGCCCATTGGGAGAAGCATCCCTTCTCTTTTTTTTTTTTTTTTTTTTTCGTGGCGTATTTTAGACGGCGGGACGAAGGCTTGGTTAGCGCCCAACGCAGGCGTTGAAATGACGCTCTTTCTTACAACAAACGGTGTCCCATACCATGTGGAGATGCGAAAAGAAGTACAGCGACACCTTGCTATAAGAAACCTCGCTTTAAGAAAAGCCTTGCTGTAAGAAACACCCATAGGGTGCATGCTAACAGCTCTATGCCAAAATCCTACTTGCTGTAAGAAATATTTTGCTATAAGAAACGAAAACTGCCTGCACCTTGGCGTTTCTTATAGCGAGATGTAGCTGTAGGTATGTCATGAAGACGGATGAACCCTCTTTAGTGAGAATGGCCAGAACCCCCCCCCCCCAAAAAAAAAAAAAAAAAAAAAAAAAAACCCCATTTCGGCCCGTAAACCACTACAGAGTAAATTGCATTGCCTCACATGCAGTCACCCCTTCAAGTGTTTATCTTGCGTTGATCTTCTCATGTATGTATGCACAATGCCAGCTTACCTACTCTACGGCACTCAACTTTCAATTGAACCTCCGATGCCTGCCTCCGTCTAATGTCCGTGTTCTTTAAATCAACCCGGATTATATCCCAAAGAACTGTAACGTGGTATCTGGAGTGCCAGTACTGCACTATGTACCTACTTACACACATATCTTCAGACTACGCACCTAAGCCTAGTCCGCTCCCAAATATCCGACCCAAAGTAGAAATTGCCAGCCGTGCCCTTCTTTTTCTCGAAGCCTTCTTTTCCCTCATGCAGGGAAATGGAAAGGTGGCAGAGGGAAGGGGCCGTTGGGCGGAAAAAATATGCGCCGATCGGTAAGTTGAGATGCAGTCTCCCATGCAAGTACATGTATCTACTATGTACTCTACTCTACTCTACTCTACTCTACTCTACTCTACCTACTGTACTCCAGACCACAGCACCGGTAGCGGCTGTGTGCTGTGAAGTAAATGTATGTAGGCACAGGTTCTATCAGGAAACATCCGTCATGAGAAGAAACATAAGGCCCCATCTTTGTTATTTCCCACATATACATAAGGGTGTCAGACACGCGCGTCTCAATCTCCACCATAACCAGAAATAGATCCCAACACTTGGGTACCCAGCACCTGAACATTCACGATGTGGTAAGTGGAAGAGAAGGTGAAGGAGGGAACACTAACGCATTAAGGTATACCTACAACATGCAGCACTGGTTGGTTGGCTGGCTGGAGTGCGAGTGCGAGTGATCAATTTTGACTGTTGATCACACACACACACAGTAAACATACCAAGCCGGCTAGTTGCACACTTTCAAGGCCAGATCGACAACGGTTTTTGACTACGACCGTCAAACCCGGGGACGAAACAGAAACTCTGTGGTGCAGCGCCTCCCGGAAGAAACATAAAATGAACAACCCACAGCCTAGAAGTGTGATATTAACGGTAGTTGATGAAGCAAACCACGGCAACGAAAGTGGCACTCGGGTTTTCGCAGTTCCCTCTACAGCTGAAAGAGAGAGATGGATATGTATTTACTTCCCTCAGGAAGAGAAAGACATACTGTAACTACTAGTTGCGCGCGCACATGAACGTATCGGCCTCAGGCAGCGCGATCCATGCAAGGTGGTGTTATGATACCCATTCATGACGTTAGGTTGCTTGGATTATTATGTATGCAGCCGGTAGTCAACCATCTGCATATATTGCTTGCATGGCTGGATTTGGGTGCATAGATATGAACCTCAAAGTGTTTCCGGCTGCTTTCCTAACTTGGGATAGGTACATTTAGTCAGCTGTCTACTCGATACATACCATTTCAATTTAAAGTTGCACACTTACGTACACAGTATTACGGGCCCGAAATGACTTCCTATGTTCGTGGTGTTGCCTAGGTGCTCTACTAAAGTTCCAGCTACACATGCTCATGGATATGGAGGTTGTTATATTTGCCGAAATCAGGTCAAGCCACCGATTTATGGTAAACATGCCATTTGTTCTAATTTGGACAAGAAACCGTACTAATCTAGAACAATTTAGCGAGGGGTTGGTGTAGCTGCATACATCTACTAAGCGGTCGGAATCTTTTCAGGTCACATGACGTCGGGCCTGTGCTTTGTGAGGACAATGAGGCCTCCCCACGTGACTTGAAAAGATTCCGGCCGCTTAGTACCGGTGCACTAACTTGGCTTGGCAGATAATGGAGGATCTTGGTAACATACAGATCTTGAGAGTGTGAATTCCTTTTTCTCCGTCGACCACATGCATACCGTATCCTGTGTAGACCAAAAATTCATTAGCCCTAAGTATTCTGTTTTGGCTTCTCACACCTTCCACCCACCCCCTCCTCTATACTCAACAAGTATATACTGCCCATAGTGATCTAGACATTTATAGTCCGGCAGGCGTGATCTTTAGCATACCGGAATGGTTCCGCTTGACTAATGTGCGCGTACCGATACCTCAGTAACTATAGCCAACCTTGTGAAGTGTCTTAATAGGGTAGCCTATATGCGTGAATATTTATGCAAAGATGTAGGTACTCACGGATTTACCACCGATGAGTTTATGTATGCACTTAAATATGCCCTCAAAGATTTCCTATAGCAGGCCGCTCGCGGATCACTGCTCCGCCCCCCTGTTTCGATTGATAACGACCAGGCTTGCATGAATTTAGGTAACGGGCGGTACTCTCCGTGAAATTAAATATCCGAGCGAGAAATTTTGCTGTTTGTGCGGTATATACAACATCCTACTTATGTATGTAGATTATCTGCCTAAATGATGCAAGTGATCGAAGGCTTATCATCCTCAAACTGACCAATACTATCTCGATCACAACTATCTATCTAGACAAAGGTCAAATATATGTTTTATACCAAGCCAGATGTAACGAATCGATGCGAGGAATTACAGTATCTTCTCCTTTTTGGTGGCAATTCAAGAAGGAATACGTCGCCTCATAGATTCAATCACCTCCTCATCTAATTTACCCAAGGGAATTTCTCCGAGCACGTTGATACAAACATATGCTTATTCCACGATAGACGCTCCTGCAAGACTTTCCACCGAATCACCTCACGGTTATAGCGGAAATCTTCCTGTCAAGGTTTATATCGAATAAGTTAGTATCCGAAGAGTCCTTCTAGCCACCAATGTGTACTTATAATTACAGCCGCACCTCGCTATGCCGAATTTTCAAGATGAAACAAATTTCGTACGGGATATCAAGGAATCCTATATAGATAGCAAACTGATTGTGCAGTAGAAGGGATAGAACCCCTAAGAACATTGTGCGTTACAGCAGGGGATCCAGCATATTGAGTTCCGCCATAAAGAGGTGCAACTGTAAGCTCTTCGGAGACCAAAGATGCTAAACAGTTTAATCGTTGTGCTATCCTAATCATGTGAGCTCGTAAACTAGTAATCTATAGTAGTAGACATTCCGGAATTACAGCTGAGGCCGAGCTGTCTATATATATGGCTGCTTTCAAAGGTAAATCCGAGAGCAAAAGTGAGCGGGAATAGATAAAATTGTATGAACATTGTTAGTAAATATCGTATATACCCTTATATCCCGAGAGATTATATAGCGAGTCCTAGTGGAGTATAAGCTTGTGAAATATTCCCTGGATTTATTGTGAGGGAATTGTAACCTGAAATAAAGTAAACGAGTGATCGCCTGTGCATGAATAAGTTGGAGCTCATATTGCAAAATAAACCCATACCAAAATTCACCCCCTTTGTCCGTTTTGTATAGCTTGATCTATTAGATGCAATGAGATCCGTGTTCTTATTTGTCTAAAATATAGATATCAAACGTTAGCTGACTTATACTACTTGATTTATTGACCAGCGTATCCTAATTACATACCTCAAATCCTTAGTTGTCCCATAAGTATAGATATTTCATGCAACCGGCCGTTATTAAACATCTCTTTGACCCTCCTGATTTCGAGTTTGAAAGCCTCTCTAGGTGGATATACCGAAAGTTGTGATGGCGCCAGTTAATAATGTTCCCAGTCCTACCTTAAATATAAGCTGCAAATCCAGCTTATCAAGTACATGTAGTCTTCTCGGGGGCTATGAACTAGCAAATATACATCTATGTATGTATGTAATTGCGTATTCGATACGTATACGTAATCTATTCACTAATGTGTACATCATGAGACGACCTGACATGTATATCTGAATTTAATCGGAATCGCCCCACTCCATGATCCAATTAACCTACCTTCTGCTAAGAACAACCACATTGTATTAACCATTCAATTTTGAATCGTACGAAAAATCGGGTGATAACTACTTCCGGAGGTATCCGCACCCAAAATTTGCAAGAGGGATCCCACATGCCCACAGAATTAACGGCGTTCTCCATACATGCACCGAGAAATAATCTAGGACTACTCATGAGTGCTTAGTATAATTTACCAGCAAAAGATCATACTTTAAATGCTTGTTTCCATGAGTATCAATGTAAGTCACGTCTGATCTAGCCCGAGTTTGATGGCCCTATTAATTCTCGAGAAAGCATTGACACCTTAGGAATGCGAGAAATACATACCGAGAGACCGAGCTAGGCTCAAAACCGTAGTCGAGGTGGGAAAAAAGCTAAACGATACACTTGGTCATTCTGACGCCGGTATTAGAATATCAGCAGGCCATGGCAATGATCACTGCGCTGTTTACTTCATCTACAGGTAGGAAGGAATACAACTCTGATATATCTCAAATTATCTGTCGATAAAGATCAAAAAAACCTACCCCGAGCTTGTGGGACTCCAACCGGGCGTGTCTAGGCCTAGGTGGTAAACATATATATCCAAGTAATTATAGTTCATCGGCGCGGCCGGCCCTTAAACAGGCGAAAACGGCCGAGCTCGACCGCCTTCGTATCACCAAGGGTTTCAAACGTTCATATAATATCCTTAATAAAAGAATAAATACTTGATACCACGGATGTACTTACCGTTGGAATTATGTTTAATTGATCTGTCATGTGAGAGTCGTGGGTGAACATACCGAATCATATTTCATGATCGCGGTTACTTTCGGTTTTTTCTACTTATCCCTCTACCCCTGAAAACGGAGGATAAGATATTAACAAAAGCTTTAGATATATGGGTTATATACTTTTAAACTTTCACGGAAAGCTAGTACCGTATCATCCACTATATATATATCAATATGTTCGGATATCAACGGGAAAGTACCTACAGTTAGGTACATATCGATTGATAACAGTATAAGCCCGAAAGCATAAACTATAGATCACAGATACCATGTGGTAAACCTACAATAAATTTATGCTAAACGCTGTAATACATGTGTATACATATATACACGCAAATATTTCCCTAAATATCACGACTCCTAATTAACGTTAAGTGTATATATAGGTATTTATATATCACCAGCTAACAAAGATTCGTTGGGAATCTTATAAGGTTATATAACAGTATTCACAATGTAAACAAAGGTCATGGACTTTATCTCTCCTTCAGGCCCTGGGTATCTTACTGTCTACCGATATGAAGCCGTGATGGAATACCCATGGTCAGCCGGAGCTTGAGACCAGGTCCATTCTTTAGTGGGCTTTACCTTGAGCGAATCAAAGCGAAAACAGCAGTATTACGACCTTATCAGGTCTTAAAAACCTTAAGGTTGGATATATAAAAGGGTAGGTACGTATGGAATAAGCGATGAACGTGTCGAATATTTATAACAAATAGTACGTTTCACCCACAGCACTCAGAGCCAATAATGAGTACAAGAAACAGGTTTTAAGAGGCGACATGCATCGAAAACGAAAGCTGGATAGACAAGTAGTACCGCAGACACGAAAGTTTGTTTATCGAAGCCAGCCAGTTGCTTGGATATCAAAACATACGGTTACTTTGTTTAAACCTCATGATTAACGTGAGCCCCGATGCACTGTACTGTGGATTAATGCAATCTCCGAGGACACAGAATTTTCCGCGTTTCGGTTGCGATTAAAAGTTGTATTAAAACTTTCCTCCCACGCTCCATGCTAATCTCTAGAATAGATCTGGGGGGGGGGGGGTTTCTACAATATAATCTTTCTATAGTACGACCATTCAGATTGTTTCGATTTCTATATAGATGGTTAACAAGCGGGTGCCGACTTTGACCCAAATAATTCCGCCATCCATTCGACAAAAAGTCACAAAGTGTATTCCAACCATTTGGGTACTGATTGCCAATCACACGCAATCCCGTGGGGTCACGGCATCATTGCTGTTGATAGAAGGATGGGGGCATATGGCCACGTTTGGTAGGAGTCCGAATAATTATATACATTACTCAACTATAACTAATTGTTACCTATATCTCAGTTGATAAAAAGTATAAAAAAACAAGAAGAAAAAAAACAAAAAACAAAAACGCCGAAAGCCTAGATTTGACTATTTGAGTGAACTCTCCGGAGCAATAATCGATCATTCCGAGGAAATTTTATTATTATTTTTTTCGTTCCCCATTTCCGCTAGCTAATTATTACCATATAGCTTTTGGGTGAGAGAGGGGGTGGAGTTCGGTGATGTCTCCAATACGGAAATCACGACCTCTCCGTATCAAGTGGCTATCCGTTATTGATCGTCATTTCTTCTAAATCACAAGAAAAAATAAAAATAAGGGCCTGGAGCTAAAATCGAAAGTTCACACTATTGGCAAAAGATCTATATGATCTTCGAAAAATAACTTATATTGCTGTTGCATCAAGTGATAATAATAAAAAAAAAACATTAAGGCCGGCGTCTGCGCCGGCGCGCCAATACATAAACTAGTGATCGCGCGTGGTCGTTGTTGCATTTGTGGTCCGGGAGAAGCTGATCAAGGAGGCACTACGTCGTCGCCAAGTCCAATCCTCGGGGGAAAAGAGAAGTGGGCGTCCAATAACCAGTATGACCGATAGTCTTCGGATGTAACAACTCGGACACACCCCGTATCCGTGATGGCCATCGTCGGTGATGATCGGAGGAGAAATTTAACTTCGGGGCCGGTGGAGGAGCTTGCCCACGTCAGCTTTTTTTTTTTCTTTCTCTCCTCTTTTCTTTCTTTTTTGACTTTTTGGCGAGGACATTACGAGAAAGCGCCCCGGCACCCATACGCCGGATAAGAGTAATTCCCAAAAGCAAGCAACTCTCCTTTTTTTTTTTTTTTTGCTCCCTTCTCCTCTCTCTATTTCTTCTCTCGGTGGTAGGGATATGTAGAGAGGTGATTCCGTGGTACATGCATCCTGGATACCTTCTCCATTGTACTCAGGAACCAAGCCGCTGGTTTGCAGTTTGAGGCACGTTCCAGCCCCTCGGTGAGTGGAAGTGACAAAATCATATGACACGCAAGACAGGGTCCAGGCAGAAGCCTATGTAATGCTCATGCTCAGTGCTCATTCACAATCACTCACTCATTCACTAATTCACCCATTCACTCACTCACTCGTTCACATCAACAACACGACACGGCAGTTGATCCGGTTCTCCCGCCGTGTCTCTGTGTCTCTGTGACACTCTCTGTGCCTCTGTGCCTCTGTGTCTCTCTGTCGTCCAAAGAGCCAAAAAGCAAATACTGATCTAACTAGTATGTAGCTTATCTATGTAGCTAGCTAGCGAGAGAAAAAGCGAATGAGGAAAGAAAAAAAGGAAAAAAAAGGAAAGAAAATCGCTTGGAAAGGGTCCCAGAGCAGGGGAAAAAAAAACGCACAAAACCGCATGATTACGTCGTGGAATCGGAGAATTTTACAACTAGAGCTGATATTCTCCGGCTTGGTAGCAGTAGGAAAGGAAGAGGCGTTTCAATTGCATGTTTCGCCCATGGACGGGTGGTGGTGGACTATGACACATTTTCAACGGCATTGAATTGTCAGGGAAAGGTGTATCATGTATGTATGTTAGGTACATGAATCCATGAGAACTGAGCGTGAGTCCATATGCTATATTCCTAGCTACATATGTACCCTACTCCACATACAGTTCAATTTGCATCTGGTTCTTATCTCCTCCATATGCCATTTACCGAGTGTCTAAACACCGATTGTAGCCTACAGTTAATTCCGGTTCCGTCAGTTGTCCACACAGTTTCCGGTTCTACCTGAAGAAGCTTCAGGGTTTGTGGGAGGCCTCCATGTACGTAGTACAAATTCGTTTGGTCCAAAGCCGGCCCAGTCATTACCAGGCAAGCGAGTGAGTAAATGAGTGATGGTGGGTCAGTGATGTGAATGTGAGTGACACACTATGATTCTGCCCGCCCATCCACCCCCATGTACTTTAATCGCACAGGAGGAAGGGCAGGCAGACAGGCATTTAGGTACATACATATGTAGGTATCCGGATTTTCTTCATTCCAAGATTACAATATATTGATAAGCAAGATGTCGTCGTCGTTGTCGTCGTCGTCGTCTACCGTACTTTCCATTATTTTCGGCACCGAGGTTGATAGGCATTCTGGCCGAGATGTTGCCTGCCTGGATTCAGTGTATGACGTGCGTTGTGAATTATCGAGCTGCCGATGATTTTGGTTAGCAGTTGTGATTTCAAGGGCACCACGGATAAGTATATAATTCTGCACGCGTAGGGGAGTGTCGGTACACATTTGAATCTGTCCTCAGGGCTAACTGAGCGTCCAGTAGTGACTAGACGTATCAATCCCAACCACATGAGGAATGCCACTAAGCTTGAAGGAGGAGAAGAAGAAGAAGAAGAAGAAGAAGAAGAAGAAAAAAAAAAAAATTTGGACCTGAACAGAGAGCGAAAACCTTCCAAAGTCACAAATAACGGTTGGGGAATATTTCCCCTCAATCCATGAGCTAGCTAGTTGACTGTCAGAGTTATGGGTGTAGCTAGAGTAGACCTGAGGGAAAGGACTCTCACCCACTCACTCACTTTAGAGTATACACTATATTTTTCTTTCTTTCTCTTTCTTTCTTTCCCTTACCTCAATTCACCGGGAATGGCAAATTCGCACCCTACATATGTGCCTACATATCAATATCTAGGCTCGGTTTCTGGCTTTGATGTATGTAAGTAGTTGGAGGGCTGCTGGGATGGATGGGAGTCCACTCGGAACCCCAGTCACAACGACCAAATCACAACGTCGTCCCACTCACCACACACTCACACCCGTGCATTGGACATGTTTGCACCCCTCATACGGTAAGGTAAATTGCCATATCACTTTCCCTGAGTTTTGAGAAGGACCCTATCGCGCTGCATTTTTCGGTACTCGGTATAATCCGAAAACTTAATTCAATGGATAGCCGCAGCCGCAGCCGCACTTGCCTCTGCTTGCCTACTCTACTTTATTGTTTGCATACATAACAGGGAATCTAAACCCCAATTGAAAAATAACATCACACACACCCTCCACCACTGCCGATATATCTCGATACCATTACCATCCATCCCCCCCCCCCCCCACACACACACACCCCCATCCGCTTTCTGACCGAGCCTCCCCGCAGATATGTTCCGGCACTCATATCCGCTGGGCGAGGATGCTGGAACCTGCGTTGAATGATGTTGACGAGGCATTGATCAATTGGGGAGGGGGAGGGGAAACCAGTCAAGATACGGAAAAAAAAAAGAGAATTTTAACCGCCATGGCCAGCAGGAGAAACATCAAGGGCGGCGGTAGATACATGGGCGCTCCTCTACATACATCCTACAGGCCTTGTCTAGGGGGTACTAGTATTCTTACGGTTTAGTATAGTCTATCTTTCTCTATCAAGTAGACGGCACTTGTATCCATAGAGATAGTAATGGGAGCACCGTGAGCTACCTTCCTGGCTGTGTGATGTGATGCGATGCGATGTTCATCTCGCTCAACTTTACCTGCACTCCAGGTATATGCTAGCTCGCGTTACTCTACCTGCTGCCCTCTCGTAAAAATCAATTAATATCCCGCCTAACTTATCACTAGCCAAAGTCACGGGTATTATGTAAGTATGTGCAAAAGTATATTGTATGCACATACCACGGCCGGTACCTCTCCAGAGCCCAGGTAAAGTAAATCTCAGTGCGAACGCGCCGGTGATCAGTCCGTGACCATCGATTATCCGATTATCACAACACAGCACAACCCCCCCCCCCCCCAATAATCCACCGCCCCATGACGATTCGAGGATGATGATGAGGAAGAGGAGGACCTATGTCTTTCCACTCTATTCTAGATAGGATAGTTTAGCTTTGGGCTCAGTCCGTTGTTGTCGCAGCTGTTATATTGTTGTTGCAATTGAACCCCAGCCCGCGCGACTTTGTTCGTTCCCAACCCCCGTCATGTTAGGAGTGATCGGTGTCGGACTCTATTCTGGCCTACGAGACTAGTTAGCCACGCGAAATGCACGCGCGCGGCCTTGATCCGAAATCCGAAGTTTTGTCTCTGAGGTCGGGCCTTGGGATCATTTTGGTATTTTTTTTTTTCCCTCTCTTCTGGCGGGTTTTACGAGAATTAAAACTTTCCCTGTTTGTCTCTGACCAGTCCTTGTCTTGGATGTGTGCCTGCCAACCACCCCCTCCCCGCCTCCGACGTCCCTAGTGCGGGTAACGTATGTGCATATGTTGCATATCATACAGGAATTAATTCCAAATAGGGGGATCTTCGTTGGTTCGGGGAAGGGGGAACGCGATGTTTTCCCAGGGAGGGTTTTAGTTAACTTGGTAGTTGGAAGCAGAAGCGCACTTACACTTCCTTGGCAATACCTTCTCTTGATATGGCACTATGCCGGATCGAGATATCGGTATTTAACATCCCTCCCCGCGTAGATACTTGTTTGGATACTCTCCGAACAGCCGTGCTATCATTGGCCAAGAGGTCATCATCATCACCATCATCATCATCATTCTGCTCGGGTAGGGCCCGGGGAGGGGGGCTAGAGGGGTCAATCTACCGTACTTTACCGTACATACCGCCCTTCGATCTGTAACTTGGGTTTGTGTATGTACTGCGAATAGACCATGATGAGTCTTGGGCTGAGACCCTGGCCCCGGGGGGGGGAAGAGCCGCCAGATCGGGCTAGACTAGAGCTATGATGATTACCAGCTAGTAATGATGTAGGCAAATGACTGCTTTAGCAAATATAACAAATCAATGGAGCTACAGACTTCGAAATTTCCCATGGAGAGTAATTAACTCTAGATATGTCACTAGGATAGTGATAACCTAGTACTATAGCGGCGGTAAAGTAGTAGTAAGAGGTAGAGTAATGTAACGCATAGCGAGTCCCCTCCCCTAATTGCTCCAAATTCTGGGGAAATTTTCGCGGTTGGCCGAACCGGTGAAGGGGGGGGAAATGATATTGGACAATTGGCGCCGATAACTCTAGACCTATGATATTAAAGAAATGGAAGGGGAATAAAAAAAGATTCCATGAATGATGATAATAATAAATAATTGCCGTGAGCTGTAAGGAATAGAAGGATTAATTTAGTTGTGATCCTGACCGTAAACTGAGTCGGCGACTCCGAAAAGGAGACTGCCCGTCCGTCTGTTCTTTTCGTTCGTTGTCAAGATGCTGGAAGTTAATCCATCCAAATCCTTCCAACCACCTCCCCCCCCCAGTCTCCCGTTCGCGTCCCCATCCCAAGAATCGAAGTGTTTTGTCCTTCACGGTACATGGTATGTACCACGATTAGCGAGAGGCTGGGTTGCATTCCGAAAGCAATAGATAATTGAATCAATGTAAACGGTCGTTCCGACCCTTTGAGTAGTTGTGTTGTGTGTCCTCCATGCCTTGCGTGTGTGAGTACGGACGGACGTCGAACGCCCTTCCTCGCTCCTTCTAACTTTCTCGGGTCCTGCCGCCCCAGGGGCCCAAATATAAGCCTAACCAAAACCGAAAGGGAGGGAGGAAAAAAAAAAAAAAAACGTGGGAACCTTACCACGTGTGGGGGGTCGGATTGAGCAAAAGTAGGATGATCGGGATGGGATGGATGATGGAATTGGGATGGGGTTAATGGGGGGATGTGCAGCACACAGCGGGTTGGCTGGCTGGCGCTGGGAAAAAGGCAGGCCAAAAAGAATTTTGAGAAATAGAACGAATGAATATGGACGTCTGTGCTCAACATCATACTGAGACAGATTTAGAAAAGAGTTCTAAGCGAACCCTCTCTTTCCATCTCGCTCGTTGTGTGACGTGAGAGTCAAAAAAAAGTTACGAATGCGTACTGCAATTGTAACTACCTACATACATGTACTTGACAAAGATCGAGTGAGATAACAGAGGACGAGAATCCCCCATCCTGCCCAGAGAAAATGTTTCCGGACGTGAGCAGAGGGGGGGGTCCAGACTGTTGAAAAGTGCCGTATATTTCACTTGGTACTAGGTATGACCAAAAAAAAAAACAGCCTCCAGTTATTGGGGCTAGAGGATACTTGCTCTACTAGGTAGGGTTCAGGGAGGTGATCATTTGGTGATTTTCTTTGCAACCCCTACCTACAATCATATACTCCCTACCCCGAGTCAAAGGCAGACTGACTGACTGACAAACAGGCAAGACCTGGCTTGACCCAATTAATTTATTTATGTATCTAGTAGAGGCGTGAGCGAGCGAGTGAGTGGTGAAAGCAGTGACTGGTACTTTATGAGCGGCTGGAGGCTGAAGGTTGGGTTGGATGTATGTTGTATGTATGTACATGTATGTACTCTATGTATGTATCATGTATGTATGTACTCGCGGCAGGGTGGGGAGATCTGTGAAACAGTCAAGTTTCCAAAGCACATCCGGACCCTGGACCATAGAAAAACCGTTGAAGTCGCCGACTTCTTTCCCAGTTTAGGTTGTTCGCGCACTCCGTGGGATGGGGGGCTGTGCCCACATCACAGAGCCTCATATCTAAAACATATCCAATCAGAAGCTGTCAAGAGGCGAAGATATGCCGGGGTCGGCGTCCCTTGTGTAACGGAGTATGGGAAAAGCGGGATACCGACACAAACCCAACTAACCTCCTCCGCGCAGGATTGTCCCTGAGGCTCTCTGCCACTCACCGTCACCCTGGCTTCCTTGACCTCATCCTAACCACTCGCCTCACTAGTTTCGGTCTCTTAAACATCCGTTTTTGTTCATCGCACCTAGAACCTTCAAACTAGAAGGGAACTGTGTGTCAGAGCTAATACGGAAAGGGGGCTTTTGGCTTTTCGTTTCGTCGGCCGTATGGGGCTAGATGCGGAAGACTTCCCTGACCCTAAAGGCGCCCTAACTACACACTTCTCTCAAGTGACATTTTTAGCAGACAACGGGCCCGCCGGATGTCAAAAGAAGTGTGAGTGCTCCTAAGCTAGGTTCGCCAAACTCACCAATAGCAACCCGTGGTCAATTAAGCTAATGCCGATCCCCCCCCCCCCTTTCAACACTCTTCCCCCCCCCCGGAACTTTCTCTCAAATCACCACCTCAGCAACAGTGAACCCCCCCCAGCACACACATATAGTGAGTTCGAATTCAATAGCTCTCCATATAGAGTCCTACAAAGTGAAATGATTGGGCATGAGTGGGAGACATCCCTCCTGCGTAAATTGAACGATAGTTCAAAACCATCACTATTCATATCATAATTGTATCAAGAGTGGGGAAACTTTGCCTCATCTGTAAAAAAAAAAAAAAAAAAAACGTTGTATGCATCTCGGCCGAGCCCTAGTTTCGTGCGATCATCGTGGACCCTTTACGACCCACCTCTTTCTCTCCTCGATTCCCATCATTTGTAGATCTAGATACTGATCATGTTGCTGGCACAGATTGCGCCTTGTCGTCCAGTTGTCAGACCCAGTGCGCAGAGTTTTTGATAATACTACGTACATAGGACATGGGTGGTCCCCCCTCCCCTCCCACTCTCCTACATCCTACCGTACTTGTGGTACATCATTGCTCCTTGTCAAACGCGGTCATTCATGCCTAGATCCGGATATACAGGCAGATATCAACTTAAAAAAGAACCAGGGGCCGCTCTTGGTATATTCGTGGCGGGCATCTTGGGGCTTGTTTTCACCGCTCAGGACCTCTGAATGGAGGACTGAATACCTACCACTTCCTTTTGCTTCCGGGGGGGACAAGGGGGTGGCTTTAGCTGGATTATTGCGTGTGCTGAGAGCCACGATGCTCTGGCGATTGGGTTGATGCACGGTTATAATTGTGTTTCAGTTGACTGGCACGGATGAGGAGGGTGGTTTGGTAAACTGAGACATTGCTCGTTCCCCGGCCATTCTCAGCGAACCAGTTACACGTCCATGCAGCGAACGTTGCCCATCAACTTGGCTTGGAACATGATTGACGTCCTCCTCGAGCTGAATTGGTCTCACATTAATGCAAAAGGCATAGCCAAGATTATTATTTTTTCGCGATCTAATTTACTTCGTGATAAAAGGAAAGAAGTGAAAGAAGAAAAAATTGAAAAAAAAAAAAAAGAAAAGGAAAAAAAAAGGAAAAGGAAAAAAAAATAAAAATAAAAAAAATAAAAAAAATAAAAAAAATTAGAAAAAAAAAATAAAACGTGGAGTCCAATTGATTTTTGTTGCTTTTACTTGACCTTCTCGTGGATCCATCCGATACCCTTGTCAACAGTCGGCCTTTCTCAACACCATCATAATTTACGGACAATTTCCGGTCCTTTACCTGGGCATGTGCGGCGGAGACGTCTAGATATTTTTTTATTTTTTTTGTTAGGGACGTATTCTCTATCAAACAGAAGTACGTGATCGCTGCTCTACCCTTTCTACCCAAGTGAGCTGTTCCCAAAGTAGTGGACGGCGACCATTCAACTCTTGGTATGACCAGGTCAGGAAACGCACCCCACGCGGGGAGTCGTAGAGATTCTCCCCCTTTCGTCGATGGAGGTTCCAAGGCTCAACGGTTGGTTGCACCGCCGAGATTATGATGCATACGGGCTCAAGCATGACTTGCTGCTGCTTCCAAAGCAGGAGCCGCTCATACCATCCATCATATTCATCCATACCTACGTACTGCCCGTCTTTTCTGCAGTAGCAGCAGTAGCAGCAGTGGCAGCAGCAGCAGCAGCAGCAGCAGCAGGAAAGTGATGATGGGATGGTATCTGCTTCTCCATCACTCTGCTTTCCTGTCCCACCCGAGACGGGCCTACCAAACCACTAGTCCCGGAGGATCAGGAATTTTAGAGTAGGGGTATGGGAAGGCCGGATCACGTAGGCTGCACCCGACAGTGAGGGTGGCCCACAGTTTCGCGTCCGGGTATCGTGGTTCGCATCTACTCTAGCTTTGACCGTTTGTGGAGAAGAGTAGCGAGTTTCTCGTTCGCTTCTTTGACTCGACTTGCATGGCGCTTATTGTGACCTCGTCTCTGACCTAGCCGACAACACCAAGCAACCTCACCTTGCCCTGCCCTGCCCTTCCCCTCCCTCCCCCCCCACACACACACCCCATCACTCGGACAGACACACCTTCTCACCCACCACACCCCTTCATCATATTCATATTCATATTCATATCCCATCTCCCATCCCGATACCCATCTTTCCCTTGGGATGTTGAAATGGCAACGGTAACACTTGCACAAAATATTTCAACGGTAAGCTACATGTGAACACTCGAACACCGAGTACTACCATTACATACATATCAATCTCAAATAAAATTCTCGATGGATGGATGGAGTGCAATTCTATTTTCATCATTCATCCAATTCCCCCCCCCCCCCCTTCCATCCCCCGCCTCCCCATGTGTTGCCGTGAGCGCGGTGTATTACTACTGTTACCGTCTGTCCACTTTCTCTCTTTTTCAGTCTCTTCTGTCTGTCTTTCCCATATACAGAAGTAATGCAGAAAAGTAATGTATGTTCTACTGCTTACAGGCTGCTGCCTCCCACACCAAAAATAATGTCAGCTACCTGCCTACAGGAGCGCACCAACCAGCTACTCGCACACACCCTAGACGAGGCGCTGAGCCGTCCTGCTGGGTTGCTACTGGGGTATCCCATCCTCTATCTTGGGTTAACTGCGGCGAGATCGAGCTGTATCATTTCCGTACTCTACGATTCCTGCGCGCGTTCCGTTAGGAGGTTTCCCATCAATTACGTCCTGTCCGTGCTGCAACATGCTGCTCGCTTTCCGAAACTAACCTCCCAGCTGCCGTCGCCTTACAGCGCCACTGGTATCTGTTGCAAATCGCGGAGAGACATCTGAGACCTGTGTTGGGTCGACCTCAAAAAGACGTCGGCGATTCGGAGCCTCTATGAATATCATTTCTATGATTGGCCGAGCTCCAAGAAAGAAAGAAAAAGAAAGAAAGAAAGAAAGAAAAAAAACCCCACCATACGGAGAGACAACAATCGACGTTTGTCCGACCCTAGCACAGAGGAGGGTCGTGCAGCACGCCTTGGGGTCCCGTCTTTCTCTCTCCCCTCCCTCTGGTTTTACCTGTAAATCTTTTTCTTGAGTGGGGTGCAACAACAACGCAATCTCTGCACTGTAGGTCAGTCGTCAAACATTCAAGGGCAACCTGGTTTCCTTTTAGCCCAGAACAATGTTTTGACTACAACCCTAGTCTTGGTTGGCTAGATCAGGAGTTGATACCCAACAGATTGGAGTTGGACAATCGACAGGCAGCGCATTGACGGTAAGGGGGGGCTTGACTAGATATACTCTAGCTCGGGGTCATTGGGAGTGACGGATCCGTCATCGGCAGTTGAGATCTCGACACTCTGACCATTTGCCAGTGCCAAAGGTGAGAAAAACGGTTTGCAAATTTAGAGTAAGCAACTCTCATCCCAAAAGAAAAGGGTCTAAAGCAAAAATAAAATAATAAAAAAATAAAGGGTACGCCAGAGACATACCAGACAGCGGGTGACTTGTCACTCAACGGGGTCAAGCGAGAACCAAAAGCTTTTTGATCGTTTTCTGTCATCCATATCTGCAGGCAACACTAACACCGAGCTAGTGGGGGTGGGAAATATGATTGAGCTCCCCTAAAGGCTAGAGCCACCGTACATTTACATTACTATTGTGTCTATGTTTAAACCCATCGTCTGCATTGACCAGATTGCTCAAACCTTACGGCTGAAGGATTCTCTCCCTGGACTCAAAATAGCGAGAGAGAAAAAAAACATATTATTTACGCACGCACATGAGAACGAAGAGGGGGGGGGGGGTTTGTTGCAATTACAATTGACAACCCGGGATAACGCCTAGGGTAGGGTGTACCAGACCACCCTGTCAATACCTTGATAATAGCCGCTTCATCAACATGTTCCGCAACTCGAGGAAGCGTCCCCTGTCGCAAATCACACCCAGTGATCTGGAACCCCTCCAGAATAGTACACAACTTTATTATTCCACATCTATTTTTTTTTTTGGATTTTATTCTGGCTAGGAAGAAAGTGTTACATACCTATGTTACTGGGTAGTGTGAACCTGACACTTGCTGCATATAAGCTTGGACACTCCCGCCCTCCGTTTCGGTGTCCGTGTTTCTGGGTTCACCTGTGCTGTTTTATCATCCTATTTGCCCTATTTGCTTCAGCTATTTGTATCTGGTGAACATATAGGTATCCAACAAGCATAACCACTCCCAAATCTATCTGCAGAAATCTTTTTTTCAACCCACCATCTTCTCATATCTCCTACAGGGGGTTTTTCCTTTTATTGCGCACCACCGTTGTGTTAAAGCTGCAAGTCCCTCACAAGGCTTACTTGACGCACTACCACCGAGTAACACCTCAGCAAAACGCTAGCAGGTTCAGACTGAGCATAGGTCACAAACGATCTCTAAGACACACATAATCACCCCCAATCACACACTGCATATCACGTCACAGCTAGTGTCGAGACTCATAGACCCACGTATCACGCAGCTCCTCAAGGCAGGAGAAATACCTGGCCGTTGTTCAATTAAAGTTTCGGCACTTAAGCACTCAATTTTTTTGGAAGAGGTGGAGCACAGGACAACAGGTGCCTATTAGCTTCATAAGAGTTTGACCTTCTTCGGGCTCGGACACGCCAAGACCCCCGGTTTGCGGTTTGCTTCTTTTGCTTCCTCGCTCAGCCCTCGCCCGACGTGCCCGCCAATTAAGGTTACATAAACTTTTCCCGGCTCCCCCGTTGTCAGTCGTTCCCCTGAATCGTCCGCTTACACTAAAAGAATATAAGCCCAACTTCCCCCACCATCAACACTTACTTTCTCGACACATTTCCCCCTCAACGTCAATCCACACCGAACACTTGAACACCTGAGCACTTGAAAACCTGAGCACTTGAACATCTCAACCTCAACACTCAAGCACATTCTCGGCACATCCTCAATATCTTCAAACACTACTACTAGATAACAACAGTAGCAACTATACCAATCATGCAGCACAGACGTGGACCATGGTCCGCACACGAGGACTCCCAACTTCTCAGCCTCGTTCAGATTCACGGACCCCATAACTGGGTTAGAATATCTCAGATGGTAACTTCACGGTCACCAAAGCAATGCCGGGAGCGCTACCACCAGAACCTCAAGCCTACACTGAACCACGAACCCATCACACCCGAAGAAGGTGAGCTTATTGAGCGTCTTGTCGGAGACATGGGCAAGAGATGGGCCGAAATTGCCCGGCGTCTTCATGGGCGAAGTGACAATGCGGTCAAGAACTGGTGGAACGGTGGAATGAATAGACGAAGGCGCTTGTGCATCCGCCAGAGATCCGAGTCTCACAACCCAGACCGTCGCTCTCACGAGCCAATGTCACCATATTCACCAAACACCCATTTCCATCCTTCCAGCCTTACCATCGATGTCAGCAGGAGGACTCTTGAGGAGCCGCTATCCTCTCCCGCTTTCTCCGACGGTTCTCGCGGCCAAACACCGTCTCTCATCTCAGACGTCAATTCTAACTTTTCAACTTCGCCGAGACTTCCCGAGACGCCTCTTACTGCCGAGAACGCCATCATACTCCCCCCGATAAAGGATCTTTACCACGGGGAAAGACGGGCCTCGATGCCTATCCTCAAGAGTGCTACGTCACTTCATATCCAGGAGCATTCAGCATACACCCAGGACGATACCCGCCGATGGGTGTCCAACACGGAAAGTCGGAGGTTTCAGGATTCCGTCTACCACACGCAGTACCGACAGCACTACGAAGTCTCCTCTTCGGACTGCAGGATGAAGCTCTCAAACCTATGCTCATGAGATTGGTTCACTCATAAGCAAAATCACAATCATTACACACTTTCATTCTAACCTTACTCTTTATAATCGGCTGGAAATTTCACTTGGGAAATATTGGACGTTGTTTTTTGGGATTTTCTATTCACTTGGCCCTTTCTTCTTTTCTTTTTCTTTTTCTTTTTTTTTTATTCTGTGGAATATTTTATAGGATGTCCTCACGGCCGACCATTGTCATATAGCTCGTTTCGGGATCTCTTTTGTACTTTTTCTTCTTTCCTTTGTACCATGGCTGGGTTTCTTGGGGGTTATAGTTTTACTTCATGGGATTATTCTTAGGGTAGGCATGGGTGGGGATTGTTTTTATGGGCATTTCTTGGGGGATGGGGAGGGGATCTTTTTTATTTGTCTTCATTGGCATTATTGCTACTACTACTGTCGTAATTTCCTTTTCCTGACTACTTTATCTTATTATCATCACTCACAATCGGTGGACTTTTATTTTTACTCTTTCTTCATTTTGAAAAAAAAAATAGGACTTGCACTTGGAGGGAACGGCGTTTACAACTTCTCTGTCATTTGGGGAAACTATACTTGGAACTTTGGATGGGGTGGGAGGTATCTTGTGGAGTTGCCTTGGTTCTGGCTCCTGAAGCCGAAAGAGTTAGTTTAAGGATTAAACTATTATTATTCCTCATCTGTGATTGATTATGTTTTGTCATGGCCTTTTAGGAATGAACTGCAGATCACAGGATGGAAAAAGGCCACTTTGAATTGAATCGCTATGTTTCCTTTCTCTTTCCCATTTCGTCAGGAATAGGACGGCGATCGAGCTAAGTATTCTGTGAAATCAAAGAAGCATGGGACACTCGACTGACCAGGCCCAAGTCAGGTAAGGTCTTCCTTTTTTCCCTTTCCCACTAGAGAGCTAGTAAAGCATCGATCGAGAGGACCGGAGGACCAACGAAGTTAGAAAGAGCCAGTTACCAGTAAGATTTGTTGCCGATCATTCTATCATTTGGTAGTTTTGGTTAGCAAACAAGCTCTCAATGTGACCGACTACCAGACCCCATGGGTATAATTATTCATCCAACCCTCCCCCCTCTTTGTCTCGCTTCCTATTTTGAAATATTTGGCTTTATCCTCCTACCACCAGTTAAAAAGGTAGTAAAAGAATACGAAGAATGTGGAGGGGGGTGTAATAGGTTAAGCATGGGGGAGGGGGGGGGATGTTCCAATTATTATTTCTGGGGACTTGGAACACGGGGGAGTTGGAACTTTAAGAGGCCAATACCAAAAGAATGGCATGATTATTGCCGTTTTCCTTTTTTCCTTTTTTTTTCCTTGGTTCTCTTTTGAGACTTTCCAAACAGTCCAAACAGTGTCCAGATGATTAATTCTCATCGTTTTTTGTGAGCAGGACGAGGACGAATAGGTGGGAGGGTCTAAAGTTCTATGGATACTCTCAACACCCCTCTGCGAATGATGATTGCAAGGACAGATGAAACCCGAGACAGCTGGCAGTAGTCTTGTGCATTTCGGGGCTAGGTAGTTGTTTTTCACCGAGCCACTCCCCATAGGGAGAAATGTGAAGAGACTTGTGTCTCAAAAAAAAAAAAAAAAAAAAAAAAAAAAACCTGTCTCTTTTCTCTTTGTATACCACACTCTTCACTGGCGTGTGTACATACCTACCACTGTACGATATAATGCGGGTAGTGTGATCATGATCTTCTTCCTTCCCCACCCCCATTCTGAACTATCGCACCCTGTGTGTCCAGGTTCCCAGCCTGGCCCTGGCTGGAATCGTCGCCGATTGGGGTGCAAGGCTGCAGGAGTCCGTCTCTCTCTCCGTGCATCGGCTCTCGTTACCAAGTAGCCATCCTATTGATTTTAGTTTAAAAAGCAAATAAATGAAAAAACCGTCTAGATATGATATGAAGTTTGGATCCTCTCACTGGTGGTCTTACTTTTTTCACTCCTCAGTGGATAGACCAGAGGAAGAGGGAAGAAACAAAAAAAAAAAAAAAAAAAAGTCACAATGTTCGTTGGAAAGATGGGAGACACACAGGACAATGGGAAATGATCACCCTCTATTCTTTATTTTTTTCCATTCCATTCCTGCGCCGATGGTATGCATTTCTCTTGATTTCCCTTCCAACTTGTTGATCCACATGAGGATGGATTGCACATCGATTAGCGGGAGTCTTGTCAAACAGAAACCAGCGATTCTGATGCAATAGCCAACGCACCACCAACCTTGCCTTCCTTGCCCTACTTACCTCCCTCTGCTCCTCTAAGCCCTGCCACACACCTCCGTCTCCTTGGTCATTGATGGGCAGACAAAACAGTTTTCCGAACGGCGAGTACTCTAGTTCTGACCCCACCATAATCGTGATGGACGTGTACATACAGCGGATCGGAAGGAAGGCTTGATGTCAAGCTCCTTAGCGTCGCACTTTGCGTCTACGTAAGAACTGTTGCTCCGAGCTTGGTCCGATGTCAGTGCCAAAACCTAGCTGAACGTCTGAATTGCCCATGTCTTTAAGGCGCCGAATCAATTTGCGTTGGAAACAACCCACAAAAGCGGTTAGCCCGGGGCACTGATTATCTCAAGATGGTTTTCGTCTCCGTCGTCCACCTCCGTCTCCGAAGGATTAACGCACAGCATTGACCACTATGACGCTTATCATGACGACCAGGGAAATTTATGGTGGTGAAGAGTGCCAAGGTAAGCATTTTTTTTTATCACCCCCCCCCCTTTCTTTCTTTTTCTTCTTTTCTATATTTCATTATTTATCAAAATGATGATGGGTTGTGAGTTGTAGTGATGATGGCTGTTCCTATTACTCCTGTTGTTGATGGTTGTTGATACTGATACTGTCGGTACTGGGACATGGATCGAACCCACTCTACTTCCTAGGCATGCGATCTTGTGGGCCCAGATGCCGAGAAACCTGGTCTGGATAAGAGATCTTCGGGTCTCTTTGGTTCAAATTACCTGCGCATAACTGGCGGGTAATGTATGTGTACTCTACATACATATATACCCGTTCTAGGCTCTGCACATATCGGTACCATCTATATAACCACCCCTGTGCTATATAATAGTTCTGTTCGCCGTCCTGGGGAGAGGAAGGGGGGGGAAGGGGGGAGGGGGAGGGAAGCCCTTTTTTTTTTTTTTTTTTTTTCCTTCTTGCTTTCCTGGGAACGCGCTCGTAGCATCATCTAATATCGCGCCAAATCGATCCACGGATTCGAGCCGTGTGGTCTCCAGGATTGGCTCTGCGCCCGGCCCGAACATGGATCATGGATGATCACCCTCACCAATCTGGGCGATGTGCGACCGTGGAAGATTGGACTATTTTTAACCCCAATTATCAACCTCAGACAACAGCCACAGTTAATGGTGTATTTTCGGCGTTTTTCCCCAATTTCCTATTTTTTCTCTAATAGTCCCGACCGTTCCTCGGAACAGTATCCCTATCACGACGGTGGTCCGTGTACGTCCCGAAGGACTTCTTGATAGGACGATTAGCTGCTAATGTGTACCAAGGTCCTGGACCCAGGAGTATTTTATTATTTATTGCGCACTTGGTATGCGTATTTGGCATTTTCCGGGCGCATAATGGAGAATGAGTGAGGGTGTTTATCTGGGATTGATATATGCCGCTTATTATATTTAATTGAGCCATCCGAGGATTGAAACGGCGACCTGGGGGGGGGGATGGGGAAGAGGAAAGGGTAGGTAGGTATGGTATGTATGTATGTATGGGGTTGAATAGACTTGTTAATATTAATATATGCGCCGGAAGGGGGTAGAGTTGGGAGTACCGGCGCACTGGTAGTAGCAAAAGGCTGCGTTCTAGACCATGGTTATTCTACCAAGTTTACCCGGCCATAGGACCCTGACCGGCTTACATAACGTAACTGCAAGTTATACTTCGACCTCAACTTCACTCACATGCTCTTCTTTCACACCCCTCCCTGTTCCACCTCATTCACCCCTCCTCTATCAAAAAAAATACATAGAGTTTTCTATACCTCATAGGTGCTGAGAGCTTCATCTTTTCTGTTTTTTGGGACCACGTTCTTCAATCTCTCGCTACTCCCCACTTTTGCTATATCCTTCCCTGTATAAGAGGTACCTTAGGACGTACCCCTTCCCCCCCCCCCCCAAACCAATATAAGACTTCATCATGAACACTGGAGGAGACGAACAACGGTAAGTGAGAGATTATTGGACCTCCCTAGCCATCATATCGCCCTTGCACTCCATGGTGGGACACGGACACGTTGCTTGTTCGGCGAGTTTGCAACCACACCCGCTATGCCAAAAAGATTCATTGAATGTTTACACATGGCCGGACATTACGCTGATATACATCTCTTGGCTCTAAATAGTTGGCGTCAGCCGCGGGGCCAACAACCGCCGCAACGATCGCAAGGCGGTGGGCAGCGGAGAAACAACAATCCCGGGGGAAACCCAAACAGCAACGGGAATGTCTGGCAAGGCCCGAATCAGCAGCAGCAGCAGCAGCAGCAGCAACATCAACAACAGCAGCAGGGAGCACAAGCTCACATTGATGTTCATGTGCCTGTTAGAGGGTTTAATGGGAAGGAGGTAGAAGACTTTCTGTTTCGTGGTACGTGCAAAGCCGTTTCTTTAAAATCGGGTTATCTCGGTATAGTGGAGATGATGAGAAGGTATCCCCCATAACTGGGGGATAATATATCCGCAGCCTTGCTTTCAAGACAATTAGTTTTAATTTTTTTACTTTGTGTTTTCCCCTCAATTATTTAATTCCGTGTGGTGTTTGTTTCGCAACATTGGAACCCGACTCATCGCGAATTTCGACACATTTTTATTTACCTTCCTACCCCACATCATAAAAACCCTAGATACTCTCTTTGGAGTAGCTAGGATGCCCGAGATCCGCTTACCCTTCGCATTGTCGATCATGCTTACGAGCGTTTCTGTACAACCCTGCACTTTATATGGTTTTTTCTCTTTCCGTACAACCCTGTGATGAAAGCGGTAGTTTTGTGTCATATTCACCGAAACCACGCTAGAGCACTCTTTTTTTTTTTTTTTTTTTTTTTTTTGGGGGGGGGGGGAGTGATTCTGTTACGCTCTTGCATGTAGTATTGCGGCGGCTATCTCCCTGCACATGCCTTCCTGTTGTCTGCAAGGCGTTATTGTTACAGGGCGGTTTTTTGGAGCTCGGGACAATTATTTTGCGCATTTCTTGATTGACTAGGATTGTTTTTTTGTTTTTTTCTTCCTTCACTTTTTACAACACCAATATGCATTACTCAGATCTTAAACTGCCATTATAGGAAGTATTCGGCTAATAGTATTTATGAGGATTATAGCTTATGAGAAAGAAATGCAAGCGGCAAAGAATACGGGTGTTGATCAAAGTAAGTCTAGCCTTGCCCCCCCCCCCCCCCTTTCCACGCGTACGGTTCTCCCATGAAACGCGCAAAGAATCGCTGGGATGTCAACGGCTTCAATCCCATAGCTGAAGTCTCTCGAGAGTTGGAATATCTCCTAGGTTTCAGTTGTATTTTTGTTCTGACACTTATATCTAACGTCTAATATATAAAGGCCAAAAACCAATGATTTATAAATCCGATAAGGACAAAGGCTGGTCGACCCCCAAAAATGCCTGGGGACCTCGAGGTTTGCTCTATACCCCCTTCCCTCCGATTATCTAATGAAAATTATTTTGATATTTTTTTGTCATTGGACGCCGTTAATCGTTCTGCACTAACTCTCTAGCAGCCGGTGCAATGGCCTCCGGCGGCGGCTTTTTGACTCAACTCAAAAAGAGCCAAGCAGCGTTGCAGAACACCCCAAGGGATTAATTATCAGATATCGTATTAAAAGTTGGCAATTGGGGTGTTCTATACTTGTGGAGTTTTGGAAAAGAAGTCTGGGCCCTTTGATGCCCATTTACAACAGAATAATTAATTTTAGCTTTGCTTATACTTCCCATTCCGGTGTTCTTGTTTTTTTTTTTTTTTTTTCTTTTGTGCGGAATCACGGCTTTAAAAGTGTCCAGATAGACATAATAGGTCGCTCAACCAAGCACAGCGCTTGATTTTATCCGAAATCATATTTTGAACTACCTAGCCATGTTGATATAATGTAGTTGTGAATGGTGAAATTTCACCAGCAGGTTTGGATCTGAATATTATTGGCTCCCGTGACTACGGGCGCACTACTGCCATGAAAGGTAGATTACATGCTCTAGTAGCCCGCGCTTTTCTTGTAGCCATGTAACTTACAGCCAATTATCGTTTAGTCAATAATTGCTTGTCCAATCAATCGACCTTGGCGTCCAAGCCAAGTCGGTTGCGCGCTGTAGAATTCTCCCCATCGCGCCCTGCATTTTCTCCCCAGACGCCACAAGCCAGAATGCGGCAGCAACACTTAATGATTTGATGTTGCGGATGTAACTACGGTGATAAGTACTCCACAGAGCTAGGTAGAGTAGATGCTAAGAAGCCGAAAATTCCAGGGGTGTAGATTAAATTCACCAATCCCCCCCCCCCCCTGGCGGTAAACATGAGTAAAAAAAGGTATTATCGGTAAAAGGTATTATGGAATTCTTGTTTTGCCCTCCTGAAGGAAGTTAAAAGTGTGTTATGTTCGGTGGCAAATACCATCACCAGCAGAATATGCGGGAGCTGAGATCCTCCTGTGTTACCATTACAGGGGGTATGGGCGACGACGACTTCAGCTCCAAAGACAATAATTTTTCAATTTTTGCCAACAATCCTCAAAAAAGGCATCACCAGGCAGAGCTGATAGTCTATTGCCTGATATCTAGCGACCTCTAGAGCGTAAATTTCAATCAATGCTAGTTAGGCTGCAGTCATGTGTTATGTGTACTCGTGCTTACACAATGGAACTCCTAGACAATTGACAACCACGTCCACGTCTACCTTCAGAGTATTCCCGGTCCCCAACCACTCTGTAGCCAATGGGTTAGTAGGAAGGAGTGCTTTGACACGATCCACGAGTCTCACCTACAAAGTTTTTTTTTAGTCTTCCTTGTTCTCCTGAAAAGCGGCAATCCTGGATAGGCCCCAACATCCCAAAGTGATCAATTGCGTGGGGGCTTCAAAGGGCGTGAATGTCTGGCAATTTAAAACTTGACGCCTACCATGTACTAGTCTGAATTTACACAAGTGCCAGCAGGCTTCCATAGACTGTTCCTGACTCGGGCTCAGGCCCCACCGACTCAGGGAAAGGCGAAGGGGGAGGGGGGAGCGATAGAATAGAATAGAGTGATTGGTTCCGTGAACGATTTCTCCTGAGCATTGCATTCTTGATATCCCTTGATATCTGATCGTCACCGTTAAACTGTAAGGGAGGGTTGATAGCCATAGTTGAAAATGGAACATTGTATTTGGAATACTTGTGTGTAGTGGTTATATAAGGTGGCGTCTTATGTGTTACACAGTAACCAAAAATTCAGCTTGGCGACGCCTCGAGTGATATTCTATGCTGCGGATGTGTGTATCCGGTAGATTCCGAGGAGAGTTCTTCGTACTACTCATCGAAAAAAGTATCTTCCTATATCATGATGGGCTAAGTCTGCATTCTAGGTCACTATCACTATGTGAAAGTGTACAGCAGGTTTCAAGACCGCCTGGGCCACCGCTCTCATGACTTGGGTCAAAGGGGGTCATTATGGACCCCTGTACTATTTGCTCGATATGTCACGATTGGACTGATCGGCTGCCTAGTATCGAGTCAAACCCACCGTTGGAGGGACAAATGTCTGGGTCTTATGAAACCCACTTTGAAAACGGCAGATGAGGGTTTACAGACCATCAAATGATATCACATCTCATGAAACCCCATGCGCAGTCAAGTATTCTGGAGGCACATTTGGCAGCTGAGTTTACCTTATCCGCCCCACCATTCCTCACCAACTAACGGCATTGTGATTGACAAGTCTAGCCCACATCATTCACAAAAACTAGAGATACTCGGTGTAGCCAGAAGCAGCTGCATCAACTACCGATGGGGAGCAAGGCCCAGGAGTGGGCTAATAGATTAGAGTAAGCTACCAGACATGCATACATTACTTCATTATTGCTCTTCCGCATCATACATTTCCACCTCCATCAGACTTTCCTATGCATGAAGTATCTACTCTAACCGTATAATTGACTTTCAGACACACCTCATCAACTACCAAGTAACTTTGCAGCAAGTAATGACATGACACTTTTCATGATCATTGAAAAAAATACCAGGAACCAACTTCAATACTCATTCCTCCTCCTCCTCCTGCTCCTCCTCGTCATGTTTCGTCACACTGGAATCACCCTTTTTAGCCAAGGCCAAGAACCGCTGGCATGCCAGTTTTGTCATATCCTTCCCAGACAACTCCTTGTATCTCTTGATGATAAGGCTATATTTGTCCGCGTTGGTGATTTCGGTCTCGGCTCGTTTTAGCAAAAGAAACTGTGTAAAGATCACTAAAATTAACAGTGTCCGTCGTAGGTGGTGAAGATGTCGAGGGGTTACCTCTTCTTCAGTAAGCTCCGTATCACGATCCTTGAGCACCTTCTGATAGCGTAGCCGCACCGCGGTCAAAGTTCTCTCGTTTCCCGGGCCACTCGCTATATTGACAGCATTAGTGATGTCTTGCCAACCCTTTCCTTCTTTTTTCAGGTGAATGATGAGATTGTCTTCCTGTTTCAACCAATTGCCTTTTTGCCCAGTGGTTGATTTGGGTGCCTTGCGCCTTTTTTTCGCCGCTGGAGTAAAGGAAACGTTTTCTTCATTCTCGGCATCTGCGGGATTTTACGCATTTAGTTTGGATGCATGGTTAATCCTAATTAAGCAGCACACCCAACTACGCGGGGACTACAGTATACGACTTAGCTTACCTTCAGCTCCCACTGTTTTCATAGTTCTTTTCTTGGGTTGTGTTAGCTTTTCGTTACCACCTCTCTGGCCAGGATCCCCTGCTGTGTCATCATCTGTCTGATCTAAAGCTTCGCTGGCGGCACGCTTCTTGCGGACTTCAACTTTCTTTGACACGAGACGAGTTTTCAGAGGCCTATTCCCCTGTGTGGCTTCTGCAGGAGGAGCAGGAGGGGGGAGGGTTGGCTCTTGGTTTCCCTTCCCCCCCTCCTGCTCCTCCTCTTCCTTGATGTCCGTTTGATCGGGTTTGTCTCTGGCACTGGCAGGGTTTACAGATTCGTCGGTGAGACGAACTGATACTTGGTTTTCTTCTTCGGCGTTCATTCTCTGGTGGGTTTCGATTTAAATGATCGACGTCCGAATATCCTAATATTGCCGGTCCAAGCAGCAGCAGTATGTATAGTGCATTGCAGTGCAGCCTTGCTATCCTTATAGATCTCCGGATCAGCTCTGCAGACAAAAAAAAAGGGGGGGGGGGGGAGGTGGGTTACAAATACCTCCTCCTCCTATCAACGGAGGGAGAATGGGGATATTCAACTAGACGATACAGTCATTGACAAAGGCCAACAATATACCCCGTAACAAACTCTGGAGAGTTGTTTGTGATGTATCAATGACTATACTTCATACAAGGGTATGTAGAAAGGGGGCGTCGTAGAATACTGCGCAGTTCAAGATGAAGTTTTCATGGTGGTAGCTCTATGAACCACGTTAACCGTCACTGATGATTTTATGCAAAACTAATTTTTTTTTTCAACTAATAAGATGTATTTACATACAGACATGGCCTGTGTGATCCCGTTGATTTATCTATAGATCGAGGATCGTGCGCATTTCGTGGTATGTCTGTACGTAAAGGTTCAGCAATATTTCAAGTATGTGGAGAACCATCTGTTTGCCAGTCCATGATGATCCACCTAGGGGCGGCTAGTTGGTGTTGAGAGGGAAGTTGGATTTGTGGCATAGGTTTCAGTTCGTGATGACTGGTTGGCTTCTTTGTTTTTCACACACAACACAAAATATGTGTCACATGTCAGTAATTTGGTAAGCCAATAGTGCAAGAAAATCTGCGCGTGAACAAGGATACCCTATCCACAGATAATTTCACATGTTTCATTGTGGTTGAGTAAGGAGTCCTACTGGCGTGGCCACCAAGAATGCCGAGTGATATCTAATGAACGTATCACAGGGATGCACTACGAGCACATAGTAAAATTTAAGCTGCCAATAACAAAGATAACGTACATATGTAACTATTATCATCTCCAGGATTCAAGCTGGAGGTTTATGTAATCATTCATGAAAGTAGGAGAATTGGAGCGATTGGTATTTTTTTGTAATTTGGATATTCCGAAGTCGATGGTAGATAGATGATCATGTGATCATGTGATTACACTTAGTAAGAAATCCCTTACAATCTCCGAAACACAATCATCATCCAGTTCCCATTCAAACATGCAAAATTTAACGGCTAGAGACACTGATAAATCTTCGTTTATAGGGATCATATTCAGAAAAGAATTCCCATGGGATGTTTTATTATTATTTTAAAACCTATTATTAATTTCAAAAATGGCCAAAATGACAGGTACAATACATGTACTTTGAGCTTAAGTGTCCAAACAATATCGATAAAAACTCATCAAACCATGTCCACGCCTGATCTCCGTCTTTGTGAATCTAAAGCCTTAATTTTCAACCGGATGAGGTGTTTACTAAACCGCCCTCTTTCTGGCCTTGACCGTCTGAAAAACTCATTGCCGATGTTCGTCTCTCTATTCAAATCCACACTCTCGATAGCCTGTGCAAGGATGGTAGCCTAGGAACCCCGTTATCAGTTAGTTTCAACGTGTCATCGCGACAAAGAGAGAGAGAGAGAGAGAGAGGAAGAGAGAACACATGCGTCTGAATCTGCCCAAGCACAATCCAACTCCCTCAGGATTACCTTGGAGACCTTATTGTACACCGCCACCTCAGTTCTCCTTCCACCCAATATTCTGATGAAATCCGCCGTGACCTTTCGGACATCACGGCTATCTCGGAGAAGTTCATTGAGAACCTTCATCTCGCCGGGAGACCATCTCCTACGGCCACCATCACTCATACCGTCTTCACCGCTTTCGATCTCGATGGGCTCATCCTTCACCACACGATCAAGCCTCTCATCACCATCATCATCATCATCATCATCATCATCATCATCATCATCATCATCATCATCATCATCATCACCATCATCATCATCATACCCCTCCCCATCTTTCAGATCCTCTTCTTTCTCTTCCCCTCCATCGTCATCATACTTACACTCTGTATACAGCCGTTCACCAACATATGTCGGCGCCGACCTACTAACACCTATACCCTTCTCCGCGTCCCAGCCTCCGTTCCCGAAGATGCCCCCGGGCCCCGCTTCCCGCCTCTTCCGCCGCCCTCGATCGGACCATGCGTCATTATCTATTTTCTCAGTCTCTTCGAAGATCGGAGCAGCTCTCTTGGATCTCGGTACAGGGTCAGGATCCGATGAGTCACCCAGCGTCACCAGTGGGTAGAGCGGAAACTGATTATTGATGGAGGTCCACTTTACTATGCCGTAGTCGGCTTGAAACATGGCTTCTTTCCCGTTTATTACTGATATTTATTGTAGATGCTCTGTGTGGGGGTCGACTAAATGAAGTATGTTGGTTATATAACACCAGATATATCTTATGGGTGGGGTCATATGAGCTTGTATGAGCTTGCATAAGCCTATATGTGGGCAGCTAGATTTCCTGGGCCTCCCTGCAGATATCTAGTGATGCTCTTAGAGCTCCAATTAGTAACAAAGTGGTTAGATCCACACTACCAAAACTATAAGAAAAAGTAAGAATGTTCATTGTTATAATTTGTTGGAATGCATCAAACACTCAGTAACAATATTGATTCCACTTAATTGGATTCTAAGATGACATCACAAACAACAAACAGATCACAAATAGCCTCTGAGAAGGCTCAGAAAACATTGATGATTGCTTTAGGAGCAATCATGATTGCTTTAGAGACATTCAGTTGTTTCAACAGGAGTCTTTGGTGTTATTGGCTAAGAGTCATCAAGAGTGCCCTGAGAGCATTCAGAGGTGTCCCCAGAGTACTGAAAGATGCTCTTGAAGGGGTTGGGAGTCTTACCAGAGGGTTGGGGGTTGGGGGTCCTAGAAAATTAAAAAGTGTCTCTAAATGATTAATTAGGGAGTGGTCTTAAAGAATTTGGAAGTGGAGTGAGTGTTACCAAAGGGTTGAAATATCCTTCCAGAGCCTCCAAGAACCCTTGTAGGGACTTTAGTAGTTCTAGATGAAATGGCTGGATAGCTAATGTAGGCTTCGCCTTGATTACGATTTCTATCACGTCTAGTCATGGAATATCACTCGAGTGATCGTCGGCATCATATGATTACTAATCTATCATAACAGATGATCTTAGTGGTGGGGGGTTTTTTCAAAAAAAATCATTTTAAATTATTAGTGGAGGGTACGCCTCCAAGTTTATAGTAAAGAACTGTTGAAACACCATGGCCAGAATCACAGTGGATGTCACGTCTTGAAAAGTATTAGATTTTAATTTGTAAGCTAAAGATATAGTAAATGTAGACGGGCTCCAATCAAAACAAAAAATGTGCCGCAAGGGCCACGAATCAGAGCGCTGTCCACCACATGATGTTAGTAACAAGACGCGTCTTTGCTGCCCCCCAAGATTATTTAACTGATACCCATCATACGCGACCACGCGCCGTCATTGACCTGAGTATATTGCAGTAGATCATGAAACAAGAGAGCCGAGAGGTGATAGGTAGGCGCATTGTAAGTAGGAGGTACAGAACGGCCGACCTGCATGTATTTCTAGATTAACAAACACTTCGACTCTCTAAATCAGAGATAAGACGCGATAATATATAAGAATTGCTCGTGTGCCTTGTTTCATCTTGTAATGTAATGAAAGGCCCATCATTTGTATTGATTTGTGATCATGATGCTTTAACCATTTTAGCCTGAGTAAAGAGCAATGGAGCTTTGGCCTCGTCATAATCTCGTTGATATATATTGATACGTTATTAGGCTCCCCTGATTGACATATATTGATATTTATATTATTGTTTTTGGACAATGAACGCGATCGAGTAATATTTGATATTTGTTGATCTCGACCCCTGTGCTTAATGGTCGAAAATTTTGTGCAAAAATAGTGAACAAAGGAAGACATCGCTTGCTGGTAATACTGATTGAGCAACGACGTGCTGTCGCTCTTTGTCTACGGGGTGGCTCAACGCGAGTTGTATCATCAGCTCTCGTTTTTGCGAGAGTGGGTACCTTTTTTGATGATGGGCGACGATGATGACTCTGGAACAAGAGAGAAGATTCTGAGCTATCTAATAAGTTGACCATTGACTGAAACTCGCTGTGACCACATGACGTTGATATGTTGCTAAAAGAAATATCTGCCGTACTTCTGTACTAATTTTGACAACGCACCGGGGATTATTGAATAGCTCCTTGGGGCCACAGAATAGCGCTTAAAAATATACTGGCTCCAAAAGGTAAAAAGAGTTTCCAGACTCGGCGACATAAGATGATCGATCCTTTTTCGGATGTATACGATTGAGTTACTGTGGACGAATTCAAGCGAAGGATGCGAGACAAGAATGTCGAATCACGAAGTTGACCAATTGGATACCGCGAATACAGAAAGGTCGGTTAAGAAATGGCGATTACCTGACGGGTAGGGCCAAACCTCTAATTTGAAGTCGGCCTGGTTCCCGGCAAGGCTATCATAATTTTGTTTTTTGGTTTATGTTTATGTGTGATACGAAACTTTTGTTCTTCGAGTGGACCGATGCCGCCGAAACCTCGCGTTGATTGATATTTTGAATTTTTTTTTGAAGACGGCCGCCGCATTGCAGATAGTCGCCTCGTTGCTTCCAAGACACAGATCGAGTCGAAATGATCCAGCTGTGCGGTTGTGCCGAAAACTAAAAAGAACCCTCCCTCATGAACATCCACCACATTTTAAGCCACCAAGAACAAAAACTACAAGATACCGAGCAGCGACAAGAGGAAACAAGTAATTAAGAAATACAGCATAAAAATGAAGAAACGACAAGTTATCAGGGGGAAACATGAACACAGACAACAGTACACGTCGTATTAATTTTTGGCGTACGAACGAAAAAAAAAAGATGTCACATTCACGGGTAAATGGCGTTAGAACGCGTATTTACCTCCTGTAGCTGCGGTCATCACGGGGATCATCGCGGTACCCACCGTATCCACCTCTGCCACCGCTCTCACTGCCAGCAGGGGGAACAGCAGGTTCAGCGGCGGCAGCTCTGGAGTAGCCAGGCTCACGCTCAGCGTAGCTGGTGTACCCCGGCTCCCTTGGAGCGCGGCGATCTTCACGAGTGTAGCGGTCGTCACCACGGCTTGAGGCATAGCGGTCGACACCACGAGGGGGAGGGTAGTCATCACGGGGTTCGCGAGAACGATAGTAGCGATCACCGCCACGGCCATCACGGTCATCGTATCGTGAAGAGTACCCACGATCATACTCATCATAGCGACCGCGGGGAGGGTAGCGCCCGCCACCACGGTCATCATAACGCGGGGGAGGGGGTCCACGACGGAAATCATCTGGGGAACATCAATTCCATGTTCGCAGTATTATAAGGATATATGGTATGAAGCTTACCTCTCTTTGGGGGTCCAAAGTACTTTCCAGGAGTTGGAGTTCTAGGACGGCTTCTTCTGGCCTTCTCGATGCTCAAGGTTCTACCCTCGAAGACTTCGCCTTGAAGACCTTCTTTGGCGCCGTCGGCCTGCTCAAGAGTGGCCATCTTGACGAACCCAAAACCACGGGATTCCTTTGTGTGGGGGTCCAACATGATCTGGCACTTCTCGACCTCACCATACTTGGCAAAGAGACGGGTAACATCATCCTCAGTAAGACGAGGATGGATTCCAGTTACGAAAAGGTTGGTTCCAGTGTTGGTGGCACCATCAACTGGTGAGCCACCGTTTCCGCCGCGGTGACCACCGCGTTCAGACGTGTTTGACGCTGTGTCAAGAGCACGGCGGTCATCAGGTCTTGACTCTGGTGGAACAGAACTATGTAATACGTCAGTATGATGAATAATGATAACTAAGCTAGCGGGAATAATTTACCGTTCGCCTCTGCCCCCAGGGGACGCGCTTCTTACGCGGTCACGTCTGGGAGCGGAATCTCCGCGTCTGCCTCTGGGAGAGACAGAACGTTCATCGCGCTGGTACTGCTCTCTGTCTTCTGCTTATAGTTAGCTTTACGCGTCCATATTGGAGATAAAAGACCGTCTCGTAAAGTAAGAAAAGAGAGAGAGAGAGAAACAAGGCTGAAAGACAACAAACAACAGTTACGTGTCCTGGTTTTGCGAATACTCTTGGTTGAGAGCAAGAATCATAACATACCATCGTATCCACGGCTTTCATTTTCGTAATCCATCGTCATTCACAATTTGAGATGTCGGAAGCTTTTTTTTTGTTTGCGTTGTACAAAGGGGGTTGTTGCTAGCGAAGAAAAAATGAGAAGAAAAAAAATCTGATGGGGTATAAGGCCTAAGATGGCGGTTGGAGGTGATGAAGTAAAGAGATGGTCTGCCCAAGGATGAGAGCAGAAGAAGAGATGAAGGGAAGAGGAATGGAAGAGGAATGCTAAGAAGGAAGGGAAGGAAGGGGGGGTGGGGGAGAAGAAGAAGGGAGGCGGCGAGGGAAGGAGCGATGGGAGATGAGCAAGTGGCAAAGAGAATTAAAAAGGGATACGATATACATCCGCGTAGCCTGCCTAGCCACGGCCAACAGCGCAACCACTACCGCTTCTTTGGGGCAGGGTTGCGCCCTACAGAACTGCTGTCTCCAATAGAAAGAGCAGTAATCCGAATGCTCATGTGTTCTAGAAAACGCTCGGGAGCTTTCAAGGCACGATAATTGTGTGGGGCGGTCTGCTATCTGCTGCCCGATATCGAAAACCTTAATTCTCCACCTTTTTGTCTCGTTGTAGGCGTTGTGAATCCTTTTCGGCCCTTTCTCGCTGGTCAACGCCCACGTTGTCAAGGAAACAATCTTCACGGGAGCGACATCACATTTGATTACTATACAAAAGAATTCCTCACCTTTTATCTGACTGGATACGGATAAGAAGGGGTTTGCGATACCCGCTGCATGAATCTATCAATTACTTGGAATCCGAGAACCCGAGAGCGTCAATCAAGCCTTACCCACCAACCACCCCCACCCCACAAAAAAAAAAATCGAAAGGTGGCAAAATAAACCACAAGAAGAACGACATTCTAAAATCCGCTTTGTAGACATCTCTATATGGGCCATCATCAAACCCAACCCAAACAGCCCAACTAGCATTTGAAACTCGAAAGCTGCCACGTTAACCTGACTAATAAGGCCTAGACCCACCCTAACCAAACTCGTCAGGTACCGACAGGAACACAAGACATGAACAACAACAAATAGACAGGGACAACCCGTGGGCGTCCCTGAAGATCAGCCCAATCAATTCAGTGGTTGAGATTTTGACCGAGACAGGAACGAACACACGTTCAGTCGTCTGCCTGACAACTAATTCTCCCTGGAAAATATCCCTATCACCCCCTTCGCACATTACGAGTGATAAGACATGATCGCGATGCAGCTCAAGCTTAGCTAGGGATAGTGTTTCGTCCCATGCCGTCGAAGGGCGCCGGCATCCAATCAATCACCCAGCGAAAAGGCTAAAAGAGATCGAGACAAATCCATTGCTAGCAACCCTCATTCACGTTATGCAGTACGAGCTCCTAGATGGAGCGTGCAGTTTGATCGCCACACTTATTTTTCATTTCGGGAGTGAGGCTAAGAATGCCTTGTCAATACTCGTTTTATTCGACGAGATATGCATATGGCAGCCTTATCTGTTACAGATTTCTATTGCTGATGCATACGTCAGACCATCCCGTCAGGTCAAGTTGTGAAACGAGCAACATAAAAAAGATAAGGCTGCCATATGCATGTTTTGCATATTTTGGCCGGGGCCGATGGGTCAGCGAGAGGCCGGCACTTCTGATACAGCACTTATTGTGCGAGGTATCTAGGACTGATGTCAAAGACCCAAATGTCCAAGGTCTCGGGACTGAAAATGCCCAACGAGAGTGCGGACCTGCCAGGTCAGACGAATTACTCACTTGGAGATATTGGGATAAACTTGAAACTGCCTTTGTGAGCAGTTCTCAAAACTGTGACAACGTTATTCACAAGGTAGAACGACAAGTCCCAGAATCCAAAGAGCCAACTCCTGCGTAGATCTACGGGCTCATGCAAATAAACTCTATGAGTATAGCAAAATTAATCAAGGCCCAGGTTCCTACAGGATAGAAGAGTTGGAGAAGCTTTGACGGCGCTTCTCGCCATACAAAATGATGAGGATCTCCCGGATCTACGTACCCCCTCATAAGGCGGGCCATGTACTTACCTCCTGAGACCCGGGCCCTTACAGGACGATCTCATTAGAGCGTACCATGGTTCTGGTATTCCCCGCAATTCTCGCTTAGGAGATCGGATTTGAGATGCTGTTCTTGGCTTGGTTACATTGTTCATAAATGATTATCTATGTCATCATCATCAACACCAACGTTTCTCATGGGAAATTGGTTATTGTATAGGGCTACCCAAATAAAATAAAAATGCCGACTTTTAAACGCCAATAGGAAATTATCATACATGATTTGTGCCTCGCATTACTACCAAGAACTATTTCTCTGTGGTTACCTTCTTTTTGCTCCTTCCCATGCCATTGGCGCTGTCCATGAGTTTCCTCTTCCTCTTTCCATTCTCGTTCCTTCCTTCTTCGATATCCATCTTTGCAATCCTCTTCTTCTCTGACACTTCCTGCAGTGTCTCCCTGACCACACGTCCCTCAAGCGAGACGCCAGGCTCATCCGCATACTCCTCCATCTTCTTGCCAGTCCTCTGCTCAATAGCTTCAACTAGCTTAATATCATACTGCGTCATGAACGTAATCGCCTCACCCTTCTTCCCAGCACGCGCAGTACGTCCAACCCGATGAATATAATCATCAGGATCCCTGGGCACATCAAAGTTGATTACCAGCTCCACAACAGGAATATCCAATCCCCTGGACGCCACATCCGTTGCGACTAGGATCCTCGCCGCCTCAGCCCTAAACCGTCCCAGTGAATCTGTGCGCTCTCTTTGTGGTAGCTCCGAGTGCAACGGCGTCACACGATGCCCCAGTAACTTTAATGTATGCGTCAGAAGGTTGGCCGTCGATGTACGATTCGTAAAGATGATTGCCGACTTCCCCTCGTTCCTAGGGGTGCTCAGCAGCGTGTGAAGATATGCCTCTCTTGTATATGGGACAAGAAGCATATACCTCTGTGTCAACGTCGCGGGAATAGCAAGCCTCTCCATGTCCACCTCACACACAAAGACCTCTCTCCGTCCCGGCCTCTGCTCCATTTCCTTCAATGCCCTCACCTCATCCGTCACCGTAGCCGTAAACAGCAATGTCTGTCTACCCGCCCCTTCACCAGCCGGTGGGACAGCGCCCAGGCACTCCTCCAGATCGCTCGCGAACGTCTCACTCAGGAGTCTATCCGCTTCATCGAGGACCACAAATTTTACGCGGCGAAGCCCGCAGATAGTGTCTTCGCCCGAGCTGCGGATATGGTCTGCCAAGCGTCCTGGTGTCGCAATGACGATGTGGGGGCGAGTAGCAAGGGTGATGGCTTGTGCGCGCATGTCGGTGCCGCCAATGAGGAGGCAGGTTTTGAGGTTCTGGGGGGCCCCAAGGGCAGACAGTTGTTCGGCGATTTGGAGGGCAAGCTCGCGTGTGGGCGTGAGGATAAGGGCGAAGATGCCCGTGGGGTCTTCAGACCAGCGGTGGAGAATGGGGGCGGCGAAGGCGACGGTTTTACCGGAACCAGTACGGGAACCACCGATGCAGTCTTTGCCTATAGATGAGGACAAAGTTTTAGATATGCTCTCAGAATTAGAGATGTACCTGGAGGTATATACCTTCGAGAATAGGCTTGATGCAAGCTGCCTGGATGGGTGTGGGCTTACGGATTGCCATTGCGCCTAGTGAATCTACGAGCCATCTGTCAATTCCTAACTCCGCAAAATTCTCTGGAGCATTTGTATTTGTCGTTGACGCCATTGCGGAGTTTGTTCCTTCTGTGGTCTGTCTGCTGGTGACTTCGCAGGCAAAACGATCTACAAAAGATCAATGATGCGGGGGATATTTCTCTCTCTCTCAGGTTAAAATTTTTGAGAAGTGAGATAAGTGCGGCTCTGCTGCAGAGCTGTGGGTCGGTAGTGGCTTGGCTGCTTTGAGTACCTAGTAGTAACTTGCACGGACCAGGCGCTTTGTTGTGGAGTTCGGTAGAGACGAGTATGGGGCGATATGAGCATGAGCAGGCTGGAAATCTGCGAACGGTGCAAAATTACGGGCTATCAATCGTTCGTTTGAAATACTTGTTTCCAAGTATTGCTATTCTAAAATTTATCTGGATATATGGTTCTAGAAATAGCTCTTTTTACAGTATTGGGTAGGTATGTACCCGCAAGCATCGAACTGAAGTGCCTGGTATCAGTGTTTCAGTAGTGTGGCAGAGTGCATTCAGCATGTGCTCAGCCACACTCAGCACCGATCGATGATGCCAAGGGAAAGGACACCACTACTGCCTTCTGGCTTGCTTTTGGCTGAAGCTTTTTTTCTCTTTCTTTCTTATATCACCTGCTTGTGCTTGCCAGCTACTGCTCCTCCCACTGTCTGATCTTCTCTACTTTGCTCTTTCCGATACACTTCTCATCTTCCTCATTAGCTAGTTAGTGTCCCATCTGCTTCCCCTAGAAGACCACCTTAGGTATCAAGTCAGTCCCTCACGTTCTCCTGAGTAAGAAAGAAAGTGTTTTCCGCTTCTTGATCTCCGGGGATCCTCGCACTCTACTCGCATTTCTATTCCCTACACCCCTCTCCCACTTACATTCGTTCACACATACGGTATATCCACAACCAAACTACCAAAAGTGCAAACAAAAAACTAACCTTAACCTCCCAACAGCCAAGCAACCCACTAAAACCACAATGTCCACCCACCCCCTCGACACCGACCCCGGCTCTGAGCTTCTCGCCTCGTATGAGGCCGATTTCAAGCTTACCCAGGCCGACATCTCCCAGAAGCTCGACCAGATCCCCGATCTCCAGGGCGAGCCCCGCAAAGCGGCCATCCGCGCCGCCGAGCGGGCTGTTGATGAGGCTGACGAGATTGTATGTCCCCTTCTCTTTCTTTCTTAGAGACTCAATATCTGTAGGACAAGAGACTAACAACCATTTTTACAGATCGGCCAAATGACTCTCGAACTCTCGAACATCCCCTCGACCCTCCGAAACAAGATCAAGCCCCGCCTCCGCAACTACACTCACGACCTCGACATCAGCCGGCGCACTCTCCTGCAGCTCTCGCAGAACACCGACCGCGCGACTCTCTTCAACGGCCGTGGTGGTGGCTCCAGCGGCGACGCGGTCGTCGACCAGCGCCAGCAGCTCTTGAGCGGTACCGATCGTCTCGAGCGGTCATCCCAGCGCCTGCGCGATAGTCAGCGCTTGGCCAACGAGACGGAGGGTATTGGCGCAAGTATTCTCGGGGATCTGTACGCGCAGAGAAGCCAGATTGAGAATACGCACAATACCCTAAATGATAGCGAGCGCTATCTGGATAGGAGTATCAAGACGCTGAGGGGGATGGCGCGTAGGTAAGATCTCTCCTTTAATATCAGGGTGCACAGTTTAGCGGAATGGGGGCTAATGCAATCGGCGGGATAGGATGGCTACAAATCGGATGATCACAATCGCCATAATAACGGTGCTCGTGCTGCTGATTATGGCGGTGATTATTTCAAAGTTTCGTTAGGGGCGTTAACTGGTGTTTGTCGGAGTTTGCTTTCTTTTTCCCTTTATTGAGTATATTTTATCACACTTCTTTGTTCACCTCAGTTTTCTCTCCCCGTACGTGCTTGCGTAGTGGTGGTGGATAATGGCCCTATCTGGTTCGGTCTAATCTGGAGGTTTGAGGAGGAAGGGAGGTCTTGATGCTTGGTTTTCCTATTTCCGAGCTCTTTGCGGCCTTTGTTCGCTTTTTCTGTTCTGTGGGCTTGCTTGTGCGCTTACGGATGTTTATATGTATTGAAAAAGAAACAAAGGGAAACATGCTAGACGGTGCATACGGTAGATATGGGCTCTACTCTGGATGCTACTTCAGTACATGTAGGTTCATTTTCGGTATACCGAAACATTTACTATAATATTGGCCATTTTCGGTTTCTTCTTCGCTTCTGTAACCTAACTTTCAACTGTATCTTTTTCATATCCGTCCAGTGACGTCATTTCGCTGTTCGGGGAAATAGCAATTTAATAATAGATCTACTACTCTAGACCTAACAGTGGTGACATTCCCTTCCCTGGGAGGCCACACCGCAAGACCCAAATTTACTGGTGGTATTAGCCTGGCTGGTCAGGATCACTATCATCGTCCTTCTCCATCATCTGCGTCTTCTCGAGGATCTTCTCAAGGCGGTCCTTCAGCTCCGCCAGCTTGGCCTCCTTGATTACCAGGTGGTCCTCGTCAAGGTCCTCGACGATGAAGGCGTGATGGTGGTCCTCGTCGATCTTGAGGATGATGGCTTTGATGGAGGGGTCGCTGTTGGTTGGAGAGTGTTAGTAGATCTGGTCTGGAGTTACGGTGACGTGAGAAAGAAAAGTAGAGAGAGCGGTAAACCATTCGACCAAGACGCCTAAGAGACAGAGGTGTTAGTAGGTGCGATTGAGTTTAAACTTGGGTGCGTGCCTCTGAGAGACGTTAACATACACACCTTTGACTGCACGCGGCATTGTCGCGACGCGATGCTTGGCGGTTGCAACGCGCTTGGAGGAGGGTTTGTGGGGGGTGAAACTCGAGGGTGTTTGATAGTGCGGTTAATTTGGTTATGGTTATTCAGGTAGGTGGTGGAGCTGGCGGGTTGTGAGGAGGTTTGGATGCTGTGCTAGTGTTGCTCTATATTTAGCATGGTTGTTGGATTTGGGGCGAGTGATGAGGCGTGATCATATGGGGCTCTAGTACCTATAAAGTGGTTATTATAAATCGAAGACATAAAAGATATAAGAGTGGTATTAACACTTGTAAAGGACGTTGATTGTGAAGGGGCGGTGGGTTCTTGAATTGGTGCTGAACAATGAAATGTTCTAGTGGATAAACATACTGTACATGCGTGCATGTATGTCGGTGAGATACCACCGGCTTTACCGGAAGAAAGTAGTATTACGAGACCCTTGAGGGTCTAGTTAGATGTCAAGTCCTTGGATCGTTCCCTTTATCCTGTAACAATATCTAGACACCTTCACAGGGGTTATGGTTCTCACGGGTCCGGGGGAAGGTGTCCATATGTAACTTATACTCGCAATTGAGGCAGTGATTCAAGTCATGGAGTCTAGGAAAGAGTGAATAATATTATATCTAGGCCTCATAGTATTCCTCTTATTAAGGAAATATATATCTCACAAATTATTGTCGGCCCCGGATGGTTTTGATATGCATCGGAATTATTCCAGATTTTGATGTTGTCGTGGTCGGGTTAGCGATGGTGGCGGTGTATTTATTTTTACTGAAGACTGCAATTGAAGCATCAGCTTGTGACCTCCGGTCAAAGGACACGTTTCGAGGGATTTGTTTAACTACATGTAATATCTATTGCCCCCAAAATTGCCGCGTTATTACCGCTGCTAGGTCACCAACATGTACATTGGTGATAATGCCTAGCAGAAGTTCAGGATATGGCCTTCAAGAGCGACAACCCCGAGCCCTCGGCAGTTCGTTTTAATTGAACCCACTAAAAGTTTTAGATATCGAAATGTTTATTCAAAGATTAGTAGATCTCTTTTTGCGAGAATCGTTAGGGTGGCTTGGCTCATGGCTGCTCACTCGATTCTCCCAGGCGGTCCCGCGGTGTCGATCTTTGAGAATTCAAACCAATGCAACCACGGTTGACTGCAAACTTAGTTCTCTTCAGGCAGCGCAAGCTTTCTATTCGAGGAATACCAAATCACACAGCGTAATCAATCGATGCTTTAGTAAAGGTAGTGCCTTTTGACTTTGTTCCGCTCGAATAATAAGTGTAACCGACCTGCAAGATTCCTTAGGACCGTCTTATCTATCAATAGACCATTCAGCTCACGAGGATAGCGTGTAGTAATAATTCATCTGTCCACTCATGAGCTACATAGCTCACGAAGCGAGGCTAACAAATCCCTAATATGCCTGTTTTGACAACTGGCTCTTTTTGGAATGATCAGCAGTCATTACGAGTGTGCATATAGCTGCCCTACAGCCATAGGACGCCCTCATGCTCCACCAACAAACCTGAACGGCGTTCTCTATAGATCGTAGGTAGCCCATATGTTCAGCGACATACCTGACAGCTAATGTGACATCAAAGGGTCGTACGCTGTTACTTGAAATCGTCAAGAGATGGACTTCTCGCACAAAGACTTCCTACGGGTGATCAAGATTCATAGGAGAAGACGTAGGTAACTAACCCACAAAACCCAAAATAATGCCTTCTCCTCTCGTGAATAGTTGGTAGCAACTGTCCTGCGCCTACCGTAACTGCTGCAAGAAAAATCAGCATTGTGCATCTTGAATCCGCAAATCGGCCAAATATGACAACCAATCACAAGGGGGCTGTGCACGAGACTGCCAAATATGATGGATTCAATTTTTCCGTGTTGGTGGGATGGCCTTGTAGTTAACTTAACATCTTTCTAGGCTGTGTCACAATGGTTCCGAGGTTTGATCACCCCCTCCTGCCCGCCTGGAAAGGCGGAAGCTGTGAGGTTGTTGGGTTCGATACAAACTCTAGATCCCTGCTGGAGTTTGTATTGGAAATTCCGGAAGAGCTCCGGTTCTTTTGGTATTGTCTGCGGTCTGTTGGGAGAAGCGGTTTGTCATTTGCTGTGGGGTGTCGACATTATCAAGCATTAGACTATCAGATCACGCCAGTAGCGCGCGCGCATGTATTCGGTGAACCGGCTGGGTCTACGATGAAGCCTATTTAAGGGAATTCCCAGTGTGGTCTCTAGAGGCAATTCAGGGCGCTGGTTTACGGGAACGGTCGTGTTGTCGTGGACGTGATCTGGAAAGATAGCCCCGTCAATCACTCCCACTTGGTGCATGATCATGGTGAGTGATTCCTCATGATCCGCGTTCCGGATAAAATCAGCTAGACCTCGCCCTGATTACATTAATACTACGACCCAAAGTTTCGCGTGCAGGTCCTAGCAGGGTTTCTTTTTCTTTTTTTTGAAATAGCCATCATGAATGCTTTTTACGTATTTCTATGTCATAGCTATCGTACACTGGCTTAGAAGGATAGATAGGAAACTAAGAAAAGGAACTACGAAAGTGAAATCATGAAGCAGCCGGCCCAAAGCAAGAAACGAAGAGCAAAAGGGGGAAAAAAAATTACTATCGGATTCTAGATCTCTATACCTTTCCTACTTTGACCACCAAAGCACCCGCATTCTTTGCAAGTCGGTCCGCATTCAACTTCTTGATCCATCTAAAAAGAAGTATAAACATCAATTCCATCCTATTCGCGCCAAAATGATTAGCATTTAACCCAAATACACACAGAAACTAATATAAGATGGAAGGTTAAACATACCTCTCTTTCGTCATCATCAATAGCCCCTGCACGATCAAACCCTTCATCAACTGTGGCCCAATTCCCTTGAACAACCCCATAGGCCCCTCCTTCTCAATAATGAATTTCATGACCTCTCCGAAGCTTCTAAAGCGTTTCCTGTTCGCTGCTGGCGGTGGCTTGCTCTGCAGTCCGACCTTGGCGACGATCAACGGCTGTGTTGCCAGCGTCGCCAACGCCTTACTCATCGCGCCCAACAAGAATGCCTCTCCGGGAGACAGGCGGTCCCGACCCTTGAACATAACCTCTTTGAGTCTCTGGTAGCATCCGTAAGTAATAGCCGGGTTGACCACGAGCACCAGCGACGCCTTAAGACCCCTCCACAACCCGCTCACACCATCCTCTGCCACGACTTCACGTCCAGTTGCCAGGAGTCCCAATGGTTCCTCGGAGGAGGATCGCGTCTGTTGCCGGGTGGTGATTACGGCTACGGGGATGGTGAAGAGCTGTGCGAGTGCGCCGGCGACAGCACCGAGCGAGAGCTCGATCGCAGTTGAAGGGTGCGCGTTACCGCTCCGTTTGAGGTAGAAGGTCCGCACGAGTGTGTACCAGTAGAAGTAGGCAAAGTTTGTTGAGGCGACACCGAGTAGTGCGCCGGTCATGCCTGTGTAGAGGCCCTTCACACCGGATCTCGCGACGATCTTCGTGATTGCGTCAAGCGTTGAGCTGTAGATTTCTTCATGATCGGGGCTGTTTTTGGCTCGCTGTTAGAATTGGGCTATACCTCTGGGATGGAAGCAGATATGGAGCACCGGGGGGGGGGGGGGGACGAACTTAAGGGGCTCAGTCTTCTCATCGGTGGGCTTGCGTTTGACTTGAACCTGCAGCTTGGTCTTGACACTGTAATGTGGGTTGTTAGTGACGATGTCGAAGCAATTGGGGGTACAATGACATACATGTCCAATGGGTAGACAGCAGCATTCGCCAGCACAGCACCAGTAGCACCTGCAACAGCATAACCCCATGAGGGAAGTGATTCCTTAGAGAGAGACATTGTGGCTCTATATTGATGCTTCTACACGAAACGAAAGCAACTGGAAAGAGTAGATGGCCAAGCAAGAAACCCAGAGCACAAAAGAGCAGAAACAGGACGGAATGGGAGATGAAGAGCACTGGCAGATGGGTGCTTAAGTGAGTAAAAGGAATAGAACGACAGGCAGCACCAAGTACAAATAGTACGGAGTCACCAAAACTGTTCCTTGTCCCCGAGCTATCCCCAAGACTTTTTCACGCTCACTGTCCGGTGCGTGATGCCTCGGTTGTTTTCGGTGATACACAGCTATCTGTGGCGCCGCCCACTTAGGATGCCGATAGCTACGTGATGCCTATCGGTGTGGCGCGTCGTGGCGGGGAAAGCTTGTTAATCGCTGTTTCAGATCTGTAGACAATCGTAATCATAAACTTTACGGTATCGTTGCAGAAGTTCCCCATATTATATCTTCTACCCTTTTGAATTCCCATGTCATAATGCTGTCCTACCCGACCGCGGTAGCTTCGGCCCGAGGCTTCCCCGCGCTTGGACGAAGGGCTGGTGTAGGTACATTAAGAGAGGGGGGGGGGGGTTGAGGTTGAGGCTGAATGCGTTCCTATTTTTCTTATTTCTAGGCCTTATCTATGATGACGTTTTTAGAGTGCGATTGTGCATGTGGGAGTGGAAATGATTGTTTGGTCTCGTTTACGAACAAGGATCGCGTAACTGCATATATAGCCTTGGGGGGGGGGGGGGGCTCCTTGATGGCAGAAGGAGGAGGGAGGGGTTCAACTCAATAAAGGGGAGGAGGTTGAAGCTTGAAGCTCTGTAGCTGGAAGCTCGACAACTACATGGAGGCCTAGGTCGCCGCCAAGAGTAAATTTTTGGAAAACAGAGTTGAGGTCGCGCTAGTGCCCAAATGCAGCAGAAACCTGTAACCAGCTGGAAAACTCACTTTTATTCACCCTGCTTCACACTCTAATTTGCGTTTTTTTTTTGAGATAAATTGTTGACCGTCATCTAAGGTTTATCATGCTATTTTTTTCAATTTTATCCCTACAGTCTTGTTGTGTCTGTATGGGTGGAGATTTCAGGTCTCTAAATCGACCTTTTAGACCTCAGTGGGTGAGCGGTTTGCATGCACATCTAGGAAGGCGTTTTCTCGGCATGACCATGATTAAGTGTGACAGCGTAGTCTGTATCGCAAACTCTTTATTCTCTACATGCGGCTACATTATGGCCTCTGATTAAGTCACGGCTATTTCTCCAGGGCTTTAAGGACTAAACGCCGAAATATTCCACAAGCAAAGCAACCTCTACCTTAGGTATCCAGGGCTACAGACACCATGAAAGTGTTATAAATGGAGCCTAGATGCTAGCCATACTGCATGTAGGTACAGGCAGAGCATATGAGTTCGTCTTCATCCTATGGCCTATATTGCGATCTTCGGTTATCTAATATTATCTCGCTGTGACGGCGGAGCAATGGTCAAAAAAAAAAAAAACATGGGTTCCCGCGGGGCCGCCGCTGGTAGTGTGACATTGTATTGGGCCAGAAATATCCTACGGACTGCTAACTAGGGATCATCACCGCCAACTGCCTCAGTGCCCGTGAAAAACTACAAATATGAATTTTTTTACGTGTCTCTAGCTGGAGCCCCTTACTGGAATAGAACGCCTATCCAAACTGAGGTTTCAACACGTCTACCTCGGCCCGGATTGCATAGGGCCAGGCAACCCACTGAATATGGAAATCGGATCAGTACAATCACAGCTAGTGCCCTAGTGAAGGGAGGAAGATAGAAGCACTGCACGCAGATTCTATGAGACTTCTCTGCATACCAGGCAAATGGGCTGTAACAGACTATCTGAGTGTTGATACTATCTGGGAGTGGCTTGTGACTTTAATCTGTAACGTTGCGAGGCCGAGTTGTCGTAAGGTAAGTATTAGCTTCCCCACTAGTTATAGGCTGCTTTGTCTCAGAGATACACCTTTATGTCACACTCACTGAGAGCAAGCCCTACTAAACACATTAATATAGCTTTTGACTGATTAGATCATGGTGATGGTTCAACCACCTTAAGGATCCCCGACACCAGCCACCAGTCTCATTTATCTCGATGCAACAGCCATTGAGTGTTCCACACAGAACCCTTCATCTGTTGGGTGTATCTCAGACTACAATCTTGGGCTCACTGCTTCTGGTAGCCCTTTATTTCAAGCTTTCAGGGGAAACTTGAGCTATAGGGGCATATTTTATGGATACACCATTCTACTGGATTTATTTTCTGCCTGGGCTTTTTTCCCTCTTGACGAGTGATATTTTGTGATTCTGCAGATCGTTTTACCTGTAGAATCGACCTGTTTACAATTTCCCCAAAAGGACTTGCTAGATGATCCCCAACCCCATAATGCTTGTGCATGTATACCCAACTACAAGGGGTATATAAGTTGGTTTGAGCCTTGAGCTTGGACAAACCTAACCAGCACAGGATGATCGGGGTCCGGTTCGTTTGCCACGGCTTGCGACTTGCATCATGAACGCGTACGCTTGTCCGGTACGGGTGGGGACTGACTAGATCGACACCATTTTTACATGTTTTGGGAAAATATGTTCTAGACTTTTAAATAATACATCCTATCTATCGATTGATCGTCTGCTCGTTTGGGCCAAACCCTAACTAAACGGTCAGCTCTCAAGAAATTATTGAAGTTTTGAGTATAATTCGACAAATAATGATTCTAAAAATTAACTATAATGCAACATAGGCTCAACATTTATTTATACAAGAAACTCAAGTTCCTGATTTTGGAATACCCTGGGGTATACTTAGCTTGTATTCTTGAGCCGCCTTGGACTTATGATCTCTCGTCTATCCCATGACCCGTAGCAGAGGGCTTTGAGGCCCTCACTAGTAATGGTTTTCGACCATATGTTACCTGGCTAGCCTTAGATCTCACCAACATAATTCTTAACCCATGGAGCTTAGAATTGCGTAGTTTCATGAGTGGTGGATTGCAGGTGACTGTTGTGGCCAAAGAGCCAAAAAAAAAAAAAAGCTACATGTACGAGCCATGGGATAGGCTATAGCCGTGAAACAAAGCTGTAAGGACACCCAGCTTTGTAGGCCATTCTTCATGGCCCATAATAAGCGGCAATGAAGTATAAGAGCTCCAGTCGGCTTTACATCAACATTAGGTATATATACATGCATTCCAACATTTTAAGCTTCTTCACATCTATTCTGTGTGGAATGTACCTAGGGTGTTTGAAATTTATGCACATTTTGGCTTAACAACTCCTATTTGCGCCAAAATAAAGGCGTTTAACACAACTAAAAACACCCTAAAACCCTGATTTCTGGTTGGGGTCCATTCCGATACTCCCAAAGAAAAGCAATCTTTCAAACCCTTTTTTCTCATTCCTCCTCAGAGACGGAAACTAAAAGTTGGTTTTGACCCCTAGAAAGCCCCATTTATCTAGCCGTCCTCCGGCGGTTTGAATATTTGACGAATATGCATCACCCTCCGACACCCTAGATACATTCTCTATCGTTTCGCTCGATTGCATGTGCAGATATATTAATGTATAGCTCAATAGAGTCTTTTATCCAACACTCGAGGGTTGGAATCATGATCGAGGCAAATCGGCCAGGACCTTTGCACGAAAAGACCTAACCCTGAACCTTAGATATATGATCCGCCGGATTTCTCGGAGTTACGCTTGAAGTTATATTGTGTGGAAGAGAAGAAGAACGAAGTGATTTTAGGTGTGGTTTGAACACGTGACCTTTGGTTGAGGTAGTGATGTTACTAGAAAGTGAAGAGTTTTCCAATTGTGCCGCTGAATAGTTCAGGGTGAGAGGAGATTTTAGTCGCCCTATATATACAGATATTTTACTAGCACGTGATCCCTGATTACATAACCATATCCTTGATCCATCTATGACTCATTCCATATTACATGATTATTATTCCACATAACCGATGTCGCAATGCCAAGCCCTAATTTTAACACTTCCCCTCACTTGCCACATCGTATCCTTTCTGAACGCCTATATAGCTGTGGGTTTCGGAAGGCCTTTAGTCATGACGTCTGCTACATTGTCCTCGGTAGGAGCAGAGGAGTTCGTTCGGCTTCAAGCTGTTCTCTCGTGTAGTGATAGTGTCGTCGATGTGTTTTGATCGATCGTGTATCCTGGGGTTTCGGCTCAGGTCTATTGATCACTGTATTGTCGGCGTGTAGGAAGTATTGGTAGGTTTGTTGAAGTTCCGTTAGGGCATTCTTTAACCATACTAGTTAATGAGCTGCAGTGACAGGGCCATGTATTCGGCTTCTGTTGTTGAGACTGCGACTGATTTCTGCTTCCGCTTCTCCAACTTATTGCTGATTTCCTGGTCTGAAGGCGTGTCAGGAGAAGGATTTTCGATCATCGAGGTTTGAAGCGTAGGAACTGTCTGAGAATCCGTCGAGTGTTCTAGAGTTCCCTTTCGGGTAGAACAGTGTCCAGTCCTTGGTTCCGTTGAGGTATCGGAGGATTCGCTTTTTGCTCTTTCGCATATGTTCTCTCAGTTGGACATGAGAACTGGGAGAGGGTAACGGTATGGGTGATATCTGGTCTTGTAGCTATGCTGGCATACATGAGTGATCCTATTATTGATTGGTATTGGGTTTGGTTCTCAATGATGTCCTCAGGTTCTCCTTTACGAAGGGTGAGGTTAGGTTCGAGTGGGGTACCGACTGGTTTAGAGTCTGCCATCCCAAACTTTTCTAGGATTTTGTTGATGTATGCATGTTGTGATAGTTCAATACCAACCTTTGTTACCTTTATTCCAATTCCCAGTATGAATTTCGAGTTACCGAGATTTGTACATTCGAAGTCTGCCTTAAGCAGTTGTTGTACTTCTTTTCTGAATGGGGAGTCGGGTCCGAATATTATGATGTCGTCTATATACACCGATATGTATAGTCGTTGTTTAGTATGTATGAACACGCATGGGTCGAATTTGGCTGGGACAAATCCTTTCCGTTGAAGGGAGTCTGCTAGGCAAGCGTTACCATTCACGGAGTGATTGTTTTAGTCCGTATATGATTTCCGAAGTTTACACACCTTGTTGTTCTGCCTGTAGCCATCGTGTAGTTCCATGTAAATCTCCTCTTTGAGTATCCCGTATAGGAAGGTGACTTGACGTCCATTTGTTGTGGTATCCAACCATTGTGAGCAGCTAGTGCCAGGAGTAGTCTGAGTGAATCATATCGGGTGACTGACCGAAGGTTTCATCGTAGTCTTGGTACTGTACTTGGGTGAAGCCTTTGGCAACGTCATCGGAAACTTTATACCGTTCGATGGTTCCGTCAGAGTTGTGTTTGATTTTGAATACCCACTTTCCTTTCACTACTGCACGATTTGTTGGTCTGTTGACAATGTCCCAGGTATGGGCTTTTTGTCTAGCGTCTTTCAGTCTGTATACCTTTTTCCATAGGGTTCGATCTTCGCTTCATAGTTTGATTGTAGGTTGAAGGTTCAGTGACTAGGTATACCCGTTCACTTGGTGTGTTGAGGAGTCGTATTCAGTTTGTAATACACTTCTACCTTTTATAGTCATCCATTAGTCTTCCATTTCAGTCGTTTCATCCTCTTCTAAAGTCGTCGGTAATTAGCTTTTGACATTCTTGGTCATATTCTTTGCCGAGTTCCTTCATCTTTTCTGTATTTCTACTTTCCTACTCTCATTTTCTAGCTCTGATTGTTTTTTCCGTTCTTTGTCGGATCGCGAAGTTGATCTTCGTTGAGGAGCTGGAGGAGTCTTTATCTCAGGTTGCTTCCCTTATTAGGTGTTACCGGTGGAGATTGTTTAGGTCTCTCGAGTGTTTTTGGGGGATCTGGATAGTTCCTCATTGTGTGGTTTTCGGTGGTAGATTCTGGTTCGTCTTCGCACCGGTCTTCTGATTCAGAATCGTCATCTCTGTTGAATTAGGTGTTAGGATAGGGATGGATCCGGTTTCCATTGTTACTTCCCCTGATTCAGGAGGGGGGAACGTGACGTCTCGCGATTCAATTACCCTATGTTTTGATCCGACCCATATACGATATATTTTATTATTGTCTGCATCTAACTATCATTCCTTCTACCGCTCGGGGTGCTAGTTTGCTTCCTGGAGGCCTAGTTTCTTCCGGAATGTGGACATAGCATTTCTTACTGAATGGTTGTAGGTGTTGAATACACGGTCGTCTTTCTTTCAGAAAGTGGGTGTTATCCCTTTTAGCGTACTGTGTTGGAGTCGATTTTTAAGGTAGACAGCAGTTGCATGCTTCTCCCATAACGCTTCCGGATAGTCCATGATCATCACACCTGACCATGGTTGTTATCGTCTGATTAAAAGCTTCTGCAATTCCATTTGATTCATGGTTGTAGGGGTGTTAGCTCAGTACTATTCCTTGTTGTTGGAAGTACTTGGTTATGTCTTTGTTGACATACTCGCCGCCGTTGTCAGTCCGGAATCTTAGTACGGTGGTGTCATACTGTTTTTCCATTCTGGTGACGAATTCTCGTATGGCTATCTTCGAATCATCCTTTCGTTTGAGGAAGTATATCCAGGAGAACCAAGTGTAGTCATCAATGAAGGACATATAGTACCTAGATTTACCTAGCGATTCAATGCCGAATTGTCCAGACAGATCTGAGTGGATTAACTCGAATGGTCGTTGGGATCTTGTACTTGTTGTTGTTCTTTGGTTTCTGATCGTCTTCTTGGAGAGGCACAGTCCTTGCAGTGGAAGTTGTCTGGCAGGCAGTTTCTGGATGTCGTCGTATAGGTTTTCGAGTGTGGCTGGATGTCCTAATGCTTGATGCCAATCATAGTAGAAACCAATCGAATTGTATTACTAAGCTAACTGTACATTCCAGAGACCCTTTTCCAATTTTGCCCAGAGTACGTTTTTACCCGCTTTTGTGATGAATTTATTTCCTCCTCTTGACTCAGTTCTAAACCCTTTTTGTCGAGGGTTCTGAGATCAATCCCGTTCGCTTCAGTGTGAGGACCAATTGTATCGTCGGTGAGGATGATGGACGATCTAGCTCCATCGGGAAGGTAGCAGTCGAAACTAACGCTTCCCAGTCCAGTGATCCCATATCTGGTTCCATCAGCTGTGGACAGTTCCAGTAGGGTCTGACGTTGTGTAATTGGTCTTCAAAGGGCGTAATATGAGAGGTTGCTCCAGAGTCAAAGATCCAGGAAGGGGAAGGAGTGGGGTCATGGCGTACCATGCAGATTGTGGTGGCTGAGTCATTTATGACCGCCGATGCTGTTTCCTTATTTTTTTCCTTTTTTGTATCCTTTCTCTTTTTGTTTTGCTCTTGGAGCCTCCGACAGTTGGTGTAGTCGTGGCCTTTGTAGGAGAGGTTTCGCTTTTTGCAGCATGTGCATTCCTTCTCGTTCGATGGTGGTGGTGACGGGGGCGTCTTGGTGTAGAACGCTTTCCCATTTGTGGGTTTGGGTTCATCCTCGTGTAGGGCGAGGATTCTCCGGCGCACGTCTTCGTAGGTGAGGTCCTTCTTTGTCTGAAGGTTGTCTACGACGTTCTCCATCGATTTTGGTAGCGAGGATAGGAGCATTACTGCCATGGTTTCATCGGAGTTAGTAGCGATTGGAAGGTTTTTGCTACCGTTGTCGGCAGCCTGGCATCTTTGGGATTGTTTGCGGTTTTCATCGAAGGTGTCAGGAAAGAGGACAGGTTGTCTCCTTCCTCCATCTGAATCTTCGTGAAGCGCTTGACCAAGCTTCACTAATGTGGAGGCTAACTTCGGCCGAATTTAGTCTTCAAGTACCGTCCACGCTTCACGAAAGATTTTCGGCACGACTACTGCGCTCTTGGAGGTCTTCGGTTATGGCGGTGGTGAGGAGGGTTACGACGGTGACATCGATCCTCTGCCATTCGCTGTAGTCTTCGTCTGCGTCTTGGTTGGGGATTTTGCCGTCTATAGTTTCACCAGCCACTGACTCTTAATGCTCTTCTCAGGATCTCGTAAGGTTTGATAGTTTGTTTGACCCGTGGTTTGGGCAAACCATCAAATTTGACTGGGTTCTGAGATATCTTGGTGACCTTTTTCTGAGGTTTCAATCTCAGCTGGCAGTTCGAGGTTTTAGAAGATTCTGCAATCGAAGAGGTGGGCGTGATGTTGTATGAAGTGTATAGAGTTAAGCGATAGAGTGTATAGGTAATCTTGGATTTATTGTGCAGAAGCTGGCATGAAGTTTGTGTGGAAGAAGAAGAATGAAGTGATTTTAGGTGTGGTTTGAACACGCGACCTTTGGTTGAGGTAGTGATGTTACTTAGAAAGTGAAGAGTTTTCCAATTGTCTTGTTGAATAGTTCAGGGTGAGAGGAGATTTTAGTCGCCCTATATATACAGATATTTTACTAGCACGTGATCCCTGATTACATAACCATATCCTTGTTCCATCTATGACTCATTCCATATTACATGATTATTATTCCACATAACCGATGTCGCAATGCCAGGCCCTAATTTTAACAACGCTGAGAGAAGAGTAAGTCCCGTCATGTTATTGGTTCTTTCATGGGTGTTCTTTCCTCGATTTGGCTTGTGCATACGACCCATGGCAATTTTGCCTCGAAACCCATCTTTCAACTTTCGAGTGAGTGTGGATAAAAGACTCTGATGTCAAAAGCCCTGAGACAACGGCCAAAACACACCAAAACATGGACTTTTTTGTGACACTCCTCAAGCATCACCACCGATTGATGGATTTTGGGATTTAGGATATAGATTTAGAGAGTAGCAAGGTACCCCCTCCCAAAATATCTTGCATTAATTTTTCAATTGTGGATAATGTAGTAAGTTCTAGAAGTTCCAATTTTCGCCAAGAACTGGTATGTATTGGCAAAAACATCAACAGACCATGCACAAAAAATATTGTCACTCATGCAACGTTGGTTTTGTTTTAGGTTTGGATTCTGGTTTGGATTTTACAAATGATTTAGTAGACTCTGATAAATTATCATTCACTAAGATGTTTTGTTGAAATCCGGGTAAATTTTCAAAAACCGGTCATCTTCATCGATATCTGGGTGTGGTTTGGGTTGTTGTCCCGGAACTTTTGAGCAAGAACTATATATACGTTACGTACATCTATCTATCTACTTATAAGATATTTCACGTAGCTCCATCGCGGGCCTCTTCACCGCAGACGCAGCCACAACCCTCCACAATGAGATCCGAGCAATCCAACTCGCAAAACTCAACTGCTCCACCATGTTTCTGGACATCAAAGGCGGTTTCGACCACGTCCTCAAACAATCCCTCGCCCCAATTCTTGCCTAAGGGCACACTCCTAAATACTTCACCAACTGGATCTGCTCATTTCTCTCAGACAGATTCATCACCCTCCTCTTCAAGGGCTCCCCTAAAACACCCTCTGCAGTACAAGTAGGGGTCATGAGTCACATCTCACTTCTATTAAATCATCTATGTAAACTTCTCCACAAACATGGCCCACACCCTGGCGTCACCATATCATCGTCGGCGACTTCGCAATAACAGTCGCGTCCCTCTTCTCCCGTAACATCTCACTCGAAAGACTACAAAAGCTAGTGGCCTCGCTCATAACATATTTTTCTCAGCCGACAAAACTGAACTCATGCTGCTGCGGACAACAATGACACTGCACCACCCCCATCTCCCTCAACAACCTCAAATTCAACTCCAGCAACCAGGTGCGCTGGATAGGATTCTGGCTATCACCCAACCTCAACCCAGACACTCACTTCCAAAGGAGACTAGCAGCAGCTAGATCTGCCTTTGGCATCATCTCCCGCTTCTCCTCCGCTGGAAAAGGCCTTTCATCAGCTAACTGCATGAGAATCGCCCTCCTAATGCCCATCGCCACATCTGGGGCTTCCACCTTCACCCCCAAAACATCCCTAAAGAAGCGTGAACACATTCTCTCAGTCCTCCACGCAGGATACTTCAGATTTACTATGGCGTGTCCTGCAGGCAACGCCCCCATCGACCTCTCTGCCACTTCCTCAAGTGCAAACAAGCTATACGCATCCTCCAAGCCTCCCCTCAACAACCCCATCACGGGAGAACTAGCCCAAACTTCCTCACAAGAAAGAGTCTCTTTCATGCTGCCTCCTGAGAGGAAAGCCAAACCCACCCAAGAAATGGGAACTCAACGCATAACCAAAGGAGTGGCCCACCTCATCGACTCCTCTGCTCCCTCATCCGCCTCATCGAAGAAGGGGTCACTCCATATAAGATGGCGACAGCGCCAAACAACAACCCATCGTAAAATGGCAAAATCTACTCACGAATACTACAACCACCCTCACCTCAAACGCCTCATTCACTTCACTCCACAAGTTCGCCAAGCCGAATCCACCAGATGAGGGCCAACAAGAAACTACCTCCGCCAAAAATCGTGGATCAACGACACCGCTCCCCTATGCCAACTGCGAAAAGAAGACGAACACCGCAACACGCAGGTTTTCAACTGCCCTCCACCGCCTTAACACCGCCACCCTCCTAAAGGACATTAAATCGCTGGCGGTATGGCGACTACACCTCACAGTACTCAACGACACCATCATTGCCGCCAAAATCAACTTCCCCATAAAGGAAATCCCCTCACCCCTCCTCTCGGGCTCAGCAGAATCCTCCTCACTAAGCTCAGTCTCCACCGCCTCGATTGGTAGCCCTTACATGGCCCCTCTCAATGCCCACCGCTCTCGATGAAAAAAGTCCCAAAGTTGGCATTCGGGCCTTCGGCCCTCATTTACTTATCTCCTTTGTTCGTTTTTATTTTTCGCGTATATTATTCTTTTGTTTGGATTAGTTTTATTTGCTTTTTAGGGGACGTGCGATAGAGTTTTTGTCGGGGATAGGTCTCTTTACGCCATAGTTTATACTGCATGCGAACTTTCTGTACCTAGAAACATGAATAGATATGATTAAAAAAAAAAAAAAAAAAAAAGATATTTCACGTAACACAAACCTAACCACCAGTTGCTAATGTCTCGAGGACAACATCATGCCACGCCTGAACGGGTGGGCAGTTATATCCGAGTTACACTACATGTCATCTCTGTTTCGACCGATCAAAACGCCTAGTGTGTTCGTCATGAGCTCAAGAGATGGCGCTCATCGCATGTATATTACTGGTCTTTCTTTTTTCGATATAGATGTGGTTGCGACGGTCTTTTTTTGAGTCTCCCTAGGGCAGAACCGCCGTTGGTGGGAAGTGCGTTTTAAACTTAAATTGCCGAGATGAGTTGAGAAACGTCACACAGCTTTGTTAGGCCGGTGCATTGACGAGTGATATATGGTGACCAACTGACCTACCCTGTTACTCAGGACAGAAAGTGTTTTTCAATCCAAATCTGCCCTCCGTCCATATTCTTACCCACATTTGTGTTGAGGTGAATTCTAACCGGCAGGAAAAACTGAAGTAGAATCAAGCGGCAAAAAGTTGGATTCTGGTTCCTGACACCACTGTAGATGGAATTCTAACCTACCCCCTTAACACAGCCAGGGCAAACCTTTAGAAGATAAAGTTACAGCACTAACCATGTAATCCTCAAGTTAATCCCGAAATCACTCCGTACATCCAGACTCCAGGGCCCCCTGTATACATGTAGTGCAGAATGGATTATGGTTCTGTGGCCCGAATTGCAGCTAAGCACGTCCCACCAATACCTGCCATTGTAGCTTAATTGCTTATATGGTGCAGCCCAGAGGCCAAGCCGTCTAAAGTCCGCACGCTTGAAGCACCTTACACGCCTAGACCCGGTCGAAAGACTGTGGTTGGGTCAAAAACAGTCGGATAAAACCAGGGCAGCAAGACTCAGGTTGGCCCGTTCTTGGCTCGTACCAACAGCAAGCTGTCCGTAGGGATGGGTACGAGAATAGCACGTGCCTAGCACGTGCCAACCGTAAGGGATCGATACGAAACTGCATGTGCATGTAGGCCCACTGCTAGTTGATAAGATTCATTTGATTTCATCTATCCCGATGATAAATGTTGTGGAGCCGGGATTGAGCCACCAAACCAAACGAACCGAAATCGACTGAAAGTCATCAACCGGCTCGCAAAAAAAAAAAAGGCCTCCAGATCGATAATACTCTCTGATCACAATCTTTGAATGTCTCCAATCGCCGCTGGTCAACAAACTATCTACTCTGAACTCTACACTCCGGCCACGCACCACACTGGGCTTCAGGATGTACTTCTGGGATTTTTTAGTGACAATACAAGATTATGAAGCCTTCCAAAGACACCTATTGGCGCTAGGGCTTAAGACTGTGATGAAAGTCTGGCACCGTAAGATACAGCAGTAATTGAAAGAAATAAACAGACAGTTAAAGGAGTTGAGCAACAAAAACGAAGGCTCTGGATATATCAACCCGTTTTTGACCCCAGTCACACAGTCTTTTCGACCAATCCTGGGGGGTGATTCGGGTCTGTGGCTCGAATTTGCCTCGGCCTCTTTGGACGACACTATAACCCTTAGATTTACAATGGTTGGTGATAGGACTGCGTTTAATTGCATTTTGACCCTCATAGCCCTAATCCATTCCGCACTACATGTATACCGCAGGCTAATCTAGTGAATTTATCCCGCTACTGCACGGCCTATACTTCTGTGCGCATCTAGATGAGGGTTCTGGTGGGTTGAGGGTGGTCTCTATCATACTAATAACGGGTGCTACCGGTGATTTGGTCAGCTCTAACTGATAGAACGAAGCTTATAGCATGGACAAGCGTTGACTCCTCAATCTCCACTGCTGCTGTCAAGCCAGAGCTATTGCTACCCTACGCTTTCCATAGTCCCCGCACCAAGATCAGATAAGGAAGTGGCCGACATGCATGGCTCACTGATCTCCGTCCACAGATATCGTCTGGCAGTATCTATCTGCAGGTATATGGCTCTGATCTACGTGGTGGGGCCCGACGGCGTCCTGAGATCTAGTGGATTATTTGTCCGTATGCACACCCAGGCGAAGAGTATCATTTTTGATAAGATGATGGCTTTAGTTGCCTCAAGACTACTCGTCCAATTCCTACCAAGCTAATAATCGAACTGCTTCTCCTCGGGCTCTTGGTTGGTTCAGGCTACTTGAGATTTTCGGTGGCGGAATACGATGCCTTGTACTGGCGCTGATGGAGGGGAACTGGCTTTTACTATCGTTGGGTGGAGTTTTTAAAGGGGTCTACAAAAACTCTACGCGGATTGTCAGCCCTTGTTGATCGGTGGACATCCGTGTGATATATTCACATGTTAATCATCGCCTGGTTTTGAACAGTTAGTCACACTTGGAGCTACAGGTTCGCGAATATAGGAGTCACGTCTTCTTAAGATAGACCGACTATTAGTTTGGGTTTGATTTACGTCCTATAAATAGAACCGGTCAACTGTTATGAGTTGCACCAGCCCGATCATGGTCGACAGTCTTGTTCACAGGGTATCACTCGAACCTATTGAGTGTCTGTCTGGGTTTTTTTTCTTCCTTTTAATTCATGCAACCTTACGGTTATGGCGGCGTACCATCCTCTCTAAGCAACCAATGTAGGGTCCCGCCTGTAGAAGCGTGAACCCCAGGTGTGGAATATCCCAACTGACATCTAAGGCCAGCACCTTCGCTTTGTCTGTCTGGGTGTTTCCTGTAACACATGTACTTATGTTCCTAAGGCAGGCTGATTTTAAACCTGCGAGCGCACAGGTATTCACTGCATTACAAATATCAGGATATACGGGGTGCGAGGCGGCGTGTAGGACTAGATATAGCCTACAAGGCAGTAGTGGGAGACTGGAATCATTATTTGGGAAACTCCCTCATGCTTGGCAAGACTTTCTCATGAGACTTCATGAGGCCCTGATTTCCAGTACCTGGATGTTAACACCCCAAGGAAGTATTACAAGAGCTTGATTTACCCAGTTTTCTTTTGTCCATAGACTGCTAGACTATCGAGAAAAGCTTCGAAGTTCAGATAAAGAGAAATTTGGTACAGTGGAAGAAAGTACTACTTGTTATTATAGTTGAAGAAATCATTTGTAGTTTTAAGAAACAAGCATACATATACATTCAGTGATGGGTGTAGGTTTATAGAAAAAACCTCTTGATGATTATTCAGGAGCAATGAAACCATTCATTATATTTTCAATAAGCCTAAGGAAAAACCATTTTGCTAGTAATAACATGTATCTCATAAGACTCCTCAAAATGCCGAGAGAGTCCCCAGACCTGAAACCTCATGGGACTCATGGAAAGTCTCGAGCTCGCTGAGCCTCGCCCCCATCACTAGCACATGTGGACCAATTGCTGGATAGCACGCAAATATTCTACAGGAGGTCACAGGTACATTTTTGTACTTACGCCCAGCTTCAGATTTAAACCATGTATTCTTGTCCCATTCTCTTTCCTCTGTACATTCCACTATACTGATTCTCAAGGTTTAGAACACTGCTATTGTCGTGACCTAAACTCGTCGTGCGGGTTTGTTATTTGCGGTAGAAAGATCCATGAACAAGGGGTTTTCTGTACCATGTACCACAAAACAGCAAGCCCAGGCAACGTTACTCAAGACTGGTAATAAACACAACTCATGAGAAGTGCCACTATCTTGGCCACAGCTTGTTACTATCTCGGGCATCGAGTGATGCACGATGCGCCAAGGATGCAGGACCGCCCCCACATGATATACCTGGGGTATGCATACCCGAGCTTTCCGATCTCCGGAAGAAATGCAGTCGCTTCCAGAGTAGGTACCATGCAACAAGGAAATATCAACTTCAATGGGAAGCACGCATACATAATTCTGCATCCAAGCAGACGGGAAAGGTACTTGGGCACATAGACGGGGGAAGGTGGGGGTTTTTCCGGCGAGCACCAATAAAGGGAAGTAAGAGCTGCCTAAAGAAAAAGAAAGAAAGAGAGAGAATGAATGGAAAGTTCCTGTGGTCCTCATCTAACGGTAGGTATTAAACTGCTATGTGTGTGAGTTACCTCCTCCTTCTTTGAGCAGGCAGTGGCGTGGGACGCGTCGCCGTTGACTCCACAGCCACATCAGAAAATTAGGTACAAGTAGTGGGGGACCGCGATAGAATGCGGAGATTGGCCAAGGTTGGCAATAGCGCCTTGGAACCTTGTAAAAAAAAGGTGGCGTATCGATAGCGGAAAACGTCAGCGTGCCTTCGTTAGTTTCCCTGGTTCCTACAACAGTAACGAATAATCAGTCAGTCAGGTACCTCTTGTTACACCATGGCACCGTAGCTTGGGGCACATGAGCAGGTGCGAGGCTCCCTTTACTTACGCCTTCGACACACGTAACGGAATAAACACTTGTAATAAGGCAAAAACAAAACAAAGAAGGGAATCAGGATAAAAGCCGGAATCAGCACGCGGTACTTTCCTATCCCTATATCCTATATCAAGAGATGATTGATGATCGCATTGTTGGTCCGATTCGCTACCCCGCCGACAACATAGTAGGTACATACTTGAAGTTAGCGGAGCTTTCTAGGGCGTGCACTACTCATTCGCCTTGAGGAGTGTCTGTCCGTCGACTAAAGGAAGGTCTTAAAAGTCTCTTGGCTCCTCCTCCCTTGCTTTTCTTTCCTCCTTCTTCACCCCCATCTCTTCTTCTTTTCTTTTATTTTGCCTCATACCCCTCCTCTGCCTCTTCTTATCTCTACTCTTCCCTCCTCCTCATCTCATTCTCCTCGTTGCTACTATAGCTGCTGCTGTCGCCAACCGAGAACAATTCAGGCTTGTTAAGTAACTCGTTGCTTACTTGCAGCTCAACACCACGAGTCTTCCTGACATCATCCTTCACGAACATTTCAGAGACCAACTCGCCACCAGTTAACAGGGGAATAGCAGAATGCCTGCAAAAATAATTTTCATCGCGGCCACGGTCGTTGTGGTCGCTGGGATTGTAGCATACGAGAATCGCTCACATGTTTATGACTTTGTCAACCAAACCCGCCGAAAGGTCAAGACATTTGTACAAGAGATCGGTTCACAAAGGGAATCTATCCCTATGGCAAGTCGTGGGCCTTATTCCGATTCTGACGACGAAGATGAATATGAGAGGAACAACCGGTATGACCGTGAAAGGTCCACGGAGGGTTACAGAGACCCGTTTGCCAGGGGCTTTGGATCTTCTTCTGCCATGGAGCAGCATCCTTACGAATCTCAAGCACCCTCACCTCATGTCAGGCATCGTGGTCAGCAATTCGGTGCCATGCCTCAAAATCCAGTAGTTTTTGATGCAGCGACAGAATCCTCAAGAACGCCCACTCCTCAACTACTCGGCCCCATCAACGTTTTTGACGCCGTATCTCGCCGTGACTCAACCGAGACCCTTCAACCGGAGAATCCACTTCCACAGATTCTCGCCGGGTCTCCTATTTTGTCACCCAACCTAGAGTCTCTTGTTAGCCAACCGTCCCCCGAGCTATCTGTAGTCAGCGATCCTTTTGTCGACGTCCTAGAAACCCAGGAGGCTATTGAACCCCTCGTTGAGCAGCAAAGGCCGGCCTCTTCCCGAACTGTCTCTTCTGGTGAGGATCAAGAGGATATTCCAAACTCATTCGAAAACCCGTACTGGAGCGTTCATGAATGGGCTAGCACTACTCTCACACAATCACCTGTGCCAAGTATTGCTGATAGCGCTCCGGAAGAGGTCGGGCAACCTGCTGATGATGTTCTAAGCGATTTCGGATCAGACGATGAAAGTGTTGGAAGCTGGACCGAGGTCGGAAGCTCTGTCAGTGGTGACGACAACTAATTAGAGATGCGTGGTTCAGCGCTGTCAAACCTTCTTTCTTCCTTTTTACTTTTAACATTACAATTTTTAAACGGCGGGAAAAGGCTCGTGTCGGTACGAAAATTACCGCATGAGAGATTACAAGTGTATTTTGGGATATTGGGTTTTGTTCTGACATTGTCGCGGAGCTTCGGTTTGGGTCAATTCGTTTTTATTTCATTGCCACAATTTCACTCTACTTCACTCTACTCATATATTTATTCGTTTTTTTTTTGTGGGTTGTTGATCGCTTTCGCATTCTCGTCTGATTTTTTTCACAGGAGAGATCTTGAAGATTGCAATGATCTTTGATCTAGATCTTTTATAGGGGGTTGGTGTTTTTTTTTTCTTTCGTTTTTTTTCGCTCTGGGAGAATTGGGGAATTGGGAACCAATTTGTTTGTTTTGGTACAAAAGAACATTCGTGGTTGATTATCAGGAGATCACAGGATAAAATTTCCCCCTCATTTAAGAAAGACACCACCAATTCAAATGGATACCACGAGACTAAAAAGCCATCTCTATGCGAACCAAAAACAGGGGTGAATAGAAAATACGGTCAGAGCACCCTATTCTGCTTTTCCGCTACTGCTTTGGGAGGGATGCCTTTCGACGTGTTGGGATATGCACTAGTCGACGTGACACTCAGGAACAGCTAATAGGGGGGGCTGTCTAGAACGCTACATGAAGTTCTCTAGAATCTGGGGATTGAATCTGCATCATTGTCATGGACTTAGATCTTGGGTATCTAAGACACGCATACCCCTGGATCAGGACTTAATAGGGGAAAGTGCGGGTCGATTAGTGGATCATGGGATATCACTCGACAGAAACATGCAATGATTGGTTAACTCTCCTTGTACGCATTCATTTGCATGTACTTCGGGGGTAGGGGTAAGTGAGAAGACACCAAGCTGCCAAGCTCATACATGTATTGCATACCATGTTAGATAGAGAATTATTCCACACTTTACATTACAATATACACACTTCACAAAGAAATCTATTCATTAAAACATCTTTCTCGCCTTGTCTCATGTGATAATGTATGTACATCTACAAAAATACAACCACCGCCCCTACGACAAGGCCAATGAAGGGGGTCCATGCTACGAGGTGCTCTGCAGCACCCTCACTCATTGCAACAAGCTTTTTCAAACCTTCGGGCTCGGAAAGGTTGGCTTCGCCCTTGTCACTGGTGCCCTCTTCGTCGTCGGTGCTTTCGTCAGCGCTATCGTTTGCTTCATCGGCATCTTCTACAGCAGTGGTGGCATCACCCCGAGCTGCATCATCACCAGTAGTAGCAGCACCTTGGGCTGCGTCTCCAGCTATAGTAGCATCGTCTTGAACCGCATAACCAGCATTGATTGCATCACCCCCATCACCGACCTCTTTGGTTTCATCCCTCTTTTCATCATCTTTATTATCACCTTTATCATGGTCATGATCCTCATCATCATCACTCTCGCCATCATTTGCATTAGGACTACTCCCCGTCTCTACTGGCATTTCCGCTTCCTCCTTCCTATCCCCGCCCTCATTGGCCTTACTAGCCTCTGCCGCAGCCGTCTCTGCGCCGGCCAAGATCTGAGACTCCTTCCCTGCGATGCTGCTAGAAAGCTTATTTAACTCGCTCGCTGGCGTATCAGTCACCTTCCCTAGGACGGAGGTCTCGATGCTGTGCGCAATTGCGGATGCTAGTCCGCCAATAGGCCCGAGTAACTCCTCGTGGACTTCAGGGACAGAAAGGTCGGTGACCTGTGCATCGACAGGAGGGGCTGGCACAAGCGATGTGGCTAGGTTAGGCGGCGGAGTGATGGCTTGATCTTGGCTATATATATATGTTTAGCATTGAGGTATTTGCAAGGCTTCCTTTTAGTCATACTTTGCTACGATAGCCTGTGCTGATACAGAGGCGGCGATGCCGGCGAGAAGAACTTCGAAACGCATCGTAGGGTAGAAATAGTGTATTGAGGGGTATGGTTGTGATTAAGAAAAGTAGGGTGGTCTGGGGAATTCTGCGTTATTTTAACCTCTCATTTTATGATGTCAATACTCATGATTTCCTAGGAACAGCGTGTTTTGAGAGTAGGCATCGGAGAAAACGAGTATCGAGTATCACGGGCTGGGCTTAGTAGGTATTGGTATGCTCTAGTCCATCCAAGGGTAGAAGATGACATAAAGAGGTTAGTTGGGATTCCTCAGTTATGCTTAGTCCGAGTAAACTATAAAGTATTCCTGAATTGACTATAGTCTCAGACTGACTAGGGCAATTGTTATTACATCTGCATACTATAAAAAACATTACATCCAAATATCGAGAAATCTATTCGATATAAAACTGAGGGTAATAAAAATGAAGAGGTATTTCTCTCCAGTCATCGGATAAGGGAGAAAGTTCATTAAACAACATGCGTTTTTTTTTTTTTTGCAAAGGGAAAAAGAATAAACAAAAAGAGGATCATAATAAGCCCAAAGAACGCCTTATCTACCATTTCTATATATTCTTTTCAACATAAGGCCGAATATCCCTCAACTAGTGCCAAGAATCTTGGAATAAGCATCCTCAACTTCTCTGGCAATCTCTAGCAATGAAACAATTACAATCTATGCACGTTGTCAGAGAGATGCGGCCTTGGATATGGCTCGGGGAAGAATGGGATAGGATAAATTACCTGATGCGTCAAGTTTGGGAGTCTATCTCTATGCAATCCAATCCACTCTAATGGTGGTGTGGCTTCACCCATATCTCGCAACTGCGGAGTTTCAATTATAGGTGGCTCAAGGGCAGTGTACTCATATTTTGACTGTGGGACATTGACAACTGCGGTGATCTTACGTTGTTCGGCGCCTTCTGAACTATCGTTATCGTCCGGGACTTCGGATGGAGGCGGAGAATTGGTGCTTATCGAGATGTGGCTGTTTGTGATTATTTTTCCCTGACGTTGCGACATTTCCCTCACGTGATTGGCCCACATTCTAATGTTTTGTGAGTAGGCAAATCTCTAGTGGTATATGGGTTCAAGGAGGTGGTTACAGACCCTTTAATAAAACTGACTCTAGAGTAATTCCACCCTACATCTACTTTGCCCTTGAAGGCGCTCTTGAATATGTATTCGATCTCATTGGAGCCGGCCTTATGCCATGTATGCATGAACGCCGTTACCTGCGGAACCTTCAAGATAGTCCCGCCACGTGCGCTACGGGCATGGTAGACAATATCCTCCACGGTCACGTCACCCAGGGAGCTGCCCGTCTCGGGCCGTTTAACAGTTGCTAATGCTACTCGCAACTCACCTAGCGTCATCGCTAACTTACTGTGCAGCTTCTCAACCTCCATGCCAACTCCAAATTGGGCGGAAGCGTTTAGCGCGTCAATCTTGAAGACTTGTGTGTCATAGAAAGTGCTGGGGAAGATGCCAATGCTAACTTCCTTCAACTTAACCACAACATCGGTATAGAGTGATAGGAATGCTGGGGGAGGTGGGCTCTCCCTATTTAATTGGATAGGAGCGGGTTCTGAAGCTGTGAAATTGGATTGAGAGCGCCTATTGAGATACCTTTCTACGTCCTTTAGCGAGATGTTGAAGGCGTCTATCTTTTCTTGCCGAAGCCTGAGAAATGCTTGGTAAAGCGCAAGACCTTGGGACGCGCTTAATGCCGTACAGTAGATCTGGATCTTGTCTCCTTCAAGAACGCCTACTAACCGGTCACCCGCCGTTCCATCTACTCTTTGAAGGTTGTACATCAAGAAATGGAAGCTAGTGATATCGGCGAGTAGGAAGGCTTGATAATCAAATGACGCCTTGACCTGAAGTTGCTCGAAGCCCAAAGAAGCTTGGATGAGAGGTGTTTGAACAACTTCATCTGCGCCTGATAACCAATGAATCGATGTCCTGACTTTCATGTTCTTGAGATGGATAAAGCCGCTAAGACGCCCAACAGAGGTTACTTTGATAGCATCAAATCCTAGAGACATTGTCTGTTCCCAGTCGGAACTCTTTCGCGAGTCCATCCATAGGTTTGATATCAATAGAGAATTCTTTCCAAGAGATTGGCCGAGATCAAGCTGAAGATCAATCTCAGAAATTGACACAGTTGTGTTCCACGGGAAAGCTTTTGTAGCAGCGACTCTATGGTATCTTTGTACCAACATTGGGGAAGGTTCGGGAGATCGGACAATCGGAGCCGGAGAGCTTTTACGTATCTCTTCGGGCAGCCAGATCTCACGGAACAGGAGGAAATCTTGGAATTGTTTGATATTAAGTTGCGACTTGATGGGACTTGTCTTCATGATACATGAGAGACCATCAGAGCCGTTTAGGTGCTTGCTATTCATTAAAGACGCGACGACTTCTCGGACTTGCAACTGACCAGTAGAGTCTCGTGAATAAACGTGTTTCAAAGATGCTTCAAATCCAGAAGCCAAGACTGATAAAGCATAAAATCGGCCGCTTACAACCTCCTCACAGGTGCTCAGAGTAACATAAATCTCCTCATAACCTGCAGAAGCGGCTACACGTGCTATAGGTTGGCAACTCAAAGTGAACTCTTGCTTGCAGATTCTCAAGCCGATATTGAGTCGGCACTTGCCAAGGATGACTGCAGGACCAGGAGATGTTTCTTTAGCCTCGATTGGGCTTATGTCTGGGGTTTCTTCTGCCCTCGTTTCAGTGGTTTCTCGCATAACTTCCTTGATGTTTGTGGACATTTCCAAGATCAGAGGCACAACAGAAGGATAAAGCGTATTACTCGAGGCGCTGATCTTGATTTCTGCATTGAGCGATGGGTCCTCGTCTATCGGCGCAACATACTCCGCCTTAAAGGCCAGACCAGGGGATTTGAGTATTGTTATACCGTTTGAATCCCCATGAGAAAACTGTCCATAACGGCCCTGCGATGATGCCCGGGATGCCAATTTCTCTAATTCTTTTGACTCCGACGCTTTGCTTATGTGAACAACGGCACCGGCAAAATCAGCATCCACAAGCACAGATCTAAGCCTTTTTGTTCCAAACATATTTTCTCTTTCCGCGCCACTTTCTGTAGGTGTGGATTTCCAGGCTGCGGAAGCATCGCGAAACTTTTCGCTAGCAGTGGCAATTGAGGTTTCCAACTGGTTCATTCCGACAACACAGGAGGAAGTAAGGCGTAGGTCTAATGAGGTGCCCTTAGCCTGGAAAGCAAGCCGTCTGTCTGCGTCGTTCAAAAAGTATGCGACATTGAAAATGACCTCAGGCATAATCGCCGAATTCTCAGAGCGACTAATTACCTTGCTGCCTTGATCAACCATCTGGACCAAAAACTCTTCAATCGTTAAACGCGCTTCATTTGATTTCTTTGTAGCAGTCGCGAAATTAATCCTCTTGAAAGAGAGCACGAGGTTTTGTCTCGTATGACTCGGTGAAATGAGCTGGGTCGAGGTGCCTGTAATCCAGGAGATTTCAATTCCCTTCATTTCCACTGAGATAACCGAGCTAAAAAGCTGCATAGAGCTTCTGCTTTTCTCAGACCCTACTGATTCAATAGGAACAAGAGGCTTAGAACTCCGAAGTTTTCTAAGGTATTTAACTTCTCTTGACAGGTCCAAGTCTCGTAGCTTGTCTTGGAGATGGCCTGCAACATCGACAATTGTGGAAGCAGTCTCTGCAAAGAGATCTATTTTAAGAGTGTGGCTAGTGACGTAAAACGCACGAACATTCTTTCCATCTGCTGATTCTGTCGAAGAGCATAAAATAGATGCATGTAGCTCCACATATCCACATGTTTCAAGCGAGCCATCAGCTGAAACTTTGGTCAGCTCAACTGTGACCTCTCGGAACTCTATATGGACCTCAGGAAGTAAGAGTATGTCGGAATTAGGCTTGTTCGAAGCATGGACCCGAACACGACCTAGGTCAATATTCAGAGTTGCTGACGGGGCAGAGCTTTGGATCGTCAACCCAGAGACCCCCACATGGGCGCGATATACGAGAGGAGCCCCCGCTTTAACAGACGGTACAGGTGATTTATCTGGCCTGTCGAAGATTTCGTCCAACCTCGCTTGGGTACCCATCCACTCAACTCTCGCACTTTCGATGACATTCCCAACTTCGGGTTTGGTGAGAGCGTTAAGCAAACTTTGGATTGAGGACGCATCTAGTCTAATCGTTTCCATAGAGACAAAAACCTCTACTAATTGCTCTTCCACTGAGTTTTGGTGCCTGACCCTTCCATTAATGGATGGCATCTGCAAAACTGAAATACTCCTAGTTTGCGCTTTATCATACCCTGTTCTGATCTCATGCTCGTGGTAAAGAATATCGAAATCGAAGATCGTTTCTTCCGTGGCATGTTTTGGCCTGGTAGAGCCCCTGACACCATTTCCACGCATGACATAGGCTAAAGAGGGCAGAAGGGTTGCTTCAAGAGTAAAGTTCTCTAGAGACAATGTTAAGTGTAGGACATGCACATTACGTCGGGGAAACATTGGAAAGGCCGGTGAATTTGTGGCCGTTGGAAGTGGGGGAGGCCGTGAAAGTGAGGATCCCTTTAGACATTCAACTAGGCGACAGATTCGTGAGACCTCATCATTTACCACAAAATCAATAACTTCCATCAGGCCCAAGACTTCCTCTCTGATATCGAAAGATATGTCTTCACATGACCCCGCGACTTTCCAGATATTGAACTTTGTATCTGCCAAACAGTGCTCATCGAAATGTCCGTATATACTAGGATTCCTGAACTTGGTCATACTGAGACTCTTGTTCCCACATTTTAACTCAGAGGTTACTAGATCAGAACGCAGTAATACACTTCCCAGCAAAGCTTCTTGGAGGTCTGAGTTTTTACTTGAAACAAAAAGCGAAGCCTGTAAGTTATGTGCATTGCTGATGTTTTTGAGATTGATAGTATCAAGTATAAGCGATGTTGTATCTGTGGTTAACAGCACGTGGAAACTTTGTTTTTTGCTGGGCTCAACAGAGGCCATAGAACTTGCTTTTGAAATGTCTGGGCCCGAATGTCTTTTGGCAAATGCTTTTGAAAGCTCCTCAAAGATTTCTAGGATCTCCCAGGTCAGCCCTAGCTGGATGGTTCCACAATGAGCCTGCACGATGTTTGAAACGGACAGATTTGGTACACCAACTGCCGATACCAGAGAAGTATTCGAGAACTCTGGATTTCCCAAGGAGGTCTTCGCTGCAACATGACCAAGTGCAAATTCACATTGCATGGGCCCAGGGTCGACGAGCAGCCTTGCACTTGCTATCCCGATTTGAGCTTTCATGGGGCCTGTTGGGCTCATAGGACTGCCATTCTTATACTCAGAGCCGAAGATAGCGTCGACGATATAACTGTTATGCAGATCTGCCAGTTCCCAGCTACGCCATCTCTCAAACGCTGCCACGACCTGTCTTCTCCCATCAGATGGACACCGGTTCGAATTAGCAATACAGCGGATTTGCAAATTTTCTCGAGGAGCGACCGGCACAGTTTGATAGATATATCGCATACGGGACATAACCTTCCAAGAATCATTGATACGGATATGATCTAGAGCTGATCGAAGCACATATGATGGACGTGTGAGAGATGAAGGATCACCTGCGATCCCAAACTCTTCTCCTGCGCTCGAAAGTGAATATGCAAGTGCTTGTATTCGTTGCTTTTCATTGTTCGAAAGGACTTCAAAGCTATGTTGTAAATCCTTAACAAGTGCTTTAGTGCGAACTGCAGCATCGTATAGAAACATCACTTGATTACTCTGAATTGATGACTCGATCGTTTCGATCCTGAGGGAAGCAGTTGATGTCTGATTCGTAGATGCCCAGAATAGAAGATCCTGTACCAACAAGCACAGGGCTGGCTTTAAAAGCGAATCTTGATATCCGGCCTGCCGCTGACTCATGATAATTTCTAGTGCTCCCAGAAGTACATGGCAAGAGAGAACTTTCTTCCCTCTCGGGTTTTCTTGATTATTATGTTGAGGGGGGAATACCGTTTTGGACCTTGCCGAAACTAAGAGGTTATTTAACTCTAGGCTATAGATATCTTCATCGGCCCTTTCGCCTTCGATACTATAATAGCTATGGGCCAAACCTCTGGGCACGGGGTTTGTGAAGCAGAATTTGAATTGAGGTATTTTCAAGTAAACTTCCATAGTCGCCGGGTCTTGGGATTTGTTGGCCATAAGTTTTGCAAGTCTATCGACTACACTTATCTGAATAGAGTCTAGTATATCCTCAGGACTCTGGCTATAATGTCAGCTCTAAATATCTATGGGCGGTATTTTGGAAAGGACAACTTTTGGTTGCATGCACTCCATCAATTGTAGAATAGCCTTCACCCCAGCCGCTGTACAATATCCTCTGATTCCAGGCACAAAATCAACGATAACACTTGTCTGTGAAGTGCTCTCATCTATAAAAGTACCTCCGGGGTTGAATGAGTCTTCTGTGTTTTCGCTATGCTCGCTTTCGGTTTCTGATGATAACCATGGAACATTCTTCAAATCTGGCTCGACTGATCCAAGAGGGAAAATAGGCTTCGCAAAAGAGCTTGATAAAAGAACCTTGGATCTAGGCTTCAAAGGAACAAATGATTGTCCATCGGAGCTTTCTTGGCGGCTTCTTGCACGCATAGACCGTCGGGGAGACTGTGACCCGGGCGTAGTAGAGGCTGGGCTAAGAGGCACTCTTAAGCTTTCCCCTAGTGTGGCTCCAATAGGTGACTCTGACGACATGGTTTCGACTGCTGAATGGAATGATGGCGCGTGGGAACTTGTAGCACGTAATATACTGGGCGGTGCGCTTGAGACACTAGTGGCTGCGAGGAAAGAGCTCTTTTTTCTAACGCTAGCGCTTCCTGAATGATTGGAGGCAACAGAGCCTTTGGAGGGCCCTAAAAACCCATGATAACCATCACTCACTAGTTACATTTTAAGTCAGTATCTAGTCATCAGAACATAACTAGAAACATACCATTGAGCGGCTCAGGTAGGCCGGGCAGCGGCAGGCTCGGTGGCTCGGCATCCAGATTTTCATTATACATGCTGCTTGCCCTACTCCCACCCTCCTCGAAATCTTCTCTAATTAAAAACTTTGCTCTCCCTGTCCTAAAATCACTTTCACGGACATGTCTCATTTGTAATGCTCTGTTCTTTGAGAAATTTTTCTTCCGGCCAAAAACTGTAACGTTAAGTGATGCGCCGAGATGTCCGCTGGTCTCCGTATTTTGGACCAAGTCGCCGCTTCCATAATTAACATCAACACATGACATGGTCAGATCTGGCATTGATAATGAAATACGCTCAGAATGTTTCTCGTCCGCAAGGTCATTAAGTATAAATAGTATTTCTCCACTCGTTACCCTGATAGCCGAAGGGCCGTCGACACGGAGCCACAATTTCAACGATTTTAAGCCGACTCGAATGAATGTTACGTCATGGACAATAGGGGCCGCGGATTCGGGGACAGGAAGAGCATTTTCTTTATCTTCGAAGCTGAAAATGAAGCCCTTCAATGCGCTGGTAGCAGTTGGCAGAAAGTCGGGGGTGCATTCCCCAGTAATAGCGCCAACACTGAGATCCCAATTACATATATATGTTGGCTCAGTCGGTGGGAGCCCAAAAAGACGATGCCCATATATAGTTAGGCCGTCAATAAACATCTGCGGGGTATCTCGCATAGAGCTGATATACGCTGTTATAGGACTAATATTGATCTGAAGATCTACACTCATTTAAGATTATTAACTAGGTACCTAATGGGACCAGGGCGAGAAAACCTACCCATATAATAATTAGTGAATCTCATATCCACCCCAAGTGATGCAAAATTGAGCTTTAAATTCTTCCCGGTTCCCCCATACAGGTGTTTTGGCATGAGAATGCAACTGTTTTGTGCTTCCACAGTCAACATGACATCTAGATCATTGGCCTTCTTGTTATTCCCTTGAATGACAGTAGCGCCCCCACCACCTTCACCCTGTTTTTGCCACTCCTCTAATGTCTTAAAATGCAGATTCTCCCCAAAATAATTCTCTCTAATCACAAGGAAGTAGCGTATTAAGAACCCAAACAACTTGAGTTCTAGTCCACTCCCCGAGATATCCAATAATAATGTATCAATCAACCCTGGCCCAGTGGTGGCATAGTAGTTATAGGACCCTTTTACCATGATCTCTTTGACAGTTGCTAGCTTCATTCCAGTCTCCGGGCTCAGAAATGAGTGCCATGTATTCCACACTGGCTGTTTGGCGCCGAGCTGAAGGTTGGTCTCTTCGCCATCGAGCCATATTTCGAAACTTACCGTACTCTCATCTGGCCTAAAACGTGTCATATCTAGCCCGACCTTAGCCTTCAAACCACCATCTCCGTGAAGTACCAAGAGTGCATTATCTTCAGTATCGCTTGGATTGTTGATGATATTCTGGTCATTAACATTCATGCACACCTCAAATCGATCTTCGAACCTGAGTATAATGTCATATAAAAACGGCGTAAAGCTCCAATATTCCGAAGGTGGCCCTGTTGCCCAGTCTGTTACCAAGTCTGTTATCAGTGTGACATGTTCTCTGAGGATAAATATCTCAATTCCTCGACTCAGAACATCAAAAGTCCATCTATGTTTCCCATTCCATTGTAATGGACCGCTAAGGTCGGCCTCTATAGTCTGTTGTGTCGCCTTCCAAAGGAGGCCATGATTAACTGATGACCGTACCTCTGGGCTTTTCAGGTCCAATTTCAATCCGTTCTTCCAACCTATTGGCGAAGGAACCATAGACATATCGTATGAGATCGTAGATTCAGCTGCTACCTTGATTTCCAGCCACCCAAAAGGACGTACTTCACCATCGTTAAGTCGACGACGGAATTTCCAGTCTTTACTTTCTTCTCTGACAGGAATTCTAAGAATCGTCGAGTTGGAGAGCTCAATAAACAGCTTAAACTTAGTTGCGGTTCTACTCTCTCCCTCCTGTAACTTGCTGCGTGGAGTAGCAGTTTTGTATACTCGAGGGGCAAACATATTTTGCAGATAGACACGCTGTCGATCGGTCCAGGGCCCGTACTGAATAGTCCCTCCTTCAAATGATAAATTGATTCCCCATTCTGGGGGCGTATGTTCGGAGCCATTTATATCTTCATCAGGTGGATCAACCATCCCACTGGTCTGGGTACTTGATGATCGCGGCCGACCAACAGTCCCCGGAACATCCCAGAAGAAGTCCATTTTCCCCTTCGGGCAATCCAGCACTGTTGAAACCTTTGCATATTCTGCAGGTTCGAACTTCCAACCCTCATCTTGGCCCTCATCAAGATACATTCTAAGCCCAACCCACCTATCTTGACCTGTGACCAGAGGAGAATCACCATTCGTAACATCAGAGGGCGTTAAGGATTCGATAGATTCTGAGAAGATTGGGAGTAGATCTTTGAGTTTTTGACGGCGATTACGAAGTGGGTTGGATTTTTGGTGAATATTTGTCTCTTCTTCTGAGGAGAGAAGGCGAGCACCGCGGGAGACAAGAGGTTCTTTGTATTCCATGTTTGTTTTGAATTGGACCACAGGATGGGTAAAGTCTACACTGAATACTTGTTTGTATTTGTCGACAGATGCTACTGACTATGCAGTGATAATATGTTAGCATTTATAACTGTTGGTGAGAGGCCTAATCAAATTCTGGAAGCAGTAAGATATCAGGTCCAAACATGAGTGTTTACAATAAATATATATTTAGGGACAAATTTGGCAATCCCGGGCACGGTGTCGAAATAACGGAATATGTGTGCTCCAACGAGAACAAGCAATTTTGTATTGAAAGAAGAAGCTACATACCCTTGTAGCATCAATGTTGGCATCAGCTTTTTCAAAATGGGCAACTAGTACGCTAGGTGTATTATTATTCCCCATAACCACAGCACCTCGGTTGACAAGAACCTTGATCGGCAGCATATTGAGATATGCCGAATCGGACTCTGCATTAGTGGCAGCATTTGGGCTTTCCCCTATTAATCCTTCGTGATCCCTCATTAGTGACCCTATTGAACTCTTCATCCTTGCTGAAATTGTTTCTGCCTTAGAATCATCGGCCCCAGAGTGTCCAGAATAGCCAGTCTCTTTCCTTCCTTCACTGGTACCATCGTTTTGCTGATTTGGCGCCATCTGATCAATAACATAGTCGTATGCTGGGCTCCGATTGTAAACAAACCACTCAACTCCCTTCAACTCTGCAAGTATTCTGCAAGGAAGATCCTCGCTTTTCATATCTCCACCTGCCCCCTCGATACCGCCCCCTCGTCTATGACTGGTGGTGCCAACAGAAGCGTGTCTGACCCGCCGCAACCAATATCGCCAAGTGATGTGTCCACTGACGATCGTTATAGTTTCGTTAACACCGTGATATGTGACTCTTCCGAAGAAAATTCTTCCTGCAAGTAATGAAATTTGAAGCGACTGAATATCGACATAGTTTGGTAGTCCTTTCCATCGTAGCCATAGTCGAATTAGGAGTGAAAGAGCTTTGGAGAAAACGCGATTGAAGTAAAAAAGAAAGAAAAGAGCGCTATACATAAAACACTTAGACCTTGTTACATCAGAACTTCGGGGTAGGATATGCCTTACACTAATCCGCAAACCAAGAGCTCAACGAGAAATACCCTGTGATCGTAAGTTAGTTACAGCTGTAGGCATGTCGCAAGTAGATTTGGGGAGTAAACCAATTAAATTTGGCGTCAGGGTCAAGCGCTTGGGCAGGCAGGTCACCTGTAGCCATAGTTGAAGCTGTAGATGAACCACTTTACGATGTAGGCGTTTTGGATAGCTTGGTGTGTGAGGCTCTAGAGGATCCGCGAAGTCAGGAGTTACCGCGTTGCAGCAGGAGTTTGGTATGTATTCACTGGACATGTAAACAATAGTATTTAGAGCTATTAATCAGCAGAGTGACGTATCCCGGCGTGTAGGTTAAAGACTATTAATTCTACATTTATCTGACACAAACCCAGTTGAAGACTCGCATGGCCCGTGCGTGGGATGGTTTTTCACGTGGCTTCTCTGCTTTTCCAATTTAATCTTCAATTTTGTGTTTAGCCTCAAATTGGAATAAAATACTTAGCTTGTGGCCATGCCTTGAACTTTACCCCAGATTGAACTGAACCTCTATCGGACAACCGGTCACCATCTTTACAGACTCTACCTACATGTACTCTAGCTCTAATATATCTATCAAGACTTCTCGACTACAAAATGGCCCAGGCAACATATAATGGTAGCTGCTTTGCTTAAGGGCAAATAAACTTCACGCACAAGTCACTTGCATTCGCTACGGGTCGACGGTTTATTAATCCTGCTTGCATTGAGCTTGTCTTTGGGTGGTGACGTTAGAGGCTCTTTTTTTTATAGTGCTCAGTGCTACGCTGGCTAGGAGAGTATCAAGGCACCAGGGTGTAGAATTGGACGCGACAGCTTGTAATTGATCCCCAGTAGATAAACACCAAGTGCACCAGTGCGAGCACGAGATCACCCTATCATGCGCTTCTCCACCTCCGCATAATTCCCAAGTACCCCCTCCTAACCACTTTACTAACATCTGCTGGAACTCCGCTATCCCTGGACCCTCTTGGAAAGAACATATCAGAGAATGGATAGTAAGACGGCTGGGTTGGTTCCTGGTGGTAGCGGAACCTCCAAACTTAGTATGATGTTTCTTGACCCTGGATCTAAAATAGGGATCCAGAATATACCTCGACAGGAGGTGCTAACAGAAAGTTCCTGGTGGACAGGCAACGCAGCCATAATCGTCGCTGGTGTCGCATCTCTAGTAGCGACCGTGCTAGCTTCTTTGTAAGCTCTTCTTTCGAACTTGATAGCTTTAATGGCTTGCTGCGATAGAATATGTACTAATAGGTTTCTCTTACAGCTCTATATGGCTTCAACTGTAATATAGACTCTAACTTGCGTTTGAGTTTTCAGCTCGTTCAATTAACCGGTGAAATCTAGTAAAAACTACCGCAAGCCCCTCCTCCAACGTTATGTCGTTCGAATTCTCCTGATGGTCCCAATATATGCCATATCATCATGGGTTTCTCTTGTCTCCTTGACAGCTTCATTCTTTGTCGACCCGATACGTGATATTTACGAGGCCTTCACAATTTATACGTTCTTCCAGCTCCTTATCAACTTTCTCGGTGGCGAGCGCTCACTTATTATCATGATGCACGGCCGGGCGCCGAAAGACCATGTTTGGCCTATGGATCTCATTCTACCTAAGGTTGATATCAGTGACCCACATACATTTTTAGCCATTAAGCGGGGGATTTTGCAATATGCATGGATGAAGCCAGTACTAGCTGTAGCTGCCATTATAATGAAGGCCACTGGAACATATCAGGAAGGTTATGTAGGACTGAAGAGCGGGTATTTCTGGAGCGGAATCATATACAATTTATCCGTCACTTTGAGTCTTTACTCTTTGGGTATGTTTTGGGTGTGCATGACACAGGATCTTCAACCCTTTAGGCCAGTACCTAAGGTTAGTAACATCCCTTTTAATACGAGTACCTTTTTTTTAACATACGAAGTAATCAGTTTCTTTGTGTTAAACTCATCATCTTTGCTTCATACTGGCAAGGGTTCTTTCTCTCTATCTTAGTTTGGTTGGGCGTGATCCATGATGTTGGCTACTATACCCCGGATAATATTGCACGCGCAATCCAAGATGTCCTCATCTGTTTTGAGCTTCCTGGATTTGCCATAGCGCACTGGTACGCATTTTCGTGGAAAGATTACGCCGATCGCTCCATCTCAGCTGCCAGATTGCCGGTTTATTATGCATTCCGCGATGCCTTTGGTGTTCGTGATCTTATCGAAGACACAAAGCAGACGTTTGCTGGCAAGGGCTACGAATACCGGTTATTCGATCCTAGTGATAACGTCATTGCGCATCCGGAGTCTGGTGCTAGAGTTGCAAGAATGATGGATGGGCTGAGATACGAAAGGGGGGGCAAGGGGAAATATTGGATCCCTAAACCAACCTCCAGGACCGGGCTCTTAAGTAGCCCCGGCCCAAGCGGAAGAGAGAGTCCAATGAGCCCTGGTGAGGCAGAACGGGGACCAAACAGATGGAGAGGCGATTATGGTGCAATGGAAGAGGTTCAAATTGACGAGGATGATGAGAAGCTTTACCAAAGCGCAAGGGCATTAGAGTATGGAGACTATAATGTATGTTCCCAACGCCTTCAAAAGGATTATCCAAAATTATCACTAATGAATAGTTTAGTATCCTGTTATCACCGCACATGAGCCCTGGAAAAACCACCGTTGTAGCCATAATGGCCCAAAGATGCCCACAACTGCCACTAACCAGGCTCTTCTCCGCCCTAAACTGACCAAAAAGACTAGTTCCGTTATTAAAGGTAAGGGCAAAGCTAAGGAGGATAGCGAGGGCAAAAAACCACTTCTACACCGCAATCAATCTTCATCCTCGTCGGCTACCTCGTCACGCAGCGACCTCGTCGACCTTGTTGTTGAGGACACTGAAGCGGAAGAGGTCGAACGTGTCCGTGCGCGTAAAGAGGGTGGGCCAGGATGGAACGAAGCTGAGACAAAAAGATTCATCAGAACGTATCCAGGCGAGCATTATGGAGAAGAAACACGGCAAGGCTTTGACCCTTCTGCGGATACAAGTATGGCTGGAATCGCCAAGGGTGAAGAATCCGAGCGAGGAAGGGTAGCTCCGGAGAGGCATGCTAGTGTCGACGGTCGATTTGAAGTTGGGGATGATGAGACCGAGACGGAAGATGAGGGCCGCAATGGTCGAAACAGCCGAAACGGTGGAGTGCACATCAACGGCGACTCTGGAATTTGGGGTGATGCGCATGGGCGGAGTGGAGAATTTGCGCATGAGACCAGATATGGAAGCTTGAATGAGGAAAGAAACATTTGGGGAAGACCGGAGTAAGATATTAGTCAGTCTAGTGCCTCTTATAGTCCTCTAATTCTGGTTCGGAGTTAAGCATTCATTTTAGTGTTTTTTTGTTTTCCCTTTTTATATCAGATCATCGGTGCATATACAGGAAATGGATATGTACAACTATCTTGCGTCCCTGCCTGGGTTTCCCTTTTGTATCAAGTTTTGCTTTGTGTTTATTTTGTTGTCTTGCTTTTACTGCTTTTGGTGGGTTGATGGTGTGAATCTCTTAAAAGTGGAAATTAAATAAACTTTCCAAGGACATTTATATTTCTACCAAAGGATATGGGTCCACGAGGCTACTCGAGGCGAGTAGAGACAAATGCTTCGAGATGCCTCTGCCTCTTAGGTGGGGTACCTTGTACTACTCGAGCAATGAGGCAAATATGTACTATTGATATAATGCTTCTCACAAGACAGACCAAGGTCCTGATAATCTCACAATCACTCTGAGGTCCTAATATATACATACGTATACTCTATATGTATCTAATAATAGTATGATTACCTAAAACTCGAGCTGCTCGAGGCGAGCAGGAGGACTTGTCTCGAGTATACTCGCCTCGCCGTGCCTTGAGCTACCTCGAGGTAGAGGCCTCGGGGTGAGGCCTCGGGGTGAGGCCTCGAGCAGGAATGCCTCGTGGACCACACTAGCAATGACCCCCACTATAACGATAAAGGGTACTATACTTGAACACAAACTAGCTCATTGAAAGGCCTCAATAAAAACAAAAGAAAGAAAGAGAGAGTAATGACCCGACCGCCACCCCTAACCCTACTCCCGAGTAAGATTTCATGAAGGGGTTTGAATCTTGGCGCGGTGAGGTTTAAGATTTACGTCTTGGTCTTCTTGCCTGTTACTACCTTGATAATAAACAGTAGCTGGTGATGATCTCGCATTAACTCAACTCGTGTTTAGGGCCTGAAGTTTAGACGCAATAGCTCTAATGATCGGTACATGTAGTTAGTAGGAAGTTGCAATAGCTATGGTCGTAGCAACCAGCCTAGGTCAACCAACCCCCAAAGTCTATTCTAAAGGCAAAATATTCAGAAGATAGGTTTTATCAATCTTCAGCATTCTTACTATACAACTAACTATCTTTTCATATCTATTATAGCTATGGTTTTATACTTAATTTAAGAGTCATTCCCATACAACCTACAAATACCTTTAGGGATTAGGATAATTAATTTATATAGATGACCTGACCTGGCCAGCTAGGCTATTACAACACTCATCAAGCCCAGCGACCCAATCCGCCATAATGAATAAAAAAAAAAAAAAAAACCGCCACCCCGAACCTCAAGTTATTTATTTGCCTGAACTATTACGATATTTGTCTATTATGTCTATATAATAAACCGGATCACCGACTTGCCCGAACGAGCCATACTTCCGTGGGGTTTGACGTTCCCTCTATTAGAACACGAATAACAATTACAATGATGTCTACATGTACCTACATGTAGTTATTTTACTAATGACGGTCACAAAGAATTGTACAGCCGAAGTAAATCAGTAGTTAACTAGAACCTTGGTACATCTGGGTATTTGTCATTACCAATCCTATTTCCAGGGCTCAATTAAGTTCCAGCTGTTTTCTCCGTGAGTTACCCAACCTGAAATTCAATATTGCTAACCGATACAAAACCGCCCCCAAAATATCAATAGAAAAACCAGAAGCTAAGATAGAAATCTGGGTATCCAGAATTATAGTACACGGCGCCTTTAGTACAGAAAATAAAGACATAGTAAAAACTAAAAAGAAAATTACACGAATACCCCTTCCTTTTCCTTCCAGACCGTTATCGTCGTTCCCATAACTCTATACATCGTTACTCCCGTTATTTAAATTAAGCATCTACGTATTTACGCAAATCAAGCCTGCAATTACAGTTAGCTATAAACTCGAAATCAATCATGATAGAAAACGCACGTAAGACTCTTAGAACTACACTCGACCTGATCCCTAAAAATACCAACCAGCGCCTCGCTCTGCTGGAATAAACCAGTTTTCAAACTGATCACAATGAACTGGAACCCTGGGCCCGCGTGACTTCTGATATAGTTGGAAATCTTTTGGACGTTGGCATTGTCCAGTGCTGCATCGACTTCATCTAGAACAAAGAAAGGACTGGGTTGGTATGAATGGACTGCAAATAGCAGAGCCAATGCTGCCATTGTCTTCTCACCACCGGAGAGATGTTCCATGTCACGAAAACGCTTCATGGGGGGCATGGCGTGGTATTTTATACCATCCAGATACGGCTCGTCACTATCTTCCATATCAAGATACGCAGTTCCACCCAAGGGGAAGGTGCTACTCTTGGTAAGATCTTTGTAGACGCCGCCGATTTGTTCCGAGATGTGTGTAAAGGCCTTGCTGAACAGCTCGTGCCTTATGTCCAAATTAATACACGAATACTAGAAAAAACACAGAGAAATTATAAGGTACCTTTTGTCTTTAACGGCCTGGAACCTGTCTTTGGCTTTCTTAGCCTCCTTCCTCGAATTTTCGAAATCTTTCTCTGTATCATGGAGTCTGTTTTCTACGCCTTCTAATCTTTCAATAGCCTTCATATTCGGTGCCATACGGTCTAACTCGGCGCCGAGAGTTTTTATCTTCTCTAGCAACTGCTCCTCAACTTGCTCTTCCCCATTCTACTCACTTCATTAGTACGTGATCACAAAAGACCAGTAATAACATTGAGTGATGGCTCATGTGTGAAGCTTACTTCCTTCAGGTCATCATCTAGATCTTCAAATTCAACATCTATTCCGTAATCTTGCACCTCAACTTTTTGGACTGCACTGGCACTTGGATCTTCGTCTTCGTCCACATCCATTGCATCAGGATCGTTCTGTTGAAGAGTATCATCGATTGGCAAGTCGTCGAGAGAAACCGATCCTTCCGTCAAAGGAATTTCGATTTCTTCCAATTTGCATCTCCTGAGTACTGCATATCTCCCAGCTGCATTCCGTTCAATTTCCCCTTCCTAAGTTATCAGTCAGTAAAGATATTATTTTCCGGTGAAGAAAAATTGAAACCAACCAAGGCTGCAATCGTCTTTGTTGTCTCATCCAGATCTTTAGATCTCTTTCCGACCTCTCTCCGGAATTCATTTACTCTCTCGGCTTTGCCTTCAAGCGTCGCCTTTTTCCCTTCCAGCTCGTTCTTCAACACTTCCATTTCTGCAGAAAGTACGTCCATCTGTTCCTCGATCTGGGTCTTTTCATTTTCTAATTCCGAGACGAGTTCCTGGTCTCTCTGCGAATTCTTTTCTAGATTGGCTATACGCTCAGTCGTCTGACGGAGTCTCTGTGCCTCAAATGTAAGTTGATTTTCCAACTTTGAGATTTGAGTTCTAAATTCTAATCTTTTTTGCGCTGCCTCTTGCTGGAGTGAACCCTGACGCTTCTCGTACGACCTAATGTCCTCATAGTTGAGACGACGGCAGAAGTCTGCGAAGATCTCATCCTCAGCTTCCGAGACCACTGATTCAAGCTCGTCAACTCTTGTGCGGAGTTCGTCTAGAGACTTAGTTGCCTCGTCAAGTTTTGGTTGAAGTTCTTTCAGCTGTTGCCGCATGTGAGCAACCTCCTGTTTCTTGCTATTCAAGTTCCTCTTGAGATGATTCAACTCTTCTCGGCTATAAGCCAAACGCTGCTCAAGCCCTGTCAATTCACCTTGAAGCATCTCTTCCTGAGCACCACGACGGTTTTTCGGAAGCGCATTGATCTGTGCGACCAAGTTGTCTTTTAATCGTCGCAAATTTTCCACCTCCTGGTCTTCCCATCGACGTCCACCGGGCCCTCCACCACGCCCACCAGTCATCAAACCACCCTTGTGAATGACTGTGCCGTCCAATGTGACTGCTTTGACTTCTAGGCCCTTATCATAGCATATATACTTTGCGACCTCTAAATCATCGCATACTACAGCATTTCCACATGCGTATTGCATGGCCCTCTCTACTGCGCTCTCAAACTCAATCGTATCAATTGCCATTCTCATACCTCGGTGCATACCTTTGAGATTCGAGTTCAATGGCTTAACCTGGATTGTGTCGAGCGGAAGGAATGTGGCCTGTCCCGCTCTCTGATCGCGGAGGTACTCAATACAATCCTTGGCAGTCTTTTCATTGTCCACCACCACGGCATCAAAATGTCTTCCAAGAACCGTGCTGACGGCCTCCTGATACTTTTTCATTTTCGGCTTACAAAGCTCAGACACCCGTCCCTTAACGCCGGGGAAAATTCTTTTAAGAGCAGAAATAGTTTCCTTCATGCGAACCTCTCTCTCCGATTGTCGTCTACCATCGTCGGCCTCTAATAGTTTGGTGAGGCAGTCTTGCAGCTTCTCGTCGAGTTCTGTGTGCTTCTGTGCGTTTCGAAGACGTTGAGATGTCATTGCGTTGTATTCCTTTTTCTTCCCGTCGATATCTTGCACAATTTGCTCCACAACAGCTGCCGACTGACTCTTTCGTTCCTCCAAATCGACAACTTCTCCTTCCAGCTTTCCCAACTGCCATTGAGCGGATTCAACCTTGCTTTTCAAACTATTGACTGTTTCAACGTCGGTCTTTTGTTGACGATTGAAATTGTCGATTTTAATCTGTTCTCCAGCAATCTTGGTATTGACACGTTCGCGAAGCTTATTGTACTCTGCCAAATCTGCTTCAGACAGTACTACCCCTGTCTCCTCAGCCAGTTTCTTTTGCTCATCCTCAAACTTACTTTGTGCCTTTTGCACGATGTTCAGTTCCTTTTTTAAGCTATTGACTGTCGCAGATTGGCTATCCTCATCCCTCTTAATATCCCGTATTCTGGCTTCGTACTTTTTCAAGTTCTTTCCAGCTATACTAATCTTTTCATCGATTGGTACAAGTGAAGATTGTTTCTCCTCGATCTCCTTCTCTTTTCTCTTGATGGCTCTCTCCTGCTTACTGACACTTCTTGCAGATTGTGCCTGTTGGACCTTGGCCTCATCCAATCTAAGAGTGTACTTCTCATGAGAACGGCGGAACTCTTTTAGTTCCTCTTGGTGCTTCTCGATCTCCTGCTTGTTTGCTTCCATGGTCTGCTGAAAATGGAACAATTTCCAGAGAATATGAGTCACAACAGCCTCACGCTTCTCGTCCTGCTTGGCTTGATAGTTTTCTGCCTCTTTCTTCTGCTCTTGATATTGCTTGATTTCTGCATTTATCCCACGTCTTCGGTTCAAGTTGAAGTTAGACGTTTCAGCAGCTTTTTCCTGCTCAATCTTGAGTTTTTCATATTCGGCCTTGTATTCAAGCGAACCACTTATCTGTTCAATCAGCCTCGTGAGGTCCTTGGGCGATTGACTGGCAATTGCTTCGACATCTCCCTGATCACGCCACGGATAAGTACCCTCGCAACCAGCTTACCCGCAAATAGCCCACTTACCTGAAAAACCAGAAAATTTCTCGCTTTAATAAGAATATTCTCCTCCTCTAGCGCCGCATTATACTGTGCTGCGGTGACCTGCTTTCCGTTGATCCTATATTCACTAGCGCCCTGACTGGTAATTGACCGCTTCCATTGTTGCTCGTCGCCGTTGTCGTCCTCATAGACAGCCATCACCCAAGCTGTCTTGGGATCCTGTGTTCCCTGAGCGCCCTCATCGTCATCCTCTTCCTGATTCCCACCCTTGCCGCCTATTGTTGAGGTACGGAGTACACGCCCACGATATATGAGATCCTTGAGATGAGCGGAACGAAGGTGGGATGACTTGATTCCAAGAACGAAAGAAATCGCGTCCATGCTGTTCCCATATAAAGCCCTACATTAGCTTTCCACTCTCGGCATTTAAATGGAGGATGTAGGAAGGGCCCAACCAGTTGGATTTTCCTGACCCATTGGGGCCGATAATAGATGTAAAATATGAATCACCAAGATGAATGCTCTGGTGACCCTTGTAAGACTTGAAGTCTAATTCATTGCACGGTTAATTCACGCTGTCCCGCCCGAAAAAATCAAATAATTCCACTAGCTAGAGAGAAAAACGCACTGAACAACTCCAACCTCATGAGCTTCCTGCGAATTCCCCAAAGCGCTCCGTTAGCATAATGTCTTCCCTTCTAGAACTTCCATAAAACTGATATTCAAATCACATACCCCATGGCGATTTGAACCCCTTGGTTTCACTTCCTTAAATTTGGGTTATTTTCTAATTTATGGTAGATGCCACGTATGCGGTTTTAGCGACAAGATGGGGGGTGTGGTTTTAGAGGTTGAAATGGTCGTTGACGCGTTCCGAGTGATTGATTTGGTTTCGATGTGACGCGCCCGCAGCGTTTCAACGGCGCTGAAATGGGTTACCCGGAGATGAGCACTCAGGAAGTCACGTGCTTCAAAATGACGACCAACGTCAACGATCCCGATGGACACTAGAGAATGTGTAAGGTATGTAGTGCAGGATTGATTTATAATGATAAGGGCACGTATTTTTTAGGTTATGGTATTTTGCGTGTTCGTTCTTTCCTTCGTCGATTTAGTTGCTTGTTCATGATCTATCTGCGAAATCAGCTCCTGCCTATAAAATCACAGATAAAAAACTGAGTCAATACACTTATCGTGCTGGAGTTGGTAGTATTCTACTCTCTGTCTAGCTCAGATAACTTTGGCTTTTGCCAGTCGTGTTCGATGTGCTTCACATACTGAGCGGCCCGTCATGGCACCCCCGCGATAAAAAAGTAATCCCCCTCTTATCGGCTGCACCTTCTCAACGATCATAAGATTACATAGTGATTTATTGATCACTGAACATTTAACAAACCAACCAAGAAAGGATTTTCCCCCGTATGATAGGGTATACGCACGACTCCTGGGTTGACCTTGACCCAATTAACCCGGCGCCCCGAACGAGAACGAGAACGAGTGGTACTTAAGGTAGGGATAAATGAATCCTTGTCTGGGAGCTATGACAGGCTAGGAGGCGTTACTCTACATGTATGTATCTACGGAACGCTAAGGTTTGTTGCGGCTCTGCTGCATTTCGACAGCTTGTGGCCTGTGGCTTGATAGCCGCAACAAACTTCAATCGTGATTTCCAACCTCACAATACAGCGTATATCACAGTGAAAAACCATGTCGTCTCAAGACATAGACATTACCGATGCGTCTCCAGCTGCTTCTACGGTAGCTTCACCAGCCAGCATCCACATCAAAGAATTGAATGCCATAGATCACGTACCGCACCCTACATGTCCCTAGGTCTCCCTGCACCCCACAGCTAGCTAATAACTTTCCCAGGACATATCACAGCTCCTCTTAGCTGCTTCACTGTCCCTGCGCACACTTACAACCATCCCTCCATCGCTCCCAAATTTCACAGCCCATAGCGCTCGCTACCACTCTCTTCTTTCCTCCATTGTTGTGCGCCTCAGGCGTCAGATCCTCTTACTGGAACAGGCTGATATCCCAGCTCCATCCGATGGAACGGACGAGAGCGGTAAACAGGGCGGTGGTATAGATGTGGGCGCATTCAATAGCAGGAACGATGTGGTAGGACGAGAGATGGAAGCAGAGCTGTGGAGGAACGCAGGCGCGCTATTGAAGAGCATCGAAAACATAGAAGAATTAGGAGGGACAAGCGAGAGAAAATGAGTCATGCAATGTGCTTTGGTTTAGCTACCCGCTCGTGCGATATGTCAGATGTTTCGAGGACAATCCGTGCCTGCACTGAATCTACTCACAATGTATACGCGTTTCTATGAGAGAAATTTGGAGTAACCTTTCGATTGAGCATGAGGCATGAGCTCACAATCGCATACGACAAATCAGCCAACATAGCACCACTTATTTCTTTGGCTATTTTGTATTATTCCTTGCACCCACCGACACCGAAAACCCTAATTACAATTTACAAGAAAAAGAAAATATAAGAGACATAAACAGAAGACAGAAGCAATAGAGTCATGGTATCAGCATCACCACTAAACCAAATTGACACCCCTATTTCTCGCAAGCCGCCTCCATCACAATTTTAAACAACATTAAAAGCGTAATAAGTCAAACAAGCAAAACGCCGTGGATGACAAAAAGATGACCTGAATACAATAATACTCCTTCTAACCAATCGGGATCCTTCCCTGACCTACCAAGGTGTGTTACAACGGAAAGCGCCGTAGTTCACCCCCGGGGTTCCCGTTGCATCAATCGCTCCTTAACGGTTTATCCCTTTGGTTAAAGGTCCGATTATTCCTTGGATGTTTAATCTATTTTGCTTTCTTTGTCTCAGTCGAGGCATATTCTCTGAAGCTGTCATCTCCCTCAACATCCTTGACGACCTTCTCCATCTCAGCAACCTGTTTCTCCCACTCCTTGGTCGCCATCTTTGTTTCTCTGTAGAAAAGCTCCATGTTGGGCTTCCTATAAGAGCCGAGAAGACGGTCCCAAAGGGTAGTGTACTGGCCATAATTGTAGTTGAAGTATAGATGGTGCATAGTGTGACAGGCGGCTCCGTTGATGATCGGGGAGTTGGCAACATATTCTCCGTCATCTATTCCAAGATTAGTAAACAATAAACAAAGAATATTGGAACTCCAAAGAAACATACGGATCATGATAGTCCAAATGTTAATAAACATAAAAAGCCCGATGTATACAAACTTCTGGAGCGGGAAAATGAATGGGAAGATATGGTATGGAACACTTTGGAGGAATCCATCAAGAGGGTGGAAAGCGTGGCTGGCGTATGGAGTCGGCATGATCCACTTGTGGTGCGGCTTATGGAGGGCCTTGTAAACGCGGGGATGGTGGAGACCACGGTGGATAAGGTAGATCCAGAAATCTGTAAACATCAAAAACAACGGGAACTGAAGCCATATGTAGGCCTTTCCGTAATCCTCAGTATGATAATAAAGATACGAATGGCCTCTGACCTCGGCGGTGAAAAATGGCGCGGTGAAGATTGCCATAATGGGGATGGACCTCATTGTTTGGTTAATTTCCTGGCGTATCTGGTTCTTTAGAAATTTCGGATGCTTGAATGTATCCTTATCGAAAATAAACACATATGACATCGTCGCAAACACAAAGTAGGTGAACAGGCCAAAAATCCTATGCTTTTAATTAGCAAACATGTTTCGGCTAATAAGGGGGTGTAAATACCATGTAATCAACCCCAAAGACAGCGCTTGTCTTCCCCAATCATTCCGTTGCCATTGTGAGAGCAACGCGTATTTCGTGGGTTCGATTCCAAAGTATTCAGATACGACATCATTCTCTATTGGGGCATTGAGCCTGGTAGCAGCGATAGCAGCAGCACCAGCGAGGTTTGTGGCATTGTTCTTCAAAGACTCCAGTGAAACTCCTGAAGCTAAGGGGAGGAGCGCGGCGTAAAACCTGTCAAAGAACACGTTATCAAGAACACTCAAGATGATATCCATGGCGATGGTATCGGATAGTTGAAGTTGCAACGAACGAGTGTTCACGGTACTGTAGGTAGAGGAGAATCAAGCAACCCACCGCGGCAGTACTAGATCTTTAATAGAAACGAGAAAAGGAGGGAGAAGTTGGTATGAGTTATTATTCAATTGACCAATCACTCTACACGTGCAGGGGGGGCGAGGGAAAAAAAGGACATTTAGATTGAGATTGATAAGATGAACAGAGCACAGATGGGGGAACAACAGGACCAGCCACTTATCTGGGAAAACCTAACGTGACCGGATGGAGCTTTCCCGCAAACTTGACCAGCCAGAAGCAGCAAAAACGAGGAAAACAACCTCAGACCAGACCCCTGAAGGCTTTTCAGGGTTTCAGGGTTTCAGGGTCCCTGGTGGGTCTTGCCGGACGTTCCATCACACCATTATCTCCACTTCGGATCACTATAATTCCGGGATCCACAGAGGAAAGGCCCTGCTTCCGACAGGTCTCATTCGCTGGGAAATCGACGAACACGAGTAAGAACGCGCGCGAAAGATAGAGTGTGTGAGTTAAAGAAAAGAAAAGAAAAGCTTTAATCAACGTTTTACTCGCCTACAGGAACTCGAGCGGCCGGAATCTTTTCAGGTCACGTGGGGCCTCAATGTCCTCACAGAGCACAGGCCGACGTCATGTGACCTGGAAAGATTCTGGCCGCTTGAGAAATAGAACCAGAAAATGCAAAGGGAGATTTTGTATGGCAGATCAGCGCCACTCTATACAAATAATCCCTGCTCTGTTACTCGCATTTTCTGGTTCTATCCTGTAAATCGTCAGTGGCGCTTTTATCGCGCTAGGTTACGCGGCAATTACCGTCAAGCGACAATCCTCGAATTAAACCCAGCTATGTATGGCGCGAGAAGGCATGGGGTGGGTCTGTAAACCTCAGAGGAACTTTTTTTGTATGGGAATTAGAGAAAATTCCACCATTAGACTAGGCACTAGTACAATTATGGGAGTAGATCTCCCAAATTCTGTAGGCTGATTGGCTGCAAACGCCAAAGTTTACACACCCACCTCCATAGCTTCTCGAGCCATACACCCATAGGAAAAAAGTGAGGAAACAATAGGTAACCACAAAGGCGTCCAAGTAACAACCATGACTTTCGAAGGGAGGCTATATAAGGTGGTAGATGGACTTCGGGGGCCGTACATAGTGTATACTCTCTTTCTTATTCTGTAGCTAAAGTCCTTCATGTCATTGAGTTCAAGTTGAGCGCAGGCGTTGTTTCGTCACTTTCTTCCTCCGGCTGTACTACGGGGGTAGGGATAAGTCTAGCGACACCTAATCAGCATCACTCACTAAAGGTGTCGCCAGACTTACCCCTACCCCCGTAGTACCAAGTGGAGTCATGGGCGATCACTCGGCATGTATTTTAATCTCTATTAGAAATAGCTAGTCAAGTCTGGTCGGCATTTTATGGGTAACGGCGTATCCTCAGTTCTAATGTTATGTACAGCGGCGTTCGAAAAGACTTGGCACCCCTGGGCCAAATTACGAGGGAGTTTTCTCCTCTTTCCGATTCTCTTATAGTAGTGACCATAAGTAGAGAGCGCGATAATATTTTTGTTACCTATCAATTGTTGAGTATATGCGGGAGTAATGGTTGTTGGTGAGCTCCAATTCATGAACGGACTCGAGCTCAATATAGTAGGGTGCCAGGACTTTTTGAACGGGGCTGTACATAGAGTAGGTTAAGCGATGTAGACCATAAATCTAGAGCCCATTTTAACTCAAATAGACGACTTCCTTGGCCACCAAAACACCCTACCCGAAGAGTCAACACCAAAAAGAAAGGATCTCCGCAGCAACCAGTTTTCCAAATAATGATCACGGAAATTGTAATACTTTACATATATACTGACATTCACGGGGTATTGACGGACACTGGGTGTTGACGGACAAGCCAAAGGAGAGACAGCCAAGCATAGCTTTGCCTTTGATTATTGGTCAAAAGGCCCATGCCCGTCAACACCCAGTGTCCGTCAATACCCCGTGAATGACAGTAATCGACATCTCGCAGTCGATAACAAGTGGTGCAACACGTAGAGGCGAAATGATTAACAGGAGGGACGCCGGTTGTATCATGCCTTCATCTCGGCGGGGCTGATGGTACGCTTGTAATTATAGCTCTTGGACATACGTGTAAATCATCGTTCCTATACCAAAACGCACCAAAATTAGCCAAAAGGAGAGCTTTCAATCCCAGCCTCAATTTCTTTAACCAAGCCATAAAATTATCAAGACTGAAAGACATACTATAAATGAGCTTATAATTCAAGTTATACTTTCTTTTAAAGAGCTGTACTACTTTGAAATCTGAGATTTGGATTTTGCCAAGACCGCATACAAATCCGAGGTCTTGGCACAACTTTCAAGAACGCCCAAGTAAAATGCTTTATCATCTCTGTTCAAATGATTACCTTTGGATTCCAAGACTTCTGGATGAAATTTTTAGTAGTTGATTTATATATTATAGATCTTGAGAATAATATCTTAAAGTTGTGGGTTATACAGCGATTGTAAGATGCGTCATTTCGTCGTTTTTTGTATGATTTATGTCAGGCGCTGTACTAGTATTGCGTCTGTCAAAGATAACGGGACGGAACAGGCTTCAACGTAGTGATTTTTCGATCACAACCGACCACAAAGATGCCATAAAATCTAAATGATAAAAATATAAGATGGCAAAAATATGTTTTTATCCTGTATTATCATTCATTGCAATTGGTGGCGAGGTTTGGCGGCCTGTTGTTGCGGTGTTCATTCCTGTTAACTTGCGTCCCAATATTTTTGACAACCCGCAATACATGTAGTTTCCGTTTTATGTCTACTGATCTACTGTACTTTGTGCGAATTATTTCTACTATTCTCTAATTTAGTAGCCTAACGCTGTAAAATTACCCAACAAATAAACAAATAGGGTATATATATACCCAGGAGAGTGGTTTCAGACGAATGATAACCTAAACCACTGGGCCTACAATCAAAGAGGGTAATGATAATCGCAATAAGATCTTGGGAATAGTACTATGCAACCACTACCCGGTTGCATACCTACATATATATACATGTAGTTGAGGTATATACCTAGATGCATTCATATAAGACTGATGGAAACCATATGTTTGCTTAGATGCGCATACTTGCCGGAAACAAAGTCTGGAGCAAAAGTAATTGATAAACTACGTTATCAGTCTTAAGGTCTGCGGTTGACAGTGCTGAGCCTCGAGATTACATGCTGTAAGGACGTCCGGGTAAGCAGCTCTAGTCGCTAGAATACTTATGGCCTGTTCGTCAGTAAAACAAAACGGAGTTTTCAAGGGTCAACGTGCAACGCCTAACAAAAAGGTGGTTGAAACAGAGTTTTCACCCCTGTAAACGCCGTTTTGGCCTGTTGCCGAACGGGCCCTTACAAAGTTCGCAGGTTTATGTATGAGATCGAGAGATCTCGTCCTCTGTATCATCTACCCAGAACATACCGCTCTAAACCCTTTTCCCGGCAACTAATGGCTACATGATCATGTAATTACTACATACAAGTACTTACTTACATAATATACCGGCCTTCAGCTGGAAACGATCTCATTCCAAGGAGTGGTAAGAAACTGTTAAAATTAGGGCTTGGCATTGCGACATCGGTTATGTGGAATAATAATCATGTAATGTGGAATGAGTCATAGATGGAACAAGGATATGGTTATGTAATCAGGGATCACGTGCTAGTAAAAACTCTGTATATATAGGGCGACTAAAATCCCCTCTCACTATTCAACTATTGGACAATTAAAACTCTTCATTTTCTAAGAACATCACTACCTCCACAAAAGGTCGCGTGTTCAAACCTCACCTAAAATCACCGTTAACTTCTCTTCTCCACACAATACAACGGGTTATGGTGTAGGGTTCTGCACAATAAATCGCATTACCTATACACTCTATCGCTTAACTCTATACACTTCTTACAACATCACGCCCACCTCCCAGATCTTTCTAAGATCTTCCTAAGAACTGCCACCTGAGATTGAAACCTCAGAAAGAAGGTCACCAAGACATCCAGAACCCAATAATTTGATGGTTTGCCCAAACTACGGTCAAACAAACTATCAAACCCAGGAATCCTGAGAAGAAAGCGTTAAGAGTCAGTGGTGGTGAAAGTTTATAGACGGCAAAATCCCCAACCAAGCGAAAATGAAGATTAGAATGGCGGAGGATCGATGATACCGTCAGAATCCTCCTCACCACCGCCAGAATCAAGACCTCCAAGCGCAGTACGCCGAAAATGCCATGAAGCGTGGGACGGTACAATTCGACCGAAGTTAATCGTCACGTTAGTGAACTTGGTCCGCTTCACGAAGATTCAGATGGAGGAAGGAGACAACCTGTCCTCTTTCCGACACCTTCGATGAATACCGCAAACAACTGGCTAAAGGTCTTGAAAGGCAACGGCGAGTAGCAAAACCTTCCAATCGCTATCAACTCCGATGAAACCATGGCAGTAATGCTCCTATCCTCACTACCAAAATCGATGGACAACATCGTAGACAACCTTCGAAAGAAGGGACTCACTCTGAGACGTCTTGGAGACTCCTCGCTTACTGCGAGGATGAACCCGAACCCACAAATGGGAAGCGTTCTACACCAAGACGCCCCCACCACCACCACCATCGAGCGAGAAGGAATGCACGTGAAAAAGCGGAACCTCTCCTACAAAGCGCCACGACTACACTAACTGTCGGAGGCTCCAAGAGAAACAAAAGAGAAAGGAGACAAAAAGGAAAAATAAGGAATCAGTCGGCAGTCATAAACGACTCAGCCACCACAATCTGCGTAGACGCCATGACCCCACTCCTTCCCTTCCTGATCTTTGACTCTGGAGCAACCTCTCACATACGCCTCAAGACCAATTACACGACGTCAGACCCTACTCAACTGTCCACAGCTGATGGAACCAGGCGTAGGATCATTTGACCCAGTTTCGACTGCTACCTTCCGATGGAACTAGATCCTCCATCATCCTCACCGACGACAATTGGTCCTCCTCACACTGGGAAATGTGGGATTGGTCTCAGAACCTATCGCTCGATAAAAAGAGGTTTAGAACTGAGTCAGAGGAGGAAATAAATTCATCAAAAAGCGGGTAAAAAGATAATCTGGGCAAAATTGGAAAAAGGCCTCTGGAATGTACAGTTAGCTAGTAATACAATTCGATTGGTTTCCTACTATGATTGGCATCAAGCATTAGGACATCCAGCCACACTCGAAAACCTATCTGACGACATCCAGAAACTACCTCCCAAGCCGCATAACTTCCACTGCAAGGATCGTCTCTCCAAAAGTCTGGATCAGAAACCAAAGACCAACAAGTATCTTGAATCCCAACGACCGTTCGAGTTAATCCACTCAGATCTGTCTGGACAATTCGGTATTGAATCGCTAGGTAAATCTAGGTACTATATGTCCTTCACTGATGACTATACTCTCCTTCTCGGATATACTTCCTCAAACGAAAGGATGATGCGAAGATAATAATGGAATTCATCACCAGAATGGAAAAACAGTATGACACCACCGCATTAAGATTCCGGACTGACAACGGTGGCGAGTATGTCAACAAAGACATAACCAAGTACTTCCAACAACAAGGAATAGTACATTGTAACACCCCCTACAACCATGAATCAAATGGAATTGCAGAAATGACTTTTTAATCGTATTTAACAAACCAGGTGCATGATCATGGACTATCCGGCGTTATGGGGAGAAGCTTATGCAACTGCTGTCTCACCTTAAAATCGACTCCAACACAGCACGCTAAAGGGATAACACCCACCTCTGAAAGGAAAGACGACCGTCAGTATTCAACACCTACAAACAGTCAGTAAGAAATGCTATGTCCACATTCCGGAAGAAACTAGGCCTCCAGGAAGCAAACTAGCACCCCGGTAGAAGGAATGATAGTTGGATAGACAGTAAGAAAATATATCGTATATGGGTCGGATCAAAACATGGGGTAATTGAATCGCGAGACGTCCACGCTCTCCCTGAATCAGAAGTAATGTGAAACCGGATCTATCCCTATCCTAACACCTAATCTGATTGCACCAACAGATGACGGTTACGAATCGAGGACAGGTCTGAAGACGAACCAGAATCTACCGAAAAATCACACAATGAGGAACTATCCAGATCCCCCAAAAACACCCGAGAGACCTAAACAATCTCCACCGGTAACACCTAACAAGGGGAAGCAACCGAGATAGACCACCTCCAGCTCCTCAACGAAGATCAACTCGCATCCGCCAAAGAACGGAAAAACAATCGGTAGAAAATGAGAGTAGGAAAGTAGAAATACAGAAAAAGATGAAGGCTAAGAAAGAATACGAGAATGCCAAAGGCTAATTACCGACGACACATTGGAAGAGGATGAAAGCGACTCGAAATGGAAGCACTAATGGATGACCATAAAAGGTAGAAGTGCATTACAAACAGAATCTGACTCCTCAACACACCAAGTGAAGCGGGTATACCTGAACAATGAACCTTCAACCTACAATCAAACTATGAAAGCGAAGATCGAACCCCTATGGATACAGACTGAAAAAGACGCTTCTAGACAAAGCCCATACCTGGGACATTGTCAATGCAGACCAACAAATCGTGCGTAGTGAAAGGAAAGTGGGTATTCAAAATCAAACACAATTCGGACGGAACCATCGAATATAAAAGCTCGACGTTCGCCAAAGGCTTCACCCAAGAATCCAAGACTACGATGAAACCTTCGCCAGTCACCCGATATGATTCACTCAGACTACTCCTAGACTAGCTGCTCACAAATGGTTGAATACCACAACAAATGGACGTCAAGTCAGCCTTCCTATACGGGATACTCAAAGAGAGATTTATACTGGAACTACCTGATGGCTACAGCAGAACAACAAGGTGTAAACTTGAAATCATATCGACTAAAACAATCGCTGAATGGTGAGCAGACTCCTTCAACGGAAAGGATTTGTCCCAAATTCGGCCCACGTGTTCATACATACTAAACAACGACTATACATATCGGTGTATATAGCGACATCATAATATTCTAATTTCTATTCAGAAAGAAGTACAACAACTGCTTAAGGCAGACTTGAATGTACAAATCTCGAACTTCGAAATTCATCTTTTAATAAATAAAGGTTGGTATTGAACTATCACAACATGCATACATCAACAAAATCCTAGAAAGGTTTGGGATGGCAGACTCTAAACCAGTCGGTACCCCACTCGAACCTAACCTCACCCTTCGTAAAGGAGAACCTGAGGACATCATTGAGAACCAAACCCAATACCAATCAATAATAGGATCCCTCATGTATCAAAGATACCTGAAAGACCAGATATCACCCATACCGTTACACCCTCTCCCAGTTCTCCTCACGTCTAACTGAGGAATATATCTGCGAAGAAAGCGAGTCTCCGATACCTCAACGGCAAAGTTGAATGACTGTTCTACCCGAAAGGGAACTCTAACACTCGACGGATTCTCAGACAGTTCCACGCCCAACCTCGATGATCGGAAATCCTTCTCTGATACGTCTTGGGAAATCAGCAATAAGTTGGAGAAGTCGAAAGCAGAAATCAGTCGCAGCCTCAACAACAGGCGAATATATGTCACTCGTCAACTAGTATGGTTAAAGAACGCCTAACGGAACTTCAACAAACCTACCAAGATTTCCTACACGCCGACAATACGGGATCGATAGCGCGAGTCGAAACCCTGGGATCCATGATCGATCAAAACACATCGACGTAATTATCACTACACGCGAGAAGCAACTTGAAGTCGGAACCTTCGAACTCCTCCACGTTCCGGCGACAATGTAGCGAGACGTCGTGACTAAAGCGCCTTCCAAACCCGCACACCATGTATATTCAGAGAGATACGATGATCATATAATGTGGAATGAGTCATAGATGGAACAAGGATATGGTTATGTAATCAGGGATCACGTGCTAGTAAAAACTCTGTATATATAGGGCGACTAAAATCCCCTCTCACCCTGAACTATTCAGCGGCACAATTGGAAAACTCTTCATTTTCTAGTAACATCACTACCTCCACAAAAGGTCACGTGTTCAAACCTCACCTAAAATCACTTCGTTCTTCTTCTCTCCCACACAATACAACTTCAGAAACAACGCCCAATTTGGCCAGATTAGGAGAAATAAATGGTTGTAGATAAACAGAAGGGTCAATTTTGGCTGCCCGCCACTGCGAGTACTAGTATCCCCTCTGGAAAAACTTGCAGCCAGGTTTTCATCCGCAGGACCTCGACACTTGAATTTTAACATCTATAGCTTACATACCGTATTTGTTGCATTAACATTCTTTTTCCACCGCAGAATCTACATCTCATAATCGAAGTGGAGCTACTAACTCCGACTTCAACTTAACATCCGGGTATCAACATATTTTGGCTCTCATTTAAAGGAACCCCACTTTCCATACTTGGCTGAAGTACCTATGTATATCCAAAATCATCCGATTCTTCCCGCTTTCACCTAGGGAAATACAATTGAGGGTCTACAGTTAGTTGCGTCTGGATTTTTAATACATTTCAAATATTGTTATAGGGTTTCACCCCATAACTGAGAACTCTACACTTAATCCATACTCAAAGTGGAGAAGTTTTAGCCTTTCAGACTCGATATAGAGAGGGGTGTATACTCACCCTACAGCGCCATAGCCGTCAAAATGAGATACAAGATACTGCCATCTCCATGGAAGTTGTCCTGAGATTAAGCGTCGAGTAGCTTTTTCCATGTAACAGGACATGACACCGCGGCCTTTCAACTCATACAAAAGTCAAAGATGTATCCCTACTAAAATAAGGAAGAAAGAGAATAAAATTCAGTACAATAAAGAATCCACAAAGAAGTTAAAGGGGAATCTCAATGGAATTTGAGGTCCTAAATTCCGTGGGATAATGATGGGTACTAAGAACGGAGAAGAAAACAGGGGCCTGAAGCCTTACAGATACAAAAACAGGAAGTGAGAATGGAAATCCGATAATAAGTAAAAAAAAGATACAGAAAAATGTGAACCCCCCCCCCCCCCAAAGCCGTTCCCAAATACAGACGAACCGATAACAATAAATGAGATTGCAAGTCCAACGATGTAGTAAGAGCAGTCGATTTTCTCTTTCCTGCGTCTGCCAATGCTAAGCAGACACTACGACGTTTGCCAGAATTGGTAGTAGTAAACTGAAAGGCGGAAGAAAAGCAACAGGAATGCCATGTGGGTGTGCGAGGAGTGTGGATAAATGAATAAACGAAAAGAATAGGTAGTGCGTTGTTTACTGCCGAGAGAGAAGGAATTGCGGAAAACCGTACAGAGAAAACAGGAAACAAGAAACAAAACAGAAGAAAATACATATGAACGACGCCCCCCCCAAAGTGACTTCAGCTACACCTTCATGGAAACCAATTCCTTTTTTTTGTTTTATGCCGTTTTTCCCACATAAGTTTGCCTCGCCCCGTTACACATGGAATTGCGTTCCTTCCTTACTCCAAACGTGCTCATGGCTTTCGTGATGATGATTGCTGTCCGAAATCTGGCGGTGGTGGTTTAACTATTTCTTTTCTTGGGGGTTTCACTGTGAATTCGGCTTGTAAAAGAATATGACTAGATTTAATTCTCTTGTTAGCGGCCCTTGGGCTATTCTATCGAATATAACCAGTAGAATATACTTACTCGCTAGGAAAGTGGACATTGGGAAACCCTGGTACCCTTGCCAAATACTCTATATCTACATCTCCCATCAATCCAGACACGTTTAGATTATTCATCGTATACCAAATGTAATCGATAACTCCTGTAAAACCTGGTGTATAATTTGTAAACTTCAACTCCCCGATGTTTGAGTAACTGCTCTTCAATGAAAACGGATGGCTCATTCCGTCTCGTGTAAAGTTTCCGTAAACTCTATCCTTCAAATCATCGTGGTCGCTTGCCACAACACCCCGGGACAATAGCTCATAGACGCCAGAATCAGCGATTGAATTGAAATCACCGCAAATTATCAATGGTATTGCGGCTCCGTTTGCATAGGTGGGTGCCGGCATGTCATCGGCCAATTCACTTTTGTTAATTCCCGTTTTGTTGGAGGAACGTGGCATCTTAGCCCATTTATCGGCGAATTTACTGAGTTCTTCCATAAGCATTGCAACCTGGACAAGCTTGACATCTCGATACTGGGGATCCCAGAATATGTGCACGTTTGCAACTATCATTCGAGAGCCAGTTTGCTTGTTTTCAAGGAATGAAATAACGGCGATGTTATCTTTAGGCATTACACGATTGTAAATGTCGGCGGTTTTTTTCATGTCTTCACGCTGGATCGCTGAGGAGCTAAAGTCAATAACCTGCTTGTCTAGCAGCATAAACCTATATAGTAATAATCATCAGTAATTACCCACGCACAGAACTCAGTGAGACTTGGGGTACTGACTTAGTGCTTTTAAAGAACGTTGCGCATCCGTCTACCGATCTCTTCTCCAGCTCGTTCATGGTCTTTGCTCGACTCTTGGGGTAAAAAACGCCCTTGTACTCCGCTATGGCCAACTCAGGCATAAAGTACTCAGAGTAATTCTCCAAGTCGACCTCTTGCAGGCAGATAATATCTGCCTTTGATTCTAATAATTGCTCCTTAATCATTCCTTTACGATAATCCCAAGCCACAACCCAGGATGGTGCATAACCGTACATCTGGGGAGTGGCATATTTCTCGCAGAGGATATTGTAACATAGAACCTGAAATTTGTCTGCTTGTGCTTTTGCGTCGCCCTTGCTAGTATCATCAAGGACAATCCAATCTCGCTCAGCAGGTGGCATAGAAACTGGAATAATTAGCAGGGGGTCAACGCCAAGGCTCAAAAGATCATTCTGAGAGTGTTTTCATACTTGGCATTGATTCTCTGAGATTAATAATCACAGCTCGGGTTCCATCTTTGATCATTGTTTGCTTAATCGCTTCTGACATCGGATTTCCCTCGATGCCCAAAACCTCCAGCTGATATAGTGACCCGAGCTCATAAGGTAAGTTGGTTAGTTGATTGTCGAAAATGAATAAGCTCTTCAGGTTAGTAAGCATGCCAAGCTCAGGTGGAAGCTCGGTCAACTGGTTTCCTGATGCATCCAAAAGTTGTAATAGCTTTAAACGTCCAATCGCAGATGGCAGCTCTGTAAGCTTATTATGGTTGATATAGAGCTTGTCTAAGAAGGTATATTGAAACAATGCATTTGAGAGCGCGCGTAAACCTTGACCGCCCAAATCCAACGCCTTCCAATCTTGCCGTTCAATCTCACCATTCTCGCCCTTTCTGTTTTCCGATACATCTGCAGGAGGACCATCTTTCCGATGCTGCCCATTGACAGGCTGGTAGGAACTTGGATTCACGCCGCCAGTCACTTGCGCACTTGAGACCTTATTTAACAGAGCAACCTGACGGGCATGGTGATGAGGGGCACTGGACGCGCGAGAAACTGAAAGAAGGTTCTGCTGTTCCTGCCAGTGCTGGGAAGTGTTTTGAAGATTATTCTGTGTTCCATTCGAAACATGTTGGGGCGAGGAGTATGCTGGATTCCCCATCCCTCCGGAAGAGTATGAATGCGCGTGTCCCCCTGTCATAGCGTTGTTACCGGTATTGTTTTGTACATGGTTTACTGAATGATCCACCTGCTGGTTATGACCCATTGGGAAAAACTTGGCCATGTTCTGCTGTTGAGGCATGTAATTACGCTGGGTTTGGGTGTTTAACATTGTATGGCCTGCGTGGGGATGAGTCTGCTGGCTTGAGTGGTAGATATAGCCCCCCGGAGATTGAGGGGCGGGAGATCGTGTAGGGGAAGGTGTTAGAGGGGGCGTTCCTCGTCGAAGTCGTTGCTGTGTCTGTGTATAGGTGGAGTAGGGCCCTTGCTGCTGGTATTGAGTATAACCATCTGCCATTCGGGTAGCGGTCGACAGCGTAAGCGGTCTGAGCTAGTAATCGCGCAGATACGGTTCTGTTTGTATTGGGCGGTCGAGCTGCCTGGTAGATCTCCCGTTCACGTTCAGGGTCTGTGGTTTTGTTTGTAATCTTAACCGTCGTAGGGACATCTAGAGGTAATACCTCCTACACTCCCGGTGCGACCTTTCACCAGAACCTGACTAACGTCCTGGGAGTCCTGGACTAAGAGATATCAAGAGACGTAGGGTTTATTTATGAGCGGGCCTAGAAATGACTTTGCAATCTTTCAGATTTATATTGGTGAAGGTCGCCGTAGTAATTATAGGTAGATGGAATTTGGTAGAAATCTATGGAGGGGTGACTTGTTCAAGGGCTTGACTATTCGTTGTCAACTAGTGTAGGTAAAATCAGAAAAATGATCTCTGACAAGCTGGCGTGGATATATGAAATGCTAGAAAAAGGTAGTATTGGTATCATGGGAAGATAAAACAACTCCTAGGAACAAAGATTCAGGGCGGCAGTGATGGATGCTATGTGCCACAGGGGGTGTTGTGGAGGGGTGATGGGTATTTGATGGAAAGGGAGGGGACATTGACAAAATACCGGAAAGTAATGGAAAACCGTCACGAGGATATCGAAATAACTCGGTAATAAGACAAGCTTAGGATTCTTAAGATGCGAAGGGTGTTGTAGCAGTCAGTGGGGCGTTGGTAGGTTATGGATCTTGGTGGTGAAAACAGAAGCATGTATGGTGTTGAGTACAATAGGCTTGTGTGGCCTTTGCCCTTGATGCCCCGCAACGGCACAAGGTCCTCTCTACACAAGCTCTCCGGAAACCTTCATCTCATTTCATATTCTGCTTACAGCACGTCGTGCATACTAGCAGACCATCATGTGGTGTTTGACCCAACGCACAGGCAGAAGAGCCTAGATAAATTCTATGGTTCTATGAGGTGCACCTAAATAATTCCCAGCACCTGCGTACAAAGAAAACCCAATAAGAGACTATCTCTTAAGCTGTGTTTACAGTTCGAACTATCAATAGCGCGTGGTATTGCATGATCTGTCGATCTTTGGGTGCATAACAACATGTAGGTGATTGATTTGTTGATTTCCCGATGCTCCACAATTCGAAAGTACACTTCCGAGCCTAGGTAATTGTAATTAGAAGGAGGTGTTCACGTTCTAGGGACACTACATACCCTAGACATGTATGTACAATTTGTGGGTGCTTTACATATATGCACTCAATAAAGGCCGGCTCCGGCTTTCTGGGTCTGTGAAACATAAAATTGTCAAGGAAGCGCATTTGTTTCTGCTAAGAGTGATGCGGTTGATTATCCCGAGATTCAGATCGCGAACTTAAATTTAAAAGTTTATTTCAACTTGACTAGACTTTCCCCCTCAAATAATAATAATAACAATAATAATAACAATAAAAAAAAAATTACCAACTCTTCAAGTTTGTATAGACAGGTGCCCATACGACAAATCAATAAAACCATTGATATTTAATTGCGCCAGAGTGAGCTATGAGTACATTTTGCAAGTGGAAATGTTGAGCAAAGGTCCATATCGTTGACTGCATGTATCAAACAGCAAGAATCTCCTAATTCATGAAATTCATGAAGCTCTACTCCAAGACTACAATGCGATAATATAATAGCCTAATGATTAATGAGTAGGAGCGCCGTATGCCTGGTTCATTGCTCGATATTTCTTCACGTAATACCTGTAGCGGCGAATATAGCGGTACCGGTCAGCATACGGGATTCCCATGAGGGGTTCAGCCTAAATTTCGTACAGAGCTTCGATTTCTAGGTGCCACATTCGTGTTAACTCTAGTGTTTATCTCGAGCTAATCAGGTCTAAAGGCCTAAAACGAACCTTTCTTGACGTATTCAGCTCTCTTTATTCCTTCTTTAATCTTCTCTGGATCTGTTAAAGCAGCATTACTCATGAAGGCATTATGGCAGCGTGGTCGGAAGTAATCGTAGCCCAAGGGGTATTCCCGGCCAAGATAGAGCTGGGTAGGTTTGTTTTGCGTCAGATCAAGTAAGATTCCTTTGCGAATCGGTTTTAGACAACGGACATACGAGGTTTTTGTATATTTGTTTCACTTCAGAGCGTAGGGCGTTCGTAGTAGCCATAATTGCAGTGATTTGTTCGTGAACGAGCGTCCAGGACCTGTAACTATAGCGCCAGATGTGATGTGAAGCGCCATGACGTTGTTTGGAGCATTGTGGGGTAGATAAGCGTGATCTACCGAGGTATGGTGGGATCCCGGGTCCACGGAGCCAAATAGCTACATATCTACCCATGGATGGACGTTCTATGCGCCATACCCTTCAAAAATGCTTTGTCCAGGGCTCCTCTCCCATCATTTGCCGCCTGCAGTGAAAACGCGAATTAGTTTTCGCGCTCTTGCAACCACATCTCGAGCACCTTCGGACAACCATGGGCGCTGGCTCTCTGACACAAAGAAACGACTTGGAAAACTGTTTCTTCATGGGGCAACCGCCGAAGAGACGAGAGAAGCGAGCGACATCTTAAAGGACTTGGTTAAAAACTGGAGGGACTATGTCGCTGCTAGTGAGGGGTTTTTGACGAGTGAAACAAGGAGAGGACTTTACAGGCACAACGTCGTTTGGGGTGATATGGTACTGCAAATGTTCCGGAATTCTTTGAGATATTCAAGGCTAATTTCCACATATAATGGATCAGGACTCAATGGTAATAATAGCTTCGACGCAAATACACATATGATGGCTGACTTGTCTGTCTAGGGTATCTTACGCTTTTCCTCAATCACATTTGGTTTTCAAAACTAATCTATAGCTTAACCCCGTCAATTCAGCACATGTCAATAATGTCACCTATGCTCGTTGGGCTGAGGCCTCACGGATTAACTGGGCATGGAATATTGCAAAACATCATGACCCGATGAACTTGAAGGCCTGGGCACAATTGTGGACTCCGAAGGGTTTGGGTCTGATCTTAAAGAGCATTAGGGTAGACTACAAATTTGTACGAAATGTCCTTTAATTCTTGCATGAGCATGCTCCAAAGAATGCTAATGCATGTTTTGAATTTATTAGCCAGTGGAGTGGCCGGACAAAGTTACGGTGTATCACAAACTCGGGGATGTCTCCACGACTTCGTTTACTCTTGATGTTATCAGTAAGTCATTCTTCACCAACTGTCTGCTTTGTCCTTAGTACTTAGTATTTAATTTCCGTGTGACTAGTTATGTCTGAGAAACACCAACGTCCCGCTGCAAGATGCCATGAAGACATTGTTGTTTACAACTATCAGCCTGCTGACAAGACCCAATTGCCTGGAAAGGCGCACATACCGGACTTTATGAAAGTCCAGTTTGAAGAAACCTTGAGATTGCAGAAAGAGGCCAAGGAAGATGCATTGGAGCATATAAGAGATATCACCAGGAAGGTTGATGGGCTAGAGATGAGGGTTTTAGGCAGGCAGGAGATGACTTAGATATGTTATGAGCCTTTCCTCCCTCACCCGAGATATACAAGACCCTTCCTGTGCCATATACGTGCATGTTTCCATATTCTTCGGTCTTGTATCATATTATTACTAGGCTACTGCAAGACAATAGCGTTCAGGCCAATCAGTAAGAGTTTTGGCGAAGAATATCCCTGCTACAGCAACGAAATCTCCAATATATACAGCAATAGTTATAGGTGCACAGATATTTCGCCGTACAATTTCACCCCCCTGTTTTTCCATACTCGTATTTTCCTGACGTTTTTGAACTGGGCCACTATTGCATACACCTAAGTCATGAGCTTTGGCGTATTTTTATGGTATGCAATATTGGGCACGTCCACAAACGTCAGGAAAATGCGAGTAGATCATTCCGGTCGCTGTACAGCGGGACGCAAAAAGTCATGGAATGCAACTGAGATATCCAACCGCAAACCTTTCCGGCCGCGTTCCATGACTTTTTACCCACCGCTGTAGAGTACCTACATATACCGAGCTCTTGCGCCTCGGATCTACAACCTATGAAGCTTGGAAGAAACCTGAGCTTGATATTATAGAACCAGCACCGAGCTTGTACTTCGGTATCAAGGGTAAGTGAGAAGAAACCACGCTGCCAAGGTTTACTCTACTTGCAGTGAAATTAAGTATTGTCTCCCACGATAGCAACCATCAACCTCACCATTTCCTTAGGCCTATTAACCCTACCATAAACATGGGTAAAACTAGGGAGGGTTTTCTTTGAGCATAAAAACACTAGCTATGACTTCAATTCACTTTATCTAATGGTTGTGGTTTTATAGGGTTTCATGTTTTGTGGGGTTGAATTAATTTCACCGCAAGTATGTACACCCGAGGTACAATGGTTACCCAAGTCATAGATCCGCAATACATGTGAGATTGACCTGAGTAGACCGAGCTTTTATGTAATTTGGGAACATCATAACTTCAAACCTGAAGCTAAGAAGTATACCTACATATAATACTTCACCAATATCTCAGTTGCCATTTACTACAGTACTGTAGTGAGGCTACTGAAGCTCGTGGCTGGGCAACAAGGATCACGATCACAAGCCACCCACTCATGCAACACTACCTTCCCATCGGCCTCAACCCCCCTTTCGCAACAACCCCATTCTCTCGGCCATACTACATCACTAGCAGTAGTTTACCATGGCTCGCCGAATAGTCCGCACCATTATACAGGTAATCTGCCTGTCAATTGTCCTTGCAGCAGCCGTCTTCTTCTTGGACCTTCGTTATCGTGTGCTACCTCCCCGACTCCATCATTTTCTACCCGAGCACCACCCCGGCACCGTAGTTACGGACATAACCTTCCTTTCATGCTCCAATTTCTTCTCTGAATGCATACTTGATACGAAGGAGGGGTGGACTAGGATAAACAAGGATGTATACTTGGGAGAAACGTGGATAAGCCAGGGCTATATCCACATCAAGCGCAAGAAAGAGGAGGAACTTGATAAGGCTGCAGGGGAGAAAATTGTCGTTGATATCAGGGTTGGGAGACTTGAGCCTCCTGTGGAAGACGGAGTTAAATGGGAGTCGAGACCTGGAGGCATATGGATCAGGCGCCAGACCAAGATTGTGGACGATGCAGTCACTGCCGTGGATGTGCTGTTTGGAGCCGACGCCGTGGAGGTCAGGCCTGGGTGGGTAATGCGGGAAGGAAGCTTAACCTCAGGCGAAAATGCTAGAATTACTTTAAGGAAAGGATTACCTCAAGAGCTCAAGAAGCCGGTTTTAAGGTTGAAAGACCATAAATTCAAGATTATTCAAATTTCGGGTGAGCCACTCTCTCGCTATTCCTCCCTGGAAAATATTAGGTGCATACTTAGGATTTCTAATTCCTTTTTCTTTTGAAAAATAGATCTTCATCTTTCTACTGGCGTCGGTAAATGTCGTGATGCAGAACCCCCTTCAAGTGCGGCCGGCTGTGAAGCTGATCCTCGAACTCTTGACTTCATTACAAAAATTTTGGATGAAGAGAAACCGGACTTTGCCGTATTGTCCGGTGATCAGGTTAACGGCGATACAGCTCCAGATGCTCAGTCTGCAATTTTCAAGTTTGCTGAGCCGTTCGTGAAACGCAAAATACCCTACGCCACCATCTTGGGAAACCACGATGACGAGGGCAATCTCAACAGGGAGCAGATTATGAAACTTACCTCAACACTGCCATACTCACTCAGTGAAATTGGCCCAGAGCTAGGCGGAGTCGTGAAAGATAGACACGGGCGTGAGGGCAGGGAGGGCGGAGTTGGTAACTATTATGTTGAAGTTAAAACACAGAAGTATAACTGCCCATTGCCCTTTATACCTAAGGGTATAATTATATAATCAAACGCTAAATTTCTGGTTAACAGGGGTGACCACTCTGCGCTAACTATATATTTCCTGGATACTCATTCCTACAGCCCCGACGAAAAGAAGCACAAGGGTTATGATTGGGTCAAAGACACCCAAATTGACTGGTTCAAGAAGACACATGCATCCCTCAAGGATCACTCTAATGGCTACTCTTTTGTACATCTCGATATGGCCTTTATCCACATTCCGCTACCTGAATATCGTAGCGTTGGGGCCCCCTATGTGGGTGAATATCGTGAGCCTCCTACAGCCCCGGGATTCAACAGCGGGTTCAAAGAGGTGCTCGTCAATGCTGGCATTAGCGTTGTTAGCGCTGGGCATGACCACGCAAATGAGTATTGCATGCTGGACAAGGAGGGCGAGAAGCTCAAATTGTGGATGTGTTATGCAGGGGGGAGTGGCTTCGGAGGATACGGTGGGTGGGGTGGATATCACCGCAGAGTTAGATTGTTCGAGATCGACTCTCCGGCAGACAGAATCACGACATGGAAGAGAGTTGAATATGGAGATACTGACAAGAGGATCGACGAGCAGGTCATCGTCGAGGGGGGTAAAGTGGTGCACAACCAGTAAACCAATGCCATGAGGATAAGGACTTCTCTGGGCTCATAGGAAACCCCCTTTCTTAATTTATTATTTGTCTCATGTATTGATTTGTTTGGAGCATGAATTGGGGTTGAGGAACATAACTGCATCGTTTCTCCTCCCTTTCCTTTTCTTTTTTCCCTCTAATACTTGGTGGTACTGGGCGTCGGCATCGGTTTCGTTTTCTCCGTTTGTTTTACTTGATTGGTTCGGAAGGCTATGGCTTTTTTTTTTCTCTGTGTGCTTTAACTCAAAAGGGAGGGAAGGGCGTTTTTCTGTGTGCTTTTACTACTTATATCTAACTATGGTTGGAGGGACTGGCTTTACGGGTTTGTGCAACTTGCTTAAATATGTCACCACGATTAATATAGGGCAAAGCAAACGAGATTCAATACCAATACATAACATTTCTCCGTTTAATATCCCAATGCCTATATTCTCTTATTTCTTAGGTTTTGTATACCCTTCTAGGACCGCCGCCTCCCGGGAATGTGATCCGAGTGATACCCTGTGACTAAAAATGATGCTTCCTGAACGGGCCTACTAGTAAGCTTTAAGTTGACGCACTCCTAGGGGTATAATTAAACGGGGGATATGACTGCATGTCATTTCACCAAGAATTAAATGAAATGTTCAAGATCAGACTGGACACCTTGTATGAATGAGGGCCTTCTTTTGATTACGAACTCATTAAGAGCATTATTTTGTTGAATTTGGATTTTAAATCTATGAGTAGTCGTATCCCCAGGTTAACCATACCCCAGGAGTGCGTCTACATCTGTTCCGATCCGGGAAACACATTCATTCTTTTGGACTATTAAATTCAATGCTACACCCGTAAATCTTATAGATTCAGGCAACTGTTTGAAGGAGACATGAAATTTCTTGCGGTAGATTGATGGGATGCATCCAGTCAATGATAAGCCACTTGTTAGATTAATCCCGGCTGATTTTTTTCACGCCCCTCCTCCATCCTTATATGTAGGGGGTATAGTAGACGCATAACTCATCACGTTAAGTTACGTAGCCTTAGAAGGTCTAGGCCCGGGTTTTGTTGCGTCCAATGCAATGTCTGGTATTTATTTATCTATTTGTCCACAACTCAACTACATGAGCAAGAATTCTGCATGGTAGTTGAGATGGTCCTCCGCAAAAGAGGAGATGAAGAAGTAACTGTGATCATAGTCCTATACAAACGGGAAAGTTTAGCAAAAGAAGAATAATCCAATCAACAATTCTAGAGGGGTAGCGCTTACCTCTTGGTATCTTAAATTAATACCCTTAATACCCTTCTCTTTTGCCACAGCCTCAAAGTTCTCTGGTAGAAGCTGCCCATTCTTGTAAAAGTTGTCACCGGTACCAACGTCGATTAGAGCCTCAAAGGGGCCGTCCCATTTCTTGAGTAGTTCCGTGGCATCATACTCAACCCATCTCGCTTTGTGGTTGGCGCCAAAGTAGCCGGTGAATGCCTTCTGTCCCCACGGGCAATTGATCGGGTTTGTGATTGGTGCAAACGCGGAAACAGATCTGTATTTTCCTGGGTTCTTCAAGAACTATTTCACTTCTTAGCTCTACAATTCACCTAGAAGGAAACTGTGACACTTACCAAAGTCAAAGCGCCATGTCCGCCCATCGAGTGCCCTGTAATACTAACACGCTCCCCATCCAACACATCAAAGCTCTCAAACAGTGTCTTTGGCAGCTCCTCGGTGATGTATGAGTACATGTTGTAGTTGGTCTTCCAATCGCCTTCCGTGGCGTCCACGTAGAATCCAGCGCCGGTGCCGAAGTCCCAGCTGTCGTCCTCACCCTGGATTTTGGCGCCGCGCGGTGAGGTGTCGGGGTAGACGATAGCGATTCCTTTCCTGGAGGCGTAAGCCTGGAAGAAGCCCTTTTCGGCGCAGTTATCACCAGTACAGGTAAGGCCAGATAGGTATATCAGTACAGGCACCTTGGAGCCGGGGGCTATAGGTGGTAGGTAGAGGTTAAGTGCCATTTTAGTTTTGGTGGAGGCGCCTGGGAATTGTTAGCGTTGTATTATATTGATGATTTATTTGGGATAGTGTGGGGCTTACTCTCATGCTCAAGCTTGAGAAGTTTGCCGCCAAAGTTGGCGATAGTTGCTTTTGTCTCGAAGCCCATCTTGATATGCAGTGAACGCTGTTGGTTGAGAGATTTTGTGGGGTTTGCAATTCGTACTTGGGACGCAAGAAGCGCGAGTCTTTTTAAGGCCTGAATTTTGAATGCGAATTGGATGTATTGTAGAAAATACAGATGGGGTGGGATATAACTGAAGGCAGATATGAAGAAATGCAAGAGTTGATAGGAGGGCGGGGAATGACGTTATGTATCATTGAGTCCTGCCAAGGATGCCAATTACTATCTCCGAGAGGTTTAGGGGAAACGTCGGGATTAGGGCGGGGATGAAATGGAACATCCATGCACGGCGCTTTTGCGTAAAGTGGAATGTGGGGAAGCTGGAGGACGATCTTCCGCTGCAATGATTTGGGAATTTACGGTTTACTCATATATTTCACAGGGCGTTTGCGGCCCCATATGTCCGGGTGATATTCTGTGAGGAAGCAAATCGGGTGCTACTTTTGACGACATGCCTTATGAAATCCGCATTACCCAAAATTGCTTGAGAAGCCGTTGCATCTAGACGAACCAGACCTCTTTTGGTAGATCTTTGTAAAGTTACATGATGTGTTTATATATAGCCTTCAGCTATATCCATAATCCCGAGAAGATAACGCTTTTCGGGGTTTTGAAGCTTCTGTCCTCTGGGGCTCCTCTTGAATTGCCTCTGGAGCTTGAGCTGTATTACTTCCTGGGAAAGTGGCCGCAGGCAGGCCCTGCTTCTGGCGAGCCTTTTTCTGCCAGACTGTATCCTCTTCCTCGATTTCTTTCAGCACTATAAATGTGTCAGTAGTGCGAATGTCTGAACATTTTTTTTTTCCAAAATCAAAGATCCAAACCGCGTACCATCTTCCCAGCTCTTCTCCTCCTTCTCATTACCTACACCAAGCATCTTTTCCACGTCCACATCCTCCCCCCGTTGCAACCTCTCAATTACCTCCTTCAATATTTCAATCTTCACATTCACCCGCCGCATGCGCTCGTCGTGGTTGAGCCTCAGTGCAATAATCTGGATTGCCTGTGACCCAATCAACAAGAAGATAGCCTGCACCAGCCTGGACATCAGCCTCGGAGTCCGCCACGCACTACTACTAATACCGTTTCTGCTGCTGCTACGCCATATAATCGTAGCAGGCAGGAGGAAGTGACGAACAATATAAAACGTTGCCGGGTTCCACGGCCTCTTCTGTCCCGGCACTTCTCCTGGCTTTCCCACCGTTTTGGACGACCTCCAGTAGAGCCGAGGGTCCAGGAACCGGGGGAGATATCGAGTGGTTGTGCTCGCCGGTGCTGGGTGCTGCAATTGGTGCATTGAGATCGTTGAAAACGAGGCGAAACCCCCGTTGAGCGTGTGGGGTCGGCTAGGGACAGCCGAGAGACGTATGAAGGGTCTTAATCGTAGAGCCATATTATAGGCTTACCGTGACGATGAGGTATGTATGTGGGTGGGGGTTGGTATGTGGTTTGTCAAGTAGGAAAGTGGGATGGATTTTCAGAGAGCCTCTCTTCTGGCTTGGGTGGGTGGGCCTGGCTGGCTGGTTGTCGTGGTAACGAACGGTAAGTTGCGTCTCACCCCCCGAGGGCGCATTGCATGTTTATGCATGTTTGCCCTCCAGAAACTCCCCTTCCAAGAGGAAGTGCGTGTAGGTACCCTACATAACCTAAATCACTAGTAGAACAGCCTGTCTGTCGCATTGAGAACAGGTACATCCTCCCAGAAGCAACAACGTGCTTCTCCAACTCACCAATAACCTCCTCAACGCTCCTCACTCAATCAATAGATGTCATTCGGAGGATCAGAAATGATGGTATGAGTCCCTTTCTTCTTTGATAACTCCCTTTGCACCCCCGAGTGTTCTTGAATGTTGACAATGTATGCTGTGTAGGCAAGCACTCGCACATCGAAACCATCCCCCCTCGGATATGCGTTGGAGTCTTCGGGCTTCAATGGCACGAACGGCACCTCCAACGCAAGGACCATAAAGCGGTCAGCCTCGGGGGCCTTCACACAGCTCTCGAGCACGCAGATCCAGGAGCTCAAGGAGAGTTTCCAGATGCTGGACAAAGACGGTGACGGTGTTATTGGGAATGACGACCTGGCGGCTATGTTGAGCAGTCTAGGTAAATAGCACCTTTCCCATTTATCAGAGCTTTATCAACTTGTAATTTCTTCTCTCTATAGGCCAAGAACCCACATCCTCCATAATCACCGCGCACCTCTCGTCCGTGCCAGCTCCTTTTAATCTTGCGTCATACCTGACGCACCTCTCCCAACACCTCTCGCTCCTGACCCCCGGGCCAGACCTACTAAGCGCCTTTGAAGCTTTCGACGACAACGACGACGGCACCATCGACGTTACCGAGCTCAGGGAGGCTCTGACGGGCATGGGCGAGAGAATGAGCGAAGAGGACGTGGATCGGGCACTAAAGGGCTTTACTAAGCGGCGGGCGCTCGCTAGAGGGGCGGCTAACCACAGCAGCAACTACGGCGGCGAGGTCTTCAAGTACAGAGATTTTGTGGACGTCCTTTCTGGTAAGGAGGAAGAGAAGGAATAATGATGTGTATAACCAATGGGATCTCTGTGTTTAACGGATACATAAATCGGTGCGGTATGTCGATATCCAGGAGTTTGTGTCTGTCTTGTTGGGTTTGTAGGAAGATTTCCATTTCGTTGTTTTTTTGCGTGCTTTCTTCTTTTGGTCTGTCCTTAATTATCGGTGCCGGTCGCGAATATCCATCCTGTAATCCTTCATTTGTATACTAGAGTGTCAGTCGAAACATTCATTGCAGTAAATACTGGCCTGGAGAGGGCTTGGCTGTGGTTTATGGTAATCAATCAGCAGTTGTAATCACGGTCGCATGGCCCAATGGCAAGGCGCTTGACTACGATTTGTTTCCGAAATCAAGAGATTCCAGGTTCGACCCCTGGTGCGATCAAAAACATTCATTTTTTTTTTCTTTGCTCTACCATTAATGGGGGACCATCTTGGCTTTGAGGCGGTCAGTGGGTGGCTGTTTCGATGCTTTTCACGCAACAACTAAAAGAAAAAGAAAAAAAAAGTATATTGATGCCCAAACTATAACCAGGAATATTACGCCCAATACTACTTACAGACTCTCTATACACCATATGCCCTTAAACCTATTAATTGATCCCCGGGAAATGCAGGCCGTTCAGGAACCTCCTCCGATAGCTACACACGATAATAATATCTCTCGACATCGTAAGGCCGACCGACCTCTCCGTGTAGTACATGTAGTTACAAACAAGCCTTACCAAAAGTCAAAAACAATACCACGGATCGATCCGTTCATTTTATTTACACCACAGTCCATACATGTACTTACCATGTGATGGTCACCGTCAATCATCCGTTTAGGGGGCCAATGACCATGGATGAGAGAAGTTGCGTAATCGGGGGATACCGTCGCAGAAATAAGGTTTTTTTTTTTTTTTTTTTGGGGGGGGGGGGGGGGGGGGGGGAGGTGCAGGAGGGCTATGGGGTGGTAGATGGGTCACACTCAGTGTGTGTAGTATGTTGTGGGGGGAGGGGAGTGGAATAATGGGGTGGGTTTTGGGGGGGGGGGGGGTTTGAGAGAATTGAGGGGTGAGAGGCGAGGGAGTTAGTGTGGAGGTGGGGAAAAAGGGGGGGGTGAGTGAGACGAGTGATAGGTTGTGATGGTTGACTTTGTCACTTGTCACTACATACATACATGTACTTACATGTACTTACATGTACTGTTGCTACCGATTCATTACCACGCAATAACTCGATTAATATCAAACTCGTAAATAAGATAAATAAACAAATGCACAGGTAAGGACCTACCCCTATCTATCTACTCTAGTGGTATCTCGGCACAGTATCATATATATATCATAGTACCACGCCATAGCACCATCACATCAGGGATCTTTCCCTCCAAGCAACAAGGCAATTACTATACAATACACCAGTTCAACCCATAACCCCCTTCTCGATGCTCGGAACTCGGCAATCTCCACTGCAGTGCATTGCATTGAATACATACTCCATTTGTGCGACCATATTAATCCTCTCATGCGCGCCGTCTACTCCGGGCCGCGCATGGGGAACGCCGTGAAGCACACGATAATTGCGCTGTGGCAGATGGGGACGGATAGAGAGGAAAGGTTAATTGAAGGGAAAGAGAGACAAGTACCGTTCAACGGCTGCTAGTTGTACCTGCATCGCCCTGAAATTTCGGATGGGACAAACCTACATCTTCATGCAAAATACAAATTGTCAACTGTAAAGACGGAGCGGACGCACGTGTATTCCCCCCCCCCCCCCTGCCCCATGCGAAGCGGATATGATATACATAAGAAGTACATTGCATGATGTGGGCGGTTTAGGGGGTTCGGAGTCTCCGGGGCATTAGATCGAGTAAAGGGAATGGAAGGCGTAATTTCGGCTTGCAGTGCAGTGCATTATCGATAACCCCCGCATGCGCAGTGTATTGTGATTATGGAGCAGTACAATATGTTATGATAGAAAAAGAAACACAGGCTCCTTCTCCTTGTATGACCATTCTACCTACAATCCCCTAAATACATGCAATGGCCGGTCACCGAGCGGGGTGGCTTCACCATCCGAGTGACACCTCATGATGCTCCCCACAGCGAGTGATCCCCTACTACCCTACCACCACCGCTCCACGAAAACCCTTCCCCTATCCAGTCCCGCCGCCACCACACCCTCCACAAACTCATCGCTGAACTGCGGCGGCCCACACACATAGACGACCGTCTCGTCCTGTGGGCCAAGCCTTACGACCCCGGTCACGTCCTCAACCGTCATGCGGCGGCGCTCGTGGGGGTATGCGATGGCCGAGTTAGCGTTAATATCGGCATCGGACTCGGGGCTTATTTCAGTATTTGGGTTGGGATTGGTGTTGGGGATGGGGTTGGGGTCGGTGTTGGTTTTGCCTGGGGTGGTGTCGGCGTCGACTTCGGACTCGGGGGTGAGCTCGGTATTTGGGTTGGGGTCTATTTCGGTGTTATCTGAGTTGGATCCAGTGATAAAGAGCCGGAGACTCGCCTCTGGCAACAGAGACAGGTGCGACATGTATATGTCTGCCACGGGTGGCTTAGTGCTCCAGAGAAAATCGACTTCGAGGTCCTTCTGCTCCGTCTGGATGTGGCGCCACATCGACAGCAGGGGACTATATCACCGTCAGTCATCATCCATCCAATTCCTCAATAGAGACCTACTTAACCCCAACCCCCGCCGCCACAAACACCACATGCCCAACTCCCTTCGTCTCCTTTGGCGGGAAAACAAAGGTGCCCCCAACCCTAACCCCCAGTGACTTTCCCACCACCAAGCTCTCATCCTGCCACAACCATGCTGCAGGTGGGTTGTGGGGTGCGGCCTGTATGGCGAGCTCCATGCATGGGAGGAGTGACGGTGGTGAGATGATGGTGAAGCCGCCTGGGGAAGAGTGGGCGGGCGTGTGTACATCGAGCCATTGGCCTGGCTGAAACTGTAAGATTTAAGTTAGTGATGGGAAGATGAGGAGAAAAAAAAGGGGGATTTTGGGGGGGGCGACAGTCAGAGGTGCAGCGGATGGGGTTGGAGCGACAGTTAACGTAAAGAGGCGGAGATTTGGTGTCGTGCGAGCGATGTGCGTGACGAGCGCTGTGTGCAAGGTCTGCATGAAAATACGGCAGATCAATACATGTATCCACTGTGTCAGATGCATATAACACAAGGAGGAGGAGGAGACATGCATACGTTGTCCCGTGGCTGGCCTGCTGTCCGCTCGGCGTGGGTACGGGCGGTGGTGGACATGCGTCGAAAGAAGGTGCGAAACATATGGCCCAGCTGTCTCTGTTTACCTCTTTATTTCCTTTACTTTAGTGGTGAATTGTATAAGTGTGAATGATGGGATTTGGTGGGTGAGGATTTGAGCTCTTTGATACTGATGTCGATATCAGACGTCACTCAGCTCGTAGCACAAGTCAGGAAAGCCGCTAGATGATCGATCATTAGCTGGTGTGGTCTGCTGATTCCAACAATCTTATCTGATAAGGCTATCTACAATAATCCCTATTTGGCTAGCGCTTCTCACTCACACACACACCCCTTACCCTACCGCCCCCCCTACGCCCACAGGCATCATCCTTCAGCGAAACGCAGTACAACATCGCCCCAAACCCCCCCCCCCCCCCCTCTTCTCTTCCAAAGCCACGGAATTCCCCTTGCATTAGTATTGTCGGGTGAAGCCTGTAGTAGGGTTTCTTCCAGCCATTACACAGCTCCAAACTGAAAATCTACTTATTCAAGACGAAACTCAGGGTCCAGACCAGATCAGGGGCTCTACTCTACTCCGTTCCGGCTGGGTAGAGTGCTCAAGGTACCCTGATAGATACATCATCCCGGACACCTCCGCGATCGAGCTAAGACCTTCCCTCTTTCCAGGGCCCCCAAATATTCAGCTTTAAACGAGGGGCGCAAATGACGGGGTACGCCTGTCCAATCCTGGTACGCAATAAAGTGTGTAATTTGTTTAGTAATATGAGATAGCTATAGACGCGCAATCTATGATATGAGATGATAGGGTGTCGTCGCCTTTTTAATAATGACAGCTAGATGGACGGCATGTGCGTTTCTACTTTACATACAAAGTGCTTATCCACCGACCTAACCCCCTTTCCTCAACTAAACTCAGCTCTGATCTGATTGACGTCTCCGTGCTGTGTTGAAAATACAAGCACGAAGACGGAAAAATGTAAAACCTTGACCCAATATGTTACAGCGCACAAAGTGCATAAGAACAGTAGAAAGAACCCCTCTGAATGAATGAATGAAAAAAGCCCCAAACCGATATACCCAAAATAGTAGAAAAGACTGAAAAGAAAACCCAGAAAAATAAGAACGCTCTCGTGAATGGCAAGTAACAGAAGCGAGGTATCGCGTCCACCACTAAAAAAAAAAACCGTGATGGTAACTGTGGAAATATTGAAGAATAAGAAGCTGGAAAAGTAAGAGAAAGATTAAAAGATAAATGTTGTAAAATTAGTAGTAATTTCCAAAAAAAAAAAAAAAAAAAACCACCGCCGAAAAGGTTTCTCCGCCGTAGAAAGATACACACAATGTTTATCGAAAAAGGTCATATACCAAAGAATAAAAGACAATCTCCCCAGTCCGTACGCCGGTGCGAGACCAAGAATGGAGCTGGAGAATATGGATGACTGGATGGAACAGGATCACTTTTCTTTGCAACTATCCTATCTGATCTATACGACCACTCCCACCACCGCCAAGAGAACCACCAGGAGTGTCATGAGTGGTGCAGGTGAGAATGTGCTGCGGCCAGAGCTTGACATCTGGAAGGCCACGGTCGTGTTTGAGAATTCTGGTCCGCAACCTAATCGCCATAACCCATTAATATAAATAATATCATTGGCATACCCCCAAAGAAGGAACAACATACCCATGTTAATCTGCTGCGACGCCGGTGTGTATGTATCGTACATCGGCTGACTTGAGTTCCCCGCAAATGCCGAATAGATCCGCATCGTATCCGCCAGGCACTCCGAACAACTACTATAAGAATTAGAATCCTACGTCCCCATTTCGTCGGTGGGCAGCTTACGTTGGTCTCGCACCGCCCGGGAAGCTCTGTCCCAGTGGGAGGTAGTAGATGTACGAGTCAGTTGGGCTCGTGATGTTTGTCAGGGCGTCTACATAACCTATGCTCCTTCCATTAGCTTCCCTTTCCATAGAGATACCCTGAGAGACATACAGTAGCTCCCAGAACTCGACTTGAGGCATCCAGCCAGGTACACGGGCCGATAGGCAATGAACGCATTCCGCGCCTGCACAACCACGGGGTTTCCAAGTGCCAGATCAGCGCCACAGTTCTCCGTGAGCCCAATCTGCCAGCCGAGTTTTTCCATGATGGCATTGCAGACGGTGACATTCACGTTGCAGGTCTGGTCTACGACCTGGGTGGTTTCGAAGCCGCCTTGAGTTGTTATTTCGAAATAGGACTGCGAGTTCTACTTCCCCATCTCAATTGTAAGCTGCAGTTCCTTCTCTACTCTACTTTGCTTAGAGCTTTTTTGGGGGGGAGTAGCGCACATACCAGCAGGAGGGCGGACAAGGGAAGGCATTTCTGGAATACTGGGTCGCTGAGGAACTTGGAGAAGAAGATTGGACATGATGGGGCAGTGGAGTTGGAACCGATGCTGACGGTGTCGAAGAGGGTGGGGGTCTCGACTGTGCCGCCGGTGGTGTATACCGTTGTTGTAGCTGCTGCGGCGCTCTCTGTTGTCGTTGTTGAGCTCTCGGTGGTTGTTGATGTTGGTTCTTCTGCGCTGCTGATACTGCTGGAGAAGTTGTCTGTAGGTGCTCCGAGTGTGCTGCCTGTCATGAGCAGGACCATGAGGACGAGTGATAGCACGGTGAATTTGGCGTTGTACGACTGCGAGCGAAAACTGGTGAGGAAAGAAAAATAACTCTTGCTTCCCCTCCTCTCTGTACTCTTCTTCCTTCTGCTCCGCTCCTCCACTGCACTGCCTATTTTCTCAAATCCCTCTCTTCCTGATATTGATCCTCCACGCCCCTTCAAACTTAGCTTCCTGCCCCATCTCTTGTTTGTGCTTGCGCTGTTGTCGCTAGATATCGTGGTAGCATCGGTAGCGCTGGCGGGAGTAGACTCGGTGATGCGCATGAATGACGACGAGGACTGGCGGGCGGGTCTTATAGCTATCATTATAGATTATTATAATATTCGTGGGCCGATATATATCTTCCCCAACAGCATGTCACTAAGGGCTAGGTTACTTCTAAAAACAGCTGCCCTGAGTTTTCAAGACGTTTCGGGGTGCGTTTTAGCTGAGCTGTCTGTCTCTAGACTGGTGGTAAGGTACAGCTGATGCACGTATGCACTGGCGGTTGGAAGTTTTGCAGACAGAGAAACAGGTGATCCTTTCCTAGACCCGAAACTTGACACTTGAGCTGCCAAGTACTGATTGAGATGTAGGGTTATAGATAGAATGGGGATTTCGATTTCTACGTGGATGGGCACGTTGCAGAGGCCCTGGTTTCTATTTTCTTCTTTCTTTCTGTTTTGAGAAGGAGGGTCTGCTTGCGGCTTCTTCTTTTCTCCCTCCAGGCTTGGGCAGGTGAGATTGAATTGATATGTGAGCTGCAAGTGTATAATGTAATGAGTGAGTGTGGGGGCAAGTATGATGACAGACAGCTGCGAGGGCTGATTAAATGAGTGACTGAAAAAAATGAGTGACGACCGTTCGAAAAAAATATCGGTAAATTTTTTCCCTATTTGTTTTTCTTCCTCTTGCTAAACGGTTAAAAAAAAACGAGTGTACGTCTAAATGCTATGGTTGCACACTTGAGCACAAAGACAAGCAAAGTAGACAGGGGAGGGGGTAAATGAGTGTCGGTGTCGAAGTGAGGGTGGTGGGGTAAGCGACGACAGATCGGAGGGTGGAAGAGGAGCAAAATAGGATTCTCACTATCTTGATCTCGCGACTCTTGGGGACCGTAAAGATCAAAAGTGAGAGGAGGAGGGCCACATTATGAGGGCGTTCGATCCTCCCCCGCGGATACCCAGACCCCCAATTCAAATAATACCAATCCAATCCAGTATTTTACCCACAACCCACCAATCCACTACCCACTAGAGTACCACCGGCACCTACCCACCCTCCAATCCCCTTAACCAAGAGGTGCCATAGCGGTACCCAAACTAGTAGGGCTGGCAGGCTTGCAGTTGTTGCGCAAGACCCGTCAAGCGAGTCAAACACAGCATGCACCATCTACCAGGTGTCTACCTACTCTTTACGATTTGGGGGCCATTATGAAGAATGGCCGTTTGATGCCCACGGGTGGCTCCACCAGAGCATAAAGGTGAAATTATTCCTTCCTTTTCCTGCCCCCTTCCCCCTAATACCTATCGGGCATTGCACTCTTTCAACTCAACTTCATCTCCACTGCATGCACGATGCATCTGGCTCAGGTCGGCACATCTTCAAATGGGTATTCGTTGAAGTGAGTTCCCCTAGGGTAGAAGAGAGGGGGGGGGGGGAAGGTGTAGCCTGCCTACCCTGCGGAAAGGAAAAAAAAAATGTGAATAAGCAAACAGATATACAAACCATACATAACATAAACAGATACATACTACAACTAATTAATTATTTGCACGTCCTTCTTTTCTGCACGAGTTCGAGTGCCAATGCGCGTGCAGCCTTAACCGCTTGAAGTGGTTGGCCAATTGCAGACACGCGGCGCTTCCCCAGATGGTTCAGGGCAGCTCCCCGTTTGGGACTAGTTCAGGAACTGCCTGTGCCTGATTCCGATAGCTGTGATTGATGGGATGAATGGTCGGTGGTGGGAGGTGCTGGTGGTCTGGTCCCTAACCCTCGCTCCGATCATCACTTCCAGAAGATCTGTGCGGCGTGCTGCAAACCCCCCCTCTCCGTACTTCCCCTAATACTTTTTACCTACACATGGGCAAGCAATTGGCAGAAGCAGTACCGTTGAAAATCTCCAACGTTGCAGCTTCTCTACTCAAGTCTTTCCCCCTACTCATGCGTGACTGGGTTCTCCTCTTCACTTCTTTGTCTCTGCAGAATCTTTAAATTCTCGAGAAAAACTAGTTCCCTCCTTCTGTTAAAGGAAATTGATCAGCGTCGATCTGCGCAAGTAATTACGGCAACGGCTGTGCTCACTGGGTCACCGTCACTCTTGTTACTAGCCCTTTGGAGTCAAAACATAGCAAAAATAACTGGAACTGGATGGCCTTTGAGACCTAGGTTTTAAGGACTCCGGAGATTGTGGAGAGAGAGGGAAAGAGAGAGAGTTTTGGGATCGAAAACACCGTGCATTGTTGTCTCTAGATCGTCAAAGACTTGAGGGAGGGTCCGAACTAAGGGAAAGAAGCTTAAAGTTGCGTCTTCACTGGTCGAGAGCACAAGTGATGAGATCATCATTGCACTTGCCCTCTTTGGTTCCTGTAGAAACTTCTTTGGCTTCAGTTTATTGCTTCTACCAGTCCAGTCGCCTTTCCCTCGCATCTAGCCGATCGAGTTTCTCGGTTGATGTGTATGTAGCCAATATTTTTGACATGGTACTTTATCTGAAAGTTGCCTGCTACCCTATTGTGGTTGGATATGTTCCTGGATTACCTAACCTGTAACTTTGATCCCGGTTTCTCTTTCCCCCCAATATCGAACCGCCCTCACCAGTTCCCCGGGTGCTATTTTTGATTTTTAAATCACGTCTGCACTCACGCGCTTTGTTTCGTGGAATGTTTTTTGTATTTACCATTGACGAAAGGGATTTAGGGAAAGCACTCATGGGAAGGGAAGGGATGCCATTGCCGACCATGTATGTATTAGTTGAATTAGCTCTTCAGCAACATCGTGGAACTTATCGAATGATATTCCAATACTCCTACCCCCCCCTTCTGTTTTTTAACATTCATCCTTCCCCCCCCCCCCCCCCCCCCCCCGTTCTACATGTAGCTATTGCAGTTACTTTCTGCTGCACAATGATCTCAGATAGATTCAAATGCCTTTCCCTGCAGTCAATTTGTTTCAAGCTATTTTGCTATAGCTGTCTCATAACCTTTGCTGATCTCCTAACCAATTACTCGACGCCGTGTTCAATTTCCAGTTTGGTCACGTCGCCAACGGTCCTTTTCGAGGAACACCCGACTGTTTTGATATTTTGGAGTAGCTACCCCGTATTACTCCAAGCCCTTCCCTCCCGCTTCAGGGTCCCATACTGTTGTTGCTCTGCACGGAAATTTACATTTCGTATTCCTTCGCGAATCTCAATCCCTCATCCTTACAGCATTATAGATAGAATACTGATTACAGACTACATGCAAGAAGCCTTTAAGGGAGCGTGTATGTGAATTGATTTCCATCCAGTTAGTACACTTCTCCCCCTCACAAGGGCCGCCCATCCGTTGTGCAATCCATTCCTTCCTTCCTGTGTATCCAGCTCTTTCGCTGACAGTCCATAAAAGCATATAATACACCTAGATGCACCTATCCACCATCAATTATACCAGATTAACGTCATCACCAATACCCGTGACCAAGCTTTCTCCCTATTCCCCATTCTCCCTACCAACCCCCCAATCAGTCCCCTGGGTTTTTCGCACCCAGCAGATATGTCCATCCCACAACAGGACACCAATGCCAGCAGCAGCACCGGCAGTAGTGGTGGTGGTAGCTCAGGGCTTCTTCCACAAAATGTCCTCCGTAACATCTTCTCAAGATTGTCCACATCCTCCCTATTTACCGCATCTCTGGTATCCACAGAATGGCGTAAACTGATATTTCAATCTGGCCCTATCTCGAATGCACTGCTCCGCCCGCACCTCTCGGTGCTGCGTGAGCGTTTTGGGTTCCAACAGGTCCCACACCGCCTCCCTATACCAGCGGTCCGCAAACTCCTCGTCCGATACGCCAAGCAGGAACTCGCCGGTAACTTGTGCACCAAGGAGATCTACAATATCAAAGCATACACCACCGGCTCTTGCGCGTCGAACGATAAATACACAGTTCCAATTAAGCTACGGCGCTTTGCTGCCTGCGGGTCGCTGTTAGCCGTTTCAATAAAGAACCAGCATATACACATCTTTGAGCTTACCAAGAAGCCGATGGTGCTATTATGCAAGGTCTCGGTGAACAAGCAGCTGATAGCGTTGGCGATATCAGAAGCTTATTTGGCAGTTTTGCACGAAGATGGTGTTAGCATGTATACGCTACTGGCTCGGAACACCCCATCATTCATGATCATGCACGTCTACACCATCAAGATCCCGCAGATCCGGCACCCAACAGCCATCGCGATCACGTCAGGTACTGATTCAACGCCCCTTGTATCTGTTTTGGCATCCTCGATGATATACCTAATCCATCCCTCGTATGCACTGACCCAAAAACGGGGCGGTTTCTTCCGTGGTCATATCGAAGGGGAGGAGGAGGATTTGACTGTAGATCCCTCACAGAAAGGGAAGGAAAAGGAGAAGGAAACACTTTCATATTCCAACTCCGCTGCTAAGCAGAACCCGTGGCTCCTTGCCACAAGCGGCTCGAGCATTGGTGCCTCCTTTCCATTATCATTTTCTATGCGTGGCCGGCAGGTCTCTGTATCAGCGCGGGGGGGCTATGACCATGGCTTCCAATGTTCGGGGTTTATCGGTGCACTCTGGAGCAACGAAGACCCTGTGCAACTCAAACGTCGTCAAGAGTCTTCCCTCAAGGACGGCGAGAATGTTCTCAATGCCATTCATTCCCCAGATTTACTATGGCGATATTACAAGGCTAGACTTAACCCCAGAAGAACGATACATAAAGAAACAGGGATAGAAATCAGTGACTCTTCAGCAAATAGACAAACTCACCGCTGGCATGCACACTCCTTCAATACTGGGGGCCATATGGCGGTCGAGTCTGCAATCCACCTCTACGATTCCTTCTACATCGTGACAGAGGTGAAGACCAGATTGATCAGAATTATCTCTGTAGCCCCATTTGCCAGCAAGATGGCACTGTATCGCCATCACAATAATGATACTGAACTGCCCAGCCCAGAAAACCCCGCCCCAGATGAGCCTACACCTGCAGATAGACCGTTGAAATACTGCGGGTACACGGTCATACCAGGGGGGAAGGAAGGAGGTTATATTGCGTTCAACCACCGCTCCGGCTACATCAAAATTTTACCTATAAGGCAGATCCCAATGCACATGGGTAATATCAATGCGATTCCGTCGGAAGAGCACGATCTTGCATTAGGGCTGTCTATCACTCGAAACCTAAGGGAGATTGCAATTGGCAAGGGTGGGGAGATTGTCGGTATCACCGGAGATTCGAAGCGTCTGGTCGTGGTGATGGAAGAGAGGGTTGTTGTCGTGAGGTTATGGAGTGAAGAGGCTCTTGGGCGGAGTGTAGTTGATGATGTGGATCCGAATTGGGTTGTAGATAGGGCTGGGAAGCTGCGAGCGAATGGGCAGAAGCCGACGCTCAAGACGAGTTTCAATTGCACAGGCTGTGTGGTTCAGTAATTGATGTCATAGGGTTCGGGGATTCAATTAGGGGTCTGGCGTTTTATTTTTTTTTCTATTTTTTTTTTTTTTTTTCCCATTGGTCCTTGTTATTTCTATTTTCTTCCTCTTCATTTTTTTAGTATGGCATTTGGAAAATATGAGTGGAGGATCATGGGTCATCACTCTCACAATTATCTCTTAGTGAAGTTTTCCCCTTACCCCACCGGCAAGCGTGGGGATACAAACTTGGTCGCGTAATATAAGTTTATAATGGCCGGGGTGGGTATAATGATGGAACTTCGTGAAGGCGAAATATTCTCTTTTCTTGTAGGGAGGGACGAAATATATTATTACTGCCGGACAATCAAGGCTTCAAACAACACGTGTTGACTCCTGAGGAATTCGACACCCGTATGCAAGGCACCTATCAGTGGCTATCACTAGTAGCTCTACAAAACGTATCCGCAGGGGGGACAAAAAGGATCGTTTCCCCACCTTCGATTTGAATTTCATGTCTGCAGGGCTAATTGAGTGATGTTGTGATAGAGTACAATACAAAGTTGTTTTTGGAAAATACCATGTTGAGGGTGTCCTCTGGGGAAATGATTTTCGGGCAGGGTTTTCTTAGTAAGAAGCTAGAGAGCAGTTGTTGGTGTTGAGCTTAGCAAGCAACGTCATCGAGCATCGAGCTTTAATTTCGGCAGCTCCCGAGTTACTAACTGGGATCTAAGTTGGCACCAAGATTCAAACATCCCTCGTCCCTCTAGGGTCCTTTAGGGTCCTGTCCTCTAGGGTGAAAATTTTCTTTCCAGTCGGCGTGTAACTACCGCTTGTTGGTACCGGGTATTCCTGATCTAGACCCCAATCCTCCAGTTCTCCAGAGTCCACGCTAGATGTGCCTTTTCCAAGCCATGAAGACTAAACTCTGCCTAAATTAGAAGAAGCTCTAAGGTCAGCATTCATCATAATGCTAACTGGCACCAGCGACGGAGAATATGTGTAGAAGATAACGGCATCTCGGACCTCCAGCACATGGAGCTCAGGCCTAAGTAATGGTGGCGTTGGTCAGACCCGAAAATCTGAGGTCTTTTGTGGAGTTTTTATAGTTCTAGTGATGAAGAGAGTGGTAATGGGAACCGGCAGATCCCCAGAAATCTGGGTTCCAAGAGGTGTGACGAAGGTCTGATAGCATAGCATACAGCGCAATGGTTTTCTTTAAAATCTTCGGATCTTAGTTTAAACAAGATCTACTAGTGCCTTCTGGCTAAGATGGGTCATTATTCGAGTTTGGAGACTCTTTACCAAATTATTGACCCGAGCCACAGTTCATGAATCATTCACATCATTTTTGTGAGCGAGCGAGAGAAAAACTGTTTCGCTTACACGCAAGACATCGAAATTTGATTGTGGTAGGGCCAGAATATTACTCTTCATTGAGCTTCTATGAGCTATGAGCCATAGCAAATATCCCGCAAGCTAGAACAGCAGTAATGGTAACAGCAAAGAGCCGGTTCCATCATACTTGAGGATCTCTACATCAGTGCTTTATCGATATTCATATCTATTGACGTTCCCCTCCCCGCAAATGACATGACGATCGATCTGTTGCGGTGGATGTTGCCTATCGAGTTAAGAGTAACAGCCAATCGGTGTTTCTATTTTTTTAGGGTAGGGCCAGGGATACTCTAGGTTTAATCATTGGCCCATTGTTTGTTTCCCCACACGATCATTGGTCAATCCCTTCCCACCAGAGCCTCCCCTCCCCTCTCGCACTCAAGTCCTCCCTCCCCCTCACGCCAGATTATGACGAGCTATAGATCTTATCTTATCATCTTATCGCCAACACTACTTCCAAGACTCACTGTAAAGGAACTCCGGAAGCATCAAAAACTCGCCAACCTGACACTGAACACTTGACACCTCCTTGTTCTCAACATACAACCACTCTTCCCATACTCTCACAAAACATCTCAGCAATGGCTACAGCTTCTCCTCCCCTTTCTCCAACGTCTACGCACGCCCCAAAGTGGCGTGTCCGTTCATCCCGTTCCTACACACGCGAGCAACTCGAGCAGCATTTTGGCAATCCTCAAGAGGGCACCCTGACAACCAGCGTTGATGATCCACAACGCATATCACGCATTGTCATATCGGAATCTCGACAGCCATCATTTCCACCAGAGATTCTCATAAAATCCAACCTCCACTTTGTCTTCAACACACCTCTCAGAACCCTCCAAACTGTCCCTGTCCCTGTCTTTCGCCAAGTTCCATGGGAGTTTATCTGTCCTCCCTCCCCTGGCGGAACTCAAAAGCCCCAGTTTGAGTTCTCTGGGTGGTACTCAATTGAAAACGTCCGGTGTCTTGAACGCCATTCCCCAGAGCTATGCAGCAGGCTGGAAGCTAAATGGGAAGCCAAGAGGGGCCATAAAGGCCAATGTACCCCAGAGTCATGGGGTCGTAGCCTTGATTCCGACTGGGCGCTCATCACCTTGCGCTTTGTAACGGAGCGTGGGTGCCCGCTTGAACAACCGAGCCCTCCCTCTAGAATGGTCGATGAGGATATGGGCGGCGGTGTCGGTATCAATCCTGGCGGATTCGGCGGTAGAAGAGCATTTTCGATTGATGATGGTCCGCCGGAGGATTATCTTCCAGGGCCACCGCCACCGACAAGGAGAACTACAAATGCGGGGTTAGCAAGCTCGATGGGTCCCCAGGTCGACGAGTACTTTATTCCCCCGCCCCCACCACCGCCAACAAGAGTTACAACAACTTTGGGGACTCCAAATGGTAGCACTGCAAATTCAAATATGGGCGGCTCGGGCTCGGGATTGGATTGCAAACTTATGGACGAATCTATTATTAATATATCGAAACAGTCCGAAGAGGATATGAGTGACTCTGAATATGGGAATGTGACGAGGTCCGAGATCGAAGACTGCGACCGCTGGAGCGAGTTGAGCACTGGCCCTGTCGATAGACAATGGACAGTAGTCTATGAGGAGAAAGATGAAGTTGTTTAAGCGCGGACTTTTACATTGACCTAATGTGATGATGATTTGGGACCTAATGGCACGGAGAATCTCTCTCTCTCTCTCTCTCTCTCTCTCTCACCCCCTCTTGTTCTATTTCTCTATTCACTTATGGGATTAGTTTATTTTTACGATTTTTGTATTTCACGTTCCAAGTTGAATTTTGGAGTGCGCGGCGAAGGATCCGGGGGTTATCTTTTTTGATTGTTTTTGTTTTTGTTTATCTCTTTCTTGATTTTATTACCCACTAGTCTGTGACTTTCTGTGATCTCCCAATTGATTGCCATTTGTCTAATCAAATCCATTTACTTTACAAATAAAGTGCAGAGATCATTGCCTCTGTAGTGGGGCGGAGTGATAATCTATGACCCGGGGCAACGGCTTACAAACCACCTCTCTCCTGGGCAAAATCCTACGCTCCTTGAGCCCACTTAATTATTACAATCGTAAATGAATCTTCTAGAAATCTTTAAGCGTGATTTGTAGTGATTTTAGTCATTTCACGGTACGATATCTCAAGTTCTTGCCGAGTTCCTTGGCTTCGAGACATGGTCAGTCTGGTTGAAAAATGCCTAGGCGCTTGAAAACAAGCGTGGTTACATGGCCCAATGGCAAGGCGCTTGACTACGAATCAAGAGATTCCAGGTTCGACCCCTGGTGTGATCAAAAAAAAGCTTCTCTTTTATTTATCTCTTCTTATTCAACTTAGCCACGGGTTGGTTTTGGCGGTTCGTTGGTTAGAATAGTTGAGAGTGGATCATGATGGGTTGGATGCTTAGTCCAGCGCTTTTATTGCAGTCTCGTGCGTCAAAGGTGGTTTGATATTTAGAACAGTGTCTTTCAGGTCGGTGTCTAGTACTTACTGGATTTTTTATTTTGTCCGATTCCTCTTTGGGATTTGGATGTAAAGCTGCTTCGCAATGGACTATCTTGCCCGTTTTCACGATAGATTTGCCTACTTACCGGATTTGGATCGGACAAAATAAAAAATCCAGTAAGTAGCTGCTTGATTGGTTGTGTCGTGTATTGGCCATGCCCAAAGCCAATAACGTGCGGTGTGCAGAGTAAGACTTTCTGTCGAGGCGGTGTTCACGATATATGGTAATTAGACATACCAATAAGACAAAGAGTAAACAACCAAACTTGAAACAAAAAAAAGAAAAAAAGGAAAAAAAGGAAAAAAAGGAAAAAAAGAAAAAAAACGGCAGAAAGGAAAGGTTAACCAAATGGCCCATGAGTTTGATAATATCTGCTCACGCCTCACATAGGTACTGGTCATGGCGAGTCTCATAAAGCTCGACTGTGCCAGATTTCACATATTTAGCAGTCAATTTTTTGAGTAATCTTCGTTGTGATCAATTTTGAAGCCTTTGGTCCAGGATACCTATTATGGTAATCGAGATTTGCTGCGTAGAAAAAACCAGTTTAAGCTTTCGTCATGGGTATCCCTTAGTCTGTCAATGCTGACCCCCCTATGATAGAGGAATTAAATTTGTATGGGAGATCTATTGTTTGATAAGGGAGATAATAGGATGTGTTAGTAAAGCCACACAAAATTTGCTTCTTCTTGCTAACAGACTAAGGGATAGTTCGATTCGCCCAGTCTATATTGTACTAGATTAACACTTTTCTAAACGCTTGCGCATTTGATTGGCTGAAAGGTACATTTCTATGTATTTAATTGTAACTGCCTTTATATGTATATGTAGTATTAGACCAGATCAAGCATCGTACATACATGTATGTACTTAGGTACACAACAAATAGCACGGGAATAGATTCATCAAGCAACTCTGCAAATGCATTGTGGTGTTCGGCCCGGCCAGGCGGCACCAGATATTATTAAAAACAGCAGTAATGCAATTTAAATACAACATTTAACACGATAAGCTCCAAAAGCAAATCTGGCTGGATTTGCAACGTCAGCCCCAACTAGATCCGAGCTTAAGACTTCTCAAGGCTGTGCAAAGTGCACCTACGTTGAGCCTTACCTATCCCCCTAGTCTGTGCTTCAACACAATTTTTTCTTTAATGAGCGGCCAGTATTATTCAAATGCTTATCCTCGCATGTCACAATCTCTACCACCATTACTCAGACAGCAATTGACTCTCCCTGGTGCTGACAAGGAAGGAATCTAAGACTGAGATAGGCATGTAGGTACCTAAGTGCAAAAAAGTTTGAAATCTAGATAAGGTTATCAGCATTCCCTCTTCCTGAAGAACTCCATGTACCATGTTTCTGACCGACTCTGACTGTCTATGTACTAAGATTACAGTGCGTCGACACACCTTGATCACTGGGAATTGTACCCTACCCTGCTATAAAAATCATCCAATGACAGTTGAGATGGCGGCTGCATTTCTCGCTACCGTAGTTTGTAGCTAGTCATGCATTGTCATTCGGGCCCGAGTGATATCTGGTGTTACCACCGGCTAACGACTCTATATCGTGAGTTAGATATACATAGTAACGAATTACTGCCTTGTCCGATGGTATTCCTTGATCTTTGCGGCCGGTGATATCAATACTACATTAGGCCCTTGAAGATCTTTTTTACCCACCCAGCACGAAGCATGGGTTTATCGAGTCTGGTGTAGCTACACAAAAAGCGACAAACTTTGGTAGGAACGAACATCTGTATTAACAGAGTAAAATTTTATGCTGGTCGAGTGGTTGATAGTGAAAAACATTCGTAGAGTAAGGGCGCTCCACAACCAAAATATGAGGAGAGGGGAAAAGGGAAACCCCTCCCCACAAGTACAGACAGCATCGAATGAACTGCGAAAGAGGAGTTGAGAAGGACTGATCGCACCAGGGGTCGAACCTGGAATCTCTTGATTTCAGATAGTAATCGTAGTCAAGCGCCTTGCCATTGGGCCATGCGACCATACCTTTTAGTCTAACTTTTCTCTCAAAAACGTTTGCTCCACACAACCGCGCCCATCCAATTGAACGCGTCTCCCCAACGCGACAACCCCCCACTCTCCCCCAAAACTAAAATGTCGTCGAAACCACCTTCCCCTACCCAATCCCTGGCCGAACCCGACGGACCACGCGCGACACGTCTCCGAGCGATCTTCAAGACGGCCCTCGAGCACTCGATCAAGACATGCTCGTATAGCAACTTTGCAAAGTGCTTCCCGACGCCGGCCAAGAATGCGCCGGACCAGTTGAGGCAGATCTGGGAGCAGATGTGCACCTATTTCGAGACTCGGTCTAAGGTTGGTTCGTCTCGTCTCTGCGCGTGAAGGGATGGCTTTGGCTTGGGATTTAGGACGAGACCTAACGAGCGGAAATGGTGTAGATTGAGTGGGAGAAGATCTTGGAGGAGCGGCAGGTCATATCGAGTCTGAACCAGCTCGATGTCTTGATCAAAGAGGCGGAGGAGAGGACGGCCGCGGCTATGCCTGGGGAGGTGCCAATAGCGTATGTACTGCACCTCCGGCGCACAAGCATCGAGAGAAGGTGCCAGGGCTAGTTGGACACTAACTGACACAATCAAAATCGTAGACCATCTACATTACCGCCGGATGTCATTATGGCCGCCCAGTTGGCCCCTGTGTTGAGTGCAGCCCAAGAGAAGGTCACTGAGAGGATAACGGAGGTGCAGGTACTAAACGCCGGGCTCATTTCGAACATTGAGGAGCAGCGACGGGAGATTGAGGAGCTGCTGAAAGTTTTGGAGAGGAACTTGGGGAACCTCGAGGGAGCCGTGGAGGCGGTTAATGAGGGAAAGACACTGATAATGAAGGAACGGGATTTGATGGACGACAACTGAGACTGTGAGGTCATCGGGGGCCTCTGTATGAGTGGGAGTGGGCGGTATTTGGGGCGCCTACTTCCATATGCATGTTAAATGCTGTGTTTCCAGCGATAGGTGATGGGTCTATGGTTTGGTTCTTTTTTTCTCTTTTCTTTCTTTTTCATTTTTTTTCTCGCTTTTGGATTTTGTTTCAATTCAATATTCTCATCTTGGGAGGGTTAACTTGGGTCAGAAATGCACTCCCCTCCGGGAGCATGTCCTAAGTCTGAGCATAGATCGCTTTTCTTTTTATGGGCGGTCTGTTTTTGTTTAAACGATTAGTAGTGGTGCGTGTAATTCTACTGCGGACGAAACTAATTTCAACAAAGAGAGCTCATTACCGGAGGCATGAGGGGTAGAAGCGTGAACCATGATGACATTCCCATTTTTTTTAAAGAAAAGTGCTCTAATATAATAACATATCGTTATGGCCATGACGTTAATCTTCACGATCAGTGCGTTTTGATATCCGGTCTCAGCAATGAAGAGATGTTAGTCAGCATGTGGCTTGTCAAACTGTGGCTTGTGTGGAAGGCTTGGCCCTGAATTCCTCATGAGAGAGAGAGCTGCATGTCTCTCCCCTCATCATAAAAGTAATCATCTCTATGTCTCTTGATTACTCTGCAGTGCCTGCACCGGAACCCGAGGCCCTTGACACAACACGAATGGGTATCAGCCTAGTAAAAGGGCTGGCATGCAAGGTGCTCCCAATCGCGTCCTATATATAGCCGCTAATTAATAGAAATAAGAGCCAATAGATTAATTGTTTGTGTGGTCACATCAAGCGGAATTCTTCCGTTGTTTGACTACCTACATGTTCCTTCATGTGATAACATCACCGTGGGTTAGGGTTACCTTTCCCAGTGAGACAAATCTGGCGATAAGGAAAAACCAATGATCGCCTGTCCTGTTCTGGCTCTGCCACCAACAGTCACTTCACGAGAACCTAAAACTGCGAAGAACTTAAGCTCGTCGCAGCTACATAGCACTAGCCGCACCTCTCGGAGAGAAAGGGGGGGTTAAACTTTAATTCTCAGCCGCCGCTGCCGCAACCGCAGAGCCCCACCTCGATTTTTTGCTTCGATATTCGTTATCCAAAGCCATTATTCTATCTCCGCGGAGTGCGGCCAATGATTGATTGATCAGGCACTGGGGCAAAATTCGATCACAAAACCACAACTCTAATCTACTGGTAGAGAAGGGGGGCTCAATTCAACCCCACATTCTCGTGCATTCACTCAGTCAGTCAGAGTAGGTCCCGCAAGCCCACACACAACAAATGCCAAAACGCCGAGTTCCACCCACGCCGCGAAACAATAAGAAAAAAAACAAGAAGGTAGGGAGGGGGAATTCCGGGCTAATTGACTAAAATTTATGCTTACACCGACCGCGCTCAGGTACCGGAGACTGCAAATGAGTTCTTGGATGGTGAGCAGTGAAAGATAAGGCCTTCTTGATATGGGCGGCTGATGGACCAACCCAACAGTCGGTGTTGAGCATGAAGAGTCTGGGGATCGCTGGCGACCTGGTGATAAACTAAAGGTATGTTTTCCCGGGAAATTTAGTGGCCCAAGGAAAACGAGGATATTGATGTAGATTGTTGAGTGGTGAATAGGCAGGGCGATTCTACCAGAGAGCCATTGAGTGCTATGGCGCAGCCCTGCAGAGGATGCCAGACTCTTTTGATGCTGCATACAATCTGTATATCCCTCCTGGATATATTCTACCATGAATTGTATTGACCATCATTAGTGCCCGTCTCCAATACCAGCTCGCACAGCACCCTGAGCTCTTGGGTTCCACTTATCAAAGCTCACGTCTCCTACTCAATACCGCGCTTGCTAGCCACAGGCGCTGCCTAGCTTTGAATCCCACAAATGAGGATGCGCTCTTGTAAGCTATCAGTACTTGAAACTCTGGAACAGAGCTGACGAGAAAAAAAAAAAAAAAAACAGCAACACCGGCCAAGTGCTATGCAGCTTCTCCGAAGCCCTAATTGAATACAGGACAGCGCCAATTGAGGCCAAGACGGAGGCCGCGCAACTCCTTGTCGAGGCTGTCTCGATCCTTCAGAAATGTCTCAGCGTGCAAGAAGCGCAATATGCTGCTCTCCAGAATCTCGGATCCCAGCAGGGGGTCGACGTGCCCATGGGCGAAGAGGAGACGGCGCAAGAAGCCATTCCGGAGCAAGTTGAAGACGGAATGGACCAAGACTCCGAGCCGCCCGAACAATGGGCCGTTATCCAAACACCCACAACACCCGATCACCTCCTCGATACATCCCTCGCAGCGCTCCAAGCACTCACCACTCTCCTGCCCCTCTCTGCCGAAGGCCTCGGGCAGCCACTCGCCCAGGCACAGGCCGCCGCCCAAACCCTTCTCGAGACCGCAATCCCGCCATTATCACAAGCCACAGGCCGCCAGCATGAAGTTGCCCTCGCAACAGCAAACCTCCGGGTAGCGCTAGCTGAAGCTGCTTTCAAAACTGGGGGTAGCGTTGCAGCCTGGGAGGCGGAGATCCGCGCCGCGTTCGACGGTTGGGAGGCCGCAAGTTTCCAGGCGGTATGTGATAAGGCTGATGCGCATATCCAACTGGCCGCTACGACGGGAGACGAAGCAATGGCGTGGAAGCATTATGCGTTTGCTGCCCAGAGCCTATCGGCTGCGGCCAAGCTGGAGCCGTTGAAGGCCGAGATCAACATTGCACGGGGTGATATTGAGCTTCTACGGTCACGTCTCGGGGTTCCATCGGCGGTCCAGAGCCGGGCGTTGTTGGTCAAGAATGCTGGCGTGTACTACCGTGGGGCAAAGAGGCTGGAGGGTAGCGACGAGAGAGTCAAGGGTGAAGCTGCGGTGAAGGAGGCCATGGTTAATTTTGAGATGGGCGATCAAGATGCACTCAAAGGGATCGCGGTGAATGAGACAGTACGAGATGTAATTGTTGAGGCGGTCGACGAGGGGATATTTGGAATGGAATGGCTGAATCACGTGGGTGGGAGGGCTGCTGTAGCTCCTCCTCCTACTCTGCCAACTGATTGATATCTATGAATTATTATTCCCTTTCGGCAAGAAATGTCTAATACGTGGTCCATAAGATGATCAATGTTGCGATTCGCAACTGGGAATATGACATGCTCTGGTTCCAAGGAACGTGAAGATCCAATGATCTAGATTCCCACATGCACCTTTTCCAAGAGTAAGAAGGCACTGAAGATCAATGGTCCAGAAAGCTAGATTAGAATCAATGAATACTTTTTTGTATTCAGACCGCCCCACCAATTGACATCACGCAGCCATCAAGAGACCTGTAGAATCAAGTGAGATGCAGGCCGGACCCATGTCAAGCCCCAAGAACTTATCCAACTCAACCCCGGAACAGACTGATCCGTAACGTACTTTACTCAAGAGATGCATATCTCTAGATGCTGGCTATCTCCCCATCCATCCATCTAGAGCAAGTAAGTACAAATGTATCGGTAGTTGCACAACCCCAAACGGAATAGGCCAAATTCTGCCTCCTATTGAGGCACAAAACCCGGATCTATGTTTGCCAATACCCCAGTCCTTCCCCTCCTTCCTCACCTCTCCCCCACACAAAACATAATGGGGATTGGGGGGTCAACACCCGAACCCGAAGATTAGTTGCGAAAAAAAAAGTTGATGAGTCGTATCCATCTCGCTTTCCCCCCCCCCCCCCCGAGAGATGCTGATCTGGGGTCCAGCGTTAAAAGAGCGGGGCCGTGTCCGCAGTTTATTATTATTATTATTATTATCTTCTTCCGTTGTTGTGTATGCGTATGCTACCAATTACTGGCTCTTGAAAGGTTAAACGTTGTAGATATCGTGAAAGTAGGCTGGATGTCAGGCCCAGCAGTCGCGTAGTCCATGTCCAAAATTGGCAAAAAAAAAAAAAAAAAAAAAAAAAAGACAAAAGACAAAAGCTGAATCATCGCCTCCCCCTGGGCAGACGATATATCATTGGCCCACAGACACTTCTTACTGTTTTCTACGGGGGACGGGGCATTTCGACTGTTTAAGATGTTCTTTGCTGGCACCAGCTGTCACTCCAGGGCCCCCACTCCACCGCTTTGGAGAGATACATCCACGCCGTCGGATCAGCGATGCCGCTGCTGGGTTTGTTCCTTTCGTTACGTCCTACATACAAGAAGAGAAAGAGGCAAATGTCTCTGGACCCTCCCCACCCCACGGTTCCCTGGATGTAAATAGCCCTGACTGAGCCTCCACCAAAAAAAAAAAAAGAAAAATAAAATAAAAAGCTGGCTGAAAGAGAGTGAAAAAATTGAGGCTTGCCGCGCTCGTCAACACATCGAACCTTCCTTACATGCCTGTCCTACTGCTGCAGCGCGCTGCGGGATCTTTGCCTACGATCCTCCCCCCATCTCAGCCAATTATCCCCCATAGACCCATAGACCCATAGACCCATAGACCCATAGACCCATGAGGCTAGGCTGGACTGAGGGGTGCTCGAATATAAGTGTACAAGTGAGGAACATGTAGACTGACTACTTCTGCCACCTACCGAATTACGGCTTCTATTGTACTCTCTACCTACTGTCTTTTTTTATTTTGGTTGTTTCGACTCGACGCTCATTGTCAAATTAAAGCTGTTACTCTGCTTGGTGAAGGCAATTGTGCCCTACATACACCATCCCAACCAACAGCACCGTTAGTTTGCACCCATCCATCTCTGTTTTAAATCCCACGTCATCCTGATTTGCTGTTTCATTCGCTCCTCAAACCGAAAAACAGAGCCCACCCAACCCAACCAACCAGTCTATCCCGCAGTTGGGGGATCTGCCGAAAGGGACCACCACCGAAGGGAGGCAAAGACACAAGCCAAAAAGAAAAGTAAAAAGAAAAAGGAAAAAAAAAAAAAGAAAGGAGGGATAGGGAGGGGTGGTAAAGGCGTGGACAATAAGAAGGAGGGCCCCAGGACTGGGAAAGTGGAAACTTTAAACTTTTGCACCGTTGGGTTGTACGCCGCCCCCGTCAATAAAGCAGCGGTTTTTTGTTTTTTTCTTCTTCAAGAGAGACACCCTGGTGGTTTATTTATTTTCAGCACAGCAACAGGACAGCTTTGTGGAGGACTTGAGGACTTGAGGGCTTGAGAACTTGAGGACTGGAGGACTTGAGGACTGGACAGGATTGGACAGGATTGGATTGGACTGGACAGAAGGACTGGACAACGCAGAACTGGACATTTTTACTGGAGAAACAGACAGATATAGAAGGCTGGATACAATTAGTTGGCTAAACTTCTACTACGGCTATTTATTGCACCTGCTGCTGCTGCTGCTGCTGCTGCTGCTGCTGCTTCTTCTTTGACCTCGCTACAGGAGAGAGACGGTCTTTATCACAACTACAATTATTCTACCAGAAAGGGAATAAATACTACAACAGTTACTTTCATTCAACGCAACGCAACGCAACAACTACTTACTCTTTAGTTGGGGGGTAATAAAAAAAAAAAAAAAAAAGAAAAAGAAAAAGAAAAAGAAAAAGAAAAAAAGAAAAAACCAATTAAACAAACACAATCAACTTGCTGGAAAACATACATATATTTCAAACTATCAGCTAAAGCAAGCTGCTACTATTTCCAATCTACTACCGGGGAATGTCGCCCACACCCTCATTACGGCGCAGCCTAGCATCGCAGGTGGTGTCCGGCAGCCTAACCGTTGACGGAGAGTCCGGCGTGCGAATTACGGGGTTCCCACCGCAGTCGAGCACACTCCGCCGCTCCGTCTCGGAATACTACGAGACTGCCGGTTACTCGAATAGTAGTAACAGTAGTAGTACCGACGACGCAGAAGACCATACCGCTTCGAGTTCGAGGGCCGTCGCCGCCGCTGCTGCTGCTGCTGCTGCTTCATCATCATCAGCCTCGGCACCAGCCTCACCTCACCCTATCACAGCCACACCGCCTACTTACGACGAGACCGTCCATGGGGGCAAACCTCTTCCACCGTCCCGCTTCCGCATCTCGCCCCGTGAGGAGGAGGGAAATGAGCAGCTGCCTGGATACACATGCACTCTCCACAAGGAGGCGCTTTTTGAGATGAAGATGGAGATGAGCTCACCATTTGAACGTGCGCCGAAACGCCGGTGGGGAAAGACATATGCCGTGCTGTACGGAACGCTCCTGCAGCTACATAAGCCACGCCGAGTTCCCTTCTTCTCGGGACTTAAGAAAAGTAGGGTACAGGCAGGAAGGCCACCAGGACATTTACCAGGAGAAATGCTCAAATCGTATACACTGCAGCTGGCGGAAGTAGGCATTGCTGCAGACTATCGGAAGTGAGTGTGGAACCCCTTTTATACACATATATATATGGGTAGTAAGGTCAATGATCTAACAACCGTTTTTTTTTTCTCTTGCGCAGGCGCCACTTTGTGATTCGCATCCGCGCCCAGACGGAGCAATTCTTACTCAGCTGCCGTACGCTCGAGACTTTTCTAGAGTGGCTGGAGGCTCTCAGCGCCGCTGTTGATCTTTCGCCATCACTCGAGGAACGCTCGCTTCCCCGCTATCAGACGCTTCCCCGCCGGAGACGCCGGAGACGCTCTCCCCGCGCCGAGCAAGACGCCATCACTCGCCGCGAAGGAGACTCCGCCCCCGCCCCCGCCCCCGCCCCCGTCCCCAGCTCCGGCCGCCGCACCCCTTCACCCACTCGCCCCGAGGCTGACAGAATGACACCTTCCCCACCACCACTTCCCCGCACCTCTCGCCCTCGCCCTCGCCCTCGCCGTCCAGTACCAGATATCGACGAAAGCGATGTGGCTCCCGATGGAAAATGGGCACCAGCCCAGCATATCACTGCTGAGGCCAACATGCGCTATGCTCGAAGATGCATGGCGGTCCTTGTGGGTGACGCCCCTAGACAGAGTGACTTTGTCATTAAGGATGGGAAGCGCTACAAGCTCATCTATGAGAAGAAGGAGCTTGAGCCCGTTGTTGAGGCTGCTGTTGGTGCTGGCGCGGCTATATTGCCCCCGGCTTACGAAGAGCTAAGAATTGCCATCAAGAACGGGGTCATTGGAAAGCTTCTGAGGGAGGTGGAGGATGCCGATGGAGAGGGAGACGGCGAGGAAGAGGACGATGATCCTCGTCCGGCAATCGTCGTCTAAGTAGCCAACCGTTACATTACTAGCGTGGGCATGGGCATAGGTTTTTTTATTACTTTTTTTTTAACTCTAACTTTTGCTTTTTTTGCATATAGCTTTGGCGTTTTTATTTTTTATTTTCCATCATTTGCATCGGTGATGTGGCTTGGTTCGGCTGGTTGGTTGGTTAGCGAAAAAAAATCATTGACGTTGGATGAAGGAGGATAACCATGGGCACACAGGAGTTTTTTTTTTTTTTTCTTTCTTTTCTTTTCTTTTCTTTTTTTTTTTTTTTTCATTTTCTTTTACTTTTTATCGACTTAGCGATCCGATCCGATTATTGTTTATTATGAGTGCGAGCACCATACATAGGTTTCTTTCTATTATTTTCCTACCTGCTTTTAGACTCACCCCATCTACTCTTTCGCTTTTATACATAGCTACTGGCATGACTATACATACAGACTGGTGTTGTTTTCTTTTCTTTTTTCTTTTTTTTTCTTATTGTATCTATTACACCTGGTTTAGAGCACGCTCATTTACTTTACTTGTTTTCTTTCGTGGGATTTTCTTCTTTTTCTTTCTTGCTTGGACAGTTAGGATCATAGAGGAGCGATGCAGATCGGAGAATTCGACTTTTCACATTTGCTGAATCCTGATTTTGCACATGTCATTCATTAACAGTGACGGATACCACAAACAGGGATAAATGTAGTTGATTTGTATGAGACCCCATACAAACTACCCCAGCCTAAAGTAAAGTATGTACCGGCATGGCATTACATGTGCCAATCCAGTGAGGCGGGTGACGCTCTGTGACGTTCCCCGTTATTTTAAGGGCAGGCGGGTGCTTAGCCATGACTTGTATATCTGTATCGTCATAGAATGTCACTCGGTGCACAACTAGGCAAGAAAAGCATGACGTTTGTAAATAATCCACTTCATTATTGTTAGGGTTTTGTTATTAGAGCGTGGGTTTTTTTTTTTTTTTTTTTTTTTGACTAAATACTGCTCATGATTTTTCGATGATTAAATACTGTTCAATAAAAGTGGGGGCGAAAGAAAGATGCTCTTGACATTGCAAAGGGGATATACATCTTTTACAACAAATACATAATGTTCATTTTTATCCGGGGTGGAATTCACAAACGCCCCATAATTGCCAACTATAGCTGTATAGGCAGCTCAACGTCCAATGTTTTCACCGCGATAAAATAATGAAAAAAAGAAGGCCAGAAAAGAAGGAGTTGGGGAGGTAGAGAGGGGAAATAAGTAGGCATATCTACTTTATCACCCATCTACAACCCCTCCGCCGCCTTCCCCCCAAAGATCGCCATAATGCCAAACACACTATAAAACAACCCCAGTGGATAGGCCACCAGCAGTCTCATATCCTTAACCCTCAGTACGCTCACAAAGACATTACTCGCCGAGTATGTGCACCACGCAATAGTAAGCGCCGTGTGGAAGTAGCCCACGGGCCCGTTCATGGGATACAGCACACCGGCAAACGAGGTAAAGACGAGCGGCAGCAGGCAGTAGCCGAGCACTGACGCGGAGCGGATGTAGTTGAGGGAGTGTGAGGGGGGGGACATGAGGTTGAGAATTAGGTGTAGAGAGATGGAGCCAAGGAGAGCCACGCCATAGATATACCCAAAGTGAACTTTCCCGGACTAATGAGGGGTGGGTTAGTGGGTTAGTTGGTTTTGTAGTGAGGAGGGGGGAAGGGATGGACTTACGAGTAGTAGAAAGGCCCCAAAGAGGAGGCAAAAGAGGATGGGGCCTGCGACGTCACTATCATCCATCATGTGCTGATCCACGTTCGACATAGGATTCAGCACAGCCAAGGTCTATCATTCCATTCATCCATTAGTCCGACCGTCCACCACCCCTTGCCCCCCCCCCCGGTCCGGGCCAACCCGAGGGGAAGTCTGCAGGCGTCAAGACAAGAGGGTCACGTTATCTACGCACCTTCATCTTGATATGTCCAAAATTGACCCCCAGCTCCTCCAGCAGTGGCTGCTCATCCTCATACCCGCCCGTCCCAAAGGCAGCCAGCCATCCCGGTGCCAGCCCACCTTCCCTCGTTGCTGTTCCGCCTCCAGTGTACCCGCCGCCACTCATCATGGACCCCATCGAGCCCATGGTGCCCATGCCACCGAAGCCGTATCCGGACTGCTGCTGCGGCGGCGATGCCTGTCCCGATGCTCGCCCAACATCAGCGTAGGAGCTTTGGTAGAATTGGAAATTGTTTGGGTTTCCACCGTACTGCGGCTGCTGGTGCGGTGGTGGTGGGGAGTTGAAGAAGCTGGCCATGGTGTAGTGGGTTGGTAGGTGGTGGGGGGAGTTTGTGTGATATGTGTAATTGGTGTGAGCTGCTGAGGTTTGGAGTAAGGTGAGTTAAGGGGTGGCGATGATTGATGATGGTGACAGACAGAAACGGTTGATGACGGTGATGATGACGGTGATGATGACGGTGATGATGACGGTGATGATGAATTGGGACACGAGACAGTATTGTATTGTAAATGTATTATCCTCAGCTGTTTTGTTTGGATTGGGGAGAGACAATGAATGTTGTCGGGGATATTGGATATCGGATACTGGATATTGGGTACTGGATATTGGGTACTGGATATTGGGTACTGGATATTGGGTACTGGATATTGGATATTGGATGTTGGATATTGGATGTTGGATATTGGATGTTGGATATTGGATGTTGTTGGATATTATGGCTGACACAATAGGTTGTGATGTGTCCTTAGCGTTCGTTTGGTCGTTGACGTTGATACCTGCGTGTCAAAGAAAGACTTCGGCAGTTCAGTCACCAGCGATTGGTGATTGATGTCCACTTGCTGGCCACCCAGTAGGAGATTGTGCGGCTCCGCAGGCACTTTTCTTGGCGGTTACAGCCCGGTTTTGGGTGCAGCTAAATTACATAAAGTACTTACATGTACCCATGAAGGGGTCAATTACATACTCTACGATGAAATACTACACAACATGGCATATGTGTGGGTCTACTCTATTTGTGCACATACGATTGAACCACCCACTTGATGGGGAGATGTTGCGCCACCATAAAGCTTGGTTCAAGGCTTGATGTATAGATATTTTGATTATTATGCATGAGGAGTAGTGACCTTTTTCGGCATCTATTGCCGTCCTGGCCGATTTTTCGGTAATATCAATCATTTCCATTCACCCCGAGCCATGTCTGGTGTCCTGCTTGCCCTTCCATCAGGTAAGTAGGTACACTGTCATCGAGCAGAAAAAGGTATATGGCTCAGGTATAGCTTTACATAAAGGGTAATTGGAGACCAAGCTTCTACACATCACGACGTCATCACCCGGAAAGTCGAGCTTGGAAAAACTAATTGGCTGAATATCCTTTTTTGGATTTTGCATAAAGTCTTTTGTACACGAACAGCAAGTGAATACCTATCTATGCTCCACCGCCCTGTTTCCCCGCCAGAAATCCGGAATATCGTCATAACCATCGCCAAATTATATCCAGGAAAAAGGGAAAGGAAAGGGACGTCGATAAAAAATAAAAAATAAAAAAATAAAGGAAACGTGGAAAATCCAAAAGGAAACATGGGAGATCACCCCTCCGCGTACAGAAGGTAGGCAAAAAAAAAAAAAAAAAAAAAAAACATGCTCCATGAAACAGAACTAGCCCCCACCCTAGATGGAAAAGAAATGTAAAAAAAAAAAAAAAAAAATAGCCACCCATTTTTTCAATATTATGTCAGATCAACTCAAAACTTTCTTCCCGGATGAAGTTTCCCCCTTCCTTTTGCAATCCAGTCCATCAAATGCTGGTCTCAGAGAGCTGTTTCTCTGTCTCTGCCAGTTTCATTTTCGTTTCTGATAGTTCCTTCTGCAATTCTTTGATGTATTCGATTGCACTCTCCACTGTGCTCGCTTTGCTAGCTTGCGCCGCAGCGGCGCTAGCAGCCGCGCTGCTGCTATTGTCGGATCCGTTTCCGCTGTTGTGCGGTAATAAAGCGGCAATCTCTGCCAAGGCATTGTTGATCCTATTTCGCCTCCCCTGCTCAGCAATCTTATGGCTCGTTCGCTTGGATGTCAAATTTGTCGAAAGCTCCGCAGGGTAAGAAAGTCCGAGTTGCTTATGGTTGCCCTCAACGATGTTCTGGTAATTTGACTTTAATAAAAGAGCAGAGGCTTCGGGATTCATTCCTGTAGGACATGAAATATTAGCTCATTGTTCCATTGTTCCATTGTTCCCCAAAGGTCTTTTCAAAGGTGAAAAGTAAAAGAACTATGATCATCGGAAAATTTAGGAATAGCCAAAGATTTCAATCAAAAACCACATCCTTTTGTTTCAGTTTCAGATCCATAAAAAAATTCATACCTTGAGGCAACAGAGGCTTGATACTTGGCGAAATTTTCGGTTGTAGCGCAGGACTGGAGCAAACACTCCCACGCTTTCCACCACGAGCACTAGGCTTGGAAATGCTTTTCCGGCCCGATGAACTACCAGGCGCCTGGGCGCTCAACACCGGACTCTGTAGCTGCTCTGATATTTTGATCGGATTTGACAAGCCATTCGCAGCGGCAAGGACAGGGGTTGGTTGCCCATCGCCATTTGACGAGGCCCCAGAACTATTATCAACAGATTCCTTCCTGGACCATGCAACATTCTGATTCAAAAATTCGGTCGAATCCATTGATATAGGCGGGATTCCCTCCGCCGATAGACTTGGCTTTTTCTGCAGTTTCATCAATGAAGCAGGGGTTGCTGGTGCCCCCGCAGCCCTACCGTTCCCCTCATTTGATGGGAGGATCATTGGGGAGTTTAGTGCGCGTGGAGGTGGGGGCATAAGCACATCAGGCAGAGGTTCGGGAGATACCGATTCGTTCGAGGATGCGCCACGGCTTGAAGAGAACTGGGGGAAATTATTTCCACTTCCGTTTACATTTGTAGCCTGGTTTAACGGTGTCTGGGGATGCATAAGCGCACCAGCCAGCTCTAAGGTCGCAGCTAACGGCGGCGGCGCCTTTTTCCTTTGTGGCTTCATGCTTGGCGATTCGCGGACTACTCGAGAGGGGTTTCGGGATGTAGTTGACTTTCGACGTCCGGCATTGACTTTGCGGTTGATATTTGGTGAATCCTTAGGGTCGATAGGAGAGGTTGATTGTGAGTGGTGTGAGTGAACCATGTGAGGGTTAGGCATGTGAGTGCGGTGAAGATGGGCATCGAGAGCTGGTGAGGTGAGAGGGCTGAAGTATTCGGGCATCGTAAACGAAGGCATGTTGTGGATGAAATTTGTGTCTAGAGGTGTAACCGCGGGCGAAACGAGTGGTGTAAATAGCATCTTTTGCAATAGAGAAAAAACTGTGTTAGTGCCAATCGAGAATCTGCATAGTTTTTGTATCGAATAATCACCTGCTCGTCCCTCATATTATTATATCTGCTGTCCATCAAGATATCTGTCTCCATACTGTGGGTATATGAACGAGGAAGACCTGTCTGAAGGTCGATGCTAGAGGGTGTCGGAGGTATCATATTATGATGATGCATCCGATGATGACCATGTTGCTGCTGTTGCTGCTGTTGCTGCTGCTGGTGCCGTGGTGGTTGTCCCATTGGATTTATATCGTGAAATTGCATCCCCAGCATATCCTCGAGTTGTTGATCCTTTCCATTAAAGTCTCCCGCGCCATGGAAATCAGTGTCCATCGCAGTGTGCTGGCTATGCGAGTCTTCATCTTCATCCCCATCACAATCAACATCAACATCATCTCGGGCTGTCGGGTCAAATCCCGATGAAGGCATATCTAGCTGTATCCCATTGAAGTTGAAAAAACTTGAAAAATCCTCCGCTGGAACCGTTGCAGGATCATGGAGAGACCATGGGGAAGTGACTTCGGAACTCATATTGAGCCAAGTAAATGTTAATAATGGGTTAAATGTGATTCAAATTTTAATCGAGGGTTGTAGGTCCTGAAGATGATAATGGTGCGAGAAGTCGTGGTAGCGACTGAAGGGTCAACGATAACGATAGCGAGAAAGAGGACAGACGTAACAGTTGGAGGCGGACAAGGTGAATTTGAGTATGTATTTGGAGGAGAGCCCGCGTGTGGGCCGCAGGCTTAGGAGTAAAAAAAGCAAAGCTGTGCTCACTTTTTTTTTTTTTTTTTTTTTTAGGAAATGCAATGGAAAAGAAAAAAAAAAGTTCAATCTGTCCAAAGTCTTGGATCCAGTAGATATTCCCCAGAGAGAGAGAGGAAAAAAGTAAAAGTAAAAGTGTTGACAGCAACTACAAGCGACGGCCGCGATCGCGTCGATGCATCAGATGGGAGGACCAAGGTGATTCTTCTAGCTGTCAACCTGTGCGAGCAGTGAAAGGAAGTGGGAGTTCAAGCTGAGAAGCCCTAGAGGGAGTGTGAGGGAGAGTGGAACGACAGATTAGGAGGGGTGGGGGGATTAAAATCAAATATCAGGGGATCTGACCAATCACAAGGCTCACGCAGGCGATCGGAGGTGGGTGGACTTTTGGGGGGTTTTTGTATCAATGTTCACCTTTGCCGTGAGTTAACCCGCCGCACCATCCATACTCATATCTACAAACCTCTATCCGCTCAATGCTCTCTCTCATTTCTCTTCAATTTGTGGGGCTTCTTGGTAGCCCTGGTTTCAATAGATAGAGTGGTCTGCAAGCCTAGTAAACCAATCCTCCTAGACTTCAGATGGTATGATGGAAAAAAAAAGAAGTGGAAATGGAAACAAAAGAAAAGAAAAAAAAATTGTCATCACATTTCTTCCAGCTCGGTTTTCAACAGCAGCTGGCCCTTTTAGTCAATGGTCACCTACCCACTCCTGTAGGACTTTACCGGCCTAGAGGAGTATCTCCTACTAGATACGCTTCGTACAACAACGCATAGCTTCTTCTAGAGCAAGGAAAAGATACAGTTAATTCTCCCTTCCTCGGGGAGTTACTTTGATCCACCCTCACTCGACAAGGTATTACTATCCTGGCTCCCCGAGGACTACCTAAATAATTCATCCCAAGGCAACAACTTACCGAATTTCACCGCGTGAACAAGCTATTCCATATGACGCCTCGTTCTTAATAAAGCCTTTATGGTAGTATGCGCTGTGGACCGCCCTGTGGACCGCACACCGCATTACCAGGAAGGCTGGGGCTTGGACTTGAGCTTGACCTAACTAACCCAGCTAACTACCCTATTGGAGTCTACCTAGGCTATAAGTCTCTCCACCCCGAAGCGGCGACGATCAAAGCTCGCCCCCTCTTTATTTCTACCGCGACACATCTTGGAGTCGTCGTTTCTGGTTTTGATAGGAGATTACCGCTTGGATGGTGTCGCAACATTCTGCGTGGATGGTTGCAAAAGCTCCCCAGCCGGCAGGGAAAAAAAAAAAGGCAAGCAAGCATTGGGATAACGCAATATCTGATGGCGCATACCAACCCACGGTCATACCTGCCGAAGCCTTCTTCTTCTTGTGTGTGGATAAAACAATGGTAAAACCACGATAAGCCGTCGTCTATCATAAAAGTACGGATTCAATCGTAGGGAGGGCCAGTCGTACGCAATTTTTTTGCATAGAAAGCAAGAAAAAATATTACTCCGCCTCCGCCGGCGTCGACTCTTGAATCATTGACTTCTACTGCCGTGTACCGTACCGCGCTCTACAGGAACCTATGGGGGTTGATAGCTCATAGAGTACCCTGCATATAAACGGTTGACAAGTTCTCTCGTGCTTTAGCCGGAAGTCAACATCTCACAAGTGACAGAAAAGACTCCCGGCTGGCCCAGCTTCATAAGGTCGAAAAACGGATGAAAATAAAATATTTGTACAACCTACTAAATCTGCAAGGAAGGCTCTATTTGCAATAAAGATCCTGCATAGAAGCGAGATCGGAACCATCACAATCTAGGGAGCAAACGGCTAGTCTGTATGCCTTTTCTCTTCCAGCCTCTCCAGGAAAAATATCCAACCAGAAACCCCTAAACCTAAAGTTTGGATCTTAAAAAAGTAAACCAGGGAGGGGGGGGGGGGGGGGAAAAATCATACATAGCAGCAGAGGATCATCCGGAGAAATGGAGACCAAATATTAGACATCATCATTCTGACTGAGCAGACTCAATAGCAATGAAGACGTCCTGGCGTAAACACCCAGTTCGTTTCCAGTAGCTAAAGTTGACATAATACTCAGTCAGTAGCGGCAGTTACCATACTACATACTTACTCTCCAAAAAAAAAAACCCCACGCATATGCTCTCGAGTGTCTTTCGCGGCTACTCGAACACTCTCGAATGCTACTAGCAATTAATATAACCCCTACTTTTATGGTCTCTCCGATATTCCCATGTTTCAGTTACATCATAGCGGGGGGGTACAATAATATCTTAGCACTACAGCTAGTAACAAAAAGAGCTGCAATTTTAGTGCTCAGAAGCTTGACCCGTGAGAAGAGCTATTCTAAATAGGGTTGTAAGACTGGCCAATCAGAGGCCAGCAATGACCCCAGAGAAACACCGCGTGCCCCTGCAGCCCGCTACCGATTATGTCGTCGACAAGGTGCAACTGGCCGTGGTATGGAAAGATCGTTGGGCTGTAATCGATTCATCGGATCCCGAAGTATCGGGAAAACCCGCTTAACGCGTCTGCCCGCCTGGTAACGTGGTCTGGAGTATCATAAAAAATAATTAGCTGGAGATGCTAGTTGCGGCTTCCTGCGCAATGGTACTGGGTGATACAAGAACAGAGTTCCCTAAAGAAGGTATTTATTTTGTTTTTTTGATTATTTTCTTCTTTTCAGGTTTTGGCCCCTGGTATTGTCTGCATAAACTTCATCAACTTCATCTCTTCTCAAAGTTTTGAGGATCTTGGCTAATTCTATACCTTCTAGCCACCAGGGGTACTTATCAAGACTCAGTAACTTAGGTGTCGCATTTCAAATCATAAACGGATCCCAGCTGCATGAAAAATCACTCGGTCTACTAGCGCAAGTGCCAGGAACCGGGAAATTGTACCTGAGGCGCCGAGCAAAAATTCTACCCTGTACATATCATTTGTTCCTAACGGAACTCATGGAGTTTGCAATTGGAATATATGACCAGTTCCAATTCCGGTCAAGCCCCCTCGTAACATACTGGGGAAGGGGGGGGGAGTCAATGATCGCCATACCTCTTAACCCGATCCAGTCGAAAACATTTTGCTAGCCAAAGGTGAAGTCGGAATAAATTCAGCGGAGGTTATCTCGCGGCCAATGGGTACCCAAGCGCTTCAGTCATATGCAGAAAGAAATTACGGGCTGTGTCCTGAGGTGAAACTTTCCCATCAGTCATGGAAACAAGGGGTCGACAGGAAAAAGAAAACTCTAGATGAACGGTCAGCTTTCCATATTACCTACGTATTTACCCAGTTCATTTCCACTTGCATCAGAAGGACGTCTGAAATTCCCTCTCTGAATATAGCCCCGGCATCCCTTTCTTTTTTATTAGCGACCCCATTTCTCGCTAGGTCCCATGGCGCCTATCAGCTAGTATTCAATTGATCCGGGTCCTTGAGCCTCCCTCAGCTTGCTCCCGGAAGTGAAGAATCTTTCGTTAGTGTATGTAACAAGAGCTATATATAACATGAGCAGTACTGGTCACAGTATATCACTCACTGTCATAGTCTCGTTTTCATAAATGATGTTACCTGACGTTCTTCCTATTTACTCGGCAGAGGACATCTAGCAGTGAATTGGATATCCGCAGCAAAAACGAACATAAACAGCCCTTCATAACACCAATCGCCATCTAAAATAAAGCCTTATGTCCAGGTCATCGCCTACATACAGTGATAAGGGCAAAAAAATGAGAAAGGCCACATAGCTCGTCCTGAACTTTACATCTCAAACCTTAAAAACCATAGAAATAGAAACAAAAAAGCTAGCTCAGTAAAAGGGGAGGAATAGATATGGAAGGGATATTTGAGGCGTAGCAAAATCATCTATTTTCCCAGCGAAATATCGTTCGGTCTTTATATTTGTTAAGGAATTTCTCAAGTGGATCATTATAAATCGTAATTTTTTACAAACCTTCCCCCTGGCACTGCACACATGCTGTATACAGTCATCAACATAGACCTTAATCAGTGCCGCATGAGGAGTTTAGGCGGCGCATTTGCCACTCATAGAACAAATGTCATGAGTAAGGAGAGCAAACATGGCGGCGATTATAGTAGGAGAAAATTATCGAGGGTGATAGAAAGGGGGGTAAGTGAAGTATGTAGGTAGTTAAGAGGGGAAGAGATATGAGAAAATCACGAATCCAACCCAAAACCAAAAAGAGACTAAAGAAAAGACGAACTCCACGATCCACCTTGTTGCCCGAATGAAGGTTTTGTGAAAGTATGAATAGAAACAAAAGAAACAAGAAGTCATGATAAATTCCATGTAAATGTCCAGTCATGTGCCGAACCGAGACGCCCCACAATTATTTCTGTTGAGCAGGGACGTAGAGCCACTCTGGGAGACCGCCCCAGTGCCTCAATACCCACACGCCAACGAACCCTACAACCCCCCCATACCCTGCTATCCTCAATAGAACCATCGCCTTGCGCCGGATCACCTCGTTCAAAGCCAAAATACCAAGTGGGTCCCTTGAATTTACCCCACTTATATCTTGTGAGGGTTCAGGCGACTTGGAAAATGCCATGGTCGCCGCTGAAGCGGGCACCAGCTGGCCATCCGCTATACACTCGCCTAACCTTTCAGTGAGCCATATAGCTCGTTCGCCCCTTGCCAACCTCTCATAGCGGTCCCGCTCTGCTTTAACGCTACGTTGCAATTCATGAGCCCAGCGTGTGAGCCGAATTTGCGCCAAACGTTCTTCGCGTTGAGTATGGTCTGCAACTCTAGCGAGAGCGAAGTTACTTGCTGCTAGCGAACTAGCAGTGGGCGGTATATGCACCAAGCTTGTGTTAGAAGCGGATAGCAACGTTGAAGTCGATAGTGACGCCCTTCGACTGGGACGTGGTGAACCTATACGAGACGAATATGATAGCAAAGAGGAAGAGGGCGCCGAAGGACCTGATATCCATTGGAGATATTTTTTTGCGGATGCGTGTTTTAACCAAGAGATATTGTCTGGATCAAACACATTTTTTACAAGCTCGTCGATTTCCGATTCAACTAGAGGGACGATATAATCTGGCGACATGAGCAGACTTGCATCCATATTTTCAGCATCACTAGAAAGCGCTGATGATATTGCAAATGGTGCACAGGTCGTCGAGTTCTGAAGATTATGTGCAATATCTCCATATGACTTTCCAAAAAGGAAGGGTCGGACACCGGCTTCAGCTAGTTCACTTAGGATTGATAGTTTGAGATGATTGATTTGTTGGGCAGTCAATGTATCGGCCTTGGCTATAACTGGAAGAACATTAGTGAAAGACGAGAGGCGTCGAATGAATTCGATATCAACCGGCTTGAGTCCTGCACATAGTTATATGAGTACAGTATCATCTAAGCATATTCAATGGGGAAACTGACTGTGGAGGATGACATAAAACACTATATCAACCTGCGGTGTTCCATTGCCTGAAAGTATGGAAAGTAACTCCCCATCAGAGCCACCGTTCACTATCGAGCGCGTACGTTCCATCTGAGCCTCAACATATCCAACAACAGGCTCAATGCATTCGAGAAACTATAGCAATTCTTGCATTAGTTTATATATACTAGATTAAATCCTAGCTAAGAATATTGAACGAGGATCTTGGGGAGGCTTGCCGAAGTGCCAGATCCATAACCAGGTGTATCCACAAAGCATAGATTTCTCTCTAATATCTGTTCCTCGGTCACATGCTTGGATTTTCTTCTCCTTAAAACCTTGCTGTCGTCCAGTTCTGACCACCAATGCGGGTATGGCCTGGTGCTTGCATAAATTTCTGATATAGCCTTTGTACTTTCATTACCAGAACGGTTACTTGTGGGGAAATAAGATGAGGAATTGCTGCGAGACATTGATTGTGAGCTGCCAGCAGATATCGGGTCGACATGAACAATGTCCTCGGAGGCTTGTACAATAGATTTAATCAAGGATGTTTTGCCAATACCTAGAGAGGTGTAAGTAAGGCCAAGAGCTATAGTCGTAAAAAAGACAATTTTGTGGGATAAGCATCCTACCAGAATCTCCAGCTATCAGGACTTTCAACCTCCCTATATTCTTCCCTCGCAAAGTAAAAGGCCGCCTGCTCGGGATCGTGATCTCAGGCATAATGAGCTGTGGAGCAATAGATGCATCAGGCGAAAATAAGTTTTCGGGGATCCCCGCAGAGTCTTTCTTTTCTATCGGCTCACTCATCACATCCTCTTCAGACCTGTAAGAATTCCCAGACGGACTTCGCAAAGGTGTTCCTTGTGGATCTGGTGTTGGGCCTAATATGGGGGTTAAAGGCTGCGATAAGAGCTCTGGAGGTGTACGCCCCAGGGACCCCGAGTTTGGATGAACCGAGGACTGGAAAGATGCCACCGAGCGGTCGTCAAGGGCCCTACCATCATCGCCTCTTTCATCATCATCGTCGTCGTCGTCGTCGTCGTCGTCATCCTCCTCCTCCTCTTCACCATCACCCTGCGACTGCTGGGAAAACTCTGTTGACACTGTAGATATAAAAGACCCCTTCCTCTGACGAGTAGCTTCGGAATCGTCCAATGCGCCGTTCAAGCTTCTTACCCCAAACGTTCCACTTGAGCTGGCAGAGCCCACTACTGAAGCGTTCACAGTAGCTTCATCCGCGAGGAAGTAGGTAATCGAGGTACTACCCGTATGCATCGGCGAATGATGCTGCTGTGGTTGCTGCGGCTCCTCCCCAGCAGTCGAGCTGGAGCTGGAAAAACCTGAAGTCATGGTCGGTTCAGCGCTCGACGATTTCCTTGATCTTCCACCCGTTCCTACAACGCCCTGATTAAGGGCTTCTGATGAAGTTGGCCTCATGCGACAATATATGGTATGGATCAGATTATTGTTATTGTTTTCTAAGGAACTAGCTGATCTAAGATACGGTTTGGGAGGGTGGAGGTTTTCGGGTGAATGAGGGGGGGGGGGTGCTATTTGTGAGGTGCTACGATAGCGGGGTTTATCCGATAGCTGATATATAGAGAGAGCTAGTAGCTCCTAGAACTAAACACTGACGAGTTGGGTATAGGAAAGCACAGAAAGACGCGAAACCAACCCCGTTCACTTGGAGATGGTCCTGGTCGGGGCAAAGTGATGAACCTAAATACTCTGTAACTATCCTTTTTCACTGAGGGTTCATAGATTTTGAGTGCGTCTGCAGGGGGAGTAACAGACAGAACAGGGAAACAAAGTGGAGATGAGCAACGTATGCGTGCAGTGAGTGAGTAGAGAGAGGTGGAGAGGTGGACGGAGAGCAGTTTCGATCTGGTATCATCGACTGCAGTGCATGTCCCACTCAACTGACGGCAGGTGCGGCGTGGTGTTGTGACCTGAGAGGGGTTCGTAGGGCACACGACCGGGGGGGGGGGGGATGTGTCAACTTGCAGCCGCCTGCATCTCGAGGGAGCAAATAGAGACAACGCTACCATTAGTTCAACTCATTATTTCCCCACATTTAGATTACATGTACCCATCATCTATCGTGGATGCATGATCGTAGATACATCCACCCTACCTCAAAGCTTCTTCTGTATACAGCTACACCTCGCTATAAGAAACGCCAAGGTGCAGGCAGTTTTCGTTTCTTATAGCAAAATATTTCTTACAGCAAGTAGGGTTTTGGTATAGAGCTGTTAGCGTGTACCCTATGGGTATTTCTTACAGCAAGGGTTTTCTTAAAGCGAGGTTTCTTATAGCGAGGTGTCGCTGTATACACCTTCGCTTTACATTATGTACAAACGTATTCATAGAAGGAGACAAGTTGGTTTGGTTATCTTATCAGAGTTGCGGATAAAACGATCAAAAAGAATTTCCTACTCTAGATAAGGCGGCCTAGTGATTACCTAGGATTTGCACCCACCTCACGCGCTCATAAATTATAATAGGGTCGGTAACGCGCTCCCGTCTTGAACCGAACCAGATTCCATGATGCAGTTTCCCAAGTATGTACATAGTACACACCAATTTAATATGTGCATGAAAATTCTCCAAAGAGAAATCACTTAGCTTTACCCCATGAAGTACGCACATGCACTTACAAAGATCTAAGCTTTGGATATAACAGGAAAAAACAGCATGAGAAAGCCAAGGGCATAGCAATTAAAACTACATGTCGTTAGTGAAGCAATCAAGTTTTTGAGATTACATGAATCCAACAATAAATACGCCATTTTCCATTTTTCCACCCTCATACTCTACTTCCATCAACCTTTTTTGTTCCTTACTTTTCCGATGTGTCCCAAATAAGAAAATAAGGAAAGAAAGAAAGCTCGACATATCACTAATCAACATACCCCCAAAGGGAAAAGGAAATAGGAGTCAAAAGAATATTGGGGGAGGGAACTAAGTCAAACAGCGAAGTCTTTTGTAAGGGATGCCAAAGGAAAACATGCCATTAGAATCATGGTGTAGTAAAACTAATATGGCAAGGAAGGAAACCTCTCTCGAACAACCGAACCGAAAAAAAAAAACGATCAACAGCCGCCGAAGCTTTTTGAAAAGGGGAAAAAAAAATGGAGAAAAAGAAAAAGAACACTTCCCCGCTTCATGTGCCTAACAATGAGTCAAGAATACATCCCACCAATACCCCCACCAAACTCCACGATTCCGCCCACAGTGCTTAATTCAATAGCAAAATATGACGACTGAAAGAGCCTAGCAAATGAAATGAAACATGAAACACAATATTTCCAAAACCAAAACCAGAAGTTAAGAATAAACAGCGAAAGCAAACAAGTGAATAAAAAAGCGGCATTACCACGCAATGAGGACAAACGAGATTCGTTCCAACCACTCAAGAAGAAAAAGACTGAGTAGATTGGAAGGAGATAGTTGAGGATATTAGAGAAGGCTTTCTTCCTGTTTAACGGCCGAACAAGACAACTATAGTAAGAAATTATTGAATCCAGTATGGCTCAGAATTTCTAGGACTATAAAGGTCATTGAATACCGAGTCGACGTATGAAACTTACTACTATATATCAATGCAGAATGGAGGATTTCCAGCTAGTTAGAGCCAGTGGGCGCACTGGCCTTGGTTCTTGTTTGCTGGTATGGACCTCCTCTAGGTCCTCTTCCTCCAGTAGGACCGCCGCGGCCTTCGCCCCTGTTAAGTCCACCATCGCGGGGCTGGTATACACGCCCACCCCGGTCACCCCGTGCACCCCGGGCCTCTCTGCCGGGGGTAACGCCACGACTAGCAGCTCCAGTGGGGCGAGAAGGACGACTCTCGATAATGAGAGATGCGTCAGCAATTTGGAGCGGGTTGCTAGCGAAGGCATTAGCGAATCCAGCGGGGGCCTCGAACTCGATGCTAGCAAGGGAAAAGCCCTAATAATAATGTTAATATCTTGAAATATATTCGGACCCTATAGGAGGTACCCTGTTGACTCGACTGATTTCACATTTCTTCACTCCCCCGAACTTTGACAAAGCATCTTTCAGGGTCTGTGAGTCGACACTCTCGGGAACGTTCTGAATCTGTGCTTGTGCTGTTGTTCGGCGCTTGTTATCGGCGAGCTGCCAACCGGGAGGTGTCGCGGGGGCGTTTTGCGGTGTCGGGGCGGTGGCGGCGGTGGAGGCTGCTGCTGCTGCCGCAGGCGGGGCGGACGGGGTGGACGCCGCTTGAGTCTGGACACTTTGGACAGCAGCGTTTAGGGCAGGCGGGGCTACATGCTTGGTAGCAGCGATATTGGCCCAGGTCTGCCTGACTGGTACCGCTGGGGTTGGTGCTGGGGCTGCTTGGGCTGCCGGTGCCGCTGGTACCGCCGGTACAGCCGATACCGCTGGCGTTGCCGGTACCGTGGTTTTGGGAACTGCTACGGGGGTAGGGGCGCGCTCAGGCTCCTTCACGGCTGGTGGTGCTACTTTTTTCTCCTCAACTGGGGGGGCGGGCACAGCTTCCACAGTAGGTGCTGCTGGGGCGGACTCCTCAACCTGTGGCTCCGGCTCCGGCTCCGGCTCTAGTTCCGCCTCCAGTTCTGGTTCCGCCTCCGCCTCCGGCTCAGGATCAGGCTCCGTGTTGGCCTCTGGCTCGGCTGCAGGAGCATCTCCGCTGGCGGACTCGATGTTACCGTTAACTGAAGGTGAGACATCCTGGGATTCAGTAACGGGCAGGGCCGGCTCAACAATGACAGTCTCCTCGACTTTGACCTTGTCACCCTCGATCTCAATCTCGGTCTTAACTGTCTCTTTAGTGGACAAATCCTCTATGGCCTCGACCAATTCTTCAACGGCAAGTTCAACAGCCTCGTTGACCACAGCTTCTACAGCAGGGTCTTCTAGGATTTCCTCTACATCTCCTTCATCGTACTCCTCACCCTCTTCCAAGTCTTCGTCATCCTTCAAGTAACGGAAGATATCGTTCAAGACATAGTAACCATTAGGTTGCTCCGCAAGGAAAAAGGTCTGGGAAAACTTCCGGTTTGGCAAGCCATTGTTGCTCATCTCACCAAGAACTTGAATAACGATTCCATTGTTTGCAGAGGCCTGAGAGTCAACGTTTGAAACACGGACCTTGCAATCCTTAAACTCATAGGATTGAATCTTTTCTTGAATGGCCTACAATAGTATTGTGTTAGCGTTGCTAGTTTTTTATTCAAGAACCGAGGAATAGGGCGCTAATACCGAACGGCCAGTAGCAAGTTGGAGAATCTCCCCCTCTGTACCCCAGACGAATGAAGATCCCTTGTTATAAAACAGCTAATAACAGCTTACGGTTAGCAAAATTTATCCCTGCCAGCAATTGAGGAATCTTAACTAACATGCAAACGCTCTGGGGTCTTGTTCAAGGTGGTGTAGTATTGTTCTACGAAATACCAACCGACTTCATCTTTAGGGACGGTCTCTGTGGCGGATGCCTGCTGGGGAGCACCGCTTTGTGTTTGGTAGGTGGGTGCTGCGGCAGCAGATGGGTTCGCCTGAAAAGACTGAGGGTCTGCCTGTTGAAGGTAGCTACCATTTGTGTTCGCAACGGGAGGCTGGGAAGACGCCATAGTCGAGTTTTATGGGACAGTTGTTTGCCTAAATCAAAGGTAGTAAAGGTAAGCAAAAAGGAAGCCAAGTATTGGGGCCGTGCAAAAATTGTTTAGAAAATGCCCCGCTACAGGGATGTATTCAAAGGGCATACGACGTCAGATACGGAGGGGCAAATAACAGATATTCAAAAACAAACGAAATAAATTGTACCTGTTCCAGATGGTTCGGATTTATGTGAGAAGATTGAAGGTGGTCAATGCCTCGAGGGCGTATCTAAGAAACGACGTAAGGGAAAGGGAAGAGAGCACTATGAAGGGCCAAAAACTGAAAGGAGTTCAGTCAGGTAGGAAAGATTATTCAACAATCAACAGAAGCTGATGAAGATTGGGGGATCAGGGTGGTTGTTTTGATTGATGATGAAACGTCCCGAGAGGATGTGGAGAGAGAGAAGAGAGTGGGTGATGTTGTTGTGAAGAGGACTGGGGAAAAAAAAGGCCTCCCTTTGAGTGGGGCTCCCTCGTGTAGCCGGTCCTTTCCCGCACAAACTACTTTAAAGTTATGTACATGTATTACAAAAAAACTATTAAAATAAATCAGGCCGTACAGCATCATGATAAACACTGGAATTTATTTGTATTAAAACTCCGAGCATTAAAATTAATAATTCAGTGCTTGCAAATCAACTTTCAACGACTACAAGTCACAAAATCCCACATCCAACGATGATTCGCTTAGTGTAGCGAATCCTTGATGCAATCGCGAAACAGACGCCAAGGCGTTTCTTTCGATGCCATTTGTGAAAAGTGTTTTACAACCAGCTCCAAGCCAAGAAACTGAAACATACGTAACCTCAACTTGCGAGAAAGAAACATTTACAAATCAAATGGCGGCGCATGTCATAGAGCATAAAAACAAACAAATAAAGAACCAGATGCAATAAAAAAATGCAAACAAAAGAACTCATAACCAACACATGAGCGAAACCTTGTGAGGCGTGCCCTTTTTTATGCAGCCGAAATAATCTGCAGCCCTCCATTTACCCCACATTTTCGCAAATCAAAAAATTCCTGCTCGAGCTCAAATGCAGGCTAAGGGGTACAGCACAAGATCAGTGGAAACCACAATCATGCAACACAAACCACACTAACACAATGCTACCACCGCTATACGAATCCTGCGAAAAAAATGCCAAAGCAACAAACCATTAAAGAAAAGAAATAACCAAGTAAGATCCCCAACCAAAAGGATGTGAAGAAAGAGAGGAAGAAAAAAGAAAGGGGGAACGCAAGAGAAGCCTTATAGGCTCCGCTAACCAGCCATGAATATCCTCAAAATTGTACCCACATCCCGAAAATGTACTCTTTGCACAGAACTCTCCAACAACAGCTTATATATGCTTCAGACGAGTGAGCAAATGGCGCCATGAAACGAAATTTGTATGTTCTGTCCGTTGGTCTATGTCGTCAAATAAATTTCCATGCTTTTTTCTCTAATCGATCGGTCCAGAATTAGATCCGCCGTGGTCAAGCAAACCTCCCCCCCCCCCCTTTTTTTCCCTCCCATAAAGTGGATTTAACCGCTCTTTGATCTCGGCCTCGCAACAGCATCTTGCTTGTCCATTCTCCACCTCAAAGCCCTCTCCAGCTTAGCACCCAGAGCCAACTTTGAGATCATTTCACTTTTCTGTTCGGTGGGTACGAATCGTTGGCTCATCAAACGCATGTCCTCCATTCTACGCAACCCGGATTCGATTTCGAAGAAAGCTGCCTTTTCGGAGCCAGCGATAGATGGATCTGAAGATACATTGGTGTATGTCGAGAACCGACGGGTGTCCCTCTTAGACTACGAGAAAAACTTGTTAAAAACAGAGTCCATTTCGGGAAAGAAAGGTGGTGAGAATTTTTAAACTCGATGGAATGTCAAGCGGGAAACTTACAATCATTGGCGTAGAAGATTCAAGCGAATTAGGCATATAGTAAACTGGTATGGGTTCTGTGTGAAGGTAGCTGGCCGGGCGAGTTCCTTTTCCTTTTGGAAAAAGAAAGGAAACAAGGAAACGAGCGGTGTGGTGTTGGTGAGGAAGAGCTTAAGAGTTGACAAGAGGGAATAGGTGTTTTAATAAGGGGTTGTTGATTTAAGTGACGGAACGAGCTTTACCGAGATACGGGAGACAAATGGGCTGAGCAGGTAACAAGGTGAAACGACAGCAGAGGCTATATTATTCTCTTGTGAGTTTTTCTTTATTTGCCGTTTCACAGGGAAGTGGGTAGTTGTTGTTGTACGAGGGGGGGAACCAGCACCGGAATTGAGGGTGGAATGGGGGAAAAAAAAGGGTGCAACACACACAAGATAGAGCTATTCGGGTTCAACGGGAACTGTCAACGTCAGAAATAATTGCACGAGGTAAGTATGGGGATACAGGCAGGAAAGGCAAGGAATTATATTCTTTTGTCACATACCCTACCTACCTGGGTTTCTGTTCTATGTGGCAGGGTCAGGGGCTTGCTGTCTCGGAAAACGTGGCGAATGCGCACAGCGTCCGTAAGGCCGCCTTAAGGATTAAAAAGGGTCCACATTGCCGATCAACCTGCATGATATGGTCGCTGCATTTGTAAAAGACCTTCTTGAGTTTCAACAGCAAACAAAACACCTCCATATTACTGGTGAGTGATAACTGTATGAACCAAACCGCTAGAGGCTTTCCCCTCTCTGTTGACGCTTTGCTGCACTGATAATGGCACTCGAAACAACCCCATACTGTTGTGCATCATGCAATGGTGACAGGCTTGGGTTGGACACAAACTTCTGACTTTCCCAAGAAAACGCTAACCACCAGTCATTTACACATCCTCTTACGATAAGAAAATGGTCTTAGATTCTTTTTCCAAAAGGTGTCATTGATCGCAATCGACACCATTTCCCATGCATTTCAATGTTTACTTTTGCTTCGTTAATTAATATAACTAGCGGACCGAAGAGCGGAGTAACTGGATTTTGAGGCTATCAACTCCTTCTACATTAGTCAAAGCATCACATGGTATGCGAATCCCAAGATAGTCCCCGAGATGTTCAGTTTATCTCTCAGCACAGACATATCCGCCTACTTGCCAAAAAAATAAAGTATGGTCTCAACCCAAACATCCCCGGTTACTATCTGGCTCACCTTGGGGACAATACTTTATTTTTCAGCAAGTAGAATTGGCTGAATGGCTCAACACCTAGGGTACTGAGTTGGTTCGGCTTCACCAAAGACTGAAAAATTGGCTGTGCAACAAGATCAAAATTACTATTAGCAGGCATGATCTACACCCTTCAACCAATCGTTAAGGAGGTAACCCCTAGCCGAGTTTTTTCTTCTAGCTATCTCTCTCGAGTATTGGTGTAGAAATATACCTAGAATGGCTTTCAAGACGCCCATTGATCTTCATACCCTCCCACATGGCTCGGCAACGTGGAGCAATACATTCGCACCAAACCAAATAGCGTGGATTGATATATTATTCACTATCGTGGATCAGCAACAGTGATATCAAATCTAAGAGAAACGCAAGAGTACCAGAGTCAATAAGCGGGGGGAATACTCTAGCATCAGCCCAATTCCAAAGCCAGCTTAGAGTCTAGAAATTACACAGCAACTCTTAATGTTAGCTTACCCAGCTTCACCACCGTTTTCTGTAGCAGATGTAGTTACTGTTGTGAAGGCTCACCACAATTTGTTATGCAAACTCTTGGCATCCCAAATCATGATGAAATTTCCAGTCCAGGTTGTCGGTAACCCTCTCCCACCCACGGTTTTACATTAACTATGTCGGACATACGGGATGTATTATGCCCCTTACCTCGGTGGACTAGTAATGTATACCTCCAAGCACGGGCAGTGATCCAGGCACGGTAGTGAATACTCGAATAATAGCTTCCACTAGGTATCCACGTTTCCACCTTCTTCTTATTTTAATTGTAACTATTTAATGGGGTCATAGCGGGAAAGCTTCGCGTGCGCCTCATTGGGGGTTAGATGTGGTATGTAAGCACAATTACGTTTACATACCTAGGTACATATAGGTACATGTAGTCAACTACATGTACCTAAGGGCGATGCTTTCTAGTTGGCTGTTGATTCATTGATATCATGAGGCTACATGTAGCTAAGCAGTCAAACAAACATGATGTAACTTGTCAATAGAGCACGAAGTCTTTCTTTTTCCTCCCACGAGCCCCACAATTCGGAGATTCACATCTAGGCCTCGGCGGCCGCCGGAATACTGACTGAATGCCTACAGCGAGGGATAAGATTATTGTATGGTGGATGCAGGCTACAACGGACACCACAGTGAAACACTCAGATACTGAATTTCGCTAATTACTCTGTAGGGAACGTTTTTTCTTACAAAAGCTGACCATAGCAATGTGCGCTGATTCGAGCTCTACCTCACTATAGCCACTGATTCTTTTATTATTTTGAGGTTAGACATGAATTAGCCATTGAAACAGGTGTCCGTTGCAGTCCGCATCCACCATACATAAAATGATGGGAGGAGTCCTATTGGCTTAACCAGCCATACAAACCCTGTTTTTTAGACCCCTGTTTCTACTCTACTCTACAAATAATCTTACCTCTTGCTGTATGTATTAAGTCTACAAGGGTGTCAGATCTCGCTTCCATGCAAGCAATTCATGGTATGGAAATGCCACAGGCAGGTTGTATTCCGATTGGAACAAACATTCAAGTACTCTACTAAACTAGTTATTGAAAGTGAGTGCCCATGCGTGTAGAATTTTGATAAAATAGCTACATGAATCTACTGCCATCAGTTATCTCACCTTCTTTACGAAAATAAAGAATTGTCAACTGATAATTAACCGTATCCCATGCAATGATCCTTAACAGAACTATCATAATAGCCTGGAAAAGAAGAGAAAGGAGAAACACCTGATACAATATCTCTATGTAGCGTTATAATAAAAGCGATTCCCTTTGAGTATTACTCAGACTCCGTATTATAATCGACCATGAGTGGCCGAAACCCCTTTGATACATTATTTCTAGACCATTCAGTCCCCTCCTTCATTCCTTTCGACATGGATCGCTTTTTTCCGGCTTCCCCGGTGTTCGACTCAAGAATTTCAAGGCACCGGGATACTTCTGCGTTAATAACTTCAATCTTTGATCTGGTCTCGTCCAAGATGAATTCGCGCTTCTTGGTGAACTTGGCCTTGGTTGCCGCGAGCTCGTCGTCCATTTGCTTGTCAATCAACTGCTGTTTTGCTAAGCGCTCCTCTGCTATGTGCTGCATCCGAATCACCATCTGCTCTTCAGCACGGAGATACTTCTTTTTCCCCGATTTCTTGGCTTCAGAAATTCTGGCATCTGCCTCATCGCGAATTCTTATTTCCATCTTCCTCAATACCAGATCGTTTGTATGGATCTCTTGAGATTTTCCTAGTCTTGGTTTTCTGAATATCAGGCCTTCGTTCATCATCTCTGTCCCATATTTGCATCGGTCGTTGGCAGAATCACCAGTCACCAGTTCTGTATCGATAGGAACATCTGCCTTATTTCCTGACTGAACCTTTATATCCACCGTCTGGCTTAAACCGGGAGTTTGTTTGTTGTCTAAGGCTAGATTTGCAAAATCCTTTGCCTCTTCTTGAGGACTCATACCAGCCAAATCTGCGGCTTCCATTATTGCGTGAATTTTGCTTTGTTGGATGTTAAAATACCCATCAAGTCCAAGGCTGATATACTGGGGATCCTCCTCTAAGCGACGACTTGATAATGAAGGTATATCGGGACAAATGGCTTTATTCACTTCCCTAGGCTGAGTCTCTGTAGATGAGCCCAAGATGTTGTCATTCAGGTCATCATGTTTCTTAGTCACAGAAAATTCATCCATCTGAGAGGCGGTGATAGCTAGCATATTTGCCGCCTGCGCCTCGCCGCATGGTTTTGAGTCCTCGAAGGTAATCTTAAATCCAAGCTCCTTTCGAAGAAATATGCGACAGAAATAAAGTATCAAATCCCTATTAGCGGTAGGATAGTAGTAGCCCCCTGCCATAGGGTCAAATCCATCCTCCCCGCTTCTCCTTGTATCCACGAACAGATGCTTCATTGTAACCTGTGTCACAGCCATCATTCTAGCGATAGAAGGGTCGGTACTTTTTATAATAACCCCTCTAAAGTCTCGACCAACAGGGAAGGCACTAACGATATGAAGCGTCTTGATAATGGCCATAAATATTCCACGCTCCCTAAGGTTTGTTGTATGTTTGTTTCCGGCTTTGTCGTACATGCTCACGCCTGATAACGTGTTGAAGACAGAACCAGGTCCGAAGAAGGCGCCGCACCCAATTTTCCCTGTATCTTTGTCATAATACCCATCGACATGAACGATAAGTGTCTTGTAAAACTGCTCATTAACACTATAAGGCCTGGAGATAAATGGATCTCTGGCTATCATAAAGTCTACTGTCCCCGAAGGATCGTGCCTGGGAACATAGAAAAGGTACGGATACTTAGTGATGAAGTCCATTCCAAGTTGACATACAAGTCTACCTTCCAATGGAAGTCTGATAGGAATCCCAGGGTCTATCAAAATTGCCCCGTCGATTTGAAATCTTTGAGTTAAATCTCTTGCACTCCGGAGAACTATACCGAGATTTACCCTGGTTGATTCACCAGTCATTCTGGTGAATCTGATATCTTTGGAAGATTGAAGTAAGAAACTGGTTTTCTCAATTTTAAACCCACTGTCTTCGCTATAAAAAGCACCGAGACTACAGGGGATGACAGTTATATCAGATGCTGGAGTGACAATGAAGCGAATAATGTCATGCCCAACAAACGATACCCCTTTTGTGACTAAGTTGTAGGAAGGACTACATAGCTTCTTTTCATCGGTCGGGATTTGAAAGATACCAGGAATTCCACATTTGCTATCCTTTCGTAGAGCGAGATATTCTTTTTGGATAATCAAAGTTCCAGCCGGAAAATCTTTAGAACTAGCTGGAACAAAACTGCTAGCATCCAACATCCCAGACTTGGATAGCGAATTTTCCATCTCTGCTCAAGTCTGTGCTCGTGGATCTTAATTAGATCCAGGAAATAAGCAGAAGGAAATGGGATGCAATACAATAAAGGATGTGGTTATCTCCACTGCAGTGACTGATGATAAAAGCCTAGTCAATGACAACGGACGGAAAGGACGCGAATATAGCGGAAATGGGATTGCTTGCTGATTTGTGGTGGAAGAAAGCAAAGTAGGGGATAGTGTAAGAAAGATCTGGGATTGCTAGGGCTTAAAAGTATAGTTGTCTTGAGACTAGAATAACACCTGGTATGTACCCAGGGTGTCGGAAAGTGATGCACATTTTGACCTGACAAGGGCTAAATATACCCAAATTCCTCAACACAAAGTGCCTGCTGGGTGGAGTTTTCAAGTATACATTCTCTGTACTACTGCCCAGTATATGTTTTAGAGGTGTTTTGATCAAAAATATTTGCTTCATATGGAAGAAGTCACTTAAGGTAGGAAAAATGAGTTGTAAAGGTCCCAGAAGGGGTTGGTATCAGGCAGTATTTTCTAGTTACTGGTCATAGAAGGAACCTGAATGCTTATGTTAATCTGAAAACAATTTTGTATGGCAGAAAACTCTATGATGGTTGAGATATCATCGAATGTGCATTAATTTCCGACACCCTGGGTACATGTATGTGCTATGCACTCAATGGAATTCGAGTGATTTATGATGACACCGTATACATCACTGTACGTGAGTGGTGTAGTATGTACTAAACCGGGTTCCCCGCAACAACCCGTGACCACACCCCAAACGCGAACCCACCAACGACAAGACAGTACATGTATTTGCAAACCCCAACTCGAAATGGAGAGCGTTAAATATCCACGTGTAACAATACAATTTTGCACACAGTGCAAATGGCTTCTGCGTATGTAATTCCATGCCACCTAATTCCCCTTATCTTTATTGGTTATTAGTTACATATACTTACGGATTTGTCCAGGCGCTGCTTATGTGCGTACACTCTCTCCCCAACATCGAGGCTCTTAGCCAAATTCTTACAAAAAATAGTTTGCGCAAGAGCTTCTTTCTACATTCTCGACATCCCTTGGTGAGGTCTCACTCCTCCCGGCAACAGGTGGTGTATTCATAGTTGAGATACATCACCAAAATCCAGCTTTAGCTTCCCAAGATGGGTCGGTGGCTGTAACCAAAACTATTCTCTGGGATAGAAAGTCGGACGGTGGATTCCCGGAAACAAAGGTTTGTGCTCCAGATTATTATCGGCGGTAGTTTGGGGTGTTATCACTTGCTTATAATCGTTACAGGAGCTTAAGAAACGAGTACGTGACGTGATCGACCCCGGTAGGGATCTTGGGCATGTCGATGGAAAGAAAAAGCCAACTACAGAGGTGGTACTTCTGCCCTTGGCGAAGGGAACGGGCGAAGTACAGGGAGTCCTTGCATGTTCCTCTAAAGATGGAGGCAACGTCGTTTGCGAAGATTGCAACTAACGAATTGTAGTTAAGATTGATAAAATTCGAATATAACATACCAAACTTTATTCAGTGTGACTTAAATTTGACCGCTATACCGCGCATTTGACCGCTATAATTTGCAAGAACATTAAGAACTACAGTGCCGTATATTATACATACATACGCAGAGGGTGCAATGTAGTAGGGTACAGTTATACAAGGCTCTGGCATTGTGAGTGAACTAAATAGGGTGTTGTACAGGTGTGAATCCGTTCACTCACTAAATACCAGACCCTTGTACATGTATGTTTTTCGCCCAGGTTTTCCGTGAAGCCAATATTTGGTCCATTGTTGAAAAATATGGCCATTCTTGCATTTGAGAGACAGGAGACAAACTATAAAAGTGGAATGACGATGAGCCCCGCGCGGTCAGGGCCCCTGTTAAATCCACGGAAAAACGTTTTCCCGAAACAGACATCACTCCATCCCCAACTCCAAGAGCGAGAGAACTACCACATAGTCGTACCACCAGTCCCTTTTATCGTCCACACCACGACTGTCTCTGTTTCTTATATAAAAACTAAAGGTGATGTCTGCCTCTTTAGATCCAGTAAGTTCATATAAAAGAGAACGTAGCCTCTCCCCAAAAAAACCATGCGCCACCAATTCAACGATTTTTTTCACGTAGCCTCTAATAAGGTTCTCCCGGTGCAGGAATGTTCAGAGAAGAAAGAACGTTATGATACTTGTTTCATAAAATGGTATTCGGAGAGTACTGGGCCCCCTCTAAAGAGTTTGTGGCGCAAACGGGAAGCTGACCCAGTGAAATCTATAGAGTACTTGAGAGGGGAATCACAGACGGACGAGTGTAAGGATTTGTTCAAGGAATATCAAGTGTGCCTTAATGTGAGTTTTAATCCTTATATCCTCCCTTTCAAATAATCACTAAGTATTCCTAGAAAGCACTAAAGGCCAAGGGGATCGACACCATGATCGAAGAAGCTCGAAAAACATCACCAAATAATGATAATGCGAAGCACGATTGACATAAATCCGTCCAATATCAGACTAATACTGTATTATTTTGGGGGGTCATAGGAGCTCCAACAGCACACCATTTATATATCTATTTACTTTACATAAGACGCCATGTGGTACATGGACCCCACTTCTTCATAAAAATAAATAAATTATCAGTTGATATATTATCCCGTGTATTCAAATAAATTAGCATAGACCCATCAGTGGCGGTAGTGATTTTTCCAGCGAATACTACAGTGGTGTCATACATAAAATGGTTAAAATAAAGAATCGAGCGCTAGAGATTGAAGCAGATGTAGTATTTCGCATCTTCTAAACGTATTTACGAGTAGCATGTATTTGGCAGACGACTAAATGAATAAGAACAGCCTCGATTTTTACCAGCCCAACATTATGAACACGCAAACTAACCAAACGAAACATCTCAAATCATATCGTCTCACCCCCACAAATAGTGATAGTAGACGAATTTCGTGGACATAAGGCAAATAGCAAGTAAATGATGCTTAATGGGGAGGATTTAGGTACTAATTCAACGTAAAAACCTAGATATTTTTTTTTTGAAACCCCAACTTTCCGCCCAGTACGCAAACACGATGACAGTAATTCCGGAGATGAAGAAAAGAAAACTGCCCACGATCCAAACCAAAACCTGAACGCGTGATCTGAACATTCCTTTTAGTTTTTTTGATTTTTTTTTTTTTTTTGGTTCTTTTTGGTTTCCCCCATGTCCTATTCCTGTTTATTTGTTATGGTTCCTCAACCCAAATAAAATTAATTGAAACTTGAACAGATAGGTTTTAAGCCCTTCTTCCCCAGCCACTTCCACCGGAAGCTTGATTCCTTTGGCTAGGAGGAATGTATTTCTTAGGAGCAGGTTTTTCGCCGTCAGCCCCGTCAGCCCCGGTAGCCCCGGCAGCCCCGGTAGCCCCGGCAGCGGGAGATTCTGGTCTTTCCGCCTGCAATTTGCGACCACTAAGTGCTCCAGGTCTATAAACCCCGGTTCTGGCCTCTGCTGGTGGCGCATCGGCGGGTCTCTCGGTTTCACGGGCTGGGGTAGTCTGAGGTGAAGGCGCCTCCTCCCTGGAGATAGGCGCAGTACGCGGTGCGATGTTCAGCCTTCTGCGTTCGGTAGGGGCACCTGAAGACGAGGCGGCGCCAGAACCATTGAGAGGAGGTGGGGCAGAGTCCACATCACCTCCCTTCGCAGCGACGCGATCACGCCAACCTCCTCCACGTACGGGCGGGGTCCAGCGAGTACTGCTAGCAGGTTCTGTAGTTGCGGTTTCGGGCGCAGATGGACGTTTAAAGCTTTCGCGTTCAGCCTTCTCACGAGCTCTGCGTTCTTCGGCTTCCTGCTCACGTTGACGTTGTTTCGCGGCAATTTCATCAAGTTTCCTGAAACCGTTGGGTTAGTATATGCATGGATAAATAAGTATGTAAAGGAAGCTAAAAGAACATACTTCCTCTCCTCTTCGCGCTTAGCCTTCTCCTCTGCCATTTTAGCCCTAAGCTCCTCCTCCTTCTTAGCCCTCTCCTCTTGTTCCTGGCGCTGCCTCTCCTCCTCCTCGATTCTTCTCTTCTCCGCGGCTTCCGCCGCAAGCCTCTCCCTCTCTCGCTCAGCACGAACTTCCTGCCTTCGTCTCTCCATCTCAGATTTGAGTAGCTTCTCTGCTGACCTCCTTCTCTCCTCAAACTCTTGATGCCTCTGTTGTTTAATCTCGTCCCTAAACTTCTCATAAGGAGCCACAAGCCTACCCAAACGCTTCTTCAGCGCAACAGCATCCTCGTGCTGCTTCTTAGAATTCTCAAGGGTAATCCTCTTTTTCTCTTCGTAAGCAGCCAAGTCTTCGGCTCTCTGCCTTTCGAGATCTTGAGGAAGAATCTTGATTTCTTCTCGACGATAAGCACGCTCAAGATGGTCAATCCTCTTCCCGGTGATTCTCAATTTATCGGCCATTTCCCTCTTTTCTTTCTCAAGCTGTGCGAGTTTCATGGCTCTCAGTTGGTTGCCGTCAAGATCCCCAAGGTTCTCAACGTCAATCTTGGTATCGAGAGATAATTCATCCAATTGCTTCTTTAGCTCTTCCTTGCGAATCTTCTCCTGCTCTTGTCTGAGCCTCTCCAACTCACGCTTCTTTTGCTGCTCTGCAACACGGGCAAGTTCAGCAGCACGTGCCTCCTCGGCGCGCATCATACGCTGTTGAGCTTCTTCCTTTTCCTTCTTTAGCAAGGCACTTTCGGCAGCTTCCTTCTTCTTCTCAATAATGTTTCTTCTAGCAAGAGCTTCCTCATGCTCCCTCTGGGCACCGGCTTGGGCTCGAGCGTAGGCCGCTTCTTTAGCCCCAAGGCGCGCCTGTTGAAACCCAGGATCAACATGAGAGACAGTGAGATAAAGGGCCTTGGCCAGTCGAGAAAGTTGTGTGCGAACTATTTCCGAAGGTGTGCTTTGGAGCTTCTGGACAGACATAGTTTCCTTCTCGGAAGATCCGGTTGGAGAGCCACTGTGAAGGGGTTTTGTGGAAGAAAAGATATCAGATTCAAATGTCAGAACACCCGCAGCGTGGTCGATGCGGATTGACAGGTCACCCTTTTTGCAGCCATTCATGATGAATTTTTCGATGACAGAAGGTGTAACCTCAAAGGGTGCAGGGAAAGAGGCCAGATTGATAACGAAATTGAGTTGAACAGTGTCGTAAACCTGAGAGAGCTGCTGAAACAACCGGGTGAGAATGACTTGTTGAAGCGGCAAAACATATGGCTTCATGTCTGGCTCCCCTGCAATCTGGGTAAGGATGGGGGATATCTTCTTGCAGATACTAAGAGGGTGGAAGTCAACCTCAAGGATGCTGTAAAGGTCACGGATCTCTGGTCTTGCGCGCTTAAGAGCTCCCTTGCCGATGGCATCTTTAAACAGTCCGGCACGAGTAGGTGCTCTGGCCATGCCAAGGAGGTTAGTCAAACGAGTATTCTTGTTTCTCTTGGCCTCGTCAACATCAACTAGAGCACCCTTAGAGCGCGCTTGGCTGATGACGGGAATAGAAAGAGCAGCCAAGAGGTACAGAGAAGCGGCACGACTAAGATCGGCTTCGGTGGTTGCAGGAGAATCTTTCTTTGTAGATTGGCCAGAAGCAACCTGAGCCGCGCTGGTTCGGAGAAGACTGTAGTATCTGCTCCAGGCTGCAGCGTGAAAAAGGTAGTTATCCGAGACCAAGAATATACGAGTCAGTTTCTCGTAGTAATTAGCCATCATGACATTTTTTGCAGGCCTCTTGCTCAGATTGAGAAGCGTGTGGATATCCTCTACAGACCGGAAAGCCTCCTGCCATAATTCAAGCTCGACAGCTACATTAAGCTGCTGAAAGCGGGTGTCAAGGTGACGCTGGAGAGTATCAGGGTCATTCAAGTTGATAGCATGCATTTGAGTCGAGTACTTGGCCGCATTTTGAACGTGATTCCTCAGAAGCTCACAAAGCCTTCGGAACTCGGTCTTACGAGTGTATTTCAAGCAAAACTGGAACGCTTGCAAGGCGGTACTCTGATACATGATTTCAAGGCGAGCATTGTTGCGGAGAATATCGAGAACAGTGCGATATGTCTCCCACAAAAACTTTAGCCAGGGAGTGACAACGGCTCTGTCGGTACGATCCCTAGATTGTTCTCCGGAAACTGTAGAGAGCATAATGGACTCTGGGGTTTCAGAAGCTTCAAGATCATCGATCGCATCCACTGTAATTTGTTCGGCCCGTTCCTGGGCTTCGGTAACCTTTGCCTCGGCGAGTTCGATGAACCTGCGAAGAACCAACTAACATGTGTCAATGGAAGCATTTTCAATAGCATTCAAAGAGGGCCGCAAACCTCGATAGTCTGTACGCTCGTGTTCTGAGCAATATTCTTGTATTGATATAATCCATCCTTTGCCGTCTTTCCTTTCCTTAGGCTCACGCAAAGCTCCACGAAAAGGATCATAACGGGTTCCAGTGATGCGATTGGGGAATTTCTGGAGCGCTTGGAGGTGACATGTTCGTGAAGAAGCTCGAGAGCACCTGAATTCTTATTGACAGCAACAAGTTCTTGCGCACGCTGCTCGGGTGTGATGGATTAGCGGTGTTGATTTTGTGGGGGGTGGGGTAGGTGGGGTATTGTGGAGGGATAACGAACCTTGAGAACATTCTCAGGCTTTGCATGAGGAGGGGGGGCCATGATGGCAGACTAACCACAGCAAAATGGAAATTTATGAATTAAGCAAACTTTCCAAAGCTGAGATGTGTTTTTTTTTTGGAGGTGGTAGTCGATGGTTGATGGCGATGATAACTGTAGTAGTGAAGGTAATGGGTGTTCTGTGTGGTTGAAGATTGATGATGAGGCTAGTGTATTTTTTTCTTCTTAGCGAAAAGCCAAAAAAGGTAATATTCGACAGCAACCTTACTACACAAATTTACTCCCTTTAGGAAACTTCACCCTTCGTGCGTTCTGTGACTGCTCTAAGCATTCAATGCTCTATGTACCTCACCACGATGGTAAAGGTAAAATCTATGAAAAAGTTCAAGAATTTACATGCCTTACTACTATAGAATGTTTTTTTTTTGTGCATTATGTAGACATGTTTTAACTGAGGGTACGCACTGCTCGTTCGTTTCAAGACTCGTAATCTCGAAAGCATACAGTACCTACATGTATGTATCACATCACCTCAATACACGCCATCGTCTGTCAATACTACATGTACACATTTATGTACCGGGGGGTTGAGGGAAAGTACGAAGAATCTGATAAGAGAATCTTGCTGTAAAATAGGGGTGTTTATCTTATCAGATTCTCTGTATTTATGGTGAACACCCGGTACATGTATCTACCGTCCGAACACTCCAGGATTTACTATGATCTGATTTTGGTATGCATTTACATGCAAGTTGTACAAGATTCAAGAACATAACTGGCGCCTACATACAGTAGAGTCATGGCTGCGACGTTTATTTGAGATATCTATTTTTTATAAACGAACAGAAGTTCGGGGGGTCTCGGGATTCGGTATTGGGCTATTGCTCTTTCTCCCCCTCGGGCCTTCTCTTCTACTTTCAGTGATCGCAACTTATCACTTAGCACTGCGGGGATGTTTAATGCGTTTAATGTTCGAAGAGGTGGATGATATGCCCTTCCATTCCATTCCCAGACGTTGCACCCCCTGGTGGTCGCAGAAATGCAGTCCTCCTTCTTGTTCAGCCTGCACGATGTTGCGACAGGCCTATCCCATTTGCGCTGCCTAATTCTAAGTACGCTATACCTTATTTGGGGCATGGTGACCCGTTTTAGTGCTGGTGGAAACAAGTTCTCTCCGGAGTCTCTCCTTACCGTTGCCCCAGCACCGGACCCGAAATTTCAGAGTCGTTCCCCTTCTGTGCTGCTCGTCAAGAATCGTTGTCCGTGCCTATCTAAAATACCTACCTACCTACCTACTAAGTACAGCCGTACCTAGGTCTTGTCTTGCTCAGCAAATCGCCTTCATCCCTCGCAACCCCTGAGCCAACCTTTCGGGTTTTCTTCCTGCTGCCCATCCCGCTCTTGCTCGCCCGTCTGCAGTGGTAATTACCCACATCAACGTTACCTGCGCTACGTAAAGACACTGGGAGTCCGTTTAACGAGCAGTGAAGTTGGTGAAAAAAAAAAGGTTCAGTAGATCTTGTCTTGGGTGTTTCTTGTCAATATATTGCTGGAACAAACTGGGTCATCGACAAAGTAAAGTAAGTATTACAAAGTACAATCGTACATAACCCCAGAAGTGCTCAACCCCTCTTCGCCCGTTCCGAAAGTACCGCGGCCTTCCTCTTCTCAGGCACTTTGCCCACCCTCCACCCTCTACCTCCCATCGCACTAAGCCATCACCGTACAATCCTGTCGCGGTAGCGATACATTGTTCTCCTTTTTCCCACTAATACAACTGACACAACCAGTCTGCCTTCTCGCCCTCCCAAAGCTGACTGACTGCTCGCCTTCCGCTGTTGCTGCTGCTGCTGCCGCCGCCGCCGCTATTGCTGCTGCTGCTGCCACTCATCACCTATCCACTATCCACTCCAACCCCCATAATCACAACCAAGAGTCCCCTTTTCAAACAAACGGTAGAAGATCTCTTCTCGAACGTTTCCTTACCAGTCTTTACTTTCCGACCCTCAGCCTCTCATTTCCCTCCCCTCCCCAGAAAAAAAAAATAAAAAAAAATCGTACACTGCTCAATAATATTTCGCGTTACCCCCTTCTTTTCTCTTACCTTGTACTCTCTTCTGTTGGACCACTGCGTGCCCCTAACGAATCATCCTGTGGCCCTAAACACCTGCCGCTATTCTCAACTCAGACGGTCAAAAAAACCAAAACGTTCCTTCACAGAATTCGACACAGTTATTAAGAGACGAGATGGCACTTCATAGCAATAATTCCGCGGTTGGTGGAAAGGAGAAGAAACAAACGATGGCCGAGTTAAAGTTGCGGCGATTAACAGAGTTGAACGCGAGGCTACGAGAAGATCTGGATAGACCGCGAGTAAAGGTGTCGGAGGCTTGTCAGTCGTATGTATTCCGTTTCATATTCACCTGTCTATCATATCTCCAACCCGACCTCTTGATGATACCTTCAAGTAATCAATGTGAATACACGTTACTACCATAATATTTACCCCCCTCCTTTGATCAACCTTGAAAATGCTGACATTTTCACCCAGCATGATCAACTACACAAAGACCACCAAAGACTTTATGGTACCATCGACTTGGGGACCGGTAAGTCTATATTTACTTTGCTTTTCGCCCAGCCTTGCATTCTTCAATCATATTCCATTCAAACCAATTCGTCGCCGTTTTTAAGTACACGTGACTCGGTCTTAGATTCCCTTGCTTACTCGATTACTAGGTCGATAAACGTGAAGACCCGTACGCGCCTCAACAGAGCGGTCCCAACTGCTGCGTCATCTGCTAGTATATGGGGCAGGAACCTCCCCAGCTCAACGGAAACGAATCTCGCAACGCTTACAACAAAATTACCACCCATTACCAATAACCATTTTACCGAATACCAATATTATTTTTTCTTCTTTTTTCTCATTAAACGCTTTCAATTCTAGCCATCAAAGGAACAGACACCGGCCTAGATATCTATAAATCGACATGGAGGCCGTAATGTACTACATAAGAAGCATCATTTAAAGGCCCCGCGTGGCTATTTGCTTATATTATTATCATTACCTTCTGTCCCTGGCCTTACCGACTGCTTTCTTCTGCTTCTCATTTTATTTTTATGGGTTTCGCGACTTTATCGACAACAGAACAGCAAGGAAATTGGAATGGGGTGTTCGTGGTCAACTACTGGTGAATAAGGAGTAAAAAAAGGTCGTTATTCGTTTCATATCCATTTACGTTAATTCTTTTTAGTCTATATTACTTTTTTTGTCTCTACTTTCAGTATAACTTCTCTTTTCTCGTACCTCCTCGGGGCGGTGGTGTTGTTTTTGCGAAAAAAGATATCACTCAAGGCTGTCTATCATTTATGTCCCGCTTTGATTCTATCTGGCACGTTTTTCTAAATTCTGGTTTTCGAGGGGGACGTCGAGCTGGTGTTTTTTCTTTTTCTCTAATCTTAACTCTTATCTTGCTTTTCACTTTCTTGGTATTCAGGGAAAATATGATATCATTGGTATGGGAGGGCTGGACTGGTTTGTGCAGGAGCAGGACAGCTCTGCGAGAAGTGCCGATGACTTATTCTTTTTTTTTTTTTTTCTCCAACTATTATATTAGCGGGATGGTGTAAAGAGGGTCAGTGTTGCAGGAGGGGAAAAACGTATAGTCTCGGACTATGTTTTTTTTATATAACCTTAAGCTTAGGTTTGGCCTGCATTTCTTTTTTCTCGATTTTTTTTTTAGCTCTTTGCATGTCGCTTTTCCGTCTATTCCGTACAATTCTACACGTCTGTAATGCTAAGGGTTAACTTGAAGTGGAAATCAAGCAGACCAATATGACATGAAACCGAGTGATCGAGTGATTTCTTATGTTTTGATTCATGAGGGGAAAACTGTTTTTCTTTTGATAGCTCCACACACAATTACCCCAGATATGCACGCGCAGCAAGGGGATGTTAGTTTGCATATGTATGCGCATACATACAGAAGCCACAAGGGTCCTTCTGGTGTTGATTCCCTCACACCAAGTCAAGCTCGGCCTCAGGGTCTCAAGCATTGGGAATTTGAACAGGTAACGCGTCGTGGTTGCGGCTGATTTCACGATGGTGCCAAGCTCCTGCATGACACCTATTCAGACTAGTACACAATAATCACGTGACTGGCTGACCTCATCTTAGCTATATGTAGGTACATGTATGTAAGTACCAGTATATCCTTACTAATCCCACCAACTTCTAGTGTAACCTTTTTGCGTACCTGTAATTTATACTCATATATAATGAATGGATAAAAGGGTCGTTATGTAGTTCCAGTATCGTGGAATGCATTTCAATCCATGTGGCATTCTCAGGATTACATCATAAACCGATTTCAATTAACCATAACTGAGATACCACTATTGAGTATTGGGGAGCCCGGCTCAAGCTAATAATTTCTTCACGCACTCTCTCTCTATAGATTAAAGACTAATTTCATTACTCATATTATATATAGACAGACCAGCACACTCCATTTCAAGCTTGTACAATTGTGTGTGTGTGTGAAATCAAGTGAATTATTTCTAGGTACAATCATCGCATAAAGTCATATGGCGTAATAATATCTCCAGATGAAATAGTATATATATAGACCGCTGGAAAGTACATTTTTTTACCAAAAAAACTTATTGAGACATTATTTTAATGGAATTTTACCACCCCAACAAGCGCCGATTATTATTATATCTATTCCTTGTGCATTATGGTGTACAAAAGCATATCTCCTGTGTTACGGCTAGTGGCTGTTTGTTTACTGTTTAGGTCTGCCGGAAGATGGCATAATATAGAGTTGGGGTCTGAAATTCAGTCAATAAATAAGTATCCATCATGCCACTCGCTGACCTCAAGAATCTAGATGCATTTCGAAGGTTGTAAGTCAATACTGTAACAACTACTCGTCTCAACCTTATCCTGGTGTCCCCTAAACTCCCGAAACAAACCGAGACTGTACCCCCTCAAATCTAACCCACGTTAATAACCAAGCATAAAACTCCAAAAAAACTCTAATAGCCATTGTTTTGAGACGCTCTCGCTTTAGAGTGAGGGTCTCTGAAGCGTATAACTCAACCGGGTTGATTGTCTTGAAGAGATGTCATTCGATTTTATTTAGGCATGGGGCTTAACCTTCAAGTTTTTGGTATCGCTAGCTTTTTCCGTCGAAATCGATTTTTTTTTTTTTTTTTTTTTTGGGGGGGGATTACGCCAAACCTGTTCTAAACATGATCTATCTTATAAAACGCAAAGGGTTTTACTCTCCATGAGTTGGACAATCTTCACCGTGTACGGGTGGCTATTGGCAATAATCTTGGCGGGCTATGATCTGGAAATTCGTTGGCTTAAAGCCGTATAGATGTCCCGTTCTTTCTTTAGTGAATAGGACATAACCCAAACATTCAAACGCTTCCACATCACCACCTATCACTCGATTTTCGCCTTCCTAACAACGTTATGAGTTTTATTTTTTAAATTCATTACGTGCATGCAACCTCAGAACAATGACGCCAACAATATTATGAGGTGGCTTTAATCAAAATGAAAATAATATAGATGTATTTATCAGAATGCAAGACTGTACTCGGTTATCAATGCCGTTGGTGTTGATTCCCTAGCTCCAGAAAGTGGGGACTGCGTCTCGGTGGACAAAGGTAGATACTCTCATGTCTAGGAGCGTTAATTGCCGCAGACAGACAGACGGATACGGAGATAGTTACTTCTGATACATCTTTTCCTATTGATCCTCCAACCAGTGCTATCTGCCATACATACAATCAATCACGTTTTTGTTGACTGTTACTGAACACAGTTTAGGTTGTGTTACGCTTTTAGTCGAGTAACCACTCGAAACCCTCCATTTTGTTGATTAAGATATCGGTGATATTTACGTAAAACAATCGTTGGGATTTTATTCTATTTTATTTCGGCACTGTTTAACAGTTTAACCAACACAGCCCCCCCCCCCCCCCCAATTAAAAGCTCCTGTGGTTGACAGCGGACCAAATTTAAAATGAGCAAGTAAACTGACTGTCTTAGACATGTCGCAGTCTTAAAACTAATCACTGTTGGTGGCTTTATATACGTATATATATATATACGTATCTTTCCGAATCTGTTCCCGGCGCCACTGGTTTGATTTGGATCGGATTGTCCATTCATGATCTGGGATAAAGGAGTTTTGGGTAGGGGAACGAACGTACATAGTGTGAGGGTATCAACACCACCCCAAACCTCTGCGATCAGAGAACTCGTTTTATAGAGCCAGCCAGTTTAATTTGTTTATCTTGCTTTCCCCCGCCATTATGCAAGCTGTGGAGATTTCCGTGCTGGTTTGACCCACGGGGCAAATTATTGTTGCCGTCATTACCCGAAATTTCGGTGTGAGCCGTACTAGCCTGAGCGTTTTAAGGGTTTAAACCTTTGTATCCGAGGTGTCATAAAACTTTGTCGCTCATGGGATTTACTCCTATACGTAAAGGCATGCGCTCGGGGGTCGATATACTAAAAGAACACAACCCACGCAACGATCTATATCAGACATTATATAAGTGTACACTTATGTCTGATCCATGGTAAGAAGATTGAATACCCTAGAAAATATAACCCCAAATTGCTGACCCGAACAGATATGGGTCAATAAAAAAGTTCTTTATATATATATATGCATACAGTGCGAAAAAACGGACTGCAATCACTCTCATAGTACTCCAGTAATTAGTCCAGAATACCGAACTAAACCAGCATTATAAGTTGAATATTTATTGGTACCGTATTCCCGCCGCATTTCTAGCGTATTTCGGGGGATATGGTAGCGAATCCATACTCTTTTGGTACTGTATGTAATATTATACTGATCCTCCAGTGCTAAAGGTGGGGATACAACCATCTGTACTGGTTTTAGCTACAATTTTTAAATTTAAATCTCATTTGCCCCCTCTCTAACCCTTCTATTTTGTTTAATCAGCAAGATCCGTTCGCGAGTGATACGCTGTGATTCAAATGTTTCAGTTCGTCGCACCAGGACTTGGTACAACCACCCCCTAAAGTATTGAATGACGTCAAAACGAATCAAGTCCCTACGCATTCCAGTTTTGAAATTACTCGATACTGAGCATATGAATGAGAAAACCAGGTTTATTTGTGTGGTAACCGTTGTAACGGATTTTCTCGTTCATATGCTCAGAATCGAGTAGATACGTGTAGTTGTGGCTTGGAATGCACTGTCTAGTCACTACACAGAGCTGAATGTGAATCGAGATCCAGAGCGAAGTATATACAAAGGGTATAAGAGATTAAGCCAGGAAGGAGATTTATATTCTACGTTATATATATATTTTTAATGGCACCACCCAAGAGCATAAGGCAGAGCTAGGGCTTATTATGGTGGACGAAAGGCTAAAGTGCAGGCGTGTCAATCTTGCAAACACCATAAGATGAAAAAAAGATTTGCATGGAAGCCCACCTCGCCACACTAAAATTGGGACTACAGAGGTGCTAAACGGCCCCTTACCCCCCTTTATATTGGCCAGGAATTGTCTGGTTTGCCGTCTTATTCCGCTGGAAGAGACCGGTCTCTTCTGATGGATGTAGAGAAAATTACGGTGTGAGCCACTCAAATGAACGCTAGATTCTGTGGCGTACGCCGTGAAGCAAGTGGTCTCTTCCAGTGGAATAAGACGGTACATATCCGCCCTTCAGCCTTTCTTCCGATATACCCAAAACCGCCCCCTTATCGTGTGTGGAGGGGGACCGTTCGGGCCTTGCCAAATATAACACTGGAGGGGTAACTGGGCCACAGTGGCTGACTGGGTTGTCTTTGGATGATTACGGGTGCATCGGGTGTTTGGGTCATGCATAAGCTGATAGCCAGTTGACTATATCCGATCTTTGCTGATAGTATATCTCTTGAGAATCTAACTGGTTACCTTCCCATGGCCCTGGTTAAAACTCTGTATGTAAAGCAACAGCCTTAAAACATAGGCTCTAGATCCGCGGTAGTATATTGATTGCTGATGGACAACCATCGCGGAAATTGAGGTTCTTCTCGGGGGCCTCTACCCCTCTTAGTTCTCCCTTATTGAATCTAGAAAGCACAGCGGATCGACTCAATATCAACGCCATGGCCAACCAAAGGTGAGAGGTACATACATTTATGATCACCCAACGGGGTTTTTTTTTAGCCTTCAGTACGCACCCGGGTCCAGTACTCAGGCGTTGATACTTTGTTACTTTACAGCCGAGTCGATGGCCTTGTAAACTTGTTAGATTGATCGTACCTATAGGAGTAATATAATAAAAGGATGGATTGATGATCGTCGAGCAACTTGTAGTAATATGGCGCGCGCAGGCCTGACAAGTGGCCACATGAGGTTGAAGAGTTTACTCTATGGGCTAGGGTTGTATTTGGTAGCCTCTTATGTAGCAACCACATGTCCCCAAAAGACTACATACGATCCTTTGATTTGGAAATTTTGCCTTCAGGTGATATATCCCACATAGTACCTTGTTATCGGGTAGCTTTCTATGAGCTGAGCAATATCGATCTAATGTTCAATCTGTGATTATATAATATGGTGGTTGGACCCTCAGGTCACTCGAGTCGATCCATTGACCACCTTCCTCTATGCAGTGTCCACCAAAGACCTGTGCTTCGAGTGATTTATCGTGACTCACCCACAGGCCCCGCGGCGCCACGTGTAACAGTTAGCTCAGGCATTTTGAGGGGCTTCAGCACGTGCACTTGGCAACTGAGGTGTTTCTATGAAAGACTAAAAAATTGGCATGTGGAAAATGTACCTACCCCTCTATATATATACACGTTGGTCCACCTCCATGTGCGTGTGGCTGCTTGGCTGTCTGATCCTCCAGTGACATTACAGCAGCACCCAATAAACCCACGCAATTCTTTAGCCTCATAAGTCCATCATGACGACGTCTAGAACGAACCCTTCGGCGAATTTCTCCAAGAGAGAAAAAAGCAAAATTGGAAAGCTACTCGAAGGTTCGAGCTTCTCAATGGTCAGATCAAAGAAATCGCGCTGGGGCGGGGTGGAATCGTGTTCGAGAACGAGCTGCTTTTGTGGGCTCCTTCAGAATTCTCCTCTTTCTTTCTTTCTTTCTTTTTTTTTTCCCTTCCCTCGAAAGAAAAAAGCCGGGGTGCATAATGTAGTTCTAGGAAGTGGGACCTCTCGTTGGAAGTGGAGGTAGGACATGCCGTGGAAGGGTAACCGGGCATTTCCGCTGGGGAGAGAGTGTTCTTTTTTCGAGAAGCCAAACGGCTCAGATACCGTACCGTACATAATCTACCCCACCATGCGCCCCCGACAATGACAGTCGATCCCAACCAGCTAACGTTTCTCACCGCCAGACAACCACCCTTACTCAAAACTCCCGAGTGTGATCCTTGCTTGAGGTTGTGTCCCACCCTACGTAGGGAAGCGCAGGGCAGGGTGTTGTGGCACACAAAAAGGTATGTACCGAATTCTCGGAAAAGGCAATTTGCAAACAACGTCAAACATAAAGCCTTCACATCTTCCGTTTGTATGAATCCACGGTATCTTAGACATATAATAGGGTCAGTGCGGCCGTGGGGAAGTGGGCGGAAGTTCCTATTCAAGTTCCGACTGACCGTGACCCACCCAAAAGTCAGTTTGGAGGAGCACTTTGCGATATAAGAAAATCGAATAAGAAAAAATTACCGCTCCTTCCTCGCTCGCGAACATCATATCCCGTCTAGGAGTATTTTTTAGCCTGATCTTCTGCTCTGTACGGCACGATTGCTACTTTGTACCTGTTGATGGTAATGGGTAATGGTACTGCCACTCTTGGCAGGACTGAACCAGTTTAGACAGAGAAGACAGGTGAAGCTCGGACCACCGTCTGGTGAGGTTTAGAGGGTTGAGTGAGGGGTCACCCCCACCCCCACCTTTTTCCCCTTTACCCTTACCAGGGTTTCGAGGTGAAAGAAGATCAGTGCTTATAACAATTGGGGGTTTCGATGTGCTGCAAATGAGGGAGAAACTTACGTACTCTACGTCAGAACCCTAGAGGTTAACTGCCTTCCTTTTGCTTTCTCTAGATTCGAATCCTCCTGTATCCAGCTACGTATGTATGAAGTAGTAGATGTAGGTTGGTGCTACATACCCGTATGGCCGTGACGAACATTGTGGAGTCGGATTGCACATCCTTAAAACCAAACTCTTCACGCCGTTTTCGTACTGCAGGTTTTAAATCACACTTGGGGTGTGTGGGATTGATTATGATGCAACTTATAGACCTACTAAGGTAGGACAGTCGCACGATTTGTGAGCAAGGGTCAACTGACTGACTAATCTGCTTGCTTGGCCTAGTTAACCCATCTTTCTTTGCTCTATGTACCCCAGAAAAGGCATGCTCCAACAGAATTTAGAGATACATAGAAAGCAGTTCTTCCCCTCTACATAGATACGCGTACTGATATTTAAAACATTTTTTTTTTCTTTTTTCTTTTTTTTTTTTTCAAATACCTTGCCCTAAAGCGAGAATGTGGTTGTCTCTAAAAAATGTGTTATTGCGCGGCGCTGCCAGCGATGATGGAGTAGCTAGCAGTGCAGCAGAGAGGGAAGCACAAGGATAATCTAGGGTTCTGCACCCTGCAGCAGATGCTAGAACAGGCCTTTCCACACCAACAGCAAAGCAACCAGTTGAACTCCTTTGAACTCCTCATCAGCATCATCAGCTCAGTCATAAACGATCACCCGCCGCGCCTCACCCACCCCCTACCCACCACCCCTCAAAGAAATGAATGAACGATAAGGACCCAAAGAGAAAAACCGGTCAGAACCCCAGGCGGGGAAAGGGGTTTCTCGGGTAAGTTAGGCAGGGCAGATATACATACAGAGAGACAGAGCTGGCAGGCTGGCCAACCACAACCACGTGGTTCCAACCAATCCCAATCGGCCCTTCTACGGTGGTGTGAGAAACACAACGCCGAAGCCATCACCACTCCAGCAATGAGCTCCGAGACTGTCCAGTACGCACAGCGATCCGCATACAGGATGAGGGAGAGGGAAAGAACCAAGAACCAAGAAACACCCCAAGAACCCTCAGTAAATCATCATACAGAATGGGGCAACGAAGCCGTGACTAACCAATTACAGTATTCCCGTAACTGATTTTGATAGAGTATCGCCCGCGGATCAAAAACTACACATACATGTATCTTTGAATAGCCCCCCTCCCATAATCGAAAGTGGCAGGGAACTGCCACGCAAGTACTTTGCTCGCGAGAGAGCGGGGAAAGTACTTTACAACTTGCTGATGTGAACACTACTTGAATTTCGTTTTTTCTGGGGAATGGTTTTGATATGGAGTAAATATCCCAGACTTTACACCACCTTTTCCCTTGTAAATTATTCTCTCTCTACCAGAATTGTAAAAACAAAAGGACCAAACTAGAACTATCTTAGAAAACAAGGCCGAAAACAAAAACATAACAATAACACAAGGGCAAGAAAGAAAGAGAAAGAAAAAAAGAAAAAAGAAAAAAGAAAAAAGAAAAAAAACTAAACTTGCAAACTTAATTGATAATCAATCATCCCTCCCACCCGCGCCGCGCCAGATAGCTCCCCAGTAGCCCAGGAATCAAACAAAATTTCAAAAGGATATATCCAACACTACATGCACGATTTTTGGAACCTCATTCTTCCAACAAAAAAACTGTTTTTGTTCTCTTCTTTTCTTCCTCTCCTTAACCCTCGAACTTTCCCCAGAAAGTAACCGGGAAAAACAGAAATATGAAATGCATGCATGTCAGATATAAATAATAGATGCAGCTGGATGATTGAATATAGAGGGGAGAAAAGAGCAAAGTGGAATAGAGGCAAAAAAAAAAAAGGCTGGGGAAATTAAGCAATAGAAACGGACACCACTGAAATCCCCTCCCCATGAACTTTCGAAGAAAAGCAAAATGAGAAAAAGTAAAGAAGAAGCCGAACTCCTAAACCGACGAGTAAAACCAACGGGAAAATTTAAATATGATACAACGGCAAAAATAATAAAAAATGAAGAGAAAAAAATAAATAAACCTTCTCCGTAGCCAAATTTGATAAAAAAATAGGTCATGCATTCATCATCCTCGTCAGGCATTCAACCGGTGACAACAATATGCAGTTTACTCAATCCTAGAAACGGCCGAAGAAACAATTTTATCAAAAACTCCAACGAATAAGCAATCAATTAGGTCTCTTTCCTGGTATTCGCTACCCCGGGCGTAGACTTTCTCGATGCAGCCAATGTCATACCCTCTTCGCTCAACACGCTTAACCAACCACTCCCAACCTCACTCTTCAAAGCCTCAACTTTACGCCGATATTCATCTCCCCTCATCTCCCAGTCAACGTTCTCTTTGGGGGATGAAGATGTATACTGTGGAGGGGAAGATTCAGCCCCAGATGACAACTCATCTGAATGATGTGGAATATCTTTTGGTGCTGTTGGGGCCTTTGGGCTGATTGATGAGTGCATAGGAGGTGATTGAGGTGACTTTGTTGACCTGTGTTCGCCAATTGAGAGATTACTGTCCTCGCGTCCAAGCTCAACTACTCTCCTCCTTCCTGGCTTCTTCTTCGCTCTAGCCACATCACTGGTACTAGTCACCATCTTGATCGACTTTTCACTTTCTTGTTTTTCCTTCTTTTTAGAATCGACCGGTGCAACTGTGTTGACGGGTATGCTTGGTGATTGAGGCATCCTCACCACAGGCACGCTAGGTAGCTCTGCCGCCCTGTCAACCAAGCTTCGCTTTTCGACCATACCAGGTCCTTGCGAGTCTAGTGTAATATCGTCCGTGTAGCCTGGCGTGCTTCTGAAAAGGTTGAATATCATCAATCGATACGAGGGGTGAGTCTTTGTAAAAGGGTTCGCAGCGACCCAAATCTCTGCCATATTTGGCACGCCCGTTAACCGAGCCAACTCAGTAGGGTCTGCAAGTTTATTTTCCCGTAAATCCAGACGCTCCAATGATAGCAGCCGCTCTATGCCCGCAATCGACGCTAGGCGGTTGCCACGAAGATTTAGCGCGGTTATGGCGGGGAGGGGGTTGCGAGTCAACGAGTGAAGTGAGTCGATCATATTGTTGGATAGATTTAGAGCTCGTAAGTTCGAAAGCGTGGATAAAGTCTCTGGAATTGATTTGAAAAGATTGGAGGAAAGGTCAAGTGACGATAATGAGCCCGCCAATGGAATCAATGCAGCAGAAGAGACAGCTGTCAAACTATTGTCCGCCAATGACAAATGCCTCAAGAACCTCCATTTCGTTACCGGCAAACCTCCTATCAAGGCAGGGCCATTGGGCGATCCAGGAAGAACGGTAGATGTAGAGGAGGAATGGCTGCTTTCAGATTCCGATCTTCGCATCCGATATGAGCGATGGTGAGTGCCTGGTGATGAGCCGTTCCTAGAGCTGGTCGGTCGGGATGGTGAATAGCTCCGCGGCCGGGTTTTTGAGCTGGTCCGTGAGGAGTTTGAGGGATCTCTAGACATTGCGTGATAGTGGGTTGTGGGTGCGCTCCCACCAATCTGTACTATTGATTGCGATGTAGGCGAAGGGGGTGACGACGGAGATTGACCAAGGTCCGTCGGGAGACACGGTACGGGATACGAGGTAATTGGCGAGGATTGTGCCTTTGCCGACCTTCGTCGCCGTTTGTCCATATCATCCAAAACAATGGCAATGATGAGCTCTGCGGGATCCTCAATGCCACCTCTTTTGACCGTCAAGCTCCGTACTCTCTCAGCCAATTGATCCCACCCAAAAAACTGGCGGATATCTATGTCGCAAATCTCTAATGCACTGACGTTCTTGAAAGCCAACAATGGAACTGCAGTGTCAAAAGGAAACTCCTCGAAACCTTCAATCAACCTTGACTTCCTATCAGGCGCCAGCCTAAGGCATGGGATTTTAGTAAAGGCTGAATACAGATACTTCAAATCTGCGTCAAGAGCTGCTTTTGCTCTCGCACTCTTTATCTCTGCTGATGTACCAAGTCCAAAAGATGACCATAGCGAGTTCATCCCAGTCATAACGCTCTTAACGCTGGACACTGAGTGAATTGATAAACTATCTGAGGACCTGTCTCTTCGTTTAGACTGAGCAGACGAATCCCTAAGAAATGAGACATAGTTTGTTGGTGAAGTCTCCGCATGGATATTCTCCAAACGCACGCCCATAGGCCCAACTGGAATGTTGAGCTCTTCGAACCTTGTCAAGAGGTAGTAGAGGTGGTGGGGCGTGAGCGACAATTTCTGGGGCTTGATATTCTGCGACGAAAATGATAGTGATGGTAGTGAAAAGGCCGCTGCTAGGGCTGAGCCGGATGATGACGAGGTGGAGTTGAGAGGTGATGATGGAACGCTTCCTACCCCAGTTATGGCGGGCGCTGAGTCCCTCCGGCGGGGATTCCGTCTTTGCAGCTGCAAGGCATTTGCTAAAGCCTTCTCGTGAGTCCGCACAAAGTGGGCGAGATGCTTAATAAACTGTTGGCCGTCTTCAGAGTCCATCAGTTCGAATACATGCGAGTTCGTGGAAGAATTCCTTTATGGGTAGGATGTTCCTGAATCAGGAGGAGGCGGGCGACGAGCTTTATTAAGTAGTATTATGTGGTCGTTGCAGCTTTGGAGCTAGCAGGGGGAGTGATCAATCACTTGACTAGGATTGATGAACGGAGGGATGTGGGAGGGACAGGTCGTATAAAGGTTGGATAATATTCGGCTGACGGACGAGTAGGTAGCCTATTACGTGGGGAACTTTGAGATGGAGATTAAAATGTTAGTCTCCATAGGTAGGGAAACCGAGACGATGTGGCAGTAATAGCAATAGCAGCAGCAAGCGGCGATATAATAGTAGGGTGTGTGGGGGAAACGCGGAGGGTGTCATGGAGGAAGAGGAAGTGTGTGGGTGGAAGTAGAAGAGAGGAGAAAAGGAAGCGTCCGGAGTAGAAGGCTGTAAAATATACTGCATTTATGTACTTACACTTTACAAGAGCTGATCCGATTATAACCAGCGGATATAGAGAAAATTAAGCACCAGAAAAAAATATTCACAGGCCCAGAGAATCGATTCTCCGAAAGGAAAGGAACGGAATTAAAAGACAATCGACGGGATGCAGGAGGCAAAGGGAAAGGGTGAGTGAGAGAGGGGTGAAAGAGGTTTCGGATTCGGGAAGAGGAATTAATCGACGTTGTTTCGTGAAAGTCGTTACCAAGCGCGACTAGGTACTTTTACTATTTGCACGTCGCCTCGTTCAACCTATGTAGGCGCACCTTAATGTGTCTCTGGACAAAAATGTAACACAGAGATCGAGGTCAAATTCCTGATCACTACTCTAGGAGCCCTGGCGTTTATGCCGGAAGTTTGAGATGAGATAAATATATTTATCTCTTCGGGATATGTAGAGAGGGAGCGGGGTATGGGCGGTCCGTGGGATTCGGAGGAGGACGAGTAGGTAGGTATGTAGTTAGGAGACGCAGAGTGATATCGGGGGAGAAGGGGGGTGGGTGACCGGGGGGGGGGGGTGGAGAGGGAGAATGGGGACGGAAATTGATCACCTTCCCTGCTCCAGGTCGTCGTTGTCGTCAGAGGGGTGACAATGAAGGGTAACTAGGTAGGAGGAGGGGAGAGAAGGGTGCACGAGGGGAGTATGAAGATATTATGGGGGAGGTTGATGCCCTCTGAGTAGTGAGCACTGCGTCCTTCGATAGCGCTGAAAGGGGAGAACTCGAAGCCTGGTCAGAGTACGTGCATGAATGGGTGTTTTATGTAGGAGTGAGTATGGTACATAAACTGGGGGGGGGGGGGTCTGTGGTGTTATTGGGTGTGGGACTGGTACAAAAAAAAAGAGAACGCCCCTCTGGTACGCGACACACGAACTCGCTGCCTTTTTTTTTTTTTTTTTTACTTTGGTAGCCTTTATGTCTGTGCGAGCGAGAAAGATAGACGATAGTCTGGCGTCTTTTCTGCCCTAGTTCGGAACGGTAGAACAGGACCTCTCTCTCGATCACAAAACTCCACTCCAAAAATATTCCGAGTCCTCACCTGAAAACCTAGCTATAGGACAGTTGAAAAGGGTCAGAAGGTGGAGGGGAGGTCTACACCAGAGGAGTATGTATGTATGTCTATGAATATGTATGTATGTAGAGTAGGTACATGTACTTACAGATGCCTACATCCTACCTAAACGCCCTACTACTTACTCGTAAAGGTCCACATACATACATACTCATTCTCAACACGGGCGGCATGCATGACCTCCAACCAATCTATGGTAGGTGCATGCCAGGAAATGAAGAAGTGCCAGGCAAAAAGGAAAAAAGGAGGCGAAAAGAAAAAAAAAAAAAAAAAGAAAAGAAAAGAAAAAGGAAAGGAAAGAAACATGCCGCCGGCCTCAGCTTTTGCCCCCTCATAAGAGCCAATACCAAACACCGGACACTTCTCTCCGAACCCCAGAAGATACATGTAGGAACTCTAGTACTGACCTGTCGAGAACGAGAGATAAAGGGATCTCAACAAAGCAGCAGGCAGTTGGACCACTGGCATCAGAACCGAAATAACGAATCGTGGAAACGCAAGATACCCACGGACATTGTCGATTCCCAGTGCTACTAGGAAACAGATGTACTTACCTTCCAGTAGGTAATCCAACTCCCCCGGTGTGCATATATATCCTGCATTCGCATATTTGCATCTTCACCAGAGAAAAAAAAAAATATTCAAACGATTGAATTCTGACCTAAAGTGACCATCCTTTTACCCTAAAGGGAAATTCGGTTGCGCAATATGAGGAGTGTCTGGCGCCTCGCAAAAGGGTCCTCCCCCAGTCCCTCCACAACCCTGACCATTCGGCACGTTCTTGCGCCAAGTTGGGACTGCACGAGACCCCCTGTCACACTCAGCCTACCCTATCGCTCTATTCGGGGCCAAGCTTTTTTTTTTTTTTTCTTTCTTTCTTTTTTTTTTTTTTATCCACAGATGGATATCCGCGTTTCTGTTTCTTCCAAGTTATATACCTGGTGGGATGCCCCATCTTCTGCCGGCTCATAAGTATCTTAACCTACGAACTACAAATTCATTGGATCTCCATCCTAACGTACGAGCCAGGCAGTCCCGTGGGTTACATCTACTTCGCGTGGACCAACCCCACACGGGCGAGTTCGTTCCCAGGAAAGAAATACCCGACAGACAGGCAGACAGGCAGGGCAAGCAAAGGCAAATAGGAGCATGAGAAAAACAAAAAACGAAAAACAGGAAACAAAAAATCCTTTTGCACCTTCCAAGGACGGAGGGACAAGAAGGGCAAAGTTGTGCCCCGAAACATCAGGTGGAGTGGTACTGGTAGAGGCATACATCACACCTGCGCTCTTATTTTTAACTCTACCCATCTCTTGACGTCTCTTGCAGCCAATCACGTTCTCGATAGCACCACGAATGGGGGGGGGGGGGAGAGAGAGCAGTGCTAGCCACACATGCGCTTTCAGCGGTAAGCGCGATGTGCATAGGAGAGTCTTGGCTTACGCACGAGTGCATCCATTTCTACACCATGTCGCTATGTAAGACACCAGTCAGAAGTCATCCATGGTTTAAACATAGTCAAGTGAACGACAAGAGCTCGCCATTCGAGAATTTGTGATCTTCCATGCATATATCGTTTCATGACTCAACAGGCCTGATTATCAAAACGAGATTTGAAGATGAAGATGTCTGCTGCGAAGGATACGTGATGTTGTTGCTACCAGTACAGTGCCCTCTCTAGTACGACAGAGGAAGGGATTTCAAAATGCCCCATTCTCATATTTACCCACGATCATGCTGCAATTTATCGGCGGCCATCTTCAAAACCGCACGTCCAAAAGCTTATACTGACTCTAGACTCAGGGTCTTCCCTCCCTTCGTCCCGCGCCCTATCAGACAATTTTCCCAAAATGGCGTCCCCTAGAATTTCCGCGATCTGAGATTCCATGCGCACGCACTGGTAAATAACCGACGTCACCGATCTATTGATCGAGCCGCATCTGCAACGCCAACGCGGGTCACCGCCTCTTTTACATCGCCAGCTCAGCGAAACAAAAACCGCTTCACCCTTACCTTCTGTTATATACCGGTCACTATAAGATAATTTCCATCATAACTGGTTTAGATTATGAGCATCGAAACCGATCTGACATCCCTACCGGGCCTATGCGGAGGTATCTACCCGGGTATAAGAATATGTACTCTCTAATCACCATCATGGGGTATCACTCGTGCGCGTTGTAATTGGTGAATTGGTGGAGGATCTGATCAGTACTAAGAAGCGATATATTAAGGAGTATACCTTCTTTTCCGCTTTTTTTTTTTTTACCGGTTCGTCACCAAGCATTAATAACTGGACGTAGCACATTCGGTCACTATTAAGGCCGGGGTTTACGGCGGAGACGGGAGGTGTCGGAGTTATGTGTGAAGGTTTTTTTTTTTTTTTTTTGGGGGGGGGGGGGGGGGGGGGGGAGGGGTGAGGAAATTAGAAGCATTTGCATTAGAGTAGACATAATAATTGTCAGCCTTGCAAAATTGCAAAAATTGTTGGTAGATAGTAGTACATGTAGTGCCTACTGGAACAACTGCAAATACGAGTACATATTGCCGCTAGAGTTTAACATGTAAGTAAGAAGTACTTACATGTACTTAATGTACTTACATTTACGCGGGCCTATGTATTCGATCAAAAGGCGTGGAGTGATTGATGTCCAAAACGTGGCACTAACCAATCCACCACACTAAACGCACGTGCTTCGATTCTTCTACTCACCGCATTCCGAATTCACCTGACTATCTTTGGCGGCAGTTAAAATTTTTTTGGTTTAAGCTCACTGAGCGACTTTATCTACACGAGGGCTTGCTCATGTCATCCATTCATCCCATCCATCCATTCCATCCATCCATCCCCCACAAAGCCTTATCCAGAGCTTGAAGCCACGGCTCAGGCCATAGGTCTGGCCACAGATCTCGCCATGGTTTAGGTAATTTTTTTTCTTTCTTGGGGCGTTCTCTAGTCATACTCAATAAATCTCCATCGATCGATTTGTGATAAGGGAACAAAGATATGTGAAGTGTCTCTTTTTCTCTTGACTCCACCTTGTATTTGGAATATCATCATGTATTATCCGCCCGGGACCTGAAGCCGTTATATCTATATTTTCACACCCATCATATTTGATCAGGGCCGGAATCTATGGGAACGTCATGCTGCAGTCACATATTTCAATCATCACCAGCTCTGCTGCGGAAGAGGAGAAGGGGACGTCAATTGATTGACGATAGTGAACGATACTTTGCAGACAATTCCAACTGCAATGTTTACAGTCAGTGTACCGCGTTAGTACCGACCGGTAGGTAGGGCATTGGAAACAAAAAAAAAAAAAAAAAAAAAAAGACGTATCTGGTGGCCGGTATCGGATAACACATCTGTTGGGGGTTTCATTAAATTCGAACTCATTACTTTTATCGTGCCCAGTTAGCGCCGATAGCATCGATATCGATGGATCTAGGTGCGCAACCCGACTTCTAAAAACCGAATGGGCATCGGGGTCGGATGATATACCCGCTTCGGCCCACAATGGGAAAGGGAGAAAAATTAGTTTGAAAAAACTTCCTTGCGAAAATCATTTTTTAGGATGGGGGAAGCTATGGTTTTGTTTCCCTGTTGGTTCGTAACGTGTACCCCGCATTCGTTTCGTTTCGTTTCGTTTTTTTTTTTACCGCTGGTGGGATGTGGGTTTTGGTGCTTGCCGTCGTGCCTGATGTTGGTTTGGGATGAGTCGGTTAACAGAAATTTTCAAGGTAGGTTAGTAACTTGATTTTGAGTTAACAGCTACGAGTCAACCAGAGTGAGATTTGATGTTTGCGTATTTTATTCAAGCTGGTTTTTCCTATGCCTGGAAATTGAGGTTTGATATCATAACAACGTCAATGAAATATGGTGAGACATTTGATAACATCGCCGAACTAGCAGATTCATTTCGCATCGGGGAGTACTATCGGCCTAATTGATAAATGTAGTTACATTAGTAGGAGGTGGATGAATCACTTCAGCTCGAAAGCGAGAGACAACCAATTTAGCAAACACCCATCTCAAGTACCTGAGAGATGTGTTGATTCTCGATCTCTCATGATGATCATCACTTCGACAACCCCTTCAAAGGAATTGGTACACCGCAGTTTTCAGGTTTGCCAAGACCGGTGTTGGTGGTATTCTGCCGGTATTGTCCCGGATTCCAAGTCAGCACTACACATTGCTGTTGGGAGACGAGATCTTCCTGGATGGTTGGTGTAATGCACACACATTTCCGGGCATTTAAACATGTGAAGGTGGTGGAGTAGTTTACAGACCATTTTGCTTACTCTAACGATATCTAATTATATCGCTGTCTACTCCTTTTTTTTTTTTTTTTTTTTTTTTATAGAGAAGTTAGATTGCATGACCATAGATACAGCGCCCCTTTTAATGAATCGGAACGCTGGATCGGGGACGGGTGTGATACAGCAACTCGGCTCGGCACGAAAAAGATCTTGGAATCGGAGTTCTCGCATGTCTTGGGTTCGAGAAATTACGATAACATCCCTTGCATCTATATATTTCTCGGGGTGCATTCTTCAAATTTGGTGTTCCCACGTCACAAAATCTTTCCTGCTCTAGCGAGTGATAGAATATGATGTAGTCAATGCTGTGGGGTCTCCCAATTATTCATGGGTGTGTGGTATAGTGTGACATTGCACTCTAATCTGATCTTCGAATGCCCTCGAGGCGGCATGTGATCCAAAAGCTACCGTCCTCTCTGGCTTCTATGAGCGTCGTGGGCAGATTCGATTTGGGGCGCACAATGGAGCCCTAACTTGGTATTCAAAAAAGTATTGTTCTCATATTGGCATGAATACAATGGATACAATGGATACATTTAGCTAGGCGGCGTACCTTAAGCTCCAAACAAAACAATAGGGACACCGGATAAGGAGGAGTTGGGCTAGCTAGGGTTGGATATCGCGGTTGCTGGAGGCCGCCGAGCCCCGGATAGGCTACTTCTTTTAGGGGCATATACCTAAATACGGCATCATATGATTTGAAGCCTCGTTTGGGCTATGGAATCACATAATTGTAGTCTTGGAAACATATCGGGGGTACTGAGGGGAAACTGAGTTGTGTTCTCTGGAATAGTGTGTGGTGGACAGGGTGATATTTCGCGCAGCCTCGCCTCAGAGTTCTCGCACAAGGCTGACTTGGAACGAACTCATCGCTCGATCGCGCTCTAAATAGTGATCCTGACTGCGCCATGACCCCTTGGGCTTAGTAACGGGGGGTAATGATAATATCAGCTGGATTTGGGGAAGGTAGTGAGTGTGTGCTTCACTGACTCTGGTAGGACAGGGGTGCGGAGAGTTGTCTGTATTTGGGATAACTTTTATCGGCTTCATACTTTCTTAGTCTACGGATACTTACACCGTCATTCTTTGGGACGCACCGTATTTAAAGATCTTACTCATACGAAGAGCAAGGCGGAGACGAGGTTTCATGAGACGGTCCGTCCGCCTCCAACCGCTTGAGCGGCTTCACGCGCGGAAATCGGATTGCATTATGAGCGTCGAGATATTTGTACCGTCACCGTGATACTTCATATGTACCCCCCCCCCCCAGTCATCAGGTAAGATTATTTCCGAAGATTCCCCAAGAGTGGGGGCCATGACTCAACTTGAAGCCGAAAATCCTGCGATAAAGTACATTGTATTCACTTTTCCAACCCAAAATACACAACAAGCACGAGACGAGACAAATCATTGCTTATGTCTCTCTCATATTTGGGGTTTCCTATGACGATAAAGCCCTATTTAAAGGAAACGCCTGGGGAGTGCCCCTACGGAGCTTTCTTCTGGCGTGCGCGTAAAGAGGACCTAGCTGGAGGTACGCGGGGTATTTTTGTGTGTGAATCTGCGGGAAGCCTTAACACAGTCATACTTAGACCATGGGATTCATAGCATTAAACACAAGGTATGGCTACGTAATTACGTCTCGTTGGTGATATAAATCGAATAACTGACGTATTCTATAAGCGCCGGTCTTTGTTGAGGCAAAAAATGGAACGGACCAGAAGGAGAGTGACGAATGAGCCAGAGATTTGTATGGCGAGAAGAGGATTCCGAGGGTACTACTTCCATATAGGTTTCTATCTTATTACTGTCGAATCCCGCTATTAGTGGAAGTCTTTTCGTTCTGTCACCAGTGACCCCAATCTTGGTAGCTAACGGACCTACATGTAGATGCTTGGCTAGCTGCAGATATTCGAGGTCACTCGAATATCGATCTTTAAAAGGCTTTGCAAGTAGCATGGAGAACTAGGCAGGTAATACTGAGACAAGGAGACGCAGGGGGTGAACTAGGAATTGAGTGATCAATTGGTTAAAGGAAGTGCAGAATAGGTAGGTATGATTGCTTTTGGTTGAGGAGTCCTACAAGCTCATAGAGTTGACACTACTCAAAGCACACCTAACCCTGACCAGCCCCTCAAAGTTACACAACCAACCTCTCTATTCATATAGAATATTTTGTGGGGGTGTGAATTATAAGAGTATCTAGCCATATTCTGCCGGAAGACTCAGGCAGAGACTTAGAATCATAGATACTCATCTACTACCCCTATCAGCTTTTTTTTCGCACCTAGAACGTACTAACAATCAGGTGCATATATGGTGTTGGGTTGGTTTTACAAGTGTTGAACCCACTAAAGCAGCTACATGTAGTCACTTGTATAGACTATTATGAGCTTATATTTGAGTAGGCAGTGGGTTAGTTAGGGTGTGTGCATCAAATTTAAACCCTTAGCCTTACTGATTCTAGGGGTGATTCCAGCAATTGATATCTAGTAGCTAACTTTTCACTAGGTAGATAAAATTTATGTGTAGTAAGTTTGACTTCCTTAAGTAAATTGATGCCTTGTAGTTGTGGGATGTGTAATCTCTTTGTACTACTGCCCTGCCAAGGCCATAACTACATGTACTATTTCTACGTGATCGGCCGGTTCATAGGGAACATACATGTATATGTATACATATGTACCTCAGTCAACCTACCCCCCCCCCCCCCATCGAGACTTCCACTGCATAAAAGAAATTGATTACTAACCCAACATTAATTAAGGCGCCATGCTGCGCGGCGCGGCGAGAAGCATATATCGTCGGCGCTTATCCTGTGAGTCTGCGGTTAGGCAATACGCCGAGAGGCAACGGAAAGCTGCCACAGTGAACTTCATTAGTGCGAGGATCGATATACTGGCGCCTTAGTGCACTTGCTCGTCGTGGCTAACTACATATGTAGTCTCGTTCCCAGACTGTTACCAAAACAAGCGTATCTATAGGCTGGAAATGGGGATAGTGACTAACCCTCTAACCTACAATTTGCTAACATCAGGGTTCACAACGAATAAATAATAAAAAAAAAGACGGACTAAGGTATGATCACGAACCATCACTCGATGACAGCCGTTGCTCGACTACATGTATCTACTGGCGGGGGTAGGGCGGCGCATGCGCGCTTCCGCGTCCTTACCATTGGTGCCTGGAGTCAGAGTGCTCAGGTCACGGATGGTAACTGAGTGGCCTGTTTTAAACTTGGGGCAGTGCTTGTTATGGTTTGAGGCTGAGTACAGGTAGTGGTAGGTGGCGTGGTGGTACGTATGGTGGACTGTATTGTAGTACGTACTAGTTAGATATATATACTCTAGAGGTGAGGGAACGCTCAAGGTTGCGCGGCCTGGAGTGACTAGAGTAGAGTTCTTGCATGAGTGAAGAAAAACTATACTCATGTAAATAACGATAACGGTGAATGGGTTGGCGGAGTATGTGGATCATACGCTAGGGTATGGTATGTAGTAGGAGTCATGGGCGCGCAGGCGCAGTCATGTCGTATTACAAGTTCACAAGTCACAAAGTCAAAATCACAATTATCGTAAGAAGAGTAGGACTATCGAGGAGACTCCATATCTTGATTATTTTCAAACTGATATACACTTCTAGCCTTACACTAGAAAAAAAAGAGACCTACAAGCATTCATTATACTAGGCCTCGCCTCTCTACTCGCAGTGGACCGCACCATCACTGTGAGTGTGGCACGACTTGGGGGCCTCAGAGGTGGAAGTAGCAGCCTGTGTAGTGGTAGCAGGAGCAGCGGTACTAGTCGCCGCACTTGATGAGGCCGCCGCAGCAGTGGTGGAGGTCGCTGCCGCCGGCTCACCCGAACATCCAACTCCAGGGTTTCCCTTGACCACCGCATACGCATCCAGCGCAAACCACTGCAAACTATCCGTGTTCCTGACCACATGCGTCGCGTTGACCTTCGCATACTCGAGTGCCTCCTCATACTCTCCATGGGTGAAATGATCGATGACGTTCTCTGAGATCTTTGGCACATGGAAAAACCTATGGACGAGGTCACTGGCAAAGAAGACATTGGTGGGCGAGGTAGCAACCTCGTAGCCCAAAGCGCACATCTGTGTTAGTGGCCGGCGGACACGGTAGGACATCTCGCAGATGACGGTCTCAGAGGTAGCGTTATCGCCGCGCCAGTGCCCGGCCCAACCAGCTTGGTGGCAGTTGCCATCGATATCGTCGCAGCGGAGAAGAACGCCGGTTTTACTGCCGTGGAGAAGCTTGTCAAACCAGCCGATAACTTCGGCGGTAGAGCCAGTACCGAAGTATTTTTTGAAGAGTGGATCGTCAGAACCATTGGTGAGGACGTAGTCGAGGGCAGTGGAGACAAGGTCCTGGATGGAAGATTAGTAATCTATTTGAAAAAAAAAAGGGATTAAAATTGATAGTTACTAACCTCAGTGTCCTTGAGAGCGGCCTCAAGCTGACGGCGCTCAGTTGCGTTGCAGGACTTGTGGATCTCAACTCCCACTATAAAAGGTTATGTAAGTATCTCAACTCAAGGCTTCAAAGAAGTATAACCAATTTAGGAATTGGAGAAACATACTAGCACCAATAACCGGCGGCAAAGTAGGAATAGGAGTGTACACCGCCGACGGAGAAGTAGTAGTACTACTTCCAGAATATTGAGGAGCCGCGAAAGCACCGGATGCCAAAACAGCCGCCACAGAGACAAGGTTCTTGAGGTTGAACATTTTTTTTTTTTTTTTGGTTGTATCGTTAAATTTGTAAAAGGCTAATAGAGGAAGAAAGTTGTTGTTAATTTTGGTTGCGGGGCCGTTATGGGTTCGTGAACGAGGTAGAGGAGGCGGTGGTGAGAGAAGAAAGGAAGGGCGGACAGAATCTGCGGACTTTATAGATGCAGAGCGTAGACACCCGGATGGGTAGAATATTGAACCTTCCAGGAACCAGCGCAGTTCAGAATTTACAAAGTGCACCACCATTGCTGCGTATACTTTTCAGTTGGCGTTCTGGCCGGACTAGTTAGCTCGTATTCAAAGTTTGTTAGTACCATACCACAACTCCCTGTAAACTTAAAATGTTATTAAATCTCTCGGATCTCGCCTAGGTACCATACCGGGTATGATTGAAAGGTCCATATATCTCGCTAGTGAGAGTGGTGGGGAATGTGGGGGTAGAGAAAATGATTGGGGGGGGGGGGGTTGAAATGAACTGGACAGGCGTCAACCTTGCCGTCACCAATTGGTACGAAAGACTAGACATGCAACCATTGGGCGCACGGGAAGATGCTCAGGCACAGTCCGGCTGGAAAGCGTGGTGGGTAGTTCAATTATTGACATCATACCGATATATGTTCGTCCTTGTTCCATGGATCACGACATTTGCAAAAATGGCGAGGGCTGTGGGTGGAGCGCTATTGTTGGAGTAACCTCAGCCAACTATTAAGTAGTAGTCTCATGCCCAGAACCATCGGTAGATAGATACATAGAGTTTCCTGCAGTCTTACTACTCATACTCTACAAAGAGGACCAATTGAGTAGATGGAGAGTGACATGAGGTAGTTTTTTTTTTTTTTTTTTTTTTTTTTTGTCGATGGTAGTGGACCACACAAGGTCAAAGTTTCCGAAGATCCTACGATCAGTGTTACCTTCTGTATGTATTTCCCGGCTTTTTTCTTTTTCACGTTTGGACGGATAGGTACATGTACCTTTGTGGTCCTGGCCCTAGGAAGAGTAGATAATAGGGTAGCGGCATAGAGTACATAGCGGCATAGAGCACATAGCGGCATAGACACCTTGCGGGCCCCAAATATTTTTTATCGTTCTCTTCTTTTCTTGGCCATGGGGTAATATGGTTGTTTGGACACCTTGATGGGTTGAGGTCGTTGGTTTCTGAATATTAATTAGCCTACTACTGGCCTTGGTAGGGTAAATCTCTTGGCTGGGTGGTGGTGAGGGCTTGGCGGCATCATTGACAGTGGAGAGCGCGAGAGTGTCGACGTTGGACGGGTGAGTGCAGAGTGCTGGGTGTAACTTGAGAGTTCTGAGTGTAACTTGAGAGTTCTGAGTGTAACTTGAGAGTTCTGAGTGTAACTTGGGAAGTGTAGCAGTCTGTCTATTTTTGTGCAGGCGTGAAGGGACGTTGAATTGAGCTGTGCGAGGCCGAGGTCGCGTTTGAAAAGAGGTGAGCGTTCATGGGAGCTCACTCGGTAGATGCCAAGAGACAGAGCGACTAGGCTGGTGGTTGTGTGCCGAAGTGGTTAACTTGGCAATAGGTCGACTATTCTACTCCAGAGATCAAGAGACGGATCACAAACTCATTTTGAATTATCAGTATGAGTGTGTCAATGACGAGGCTTAGGCTTAGGGCCCATAACTCCATAACTGGGGTTCTTTTCTACTGAGAGTAGATTCATCTTGTGGTCATTTGTACTGGGTCTCTGGTTCTGAATCGGATCCTACAGCCTTCAACTCTCGAGTTTAGTGGCTTGGCATATGTATGCAGAAATATTTTGTCCAGCTCGTCGCAGCTAAAACATTTTCCAACTAAAATTTCTAAAACTACATCACATCCCTCTCTCATAATACGTTCAGCCCTAATAAAATCTCTCACTCGGCGGGAAATCCGTGCTACTACTAATCTCCGCCCACTCTTTAATCCACCCATTGAACTCCTCATTTGCCTTCGTAATCAACTCCACCGTATCACTTCCCAATGCCAGCACCTTGGGCACCTCCCTACCAGCGGCCACCCCCGTGCTCGTCAGGGCATCATACATTACTGCCGCTCCTCTCTTCGGATCTCCCAATTGCTTACCGTCGCGTCCCGCCATGAACTCTGTCACAGAATCGTTGAGGCTGCGGTAGTCCTCAATTGTCGTGGTGGGAAGCATGATCGACTCGCCGCCGGTTAGGAGAGCCGTGCGGAAGTAGCCGGGTTCAATCAGACAGGTTTTGATGCCGAAAGGAGAGACCTCATTGTCGAGTGTGAGGGAGAGATCTAAGTGTTTGTCAGCAGGGAAGTCGGAGAACTATACCGGGGGGAACTTACTCCTGACTGCGGCCTTGGATGAATGGTAGATCCCAATCAAAGGATCGAACTTCGAGGCGCCCATGCTGCCAACTGTCGCGATGACGCCGCTCTTGCGCGCCCTCATGTGTGGCAGAATAGCCCTCCAGAGGTTCAGCACGCCAAACACATTTGTATGGTACTGTGCGAGGGTCTCCTCAGGCCTAGATCCGCATATCAATCAGTATTAGATATTTCTCTTTGTTCTTATATGAAAGAAAAAACATACGTGCGCTCCTCGATACTCCCACAGGCCACCCAGGCTGCATTCAGAACAAAGATATCGATGTGACCATAGACAGCTATGGCTTCCTCGACGGCCTTCTTGACGACGTCTAAAGGCTCATTCTGGTCGACCTTGAGGGTTGCAGCACCGGCATCTTTGAGCGCGGTGAGGCGGGAGGGGGCGCGGCCGGCGGCGACCACTCGGTCGCCTTTGGAGAGGATATGCTTGACGAGTTCTGAGCCGATACCGGTGGAGGTACCAGTGACGAGCCAGACTTTTGGGGAAGACATTTTTAATAATGTTTGTTTTGGGGTTTATGGGTTTTGGTAAGTCGAAATAGGCTTTGAGAATTGTTGGAGAGGCTTGATATTGAAGTTGAGATATTTGGGGATTCTGACTTTAGTGCGTATCGCTCGTATTTATCTTGCCTTTCTTCTCTCTTCCAACCTCTCTGCCAGCCCCCATATCCCATATCCTGGTTTCTTTCTTTTTTTTTTTCATAAAACATCACAGCATCACCAGATCCGCATACAAGAGCCACCGAGCCATTTCCTATGATGGGGTTTCGGCGATGGTTTACCTACTATCGGCGTTAGGCGCCGTCGCTGTTCGGTTTTACTGATAAGTAATCAACCGGATTCGGTGTTACGGCTTTGTTGATCGTTGCTCTGTGTGGGTGGGCAGGTTTTGTGCTTCTATGTATTTGGCAACGATTTTCTGTGGTTTGCGGTGCATACAACCAAGAGCTTCCTGAAGTATCGGTATATGGGATGATATAGAGAAAAGTTGTTGTGAGATGACGTATTTTATCCCAAGTTCACGGTGTTTAGGGTAGATAGAAAGGTTAGGAAAGAGTGGTGGAATGGCCCAGATTTACACTTGGAGGGCCATAGTTCATAGGATACCTAGTTTTGAAGAATTGGAGAAGTATTTGGTAATTTCTACAGTCTTTGGTTATTTGGTACCAACGGTCACGATCATGTGATGGTTTGAAACACTCTTTATGCTCTTTTGTACAAATATAACTGTAAACGTACGGTAGATATCCCAAGGTCTGTGAACGGGCAAAGTGGTTTTCGCAAATATACAGAAGAGCTATGGGGCGGGCCAGAGAGCTTGATAGGATCACAGGAGATCACTCGTCTACGATTCATGCCTTGAAAAGATGAGTACACAAAGCAGATGGGCCAAGTGTGGAGAGATACAGTTGATGCGGGGTATAAATTGATAATCTCTCCTGGTTTCTTTTCCTCCAATCGAACCCTTAAATCATTTCTAGGGGGTTGGAAGTTGGGTAATGTTTGGTTCGTACTTTGCCCTCCAGCGTTCCCATTTAGTCCTAGTGTGAGGTTTATGCCATGATTGTTTGGCAATCGTTATACTTGCAAAGGCTAGAATGGAGATTCCACAGTTTCCCTTGGCCGTATTGTGTATCTGAGCTTCCTTGCAATCTACATAGAATGAGGCGCTTATGCCGGTAACTAAATTATCAGGAAATATTTCTTTGTTAGGAATGCTTTTTTACCATTAGGTTAAAAATTGTATTAGTAGCTGTAGCCAGAGCTCACTAGCACAACTCATGTCTATATATATCACTCACTCATCGCATTGTCAGCTCTTCTGCTGTATCTTCGGAACAGGTACTGGGTTGTAATTCAATTCGGGACATGTTTCGGGTGAATCCGCAAGATATGTTTCCCATACGGAAATCTTTTTACCCTAGATTGGCTCTTTCCCGCTAAGTGAATGAGCTTTGGTCATTATGAATCACTCGTTCACTGAAGCACGATGAGCGACACCAATCTCGTGTTAGCCTAATTATTACCAATAAGCACTAGTCATTCGTCTGGACATTATTGTGATGCACGGCCTCTTGGTACTAGAAGCTTCAACGAAATCCGTAGGATTATTAATATATTATAGCCATTGCTATATTGGGAATGCTAGGAGTTTTGTTATATTCTTCTGAGCAGTCTTTGTTGAGGAGTCTTTTCAAATTAAAATATATATATAACTGGCTGCGCCCTTCGGTTAGGCCTACAGCCTCCCTGGGTGATTAAGTGCTTCGCACTTCTGTGTATTTGCGCCCCATCTTGATTCTTAGCCCGATAGCTTGATCGCTGCCTGGAAACTCTGTGTAGTCGCATCTTGACAATCCCGTTCCCTATCTAGCTCGTCCATCTTAACGACGTTCGAATAAGGTGCGGTTGGAGGGTTTGGCTGGGGCGCCTGGCTTGCCACTTCTTATTTCAACCTCCTGGTACTTGTGGTCCCATGGGACTCGAATACGCAGCAACTCGGCCCCCCGGGTAACTCGGGAACTGCACGCAGGGGAAGGAGTCTTGGAGATGCCGAGCTGAGGGCAGGGCGCAGAAGACTCTCCCAAAACAGGCTAGATGGAACTTGGTAAAAGGACGCAAATTATGAGAAGTCCGAAGCAGGCCATCTTATGGTCTTGGCGGAGTCTTTTTTTTTGAAGGCGTTCCAAGACTAGAGCGGGGTATTTACTGTGAGTAAACAGTACTGCTGCTAAACAGTGTTGCACCGCCTCAATGCGTATTCCTCATGTAGTACGTGTAAAGGGAGAGGGAGAGGGAGAGGGAGAGGGAGAGGGAGAGGGAGAGAGGGGAAAAAAGGGAGAGGGGGAAAAAAGAGTCTTGAAGCACTTGTGCCTACCTACAGGAACAAAGAAACAAAAGAGAAAAGGAACGAGTAAAGATGAGGCTTTTCGGAATGTTCCAAATTCTGTCGCACATGATGGATAGCTTACGTGCGTTGCTGCGGCTTAGACCCTGGCAGTAGGAAGATCAGATCAGGACAAGGCTTCGCCGCTGCTTTCGTCATTGGCGGGGGCCCCCCGGGTCCGAGAACAGCAACTTCACCTTCTTACAAACGTCTCTCGGGAACCCGCTTCTCCGTGTTCACTCACTCCATCACTTTACTCCTCATCCTCTTCTTCTTCGCATAGTGTACCACCCTTTTGCCAATTTTGCAAAGGATACCGAATAGCTCGCTTCCCCCATAGTCTTAGCACCACACCGTTACTTGGATACAAACATCATGAGTTGGAAAGGATTTCAGCGAGGTGTCGTGAGGGTGTGTATCCTTGTTTCCATCTTCGGTCGCCCTGGCCCCCCCCCCCCCCGAGCTTGGATTGGGAGATAAAAACTAACTCAAAGTTATTTCATAGGCACCTCAATCCATTAAGCAAAAGTTCAATATGGTATGGCGCACTAGTCCGCTTTTTTCGGATGGATGTATAGGCACTACAATGATCTAGAACTATACTTACAAGGAATGTGTGGTTTTAGGGTGAAATTACAAAGGACCCTGTATATCTGGATGCGGAAAGGCGTTTCGCTGAGCTTGAAAAGGTATATTCTAGGATTCACGGATATGCAGTGGATGATGCTGAGATATGCGGTGGTGTTATAGGAAACAAAGAAGCTCCATGATGAGTCAAAGAAGTAAGCTGGGTAGTCTCTGAAGTATTCGGGCTTGGCTAACGGATGTGTAGATATTTTGATGCGATAAATGGTACCTATCCTGCGAGAAAATAATGAAAATAGATCACCCAACTAACACTGATACAGGCATGCTGGACCATCAAATCGAATTCTCAAAATCTATAGCTGAGATATACAAGCCTATCTCCGGGCGCATGTCTGACCCGGATTCTATGAAGATCGAAGGTAACCCAGAAGGTATTCGCGCATGCGAGGAATATGAAGCTATCGTACTCGACCTCAAGGCCACATTGGCGCCTGAGCTTGAGATGATCGAGACCCGAGTTATTCGCCCAGCCGATGAGTTGACTGAGATTATCAAGTTGATTCGGAAGGTGGCGTTGAAGCGTGATCATAAACAGTTGGACTACGATCGACACCGAGCGTCTCTGAAGAAGCTTCAGGATAAGAAGGAGAAAACGCTTAAGGATGAAAAGGCATTATATAAGGCAGAGAACGACGTCGAACTGGCGACCCAGGAGTTTAATTACTATAATGATCTGCTCAAATCTGAGCTTCCAAAGCTCTTTGTGCTTGAGAGAGAGTTTATCCGACCGTTGTTTCAGAGCTTTTACTACATGCAGTTGAATGTTTTCTATACACTGCATGAGAAAATGCAGGGCGTAAATATTGGTTATTTCGATCTTACCCTAGAGGTGGAGGAGGCTTTCAACAAGAAGCGCGGGGATGTTCAGGAACGGGCCGAAGCACTTTCGATTGTGCATTTCAAGACGACCGGAGGACGCACAAAGTTAAATGCCAAGTTCAACAAATTCGGCAACAAATCTGACGCGGGGAGTATTACGGCTGCACGACGAACGGCCTCTCTTGATATCACCCGCGCTTCTGGCGATGGCGAAACGAGCACACCCCCGCCACCATATACTTCTACCGGGGTTCCTGATACATCTATGGAAAAGGGTGGCCTTTTGAGCCCTGGTGTAACCGGTGTTGGGAGGAGCAATTCCACAGGCACAAACTACTCTGTGGCGGCGAAAAAGAAGCCTGCACCACCACCGCCTCGACCCAAGCCAAAGAATCTGAGCGGAAATGTCGAAAGGGTAACTGCTCTGTACGACTTTGAAGCACAGACCGAGGGAGATTTGAGTTTTAGCGCTGGAGACATCATCGAGATTATTCAAAGGACGAATAATGAAAACGAGTGGTGGACGGGAAAACTACATGGGCGACAGGGTCAATTCCCAGGGAATTATGTCAAGGCGAATTAGAGACGAGGGATCTGGGGGGGGGGGGGGGGGGAATACGGTAATATGGATATTCAACAAAAATTCCAAGTATCAACTCGATTTGTCTTGTCTTTTTCGATTCTAGACATTCGTTGTAAGAGCAAATGAGCTTTTTTTTTGTTTTGTTTTTGCGATTGGTTTCTTATTATTTTTGGTTTGAGGATTTCACAGTACTTTTCTCTTATTTTCTATACAGGCTGGGAGAACCCTCTGTCCTTCACTTACCACTTCTTTTCTCTGTATGTATTAGATTCTACCGTGAGAGCATTAGGAGTTTTATAAATTATCTTTATAATCTTTCAACATATTCATTTTAACATCGTCAGGTACACAAAGTGACGTCATTAATGCACTAGGGTTTAGGGTTGATATTATGCGCCAAGATTTTGGACCCTTAAATGGATTTTTTTTTTCTCCCCGTTGCTCATCATAACCATCACGGGCACCAGCAGCAATAACCACATGACTACCCTCTATCAGGGCGATGGGCATCTCTATGCCTCTTTTAACGCATTGTCGTAGGTAAGACCATAAATTTTCTAATGTGAAACCCCAATCCCCTTCCCTCTGCCCTTTTCGATGATGAGATCTTGCAAATACATGATAGGAAGAGTCTTAGTGTCTCGACACTCTAAGGGGAGCCTCGAAAACTCTCTGGTCGGGGGCACAATGACGATGTAGCAGGGGTACTGAAAGATTTTGTTCGCTCTGTTTTATTTTATAAAACTTCGGAATTCAACTTTGTATCAAGGGTATTAACCTGTGGGTTTCAGGATAGGAAATTAATTTGCTAGAGCGCGATGCCTATATACTCGGCACCATGATTTTATATAGCGAGCGGGCTTATGCGGGCATACTCCACCGCAGTATGGTACGTGCTGGGCGAGCTTATGCGAAGATATTAATCTGAGCAGTCAGAAGTATGGCTCATATCTTGGGCGGGCACATGTGAGGATGTTGAATCTGAGCTGTCAGCATGCACGTTTGAGGCGTTCTTGACAGTCTCTGTGACCGTTGCATGTCTCTGAAACGCTCCCTCGCTGGAGGTCTTTCTAGACTTGGTACCATCGTGATGTAAGACCCGTTGCCTCTCATCACGGTGTCATCCGGTACCGGTCAGACTCTAGTGCTAGAAAAAAATATCAATATTCAAAAAAAGCAAACCTTTTCTTTATCATTACAACACATACAGTGTATCATGTGGTTCATTCTACAGTTTATCACAAGAGATGAGAAAGACAAAAGGTGGAAAGAAATGAGATACGGACATTCCCGGGAAATGACTCGACTTATCTTTGACACGTACAACTTGGATTTGAGATCGAGAGAAAAACATGTTCCGCGCTGTAGAAAAATGTCCCGTAAAAAATTTGCCGTTCCATTCCCTGCATACAGGAGGTTGAGTAAGTACATGTATTACTAGTATTCCTCAACAATACAACACGACCTCTTTCTCGGGCGCACTGATCGAAGATCGGATGAAAGAATCCCAACGATGGCCCGATCTCCCTTCATGTTTTAGAAAGGTGTGGGGGCAAGGGCACGGTTTTGGCATATGCCACATGTGTTCGATGATATCCCTCCGGCAGGCTCCAGTATGGCAAGTATCAACATTTCACGCTGCTTTTTCCCTCATCAACCCAGCACTATTTGCTAGTCACACTGTGATCTGGTCCTGTGGATGGGACAAATATATGGGGGGTACTTTGAAATATTTACTTCCTGTCGGATAAATTAGGCTGCAAGAGATCGATTCACATCTCCATGTTCGTTGCCAATGCCAATATCAATGTCGTGGCATTAAGGACTGATATATGAAAACCATCAGATTGGGAGATTGGCTGAGATGAGTGGATTTTGCCCCACCCGATTCATCGTACTCCATCTCGAGACCTCGAACCCGATCAATCTAATTCCCACAGTTAACAAGCTTGGTACGATATACATACAAGTAGGGACAGTTTATCACCCCAAAAAGAACCAACTGCATGTCCATCTCCATACGGAGCTGAAAGCGCCTATTAAATCCATGTCTGCATAAACCCATCTTGGAAAGAAGTAGAGTCCCGAATCTGATCCACCTGAAGCAGAGTAATCATTCATGGATAACTTTAATATAGACATGCCACGTGCTTGGTCGTAGGGACCAGGTTCAGATATTTGGCAACAGATCATCAAGATAAGATAACGGTGATGTATGCTTGGCGACTTACTACTTGTGTTCGAGTAACCTCAAAGGCAGCACATCGCTCGTTCGCCTTCATCGCTGTGGAGACAAGTTTCTACTTCTGGTTTGCTGCAGGACCCTACCAACGGTATCGGTTTTTCGGTTATCGTACTCCATCTCGTTACTGCGAACTAATAGACCTCTATGGGCCGATAGGACCCCCCCCCCCCACCTCCCCACATCAACTATTAAGATGGCTACGGCACCTATTGGAACTCCTTTGAGGCCCGAGGTTCAGCAGTGGATACATAGAGTTATACAGGCTGTATGTCTTATCATTCTCTAGAGCCCTCAAAGCTTACAAATTTACTAAATAAACCTCACAGGAATATCACGATACATACCAAACTTATCACAATGTTACTGCAACTCTTTATAACTTCCCCACATTATCGCCCCGTACGGATGTTTATAGTAAGTTACTAACAGAAAGATTTTTGTTTACCTTTGGTCTACTCACAGTCGCGCAGCCCACGAAGATGGTCGTTCTCAATTGCTTCTAAATCTTGTTGGAACACTCCCAGTCACTTTCCGCGGTGCTACATATCAAATTCCATTGAAGATATGGTTACCGCACGAGTACCCTAGGCAACCACCACTAGTATTTGTAAATCCAACGAGGGACATGCTTATACTCCCAGGAAATCATGTTGATCCGAGTGGACGGTGCTATCACCCATATTTAGCCAATTGGGTTAACTATTCCGATGTATGTTTGGGAATAGATCTTATATCTGGTCGTTACCAATAGTTAGTGCTGACTAGGATAGAGATCAAATATCGTAGATCTCTTGGAAGTTTTACGCCAGGTGTTCGGTCGGGAACCACCTGTTCATTCAAGACAGCAACAGCAGAACGGGCCAGCGCCTCGGACCAGAAACGAAACACCGCCCCCGTTACCACCGCTACCCCCAGGACTTGGAAGAACAAGCTCACCGGCCACTCCCTCGAGTCATGCGCAGGCTACTGTTCCTCCTCCATTACCACCATTGCCCAGAGAGCTTTCCGGGAGTCGTACGCCTCCAGTGCAACCGCAGAAAGCGAGTCATGCAGGATATCAGAACCAGCACCAGCAGTCACCTCCGCCGTTACCACCTCATCCTCAGCAGCAGCAGCAGCAGCAGCAGCAGCAACAATATCAACAGCAAGGTTGGCCTAGGAATGATAGTCCAAGGGGAAACTCTCTTCCCAGTTATCAAGATCAGGGCCCTCCGCCTCCACCTTTACCCCCAGCTCCTCACCGGTCAGAGGGGTCATCTCCGACCCCCCAACAGCAGCCATTACAGCACAATCGTATTCAACCACCAAATCAATATCACTACCCACAGGCATATCATCAAACACCATCCCTCCCAAATTCCCCAGTAGCTCCATCTTCAGCTGCTCGCTCAACACCACCGCCCCATCAAAACGCCCCGCAATCCGGCCGTTTCCCCAACAGCCCATCTGTGCGGCCGGTATCATTCAATGGATTTCCCCATTCTCCCCATCCCCAGAGCTATCCGATGCCACAACAGCAACAGCAGCAACAGCTTCAACCTGTACCCTCAAAGCGACCAGAAACGATCGATATTATGTCCCTCTCACCTACCGAGATTTCGTTACCATCCGCCGCGCCACCTCCACTCCCACCTAACCCTGAAAAAGATCGTCTCATACAGGAGATCACAAAGGCATTACAAGCACGGGCTGAAGCACACCATGCAAAGATGCAGACATCATTGGAACAAGCCGCCGCCCAATGCGAGGCTATATTAAGAGCAGAGTCAAACATGGAGAAGGAACGGGCAGAGCTAGTAAGAATCATGGAACTGTGCGACAAAGATGCGGATATATTGAAAGAGCGTATTGCAATGGCAGGCGATGTTATCAAGGACGCAGAGTCGAGGGAATTGCCTGGGGTTGATACAATCGTGGTTGCGCCGACTGTTGTGCACACACAGTATGTTATTGCGAATGGCTGATGAATGAAAGTTATTGATAACATTTCTTTTTAGGTTATATGATCTTGTAACAGAAGATATGGCAATTGAGGACACAATATATATTCTTGGGAAGGCCTTAGATAAGGAAAGAATCTCGCTGGACGTATTTTTAAAGGTTTGTTACCCATGGTTTACAATGTCTAGTAATAAGAGAGTTAATTAGCGGGAAATAGCACACTCGAACATTGGCCCGGGAACAGTTTAACCTAAGAGCACTTGTAAAGAAGATTACTAGGCAGATTGGAATTGAACCATAATCTGTGCCGGGGGGGGGGGGGGTAAGGATACCTGCATATGCATTGTTTTGGGACTCAACCGTGGTTAAAAATATCTTGGGTGATAAAGTGCCAAAAGTCCTCAAATAATCATACGGGGGCTTTCGTCTAGGAGTATCGAGTCGCTCATATTGTTATCACTAGCACAAACTTATCATTTAGTAATTATTGATGATAAATAACCAAGTTTGAAGTTTTATTCGGTTTATTGTTCTTCTCACCGTTAGGAAATAAATGGAACACCGTTTATTAGACACGGAAAACAAAACAAAGCAAAAAAAAAAAAAAACGGGAGACTCCAGCAGGAGACATGCTTAAAATGACGCATCGACTCCTATCCTAGTAAAGAATTGGAAACTAAAAGTATTTAAAACATAGGAAATCGGCATAATAGCCCCACAAGATATCGTGTAATTGGCTTGACTTCTCTTTTCCACATATCTGCATAACATAATGGCTTTGCAGAACAGATTGAGGATATTTTTTTAGTTCATTTAGTTCATTGCTTGACCGCGCTTTAAGTCTTGGAATCCTCATCACAATTTCTTCTTGGTTGCGTTTAAACATATTGGGACATCCACCTGAATCCCTCTCCATATCCTGTTTCCGGAAGTATTAGTAAAGATTCAAGCCTCGAATATTTGGATGGAGTATGGTAAGCATACCCTGTCTCATAACAACTGAGCACATAAAAACCTCAATGGGCCTTATTCCTTCCAATGGGATTTTGCCCTTGCCAGTGGTCTGATACAGTCCCAACTGGTGCCTCAAATCATCCTCAGAGATTGCTTCTGGGTGATCGATCTTGTTGCCAAGGATCAAGAAGGGAACCTTCGACAGGTCCTCCATGGAGAGAAGAGCGTCGAGCTCGGCCTTAGATTCCGCAAGTCGCTCATGATCTTTGGCATCAACGAGAAATACAATCCCGGACACCTCAGGGAAGTAGTCCTTCCAGAGGCGTCGAGCTATGAAAAAGATTGATCGTCAACGGAAAGAAGCGAAAATGATGTAATAGCGCATCAGGGGAAGAAGAGGTACGAAGGCTGTGTTGATAAGAACTGTAGTGATGATGACAATACACTTCATCGCGTCCAAGGTTGAGCCGCAGAGTGTGACAAGGTATACAAGATATAACCGAGACGTCATTCAAGCATGACACTTGAATCAAGAAAAAGTAAAGGCTTATAACAGCACTTTTGGGCAAACGAGGGATGGGGACACAAAACCGCGAATCCTGATCGCGCAAAAAAAACAAAGATTTATATTTACCTTGCTGATGTCCACCCAAATCGAAGGTTGTGAATTTGACGTTGCCAATGGCCAACTCTTCTGAGGCTGATCAAATACTGTCAGCGACGAGACATATTGTTGAGAGAGGCAATTATACTCACTGGGATGTAAAGTTGGTTGCATGATAGCTACACGATCATTCTAAGCACGGCCAACGTCAGTTTCTCACTTCCCAGACATCCCGCAGCGGCCACCAGGTCAAGGACTAATAACCTTCAACATATGGAGAAGAGTCGTCTTTCCAGCATTATCCAACCCGAGGAAGAGAAGCTTTGCGTGCTTGTTGGTGAGCCCAAAAGATGCGAGAACATCCCAAACTGTCATCTTGTCAGTCAGGACAGCTTTCAATTATGGGAGACGACAAAATTTGCTTACACCAGTTGACAATCCACATTCTGGAGACGAAACAAGTAATGTTACTATAATGGGTTTGGTTTTATGTAGATGCGTAGGGCTGTAAAAAAAAAAAAATGTTGATTGATCGTATCTTTAGGTGTTGAGGGTATGGTGGTGGTTGAGGGAACAGAGTCGAGCTTAGAAAGGAGGCTCCAGAGCAACAAGCAAAGGTGTCCGGAACGTGAATGTGTGTCACAAGCCACTTCTATTCCGGGATTCAAGTTCGGGCCACAAACCAGCCGTAAGGTGGCAGCCAACGCCGCAACCAAAACCCGCCAGCTCACCCACGAACCATAATCATGCAAAGTGCAAATCCGCGACCGAGGCCTAAAGGACTGGCCAATGCCTTGCCTCGTTCACAAATCGTAGTGGTGTGAGAAAACGCCACCAAGATTCGATCGTTTTCTAGGGAAACTCTTGATTTGATTGATTCCTTATTTCCTATTCTCGAAGACTCTGCTAGCAGACAAAGAAACCACCCTTTTCCCTTACCAATATCCCAGGACCCAACCCATCTTTTAGAAAAAAGAATTAACAAGGAAAAAAAAAAAAAAAAAATGCTGCAAACAAACCGCCCGCTAAAAAGGAAGTAATGTACCCGTCGTATCATCATTATCAGATGGGTAAAGAAAATAAAAGAACATAAAAAAATAATAAAAAAGATTCCCATCATGTCTAATCGCACCAAATATTTACAGGAAAGGATCAAGTTCTTTACAAAGAGCTTTAAAAAAAAAACAGCCTATGGTGGGGGCGTAACTTTCACAAGAAATAGGAAGCCCCGCTAGAAGAAAATAATAGCTTAAAGAAAAAAGGAAGAACCAGCACACGTATTAATGAACCCTGTTGGATGAAGAGGTGTAGATAGAGTTGTAAATGAATAAAAGAACTAAAATGAAGGGCCAGGTCAAGCAGAAATTACCCACTGCGCTTGTGTCCTGCCTTTCCCTTTACCGCAGATCTCTAATCCAAGCTCCCTCATTTTCTCGACTCCTTCTCCAGCGCGGCAATCACCGTCCCTCACCTTACAGAGACGTTGCCTTCTCTCCCGCTTCTTCTCCAAACCTTTGACGATATCAATAGCACCCCGACGCCTGACGACAGGGCTAATAGCAGAGGTATTAGGTGATGTCCCAGTGGACGTAGTACGGCCATTCTTGCGATGCAAGAACCCAGGAATGCGCGGGAGAGACTTAGTCCGGTAGATACCCGGTTGCGACTGGAAGTTCATCGTGGGACGATGTTTGGGTGGGGGTGGAGATTGAATCCGACGTACCGGCGCGGGGGAGTGGGCGGCGGCACGTCGAATAGGTGCAGGTGAGTGAACCCTATGCTTCATTACAGGGGCAGGAGACATGTTTTTCCTAGTATGGGGGATCTTCTCATTGCGTCTACCCCTTCTCCGATTGCCATCAACTGAACTTCCACTCCAATTGGTCTTGAAGCGGAAGCCAGCCTCGCTTTCATTGGATTTTGAAGGATCCTCATCATCGGAAAGCTCTGGATCAGAAGTTGGAAAGCTGGGATCAATGTCTTGAGGGGTAAGAATGTGCTTTGAACGCTTCCGCTCCTCCATGCACGAAACATATGCCTCTTCGAGGGGCTTGTCTTCGTCAAAGGTGCCACAAACGAAATCCGTACTGTCAGGCAACTCCGGCGTACGGGGACGACGCTCAAGAGGAGGAGCGATGCGAGGCCTCATCATTGACTCAACGGAAGATCCAGATGAAGTACGGCAACAGAGAGGACGATCGGCCTGGGAAGACATTGCGATGGGTCGTGATCCGTAATTGAAGAATTGGTCATCATCGTCATCGTCATCCGAAGCAAATCCCTCTTCGTTGTCGCTTTCGTTCCCACTCATTGCATCGCGGTCTTCGTCATATTCATCGTCGTAGTCATCCTCATCCTCATCATCGTCCATCTCCTCATCGTCCTCATCTTCGTCCTGATCCGCATTCTCCAGATCTTTCTCTGCCTCCTCTTCCTCCAACGCCTCTTCTTCTGCCTCTTGACTCAACTTTCTAATATTCAATTCCTTCTTCAACAAGTCATCAACTTTCAGGAGACGACTTTTGTCAATTGGCTGGTTTGTCCAAGAGTCTGATCTATCGTCTACTGAGCTAGCAAACTCATAGAACTTGTGATCTGGGAAGTTTGTGATGCGCTTTGGGATGGATGACGGCAGGGCGGCGGCTGCCTTCTGCGCGGGTGGGCTAGTACATCTAGGGCCACGGACCAACTGGGATGGCGGGGAGAGAATTGTAGTCTTCTTTTCATCATCTCCACGTTGAGCACAGACGAACTTCAACATGCAACCTTTTTTAGGGGCGGCATCTGAATCGGTTCCTGATGCTTCAGCCGGGGCTGGTCGTACTGGCATGGGCTTCTGAGGAGTAAGCTTGTCTGAGCACGCGAAAGTGATGCATCTTTTTCTTCCCGAAATCTCAACAGGCTCATCAACAATCTCAACCTTTCGCTCCTTTGCCTCCATGTGGTCCTTCTTGTTGAGGAGCAGATTGGCAAAACCTTGAAAGAAAAGAGGCGGTGGCGGACTGGGAGTGCTACAGCGAGATGGGCTGGTCATGCCCTCGTCACTTGTCAGGTCTGCTGTCGAGATGCTGGTGTTGCTCCAGGTCGAATCGGTGGACATGCCTCTCTTGAGATTCCCTCGATACCGGTTTACTGGAATCGACTCGGGAGTGGTGAGGAGTGCGCGGGTAAGGAGTGACTCTGTAGTATGTGGGTGGCGAACTGTGTACTTGACGAATTCTCTACCCTTAGAGTGGTGGTACTGTAAATCCGGAGGCTCATCCGCTTCGTCCGCGAGCTCTTCGTCGCATGATGACGGAAGATTTGTCGCATTCGAAGTGAGGAGATTCTGCATTTGTAGGAGGAGTTGTGGGACGAAAGCGGTGTATCTGTGTTCTGGCATTGTGAAGGCGGATGTGGATTATATGGGGTCAAAGGATTGTTGATTACGTGATCTGCTGTTGGAAATACAGGATCAAATGAGACTGACTGTACCGGATAAACCTGATTTAATGAGGCAACCCAAGAACGAACCGGGCTGTGTTGTAGGGATGCTTATCGGAATGATAAAGAAAAGGTCTGCTGGATAATATCGATGCTGAAGGTTAAGGAACAGTAATTCGAAAAAAAAAATAAAAAAATGTTGTGAACAGCCCTATCCACAGCTTGTGGGAACCAGGAAAGATTTATACAGTTGTGGTAGTGGGTGTGTCAAGTTGCGTGTTCGTGTCGATCGAGATGGACAGGATCCCACGAATAGCAGGAAGGTGAGCGTGGGGGGAAGGGGGGGGGGGGTATTATTCAGAAAAATATATGGGGGATATCAAAGCAGAAGCCTCAATCAGGAGGGCGTCGTCTCGACAGGCGGAGTTGGTTATAGCTCTATATACGCCATGATGGAAATATCAATGAAGCCCAAGTAGAAGAGGTGCAGGCGGAGACAAGCAGGCTAGAGACTCGAGTCTTGCTTCAGATCTGAGGGAGAGGGACGTTCTTCAAATGGGAGAGGCGTATGTTAAAGCACTGTCTGCCGATAAACGAACAACGAAGGGTTTGGATTTATCTTGGCTACAGCCGAGAGCCGCAAGAGAACGAACGAATAGTGGTAAGCTTGCGAAAAAAGGGTGAACGCCCGGGAGTTTCCTGACTTTCTTGGAAGCAAGGGGAACGCGGACAGGAGACGAATTTAAGGGGAGCAAGACAAGATCCAAGCCCAGCGCACAGCACAGTTTAATTATGATTCGGTGAAGGTGGGGGGCAGGATCGAAGTTAACGGAGAGGGGGGGGGGGGGGGTGGTCAAGGGCAGGCAGGGTAGGCCCGAAGGCAGGTAGGCAGGCAGGCAGGCAACTAGAGTACGACCGGTACTCCAAAATCATCTCTAGAGACTGTCATGGTTTACTACCTCCACTTACTTTTAGGTACATGGAACAAAATTCCTGCTCTACCGAACAGTGGTCGCCGGAAAGTAAGACACAGGGCGAACGACAATACTACGCAGAAGGGCCAGTAAATAAGTCTTCAGTTTGTTATTAAACTCAAAAGCAAAAATAAAAAAAATAAAATGAGTTTGGTTCTTAATGTAGAACTCCAACGAAATGCATTCGCACCCTTCTTCACGGATACTGTACTCGTTTTCTCTCACCACTATTACTTTACCTCTTTTAGTTGGTCGCCACGCTGTTTTGGCCGCTGTTATGACAAAAAGAAAGAAAATCTCGAAAAGGGCGGCGCTGGAGTTACTGGTCTCCACTTCCACCCCCCCACAACCACCACCACCACCACCACCACTGCGCGTAGTCGGCCACTAGAGATTCTCCCACACCCCTAGAAAGGGAAAAAAAAAAAAAAAAAAAAAAAGAAGAAGAAGAAGACTTGCAGAGAGAGAGAGAGAGCCCCATCAGCAGCAGCACACAAATCCAGCTGAACCCTGCTGTTCGTCGTCATAAGGCCAGCCAGCCGAGTACAGAGGCTTTTGTCACTGCCGCCGGACATTCCACACGCTGCTCTTCCCAAGTCCTTCGGTCATGCGATGGGTGTGACCCCGCCTCTTACCAAAGAAAAAAAAAACGTTCATCTTGTAACGAGTGGTTACTGAGAAAAGTTCGGATGGAGTGAGATGATGGAGGGCTCGACGGCGCACCGGGATTCTAGATTTGGTCGTTCATGCCGATTTTACTGCCATCCATCCATCCATCCATCCATCCATCCATCCATCTCCACTTCTCATCCCCGTTTTTCATAACTCGAGCAGCATTAATGAGGGCTCTATCGACATGCCTCTTTTCGTGTATATGTGTTTTTATTTCCGTTTTGGAATATCTCTTTGTCGAGAGGAATTGGTTGGCTCCTTCCTCAAGGCTAGAGCACGGTACGCCCAATAATCGGTACATTGCTTGAACTAATCCGGAAAACGAATGTCGATTGGTAGGTATACCTAGGTACCTCTACCTTAGGTACATACAGTGTCACTCGCATGGAACATGGTTCGGTCAGCTTATCCAGGGGAATAATGAGCTAAAAAAAAATGAGGGATGCCCGTATCCAGGACGAGGAGGATTTCCTTCTGTTAAGGCTCAGAAACTCCGCGGCCATGGTAAGATGTGACATGTAGCAACATCTAAGAAATCCACTCATCTACATCTACTCTAGAGCCTCAACGTACTAGAGCATCGGCATGAGGAGGTGTGTGGACATGAAGCCATGAGAAGCCGCCGTACCAAGAACAACCTAACCCAGAGCTCGTAAAAGCGTCTCTCAGAATTTGGTCCCATTTCGGGGCTTGAGCTTATGCCCTCTACACAGTACCTACACCAATAATCGTCCGCACATGTAATAATATGTAGAGTAGTAGGAATTAGGAAAGAACTACTGTTGCTTAACCGACCCCGTTTGGTAATATGGCACTTGATAATATGTGGAATGGACATTCAATCTGTAACCTGGCGGGCTAATGGGCCAATCCCCGCTGAGAAACACACGATCACGAGAGGGAACATGTTGTGGAAAGTGTCATAAGATACTCGCCGTACTCGATAAACAGAGGTCCACACTCATTTCTGGCGTCAAAACAGCATTAGAATGCGGGGCCGGAATATTCCCTTGCAGCGATTTCGATAGATTGGTTCGGGCGCAGCGGTGAGGAAGTTCCTTGGAAGCAACACAGAGATCTCATCTTCAAACCCCTCATTTTGCTGCTATTCTAACCTCCAGATTCAGTAGAGTACCTACCTACATGGGCGAGTAACAAGATAAAACTGTAGAAAGTTGCACTCAGTATTAGGCTAGTTACTCTCAGTACACTACGTTGCGTACCTTTTAACAGTGAAGTTCTAAATAATAATAACGATAATAATAATCCACTTAGCAATATTTGCCCCGTTTCAGTTTGAACTGCCGACCCGTGTCCAACAACTTCTCATCGCAGAAAATCCCCGGTCTCGACTACGCTGCACTTGCTGTAGCCTGTGAATAATAGAGTGGCACATATTTGTCCCCAGAAGCCACGAACGGGTTAGGGTTTGGTGAAGCAAGCAAAAACGCAGTCATGGTCCGGTAAAAACCTCCCTGCCAATCGTGTCAGACCCGTTTCCAATTTCTTGGACCCTTTTCCCGGGGGTGTCTTTTGCTGCTGTTGCTGCAAGATCATGTCAAGTAGGTAGCGAGGGCCAGAGAGGAAGGACCCTGGTGATCAGATCATCCAAAAAGTCTAGTTAGGTAAACCATTCATTCGCGCCTCGGGGGAAATTTATTGGCCACATTTCAAGCCTCATGTTTAAGCCTTTCCTCAATACGAGAAGAGATAGTCGAGCTCCGGTAGCCGTCGATAGTTATATCGGAACTTTACTATCAGGTTCGTTACGGTGTGCGGGGAATGTATGTATGTAGGCATCTTGTTGCCGTACTTACATACAAATATATTTTCTTTCCACAAGAAAATATTGTCTCCATTCTTTTCTTTTTCTTTGACCCGAACGAAGTGTTTGGCTTTCTCAACTTATAGCGGCAGCATAGTTTCCTCAAGAAAAAAATTTGTCCTCAGTGCGGATCAGTAGTGAGTTATGATACCTACATGTAGGTACTACTTACACATTTGTTTCCACTTTTTTTTTTGGTGGAGGGGGAATGCAGTCATAATTTCTTTTAGCCTTGGCCAGTTAAAGTAAGAAACGTTTCTTGACCGTGCTGGTCAAACTAGAGACAAATCTCTGTCATGAAAGGCGGAAATCATCAAGCCACCGCACACAGCACACAGCATCCGGCCGTTTGACAAGGCATTTTCGTTTTATTCGCCCGCACATTTCTCGCCATAAAATTTTACCCCCGCGCAACGGACTTTTACTCAGTATTTACCCCGCCATACAGTTCACCTTAGATCTTCGGTTTTAGTGTGCAGGAGATTTTCACCGACAAAGTGTTTTTCATCCTTTCCCTCATCCTCAAATGACGTCCTTTCTTCCCCATCTGAAACGGCTGAGAATCCGCAGTATCGTTTCTCTAGTTGATAAATGGGAGAGATCTTCGGGTATGAGAACCGCTGCCTATATCACATCTCCGGAAATTTCATCCCGAATTTCAGGTAAGTTATCTAACGTGGAGTTTGACCTCGTGGTCCTCATGAACCCTGGATAGAACTGTCCAATCGATAACAGGTTGTGACCATATATGTTGTATTGTTGTGTATAAAACCCCACCAACATTTTTGATTGGCGTTATATCAAACAATGGTTATTACTGAATTGTAGGTAGACTTCAAGTGCCGTATGAAGCTCTCTTTTCTTTTCCCGCCTTTTGTTCTTCTCATGTGAGTACATGTTTGAGATATGGCGGGGAACCTTGTGTTCCAAACTGAGCCTATGTAACTCGTCAGTGAGTACCGTATGGCTGGAATCACCCCACGGAAAGTCTTTTCGCTAAAGCAAACGTTTGTCTCTTGGAGGGTGCATCTCTTCATTCGTCTTACTACCTGTGACCTTTAGTAGGGCCAATTTTATCTGAGTGTTGTGCAGAGGCAAAGTTGACCTGTCATATTAGTTGAAAAAGCAATCAATCGGGCAACCAAAATACTGTGCCTTTTAACACAGCCGCAGATAGATCTCCCACTACTTTGGCAACCGAATTCCGCGAGACTTAGTTCTCCGATACATACCTTTTGGTGCGATCCGTAAACTCTACGTTTGCCTCGAACGATGCTGAAAGATAAGATATCTCACGCGTGAGGTGCAGAGAACCATCGAAGCCTCCTGAAAACGGTTGAGGCTGTCCGATCCTGGGACGCGCAACCACACAATTATCAGTGGCCAGAACAGTTGACATTCCGAAGCTGGATGATGAAACAGGGCCGGATAATGTGTTTTATTTTTCGAAAACAAACCGCTAGGACAGCCGATGCAGCCGCGGGTCGCCGGCATTGCATGAAGTGTAAACGCCGAGGCCCGCTGAAAACCCACAGCTGGCAAAGTGCCTGTTACCGTCGCCGAACCACAGTCCCGCTGCTTCACTTTTGGCGGAAAACTACCTCTTGAAAAGTCATGTCGTCATGTCTAATGTCGACATGTCAGCCAGTGACGTTTCTTTTCTTTTCTCAATGACCCCGAAGTATTTGATAATCTATGTAATACGGCGGGCAAGTCAGGTGCTTGATGACTTTCACGTTAGGATGGATATCTAAATGATTGCATTAGTATTGGTTCTCAGAAACCGTTGTTGGTGACTTTTACCCCTCTCCAAGAAAGGATGATCCCTTGTAAAGACGCCCAAATAATACGTGTTGGCTTGAATAGTGGGCTTTTCTTACTTTACTCTGCTCCTTTCTTTTTCAACATATTTTACTACTGCAAACGTATCCAGATATCATTCGACATCGACCGCGGGGCGCGGGCGTGCTTACTCGTGGACCAGATATGTACCTGCAGACCCGTGATGTTATTCTGCATCCTGCTGATGTTGATAAAAGATCTCTTCTAGATAAGCGCTTATCGCTCAAGATATCTTTAATAAGCTGGCCTGCCCTTATTTCTGATGGAGCAATTGCAAACTCGTTGTTTCGGCTTTCGTGAGAAAACAATGGCATCGAGTGCCGAATTTATCTTGTCTCGTCTCGTGAAACGAACCGTAGAGAGGTAAGTTGACGGGCATTAGAGTAAATCTGCAGGCACTTAGCAATTAGCTTCCGCATATGCAGTCTGAATGGCGATGGGCGAAAGAGGTAAGCCAGCTCATGAAGTTTACATACCCACACAATTCTTGACGTATGGGATAAAGCTTTAAGCCGGGACCCCCCTCCCTATCGTCAAAGACATGTTATCTCTGTTACGAGTTCTGATTTGCTACACTTTTCGCCTGTTATTTAGGGATACATGTTCCCGGGGATGGGGCTCTCTAGTTCCGGCAGTGGCGGTGAGAGACATCCATCTGGTAGCGGTGAACACGAATAGGTGGCTAAAAATCTGGTTTCAGTCACCAGTTCACACTTGCAGACTACATTTTGGCACAAACGGGTTTCAAAAAGTACAGCCGGTAGGTACGAAAGGGCACGATTTTACCAAACACATACCGCAGCATTGACGCCGTACCAATGGCCTGGAACACGAGCACGAGCGCATTACTGAGTCTTTCAGAGTTTCAAATTCCAGTTGAGTTTGGTATTTGATCCTCAATGGCGCTGCGACGCTACTGTAAGATCACCCTCGCAAGTTTTTTTGTACGTACACACATTGAATCGTCAGTAGATCTATCTAATTTGAAAAGCAATGCTATTTACTCACCTCTATTCTACTCTCAAATCACCTGCCTTAAAAATAAACAATAAAAATATCAATAACATGCTGCTATCACTCTGCATTAGCTTTCTGAGAATGGAAATCCGTAATAATTTCATCATGTCTATAAAACACGCGTGAGGCGTGGGCTTTTAAGAACCGGCAGCAGCTTTGGGTAAGAATGCATCAATTAACCCATATGTTCTAGACTCTATGTACCGCTGCTCATGTATGGGGCGCGTACATACAGACAGTACTTAGTATCCAAAGGGCCATGAAACAAGTATTGCCTTTTCTAGGAGGTAGGAGCTCCTTTCGGCTTCAAACAATCTCTATCCGAGTCTTTACTGGTGTCAATAGTATTGCTTGGCAGCATTCCCACCCGAAGAAATAAATATCATTGGCACCTCTTTGAATTGCGTCCATTTATATTTTTATTCTAGATTAGTTCCACGGCCCTGGGTGTGATACCATCTGTATCCTGGAAGGCCAATTGGACTGATTTAAACCTCATCCGCGGAACAGGCAAGCAGGCAAAACTCTCGTTCTCTGGCCAGAATGCCCAGACAAGGATCATGGTCCATAGAATAAACAAAATGTTCTGTGGGCTGTTGCGTCCTAGAGTAACGTGCCGCAGATACTGAAAAAACAAGCCTACATACATGATGGTTACTCTACATACGGTACCGTAGATAGGGGGCGAAAATTCGCCAACTGGCGCACACTCGCTAAAGAAAAGCCTTTTATGTTTTTCTCTCTCTCTCTCTCTCTCTCTTTTTTTTTTTTGACAGCTGCTGGGTATGCCTCAACCTTCCACAAGGGGAGGCTCAGAAAAGTCGCTTCCGGTGTATACATTCGGATAATCCAGCCGAATCTAGTCATGTACTCCGGATATCTCACTTGGGAGTGCATTGAAGTGCGTACTATGTATGCAACTGCACATACACAACTAGAAACCCTAGGATTGCGTCCTGTAAGGCTCCTGTTTTCATCTCCACGTAAGTCCGAGTTGGCATCTAGAGCCCAAGTAATCTCCCATTCAGTCAAATATTGCTCAAATGAATATGTGGTGTTAATGAATTAAAGGAGATCTTCAGGTAGTTACCAAGTTAACTGTCGTTGACGTGCATACCCATCGTTCTTATGGTGGTGAGTGGATTGCAGGATCCGGAGTATCGTGCATCCATAAACGACAGAGTTCTGGATTACTCTAACTTCTCTGCATGAGTACATGTAGGTAGGTACACGAAACCAGCCGTAGGGCTTAGCAATTAAGCATTGAGACATGGCCATGGTTCGGGCGAGCATCGTGAGATCGCGATCATCCGTTCCTGAATAACATCGATCTTCTGTTCCTGAGTGATTGCCGGCAAAATGCCAAAAGCAAATTACTATTTACAATCGATCTCGTTATGTCGGATGCCAAGCCTGGGGCACTGGTGCAGTTCATATAAAACTTTGTCGCGAGTAGGCTCGCCGGTCTGCTTGTCCGTAAGAATGGTCTGGCATATATATTTTCAGGTCAAAATACCTGACCGACGGTGTCAAAATGACATGTTGTCCAGTGACCCATCTTTATTTTAGAATTTGACTCAAACAGACAAGGAAAAGCACTTCTATCCAATAGACGCTGGAAGGCTGGGGATTTCTTTTAGATATTGGCCGTTAGCCATATTTTTTTTATCGGAGTTATTTGAATATCTGGTACTAAAAAGTGCAAAAATGAATATAGTAGATGGCTGGAGCTGAGTCAAATACGGAACCGAATTGGTACCAGGCAGTAATATATGGCAGACTGCCAGACGCAATACTGCAGCCTAGCAATATTATGTCAGACGATGGTATAAATCTATTGGTGACAACGTCTAGCATATGAGAAATACACATTTATTACGCGAGATACCAAGTATGTATATGTTCAGCTTGATGACCAGTACATACGCGATGCACAGCTGTAGTATGACTCGGGAACCTATCAACCTCTCTGTTTAAGTTTCACAAACAAGCCAGATTGTTTATGAATCCAATTGTTGTGTAAGGTCCACTCTTTGTCGGGATAGGCCAGTTCAATCTGCGTCATATCAATATCCAAAATCTCGGGTTAAAAAGGAGTACCGTACTACTCACATGGAAGGTCCTTAAAAGCTGGGGTATCACTTTATACATTTCCAAGTAAGAAATGTTTTTCCCAATACAGGCTCTGCTTCCTCCTCCGAACTATTTGAAATAATTTAGCACTTCAAGATGCCAAACCGTAAAACTGGGTTATTCCCCTGTCTATTGGGAAAACATACCGCAAAAGCAGCCCTATCCATCCTCCTCCTCGACATTTCGTCTGCTTCCAGCCATCTTTCAGGCCTCCAGAAGTCCGCATCGTCACCATAAACATCTTTATCTCTTTGAACAACCCAAGGATTGATTCCAACAATAGTTCCTTCCTCAAAGAACCTTCCACAGATATCCTTACCGCCTTTCGGCACAATACGTTCAAGAAGCATCGATGGGGCTGGGTGAATCCTTAGGGCCTCTTTGATACACGCTTCAAGATATGGCATTTTCCTTGCTTCGGTCCAGCTGACAGGGTTACTTAATCCTTCAAAGTTATCGATTTCAGAAAGAAGTTTTGACATCGAGCTAGGATTTTTGAGAAGGTGATAGAGCAGTGCACGTAAGGATATTGCTGTTGTATCGGAGCCAGCATATGTGTTGCTGCTTGCCCATCCAAGGATGTGAGCTGGAGTGACCTTTTTTGGATCGGCTTTATGTGCCTCGATCATTCTCGCAAGCATATCTTGTTTTCGTAGATTTCCCTTTTCCATCTCACGTAGTTGTTCGGCTTTTTTCGAGCCAGGCTCTACCATACGTTCCGTCATACACTTAAGGGTAAACGTCGCAACTGCTGAAGTGGGAGGGTTGAAGTAAGTCCAGATAGGATTTTTTTCTAGTAATGAATCCAGCCAAGGCATTTGGCCTACCTAAAAAAAAGAAGAAGAAAAAAGGCATTTCTATTAGTTGAAACTATTTTGATATAAATTAAAAGGATTATATACTACGCCCGCATAGTCGAAAGATTTATCAATCGACTTCATGATACCATCTACATCCTCCGCCTGGTCAAGAAATCCTAATCGCTTTGAATATGTGAGTTCCCCGATGACGTCGAATGCGTAATACTGTAACCATTCCCCTAAATCACAGATTTCTCCAGTCTTCGCATAAAGCTCTGAAAGTCTGGAAGTGAAAAACTTTGAAGTTGAGTCCACGTATGGTTCATAGTCCATCAAATGAGACATTGCGAAAGCATGACTGATCGGCTTTCTCATCGACTATAATAGAGGGTGTTAATATGATCTAGTACTGATTCGATGAATTAAGAACAGAGGCGAATAATCATACTTGGTGATACAACTCATCCTGAGTATCAAACATTGACTGGATCGTTTTACCATTCGAGAGAACAAAAAAGACCTTGTAAAGCGGGGACTAGAATATTTCAATTTAGATTATTTCCTGGTATTATTACGTACTCATCCTCGGAGCCAATGGTGGAAAAGAAATACCTTAATAAACCCTTTATTGATTGTGTAGATCATCTGTATCGCCTCTGGGTCTGATATCGCAACTATGTTGGGGCCGTACCGAACAAACTTCCCATATTTCTCGTGAAGCGCCAGTTGATTGTCTTGACATTTCCAACTCCAGGCATCGAAGAACCTGTATAAATTTGTGACAGAGGCCAGGAATGGGCCAGGTATCGATTGAAGACCCGAGCGATAACGTTGCTTATGGAAGTAGAGGCATATGAAGAGAAGTCCAATACCAACAAGCATTCCCGGAGTGATGACGGAAAGAGGCGATGCAATAGAAGCTATAGCCATTTTGAAAATTGGTTATGTGGTCTTCCCGTGTGTGCGGTAGTGATTGGAAGTGGTGATGGGCGACTGGTAGAATCTATATATATACGACCGGCCTCGAGAGTACAGAATGGAACTGGCGTGAAAACCTAATCAGGCCTTACAGGTGCAGATGGGGTTTATTATCGAGTATTCTTTTGATGAGGCCGCGAATCATCACACGAAGGTGGATCTAAAAGAGGAATCTTGAAAGCCATGGGGCGTATAGTATTAATATGATACTCATCTTGTTTTACCATCTGTTATCTGGCTAATGGAATGGTATGGACTACGACCGAAGCGAGCTTGTGATGGAACGAACATCTACCTCGACACCAGATATCTGCATGAATATTAGAATAGATGCAAGCCATAGATACGGTGGGGGGGGGGGGTTTGGAGCTCCATGTAGAGGTAACTCCTCGCATGCACGAGTTTCCGATTGGTTGCAGGGAGGCAAGGGGTCCAACATGTCATTTTCATTGCCTACATAGAATATCACTCGGCGGTAATTTTTGCGTAGAACATAGGCCCAGTGCGTTTCCCTTAAGCGATTACCCAATTGTATGAGAAGGTTAAAATAACCGAGTATCTTTATAAAAGTATGTATACACGCCGTATCCGACGCCGGCACCTACGCCTTGATATATAAATTATTGACGAGCTACTATCCCTCGCAGAGCGGAGTGCCTATTAAACTACATGTAGCCTAATAGGGACTTGGTATTTACCCTATTTACATGTATGTGCGGTGCTCACCCTCCGGAGAGATATGTACGATGGTAGGACTTCGGGTGGCAGACCGAACGAAGCTTTAGGCCATAATACCCTAAGCTTGGAATTAATGAGTATGAATGTACTATATCTTCGGACTGGTCTAGCCATTACATGCATTGCTGGTCGCTGAAATAGGCATTTTGAGACGACCTTGCTTTGATTGTCGTCTCTTTAGGGTCATTAAAACATTAGAATGATTTGTTTTGTATTATGGGCTTGAGGTTGGATTGTGAAGTTCGTACGCAATTGAACGGTAAAGTAGGGAGTTCATAGCGATCAACCTATAAATGTCGAGATAGACGCGGAAAGTTGGAACGCCATAGTTTATACTGCATGCGAACTTTCTGTACCTAGAAACATGAATAGATATGATTTAAAAAAAAAAGACGCGGAAAGTTGGATTGTAACGCAAGGTTCGCCCACCGGTCTCTGTTACAACGTGCCGCGCGTAGATATCTTATCCGCTGGAGAGCTAGGAAGTTGATGAACAAAACATGGGACAACCCAGTACCTCGGTCCGTTCCGGTCTACGAGCATATATCCATGCTTTTGTTTTTTTTGAAGTTTTTCCAATGCCCTAGTAGGTAGTCCAATCACTAATATACATGAAGCGGTGTCTGATCTCAACGTCGGGTAGCAGATATATCGTTTAGAACAGCGTGCCACAGTTCATGAACTAGCACATAAGGCAACAAAGCCTCTGATGAGAGTGGCCGGGGGGGGGGGGGTAACAAACGAATCGCTTATGAATGGGGGAATACAAGCACATGTTGATACCACTATGCAAGTGGTATAGTGAAGAAACAAATCGTTCTTTGTATTCTGAGATAACAACTCTGAGACGGAAGTGAGTCCGTACTTATTTCACCAATTGCAAAGACGTTTGACTAGAAACATCCGAGATTATCCTGACATGTACAGGCTGTGCTTAATTACCCCGCTTTTACGACATATTCAGATGTATGTATAACTCGAGACGAAGAGCTAGGAAACTATGAGGGGGGTTTTAATTGGTCGGCCAGTTTAACGGTGTGATATGTTGCGGGCACAAGATTAATTATAAAGAAACGATTCCGAACTTCACTTGACTTCAAATATCTGAGGTGATATACTGATGAATACTCTTGGTATGTCATTTCCTTCAAAATATTCAATCCGTTCTAGCTTTTGGTGTGTATGGATCTTACGTTACTTACATACATGTAGTACATGTTTTAAGCTACATTAGAGATGAAACCAGTTAAATTCCACGGAAATAAGTAAAACGTAAACTCGATGCACAGAGGAGGGGGGGGGGGGGGTTCTTTATCGATTCCAATCACGGTGAGCTAGAACAGCTAGGTAATCAAATAGCAGGTGCGGATATACATGTAGTGCCACAACTGTGGTACACAAAATCGCGCCCTACCCGTACATGTATCATGTATGTACACACGGCTACCACGCGAAAATGCTCTAGTGGCCGGATCATAATGAGTAATTTAAAAGTAAGATATATGTGCACGTACATTTGATCACTATTCACTCAAACAGGTAGGGACCGAAACAGTGGACCCCGGTACTCGCTTGTAACCCAATACGCTACCAAATACATCCTTTAATCCTCTTGCATGTATAGATAATATAATGAATATCTCTCCTGCAGCTGCAGTAGTGTAGCTTTGCAATTGATGGCAGGATGTATGCGATATATATATCTGGTCATGTATGATGTTGGCGACTGGTTAAATAGATCATGAGGACACACATACATGTACAGTACCAAAAATTAAAGGGTATGGATTCGCTACTATACTCCCTTGAATATGCTAGAAATACGGTATTCTGGACCAACTACCGTAGTACTATGAGAGTGATTGCAGCCCATTTTTTCATACTGTATATATGCCGCCTGTATACTTAGCATTCCTCAGCACTATGCTAAACAGCCATATACGTATACATGTATGTAAAGACAATTCCCATATTGGTGTTGTGCTGACATTTTCCGCAATTACATGTACTCGGAGCGGCGCTTTATTGCTGGCGGTTGGTGTGCGGTTTTGTGTTTATATGTATGGACAGAGCTCATGTACAGTTGTGTAGTGCACGTGGTTAACCTGCATGTGAAAAAGAAAGAAGGAAGGAAGGAAAGAAAGAAAGAAAGAACTGTTTAGTTATATCACCGCGAGTGCACTATATGTCATGTTGCATTATAGCTGAACTGGCTAAGCCTATGTTAGATTAGGACCCCGATGTATATACAGTACCAAAAAGTGCCATGGATCCGATGCCATATTCCCTGGATTACGCTAGAAATGCGGTAGGAATAAGGTATCAATACGGTATTTGACTTATAATGCCCGTTTAATTCGGTATTCCAGACTAGATACCGCAGTGCTATCATAGTGATTGTAGCCCTTTTTTTTTCATACTGTATAATCCTTCGTGATTTGTTTTTAGTACAGTAGTATCTCACGCGGGCCCGGTGAGTATATATCGCGGCCCCTAATTATGATTAAGAATACATTCATTTATCTATCAGGCGAGTCTAAAGTGTTGAGTCACTAATATTGTGATAGTGAGGTTGCATGTGCATAATGAATAAAAAGAAAGGGAAAAAAGAAATGTTGAGTCACAAGTGATCACTCGGTATATTGATGCGCACGTGACCCCGAATATATCCCTACTAATCTAAAAGAAAAGAAAAGAAACCAGAAGGGACATGGCATGATCAAAAGCCCCTACTAGTCTCCCGAACAATTAATGTCCAAGGGCTGGCAGAGTAATTAATATAATGCCTTCCACCCCCCCCCCCTCTCTGCTTGCGGAAAGGGCTCACAAAGGGGAAAGGAGGAGACGGTGGAGACAGACACCCTTTGCCCACATGCGCTAGTCTATTCCTTGCCCAAGGGTGCAAAGGGGATGGGCCTGAAGTGGTCGGAAGGTTTCAGAGCCTGACCCACGGAATCAGGCACCTCTTTCCAGGAGAACCTTTTATCTTTATTGTTTGTCCCCAGAGTTCTTGGTAACCCGGTGAGAGTCTGTATCGTATACAGAAGAGGTGTTCATTCATACTTGTTTGTTTTTCGCCCCCGTTTTCCTTGATGCTACCCAAGCAGGATATTGGCATTCCTGCGTGATTGAGAAGGTACACGTGGTTTTGACTATTATTTATTCGGATGCGCTAGCTATTACATTTCTATATAGGAACCAGAAAGAAACGATGGTGTGGGTTAGACGTATATATGTATTTACGATATATGTACAATAGAGGCCATAGGCTAACCATCAATTTCGAACAAAATTGATGGTTGCAGGGTATATTTTGCTGTGTGGCGAGCTAGCATTTTTAGCAATTGATGGCTGCCCTAAGCTCTCTAATACGGCTGTATGTTTTGACACCAGCCACCGCTCTGGCCCTATTAAAGAAGTTTGACATATATGACCTCAAAATCTTTAGAATTATGTCCAATGCGCTCCTGATCACGATTCAATTCATTTGCGCTCCACTGATGGCACATGCTGAGTCCGTTAATCTCTTGAGTCATGCATAATCACTCGGCCCATTTCCACTAAACATTGCTGGGTTTGTGGCCGGACAACCTCTCCACCAAGCGAGTTCACCACCCACCGAGTTTGAGGCCTTCTCTCTCGCAAAAACTGGCCGCTAAAGCTGCAGCCAAGAGAAACCCGTATGGGAATTGGTTGCTGCGCTCGGTGGGTTGGTGGGCTCGATTGGTGGGGAGCGAGGGTAAGTAAACTTTTGTTTTCTGGGGTTCTCGGATACACGAGGTGTCAGTAATAATCCCAAGCGTTATGAGCATTAGAGAAAAATTTACCAAGGAAATAAAGTTTCTGTGATCATTATTTGGAAAACATTTGTAGCGCTCGCCTACCCTGGTTTTCCAAATAATGATCACAAAAATTTTAACTGCTTGTAAAGTTACACCAAATTTTTTTTTTAGTGCTTATACACTTATGCGCTGGGTACCGTTGATCATAGGGCGCAGATTATAAAATGAGCCTGGCCAGCTGGATGCATATATGTACTTCGGGGTAAAAGGGGGGGGGGGTCTGTCAATAGCTGGTGGCGGCACAACACATCGACAGACTTACCCCTGCCCCCGGAGTACCTACTAGTACATCTCTGCTTTACGTGCCGTAAAACTTGGATGGGTAACATGCTTAAGCACGTGACGGTTACTAATTGAGTGATCATGTATCCTCTCCCTAGTCTCGTGCCTATCCCCTATTTTGGTCTAGGAACGAGACTATCCTCTCCCCATATTGACCTTTGTGTGTTCACGAGACGAATCTGTTCATTACTCAGAACAGACATGGTGCTAAAGCACCGAACATGTGGCAATCAAGCAGTTGTTGATAAGTATTAATAGCTACGATGACTATATGTAACTTTATGGGGTAACTCAGGGGAACCAAAGACAAAGAATATTACTAAATCTGCGATATCCGGGGAACTCAACTCATCTCAATGATTAAAAAATAAGTGAGTACAAAAAATCAAAGAAAACGCCATTAGCCCGTATCGCATAGAACATACACCTATACCTACACATTATGGTTGATATAGTGTTTTCACGAACGGAATACATTGGATAAACCCAAGGGCAAACGGTCCAAATAAAGGAAAAGAAGAAAAGAGATGGGGTGGGCAGGAAAGGGGGGGGGGCAAATATCATAAAATCCATCAATTCGTAAACCTACAGATGCCTGAACACAAACACCGATAACACATTTAAACAAAAAAAACAATTATTGTGATGTGGTCTGAGTCGTGACACTGGTAGTGAAGTTCCTTTCTCTGACTTCACTAATTTGCTTCATCTCTTCCCTCGAAGAAGCTATAGTCGTTGTCTTCATATTCAGCGGCTCGATATTTTCAATACTGTCATTTTTGTGATCACTCTCCGTACTTTTCTGACTGTTTTCTTCAATCGGCGCGGTTTGAGGACTTGGGGGGACCTCCTTCCATCTTGCCACATCTTTTTTCAGCTGCTCTAATTCTTTTTGGAAGCGTGTCCCGAACACATCGACTTTATGGATAGTCAGTAAAGGAAACAGGTAATAGAGGTATAAATGACTTACTGTAATATATAGCCCCATTGTATACACTCCAAAGCCCAACAGCAGAGATGAACAAAGCGGAGAAGCTGCGGTGGTAAAACCAAAATGGGCATGGAAGCATGGTTAGAACCGCGTATGAATATTGAATAAACATGAACGCAGGCTCTTGAAGATCCTGAGGGAGGCGCAGAACTAATTTGCCGATCCAAGTCTTTGAGTAACTTTTTCGGAGCCAAGTAAACGATGTTGGGCGGCCAGCGGCAATTTTGTCTCGCCTCCGAACCTTCAAAATGTTAATTGATACTTTTTTTTTGATTGTTTGTTTGTGCAGTATGGGACTAACAGTGATTAAAAAGTGGTAAGAAATTTGCCAAATCCCGTAGGGGATAGTTGCCCAGATAATCATCTCTCTAAGTCCATAGTGTTCTACATTCTTGACTCTGCTAATTGCTGGAAACTTCGCTTCGACAATAACCGGATCGACGCAATGTACCAAACAATGCAGCACGACAGGAGGCATGATATGGATGAACAAGGAAGTGACTTTATCTAAAGAGTGGAAAACCAAAGAGTTTCTCCACATGGCTATGGCCCAGGCGTTGTTTCCGTAGGCTAAGCAGTAGGTTGCGATCATAAGACGTCGGGAGTTGGGAAACACCCAGATGGATAATAGAAGAAGAACGTTGACAAAGTAACAGAGATCGGCCAAGAAATAATGGTATCCACGCTTATGGTAGGTGTAATAGCGGACGGGCATGAAGTAGAGGAGTTGTAGCGAGTACCAGATGTGGACCCATTCTCTATGAGACATGATTTAGCCTCTTAATTTTCTATCATAGATGGGATAGTAGTAACTTACGGATGCCCACCAATTAGGAGACCAGTGATGAAGATGTTGCAGACACCAACCACGAACGCGATCTTCTCTCTTGAGGAAATAACCTTGGTGTCCCCCCATTTATCGACAAGCTTATCGAGGCCCTGGCTGAACTTTTCCTTGTATTTCTCTAGCTCCACATCCGTTTTTTTGAGGACACTTTCCTTGTGTTTGACATACTGAAGTTTGACTTTGTCTCTGTGTTTTTTGAGATTTTCGCTCTGGAGCTGTATGCGCCTGTTTATTTTTTCTAGCTGCTGAGGGAGCGTAAACTGGTCGAGAAAGTCAAATACAGTAAGTTTGTCCATCGGCGGGAAATCCCAATCATCGCCGCTAGTTGCGGAACCGGCGTATGAAGGAGAGCGTGAAAGGTTCGGGGATGGGGGCGGGGAGTCTATCGACTCTGCGCCAGAGAGGGTTTCGTCCATATCTTCGTGGGCTTCTGATGGGATAGTTTGAGGAAGAGAGGGGGCGCAAAAGTTGGCCCAAGCAGATAGTTGGCCTGGTATCTATGTATGTATGTATGCAAGTATGTATGCTATGGTAGAGCTAGCTTCGTGAGGGTGGAAAGTTAGAAGTATGTATGCTTGGCGAGAAGGGGGAAGGAGAGGTTTCACAAACACGTTATGTAGATGGGAGAAATCTGCAGTCGCAGAAGACTCATTTCAAGAGCACACGTGAAACTTTTTACTGTCTATCACTGGGGCTGAACGAAACCTTGGACGGACTTGAAACGTGGCTGTTTGTGAGCAATACAAACGTATCGCTTAGTCATTAGACACCTTCGGCCACTTGGGAACGTTGATCTGATTCTACCACTGTCCGAGTGAACGGTGGTCCGAATGGCCCGGAATTCACCGCACCACAGACTCGGAATGCCTCAGAGAGTAGTTATTATGTATGTAGCCCATTTTGTGCTAAAGTCTTTTCTGGCTTCATTTCATGGCTATTGTGGGGTCTGCGGTTGTCCCGGTAGTCAACCACCAAAAACAATAATTTATTCTGACATCACCTCCATCGCTAAATTGTTGAGACCTTATATAAAGGTGTATTTGCTTATGGAATCTTGTGTGCAGTCAAAAAAATACCTTCATTTGATGACCTTAAAAAGTTAGAAGTTAACTTGTGAAGCTATTAGACTCCTCTGCTGGAGTCAAATCTGGAGCCGGAGGCTTTGGTCCTTGGCATCTTAACGCTAAGTCTGTCAAACAAAGACTCCGGACCCATCGGTGCAAAGGGCTATTTAACAAGGAAGGTCTTGGTCCTGAAATAAGCTTCAGATGGATCCTATTGATACTACGTCAACCGAATCAGATTCTATGATGCTACCTCTGGTGTATTAGTAATGCAGGTAAGGCTTTGCACTATGTGGATAAGTTGCCAAGGTGAGGCTCATTCTAAGTGGCGGGCTAGTTTTCTGGGGTTGTCTTAGTCATTGCATTGCAAAGATTCACCCACCAACTGCAAAAAGATTTTTTCCTTCAACGTTAACCTCCTGGCTCAGCAAAGCAGCAACGACACCAATATTCTCAATGGAGCTCGTTAAGAAGCAGAAAACTGAGGAATACTCAATAAAACCAGAGGCCACCACAGCGCCTGTTGACACCTCAACATGGCCGTGAGTTATTCCATTGTGCCTTTGCGGACATATCATCTCATGTACTAACATTTTCTTGGGTTTAAAGCCTATTGCTCAAAAACTACAGCAACCTTCTTGTCCGGACTGGTCACTTTACTCCAATTCCCAGTGGTTGTGCCCCATTGAAGCGGGATCTCAAGAGTTACATCAGCAGTGGTGTAATCAATCTCGACAAGCCTAGTAACCCTAGTTCTCACGAGGTTGTTGCGTGGGTTAAGAGGATTTTAAGATGCGAAAAGACCGGTCACAGTGGTACTTTGGACCCCAAGGTCACTGGTTGCCTTATTGTCTGCATTGACCGTGCCACTCGTTTGGTTAAGTCTCAGCAAGGAGCTGGTACATATATTCCTTTTCTAGTAATGCTGTTATATATGTTCTAAACCTTGTACAGGGAAGGAGTATGTTTGTGTCCTTCGTCTCCATGATAAAATTCAGTCAAAAGAGCAATTGGCACGTGCGCTTGAGACTTTGACCGGTGCCCTTTTTCAACGTCCGCCGTTGATCTCTGCGGTGAAGCGTCAGCTACGTATCAGGACGATCCATGAATCTAAACTTCTCGAATTCGACAATGATAGGCACCTTGCCGTATTCTGGGTCAGCTGTGAAGCCGGTACCTATATCAGAACGTTGTGTGTTCATTTGGGACTTTTGTTGGGTGTTGGCGCACACATGCAAGAGTTGAGACGTGTTCGTTCTGGAGCTTTGAGTGAGAATGACAGTATAGTCACTCTGCACGATATCATGGATGGTATACTCTATTCTACCACTCCCTGGGGGAGGTCTTTTGAATACTGTTCTGACTTCCTTATAGCACAATGGCTTGCTGATAATACGCGCGATGAATCTTATCTTCGCCGTGTCATTCGTCCCTTGGAGTCCCTCCTGACTACATACAAACGTATCGTTGTCAAAGACAGTGCGGTTAATGCTGTGTGTTATGGCGCCAAGCTTATGATCCCTGGTCTCCTCCGCTACGAGGCTGGAATCGAGGTTGGTGAAGAAGTTGTGTTAATGACTACTAAGGGCGAGGCTATCGCTTTGGGAATTGCTCAGATGTCCACAGTTGAACTTTCAACCTGCGATCACGGTGTTGTTGCAAAAGTGAAGAGGTGTATTATGGAGCGCGACCTTTACCCTCGCCGCTGGGGTTTGGGCCCTGTGGCCGTTGAAAAGAAAAAGATGAAGGGTGACGGAAAGCTTGACGTTAGTAACCATGATGTTGGAAATTCAAAATTCATATACTAATATATTTGACAGAAATACGGACGTCCTAACGAACTTACTCCCCAAACTTGGAAAAAGGCATATACCGACTTCAACGCGCCTGCTGAATCTGACCTTAGGGTGATTGAAGCTGGCGATGAAGTTGAGAAGGCCGTCACTTCTGATGTTGGTAGGATTGATATCGAGATGACCACTCCAGGAGACGAGGGTTCCGATGGTGAGAAGGACGATAAGAAGAAGAAACGGAAAACTGGAGAGACAGAAGAAGAGAGAGCTGAGCGTAAGAAGAAGAAGAAGGAAAAGAAAGAGAAAAAAGAGAAAAAAGAAAAGAAAGACGAGTAGGAGAGGTACGGGCAGGAGCACCAATCTAAAATTTCCTCTATCCTAAGAGGTTCATGTAAATTAACCGTGTTATTTTTTTTCCCTTCTTTTTTTCATTAAGTTTTTTTTCCTTTCACTCTTTTGGTAGTCTTGGTGAGTAGTACTCGCCAGTGCACTTATCTAAAGCTAGCAGTACGTGTAGTTAGTAGCAGAGGTTATTATATCTTCATATCAAAAGTTGGGTTGTTCAGATAAATACATGTACTTCTTGGTATTTATATAGGTACACGACTAGATTTAGGGACCAGGTGATTACACAAATAAATGTGTTTGCCAAGACATGTGGGCAGCTGCAGGTGAAGACTCTCGGTACGCAACCACCACTCCTGTATGCCACCAATACCAAAGCTAGACTTGGACGTCACCATTACCGTATCGTCATCACCATTCACGAGGACCTTTGGCTTTACAGGAAGTTCGGTTACTTTTTCAGTACTTAGAGTAATTCATCATGAGCTCTGGCGCATCCCCGCAACTGGGGAACCTCGACCTTGAGACCGATGGAGCTTCGCCATGGGGCGATGAGAGATCTGTAACTACCCAAGCCCCTCGTTTGTGTAAAACTTTTGGATATCGCTGCTAATGATTTCAAGGAGGATGTTGCCCAAGGTTGGTATAAATAACTATCTCGTTTTTCCAATTGGCACAAATGGGCAGGATTTAACAACTCGTCGTGAACAAAGCACCAGGATCGCCAACTACCGCCACCACCACCGGTCAGGATACCAAAGAAGCGGAAACAGAACAACCTCAAACACCTACTGTAAAAACGTCGACTGCTCGTCGTAACCCCCGCCGCCCAGGACGCCATGTGGCCCGCGTGGAGGCCATCGATGATGACCTTGGTCCACTCGGTCCATTAGGGGATAACTTTGCTGCTACTGAGACTCCAGAGGCATCTTCTGGTCCATCAAAACACCTCCACGAAACACCCCCGGAACCGCCACAAAAGGAGGATTCGCCAAGGAGTTCCAGAGTTATCTCGGGTGGCACTTCGTCGAGGACAATGCCAAGGGGAGAAACTATGGAGAGTGTTTCGTTGGAAGACGATGAAGCGGAGACATATTCTGGGCCCCCAACAACTTTTGATGCGATGGAAAGTCAAGAACGACGTAGAATGGTCGGTGGTCCGGATAGAGCACCTGATCAGCCACAAGCTGTAGGCCCTGTGTTTGATATCAGTGTCGGGGACCCGCACAAAGTTGGAGACTTGACCAGTGCACATACAGTTTATCAAGTCAGGACCAAGGTTGGTTAATTTCCTATCTTGAAATTTACCTGAGCTTAAATTGATATGGTTGTATGAGAATTTTAGACTACATCGAAAGCCTATAGAAATGGCGAGTTTACAGTTTCTCGCAGATACCGAGATTTCCTATGGCTCTATAGTGCATTAAACAACAATAATCCAGGTGTTGTGGTTCCGCCGCCACCAGAAAAGCAGGCTGTAGGGAGATTTGATGATAATTTTGTCGAATCTCGAAGGTCAGCTCTGGAGCGAATGCTAAATAAAACCGCAGTTCATCCAATTTTACAGAATGATCAAGACCTAAAATTATTTTTGGAGTCTGAGGCATTGAATGTGGATATCAAACATAAGGAGAAGCAGGCGCCACCGGTTGGAGAAAGTAAGGGTATGTTTAGCTCTCTAGGGTTTACCGTAGTTGGGAAGTTTGTGGAAAACGATGAAGTAAGTATCATTGCTTTTAGCCAATCATTACAACATATGGATAATGTATAAAAGATGAGGGGAAAAGTTGGACGAGCCAAGAGATTGCCGTGGAGGCCTATACCTTCCTGAGCATCCTGGCTCCTTCATTACAAGCTCGTATATGAAAGGGGTACTGACTTTGAAAAATTAGTGGTTCCAAGACCGTAGAAACTATCTCGACGCTTTGGAAACACAACTCAAGTCTCTTTTTAAAGCTGTCGAGACAGTTATCAAGCAAAGAAAAGACCTTGCAGAAGCTGCTAGTGACTTCTCTTCATCCTTGCACGCACTTTCCACTGTAGAGCTTTCAAAATCGCTCTCATCTCCTCTCGATGCTCTCTCAGACCTTCAGATTCGGATTAAAGAACTTCATGAGCGGCAAGCACAGCAGGATGTCCTCACGCTAGGAATCACAATTGATGAATATATTCGACTCATTGGCTCTATCAAGCTCGCATTCCAACAGCGTCAAAAGGCTTATCATTCTTATCACGCAGCAGAAAGCGAACTGAATAAGAGAAAGACTACTCTTGAGAAACTACAGAGACAGGGGAAAACGCAGCAGGACAGAGTCAATCAGATGACCGCGGAGGTGCAGGACAGCGAGAAAAAAGTACATCAAGCTAAACTTTTATTTGATGATATGGGGCGATTGATGAGATCAGAATTGGATAGATTTGAGAGGGAGAAGGTTGAAGATTTTAAGAGCGCTGTTGAGACATTTCTGGAAAGTGCTGTTGAAGCACAAAAGGAGGTGAGCTCTCCCTATAGAAATTCTTGTAAAGAATGTCGCATTTACTAACAGATGCTTGAAATAGCTTATCGAGTTGTGGGAAACCTATTTGTTACAACTGGATAGGGAAGAGGAAGAGGAAACGGGGTTTAGATCCGTCAACGAGCCTACGTCGGCTTAAGGCTAATGGACCATGCGTTTTGGGATACGGAACAGAAGTTGAAGATTGTGAGAGAATGGAAAGAGTGATTACAAAAAAGTCTGATAAACTCATCGCCATTATCATGATATCACGTGTTGCTTTTCAAGTCAAGTGATTTAATTTACTCTTTCTGGCTTGAAAGCGGTTTTTTACTTTCTGTTATTGTTACAGCTGCATTAGTTATCCGTCTGGGGTGCTAATCTCAGTGTATATTAATGGGACATTGAATCACCACCTCGTCAGGGTTACATTGTTTCGACCCGGTTTTTGCCCCTTAAATCTCGTGTGGGATACGACTAACGCAATTGTGGTTTCGTTCAAATGCAAATACATCATGGTTGACGTGCAGCACGGGGCAGTAGACTAGATAGACGTGAGATGATTATAAGCTTCCATGCACATATGGGACAGTGGCAGGAACACCATGGACTATCTAAGGTGCTTTTATTGCATATGTATACAGATACGGGAGCCCATCTGGTGAAGTGGTCGCTCCGCCCAAATCATCATTCCGCTTAGGCCACACAACCGATCAGTCCAGAGCTTCCATATTACCCCAAATACTTTTGGATCAGGAATCAACCTTCCAGTTACTCATGCTGCCAATTGGAGTCCGCTGAAATTTATGTTATGGCTGAAGGGACGACTGTATGAGTTGTGGAGTCTCAATAAATGAAAATAGGCAGAAAGTGGGGAGGATGACCGAGTGATGTTATATGATCCATAATCCACATCCTGAGTAATCACATGTTACTACTCTATTGGTGCACATGAACATATGGTCAAGTGATCCCGATGTCCTTGGCCTAGTTTAACCTACTAAACATGCCATTCCGCAAATAAAAAAGCTATCTACGGCTTGTACCTAAACATTCCCTTCAGATATGACCCAGCATATTATATCCATAGCAAACTTCTTAACGCAAAAAACCACCCCACCCAAATAAAAAGCAATCAGAAGATACACCATCGTTACTATACATTACATACTTTAAGGTCATCGCACTAAATAGGTCCTATCCCTAAATCTCCAAAGGATTCGGGAAGCTTTTGGGTCTCCTTGACTAATATACAGGCAATAGGTAATTAATAGGCAGCTGGACTAGCTAAAAGGGGCTCTCCAGAGGGGAAGGTAGTCAAAAGAGCCAGTCTGTTTCTTCGGTGCCCATTGGTGCAAAGCCAGGCAGCATACTTTGTTGTCCGTTTGAATCAAGGGCTGAAGCCCCAGAGGGGTGCGTCCCAGGAGCTACACGTGGGAAATTGAACCAGTTGAAAACATCCAAATAGTCCAATGCTGCACTACCATTATTTCCAGAGGAATCGCCGTTACTCGTCGGAATGCCCAAGTGCGCCGTTGATCTCCGAGAATCTGGCTGGCGTGAGATCATTACGTCCACCGCATATGCTGTCATTCTCATGTCTGAAAGTATTGTTACACAGTTTCTTGCATTACCCCCAGTTGATTCGGTATCTTGATCCGACACTGAACCGTTGGTATTTTGCATTTGTGTTTGGGATAATTCCTCAACTACACGCTGGATTATGGTTGCATAGCGTTCTGCAGTTTGGTAACATTTACCCATCTCGCGAAGTGCGTCCAGGAACAATCGAACGTCAGGAATAGTTGAGTACTCTGTCGTTGAAGCGTGTACGAGTAGAAGGCGAGCAGCAACCCAAACTGTGAATGCAAATGTTGATCCTAACAAATGGAGCATGTTGTTGGAAATCACAAGACGGGTTAGTGCAGCAATGTTTTCCACGGCTGAAAGACATCTTTGGCCAGCAGAATACGAAGGACCAAAGATGCTAGAACGTGTGGTCGGATATGCAGCGGAGGAGTGAAGTCGGATCACCGAACTAAGAAAATCAGTAAATAACCCGAACCCGAACCCTAGCCCTAGGATCGATTACATACGTGTTATATGCGGCATGCAGCAATATCCATGAAGGGTCCACAACCGTACCACCGAGGTTAAGCGCACGCGTCAGATTTCCATAAGACATTGGAAGAGAAAATTTCCAGGAGGTGAGAGCTTTGTCCAGAGTTCTATACTTTAGCTGCCATGCCTCCACATCAGAAAGCACATTGATGTCGACAGTTTCGCGGAGAAACCGGTGGATTCTCCCCAAGATTCCAAGAACCTCGATCAGATAAGAAAACGCCGACAGAGACTCCACATTATTGACTGTTTGATCTGACCTCCTGGGTGTTCGAAACCACCGAGTAGTAACATGCTGATTTCTATCCCACAGGTGATCCCGACACGGCAGTAGTCTGTCAATCTCCGATTCATCCAGCGTCAAATCCAAGGAGGTCCCAAGGGTTGTATAAACATCTAACAGATAAACCATCCAGAACAGTCTCCTACGTCCTTCCTCCTCGACCCAATCTTTTGAGTCGGGTAATATTCCAGCCCCCATAGTCGATATCTGTGGAAGTACCTCCCTAGAAGGCTCCACTGCCAAACCTAGGTGTAATGCCATCCGGGTTGTCAATGCCAAAAGCCCCCAACCCGAAGGACCATTTGTTGACCCAGTGACATCGAGAACTAATATTACAAGGGCCTTCAAAGATTGAACCGATGGATTTTCCAGAGCATAGAATACAACTTTGCGTTTTGCTACCGACCGAAAGTGCGCTTTCCAGTTTTCGTCAAGTCGTCTGTCATTGCAGAACCTTAAGGTGGCAGAGACTATCGAGTGCATCAAAATAACATCGGATTCCTCAACTTGAGACAGATGACGACCAAAGAAAGAATCGACAATTGTTTGCCTGTGAAGAATAGGACACGTTGGATATATATTCTGAAAGAACAAATCGACCATAGTGCATAAGAGATCGTCGGTTGGAAGGTCATTATCAAAAGATTTTGTATTTGACAAATCTCCAATCTGGTTTTGTTCTCGGAAGGCGACATCTGCGGGCATTATGCCCGTGGTATTAACAAATGTGCCTGGTGGCTGTGAAACTGTAGTGAACTGGGCCGAGGGCGGGGGATGGCTGACTGCTATCATCGGTTCGGTTGTGCCAGGGTGAGATATTGGGGGGGAAAGGTGATCATGCGAAGCGGTGGATGGTGACGGGAATTGGGGGTGATGGTTGAGATTCTGAAGGTGGCTTTCAATTATTTGGGAGTGGTTGGCAAGAACTGCTTCTACGCGGTCTAAAATGATGTGAAGGATCGAGGGAATTAATTAGCACATTTATGTCCAAATTATTCTAATCAATACAAACTTACCGAGCCTTTCTTCTAATTCTCGCCCAATTCCAGCCCGAAGGCCTGGCTTTTTCTTTTGCCTGTAAATACATTCCTGCCCTTTTTTTTTTTTTGCTAAATATCAGACTAGTTCTGTAATTGTGATTGAATAATGGAGGGGGCTGACCATTACGACTGCACCATCCACAGCTTGGTTGTGCGCGGTCGCACTTCACTTTACGTTGTTTGCAAGTCTCGCACCTTTAATCGTAAGTAGATGAACAATTAAAGCATCTATGAACACTCACGATGAAATCCCATCGATCCGTCTCCGTTTCCTAGCGCCTTCACTTCCAGCATCGCCTCTATCCTGTCTCCCTTCGTCTTCAGAGGAATTATCGTGGTCGCTGCTTCCCCTCCCATTCGTAGAGCCCTTTCCGTTGATCAGGCTGCTGACAGCCGAAGGTCTACGGATGGCTGTAGTAGTAGGTGGAGGAGGGAGAGGAGGAGGAGGAGCAGACGCAGTGGGCGTGGATTGTGACTCTGGCGAACCCATATTTGCAAACCCTTTACACAGTGCAATGAATTATAGGATACAATACTGTCTTGTTGATTGGCTTGGTTTGTTGGTCTGCTGTACTGTTTGGTTATCGACTAACTAAGTAACTCTTCGCTCACACACTCGAGTTTATCGCCGGGTCTGGCGACAAAAATGGTGGTAATGGGGATGATAATGATGATGATGGAAAAGAAGAAGAGCAGGGCAGCATCGGAGCTTACAGGTTAGGCTGGTTGTACCTAAGTAGGGGTCTCGATCCAACCAATCCCCGGATATTGGCGCAGGCCAGGCATAATTTTTTTTTGTCACTCCTGGGATTGTTAGGATTATCGAGAGGTTTGCGGCTTCCCCGCCTTCTAAGGGCCTCAGGCTTCCTTTTCTCACCGTCTCCACACGGCAGCCCCCTAAGACGTTACCCCAAACTGCGCCCAAGCTGCGAAGTTGAGTGTCGTTGCCCAATCGGGTTGGGTAAACTGGCTGGGGAATCCCCGCCCATCGTAACGAGGCAACATGGCGGGGATTTTAGCCAAAACACAGGGCACTGGTAACTGACCAACTTACACTATCACATATCATATGTGCGGAATCAGTACCTCCCCACCCCCCTTGTTGTGTGCCCACCCCCAAATCAATCTTTACCGTTCTTTCCCCCACAGTCCAGGAACGAACAACTCGATGAGATTGTCAACTGGCCTGGTTCCTGAGAATAACCGCCCCGACACATTGCAGCGGGTTGCTGGGCTATCGGGGTCGTCTGCAGATGAGATTGGTTAGAAATCTGGAATGTTTGACTTAGGAAAAGATAAAACCGCGCAAAAGAGTAAGAGCCTCTTCTTTCCTATTTCAGAATCCATATTTCTCCAGAGGGGAATTTTCAGATCGATCTGCTGTGTAACGGTTTCAACGGTTGTGGAAAAACATCTTCGCCGAGACCGTGACAACTATGACAAGTTTTTTTCTGACAGCATCAAAAGGTGGTCCAAAACATGTGTCCCAATATATATTCAATCTATCAGCATTTATTGACTGTGCCCTTGCCACTCTGCAAATGTCCGACGACTCGTTCTCTGGGTTCATCCCACATGTTCGTCCATAATTCGACGCTATGCTTTTGAGCGCTTTCTTGGTCGTTAGACAGAAACTCCTGTGCTAACGTGCCACAGAGGATCCGTGGGGTAGTCAGGGTGTCTCTATCTAGAATGATTCTCGGACGTTTCAATTTATAATCCCAAGCCAAGCTACTGGTCAGCCTAAAGCTCGCATATCTGTGATCAGCTTCACAATTTATCACTCGACCATGTGTCATAACGGGTCGAACTGCCATGCACGCTTCACCACTAAGAGTTGAACCTTTATTCTGACGTGATACTCATTCCCTGTAAATCTAAGCACAATGACATCCCTTATTATCAAGATTTCGTTTTGACGTTTCGGAAATTGATGGGTTCTTCACAAGTAGCTGGGTTGTAGGGCTGTTTCTTTCCGACATGGGGATTTCTAAGTGCAAAATCTATGCCCAAGCCCTAGGTACGTACATGATGTAGCCATCCATACTTATAGATTTTTTGTGGCCTGGATGTATATATATATATAGAACTTCGTCAAATATTTCCTTCCGCCCGGAGCAAACGTCACCGGTGCCGACGGGATCAAAAATACCTGGCCATTTGTGCACGTAACTCCGGTGGGCCGTAGTTGTTCGATTTTTTCTACGGTTCCCGGCTAAAAAGAGACTACATTATCTTTGCATTCGTACGGTATTACGGCGTGAATATGGATGACACCCTCCCAGACATTATCAGGAACCAAGTTATCAGAGGGCATTATAGCTGTAATCCTGGTATTAGTTTGGTGTATACAAGAGGATATCTGACGTACCTGTTCTGCAGACAGGAATAGAAATGCACCTATCATAAGTCCATAAGTTCCTGATTCGAACCGCATTGTGAAATAAAATTGAATGATGGAGTGAAATTGACAAATAGCTGGTACCCGCACTACTCGCCGTTGTGGGGAGGACTTTGCTGCAAGGGACCCTTCTGCGATTAGCTACCTAAAGCCTGGATCTATGTGAAATATCACTGACCCTGCCTGCAGTCCGTCAGGAAACGCAACATGCATCATATCAGATATTTATCAAACTGCAGCACTTATCATGTTTAGATGTAGGTACATACATGTAGGTACATGTAGGTGCTCCACTATTGAGTAGAGTAGAATGCCTACCAACATATCAACAATTGTCATCAGGCGGTTCGAAGCCACTTTGAAATTTGGTCATCCTTCTGTTGCCCTTATCCATGCGTGCTCCAGGCCGTTCTAGGGCTCACATTCGCGCCGGGGTGCTGTAGGTACTCGTGGCCACTCTAAAAAAGTGGTTACTTCCGTGCGGTCGTTAGGAAGCAGAAGCCACTTACCCAAAAGAGCCTATCCTTGCACAACATTTTTCAATTCTTCTAGGCATGCAGGAGATCATATTTACTTGTTTTAATCTCTGTCTCTGGTACCTACCTACGACTCGGCAGTGCTAAGCATTTCGGAATGAAAAGAATGAAAGTGGGTGTAACTGAAATCCTGCCCCTGTCATGCCGTTGCGACCGTTTGGTTTTCGTCTATCCTTTTTTTTTTTTTTTTTTTTTTTTTTTGAAACTCGCCTATTATATTGAAAACCGAGCCTTTCTGCAGCCTCCCGTGCTGAAGCAATATCAATTATTTCCCCTTCGCTTCCCCCTCGACGGAAATTTCTAGTTGCAATATAAATTGTAGACCCACATCTCACTTTATAAGAATATAAATGTTTCGCACGTGAGTATGAGCTTCTTCCAACAACCGCAATACATAGGCAATAGCCTGAACCTGCTAATCACTTACCCCACACTTTCTTGGGATCTCCCTGTTTTTCTAGGCAATGATTCGGATTTTATCTTGGCCCACTTCAAGTACTGAGGTCCTTAAATATCTATTGCACATAGATAGCTATAATAGTAGTTCAGCCCCGAGCTAAACGAGCATTGTGACTTCGGAATTTAAACTGATGGAAAGAGGAAACGATGGGCTATAAAAGCCTGGCCTCTGTACGTACCGTACCCCGATATTCCCTCCCTCGATTTAGCCAATCAATCGAAACTCGGCTGTATCTGCAGATTTCTCATCAGTACACATTTTGGTCCCTTCTCGCCTTTCCATCCCTTTGAGCCTATCTACCCTGGACGCCAGAGTATCCACCCAAAGACAATCACTTACCATACCAGTAGACAGGCCTTCGACCTGACATGCAGGTGGAATGGGGGTAGATGTTAATTCAAATAAAAAACCAAGGAGGATCCTAAGAACAGAAGCTATTCTTGCAAGAATATGCTGGAACTTTTTGGGCTTTCAACTTGATCATACCTCCTCCCATTTAATCACAGAAGAAGTCCTCCTAATTAGAGTTGACTACGGTATTGAAGTTCCTGCGAAGCCACATGATCGGCAAATGGCAAGTGCCTCGGTTACGCTGTGGCGTTATTACGCACGTGGTATAGTTTAGTGTAGACACTACGGGCTGCTGTCTCTGAGCGCTCACCGCCTAGCCCCTAGTTGCACAACTATCAACGATGTGAATCAGAACCAGACAGGTATGGTGGAAGAAGCTCTGTACGGGTAGCTTGTCAACCGTGCATAAACCACCCTTTTCATAGTAGCAACGGACTTTTATTCTGTTTGGTAGGCCAAAAGTGAGAGGTGTGAGCAGGGTTGACATGCTGCCCCTACAAGGCTTCTTCCACCAGACCATGGATTAAATGCTGTAGAACGTTGTAGAACGGCAATGCACTCATTTCTGAATCTGAATCTCGGAGTGCGCAATCTGACAAGCCTCAATGGCCCTCAACCTTCTCGTAAGCCAAAGATGTGCACCATAATTAGGCGTACTTTAATTTTTAAAGATGTATCTTTAACCACCATCCCACCCTTTGTAGGGTTTGTTGGAATAGGGAGGTTATGTAGTACTCCAACCAATACTTCGGCTTGTGCATTGCAATAACATATTAAGACACCACCCTCTATTCTACTAATAATTGCTTTTTCTAACTCTCAGTGATCGTCTTAACTCTCTATATGATACTGGCACAAGTCCTGACATTCTCTCATGAAACCGGCTGAGGATAGTTTCTCTCCGAACCTGTATTGGGAATTCGGGGGGTTTTCCCGCCTCCAAGCTCAAGCTGAGCAATCGAATGTTAGGGGCACACCCAGGGCTTACCTCACGTTTGATGGTCAGTGCACGGAAAACCGGTACACTTACCTTAGTACCACAGGGAAGGTCTGTCCCTAGCAGGGGATTGTGGACAATCTAAACTCCAGGCAGGACGATGTCGATCTAGGATTAACTTTTCACACTCTTAGACAGCGGTGCCAGATTTAGGCGTTAAAAGCGTAGATACAGCAACCTCGCATTACTATGTGCCGTGTATCACAGCACTTACATTGTAAATGTAAATATCACGGGGCCAGGGTATTTGTACGCGCAATCCCAAAGCTTTATGTATCAAGGTAACTATTCAGCTCATCAAGGCGACTAATCATGGGTGCTTCCCTTGTGCTGTGTGTGTGTGTGTGTGCATGATCTTATCGTTCGCAGAAAACAGTGTTGAATCTGGCCAATACTATTAATTTCATGGCGTTTGCGAAAACGACTACATTGCATACCATACGAAAGCTCGCCAAGGTCCGCGTTTTTGTATGGCATGTAATAGTAGCCGTGTTCGGAAACGCTACCGAGGCCTTTCCTTTATCGTCATAGTAAGGTGTCAGAAGTGGTTTGCCAGTTGCAAATAGGGTGAGATTTTTGTTTAGGGTGCAGATAGGTACTCTACGTGGATCGTGGTTTTATCGGGCTCCGTTGATGGAGTGCATACCGGCGCTGCTTGAGTAGTTGTGAATATATATTACTCGCCACACTCTTAGTGTTTTTTATTGAAGGAGTCAAGCTCACAGCCTAACTTGAGGCCTTTTTTTCTTCCTGCGAATAACTCTATATGCACCCCACAAGATAAACCCCCAGGTGCCAGGGAGGTACGTACCCACCCATACTCTAAACCGGCGACATAGGTAGATATAGAATGTAATTCTGTGTAATCAGGGGGACCCCCACCGACTCCAGAACGGCTGCGGCTGCGGAAACCTCTTAAAGCTCCGCCTTGATAATCTCGGATGTGAATAATCGGGTATTTTGTGCGGACTGGCCAGTACTTCTAAACAGATCTGGGGTATAAATTGATTACCCGCGTAAAGTGCACGAAGCAGAAGCGTCCGCAATGTCGAGTTCCGGAATAACAAGAATTCTTGGGTGCGGCTAAATTTTTCTGAAGGATGTCGGAAACCCACTTTATATTATATTTTTGGAATAGCTAGTACGGACTTTGTTCCGAAGAGTATGCCAAGAAGCCTAACGGCGCGGAAACCGATCAAGGCGCGACCGTAGGGATTTCTTAGGGCTAGGACGAAATATGTAGATTCCCGGAGCTACCAGATGGCAGAAAGAACGGTAGATTATTTCTCCGATAATTGGCACTAGGTTCAGGGTAGTTTCCCCGACATTATGAGAATATCTAGAGCACGCGATAGTCGTTCATCCATAGACCCTGATAACGCATCGATCTCGTCCTACTGGAGATTCCCAAAAGTATGGGCGACTGCTGTAAGCGTATGTTCCGGGGATTTGAACGTAGGTCACCTGTACGTGGTATGTTGTTATCTAGGGAACAGTCCACATCGCTCCGCCCGCCAACAAACCGACTGCCCATAGGTGAAAGTGTTACCTGAGTAGTAAAGTTAAATAATGAGCAGAGTTTTCGGGGATTCTAGGCTACATCCTATATCGTAGATGGCATGTCAACACCGGATATGTTTCTAGATAACAGAGAAAATAGGCTCACCTCATGACTTGTTTGAGAATTGGGCATCAGCTGGCCAGATATATGGGGTGGGGGTGAGAGTCATCCTGAACAGATGGGGACGCTTATTCGTTACTAGATACTCGTGGGAAATCTGGTAATATTAGGATGGCCGTGGTAAGATCCTCAATGTTTTCCATTTGGTCAGATGGGGTGTTTAATCACTGATTAACTAAATGCTATTGGACCTGTAGCTAATATCAGCTCCAAGATCTGTTTTAAGATTACAGGATTCTTTCCTGGGAAGAGGATGACTGGGGAGGAGACAGACTGTAAGTATGAAGAATGAGGCGAGTGGCATTGGCGCCAATTGTTGCATTAGATTTTTGTTTCGTTTGTTTTCTTTTGTTTGGAGGATGAGGTGAGAGAGGTGAGAAGAAGAAGGGGATGATGAGCTGTAGTTACATGTAGTGCCATAGCCGTGAGTCTGCATTCATGTAATGGATAAAGCAAAAAAAAAAAAAAAAAAAAACAGGTGGTGCTGTTACACTTGGCATCGAGTGATACACTATGATTAATTCGATCTCAAGGCTTGCTGTAATTGGGGATATATATCGATTGACCGAGTATTACATGTAATTAGCGATATCGGGACAACCCAAGATGGCGAAGAGAAGAAACCGTATAAAATCGTAGTACATCGAGTTAATTACTGGTGTACTTGGCCTAATGTCGTATTGCTTTTTCTCGGGGTTTCTCGACATATGTTCCTCAAGGCTTTGAGAGTCGGCCTTAACCCCAAGTGATTAATCCACGGGCAAGAGATGACGTAATTAGGCAGAAGGTATTAAGAGTCTAACAATATCATCAGCTACGGGCACCAGCTCGAGTGTTTCCATGTTTAGTACAAGATAGTCGCCCGCAATATTTCGATCTCGATCTAGGGGACAATATGTGAATTTATACTAGTGATTCGAATATTGCCAGACCTTGACAGTCTCAGAACGGTGGAAATATGACTGTCAAGGTACTTGAATCCCACTTAAGCATGAGAACTGAAATAATGTGAAATGTAAGGTACTAGATGCCTCGGATCTGTGAGCACCAATCTGCATGGTTGAAATCAGCTGGTGGGTAAAGTTAAAATCTCGGGCCATAGGTTTCCTGAAGATTGGATAATAATTGAAGACCTTTGATAAACCATCCGCGAATTCGTACATCCACATTAGAATAGGGTGTATTTCTTTGATTTCTTTTTCATATATATATATATCCTGAAATTAAAGCGAAATTGTGGCAACCTTGTTGGAGGCTAAGGTGTGGGGGTGATGAGATGGGAGGCGTGGGGGCGAAGCTCGAGAAGAAATTAAATAAAAGAGTGCATGCTATTGAGGGTGGCAGGGACGAACTTATATGCTAAAACATCTGGGGAACTAATTAGTGTCGATGCCTTTTATGAAGGTTGAATTTACGTCAGGCGAAATCCGAGTGGGCAGATCTCGCAATAAGGTCTCCGAATCCAAAGCTTTTGTTCATTGGGCCGCGTATTTTAAACGTTATTTCACCGAGGATACACTTGATAACTATGCACAACTTTCATGCACGTACAGCACATGGATCTTCCCCGGACTTTCGGGATCCCATGTGATGGAGGGATGTTTTTTCTTCTTTTTTCTTTTCTTTTTTTCCTTCTTTTTTTTTCCTTTTTTCTTTCTTTCGCGTGGTAAACTCTAACTGGACCTCATCTTATTGACCAGTTATGATATGACCCAAAGACCTGATTTATCAAGTCCCAGCACACGTCGTAATTATGTACCTGCCACGTTTACATGCAAGCCAAAGTTTGGGAAACCATGACCAGTACGTAGATAGAGTGTGGTGATGCAGAAGGATGGGGGTTTACATGTAGGGACATGTACTTTTAGTACATGTCCTTGTACCACGTTCATTTCCGCCAAGTAATTCTATAAGCTCTGCAAACCTACAAGAACTCTCTCTTGACTAGAGATGTAAATATCATGGGGTTAGTAACCGGGTCTCGTGTAACGGAGAGGGTTCTATATTAATAAATAGATACTAGCTTGGCCTCTCTTAAACTTGCATCTAGAAACCATGTTTTTAGTATGGCCATCCTATAAGTACCTTTGTTGTTAGCAAAGTAAGTATGTTACTCCTCAACATGCCAGATTGATTTCATCACCAACAAATTTACAGTTACAACCTCCTATTAACACTCTTCATGCGTCTCGTAAAAACCTTTAGGTTTCCCTTTCGAGTGGCATTTCATCGAAGGCCGAGGTCTCTATCGATGCTTATAAGTGTTTGTCTCTGGGTACTGACCGTGCGCTACACCGGGCTCCGCTGCGTACGAATCACCGGAGATCTTCTTCTTATCTACGGAGAGAATTATACCGAAGAGCACAATTCATAGGAAATCACTCGATATTAGTAAAATGTATTCTTATTCTTCTAATGGGAGATTTTCTTTTTTCTGACAACATTCAAGCATGATATATTCTGGGGTGATATCGTTCGTACGCGTATCACTTGCGCGCCAGCATCAAACACTCCCGGTCCATCTCCTCTTTTTTCTCCTCATATTCGCTCCAGGCTTTGTATAGGCAGAGGAAAGTGTCGTTTTGGTATTAATAATAGCTTCTTCACGGAATGCATTCCCCCGAGCGGAAGGATCATGAGATGTCACTCGAAGCTGGTCGCCATGAAAGGCCGCAACCACAAACCAACTCGATCAATAGCGAGACGTAAACTGGAGATACGGGGTATAGGGATGTATGAAAATAGTAACTACCGAGGCTTCCATGATTCAGGGCGGTTAAGGGGATAACCGAGCTAGCAGGCCGGAGAAGTCACGGCCGTCGGATATACGTTTAAGCACGCAACATCGAACGTCCCCTGTATGGTGATGGTGAGTGATCAGAATTACCTGGTTTTTTCTTTTCTTTTCTTTTTTCAGTCAATAAGTTTAGTCATATGCTAACTGACATACAATCTTATCTATGTACAATCAAAACCGTTATTCGTCAATTCGTAGCTTGGGATAAACAATTACTCTTTCTGGGCAGGCGCGTCCTCCAGATGCATGTCACCCGCTTTCTCAGCCTTCTCAAACGCTCCATCATCACCCCCCCGCCGTCTTTGAACGGTTTTTCCGCCCGTGCTCCAAACGCCTCCCGTAATACCACCACGGTCAAAGAGGCGGTCTACATCCTCCAGCTCAAGGCCCTTCGTCTCCGGGAAGAAGCAATACACGATCGGTACCATCAAGGCATTGAAAACAGCAAAGATGATGAATGTTTTCCATCCAATATTATCAATGGCAATCGGTGTAATTTCCACCACTGTAAACACAGCAATCCAATTGAATGCGGACCCGATGGCCTGCGCGCGAGATCTGAGGCGTGTGGTCGAGACTTCAGAGCCATAATACCATGGTACAGGGAGCCAGCCAATCCCGAGGAAAATCTGAAAGACGAATACCATTGCACAGGCGCCATAAGCGGCAGACACAGATCCAAGCGAGAGGAGAATCGAGGCCAGCGTGAAGCAAAGGCAAAGACCGACGGACGAGAACATGAGGAGGGGACGACGACCAAGCCTATCGACTATCCATAGTGGGATAAAGGAGCCGACCAGATAAGTCATGGATGTGCAGCCACCAAGAATTAGAGACATGTTGCGGGTAAGCCCCATGGTTTGCTGATAAACGACCGGGGCGTAATAGTTGATCATGTTTGCGCCTATGGACCGAGTGATTAGTCGTGACTAACGTAATTTGTAATTTAAGATATTTGTATCTACCAGTTGCCTGCTGCATGACCATGACAGCAATTGCGAGACAAATCCTTCGGAAGTTTTGAATCTTTCCGTTGATAAAGAGTTCTTTGAATTTGAATGGGCCACCAGCACTCTCTAACGCCACTGATGCCTCAATGTCTCGACGGAGTTCAACGATCTTTGGATGATCGGGGAAATACTCTTCCCCTTCAAGGTCCGCCAAAACCTGTGCAGCCTCATCACCACGATCTTGAGCCACAAGCCATCTATAGGATTTTAGTACAGTCATAACTTGGATTATATTTGGATATATATACCGGGGAGTCTCTGGAAGCATAATGACCTGCAAGACGAGGAACAAGGCAAAAACCGCCTGGAATCCAAGGGGAAGACGCCATTGCATAGGACCGTCGTTAAAGGATGTCCCATAATCAAGCCAGTAAGCTTTGCAAAATCAGCATCATCTACGTTAAATTTCAACCTCGGAGCTATCCTACCAATGCAAAGTCCAAAAATGGTAACAACAGCCTGCGTGGTAAGAAGCATACCCCTGACTCTTGCGGGGGAACACTCGGCCTGATAAACCGGAATAGTACTAGAGTTGAAACCATTTCCCTGCAGCAAGAGCATCAGCAATCTGAATATTTCGACCAAGATAAGGCATTCAACTTACAATACCCGTCACGATTCTGCCAACAATCAACTGGGCCAAAGTGGTAGAGCTCGTCAAGATTGCGGTTCCAACCAACATTGTTAATCCGCCGGCCATTATCATACGCTTCCGGCCCATCTTCTCGCCGATGTAGAAACACACGATCGATCCAACAACACAACCAATCTACATATGTCGCGTGATGGATTAGTCTCTGATGACTAGAGGCAATCTATCGAATTGATGAAAGAAGCATGCAAACTTACATCATAAATGGCGACAATTGTACCCTGTGTACTGGTTCCTGGGTAGTTGAAGTCTTTTGCGAAGCGGTTATCTGCGCCGATAATGCCGCTCATAACACCTGAAATGTGACATGTGATTAGTATACGGGAAGCGGACTTGAAGGGAACAGAGCCGGCGCCGGCATCAATTAATACATACCTTGGTCGTATCCCAAGAGCAAGAAGCCCTGACAACAGCATGCTGTGATTGTGTAGACGAGTGTATTTCCGTATAGTTTTGGTTTCCACATGACTGCTTAGATGTAGTTGATACTTCTAGTTGATACTTTTGCTTCTCGTTCCTCGGTCTTGCCTAGCAAGGCTTATTATTCCCTTGTATGAAATCGGCCCTTCTGGTATTTCCGTTTCACGAGCAACAGCAAGGGCAACGGTATGCGGGGCGGAGAAGTAAGTGGAGAACGATTCTAAAGTTGCCCGTCCCCGGTTTTTATATATACCATCGATCTGGGGTAAATGAGGCGGCATGGTTTGCTAAAATACATGATGTACAATTTGATCTACACGTCTTCCCCAAGATTTATCAGATTTACGAAACCACAGAACATTGAGCGTCGTAAGCGAGTAATCAAACCTGGAATTCACCTCTGAGTTTCGGGAGATCGTTTTCCGATAGACAAAATGCAAAATGGGGGGGGGGGTGAGAAAAGTAAAACTGTCTGTTTTTATATACTATAGCAGACTAGGTGAATGGCCGGAGGATCCCCGACTGCTACAAGATTTAAGGCTGTGATTTAAGCATTGCAATATATATATGAAGGTTCAATTTCTGGTAAAGTGATTTATTCAAGTTGTTTGGATCATGGGGATCACTCGACTGGAGATTAGATTAGCATAAGCTGTGCGGATACGATAAGCCACCACGATCGGTCCCGCCTGGGCCTACTCTACTCCGCAAGGCATCCCCAGAGTTTAGTAAAAGTTAATTTTTTTTCCCCCCAACCATCCAGGGGTTCCCCACAAACGCTTATCCAGCACTGAGGTTAAAGCCATGTCGTTATTGGGTAAGGGTTGCTGGCGCCCAGTCCGGCATAGCGAGAACCAACCTCGGGAGTTTCGTTCGGGGCAATGAACACCGAGCACCCGACTGCGGTCAGGATGAATGGAAAAAAAATTATGCTGTTGCAGAGCTACCCCGCCTTTCCGGTTCCCCCGTTTTGTGATTCGCTAGACACGCATTTTGGCAGCCATCTCATGCGCGATAGATGTTGGGTGGGACACAAACACCGACGCCGATGAGTGTGATGAGGATAGCAGGGGTGTGCGGCACTTGCTGGAGTGGTGGGAAAGCTGGTTCCACTGATTTTTTTTTTTTAGGAGTAAGAGGAGCTAGGAGGCGAAGATGCCGAGGGACATAGCCGGACGGATAAGGATTCCTTTAATTGTTTGGTGGAATTTTTTTCGGGTACTGAGGTACGGGGTTTGGGGGGTGCTGCGCGGTGAAGGGGGGGAGGGGGATGGGATGAGTGAGTGATGGGCTGTGTCGCATACCCGGAGAATTGTCCTAGCTCTGCACTGCTATCACTTTTCTTTTGATACACACAACACACATACTACGTACATACTGTAAGTTATCTTTCATAGGTGCTAGAATTCCTCTCCCGCTCACGTGAGTCGGTGATGGAGCTCCTCAATACTGCCTTGATGCACTAATCTAACTGTAAATAGTCACTAGAGTGGATATACCCCCCCCTCCCCCCTTTCTCTCCAAGGGTGGATTTGTTCATGGGTTTGTTTGGGGTTGGCCGATATGGGCTGGGGCTTGGGCATATATATAAGGAAGCTCTGTCTGCATTTTGCTCTTGCCCTCACTTTGGTTTTGAAGTTGCAGACTCTTTGATAGCACATCGCCGGCCATAGCAATAGCACATAGCAGATAACTCTTCAGTCAATCCCCTATATACGATCACCCTCCCCCTCAGTTCAAACATTCAACGTTAATAAGACAGACCGCCCATCATGTCAGAGATCAAAGAATGGCCCACCATCAAGGCCATCAGGACCTACGTCGTTGAAGGTGTCGGCTCCGGAGGTGACTACCACAATGTTGCTGGCGGCCATTGGTATGTTTAAACTTTCCAATTTCATATCAGTACATGTAGTCTATGATATTATTTTATTACCTTCCCCCACACACCTCCCCCATAGACTGTGGGTGAATGGATAGCAATAGTGATTAACAATTCCCATATTATGCAGGCTCGTCGACTCCCCCATCTCCAACCCAATGTCCCGTTTCGAAGCCTACAAGCACTCCCGCACTTCTTGGGGCATCAACGTCCTCGGTTCCTTTTGCGTCGAGATCGAAGCTACCGATGGCACCACCGGCTTCGCCACTGGCTTTGGCGGCCCCCCCGCCTGCTGGATCGTCCATCAGCACCTCGAGCGCTTCCTCATCGGCAACGACCCCCGTAACCTCTCCATCATGTGGGACCAGATGTTTCGAGCCACAACCTTCTATGGCCGCAAAGGTCTTCCCATCGCCACAATCTCAGTCGTCGACCTGGCTCTATGGGATCTCCTGGGTAAGATCCGTAAGGAGCCAGTATACAAGATGATTGGTGGGGCGACCCGAGAAAAGCTCGTCTTTTATTGCACTGGTCCAGAACCGGTCGCGACAAAGAAGATGGGGTTCTTTGGGGCAAAGGTTCCACTGCCGTACGGCCCGGATGATGGCCATGAGGGATTGAGGAAGAATGTAGAGTTTTTGAAAAAACATAGAGAAAGTGTCGGCCCGGACTTTCCCATCATGGTGGACTGCTACATGAGCTTGACGGTGCCGTACACGATACAGCTTGCCACCGCCTGTCTGGACCTCAATATCAATTGGTGGGAGGAGGTGCTACACCCGGATGATTTTGATGGCTTTGTGCAGTTGAAGCAGGCGCTGCCACAGTTGAAGTTTACGACCGGCGAGGTATGTGTCTATGTTAACCCATATATATAATATGTCCATATCCATAGAAGGCAATAGCTAACAGAAGGGGATGGGGAAATAGCATGAATACACCCGCTACGGCTTCCGCAAACTCATTGAAGGCCGCAACCTCGACATCCTCCAGCCCGACGTCATGTGGGTCGGCGGCCTCACCGAGCTCCTCAAAGTCACCGCCATGGCCGCCGCCTACGACATCCCCGTGGTCCCCCATGCCTCGGGACCATACTCCTACCACTACGTCGTCTCCCAGTCAAACTGCCCGTTCCAGGAGTACCTTGCAAACTCGCCCGACGGAAAGAGCGTCTACCCAGTCTTTGGCGACATGTTTATCGATGAGCCCGTGCCCATTAATGGGGCCCTCGACGTAAAGCTTTTGGATAAGCCCGGCTTTGGGCTCACGCTAAATCCAAATGCACGCTTGGTTAATGCGCGGACGCTATTGAACCCAGCACCGCAGAAGGCATTGACACCCCCTGCGGCGGCAGCGCCGGAGAAGGTGAATGGGGTGAAGGGGAAGGCGGAGGAGGCGCATTGACTCGCGAGGGGGTGGAGGAGGTTCTTGAAGTAGGGAGGACCTTTGGGCACCCCGCATGACTAGAGCTGATCACGACTTTTTCTTTTGTGAAGTAGTGTTTGATTATGGGATTTTTTTTTTTCTTTTCTTTTCTTTTCTTTTGTTATTATTTCGTCTTCATGTATTTATCTAGCTAGGCAGGCATGGATTGCATTCTCTCTCCCCCGAGTCTCGGGCTTTCATTTTCTACTGCCGTACTTGTGAGACGGGCAAGAATTCATGTGTAGATATCATTGACAGCAACCTCTTTGGGGTGGGGCCAAAAAAGAAAAAAAAGCCAAAAAAAAGACCAAAGGAATGGGTTGCAACCGCTTTTCCTGCAGGGGAATCATTGCCCACCACGATAACTACCGCGCCATCACGTGACGTATAGTGGCTAGCTGTAGAAATGAATGTTAGAGGTTAGCACGCACTCGTTAGGGTAATTGAAGCTACCGAACCCCGCAATTGGGGCGTGAGGATAAAAAGCTGTGAGAATCTCCCGAGCTGTTGAGCTGGGTTTGTAGTCTGTGATTTAGGAGGAGGAAGAAGAAGAAGAAGAAGAAGAAGAAGCGTATAAAGCTCACCCCCCCCCCCCCCAATCTCTCTCAAATTTCTAGTACTTTAAATCTCGAGATCCACTCACCTCTCACCTACCTACTTACCGTCTATACCTTAATCTCACCGAAAATCTACCACACCATGTCCCAACTCCTCGCCGGCAAAGTCGTCGCCATCACCGGCGCCGCGACCGGCATCGGCCGCGCAATCGCCATCGGCATGGCCGCCCACGGCGCCAAAGTCTCCATCAACTACCTCAACGAGACGCAAGCCTCCTCCGTATCCTCCCTCAAGTCCACCATCGAGTCACCCCCAATCTCCTCCTCCCTCCTCGCCATCCCCGGCGACATCTCTCTCCCGTCCACCTCCGAGGACCTCATCGCGCAGACGGTCGCCACCTTCGGGAAGCTCGACGTCTTTGTCTCGAACGCGGGAATCTGCCAGTTTGCCGATTTCCTGACCATGCCAAAGGAGCTGTATGAGCGTACGGTGCGCATCAACCTCGATGGGGCGTTCTATGCGACGCAGGCGGCGGCAAGGCAGATGGTTGCGCAGGGGACTGGTGGGAGCATCATTGGTGTGAGCTCCATCAGTGCGCTGGTGGGGGGCGCGGGGCAGACCCATTATACGCCGACCAAGGCGGGCGTGTTGAGTCTCATGCAGAGCTGTGCGACTGCGTTGGGGAAGAACGGGATACGGTGTAATGCCATCTTGCCAGGCACAATCAAGACGGCGCTGAATGAGGAGGATCTGAGGGATGAGGGGAAGAGGACGTATATGGAGGGGCGTATACCGTTGGGGAGGACGGGGGTGCCGGAGGATATTGTGGGCCCAGCGGTGTTTTTGGCGAGTGAGTTGTCGGCGTATATGGTGAGTTTTCTCTCTCTCTCTCTCTCTCTCTCTCTCTCTCTCTCTCTCTCTCTCTTTGTGGTGGAGATTGTGGTTTGGGGGGTGAGATGTGGTTTAGGAGCGAGATGTGGTTTAGGAGTTGAGGCGGTTGCTAACAGTGTCAATGATCGATCTAGACGGGTGCACAGTTGCTGGTCGGTGAGTACAGTCTCCCCCTTCATAGAATATCAATCGCTCCCCCACCCCCCCCAATATCTTGAAACACAGCTGACACAAACAAACCCCTTCCAGACGGCGGCCTCTTTGTCAACCTGCAGTAAACATGCCGCAGAGCCGATTCTTCTTTATCTTTTTTTCTTTCTTTCTTTTCTTTTCTTCTCTTTTTCTTTTTCCTGTACTCTCAACAATATGCATCCATAGCTATAGCATACGAAAATATACCCACTATATCGTCGGAGAAAAGGATAGGATCTCATGCACTGGAATCTAGAGCCCGTGACCCAAAATGTACCACATCGCGCAGCAGGCGCCATCGATGCTGCCTGTAGGTGTTCTAGGAATTGAGAAAGCCATGTAGATGCAAATAATAATACAATGCAATAATCAATCACTATTAACACTACACAGTAGTCTACACAAAACACGATATGCACAGCTCTAGAGAACTCACTCACTCCCTCACCTCCCTCTAGCGCATTGCATCACACAGATAAAGGGAGAGAACGTACCTACATCAATTTAGGCTAGGAACTCAACCCCCCGTCTCTTCCTTTACGGTACATGTCAGTACTCCTACCCCTCACTAGTCAGAATCCGGAATATCCAACACCGCACGGCAGAGCCTCAACGGAGCAGCAATGTCCGCCTCGAGTCTCGGTGTATTGTCCTCCGAATGGCGTCGTTACGCCACGTACTGAGGTTTATCCGTGCCCGGCTCAGGCTAGCTGAGGCTAGTAGTGTTCCGAGTAGCGAGAGTCCCCGACAGGCAAACCCCACCTAGTCGTCACGGAGCATCACTCGCGCGCACAACGCCGAGCCCTAATCCTGCAGTTATTTCTCCTCATCCAGTGGGGGCCCCGAGGTCTGGGCTGATGCAAGTGCCAACAGCTGCTGTAAATAGCAGAGAGGAACTCTTCTGCTGTTCTCTTCTATTCTGTAATTTGACTATTCGATAGCATTCGTCTGCCATATCAATATCATCTGCCATCTATATCCCCACCCATACACAGTAAACAGAGATTCCATATAAAGTTTAAATAAAACAAAATCCCCCCCCCCCACTCACCATAATGTCACGATCTCTCCCCCCCGCCGGCGGCATCTACGTCCCAGTCCCCACCTTCTTTGTCCGCAAAACGGCCAGTACTTACAATTCGACCGCGCCCCCCCTCGATCTTGAAGCTCAGGCAGCTCACTCCATTCACCTCGCCAAGTCCGGCTGCCGAGGCCTGGTCCTCCTCGGCTCCACCGGTGAAGCTGTCCACCTCACGCGAGCGGAGCGCTCTGCACAGATCTCGTATGTGCGCCAGGCGCTGGAGGCTGAGGGTTTCAAGGACTATCCTCTAATCGCTGGCACTGCAACGAACGGGATTGAAGAGACTGTGCAGCTGTTGAGCGAGGCGAAGGAGGCGGGTGCGGGATGGGGATTGGTGTTGGCGCCGGGGTACTTTGCGGGGGCGATTAGTCAGGATGGTATACGGGAGTGGTTTGAGGCGGTGGCGGACGAGAGCCCTATCCCGGTTATGATGTGAGTTTAATTGGTTTGTTTGTTTGCCGTGGGACGATTGCTGACTGATTTTCTGGAAAAGCTATCATTACCCCGGTGTCTCCAACAACGTCAAGATCCTCCCATCGACCTTCCGCGCTCTCGCTGCACACCCAAATATCGTCGGTGGCAAGCTCTCCCACGGCGACATCTCCGTGCATGCTCAGATTGCCCTCGACCCCGCCATTGATACCAACTACTTTCACCTCTTCACTGGTCTTGGGCAGCAGCTGTTCCCCGTCCTGCAGGTCGGGTGCTACGGCGCCATCGACGGGCTCGCCGGAATCTTCCCCAAGAGCGTCGTGGCGCTGTACAATCTCGTGACGGCCGAGGGTCCCCTCGACACTGAGCGCCTGCAAAAGATCCGTGCGCTGCAGTACATGGTTTCGAGTGCGGAGGAGCTGATTGTGAGCTGGGGGACTGTGGGAATCAAGGAGGCCGTGAGTAGGGTGTTGAAGATTGGAGATGTTGATGGTGGACGGTTGCCGTTGGCAAAGGGGATGGGAGATGGGGAATGGAGTAGGTGGGCGCCGATTATGGCGGATATGGAGAAGATTGAGGCAGCGTTGTAGGTCGCTGATGGTTTTTTTTTAAAAAAGACCTTTTTATTGTATATATCTATTTACCAGTTAGTGGAATGATTGGTTTTTCCAAATGGACAATGATTGTATTGCTTACCTCGAAGGAGTGATATGACTTGAGTAAATAGTTGGCCTTTTGTAGTAGGAATAACGGCCCATAGATATGCCCCTGAACCTAGCCTTTAAACCAAGAAGAGAATGCTGTTAGGGTACTGTCGTAAGCTCCATGCCAGTGGTTGTAGAATATCCAAGAACATCTAAAACGTCTAACTTCCTTGCACCTTGGCAGAAATCCTGATATAAATGATGTTCGGCGGAGCAGAGGTGTAGTTGGAAAGGTCTTTTCCCAAATAGACTTGGCTCCGTGCCCGTAGCGGGCTGAGAGCAAAGCTGTATCACGAGCCAGAGACTATTAGGTAGGGAACCCTTAATATATGGGGTTTATGGTGCGTGCGGTTGGAATTTAAGGTTGGAAACAAGAGGAAGAACAATGGAAAGAAACTCTTGCAGTGGTTGATAGTTCATTTTCCTTCACAGTGAACAAGAGGAAGAACAATGGAAGGAAACTCTTGCAGCGGTTGATAGTTCATTTTCCTTCACAGTGAACAAGGCGGAGAGATACCTCGTTTCAAACTGCCCAAGTACGATGGATTCAATTTTTCGTATCAGTAGCGTAACCTCTATCTAGGTCGCGTCACCATGGCTCCGAGGTTCGATCCCCTTCCCGCTCGCCTGGAAATGGGGGGCGCTGTGGGATAGAGGGTCTGTGCAAGGAGAAGCTAGCACTAGGGGGGGGGGCTATCCAGTGAACTGGATGACCCTTAGGATATGAGGACTACACAGGGAAACGGGGGAAATGGGGCCAAGAGGAGGAAGTAGTGGTGAGCGAAAAAAGTTCACCGTGTAGGTCTTGCTGTCCAGATATTCATTCTAAGTTGAGGCACGGTAGGCTCGTAGATACACAATCACCTAGACACTCTTGTTTGCGAAACCTTTAGCTTTTTATATGTGTAATAGCTTCCATCTATGATTGCACCACAGTGGAAACGAAACATCTAAACAGTATAAGTTTGTCCACCGTCATCAGGAAGTATTTCTATTGGTTAAGACGGTTTGTATACTTATATATCATAGGTGCTAGATGCATATCTACAAGGAAAGCTAGCTACATTAAGAGGGATCGTACACCATTACAGCCCCAAAGGGTACGCACAAACAATTTCTGGATTCCCAAAACCTTCAAGACTACTATAACTGTCATAGGATTACTCAAGCCAGAGACTTCAATAGCCTAAGCTACATATAATGTAGCCTCTACTTTCACTGACAGACTGAACTGAATAGACAAAACTAGCCACTCATGGACAGATATTAATCATCAGGAACTGGTATGCACACGATTACATATGCGGCCGGAGGCCGCATTCCACTTGTTATGAATAAAAGAAAGAAAAAAGACAGTGGAAACGAAGTTGGATCACGGGCGATCACTCGTTCGAAAATGCGCAGCCTCCTATTTTTTTTTTTTAATTCATTATGCTGTGTTGCACCCGCTTCGCCCTCTTTTTCCACGCAACGCCTTTGGCCAGCCTCGTTCCTCACTCTATTTCAACCCACATACTCTTTGATCTCACCCTCCCCTGTTTTATGCACCCGCCCTTGTTCCCATCCTCTTCTGTCCGCCACCCTCCTTCTTTCATCCATCTACATGTATCCGTCCATTCTCCCCCATCCATCCATCTACCCATCTACCTATCCATCCATCCATCCATCCATCCATCCATCCATCCATCCATCCACCCTTCCTTCCTTCCTTCCTTCCTTCCTTCCTTCCTTCCATTCTTCCATCCTTCCTTCATTCTTCCATCCATCGTCTAATCATCCAAATTACTGACTTCCTCCGCCATCAAAACTACCTTCTTCATCCTTTTTTATCCATTACTCCCTCGCTTAATCTCCCTCATTCGCCCTCTCTTCCCTTACTACAGCTGGGAATAAAGTGGAGACCCCTAGGTACGAATCGTATCGAGGTCCTCATTTGTTTCGGGTTTGCATCCTGCCCTGTATTCAGAGCGGGCATTCTCCGGAACAAGCGGGGATTTGGATTAAACCATATCACCATCCACAGCCCATAAGACCCGGCCCTTGGTCTCTAGAATGTTGCGCTTGAAACATTAAAATGGCATTTTACTAGATCGACTCCAGTTACCAGCAATCCAAAAGACGAGTGATGTTTGGTGATTGAAAAGGCGGCTAGTATTTCTGTTTTTATTCATCAAGTATCTCTGTGCTTTAAACTGCGTCTATTACTTTTCTGACCTGCACATGTCAGGCTCGAAAAAAATGGGTAGGGATGGGGAGTATGGCTACAGGAAACCTTATTCCTAGTTTCGAATGCCGGATTCGCTTTGGCGGACTGGTATTCAAATTGTGCATTAAGAAAAGCATGAACCTGTGCAGATACCCCTACCTCAGCTCTAGTTTCGTGCCTAACCCGTGGTTATCATTAATCTGGCAATAGTCCGCGATGATACATAATATTTCTCGCCTTTCCCGAAGTTTAGGCCACGCCTGCACATGCAAGTATTTCTCGGTACCCTACTAGCTGGATGGATATAAGATCGAATAAGCGATCGAAGGCGCTCCGGGCTAACAAGTTGACAAGTAATGGCCTCAATATGTCTTGTAAGTTTGACCTGACACTTAGTGACGGCGATATCCTTCTATACACAACCATGTGGTGCCCCGATTTTGGTTGAGCTCCGCCTATATGGTTTTCTTGGTTTTTGCGCCTCCCCCCAATCACAATCGAGTTGATAACCAATGCTAATAAATACCAACATTAACATACAATAGTATAGCTGGTGATCGGTAGTTGTAGAACAGCGACGCCCAATGGGCCCACTAAAGCACCAAAATACAAGATGAGCATATTCTACACCGAGGCAACAAGTAGCATCCCCTTCCTGTTGGGGTTTGGCTTAAGTTTATTCGTCGCGCCTGCCGGCGCTTGGCGTGGATGCAACCATATGGTGGCCGGAAGTTCCCTTGAAAAGGTGCTACTGGATGAAAAAAAAAAATGACAGTACCGGGTGGGCTAACTTGCCCCAATTATGTTTCACGGTCATGGTGGTTGCTGCTAATCATCTAGACAGTCTATTCAGAGGGAAACTTTTTTTGATATGAGCTGTTGCTATCGCCGGAATAGTGATTATCACTGCAAGGCGATATCCTCTAGACCGTCAATGGACCGTATATGCTCCCGTTAAACTTGTAGCGCTTGCATTTTCTTTTCTTTTCTCATTCCAGAAAAGCAATCCCACGCCATATATGTGCATGTCTAGAGAGTAGTCAACTCCGAGGCAATCCCTTAGTATCGAAGGCAAGCACACCAGTACCGGCTACAACTCATATGTATGCCTCGCGGCAGAGCGTGGTGTCTACATTTCCAACGTGGTGCCAATTATGGTATGAAATTCGTTTCCTTGCTTGATGAGGGGTGCCAAGTCGAACCAACTTGCACCCCAGTTTCAGGGGAGTACCTCCGGGCGGAGGGACCAAAATTACTTTGATCACCTCGAAAATGATGTGAGCGCACATTGCCCTTTCTATATTCCTCAGACGCTGCTGATCTGAGACAGTCTAACATTCCCCAAAGTAGAATCCTTAACTCCAAAGATCGGTTCAACCAAGGCGTCGGGGCTTGGCAGTTTATATCGATGCCGAATATAGGCTTGGTTCAGTGAGGAGGCGTACCTAATGGGGAGGGTGAGGGTGTATATATCCATACCAGAACGAATAAGTGACGTTCTTGCATATCATTCAGTTGTACATACAACTTAGTAGCATTGGCCAATCGAGCCTAAGGCCTGCTATAAACTATGAAAGTCTACATCTTTAAGTTCGCTAATCTCTGTACATCTATGACCTTGCAATGATATGGCTAGAATTTATCGATTTTCAGATATGATAAACCTACATGTAGCTCTATATTTAAATCTGGCAACTGAGCACTTCCAAATTGATATGAGCGTAATGTTAACTGATTTAATTACTCACCGTCTAGTATATATGAAATTATAGGTATCAGTAGAAAAATAGGGAGGTATTATATCTGAAAATTGGAAAATTTCATATCTAAACTAAACGGGGACTGGTGCCCACACGGCCTTGTAGATGTTTGAGCGGATATGGTACTCGGTGAAACAGACAATCGGTAAGTGAAATTCAGGTCCCCTCTTAAAATATAACCACATGGCAGACTATGAGGTAAGTATATTATGGCTTTCTCATAAGTTTTCTACATTGTGGGGGCGTGTATTAGGAAGCACCACAAGATCGTGGATAAACTACCAAAAAAGACTCGCGAAAGAAATGCATATAATGAAGTGATCTTCTGATACTTCTGAGGAATTCATATAAGGTCTGTCATATATCCACCACAGATATATATATCCGGACTGTTTTCGACACCAGTGAAAATCCCCTGACCTAGCGGATGGGCGTCTATCAAAAATTAGTTTATCTTAATCAATCGATTTCCCCTGTATGAGTGGCTCTCACCAGGTTCCTCGGCTTCTGGTCGGGCTTATATATAAACAAATCTACTCGAAGCCCCGCAATTCATCTTTACGGCTCCTACTCCAGAGCTAGCACCCTTGACGAGGGTACCGTAAGACTAGGATATTATGGGGTGTGTGCTTCTAACCAATTAAAGATTGAAACAACCCTCCGGCGAGATTGGCGCTAAACTTAACTTGTCAGGACTACTATTATCCAAATAACAATGATCCAAGAACGCTCTGGTATCATGGATATGAGGCTCATATCACTGCCATTATATGATGCCTATTTCGGCCAGACTGGATCTTGTATCCTTTGAAACTAGTCTGAAGAGGATATACCGAGATTACCAGCTGGCAAATTAAACATGACATCTCACTTGTTCTCTAGTCTAAGCAATACCGATCCAACGGTTAACTAGTATCTCCCGAGTTCAAGTTGATAAGTCTATACGAAGACGCAATCTACGTGATAAGGTTTGAGATATTCCAAAGATAGAGGGCTACAGATAACCTGAGAGATATAGAACGGTCAATCGTGGGCACATCTCGATGTTGAACCTCGCCTATACCGCTTCAGGGTTCTAAACGTCGCTATTGGAAGAACTTGCATAGTTGTGGAGTGCCAGACCACCGCTATCCCTTTCTTCGTTATAGCATCTAACGGAGACTATATATAGCCTGGACAGAAGAACTCTCCACCATCATGGCGGAGAGATGGGAAATCCTTGTTGAATTTACTTCTTACCGTGGCAAGAGATTGGCTATCAAGGACGCCCGTGATGTTATGATATAGCGCAATGGATTGCGTAATACAATTTCGTGTGGGGGGAGACGGCCACCGCTTCGGCCAAAAGGGCGATTCCGGACTGAAGCCTGGCAAATGTTATCTTTCCTCAGCCAAAAAGCGGTGTTGGTGAAGGCTTCAAATTCAAAGGATAAGTCGGTGGATCTGATAAAAGCGTCCTTTACTTGCTCTTCACAGGAGTGGAGAGCGGCGAATAAGCGGTGTTGCTTTTTCAAAATATAAATAACCGTACTTTAGCACGGCCTACACGCAGAACTACCGAAGTATTAGAGTTGAAAAACAGCAGCAGTGGGTGGGCCCACAGTAAGCTTCACCCTTTTAATTTGGGGGCTCTGTAGTTGAAGGTTGTTGAGTTGAGCTCTCCTTTAGGGGTTCACATTCATTCAATTAATTCCCAGACTATCTCTTGCGCCGGGAGGACGCAATGCTATACAGCCCTATGAAGCCGTGGCTCTCCATGTTCCACTGTAACTCATCTTCTTCTATGCCCTGTCTATCCGACTTCTCCCTACTTACTGTGTTTAGGCCACACCCCAGTACACGAAGATCACGACATGATGGGTGCTTTTAACATAACGTAGTTGGCATCTTCCGGCTACTAAAACCACAAAGTCCATCGACCCCATGGAACCGTGATGAAGAAATAAGCATTATAACATATCATTGTCGGGGCAGAACACCGAGTAAATACACATTACACCAGGATTTTCTTCGGTAGATATGTATGCTTCTGTAGAAAAAGGTTGGTTCTGGCACTCCTCAGCTGGAGCAGCCGCGCCTTCAAGCGCGCGTGCGGATGCGGGCGCAGTAAGTAGATTGTCTTATAAATATTGGATATGATAATAATAAAGACTAAGGCTACCACCACCAAGACTACCAAGGCCGCCCCCGCCAAGGTTGCTACCAAATGAAGTGGTCCAGCCGAAATTTAAAACGTACTGATGTGCCAGCACATGGCTAACATAACAGCTCAACGCACAAAGGAGCCGTAATATCGTGCTAGGGAAATGAGGTGGTTTTATTTTTCTGCTCAGGGTTAGCCTCATCGTTTCTACCAATTGAAGCTCAACAGTTTTTATATACAACGTTAGCTAGTAACACATTTCCCTGAATCTTGATGACAACTTCCAGACGATGCTCCGCTATTTATAGCTGTACGGGCATCCAGACTTGAATGCAAAGCTATATGTACTCGAGTTAGAGTAGATACATTCAGGCTATCTTGTATATGAAACATCACTCGGTAAATATCACTGTGTACATAGTCTCTTCTTCACTCTTAGTGGCTGGTTGTCTGGTATTACTCCGGAGAATTTCAAGTTCAGCCATATAGGTACATGCATGTACTACATATATAGACCTGGGCCAATTGGGAGGGTTTGATACCTCCTGACATGTCGACAGGCGTATCACATATTTCATCCAATCCATGTATCTTATTAAAGATGGCAACATATATTGAAGACTAGAGTAGGTACATAATACGCCTATTTACAGGCCACCCAGATGCATCGGATAATTGTTTTTTTCGTTTTTTTTTCGTTATCATAACCATAAAATAAAGATATAAATTCAAAGGCCCATTGTCCCTATTTCAGGTCCAATGTTACAACCAATCCAGCAGGAACATGTATTATTGAATGAAAGTCGTAAGGCTATCCGGGTGACCCCAAAAATTCCGTTCTTTATACGGGTGGTGCATTAGGGTCCATTAGACACTGGTCAACACGCATAATCTGCTTTCCAGTTGCCTTTGCGGATTTGATGAACCCCCTTAATTGCTCAACAGTGGAGATATAACTGGATGTGGGCGTTAGAATATATTACTCGTGGAAATTGTTAAGGGATACAAACAGGTAATGCGCAACAAACAAGTTACCGCCTGCGCTGAGATCACGATCAACGGCCGCAGACTGTTTTCTATCAGGATCGTTGGGGCCATAGATCCAGTCCTCAATATCAACGCTCCAGTTGATGATTTTAGTTCCTGGAACTGTTGCCTCAAGGCTTTGGCGAGTGAGGGCACCGTCAGTTCCGTAGGGCGCACGGAAATATCTTTAAAAGCAATTAGTAAGATCAGATCAATAATAGGGAGGGGGTCTGGTGGGCCTGGAGATCTTACCTGGAATCAACGCCGAGGTTCTTCTTAACTGCTTCGTGACTCTTAAAAAGCTCATCATCAATAGCGCTGATGGAGTTGAGGCCTTCAAGCTTGGGATGAGTATATGAGTGGAACCCGACCTTGGTAGATAATAATCAGTAATTAAATCCTGAGCAATAAGGTAATTCAGTTACTAACCTGGTGTCCATTTTTAAGTGCATCCTGATACAATTTCTTGAAAGGTAGGCCCGAGTTGTCAAGAGAGTTACCAACAACGAAGAAGGTGACCTTTATGCCCTCCTCATCAACAATCTTCATCATTTCATCAGCCAGGTCCGGGAGGCCATCATCAATACCGAAAGCAATGCTGTTGGGTCTTGTGCAAGAAAAGTAGAGAGGGCCTGTTGGTTTCTTTGCCGGAGGGTCAAATGGAGCCTTGTCAACGATCTCAATGAGGGAGCATGTAGTAGAGGCGCCAGGGTTACGGAAGGCCTTTAATGCAACACCAAGAGTACGACCCTTCATAATATTAAAGTGACTCATGGGGATATAGATATCGTCGCCATCACTGTAGTCGGCAGCATTGACAATATCCCACGTTTCCGGATATGGGGCCCGATTCATATCACACTCATTATTGTTCTGTGTCAGGGCAATGCTAAATTGCTTGTCTCCGGAGCATTTAACATGGAGATACTGGGAGTTGAGGCCGCTGAGATCCTGGCATGCATTGTTGAACTGTGAAAAAAAACTATAATCCGTGTCGGCCGATTGGATAGTTAAACCGCCGCTGCCCCATTGACAGCTCATTGAACCATCACAGCCATGCCAGTTTCCGAGAGCGTTTGTGCCACTATTCTCAAAGCGATCAAGGACAAGCTCCCCGAGGGCGGTCCCGGCAAATGCGAGAAGCGGAAGAAGCCCTTGGACAAACATAATGGCTACTTAAAGGTGCCAAAATTATAAGGAAAGGCTTAAAAATCGGAACGAAAGTATGTGGCTAGGGAATAAAGAAAGACAGAGCGAACGGTCTACTTAGAACGATTGTAATGGGGTACAGCGGATGGTTAGAACAAGAAATTTTTTGAAGGGGCTTCCAGAGAGCCCTTGATTTATACTTGTGTAAACTTAGATGGAGAGCCAGCCAGCCAGCCGTCCAAATATGCTTAAAGTATTATTAACCCCTGTCCCTGCACTGCTCTTACTTCTTGCACTTCTTGCTTCTTGCACTTCTTGCGCTGTGCAGAGAGAGAGACGCAACAGACGTGGATCAGCTTTACTACACTCTGGGGAAGATCAGCAGTGGTCATTCCCTAACCCCAGGCAGGCACTACGATCGACAAAAGACAAGAATAACTTCTGAAGCCCGCCCCATAGGTTGGAAAAACAAAACTTTAGTACGGAAGACTCCCCGTTATGTTTGCCAAGCATTCTCTCGTCTAGACAGCTAATGAATTATCATCGATCAATACATGATCTTACTTTGCCTTACTCAACATTCTTTTTCCGTCAGAACAGGGCCCCTGACTCTCCTAACTGGGCTGTGATAACCGCAAAGAAAAGAAGGACAAGAGTAAGTACATATCTTTCCACGCGGAGACAACACAAGCTTGCAGAAAGCCCAGACTTACAATCAAGTGATCTTGATATGGTAGAAAATTTAAAGCCTCAGCTGGGCGAATGAAATTACCTATTTGGAGCAGATTACCTGGGAACACCTTGTATTCGCCGAGAAGAGGTTGGGCTGTGGGTACTTACGCTAGGTAACCCCAGTACCAGCCTCTCATATCTAGCGATTGTTTATTTTGTTAAAGAGGCGTTATGGGCGTGGGTATGCATAGTCATCGTCGGCTTTCTCCAGGCTTAAGAATTTACTGCCGACCCGTATGCTGAGTACCTACTCAGTCGCACCTCATTATGTTAGCGTATTGTACGAGATAGCAAATGTACCCAAATATACGAGGCAGCAAGCAGGCCCCAGAGGAAGATACTAGAGTGTCGTTCACGGGGTGATGATGAATACTGGGTGTTGACGGACCGCACTAGCTAGTTCGTTCTCAAAAAGCCCCTGTCCGTCAACACCCCGTGTCCGTCAATACATGTACCTAGTGGATGGCAGTACCTGTCCCGCAAACCCGTACGAGACAGTGCGAGATCCGGGATATCAATTTAAGAGATAGCGAGGCACGGCTGTACTCACATTCTCACATTCTCACATTCATCCATTCTTTTCTTTTCTCGCGCTGTGTAGCTCAACACCATCAGCCTGCTTTCCTTGGCGCCAAGGCCAACTGTTATGTACGAGCATTCTTCACATAAGCAACCAATTAGGACGTTTATCGATGTTGGCGATTGGCGTGATTTCTCCAAGACTTTCCCGGCCGCTCGCTTTTTAGTCTAGGGTTTAAATCTGCATGTGGAACGGATTCTGAACTGAACAACGAGAGAACTGTGAGACCGGGTTGAGTTCTTGGCAGAGTGTCTATCATCAGGTATTTGCTTTTCCGAATGTGCTTTTGTCTGCCAGCGGCTGGATTTTTCTTTGATTGCCAAGGAGAGGTGGGGGGGACACGATTCTGTAAATGGATGCTTCAATCGCTCGTTGTTGGATTCTAAGACAAACGATATTCCAAATGCCTATTCCGAGTGATACACTATGATAGATATCCCTGTTAGATGCCTAATTAAGACTGGAATTTTCCGATAGAAAGACAGCAACTCTCAAACCTCCACCTGACGAGACCCATCTCTTGTGAGAAGAGCCTTCTTGGCGTTATCACCTCTCTGGTGCCACGCGGTACATAAAACGTCTTAATGCCTGAATTAGAAACCAATTCGTCAGACCCAAGATCTTGTTCCTGGGACACTAGATTCAGTTGGTATGATGTTCATGCAAAGCTCCGAACAGAAACATGACCGCCAGAACACCAAATATCGCATATGCATACATATACATATATACATATATATTTGGAAGGCTCGAGACTCTTAGAGTAAGTACATGTTCGGGTATACTAGCGCTTAACGATTTTCCTCCTCGATTTTTATAATAGAGGATTTTAGCTGCGCGGTTTGGACAGAAACTCGAGCATTTGGACAGAAACTCATGCACGTTGCAACCAACAGGAAGTGCAGGAGTTTCTGTCCAGATGCTCGAGTTTTTGTTCAAATTGTGTAGCTAAAACCCTCTAATCGAGTTACTTGTCTTAGTGCCTGTGTGTTGTGCATACACACTGTAGAGTGCCGAGAAATGGAAATAGAGCCAGCTCTATCTCCCCAGTTACATGATTGGTGCCGATCCCACCACCTGCCAATCAGATAACTAGAATACAGAGCCAGCTCCATTCGCGCAAAGTCTCTATTAAATGTACCTACCTTACCCTATTATATATGATTACATACGTAGATTACCACTACATGCACGTAAGTGCATGTAACAGTACCATTTTGCCAAAGTGGGATGAACACATCGTCAAAAGACGTTTTAAGAAAATACTCCTAGGCAGTAAATTTATATTGCACATGTATGATGAGGAAATTTATTATCAGGTTCGAATGCTGCTGGCCTTGGAAAAAGAAATCATTCGCCTTGCATTTGTGCACTTTACCGGAGCACCCGCTTCAAGACATTCCTTAAACGAACCAAACAGGGCCAAAAAGTACCTTACATTGCCGTAAACTTTTCAATTCGTCCAATTCCCTGACGTGAATCTTAAGACAACATCTGTGGGCGCCATGTTGCGGCTCTTCGGAATTTCCCGATCGGAGTTGGGACGGGAACAACGTTGATGCGGGTTGCATCATAGGTAGGCACTCGCTATGACGACAACACCACGCATGTGCGTGGGGCAGAGAATCCGAACAAGCTGATTATTCATGAAATTTCCCTATCATGAATAGATCCCGCTATGATAAACAAATCCTGACGTCAAATCAGTTCGAGATTTCTATAATAGTTGATTATCGGGAGACCAACTGAAAACACATCCCAAGCTAAAAACAATGTCTGACTCCAACTTCATCCGTTTGACAGTCAGTGTATTACCCTATCCTTATGGAAAGAAGGGTTCAGATTCTTTGGCAGCCAGATTTGCTACAGCGACTCCAGAAAATAATTTTGAGATTGATGAGAATCAACCATATGGTGAAGTAAGTAGCTTGTTAGACCTCTTCCTTACTAAAAGGTTCGACGGAAGCGGGTGTGAATGCGTGATAATGCGTTGTTTCACTGGTGCTCTTTCTAGCCCGTGTCTTAATTGACAAATCTGCTTTGAATTTCATCACTTTGAAGCTTTAAATGCATACACGGGCATAGCTAATGTTGAGAAAACTTTCTTAGATATGGATGGGCGATCATCCCAACGGACCCTCCCGCTCCGTCAAAGATAACAAACCGCTTGCAGATATAATTGCATCTAATCCTGAAGAATATCTGACCGCAGCCGTCTATGAAAAGTTCAATAGAGACCCCCATCTCCCATTCCTCTTCAAGATTTTGTCGTTTCGGAAAGCACTTCCTCTACAGGCCCATCCCGACAAGAATCTCGCCCAGCAATTGATGAAACAGGAGAAGAAAGAAAAGGGTAAAAACGAACAATTTGTTGATCCAAACCATAAGCCAGAGGTCTCAGTTACTGTCTCGGACCTTTTTCAAGGATTTGTTGGATTCAGACCCGTCAGCGAAATCAAACTTTTCTTGGAAGAGGTGCCGGAGCTACGGGTGGCGCTGGCGAACGAAGATGCTGTCAATGAATTTTTGAAAACTGAGGAGGAAGAGGAGGAAAAGATGAAAGGGCTTTTGAAAACATTGTTCTGGAGTCTTTTTAAAAGAGAAAAAGAGGCTATTTCGAAGCTCTGCCAAGCTCTCCTGGGCAGAATGCATTTACTGGGAGAAGGTGTTCTTGGTACTCTGGGGAAGAGCCAGAATTTGGGCCCGGTGGTGAAAAAGATGCTCTTAGATTACCCTGAGGATGTAGGAATGTTTGCGGCAATATTCTTCACCAATTTCGTTCGGCTGAAAAAGGGAGAGGGGATTGCTATTCCTGCGGATTGTATACATGCGTATCTGGAGGGCGATGTTATTGAGTGCATGGCATGGTCTGATAATATGGTAAGAATCAAGACCCCAAACTGAAGGAAATAAACTAACTAAGCCTTAAATGAAGATTGCCTGCGGATTTGGAGAGAACGATGACCCCAAAATCTTCACAGATATGCTCCTCTACGAAGCTTCGGCCTCAAAAAAGCTCGAGCTCGAGCATGAAATATGGAGCAAGTCAGTAGTTGGTAAAACCGAGCTATATAAAGTGCCCATGCCTGAGTTTGACCTACTTAATATAAAGTTGGAAGGAGCTGGTGCGGAAGAGGTGATAAAAGGGATAGCAGGACCTAGCATATTTCTTTGTTTCAGTGGCGAGGTTAGTTTGAAGGGTATTGATGAGGACATAAAAGAGGAGCAGGTTCTGAAAGCTGGACAAGTAGTATTTATTAAACCCAATTCTGGCTTCAGTTTCAAAGCTATTGGCGAAAGGGCAGAGATCTGGGCAGCATTTGTGGAGGCTTAAGCCCATCTTACGGCATGATGAATCGATCTTGGTTGCATGTATGTTAGCGATTATTGTCTCATTGGCCTTGGTGATTGCGTATATATTAGTTGGCAGTAAGCGTGTGGATGGATAGGCGGCCTTGGATACTTAAAATTGAAACAAACTCAGGAGAATGGATTTATCAGCGTTTTGAGACCTTTTAAGTATCTAGTTCTAGACTGTAGCGCTTCTCCCCATTCTCGCTGGGATCTACACAAACCAAAGACCCGGCCCCAGCATAAAAGTGATTAAAGGAAAACGGGCGGAAGACTAAAATATCATAGAGGTCTGTCTCGTAGAGGCCTTGGCATAGCTACTGAGCGCCTAAGTAGTAAGTGGCAATTGATAAAACACGCAGAGTTCCCGCCCGCCCCATGAAATTAAAGTATTGTTTGCTACTGTCTTTAAACTTAATTCTCTAATACCCTCGTTCCCCACCAAGAGAGTTTACTACCTACCGAGCATACCAACTAATTCCTACACGAATGTCTCTTGGCTGTGGCTTTAGCGGCAAGTTTTTGCGTGAGAGAAGACCTCAAGCTCGGTGGGTGGTGGGCTCGCTTGGTGGGGGATGAGGGTATTGCGACGATAAAAAAAAAGATTGTCTACTAGGAAGAAACATTTGGGAGGTTGTTGCAATCGATTCGCACATACAGCTAGTGTTGGACGACACATCACTGCTTATTGGCCGGTCGGGGTCCTTAAAGCGTGAGGCCTTCTAAGAAGGACCATAAATGTAGAGTGATAGCTCATGAAGGAGTGTGCGTGTTTGAGGCTTTATGATTTACGGAACGCAATGATGTAATATAAGAAAATCACTTGATCCGATCATCGGCTCCTCACAACCCAAATAAGTCTTAAAGGTTGAACTAGACCCGACCCTATTGAAAATCCAAGTGGTCCGTGCTGGTGCCAACACTGCATGTTACAGCGGCGGCTCATTCCGAGTGATACCTTATGATACAATTTCCACGATGGTTTTTTTATTTTTATTTTTTTTATTTGTTCGTTATGTTCCACAATGGGCTTTAAACACAGAAATATAGCTACCCTTGGGGATTTGATGAGATAAAGGTTTGGCGTTGTAGTCGATAACATAGATCCTTAAGTTCTAGGAGATGTATTATCTTAGTAGCTATAGCAGTGGTCCTGAAAATGGTGTTTTGTATGTTTAAAGGCCTATGGGTAGGCTGAAATGAAGCTCCCACACAAATATAAATTGGTGTGGTGTCTAAAAGGTGGTCTAGTATCTATTGAAGGTTTGGTCTTTCTAGTGAGCATAATATGCACTTAGGAAGTTATCCGACATTGAATTATCAACTAGGTGTGGCGTATTTTTATTTATTTATTAGCACTAGTCACTGGGTTATGCCAAGAGGACATATTAGTTGGCAGACCGGCATATCCATCAATGGCACATATTCATGACCGGAACGGAATATGCACCAATAGCAATACAAGCCGGTTCGGAGGAAACAGAAATTAAACAATGGTCTGGGCGGGTAATATAATGATGTCTCTTTGAAGGCATACAAAACCAACATAGGATAGGTATTATAATAGCCGTCGCAGTGTCGGCGTTGCCTAGCTAAAGATAGAAGAAGTTTGTAGAACCCAGAGATTGTTAATTAAAATAAGTATGGGAATTATCGACATTGAAAATTACGGGATCACATCCACCCACTTTGATGGGCATAAATATCGTTTAAACACCCACACCTCTTGCGCCGTATATAGTAAAGGGAAGAAAGATTGGCTAATACCAAAGCCTGATGCTACTTAAACTGCTCCATCTAATTAGTTTGGATCCAGTTAGTAGGCAAGGTTCTTCAAAACATATCCCGTACTCTTCTGCTATATAACAGGGATGCACAGGGGCTCTAGAAAGAGCCTTGAGGATTTCAACACCGAGACTTCAAGGGTAAAAAGATTGTGATGTCCTGGACGTATTCTGTCGCTCCTTTGCGACTATATAGTGATAATAGTAAGTGCCCGGGTAAATATTCCATACTTAATCTGGAATTCTATCGCTGGAGATAAAATCCGGTTGTGTTATGTAAGCACATCTGGATGGGTAAGAGTTAGAACTCCTTGAATAATTTTGTGCAATCTAGCGAGCGGCGCAGCCTTCAAATAGCGATTGCACGCTTAACTCTCTGATTTGGTAGTCGTTATTTGTACTACTACGTTAAGATCTGGAGCTTCCACACTACCTTAGATATCAATTTTTATTACTGAATCCATTTTCCTGTTATAAGCTATTAGTTTCGAGGGAACCTGGGCGGAATGCAATAGGTATACAGATACTCTATATGAGACTTCCTTACTAATCAGCTAGGAATATATATATATATCGGCCATGGATGTATCTCGTTGATATGTGTATTGGGGTGCGCACGTGAAGGCCTTAGGCTTCACCTAAGAGGTGATTGTTATACTAAAATATATTGTTGTCGAAGCCTTTGATCAGGTTCTACGTGAACTCGGGGCTCAGGATGTGCACAGTGCCAGCAGTAACCTTTTATAGTACACCAGCTACTAGAGACTAGAGTACATGTAGCTACATGTAGTATATATGGTGGGTGACAACTAAAAGCCAGGTTGGGGGACAATCAGTCTCGCTACTTGAGTAAACGAGAGTATATTCTTACAGCAGTAAGCATATACATGCATTTTGTCGATTTAGATCTTATTATTCACGTCATTGGGCGTCGTCTGACTACTTTAGGAGCTGCCGTGGCCGCCGGTTGATCCTCTACAGGGATAATTTTTTTTTTTTTTTTTTTTTTTACGGAGAGGTGAAGTATCAGCTAGCTTTAGAAGCTTTTTGGTTGACACCTCTTATTTCCTTCTGGTTGTCGGATAGGAGTAACTGGCTGGCGTAGCCGGATGGTCAAGAGGATGTTCTCGGTGGAATGTTGAGGGGTTTTCCGACCTCATTTTTGTAAAAGACGGGATCGTGATGATCAAGGGAGGATTACTTTGAGTAAATTGAAGCTGAAGCTAGGTGCCAAGCGCAGGGAATTGCGGGGTATATTTGTGACGTGTTTCTTCATGGACAAGCTTTTATTGGTCACGAAATCTTATCTCGCTCACGCGCCGTGGGACCTTTGCAAAGCGGGGCAGCTGTGTAACTATTCGTTCTTCTACGGAGGGTCCTTAACGGGTCATCCAGAGAATTTAAGTGATCGGGGCGCTTCTAGTGGCTATCTACACTTATCGATAAGCGTTTCGTTTCGTTTCGTTTCGTTTGTGGCCGTAGATTTCCGTTGATCTTCACGTAATCTCAATTTCAATCGATACTGCTCTACTTTCTTCATTAATCGCAATATGCAGCTGGTGTGCGGACTTAGACACTTGATAGCCGTTATTGTAAAATTGAATTCGATGTCCGGCGAACTCTAAGTACCTACATGTAACTAACTACCTAGTACCTACTCTGCTTGCCATAGCATTGTCTAAGCTGCTGGCCGCTAGCTCGTGGGTGGCTTTCTGATAGAGCTAGAGTTTCAGACATCTTCAAGAGGAAAGGCTTCACTCTACTCTAGTACCTCTCCTAAAGAAATCAAGGCTAGAATTGCCAGGATTTCATGCATAGTGGGGTTAATAGCGGGGTCAGGTTACTGATATGTAACATTACTGGACAGCCGTTTTGAAGAAACAAACCTATCGGAACGGTCAAAAGCATCTGCATCGCATTTTTGGGCGTTGAATGAAGTAATCATGAGTAGGCAATTCCAATCTATATTGATATAGTATTGCATGTTGATTGTACTACTCTAAAAACGCAAAGTTGTAGAGGTGTAGTGAGTTGTTTATGAGAATTAACATGCGCAGTCCCGGTTGGATTTAGTATAGTTCAGATATCTCAAAGATATAAAAGCCTACTACGATAGGAGAAAGAAAGTCAATTCTTCACTGATTAGACCTATCCTGCCTTTTCCGCACGAAAGAACAGAACAAACAGCCAAAATGTCTACCGTTGATGAAACCGAGGCCCCCCCAGTCGTCACTGACGTCCCAGAAACACCACTGTCTAAGACCCAGCAACAAATGGCTTCTTTAAGCCTAGGAAGCGAGATGACTCCAGAGCAGTGCAAGGAGAGACTTAAGGACCAGGTCAAGACCAAAAAACTCGAGGCTTTCTACCCCGAAGTTCCGAACGAGCTCTGTGAAAAGGCTGCCAAGATGGTTAACGAGCTGCGGGCAAAGGGATGCTCAAGGGAAATGGCAAACCAATTTGCTATCATGACGCTTTATGATCTTGCCATCCTTATTGGTTCGTATATTAATCCAGAGCTATTCAAGTGAATGCTGGGCGTCTAATTATGATATGATAGATGACTCCGACTCCATGAAGTACGAGGAGAACGGTGAGCGTATCAAGACTCTGCAGAAGACCCTCGACAGCATTGCAAATGTCTATGGCCTCGCAAGAGACCAGGGTATTATTACAGTCAGATTCTTGAACGCAGCTCAAGGAAAGAAGAACGTAACTGCCAAGACTGTTAAGACTGTTCTCAAGAACCACAACTACGGGGGTGTTACCAGGATAGGTACAGAGTTGAAAAAGAAGATTCTTGACAGGTTTGTCACTAAGGATATGACGAAACCTTTGCTTATTATGATCATCACTGATGGAGCTGTAAGACCCTGGAATTCTTCCTATATTGGTGCTTAAACTAAAGACCCTCTACTAATTCAATTGATTGTCTCCTATAGCCCGAGGGTGAAGCTACTGGGCTTCTGGAAACCGTCATCATCAACTGTATCGCGGGTCTAGCAAAGGAAGGCTTCAAGGGTCCACAATCAGTTGCATTCCAATTCTCTCGCGTCGGAAACGATACCGGTGCCCAAAAGCTTATCCAGGATCTTGATGACCACCCTTCAGTAGGGCAGTACATCGATTGCTTGCCAAGTATGTAGCCCTGCCCTTGATATTGGTACCATATAGTCTTACTAATGCTTTTGATAGTGAACAACCGTCTCGAGGACATCAAGGACAAGGAGAAGAAATGGATTTTGCTGTCAAAACTGCTTCTTGGAGCTATTTCACCATACGTAAGTGACCTGGTGTTTTTTTTTTAAGTTGCCGTACATTCCACTAATTTTGATGTCAAATAGTGGGACTCAACCGAAGAAATCGACAACACAAAAGACACTGTCGAGGAATCAAGAGACTTCGCGAGCGATGTGGAGGATGAGCCGGAAGAGAATCCTTCTGATGTTGATGATGAGGATGATGAGGAATAGTTTGGCCTTTTACATTGGTCTCAACCGCATAGGCTTACTGTGATGGCTTGTGTGGAGCCTCTTTCTTCTTACTTGAACAAATTTGGAATTTACCCTTAGGATTTTTTGTATATATTATCTTAATTTTCAATTCGGTTATTTTACATGGATATCTGACAAAGTTTGACGCTCGGGTTGTAGTCGGTTGCAAAAAGATAACGAGCGAGAGAATGTGCCTTTACAAGCATGTGACCGGTTATTAGTTCGATAAAGAAGGTTTCTTCCAACTATGGTATAAGATACGAGGTCGAGTTTTCACAGATGTATCGCCTCATTTATGGATTACATTATTTATATAGCTATCATGTTCATGGCTTCATAATGGGTATCAAAAAATAAACAAAAAGGAAATAGTGCATGACCACCAGGACTGAATGAAGCTGCTCGTTATCTAGTCTTATATCGTACCGTTCTGCCCAGTTTTCCGATGTTGCTGTGCCTGCATCCTCTTCTTTATGATTATTTTTAAAAGGTAGTTCCTTAGTTTCAACCGCAGCGCCATAAGCTTTCTTATAAAGGATTCAGTGAGACCGTTTTTGTGGGCCAAAACAGCTAAAGTCGCAAGGATGAAAAAAGCTGGGATTGGTCTTGGTAATTTTAAGAACTTGGACGGTGTTTTGACTTCAGCCCTTGCAGTATACGTATCTAATGTGATGTACTGTCACTCAAATAAATTTATCAATACTTTGAGCTATCTGACGGGTTGTTAGCTCCCAGAGGAAACTTACCGAAGTAAAAAAGCCCAAAGGAAAAAATAATGTTGAAATAAGCGCAAGCGTCGACATGGTGGTATTTTGTCGCGCGATGGCAGTCTGAGTTCCTCTTACTGCCAAGGATCCAGACAACTGCATAACATTATTAGGGAATTGAATAATCTAATCCTTGGGTAGCTCGAATTTAGGGGAAACTTACAGATTTCACATCTTTGATTAAGGCATCAAGTGTCTTTAAAAATTTGTATCGCTCTTTGATAACAACATTAAGACTGCGTTCGGCTGAGCGGACTTGTTCCTTTTGATCTGACATAATTGGTATCTCCAAGTTGGCACCCTGAGGCCGCCGGCTCGCCAAACCAATGCTAAGGCGGAAAATCTCTCGTAAATCTTTGAGAATTTGGATTTGAGATTGAACAACGCTACTGATAGTATTGATTTGGATTACAACCGTTTCGACTTCTCTGGCTAGGTCCTTGGAATTTTTAGTGAATTTGTTTGCTTCGGTTTTTGCTCTACAGTATCTAGAGACATGTTCTCTGTTTTTGTCCTCACTCACATCCATATCTTTGTTGATAAGAGATTGGTAACAAAATTCCTGCAGATCAGATTTTATGTATCAATGGTCATATTTTGAAGAATGGTTATTGGAGAACTAACAAGCTCAGAAACCTTGGCTCTGTACGTATCAAGGACTATGTTCTCTGAACGGTCCAGAACGTTCGATATTACATGCACCAGCGAATTAAAAGCCCCAATCTTCTCCTGGTGCGGATATAGTGGTGGTTGCGGATACTTGTCTGAGAGTTGGTCATCTGCGGACTTGAAAATTCCCAACGTACCTGTTTTTATGCGACACATTGTTAGAAGTTTTCACATCTTTGATAGGAAAAAGTGATGGTGGTTAACACAGACAATTATCAATGACCATAAACCATGCTTGATGAATAAGAATATCTTGTTCGATATAGCGCTCTTCCCTTAGCTCATAATTTATCCTCCTTTGTCTCCCGGAGTCTTTCTCAGCGCCTGGGCTTAGAAACCTATATTCCGCTAAACTCAAGCTCTCTCGACGCCATGATTCTCGTTCCCGTACTGGGCGATACTCCGTTAGATGTGAAGGTGCGTTCCCTTGGGAAAGGCTGGGGTTGCGTAAGAACTTCATTTTAGGGAGTTTTCCGAAGTATGGTATAGCAGTAAGAAGTGTAAGATAATCACTACCACCATTTTCGTAGCTACTCGTTGCACGTAATGAAACCCCTGTTTTGAAACCGGGGATTTGTTTGTTGAATCGTAAATTCTTCGATCTCAGAACAGTTTGTGGATCCACCTCGGTGAAGTTACAGCGGTTTGTGTGGCTCTGCATTGTGTCAAGAAACTCCTGCAAATCGGAGAATCAATTGATGTATTCAGGCAGCAATGGTTATAAACGGGATGACGTACTGTAGCATAAAAGCAAGCGGGAAACTCGCTATATTGCGATACAAATTTGAGTTTCCAGCTCATATAGAGGGCCCAACGCGGTAGGGGGGGGGGGGCACTTACATGACTTTCAAATTTGGTGATTCCTGTTCTTGGAAGTCGGGCGGGAAAAGTTCGTATTCCATTTGCGGGGGCGAAGTTTCCGAAAACCTTTCGTATAGATATTGTAAAGGTATGACTTCATAGCTATCCTCTTCCCCCCCCTGAAGAAGGCATCTCCTTCTCTGATCTTCTGCTACCCTCCTGTTGGCCCTTTCGATCTCCTCTCTCTTGGATGTATGATCGGAGGAATCATCGTAATCGTCGTCGTCGTCTACGTCCTCAACGTCTTCAGGAACTATTTCGCTGGCTTGAACAACATTGAACTTATAAAACATGACCTGAACTTCCCCATATCTGCGGCCCTCGTATTTTGGCGGTAGATAGGTATCCCGAACAAGACATGCCGCCTCATCTATTACGGTTGGACGCCTAATTTTCTCTCTTTTTGTAATGGTATATTTGTCGGTCATGTAATTAGGTGGATATTCATCATTCGGGTCTAAAGGAGGGACGCTCTCGGTCAGCTTTTTGTGATCGCGTAATCTAGGTTACTTGCACTAACTCTGTAGGTCCAGCACTGATCGTATATACTCATCCATGATCAGGCGACCTTTGGTTGTGTCTGCAATTGAGCCCTCCATCATGAGGTCTTTGTATTTTTTCATATCCCCCGCTGTTGTTTTGGTCGTGTGAGAGTATGGCGACGCTTCTGATGGATTCACATAAGTTGTGGTCAAGGTTACTGTACCGGTTGCCATGATGGTTGGTTGATACGAAAAAGTTTTGGTGTTTAACCGACGACGTCAATAAAAAAAAAAAACAGTTTATCGATCTGCGATTTCCCCACGCGCGGACGGAGCTCATGAGATATATTCTAGGTTGCCAAGATATATGCCCCCCCCCCCCCCCCCCCTGCACGCATGATCCTCCACTCCATTGAGCGCGCGGTGTGCGTGCCGCTGATCAACTGCTACAGGGCGTTTATGTGATAATTTTATTTTATTTCACGCTGGTTTGAGACATATCTCTTGTTACGTCTGCGCTGGCTACCGGGAGGATACTGGAGAACCCAACTAAGTCAAGTTACCTACCTATTTCCCTGGATCATCATCATAGATTTGCTATTGGAACTATACTTCAGAACACGTCCTAGGCCCTGTAGCGATAACCGAGACACTCACGGCATAGGGTACGAACCATAATGCCTCAAAGATTCTGCAGGCATTGCCTACTCTATCTAGATACTTATAAGCTGGATTAGCCGTGCTTGCACAGCTGGACCAAGATTCATTGTCCAATGTAAAGCATACTAAGAAGATTATAATTTAGTGGCCTCAATCGTAAAGCTTCCAAATGCTGCGCAGAGTGTTTTGTTTGGTCCACCCGCGGGAGCAGCGGGTACGGTTTCCCTGTCGCGTCAGTAAGGATAAATCTAGATGTTTGTTTTGATACTCTCAAGGGATTGGGCAGCTCAGATACTAAACACAGCTTGTTAGGTCGGTCGATGCTCAAACTATTGGCATCAAACAAAATTGACATGATGAAAAAAAAAAAAAAAAAAAAAAAAATAGTGGCATCAAATCTTCTGTTTTCATTTTCCAAAACGATTAGCTATAGGCGGTAAATAATGGTCACAATAATGTGGATACTAAATTTAGTACTATCATTCGCTCAACCCTAATCTTGATAGAGAGAGAGGGGTCGAAATATTTAGGGGCAGAATACGGCAGGTATTGGCATACGCTAAGACTTCTAACATGCCGATTGGATGGTGGATAGACACGAGAAAGGTCAAAAGCCCAACCTCTTATCGTTTCTGGCTTACCCTCTGAGGCAATAGAATTCTATGTTGCGCCGGTATATACTTCGAGTACGTATACCCTGTCGTTAAAAATGCTTGCAAAAAAAATCCCGACATTTAATTAACGTGCTAGTAGAAGACATCCCGTGGATATTCTAAAGGGTCCAAATTTGATAAATTACAGATTGTGCATAGCAACGGCCCCCTTTGATATTTGTAGACCTCCCTGGGGGTGCCTACAGACTATATCTGAACGCCTATAAATCCTTCTAGTATATTATATATCGGTGTTGAGTTCCACTCTAGAAATTATTCACTAAACCTTAGGGATAGATCGAATGTTTCACTATATATATATATGTGTGGCTGCGCATTTTGAAAGAAAGACCTATTGAATAAAATGCGATGAGCTGTATGAGTTTGAACTTTCAAATTTTGGAGGTCAACCGAATAAGGTGCTCTTCATTAGTGTCACAATGACCTCCCCCTTTTTTTTTTTTTTTTTTTTTTTTTCGAAATATACGACCCTATCAGATCAATTTTCTAATAGGTTATATACCTTTAACTCTCATGATAGATTTCTAAATGTTAGGGGCCTGAGGAGTAGCAATATGATTGATCGGTTCTAGATTTTCTACGAGAAGTCATCTATCTACTACTATACATGATTACCGGACGCGAAAAAAGCTGCTGCTAACCAAGAAAGGGGATTCTCGGGCTACGTACCTTTGGAATTGCCTTGCACAGGTGATAGTGATTAGTAAGGTAAGGACACCTTCTGTCGGGTACTTGGGGGGGGGGGGGGGGGTTTTGGCCGGTTTGTCTGCGTGTTGCTCCTTTTTAGAGGCGAGTACTCGCTTTGTCAAAAGAGAACATTGATTTGTTTTTGTTGTTTTGATTTGGCTCAAAACTCGGGATATACGTGTCAACTAAGGGTCATGCAAATCTACATACATATCATGTTATCACCACTATATTTACGAAACATCTAGAGGCAAGGCCGCCTCCGTGTCTCAAATCTTGTCAGAACCGGTCCAGGTTCAAATTAGGGAATGTATGTAGAATAAATCTATTGCAGGCGTACTTAAGTGCCATCTGGCCTGCGTGATAATCCATGAAGAAACCTTGAAACAATTCTACTAAATGTTCACGTAGACAATTTGAATACGTGGCCCAATATTCACAGTGCATATATGTAATCATAAGTTTCACCATCCGAAGAGTCTGTAACCCAGGCTTAAAGGGTTTTATTTGGATTATGACGGCCGCAGATGGGTCTGAAAAAAGATGTGTATTCAAGGCACTGTATATAGGTAGACAGGCAACATATAGCGGTGTTGGAGATTGGCCCATAGGCTTTGTGCATATAGCTGGTGGGTTGTGTGTAATGCTTAAAGGGCTTAGTCTAAAGTCGAGCTCTTCGTAATGGCGTCTCTTGGGCTATTGTGTGCTTTGACACCCGCCAAGAGCGCGGCCTTTACCTTGATCTTTATCTTCTTCGCTCTAGTAGGCTTTCGTATTAAGAGGTGGGGGGGGGGGGCGGTAATTACGAGCTATCATTAGGATGTGATTATGCGCGTTTTTTTTTTTGGAGAATGCGCGTTGTGGGTTCTGTTCTTTGGAAGAAAAAAAGAATAAGCCCCACGCGGGGGTCGAACCCGCAACCTTGAGATTAAGAGTCTCACGCTCTACCGATTGAGCTAGCGAGGCTTATGGTCTTAGATGATAGAAATACTATTTGAATTATTTAAGTGCCAGCCGCTACTAAATTACAGGCAGGACATCTACTGTATTCGGCAATGGTACAATTCGAAGCAGAGTGTAGCTTGTAATAGTTCCATAATGTAACTACTGATTTTTCTTTTGCAAGCCCCATTTGTAAGATCCAATCCTAATAATGAGTGTAGAATGAATTAGGACGGTACTTAGGCCCAATGATACGTATACCAAATACCGTTTGGAATTTCCTTGACGTCTGTATGCCGGTACATTTCCCCCTAAATTGATTAAGAGATACTGTAAGGAATGAGTTGTTTTTACTAGGTATCATTGGACTGTCAACCTGTGGTGCACCAAGTTTGGTTCACGCCCCTGTAAGACGATCAGGCAGATACATGTACGTATTGATGGCACTTAAGCTAACGCTACATACATACCTTCAGGCATGCATGTATACCGGCCCCTGTCAATTTTCATTCTCTTATGGTGTTAGTTGTCAGCTGCAGGTTTTGACTGCTTTACTCTGGGGATATAGATTGAGCAAAAGTAACTTTCATTCGTTCTTGGGGAGGGTGCGTACTCTATAAACGCGCATTTATAATACCGCAAATATTGCGGGGACACGAAGTGATCGGTACGTACAGCATCAATTGTAAGTATATACATGTATATATAGTTCTACTTGTATTATATGCCTAAGTAGCTAATATAAGGGGGATATTTGGCTAGATATGTATATTAATATAGTATTACTATATCTTGCAGCAATGGCGTGATTAGATATTAGTAGAACAGAGAACCATACCATTTAGCTAGGCGGTCTTTAAAAGCAATCGGACTACATGCACAGTCTTCCACTGTCGCTTGACGAATACTGCCACTTGACGAACTAGGGTTCTAATTATGGCAAGAAACAGAAGCAACAGCCAAAGCTGCGAGATCTGCAGGTTTTTTTTTAAATTTCTATTGGCCCAAAGTCCTGTGTTCGTCGAGTGGCAGTATTCGTAATATCGAGAACTTCATATTCGTCGCACAAGTAAACCGTTGTATTTCTCGGGGCCGGGCCGGGCCGTGTGACCTACTTGTGCCTTCCTTCGATCCTTTTGGGTATGACCCTAGAACTGCACTTAGCCTTATATCTCAATATCCAAGTCGGATGTTCTACAAGCTGATATCGAAGGGGACTGGGGTCTACGATATTATATAACGCATTCTTTATCGTCTTAAAATCATCGATACCCCAAGTGACACTTGATCAACGTTGTTAAATCGCTGGATGCATATGCGTTTTCCCGAGCGCCGGGCCTGCTTTGTTTGCAACTGTCATCCCTATTAAATTACAAGACTTGACTTGTCGCCGGCCAAAACTATACAATTCTAGAAGCTAGCTGCGTGGAATTAACTATAGCTGTATACATCACTTTGACACATCGACACCAAAGGAACCTTCGAAAACACAGAAATATGTTGGAGAGAACGCGAAGGAGAACAGAATTTCCAAGGGAAAAAAATGATTTTGAAGATGTAACAGAGGTTGACCAAGGAGTTGAAGTTGATGATTTTAGGGATAACGAGGAGTATTTTGTTGATATGTGAGTTTTCAAATAAAACGAGATTTAGAGGTGGTTGAATAGCTAAACGAGCTTTTATTGCATCCAGTTTAACCGAGACCAGCTCTCTTGGGCCCGAAGTAGAACAATACAGATACGAGAATGGCCGAAGGTATCAATCAAAAACTCAAAAGGCATCTGATGATAATAGTTAATCACAAAGTGGCATGCTCAGATACCACGCTTATAATGAGGGCCTCTACTGGGCTCCAAATGATGACAAGCAGAATGAACAACTCGATATATTGTGATTATAACCCCCCGCCTGCAATCATGGTCCCCTGGAAGCTTATTTGGAAGTGAACATATATAGTCATCACGTTTACACCCTTGTTCTTGATGGAGATCTATACTTGGCGCCAATCTGTGAGAACCCAAAAAGAATACTCGATCTCGGAACCGGCACTGGGATCTGGGCGATCGACATTGCGGACAAGTTTCCGGGCGCGAGAGTCATTGGGAATGATCTCTCACCCATACAGCCTGAATGGTAAACCTCAAGCACTCAAACAGTCATCAACTGAACATGGGAGTATGCTCACTGATCGTTGAAAGGATACCTTGTAATTGTTCATTCGAAATTGACGATTTCACAAAACCGTGGGAACATCTCTTAAACTCATTCGATTTCATCCATGGGCGAGCTCTGCATGGCTCCGTTTCTGACTGGACATGGTTATATAAAGAAGCATATGCTGCTCTTAAGCCCGGCGGGTGGTTTGAATCTGTTGAGACTACTGTGGGATTTTATATCGACGACGAGGAGGGCCAACCTATCAGCATCGATCCGACCGCGCTGACGGCTCAATGGTGTAGGCTAGGAATTGAAGCCTCGAAAAGAGCAGGAAGACCATTTGATATTACAGAAAATCTAAAAGGGTGGATGGAAGATGCCCGTTTTATCAATGTGAAGGAGAATATTTACAAGATTCCCATTGGCTCATGGCCAGAGGATCCCAAAATGCGGAATATAGGAAGATACAATTTGTTGAATCTTTTGGAAGCTCTGGGTATAAACAATTCTTCAAGTATAATTCCTAACAGCATTAGTTCAATTTGCTAATCCTAGATGATGTTAAAAGAGGGGTTTACCTTGGCTCTTTTTACGCGTTTTCTTGATGTGAGTAGAGTATCGACAGGCCTGGAGGGCTTCAAAGAGTTTTAATTTGCTAACGGAGACCTGTAACAGTGGACCGCAGATGAAGTCTATGTCCTTCTCGCCAATGTTCGGTCTGAGCTACGGTCTAAGAACCACAATTACTACTATAAGATGTTATACCCAAACGGTGAATTATTTTTCGCGTTATCGCTAACCCCGTTTTTTTTCATAGGTATGTTGTATGCGGGCAGCGCGCGCTTGAATAGAAAATATCAAATGTGTATGTGTATGTGTTTGGGTGGATGGATGAGGGTAGAATTAACCTATCAGGCCGTAATACTTAAGGATAGAATCTATCTGTATTATAGCCAGAAGCCTCAACCCACTTAGAGCCCACAGAGATTCCGTGTATTCAAAAGATATCATATGAGCCGTAAGTTGTGATATATACTCGCGCGTTAATTCAGTAGTCTGATATTGTTGCAACCCATTAAACTCATACCAAAAATTCCGACTTTTTAATTAACGACTGGGTAACGCTTTATTAATATCATCTCCTTAATAGAGATATCTAATGTCTATGCTGTGCATTTGAGCGAGGTTCCTGAAATCGACTGGCTTACAAGCTGGGCACCCAGTACCAGGCGGCGGGCCAGAGCAGTACTTCATGCATTCCCTAGCGTTGCAAGGTGTGGGAAGCATGAAGACTGCCGTCATTGACTGTGGTGGCAGCGGTCCTTTCACCCAATTAGATCTTACGGTCATGTCTAATAAAAGTGAATCTGTAACTTACTTCGCAAATACACGTGCATAGGCGGGTTGGGTTCAGGGTCCTCAAGAAGCCAAGCAAAATAAGCTTCTTTGGATGTATAGATAACTTGACTAGAACTGGAGGCTAAAGATTCCCGGCTTATTAGCTCATTGATTTATCCATCAACAGATCTTTTACCTTTTTTGAAGCATGATGGTAGCTCTATCATTTCACAAGAGAAGGAACTTGAAGGGTCGCTCTGGGTTCCTTCAATACGCCTTAGGACGTCCCGGTGCTTTGGAAGCTTGAGGGTAACTATTTTTGATAATTCTATAGGTGGTCAGTAGTTAGTATTAGTAGGTTTCTATCCGATAGAAGGTAAAGGTATATATTTGAAAGTCTTACTCGGTTTGGAAGGATCATTTAACTCATCAATGACTATTTCGAGAGGTGTAGTAGAAGGGAGTGGAGTATTCATCTCATCCAAATATGTCATCAATGCGGAAGAGTCAGGCTTACCATCCGAGTGACGAGAGGTATTCTGCAGCTGAGGAGAGTAGTTGTAAATAGGACATGGTGTCGTAAAACGCCAATATCTCCTTTCGTAAGCCATTGTTGTAAAAATACAATTAAACCCATTCGCTATCCTGCGTAAGGACCATCAAACGGAGACGTTTTGCGTGTATAGAAACTGATGGAGATGTGTGGAGTAGTTAGCATGCACGGATTGTACTGGTTTGGTGGTCTTTTGTGTTGTGGTGTTGTTAGGCTTTCCTCGTACTAGTGTGAAACCTTTGATCACACATTCTCACGCGGATACATGTACCCAGGTAACAAGTACCCAGTGTGTTAATAAATGACGGCTTTTTAACCACCCAAAGAAATCAGCAATCAAAGCTTATGGCCCAATATGGCTGGCAGGACCCTGTCCACGATCAAAGTAAACGATAATAAAGCGCGCCTATCATTAGGTTTTCTATGTCCTTTACCACCGGTTTTTGGTATCTTACAGGGGCCTCTTCCTAACGGGGAGAACCCTTCTAAATATACTCACAGTAGTGGGGCTCTGCAATTGACGGTAGGGTTTGAAGGGTGGGTTTGTTGCCATCCATATAACACACTGGAATCGCCACACGTATGTACCAGATACATAAGCTGATACACATATCCGTCATCTAGTACTTTTGAGCTGGTACGGTACAGTTCAGAACCTGGAGGTTTGATATACTGGCATAACAGTCTTTATGGCAGTTATAAAGTACCTACAGACGGAGGTTAATCCTCGGCCTTAGCTTGAGCGATATCTATGTACCGGTACATGGCTACAACATTAGAAATGATATGTATACTTACTATTTCAGTACTTTCCAGGACGGGGGAGAGAGTTCAAAGTCTATGGCCGTGGATCGGCTGTGAATACATATCTAAAGACTTGATACGAGTCTACTCACGCGGCCGGTTTGAAGCCGCTCAATGAACTATGGCGAGTGGTTGTTGTCTGAGCGGCTTCAATCCGGCAGCGCAAGTATTTTATGGTAGGTTATGTTGATGTTAATAATGGTATCCATAGTTGGTTGTGCTTGCGATTGGACAGTTTAATGGGGTGGATTTTAGTTGGCGAATCAGATATATGCTGTGCATCAACTCTGGGGGACCGGTTGCAACCTGCCTATGGTTAGGTTGGTTTTATTTTGGTTCTGGAAATACAGCCCAGCTTCTGGAATTAGAGTGTATTGGCCACACCCATATTTTCAAATTTTGAGTTCCAATTTTGAGCTCTTGGCGGGCTATCCACACCAAAAACCGGTCGCCAAGAACTAAATATTTAGACTTAGAAGCTGTTGGCCAATACGCTCTACATTACATACAGTCCGGAACTTTAGTTATGATAGTAGATACTCTACCACTCCAAGAGTGGTTTAACACTTGTATTCAACCATATCCACCTAATCTTTTTGCTGGCTGGCCTTTAGTTCGCATGAACTTATTTTTTCCCTTAGTTATATATGTACTTGACTAAAACCCACCAAAATAGGCCAACTACGAGCATAACCAAATGTGAGTACCCTATTATGATATTCTGCCCGAAGTCAAGCCTCGCTAGCTCAATCAATAGAGCATGAGACTCTTGTCTCAAGGTTGCAGGTTTGGTCCCCGCGTGGGGCTTTCTTTTTTCCCCTCCCTCATGTTAGAAGTCGTCTCGGGAGTCAACATATTTATATCCGACAAACTACTTCCTTCCCTCACTTGCGCTACGCATGCCAGGGTAAGTCTGTTGACAGTGAGAGCTGTTGGAACCACGGCCACTGTCAATAGACTTATCCTGGCATGCGTAGTACTTTTCACTAGTTCTGCTACACGAACTATGGCTGGGTCAACTACATATATAGTACTAGGTACTGCATGTATTTAGTCTGCTCTTACCCAAAGGAAGGAGTAAATATGTTTAAGGTGTTGCTGTACTTCGGTACATGTAGTAGGGGTAAGTCTGTTACCAGTTGGTGTGTTGTTGTCGTCGCAAGCTGTTGATAGACTTTTGCCCCCGAAGTACCGTACATACAGCTTGCGGACGTAAGATTATTATAGAAATATGGAAGGAGTCCTATTGGCTTAGCTAGCTTGTTTTTAAACACCTGTTTTTATAATAATTTTATCTCTTGCTGTACATATCCTGGTGCTCTTCTCTAGGCCAAGCACCGTAGGGATATGGATGGGAGTGAATTCAACTCGTCTTTTTCGTACTGTCCCGTAGCGTACCATATTGAGGTTCTGAATTACCTCAGTGAGAGACTGTTTACATGCGTTTTTTCGCCTGCATTGAGGTTAACAGTGGCTCACAGCATCCGTAACCTCCCTCAAACCTAATTCGGGTGCTTCTACCTTTATAGTAGTCTCGGGTAGTATCCCATGGTTCGCCGTTTCTGATCCCCCTATAATAGGGAATTACATTTATACAGGAGATTTATTATTTGATAAGACAGATAACAAGATCAGTTAAATTTATCTCTTTCTGGGGGCCAGCATTGTATTGACGGACGGTGGGATACTGAGTTAAAGCGCTGTGCATGGCTCGAGACTCGATAGAGGGTGGGTGTGTATCCTGGGTTATAGAGCATTCCCATTGGCTGATATACACAAAAGTTCCTCGTTAGCGCCGCCTCCAGAGCAGACTTGATGAGGACTTATCTATTTTGCCACAGGATACACACTCACACTCTATCGAGTCTCGAGCCATATCTTTTATTACGGAGGCCGTGAGGGAGCATGGCTTTGGCAGGAATATTTTCCCCTTATCAAGCTTTGTGGCTCTTAATGCGGCTCTTCGACACCCCAGGTTGCTGCTGCAGAGCGTGCGTCATACATATGGCCGGCCACACCGGCCAGTTGCCAAGAGAGATAACTAGCAATTTGACTATCAACACGAGTCTCGACGTCAAATTGAAGTCATAAACAATTGAGAACAACTCCTGGGCTATACACACTGTACTCGGGTATAGCGGAAAGAACCAGAAAATGCGAGTGACAGAGCAGGGATTATTTGTATGGAGTGGCGCTGATCTACCATACAAAATCACCCTTTGTATTTTCTGGTTCTATCTGCTACACCCGAGTACCAAGGTTTGTTCTGAGCGTTTGATACCATCGTGGTGTCTGAGAAGAGCTGGCACACTCGATTTCAATCTCGATTGACCGTCTCAGTGGTACTATGATTGGTAGTGCTGACTTCACCAGTAGCGCCGTTGCTGTCAATTACCTATACCCCAAACTCCTTCTCCTTGCTAGCGTTTTTTCTTTGTGGGGTAGAACATGATATTGTATATATGACGCATGTCTTTGCGCATTTGATATATAACATGGTGGTGTGTAAAAATCGACTGAGTTTATACTTTTTGAGATCCCCCCACCGGTATTAATCTATATGTACAGGTACAACCTCCCTGTAATAGGTTTTGAAGTATAATCATGCTCAATCGGTGCATAGATCGAGATCTTTTTGTGTGGGTATGATTTGTTCAGACAGATCTAACCAGTTGTTTAATTGTGTTCCCGCACCGGAGCACCCAGAACCAAAGGCTTTCCCGTTTAGTTGCGTGTAGGTATCATTGCCCATGGAAAGTATTCCCGGAAATATTATTAATTGCTTTGCCATTATATATCTATGCCCTAATATATTTTAGTATAAAGCAGAGGGGGCTTCATTTTATGCTCCCATCCTCCTCCATTACCTTGACCACATTCTCCGATGCGTTTTAATACACTTTGCATTGCGAGCTGCGGCCTCGTCGGCACATTCGTCGCTGCCATCCCCCAGGGGACAGAGTCTCAAATCACTCAGGCAATTCAGGGAACCAGAGGACCCCAAGCCACTGGAATCCAAGGGTCGGAGGTGGTCCAAGAAACTCAGGGGGATGTAGGACCTTTGAGTACAGTAGGAGCCGGACCTTTGGACTCGTATCTCCCCCCACTTCCCCAATATACTGGCTCAGCAGCCGGTATTGGGGGAAATGTTGCCACACCGGTGGTTGCCGGAGCATCCGGTGCTTCGCCAACATCAGTTGATCCTCGAAAGGCAACTGGTACACCAGGTGTTATTCCATCCGGAAACCCACCAGAGCCAACCAATCCTTACCCCAATACCGGAAATCTCACTCAACCTCAACCTGCACCCTATGTTCCTGCTGGAGGGATCAATACGAACGGAACCCCTCCTGTGTATCAGGCTATGTCAGACTTCGATTGGCAATCGATTAACTTGGCTCTTAACCAAGAGTGGATTGAATTAGACTTATTTCAAGAAGGTCTACGTCGTTTCTCTGTAGCTGATTTTGAAGAAGCTGGATTAAAAGCCGACGATAGATTCCTGATAGAATTTATGGCTCAACAAGAGATTGGGCATGCCACCTTACTCTCAAACATCCTTGGTCCCAAGGCAGCAAAGAAGTGCACATATCAATATCCGTTTACCACCGTTAGAGAGTTCATAGATTTCTGCCAGAGATTGACGAGATGGGGTGAAAGTGGTGTGTATGGGTTCATAGAACATTTGGATTCCAGAGCTGCCGCGCAGATGTTATTGGCATCAATAACCACCGAGGCAAGGCAGCAGATGATTTTCCGTCAGGTAAGTTCTTGCACCGCTTATATATCTTTTAATGACGCTGACCCCTCCCCAACAGTTTCAAGGCCTCTTCCCGATGCCTGTCTGGTTTGAGGTGGCCATTACCCAGTCCATGTCCTGGACCCTACTCTCCCCTTACATAAAATCCTGCCCTGCCGAGAATCCTCACCTAGTCTGGCAAAACTTCCCTACCCTCCATGTCACCAACGGTCCCAATGGAACCGATCTTGCATATAATGCAGCAATCACCCACAACCGCACTCGCCTATCATATCCTGGCAGAGAGGTGACTTTCCGCTATGATCCACCCGGACAGCTCACGGGCTGGAACAATAGCTACATCACCAACACAACTGCTACCGGGCCCGCTAAATACGCCATGTGGACTAGTCAGCTGAATACAACATACACTCCACTGTATGATGCTGGGTATGCAGGGAACGGGACTGTGAAGGCGGCCCAGCCGGATGGAACATTATTCAGTAACCTAAATCCGACACTTAATGGGACGATCTTTGTTGCACTGGTAGATGAGAATATCTATGTCACTCCGCATAACTACAGTTTAGTAAATTCTCATATTGTTGCTGGGCCAGCAATCTACCAGGCTGGTTAAATTTCGGTTAGGAAGGTGGAAAATCGAGGGTTTGTTGCGCGTGTTTTTCTATGAAAGAAATAATAGCAGTTTCCTACCGTTCAATTCTCCCAATATATCATTTCAGTAAAATTTTCTGGTACAACAACTGGAAGGCAAGCATCTTACCGTTATTTCTAGTCCGGCATATTGTGTTGTAGGTGATCTTGGCGCTTGGCAGACTTCGAGTGATATGTTGTGACGACAATGAACAAAGCCCAAGCGAAAATCTCTCCCGAATTGCGGACTTCCGTATCTACTCTAGTATTTATTGTGAATAGGCTTTTGACGCTTTGATACTCTTTGTCCTTATCTTGAGGTGTCTATGATAAGACTGTCGGAATATATTCAACACATTGGGTTGATGAGACTCCGTTGCTTGAATCCAGGTTTGAGCCGATCGATCTAAAGCTTGTATAAGGTACGCACACCCGGAAGTAATCCTATTATTTTTAGAGTGGAAATATAGACTTTGTAGTGGAATCTTGACCAGACGCTGGTTTTGAGAAACGAAATCTGCAGCCCTGGTGAGTCTAAATGATCTAGAATCTGTAGATACTGTTGAACTTACTATATATCATGTACCATGAGGCTAAGTTATATCGTAAGTCTTGGACGCATAAGACACTTGGAGAATCTATCTCATGCATTAGCGCCAAAGATTTGACTGCGAAGACATCCGGGTAACCAGAGCAGTCTCTAGAATGCCATAAAAGACAGGCTCGAAATTTCAAACTCAAGGCTTGATTTAGCTCAGCTCAGACCCATCGCTATCCACGAATCCTCTCTTAAAACTTTGATTATCCCCTCGCTTGCAGCCAGAAGAATAATAAAAAGAAAAGCGAGGGGTTAGGATACCGGCTCCCTGAGATATGCCCCGTATAGCATACCTCAACAACAGGCCCGCAAGAGCAAGTTGTCAGGACCCAGTACCCTAACGTTAGCAAGCAAAACGGGAGGAACATCCTCCATCAACAATTGAACAATTGAGATCCAACAAAATACAATTTAAAAAAATAGTACTTACCTTGCCAACGAAATCGTACCAGCTCCACCCCGATAACCGGTGCGGGTGTAGGGCAGGGCTTGCCTGTGTCGGAATATTTAGGCCCACGCACTCGGGAACCGACCCATGCAGGGACCAAACACTCTTGCGAATAGCAGACTTTAAAGTGGGTCCCTTTCTGCTGGCGCCCTGACTACACCGGAGCGTACACCGGGGCTGTGTGGGAGCCACCCAGGCCTCATTCCTTATAAAAAGTAGAAGGAAGAACTAACAATTGATGTCAGTTGAGCATATTCAGATGAAGAAAGATCTAGAAATTAATTGGATTGGATTGGAACTTTTACACATACCAAGGCAGCCCTTGGAATTATCTAGGGCCATAGTAACGAACGAATAGCGAAAAGACCTAGGATCTGCTATCAGAATAGGAGACTAGCAATAAGAGGGTGTGGTATGTTGGGGATTTGTATGAAACGTACCGAGTAGCCTCTATGATGAGGCTAGGCTACGATTGCTGATGGATATTGAGACCCGAACGCCGAGACCACGAGCTCGACTTCAAGACCACGAGCTCGACTCCGGAACACAAGTCCGGCTGAAAACAAATGAAAAGAGAAAAGAAAAAATCCTAGATTAAGAATCTCAGTTAAAAAAGACAAAGCAAAGCCAAAGAGTCAAGGGTGTCTCTTGCACATACCTGGGTCCTTGGGAACCGTTATGGATGGAGCTATTGCTGATTGTGTTGCCGGTGTTGCCGGTGTTGCTGTTGTTATTGATGATGCTGATGATGATCATGTTGATGATCATGTTGATGATGTTGGTGTTGATGATGTTGGTCATGATGTTGGTGTTGATGATGTTGGTGTTGATGTTGGTGTTGATGATGTTGGTGTTGATGATGTTGCTCTTGATAATGTTGATATTACTACTATCTCGCGTGTAGTTATTATTATAATTTGGGATCTGTGGAGCTGATAGATTGGGATCATAGGATTTGATAGGTATTGATGGATCTATGAAGGAGAGAGAGTAAGGGGAAGAAGAGAAGAGGAGATAGAGAAAAGTAGAAGAGAGAAAGAGAAGGAAGAAGGAAATATGTTAAGCTCTCGTTTTTAAGTTTGTGTGGGTCTACTAGGGTTGGGTACAAGCCTAGGAACTGCTTAAAAGCATAGAAAGTACTAGTCTCGGCACCCTGACAGGGGTAGAACCCATATATTCTCTGCGTGGCATGCACCAAATATCTGGGAACAAGGCTAGCTCACTCCTCAAGAAATGTTAAAGCTCTTACATACATGTACATATACATAATTTACGCTTTTCTAGACATTCACTCCTCAGGATAAGGGCGCATTCACAAGGCGTGCTATATTTAGGCGAGTGATAACACGTGACGTTATTCATACCTACAATATCGATAACTAAACCTAGCCATCATTCCTATCTCACTCTCATTATAATTACACGCTCAACACCCTATATATAGAGATCAGCTGGAGTATATCGCATGAGTAATGACAAACCTTGCCGTGTTGTCATGTACCCCTCACGTGGAATTTAGCGACATTTAGGTCGAGTGATAATATGTGATTAAAACCACCCGACAGCCCACTACTGGAGATTGCAGTAAAATAATTTTGACACTGTAGGTATAAAGAGATCTAGATCTAGATGAATAAATGTAACTTTGAGTGTGCGTACATGGATAATAGTCCCTAAAGGGCTGCATGCTGCGGGCTATGTGGCCGCGGCACGGCGATCCTACTCTACCCAGAATCAAGCGACGATCTACATTACCATCCTTAGGTTCTTCAAAAACATCACTGGACCCATTTAGTGGAGTAAAATGTCTAGAATGAGAGGACCAAGGAATGTAGGCAGGTGCATGTGCGGCCTTTAACCGGCTTAATTCTTCTGGAACCAATCAATGTATGTGATGTTGTAGGGATTGCCTGCGCCTGGGCTCTGGGTTACCAGTTCTTACACCCATAGACTCGATTCATCGACCTTCCAGATGTCATGTTCCAGAGATATGGTAAAGCAACGGGTGCTAGCCCCAAACTTTTGCGGCCGCGAATTGGGTGGTGCATGAAATTAAGTTTACCACCTACACGTACAATCTCACAATCTCACCTATCTAGTAATTCCTACATAAGGGTGAGTATTGTATATCTAAGGCTCCGTCGTGAATGAAATATTTCTGTACAAGAAGCAAGTGGGCAAAGTACAGGTACTCGTGTGCTCAGTAACACCTTCAATATACATGTATGTCTGCTTACACATAAAGTGCATGTAAAGTTGCAAAGTACATGTAGATAAATGTATCTACATGTCGATTATTCATGTGAGATTTCCCTCCAAATACAGATGTCTTGTTCGGTATATATACTAGAACTGTATCGTCCGAAGCATGCACCTTGGCCCGACACCTCCCCGGCCGGCCATTAATCAGATCTATATATATCATACATACATGCAGTACAAACACGGGGCTGGGTGCATGTTCCTAAGGGAATAAAATGTGGATATAAGATGCATCTGCATGCTGTTATCCCTTTCGTCATCTCCTGATATCTTTCTAATAATCAGGTTGTCTAATCTTCCTGTTATTCTAATCAAGTTAGACAGGCAACCATTTATTACTAAAATACTAACACTAGCACAATATGCTAAGAAATAAGCTCCCTACAATAACAACAGATGGCTGAATGGATTGATGAATTTTAATTTGTAAAAAGAGAAAAGTCTTCATAAAGTACATGATACTTTGGAGACAAGGACCCTGACTACGTTGAAGAATCGCGGTACTCTACTACTCTACATTTACAAGCCCATCTTTTTACGATTTAGAAATGAATTTAGTCTGTTTTAAAATCGCTCAGCACCTATGTGCCCATAAGACTCTACCTAAACAAATCGCAAGGTGGGGCTTGAGTCCGTACCTGTTCAGGAAAGCTCGGTTTTTTTTTCTTTCTTTTTTTTTTCCGTTACAACCAGATCCAGTATGTATGTCGGCACCAGAAATGGCAATGGATCCGGAGCAGGTAAGCAATCAGTCGATGATCATGGCATCTCTAGAAAAGTGGGAATTGGGGTCAATACGAGCGGAATCACGGAGGTCTCTTGGTACTCAGTACCATGGGGGTCTACACTGCACCCCAGTCACTCGGCAAGTTTTCTAAGAATGACCCCACGAAGAGCAGCTTTCATGTCCATCCCTAGCCCTCACTGTTTCCAAGGGATAGATACATGTAGGCACAGGCAGGGGTTGTGCATCTCGGCTAAATCTACTTGTTTTCACACCAGGTTTCTCTCGAGCATCAACAACATGCTCATCTATTTCTTTAAAAGTAGAAGTGGATATTGCTGCACAACAGAACCCTGCAAAAATAAAGCAAATAACGGGGGAAATAATATATTTACCCGGAATTCTAGCTCGGAGGATAGATGAGATGGAAGAAGTGTGTAGTCGAGATCTGGAGTACCTACATGAAATCAATAACTTACTGACACGTGTTTGAGATAACTATAGAAACTCAATCGTCTCAGTCGACCATAGTTGGGACATGAATCATTGGAGAACCTCTGATGTAAGATCTTTCTGTTCGACAAAATATGCCGCCATCCTCACATGCAGTAATCTAGAGTGGAATAAGAACATTGCTATCGCCGAAGCATGAATGTTCTACCGCTTGACGAATGCCGAACAGAAGATTGTAGGAAGAAGTTTATCCTAAATACTTCTGGGAGAAGCCCTGGTCATTCTCGGTAAATTGAATATTGAAGCATATCATCTCCTCATTGGACGCCTTTTCCCCAGATATCTTCCCCGCATTATTACCGACATTCCCCCTTCCATGAGCTCCACAATAATATCGGTCCAGTAACCTTTTTGGCTTTTAACCACAAATATTGTTTGTCAAGAAACGCGGTTAGGATTAAAACCAGGTCCATAGCGATTGCCCTCGCTTCGAAATTATTGTCCCGGTTAGCTTTAACGACATGCAGGTGGTGGGTACAGCCGTTTCTGTCTCTTGGAGAGGCCGAACCAGGAAGTCAAGCCCTCCCAAGACATATTCGCTTCAACGATACTCCGAGAGATTCTCCGGAACGCGCTCAACAGAGTGGTACCTACCCCGAGGGAAAGCCAAATAACGGTTAAACTCAATAGCAGGGAATTATGGCGCGTGTAAGGTTATGGTCAATCAAGATCAACAAATATCGTCGTCGCCCAAGGGTGGATGGAATTTGATGGCATGACGGCTGATTTGTACGTAGAGCGAATGTATAGTTAGCTGATAATAGTTTTTCCTGGACCTACCTCTATAAAAGGTCACTAGTTTCTCCCAGAACGAATACAAGCCCCATCAACCAATAGCTTCCACTCTGAATTCAATTTACAGTGTGGTTGAGATGAAGGGCCTTCTAGGAATCGGTGCTCTTTTGAGCTTCTCATTGACAACTGCTGCTGCCGCCACCAACAAGACAACCTATGCGGTTGACTTGAAGATTACGACTAAGTCTGGTACCAGAAATAAGACTGCACCATACTTGCACGGCTTGTTCTTTGAAGATATCAATGTCGGTTCCTCCATATGTCCTTCTATTGTGAGCCTGGCTAACAAGAGACTCAGCACTCTGGAGATGGTGGACTCTATGCCGAACTGATTCGAAACCGAGCCTTCCAAGGTAATCTCACTTGAGCTTACCCATTTTAATACTTAAAATACTTATGATCACAGGTTCCGACGTCACCTACGGAAGGGTGCCCAATATGCGTGGTGTTAGAATTGTAGAGTCTGAGAACCCTTTGGTTCCATGGGGGCCGACTCTTACTGCCTGGAAGTCAATTGGAGGCGCAGTACTTTCTCTTGACGTTCTAAACCCACTGTCTGATGCTCTTAAGACCGTTCTGCGCGTTGACATCCCTCAAGACGCTACCGGTGAAGTCGGGTTCTATAACGAGGGATGGTGGGGAATGGATGTGAGACCGTAAGTTTTAAGAGAATATTCAGTTCTGGAATGAGTGAATTAATTCGGGGTAGGCAAGCTTATAACGCCTCGTTTTACATCAAACCCAATGGCGCACTTTATGCAAAGAACGTCACTGGAGTTAAAGTCTCGTTACGTTCCGATCTCACAGATGATATATGGGTTGAAAACGCTATAACTTTCGAAGGAGACCTTAGCACCCACAACTATACAAAGTTTGAGACTGTCCTCAAGCCTGAGGTGTGGGCCCCCAACAGCAACAACACTTTCGCAATCACCTTTGATGCCGCTGAGGCAGCCGGGCAGGCATTTTACTTTGATCTTATTTCATTGTTCCCGCCCACCTACAAGGACCGTCCCAATGGTCTCAGGAAGGATCTCGCTGAGCATCTTCATAACCTTGCCCCCAAGTTTCTCCGATTTCCCGGAGGAAATAACTTGGAAGGTCTCAGTATCCCCACCAGATGGCAATGGAAGAAGAACATTGGCCCCATCATTGACCGACCCGGAAGACCCGCTGATTGGAGGTACTACAACACTGACGGCATGGGATACCTCGAGTTTCTTGAATGGTGCGAAGATCTAGAAATTGAGCCGTTGTTGACTGTATATGCGGGATATTCGCTTGGCGAGGAGGATATCAGCCCGGCAAACACTGTCCCAGAAGATGAGCTAGACTTTTATATCCAGGAAGCTATTGATCAGATTGAGTACGCAACTGGAAGCGTTGATACAACTTGGGGAGCGCTGAGGGCCAAGCATGGACATCCAGAGCCATTCGTGATTAAGTATGTCCCCAGAAAGGATTATATGTCGAATGAGCATTATTAACTAAGGTACAATAGGTTTGTCGAGATTGGAAACGAGGATTGGTTCAGCGACTCTTACTACTGGCGTTACCCGAGATTTTTGGAGGGTTTGAAGGCGCATTATCCCAACATCACGTAGGTGTCTTGAAGAAACATCTTTGCCAGTAACCAATATTGATGGGATTATAGTTACATCGCATCTCAGGCAACTGAATCGTCAGTATCAGGCGTCAACACCGAAAGTAGGCCCCGTAAAATCCGCGATATTTGGAAATCAATACTAAGCTCCTTTACCGTTAGTTGCCCCCGGGGGAATGTGGGATCTCCACCACTATGAGACACCTCAATTCTTCAAGGACCGCTTCAACTTCTTTGACAACTGGCAAACTGTCGCGGGCTACCCTGGTGTCCAAATCTGTTAGTCCACTCCCCAGTTAACCTTATTAACACCCACTAACGCCTTCCAGTCGTTGGTGAATACTCTGTTCTATCCCGAGACCGCGCCGGCGGTGTCGACTGGGCCAACGGTGAAGGCCGCTTCGTCTACCCGACCATGGTCGCTGCCATCGGTGAAGCAATTTTTGCGCTTGCCATGGAGCGTAATCCATCCGTAGCCACTCTCAGCTCCTACGCCCCTCTTTTCCAGAACTTCAATTCCTACCAGTGGACACCCGACTTTATCGGCTTCTCCGCAGACCCAAACCAGACAGTGCTGTCGACTTCTTACTACCAGCAGCAGATGTTCTCGCACTTTAAGGGCGAGGAAACACTGCCGATCATCAACACCAAGGGCGACTTCAACCCGCTGTGGTGGCATGCTTCCACCCAAGACAACAGGGTATTCGTTAAGCTTGTTAACGCTGCAGAATATGAGGTGCCTGTTAGTTTGAACCTCGACTTCAAGGTGTCAAATGTCAATGGAACCATCCTGAGGCACGATGATGAGTATGGTTTCAACTTTATTGGCAATGCGACTGCGATCTCGCCAGTGAAGTTTGTGCTCAATAACGGAAAGAACAGTACCACCATTCGGGCTAGTATAAATGGAAGTACAGTGAATTGGTATGTCCCGAGCTTATCGGTTACGGTGTTGGAGTTGAACTAGGGGCATTATGGGAGAACCTATTTCTATATAGTTGCTAGTAAGGTGATATATATGGTATTATAGTTTCATGGAGTTATGTAGTAATGAAAAAAAATATGAATACGGACTAGTGAATCTATCATGTTTGCATCGCATTGGAGTTTGTTGATGTTGAAGTGTAGGTAAGTCTTTGAGTTTGTCGTGTTGTGCAAGTAGTCAACTACAGTAGCGTTGAATGTAGGAAATACCAGCCGTGAGTGATAATCTATGATCGCAACCACTTCCCGTCTCACGAATCACGACAAGGAGCAACAAGGAGCAACAAGTAACGTTCTCGATCTCTGTTTTCATTAAACCAGCTCATCCATATACAGAAAATTTCCTTGAGATCAGATCCACTACTCCCAAGCTACCGTAGATTCCTGTTCTACTGACGTCATAGACATACCAAATGACCTCACTGCCCCGCCCAATGCAAGATATAAAAACTCCCCAAATGCCCAAAATGCTGAAAAACACATACGCCAGGAAAAAAAAACGCTACAAACAAAAGAAAACCGTTAAGCCAAAAACCAATAACCCATAACCAGCCTTTTTTTTTTTTTTACACATAATACACCATGAGTGCCAGCAACCAGAACAAAGGCGAGAACCCCTCACAGCTCAGCGGACATCTCCAGTATGTCAAAGGCGCCGCCTCTGTAAGTTCATAAATCCCCTTAATATTTCGGCCTGGCTCCCGCGGCTGACCTGTTTCCAATCACGAGGAAATGATCGGCGACACGCTCGGATCGGCATCCTGGAAGGACTCTGGCCGCCAGGACAAGCAGGCGGCGATCGGGCAGATGCGAACTGCGAAGGAGCAGGGCGATGAGGAGATGAACTTTAGCGCAAGGAAGGCATCGACTTTGAGTGCGGAGGGGAAAATGCAGAGTGCTGCTGGGGGGTTGACGGGGTGTCCGGGAATGAAGGAAAGAGGGGATGAGAAGGAGAGGGTTGCGGAGCAGAAGACAACAGAGGGGTTGTAGTGGGGTCCTGTGAAATTAGATGTTAGTGAATGTACGATATTGTATTGTATCTTATTATTATTCTTGATTTATTCTGATCATACCTCTTGAAATTCCTCTATGGGCCGGTTTTATTGTGGTTAGCTGACTATGTGATGTGTGTATGTGGTTTTTTTACGATTCCCAGAATCGAATGCAGTATCGTTTTCATTATCGTTGACATCATCATAATACATCTCTCCTCCATCCGATGAGCTCAATTACTCGGATACAGCTCATGAAAGTCTCTAGATCTTGGCCTCTCGGGCACATATCCCTCAATCGATAGATCCGACGAGCTCCTTGCCGACGAAGCCTGTGATGATTGCGACGACTGTACGGTTGACTCTGACCCCCCAACTGAAACCGTCTCTTGCCTCCATCTTGAAACTGCATCAAAACAACCCCTGTCAGCGCCCCACTCTTTAAATGTTTCACAACTCAATTCGATATAATATTTCCCTCCGCTTACCTTCAACGATTGGTGATTCGTCATCACTCTCATAGGTCCTCTCCGGTGGAGGAGTTCCTGGTCGCTGGGGTTGTTGACGTTGGGCTTCGAGGTCTTCGACTTTCTCATTGATGGCTTTGGGGTTGTAATTGTCGGCGTCCTTGCCACGCCAGGAGCGAACCCAGTAGTAGATCATGAAGCCGCAACCAATGAAGAAAGCGGTGATAAGAAGGGAAGCAATTACAACGGTGGCCACGAAGGATTTGTTTTGTGAGGGTTGGCCGACGGTCCATTCGGCAGAGTCAGTTATGGAAGACATTTTATGAAGGATGAGTAAGGAAATAAAATTGGGTAAAAAGAAAGAAGTAGAAATAGGAATAGAAATAGGAATAGAAATAGAAATAGAAATAGAAATACGTGATCTACTAATGAAAGTTGTAATGGGGAAAAAAAAAATGAATAAATAAACAAATAGATAAAAAACGGAATAGTAGCCAGTACTAAGAAGAAAGTATTTCAATCTCGATTGCCTGCCTGCTTGGGTTGATTGATTGCCAGATGTATAGCTGGGGCGAAAGCACGTCCCATTATAAAGAATTGCAATTCATATTTTGGCGCCCTGATGCACACACATCATTGTATCAAAGAGGCAGAGCCACTAATACAAAGCAAAGTCAAACTCCTTCTCCTGACGCCTCTATTGTCGCTGGAATGCAAAAAAGAAAGGCAGACCAAACTTTGTTCCCGCGTTCGCGTTTCAGGAGTACAGCAATGGGTTTCGTCTCTTTTCCCTTTCTGTGTTGCGGCCCCCCTGTCTTGCCCTGCATGCCTAGTTGATTATCTTCCCAATTAGGACATGCTATTCATAGTAGCAACCAATCAGCGTATAGAACAGAGGCTACTAATTGAGGCTCTTTTCGAGAACGAGACTTAACCGTGGTACCAATTTTATCTTAGTAGTAGTAGTCCAGCGCTGACATAGAGAATCTTCCTGCCAGTATTCCCTCCTTTGACCCCTCCACCCCCCCTTTCCTTCCCGTGCTTTTCTGGTGGCGCTTAGGCAAACTAGATCCTGGCAGAAAATCCTCCCCGACGCAAGTACCCATCTGTCAAAACGAAAAGTTGAATAAAGTAGTCTCTTGGAATCCGGAACTGGCGCGGAGGTTGGCTCTTCAGCCCTGAGGTTGCTGGATTTAGATGTCGCAAGCGCCTAAAGAACACCGTTGTTTGAGGCTTAAGGCTGATCTGCATCTCTCTATTATGGTAGAATCCTAAGATGCGATGACATTGCACACCTCTGCACATCCGATGATGAGATTTATCTCTTGCCTTCTCTTTTAGCGGGTCATTGAGTCGCCTAACCCCCCCCCCCCCCCAGTATCAGAGGTACAAACAAATCTGGCCCAAAGGACGAATCATGAAGAAGCAAAAAACACATTTACGAACCCTTCTGATAACAGGTATCAGCATGCTTTTTGTATAGAGCCCTACGTGGGGGTCGAACCCGCAACCTTGAGATTAAGAGTCTCACGCTCTACCGATTGAGCTAGTGAGGCTTGTGACAAGGCATTATGTTGAATTTTAGGTTTTTGTGGGGATGCAAAGCTGTCACTGTAACGATCATTGACATGCCGATGCTTCCGTAATTCCTTTGTTAGTAGCGGAATGGAACCTAGCGCCAACTGCTGTACTGTCAAAAGTTAAGTGATGGAAACTCACATCCCTTTATCCCACGATGCATGCGCAACAGAACAGAACATTCCAGCCCTAACAGGCTCCCATGGGCCAAGCTAGCCTATCCCCAATCTTCATAAGGAAGCAAAAGGGTCTCCATTCGCCATCTTTCCTCATCTTCCCAGAAGGGTCGATTATGTATCTCCGTAGGGGGAATCCAGGAGAGGTGGACCTTTATAAGTGTTAGCTTCAGTGCCCTTTCTAGTAATAATGATTCTTCCTTCACATCTGAGTATAAATATCAAGGGAGCGAGAGAGAAAAAAGATTTATCATTCGTCGTCGCATTCTCCCTACCTTGCTCCCCTAATGTCCCATATTTGATCTTCTCCCCGATAACCTTTGCACACCTGTTCAGAGTTTATATCTCTAACACTTTCTCTATCTATTGACTATTTGCCCCGGTAAAAGAGGTTTAGGCCATGCCCCGCCATCGTAACCGTCACCGCTCACGGCAATACGCTGTTCACGGAAACTCACCGTGGCTGAAGCGCTTCCATAAACCCAAGCCCTCCACCTCCTCGGCCCCAATATTCCTGCGTAAATCCTACATAGACTGTATAGATAGGACTAGGGAGGTTGTCAGCCTAATCCAGCAGAGCATCCGCGTTCTACCCGTCTCAAAGGGTAACAAGAAACCGCGATCAAAGATCTCGCTAATGCTGCCCAAGGTCGAAGAGGGCGATGAAGAGGTAGAAATCATATTTGATTTATCTGATCTAGACCTCAAGCTTGGTAAAGGGGGAAGACAGAAGCAGGCTTTGTTTGATGTGGCGGGGAGCGGCGGGGGGCCCGAATATGTAGATGTAGATAGAGGTGGAGAGAGTGGAGATTCGATGATTGAGATGGACTATTCTCAAGAATGTATGGATTGGGAGCGGACCTACACGAGAGTGGGAATAATGATTCCGAAAATCAGTGAGCAAATTCACACTCATTATTACGGCGAAGGTAGGATGCATAGCGAAGACGGGGATGACTATGGGTTATCAGTTGATGGGATGGATTGGGAGGATGAAGGGTGAAGGAAGTGTAGGTCAAGATTGCAGTTACAAACGTTGGGAACACCTTGTTTGTACTTTTGTCCCTCTCTAAAAGGTTTCGCTGTAGAACCGCATCCGCACAACATGAGTGTAATATTCATCTCCATTTTCAGGAAGGGACATGGGGTCGGTATTCATTTCATTACCAGTTGCTCACCCCTGTACTGTTCCATCCGGTTTTTGAAGTATGTCTCCATCGGAACTTGTAACGTACAATACTCCACTGTTTCCTTCCCTCATGTATTCATTTAATAGGCTTCTAAGCTAACGGTAGCAAAAAGAAAACCTATTTTCTAGCCTTTCAGTCGGATTTTCTACAACCATCTGTCAGTATATACATGTACGTACTTGTATTCTCACTCGTACCGGAAAATTAGCTGACGGCATTTTGGATCATCTGTCCGATGGGCAAGAATAGAGACCATCATCTCCCCTTCTCACTAGGTCCCTGGATATATCCCCACATGCAGCTATCCCAATGTTCTTTTAGGTGGATGTCTTTTTGGCGGTTGTTGTGTTTTCTCTTTTCGTTTTGCCTTCACGCTCATAGTCAAATTTCCTCAGGACAATCAAATGTAGAACTTATTCAATACAAAGTCAATAATAGGAGGGACCGCAAATAGTAAGATAAATATTAATTACTATCCTTGTAACTATAAAATTTCTATTTATACGTAGAATTATAGAAGTATGAGACTAATCTAGTTTGATTCAGGCTGAAGACGTACTAGAAACAACTGGTAGAGGGAACGACAAAAAAAAGAGGAAGAGAGAAACGAAAGCAAAGAATGCTAAAGGAACATTCATGGCTTGAACTAATTCCCCCAATCTGGTGTTAATTACTCCTGTGCCTTTGACGTCAACTCTCCATATTCGCTACTTCGATCGATTGGTTCCTCTGCAATGCCAGAGGACAAGCTTAAAACATATTCTGATTAAACTTGGAAGGCCTGAGAGATATTAGTCTTAAAGATTATTAAAATATGTTTCTTGGAGGATATATACCTATCGTGGATGAAGACATCCCTGTGTTGCTGCTTTTCACAATGAACCTCCACCACCCCCTCTCCCGTTTCCCTCAGCCCCTTTGAGATGAGACTCATCAATCTCACCATTATTCGCAATACTCCCAGATTTAGCAGCACCATCCTTCTCCCCAAAGCCCTCGTGTCCTTTGTCAAGCTTGTAGAGGCCCCTTCTCTCTGCCTCTACGTAACGCTTATCTTGGGCCGCCTGGCGATTCATTTCATGAAGCTCCTTATGGGTAGGAATGATCCTCCCGCCGGTTCCGGCGGTGCTGTGATCGGCTTTTCCCTCGCCCCCTTCAGCCTCATCGGTGTCATTATCATCCTCACTCCCTCCTTGATACACAAAGGGTACATAGATCCCCTCACTGAACATTGGAGGATTCTCTGGGTCATTGATGGCGTCAAAAATCGAATGAAATACTTTATCCTTTTTATGGACAACATCTTTCAGAGAATCGATAGTAGCAAGAGCCATTCGAATCGACTCCTTTAATCTCTTATATTGTTCAACCTCCACAGTCATGAACTTTGGGGGTGCAATCCCGTGTTCTATGCCCCCATCTATTTCTTCCTCAGTTGGGAAGCGATTTTCACGCGGAACATCATCTGGCTTCGCGGGCGGGGATATGAACTTCTTAACGACATCCACGGTGTCACTAACGTGCTCCTCAGCGAGTATGTGGCTGCGGAGAGCTGAGGCTTGGGCGACCTGGGCAAGGCCCCATTTTTCGGAGGCGCAGAACATATCTTGAATTGTGCGAAGTCTTTTCTGGAGGAGATTTTTTTTATAATTTGGTGTGTGAGGGGATCGGTACGGGAGTTCGTTGTTTTTAAGGTGTCCGAGTCTGTCATAGAATTTGAGAAGATCCTCGGGACAGTCCTCTCGGGATAGCTGGATCAGTTCGAGCGCATTGAAAAAATCAGGCTTCATGCGAGACCCATCGTTATGGTAAGCGCTTAAAGGGCGACTGAGCAATATGGATTGAGCTCTAACTAGGGCTTGTAACGAGGATGAAAATGGAGTTTTAAATAAAGACGGAAATGAGTATGGGAGTGAGGATTGGGATGGAGACGGGTTGACTTGGACTTGTTGCGCTATGATCTCCAAAAATTCTTCCTCCCGTTCTTGTACATCTGCATCATGAACTACATCCAACTCTTCTTCATCTTCTCCTGTTACAGAGGGGATAAGACGTTCCTCTTCTTCCTCTTCCTCGAGAGTAGTAGCTTTGTTGCGAACTAAAGAGCCTCTCTTCCCTTCTCGAGTAATGAGGGTTTGAAAAGCCCCAAACATATTTTTATCGCCACCGTCCAGCTCAGCAACTAGAGGCTCTCTGCGAAAAATTGCAGACATTCTTTTCTCCTCTTTAGAGAAATCATTTTGATGAAGATCCTTCTGTTCCTTACTAAAGAGAGTACGAGGATCCATCGCGCTAGTGGCCTTTTTCCAAAATGGTTTTTTTCTGGCAGACTTTGGTTCCAGTACCGGTGAAGCCATCAAAGTCCCAGAGTCAATCCCATCTTGAGGGACTGCTATTTTCTCTTCTTGTATGATAGGGAGATAGTTGGCGCTACTGTCCATCACCGAGACCCCTCCCATCTTTGGATCCATCCCCGGAATCAGGGTGGGGCCGCTGATAACAAACTTGGGCTTAGCTGGAGACGGAGACGGCCTCTCGAATTCCTTTGTGAGGTCTTTCATAGCGACGGAAACGCGGTTGCAGAAACGTTTGTGCCAACTGTCTTTTGGGGGGTCTTTGTCGGTTTTGACGATTACGGGCTCTTTGCCGTCCGTAATCCACTCCCCAAGTTTTTTTCTAGAGACTGCGGAGCGGGCAGCCATGGATTTAGATGGTTAATTTGGGAGATAAAAATGGGAGGACTGGCCGAGGTGAGAGGGAGTAGGCCAAAAGATGGGCCAAAGATGCGCGGTCAAAAAGAAGAGGCGAGGACAGCAAGCAGAATGTAATTCTGGATGATGAAGCCGGTGATGGGATGATGGGGTGAGTAAAGAAATAGAAGGTAAAGAGCCTCTAATATAATGTGGAAGCAATCATTTAATCTCAGAGCTCGTTGGCCGGTCTAGACTTAAAGTTACGGGCTAATCTTTTACCTCGAGATTAGCAATTATAAAGACCCACCCTTAGTGCTATAACCTGAAAAGAACAAAAATTTTACAGCGAGTGATATCGTGTGATTCTTGGCGGTCGCCTCAATTTGGTCTTTATCACATTCACATTATGTCTTTTCAGAAACATTCAGAGCTAGGCTCATTTAGACTCAATGGGGGCCCGGGTACCGCATACAGATTCCAATGGATAGATTAGTGAAAAAACCGGGACTAAGTGCTCAATAAACCTCTTGCGGGGAGATTGTGTAGCCCCCTGTTCTTGTATTCATGATCAATTAATGTGAGATCAACTTCAAAGGTCGGTACCTGAGGTGGCATATCAATAAGCCTAGGTCTTCCTCCAAAATAAAACAGGCTATGTAGATTAACCACCAGCCCTCCCGTAACTAGACAGACGCTTAAGTGCACGGAAAAAGACAGTACTGAAGTATTATTGTTATAACTTTCTGACTAAAACTTCGGTGTAGAAGAGGTGCATGTAACGGTCAAAGGAACTCTATCTATATGTGCTCGTTACTAAATGTTTATACGTATATCAAACTTGACACAGCTAAGTAGTACAAACACATGCATGCAGCAGAATATATATCCGCCATAATACCCATAAAGCATCAGTACATATTTTATAGCCAACGTCACGCGATTCTATAGACCCGCGTTGTGCGTGTCTTGTCAACCACATCATATATTCCATCACTCTCAAATAGAGTGAATATATGGATGAGGTGTCAAATTTATCCTCGATAACAAAAGAAGCAGTAACAATAGGTCACTATAATCTATGTTTTCTGACAAAGTCTTAATTAACATACGTTAGTCAGCTAAGTTTTCTGAGGCGCTACGACATGAAATGACAATCATTGATCAAATTAATAGTCCCAGTCTTGGTACATGAACTTATAATCACTACAGCCGTATCCGCAAACATCAGACACAACCGACAGATATCAACAGAAATCAGAGTTTTGCTGAAGTTTTTCAAGGCAATATTAACATAGTCTGTATACATAGACGTATACGTACAGCGATAACATTGTTGGGGAATATCCAGTTATACCCGTCATACCCTGAACGAGGACAGCCTTGATATTACCCCAGAAGAGGCATAACTGTGGAAGATTGCAGGAGACCCTAGAATACTACCCCCCCCCCTCCCTCTTCACCATGCGCCAGAATACCAGTGGAACTCAACAGTGTTTGTAGGAGAAAACTTTGAATTAGCAAGAACCCGGAAAGCCTCCAATATCGCAACTGTCCCAGGGTCATTATCATCACCACCGGGTACCCGTCCCGAGGCCGTGGGCCCAACATTATATTATCATTCAGTAATTAGTTACGACCAATTTTCCTGGGTGGAGGCCAACAAATGAGCACCTGTAGCGTTGCTTCTTCTAGGATCGTTGCAATGACACTCTGTTGACTGAAGCCAGAAGCAGAATATGAATACTGGGCTGCAGTGATTGTAGGGTTTTCAGCTCCAACTATTATACAGTCCTGTCGCTGAAGTCGCTCCAGCGGTTGACCGATAGTAGCAGTTGTTGTAGCGGGTCAAAGTAGGTACTTGGCCAGCTTTTGGGATAGTTTGTGCTTGCTCCAGTAATCAAGGAATTGGCTTGCGATTGGTGGGTAGGCCCAGTGGTAAAAGAGATCTGACAAGCTCTCAGGGAGACCACTGATTTCCCGAGCTCTTCTGATTTTCCTAGATTATTTTAATCGCGCAGAGATTTGTGCAACCGCACAGCGAACATATCTAGGTATCGGGACTATCTATAAAGTTAATTTCTCTTCGATATAAATAGTTTAAACTTCTGATCCTCTGCCGCCAGGTTCCCTCATAGTTCTCTGAGACTTCAACAAGACGAAGGCCTTTCTTTAGATGAATGGGCGGGTGGAGTTGGAAGCGAGATCACGGCCTTCGTTGGGGGGAAAGAGGCTTAACGAGCATATTGATGCTACGGAAGAGGGGTGTATAATCAAAAAAGAACAAGTACTTGAATTGACTAAATTGGTAGTGGTGATCTGAACAACGACCAAGCGCAGGAAATACATGTACCTATTTATATCACAATATTCAGTGGACTCAGTTACGTACTTACCCAAAACTACAACTCTCCCGTCCCCATATCAAGAGTTAAGGAGATATATCTTATGTACGATAATTCCTACAGCAAGTGGCCTAATTCAAGCATTCTGTGGAAGGAGTTCTAATAGTATCATCGCCGTAGACATAAACCAAGAAGGTCGTTTCGCCACGGGAAAAATTGATTTAGGAGTGTTCCGAGCCTTGGCTTTATGCAGATCTCAGACATTAAAGCAAAGCATGGGTATGTAGGTAGGTACATGTAATCATCTCTATTTGAATCCACCCGCGCCTAACCGCCTACGCAATGCGGAGCACGGCGAGAACCAGAACTCAATCAGCTTCCATAAGTTCGACAACCCCTGGTAATTCTGGAGAGGTACGGAGATCGAAATGGCCTCGAACACTGCTCATTCTGTTGAAGGACTAGCGCAAATTTTACGATTTCATGTTCTGAGTTCCTACAAATCCTACTGAACATTAACCCTTCGAAAGGTCCTAAGGTCTGTTGAGATGATGAAGGAGATAATTTGTATCTCTAAGATGGCCATGGTATTCAAAAAAAATTTCAAAGGCCGAGGACCTAGCTCGAGGCCTCCACTCTATTAACCTCGAGGACACTAGTGTACGTGCGTATAAAGTACGGTAATGTACTTAACAACTCCATGTAACATTTCCACAAAACAGGCTATAACGAAACCTAGTTCATAAATAACAGCTATAGTAAATATTTTTGGGTACAGCTTGATACCCCCACGAATTCACCTAACGGCTCACCCTATATATTCTAGAACAGCGCCCCATAGCCTTAAAAATGTGGTGCCCGCTATGTATTGGTGGGTACATGGTACCTATGAAATCCCGAATACGACATGTATGCTTAGTTTCGGATTCTCAGATTATTTACAGTTTTTCCAGAAAATTTCAGTATCTCGACCAAGTGATATATAAGCTACCTATCAAATTCAAGACTTTAGCGCCAAGAAACTGGCTGGCATCGTTTCTACCAGCTGACACCCAAACCGCTGCCCGAAAAACGTTTCTCGCACACGTTACCACACTCGATGACCATGGTTTTGCAACTCCATCCCGAGGAGTTCACTCCGAGCCAGTTGGATCTTGATTTTCTAATATATCAGAATAGTCAGTTTACCCCCTGGGTCACAGTGATCAATAACCACCTCATTTATTGTTATGGATGTTTACATCCGAAGATCTTCATCACCGCTACGAATTTTCTTGTGCTATCTAGGTGCTTATACAGGCATGCCTGGTTTTGGCTACGACAACTTAAAATAATCTAAGCCTAAAATCCGATATTCTTTTCTCGAAGTGCGATTGACACCCCTCTGTGTCCGTTCGTGAGGCACAGGAGGAGCCAGTAGTAAGTGATACTCTTGACTTTCCTCCTGGCCACATCACGCCGATAGAAGCGCTGATGGACTATGACAGAGTTAGGGCGCTTTCATTTGGCTTAATGAGAAAGTTTACACGAGGTCTGACACAACCTATACTGTCTTCCAGGGGCGCGAAAGTTCGGGAAATAGGTCATGTTGGGAAAGAAGAAATAATAGAGGGCTTGGTTCGAAACCCACATTCAACCCTCGTGTCTATCAACAAACTCTAAATCGCCTCAGAATGCCATTCATCATGGTGAAAGAATCAGACCATGAGTATTGACCGCTCGAGCTAATCACCTAACTCCGAAGATAAAAAGAAAAATCTAGGATCGAGATAAACATACTGTGAAGTTAAAATTATTCAGAATTTAGCGCACAAAACCCACCACAGCAGAAAATGGCGAGATAGCAAATTCAGGATCATAGTACAGGATACTGCGGGTAAGTTATAATGTAATACCTATTTGTTACAATATCGCCATCTTTTTTTATTTATTTTTTTCAAAATACTCCTGTGCCCAATCTATATCCAACCATTTCATAAATGGCCCCGCTCTTCATTCCGTCTTCCTTGTACATACACGCAAGCATCTTCGGTGAAAAATAACATTTATATAAGCCACACAGAAACGATTGGCCGGTTGATCACAGGAAACGACGAATCCTGTGGCTGTTATCACAGTTGCCTTGTACGATCACGGAATTCTGGATTCTTTCGGCGTCTGTGTGCTTTGTGCTTCCCAAGATTCTAGGTATAATATTTTGCATAACCTCGGGCCTCTTTTTACCTGTATATCAAGAAATTTCGAGGGGGCTAATTAGTTTACAGGGGATAGAAACCTAGTGATAACTTTTCAATCGACCCGGAGCCTAGATGCTATAAAGGAGTATATTATCGATCAAGATTTATTCAGCTATCCACGGGATAGCCTTCATCTCTACAGCCCTGCGTTAAACTCTTTTTGTCTCTATTCCCTGCAGGGAAGTTTTCCCTTCAACGCTCATCAAAACTTCTCCTGTTCATCCTTCGTACCGAACCAATCAAAGATCGCAAAGTATGCAGGATATCCGCCACTCATGTATCAACGCAACGAGCGGCCACGGACAAACTAAGGCTCACTTGGTCAACTTGTCTGTCTACTCCGTGGGCTGAAACGAGTCAAGTCCGGGAATCGCTATTAGCCCTATCCTGAATGAATAACGTCATGAAATATCACTCGGATGTATTACTGCGACATCACACATCCTACTACTTATGTCTGACCCCGAACGGCAGAAACAGTCAACAGATAGTGTGTCCCTTAGCTTTCTTTCTCATCTCGTCGTTGTAGTCTCACTCGGGCAACCTGACTCATCTATAAATGCATACAGCACATAACTTACTCATGATTTCCAATATAGACTATTTTTCTACTGTCTAGCTTTTTAGATCGGAACTAAATCCTGGCGGATCGAAATCTAAACTAATTACTCCTAAAAAAATTGGTGTTCTCCCCACCGCCTTAAGAAAGGAAGATGTTACATCTTTTCTAATCTGGAACATGATATGACTATTTAGGAGTCACACTGGATATAGGACACAGCACGATAGTATACTAGCTACTGGTTGGTGAATCAGTTGTTGCAAACGTTTTTCATTCTGTATTTATTCAAACTTACTGGTAGGGGATAACAATTAGTGTAAGACGAAACAGACGCGGAATCCTACCACTTCTAAACGGCTTAAAGCTTTAACCCGATAATATGTATCTATATTCTTATAGGATTACCACCGGTTCGATCCGCTGTTGCACAACAACGGCACGCTGTGCATGCAGAGTTGCACGTGTGTTCAGGCTATAGAGTAACGACAGGCTCTGAATATGTCTATGATGGATGCTGAATATGATTTATTCCTTTCTCGGTTAAGAACTTGTGCTATGTTTGATCGACTTCACACTTCCCAAGTGAATAAAATGCTGCTGCCTAGAATTAGTTCTCGAGGCGCGTTGGGTGTTACGTATGATTCCCTTGGGGATGCAGACAGTTCTTGAGGCGTCGCCCAAGGCGCATAAACGAGTGCATGACCCGCCAAGGGATATAAGACTGGGGTTATGTGGTTCGTCCAACATCCTGAGAAAAAAGGAAGCCAAAAAAGTGAGGGAAAAACAAAAGGGGAGCTTAATCCCACAGAAACACAGCCGGCCCTCCATAACCCACATAGTTTAAAACCACGCAAGCCAGGTTTCCGCATTTAGGACCTAGCTCTCTAATTGCATGCAATAGAATTGCTCGATTATTTTTTTTGACAAATTTCATGTAGTCTATAAATCGTGAGATTATCATATACGCGCTTAAGTAGGTCTGTAGGGTCCCATTGCGTTAGGAGGCCTATGTAGAGTAGAAGTTGTGGTACAAACTCTAGATGGCGGGGGGTGATTGTAGTAGGGCTCAAATAAGTGTCTCATTTGTTGTGTAGGTGGATAGGTGCTATATCCAAAATTTTGAGAAGAAATGAAGAGGAAGGCGCGGGGTTTTAACTATCACGTTGAGGTTGATGGACTTCTAGGTAAAGTACCTCGGGGTATGCCAAGAGATCCCGTGGCGCATGCGTAACCTCAGCCCCGGAACCGGAGATATTCTTCCAAATTGTTCTGTGCAGAACAGCTGACATGCACGGTGATTAACGGGATGTCGCAGATATTTACCCCTGTTATGCTTCTTTGCGCATGTTAACCGCGCCACAGACTTCTTTGATACAGACGAATCTCTCAAGCGCCTACTAGGAACATGCGCTATACTGCGGTCAGCTCTTGGGAGGTTCGAATGCACGCATGCAGGAGAAATCTTTGGTACATACCCAGTCACTATGTCACGCTTTCCTTTTTTTTTTTTTTTTTTTTTTTTTTTTTTCAAACCTGCAAGTCCTTCCTTTGCACTATTCGTGACTGCAGATCCGAGATGCAGGGGTTTTTTTTCGTTAATATAGGTAAAGTAGATGAGAATGATGTACTCGTGATGTGCCTCTAAAGCTCCCATCACTACTCTACCAGCCCAGCTGAATATCAAGGAAAAAATAGGTACATGCGGTCGAAGTGAACGTGCCTATGAGCTCCTCGCTTGAAAGACTAAGGTTTCACATGGAAGGTACTTACGGTGAAAGTATCACCCCTATCTATATCATCAATATTCCATTGGCATGTAACTTTAGAGTAACGCATAGTTGATCCGGCTGCTGCTTGCCGTTACTCCGCAGGTCTCTCTGCCTTTTTGCCCTCGCACCTGAATAAGCGAATAGCAGGCGAATATCAACTGCTTGGCATGTCTCTGGAATACTACTCGCGGGGGGAGGGAGGTGATATGTTTATTTAGCATAGGGGTGGGGGGGTACGAGGTTCCTGGAAGCAAACATCAATCGTTACAATAATAGCCGAAGGCCTATGCTTATTGGCAATTGAGTTTCTGTTGGGGAGGGATGAGAAGATTTGTCGAGAATCGGGGCAGTGGTTTTATTTTGGCTGTCTCTTCCTTCGAATAATGAATCTCGTCAATGTGGCTGCCTGGCCCAAGTCCTTTACATTACTGGAGATGTATTCTTGGAAACCTTGGATTTCTGCCTGTGGATGCCTACGTAGAATACGTATCCCACTCCCTTGTGCAGTCGTTGGGGCAGCCAGTAAATGCCCCATGCATTCTACCGCGGGGGGGCGTAGACATAATATACGACTTTTGATTCTCCTGGTACTAACCTCAGTACATGTAAGTTACTGCTCCAACATCGGACGAGACAAAACGAAACGATGCAAGGTTGGAGGTTGAAGGTTGAAGGTTGAAGGTTGATACTCAAGACAGAATCGTTTCCTCCGTTATTCCGGCTCACCATCAACCTGCTTTAGCTCCGTCTCACACCTGGGATACTTATTATCACACCGCAGTGATGTTCGCACTCATATAACTTCTCCTTCTCATCAAAAAGAACCGGAGGAGAGGAGGAGAACGCATGGACCATCCATATCGCGCGACTTTTGTTCGGTGGGAACTGAAATATGACCCATGATCCTGGTCACTGCATTAACCTGACTGCTGCAATGCAGAAAGAGCGCTTACCGCTTCGATTCTCCCCGCGTCGCTCATCGCCCACGACAAGTGGATGTGGCGGCGGTCCATTTTCGATGCTCGGCGTCGTGCTCACGACAGTCACTTTCTCCGTCATGTACCCAATTCCAATTCCTCCATACAGAAAGAAGAATGCCCATCCAACCCTTCAACTAGCATGCTCTGGTTGGCCCGTTCACAAGGCTCCCTTTATGGTTCACAGGGCGTGCATGCTCTCCATTATCCGGCTCCCCCAACCAGATTGATGGGAACCATCTCCCAAAGCTCACCCTTGACTAGTATGGCTGTATTGGGTGCTCGTTGGTCGACAGCGTTATTTCTCTCTATGGACCCTATCCCAATTTTTCGCTTCTTATATGTAACTTTGGAGAATTGAACTGATAGATAATAACCATTGTCCCCTCACTTTCTTGTCTCTTGGAAATGCCCTTTTTTTTTATTTCTTTTTATTTTTTTTTGTTCTCTTTTCTGTCACCACCCTAGAGATACCATTGCCCCGCATTCCTTTAACATTGATATCTGCTATATATATTTCTCCTTGTCTATTTACATACGTAGCGATTTGCTCCCCTTGCGCAGGTCTTTTTTTTTTTTTTTTTGATCACATACTAGCAGCAGCTGGGACATTATCCTCTATCTTTTCCTGCTAGCTGGCCAGGTTATCTCACGATTCATCCTGAAACCAGGGCTTTTCCCACCGAAAAAAAAACCGGTACCGTTTGAAGTTCTTGCAAATCGGTACGGAAATCTCCCAGACCTTCAATTGCGTATTGCGCTGTGCTGCTACTACGCTATTAAAGTTACTTTGACCGACGGTTCTCTCCTTTGAGTACCGCGGTTGTTGGGTTGGGCTGGTACTTTCGGATCAGTTCTACAGGGTGCTTGCTAGCAACCATTGCTCCTGCTACTCTACTCCGCCTCAGCTGTTGAATCTAAGCCGCCACACAGCACAAAAGCAACAACGAGCGACAACAGCTCATCATTGAGCTCATCGTGCATAGAGAAAGCACAGAGAAGAAGGGGATTCGTACCAGCCCGCCGTATATTATCACTTCCCTTTCCCAGAGATCGGATCAGCTTCCTTTCTGGTTATTTCTGTATTTTTTTTTTTTTTTCGCTTAATCCGGAATTTTTGTCTGGGTTTTATTTGATTTAGTCGCCACTAGGAAAAGGGAAAGAAGTCTGGTTACTCTCGTACTCTCGACCCAAGTATTCAAGGCACTCGAGGAATCAATAGTCAGTCATTATTATCATTATTAAGGTATGACCACGGCCCTGAGAATCATCTCCTTGTTTTATTTTTATTTTATCTCTTTTATCTTCTTCACTCAGGAAAGCAGGCTTTCCCCAGACCAAGATCTAGACAGACATACAACATTTTGTTTCAATTATCTTTCCTCCCCCCTCTTTAAATCAGTGTTTTGCTTTTACTTTTCTTCACTCTGGGATGATCGATCGCTTGATATTCAACGGGCAGGGTGTAATAAGACATTTTGTAAATCCATCCATAACCAGTTTTTGCTTACACCACAGTTATCCGGCAGTTCTATTATCGATTCTTCAACCTGCCTTAGTACTGCTTGCTACCCGTACCCTACCCGTGCAGTCGCGGAAGGAGATGGCCGCAAAGTAATATATCTTACTTCCCATCCCAGCAACCAACTACACTTTTTACCATGGCCAACCCTGAGCAAAGGCAGCAACAGCAAAAAGTGCCCCACACTACCAACACGACCGCACCTCAAATATCGATACACTCGCTGCGCCTCAAAAATTCGTCCAAGCTTCGAAAAGAGCACCACTCTTCATCAGCCTCAACATCGTCATTGACCTCCCGACAACCTATATCTTCACGGGAACGGGACCTTTCAACTTCTTCAGTACTTGTAAAGAAAAGTAACTTGCCAAAGGTTGCGCAGCAACACTCAAAACCAATGTCGATACTAAATTCATCACCAATGCTCACGCCAGTGACAACGCTTAAATCACGAACAAGTCCGCCAACAAAATCACATGCAGTATTTGGAGGGGGAGCTTCATCGTTATCACCAGAAAAAAGGCGAAATGTCATCAGGCGAAAACCTTCGTCAAATGCTTCGTCGTCATTTTCATTAGTTAGCCTGCGAACAGGATCTACTACTTCATTAAATGCTTCAACTGTATCATTGACAACAAGTCAGTCTAGTGTTGCTTCGAGGAATCCCTCACAATCATTTCTTGGAATTACAATGCCCTCAACATCGTCAAGAGCTGCAAAGAAGCGGACAGTAAGCTCAAGTTCAAATGAAATCCCGCGAGTAGTGACTCGAGAACCGCCATTATCACCGCCTCGGAATATCAGTGAAGTTAACCCGGGCAGCAGCCCCTCGACAAGATATACCGACTCACCAGGACCATTTATGAACTACTCCTCTGCAAGTTCGGTAGCATCACAGTCACCAGGCTTCGGACCAGTAGGAGGGGGATACAGGAGTAGGCAAAACCCAACGCCCTGCCCAACAAGGTCAAATAACCTCGACTCAGTGCGTGAATCCACAACATCAACCTCCTCAGGCTCCACAATCCGAGCATCAAAAGACAGGGACGGCGATGACGACTATGAGCACATTAGCCCATGGTCCGACTCGCCACTGCCCTCGAGCTCCACTCCTGACTGCGACGATCAGAACTATTTCGGACAATACCCCTCCGCCATGGCTTCTCCCGTCTCAACACACCATCACCACCACAACCACCACCACAACCCTTCACCAAAATTCCCCCCAACATCCTCACCCTCGCCACTGCTCCTCTCTGCGCCATCACCGGCACTGAGCTCAAGCAGACGCAAAGTCAGTATCTCATCAGCAACAGCCTTTTCCCGTCTCGGCAGTCGAACCCCAGACATTCTCAGCTCTGGATCAGGCCGTGGACTAGGTGTCTCAATACCTACCGCATCCTCACTCGCAAAGGGCCGCAGTAAATCACTCAGTGGAAGTACGGCGTTTGCCGCCCCACGCAAGGAGGCCGTAACACCACCGATTCCATCGCCATCATTTCCGCCTCCGCGGAAGAACAGCGCGCCACCAATCGTTCGCGGTGCGACACCAGCACCAAGAGATCCGGTAGCAGTTCAGGGAGGGTTGGGACATAGGGTTATGAGCTCGAGGGTTGTGGAGAAGGGGGCTGGAAGGGACAAGTCCCCGATTCGTGGAAGTCCCGGGAAGGTGGCGGTATCAAGGCCGGGGTTCTTTTCAAGGCAGAGGACGAGGACGAATGAGTCATTGGAGGAGAAGGAGAGGACCAAGGAGAAAGAGGTAGTAGTGAAAGAGAAGAAGAGAGGGCCAGCAGCTGGGACTGGGCATGAAGGGTATTCGGCATTCACCAGTAGAGGAAGAAGTGGATCTTCAACTGGTGGGAGTGTTGATAGGAGTGGGAGTGCCAGCTCAACAGCCACAGGATCATGGGGACGGACAAGTCGAAGAGGAAGTGAGTCAAAAGAACCAACAGACGACTATCTTCGTGCACGCCTCGAGCCTGTTATCATTGCAGGAGGGAACGTGATCGAGAACCGGAATCTCGCCGGGCCAGCAGCAGTGCCAGAGTCAATGATCAGATCTGAGAGTCAAGAAAGCAGTAAGGAAAAGAAGAGTTTCGAGTTTGGCAGCAGACGGGCACCCACTCCAGTGGCAATGTCTCGAGAACCCTCTTCGGAGGGCTCAATTTTCGGCCGACGAAAGATATCTACTCCAAACCCACCGTCGCCTGGTTCAACAGATGCGGCCGCCGCAACTACACCTCAGGTCAAGAAGAAGGGCACATGGAACTTTCTGCGTGGCACGGCAGCAACCAGGGAGCGCGCAGCTACTCCTGCACCAGCACCAGCACCAGCACCAGCACCAGCACCAGCACCAGCACCACCCGCTCCGGCTCCTGCGCCGATGCAGAAGCTACATGTGCAGCACGCGAGGTCTCAGCCCCATTATCTTGCAAACTTGGACAAGGACCAGCAGAAGGAGGCCGCGAAGCTTGCAGAGCAGTTGCAGGAAATGAGAGGTAAAAAGGCAACTGCTGCTTCAGCTTCCACAAGCAATTATGCGGGAACACTGAGGCAGAGACACCATATCCATTCTGCGAAGCCCTCAAATGCCTCAGTTGCCTCAGTTGCGGTTGCAGCCCCCGCCTCCGCTTCCGCTTCCGCCCCCGCACCAGCAAAGTCCGCTGCGCCACAACAACCTCAGCAGGCGCAGACTCCGGCGTCCGTGTCTCCGAAAAAACCCGCTACATCGGCCTCTTTGGCAGCGGCGACCCCTGGGGAACAGGCAAAGCAAGAAGTTAGGCAGGCAAAGGCAGATGAGAGGTCGAGACTCCAAGGACGATCAAGAGTTCCACAGGTTGGCAGAATTCCAGCTGTTCAATATCATTCACGGAAGGCATCAGTGCAGACCAATGAGACCGTCAAGCAAGCCCCAACTCCTACTCCAGCTCCAGCTTCAGTTACAACCCCAGTTTCTTCTCCCGCTCCGGCCCCTGTCTCTTCGCCCAAATATGCACAAACCCCAGCGTCTGCACCGACTCCTCCACCCAAAGCTCCAGCTCGGGCAATTCCTACTAGAATGAGGGTGGAGATGCTTCCTCCGCTCACTACTCATTACCCCAGGGGCGATGTCCGCAATACTGATCTCCTCACTGCCCCGCCGACAATGGGAAGGCCTTTCGAAGAGGATTTCAAGCGTGCCAATGAGCAGAAATCCACTTTTCAGGTCAACCGGGGTGGCTTTGGACAAACTCAAACACCTATAACTGCGCTCCCAATCGAGAACCCCTTCATCTACGACACCCTCGATATGAAAAAGCTCAACCGTTCAAGTGCACTTCTCACTCCAATTGACGACACCCCAGTGACGTCGATTACCAATGTGCAATGGCCATCCCGTGCAGATCCATTTGCGACACCTACCTTGGGACCTGATGTGGTGGTGGATGGAAGCGAGTGTGAGGAGGACATCTGGAACGAATATGATGACCTTTTGTACAATGTTGATATGTTTGGCGAACCAGCAGATGATCTTGAATTCCAGGGAAACACTAGATCCGCAACCTCATCACTCGGTTCACCATTCCAGTACGCAGACCTTTGCAGCGCTTTCCCCGATCTCCTCCTTAACGAAGATCACGAAGAGCTTCACACTCCTAGACCTGATGACACTGTGCAAGAGCAGGGCCTCTACATTCATGACTCGCCTACGATTTCACCTGCACTCCCAACTGTTATCGTTGCCGCTCCTAGCCCGGTCATGGATCTCGGCCAACCTTTCCTTCCACCTTCGTACCCCGCAATCCTATCACCTACAACTCCGTTCTCTGTATCTTCTTTCATCCGTTCTTACGGCGACCGCGACTCGTTCCCTTCAAATTCAAACAAACCACCCACTTCATCACCGCCTGCACCCCCTCCAACAATCACCCTCGGTGCTCCACCACCGCCCAAGCCAAAAAGTCAAGTTAAAACACACAGAGCAAAAGACTCCAATGGTTCTAATGGCTCAAGTCGCTCTACTAGCTCTGACAACTTTGTGGACATTTCTAGCGACGAAATGGACGTACGACTCTGGGCCCTCATGACAAACCGCTATCTCTCCTTCGACCGCACCCTTGTTAGCCCTGCACATGAGCAAATGAATGGTATCACGGTTCCTCTGGGCCCCCGAAACAGTGGTAACGGAAGGGTCCTGGTTATCGATGGTCTTGGGCGTGGTATGTAAACCTACACTTATAATCATTGGCTTTTTTTCATAAATACTAATTTATTACAGATGACTGGTCTTTTTACTGCGCCTTCTCGTACCCCCGTGCTAAGGTCTATAACCTCTCCCCCACCGCCTCTGCCGCGCCTGGCGGTCTTCCACCTTCACCGTCAACACCTAGGCCACCGAACCACCAGCAGGTCAGACACATGGACTTCACAGTGCAATTCCCATTCCCTGGCGGCTTCTTCAACGTCATCTCTCTCCGTTTCCTGCCGTCTTCGCATGACGCTTCCTTGCCATTCATATTAAGCGAGTGCAAGCGAGTCCTGGAACCCGGCGGCTATCTGGAGGTCACCATGCTTGACCCGGAACTGATCAGCATGGGCCCGCGCACCAAGAAGGCCGTCAACCTCGTCAAGGCAATCATGGACCGTGAAAGGGAGTCCTCCGCGACCCCCAACTCCCCACCCATATCCTCGCGCCCATCGTCAACCTCGGAGCGGATGCTCAAACTCATATCGAAGCGTGGCTTCGACGAGTTGAGTAAGTGCTTCATCAGCCTTCCAACTGTCGCACCAACCGAGGACTTTGATTCCCCAGTGGCGGCACACGAGGGCACGAATGACACGATAGATGCAAGGATGATGGCGACTGTGGGAAGGTGGTGGTATACGAGGTGTTATGAGAGCGTCATCACTTCGAAGGGCGAGGTCATGAGGAGGAGTATGTGGAATGATAGGGCACTGCTTCGAGAGTGCGTGGAGAAGAATACGTCGTTTAGGATGCTAGTGGCACATGCAAGGAAGCCATTGAGGAACTCGGCACCTCTTGTGGGAACTTTGGAGAGGAAAAGTGATGGATTGGATAGTTTGATTGAGGGAATGTTGGGTGGGAAAATTTAGTATCTTTTTTTCTGTTTATTTTTTTTATATTCCGTTATGATGGGCGCCTTGGTTAGATATCGGGTTCTTTTTTTTTTCTGACTACATTCTTCGAATGACCTGGAGTTGTTACTTCTTCGGTTCTAATTTTTTGTAGTTTACGATGTTTTACGACTAGTCTGGACATGTCTTTGGGCTTTTTTTGCTTCTTTGTTTATTACTTTTTTCTTATTTCGCTACTATTGGGCGGGAAGAGGAGGGTCCTAATGTTTTTTTTTCACGGACTGGGTGGGCGGCGATCTGTATACAGTACTGGTTACGACATTTGACATGATCATGATTTGGTTTTTGGTTTTTGGTTTTTTGGTTTTTGGCTTTTTGGCTTTTTGGTTTTTTGGTTTTTTGGTTTTTTTTTTTTTTTTTTTTTTTTTTTTGGTTCTCCTGTTTTGTATCTTTAGCGGTCTCTGTGCTTTTTTGCTTTGTTTTTGTTTTAGCGATATCTGGGGGGTTATTTTTATTTTATTTTTCATATATTATTTCTCTTTTTTTCGTTTTCACTACTTGGCTCCTGGGTGCCGGTTGGTTGCGGTGTTGATGGGTTGGGGATGATGATCAAAGATTACCTAGGTTGCTACTGAGATTAAGAGCTGGGGTTCAATATATTGGATGAAATTGGATTTTGATATCCGTTGATTGCCGTGTATACGTACGTACTGTGCGATTGTGTGATTTTCATAAGTTACCCCTAGGTACTATGTACCTACTCCACTGTAACCTGCAGAAGAGGATAACAAGCTGCGGGTCATTTCGTCGATCCTGTGGGTAAACATTGGTAAGAAAATTAGAGTATGTAGATATTATTACTACTCCAGTCAAAGCGCCCCTCGGAATATCGGTGTATGTATGTGTAAATCCCTCTGTCTCACGCTGACATGTGTGGCTGAAAAAACATGAAGAAAAAAACGATATGGAGGAATTCCATATGTAAGGGATCTAGCCCCGCCGTTTGATAGATCTCGATTCTCAACTGTCAATTCTCGTGGCCAATGTGGAAAGCCCATCCTTTTTTTTTTTTTTTCTTTCTTTCGCAACCACACGCAAATCATGTGATTTTGTCTTCATGCGAGGATCTACGGGTTCCACTGTCTGATAAGCGCCTCCTTCCTTCCTTCCCCCTCCTCCCTCCTCTCGAGCCGTTGGTAGAGTAGAGTGTGATATGTAGGGGGGATGCGGCCTCCGAGAGTGTAACATATTCTCGAGGTCCATGGTTACTGGTGGGGGCCAGTTGCAAAGAAAGGCGGATCGGAGAGGCGAGAGGGTTATGAAATTAAAATGAGATGTGAGCCGTTCTTTGGTTGGTTGGTTTGTTGGTTCGCAAATACCAGGGGGGGGTTTGGTCGGTGAGAAGTGAAGGGTTTGTTTGGATGAGAGGAGTTCGTGAGACGAGACGAGTTGGTTTCTGCTAACCCGCGTAAAGCGTAAAATTGACCGCACACCGCCCTACGATGTCACAATTGCACGATATGGACGGAAACTTGGTACCTACATAGATGTACATATGTAGTCAAGTGGGGGGGGGGGAAGGGGGTGGGGGAGGAGGAGGGGAAGGGAGGGTTCGATCCGAGCCGGCGGATGGATGCGCGGTAATTATCACTGTGGAACAATAAATAATTAAGCGATCATACCTGGAAACGGAGTGATGAATATGTGAAGGTTGGGTGGGTCGTGCAAAATGTCTCGAGTTCCTGACTGTCTCAGATCGATCTTGTGCGATTCAGCTGAGGCATAATATGTAAGTCAATAAATAAGATTTGCTCTTTTGCGGAGAGGAGAGAACGATGAACCAGTGTGTTATGACTTGTAATATAGGTAAATACATACAATAGCACTTCTCTGATATACATGACATGATTCCATGAGACAAAAATCAACTTTACGGGAATATATGTATTTCCACCTCCGTGTCTCAAGTCCTAAGCCGTTCGAAAGAAAAAAAAAAAAAAAAAAAAAAGAAGCTCGGACTAATCGTGTCGGCGGAGAAATTACTGGTATCTTGGAAGTCTGTTCGCTAAACAAACAATATACCGAGGCCTCTTATAACCCGAGACGTCATAGGATCCGTGTGCTCTATATTCAGGGTAGAGTATTAGGGAGGGTTTTCTCGCAGAAAACTTTTGGGGTGTGTAAGCCGCACTTGTGCACTTTCTGCTTATATAGATGACTTATATTTAATCCCCTATGAGAAAGCAGACCAAGGCCATAACGTTTTTATTGGGCGAGCGATAACATTTGAGTTGACTCTCGATCAGGCCAGTATATACCGAAGAGTGGTAAGGCCTAGAAGAGCTGGTAAACGATGACTACGATATACACGGCCACTCGTATCGCGCTTCTCTTGTAGTCATTCAGAACCAAAAGAACCATATTTTGCTATAATATGATATAAACTACTATTAATACACCACCAATCGATTAATCGCTACTGTACAATCATAATGTCCATCTTGTGGGGGAAGAGGGGAGGGGGCGCCTCGGACTTCCTCGCTGAGAAGAAGGACTGCAAGTGGGAGGAGTATTGATATCGTGGATCTTATCCGGGGTATTCAAGGCAACAACAGCCTCCCAGCCAATTACCTAGCTTAACTCTAAACTGCCAAAATGGGCATCTTGCATCGGATTAAGCTGTGGCACATCTTTATATGAGAGTATTATCATGAGGAAATGAGTAGTCTCTAAACAGTGAATGTGCTTGTTGATGGACGGTGATGACATTGGCGCCCGCGGTTGCAGTTCTTGGCCGGTGGTGATGGTGGTGATGGTGATGGTTAGGATTACCTTGCGAGATCAAGCTCCCGCCTAACCCTGTAAAAGCTTAAAGTAACAGCTTTCAACATTACCACAAAAACAAACATCAAACTATAAACCCTTGGATCTGTTTTTGGGTTAATGACGGGTTGGTTTACTACAGTACCAGAAATCGGGGTGAAATAAATACCGTTATTTTCTACAATACTGTAGGAATACCGTAGCACTGCGGTATTCCTCACTAGATTACGGAGATGATGCGGTATCCCTTAAGCCGCCAATGCTGACCCCCTATAATACCGAAATCAAATTTATATAGGAGATCTACTATTATATTTAATAAGCTTATAAGAAAGATAACAAGATCTGCTAGTAAAGCCGCACAAAATTTACTTCTTCTTGGGGGGTCAGCATTTTACTGACAGACTAAGGGATACTCGTGCTATACCGTATTGCCCTGGTACCAATATTACCACATTTATGGTACTGTACATGTACATATATATACATGCGGACTGGCACTTGGGCCTAGATACCAAGCTACAATTCGCTCTTGCCCCAATACGATAACAGCACCGAACCACGGCGTAGTATTATTCCAAATAATACTTCTTGAGATGAATGAACAGCCTATATTAGTCCTGTCTCGTCTTATAAGATGCTCTCGACTGATTAATCTTGTTTTGTCCTATCCACCTCAAGATAGGCGGAAATAATAAACGAGTGAGAAAATATGAACTAATTATTTCCCCCATTCTCTTTCAATTTGCTGGAAATCTCTCTAAAATATCATACTTAATTAACGCTAGTTCAACTAGCTTTGGAGGATTAATCAGGAGTCCTTCTAGGCTACTACAACAACTTCTAGAGCGAGTTCTAGAATTTCCACTTAACTTCTAAGGACATCCCTTTAAAGCCTTTCGACTCTCAACATCTTATTGGTTCGTGTAATGGATAACTGTCACTTGGCCCCCCTCAAGACATAAGAATACGTTGATAATTCCACAGGATTCTTAAATCATGACAGGTTGGCCAGCACAGCCGATTACTACATCAGAATACTTACCGCTGGCCAATTTTTCCAACTGTAGCGGGGTCATTGGAGAATGGGTACTATGTATGCATATGAGGTAGAGATATATTCCTGTTTTTGAGACCACCGACTACAACACTTGTAAGAAGGATGGTTGTCATCTACACTAATATGAGGGAACTCGGGGGCCCTAAAGTACATAACTGACTCTATATCTATAACCTATTCATGAGCGTAGATCGGAAACAACGGGTGATAATAAAATTTCCATCGTTATGAAATTTAAAGGCTTCTGGGTGATGTAGTCGGGAAAAAGTTTATTTCCATCAATTCGATCATTGGCATCACAACCACCGGAAGAATAAAAAAACGCAGCTACATCCCGATTTAGGGAGCCAAACGATAAAGAAAAAAAAATCCATGATTAAGACAAAAAGACCCCAACTCGATATAGGCTAGTATATAACTAACATGGGCCTTTGTCTAGTGTATATAGGGTCGATGTTGCAGGTACACTTTGCGGGTACTATCCTTATACTAATAGAATTGCGGCTAATCGATCAATCAACCAGTCGACTGATGTTTGTTACGGATACAAACCCAGAATTGTAAGAATAACTTGCGCCCAGATCCGAGTGCCAGTTACCTCTAACACTATCGGAAACTGGATATTACCTTTAACTTGAGCCTACTTTCTTCACTGCGGGACGCAACGTACGTACTGCCGCAGGATTCCTCTTTTATTGCCTAGAGGTTGTTATTGTTGTTACTATGGCAATCCTTTGTTTATATAGGTCACCATTACCTACCATTGCCGGCAATGGAACATGCTATCACGTATTGGTATAGCTAAAGTCCGTGGTTGTTAACAATATATTTCAGGGCATCTGCGACTATATGAAATTATATATATATAATAGAGCTATTTGTCAATTGCTCATTAACGTGTAGCTAGTGAAGATTGACCAGTAGCTAAAGAATATCTTAATTGTAGAGAAGGACCTCCCTCAGCATCAGACTTGGTCCCTCTGTTGCCCGGCTGCCAAAAACATTTTCCTCCCATTTCTACTTCCCTCCCCTCTCCTCCTCCCTCTCTACCTTTCAGTCACCAAACGCTGCTCCGTTTTCTCTCTCTCCCCCCTTCCTCCCACCCTCTTTCCTTTTCTCTTCACTCTACATCCTTTCCCCAAACACCGCAATTCTCCAAAACTTATTACTAAATCTTCTGACTACCATCTACAACAAGAAACCCTTCAAACACTCTCCTCTCCCAAACAATCTCTACGCCACAGCCTACCTCGCTCCCCAAGATATACTCACTATGTCTTCCATCCACCCAACCGAATACAGAGTCCTCACCTACAACGGCATCAGCCAATTCTTCCCCCAAAAGTGCGACTGTGATTTCTTCCTCGGAATCAGCACCCGCCGCCATCTCGTCCATTCATGGTATGAGAAGATCCACCACATGCGGAGAAAGAGAAAAGACTACGACCGCTCCTACGACGACCACCGTCTCTACAGCCTAAGGTTCTCCGAAAAGATGGCCGTAGAAAAGGAGAGGCTTATGAAGGAAGGGTTCGTTTTCTCAGAGGACAATATCGACGGCCTTCCTAACCCCCACGACCCCACAATCTCCAAGGCCACCATCTTCGAGCCCGGTAGGAAAATCAGGCGCATCATTGATGATATGAAATACAAGAGTTGCTCTCTCCAGATGCAGAAGATGGACTGGGAGTCCACAGCTACTACTACCAGCCCTAAAACCATGATCACCCCTCCTGATAGCCCTCACATCTCAATCAATGGCCGTAGAAGGGCCAGGGGGCTTGTTCCGGACACTATTACCCCCCCAGTCTGGGGCCCTCCTGCTCCGCTTGGTTAGTTGTCCACCACCATCTCACCACCATGTGGCTATGCCTCACTAACACACCCAATCAGACTTCAAGAACGAATGGGATCGCATTGGGTACGGGCCCAGGGACCAACGGAGCATCGATATTGCGACCCTCTCCCGGGAGAACTGCTACGGCGAAAAACGCAAAATCATCATCCCAAGTATCATTGACGACTTGGATTCGAACGAATTACTTGCCAAGCTCAATATAGCCCAGAGCCCGCAAGCCATCCCCCAGGATGCTTAAACTAGGTGGCCCATGAATTCGAGCTAGCCCTAACGTGTTGGGGACGAGTGAGCATGAGAAGAAGAAGGTTTAAGGGTATTGGGTTTCGAGTGAGGTATATATCGATAACTGTTTAGGGAGAGGGTGGTGCATGCATCAGCTTTCAGTGCATATATGGCCTCAGATCAGAGGCCCGGGGGTTTCTTTTGTCAAGCATGGATTTAAGGTACCATTTCTTTCGCATCATATTATCAACATCCTTCAGCATATAATATGTAGTCCTAGCGATACCTCTTACTGTATGAATATTATGTCAATACATCATTTCCTATTTCAGCTTCGTTCATCCATCTATCTGATACTCGCCGATAACGCTCTCCTCTTTTTTTTTTTTTTGTAAGAGATGCAACACCACACTGTGGTCTTCGGCCAACTCATATACCCTCGTTGTTTATAGCACAGTTGGCCAGGCAACGCAGCACATTCAAGTCCATTGCACGCATTTCCGATTCCCCCGCGCGAGTGTACATACATGTAATTGCCGTAACCTCTCCAACATAAAGTACCAGAGAGGTAAATCTCTCTATTTCGGAAACTATATGTACAACTAATTGGAGTTCTGGTAACAGAACATTTGTTTTCCACGCGATACAAATATACTGTATCTAGGCACATAAATACGGGTGAGTATGTCTTGCATGCACATTATGAATAAAAGAGAAAGAAAAAAAAGTGAGTATGTCTTGGCCTTAACGAGTGATCATTCATGATCAAGAATCTTCAAGGCTATATATATAGTAAAGTCCCCATCTCCCTGGGACTGGAGGGAAGGGATTTGCACATGTGTTTTAATATGGTTGATCTGCAAGGTTGTGTTGTTTACAATCGGTAAATTTTGGTGTTCTCCAGTTGTGCCAGCAACGTTGTTATCAGTAACCAACCAGTTCCAACCGCTCTGCATAAGCTCTGCTCCACCCTTTCAACCAAACTTTCGACTATGATCGCCATCATGGTTGTTGTGGAGGCCTGGGGTCAACCAAGGGAGGAGTATCATTTGGACCTAATTAGCTCCTTTGAGCCTGCAGCCGGTGAAACATCCATTACATGTACATTCCATCTATCTCAAGCCACAACTACATGTACTTCCACAGCTTGAAGAAATCGAGCCATTTACGAATTCACATCCGAGCTTAAACCAAGAGGATCTACCATCGAAGGTATGCCTAAGCCCCCCCACACATCCTAACCTCATAGGCGAAACGGGGGAAGAGACAGCTTCTGAATATGGACGAGCGAAAAGAAGAAAAAGAATCAAAGAAAAGAAAAGATATCGGAATTCGTCAAACATTACACCTCAAGCACTCGACCCCTTGAAACCAATCCATCAGACGGTTTAAAGTGGCTTCTGAGCGTGAAGAAAAAAACTAGATGCCTCGTTAGTAGCTTTTCCAAACAGCCCGTTAAACTCGACAACTTACTGGATATTATAGGCATGTGTTTTCTTTGACCATAGCTCCTGCTTGGCACTATTAACCAACTTTGTCACATCATCAGGATGCATACCCAGATTTCTTGTCAACAACGCCATTCCCAACGCCTCAAATCCAGTATCGGCAATCTTCAAGAAACACTCCCCAATTTCGCGTTGCAATGGGTCGGCTGGCCATGAACCGAGCGGAACCTTGATTCTCCTAAGAGTAGAGTTCCGGAATCCAGCTTTTTCTACCGCGCTAGCGAGAGTTTCAGGATCTATGAATTGTCGATCTTTTTGACATCCATGAGCTGGGGAGAAAACAAAGAGTAGAAAGGGAAACAGCATACCGACTCTCCTAGCAGCTTCATTCGTAAGGCTGTAATACCTTCGCAAGTGTGAATTCGCTGGATACGTTCCATCATCACTCCGTAAACCCATTTCAAACTCGCAGACCTCGAACCAGCCGCCGGGCTTCAACGACCTTCAAAAATAAGTATCAATATATTAACAATTGTCCCATTAGGCGGGCGAAACACACTTGTAGGCTGCTGCAGAGAGTGCATTCCAATCACTGATTGCGCCATTAAGATGGCGGATATGCACCATATCGAAGTGTTCTTCGGGCCATTCCCACTCACTCTCGACATCATCTATTTGAAAACACACGTTGGGGGGTACCCTATTGGTGACGATGTCAGTACATGGGAATAATTGGAAAAGGGAGATTGTCTCACCAACTAGGCTGTATGGGACTTAGGTCTGCACCAATGACCTCAGCGGAGGGATACTGTCTTTAATACCTATTAGAGGGAAGTTAAAGGATGGATGCGTGTATACGTACTCCCCCATATCAATTGCCCAGATCCCTGTTCCGGTCCCCACGTCTAATATTCTGATGGGATCCTTTAGGGGAGAGGTGTGTAAGTTCCCCTTCAGAAGGAGTAGACATAGCTGATGTATCATGTCTAATCTACACCCACCAACGAATGTCAGCACATCTCCATATTATATCGACGGGACGTATCAATCAGAGCAATCATGAAACCAACCGAACCTGTTCTTTCTGAGTGTTTCACAAAGAAGCGTCAGAATTGGAACAGTAGGATGAGATAATATGGGAACGAGTGTCTCAAACGGGGAGTTACTTCGTCGTTCGGAAAATAATATATCCTATCAACCTTATAAGCAGTAGTCTCCTGGGCTAGGATGGGTAGGGGATATACCCGTCCCGATATGCATGATATCTACGGCCATTCTCAAACCGATATCTACCGGCAAACAGTATCTCAGCAATCATGCCCACGAACGCGCTCCAAAGGGCCAAAAAAAAAAGGTGCCATCATACTCGAATATTGAATTCGCGGCCGAATTCATACTACAAGCACTGGATCGCACCGCAACCTAATCAGCTTCCAACACATTGACGCAATCACACATCGACTATCGACCCAGCACTGGGGAGCCAGCCCCCCATTCCAAGAAATACGGAATTGAGATAGATGCTCCATACTCCAAATCAAGATCCTGCAGTGACCGCCCAGTCAGCCTACAGCCCGTTCGTTCCAAGGCATTTAGTAATCCCGACTAACCGAATTCACATCTGCCTCAATCCGTTCCTCATCATCCTCTTCAGGAATATATTCATCATGGTGTTCGGGCGACATGAGCTCTCGTGGAGCGGGTAACGTGCGTATGTGTGTGTGGGGAAGGCTGTAGATAGAGCAAGCAAATAGGGAGTTGGGTATGGAAGATAAGTAATAATTTCCGTTCACTTTCTGCCCCCCCCTCTTTCCGTTGAGAGAGAATGAGGTTTCTATATGTTTACTCTGCAGGACAATGACAGATATTGGGAATGTGATATTTGTATTGGGATGTGATGTGAGAGGAAGGGGGGGGGGGGGAAGAAGGGAAGGAGGACCTGGATTATACACCTTGTCGTTTAGATCGTCACCACCCCTCGAGAGACTGCCAGGGTTCTGGTTGGGCGGTCGGCTTGGAGTGCGTTGGTTGGCACCGTTGGGGCTGACAATAAATTCCCCGAGCGCATATATACTCTATGCCAGCCCTGCGTGCTGGGGGAGCTGTGATGATGCGGCGTGGTCTAGGCACTCTAGAAAAGCTTCAATCCGAATTACTCGGACAGGTAGAACACTCTCAATCGGAAGAGATGACTGGGGGGCTGGTGAGTACGAGAGACGTATTTAATGTCTCTGCCAATAGCTCACTGATACGTCGTTGGGGTTATCATGTCAAACTCAACTTCGATAGGCATGACATAGGTTTTTTATGTATGAATATAGCAGGCCTATCTACATGTAGTTTGAGGATGGGAAACTCCGCGGATGGGTAAGTACCACGACACACGTTAGCAAATTCAAAACAAGCACCAGCCCTTGGGGTATAAATTAGGAAATCCTTACGCTTAGCAGAGTAGCTACGGACGGTCTATTATCAATATTTTATGTACCTACATGCTCTACTCTATGATGTCTTGGACCTACATGTCTTGATTTCTACGAGGTCTCTGGGGGATGGAGATGCAGGGGCCTGTCTATTCTATATACCTACAACATATCTTACTCTGCGGTTGAGGTTCTTTGCTTTGAGACAAGGTTGACTGATTGAAATGTCTGACTTGCTTTTAAGATTTTCCAATGAGAGGATGGGCGGTGAGTGGGTGGATCTGTCTTTGTCTATCTATCTATCTATACCTACCTCCACAACACATCCGATCCGATCCGATCTTGCTATTTGGTCGCGTACGAAAGAAGGCAGGGAGAAAATTAAATTGGCGAGGACTGCTGCATTATGGGTGAAGTTTTGGATTTGGGTCTCAAACTTACTCTTTTTATGTAGGTGCATGTATGTACTCGAGGTGGTGGGGTTCGTAATGTAATGTCTTGCTTAGGTTTTTGAAGATATCGCCGTTTGGCTTGCAAATAGGTAATGCAACTGCAGCTTTCGACGATTGCGCAGATAACTAGAAACAAAACAACTGCACGGATGCAATTACAACTAACTAACCGTTAAATGCGGTTGGTTTACTGCACCTTATTTCTCCTACCAGAGTCTCCATAAATGCCCATGCCGGGCATCGCAAGTGTTCACGGAGGAGGACAAAAGCCTCTTCTGTCTCGTAATATGTGCCAAAACATGTATTTCATGTCTGTCGACACTCCTGCTTTACGGTACTACTAAATACACTACCGGCGTAGTCCCCATATCTAGAGTAGGTAAAGCCCCTACCCAAAAGTTTTCGTGAAAGCCCGCAAGTAGTTGAGTGGTGAAACCCCATACAAAATCTACCTAGCAACAGGGTTCTCCACTACAATATTTTACTTCACCATAACCACTCCTTTTTACCAATTCAAAAATGTGCCAAAGGCTTCTCCCAAGGGCTAAAAGATTTACCCGTGTTTATCATTATAATTAATTGTGTTGTGGCTCTACACTTGGAACCTGGTTCCACCTAGTTTGGGTGGTAATTGGCCCTTTCACGAAAACTTTTGGGTAGGGACTTTACATATAGCATTGTCGATACCAATAAGCAAGAGCCCAAACCCACACTTGACCCATATACTCGAACCCCTCCACATCCACCATCACCTCTCTCTATCTCTCTATTTTCCAAGCAAAAAACAATCACTCCCAATACACAGTTTCACGTCATAACAATCCCTTTATTTTTCAACTTTCACCCCCCAAGCACTCAATCTCATAGCAAACATCCATATCAAACACACAACTGCCCGCTCAGAATCCTGCCTCCGGTGCAATTGATAAGATATTCTTATGATAAAAAGCCACACCAAGGAGTACAAAGAATAACGAAAGCGCCACCTCCTCCTCTTCCCAGGACCCTCTCTCCTCGTCTCCCAAGCTCTTACATACTTGTAATCAGCCCTGGAACCTAGCAAGCGTAATCCATAATTTTTACCCAAGTGACTATAATGCTATCACTGAAAAACCTAAAGTAAAAAAAAAAAAAGACGAGGAAAAAAAATGCATCTCATAACTATATATTAACTGTAAAAAAAAAAAGAAAAAAAAAGAAAAAAAAAAAAAGACATAAAAAAACCAGAACCAGAAACAGGACCATCTAGCCCAAGGCCGGCCAAAAGCTACAGAACCAGAAACCCAGAATCACCCATTCAGGCAATTCCAAACTTCCTCGCCCTCGCCTCCGCCTTTGCCTTCTCCGCTGGATCATCCAGAACAGCCCTATAGCCCTTCTTCTGGACTCCGGCGGCCGGCGCCTGCTTCCTCTGCCCTTGCTGCCCTTGACCTCCGCGTCCAGCGACACCATTATTCCCGCCCCTTGCCCTCTTCCCACCTCTATTATCCCCCGCCACGGGAGCGCCTCGCTTCCTCTCCCTCCGCCCCTCTGGCAGCGCCGAATCTAGTCCCTTTACAACCTCCTTCTTGCCACTCTCCTCCGCGCCAGAACCAAAGCGCTTCTCCCTCTCCAGCTTCTTGGTAGCCTCCGTAGTCGTGGCATCCTCCTCGATACCAAACCGCTTCGCACGCGCCTTGCGGCGCTCGAGCTCCACGTCGAGGTTTGAGGCCGAGAGGCCTGCCGCGAAGGAGGGTTCCTCTGCTTTTGGCGCGCTGGTGGTGGCCGCGGCGGCTGCGCCGGAGGCGGCCTCGTCTGTTACCGTGGAGGGGGATGAGGGCGACTGGGAGTTTGTTGTTACGTCTTTTGGTTTTGGTGGTGTTGCTGCTGCTGCTACTGCGGTTGCGGGGGTAGTGGTGGTGGGGGCAGTAGGAGTATCGAAGAGGGCGGCGATTGATGTAAACTTCTTTTTTGGTTTTGCAGGTTCTGCTGCCGCGGGAGTATCGGCTACTGTAGTTTTTGCGGACTCTGTTTGCCCTGCTTGTTCTGTCTGCTTTGCTGGTGCTGGTGTTGATGCTGCTGCTGGCGCCGGGGAAGCAGCAGTAGCAGTGTTGTTCTCAGCAGGAGGGGCGAGATCATCGTTATCTTCCCAGTCCACATCGTAATCGTCGGCCGTGGGAAGATGGCTCTTGTTTGCACTTGCAGGCGAGGGAGCGTCTGCGCTAGTGTCGGAGGCGGCCAGGCGCGCAATAAGCTCAGATTTGATGCCAGTTGTGGGGAGATTTCGTTTTTGGAGGGCTTCGCGAAGCTCAGTGACCTTGAGCTTGCTGTAATCGGTGGGTGACGACATTGTATAGTTGTATATTAATAGGTTGGGACGCAATTAGAGCTGGTGATTGGGAGGAATGGACGATGGATGAGATTGATGGGTGAAGGAATGAAGAAAGATGGTGATTTGGGGGGGGGGGGGGGGGGAATGGATGATGAATGGATGAAGGAGTGAAGGAGAGATAGAGAGAGAGAGAGAGAGAGGAGAGGAGAGAGGAGAGAGGAGAGAAGAGAGAGGAGAGAGGAGAGAAGAGAGAAGAGAGAAGAGAGAAGAGAGAGAGATGTCGATGTGTGGAAGAAGAGAAGATATGCAGGGAAGTGTGAGAGAGAGAGAGAGAGAGAGAGAGAGATTAACAGGGAAGAATGCCCCAAAAAGTTTTTGTTGTTGCTGTGTTGTTGTGATGATGAGCAGCACCAGCCCCACGGCCAACGCAACGAGATGTGGCGGTGCTGTATATTTGTGGCGTGGGTAATGTGATATCAGCAGGCGAGAAGGCGTCTATCTTTTTTTGAATTTCGAGCAGTTTTGAAATATCCTTAGAGTAGAGATAACCTTTAGAGTTTCATATCTCATATTCCCACTGGCAAAAACTCCGTCACATAGACGTTTCCCCCAAGCCCATCCAAGATTCCAATCACTCCAGGTCAATGACGTCTCGCGTCATCCCAATCCCCCCGAAACTGAACCAAAACGCGCTACCACTAGTGCATACCCGAATTACCCGTTAGTTGCACGTGACCAGCGCGATTCATCCTTTGTTTACTAGCGCACCTGTCAACTGTGAAGATTACACAATTCACAGTTCACAATTCTCAATTTCTCCGAGCCTTGTCAAACCCCCCCCCCCCCCCCACGGGCCCACAGCAATCATGGCAGAAACCACCGTCGAGACAGAAACAGCTACCGAAAATATGAGACATCACGAACACCGCCTCTCACTCCAGCACCTCATGTCTCCGCCTCTGGTGTGGCGCACAAGTCGATATTCAAACAACAACCCAGAGCCAGACATGAATCCAGACCCTGAGGAGCAACCAACAAGGAGAAGACGTAAATCGGACTTTGAAATCTACCGTGATGGCAAGGGAGTAGGATCTTTGGGGGCTCAGAGGACGGCCAATTCACCAGGGACACAGCTCAATAGGGAAAGGAGAATGAGAGAGAAGGAGCTCAAAGCGCTCGAAGAGGAGTATCTTCATGGTCCTGGAGGGAGGGGAGGGCATAGTCTCAGTGAGACTGAGACTGGGCATACAGAGGAGACGGGGGAGACGGAGAGGCAAGGTCAGTTTTACTTTTACATCTACTTTTTGCTTTGGGGGTTTTATGGTGGGACCTGTCTATGATTGAAGAGAGAGAGGATCAATGATATCTCTACACCTTACCTTACCACTTCTACCTCGCTTTGGGGGGTCAATGATATCTTTACCACATACCTTACCTTATCTTATCTTGCCTCTTCTCCCCCGAGAAAAGGTCAATGATACTAACTCCCCCCCCCCCCCACAGGCGCCCCACCACTCCGCCGCCCCCACACTCTAAAACCCTCCGCCACCAGCCTCCTCACCCACAGCCATCCAGACCCCTCCCCTCCTCACCCCCATGCCCGCCCCACCGCTCTCTCTCCTCCACAAAAAGTTCTCGTCCGGCACCACCACCCCCTCCAAGGCCTCCGTATTAGCACCCAACAAACCCCCCGCCGCCCTAAATCGTACCAATAAGCTCTCATCAATCCCCGTACTCCCCCCCCCTACCTCGGAGCCAGACATATCACCACTAGAACACATGCGTCAACTCCGCCCCAAATTCGAAGCTCTTCGCCCACCGTCCTCGCCATCCCATTCCTCTGAAGCCCCACCGTCACCAAAGTCAAACCCTAAACCTCGACGCACCTCTCCGCAAGCCAAAAACAGGCCAAAGACAACAGAAGACCTGATATCACACTACTCTTTCACCCTCAGTCACCTGCCCGCACTAACACACCATTCTCGAACCGCTACGCTCACCCTGACCCCGACCACCAGTACCCATCCGGGCCATATAACGCTCAACCTACGCCCTGAATCTCTTCACGGGAGTTCTGCTCATACATACACTATCCCGCCGCACGGTGGTGCTGTAAGCATCACCACTTTGCCTTCACCCTCCGCCACCTCCTCCAGGTCAACGACGGCCATATACGCACTCGAGGATCTACCGCTCCGGCACCTCCCCGCACTAAGATATGCAAAGTCCTTTGTAACACTAGTGCAGCGCGCGACGGTGGTTGGGCGGGTGGAGGTCAGGGAACGGTGTGGTGGGGGTGTGTGGGTTGGACTACGATGGGCTGATGGACGCTTCGAAGCCACCTGTGGCGAGGGCCCGGAGGAAGTCAAAGTTCGGATATCGGGGGAGCGAGGTGAGAAGGTAGCTGTGTTTGTGGGTGGGAGACGGGAGAAGGAGAGGGAGATGGGCAAGTGGGAGAAAGCAGTGGACCGGGCGCAGAGGATGTGGGGTGCATGTTGGCGGGTGGTGGAGGACGATGTTGATAAAAGTCTCCTCCTTCCCTCCGAGTCGGAGGAATCTACCCCCCCACAGCCTTTACGCCGCCGTACAACCACCACCACCACCACCACCACCACCATCCATAACCCACGGCAGTCCTACTCCCCTCATTCAAGATCCCCAAACCCATCCTCGCATTCCCAAGAACCTTCCCCTCCCCCTCCCAAACTCACCGCACACACAAATCTCCCCTTCCAAATAACGCCATCTACAGTCTTTGTCCCCACCATCGGCTGGTGCCGCCGCGACAGCGCGACGGGGTGGTGGAGCATGCTCTTCCTCGACGGCATACGCCTCGAGATTGATCCGTCGTCTGGCGACGCGGTCTGGACTGACCGTGGCGGCGACGGTGAGAGGAGGTTGTTGAAGGCGGGAATGAAGATGAGAGAGGTCAGGGAGAGGGTGAAGAGGTTTGTGGAGAAGGGACTGTGAGGGAGTTTTTTTTTTTTTTCCCTTTCTTACGAGGTTCCTTTTTTGTCCAGCTACTGGGAGTTTTTTTTTATATATACATATATATAGGTAGTTTAGGTCTTTTGTGGGTCTTTTGGCGGGGTTTTTTTCTCTCTCTCTTTTCTTTCTTTCTTTGAGGTTTGCATACATAGCTTGTAGGTCACGTCTTGTTTTGTGATGTGCTGGATTGGATGCCCTGGTGTTGGTGGTGATGCGATATGGCGAGCCCATGTCTTGTCTTGTAAATAGGTAAGAAGATTAATTATATATTAATTACCCCTCCAAAGCCCTCAAAAAGCTATCCCAGTCTCCCAAGGAAATCCACTGCTTGCCTCCCTATACAAGCAAAACAATCATTGAGCCTGCTTCACCAGCAATCACTCTGCCTTACCCAATGGCAGAAAAAGAAAAAAAAAAAAAAAAAAAAGAACTCATAAGAGCCCCACGCGGGGGTCGAACCCGCAACCTTGAGATTAAGAGTCTCACGCTCTACCGATTGAGCTAGCGAGGCATGACTGCCGCTCCGGCACAAGAATAATTGAGGTAGCAACTAAGCGATACAGCATCACAACCTTATTTATGGTAGCGAAAATATGAGATGCGCTTTTTTATGTTTGTGCATTGGCGAAGATGTCGGTTGTGATGGGGGTGATGGCCGAGCATCACAGTATGCCGGCCGGTATTTAAGGTGTGAGGGGTTGGAGAGGGATGTTTGTGGGTGGGGACGGTTGGGTGAGGGGATGGTCGTGGAGGAGGGAGTTTGGTAATTGCTTAGATGTACATGTTACGCGTGATACTTGCTTGGTCTGTGGTGGTTATGGGGCCCTAATTTTGCTGGGAGGTTTTTTTTGCTGTCTAATGATCTGTGTAAAAGTACGGTCTTAATTGGATATTTAGGCTGCTTACCTCAAGTACATGTATTCTCATGGTGGATGTAAAGTATAATTATATGTATATCATCGGTGCATGGGCATTCACATCACATGTATGCCTGTCTCGCTGGCGATAATAACCCTCACCCTGTAATATCGGGAAAACATACCTTGTCTTTACATGTATGCACTACGAACAGCATACTATTCCATCTTCCGTCTCTCCCCTCCCACACATGTACAGAGACGACCACACAGCCTTAAAACAAACTTCTCTATCTAGACCAAGTACCCACAGTAGGTACACCCTGCGCCCCATGCTAGAACTTGTGTTATTGCAGGTAGAGCGGGGATTATGTCCCTATTGAGAAGGAATTAGGTTACATACATACTTGGGGGGGGATTGGAGAGAGAACGCACGGCAGATATGTTCCCGATCAACGCCCGTATTCTCATGCCCAGCCTGTATCTTATTCTCAGCGCCGCAACATCTGAGAAAGGGATTGAGGCAGTCAGTCGCCGACAGGGAAGTACGTAGCTTCTTGGACCGCCGCAGGTCACGCACGTCCTGGCAGGATGTTTGTGAGCTCCACTTTGAGGGAAGCTTATAGACAGTACTAGGTATACCTAAGCCATGTATACATATGCGTCCATAGAGATCATTATCCTCCTCGGAGAAGGGTCCATAGACCCTCTTTCTCCCCCCCCCCCCCGCGATCCGATCTTGTGGCTCTAGATCTAACATATATACCCCCTAGAAACTGCGGGCAAAAGTGAATCCGTGTAGGTGGGGGATAAGCAGCTGAATGGCGTCTTAAGCTACATAGGCACCGTTCCTTAATTCTGAAGGGCCTGGGGGTGCTTGACAGGCATGCAAGAGCGGGAAGAAGCCGCATGAATCCCGCCCAAAAAGTAGGTACATGTATCGAGCCTTTGGAGGAGCATCATGCAGATACCACACGTGATTCTCATCTTAGGAGCTCCGGATGTAGTGAGGAGATGGATTGCTCGATAGAAATGTTTGCGAAAGTCGGTCCGTAGCATGTAACTGTTAATCCTCCCAGCTTTAGCTCTATGTCGCAGCTACAACAGATTTGGTGTATCTTGTGTCTAGATGGAGCTCGCAACCCAAGCATACTAGGATCGACTTTTGAATGGTGTGTTTCTGGCCCACTAGGAGCTAGATAGCGGGGATAATAAACTAGTGGCGAGACATAATGCTACTTACATTCAACCTCTATTTCTAGTCAGCTAGCCCACTTTTCAGGTATTCACACAGTACAGCATATTTTACATCGACCATAGTTAGTAGCCAAATTATAGTAAGTTTGGGCGCGAATCTCCAAGTGTTTTATTTTATATCCCAATCTCATAGCTCTCCCCAAAGTGCACTACACAAAACCCCTTTTAGGAGCCCCCTGGTCACAAACAAGTGATTATTACATGTTTCCTCCCCCCACGACGTCACAAGTAAGAAAGGCAAGAGAAAGCAGAGAGCCGCGATCAATGGCATCCACATACGACCCAACGGGATATGAAATTCAAAGTATAAACACTAAAGCATTACACGCAAACCCCATACTCTGAGAGCTAAGCCACACACCTACCCACCACAATACCAACAATCCGCCTACCTACCTGACAGACGATCAATAATTCTATCACAGAAAATCACTCGATGGTGTAGTGCTAACCTAATACAGTTAGATAGTTGGCCCACTGCAACCCAAACCCACTCACTACCAGCGCCTACTGACATCTATATAGCATTGAAGAAATTCCTAAGCCCTGATAAAACACGACTACCACGGTATCTGGTGCTGGCACAAATGTATCTAAGCGTCCTCTTGATATGTTTTTACCAAACCCCCGATATCATGATCAAAACATACATATCCAAGCTCGTCCGATAGATCCAAATTACAGTCGGCCATCACCAACCAGTCAATACTTCTATTTAGGGCCTACTTTAGAATACATGGGGATACCTTTTACGACAACCCCGCCCCGGAAAACTGAGCGGTGTTTAGTCGCCGGCCCATTTGGGGGTGACAAAAACAATGCCAACACCCCCCAAAAACCCGTTTTCATATAAGCAACTCCGAGCTCCTCCTTCTGGATACAGACGTCGCCCACCACCAAAAGCCATTTTTCGCCCAGCTTCCAAACGGCACAGCATTTCTCAAAACCCAACCCCGTTTCCAGATCTCTTGGATAACGGCGCTTCGGCAAAACAGGGTTATTTTATTTTTTTAAATTTAATTTCCCCGGATCCCAAACAGTCCCCCTTAACACAATGCTTCAACGCAGATACGTGTAGGCCCACCTCTGTTGAGCTGTCACTATGTTCCCCATTGTATATCCAAGAAGCCGGAAGTTTCTTGGCACCCCCACGATCGAGATATCTTTGCCTTATTACAGTAAAGTACCGCGAATAATCTCGAAGCGCGTCATTAGAACAATTTGCCTATCGAATCAACTCTGCTGCGATCATACCTAGTTTAGACTGCGACTGCTCAGTTGCCGCTATCCTACCTGGTATTTGCGCCAAAGAAGAAAAAGGCTCTCTGGTCTCCCCTATGCTCCAGTAACAAAAGACACCACAGGGTATGTACATGTGGTGATGATAGTAATGTCAAAGCCAAGACTAGGCCAATTAACTTGACAGGTCGGAGAAATACTCTCAAGTGGATGTATAATCTTTTTGTCATTCTATTGATTTAAATATTTGAGGAATAAAGTTGATACATGCATATATCCCGGGTGCTCGGCGTGGCTTGTTCGTGGTGTACCTGTTGGCCGAGAGGCGTGCCCATATGTGTACCCACTCAAAACCAGCGCTTTATCGGGTATATAGACGGTTTGTTCCCAATTTGGCCCATGAAGTAACGTATTTATCCGGTATTCCCTGCACAAATGATGGATTTGGATGGCGAGTGATAGGCGATGATTCGATCATCAACGATACAACCACACATCACACCGGCTTTGCCCCCAATACAATTAAATAAGAAACTTTAGTTATAGAGAGGTTGACATGTGAAGTCAAAGGCTAGTATATAGTCATGCCGAGAGTAAAAGCATGAGAAAGTAAATATAGGAAACAATTAAAAGAAAGGGAGGGAAACTCTCGTGAACGACAAGCATAAGCCTTTTAATAACCAAGAATGACGGAGGGAAATTCAGAGATACTTATGTTAGCTCTAAAAGAAACCTAAACCCAGGAATATAGGCTCTGTTTTACAATAAACGACAGACAAGTGAACACCAAACCCAGAAATGCGGGACCAAAGATGGAAATGCTCAACCTTAACCAAAAAGAGAAATATGAATGCGGGAAAGTTATGCAGTCCGATCATCCCCCGCTCCTATTCCTTGAAAAAGCCCTGCTCCATCTACCCCCACCCCTCACCGGCGTGCCATCTATCTCATATACCGGTTCCTCTCGATCTCCTGAAAGTTCTGCAAGAGTATTATTATGGTTCCCGCTTCCCCAGACCACCTGACTTTGTTGTTCTGGGTATGAAGCCACGTTTTGAGTCATGTCTCCTAGTCCGTTTACGGAAGACAAGACCTGTGAAGGAGCTTTCTTCGGTTTTTTAAAGGGCATCTTCGCAAAATACCCATCTTGCATACCAGTATGATAACGAGTTGACGGTGTAATGCCTGGAGCCCCTGCGCCGCTGACTGTAGGATCATAATAATTTGTTGTTGCCACTCCTAGGTCTCCAGGAGGATCATGATTCCCACGGGACCCTACTCTACGGAACGTGTACCACCCTAAAAAGACGAATACAGCGATTCCGACAAGGCAGCCTGCAATGATACCCCCAATTGTGACAGGAGAAATTTCCGACACTGGGCTTGAGCTGGGTGTGGGTTTAAGAGTACTCGAAGGGTCATCTGCCATAAAGGTCTGTTTTGCCAATAGATTTATTGCGGAGGCTTTCGTGTAGGCACTGCTTACCATTGTTACAGTAGCAACAGAGATTACTGGGGATCCCGCGATACTTGACGTTATCATCATCGTGCTTGTATAAGGCGTCTGCCCGATAGTGAAGCATTGGCTAATACCGCAATCATAACCGCCGGGACAACAGCCATACTGCATATCTGCGGGACATAGATATGATCCAGCGGCGCAGGATACATGTCCCCCAGTGGCGGTCGGCGGTGGGATGCAACTGTATGCTGCGCAAGTATATCCATCCGCACAACACCCCCCTAAAATCATGTAAGCTTATTAGCAATCCTTTATATTATATTACAACAGTGAGAATTCATACCATTGAGTTCGGAAGGGCAAAGGTAGAAGCCGTTGTTGCAAGTATATGAAAGTGCTGAAGTTGAGGCTGGGGTAAGCCGGGTAGTTGAGGAAACTTCTGAAGCTTTTTCACCATGAATTAAGGTCAGATATACAAAGTGCCTTACCAACTTGAGAGGAACATACTGGTTGGTAATGTTGAAGAAGGATGTGGTACTGTCGTCGCAGAAGTGAGTGTCACAACCACTCTGCTCTGCAAGGACAATCAATCAGTCTCCGAACCGGACGCAAAGTCCGCAAATGGAGTAAGTAAGACTCACCTCTGAGCTACCCGGAGCCGTCACTATATCGGTCTCTATTTTGATCTTCAAATCTTCAGTATGGCCCCTTTCACAGATACATATTCAATATTATAACCTACAGATGTTGAGGGATCTCCGGTTATAGTTTGTACAAGTTGAGGGGCTGCATCTCGCTTCAGCTCAAGCTGCTGAGATGAGGGACTGGATCCTGTCCGATCCTTCAACGTCCTCAAATCTACCCTGGCACCCCTGATACCCTGTGATGCTGCGCATAATGATGTACCGGCAAATAGCCCCAGAAGTGTATAGTAATAATACATCCCTAGCGGTGGTATGAGGGAATGTACCCCCCAGACTCGAGGAGCAGATTGGATGGATGGATTGTTGGGCCGAGCGATGATAGACTGCTGTCTGCAAAACAAAAAGAGTGGCCGGTTTTGGATCGTCTACGTGGATGTGCCGTCAATCAATCATATCATGGAGTTTGCATGAGTTAGAGAAGCAAAAGGAACAGAAAGAGAGAGATAGCAACAGTCAACAAAAAAAAAAAAGGGTTGTGCAAAACAGTCGTGGACAGAAGGTACTTAGCAGGGCTGAAAAGTCCCCAGTTCGGTCGGGCCATGCGGAAAACTCCTCTTATCCCGAATTCTAGAGACACATCCGCCATCGCCAGCAGTCCTTTTGCCAATGCCGACTCGATTACGTGGTGGTGGGCAGCAGAGGGCATTGGTCGTAGCCTACATACATGCAGTGCTTCCCATCCACACATCTGAAACATGAACGAGTCCAGGGAGACGAATAAGCTTCCGTTGTACCCAATAGCCCTGTGATACCTGAAAAGCGCTTGAGTGTAACAGTAATGTGAACACACGAGTTTTGGAGGCTGGCTGTGAAGCAGTTTTCTGTAAATAAGTATGTATCCATCCACAAAACCCCTCGTATATTCCACATTTTTTGGTCTTTGGGGGCTTGCTCGCTTCTTGTAACCATTGAGAGAGGTCAAGACTCTCACTGCATGACAACGCCCGCCCACGCCCAAATGACTTACAATGTGTCTATGTGGCTATTTCGAACACTGTTTCTATCTCATCTTCTTTCATGGATTATTCCCCCCCCCCCCAACCCCCTCATCCCCCATAAGGTTACATCGCAGGGATGGGGAAACAGATCACTGAGTATGCTAAACACAACATCAAGTATACGGCCCCTAAAATACACTCATCCACAGAAGAATATTCGATAAATTTACAACTACATATAGTAAGTTCATTACCCCTTCTCAGATTGTGTTTCAAGATTCTCTAAGAACCTTTACCAAGATTGTCTCGACCATACACCCCCAAACTGATCCCTCCGAGCGAAAGCTAACAGCTGACGAAACGTGAGCCCGCATCTGACCATGCACCACCATCTCGACTGCCGCTTTTACAGACATACCTTGCATTGCACTTTGCGTGTAACCGCTAAGGAATCACGGTGGTGGCAGTGGTGGCGTGCAGAGCAACATCAGTCATTGATCCGCTAAACCACCCCCTACAATCAATGCTTCAAATACATTTATTACCGAAAATGAAAATGAACTCACGAATACATCTTGCACATACCAATAGGCTCTCTATCTTTTTATTGGCTGCTCTAGCAGTTTGGGTGACTCATATCTCGAGCCAATCCCCCAATAGATATGTTGAAAGATTTCCCAAATTTCACGTCTCACTTGGTTCCGAATTCACTAATATTAGGAGAACAATCACTTAGATACACAAAAAAAAGTGAGCAACGGACCAAGGCTTTAGGTCGCGTTCAAGAATGCTAGTTGTGCATGATAATCCGCTCAATCCAAACGAGTGATATCACATGATGAAATCATCACAGATGCTATGGCTAATGCAATTCGGTTACGCAGATGTTTGTTTTTCTTTTGGAATCTGGCTGGATACCTCAACACGTCCCAGCGCTGTGGAGTTATGTAGGTTGGGAACTAACTTAAAAACGATCAGTTGGCTCCAATCCATTATAGGGTACCTCATTCGGCGTTTATTATGCAACATGTGTACTCGGGCGCGACGCTAAATGAAAAAAAAAATAGTGGGAAAGATCGTATATCAGATTTTTTCTGGGTATAATTAATGGAAATCATACATTTCCCAGTGTTTTATCAAAGGCTGCACTATGCAGCAGACGTAACCACATATTGGTAACAGCCTTTTTTTCCGCACTGACATATTTACTAGGTGGAGCAGGTTGGTGGGTTGCTCAAGGCAACAGTTGCAGCGTTGCTCCATACAACAACCTCTCTCTCTTCTACGGCTTGTCCTTGCAGAAGGGAAACCGACCTTCCCCGGGAATCTGCAGCTGTCATTGATATATAAGCACAGTTTCACTCAACCTCCTACTTCATGATTCATCCTCCGTTTTAACTGCAATTTGGTCGCGTTGAAATACATCATTATGTAGTGGTAAATTCTCCAACATCTAGTGGAGTTGGCGAAAATGCCGCTTAGATCACTGCTAATTATGTTACGCCGCCAGCAATATCTCAGTTTGGTAACATAAACTCAAAATTTCAGAGATTATCCCAGATCATCGATGAAACTGTCTCTACTCTGATACAGGCTGGATTAGTAAACCAGATCTCCGATGATCATTTTCTACATGCGATCGATTCTTCAAACCGAAAAAAATTACAACGGATTATGTGCATACATAACCATTATGTGTGGCGCTAAAGTGCCCTTTGAAATATCGAGCATGCTAATGGGAGCAACGCGCGTAGATCTAATGCTCGCTACTTGTATGTGGCAAGTACGAAAACAATTAATAGCACTGTACATCGGGATTACACGCAAAATTAAGAAAGTCCTGTACCAAACAGCGGAGGTTGATACGCCAGATTACGATATCCGTAATTAACTTTTGATCTAGAGGCGTAGGTCGTCTCCAGGTCCTCGGTAGCTGAAAGTCTTGCCACCGCCTCCACACGCGCGATCTCTCTAATATCAATGGTATCATGGCCAATAACCCATACTCTCAAATGAAGTATGTACATTCATATCTAAGCACAGTGTTTGATAATATCAAGTTATCGCCTCCTCAGCCCTTCTTTGGTTGACTAAACTCGTACACAAAGCTCCTCCCGCATAAAGGAAGCAAAGGTCTAACTGGGGCGATTAGTATCCATTGCCAAAACACGAACTCAAAGGGTTGTTTCTTGATGGCCCAAGCAAATCGTTTTTTCTTTCTTTTTTCTTTCTTTCTTTCTTTCTTTCTTTCTTTTTTTTTCTTCGTTTTTTTTTTTTTAACCCGAGGCAAAATAGGTGTAATGGAGGGGGCTCATATTTGACCTAAAGGCTCCTGTTTGCGATTCTGTGCATCAGTTTCAGAAACTCGTTCTGGACTCAACACATTTGGAATGCATTGCCAGTCGAGTGATCTCTTATGACCATTTCCCCTCCCTGCTGTCAACCTTTCTTGGGTCTGTTGCAGCAATGCAAATTTTTAAAATAAGCTATTATCCATGTGCATCCCCCCCCCCCCCCCTTGAGCGTATGGCATCCTAGTCCGGCAATCCTCGGAACAATAACCGGGTCCAAAAGGAAAAGTAGCTATCTAGAGCTGATACGGATGTAGCAGCGCATGCATTCTTCTGTGGTATCAGTAAGCGAGGCCCGGTAATGTCCGCAGAACACCGCACCTGTTAAAAAGATAATCGAGGGGTTTGTGCATGAAGGTTGGTGGTGTATTCGTTGACATGATGAGGATCTGGTTTATGCTCAGAGATTCACTCAACATAGTTCAGGCGCGCAGATCCAGTGGAGTTTACAACCATTTTTGTTGCATTTCGATCCCGAGCATTTCTCTATTGCTTCATCAGCGGACAATTATTCAATACGGAGAAACTGATTTCACGTTCTGCTTTGATCCCCAGTCATATCTGAAGATATCAGCCACTTAGATCGTTTGTTTACTGATTAATGGCAACTAGTTCAAATAGAACTGACTCGGGTTTGGGCTTACAATCTGCAAGTAACGTAGCGCCATTCACATGACTGTACAGGTGTTAAATTATGTGTGTGTTAGATGGAATGAATGATTTAAATGGTACCTCTTACATCAGCTTAAACATTTTGTCGTATCCATGCAGGCAGAAAACTATAACGTCTGCCCATGACCGTTATCGTTCTGTTGGTTCCACATCGACGCCTTAAGTATAAAGTTGCCGCGAGGTGAACTAATTACATGTAATAGCTTGTGTAAATTTCTCTGACGAAATTCCAGACTCATGATGATGATTCGACCACGTTTCAGCTTCCCTTGCCGCCGAAGCATCTGTTCTAGTTAGGTCTTCGCAATTGAGTAATCAGCACCATCATTATGCCTATGAGCCTTGCTGTCCTCTCCTAAAAGCTTAGATACCTTTTTTAAGCGCTGTTTTTTTTTTTTTTTTCCTTTTCTCTTTTTTTGTGGTGGTGGTGGGGGGTAATCTCTTTGGCATAATAGGGCTATAAATTCATCTAGAAAACCCAGCGATTGGATTGGAACCTCTTTATCATGTGTTTTTCCAATGAAGATTTAGTAGTAAACCAGGTAAACCTGATTACTCTTCTCCATGCAGAATTCTAATCGACACGATTCTCGGCATGCCCCGTTAGATATAGTACATTGCTTCAGCTATTTACTTTTTTCTCGGGGGTGTCAGAAGGACGTTCTAAATGTGATTCAAGAGCTAACTACTATCATTAATAGTAATAATCACTGTTGTCTCTTTCTTTCCTGATTTTCTCCGATCTGCCCTGATTTGAGACCAAACGTCTCATGTTAGGAACTCCTCTTCCCCGCCTGGAAACTCTAAGTGCGAAGATTATATCATATTGACAATTGTTATCCTACAAGCCAATCCGAACCCATATTGTGTTCAGGTAAGTTGATTATTCATATCAAGTCCCTTCTGACATGGCATCACAAAAGCAGGCATCCATTCGTTAGATCGGGGGCATACATTGATATCCAATGATTGTTCAAGACTGAGCTTCTAAATTTTATGACCCATTACGAGGTTTAATTTGAGTTCCACTGATAGAGAAAGCTCAAGGTGTGCCATGACCGTGAGGTTGCATGCACATAATGAATAAAAGGAAAAAAAAAAAAAAAAAAAAAAAAAAAAGAAAAAAAAAGAGAAAGCTCAAGGTTCATGCATGATCACTCGATTTGGTATATAAAGATCTGATAATTTACAAGTAAGTACTAGTGAGAATATTCCTATTCAACGCATAGTTAGTGCGGTAAGGACGGGTAGAGGCATGTGTTATCCACTTTTCTACGCTGAAGATAGCAATGCAGGCTAATAAAAAAGTATATCACCTCAACAAGTTGGAATTGAAGCGTGAATTAGATATATATATATCACGCGAATATAAATACTGATTCCTCTAGCAGTGGAAATGGTGCGTAACCTATTTATCAATCCAAAACTATAAAAATAGTTACATTGATACCTTCCGAGGGTGTTGGGGGGTGATTCGCCTATCGGTTCAAATATTGTCCCCGCGGTCGTTTGTGTAATGATGCATAACTTGGCCTTGATGGGTATATACTACACAAATATAGGTAGATGCCTATAGCAACAATTCATTAAAAAAGAATGGACCGGATCCAAACTCCCATTGACCTAAAAGAAACTAACTATAGGTACATACATACCTACATACACATATCAAACATACATACATATATACCTACATACATACCGTGAATACGTACGTAGGCAACCACTTATTATATAGCGTTGGTTTTCCATAAAGGTTCAATTTTAAATAAGAAGGCGCCAATCGATTAGGACATAGTAATTCTTAGATAGACGAGATCTCCCCGTATTATCCTAATATCAGGATGCGGTCATGACATACATGATTACTTATTGCGTGGGGTCCTCAGCGAGAAATCCGTATTTATCAAGTATGGAACATGAGTACCACGGGACTCCAGATATGGGGACTCCAGTCATGAAGGATCTTGATCGCGCGTTACGCACAGACCAGTCAAGTATTCTGGTACATAAATACCTACTCTACCTAACCCGACTCTTTCATTCCCCGAGACATCTTGATGGAAATGTTGACTAAACGATGTCCAGTTTACCGCGGTGAATTTTTGAAATGCAGTCTGCCAAACCCGTTAAACCGTCAATAAAAAAAAGCAATATATGTCAATTTGATTGGTTTGGGGAAAGGGGGGGGGGGGGAGAACGGGTATGTTGTAAAATTATATGTTACTAAATTAATTATTACCCACTGATTTTTTTTTTTTTTTTCGAACAAAGCATGGGGTAGATTGATCCCCTCTTTCTCTTTCTCTCTCCAGCTCCCCACACCTCGCTTGCAAAAGTGAATTTATGTGATTACCATGCCACACTTCTCTCATAGGTGTGTGATGAGTGATGGCCGCGGACGAGGTTTCGAGCTTTTTTAGCCCTTTTTCCTTTTCTGGTCCGGATGGTTTTGGGGGCCACTATACTTTGACGTACATAATATGTAAGTACACATACATGTATGTACACATGAGGTAGACACTTATTTGTGCTTGCAGTTTCATGCAAGTATGTAGTAAATACATACATTTTTTTTTAAACGCCCTTGATAAGTGGGTGAGTCGAGGACCCACTTTAAGGGAACACTAATATTTTTTCCAACCAAATTGCCTTATTCGATGGGTTTCAAGGTTTCAAGGTTTCATTTTATCTCCGCATTTAATAATAACCCTAAGCCTCCCCCCTTCGGGCGTCATCGGTATGCATGGCTTTCGGACCCCTGTAACAGCAGAAATACTGGGGACTTTGTCAGCCTTTTTACCGCACTCACAAAAATTACATAACGACAGCCAAGGCAGCCCTATCTGCTTCGAACCCATGCACACCATTCCACACACCGTTAGCCATGTACATGTGCGTTGCGGCAGAGTGACCAAGGAACAAGCTGGATGGGAGAGGGAAAATATGGGTAAATCGGCACTGCCGAGGAATAAAATTACCTTTAATTGATTCAGGGCTTGAATATTCAGGAGAAGGAGAAAGGGGGAGGAGGAATGAGATGGTAGTAAAAGGTAGTAAAAGGTAGTAGTAGTAGTAGTAGTAGTAGCAGTAGCAGTAGTAGCAGTAGCAGCAGCAGCAGCAGCAGCAGCAGCAGCAGTAGTGGTGGTGGTGGTGGTGGTGGTAGTAGCAGTAGCAGCAGCAGCAGCAGCAGTAGTAGTAGTAATAGTTATAGTTATAGTAGTAGTGGTAGTGGTAGTGGTAATAGTAGTAGTAGTAGTAGTAGTAGTAGTAGTAGTAGTAAGGGAATGATATATAGTGATAACTGACTGAATTGTAGGTTAGGATCGAGGTGCAGAGTAAAGAGACGGCGCCAGCGTACTGATCGGATTGATATCATTAGTTATTATAATAAATTCGGTCTGTAAGTAACGTATGTACTTACATACAGCAGTGCAGTGCGCGTGAATTGATCAACCGGTTACGTTAATACCCCCGAGCAGCCTGCAGGGAGGGAGGGTATCAATGGGATTATAGTATAATGCTCATAAGAAGAAGGTATGTAGCTCTACTGCACCTGGTGCATAAGAATGTAACTGTGCCCTTTAATCAATTATTGCAGCACCAATAATCGATGTGATAGGTAATCCTTCAAACACTCAGACATCCAACCCAGAGTAGGTATGGAGAGCATTCTACTTTCTGTATGTACTTACTGTTAACACACAGGCTTTATAGCCTCGATCTACAAAAGTAGGATTTGCTCTGGAAGTACAGCAGGCATATTCCTGGATATGCTGGACCCCCAGTCGGTGATCCCAAGGGTCATAGAGGCATGATCTAAGACCACTCACAGTACAAGTTCAACAATGGATCAGTGATTAGGAACTAAGAATTGTACCATTGATTTATCATCGAGGGGCTACTGATTAGGTAACTGGCGTACCCCCGACAGCAGGGAAATGGCAGCAGGAGAATTTTTTTGTAAGCAGCCCGCACACAGCACGGCTCCATTATGTACAGACGCCGCTCGACTCATTGGATTGTTGTTTTGTCTGAACATGGCATAAGTACAATCCTGTGGTTTGTGGTGTTGACCGCCTCTTCAGATTATATTTCTCTGCTGCTGCTACCAACTCTTTGCCCTTCCCTCCCCCCCTCCCCCTATTTTCTCAAGGCTCACTTTCGGATAATAAATTCTGTCAGCGGTAGTTACTAGCTGTAATCTGAAAGAGAGAGAGAGAGAGTGAGTGAGTGATAGAGAGAGAGAGCAGGTCTCTTTTTTTTTTTTTTTTTTTCCCTTTTCTTTTCTTTTCTTCCCTCCCGGCTCTTTCCTCACACTTTTCACATTTATAACACACACATCGCGGGATAGAGCTCCCTCTCCCTCTTCTATTTATGGTGCATTTCCCCACGTAACTGCGAAATAAAGGTCCAAACAGCCAATCTACTATAAGTTTGCACACACGACGACACTTCTTTCCTTATTCATACTACAGAGGCTCTCGCCTCATACATCCCATCATCATGGCTTCACCTCCGGGTCCTCCAGGTCCTCCAGGTCCTCCGCCTCTCTCGACCTCTTACCGTCCTTGGGAAGACACACCGCCTGCAGCGCCTCCGACAAGTTACCCTAATGGCCGGCTTACCGAACGATTGCCGCCTATTTCAAGTTCGACGTCCTCCCCACATAACCCCCGGAAACGACGGCGGCTTTCGAACGAGCGCATGGACCAGCCGTACCATAGCTCAGGGTTGCCATCTTTGGGTTCACCATCTGAAGTTCACTCTGCCGATTTTAGAGGTGGTGAGAGTGGTGGTGGTGGGGGAGGGAGCATATACCGGCGGGGAGATGCTGTGGGTGACAGAGTGTCAAACAGCGCTTACATCAATTCGAGCCATAACTCCAACCACTTCACCCAACCTCCACCTCTACCTCCACCACCACTGCACAAACCCCAACCATTCCAGCAGACTCCGTCATCATCGTCAGACTCACCTCGCTTTCCAGGATCTTGCCCGGCTACACCTCCTCAACAACAGCAGCAGCAGCAACAGCAACAGCAGCAGCATCAGCAGCAGCAGCAGCATTGCAATTGCCAGCCTCCCCCCAGCCAGGCCTCAACCGCTCTTACTAATATTATCTCATCAATACATAATTTAGCCATTGACCTGGCCCGAAGCTCTTCTACCTCATTGAGCTCCAGTATCCCCTCTCCAATAACCCCACATCAGCTTCCATCAATAGATTCTCTAGAAACATGCTTAGCTGCCGTATATTCACTGCTCAAACGGTTAAATCCGTCCCCTGCTCAGCAGCAACAGCAACCACAGAGTAACGGTAACTCGATCTCCAATGAACAACAAGCTTATTACACCACAAACCTTTCAAATCTTCAGCGCTCTTTATCCACCCTGCAGATAGCGCACAAAACGCTCGAAATTGAGCACAATAATCTCTTGTCCAAGCTCTCTCGCTTGAATACATCAAGAGCGACAATGGACCGTAAATTAAACGTCTGTGCAGAGGAGAATGAAAACTTGGCAAATGAGCGCGAACGACTCATTGGCGTCGTTGAAGACCTTGAAAATACCCTTACAAAAGTACGGGACGAACGTGATGCAATGAGACTTGAAATGCATAAGAGCGGGACGCAATGGGGCACAATTGTACAGAATGCAGGGAAACTCGAGAAAGGCGCGTGCAAAGTGGAGAAAGCTCTAAGAAAGGAGATTGAAGGGTTGAAAAATGACGTCGAGAGGTTGCGTACCGCGGTTGCGGACGGTGGGGGAGGGTGTTGTGCCGCAGTCGGTGAGGCAGGTGAAAGGGAAAGGATTGATCTGAAAAATAGGGTCAGGGAATTAGAAAACCGACTAGAAGAAATGAAGAGGGAGGGGAAAGGAATATACGAACTCGCAGAAAGAATTTCCAAGATGGGAAAGGGGATGGCAGAACCCCGCTGACAGCGGAGTAAGTCATACGCTCATACGTGTATCTCTGCGCATTATTTCTTGTATCTTTTTGTTGCTTTTTATTTTTTTTTTCTTTCTCGCCTTCACATTTCTTTCTTTTGGGTAACGTTTTGCATTTTGGGAGGCGTTAGATTTATACCAACTATGATAGAGCATAGCCAGTACATATAGAAGCATAATCCTTTGTCTAGTTATCTTTTACATATATCATGTAGGCATATTTTAACAATATTCAATTGGATTGGTTATGGTGCTTAGCTAAGTTACTGGCTGGTTGGAAAATATTTTTTTTGCGTACCTCCTGAGAACAATTCTGACTCTTAGGCCCTTCGCCACCCAAAAGTAGCCCATAGCGTCCAATGGTTGAAGTGCTTGCTAGGGAAAGGTTCTATTGAAGGGCTGTCCTCAGACTACGAATCCAACTAGTGAATTTAACTAACTAGGCCCACGAACCACTTGTAGACTCAGCTTCCCTTCGAGTTCTGTGCACGGTCCATCTAGGGGTTTCTCCACCATGTAGACGTAGGTCCATATGTTAAGTACCTACTCTATGCATAGACAGACATACATTGCGATACACATATGCCGCGAGCCATAGCTGCATTTAGGGTGTACATATTCCATACCTTTAAATAAATAAAGGTACCTGCATCACTCTGCATATCAGTCGGTTTAAGATTCGATTCCGCTATTGGTATATACCGATGGTAATGACGTATAGTCTTACAAGTAAACATAATGTTTACCACACTTTTGACTTGCATAATTAAGGCAAGACTTTATGCCACTCGTTATTATCATTCCACCTTATACAATTGATAACTATGTATTTAGGGTCTGTTCGGTTGACACAAAAATCCATGGATTGCAACCAATTCAACGGAGCCTTATTTATTTTTGTGCTATCAATTCTAGCGATAGTTTGATGGTTATAAAACTTATATCGAGGTGCCGTGGGAAGGGGGGGTTATCAAGCTTGGAGAGTGAACCATTCCGTTCGGAACCTTTAGCCTGGCACAGTTTCCCGTCATACGTTATGTAAGTATGTAGGTAAGTACTATACATGTACCCTCTCGGAAGCGACTCTATTCCCAAATGTCAAGCTTTCAGTGCCAAGAATAGTTTGATGCCAAGATGTATATATTAGGCCCCAAGAACCGTTAATAGTTGAAACCCACAAACACCAAGAAGCCAAAGTAAATATGGCAAACTTATCTAATCTCAATATATATATATAGCACAAGGTTCATGCGTAGTTTCCAGAACTGTGAGTTCGCTTCGAGTGATGGACGGTGATTATCTTAGTGGGCGGGGTCTTGATGTGGGGGAATACATTACCCTGACAAGGAAGGAACTCTGAGATGTAATTTGGTAGTCAATGCGCTCTTGGGGGGCTTAAAATGGGGGGACCTTGGTGTTGGGATTAGTGTGTATCTATATCGATATCCCCCCCCACCAAGGAAGATGCCTGAAACACCCCCCCCCTACCCCCTTATAAGCCGCAATAACATGCATGGGCGGGTAAGTAGCCACTAGCTCATGATCATTGTGCATATCTGACATCAGTAGGTATCTTTTGCGAGAAAATGGTTAATAATTCGGAGGGGAGCGGATATCGAACCATAGATGCGATGATCAGGCCGCTTTGAACCGGGCCAGAAGTTTTTGGTCGTGTGGGTCACATTAGGCATGCAGGCTACACGTACGCGAAAAAAATTAACAGCTATCAAACACTCATAAAAAAAATCTTTTCGGCGAGGGTTAGTATTGGGTTAAAATCTGGAGAGATCTCGAGTTAGATTGGCCCCCATATATGGAGCTAATACCGCCCCATATTATCGCACACACCCCACATGTACCTACGTACGCATGCAGTAGACTCGGCGTTATATATTAATAAAAAAGTCTGGGGAACCGAGAATATAGAGTGGATGGCGAGTATCTGTACTCCACCTCACGTGTGTTGGTTATATAAATCCTACCATGATTGGGGGTACATATGTAAAAGTACATGTATTTGTACTTGTGGGTGATATAGATAACTTGGTTTGTAGCACAAACCAACCCATAGCACTGGCCAAATTATCAAGAATCACCAGTTAACGGAATCTTCCAGTGGCCGTGGGATATATCGGTGATACATATTGCATTGAAGGAGCCTTAATCTTGCTGATTGAGATACAACCGAGTAGCTAAGTCGCTCAATGGCTGCAGCGCATATTAATGATCTACGTCATACTTTACTTTGTTGACAAATTATATTATGATAGATCTGCAGCTGACAACTGGATAGTAAGTGAGGCACGATCAAAAGTGGGAGATGTGTAATATATATCTTGCATGACTGGTCTTTTTTAACTTTTCTTTTCGAGAGGTACATGATGCATGCTGTAAACAGTCGATTCGCAATAGACAAATTAAGTGGCGACAACTACATGTAGTCTGATGTAGAGTTCTAAAATTCATTCTAGCAGCTCTATAGCGTCCGTGTTCCAACAGAAGCACCTTTACTCTGATTCGCTTTGGTTTGGAATCGGTCTGTATCAGTATGTGGTGGGCTATTTATTTAAATCTACTACATACATGTACATAGTACGTACGTATCTGAATACTTGCAAGTACGTGTACCTACACGTACACTTATCGGAGGAGACCCCTTTACCCCGGATCCAAGAACTGGGTGCATCGCATATATGCCCATATAACACAAGCTTCTTCCGGCATTTGGCCGGAAAACATGATACTGACTCAAAAAGTAGTCCAAATGGTTACTATTGTTCGACTACAGCCCAAGATATCACCATATGCATAATATGGACCAACAACAAAAACCAACACCCAAAAGCAAACCTATGGTACCATGTTGGGATGACTCATGCTCTGGAAAAGAAACCATTCGAACCTGGCCAATCAGAGGCCATTCATTGTACCTACATTGCATACCGGATATCATTTTTTTTTTTTTTAATTCGTTGTGTGCATCGGATATCTATATACTTACTAGAATACACAACCGGTGGAGGTATATCACCTGTATCCCTTGGTGAGATAGAATGGGCAAATTTGGGACCTGGTCTGTGCTTCTACTGGAGCTGGCAACTTTCATATTAGAGACTTTGCGTAAATGGAGCCAGCTCCATTTTCCGATAACCTAGTTGGTGCCGATCCCACCCAATCAGATAACCATAATATAGAGCTGGCTCCATTTGCGCAAAGTCTCATATATTGAGAGCTGAAAAACCGATCATATGTTGTCAATTATTGCCCAGAACGGATTTGATGGGTAGGTCGCGAATTTGACCGTTTTATCCTACAGCGAGAGGTAAGATTATTGTAGAGTAGAAACAGGGGTCTAAAAACAGGGTTTATATGGCTGGTTAAGCCAATAGGACTCCTCTCATCATTCTACAATAATCTTATCCCTCGCTGTACCGTGAGATAAATATATGACTACTACTGGTCAACAAGCGCTGTCTTTCACTCTGTGTTAGCCCATAAATCTATATGGAAGCGCGCTGAATTGCAGTGAATACATACGTAGTGATAGTCCCGTTCCCATCCCCCACGGCCAATTATGTCCTGGACGTATGAGACATTGGGAGAGTCTCTCTCATGCTGCATATAACGTATCATGTGATCTCGATTTTGGGTTAGGGTAAGCAGTCCGCCGTGTTTATCAGCCCTTGAAATACTTAGATGTACTATAACATCCGCAATTTGCTGCTCTATTTCTGCCAATCACCCCCGGGATAGGGCAAGCTAACGCATGAGAGATATTCTCCAGTGTCTCATACATCCAAGTGATACGCCTTCCTGGGACAAAAGAGCTGGATACGAGCCTAACGTGGTTATAATCCTCTATCGACTGTAGTCCACATGCCAGAATGTCGGAGACATAGGGGTCGCCCGTAGAATTCCTATATGTTTAGACCACCATTAGTCAGTGATCAGGGCCTAGCCAGCCTGCTGGCGCACAGTTTGGATAGGGGTTTTCAACGGTTGTTCTTGGCAAGGTTAGTGGCATTCGTTACTAATAGTTTGGCAAACCTAGAACGTATTGAGGAAACCTAAGACCCTCGTCAAAGCGCCAGCACCAGAGTTATTAAACTGACTCTACAAATCAAAACTTTTATACGTTTTACAAGCCTCGCTAGCTCAATCGGTAGAGCGTGAGACTCTTAATCTCAAGGTTGCGGGTTCGACCCCCGCGTGGGGCTTTAATATGTATTCTGTCCATGTCAATTTTCTATCGGTGAGGTTCTCTTGTATCAGAGAATTCTCATGTTAAGGTAACCAACCACCTACCTGACCTGCCTTAGAGAATTCTGATTTCTTTTATTAGATTCGTTTTAGCGTATTATATAGATTATTTGGCCGTAATTCTTAGGTGATAGGGTTTGACTCGCCTCGTCGTATCTACTCCTGTTGAATTGAGCATGATGTGTGAATTGATGATTATTGTTGCAACATTGGCGTCACTAAATCTCACTCGTGTGCACGGACCCCTTCGGTTCATTGGGTTGAACCGGCAGTTCCTCAAAATCCATCTGTCAGTTAAATCTTTGTGGTTCCAACCTCAAAGCTCATTATATTATACCACTCGAGGCCCAGAGATCTTTTCACCTGTGATTGTCCAATCTAGGTTAAGAGGTTAGAGCCGAGATAATTTTTTGGCATATATCAATATTATCAGCGATCAGAATAATAACTTAGGGCGATGATGATATATGAAACACACGGGATCGGTCCTAGCACAGCGGTGACGTTGACAGGCTAACTACATGTACCTACATGTACATACTATACCCACCGCGGTTAAAGTGTACGGAGCTCGATCGGTGAATGTATCAAGGCTGGATGGAGCGCTGGAATTGGATCCCTGAATCAAGCGTTTTTACGCTTCTCGGCGTTTCTCGATTGGGTGTCTGGCTCATCACCGCCACATGGGATCATTCTTGACACAATGTAAGCTTTTGTTGCGGATCCCTGAAAGCTGGGAGATGTTTCTTCCATCTCTTCCTCGTCCTTTCCATTAGAAAATATCGTTTATTCGTTCATTTACATACAGCTAGCTACCTACTATTCTTTCCGCAGACTGGGCTACGGACAGAAGAAGCAGGGAAATAGAGTGATATCATATCTGCAATAACGCTCATAAAGTCGCATACACATCCAACGTGACCATCATCGTCGTCAGCAGCAAGAAAAAAAAGGATAGACCGCTGACAGAATTAAGAGCGTTCCATCATAAGGGAAATGACAAAGGAAATGAAAATAAAACAAAGGGAATGATTTATGAAATAAAAAAAGTGGATGACTGAGGTGAAGAAATTCACTCGGCAGTACTTAGCAAGCGGCCCATACAGCAACACTATTATAGCTGCTGTCAACCGGGGCCTCCAATATCAAAGCAATACGTCTTTTTAACTCCATGCGTTCCTTCTCTACGACCTCAATCTCCATCCTCCTCATCATCTCGACCTCCTCGAGCATCCCTTCTGCGAGCTCTTTGTAGCCCTCAGCCACTCTAGTGACCGTTGTCACTATTGCTTCTTCTTCGCCATAATCTGCAAGGACACCGGCAACGCCCTCAACGCCCGCTATGGAAACTTCTAACCGTCTCGAAATTCCCACGCACTCTCTTCGCCATTCCTCGCCAATTCCATCAACCCATTTCTCACGGCCGGCGCCGCCACGGGGGTTATACCCAGCAATCCATTCACCAAATACGCTGCATAGGGTTTTAAACTCCCCACTACGCATAGCATCAACACGCTTGATAGCTTCCGAAAATGCTTGAACACGTTCCTCGGGGCTTTTAGTTGTATCCCGACGTTTCCTCCCAGGAACATTATTGACCACAGCAGCGAGAGAGTCAAAGTTTTGACGTTTCTGTTTCTTCAATCTTGTCTCTCGAGCATCATAATGGCGGGCAGACAGCTTCTCAAAACGAGATTTTAATGTTGATGTGGCAGATGAAATAAGTTCCTGATATACAGAAGTGGAACATGAATGTAATGTAAGTAGTTGAAGGAGCTGTGTCTGGGCATGCATAGTTGCCGTATCAAGGGGTGCAGGTGGTGCAGTCCGTGGGCGGGGGGGCTGACTTGGGTTTGTGTTTGCAGGTGTGGAGAAGTCTTGCGTCAGTGCTGTGAATGCCGGACGCTTTGCTTTGACATTCCCCGCCGTTGTTGGTCGAGAACTTGAGTTGATCCCCGTGGGAACAGAGCTCGCAGCACTTTGTAAAGAGGTAATACTTGAACTTTTTTTATGCCCTCTTGTTGAAGCAGAAGGAGGAGGAGGTATCAGTGAGGTATTTTGATTTACGTTTGAGCTAGTGGATGGTCTTCTGGTATGCGAAGAACCAGCAGTTGATGACCCAGCAGAGCTAGACAAACTCAAATCTGACTTAGATGATGTGGCCCCATACATGGACACCGGTCTCGTTCTCGTGGTAGTCCTCCTTGCGATAGGAATAGATTCTATCTTTACACCCCCATTCCCAGCAGACTTTGTAGAAGACCTTAGAGACATAGCTCTGCCAAGACGTCCACTTGTCTCTCCAACAATAGCTCCAGTCACACTTTTCTCGTCCTTCTCTGATTTTTCCATCGTCGAAGCTCTAGAGCGTAAAGATGAAGCCTTTTTTCCAGTTTCCGAGTCGGGCTTTGTCAATCTTGACGAAGTTGGCTTGCTTAACGAAAGTAGTCCCCCAATCCCCTTCCCGGTTGCCGTAGCAACGGAAGATTTCTCATCTTCAGCCTTGACTCTATCCCCAAGCCTAGGCTTATTGGAGATGCTTGTAATACTCCGTTTCTCGCCAGGTCTTGTGCGCGGCCCCGCTACACGACCCCCTGGGGGTTGTGGTGGCGGTGGTGGTGGCATCTTAGCTGTGTCGCCGTTGTTACCTTGTTTCTGCATCTTGGATGAGGTCAAAGGAGGGCTACGGTCGCCTCGTTTACCAGAACGGCTCGAGAGCGTGGGTGACGAATTGAGCCTGTCTCGGGAGGTCTGAGGTGGTGAGTTCCTCGATGACGACGTTGGACGGGACGTGGGCGGCGAGGACTTGTGCCGCCTGGAAGACGCGGAAGCTGAGGATGAAGACGAGGAAGGTCTCTTTGTAGGAGGTTCCTGGACGTCCGTAGCTGATGAGCCCAGCTGTCGCGAAATCTTTGACGACGTGGGAGTGGGGATAAGCATAGTGTATAATGCCCTTCCGAAAGGCGAGAGGGGGGGGGGAAGGAAGGAAAGGGAGATGCAAAGGCACTTTTGAGGGGGGCGAGTTGTTGTGTCCTAGTCTACCTTATGTTTTGCTTATTGTTGACAGACCCTATTCCCTGTTCGTACTTCACGGGCCGTTGTGTCGAACCAGGGCCAGTGGATGGGGATGGGATGGAATGATTCTGGTGTGGGTGAGAATACGTGATATGAGTGGGCGATGGGGGGAGAGTGCAGATGGGCGCTTGCTGGATGTTGTCTGAGATGTTTTCACCCACTCGGGTTGCCACAGCGATCACTCCAGTTTACTACTACCCAATTGTTTCGTGTGGGGACCTGACTTGACCACCCCTAGAGCCGCGATGAGAGATGGAATTGTTCTGATCAGAGCGCGAGGAATGTCATAACATCAAGCAGAAGCCGTCCTAAACCCAAAGCTTCTCCCCCACGTTTAATCTTTCGGAAGAAACGTTGGGTTAGGGTCCGTACAAATCTCCGACGCTAGACATGCAACTCTACTCTAGCTTCATGCACAGCGGTTTCCGCCAACTTTCCAGCTCTTCTTACCTGGCATACTAACACGGACATCCTCTTACACTCGACTCTCCTCCTCCCGGATACAAGTGCCTAAGAGGAACTCTACGGAGAGACATTCCAGAAGCAGCGCTATTCGGGAAGCGTCAGTGCGTGCTGTGCATTCGCGGAATGGTTCTAATTTTACTTTACGAGATGAATAATTTCGTTTCGTTTCGTTTCACGTTTCATTGAGTCTTCCTCTCATAACGATTATGGCCCTTTTGTTTCGTTTGCTTAGTCGGTCTAGATGGTTAAAGATTTCAAGAAGCGTCAGCACTATACCAATTTCACCTCCCCTATAATAGAGGTGAGGTGGTGCGAAACAAAACAAGAAAGGTCCCTGGGACTTCAAGATAAAATTATCGTCATAAAATATACCCATTTGAACAACCTGCTGGTTTCTTACCATAGGAACTGGATTCTCCCTCTATTTAATGACTATACCTTTATAAAGGGGACACCTCTTATCTTTTTTATCACTATAATTGTAACTACTCGCGCGGCCGAGTTTCGACTTAATCACATGACCTGTGAGCAGCGCAAAAAACCTGTAAACCAGCATCACGTGATTAAGTCGAAACTCGGCCGCGCGAATATATTGGTAGGGCATCTCATAAGGGCATCGATCCCAACTGGACTCCAGAGCAATCAATTACATGTCTCCCTTTCCTGTTCCATAACATGTTTCAGGAGGGTTTGGCGATATTTAGGCGAGGTAAAACAATACGTTTCTTTAGCCTATTTTACGTTGCTATTAGCAATAACCCCCAGTCAGTACACTATCCTATCTGCTATCCATAAGGTTAAAAGCTCGAAAAATTGGCTATCTCCGGCCAGGGATTACCGTCTCAACAATTGGTTGAAGAGTGTAGATCCTGTCTGTTAATAGTAATTTTGATCTCATATGCACAGCCAATTTTTCAAGTTCTTACGTTATTTGAAGAGACAGATAACGGCCAAATGAACAGGAAGAATCAGGTATTTACCTCTAAATTAAGCTCCTTAGATAATAAAGGTTATCCCTATATTTTCTAACGAAACTAGTGGCTCAAGGGGGTCAATAACACAAGATTTTAGACCTCCTTCTATCAATAAGACTATTTTAATTTTAATTTGCCATAGCATCCCTCTAATACCCTCATCACAATTACCATCACAAGTGTGTCATCTTCATGTGATATGCCATGAGATATTTCAAAGACACATTGTAGATCGTGCATCAACTCTGAGGGGCTATCTAATCAGTGATAGATATCGCTCCAGTTCGACCCATCTCACACCTAACCTGAATTCTGCGGCCTTTATCGCAATAATTGCGGATCCAAGGCTAGGATGCAGCCGTTAAGGAAGGTCGTTCTTGGGGCTTTAATCAACAGGGAGATCAAGCAATTTATAAATTGCTTTTTTTATTCGGTGCAGAGTGAAATTTATTGATAATCATGCAAAATGATTTCGGTAATTGTTTGATATAGTTAGGGACGTTAGTTATTACGCCAAAGGACAGAGAAAGAACAGATTGGTTAACGTATGCTATAACTCCCTTGAACCCTAGTAAAAACATGTTACTGAAAAAGAGACAACTTGATCTATATAAACAGTGCTAAAACTAAGAATGGGATTAGGTCATTTTAACCTTCTCCTTCCCTGCCGCCAACACCCCCCAAATGAGCCCCACTCCCTTTGCAGCCACAACCATTCCAACGCCCGCAACCTCACCTACACACCTCTCACCAACCCTGTAACCAACTTTCATTGTTCCTTTGACCCCAACGCTCCCGTCTTCTGTCTTCTGCTTCGAAAACTCTTCACCCGTAACATTCCAGAGATGAACTGCCCCCTCCTTTATCTTTGAAGGTGAACTCCGAATATCAGCCTTTATCCCCGAACCTCCCTCCTTCACATCATCCACAGTTTTCTGGACCATGCTCTGTAACGGCACATAGTACCTAGCCCTCCCTCTCTCCATCGCGTTCTTAGCAATTCTCATGCTTCGATAAAGCTCAATCGCATCTTTTTGGTGCTGACTTTCTTTCTCATCATCACTCGGCTCGACAACGGCCTCCTTATACGATTTTGGCATACTTCTCTCCATAGCTTCCTCGAGACGATCATTAACCTTCCGCACATAATTGTCCGTGTAAACTCCGATTGTGGGTTCGGCATAAGTCTTGTATGCACCATAAACATGGTTTTTAACAACAACTATTTGCTCTTTCCCCGCAGATTTATAGGTGTCCATGGCGGTTTGCACTGATGTGAGCGGGCGAGCAACAACCTTATCATATACAGCCTTTGGTCCTGCAGTAAACTGGGAGGTTTGGGCCTTGACAATAGGGAATGTGTGCTCAATTTGGGTCAAGGCTGTGTTTCCAAGGCTGTCGGCACGGTGAAGGACTGAAGAGGGAATGTACGTTTGTGTAATGGAGTTGGCTTTGTTGAAAAAGGTTTTGAGTATACGGGGTGAGTGAGACTGGATGAGATTTTGGGAATCTGCAAGAAGAGGGAAAGTGGAGAGGTGCGCGAAGAATCGAGAATCAGAATTAGAGCTCGAATCAGAGCTGCCACGGGTATCAGAGCTGCCACGGGTATCAGAGCTGGAACGTTTGTGCCCATTCGCGGTAGGAGAGGGAGGAGGAGAGGGTTCTGCGTGAGGTGCCATTGAATCCGTATGTTTATTACGCTATGCTATGCTAGTTATTTTTCTGGAGAGCGAGTCAATGGGGGGGAACCGCAACAGATCCGAGGGAAGGGGGGGGGTAATTGTAGTAATTGGGAGGTCGTGACGTAACTGGCGCACAGGCACAGCATGTGAAGGTGCCAAGCGAATAGGTGACCTGGCAGAAAGCCCTCAAGGAATCTAATCTGCCGCATATCAACGTCCACACATGTGATTCTGCCATGTTTGTTTACTGTCGATCATACGGACAGTCACTTATATCTGAGAAACTCACGCCTATCTCAACTGCGTACCCGGTGAAGGGATTTGAGAATGGATCTAGGGATAAAGGTACTTTTAAATTCATGTTTGTGAACTTCCTTTATCGTAAGTATGAGATAGAGAGTAACAGAAGCCACGGCTGCAGGTCCTCGGAACAATGACAGCCGGTGGGATTCTACTTCGCTTAGAGGGCCTAAATTGTGGACGCACGGTTCAAGGGCTCAAAGAAACGATGCACGCTCATTGCCTTACCTAGGCTGTCAGCAGCCTCGATAAATTATAAACTCGTGATAAGTGCTATCGGTTACCACGTGGCACGAATGGTATTTGATAAGCTCATGCAATTCATGATCGTGCGTCCAGAGAACCACTGTAACTATCACAGACAAAGCTCCTGGTGTTTCAGCTTGCGGGGAAATTTGTGGGATGATATTTGCACAAGATTCCCCAAATTAGGAACATGCAGGTGCACTAGAAACCTTATCCAATAAGGCTCCCTAAAGAATTACCTCGAGCATCCTATGCGACAACTACAGAGCAGCTACATTCAGGTCAATACTTTTGATGGGGCCTAAAATTACTGTACAACGGCTATCAATTGATGCGAAATTAAACTCATAGTTAACAAGAGAAATGAAATGTTGGGGGCTCCCACGTCAACTATTGAGGAACTTGAAAAAAATTAAAAAAAAAGGAAGGGAGGAAAGGAAGGAGGAACGGTGTAAGGAACTACATGTAGCCTGTCGTGTGTTGTTGTTTAGTGGGTCCCATAAGGTAAAGCCGGGCAATGCACATGCAGGCCCAGTTAGAACAGGGGAATCCATACTCTACCAAATTGGTCGTCGAGAGCTTAAACACGGAGCATACTAGTCTCGTGCCCATCCCCTACGGACAGCTTGGGCTAGTATCGAGCCTAGGAGCATACCTAAGTAGAAGACTACATGTAGGAAACCATTGAGGCAGGGCCCCTATTACATTCATGGTGTTAATCTGCATACTATGTATGTACGAACGTTCCACCAGAGGATATGAGCGGGAGTAGGCGATATGCCCTCCGGAACATTCTTATGCTATTTACATGTCGATGCTATATATCATACAGCAAAACAAGGGTTATAGGTGAAATATTTCCACCTTACTAAAAGTCTATCGATTCGCCATCCATAAATCACCCTATAAATCCGACCAGGGCCGCCGGCCAAGCAGTTGAGAGGGTGGCGAGGCTGGATGTAGCTACTTACAAAATAAGAGTTGAAATAAATACTGGGTGTCAATTTATCTCATCTCGTGTGGTAGGTAAGGGGGCCGATTAGGTAGCTAAACGGCCCCGGGATAAAAAAAAACAAAACGGCTTCGAGCTGCATCTTGGCATTCTCCCACCACGAAACTGTACGAGTGATATGCTGTGATGTGCACCCCACTACTCGCCAAAAAATAATGTCTGGCGGTTTTTTATGTAGTGTTCACGGTTGCGTTGCGTCGCGAGGTACATGAAAAACCGCCAGACTTTATTTTTTGGCGAGTAACCAGCCTTGCGTCATGAACCTTTTTTTTTTTTATTTTTATTCATTATGTATGCGTCATGAACCAACAATCCGAACTAAATCATAACCTCAATCCCCCGGGCGGCCTCACCTTAATATAATAGTATTTTAATTCAGATTATACGTGGCCCACTTAATTCTGAACTTTTGGTGTTGATTCATATATTTCTACTGTGATTTTCCTCATGTACGTATATAGATATATATATGGCGGATCTACTCATAGATGGTGAGCGTAAATACTTTTCCACATGAAAAAATGTCAGTGGTTGCTAGCACTCGCTTGTGGATAGTGGATCTTATGGTTTCCGGACCCTTATACTTGAAGCTTTCAATGAACCCATGGCTAGAGCTGTCGACGCTCGAGTCTGACTATTTGTTAAATTGTTTTATAATACAAATAACTATCTATGCTCATAGTTGCAAGGGGGCGTTTATAACTGCCTTAACTCTTATATGCCTTTCCGTGTGCATGAGAATTCCAATCAACACCGTCCCTGTATGCGACATATTTTCATAGACCGCCTAGATCTATAATTCCTCCAAATTAATTTCTCAACATAATCTATACCTTTAGGAACGGTAAGTTGCAAAGCAGGGACAGAATATTTGCGGTTTTTCCGGGTATACCACGTTGCATCTCCTCAAAAATATTTTTTCCAATTATGTTCCGGATGAAATTTTGATCAGAGCAAGACGCATCTGATGCAAACCCTTGACGAGTTTTCGAATTATCAAGAAGAAATAATGCCTGGCGATTTGAATACTGTAGGTTGGAGATTGGGAGTACATATTCTGTTAATTGCTTCTCCAAAGGCTCGCCGTCACACCAAATACCTCCTCCAATCTCAATCGACTGCTGTGTGGATACCCCTTGGGTTCAAACAATATTCCTAAAGCTACTCACCGGCAATATGTTCACGTACCTTCAACCTATTAATTGGAGATATATAGCCTAGTATCATGATACCCTGGCCCAACTCTTTCTTTTATAGCGAGTTTTCATCCTCACAAAGCCACTGTATACGTAGACCGTCATATGTATTGCCGTCTCGTCATGGGTAATAAGGATAATGGGGTGTGACCGGCAACTCTGATATCTTCGGGTGAGCGAATAAAATTGCCATGCTCGTCCCATTACACAATCTTATCCGTTATATCTTCGAAATATGGACTTCCCCCGTAATTTTAAAAAGCCAAGGACTTGCAAGTGACGGTGCACATTTTGATCTATTATTTGTTGAGTTTTATGTGAGGTAAATAGATTATCCATATCTCGTATAGCTGCATCAATCACTTGTAGTCGCATGTATTTTCCAGGAGTATACCTCCCCCCCTATTCCATTGGGCCATTCATTGATGAAACTTTGTATATATACCATTGGTTCAGGTATACCTCGGTTTCAATTACTATCAAGCTGCCAATTTCTTTTCCTAACCTTCATGCCTGACCTGCTGCCTCTTCCCTCCTCTTTATTATCTCGATGGTATTCTTATCCGCAGCTTAGACCATTATGCTAGAATGTTAGATATCCACCCAGCTCATTTCTCCATTCTATCCTAGCAATTTCTTTATCCCTTTTTTTTATAGACCGAAAATCGCGTTACCATAAGCTCGATTGGTCTCGAATTCCAACCTTTCAAGATCCAAGAAGTAGCGAACAAGTGATCAAATGGTAAACTCGGAAATTCGCCCGGCATCTCGATAGCATAGGGATTAGATCAATAATTATAATAGTGCTTAGTGAATCTAATCCGGTGATATGATTTACCCGACTAGTTAGTGGCAAAGGTGGGTTGGCTATGAAGGTTGTAAATTCGGAATTTGCTCGGCATCTCGGTAGCGCAAGATGGGCTCAATCAGCTGGAGAAACATTCAGCAACCTTATGTCATAATTCTAAAACTTTGATATAAGATACTAGGCCGTTGATGATGAAAGTGGTTGACCGAGGGCGGTTGTAAAGCGGTTGCCCGTGGCGAACTGCGAGAGCATGAGAGTTTAGGTACGCCGCTAGTAATAACAACCAACGACATTTCCCCATGTGGGGATGTACTCCCACTCACCCTCTGCAGCGAGAGATAGAATTATTGTAGAAATAAGGGTCTAAAAACAGGGTTTGTATGGCTGGTTAAGCCAGTAGGACTTTTCCAGTGTTTCTACCACAAACTGTATGAGTAGATCCGCCATAAAGCAAGGGATAGAATTATTGTAAAGTACTTCCCCTGCGCCTGTAGTACATCATACATGGAGCATTTACCTCCTCTAGGAAATGTCCCTTACCCTAGTACTTAGGTAACGAGTTTGAAACTTTATTTCATTATTGCCTGCTTAAGGGCTAGTATGGCTTAGATAGGTAAAGGGTTTTAAGGTTTTCACAATTATAAGAATGAGTGTAAAATCCAGGTTTTGTGATAGATATTATTCTACATCATTAGGAAGAGTTGACACATGCAACGGATGCTCGAGCAGGGTTACCTACTCCCCCATCTCATCCTGCGTCATTCAACGCCCCCCCACCACCACCACCACCACCACCACCACATCTACCTTCCTCAGCTTTTTCTCCGCACAAAGCTTCCCTGGCGTCATCTCGAACCAAAATTTTAACGATTTAGCGACTCAGTAATCCCATCTGTATGCTAAGCCCACTCTGCAGATACTGAGCAACTTTAAATGCGCTCGATGGATCGTAAACTTTTCCACAGAGAACTCAATGGAAATACGGGTTACAGTTCTGTGAGTAGCCTCTATGGTTCTCGGGCATGGGTTGAAAATCTCGATATTGTGAATGAGCTCCAAGGGCATACTGGGTGTGTCAATGCAGTAAGGTAAAATCGCTGCTGCAGTTTTGCTTGTGAAGGATTATCTTTGACTCTAACAAATTCACAGCTGGTCACGCACTGGATCTCTTCTTGCTAGTGGAAGTGATGATACAAAAGTCAACATACATACAACTACTCCTGAATTTGTCTTAAATACTCGTATAGATACTGGCCATACTGAGAATATATTTTCAGTAAAATTTATGCCCCATTCTGCTGATCGAACTATTATCTCGGCCGCTGGCGATGGGGAGGTTCGTATCTTCGATATTGAATATGCCCCGACATCCTCGGCTACGAATTCATCCAAATCTTCACCTATTAGGGCATCTGTTGAATACCGCAGCTCCCACATGTCACGCCCTCGACGTAGGGGAATACATACGCCCGAAGTAACCCCTCAAAAGCTCTACTCCCATGACGAAGACCTCAACCACAAAGTTTATCAATCTCATACAGACCGGGTCAAACGTATAGTGACTGAGTCTTCTCCACATTTATTTCTTACTTGCTCAGAAGATGGCACAGTCCGTCAATTTGACCTTCGACAGCCATCAGACTTTTACAGCAGACCCAGCCGTTCTTCGGGGCGGAGAACTTATTTCGGTGTAACTTTATCATCAACGGGCTCGTCGGAGGATGATGATAGAAACCCGCCGCTTATTTCATATAAACGCCATCAGATTGACCTTAACACGGTTTCTTGCTCTACATCCCAGCCTCATTATATTGCCCTGGGTGGGGCTCATCTTCATTGTTTCCTTCATGACCGCCGTATGCTCGGACGTGACCTTGGGAAAGAAGCTGGAGCTGGGGCAGCAGCCTCCAATAGCGGGCTTTCAGCGGCTACGCGATGTGTTCGTCGATTCGCACCCCGCCCACCCAAAAATCGGGAACACCGGACTAGTCCTCATATCACTGCCTGTAAAATATCCGACGCCAACCCGAACGATGTGGTCGTATCTTGGAGCGGAGGTGGAATATATTTGTTTGATATCAATCGTTCTCCGGAACCAAATGATAAAGGGGTTGGTAGAGAACCTTGGGACCCATCTGAAAGCAGTACCCGTGTAAGGAATGATCGGAGTCGGCGACATAGGGGCGGGGAACCAAAAAGCAAAAGGAGGCGAGCAGAATCTTCGAGTGAGGAAGATAGCAATGGCGGTGGTTCGGGCTCTGGGTACGAATTTATCACGATTCCTGCGCTCCTAATAGATTTGAGAAAGGAAATATTTGCGCTTAACTCATCAGAAATTACAATCTCTGCAGCATATTCAGCATTGGGGCCCGATGAAGTGGAAAGGGAGAAGAAAAAGTCCTGGGACGAAGCACTTCGTACGGCGCAGGTATTGTTGAAAAGAATTGATCGGGAGATTAGAGCTCTTGAGGAAAAGGACCTAGAGTTCTTCAATGAAAACGAGGGGCGCACAGATACGGAATTCAGTTCTGAGAGAGCTCTTAGAAGAACCTATGCACGTAACAGGCGTCGAACTAGAGCGTTTGTTAGAGCCGCTGGATGTCTTGCTCGTGCTTTAGGGGGGTTCGTAGAAGGTATCGGGCTAGGGGCAGGTAGTTTTATGCAAATTGGAACCGAGAGGCCTGAAAATTCTAGCTTTCGGTATCGATTCCTTCAGACAATCATCTCTTTCCTCGACGGTGGACCTACAGCAGTAAGGGAACTTGCCAATGAGTGCCGAGATAGTGAAGACGAGGGGGATGACTCACAGGTTGAGAATACTGAACTCTTCCTTGATTCATTTGAAAGAGAAGCCGGTTCAAGCGTAGTAAGGGATGTTGACACAAATGAAGAAATATTTGATAGTGAAAAGGCCATGGTTAAGGCTTTTAGAAGTGCTCTCGAAGATCAGGCCATGGCCGGCTCGGATGATGATACCACCGCGAAGTCTATACAGAGATTCTGGGGACAAAGGGTGGGGCGGTCTCTCTTGATGCATGAAGGCGTTGGGGTTGATTTTGGATTCGTTGATTCTGCATTTAGGCCCGGGAGTAGCATTGGAGGCGGAATCGAAGACTCTGACTCAGAACTAGATGCTGATGATGCTGAAGGAGATGGAGCGGATGATGATGAGGATAGTGAGGAGGATAGCGAGGAGGATAGCGAGGAGGAGGATAGCGAGGAGGATGGTGAATACGGTCCAGATTCAGGGAGGAGGGCTGTCGAGGTTCAGGCACCAGTATGGGAACATACGAAGTTCTACAGCGGGCATTGTGGGTATCACTTCAGTCACGGTTCGTGTATTATCTCGTTTCACTGATAAGGGTTATATCACACGCAGGCAACGTCAAGACAATCAAAGATATCAACTTCTATGGGATCGACGACGAGTACGTTGTCAGCGGAAGCGACTGTGGCAATCTTTTCATTTGGGATAAGAAGACGACCCAGATAGTAAATATTCTTCGTGGTGACGACGAAATCGTTAACGTGATAACTGGCCATCCTTATGAGCCAAAACTTGCCGTTTCGGGGATCGATTACACTGTCAAAATATTTTCCCCAGACGAAAGTGCACAACGGCAATTCCAAGGATTACCTTTGAACGACGACGCCGAAGAGCCTGTAGCCGGAAGGCGACTCAATGAAAGTAGAAAACGAATTCAAGACATTTACAAGATTACGAGTCAAAATCAAGTCATGACAGAGACGGGGCTCCAGGAAGCAGTACATGCGGTAAGGATGCTTGGTTTGAGTTTTGAGGAGTGGTTGACCTTGTACACTTCATGATATTTCCGCCTTATGAGATATCTACTTTTTTCCTTGCCTCCTTGTCATCATTTCAGCGCATGATACCAATAATGAGGGATGTGATTTAGAGAGGGATGCTGGCCTTACTCGCCAACCACTTGAGAGAAACACAAAACGCCGGAGAGAATATGGGGGAAATATTTAATCCCGAACAGGAATGCGCCGTGAGTTGATCCCGGCATTCTTTCTACTTTTCCGGTTCATGTCTCTAACAACACAACCGGGGGTGAGATAGGTTATGTAAATTCTGAGGTAAACAGAAAGCCCTACGTTGCTTTGATTAATTTCTTGACGCCACCTAGAAGCCCTATAATTAAAGTGTAGTACTTTGCGACCTAAGTGTAAGGAGAAAAAAACAATACTCCACCATCAAGTGAGACAGGACCTCAATTCAATTTCTTGGCATTCCGTTATAGCTATCACGTGAATTGAAACATCCTACTTATTTGTACTTATCAAGTACTTTTACTACTCTTCAGCCTCCATACTGAATCTTAAGATCTATAAAAGCAAAGTGCGGTGGCGCCCTTGCGCTCACCGCATTGGATGTCATGCAAAGGGGTTCACAATTCAGGAGATATGAGACACACAATTGATTTAAATTAAGATCGCGATGCCATGATTAAACTCAACCCCACCAATTAACATAAACAAAGTACCCCACAATCACAATAACACATACAAACATTAGTCTAGACGTCTAGCTAACAGAAGAAATCTTCTAAGCCGTAGGATAGGTAGGAGCCTTGTAGGCACAGTTGGTAGCTCCGCTATCGGCGCAAGCCTGGCAGTAACTTTCCATGGCCATGCAGGTGTTCTGATAGTTTGAGCATTTATCATCATCTGTCGTGGTCCAGCAGAGATCACCTTGGCCCCTACAATACGAGATATTGTAAGTATTTAATATATTTCTGATTCTAATTGGATTAACTTACCAGCAGTTGCCAACAGCGTCCCAGCACTTAGCGGTGGTGGTCCATGATGGGATTGCAGTGCCGCACCAGGTCTTGACAGAGTATGTGCAGGTACCTGTGCTGGTTGGCGGCGCACTAGTGGTAGTGGTGGAGGTGGAGGTGGAGGTGGAGGTGGAGGTTGTTGCAGGGCGAGTGGTAGTAGTCTATTTTTTGTCAGTATTTTAACCTATGTATCAATGTAGCGCGGCCTGATTGACTTACTGTAGAAGACGTTGGGGTTGTGGCTGATCCTCTGTACCAGTTTGCCTCCGGGTCGCCCAAACACTTTCCAACTGTCACAGCTTTGTATCCTTTGGCAGTAATGGTCTTCAACATCTCCTGGGTTAGGGTCGTGGCTGTCAACGGGTGGATGTCGTGAGCAATAGCCAACCAGCTCTTTGTCGCCGGACTTGAGGGATTGACAGCGTTGTTGAAATTATTGACGGCGTTCTGGATGAGTGCGGGGGTAACATTGTTGTAATCATCAGTATCAAGGTCAAAGTAAATGATGTGGTACCCCAATTCCGCCATAGTAGCCTGGCAGGCAGCAGTGCAGGAGCTGTAAGGTGGGCGCATGTAGGTGGGGAAGAATCCGACAATGTTGCGCATGGCCATCTCCAGACGGTACTGTCATATCATATATCAGCACTCGGATTCGTTCGAACCGAACATATCTTGGCTAGTGAAAGTAATAAACTCACCATCTCATCTTTCCTGCGTGCTTCTGTAAGAGTGCTCAGGTCGGCGTGAGACCACGTATGACTAGCAAGCTGATGCCCAGCAGCGTACATCTTTTTGATAACAGCCGTCCAAGCAGGAGTTGTATCAATTGCACCCTTTCCATTGTTAATACCGGTGATAAAGAAGGTAGCCTTGGCGCCATATGAGGCAAGAAGATCGAGCATGTTACTGGTATACTGGTCTGGGCCATCGTCGTAGGTGAGCGCGACCTCCCCGACAGTATTACAGGCGTAGATTCCCTCTGCAAGAAAAGAAATATCAGTATATTTTTAGTAGCGAGTAAGGTAAGACGTTACTAACCTGCACCATAGAGAACGCTGCCGACCTTTGGGCGGGCAATAGTTGAAGTGCTAGCTCCGGACGGGACGGTGCTTTTTTCTTAATGTCAGCATCGATTCCAGACATTCAAACACACAGGCTAATACGTACTCAGCATCACACTTTCCGAATCCAACCTGGCACAATGGTGCCATACAGTAATCCGCTGTAGTACCACAGTATCCACCCTCACTACAGCACTGTCCAGTTGCACACACTGCACCATTGCCTTGAGTTCCACAGCGACCACTTCCTCCTGTAACTGGGGTAGTTGTGCAAATACCGAATGCCGCCTGGCAATTCTCGGAGCTCTGACAATGGAGATCACTATCACCACAGTAGCCTACAATTGCTGTTAGTAACAGCCCTCTGAAACCAAAATCTAAAGATTTCATTACGAACCGTATTGGGAACAGCACTTGTTCACGCTGGTGCCGCAGGTATAGGCCTTGGTACCACCGCAGGTACCATCGGGGGATACAACACGCTTGACAAGTGTGTCTCTCCCTGTGAGGTCAGGAAGATCACGGATATCTATGTATCCATTTCGCCCCATGAGGCGAGGGACGCCTCCGGGATGCGCGAAAGCGACTGAAGCTGCGGAGACGAGCTGAAGAAGGGCAAGACCGCTATATTTTTTGGAGAACATTGAAGGCATTTTTGATCTATAGAGTTTTTCGGGGAGTTAGATAATAAGTACAAGTACTGAAAAATATAATAAAGGAAGGCGATAAATGTTTGAGACATAGTTTGCGGGCGCGGTACGTACGATATTTTGGTATCTATTAGCTTCAAACAGATCAAATTATTTTTTTTATCGAGTAGTAGTTGTTTGTATTAAGTTTCAGGAATTAGGTAGCGTATATGCTAGTGTATAATCGACCGGACGACCACTTGCAAAGAGCGTGTGCTAGCAGGAGCAAATAAAAAGAGAGTTGAAACTGTTGTTACTGGGCTTCTCAAAGGACCGAAAGCTGGCTGGTGAAGAAAGAGAACGAAGTTGGGCGTGGGCCAGGTAGTTATAGTTCTACACCCACCTCCCCTCTGGCCGCCTCACGACAAAATGGGATGAGAGAAAAGAAAAGAAAAGAAAAGAAAAGAAATGTACCATACAAACAAAGGAGGTTAGGCGGTACCTTACGCGGAAATACATGGGGCTACCCATCCATAATCGATATGAATCTGTATGGTGGCTTGCTTACCTGTTGTGCTGGTGGGTTCAAAAAGTAACATCACCTCAATCAGGGATCTTTCTTCGCTTGGGTTAGCTGGTACAACACTCGGATATAGACGTCAAATCATAACGGCTGGATCTTGTGCCTGCTGGCAGGCATCACATCGCATCGTATTACCCCTACCACCAAGTGTGATTGATTGTGGATCAGAAATTGTCTTGGAGATCCTCCCCTCTCCGACCAAATTGGTAACAATGTATGTATGTACTCCAGATTGGGGGGAGGGGGGGGGGGGTTGGTAAGAAGTTGAAAGAGTGGGTGAACCACGATTGTCATCCCACATTAATTGTAAGGTTCCATTTCAAGTTCAATATTTGTAGGTTCCTCAAACGGCGCTGCAACTGGTCATAGCAGCATCGGAATAAATATGAATTGTTACTCTTGCAGTACTGCAGCGCACATTCCGAACGGCTGAAGCCCATCTATTTCTCTGGGCAAACATCGGATACCTCCCCTTCCAGAAGGCACAGATCAGTCAATTTAATTAATATCAGATGATTGTATGTATATATATATATATACCCTTGAACCGTTAGTAACTGCATGCTTATCGTATTACTTGCTCTAACCAACATTTGCCTCCCCATTGTAGATGTCTAAATTATACGGCCGGCAGTTTTAAACACCATATATACCCTCAAAACAGGCAAAAAAACCAAGAATACCAAGAATCAGATTAGAGGTACTTCTCGGTTACCTACCTACCTCCGCCGAGAATTTCTTAGTGGAGAAACCGCGATCCGAAATTGAGGGATAGCATGGTTTTCTATTTTTGCTTCTACCGCCATGCGCTAAGTGTATCATTGCACAAATAATCAATGCAGGGGTCAATCACGAAGAAAGAAAGAAAAGAAACCAAGACTCTCCAACTGGGACCAACCCAGCTGGTTAAAACGCGATAGATAAGATTAAGAAGGAATCTTCAGGTACGAGCTCAGGTACCATAATAGAGTTTCTCCAGTCACCTTCACTTTAATTTCTCTCCTTTACCTCCCTCTTCCCCTCTCTTCTAATCTTTTGACCCAGTTATGCGTGCAGATCTATCTAGGTTTGATTAAGCTTAAGTCGAGCGACTATATGTAGGTACCATGTTTAGACAGGTCGGTAATTCAGGCGGGGGGGCCGAACCATAACACAACCACTCTTGTTTACTGAACAGAGGGAAAACCTACAACTTTTCAACTAACTTGATGTATTGTATGCACGCGAACGGTACTGCCTCCCAACTTCCAGTTACACAGTCACTCTCGGACAATTAAGCGGGTACTCTTTTCTCCCGTCCCTCAAGTTCGCAAACTAGTATGAATTTTCCTAGAGTTGGCGAATTACACGGGTTCTGATGATCCGGATAGCGGGGCTCCCGTATTCCTGGGATTGATTGAGAACTCTTTTTTAGTCCCTGGAAAGCCAGATTAGACGACGTTTGTGTTCTCATCACCACCATACATGCCATCTCGCCCTATAATAGCTAAATGGGGATAAACAACACAAAACACTAAAGCCTTAAAACGCCGCTGAAATCCGATTGGAAATCGTGAGGCGAGAAACATGCTTACATACCCCCCATGCATGGGGTCCCTGGAAATTCATAGGAGAGAGTTGGGTTTGTGGCAGGCACAACTGTTAACTTGCACTTTTTGTGTACCTTTCGGTGCCTGCATTGACACATAGATGCCCTTCTCCTCCTCCTCCATGCCTCAAATTTGCAATTATGTAGGTATATATGTATCTAAATATTCTACACTTACTTACTTACATCTCAAGTAGATACGTAAACCGGGAGCAGAGAGATATATTATATACAAATCGCTTATTGAGAACCTTAAATTATTACTCTAATGTACCAGAAACTTGCTCAGCTCCTGGGTTCCGTATGGGAGTGAGACAATGCAAATACTTCGCATGGGCTACACCAACTTGGTGAATTGCATGGGACAAGTGTCTCACCCAGCCATGGGCAAGTGAGCACGGCGCCAGCCAATGTTTGCCAGACTCGCCTAACTAACTAACTTGACCAGTTCGGGAGAAGCAGAACTATGTACCGGGTGGGGTGTTAACGGTAAATACGAAGAATCTGATAAAGGAATCTTGCTGTGAAATAGGTGCGTTTATCTTATCTGATTCTCGGTATTTATGGTTAACCCCCCGGTACAGCAGTAATGCATACCTAGACTCTGTATTTCATGGCATAATATCTACGGATCCCGTTGTGAACACTAATGCCCAGTTACTATACATCACGTACCCCTCTAACAGCTGCTATCAATGCGTACGAGCTGTGGTACTTGTCTACTTCATGCGTGTATATGTATTCAAAACAAAGCATTTGCATTCAAAAGATACTCCTCCTCTTCCCTAGATTCCCTTCGCCCCTGAACCTATCCAGTATGGTAGAAGCAGGCTACAACGGACACCACAATGAAACATGTACACCTTCGACACTGAATTTCGCTAATTACTCTATAGGGAAAAAAAAAGCTAACCACAATATACGCTGATTCAAGCTCTACGTACCTCACTATATAGTCACAGATCTTCTCACAATTTTGAGGCTAGACTTGAATTAGCCATTGAAACAGGTGTCGGCATCCACCATACATTTCTTTTCAATCGGGATAACCGATCACTATCTCGCTAGATTTAGTCGATTAGGGTGATCACGAGAGCTCCTAATTGCTAACGGTCGATCCGGGCAGACAATGGCTGTTTCACAACCTTTTGTCTCTCTGGGGGGGGGGGGGGGCAGGGGTAAGGTAATGTAACCTTAAAGTATCGTGTAGGTACCTACACTCTATATAGCAATTGCAAGGAGCTTTGAGCATGGGAAATGATACCAAACCTTTGTCACCGATTAGCATTTGCTAGATCAAACATCGAATCTCCCCCCTAGCCCTTCTCGGCCCCGGGACATAGTTGGTCTTAGGTTGGTAGTGCCCAAGATAAAGTTAACATTACTCAGATGTAGAGTATAAGGGATATCCTGGAATACCAATCGTCAATAAAGTTTAAGAAGTCAGGGGAGGATGAATGAAAGGTAGCAAGAACGTGCAATCCTTCTCGAAGGAATCTACTAGCTAGCTAGTATCGTACTTCCCACGTACACACACACATACCAACAAAAAACAGCGACATCTCCTTAATAACCATAATGCTTAATAAACTTCCGTATATTATCTGGTAATATGTATGTATGCCATGACTCATGTTTCAAGGTGATGTGTAAGTGGCCATGGCGGCGCACTATCGCTTTCTCTCTCCCGAGTCACCGTGGCAAAGCTTGACTATACATACGATGGCTTTCGTTCGGCCCGGATGTGGGCGCGGAACGGGAACGATGTCATTTCCCTTGGCCGGTCGTGCGGGAAAGTCTTGTTTCCTCCTTGTCTGGTTGTGGTCTTTTTCTTTTCCTTTTTTTCTTTTCCCTTTTTCTTTTCCTTTTTCATTTTCATTTTCTTTTCTTTCCCCTCCTTTTTTTTTTGGGGGGGGGGGCATTTGGCATATTAGTGATTGGGGGCTTTCTTCGGCGGTTGTTTTGATTTAGGGGTAACGTTCAAAAGAACATTACCACCTCTAATAGTAATGCTTACTCTGACGAAATGAGCGGAAATGCCAACAGGCGGTTGAATGATTGAGGGGATGCTGTTACATTCGTCTAATAATTGGAGGGTTGTGGAATAAGGTAGTTCTGCATTGCATTGCAGCGTAGGTTATTGTTCTACGGTTTGGATATTAATCGATGAGCTCAGGGTTTGAGAGATCAATGCTGAAGGTCTTGGATCGTATTTCGAGACATGATTATGTAACCGTAAAAGAGGGCAATTCTCTCCTTTTTCAGGTACTTCAGCTGCATGTTTGCTGATTACTGAGTTCAAGGATCTATACAACCCAAGTATTTAGATCACCATGTATCATCAAATATCACTCGCTATAACGACCTCCAAGATACCAAGATACCAAGACTAGAATCCAAGAATCCAAGAGCCTAAAAACCCAAGAACCAAAAACCCAAGACCTAAGCCTACAAGAATAAAAAATGAGGCTTTCCTGCCCAGCCTCTTGGTGGAAAAGCTTGTTCCCCTATTTCTTGGATAGATTGAGAATACTTACGTCTGATGCCCTGATATGATACGTAGACACACCTGCATGATACATACGCACTCCTCCACCAACCAGTTTCCCCACCGCTCGAAAAAGAAAATAGTGAAACAACGAATAACAGCGCACGTATCAGACACACCGCCATTGATGTTAGTACTTGGGTTGGAATGTAACCTTTACTTGCATATTCGAACCCCCCACTCCACTCCATATCATAGGAGCGCACCTGCTCTAAATTCGCTTACTGCTCATCGAGAAGTGTCAATGCCGGTCTCCCGCGCGCGAAACGTGTGTGGGGACTACTGGCTGCGAGATTGAAATTAAGTGGCTTTTTTCACTTTTCTTTTCTTTCCCTTCGCCTGGGATTCGATCGATGAATAGGTTTACCTTTCCCTCCCCGCTCTCGAGAGCAGGTAGGTACCGTTAAGTCTTGACAGAGCAATTGGTGGTGGCAAGACGTAACCTTTGAACCCGGGCTGTTCTTTTGAGAACTGACGGTATGTAGGTACTCCACTCATCCCCAACCTCCTCGTCTGGACCCTGCATATGATGGGCGGACGTTCGTGGAGAGAGCGAGACAGTGATCAATGGCGGACTAGGCGTTGAATTTCTGCCCAGCCGAGCTTTCGGAATGCCATACGTAGAGTCCCTTTTTGCAGAAGGGCGAACAATCGGGCAAGATAGAGAAGGATGGAGCAGCGTTCGTCTTTGTGTAAGAAGGTATGTGCCCCCCCAGTTGTCCATTCCTCTTGGCTCAGCTGACTGGCTAGCTGGGCAGTATGTGGCCATTGCCCGTTATCTCATCGCGTGCTCGCGGGGTGCCCCCTATTCCAGAAATATGGCGCTGTGCATAAGGTACAGCGGTACATACTTCTAGAGAACTTATAGAGGTTATTGTCCAATTTGGAGCATATGTATGTAAATGTAGTTCAATCGATAGATATCTTTTGATAACAAGACCCCTCATAGCAGTTACACACCGTGAGTGTTCCCTGGAGGATCAAGCCATGGTCCTCGCTAATTTAACGACTTGTACCTCTAGTTTCGCTTTGCAATACTGATTGCCTGCCTGCCTGCCCGTCTGTCTGTCTGTCTGCGAGGTATCCTACTTCGCCTCCTTGGGCGATAACCATCACCTGGACAGTTAGCTGACTGCTTAATTGAAAGGGGGGTAAGCTGCGGGACGGGTAGTTTAGGCGTAAGTACCTATGTACCTGAGTACAATGTCTTGGTTGTACCAAGCGAGTACGAGCCCGCGGAGAGCGAATCATGGCGAAGACGGCGCGGCTGGACGGATAGTTTGGTACTATTCACTACAGTATGTACCCACACATGTGTAGAGCAGCAGTGCGGTACATACAGCCACCACCCTCCAGAAGAAGTGTTTGTGATTCACACCCAACTTGGTTAGTGCGCTAGCCATGTGGCTTTGAGGAATTGAAATGGACCCAAATAATTTAATAGAATTAGTGAGAAGGAAAAAAAAAAAAAAAAACATCAATATCGACATTGAAAATCTAACATCAATTTTTGGGTGCCATTGATTGATTGATTCATGGTTGATATTTTGAAGATCTCAATGGGCATCTTCATTCCTAGTTTGGGCCGGACATGCCACACTAAATCCGCATCACAAATACTTTTGCAGAGTGGCTGTATGTAGGGTGTAACAACTGTGCGTCTCCAGAGTGCTAGTAGCTCGTCGGTCTGATGTCCGAATACATAGGTATGAGCTTTGCAATATCTACATGTAGTTACATCTACTTATCATGTTCATCGTTGGGCAGCAATACCCTGGGTTGTAGGCACGTAGGTACAGCCAAAATAGACATGTTAAGCGACCTCAATGAACCACTCAATGTTATTCAAAAGACCCAACCTTTGGACAGAGGCCCAGAGGTTACTTCAGAATGGCCATGCCTGGGCTGTAGAATTTTAAATTGAATATTGATATGTTGACAAAGCTTTTTCCAAAATCAAGATTGAGATATTCCAAGATTTGTATGTGCTCCCATATAAATTTCCGCATGACAACGGGTTCTATTTCACACAGTAGAGAAGTGAAATTGAAATTCTGATATAATTTTGCACTTTTTCTCCAAGTTTTAAAACATTTTGACCAGTGTTGAGGGGTTCATTTGGGTCGCCAAACATCGCTATTTTGGCTGTAAATGGTGTAATTGCCAAAAACTCATGTCCAAGTACTGTAGTACTATAAATACTATTTGTATATGAGCCGGCGATCTGGGAAAACTATGCTGGTTAAAACTTCTTGGTAGAATAGGTCTATAGCCATCAACTGTGATAGCTACAAGCCGAGAATTTGATTTACCAGTGTTCTCGGTATTCTCTACACGCTAAAGAACAGTTTGAAAGGGCTTGTGGCCGTGGAAGGATGATTAAGGGTTGAGCCCGTAAGCAGAGTTTCCCTAGACCGCCGCTCATATTATATAGTGAGTACCTCGCTCACTGACTAGACCATATGGCCCCTAGAAAGTATAGACACAGCAACTCTGGATTCTCTGATTTTGAGCAAGTATGGGGAAGCCTGAGGGTAGGAGAAGAGGAGGAGGAAGAATAGGAGAGATACCAGCCGTTATGGGGATGTTTCCTTTGTTTCCTTTGTTTGGTTTCCGTTATATCTGATTTGTTTTCGTGGAGGGGGGAGAGGGGAGGGGATGGAGGGTGTAGGCAGTTGTTTTAGTGCCATAACCGTGAGGTTGCATGCATGCAATGAATAGAAACAAAAAGCTCGGGATTCTCTGCCTTCCCTACACATCCTTCACTCGGATAGTCAATGTTGCAATCGGTTTCCATACCACTGATCTACCAATAATAGCCCACTGTCCGAGATGTGATTGGTGTGTCCGAGTGGCCCAGGAAGACGTCTAATTCGGTTATCAGGGTCTATGATGCCCCGTTACACGTGGAGATATTCAACAGGCTAGCTGTTATTAGGCCTATCACCCTGCCAAAAGAGAATAAATCTGCTCCAAGCAAGAAAAGATCTGTTGAAGGAGGGGTGACGAGCGTAACGGAATCAGGTTTTAGGTCTACTTCAAACAGACGAAGACATACAAATCCCCTGGGAGGTAACTCCAAGAATTCAGACGACTGGCTTGTTATATATACATACATACAATATATATAGACATATTTACATAGAAGTTGAAATAAGAGCGTATCTATATAAAAGAAAAAAATTTCGTAAATAAACCACATCATATTTCCTTTCTTGTCCTAGCTACATATAGTCCATACTACCGGGCCAGGGTTCTGTTTTGAATGTGCCACTCTTGGGGATTGCATAGTTTACAGAGTTATTGGAGATGAGAGTCAGTCAGAGGCTTCCTCGATTCAATCATGGGAATCCGGAGATGGTGATGTGCCTAACCCTACTGGTAAAAAGACAGGCTCTGTGAAATTTAAACATTGTCCTAATACACTCTCGCTATAAGATATACCCGAGACCAGAAATATATATCCTTATAGCGAACTATCCTTATGTGGAGTGAGAGGATGCTAGCAAAATGGCATTTGCGGACCGGCAAATTGTATCCTTTATCCTTATTGCGAGAATATCACTATATCGAATATCCTTATCGAGAGTCTGCTGTATAACATCGTCCCAACATTTGCCTTGCCCTGCTGATATTTAGGGCGCAAAAGAAGAGAATCCCTCCGACCAGAGTCGAACTGGTGACCAACCGGTAAGCAAGCAATTACAGCCGGGTGTGATACCAACTACACCACAAAGGGAGATGTTAAAATTTTGTCAACAATGATTAGTAGCATTTTGTGTTAATCTCAGAGGTTATAGCAGATCCGTGAGCTCCCGGACTCTTACTCTTTGTTAGATAATTGGCGAAATAACTTATATAATTGTTAACTTGACGCTGAATTCCATTGTATGGTGTCTGGTTGTCTTGGCGGCTAGGCACGCTTAGCCTGTTATGCCTACCGAGTGAGATCGCGTGACGATCATGATAGTCCTGTGATCGATTGATTAATGATAAATTAGTCCGTACTTGTACGATGTATAGCTTTGAATAAGATGGGATAGCACGGAATACATTAAGTAATATGCCTAATGAATCACCGGCCACCTAAATTCAAAAATGTTCATCTTAGGAACTACTGAAGTTACAAATGTCAGAGCCCACTACCATAAATTATTAACTTTTATTCTATAGCTATATAATTACAACTTAGTATCTATATTATGTAGTCTCGTGCCCATCCCCTACGGACAGCTTGCTGTTTTACCGTCCTATATCCGCATGTATGTACTTATATACACGTAGTTTATGTACTCACTCTGCTATAATTAAAATGCTACTTACTTAATATTTTCAAGGCATTTCTTCCTCAAATCATACCTAATTGACAGTGATCAGCAACATTTTAATTGTAGCACTATGAGTACAGTTGTGTCCAGTTTTGGCACCCTACAAAAACATCCGTGATTGCAACAAACAAAACATTTTTATCCTCTTTCTTGAAGGTGGTCATATTGAGTATTGTGGTATATAGCAGTAGGAAAACATCTAACCACAAATTCCTCTTTGCAATCATTCCTATCTGGTTGTTGATATCAAGGTTTGAACTCACCAACTTTGGGGCTGGGGTGCCAAAGCTTTGCGGACGCGGCTGTACATTTAGCACTACATACATGTAGTTTTCCAACTGAGAGCATTGAGCCCCCCCGCGCTCCGTTATAAGATGTATATTACCTAATGGCACCACATTCGGCCATGATAGATTCTCTACATGCACTTATTTCTTCGCCCATTTGGCTCCCCTCCCCTTTCTTTCTCCTCTCCAAATTTTATCCCCCCATCATCATCATCCTCGTTATCAACCCCGCCTCACATCCGGTCCGAACATTATCAATTGCCCCCGAAAGTCTTATAATCCTAGAACCGTTCTAATTGCGAGTTGGGACGGGACAATGTCGCGTGCGCTCCGAATCCCTGGTCAACGGCTCATCGATACTGAACTGTCCCGACGTCCGAGCCAAGATTACATCTTGTTAAGTCAAGAAGATGATGACGACCTGATTGTAGCGATAATCCGTTGTTTTATTTATAACCTGGATAGCAGTCCAAAAGCAGGCAATGACGATATTTACGCCATCAAAAACCTCGCCGATGGCCGTGGCCTTAAGACGTCACATCTTCGTAAAATCTCTATACGAATGTCGACTAGGGCTTCAAAAGTACTTGGAAAATCAAAGGGAACATCTGGGAGAAGTGTATGTTCCGTACATAGCCACCTTGCACAGCACATCATGTTTGATTTGTTGGCTCTAATTAAGGAGGAGGTCCAAAAGTACCCTAATGAGTTCTACAACAAACAACTTATTAACAACGCATTTGCGTCAGCTCTAATGCATATTAATATAGTTTGGGACCAAACATATTTCGAAAAAAACAACATCATCATCGAAAGTTTTGAGGACACCAGGTTCAATCCATACAAGGATCATGATCTGCACCAAAAGAATGATTGCGCTGGTTGCTATCTCCGACGTATATTCAGCGATCCATGGTGTGTCGGCGCACTTCTTACCGCAGTAGAGTTTAGAACGAGTTTTAACGGTCTTTGTGGGGTGGGTGTTCCGGGGGCACTCTTATATCTCGAAACCGCCTGGGATATCTTGGCAAGAAACCGCCACGACCTCTGGGGTGAATTTGTCGACCCCACCATGATTCGGGCCCGCATGAGTATTAAAGTTGACCGGCTTGTTATGAAGGAGGTAAACTCTGATATCATTGAAAATATCGAGTTTCCGTGTACATGGTTCGAAGAAGAATGAGGTAAGCATTGGAATCTGCCCTGCTATATTTATCTATCAGCTCTCCTAACATCATGCAGTCTTCTTAATTATAAAGGCTTATCGAGTTTCTTGGCGTATAATTTTAAGGTACGTTTCGGAGATCCATCCCTTCATGTCTGTCCTTATCCCCTGTTTTACATAGCTAACACATGTTATCATTTGGAAGCTCTATAGGTACGAGAAGCGTTTGCGCTACGCATGGGCATTTTATCTTCAGCAGACACATTTTTCAACTTATACGCAATGTTAATGGTTTTCTATACGCCACGAGACACTACCCTCTCAAAAACATAGATATGATGGGCGCATATCTTTCCAAGAGCCTTTTCCCCGGTGAACCCATACAATTGAACTCCGTTACTACATTATCTCGTACGCCTATCAGTACCACCTTTGTCAATTGCCATATTACAAAAGTTTTTCGGTGTCAGACCATACCAATATCCATGAATTATACACATCTTCCATGGTTTCCTTTATGCTCCCCTCTGCTAACGCTCTAAGTTTGCACACGTACTTTTCTTAGTATCTTTATATCCCTAGAATATTCAAATATGTACCTGTACTGCCCATGAAATCTCCTCACCTTTTCCCCCCGCGCTCTCTTCTTTCTCTAGGGATGATAGCTTGAGTACTAGCTTGATATTTAGTTTGTCTAAGCTTTCGTCTCTTGAGTGGTAATCTCCTGTTGGCTAGTTTCCCTATTTTCACATACAATGATATAGTAATCACCCAAGGTCTACAGTAATGTTAATGCTGTGTGTTATTACGTATATGCATAAATCGTGTTGGTAAAGGCGGTCTTCATCTCCTATCTTTCCCGTGAAGCCCTTAGCAAGAATAAGGTGGGGTCCCGATAGCATCGTATAGTCGGGAGTAGCAAATAACCTGCTACCATTGAGAACACACTTGTACAGGAATTATATACCTACAACAAGCGGTTCGGGGATGGGTATGCCATATTCCACAATTCGGAATATGCCACGAATTACCAAACATCTATGCTACCACTAAGTCTTAGCTATACCGTGAGGTTGTATGCGCATAGCGAACCAAAACGCCCCCCCCCCCCCCCCCAAAAAAAAAAAAAGGAAAAAGGAAAAAAGAAAGGGAAAAAGGAAAAGGAAAAAGAAAAGAAAAGACTCCGCTGTATGATAAACCGAGTGATTCCCCATGATTACAAGTCCTCGGGAAATACCAGCATTACCACCTAGAATATTACCATTTTTGTTAAAGCCCGTTCGGGTGTTGGCTAGAGAGAGTATTATGATATTGTGAGGTTACTATATTGCCACAGCAAACCGCCTAAAAGGACAATACAGCATATGCGTCATATTTGATGTGTTCGGAGGGCCATCTATTATATTAGTAGCAAAATTACTGATCAACATTACCTCGCCCTCTAATAGCAAATACAGAATGAATAGTGTTTCAACAAGCACTTCCTCATTGAACTCGTAGTTCTTGACCATTTGATTGTAAAGTTGGGTTTTGGCCTCGTATTATTTACATATTTGTTTTCACTGTCTTGAGTTACCAGGTTTGGAGTATAGGATTTGGGCTAGAGCGTGGAAACTATGTATAATGACCCCCAAACACTCAAACCTAGGATATTGTGGTTATTGGGTCCAAAATTGTGATATTTAGTTGCAACCGAACATGCCCTTAGGAAAGATTTTGATACACGGCCAGAAGGTCTAAGGCGTAACCAAGAAAGAAATAAAAAATATCTGTGCTGAAATATAGCAATTAACAATTGCTACTGAAGCCAGCTATAATACACGAAACCAATATTTTGTCAATAGGCCAAAGAATTGGATCCAAAAGAAGAAAAAACACCACATCGTACAGTACATATATATCTATGTCCCAAATAAAAAAATGGGAATATTTTATAACTCCTTCCCACCCTTAGGTTCATGGTCGTGATCATGGTGTTCATGTTTCTCCAGCTCAAGGGTTTGATCCTTCTCCACAAACTCGGACTGTTCCGCCGCCCCCTCTTCTAAGAATCTTACTTTAACCCTCCTGATGCCTCTCACCTCTGCGCCAATGATACCACGCAGCTCCTCTTCAATCATGGCGGTTTGTGCAACGGTGGTACCCGCTGGAACCTCGACTGTCAGCTCGGCAAGAAGGTTCTGTCCAGATTTAAGTCCACCGACGCCTCGAAGATGCAACCTCTCCTGCCGTAGAGCGAGCGCCTTCTCCGCAGCTTCCTTGATATCACCCTTCACTTCGTCGTCAAGTCCAACATCTACAAGCTCTATCAACGCAGCCCTAGTGTTTCCGAATCCTGCAGTGATGACCATTATAGAAACAAGTAGCCCGCCGACGGGGTCGAGCCAGCTTGCATTATCGAGGAAATGTGAGCCGGTAATGGATGCAAGGGCGACTACGGCGGTTAAAGAGTCGATTCTATGATGAACCGCATTAGAGGCAAGGACGGAAGATTTCCGTTCCTTTGCAACTTTCATGGCTACGAGTACAAGGGAATATTAGTATTTGATTGCAGTGGACTAGGTACATATTTGAGGTGAACTTACTGGCTTGGTATAGCCATTCTTTGATGAGGATTGATGCTGCTGCTAGCCATGCTGCATTTACATTTGGTCCTAGATCGGTATGTGAATGTGAGTGGCCATGACCGTGTCCGTGTCCGTGGGCCGCGTGTGCCAAGGCCTCTGCATGATCCAAAAAGAACTGTGCATACAAGGCGTCCAAAGCGTGGAATCCTGATAGGTCGGTCACCTGCATGTCAGAATGAAGCTTTCAGGGACAAAGTGGCTAGTGAGACGAACCCATGAGCAGCCCGCCAACCAGCAACAAACCACTGACACCCAAGCTTCCCATACTTTCTATCTTTCCATAGCCGTTAGGAAACCGCTCCGTTGGTTTCTTCAAGGCGAAAGAGACTGTGGCTAATGTCATGACATCTGAAATGAGATCTGTCAGGGAATGAAAAGCATCTGCAATCTATAATCAAATGATTTGTTTAGCCCGGCCTCTCGTGCCTTTGACTGATCACTTGGGTGGGGAGAGCTACCAGTGCTTGCGAATTGAAGTACCAGCCACCAATTCCCTTCCCGATAGCCATCCCAACGTTTGTATACAAGCCCAGCCGTGTAATCCTCACACCAGCATCTGCCTTGTTTTTCGATGTCAAGTAGGTATTGTCATGGTGATGATGGTGTCCATGCGAGTGGCCACCATGGTCCCGTTGCTGTTGGGTGGATACCATATTGCCGAGTTTATAGATTAGGGGTCTACTGGTGGATGATAGGACTGGTCCTGTGTTTGCGACCCGAGCCTGGTGACAGTTGGTGATGTGATACCTAGAGTTAAACGATGACGGTGATGTGGTAGAGAAATGATGGTAATGAGTAAGGCGAGGTAGCACAGCAGGTTCACCAAATATCTTAAGGGAACGTGTTGGTAACAAACGGATAAGCAACAAAGATCGTGGATGGGAGGGCTGGGCCCATGGCAAGATATATCGTCCACCACCACCACCACCACCACCATTGCCAATGCTATGAGCGCCCTGACATCTCATTTTTCCCCCACAAACCCCGTCAAAACCACCGGATACGCCTCGCAGCGCAGGGAGACGCATCTGCTGCGGATGTACCTTACCTACTTTTGCGCTCTTTTCCTTTTTTCCCCTTGATTTAGGCGGGGCGGGGAACGGCGGCCGCGTGGAGTTTCAGATTGGCTGTTGCTGCTGTATGAGATCGCGTGCTTAGGTATATCGCGTATTGCGTATGTACCTTTTTGAAAGTTTGTCGGGGGTCTTCGATATTCCTTTCGTCGATGAGGCCTAGAGTTCGTACTTTGGGTTGTTCTGTGGGTACACTCGTACACTCATGCAGGAACGGCCCACCTGGTTTCCTTGCCTCCCTTGCTCAAAAAAGTTGCTTTCTCGGACCGGTCTCCATTCTCAGGCCCTGATAAGGTCTACCAGTGACGCAAGTCTCCAGCATCTGTCCTATTCAAAGACCCTGAATAGCAGAGTAAGTCCGAAAGGGTTTTCAATTCTTCAGTCTAGGTATGTATGGATCACAGTAGGCTTGTCGGCAGGCGCTGCTCTGTCAGTTCCTAAAATCCTAAATGAAACCCAATTTCGCCATACCTACTATGCCACCCCTTCCTCCCCCCCCTTCCCCCTCCCCCCCTTCCCCCTCCCCCCGCGTCAATCAAGCACAACCCAAACCTCTCTCCAGAAACAAAGTAAATAACCTTCTCTACTCAACTTAGATTAGGTCCCGTTGTACCTTGACAGGCTAACGTCATCTATCTCGGAACACTGCTCACCGAGGCCCAGAGAAGCTTAATCCTAGATGGCCCGTTTGCTCCGTAGAGTGTTCGATATTTGAAACGCCGCGTAAGCGTTCGATGTGAGCAAGCCTAGTTCGCGGGGCTATCAACCTGATTGAAAAAGGGACACGAACGCATGCCCAATCCCACGTACAAGAGCCCGGGGCTAGCAGGAAGGGCAGTATGGAGCAGAATACAAGATGAGCTAACAATTTTACTGACAGGAGGCACACAAGGAAGTTCAATTCCAATTTATTATTCACTGTAGATCTGCAAGGACCTATTAAGGGAAAGAATATATAGACTGTTCACACTACAAATACTTAGTGTGAGTGTGAAGGTGATATAACCCGCGCTGATTCCTAACTTTTCGTCTGAACTTTACATCCATCGAAGCCAGGTGCCCAGCAATGGGCCCATATAGTCCTTCTCCGCCAGCGCGAAAACCCCCTTCCTACCTGGCTTTAACACCGCAGAAGGAGGCCGTAAGTAATGTGTTTTTATGCTGGCAGTGTCTAATAAGGAGAGAAGAGGAGCGTGAGGCTCTCCACTCTTTTATACAGTCAAATGCCAAGAACCTTTTTTTTTTTGCCGACACATATATCATGTGAACATGACACTCGCCAAGCTTCTGCCGCCCCGGTATGTCCTTGGCTAAATGGTGGAATAGAGGCTACATGTATGTACCTATGTACCTACATATGTACTCGCGGTACTTACCCCAATTGCGCTGTCAACCTATCGCGAGAGAGAAAAAATTTAATTTCACCACAAGTATCTATCACCAAGGGTACCTACCTACATGTAGATTAAAACCCTGCTTCCGAGGCTTTATTGTCCTTGATAAGCCTATGAAAATACCTACACCCGGAGTGAGAGGCTTTGTGCGCCTGTGACACCAGGCAGAACTTTAATCCACCCAGATTCTTCCAACCAAACTTTAGAAGTCGTGGAAACGAGCAATGCGTAGGCGTTCTAGGCTTTTGTATACATCTATCTACTTTATCTACAAGGCGATATAAATTTATATGTAGATGCCCTACTTGATAAGAGAGTTGTTGCAAGCGAGAAATGATTCGAGTGATAACGTGTGATTATAGGACTACAACCCATTATCATTGTCTATTCATAATACCAACTGGATACCTCTATCGCATATCTGCGCCCAAACGCCTGAAGCTAATTTAATACCTTCCAGAAAATTCGTTTAAAGCCAGTATCAAACCCATTTAGGTATGTATCATAAAGCAGGCAGCGAGGTATGTGTAAAAGAAAGATGAAATACTACATTAATTGCCCTAAGAGTAAGGTGCAATATTTTCTTCGTAGCGTATTCGTGATCCCGCCTTTTCCGTTCCCGGGGCCTCCACACTCGCTCGCTTTTTGGTTCAGTCCTACACCGACTTTTTTTTTTATCGTTCCCTCACCAACCAAATTTTTCTGACACCAGAGGAGAAAAACAATGAGGGAAAAAAAACAATGACCGGCAAATTCCCCCAAGGAAACAGGAAAGAAAAGGTATACCAACCTACGTAATATGAATCCCAGACAGCCATGAACCCAACAATGGGGCTAAGAAACAAGATGAAAAGAGAAGAAAGAAATCCCTAGACCGCTTCCATTGGAAAAAGAATGGAACAAGAAAATGAAAAACTAAAGAACCAACCCACCAAGGTTATGAAAGAATGTTCCGGGCCACCTTGACTATTTAATTTAGAGCTTTGCAGCACATCCACCGCAAGTAACAACCCAGTACCTGTTACAACTATCACATAGCCAAACCTCTCTTTCGCATCTTTCACAAAGTCCTCTTGGGCCATCCAACATGGCAATTCTTCTCCCAGGCCTCGCCCCTGTCTGAGATGTTCCACCACGGCTTCCACCCGGTGAGTTATTCCTCCTTCTAGGTAAATGTGGTAGAACTGGTGCAAACCCTCCTACGAGATGCGGATGTGGGTTTCCAATCCCAGCGCCTACTACGGCCGGCAAGTATGGTTGTATCATTTGCACAAGACCTTGATTTTGATGTGTATGGTTCCCAGTCTGACCAGCGCCTGGGGTTGCGGTCTGGATTTGAGTTTGGACCGGAATAGAAGCTGGAGGTGGAGGCGGAGCTGGAGGTAGAGCTGGAGCTGGAGGTGGAGCCAACATCGGGGTAGGTTGAGCCGTTAATGAATTTAGAGTTGGGTTAGGCGGAACAATTGAAGGCCCTGCAGCAGATGACGAAGAAGAACCAGGTGTTGAAATTGATTGCGGAGTTCCGCCATTCCATACTGACTGACCGTAGGGTGGTGTCTGAACACCATTTGTATCCGCGGCAGGAGCGCCTAAGAGTCCCTGCCACTGTTCATCACTCAGGAAATTATACATGTCGTCTTGTTGGCTAGGATTGTGAGTATTTTCCACGTTTGGCCCCTGAGAAGAGTTGGTGGCATCAATGTTTAAATATGGGTTAATAGTTGCACCGGTGTTAGTAGGCTGTTCCAAGCCTGGGGGGAGGGCAGGGCCAAATTCGATATTTTGGTGGTCATGAGCATGAGGGGTCACTGTGACTGCTGGGGTAATCGTATTAGGAGGCTGTACCGCAACGCTTGTAGATGAGCTAGAATTGGTACCAGTTCCGGGGTAAGTCTGTGTGTTCATCTGTATCAGCGTCTGATCTGGGGCAGCCGTATATGTCTGGTTATCAGGATGCTGTGGCTGGTGCAAGGCCCCGAGCCCGTACTGCGCTGGGTCTTGGAGAAAGAGGTTACTCGCCCATCCGTTTATGCCGCCGCCACCCACTCCACCCCCTGCTACCCAGCTAGCAGGGGGGGGGAAAGGGCCAGTGCCAAAGGTAGCCGCAGCCGCAGCCGCAACCACATTACCGCCCCCGCCTCCTCCGGCACCGAGGCCAGCCCCAGCCCCAGCCCCAGCCCCAACTCCAACCCCGGCTCCGGCTCCGGCTCCGGCTCCGGCTCCGATAGCTGGAAACCCATTTAGTAGCACATTGTGGTTAGGAGGGTATATATTATTCATGAAATTAAGGGTATTCTGTTGAAATTGCTGATTTATCTGCTGGTTTCCTTGCTGGAGTTGCTGGTTCGCTTGCTGGAATTGGTTTAAAGTAGCTTGTAGATTTTGTGGTTGGTTAAATGTATTAGGGAGTGCGTGTCTAGGAATTCTGAAAACGCGTCCATCCTCTGATATGAGAATTCTTTCCCCAGGAAGGCGCGGAAGTGGTTGACGATAAGAACGACGAGCGTTGCCCCTGATATTATTACTAGAGGCCGAAGGCTCGCCGGCTTGAGAAGGAGCTTGAGGGTTGTGCTCCCGGGGGTTCGCCAAGTCGGGGATAATTCCATCGAAAGAATCGAAATCGTCGGCATCAAACCCATAATGATTGCTGTGCCGCCATCTACCATTGTCTGAACTAGTAGCACAGCCTGCACCTTGGCAAAAGAGAACATCAACATCAAGGCCGAGACAGCCCGCAATTGAATTGAGACTCCCAATATTTCGTCCAAATGGGCAATCCTTGGAATAATTCCACTCCTTTTTCCCTCGAAATCTTTCTGGTGGATCCACATACAGCCCACCAACGTTTGCAACTTCAAGGCGTCGCAATGACAAACACGGGAGACCAAACTCCGCCAACTCCTCGACAGTGGAAGGAAGTGGGTACGGGATGCTAGTTAAATCCTCCGAGAGAGTCGGTGCTTGTTGTAGCTGCTGCGCCTGCGCGGCAATGAGCGCACCAATTTGAGCGTTTCCGGCAGCCTGTGCGGGGTTGAAGTTCGGGGGGCCATTTTGCTGCGCGACGGCAGCTACAGCTTGCTGCGATGCCCTTAACCTCAGTTCTCTGCGCTTGGGAGCAGTTACAGCTATCAGAATTTTTTTCAAGAAGTTATTAATATCTGTAATATCAACTTGGGGGCAATCTGTAATGCACAGTTTATCGAGACGCAACGACTGATCGGCAAGAAGCCGATAAGCCCCTGCAGAAATGGATCCAAATTCTTTGGCAAAGAAACCATTTGTCACACCATGATCAATATCTAGGTCAAGGTCTCCATTTGAATGAACTGCCTGCCTCTCACGGAGCAACTCTGATATTCCGGGGATTTTACCGCCAGAAGAAGCAGCGATCAAGAGTTTAACAGATCTTCCAGTAATAGCTGTACCCGTCAATGTGATTGAACGGAGAAATCTCCAAGGGCCAACATAGGCCTTTCCTATCCCGTCACCAACAGTGACAGTTCGCCCATCAGCTAACAAACGACGCTGAGTTGATGGGCCAGGGCGAAGACAGCGGTGTAAGACTGTGATAACATCCTTATTTTTAACCTCTGGAAGGTGTGCAAAAGAGATCTCGCGAGCATAGAGGGGGTGGAGGGGCAGAACAAGTAGGTAAAGTTGACGCGAGACAAGTTGTAATGAAAGGATGTCCGACACATGAGGTAGTTCTGGAAGTATGGACTCAAGAATGACCCCATTGGTGAGAATATCGGGGCCCCTCGAAGCGGGTGGTGGGGGTAGGACCTGCATGTCCGCAGTGTCTTGGAAGACGAGGGCTTCCAGTCGAGCGGAGAGCTTTGAGGCGGCCGTGGTGATGGATATACGAAGATATGTAGGTGAACTATTTCCCAAACTTTGTGGAAAGGAGCGAAAAAGCTCCTACCGTCTTTGTGATAATTACGATAGTGGGGGGGTTAGCGATCCACCGGTTATATCCGAAAAGCCTTCAGTAGTAGTGGTGATGACTATTATCGGTTATGACAGCTGGAAATATCGACGCAATGAATTGGTAGAACGGCTGTTTAGAAACCGATTCCTAAAAGGTCGGGGTAAAACGCAATATTTAGGTCTGTGGGGGTGACGGTGTGAAGAATGGTGGGGAGAGGATACCGCGACCGATACCACCAAGAGCTTGACTGTTACCCCGGAGCAACGTTCTTCTTTTTTTAAGCCTTGGCGATTATCAAATCACCACATTCGCCATTTAGCCACTCAGCTACTTTCATAATACTTTGGCCTTTCTCTATATAACGAACGATTCATACACCCATCAAGCAATCATTATTGAACATTCCAATCCAGATACCGTCTAATGGCTTGACGGGGGCTATGAGTAGTTACATATAGTGCGCCTCGACTTAAAGGGTATACATTTCTGTTACCTAAGTGCTAGCATTATTTCGGGGGTAGATTTGCTAAATCCTGAACAGTGGCTATTTATTCGGACTTGCTTGACATACATGTACTCACCCTCTCAAATGGTCTACGCCATAGTTACATAGAGTACATAGGTATAATGCCTATAGAAAAGTCTTTGGCTAGTAAAGTATTATGAAACTATAATTTCATCCATTTTATGTAGTAATCAAGACATTCAACTTCATGAACTGGCCCCAAAACAAGTAAGTTTTATTGCGCAAGATTGTGGTACCAACGGAGATAGTCGACGCAAAATTGCCTGCACACTCGGGCTTAAATTTCTGTATATCATGGCACCATTTTGAGGCTAATAAGTTTGTGAAAACCTGTACCAACAGACATAAAGTATTGTCCTATGTACTTACATGTACTTTACATGTATGTATCTATCGTCATAGGCGAGGTCTCAACGCTTTCCGTCGGCCTACATTCATTCAGAAAAGGGGCCAGCGAGGCAAGGAGCTGCGTGGCAAACCAGAGGGTAAGTGGATGCCTAAACTCCAGGTCTAATACTATTTTCGGGCGCTCATCTGCAGATCATATCATTTTGTATTATATAGTAAACAAATTTGCAACTGTCTCTCCTGTCAATCGCCGAGTAATAAGCAACTCTAACGTTAAACTCTCACATCGATGTTGTAAATAGGGCGGTTTATTAGGCGTACATATATAAATATGGGCTTGGACCCATGTACTTCCTTACTCTAGAGTATTAGAGTACGATAGCAAGTATCCTTTAATTAGATACATGTAACATGGTAATACACCTTTAGCTTCCTCCGAAACCGTTAGGGTTCGTTAGGCAAATGTACCTCAAAAAACAAAACGGCGTTTTATTTTATGTGAACCAACCACCAAAAAACCATGACGAAGCTCCGCATTGAAACGGGGTTTTCGGGCCCAAGATGGTGTTTTACTGTATGGTTGCCAAATGAGCCCTTAAGGTTATACGCTGTCTATGTACAGCCGGAGGAAAAAAGTGACGAAACAACGCCTGCGCTCAACTTGAACCTCAATGACATGAAGGACTTTAGCTACAGAACAAGAAAGAGAGTATACAGTATATACGGCCTCTGAAGCGTATTTACCACCTTATACAGCCTCCCTTCGAAAGTCATGGTTGTTGCTTGGACGCCTTTGTGGTTACCTGTTGTTTCCTCACTTTTTTTCCCCTATGGGTGCACATACATAAGTGCAATACCTACAATACCATGTAGGTACATAAACAGTCCTCAAAGAAGGATAAATAAAGAGGTCTAATCGTTACATCATTGTCAACGTGATCTTCATCAGTCTAGTGCCGCAGACCATAAGGTGTGTGGGTACCTAGAGTAGGTACCTACATGTAGGTACTTCTCGGGGTTTACCTGTTCACCTGATCAAGACTCAGCCTGTTGACAGCCACAGGAGATCTTTGATGCGGTCTCATTGCCTTAAACCCCGCGCTTATCGATTGGGCACTTTCTACCGGATGATTACGATGATCAGTGACTTAGTCTTGGGGCATCATCCACCCTTTTAGACTGTCCACGGGTCTGGGAGCAGAGTACCTAGCGGGTTCCTTTGTTCGACCGTACTCATCCCTTACCACACTAAATACAATATTATGCACGGTACATACATGTAGTTACATTACCATCATGTAGATACTTTAGGCATCTAGTCTCAATCCTCTCAATCTACTAGTACATGTAGGCTACATATGTAGATAGGTATGTACCTACTTGTGAAAAGACCATTTGAAATGGGACGAGTATATTATCCAGAGACCTGTTGTAGCGGGTAGATAACAGCTACGAACCAGCAAGTGTTTTGTTATCTGGGGCGCCGGAACCCCTCCTCATGCTCAATCTCATCACCTATGTATGTATGTACCTACTTACGCTGGCAAAGGGAGAAGCAGCTCCGGGTTCCAACGGTCCCAGCCGAAGTATACCCTTAGATTAGATAACCTCGGGAGTCTGGATCTTATAGGTACCCTGGGTAAGTTAAGGAATACCTATCTGATGTGTTGTACTGGAGATAGGCAGACAACGCAGGCACAAGAACTAGAAAAGGGGACCGGGCCGTCAGAAGCAGGTGGAAGGGGTAGAAGCATCTCGTAATCCTTTGGAACGTGTGATGGGAATCTAACTTAGTAGGCATCGGGTGCCCTTGTGTTGTACCGCTGCCTCATGCAGATGCTGGGCAATTAGATTGGGTGAAGCGTGCCTCCAAGTGAACCCAAGAACGCGGGCGGCGAACCCCACCTCCAGGAGGTTCAGAGCTCTCATGCATGACTCCAACATAACTAACCTGTAGTACCTTCTCCCAAATAGATACCTACAACTGCCTACTATCATATCTGCCAACAACAACAACAACAACGATACTTTAGCAACTGAACTCATAGATCCAAGTGCTTATTACATATCTATCTATATACTTGGGAGAGCTCTAGGACACTGCCCCCCCCCCCCTCCTACTTTCTACTCTCTCTACGTACCTGTACCTTTCGAATAAAGGGAGCTCCAACAAGCTATTTCCACAATTCACCTTTTGTGTCCCTATTCGTCATTACCTTCATCTCTGAAACATAATCACTCATTCAGCTCTCTACCTACCTTAAAAGCTTCCTTACCTCCTTCCCAGCTCCTGCGACTATCCATCTGCCAATATATAACCCCAGGAATCAGCCAGTACATTCATCCGTAAATACATCAGCTTCCACCCAATACACAATACAACCATATATATAAAGCATCGTGCATCGTTTTAGATATTCAAAGAGCTCATTACCTCACTTATTCAGCTTAGCCGACCATCAAGACCTCTAGTTCCGTTTTCTCGGGATATCTCTATTCTACTACAAACTTCCTAGTCCTTTTTGCCTCCCGTTGTTCTCTTTCTCTCTTCCCTTTCGACACTTTCGGTCTGCAAAGGAAGAGCCGGAAAGAGAACATAGCTTTGTAGCCCACATTCAAATAATAAAGACTATATGCCCGCGTTTACCGATCACTACAAGAACCCTCGTCAACACCGCAATACCCCCTCATCGTCCCTATCTTCTAAGCCACTCACTATCACTGCACCCACACCCGCACCTGGAGCCTCGGCACTTGGAGGAAACGCGTTTAGTTCTTCGAGAGCTAGAATTTATCCTAGGGAATAGTCAGTACTCCTGTTTGATTTTCTACTTTGTTTATTTGAGTAATATATCCAAATATCAAATCTTCCCCTCAGCCCCCCCCCCCCCCTTTATCGTTATCGCCAGTTTCCCCAGCCGAGGATTCCCCGGCGGTATGAGTAATGCTTGAGTAGCAATAGCTAACGTATGGCTGGTGGTAAACAGTAATAGTCGTCATACTGCCCCGCGGTCTCCGCATTTTTCCAACACAGCGTCCCCACTCCTCTCTGCATTGCCAAACGCAACAGATCTCTTCCCGCGATCTATACCATTCACGTCGTTCTTGTCCAGCTCAACACCCTCTACAAACGGCCCCAATAGCCTTGGATCCGCTTCGGGTGGTGTCGGTCTAAGCGTCGGCGTTTCTCCTCCTAGTGGACCCGCTTCGTACTCATCTGGTGGGAATTACAGCGGCAGTCACGGAAATTCACGACAAATTCGTGGATATCCAGGGTTTGAAGAGCACTTCACGAACCACAGTGTTCAAGGAAGTAATGGTTACTACAACCCAAGCCAGCAATATGCTGCCCAGGGTTCACCAGTCCCACTGAGTCCGCAATTTGGATTACAACCGCATTTGCAGCCGGGAGAGGGAAATTACGCCTGTAGCTTTGATACATTAGATGACTCTTTGGGGGGGCATACAGGTACCACGGCGGGTAATGGTGGAGGCGGTAATGAGGGTGACAATGTACTCTGTCTCGGTTGGGAAGGTGGTGTTGATGTTTGGAAGGTTGGAAGAGGTGTTTTAGAGCAAGTTGGTAGATTAGAGGGACTCGGAGGTGGGGTAAAGAGTGCTAAGGTAACACTCCAAACCCCTTTTAAATCCATCAAATCGATCAAATCGAGGAATTATTTCTTGATATAAAGCTTTCTACTGCCCCCGCAGAAACCCAGAGCTACGAAATTCGGTAGAAATGAATCATAAAACTAACAGTTTGTTAGATTTTGCCTACTCCGCCCCGAGATGACCCTCTTGCAGCTCATAGACCTTTGATATGCCTTACGATTCATTCCTCTGTTGTGCCCATCGAATCAGATCCTCCCATAGTACAGGAAACAGAAACTCCATACTCGACATCTCCACCCTCTCGTCCTTCAACTTCTGCATCCAACAGAAGTGGACATCATTCGCCAGCGAATGCAACAGACTGGCAGACCAGAGTCGAAATCTGGAGTTTATCCTCGAGAAGGAGAATCGCCAGCCTTTTCACCAGCCCAATAGTCCCCAGCGCCGATTTCGGCTTTAGCATCGGTGGGCCACCACCACCGTGGGGTGGATTGCGGGTGGAGGTGACTGGCACAAAAGTAGTTGTAGGTGTTGGTATCAGTGGAGAACTGTACATTTTTGGTCTTGAAGGTGGAGTGCGAAGGAAGGGGAGTAAAGAACAGGCTGAATGGAGGTGCCTTGGGAAGGTATGGACATGCGTGCAAACAAACCATCAAGGAAGCTTTTCCGCCGATAGCGGCATCACAGGAAACGGCTTCGCTGACGGTACGCCGGTATTCTCCGTTTCAAATGAGTGGCTGGCGTATTGCCCCGCGACCGCAGGCTCTGCTGTTCATGCTGGTGGTAAGGTCGATGCACCATGGAATTCTCCATCTGTAACATCCCAGTGTCCTCCAACTCAACCGTCCCTCAGTGTCGCCGTTTCTGCCGAGGATGAGGCCCTTTTGAATCGATTTACTCGAGAAGTTACCCAAGAATTTATACGTGGTGCCAAGTGGGCAACCGAGACTGGAAAGAAAGCACTGCAGAATTATTGGAATGGAACCCAGAACACTGGTACACCTCCACCTCCAGCGCCTCCACTGCCAATGGGCGGGATTAACGGGGGAATGTATGGGATGCCCAATGGCAGTATGATAAGCCTTCAAGGGAATCCTCAACCAAGCGGATTAGGCCAGCAATTAAGGCAGATGCAGCAGATGGGTGGGACACCACCACCACAAACCCAGTTCTTTTCGAATCCGCCCCAACAGCCTACGAATGAGCCAAGACTTGTTGGTATTTTAGATTTAAACAAGATTTTGCATGGAGATGGTGGATCCGGAACCCAGCAGGGGAGCATAACCCCCATGGTAACCTTTCTACCCCAGGGAGGCGTTAGCTACCTAAGTTTCGCGCCGGGAGGACTGGCTCTGTTGACTGCAAGTTCAAAGGGGGATTCCTTGTTTGTTTGGGATCTTATGAGAGCGATACACCACCCGCCTGGCAATCCCTCCCTAGGACATAAAACAAGCGCGTCTCTTGGAGGTGATGCTGTTAAGATGGCGGGCTCCACAACTGGATCTCCAAATTCAGCCACACTTGGAAAACATGTCAGGCAGATAGCAAGATTCAACCGTTTGACAGTTGCAACAATTGTAGATGTTGGATGGTCTAGTCCACGAGGTGAAAAGTTGACTGTAGTAACGGAGAAAGGAACTGTCCATTTCTATGATTTACCTAGCGGTGCTTACCAATGGCCGCCTCCAAGCAAGCCACCTCCATCTTCAAGCGCAATCTCAACTGGAGGCAGCGGCAGTGCGGCAGGTGCGGCAGTTTCGGGAGCAGTAAACTTATTAAGCAGTTCTACACAACCGTTACTTTCTGCTGCAAGAAGAAGAAGAAGCGGTGGAAGTTCTGGATCACCGAGTGGTGGAATATTTGTCAATGCTGGTTCTGGTAACCCTATCAAACGTGGTGGCCAGAGCAATAGCCACAGTGGCTCTCCTAGTGACAATAATGGGGTTCGGGTCTCTCTTCCCCAAGGCTTTGGCGCTGTTACTGCTGGCTGCGTCCGCTTTCTTGTTGGGAAAGAACGAGGTTATGTGGCTATGAATGGTGGAGGTGTATTGCGAATCTATGAAGTTAGACCCGGCGGTGGTGGGAGCAAAAAGCGTCAAAACGGCGGAGGTGTAGTTATGAACAATTACCTTGAATACGAGTTGCCGCTCCTCCCTGACGGCTCCCAGCAGCAACAGCAATTGTCAATTGAAGGCGAGGAAAAGCAAGCTGGTGGTTATTGGAGCGGACGCCACCACAGTAATCGCGGTGATGAACAGACAAAATACGACCAACACCCACTCTCCTTTGCCGAGATCGAGACAAACGCCGTTTTCCCCCCTTTTCACACAGACCGTCATGTGCGCTTATTTGTTTATACAAATAATGGAAGCAGTAATCAACTTCCTCAACAGCATCCGCAGCGAGGTAACGATTGGCAACATGACGAGACAAGGCAAGATACTCAACACAAGCGCCGAAGTAAGCGCGGTTCAACTACACCTGCAGCTTTATCTCCCCCTGTATCTCGTCCGGAATCACCTACCCCAGAGAAAAACAAAAAGCCGACAGACCAATGGGTCTTTGGGTTACCACTACCAGCAGAGAAGCTGAACATTGGATCCGCTCGCGGAGAAGTCGAATTTGCTGGTGATGAAGGGGGCCTTGCTGAGGCTATGTCTAGCCATCTAAAACTGGAAAGTACTGGGATGAATGGGAAAAAGAAGATTACTGGGAAAAAAGGGAGGCGTGTAAAGGGGGGCGCATTTGGGATGGAGATTGGGATGGATGAGGGCTTTTTTGAGGATGATTGTGAGGTTCTTGAGTATACTGGAAGCTGATAAGTCATGTAGCGACAGTTTTTCATATCGAAAAACACTTAATCTTTATTTTCTTTCTTTACTTTTGGCATGGGTATGGGCGCGACAATGGATTTGACGGATAGATTGTTACACAGTGACTTTTTGTGTACCTTCATTGGGATGGGTATTAGTGATGATTGGCTAATTATCTTTGCCTATGTTTTTAATAAAGAGAATTTGGCAGTTTTACATCATTTGATATTTTTGCTATTACTGCGCTGTTTTGATTTTTCTTTCCCTTTTCCTTTTTGCTTGTTTAATTTTTGAGTTGCAATCGAGTATTGACACTAGACCAGTTATTTGCTCTTGTTCGTGGGCATGCCTATACACTCTTGTACGATTTGTGGGAGGGCAAGAATCTTGGATGTATTTCATATTGCTCTAGAGATTGATCATTCCGAGTTTATCATATGTATGATGAAAATACAGAAAAAGAGAGAGAGAGAAGGTAGATAGATATATACATGTAGCTATCGTAGTCATGAGAGTTAGTCATAGTGAAAACATACTCCAGAAGCACTAGGCGAATATGTAAAATCAAGCCCATGTATAAAACTATGCCACCAGATAAAAACTGCCAAAAGTCTTGCCTTTATTTGGGGGAACTGCCTAGCTGGAAGGGCAAATATGCAAGCCTGCCAGCGTTTTTGACTGATATTTCACCCTGTGATTTGTTCCTGCCTCTTCACAAAGTACTTATGTACATTGATAATCCGCCTGAAAGCGGTGAGAGGATCTGGCAAGTCGATTAGTCTACGCTAAATCTGCTATTCAAAATTTTGAATTTCCCCAGGCATTAGTATAGAGCTGAAGCATACATGTAGTTTGGCTTCATGCCCCAAACAACCCCGGCTTGTGTTTTTAAAGGGCTCTCCTAATCCCTTAAACCAATCCCGAGAAAGGATCATCCCGATGAAAGAAGCCATCAGGACCGAAGTCCCCACCTGGAGCAAGGCTTCAACGATGATGTTATCTAATCCCCGGTACACTCCTTTACCCAAGTACTCGATTCTGAGCATATGAACGAGAAAATTCGTTGCAACGGTCACCACACAAATAAACCTGGTTTTCTTTCTCATTCATATGCTCAGTATCGAGTATACCATGGGTGCTCGATGTTACAGACCACAAGGTCCATCGTCACTTGACAAAAACCATGACCATGTGCTCTAAGGCCTCGAGAGGAACTTTGAAAGACTGCAAACGAGTCAGAGCAGCCAAACAGGTGGGTAACCTTGGTCTCCAACAAGGAACGTTCTGCCACTTTCCAATGTTTCCCTCTTGCAAATGTTAACATTCGGTCATTCTATAACCATCTCTACGTATCACAAACCTGATTCAAAGCCCCCCCCCCAAAAAAAAAAAAAAAATCTCCCGCCTTCAACCACCCGTCGTCACTCGGCATCAACTCCCGTTTCCAGGGGTTCAGAGATTAAATTATTGCAGATCGCACGTCGTGAACCTAGCTTGACAGCTGTATGTACCTCGAATGAATGTGGTAGGTACATGTAATTACTGGGAGTTACATAATCTATCTCGTCAGACAGTCGGGTTCGAGTATCTACTTTACTTTACATTACATACCATACCCAAAGTAAAGGATCTGCCTAGTGGCGTTCGCTTTGCTTGTTGATTAACTCGACTTTTAGACCTTCAATGGCGACCCAAGCTGCTGGTGCTCGATCCATTCCCAATGACGTCACGAAGGCAGTTCAAACGGACCAAAACCATAACTCTGCCACACACACCTAATATATATATATATATATATTTCCCCTGCCCTTTGCAAGTGCTGTACTTAAAGCATATCAGCTATGGAAATGGGATTTCTGTGAAAACCAGATGAGCAACTGCGTCACACACAAGGCAAGGCAGGAACCAAGGAATAAGGGTATCCGCCGACCCGGATCTACGTGCGATGGAAGGTCCTATGGAAGGCAGGGTAGCTAGCTAGCTCGGTGGGATTGGATTGGTCGTAATAAGGTGGGGGTTGACGTCGAGTGAGGACCCATGAACCCTGCTAACGTTACGGGTATACCTTCGAACACATGGTACTCATGGGGGGGTATGTAGGTATTTGATCATCAATCATTGACTTGGCCGACTAATCAAAGAGCACCGACAGGGAGTATGGAGTGTTCACGCTGAATACATACACACAGCATAACAAATGATCATGTTTCTTCAGATAAGAAATCGGCAGAAAATGAAATACACGATTCCATAGCCAGTAGTTACACCATTGAAAAAGAAAAGAAGAAAAAGCCTAACCTCCCTTCCGAGCCCAATTTTCCAATAAGAGAAGTACTATCTCCATCCATCTATGCTCTAACTGACTGAACCAACCAATTTTTTTTTCGTGACATCGTGAATCCCGGGATCGTAGTAAAAGATACTCAAAAGCACAGAAAAGAGAAGATATGCTTGAGAAATCATCGTAACAGAACGATAAATAAATTAAAAAAAAAAGAAAAAAAGAAAAAGAAAACAGGAGCAAAAAACAAAACCACACAAATAATTGATACTAGTAAGTAGGAATACTACTAGCTCTGGATTTGATAAGCGGTGAAATACAGCCCTGAAAAAGATACAGAAAAAGAGTAAAAGAAAAACTCATCCGCTGTTATTTTCCTATAGCGAACTTTTCTTCGGGAACGCAACTCCCTTCACGGCCGCCTCATCACAAAACCAGCTAACTTTCTCCCCAGCGCCCCTGTTTACCAGGGCACATGGTAGGACCTGACCTCCCTGCACATCTGGGTGTTCGTCAAAGATCCTCTTGAGTACCTCCTGCTTACCTTCTCCCGTCGCCACAAACGCAATCTTCAGCGCGTGGTTGACAACGCTCAAAGTCAGCGTGACTCTCTTTGACGGCGGCTTTGGTGAGTCCTCGATTGGCGCCACCCATGCTACATCCTCCCTCAACAACGGATGCCCAGGGAACAAACTGCAGCAGTGCCCATCGGGCCCACACCCAAGCAGAATCAAGTCAAAAATTGGCAATTTGACGGAGTCCTTTGCGGCGAATGAGCGCACGAGCGCCTGCTCATAGGCGTCCGCGAGTTCCTGCGTGTCGTCTAGCTTCTCAGTGTCGATGGGAACGACTGTTGGTTGACCGTGCGTATGCGGAATCTTATCGAGGAGCTCGGCCTTGAGAAGGCCATAGTTGCTGTCAGGGTGGTCGAGGGGCACGGCGCGCTCGTCGGCGAAGAAAATCTCCCACTTAGACCATTGAATCTTGGGTGAGTTGATGAGATGTGGCGAAGCCAGGTAGGCGGGAAGGGAGCCACCAGAGACGGCAATCTTGAACTTTGAGTGCCGTGCGAAGGCGTCGGTTTGAGCTTGGAGGACGTAGGTATAAAGGTCAGATTGGAGTGATTCCTTGGAGGGGAAGTTGTAGAGTTTGGGATAGCCGAGAGTCATTTTGGTAATGGTTGTTGTGAGTGTGCTGTGTGAGAGGATTTTTTTCTTTTCTTTTTTTTTCTTAATATAATAAAGTTATTGAGTTGATGAGGGGTAGGTTTGGTTTGAGGGACTGCTCGCTTTTTATATGTGATGTTCAGGTGTGCTGCGTTGATATATCGTGAGATTTTCTCTCGATCAACCAATAAAGAACTTTGAAGAAAAGCAAGGTGGGTGAGAGGAGGAAATAAGGGGGGATTCGTTTGTAGTTGTAGTAGAAGTGGAGGTAATTGTACCTACTGCAGTACTGGCATCTAGTAGACACATACGCACTAGGAATAGCGTACAGTACGCCCTCTTTTACTTCTTTTCTTCTTTTCTTTTCCATTAACATTTGAGCTTTTGTGGCACAACGGTTTTTTCACATGGGTCGTTGAGCTTGTGGCCTTGTTGCCTCAACACTGAACTGGTAAGTCACAAAGTCACCGTACCTACATAGATAGAGAGACTCCTAACTAAAGCCCGTAAATTGTACAGAAGAGTACCGTTGTGAATACTCCCCTATTGAAAAAGGGCATCCCCGCCTAAATTACGGCCAACGTTACAGCTACACCTCTACACATCCCCCTCACAGAGTACGCATCAGGGAGACCTTGATAGATAAATGCATACATGCGGAAGAGCCGGCTGTTGTGCAATCTCAGAGCCAGGCGTAACAAATCTTGGTACATACATGTACTTGGTACCATTCCCTTCATTTCCTATCTTCGGAAAAGGTGACAAGGCCGCGAGGGGGGGAGATTTCGGTCAATCGGTAAACCCACCGATTTTCCTTAAAACTCACTCGCTCAACTTCGGACTGGACAAGATCGCCCACCGATTTATTTCTTTTATCGCCTCCCGCGAACTTTTTTTTCGCCTTTTACGATAACAATTTAGTCTGCTGCTCGATTACATCATATCTCACATGAGAATCACCGCCTCGTTCTCGACAGACCAGAGATTACTATCCTTCACTGAAGCCTTCTCGACCCCGTGAGAGGAGGATACGATCTCTAGACCTGACCTGCGCAGCAAAACCCAATCCTGAGGTTTTGCCATGACGCACGTGGATTTACGATTTTACCCCTCAGGTGAAGCTGTTGTGGTTGGAAATGCTGTTGTACTCTCTATCCAATCCAATCCGTTTTTTTGTCTTCACAGGAGACAAGAGGAAAAATAAAATAAAATAAAAAAATAAAAAAACGACAAGAGAGGTAAGTAGATGATCTTTCATGCACAGTGGACCCTGGGCCCTTGCGAGAGTATCGTACGATTTACTTTTTTTTTCTTTGTTCACATCAAGAACAGAGAGCTAGAGAGAGTCTCAGGTTTCGTGCCGAATTACCCCACCTAGGATGTGGGGCAGTCTCAAGTCAGCTTCTTGTCTTGGCATCGTCATTTTCTAACCTTCCGCTCTAGGCCGAGATGACAATGCCTATGTAATCAATCTAATCGATCTCTCACTCGCTCACCCTCGTCTCCTGAGGCTCATGTTACAATACCAAAGCGTGATCCCTGCATGGGTTCAACCGCTCTTTGCCTATATTCAATTCCACTTTACTCAGTGCATAATTGTGCGAATCTTTGTGTGTCGAGTATCCCACAACCAACACGAGTCCAAAAAACTAGACCAGACAACGCTGGAAGTGGTTAGTCTCAAGTGACGACCTACAGAGTGATATTTTGTGATCCCGACGATCAAACCTGGTCGATCAAAATACAACACTCAGGTGCGTTAGGTCTCGGCGCTAAAATCGTAGCGACTGCAGTGAACGGGATTTCTCAAGAAACGGGGATTTGAGTCTGGGAGGAACGTACACGGTTAATCGACCTTAGTGCGCACCTAAGCAGGGCAGATCCTTCCCGGGAGCGTGTGAGCCCGGGTTATGAGATTATATACTCCCAAGCCTCAAGATATAACCGTGGACCCAGGCAGCCTAAGTGTCAGTTCCCCGCTAAACTAAAGACAAGGTATCATCCCGCAGGCACATCTACATTCTCACAGAGACTTTGGTATCTGCATGCATTAGCCGTGTTGCGGTAAATGAGGAGGGGGACCGGCCTTGTCTGAGGTTTTAAGAAGATGGGTTTATCATGCCGCGAGTGCGAAGGCTCTGAATACCCATATTGCGGAGACTGCGTTGTCTAAAAGGTCGTTCAAAATAGTGATAGGTTATCTTTGGCTGAACCGCTACGTCTGGGTCCAAGTTTAAAGCTGGGCCTTGAGGTGGGTGCTTTAAAATGTTTCAGTTTCTTAACCTACTGCCGAATTAACCATGGAGCTCTAACGAAGACTTAAAAGACGTGAAAACACCGAAACATAGCCCATCACATACGTACAGATACACGCATTAAATAAATTCCCATATATGATGTATAAGGCTTGCAGAGCATTGGTTCTGTGGGTTGCTGGCGCCGGAGGCTCAGGACTTTTGGATCATCCTATATTGAGTTGTCGAATGTTCTGAGAGCCCTTATGGAAGATGGACAGCGGGTTTTATGAGTTGGTAGCTAACTGGACAGTGTAAACAGGCCTAGGAATAACGGGGAGAATACAGGATTAATAGTAAGAAACACCTGGATGGGGAGAAGGCCCCCTACTTGATTCCGTTAAGTCCTAGGAATAGGTGCCTTCTGCGTGACAGTAAGCTAGTCTTATAATGGAATCTCAACAGTACGAAAGGAGACAATTTTCATCCAGATCTCTCTAGAGAGAAATTTAGATAGTCATGCGCAATAAATATTAATAGCCCCGCAGCCTGTTTTTTTTTTTTTTTTTTTTTTTGGGGGTCTTGGCAGACAGTCTTCAATCGCCTTGACTGATGAAACTTGTCAAATTCGCGACCTACCCTATTATTTCGGTAAATCGGGACCACGTGTTTGCGTTTTCGATTGGGTCATGTATTCTCACTCGGTTATCTCGACCCCCGCTTGTATTTGGCAGCAACTCTGAGGTTTTGGCCTATATAGCTATTACAGAAGAAATATATTTACATAATTGTTAAGGTACATCTACCAAACTTGGTGCCTCCCATCCACCCACTACCTACCCCAGTTAAAGAGCTATCAATTTATCAGAATATCAATGAGTTGGTAGGGCCTTGATCCCTACCCGCCAAAGAAAGGGGTAGATAACCCCGTATAGGAAGACACTGGGTCACTTTGATCTGAGTAGCCCTGTTTTTTATTAAAAGGCTCGATTCATCGACCGCCAATGGCGCAGAAGGCTGAATTATTCGCTTACCATAGATTAATCGTTTGGCCGCCGCCACCACCTTTTATCAAGTCCATGATGTTGGCCGAAGTATGTATATATTCGGAAGACGTCAATGATACATTTTATCGGGCTACTACATGTACTTTACATGTAGCTCATAACACATGATCCAGAATGTCAGTTCTTTCATCCAAAATGACACTGTGGGGGTATTCATTTCTTGAAATACATGCTCTTAGAGGCATGTACACTTTACAATGTTCGTAAGTACATCATTATCCACACAATGGACTCGGAAAAGGCATCAGAATGATGAATTTCTTGCCTTGTGTCTCATTCTGGATCATGTGTTACTACGCCAGCAACCAGAAGAAGTGTCATTAAGCGTTTTCCGTTATATACTTCCAAGTGGAGAACGCCTTTATCGGCTTGCGTAAAAGATCTTCCTCAGTCCGATCGTTGACTGTAATGTATGTATAATAGAACCCATAGCAAGTCTGCTGAGCTGAGCGTGTAGTATATACCTGCTAGTGGCTTTTTTTTTTTTTTTTTTTCTTTTATTCATTCTGTGCATGCAACCTCACGGTTATGGCACTTACCTACTAGTGGCTGAGAAGAGTGTCATCGGAGAAGAAACGATTTGTTAGACGCAATTGTAATTACATTTGATTTGGGCTCATGTTCATCGGCCAATCATAAGAATATATGCTAATTACAAAAAAGAAAAAGAAAAAAGAAAAAAAGAACCCATATATTCTTACAGCACCGTCAATAAAAAAAAAAAGATTCACGTCTTCATAGATATGATCATCCACCTAGTCCGGTGCCACCTGCACTATTCATGTCTTCATCAGTAGAATTTAGGTTCTCGTGGTCAGCCCCCGACAATTCCTTTACAACCCCACCCAACACGTCGCCAGACGCGAACTCTATCCTGATCCTCTCTCCTCTGGCATCACTCGAGAAAAACAGATCTTCGCCTCTGACGCCACCTAGGTTAATTATTCCAATGCCCATACCCTTCTCATGTGCAGCTTTGGCTATTCTCCACGCTGAATACGTTGCTAAGCTAGTTCCAAGGACCAGCAGATTGTCCGCCTCCTCGACTACTTTTGATGCCTCCACTTTCGCCGTCTCGGGTATCGACTCGCCAAAAAAAGTTACATTTGGTTTCAGTATACCCTTCATGGATGCGTCGTCTGGCTTTAGGATGTGCGCGCCATCATTATCCACCAAAACAGTGCCGTCGCGAGTCTCTTCGAGGCACTTCGGGCAGGGTGGATAGCGGAATTTAGTGTATGGCGCACCAGGGAGATCAACATCTCCATCGGGGTTGGTTTTAATACTCTCTTCGCGGTTATTCTTATTGAACGCTCCTGCTTCCATCGCAGTCTCAAGGAAATCTGCCCATTTGGGATTTAGACGAGCGAGAATTTTCTGGAACGGAATTCGCGGATATTCGGAGCGGCAAGTAAGACATACGACTGTTCTGAGGGTACCGTGAAGTTCTATAGTTGGTAGTCGGGGGTGGCATATATGGTGAAAAGAATCCACATCTAGAAGTGTCAGACCAGCCTTGCTTAACCAATTGTGCTTAATAGAGATAGAACATACTTTGGGTTACAACATGCGACAAAACTCCAAACTCCCCAAGCTTCGATATAGCCATGTGCGTTCTATTTGGTTGAGCATTCTCCATTGTTGGCCACCCAAGAAAACTTCTCGCCCAGTATCGCTTCCTTGACTCATGGCTCCCTGCGAATTCTCCGAAAAATATAGGTCTGTATTTATTGTTAAGTCGATATGTCCCCTTTTCGCCTCGGTAGTCCGCAAGTCCACTCTCGATAGATACGCCTGCGCCGGTGAGCAAGACCGTATTCCGAGAATATAAGAAATCCGTTACGGCGGCAATTGCGGCGGGGAGTGTAACCGCATGGGCGGGGTATATTGTAGGAGGCGGGAAAGGGAGCGTATATGGAATTTTCGGAACCACCATCGGAGAGTTTGTATGATACTTCTGTAAATTTAGAGTGTAGAGGTGAGGTGTGAGTCGTTGGAACTCCAGAGTTCCTTCGTCATAGCTGTCTGTGCTGCGGTACCAGGATATGTAATCTTTTGCCATGCCTCTTTGGGGAAAAAATCCCCCCCCAACAACAACACCACGCTAGTAAAAGCAAATTCAAATATCAATCATTTCCACAGATAATTTTCTCTCTTTCGTAAATCGTAAACTATCGCGCAAATTGTGGGTACCCATGCAAATATAAACAAATCGAAAATTATCTTTCTACTCTTCACATAGACCTTCGAGGTGAGAGGTTCTTTTTAGCCTTTGTTCCCTTCAATGCGGTCTGCTACGAGAAGCCCTTCCAGAACACCGTTCTCTCGCCGTATCCCTTCAACCTTTTCTCTCGTTGCTTTTAATTTCATCCTTAGTGCCTGTTTGTGCTCCTTTCTCGCTTTTGAGATAGCTTCTGGGGTCTGGGCTTCAACAAAAGGTGTTATTGGTGAATCTGTGACTGGCGGTGATGCTGTAATCGATGAAGTTGTGGCAGGTGATGTTGTTGTAGCAGGCGACGTCCCTAACTGTCGAGCTGCGCTGCCTCTAGTAGCTTTTTGTATATTTGAGTTCACAGGTGTTCTGACTTCTGTGGGAAGGGGAGGCACCGGGTCGGCAGAAACCGGTGTAGTCGCTCGAATTTCTTCTGAAGGGCCGTTTCCAGTACGGCTCCTCTTCGATCTCCGACGGAGGAGCATCTCAGTTAATGGGTCTGGCTGTTCATCTTCAATAGCTCTTGCTTTCTCATCACTTCGTGGGAATAGCGCCTTGAGAGTTCTTGAGGAGTCACATTCGCACACTGAGCTCTTCTCTGAGATTATTGAGTCCTCAGACTGCACACTCCACAGAGTCTGTATGAGTGCTTTTATCGCGAGATCTTTGGCCCGCGGTTCTATCTGCACTTCTTCAGTCCCCTTTGAGCTTGTGAGCTGTCTCTCTTGCTCCAGATCTTCTTCTCCCTTCCATTTATCGAGAGCCCAGCTAGCCTTCGCAACCCCCATCTCCTTTTCTGCCGCTTGAAGGAACGCGTCCAGATCGGCACTGGTATCTTTAATCTGGTTCGCCTCGACCAGCCGGCACCTCCAGAGATGTCCAACTTCAACCTTTAAGAACCTTACTGTCTTCATTAGCGCTCGCTTCTGGTCCAGTGCCACCCGTAGCTCGGTGTTAACATCACGACAACGCTTATCCAGAGCACCGACGCGTTCTTTCCACCACTCTGCCAGACGCTGCTCCTCGCGTAACCGAGCTTCAAGCTGTCTATGCGATTTGAGGAGCGCTCGGTAGCGGCGAGCCTGCTCTTCAATCGTAACGATTGGGGCAGGGTCGAGAGCGGTGACCGGGGCCGTAGCGATCTGTTTGGTGTTTGTGCGTGACATGGCCGGGTGGTTGTTGGGTGATTGATTGCACCTCGAAATTGGATAAGAGAGAGAGGCTCAAAAATGCACTTAAGTTTTTCGTGGGGTACGTACCCATCATATATCTGGCTAGTGTCAACGGGTTACACGTTGCAAGCTTTTTGAAGCATGAAATATCACTCGATCCTTATGAAGTTCATAGAAACCAGAATTAAAAAGACACAATTGCCCTTATATCAGGTCCCATGTTTTAACCAACCCTCTAGCTACTTGAATGATTAGGGCTGGTGTCATCACTTCTGTATGTACATACATGTAAGTATCTATATTCGGATGTCTACTAAGGTGTGGGTTAGGGAGCTAGAGCGGATTACATCCTTCTGACTTAGATACCGAGAATTAGCCTCAGATATGGCCTGAAAATTATAGGTTATAAAAGTGTAAGTTCAGAAGTTGAAAGTTGATATGTATTGACCCCTTGTGAACGTCAATGGAGGTATTTACATACATAACATGTATTAGCTAGTGCTATATTTGAATAGATATATACTCATTTCTTCGACATGATTATCTTCATATTTTCAGTCGCGTTGAGCTAGAATTTGAGGCCCGTGGCTACTATCAAACCTTTAACCCCGATCTTAAGCCGCGGACTATAAATTCCGATCAACTAAAACCAAGATAATTAGTCGGACTACGTATGGGACGTGACAATCGTGCGCGCTCATGATCTTACATCAATTCAACCTGACTATGCAGGCCCCTGAAGATCATACGGCCAGACCCAACTCTCGAAAAGTATTTATTTCCGTGCCTTAGTTCTTTGTGTTTTCCGGGACCAAAAGGGTTAATACTATCTAAAGTCTTCACCTGCACAAGCTCAGAAAGGAAGGGGGCGCCGAGTGATTGTCCGTGATTCAAATGACTTTTTGATTTATACCCTTAGTAACCCTCATTATCGTAAAAAGCCACTTACTTAGAGATACAAGGACAAAAAACTTACTAGCCTAAAACCACGATCATCATGTGAAACAAGCCTAGGCGGAGGATTTAGTGAGAAATCAAGTGGAGGGCGCCACTCAACCCACCAAGGGATAGCTAAACCATGGGTTTACATGTAGCCATACCTGTCGACGAGTTTTCGAAGAATTTCCATGCCATATGCAATGATCTAACTAGTGCGGAAAGCATATATGTACAAACTATACATGCCTCAAAAATAATATAGGCAGTCATCTATACCCGCTAGTAGGGCAATTTCCCTTGCTTTGAGTTGACATAACCTAGGTCCGTCCAGTTCTCTTTTTCTACCCTTCAATTAAGAGAAGGAGGGATCTCTCATGCCCTCCCCTCGTTATGCCAGTTTCTCCTTGCGTTGGAAACAATTATGCAACCAAGGACCTCCCCCCAGCCTTGCCCCTTCGCTTAAATCCCCTCGCCCTTTTGATGGATTTTTGGGGCCTAGCTAAATACCTACGCAAAGTTTCTCTGTCCTCATGTAAAAGCTATATGACCTTCGTTCCCATTTCTCACAGCCCGCCAACACCCCTGGCGCACGCCCTTTCTACTCCGCTGTATGTAGTCAGTAGTTATAACCTAGATTTTGACACCTAATCAATGTGAGTATCTACTGTGCTTTATCAAGTCTCCTCAATTCCAGAAAAAGACAGACTATTGGCTTTACCATCGGAAAACCCTATAGTTCATAACTATCGAAAAACAAAAGAAAAGAATCGTTAAAGTCACGCGAAAAGATCTTTACACAGAGGTTCAATCCACCCAAGCTACATGATGCCTACTCCCCTCTCCTTTTCCGTTTCCAGTTTTTGCTTCGGACTTTTGGCTCGCGCGCAGGAATCCATATGGAGTGATCTGCAATTTGCGAGTACGTATTTGGAAATATACTGGTTAAAAAACAAGGGAATAAAACTATCCATCTGCAAATTCAAATTCAAGTCTCTTCAAAGACAAGGGAAAAGAGTGAAAAAAACCGCACAGCCAGCACGTCAAACCTAACCCCCCCGCACTATTCTATTATTCCTGTGCCATGCATCATCATCATTCGTAGCCCGCGTTGTTTCAACAACTACTTGTTTAGTAAACTGATCCGCCTACATGACCGCCCATTGGCGCTCCCATCTGACCCTGGTGTTGCTGCGCCCTGACTGCGGCGTCCATTCTAGCTCTTTCAGCACTGGCCTGCTGTTGTCCCTGTTGTTGAGCCATTCCAGCCCGAAGCTGCTTCAGGTCGTTAAACCATAGATGTCTCAGTGCGTCTTTAGCGCTGACACGCATCTCGGGTCTGAGTTGTAGCATACGGCTCAACAAGTCAAGACCCAATGGGTCGACTTGCGGCAGAATCATACGCAGATCCTGGGTAGCGTAAACGTGAAAATTGCTTCTGTACTCAGGATACTGTGAAATTCCAGGCCATGAACGCTCTGAAGGGGTACCCATAAGACGGAAGATCTTTTGCAGTTGATCCTCGTTGGTTGTTCCAGGGAAGAGCGGACGTCCAGTGTACATCTCAGCCATAATACAACCAGCAGACCAGATATCAATGCTAGTGTTGTAGGTCCTAGACCCAAGGAGCACGTCCGGCGCACGATACCACAGGGTCACAACCTCGTTCGAGAAAGTGTTTACAGGGATACCAAAGGCACGAGCCAGGCCGAAATCAGCCAGCTTGAGCATTCCCTTATTATTTATAAGAAGATTCTGGGGCTTGAGATCACGATGAAGAACACGGTTCTCGTGACAAAAAGCGATCCCCTGGAGAAGCTGATGCATGAACGACTTGATGGTGACGTAATCCAATGCGCCGCGATCTCCTCGGTGATCCATATACTTCTTCAAGTCGCGATCCATGAACTCGAATACAAGCATGAGCTTGGACTCGGTGTGGATAACGTCATGTAATGAAACAATATTCTCATGTTTGAGCTCCTTCATCAAACTGATTTCACGAATGGCAGTGGATGGAGTTCCCTCCTCGCTGTCAAGATGGATTTCCTTGAGTGCAACGAGCTCACCAGTCTGGCGATTTCTGCCCTTAAAAACCTATTGTGCGCAATATGGTCAATTATCAATTCTGCCAAGATGTAAAAATGGCGGCTTTTACCGTAGCGTATGTACCCTCTCCCAACTTCTCGAGTTGCTGGAACGAACTGGGGTGGCGCTTTCCAGATTGATCCATTGTAGAGGACGAGGAGCTTCTTTCTGCGTGTGTCCCTTCTAGAGGAGTTGTCTTTCTACTCTTCCGAGCTCTGTTTTCTTCGCCGTCTTCCGGGCCTGTTGGCTTCCGGTTGTGCTTTTTATCGTGCTCGTCTGGCCCCTCTTTAAGGTTTGGCGAGAAAGAACCGATAGACTTTAAGGCAAATGTTGGCCGTCTAGCGGTTGTGTATCGGGGGTCCCAGAGGATTGACGAGACGGTGGAAATCGGCGAATGCCCAAAATGTTGTGAAACGGGAGGGGCAGTATTGCTCTGTGACTGACGGTGATGATTTTCTTGGGGGTTACCTTGATCACCAGGAACTTGTGAGTGGGGAGGAGGTGGTTGGTTCTGAAGTGAGATAGTCCTTGTCTGGGAGGGAATGTCCGACGTTGACGGATTGCGGGGAGGTTCTGACGCCAGCGGGGGCTATTTTAGGTTGGTGGTAACAGTAAGAGGGGCGATTAAGGACAACAAGCGCGGCAGTTGCAAAAGAAGCAACAAGTCACAGCAGACAGATATAGCAAGGAGGTGTATGTACGCAAGGGATGAAGTAGGAGCTGAACGAGAGGTGAGTGGTTGGAAGCGGAAAAAAGTGGGTTGGGGAAAAGAGAGCGAAAGCAAAGTGGACGGATGACAGGACAGATGGGGAGGGGAGTGGTTTGTAATAGTGGTAATTGGTGGTGGTGCACAAGCTGATTGACGATGGTTGGCTGAGGAAGACGATGAGGAGAAGAGCTGATTGTGCGCGCTGTGGGTTGAGAAGGCAGCTTCCCTCTTCTACGAATATACTTTGTCCCTCTCTCTCTCTCTTTTTTTTTCTTCTTCTTTTTTTCTTTCTCAATCCTCGCCACTCCCTCCCCACTATGAGTCTTCACTCGCTACTCCTAGCCAGTGCACAGCGTGCACGGCTGAAACCTTTACCGTTCTTGTTTGTGCCTGTAGTCTATCTACTCTACCGGTAACTGTACCCTCAATAGTACCAAGGATAAACCGGTAGAACACATCTTAACATACAGTACCTAGAGTACAACCACTAGGGAATAATGATATTGATAACCTTAAAGCCAATGTACTCCACAGTACCGTACCTATGTATGTATGTACATTCAACAAGAAAGAGATAATAACAATACCCCCTCCTTTCCCTATCGCTACTGTCACATTCCTGTACGGCAATTTGCCATTCCCCTCCCCTCCCCCACCCCTACCACTGTCATTTCTTGATCTTCTCGTGACAACTGGCCCTTTTTTGGCATTGAAATACATACTCTACTGGAGCGCATCTGCATACCTTCTCCGGCAATGCCTCATATCCCTCTGAATCTACATTTCCCATACACGTGACAAATCTTGCATGCAGGAGATCTTGACCCTTGCAGTTACAGTTCAGAACCTCAAGTCGCAATAGAAGAATAGAGACCATCACATTGTGCAGGGTAACTTGTAGGGCAGGACTTCGAGAATTAACCCCAGAGTGCAAAGTGCGCGCCGGTGGGTAGCAGCGGGCTTCATATTTACAATGATTCCGCACCATATATAGGTACAGTGGCCTTTATCTCCAGGGAGGTACATATCATTCGTACCCTCTAGCTCGGGGTTTAAATGAACTGCATGTAAATATCTACATCATCATTATGTCTCACTCACAACCTACAACCACCAACCTAGAGCCTGTTTTCATTTTGGGACTCTCCGGTAGTTAGTATTCTCGGGGGAAAAGCTGATATCTGTAACTTTTGACTGTATGCCTTAGTCATATCACTTGTGCGCTTTATCCAAGTCACAACGTATCTTTATCCTCAGAATACACCCGCGTACATGTAATAAAGGTCCTCAGCAACCTAGCTATTAGTAACAGAAGTTATAGTAAACATTTTACAGCCAAAGTAGTCATATTTAACAACCTCAACGAATCATTTAGGGTTTCCCAGATCATTCGAACTTTTGTTCAAGCTTTGAATGTTTTGACTGACGTTGAGTAGTTCATTTAGAAACATGACCACCCCGACTGTCAAAGGTGTTATTACCAAAACCTTCTGCGGTACTATATCAATAAAGAACATATAATAGAGAATACACGCGTCCTAAACTGGAAGCGAAGCTTATGTTTACAAAGTCCTTGGGCTGCGTGGCCGTCCGACAAAACGTGCATAACAGCCGAGTGATCCCTCATGCCGCCAGCCTTCCAGATCCTCTTACCCATCCAAAAACATAACCACCACCCAAGCCGTCACAGGTATGGCATCCTGCTGTCAATCGAATTCTCTCGCACCTTTTCAAAGCTGTCCTACCGGCAAAGATGAAGCCGTCGACAACAAATCTAAACAGCCCCGCCGCACACCCTACATCCGCTGGTTTGGAATTATACACCCCGATCTCCCTCCAGCAGGTACCGCGCCAAATATCTCAGTCCCAATGGTGAATCCCGTCCCAGTAGCTCTAGGGATCTCTGCGGATAAAAAGGCAAAGCACATGCACAACCCTCGAGTACACCTCATTAATGCAGCCCGTCACGATCCATTAAACCCCAACCGCCAAGCAATCCTCATGTCAATGACTGCGTACACTAGTTGGTTCCCCACTTCTTGTATTGATGGTTCGTTATTGCTGTCTGCGCTCTATGGCTAATTCAAGGTGTACTTTGATATCAGAGGAACCCACGCCTTCGTTTGAGGCTGGTAAAGTTACGTTCTGGTTCTCTCTATCAATTACATATCGGAAGGACCTTTTCACACAACTGGTGGAACTAGGGGTTATTGAGTATACAGGTTGGACTCTGAGCGACCCTCCAGCGATAGAGGTTCGTCTTCTTTTAAGAGGAGATCAATGCTCTAGGTCTTGTTGCGGCTGTGGGGATTGGGAACAGCTTGATGAACCAGATAAGGAAACCGGAAAAAGGATGTATGACAGATTTTTAATGTGCGGCGAGTGTTTCCAATGCTTTTTCTGTTCTAAAAAATGCCGAACACGTGAGGACCCTGTTTTCTATCGAATTTGTGGAAAGTTGAGTCTTAGGCTAACATTTAATGGTCTATAGTTCATTGGGGAGACCATTCCAAATATTGCGATACAATCAAAAAAGCGTATGGTAATAGGCCAGTGTACTGAATGGTGTAAATAGAAATATTTACATGTAACTGCCCAATGACTTGTTTAGGACAATTCGGAGTTCTAGAACCACACAAACTTCGCACTTTGAAACCTATTTCTTCACTCTTCAAGAATTTATCATGCTTGAGCTTCCTAACTAAGAACAATGAGGTAATGTTCCGAGGTAGGTGCTAGAGTATTGGAAGAAGAAAGGAACCGATACCGTAAATTCATCACAGAACCCAACTGTTTCGCCACCCACTGGATTGAGAAAAGGGAAAAGAAAGAAATTACAAACCAGAAAAAAGAAATAGAGGCTTTTAAAACAGAAGAAAATATAATAACAGGAAACGCTTAGTCGACCTCCTCCATTGAGCTCTCGGCGGCAGCAGTAGGGGTCTCAGTGGCAGGTGCAGAAGCTGCAGGAGCATCCTCCTCAGTCTCTTCAATCTGGAGACCAAGGGCGATGAGACGGTTGACACGCTGAGCGAAAGCGTTGGGCTCTATTGAGGAGTAAGTAATTGTCAGAATAATAAATGGATAGATAAAATTACTTACCATCCAAAGTGAAACCGGATGTCAAGAGAGCAGTCTCGAATAAGAGAGTAGCAATGCTTGCGACAGCCTTAGAGGCGCCCTCTTCCTCGGCCTTCTCCTTCAAAGCCTTGACAATGGAGGACTTTGGCGAAATCTCAAAGGTCTTCTTAGAAGCCATGTATGAGCTCATAGAAGTGTCTGCCGATGTTATGTTAGATTAGCTTGATACCATACAACAGAGTGATTTTTAACTTACCACGCAGAGCCTGAGACTTCATGATACGCTCCATGTTTGCTGACCAACCAAACTGACCAGTACGGATAGCAGCAGGTGCATCAACCAACTTGTGAGAGACAACAACCTTCTCGACCTTCTCGCCCAGGACCTCCTTAAGAGTCTTAGCCAGGCCTTCAAAGGCCTTCTCTTCCTCCTCGCGCTGTTTCTTCTCCTCTTCGGTCTCCTCGAGCTCGAAGTCCTTAGTAATGTCCACCAACTTCTTGCCGTCGAACTCTTTAAGCTGAGTCATGGCGTACTCGTCAATGGGGTCAACCAAGAAAAGAACCTCGAAGTCCTTGGCCTTGAGAGCATCCAAGAATGGTGAGTTGGTGACGGCCTTTAGAGATTCACCAGTGATGTAGTACATTTGTTTCTGGTGCTCAGGCATACGAGTGACGTAGTCAGACAATGAGGTGATCTCGTCTCCAGACTTGGTCGAGTTGAAACGAAGGAGCTTAGCAAGCATAGGGCGGTTCTGAGAATCTTCGTGAATTCCAAGCTTAATGTTCTTGCTGAAGGCAGTGTAGAATTTGTCGAACTGCTCACGGTCTTCGGCAATCTCGTTGAACATCTCAAGAGTCTTCTTTACAAGGTTCTTCTTGATGACCTTCATGATCTTGTTCTGCTGAAGAGTCTCACGAGACAAGTTGAGTGGAAGATCCTCGGAATCAACAACACCCTTTACGAATCCAAGCCATTCTGGGATAAGATCGGTGCAGTCATCAGTAATGAAAACGCGGCGAACGTAGAGTTTAATGTTATTCTTGGTCCTCTTGGTCTCGAAGAGATCAAAAGGAGCACGCTTGGGAACGAAAAGAATTGCGCGGAACTCAAGCTGCCCCTCGACGGAGAAGTGCTTGACGGCAAGATGATCCTCCCAGTCGTTTGAAAGGGACTTGTAGAACGCAGCGTACTCCTCACTGGTGATATCAGAGGGGTTGCGGGTCCAGATGGGCTTGGTCTTGTTAAGCTCTTCCTCCTCTTCCTTCATTTCCTTGATCTTCTTTGTCTTCTTCTCCTTCTTCTCATCCTCCTCATCGACCTAAGAACAGGTTAGAAACATATCAAGGAGCAAGGCATAGGAGTTCTAACCTCTTCGATCTTGGGCTTCTTGTCATCACCCGCCTCAGCGGTCTCTTCATCGTCATCATCAGGAACTTCCCTCTCGACCTCCTTGGTTACATGGAGGTAAATAGGGTAAGAGATGAACTCTGAGTGCTTCTTGACAATTTCCTTGATCTTAGCCTCCTCCAAGTATTCTAGAAGACCATCCTTGATGTGCAGGACGATCTTGGTACCACGGCCGATGCGGGGGCCTTCAGTATCATTCTTGATTGTGAAGGAACCACCGGCAGCAGACTCCCAAATGTATTGTTCTTCAAGTTAGGTTAGTTAAATATATAGTAGTTAAGTTAAATAGACAATTAACATACCGTCATCATTCGACTTTGTGATCACCTCAACCTTATCAGCAACAAGGTATGCTGAATAGAAACCAACACCGAATTGACCAATCATAGAAATGTCGGCACCGGCAGAGAGGGCCTCCATGAACTGTTTGGTCCCGGACCTGGCGATAGTACCAAGGTTATTGACGAGGTCAGACTTGGTGAAACCGATACCGGTATCGCGACTGTTTCCAATTGTTAATTATGTTATAGATATCGAGGAATACTAAGAAAACCATACATTGTAAGTGTCTTGGACTCCTTGTCAGGGATAATATCTATCCTCAAGTCTTTCTCATGTTCCAAAGCGGAGGGGTCCGAGAGGGACATGTAACGGATCTTGTCCAAAGCATCAGATGCATTGGAGATCAACTCTCGAAGGAAGATTTCTGAGAAGACGGTCAGGATACGGAAATGATAATTATTCTGGCATTAACTTACCCTTGTTTGAGTAAACAGTGTTGATGATCAAAGAGAGGAGTTGGGAGATTTCGGCCTGGAATTCGAAAGTCTCAGCCATTTTGATGATTGTTTACTTTAAACAAAGAGGTTTTGTCAGCATGTTATCTCATAAGGATTGAAAAACGATCCGGTAATCCTTGCGTCAAATCTACAGCACATAATATGCAGAGATGTTCCATAAGGTAGCGGCAAAAAAAAAAGTGCGGGGCAGGAGGATAACCCACTTTTTTCTCGACTCTATAAACCTCTAAGAAGCACGCAACTGAGATGAATTTAGAGATGTGGGAGTAAGGACGTAATTCAGGGAAGCTTTGGAGAATAGATCACTGTTGAGTGGGAGAAGGGAAGGAGGAGAAGATGGGGAGAGGAAGGAGAATTTAGAGGAGAGTCGTTAGTGCCAAGATCGAAATCCGAAGGTAAATTCTAGTAGCTTCCACCCACCCAACAAAGCCGCAGGGGCTGCCCCACCATGCGTACTGCCCCGCGGGAACTGGAAGAGAATCTCACAGAACCTGAAGAGACCTGTTCACACCGGAATGGGAAAATCTGAGTCAATTGTTCAAGTACATACATGCAAGCTTAAGGCTGCCAAAAAAATACTTTATCAAGAAATTCGACCCTCTTCGACCGTGTTCATACGTTCGTCAGCCCCGCCATCTTATCTTATCGTACCAGTATCCTTGCAGCTTTGGATTGCTCCACAAGGTTCTTTCTGTTTCCAACACTTCGAGCAGGGGCTATGGCGGAGCCCTTTGCGGTTCAGCTCGACCAAAGAGACAGGTAAAACAGTGTCCAGGTCCAGTTATGTAAGTCAAGGCTCAAACTCCACTCGGTTTAGCTAAAAGCTGCTGGGCGCCACATTGAACGTATCGGCCGTGTGCCGGATGAGGCTCTGTTTTTAGGCCTGCTAAGCTTTCTTAGCGTAATCCAGTAAAGTTTACTGATCAGCCATTAGGTACATGTATGTACTTGCCTAGAACCCTTTCACTGGCGCAGTTCAGCGCACTGTTCGAGGGTCAACCCATCATATGTCTTCGTCCGTCCCACAACCCCCGCCATAAAAGATAAGCAGCGCTTTAACTCACTGTGGTAATCGCAAACTACCGTATTGAGAGAAATACCCGAATTAGGCTTGAGGGAGGTCACAACTGGTTAATGGGTGCTGTGAGCCACTATTAACCCGAGTACCCTCGAGCTACACAGGTACTCAATGCAGATAAAGACATTGGCCATTCAGAATAGGACATGTTCGGGATATCTGAACGCGGCCACTTCGTGCATTGAGTTATGTCCTATCTATCAGTAGGTACATTTCGAGTAGAAAACACACGACCGCAGGATATGTCGCGATATCAATCAAAGCATAACGCTAAGTTCATGCCATCCAGCGGGGTTGATGTTTACAGATTCTCGCCATCCAATACTTTTGAATTGGCACAGATCGGAATTCTAGAATTCTAACAATTTCCTTCATTCGTAAAGTGCTCGACTGACACATATTCAGCAGATAAATGTACCTTAGGGGTCCTCAAAGTGATGCAGCGCCCACCACGCCCACCATTACCACCACAGTAATAAATAAACATTGGGACCAAGTATATAGTCCAAGTGAGACAAAATTATGCAACTTGCAGCTCCAAATTGTCGATTTGGAGACCTAGAATTCCCATCAACAAATAGCCAACGTCATGGTAGAAATACTTTCTTTCAAAAATAGATATGGACAGAAACACAACACAAGGGGGCGGTGGGCAATAGGGACTTTGCGCAAACACATCCGGAGTCAAATATAATGGCTCAGTGAGAATTTGGCGGTCTTAGTGACTCATTACATCCAGTCGGAGGTCATATTCTCGAATTTGATCTCCTCACTTCAAACTCCCATAGATATATGAATATTACCCCTAAACTCATAGCACTTAGATATTTAAAAAGTCAGCTCTCGTAGAATATTTGAGCTCACAATATACATCAGGAAATCCTAAAGTATGCCTGTGAAAGTAGCAATTATTTGAGAGTTACAATAGTTTTATATACCACGACATAAAACTCAACAACTATAGCTACATATCCAATTAAAATGAAATCAAAGCATAGAAGAAATGGATAGTAAAAAAAAAAAGTAAATATAAGAAAACTATCACGTTTCGTGTCTTGTTGCCATGGAATGGCTTCAGAAACTCGATCCTTAGACACCACTGTACATATATCTAGTATCTAGCGTAAAGTAAAGCTCTATACCCGGACCTCTTGACAAAAAGGGCCATAATTTTGACTCTGGAGTCATCTTTGCGCGGAGACTCAAACTCGTTTATTTATAATTATCAAAGGTGGACTACATCCGGCTTGGAGCAGGGTGAACAAACATGAGGGTTTTGCCGGTCGAGGACAATTTCCGGCCTTTCATCACTAGCATGACCTCAAACACTGCAAGCTACCCAGGTCGATTTCTAAAAACTGGGCTCTTGACGGCGGCCCGGAAGTACACCGCAAGCTCTTTATTAACAACCACTAACGGAGCTCTGAGATAAAGTAACACCTTTAGCATATTTATATATATGTATTTGATTACCATTCCTCAATCAAATTTATGATAGTTGAATGCGAGTAAGAGATTCCAGGTTCGGCCCTAGATGATCCCAAAAATTTCAATTGATAGTTATGTAAGGCGTTAAGAATATATGTGGGTGGTCGATCATTGACATCCCCGTTTTTGTTTTTGACCCTAAAGTTTCGGGGCTTTCTATTTTAGGTCCCGTGAGCCTCGAATTATGAACCTACAAGGCGCCCACGAACCTCCTGATGAGATTCAGGGTACAATTTAGTCCCCGGGAGGAGACCTAATTAGTATATATACAGTGACAACATCCCCAGATAATCACGTTCATAGGTACGGTTTACAAATCCGACCAGAGGTTTTTTATCTTTCCCTCCCCCTTCAAGAGGTCAGTTCTAAGCCTCGATAAACAGATTGGAGCTTGCGGATTAGTTTGATCAGCCAGGAGTATTTTTAATACCGACCCTATATTGCCTTTGATCCTGGTTCCGGTCGCATATCGCCAAGAGGTCAATTCTAAAGCCCTTTAGAAATATTTATTTTGGTCTTAAGGGGTTGAATCAGTAGATCTTGAATAGATATTTTCGTAATAAAAAGGGGGGGGGGGGGAGGGTGTTGTGATAGGGGCTGGCTCCGATCGAGTGATATCCGGTGCAGACATCCATGTAGGTATTTTTTTTTTTAAATCATATAAACCTATTTCTGGAAATAAATAATCGCATCCATGTAGGTGGGTACAGCCGTGTCCGTAAAGTTTTGACACCCCAATCTCGAAGTTAATGAGTTTAAACCGTGATATCAACCGGATAAGAATAAGTCCAGGGAATTTATAGTTAGATATTTCCATACTGCTGTATATCACAACACTTATTATGACTGCCTTTTGAGGAAGAGGACTGAAATGTTCTATTCGTTGCAACCGCGCATGTTGTTTGCAGGGTGTCAAAACTTTGCGGATGCGGCTGTATAGCGATAGGTAAAAAGTCATGGAACGTTGTAGGCTATTTCGTGTAAATCTAGTTTCTTGATAGTAACGAAACGAGATAAAGTAGAATCACTGATGGAACTAGTGAAAACCCGATGAGAACTGATGAGACCTGATAAAACTTGATGAACACCAATAGTACTGAACCAATTCCCTATGATTCACTGTCTGTGTATGATGATGATAAGAGAAGAGAGAGAGTGTGTCTAGGGTACAGGGAAATCTATCTAAGTAATGCCACATGTACTAATTACCGTGTTCTCTCAGGACGAGGCCAGCGTGACACATGTAGTAGGTGTGACAGGAATGACTAGTGTGACCTCTCCATCACCCACTAGCCACAACCTGACTCACCGCCACCATGCGCCACAACGTAACTAAGACATCTAACCACAAATCTTTCCAACCGCGTTCCATGACTTTATACCTATTGATAGTACCGTCCATCATTTAGGGGACAATCAGTCCCGCTAGCAATAAATTGCAAGTATAATCAGTCCCGCTACCCGATTTTGGTAAGCGAAAATTATATGCACCTCGAGGTTACCCTACCAATGCCCAGGGTAATAACCCTGTTTGTGACTGTCAACACTCTGATTAAGACTCCGACAAAAAAGTTCGTAGCAGCTCTCACATACAATCCAGCACAACAAATAAGTCGGTCGATCTACAGAACGCAGGATATACAAACTTCTTTGCGCTTTCTGAAGAACTACCAATTCCAATGGCACCCATCACCGTATGTATATACCACACCGCTTTGCTGGTCACAGCCGCCTGCTTTTGTGGGCTGGTTGATGATATTTGATCAGTAGGCTGAGTGTTTGAAAAATATAGAAGACCACTGCCGGTAAGGCCACTAAGAAGGGAGGAAAGCCCGAGAAGGTTACCCAGAAGGTATCAGATCGACTCGCCAAATTCTCGTGCAAAAGGGTCAACATTCTAACCTATCAACCGTTTTAGTTTGTCATCAATGCGTCCCAGCCCGCATCCGACAAGATTTTCGACGTCTCTGCTTTCGAGAAGTTCCTCCACGACAAGATCAAGGTTGACGGCCGTGTTGGAAACCTTGGAGAGACCATTCAAATCTCCCAGGAGGGTGATGGAAAGATTGTTGTCATCTCCCACATTCCCTTCTCTGGACGCTACCTGAAGTACCTGTAGGTTTACCTTTACCTTTAAAAGTATAAACATTTTATTAATATGATTTGGGTTGATAGTACCAAGAAGTTCCTCAAGAAGAACCTTCTCCGTGACTGGCTCCGCGTTGTATCAACCAGCCGGGGTGTCTACGAACTCCGCTTCTTCAATGTTGTCAACGATGGCGAAGAGGAGGATGACGAGTAGAGGACTATGACTGACCTGTCATATCAAGAGATGATGAGTATTCTGGGTTAATCCCTCAGATACTAGATCCTTCTTTGATAAAATGGCAAGATGTCAAAGTCCCCAATTTTTTTTTTTCAGGAGAATTGGCTTTAAATTGTAAATAATAAAAAGATATCGCTTCCTCTGAGTCTCTAACGATTTCTTGGTTCCTTTTGGTTATCTCTGGTAGCTGAGCACCTAATTTTACGTACCTCTCACTAAACCATTAATACCCGTAGCCCTCTACCTATGGCATCTTAATTCTTTGAATCTTGATTTCAGTTATTTGTAGTAATCACATGGTTTATACGCGTACGCCAGAGTAAGGAAGAGCGCTTATACCCTACCCGCTCCTAAGCCAACAGCCATAAGCTTTCTCCGCGCAATAACACCCGGCAGCCCCTGTGGTCTTATCGCACAGGGTCCAATCTTTATCTTAGCGGAATTTAGATTCATTCTAAACTGGGGCCAGACCTGCATCCGAACTCCGATATCCCAACTACGAGTGCAATTGGCCACACCCATATTTTCTAACCCTGAGCCCAAATTTTACCAAAAGCTAGCCGCCAAGAACCAAGTATTTAGATTCAGAAGTTGTTGGCCAAATCGCTCTAATATGCACTCTCTGTAATCATCTCATCGCTCTAACCTACTCTTAAGTTCTTAACTATGCAGATATCATTGACCGTCTCAAACGCAGTCATTGTACAGTGTACATTACAGTAAAGCGGCCATCGTCCATTGTCCAGCGTCCATCGTTAGGATCGATCTTCTCTGCTAGTACTTGCAAGCTCAAGTAGTGCTTACTGAGTCGCAATAGCAATCGTTTCTAAGAAATCTGACCGATGAATTATGGATCGATTATTGATTTTGAATATTGAACATAAATACAGAGCGGATATACCCTCCTACCAGTTGGAACGATAGCAATTCGATCCAGTTCAGATAATTTGGCCATCTGCAGCCTAGAAATCAGCCCACAATGTTCGGCAACAGAAATATCACCGTGATGATCCAAAAAAAGGTCACCGGATGGATACATACCAAATGACCAGCTAAGTCAGCTTCACATTTCGATGTTTGGGAATTCAGCATCAATCAAGAAAATTCGCGAACTAAGAAATGATATGCCTAGATGTAACTCTACTCTGTGCGTCCTGGTAACACCAGGACCATAATAACAAAAGTAATCAGGTACCAAGACCACAGGAATGCACGTTTGATGCGGAACAGCCTCACATTGGTTCCTGGTTATCATTTAGGGCGGAGAAATTCGGAATTAGGGCTGGTAAACATTGGGGTTTGCAATAACACTGCCGAGAAAGATTCGAATTATTTATTCGATGACGCAAAGTTAACCCTACATCGTTCGTTGATGACATAGTGATTAAGTCTGGGTGGTTTATGTATTCTGTGGAGCCAGATCCCGTTGCATGGAAAATGATAATTGGCCCATTAAAAAGCAGGGGCATTGAATACATGTATGTACCTAGCGCCTTCTATGTTACCTTCGATAACATTAGAAATAGTTACTGTGCCCCTGGATCATGTCTACTAAGGCATAGAAGAGGCGAAAGAGGTGGAAATGCCTTCTGCCAACAACTGACTTGATTTGCCAGGACATGACACAGCCTCCGACCTGTCACGAGTACGGTTCCAGGGTTCCAGATCACGATCAATTTAGAGATCTTCCCTGTTCAAGTTGTTCAACTTCAAGCACGAGTCAGATTTGTACGTCTACCAGGATCCACTTATTTTGTCGATTTCACCTACTTATTTGTTAGCGGTACTGGTGTTGTACAGAGTATGATAGGTTGGTACATGGTGATATTTACATGATGTACCTACCTTACACAGTGCCTGTGTTGGCAACAATTTAACCCCACTAAATCCCAAAACCTCACAGTCGACACCCAATAGCCATAAAAATCAGAATGAGACTTGAGGAGAAAGATTGTCAAACCTCCCCCCAAAGACGACTTTACCCTAGAGAGTAGTTTGTAAGTGCTTGGCCCAAACTTTGACTTTCTTTAGGTTTACAAGCTCTGGAAGCAATTTCGTTTCAATGAAAAGGATTTCTTCCAATCGCATCCTATCCCGAAGTTAATACTTTAATAGGGAAAAGGTGTAATTAATGATGGGGCGAAAAAAGAGTTTTTACTACAACTGAGGGTGCTTCTCTGGTAAGAGGAGATAGCAACCCTGCAGCTTATTGCGCCATAAGAAAAAGTGGGGAGGCTGACATCTTATCTACAATACTCTACCATATCGCTGGTAAGTTCGTCTGTTTTAAAATTCTAATATTGTCTTATTAGGGGGTGGGTTCCGAAAATCATCTCCCTCTCCATGAACGGGCATTAGAAGCGCAATATGGATTCCATCACCCAATAAACACACATAGTTTCTCAAAGGTATGTCATTTTACAGCTGCAGATTAGCTGGCCGACAGGGCGCTTCCGTTAGGGTGGGCAAACGGGCATGACACTTGCAGCAGCAGCAGCAGCAGCAGCAGCAGCAGCAATGCAGTAGGTAGCCAACAGCCTTGGCGGGTGCGATTCTTACCACCTAGAAACAAGGTTAAAACTCGAAGTTAAGACCAAACAAAATTCAAAGTACTGAGCAAGTTTTAGCTGCAAGTAAGTGATGTATGGCTCGGAAGTAAGGATTCTAGAGCCGGTGTCGGGATGCAACAAGGCGGACGGGAAGAGCATGCGCGTGAAAGCCGTGTTTACTTTCTCTACCTTCTCACCTCATTTCAACAGTTTCAGTTTTTTGTCCCTGCTTCGTTATTTAATTTTTTCGGTATTGCCGATTTACTTGGCAATACTCCTGATATGGGCGAAAAGAAGAGAATTTTCCGATCTGCAATAAAAAGAGGGGCTGAAGAAGATCCGGCAACTGAACGCTGTTTGAATTACTCCAGGGTTCGATTGATCACGAGGTAACTCAATTGAAGCGCAGGCTTAAAGCACAAGCGGCCTAAAAAGCCTTTCTAACCGAATTTGTCTATTGTTTGATTCGGAAGACTCCAGTCTTCTTAAAAGCGTTAAAAAAGAAATTTACCCCACATTTGTAACTCTAGGAAACGAAGTGATCCGTCAATTCTGCGGAACCAAACCCTAGACTCTCACCCCAATGCTGAGAGTCATGATGCCTTAATAGAAAAAAAAAATGCATTGACTATTCCTGCCACCCCCAGATATATGTAGAATTTCTCTTTGATGACAGGAATATCTCGATAATAGAACCAAACGCCGGTATTTTGTAACAAGCAGCCGGGATGATACATTCACTAGCCGTAAACGGCTCATAGGTATTAGAACTCTCTATGTGTCTCAACTTATTGTATTTCTTTTTTTTTTCTTTTTTTTTCTTTTTTTTTGTTCCCTCAGAAGTCCAAATCCTTCCTCCACGATCCTCGGCTAGCCAAAGACGAGTATCATGATGGATTTAGGAGATAGTTGATGCTAGCTACGCGCCGTCTGTCGATGTGGCTATCGCGAGCTCGTGCTTCGTCAACGATGCGGATTTCGTCGGCCTTGCGTTCTCCGATGAGTCCTAGAAATAGAAAATAAACACAGACAAGGTCAGCTCCATGTTCGAACTGCCCTCCATGAAAAGAAGGGCCAAAAATCTAAGCTCAGGAAAGCCAGACGGCTAGCTCGCTTCTCTTTCCGCTTCTTTATGGTTTGATGGTTCCGATATCGTCTCTTGATGATCCAGACAATTTCATCGTCTTTTCCGTCAAGCGCAGGGAACCGCCTGACCAGCTTCTGCTTCAGGTTTGCTAGATTCTCCTCCGGGAGGGCCGTGAAGCCCTCGTAACCGCCGGCGAAAGCAGTCCAGTCAACGTTTTTCCGTAGAAACTCCTATTAAAGCCGTCAGCGAGATCCGAGAAAACGGACAAGTCTGCTACGGGACGCAGCAAAGAACAGAGAGGGAGAGAGAGATACTGACTCGTATCTGGGAATACGCGCCTTCGGAGATTCCTAGACGCCTGAGGATTTGGTCTTTGGAGTTTGCCATGAGATGGATTGATGGTAAAACCAAATTGAGGCGGGGGCGGGGGGACCGGAGAGTCGGCGGGGTTCTTTTCTCAGCTTTTGCCAAGGCCTATGGGTGTTCGCGAACCAGTCATATGGAAACTGGGAAACAGGCAAATCACAGATGAATACTGCCCTAGTGTGGGTGAAAATGAGAGAAAAGGCACGGAGATCGGTTGAAAGCGTTGGAGTGAAAGTTGTCGCAACCGCGTGCTTCAGGTGCTTCAGGAAATCTACGATGACGTGCATGCGGCAGGCTTCGAGTGAGAGTTTATGAACTGTTTCACTTTGCTTTTTTTTGGACATGACCATATGAGAGAAAAGCCCCGCCCAACTGCCGGGAAAAGACCCCGCTTGCAACAGAAACGACGAGAAACGATATCAATCGATGCCATACATAAAAATTTCTGAATGACGATGAAGACTGCAAAATGGGTGGTAATATTGGGGGGAGAAAGAGACTGATGGGTCCATATCCTTATCTTGACCATATAAGGTTCAGCCGAGATTAAAATGCTTGTTTCTGATGCGGATGTCAGAATCACAGGAGGAGATTGACTGCAAAGTCTCCTCCCCCGCACCGGGTTTTTTTTTTTTTTTTTTTTTTTCTTCTTCCCACTTTTCTTTTCCTTCAGCGATGACAACAACAAACAATAATAATAATCTCGGTTAATAAATTTAACATCAGGCTTTATTTCCGCACCGAGCTTTTATTTTATAAATGAAATAAATTAACTTGGAAAAAAAATAGGAGGGAGAAAATCCTAGGATATCTATCTCATCAAAACAAATTTAAACCCACCTAGTTCGAGGCTGATGGTGGGTCGGGCGCAGATCTTGAGTTGGCAATATTTGTCACCAAGATGTCCGTGGCGCCCATTTCCTCGAGGCTGCAAGGTGGAGAGAAGCTTAGCGGCTGTTTTTAGCAAACAAGGGGGACTAGACACACCTATCCATGATGTTGGCGATCTTACGCTTCTCCACCATGACCGACACCGCAACCCATCCTTCTTCCTCCAAAACTGTCACACTAGGAGCCCGTTTGCCAGGAGTGATAGTCTTGACGAGCTCAAGCTTACTCCGGGGGACGTTATATGTGCAGAGAACGTACTTTTTGGCAGCTTTACCATGAAATTAGCAAGTGATTTTATGGGAGTTATGGAACGGAAACTTACTGATGACACCGCGTATCCTAGACTCAATCGTCTTAATGAGCTGTGGGTTCGACGGGTGTTTAGATTTGATAAGAATCGCCGTAGTCTCCAAAACCGTCGCAATCGGCTTGAGCCCTGCCGCTCTCATCGTCTCACCAGATTCTGTGGGGGTTTTCATCAGCAAATAAACCTAGCTAATTTGTCATGGAAATTACAGATTACACAACACATACCAACGAGATCAACGATTCCGTCCGCCACACCTAAGGCGCAAGCCGCCTCGACACTGCCACCGACATACTTGATTTTAGTTCTCAATCCGGTCATACCCACAGCACTGGTTGGGCGTGAGATTTCTCCGGGGGACAACACAGAGTTTCCGTTCGTCAGCTTGGCATTAGATTGCTCTTGTTCAAGCTTCGCAAAGTAAGCGCTAGAGAGGCCAGTGAAGCTGGTTACAATGTCCTTTCCGATCAATTGACTCGGATCGGTGTACTCGCCCATCTCCGGAACTTGGACCTGGAGCTTGCAAGAGCCAAATCCAAGGTCCAGGATCTCCTCGACGTCAACCTGAGATTCAACAACCTGGTCGCGGCCGGTAATACCTAAATCGACTCTCCCCTCACCGACGAAACGGGGAATGTCGGCTGCTGGGAGGAAGACAAGAGCTATTGGAAGATTGAGGCACAATGCTAGATCTAATCTTGAGTGACGGTGGAACTGGATATCGGATCCATGGAGGAGATCTAGGCAGCTTTGGTGTAGACGGCCCTCTATTTTCAATTGAAGAAAACTCTGTCAGCATGTAGGTAAAATTATAGACTCGGGAGGTATGAGAAGATGCAACAGACTTTTGGGGACAGCGAAGAGGAGACGGTCGTTTAAGCTGGAAGAACACGCGTCAACACATGCCACTTGTAGAAAAGAGGTCAATTGAGTTCTATACTCACTGATTAACGAGATCCATTGTTTGGTGTAATACAGAAAGTAGAATTGTTGGAGGGAACGAAAAAGCAGAATGAAGAGAGGGGGCAGTGTGGGGCATCTTGGTCCCTTTATCTAATCTAGATCTCCCCCCTTGAGTCATCGTGCCTTATCTTATCTTTAAATCCATCTGATGTTTTTAGAGATCGGCCAGGGACCTCTTTCACAACCCTGACCGAGCTCCCTTGGTTAGCCAAGCTCCGATTTCACTACTCACAACCAACAATTTTCAACGTCGCAGCATCCCAATGGTTATAAGTAATCGCCGGAATAAAGTTTGTTTGGCCTGAACGCAGATAGGATGAGATAGATGTCTTTGCAATCCGACTGCTGTACCTACATGGAGATGCGTAAATCGCTTAACACCTCGGATCGTGCCGGTACTGGTGCATTTTGATCTGAGATCTTCAAGTCGGCTAATTTTCCTGCGCAATTCAAGTGAAGTGTTTGGTTGGGGGGGGATCCAAGCTGGGTTTGTGCTTGTCGGATAATTAGCGCGACATGAGATAAGAGCTGTATGTACCTGCTGGGTTTACTCAAGGAGCTTGACTGGAACGCCTTTCTAGAGGGGTTGTATATATTAGATTTGCGAACGTTGCGAACCACTTAATTGGCAGGATCACTGGGGATAGTGACACAGAAAGTTGATAAGGGTACGTATAATTGAGTATGTAGGATATAGTGTATAGGTAGTACTCTACTTCGCTCTATCGGGGGCGAATTTCACCGGCTTTTGGTGGTTTATCCACTTTAACGGCTTCCTAGTCCTCGGCGATAACAGAGTGCCCAAGCTTAATAGCTCTTGATATCCCCGAAATATTTTTAATGCTTCATTGGAAGACATCCCGTGGATATTCTGAAGGGTCCAAATTTGAAAATTTGGCGATAAATTACAGATTGTGCATAGCAACGGCCCGTCTTGATATTTGTAGAACCCCCCCCCCCCCTGGGGGGTGCCTACAGACTATATATGAACGTCTACAAATCCTTCCATTATTAAGACAAATCTCGCGTGTCTAAGCTAGGAATAAAGGAATTTAATTATTGGGATAACTATTGGTCAATATATAATCTCATAACCTTGGTAATATTAATATAAGCCCTGTCAATAACTAATATAAGGCTTGACACTGATTTATAAAGTGGCCTATTTCAACTCAAGCTTTGGGCCGGAGTTCTCGGAGTCCGTAATGGATTAATCCCAAGCGATCGATACATGTATACTAGCGGTTCGCTTGGTAAACTCCACAGGCGGGGGGATTCTGGGCATTGGTCGCCTCCTGCGCTAGGAACCCGATATATATGGTGTATGGGTGTAGAATATATGTCTACGCTAAATTAAAACAGCAAGATGTTCATAGGGGATGGGCATGGGACTAAGCATATACTATTGAACGCACACACACGAGTGAGGTCTTGGATTCTTCGTTTCCGTGGTAGACAGCATTCTGTATTTAGGGGGTAGATGGTCCCACCTATATACACGCCTTTGTTTATATATACCTTATGTTAAGAATATCAGCTGACTTGATCCAAATTAGATTGGCCTTATCATCACAGTACAGCTGCTGTTGAGCATATTTACAAAAATCACGCATTAAGAACTTGAGTACTCTCATGGGCCGGAAATTCGTCTGAAGTTCGGGTCATTGCCTCCCCGAATTATGAAATATTACTCCGAATTTCCAATTCCTGCAACAATGGAGCCATCGTTTAGATATTATTCGTTATAGGGGACGCGTCTCCTGCACTGATGAATTATTCAACATGGTTCCATTCATAAAAAAGCCCCTTGCTGTGGTGTCGTTACCGAAAACCGTTATCGGAACCAATTGTCAAATTTCAAAATGTGATGAGCTGAAATTTCGGGGTTTCTAAGGAGTTGCGAGCTTTGTTTCACCTATAAAACCAGAGAGAGAATATATGAGGTGGTCTCCGTCGGGTACCAATTTACGAATGTCCGATATAGAATTGGAGAGACACGATATTAACTAATCGGAAAAATAACAACTATGTACATGCTCTATAACTAATTATCCAGCTATATGTGCATCAGAAAACCACTCGGCAGTTAGAGTGTATATACTTTTCAGGCTCTTCAAACAAGTGTTATATGTTAGCGTATAGTTATGATGATTATATACATTTACTTACAGTACGAAAAAAACGGGTGCAATCACCATCATAGTACTGCGGTATTTGGTTATAATACTGAATTAAACCGGCATCATAGGTTAAATGCCGTATTGATACCGTATTCATACCGCATTTTTAGCAATCCAGAGAATATATATGGCAGTGGATCCATGGTATTTTTTGCTACTATAGTTCGGGCCTATAACTACATGAAAGCTACAAGATGTCTCTAAGTGCAAACTCGTCGAGTTTAATGAGGCTTCAAAGAGCTGATTCATTAACTTTCATCTTCAGAGGGTATCAAGAATCAATCTATCGTTTTAGTTTCGGGCCCCAGACTGTTAATTTGTTTATATATGTACCTTAAAACGTGAGGGGTCTGGATGATTTGGTCCTGCATTGATATACAATGGCCAGAAATTCGAATACGACATGCCAGACGATCAAGAGGTGAATACATATTACATACATGTAGTTAAGTACATGCACGTGCGATAATTTTTTTTTCAGCTTTAGCTTCACTATTGTACGTGTCCAATTGCATATCTAGACCTAAGTATTCATAAGATCGGAAGAAGTGTGGCCTGAGAACGTGTAGATCCTTCGGAATTGACGGTACGGTTGGTTAATTGAAATTACTAAACGGAGGCCAGCTGCACAGATATGTGGGAGTATGATGCTTGCTACTGGAGAACGCCAACGTGAGCATTGCGATCTAATACCACGAAACGGTCTTGAGACCGAGCGCGAGGGCATAATATGAAAAAATCAGAATCTCTACTCCGAGTTAAAAACAAGCCGTTAACGTTGCGTGGACTATAGAGAGTCCTTACATGGATGGATACTCAAAGTTGAGAGGAGTCAATTAGAAGCTTCTAAAATGGACCCTCCGAACTCGGAGAATATAACGCCGATCGCTATTTTGTCTATAAATTCGTCGGTGTCGGGGTAGATGCTGAAATGCATGAAGCGGGCGGACTTTTCGGGAAGATATTCCAGGAATACGTTATAATTAGTTCCCCGCATGTGGGGTCAAGGTCACAGCGGATCACTCGGTCGGCACGGCATCAGACACAACTACAAAATGTACATGTACCTACATGATATAACCACTGTATATAGTATATGACTCGATAAAGAAATTATAGGCTGGCCCAGGCTGTATTCATATACTCTCCTCCATGATCATTCTCCGTGTAAGTTTCTCTGTTTTCATAAGGTAATCATGCATCAGGGTTATTTGAATAGTCATCATATAACCGGGGTATCCTACGTGCGTACGTAACAGCTCTTTAACCGGGTTTAGCTATTTATCTGAGCTGTTATAGGCCACTGAACCGTGATATTAGGGAGTATCCCTTAAGCTGTCGATGCTGACCCCCTATAATAGAAAGGTCAAAGTTTGTACGGAGATCAATTATTAAATGTGTGGCTTTGCTAGCAATCGCCAGCAAATGTTTACTTTTTCTTGGGGGCCAGCATTTATCAACAGCTTAAGGAATAGTAATTAAGGCCAGGGGTATCCCCACAGCCTCCCCACAGTCGGGTTTGGCGGGTGTTTAATTTGAGTTAGCTTGACTTGCCCGAGTAAGTTTGCAACGGCGACGCATGTACTCTATATTCAATATTGGCTTTCCCCAGGCTTGTTCCTAGAAAAAAAAAATATTACCTACAGGTAGTTTATGATATCCATGTTGGTTACCTTTATGCGCTGCCTCGGTGTAAATCCGGAACCGGTGCCGACGATTCCATACAGCTAAACGCATTCGGAAAATACCATGCGAATAGGCGAAACAAACCTTTTGACATCTGACTCGGGAGATAGGCCGGTCATCATAGGTAACTTAATGATTCTCGTCAGGGAAGCTATGAAGATCGCTACCTTATTTAGCTATTTACACTTCTATTGACCATGATTGTTACCAACAGAAGAGCTTTCATATGTGCAGCTCTCGGAAAACAACAACTGAAACTCCGTGTATTGCGGTAGTAGCTAGTAGTCATGGAATTGGTATATAAGAAGCTGATATCACCCAGTGATGGATTCTTTTCTTCATCCCCATCCAACAGGCTCATCTCAGTCTTCAGAACATCCTTTGGCATTCCTGATATTTGCAATTATGAAATTCACCGTCTTTGGCTTGGCCCTCACGGCCCTCGCCCAGCTGTCAATGGTACGTTTATACTTGAGTACTCGGGGTTGGATGTTGGAGTTTCTAACCCAAACCGTGGATGAATATAGGCAGCTCCGGGCCCCCATGGTATTGTCAAGCGTGCTTCCTCCACTGAGGCTGCCAACGCTGGATATGCAACTTTGAATGGAGGTATGTGAAGCTCTAATTTTAAGCCGTCGGCTTGTGATTTACACTCTCTGACATTGAGAAAAAAACATATAGGTACCACCGGAGGAGCTGGTGGTTCAGTGGTCACTGTTTCAACCTTGGCTGCTCTAACCACAGCTGCTGCCGGAGATACAGCAACTATCATTCTCGTTAGCGGAACAATTACCGGTAATGCTGTTGTCGCCGTTGGTTCTAACAAGAGTATTCTTGGAACGTCCTCCTCTGCATGTGAGTTCATCTAAAAGCGAAATGTAGCATAGGAATCTAGAGTGCTAATATAAATCGATAGCTTTGGTCGGTATTGGTCTCCGTGTCAACGGGGAGAGCAATGTCATTATCAGGAACTTGAAGATCTCTAAGGTTCTTGCCGATACCGGTGATGCCATTGGTATTCAAGATTCCCACAATGTCTGGGTTGATCACTGCGATCTCTCCTCTGACATGGACCACGACAAGGTGAGATATCTACCCTCTTGGCTTAAAAGTACTAGTGTGAACTTAACTAACTAAAACAGGACTACTACGATGGTCTCCTTGACATTACCCACGGTTGCGACTACATTACTGTGTCCTACACCTACCTCCACGATCACTGGAAGGCTTCACTCGTTGGACACTCTGACTCCAACTCTGCTGAAGACTCCGGCCACTTGACCGTTACTTACAAGCACAACCACTGGAGCAACCTAAACTCACGTACCCCCTCTTTCCGCTTCGGAACTGGTGACATCGTCAACAACTACTTCGTCAGCTGCAACGACGGTATCAACACCCGCCAGGGAGCTCAGCTTCTTGTACGTTACAACGTATTTGAGGATGTCGACAGCCCATTGTACTCCACTGACAGCGGATACGCTTACATCATTGGAAACGACTTTGGTGGCGGAAGCAACGAGGCTCTTCTTGGAACTCAGACCACCATGCCATACAGTCTTAGCCCCGGTGGAACCTCTAGCTTGAAGGCGTACGTCATTGCCAACGCCGGAAACATCCTTACCTTCGGTTAAGTGCATATAAGTCTGGAGGTCGGCCCCATGGAAGATAGAAACGCAGGCGATGTATGGTGCAGTTATCTAGAGGATATCTACTTTTCTTTTTGGGGTAGTTTGGGAGAGTAGTTTGGGGGAGTAGTATAGTTGAAAATAGTAGGCGATAAAAAAAGAATTCTGTGTTCTACTTGCCATGGTCCGTTTCGTTTTGAGGTATCGCTTGTAGGTGTGATTCATGAACTATCACTCGTGGGTTATTCATCAAAGTAGTGAGTACTACATGTATCCTTGTACTAGTAGTATCAATCACACTAGACTAGGAGAGCCCATTATCTCCCAGCAGGCCGAGACATCTAGTGCAGCGCAGTTTATACAAACAAGGCGCATTTCATACCGAGTATGGTAAGAATATAGGTAATATTTCAATAGAAACTCCCACAAGAAGACAGAAAATGATGCCAAGCCATTAAATCTGAGCTGTACCTTCCGGGAGATAGTAAACATGGGTCGATATAAACACCAGCACAGACTACTCACGGATGTGCAGCGACAATTGGGGGTTTTCTATTGAGCAGTTAAAAACACCGAGAGTAGGGTGCTGTGGATTCTTCCTTGCAGGCGCCGCGCATGAGGAGTCAGCCGCGCAGATGATTTAGTCGCGCATTGTAATTAGCTCGCTCGTTCGGTTGGCTGCAATCCATGGATGGATTCGATCTAAAAAGCGCCTCTGGGGATAGTTATTTTATTAGGCCCAATCCATAGGAATATTCCCGTGTGAGCTAAATTTTTAGCTAATCGCTGTTGATCCTGTATGGTGCGCGAGTGAACCATCTGCGCGGCCGACCTCGACTCCTCTTGCGCGATAAACTCACTTTCATGGGTTTAGCTGTTTTGTCAAAGGGATTCCAGATAAGATTGTCTACACGTATTTTTTTCCCTGCGGAAACATATATTCGACTCTGCATTCCATCTCATGATCTTGTAGCGCTGATAAAGGTAGTGCTAGAAAGTCTTGCACCCTAATTTCTGTTTGGCATATTTTTAGATTGATTGTATAATTATCAGTTAGGGCTCGGAAACCGAAGCATCTGTTTGTATATAGGAATATAGGAGTCGAATGTCTGCTTATTCTTACTACTGTTGTTATGCTATAACGTGAGCTTGTCGGGTTCGCGACCTACCTAAGTTGTCATTTCCTAACCGCCTTAGGAAATAACTGGCGGCTGGTGACTGGTGGTAAAGCTCGAAAGCTACCAACATCAGTAGAAGCACGGACCAGGTCGCGAATTCGACAAATTTCATCCATCTGAGTGATAACGAGAATGGACTATACATATATTTATAATACCCTCAACCGTAACTACAACGAAATCCTCAACGCCATAAATAAATAACGTACTAATGATAAAGGATATATCACTAAACAACTTTTGGTATAGCCTTGGATAACGCCGAGACATCTTCTTCAACTGCCTTCCCTTTTTTCTCGGTAACAGGATCTTTCAGCCCCAACCCTCTGACAGAGCTCAGCACTCTACGTGCAGCACTACCGGTGACGGAGTGCGCTTCCATATCAAAGAGGGAGTTGATTACGGCCAACGAACAAATGAAGAGATACACATCGCCGTTCCTGTCATACGTTAGAAATCAAGCCTTCAGGTTTGTGGTTAAAGGCAAGGGGAGGAACATACTTGAGTCCCCTGACGAGCCCTCTCTTTACAAGCACCTTCCAGGCGCTAATGATGCCAAGCCTCAAACTATACAAAAAGTTGCCTCTCCCACCCCTGGAGTCAACAAAAGCCCACAACCCCCCAAGGAAACCGCTTAGCCAGAAACGACCTTTTGGCAATAGCCCTCTTGGCAGTGTTTTCTGAAATAGACAACAAGTAGCCCAAGATGTCCCTATTGCTCCCGTGATGAATGTACTCGTGAGAAGTACCGACCGGGCGAGCTTTGTAAGCACCGTTATGGGATTCTTAAAGAAAAGGTTGTATCTAGGAACCCATGATATACCGTAGCAAATACTCATAAATTTTGCTACGTGTGTAAACTCGGTAGCCCAGAAATTCAGGTATGTTTTGAGGCAACTGGGTTCGTGCGGATGGAGAACGGCACATTGTAGGGAATTTATTATGGGATGAGCAGGGTCTACTATGGGAGCGATTGATTGGAGCGATTTGGGAAGTATATTTGAGTCAGGGTATAAGATTGGTGAGTTGAATGGTCTGTTGAATGATAACATGTTAGTTGATATCAAACCAAAAAAAAAAAAAAAAAAATACTCAATGAAGACTTGAAAAGGAACGTACGGGTAACCCAGTTTCGCAATTTTGCCAACACTATCTATAATATCGTAGGTTTCTGGCCACTTCATCGTAGAAGAGTACCCGGCAGGTTTTGACTGGACATATTCTTTAGAGTGGTTTAGAATGAACCCACCGTATTCCGACGGAAAGCAGTCTCTATCAAATACAAACGTATATAATAATTGCCCGGATGTTAGTGGAAAAAGAAGCCATGAGCCAAACCACTATTCACCGATTAATATCTAGCTATACCCAAATATTGGGGAAATACACACCCATGGCCGTTTGGGAAACCACCCATCGTCCTCCAGTTTATTATAGGAGTATTCCAAAGCCTTGACAAAAGCGTAGACCGCTATTGTAACTCGTCGATCAGAAGCTGGATGTAGAAGTAGAGCTAAGCCTGCAAGTGAAGATCCAATGGATGGTGAGAGCGGTGAAGTGAATACTCCAGACACCCTGGGATGTCTCTGCCGAAATCGTCGAGCTTGAGCGTTTGGCAAAAGTAGATTTGAACGTAATTGGTATAGAAAGCGATAAAGTAGCCTGTGAAATATTACAAGCGTCGAAAGCGAGAGCGAGAGTAGAAAATTGGGTTTTTTGAAAAATGTAGTATGGATCGCATTTGACCTTATCAAACCATTAACCCTCGCACACAAATCTAAGAGAGTCAACAGGCAACCTACAACTCTTTACCCCCTTTGCATTTCGACAGCTTCTCGGACACCATGTCCCACAAATTTAATAAAATACCACTGGCTAGAAACACCCGTAATCCGGCGCGTGTAGAAGCAGGGATGAAGTCTTCGGCCTGGTTGCAAACAGCATCGAACTGGCTTTTTGATGGAGTTCTAATAGCTATCGAGGAGGGCCCTCTAAGAAGTATGCGACGCCGAATAATAGCATATTCTTTTGGCGAAATCGCGTACCGTAAGGAGAGAATGAGCAGTCGACGAGCATTTGATGGTGGGGGATTAGTGCCAGGTTTCGGGTTTGAATTCTGTTTAGATTTTAGACCCGGCACAGGCACCACAGAACCTGAGGTAGTCGAAGTCATTGAATATACTCAAAGAATAGATCGCGGCGTTACTGAGATGTTGAGGGAAGGTATAGAAGAGTCGGAGCCCGATTGCGAAATCCGGGGTAAGGTAAGGTTAGATAGGTTGTTGCAATAGTCGCATGGACCAGTGACGTGAGGAGTGGTCTCACAAGCCATAGGGCAAGGAACCTCGGCTACACATGATTTGAAGCCATGAGTGCCTCCAATTATTTTGTTGTCTACAACCACCAAAAAAGGAAAAAAGGGCACGAATTCGCTGCTACTTGCCCTGAACTACGTTAGAAATTCAGTATCAATACGATATTCAACTTTTAATGCTGGTTTAGTTCGGCATTCTAGACTAAATACTATAGTAATGGTAGTGTAGTGATTGCAACCCGCTTTTCTGTCCTGCACCTACTCAGCCGTTCAGTAAAAGGTCGTGTTTGCAATGGGCCATCACAGCCACCTTTATCACGACCTTTTACTGAACGCCTAGGTAATTTGCGCAGCTATTTCTATGGAGGGACTATCTAACAGGCGGCAGAGAATACTAAAAAATACTGTAGCATCAATGGTAGAATTTTTGTTAGGTTAATCTCCCAAATTTTGCCAAGACCTCAGATTTATATGGGATCTTGGCGGGGCCTAAACCCCCAAATTTGCAAATTTAAACCCGCATATACAGCTCCCCGCGTTTTTGTTCAATAGATCTCTCTTTCAGGATATGTGGCTACCCATTAACATAACTTTCTATCCCTAAAGTTTAGTAAATTTTAAAGTAGAATTCATGATCAAGGTATGAGTATAGTTGCCTGTGATTGGCGGTAAAGCGGTATGTGTAGAAACTAGTTACAACGGGGATCTTCAGTTAACTGTCCCAGTGGCCCGGGAAAGTGTCTAAGCACCAAACAGCCAGGTTTCCACTCGCATCATGAATGCTGGTTCGTCCCTTGGCGCCCAGCATTTAATCTACACGACAACCCGTGATACTAGTAGGGTTCTTCTATGCAATAAAGTGCACTAGAATTGACCATACGCATACTCTAAAATTCATATTTCGGATTTTTGGCCGTGGAGCGACCCACATATGCTCAGAAAAACGCAGACCGCGATTTTTTCTCTCACCATGTCTGTAGGTCTTCCTAGTGTGCGGAATCGAACGCAGAGACCAATTGAGCAGCTAAAGAGTTGATAGAGCACAGGTGAGTCTTCTCTACAGCCAAAAATTCGAAATATGATTTTGAATTGCCAATACAATCTAATATGAATATTAAACTAAAGATAAGTTGAGATACCTAAAAAAAACAAAAACTACTATATCATTAAGGTTTTAACGAAGGTTTATTAATTCGTGAAATGTAGCTTAATTATAATTGCAGTTACTGGCAAGGTTTGAACCGGGGTTTGGGGGTCTTCGCATACCCTTACTAACTACTGTACTACCCAAAATGTCACTATGATTTCTCCATATCATTGACATCGCTAAAGGGGAAGAAAATGAGTGCTTTTTTCTTTTTCTTTTATTCATTACGTACATAAAATGAGTGCTTGCGTCATAAAGAGGGATAAGAGAATCATAGTTGAATCATAGATGATCCCTCGGCGCCCGATCCCGGTCACAAAGAATCACTCACTGTCTGGTAATTGCTATAAAAGCTACATCGTACTCACTGAGTTTCTCATATGCCAAAATTATCAATCACCCTATGCCTAATTCTTCTGCACAATCTCCCGCTCAACCGATCGGAAGGACTAAAAATATCGGCGATACACCTTCATCTCAACCCATGGGATCGAGCCAATCCAGCTCATTGTGGTAGAGACCTAAAGTTTTACTGACTGGGCATCGTTTGCTATAATTGAATTGGGGGCTGCATAACCATATATCCTCATTAACGCCTTACACAAATTGAGAGTTCCTACTAAACAGTTCTACAAAATCATTCAAAATCAATTCTATGATCGTTATAAAAGGCTATGTATCTGTAAACAGAGTTCGAGAATAAAGCAAAATATCAACCCCGTAATCATGACAATGCCGTCTAGCCCTTGATACCGTACAAGAACAAACCTAAACTCAATACAACCTAAACACCTATAACCTCTTAATGCTACTCCTGTCCCCTAATATGATATTGTGTTAAAGAAAAAAAAAACATTTAAATAGACAAGTACGCCGGGATACCATAAACAACTGGCGCTGCACCATTAAGATACTTCAAACTACAGCAATCTCTTCCTTTGGCGACAGCCTCTACTAACGATACGCCAAAAGATGGAGAAATGATCCTCCCTTTAACTTTCCTTAAAGGCTTCTCCGTTTTGCGGAAAAGCCCCCACTTATCAAAAACATCTTTTGAGAACCGATCGATATCTTTGTCCGTTACGTCCCACAAAGTTGCTAGTAAAGTTGGACACCCTCCGAGTAGATAATTAAGAGACATTCCGTATGGCTCGAATTCGCCAGAATCCTTCAACGCCCCGCTGCTACAACCTAGAAGCATAGAGACTGCACACTGTTCTAATTTTTTGACAGTCTTTCCACGGATATAGTGAGCGCCACTTCCATGTCCGGAGTAAATGAGAAGGTCGCGGGTTTCCAAGTATTTCCGGAACTGCCCTTCCGAAGGCTCTTTGTTGACAATTCCTTCCCAACCATCCAAATTTTTAAAGCTGTTTTCAAACATATTCTGGGTCGAGACTAAATCAGAACTGGGGTTGAGAATATACGAGCCTCTGTCTCTATCAACATAAAAGCCGGCAACAGCCTGGTTTGGTGTTTTTTCTTGCATCCTCAGAATTCGTTCACGAAGGGCAGCCAAAGATGGGAGTCGAGAAACTGAGTGACCGCGAAGGCAAGGAAGCGATTCCCAGGGAAACATGTGCACTGACTTGTCCAGGATTAAAATCGTATGATCGATTTCGCGCTCTGCTTCATTCTTGCGGAATAAAACCTCTTGATGATATGAATCCAGGGCGTCTGTAAGCTCTACGACCATCTAATTATAAATTAGTATATAGTGGAGTTTAGCAATAAGCTCTCAACGTACCTCATCAGTGTCAAGTTCATCATAAGCATTTCCTTCCCCATGGAACTGTAAGATGTCGACGACATAAAATATCAAGTCTACAAGCATTTCATCGAAAGTCTCTTGGCCTTCCGACGGCCCAAGTCCAATGAACAACTCAAGAACACGGTGGTCAACGTTTACCTTCCCAGCCTTCTTCCGTTTCCTGGAGGGTAGATATTTTGCGAGTATATTATCAAAGGTTGCTTTAAATCTTGCTAGAAGTCCAGAATGGCGCGCATATTGGCAAAATATACCTTTGAAACCACAAAACCACACATGCTCAATGTTTTCCAAAAGGTCGCTGAGGCGAGAATCGAGAGCTTCTCTTTCCTCCCACCATTCTTTCCTAGCGCCCTTACTTGTCATTTCTTTGGCGTTATGGGCGCTGGTATTGGCCCCTTGGATAATCTCGTCAAGTTCTTCCCGACATTCACCATACTCAAAAACAGCTTCGGAATCATCTCGCGAATTACCACGGGTGAGTGGTAAACGTATCATAAATTGACTTTCTCCGGCCTGAAAACGTGAGACGTAGAGCTCATCACGCTTTTCGTTCAAAGAAATTGAAACGGCTGCCCATCGATCTGGGATAATGTCGACATAATCCCGTTGAAAGCTTGAGAAATCGAAAGAGTCAAGTTCCTTCGTCACAGTATCATCGTGAAATTTATTGCTTGGCCAACTTAAGTCCTCAGGAACGATACTTGAAACCTTTTCAGCCTCGATTGCAGCTTTCTCCCTTTGAATCGAAAGTCCTTTATGAAGTTCTAGCAGAAGTAAGTGGGCTATTCTTCGCACAATCAAATCCAAACTTACCAAGAGAATAGCTCGCAAACGATGGATGTTCCGGCCCTTTGCCCTTAACGCTACTCACAGCATGAATCAAGACAATTATTTCGCTCAATAATGAAGCTATACTATGTGTGATAGTTGAAGACCCGCACTTAATAGCTCTTGTATGTACGTTATAGACTGCATCCCTGGCTTTTTCTAGAAGCTCCATAAACTCTGTCACAGCTTTGCGGTCTTTGATAGGTTTACGAGTTGATTTTGTAGTTGGATCCAAGATGTTGGATTTATTTATGGTAACATTGGGCAATGAAAGGGCTGGTAATGATTGAGTCAGTAATGATATTTAGACCAAAGTTAGGGATGGTAATACTTGAATCTTGAAGAACTCCAAAGATTGGGTCAGAACTCATCAGAATCAAAGCTTCTTGGAATAAATGTCTTGCTTCGGTCAATCCATGAATGACCACTTCTTGATGTCCGATAGGCAGTTTTGCTGCTTCTTTAAGCAAAGCTTCAGCTTTGTCCCACTTTTGTCGCATAGAAAAATTATGGGCTCTCAGCCTCAAAACATTCCCCTTTTGCTTAAGAAGTGCGGAACATTCACTAATAACTGTGGAAGTTACACTAACAGAGGCGGTAGTTTTCTCGATTTCATCCTTTGCAGCCGTTGATTTTGTTGGTACTCCTCCTCTGCGTTTTACCGGTGCTTTAGTCCTAGATTTTGGCATATTTACTTCCTCTAGAGCCATTTTTGACATTCTGATGACTGTTAAAGAATGCCTTAAAAAATTGACTGGGCAAGAATTTTCTTACCTTTCTACCACTTTTTGCGAGTCCGGTCTATGGCCTCCTAGATTTTCAATCCTGTCGACGTCCATCAACTCCTCCAGATGTTTTTCGGCGCGTTCATAAGCCTCGCTCTCCTCCCGCCAATCACCTCTTATTCTTTCTAGGTTTCCTGCCGCAACTTCGATCTCAACAAAATCGTGGCCATGGGTAATCAATTTTCTCGCCTGGTCCAACATTTCTGTTCCCTCGTCTGTTAGGCCTGCCCTCACTTTCAAATCGCCATAGATAGTCATCGTTTTAGCCATCCTTGATGTTGCTTTTACCGCCTCAACCGTCTTGAGGGCTTGTTGAAGGTAAAATTCGGCTTCACGAACCATCCCCTGGTGACGGTATATGCTGGACGCCTGAAGAAGACTTGAGTGGAGGGCCGAGACAAGTGGCCAAAGAAGGGACGTATTAAATGCTGCCAATGTAGTTGAGTGAACCTTTGGCCCTGAGGTGTTAGTTGTAAGCGCTGCCATCCCTTGAATAAGGGGGTCAGATTTTGAGGTAGTTGGCTTGCTGAGGGCCTCCAAACCAGCCCAGGCACGCTGGTTAAGTCTAACACATCTTCTAGCATGTGTCAACGCATCATTAGGATTTCCCTATAATAATTTAAGGATTAGCTTAGCATTCCAAAAAATATTGGGGTTCATCATGGGCTATCACTCGCCTTTTCGAATGTCAATAGGCTCATTGCATATGCAGCATCTGCAATGATCCTGTTGATCTTAACTCTTTTTACAATCTTAGCCCCAGAGACCTTTGCACTCATAAGCTCTTCATCATTATCAACAAAGGTACTAGCCGTAAGGAAGTAATCCTCGGCCTTTTCAAGATTTCCGATGTTTATAAAGTATTCTGTGTATGCTAGGTGGCATTGCAGTACTGTTGTTGAAGGCAAGGCACTGGGAGCTTTGCTAATTAAAGCTTGGGCTTTTGCCAAAGCCATTCCTGCCCGTCCAGAGTAACCAAGTCGAAGGTACTGGATTCCAAGAAGGCTTTGCAATTGGATAAGAGCTATAGAAGGATTATTAATACAATTTAAGGCAGCGCTTTGTAGATGGGTTGACTTACAATCATAGTTCGCCTTGTCTTCTATTCCCCTAAAGGATACTAGGACCTTCAAAGCGCAAATTTTGAGTTCAACCTCGCCCTTCATCTCAAAAAACTCGGCCACCATTTCCAGCTTCTTCATAACTTGAGCGATATCCTCGACTCTTTCCATCACCGCGTCCCACGTAGTGCATTCATTTACCAATTTATGCCACAGATCTAATGCAGTTTTTACTAGTTCCAACTCGGCCTCCCCGTCTTGCCACCGTAAGAAGGACAAGCTGACTAGACAACCCGCCATGATGTCATCTTTGTACCTCGCTAGGCCTTTATCCTCCGTCGCAGAGACCTCACCCAGGCCTTCAGCCCACTCGAGCGTCTCCTCGCCCAGAATTCTAGTCTCCTCTTTGTTGATTAGATCTGCATGATCGACTGCTAGCTCCATGAGTTTCGAAATAACTCGAGCTCTGCGTAAAGGCATTTCTTGGAAGGTATACAGGTCTAATAATCGCTCGGCTAATATTTGAGCAACCGAGCCATCGCCTCCCATAGTTCCAATTGCCAACCGCATAGACCATTCAAGCATTGCGCCTCGTGCCGAATTTGATATTCCCGCGTAATCAAACCGCAGTGAAGAAGCCACAGAATCCCTCTTCTTATTTGCGCATTTGACAAGACCCGCCAGAACTCTATCGACTGTTGCCTCCTTTGTGGGCAGATCGAATGCATTTCCAAGTAACTCGCCCCTTGAGGCACTGTGTCCAAATTCCTCTAAGTTTCCAGTTTCGAAAAACACATTTACGGCGCTCAACAGCGCGTCCTCAGCTCTCCTATAATCACCTGCTAAAAGGAAAAGACTGCCTAATCGCTCCCATTTAAGTGCCGCATTGGTTTGGACGAGTTCCTTTGAAGGCCTTCGTTCTAATATCATGAGACTCCTCCTCAGGGCCAAGATACTTGGCTTATCCATGCCGGCTTTTCGATAAAGTAGATGGATCTGCCAATATACCGTGGAGAACTTTTCGTAAAATACGGCGTGGTCTATATCATTTTCTGACAGTGATCTTATTATTGTCAAGGACTCTTTGACTAAGTCCTCGACAGCTTCCCATGCATCTGGAGAACTGATATTAAATCCCCGCCACGATGTTGAGATAGCTGTATCGATTGTAGATGTAGCGATTTTAGTCGCTTTCGCTCGTTCCTCGTCCGAAATCACCATCGTCAAATATTTACCGCAAAATCGGATAACTCCTCGAGTGATTGAGTCGCATAAGACTCTTAGAATCCACCGAGCCTCTTTATCTTCCATTGACTCTTCCGCTCCTTCCTGGCTATTTGCTTCGTCTTTCAGAAGAGCAGCCAGCAAACTGACCCCACCCCTCTTAAGTAAGGCCACTTCATTCAATAAAAGTTCCAAATCCGCCTTCCTGCCATTCCTAATCGATGCCAACCCTTCGACAGCAATCTCAACCCGCTCTCTGAGTCCCTCGACAACTTCACTATCTAGGATAAGCTTCTCATTCTTTCCAATAGTTGATAGCTTTAATTCGATAGTCGCCAATCGGACATTACTGATGACTTTCAATGCTGTATCTGACTCGTTATTCATGGTCTCTAATTCCATAAGTAATTCCTCCGTACAATTCATAGATTCTTTCAGCAACCCAGCGTCAAACGAGACGGTAGCAAGAGTTTTAATCACCTCTAATGGTAAAGACTTTGATGAGTTGTTACCATGGATGAATTGGCGCACTCTATTTGATGTTTGATGTAGGAAATTATACCGATCAGGCTTGGCGCGTTGTTCTTGTGAACGTCGAACGAACGCAGTTAAGTATTTGCGCCAGCTCTCCCACTGCTCGGCGGCGCCCTTATCAGCTGCATCCTTGTTGTCAGATTGGAGACGTTTTCGCAAGACAGCGCACTCGGTCGCTAGCGTTTGCAATTCCAACGCGGTTCTGGGATTACAGAAGAGTTTGATATTTGTTGCGTCGTTGTCAGAAGATATAGCTGTTGAAGGTGTTATAGATAAGAGAGTATGAATCAAAATATTCAAATAGGACAATGCTTTAGACGGGGATGACTTTGAGTAGACCTTTATCAGCGACAAGGGGTTACATGGGGCAGATAGTGAGGGGACGATGGCCTAAGTAGTATATGGGATTAGTAGAATTTCAGAGGTTTTGGGGAGGCAGCAGCGCGAACCTCAATTAGCTCTGCTCTCTTTAATCCTGCAAGACACCGTAACATGCCTAGCTGGCATGAAATAACTAATGGGAACGCAGGTACTGATGCCACTACATCTTTAAACTCAAGCATCTTACTAAACGACTCCTTCTCAGCCTTTGTAGTACCACTTTCTTTTTCGGAGTGTTTAGGCTTTCCTAATGGTAGTTGAACCCCGTTCGGCTGTTCCCCCCCAACAGATACATCCTGCATGTGTTCTGTCAATTTCCGCTTCAAGCTCCGGGCCTCCTTTAATGCCATCTCAAACATTCCAAGCTGTATTAATTTCAACAAAAGACTATTCTGGGCGGTCTCGACCTGTAGTGAGGGCATCTCCGGAAGACTAGAGGTATGTTGAATCGAGTTAAGATATGATATGGATAGAGCGCAACACGATGCTAGATTAGCGATGGAATTAGACTTCGTGTCGTTAAGATTTGCTGAGCGCGATTCTAATGGCTTGATGTTTGTAGAAACTAGCTTTCCTGTTTTCCGAGTTGGCGCAGAAATTTCGGGGACGGAATGAGATGGCGCATCTTTTTTTGCAGCCTCGGTAAGAGCTTTCAAGCAGAGATTGATTGCCTCAACAGCAAGCTTTTGTCTCTCTTGTATTCTTAAAAATGGTGATGTCGATACAGCAACTGTTTCAGTTGCTACCTTCTGCGAGGTTAGTTTCGAATTCTTTGGTCTGGAGGATATCTTGACGGTAGTCGAGGAGAAGGCCGATTCGGTAACGGTGAATGATTCTGTTAAAAGCTTTATAGTTGAACTTGAGCAGGCATCAATAGTTAATTGCCGTTTAATTCCGTCATACGGACTTGTGCATGTGTGCTTTGGAGGCATTTGAATCCTATTCCTTGGGAAGACTGAGAGCTCTGTCTGGCAATATGCAAGTAGAATAGAAAGGAAGGGATAGCAACATGTAATTATGCGGCTGAAGGATTTGACGAACAAAACGAAGGAAGTAAATCTTGTGGGGCGGTTTCGTGAGAGCGGTGAAGACGAGTCTACGAAAGACTAGCAGACTACCTAACAGACTAGGGGCTCATTCGGGTTGCTATGGGAACGCCACATGGAGAGGCAATGGTGGCTTTGCCCATTATTTGAACTTAGGGACTCAGGGTCAAGCAAACACCGGGGAAGTCGGAAAGGTTGGTTATGCATATCATGCAAAGAGCAGTAAGGCACGCTTCACCTCACATACATATATACACATGCACATACCTGGTACTGTATCTACTCTATGGCATAGAGTAGAATAAGTAGAGCATGTAGTAGGCCTAGATACCACCCTTCTCCTCCAGTAGATAACTTTAATAGCTAGCTGCTCTTGATCTTGCCCCGGAGGAACATCTGGAACCGGCTAAGCCAGAGAGAGGTAGAAACAGAGGGGCAGCTGCAACTGCTTCGCGACATCGTGCAACTCGAAGCCTCACACAGGACTCCCGTATCAACTGCCACTTACCGCTTCTCCGAGAAAAGGAGAGACCATTTGGCATTTGGCAGCTCTCATAGCCGAACTTATAACTCCAGCTTTAATTGAATACCATCCCCGTTCATTTCCATAATTATTTCCATCGGCGCACCTCCTTTATTTCTACCATTACTCCAAAGGTGCATTTACTTCCCTTCTACCGCGCCAGTATTATTCCCAATTTTACCCGTCATGAACACAAACATGCCTAGTGACGAAGCTTCTGGAAGAAGCCCATCGGGTAGTATCAACACTTTTCGGACCGAGCGAGCCAGTGCTAGGAGTAGTCGGAGTTCGCGGAATAACCAGCTGCACGTTGAGTATATCCTGGTTGCCGAGTTCTCAATTGATAAAGGGCCTACGATGGAACATCAGTATCCAAATGCTATCAGCGGTGATGAACAGTGAGTATCAGGCCCCTTTCGAAACTCAATTTAATATATACAAGATATACAAGATAAGCTAAGACCTCAATTACAAAACTTATTAAAAGCGAGTATTCTGCAGTCAAAAACATCGCTAATTCAGGAGAATTGTAGTATGCTCGCCGAGCTTATGCTGCCGGACCAAGCCCATGTCCGAATTCAAGATTGGACGATATTCTTTTTACATAAAGATGCAGAACGGGAATCGGTCGAAGTAGATTCCTCAGGCCACGCACCTCTAATATATGTACTCAACTTAGTTAATACAAAACATGATAAAAGAGAAAAAAGGTAAACAGCATTTTATAACAGATGAACAGAATGGCAAACTCATCTTAAATACAGGGGCGCAAAAGTAAAAGCTATGGCTATATGCACCAGGCATTCGTTCCTTCATATCTATAAGGTATGTAATTACACACTTCCTCTGAATGAAGAATATATCTTAATAGCAAATACGGAACAGCCTATCCTACTTCTTGCACTTGAGGAATACTTCAAAACACCTACTGTAGAGACTCTCGCAGAGATTTTTACAGCCGTAAATGCCATGGATCTTTCTGCTATGCCGGATTTTTCTATATTTGAACGACAAATTCTCTCTTCCAGTGAACAGAAAGAGATGTTCGCTGAAAAATTTGAAGAGATGGCCCACGTTTACCCAAACACCGCACAGCAGCAAATGAGGTCTCCCTCCTCTTTGGGAATGCTGGCAACTGGAGATGAGGACCCAGAAACGAGAGCAGCAACATATATTGATTTAGCACCCGGAAGGAACAAAATAGTAAATGGGAGGATCACAATCAACAGAGATAGTCACGAATTCGAAACCAAGGTTGTTTATGCTGGTATACCAATACCTATCAAGGTCCCTGTTGCAATAATGCCCGAAACTGTTGGAGATGTAGGCCACCTTACACACCCACACATTGGCAATAAACACTTATGGTCATGACCAAGGCTTACTTGAATTTAGTTTTCATTGATACATTTAATATCAACCTTCTCCCAACATCACTCCGCAAATCCTCAGCCATTTGCTCTCCACCCACATCTCACTACCAATGGTCCATATACACACCCTATCATTGTATTAGTCAACGGGCTTCTTACGCAGAAGAGAATAATATTTCTAAGCCATCTAAGACCTTCAGGCGAGGTTGCAGACCATGTACTCGCTGCTTGCTCACTGGCATCTGGCGGTGTCTTGCGTGGGTTTACACGGCATGCATTCCCATATACAGACTTGTCTAAAGTCGACGAGTTACTTTTAGTCCCTGGGTTTATAGCGGGTGTCACAAATCCAACTTTCGGAAACCATCATGCATGGTGGGATATCCTCTGCAATATTGACACTGGGAGAATAAAAATCTCCCCTGAAATAAAGCCGTGCCCCCCAGGTGACGGTGCTAGTTTCAGTGGCTTCGCAAATATCAGTGGCCACGTTGATACCGGGGACAATGTATTCATGGATGATGTCTTGAACTGCATCTCTTCTAAATTTGGCGAAAAGGCATTACGGGCCAAATGGCGTGATTGGATTGTGCGATTCACGAGAATGGCTGCTGCATTCGAGGAGTTAGTTTATGGGGTCAGCCCCCTGTGGATAGGACATGAAGAAAACCATGTTATTCGTGGCCATGGATATGTCTGGCCAGATGAACAAACTAAGATGAGAGATTTGGTAGCTAATATGGCTAGAATAGAGGGTTGGAGGGGTAGCAGAACTTACCACTCCTATTGTCAAGTAGTTGCACTACCAAACGTTTATGTCTCTGAAACAATCTGACTTTGGACAGGATGCCATGCAATTTTATATGGCAAAGCCAATCAAGATTCTTGATCTGCATCACCAAATCGACCGCCTGAGATACTTGCGGTTATCTATCGACGATTCAGCTAAGATCTATACAACAATCAGAGACTATGTTGTAGAGTACGAAGAGATTAATCAGCTCCTTTGTGTACTCCCAGAGAACCAGGGGGGCTTATTTCCGGTCGCTGTTGGTCTCTTCCATCCACTACAGAAAGTTCGGTTTGCAGTTGTGGAGATACTGGAACGAATCAGTACGCATATGGTAGGTTTATTCCAATATATCTCTGCGGGCCTAATCAATCCATCCTAACAGGGTATCTTTATCACATAAATAGGCTGGGCGCCACTTCTTTAATTCTCTCAATAAGTTTCAAAGATTGGCTTTTATCCGTCTCCAACAGGAAAAACAGCACACGGCAGCCGAAAGTCCAAATACTGGCGTAACGATGGGCGGGTTGAATATTGGAGATGCTGTTGCAAAATAACTGAGGTTTGGAAATATTGAACTCCTCTTTAATTTTCCCTGGGAAATGCAAAACCTTGATCCTCTGTCTTACTTAAAGGTTCTAGCATTCCACGAACAATGAGTGGTGGAGATGTGAATTTCCGAGCCAGATCTAGCTATCATGACACCAAGAATATTAGATGAATTATAAACATTATATTTTACCTCAAACTTTTCAAACCTAAACTTCTTATTTCAAGAGTAGTGTGTTTATGGTCATATTTTGACGGCGGCTGATCCCAATATCCATAATTCTGCGATTGAAGTTCTTGCATGTATATAAGTTCCTCAACTTACAACCGAACAGCGTACGATATTCGACCCAATATTGAAATAAAAAAGTATATTCTAATGCTATGCCATGGCCTGGTGATACTTATTTGCAGATTCAGGACCCCCCAGATTTGATGTCGTTGCCTGAGGGAAATCTTTGACCGTTGTTGCTAATCTCACTGATACAATCTATTTCTCGTTCTCCATTGGCCATTGCCCCCCCCCCCCCTTCCATGATCCAGGAAACAACAACACCGAATCTAGGGGGTTCCTGAATCTGCAAACTTCACCAGGCCATGGCATACTTTTCCTGGTGCGCCAGTAGTGTTCTAGCTAGATCTATAGATTAATTTCAAACGGTGCCAAGCACTCAATACCATGATAAAAAATAAATATATGTTTAGATGTATTACATACTTTTAGAATATAGATAATTATTTAACTCATATTTCCTAGAATACATGAGCCTAACTCAGAAGAAATTGGAATCTTTAAAAATCGGCATAATATCTACAAAATTACAATATGTGGCTAAGTCCCCGTTCGGATAGTAGTATTTGATTTTCAGTATAGTAAAATAATAAGCTAGATAAGTCAGAAATTTTCAGTATTGAGATGCTTGGATAACTCAGAGTGGAGCAGCAACAATGTGGCTTTGAATAATTACCTAGCTAGAGAGGCAAATTATTAATTGTTACCACAACAGAGACGTGCCCTGGCTGCCTCAAATTATGACAGACTTTTAACGATAATTCTTATAATCTTACTACCCATCCGTGCTGGCCCTAACATCTTGTATGATTGAAACCTCACGCTATTCAAGCGGAGTGCGGCTTTATATATGGCATCACGTGCCCTGCGGCCATATCGAGGATTTAAGCGGTGACTTCATCCCGGTTGTAAATTGAGTTCAAAATCTTGGCGAGGCCAAAGCTTGTACCCATTCCGATCGTGTCAGTGCCCCACCACAATTTTTTCCTAAAGGCCAGCAGACACGATACCTTTCATATTTTCTTTGCTTGCAACACTCAAGTAAGGTCCTCATTTATATGATTGGTACTTCTCAAATCACCTTCTGAGAATCAGTGAGCACGACGTGCGCTTCCGCTCTGAACTGTCTCTCTGGCTTTGAAGGTATACTGCTCACTAGTCACTAGCTCGGTCCCTCATCTGCCCCGCCTCAATCCTCCTCCTTGCTTCTCTAACAATAACTTTCTATCTTACATGGGGAATCTTTATTTGCCTCCAGAACAAAGGTTACTGACTAAAGTCTTAGAAAATATACAAATTCCCTGATATCCGAAACTTGTGACTCTTATCTCACTACATCGTCCCGATATCAGATATTTTCGTCCAATACAAAGATCAAGATCCGACTCCACCAAGGATCGTTATCTGGATCTAAATCACAATCATACACCTCCTTCGGTTCAATTGCTCAATTTTTCGAGCGCCATCTCCTCATTCTAGGAGAGTTATTCTAGACAAACATGGATACACAAGTACGTTTTTTCCGTACCATCATAATTCTGGGAAACCACTTGTGCTTAATTCTTACTCTGGATAGGTTGAAAGCGCGGTGGACATTGCATCCAGCCCTACCACCAGCCAGGAGCTTAAAGGACAGGTATCTCATATTGCAATCAAGATAATCTTGCTTTACTGGCCTCTATCTTAGTCTCTAACTTAACTACAGGCTATGGAATTTCTGCAAAACGTCAAAGCTTCTCCAGAAGGATGGCAAATCTGTTTGCCCCTTTTTGTTAGGGACCAAAGAGCCAACGAAATCGTGCGCATGTTCTGCCTGGATGTTTTGAACACAGCAATCCAGCAACGCTATCAAACTCCGCAGGACCAATCCCTCACATACATCAAGAATGCACTTGTGGAGTATATGGGACAGGCTTACCTGTCAAATTCAAACATCTCGGATTCGGGTATGATGCAAAATAAACTTACCCAGACTATGACCTATCTCTTCGTCGCAATGTACACAACGTCATGGCCGACGTTCTTCGACGATATACTCGCATTAACTTCGAAATCAAATGGTCAACATGATAACTACCAGGGCGTCATGTTTTTCCTGAGAATGGTGGCTAGCGTGCATGAAGAGATTGCCGATGTGCTTATTCCACGGTCGCTAGAAGAAATGCAAAGGAATAGCGCAATAAAGGATGCTGCTCGTGAGCGTGATGTGAAGAAGTTGGTGGCTTCATGGCAGGAAATCTTAGGGCAATGGAGAGAAGCAAACGAGGAGATTATTCTGCTATGCTTGAAAGTAATCGGTCGATGGGTCAGCTGGATCGATATCTCTTTAGTTGTGAACGATGTCTTGTTAGGTTTACTTTTCTGCTTTTTATCAGCTGGAGGAAAGCCTAGAAATGGGGCTATCGAAACATTGGCTGAGATTGTGGGTAAAAAGATGAAGGGCCCAGATAAGCTTGAATTAATCGCTTTTTTGAAGTTGGGAGAAATTGTTGGGTCGTTGGTGGCTTCTTCAGCCCTGCAGGCTCAAGGGCAGGATGATTATGATTATGATCTTGCGGAGAATGTGGCAAAACTGGTGAATGGTATTGGAATGGATCTAATTAGGATTCTAGATACAGATGGCGTGGACCCTCATTCAAAACAACGTGCAGAGGAATATTTGCAGGCTTTTGTTCCTTTTCTACTCCGATTCTTTTCCGACGAGTACGACGAAGTATCAACGGCAGTGTTCCAATTCATGTTCGATCTCCTTACTCTTCTACGAAAAGAAAAAAAGACATCCAACTCAATTTCCCAACCTCATGCTCAAATGCTACCGCCTATCCTCAGCTCAATTGTGATGAAGATGAAATATGATGTGGACACGAACTGGGGAGATGGGGATGAGCGAACTGATGAGGCCGAGTTCCAGGAGCTCCGGAAGAAATTAAAAACTCTCCAGGATACTGTTGCCAGTATTGATGAGGGTCTTTATATTCAATCACTTTCAACGCTCGTGGGTAATACCTTTGAGAGGGTGGCACAAGGAGGACATAGCGCAGTTGATTGGCGAGAAGTAGAAACTGCGTTATACGAGATGTTCATATTTGGGGAGCTTGCAATGAGGAATGGCGGGCTGTATATCAAAGGACAACCAAATGGAGTTGCTGCTGAAACACTTATCGGCATGATGTTCAAAATGATGAATTCTAGTATGAACTGACCTCAAAATTGCCCTGTATCTGTAAAGACAAAGCTAACAGATTCGTTCAGATATTGCTAGTTCATCCCACCCAGCTGTTAAACTCAGGTATATGGAGATTATCAACCGGTATTCCCCCTTCTTTGAATCAAACACCAATCTCATCGCGCAAGGACTTGAAGACTTTGTCAAGGGTGTCCATGACAATCATCCTCGAGTGCGAAAACGTTCTTGGTATCTTTTTCAACGCTTCGTCAAATCTCTCCGACAACATATTGGTGAAGTTGCGGAGACGATTCTTCAAGCGATCAGTGATCTTCTCGTAATAAATGCGGAGCTTCCCAGTGATAATGGAGATGATGACATGTCTTCGGATGAAAATCAAGGAGAGGACTCAGCGTTTGAGTCACAACTGTACCTTTTTGACGCCGTTGGGTGTCTATCTTCCATAAAATCGATTCCTGAGCAGAAACAGGTCATGCTTGCTCAAACAATCATGAACCCAATATTTGTGGACATGGAAAATATCCTTGGTGCGGCAAAAAGTGGAGATCCCCGAGCAGTACTACAGATTCACCACAACATCATGGCCCTTGGTACATTAGCAAGAGGCTTCTCCGATTGGGCACCCAACACATCTGCAACCACACCTCCTGGCGGACCTGTTTCTGACGAGTTTAAGAATGCCGCAGAAGCCATATTGGTGTCATTGGAGGCTCTTAATAGGTCCCCTAGCGTTAGGGAAGCAGCTAGACACTCGTTTTCAAGGATGGTGGGCGTTTTGGGTCAGAAGATTTTGCCAATGTTGCCAAGGTGGATTGAAGGATTATTAGCAGAAAATTCAACAAAGGAGGAGATGGTGACATTTTTAAGACTCTTGGAGCAAGTAGTGCACGGATTTAAGGTATATATTCCTTTGTGATCAGCAGAAGTGATGGCTGACAGAAAGGTCCTAGACGGATATATTCAATATCCTCGATTCCCTAATAACACCACTCCTTGGTAGGATATTCTCTGCCCTAGGTGAAGAAACCAGTGGAACAGACGACGCTCTAGAATTGACGGAGCTAAAAAAAGAATACCTCGGGTTTTTGATGTGTATTCTCAACAATGATCTTGGTCATGTACTTGTAACTCAGTGTGAGTCACACTCGATCATAATATGTCACTCGTTATTTGTCTAACGTTCCTGGGTAATAGCCAACCAAGAAATTTTTCATCGGAGCCTTAAAGTTATAGAACACTTTTCTAAGGATATATCAGATCTCGGAACTACGAAGGCCGCCTTTTTGCTCATGTCTAAAATGTCGGCCGTTTATGGACCACCAACCGCTGGGCAACCACAACAACAGCAGCAGCAGCAGTCCAACAGTATCGCTAATAACCCGCCAGAGAGGCCTCTTGAAGGCTTTGAGTCGGTTATGATTGAAACTTTCTCGTTATTGTGCTTCCAAGTTCCTTCAACAACTGGGTTTAATCCAAAAGATGCGCAAGCTAAAATGGTGCTCGGCGAGATTGCTGCACTCCAAAAGATGCTATATTACAAGCTGGGGGAAAATTATGTCCGTTACCTTAGAACTGTATATTTTCCATCATTTGGATTCGCCCTAGCAGACGAATACTTGACTGCGTTGGTACAGTTTGACCAAAAGCACTTTAGAAGCTATTATCAGGTTCGTTGTCTCATATTTTCTATTAATGCGCATTACTAACTATTATGTCACACTAGAATTTTGCGGTGCAAGTTAGTGGTGGTTAATGTCTGCAAATCCCCTCCCCCCTAAAAATAATCCATTTCTCTGTGAAATACTTGCCTTTGTACCCCCTCCCTCTTCTTTTCTAATATTCTTGTGTTTTGTCTTCACGTTCGAGGTTAGCCCATGAACCCTTGCCCAACCCATTCCATATTTTATTCCTATTCATCATATATCACTTCCTTATAAAAGCGTGTAAAAGAAAACAAAAGTTGCATCTGGCGGTATCTCTCATTTGTCAATTTTCCCCGCCCATTCTCTTTCTCTTAAAGAAAGTAAATATCAGCATATGAGACTCTTGATCTGTACGGTGGTGAATTTGGGCAGCAATTTGTTAGAATAGAGATGGTTTTTCTTCTTGCTTTTTTTCAGTATGAGCTACTTTTCTTACTAGATATTCTTCTCTTCAATGTATATACGATTTCCACCCTCTTCATCTCTTTTCAGACGAAATTCTCAATTTAAGCTACCTTCCCGAGGAAGGATATGATCCGATAACTAACACCTGAATGCCGACGCTCGCAAGTTGATACAAAAAGATATGCACAACTATATGCACCTTTTTCCTTTTCCCCACCAACTTGAATGGCAATTTCTCCCCCAGAGGCGCCAAATGTCACATCTAAGTTGAATAGGACTGTCAAAAAATCATCATTACTCCAAATAACCAAAGTGTATCGGCGGAGATTAGTTCACTGCCGGGGAAGAACCGCGATAAGAAAACCGATGATATGGTACTATCGAGGTCCAAACATATCGGTCATGAACTACCCAACCCCCCCATAAGTTTATCTTGCATGTTTAGACAATGACCAGATGCGATAATTTTAAGAGGACTGGGTCTAGCAAAGATGTGTCGAAGACTGTTTGGAAATGTACTCCTTGTCGTGTATCACTTGTTTAAATGACGTCAGATACTGATATAGTGCTTTCCATTTATTTGGAAATTTCTAGTTTTGTTATCGTGTAGCTATATCATAAAAAGGCCGTTGCGTGCACTTTGAGCGCGCGACAAAATTGGTCCCCAAATTGTTACGGCCCTGGGATACCATGTCGTTCTGACTCGTTCAGTGCTGATGGCACGCCGTACGCTAGAATAGAGAATATGCTATAACATATCGAATATCCTGTTCTAGAAACTCTACTATATTTAGACTCAGCCATAAAAATTCACTCTTTAATATACGAGTCAGAGGCCTCTTCTATTATGTAGTTGGAGCCGGGTATTGAGGGTCTACTTACCGTTAAGTCTCGAAATAAGAGCCCGAGTTTAACCCAAAATAGCAGGGCAATAGGCGGTGGCAAGACCTAAAGCAGCCAATCAGGCGGCTTAGATTTGACCCTTTGAACCCGGGCTGTTCTTTTGAGATCTTTTACTGATATATAACCCTAACCCCACCCCTAACCCAGCACACGACTCACGATATAACATATCCGGCATTGACTCATGGCACATACATGTACCTAACTCTGGAGTATTTACCGGGAATTATGCTCATAATATCTTAGGTTTGATTTGAAAGAGAGGCGAGGGGCCAACCGCGACCGCATCCAATAGATAATTATATGTAGCTGTCAAGAACCTATCTGGCCGAATTCTCCCGAAAGTGACAGAGTTTGGAATGGTCAATTTATTTAGGTAATTACACCTAGTACTATAGAGCTTTAATGCCTTTACTTCCGATTGATTGTGGTGATAGACCGCCTAATGGCCCTTAACCTATGTGGTTGAATCAACTAGGATTTTTGGCTCGAGTTGAGAGAAGTTATCGAAGTAAGTTTTGAACAGCTTGACAGCATGTTCAACATCATGAGCTCCTCTGTGATATTAATTGGACAGTTAGCAATTTTACTCAACTGAGCTCCCAAGGGGTGTGCTTATGTACCCGGTTTCACGAATAGAGTGCATGCTCAGCTGGCAATTACCCATATCCACAGTCCTAGCACCAAGTGCAGCGCTCAACATAGGACCTATAGTCGATCCGCAAGAGCTATCATTCCTAACCACGAAAAGCTGTAGTGGTACGCCTGCCATTTTAGCCACCTCTGTTGTCAAGACGATACCCGGAGAGTTTGTAGCGTATCGTGCATTGGCGTTAATTTTAATGACAGGTCCTTTGTTCATTTCCGGGCGATGGGATGACTCGTATTTGGCGGGGTAATTTGGGTGGACTGAATGCGCCATATCGCAAGACCAGAGCATTGACTTGATCAATGTCTCCTCAAAAGCCGTGGCTGCATCAGCCGATAGGCGGCGGATAATAGCAGGAAGAAAGTTGGAATCAGCGCCTTGTGCTGTCTGCGAGCCAATTTCTTCGTGATCGAATAAACTAATCAATCTAATTCCTGATTCTTCGTCAAGAGAGCTTTCATCTCCCACGGATTCGATTAAACCAGCAGTTGCGCAAAATGACATGGTCAGATTGTCAAGTCTTTGGGAGAAGATCAGCTCATCATTGACACCACCAAGGACAGACGCTTGTGTGTCATAAAGGATCATTTCAAAGTCAAGGACATCCTCCGCATTGACGCCAGCCGCCTTTGCAATGCGGTCGATAATTATAGGGTGATGCCGGTCCGTCATCAAAGCCAAAGGTTTGAAATCACCTCCAGTTTCGGATTTATTAGCAGGTGGAATGTCGGCCGCTGTTTTATTCAGCTCCACAGCGGCAAGTCCCGCAACTGGAAACAATTGCGTCTCCTTGTTGAAAGTGAAGGTTTCCTGACGATCTAAATGGATAGCAAGTGTGGGGATCCGCAGGATGGGTTGGTCGATTTTGATCAGTTTAGAGACTATGTTACCATTCGAATGACGGACCATTGCACGCCCGGCAATGGACAAATCGCGGTCAAACCCTATCCAGATATTAGCACCAGTTTATTCCTTGGCCTTTATGTCAGATTATGATAGGTAGAATAGGTTTGGAGAGGGCGGATGCTAGCTCACATGTATGCCATAGTCCGCCTATATAAAAACTAGTTAGTCAAAGCTTCTATTCACTAGAAAAGAGGGTTTAGGCTTACCTCCATATGTTTCAACCCCCACCTGTAGGAAAGATCCATTTTCCGCGAACTTCTTAGAGACTGGTTTGATACGTAAAGCCGGTGAGTCTGTGTGAGCCCCAAGCAACGCCATTCCATTGCCTGGCTATCCGCCCCAAGAAAGGTCAAAACCCAAATCCGATCATTAAATATAGGAATTTACATACTTTCCACTTTTTACCCACTCCAAAAGCTATTATAGAAGATCCATTTCGGGTCACAAAGTAACGACCGCCGTTCTTAACACACTGTGCCCAAGGCTCCCGCTCCTATAATGCAAAGTAAGCTCCTGATAGATATATGCATTGCTCGTCGAGTTCTTTTAAACCTTGATCTCGACGAATCCAGCCTTTTTCAAAAGCTGTTTTGAAGATTCAACGGCATGGAAAGCTAAGTTGTTTGTCAATGATCAGTTGATTGTCGGTAAAATGAAGTTTTTGGAGCTACCCACGTGTTGGAGACGCATTGACGTATGACAGAAAGTCAAGAGCGTATTTCCTAGAGCTAGAAGTCATGATAATGATATTCCCAAGCGTTTCACACTCACGATACTGTAGGACACAGAATCGCGATAACTGATGTGCGGGGAAGAAAAGGTGGGGTTAAGCATGCGGGAGCCAAGACATTGAACCAAGTGTCAATCTGATCCGGGGCTGGTTCATGTGATACCGGCAGGCCTTAGGTATGTACTCAAAATATGAGTTCTTGGCAATGGGAAAGACTTACTACGCATACCAGGGTAAGTCTGTTGACAGTGGCCGTGGTTCCAACAGCTCTCACTGTCAACAGACTTACCCTGGCATGCGTAGTACATATGCTCAAGGGAACGCCTGCAGTGTGCTTCCTCTCACTGAGGCCATCTTGTCCTTGATGCTCTATTCAACAGGAATAGCGTTCTCCTGATCATAGGTATGGCACTCGGAATCTAAATAAAACCCGCACCTCCTTTCAACTTCCTAAGGCGAGCGCTTTTTGCCAAAACATGAAGAGTTAAAACGAAAATAGATTCTCGTAAAGACAATCAAGAGCTAGGTCAATATGGTTTTATATCGTATTACTGTTGAGGAGAGGCTATTTTATGGATTTATTGCCGCCAAGATAGTTTCACCTCAGACCCTACTGCCAAGAACTCACAGTTTGGACTAACGAATCAGGCGAATCACAGGGAAGGAGGAAGGCCCTTCTGTTCCAATATCTTCTTGCGGCAACACAAAGGTGGTGACAGAAACTTATTTCTCGCAGCAAGTACCGTAAAAACCCGAAAAACCGGCAATGCATATGAGATCAAAATTACTGTTAGTAGACATGATCTACACCCTTCAACCAATTGTTGAGGAGGTAATCCCTGACTAGAGATAGCTAATTTTTCGAGTTTTTACGGTACTTATCTATCTAATAGGAGATTCCCTGTCTTATGGACATAATCTATCCCTTCATTGTCGTTTTTTTCTTTTTTTAAAAAAAAATCGTCTGAATTTTGTTTCTCAATACAAGTTGTCGCATGCAGTTAAAAAGTATGGCGTATCCCATTGTCGTCCTTCACTGAGAATTATAGAATTATACCAGTGAAGTACTGAAGGAGCCAATTAGGGAGGGAAAACAACAACAAACGGTTCTGTTAAAGCAGCGACATTAACATAGTAAGCTCGATCATGGAATTAGTAAGCTTCAAATAAGACATTAAACCCTGGTTTGTCCTTCCAAGGAGTTTGTGTGGAAAAATCCATACCGATAAAAGTCATCCCGCAGTACAAAAAACAAAGACCATCTCGCTTTTTGTAGCGTTCCCCGGACAACGCCGGGTGCACAACGTAGCACTTGCCAAACAGGGGCGGTCGATTTCCCGGTTGGGACGTCCTGCGTTTTTGTTTACTTTTCGCAACCGCGACCTCACTCATCATCGCTCAACCCACAAGTTACAACACACCCGAGCCACCCCCCCCCCCCATCGCTTCCCATCACTTGTCACCCATCACCCCTCACCCGCAACATCAACGCTATATCCAATCCACAACTTATCACTAATAGTCATCTTGCTTGTTACACCTTAGATTAGCAATCTTCCGGGCCATATAACCAACCCATCGCCACTGCCCCTCAGTGAGCTAGCTTGCAGTAGCCCCGCTAGCTCTCTGCTGCTCTCCCTAAGCCCCCCACCACAATGCGAGGTTCGGAATTCGAGAATCGGGTTCGACACGCAGCAAAACCTAAATCACCGGTGGAATCGCCAGCTCCAAAGCTCTCTAATGGCCCTGATGCCGATGCGCTGAGGGCGGCCCTGAGCGATGCTGTCGCATCACCGGTCCCGGCCCCATCGCCGAGTAGGAAGAGACAGCGGATAGTTTACGGTGATAGGTTCGTGGCATACTGCTTCTAGGGACTGTTTGGATCGTCTAGGAAGGTTATAAGGGAGTGAAGTTGATTGAAGATCTCCAGGTTTATACCAAATCGCGAAGGGGTAGATTTACAAGCTAGCTACAGCTTGCTACATGCCGATGGTTCACCTTCAACCCCTTCAAAACCAAAAAAAAGAACACCACACGGGGAACTCCACTTTCAAAAGAGTATGTCTATTCATATGCTTGTTATTGGTGGCGATTGCTAATGGATAACCTTATCGACAGCCGAAGAAGCTAATCGGACCTTTTCAACACTTCTCCGTTCTGAACTTTTCCACAATGAAATTCCCCAGGGGTCACCGTCATCACTAACAACTCGCAACTCTGCCCGCGATGCCGCCCGCGCTCCAACACCTCCTGCGACAAACAGCTCGACCAACACTCCCGCCACACCTTCAAAGAACCTTTTCACTTATATGTCACCAAAGACACGAACCCCGCAAACTCGGCATGGACCCAACATAGACACTAGATCTGAGATATACTCCCTATCGCCTGTTAGGTTCGACAGTCAGCGAATGCTTCTATCGCCTAGAAAACAACCCAGAGCTGTTAGTAAAGTGCCATACAAGGTGCTAGATGCTCCCGAACTGGCAGACGATTTCTACTTGAATCTAGTAGATTGGGGGAGCACCAATATTCTAGGTGTAGGACTGGGTAGCTGCGTTTATATGTGGAATTCAGCCTCAGGATTGGTAACAAAATTATGCGACTTGGGGACAGACGATAAGGTTACGAGTGTTTCTTGGATACAAAGAGTAGGCCTTGTCTCTACACTAGGCACATTGAATAATTAGGCTAATGAACCCTTCTAGGGATCTCATGTTGCAATAGGGACAAATAAAGGGTTCGTCCAGATATGGGATGCGAAGGAGTGTCGCCGGTTACGAGTGATGACAGGACATACAGCCCGAGTTGGTGAGTCTCTTATAAATTCCTAATATGAGCCTTGTACTGATTTTCTAGGTGCTCTTGCTTGGAATGATCATATTTTGACATCGGGCTCCCGTGATCGAACAATATACCACCGCGATGTTCGTGCGCCTGATCAGCATATTGCAAAACTCGTAGGCCATAAGCAAGAAGTTTGCGGATTAAAATGGAATTGCGAAGATGGTCAGTTGGCCTCAGGAGGGAACGACAACAAACTTTTTGTTTGGGACAAACTTAGCGAGCAACCGTTATACAAATTTACCGAACATACAGCGGCAGTAAAGGCAATTGCATGGTCACCTCATCAACATGGCACATTAGCATCGGGCGGGGGTACAGCGGATCGAAGAATCAAATTTTGGAACACATTAACTGGACAACCAATAAGCGAAATCGATACTGGAAGCCAGGTTTGCAACCTTGCATGGAGTAAAAACTCAAACGAGATTGTCAGCACGCACGGATATTCTGAAAACCAAATTGTCGTCTGGAAATATCCTAGTATGACACAAGTTGTCAGCCTCACAGGTCACACCTACAGGGTTCTATACCTTGCAATGTCGCCTGATGGACAGGTCATTGTTACAGGCGCCGGTGATGAGACATTAAGATTCTGGAACTGCTTTGCGAAAAATAAAAATGAGGGCCGTATGAGTATAGCTTTGGACCCATTCCAGCAAATTCGATAAGCCAAAATAGATATACCTTGTTTTGATATTTTTTCCCTTCATGTAGGAGTTTTGTGCAAAGAGAGTTAGCGTTTGATGTTGCCAGTATTATTCCCTTAACCTTGATGAAGTATGTTTTTCTTTTCTTGTGGAAATCAGGACGGGGTGGGCGTCCAGGAGGGTTCATATCTAAAATTTCTTTTTCGGCGTGGATGTTTCTTAGGATTTTCTTATTCTCAGCCTTTTTTTCTATATTCTATATCCATCATTCACTTACAATCTTGAGTTTCAGTACTGAGTATCACTTCTTTAGTAAGCCAAAAAAAAAACTGCGGCGAAAGAGGAGTTGTATTTATATGCATTCCACAGTTCGGGTATTCATTTAGCGATTATTTAATCCCATCTGGTTATAATGTTTGTGCATTCTATCACCCTGTTTGTTTGTTTGGAGTTTCAATGGTGGAAACACTCGTACTCATAATGCGATGCTTGATTCATTTTCTTGGGAAATATGATGAACAACCTATGTGGCTAAGAATAGTTATGGCGCACCCACCTCAACATCTCTCCGGCGGAGACGCGATACGTATGTAGCCTTACTTTAGGTCGTGGAAAGTCTACTTACGCTAAGGCTTTCACGGAAGCACTATACTAGCATTGGCACGTAAACTTACACGGTGATCAGGTACGGCTGACACCTATATGTCATTCCAACATTATTCGTCTATATGATAGTGGTTGGTTCTCGGACTGGAATATAACAAACTACATGTACTTCATTGTATACTAGGAACGCAGCGAAGAATATTGGTCACGTGGGGCTCCATATGGTAATAGTCGACACTCACAGTCCCCACGTGACCAATATTCTTCGCTGCATTGCTAGTATCACGTTTTCCCCGTAACATGGGATATTTACCGAGTGATCGTGCATGAAGTAAGCTACGTTACTAGCCACAAAGTAAAGATCCCAAACCACACCAAGTAGGTACATACCACACCAAGTACCGCACCAAGTACCACACCATACCAGGGGTCCAGTCCCTCCCTGTTTCTATATCTTTACCTACAGGAGCATTATATTGAGAATCCCATGCTCATTAGTCGTGGTGTTTAACGGATTGTACCAATCCTAATCAAAGGTACCTACATCGCTGATACACCAATCGAGTCTATTAGCGCCCCCACAGCTGAATCCACTGTCTTATCTGGCGGTCATCTGGAGGCACACAAGAACATACAGTACGAGACAGCCCAATTGATCTATCAGGATAAATGTAAGCACATATTAAGCCGTGGAAACGTTTGCCCACAGGGTGTAAGAATCGGAAGACCAACTAAAATAGGTCTTCACCCCGAATCTTCAGGTATTTAGTGGCAGATCCTCTGATGGCCAAGAAGCCCGACGCGTTCCTTCTCGGAGGTAGGTAAACGTCTATTGTGTACTGGATTAAACCGCTCGCGCATTTTATTGGCTGAAAGGTGCAGGGTTCCTTAGTAGGCACAACACGGGGGCCGAAGGCCCATGAATGTAGGAGAAATTCATTGCAAGAGAGCAGGAGGCTGATTGGGGCCGAAGATCCCTTCACCGAGAGCCTTCCATAATTGCTGAACACTTGCAAAGCACAACTCGCGGCTGCGAGGTAGCCCACTTCTAGTATATCAAGTACATGTATATGTGTGGCCACGGACACCCGGGCTTCAAGTTTATCGACTGGAACCGTGTTAATCACGGCCGAGCAACTGTAAATTCAAAGCAAAGGATATATTAGGGCGACCATCAAATTGTTCAAAATCGATGGTTGCAGGGTATATCCTGTTGTGTGGCGAATTGGCATTTATCACAATTGATGGCCTCTCCAAGCTCTCTCTATTATCATAACCATGCTTGGGTTGTAGTCGAGGGTACTTATGTGCAGACTGACCCTGCTTGGTTGAGTCGCGAATAATGCCCCGCCTGTTCTGAAATTCTAATCCTTATCAAAGTTTGCTGGTAGACTTCATCTAGCTGCCGGCCTCAATGCCGGTGTTTTAAACTAAAAGCAAATCGGTTACGCTATCGTAACATAGGTATGCTCTTAGGCCTAGGGTTGCGATGCAGCGGGAAGATCTCCTGCAGCGCTCAGATGTTGCACAGGTCGTCTCCCAGGGTAAGGTTTTTCTCTCCTCATACAAAGAACCGGGCCTCGGGTGGGGCGTTTATCCGTTAACGATGCTCGTGTGTTGCGGCCTACCATTGTGAAAATTGAATAATATTACTTTACAGCCAGTGAGGCCCCAAAGTGGTGTTCTTTTAGGAACTGAAGGGATGAATTTCTCTCTGAACAGAGATTCGTTATTTACTTTTTGCTAGAAACAAGCTCATTATTCATACGTGGCACCACTGCACACTTTCTGCATCGTCACCGGGAGTTAGCCGATCCAATCGCTTGAAATCAAATGTGTGGAGTAAAGTGAAAAGGAAAAAAAACCCGGGCGGGGCTTTTGAAAGAAAAGAAAAATTCACTCTGTCATGACATAAAGGGATAGAGGGGTGGGTAACATTAAAGGACCAGGAGGGGTGTGAGGAATTGAATTTCCAGTGGATTAAACAAAATGCTTGGTATTGTTTCGCAGGGGGTATCACAGACTTTTTGCATCTCTAAAGCGTGGACTTTCCGCCTTGATACACCAGGACTTTTTTTTTTTGAAATTTTTTTTCCCCCCCTTCTCCCTTTAGCATCATGGAGTCCGGCAAAACTGAGGAGATTTCGCCCCACTACAAGAGAGGGGCAAGTTTTTTTTATTAAGGCAACATGTCATTTGTATCCCCTCACATGGAGCCAAATACCGGCAATCTTTCATGCACGGGGAGGCGCGGGGAAGAGGGAAGATGTTTGCCGTTCTATCTCGCTAGGGTTTGGGTTTGCTTGTTGGCCCAGATCGAGCAAACTTTGGGCAGGAGGAAAGAGGAAAGAGAGAGAGGGAGAGGGATGGAGGAAGAGAAGGGCTTTGCACCGGGATCTGCCCTCGCGTAGAGATTTAAGCCCGGCCAGGCTACCTGCATATGGCTATAATCGACTGAGGACCCCATCCGGTACTCCGATGGGGCACGAAGGGACAGGAAGAGGAGGGGTGAAGGGTTTAGCAGGGCCTCAGAGTTTATCGGCTGGTCTCGTGAGCGGAAAGGATAAACTTGAAGAATTTTTTTTCTCCGTTATATAACTATAACTTGTTGAATGGGATTTACCAGTTTCCACCGGCAGGTTAAATATTCATTACTGATGATATTGCGAATTGAACACCCCACTCTGACCTGAGCATATTGGGATCATTAATCGTGCTCACACGGAGAGATACCCACTTATGAGGCAAATGATGCGTATTCATCAGTGTACTTTTGGGTTGTTATGTTCATTGCTTTTTATCGGGGTACGCAGAGTTATATCTGTTGTTGCGCAGTGTGCACTGGCAGGGGAGAGTTAGTATAAGCCTCCCAATTTTTTTTTTTTTAAAAAATTTCTCCGAAGTGCGAGTACCTACATAGATGGAGTGTATGTCCACTGTATGAGTACAAGTGACCATTGTTCTAAAGTATTACCAAGGCATAACATCGCGGCTATGATATCGTATTGCCCTAATACCGAAGGGAACGTAAAGGGATAGACCATAAATCGATGGAGACGAATAGTATTGAGTATTTAGAGACTCATATTAAAGTCCTATGGCAGAAGAAACATGCATTGTGCTTACTGGTATTTGTGATCGCGAGATGTATTTACAAATAGCGTTGATGGGCCAGGATCCAAAACAAAACACCGGTAAGTGCCAAATGGTACTCCACGTAACGTAAGATATCTTGCATCAAAACCTGGGGCATGTTATTCCTACCTTGTCAGCGCCCAGTAGATACATACGGATTCATGTACCTATTGTAAGTCCAGCTAGCCCCTAGTGAGTACATCTATGAATCTTACATGTATACAGTTAATCGGGGTCATGCATAATGAGTAGAGTATGTACCTAAGTAATGAGGACTCTACCTATTCTAATCCTAGGTTTATAGCCGCATTTCAAACGGTGCTGCTGCCAGCCTTCTTTAAGGACATACCAAAGTAGAGGGTACACCTGATATGCTGACTCTCCTTCCCCCTTACAAACATTTCCTTTCTCTCTCTCTCTCACTCACCACAAACCCCCACACGCCACTCTTCCCACTTCCATTATCCTCTTACTTCCCCGCTTCTCTGCCCCTTCCCCCCCCCCCCCCGCGTTACGCTCTATCAACTCTTCTTCTACACTATATCAATTTATTGTGTCTTTGTTTAACCCAACAGGCTTTCTCGTCTTTTGTCATTTTGGTTGACACAGGCTCGGAGCTGGTCTGGGTCATCCAAAGAATAAACCAGCTGCCGATGCCACGAAGTTCAGCGGGCGCCTCGTCTTCCAAACGCCAGGGCCTGCACCATCAACACAGTAATGGCCTTGTTCCGCCTGTAAAGCGTCCTTCTCGCTCAGGTTCTACGAGTGCTGGATCTGTTGTGTCCACTACCGCCTCCCCGAATCCCTCACCAAGTCAGCAAGTTGCGGCTGCAGCCAATCAATTCCAACCTGCAACTGCCAATGGGGGAGTCACAAATGGGTATACTAATGGATGGGATGGGAAGGCACCTGGGAGAAGGTATTCGGACGGCCTTGAGAGTGATTTGAGTGAGAGCTTCCAAAACGGTGTGACTGGTACTGTTACGGCTGAACACCGCCAAATCGATATCAACCCTTCTGGAAAGACACCAGTCATGACTAGTGGGGTTCCTTCGACTGTGCTTTCTTCCTTTCCTCTTTTGGATACTATCACTCTTTTGATAATCTTTTTGCAACTGCCCTCTACTGTACTCACGATCATCCACTTTCTTTTCGCATCACTGACCTTCGTGCCGCCATCAACAACCTTATTGAGCGCCTCGACCACTTCATCTCTACCGTCATTCACAAACTTACTACTACAAGGATCGAATGGTGCACCATCACTTCTCACAATTATTTTTGCGGATATCTCCGTGGCTCTGCTTTCAATGTTTCTCTGGCCATCTGCACGTGTCTTTTTGATAGACTTTGCTCAGGCAGTCATTGCGATTTCAATGGGTGCCGGGCATGCGACACAGAACGGGGGAACCCTTAGAAATGCTGTTGTTTGTGCTGGAGTGATGGGGGGAGTGAAGGTGGTCCAAGGCAGGTTCAAATTGTCGGATGCGTGGGATGGCATGCAGCCCCACTCAGAATCGTTCTTAGGTGGTCCTTCCTCGGAACTTGTAGGCAGGATAGGGTCATCTGCGAGTTGGATTCGTAGCGCCATTGCGATTCATATTGTTGCCCAAGGTGTTATGAGGGCTACCAGGAGATGGTTGATTGGGAGGCCAGACACAACAGATGCGTCAACGCCAAATCTGACAAGTTCAAAGGAACCACTCCAATTAGGAAAACAAAAGGACAAAGATCCAGAAGCTGCTGGGGCATTATCACAGCCCCTCGAGCGCGAAAACAGTACCGCTGGGACATCCGGCGGTAGACGGAAAAAGAAAAATCAAATACAACATATCCGAGACAGCCAACCATTATGGGCTACTATGGCTAGTGCTATAGTTCACATAGCGAAGGAGGTAGAGCAATCTCAAATCTCGTCGGAGGCATCGATTTCAAATCCATCTGAAACTGGCGCCGCCAACGACCCAACGTTATCCAATGGGGAGGATGTGCGGGTATGGATAACAAGAATTGGGTCGACTGATATTGGTTTTTCTGCAAGCTTTTTGGGGGTCAAGAACGGAAGTGGGGAGGAGATGTATGGTATGAATGGGGTTGTGAACAATGGCACTGATGGGAGTGGAAAAGATGAGCCATTCCCACTGTTTGTCCGAGTGAACGGCATTGTGTGGCCACAGACCGACATCTACAGAGCTAGTAGCTCCGGAGACATTAACGGGGAAGATGATGAGGCCATGAGTGTTGCCGAGGACGAATGGACCATTGATATTACTGGTCTTACTGGAGCAACCGAGTATGATTTTGAGTTTGTAATGAAGGGATTGCAGGTAGTCTACAGGACAAGTGCCTGCACAATTCCCGCCGCCCAAGGTATGTTTACAATAACTATATGTTGACTGGTTTGGCTCTAACATAGTTTCTAGCTTCTTCTACTGCTACTCCCACCGCTACCCCACAACAGCCATCACGTCCCCTATCTCCAATCACAACCCTCCTAAACACTCTTGCGCAAGCAAACTCCTGTTTGCTCGAGCAAAAGAACCGGCTTAAAGTAGTCAAGAAAACCCATAAAAGTACACTTAGTGACATCCGCAAAGAAATCGAAAAACACCGATCCCTCCTTGGAAATGATCGGGGAGAGGAACGTGCTTTCCGTAGGAATCTAGCCTTGAAAGAAGCAATCAAGCGTGCTGAGGAAGAGAACGAGAAAATGTTGCGTGAACTGGCAGAGCTGGAGAATGTGCCCGAGACTATGAAGGCCGAGTGGAAAGAGAAAAAACGCCTCTGGCGTGAAGAGCGTAGCCGACTCGCTGCAGCACAAAACCAGGCCAGCGAAGCCAAATCCGCTGCGGACCGCCAAGCCCAGGCCGTAGAGTCCGAGACTGCATCCCTCGCTACCAAAAAGGAGCGGCTGGCTGCAAAACTCACGAAGCTGCGCGCGGACCTCGAGAAAGCCAATCAAGAGATCTCACAGGAGGCCGAGGACAGAGAAAAACGCCGTATTGGACGTGAGGCCCTCCAGGCCCATCGCGCCTCACTGGAAAAGGAGTTCACCGAGGCCATCAAAAATATGGAAGGAAAGATGCACGAACATCACATCAAGTCTCAGGAGAACTGGGCGGCCTACCGCGCATCCGAGTCCGTACTCCTCCAACAGCAGCAGCAACAGCAGTCTCAACTCCCTCCATCGACCCCCGACGGCCTTCACAGCAACCACGGTTCTCTGCACGTCGCCACCCCTCCCGGACTGATTCTTCAGACCCAGCAGCACGTCCCCATTTCCACGCCCAACAGCCGAGAGCGCTCAATGTCCATCTTTTCCGACGGCAGTGTAATCACGAACATGTCGGAGCTGGAACGCTCAGAGTCTCTCCAGCATCAGAACTATGATATTGGGAGTAGCGACCGTAGCGGACACGTGTCGCTCGGACAGATCGCGACGAGTTTTCCGCCGCCGGGATTGATGGGTGTGTTTATGCCGGAGAGGAGGGGTTGATTTGTATAACCCTATTCCTACGGCCCCTTGCGTGGGGGATATTATAGGTAACTTATGAACGTTTTATAATTGCTATTTGTCTGGATGCTTTTTTCTTTTTGTAATTCAGACCTCTATGGCATTATTCACGGTCGTTATGGTTGCGGGGGGCAGATGGGGATGTTTTTTTATTATTTTTATATCTGAGTTGAAATTAGCATCATTTTGTACTACATGTAGTATATATAGTACTTTGCTGAATTTCATGTTTTGGGTTTTTTTTCGGGCGACATATCTTTAGTCGGAATTGCGGGACGCGTGATATCTGGAGCCGTTTGAATCATCGTTGTTGGTATTTGGGTTTTCATTGCTCACAAGGTTTAAATGCTAAATGCCTGTAAAAGCTTTGTCTTGGTAAATCATCGGTTGTCACTCGTGAGCTATTGCCGCCATTAAGAATGCAATGTATGCTGCCATCCCGCGATGCTCCTCTCCCGGGTTTTGAGGGTCGGTTTTATGTCAGTATGGAGGACCGGCCAGTTGAATTAAAAGCAATTCCAAAGTTAGGAAGGCTGTTTAGGTGTATCAAGAACAAAGAGACAACTTGATTGTCACTTTAATAATAATATTCATGAAAAATACATAAACAAACAAACGATAATAATGAAAAGCCCGCATATCGAAAAGTCTATCAGATATGCATATCAATCACAATTTTGCTGTTGCCCCAGGAATGGATCTAGCAAGGATCCAGTCTGAAACAGTCGTTGCGAATGTTACTCTATCCTCACCTGGTTCCGCGTGCACTGCAACACAGTCAGACCAATTCTTAAAATAAACAGAGAGACGAAAAATGGAAACAAACTTTTATGATACCATCCATCGTATGAGATGAACGTTTTATCCTTTATTTTCAAAATCTTTTCAATGAACCTTTTAGAGGCATCATAACTCGTGACCTAGGGGGGGGGGGAAGAAGAAAAAGAAAAAAAGTAGTTAGTTAGCTATGGGAATGTGATTTCCAAGTAGGGATATGATATACCTTGTCACCTGAACCGTGCAGGACCAGGATGGGTTTGTCAGCTGAAAACCCGGCGCTAAATCTGGCATTCATGAGGTTCTCTCCCCGCGTCAACATATCTGAGATACCGATTAGGGTACCGGTATCGTGACACAGCTACAATACGCTGTCAGCCCTTGTGCAGATACCCTAAAAAGAGGGGGGGAAGTGGGGGCAAACCGAGTCGTTGACAAAATCATCACAAACACTCTTGTCTCTACTCATGTACTCCGCTGGAAGCTTCTGCACCATCTGCTTATTTGGCATGATTCTAGCCGCAAACCTTCCAGCGTAGATCAAGAGCGCCAGTGGCTTATCTGCAAGTTCAAGCATAGGACTCCACACAATAGTCCCTGCAAGTTTATCTTTATGGGAACCTTGGAGTGCATATGTTAACGCAATACCACCGCCCATAGAATGGCCAACCAGGAAACAAGGGATATTCGGTCGCTCTGCTAGACGCGCAGAGAGCAAGTCGTCAATATCGGCTAATATTTGTGAGGTTCCGCCGGAAAGGCCATATTGGGCTTTTGAGAGAGCAGAGCGCCCCCAGCCGCGCTGGTCGAACGAGAATAGCTCGATTCCACGGGAAGCCATAAGTGAGGGGAATGTATAATAAGCATTGCCTAGAGAAGATAACAGTTATAATTGCAATTATGACAGAAAACTGTGTGCGATAGGTAACATACAGTGATCGGAGAAGCCGTGGAGGAAGAAGATATGGGCGACTGGTTCAGAGGTTGTCTGATTCGGGTTTATCAGCAGAAATCTATATAAATGATATATGCTAATTTTTCGATATAACTAACCTTCCAGAGTTTTGTATAAATCTCAGTGCCGTCTCTGAGTTGCTTGGTCGATCCCTCAGTATTGTCTGCCATTGTTCACTATAGTTGGGAAAGCCGATAGAAAGTTGGGAAAGCCCAGAAAGCTGAGAATTGAGAAGAGGGAAATGGGGACCGTTGTGGTTATCTTCAGCTGGACGTTCCTGCACGTGCGCTGCAATGATTTGTTTTGGGCTGAACTCCGGCTAACCACTTTCTTATTCGCGTCCGGTACTACAACATCAGATTCCACAGGCTGTCTTACGTGTTGGTGATTGCTTGGTGCTCCTTACACTTTAATAAATGTAGCCTACCTAGGGAATTAAGAGTGCGTTACGATTCCGGATGCGGATGTGCATGCCATGTGAAACAACAACTCTCTTGGCAGATAGGTGCATACCTTAGTGGAGGAAATAAGACCTTTGGGGTTCAAGGAGGCTGGTTTGATAAAGCAGGTGGTTGATGATAATGTCGATGGTGATATATCGGCCCCAACAGGTCTTTAAGTGGCTCTCTCTATATATATACGCTTCCTTGGGATACGTGTTGGCTCGGTCTAACTACTGATCTGTACGCTTTGTATCCAGAGGGCAATTATACGTTTGTGCAACGTCGATCACATGCAGGTATTCGCAGAAAAATCGAGTGATTAGGGTTGATGCGCTGCGTGATTCTCGATGATCCAGAAGACAGAGTGATTCCTTGTGATTTAATACCTATTATTTCTTGTGCTCGGCCTAGCCATACCATGTTGCCGAGATTCTTGTTAGCCTCTTTGTTTTATTTTATATATCTCGAATGCTCAGTCGTTAAAAGGACGACATTTTTTAGTAATTTAGTAAGCATTTGATTGCAGCAACAAAATCCGACCATTTGATTAACGCGCTGGTACCGTGTGTATATTATGCTAGTAGATACATGTGGTCTCGATGAACTCTGGCATTTCGCGGGCTTCTTAACCCACCATTCATAATTAATTGGGTGGTTTTGGGCTGAATCCCCCAACATCCGGTCTTTGCAGTCTGACGTGAGACTAGTTGATGGAGGCATTTAGTGGGACTGTCGAGTTCAGGGCCGGTTCTTCACCCATGTACCTTTGGGTTGGGCTTGACATTGTGGTCTACAGCGTACTCGATTACCTGATTGAAGAGGGAAGGATGCCTAGGAGGGGCTAGTGGCTACGCCGAGTGATAGTACATGATCATTCAATTGGCACAAATCCTCTTAGGGTATGTATCTAAAGAACAGCATGAGGATGATAGAAGAATATTAGATTTTAAAAAATACCCAAATATGTTCTGATCTTCATCAACCACATCTGCGCTTTCAATGATCTCTCATGTATCAAAATCCCACTACGCGTGACCTCATCGGGGATCCTCAACTTCTCCCGAACCTGCATGGCCGTCTCATCTCCCAGAAGTGTTCTCATATGGTGTAAAGGGACGGATTTTCCGTTTACAACCATCAGAGGGCGCTCTTCCTGCTCGCCCCCCTCGTTCTTGCCCCAATCCAAGACACAACCAACCTCGCCCTCGCCATCCCATGGCAACTCCACGATTTCTCTGCGCTGTAATTTGTTTGTCTCTAGACAGACCCTCTCCCGGATAATTTTGAGTAAATGGTCGTCCATGTGTGGTTTCCATTTAAATTTCCCAGGATCCATATTGTGTCCGACGAGCTTCCGCCAGCCCTTCCGTTGCTCCATTAGACCAAAAAGCCCCTTGTGATTAATGGCCCATCTTCCAGCCATGCGGGTCTGCCGCTGCTTCTGTTCCTTGATACGGTCTGGAACGATATAAACATCTTCCGTCTCTGGGTGTTTGAGGACTGTGAAGCGGTTGAGAAACCAGGAAGGGAGTCGCCGGTGAAAATCTACCTCAAGACGGACGTCCGTGGCTAGTATATTTGCTATCGATCCGACACATGAGCAGTTTCTCAGGGGGAAGAATGGCTGACAAGAGATTCTTATATATACCGTAAGGGTTTATTTTAATCGCCTCCTCCCGGGGCGACAGGATCTCGGTTCCTCGTGGCCGCTGCAGCTTTGGGGGAAGACGCCGAGACATGGGCATGTATTTGCTCTCGTCCATAAGAGGCGACACTGGCAGTGGGGGCGGATTGTATACATTTTGTTTCCCTGTCGCTTCTTCCGGTGAATCCTTAATATCTGCCGCAGCCGAAGATGAAGAATAGAAAGCTGTCGCTATTAATGCGGCTCTTGTCCGGAGTCCCTCTGACGGTAATCCGACCCCACCGCCGAGTGCTTGACGCAGTAACCGACTGGAAGCGCGCATCCAATAGAGTTGTTTGTGGATATCTCAATCTGTTCCAGAGCCTAAAAATTGTCTCTCCGCCCCCGCTTCTGTGCCGCGGTAACGCCAGGTCGTAGATAAGCTGTGGAAAGGGCGATATGAAAGTTGTGGAGGAGGAGAGGGGGGGGTTTTTTTTTGGAGGAAGGGGGGGGGGGGGTGGTTGTTTCACATTTTTTTTTTTTTTTTCACTCATCGAGTACAAATTGTACCTCAGCTACTTTACGTCACATTACCGGCCTTTGGTTTGGACTTGAACACCCCCCCCCCCCCAAAACCACCATAAACTACTATCACTCATGCCGCGATAGGTCTATATCTAGAACTCTCAATGAATTCAGCACTCTCACCCCGTGTTCTCCTCCGGCAAAGGTTTCCCCAGCGGTCCTTAGTACCTTTCATATACTCCCGTGCACCACCACTATGTACCCCACCACAGCCCCAAAGCACACGCACATACAGCTCCTCTACACCTCCACAAACACCCCCCGAGCCCTCTACGGCCCTCCGGAATATTATGCGGAAGATACCCCACCCAGGTGTTCCCCCCCTCCACCCCCAAATATCTCTCTCTACCTACCAACCCTACTAACAGATCTATCTCTACAGTTGTAATAGTCACCTCCGCACTCACGTCCTCCCCACACACCTGGCGCGGCATCACCCTCTCCTCCTTTAATTGCTTCTCTCTCTCGCCGTACCCACTTGTCTCCTTCAATATCAAGACGCCCTCCTCTGCCGCCAGCACTATGACCCGCGCCGGCCGCTTCGCCGTGCACATCCTCCGGCCGTCACCGCGGTCCGCGTTCCTCGCTAGCAAGTTTGCGCAGCTGGGGGCTACGAACGCGGAAAAGGTGTCGCCGTTTGAGTTCACACGGAGCCAGGCTGCGCTAGGTGCTGGGGCGGGGGCGGGAGCTCCGTTGTTGGGCAGAGAGGACGATGTATTGTTTCGGCTGCGATGCGAGACGTACCGGACGGTACAGATCGAGGACCATCAGCTGTGGGTAGGGAGGGTGATGGGTGTGGATGTGGTGGGCGAGGAGAAGGAGGTCAATGCCACGGGAACGGAGGAGGTGTTTAGTCTGATGTACTCAGACAGACACTTTAGGCTCGTGGGGGGGACACTGGTACCGCATGAGGGCGCCAGTGCCGAGGAGGAGGGGCTCGAGGTGGACGATGGGTCGCTCTTGGTTGAAGAGCGTGGGAGCGGTAGGTAGAGCTCTTTGATAGTTTATGGATTTCCTCAATTGTTGATTATTTACTTTTTTTTTTTTTGAGAGCGTAGTTTAGGTTTTATGGCTACATAGCTCATGAGTAATGAAGCTCCTAATACATATACCAAAAGTATCAAATATCCAAGGTTAGGTCATGCCTTCTGAGGCTTGTCGTATATAAATCCCATGGGTCAAAAAATGTTGCCACATATATCATTGACCTACAGCTGATCTAATAATATATACTAGTAGACCTTTGACTTTAAACATCGCGCTCAGTAGCTAGCTAACCGCAACCCGATCTGAAGCAGGCCTACATGTAGCCCCCAACCAGACACTGCATGTAGGAATCTCTTTTCTAAGCTCACCTCAACGGATACGCGTGTGTGGCAGAAACCATAGTGGTACCATTAGTGGGCATTAAATTTGATACCCAAGGCCGAACGGTTGTAAGGGCTAGAACGATGACCGGTACATACATGTACACCCCACCTACACGCCGGAGGTATCGTGACTGACAGACATACGTTACTGAGAAGTATATGTGAGTACCTGGTACATCCCCTCGCTCGCCCCTTACTTACTACATATAGGTAATTGGGCGAATATTGGGGGACTTGGTTTGATATTCCCGAGTACAGACAGTTACATATTGTACACTTGTGTGTGCCGGACAAATAGTTTGAGGCACTAAGCTGGCTGACGGTGCTTGGAAGCAACAGGAATCATAGTATGGGTATCGAGTGATTGCTTGTGACTCAGCTTCTAGAACCCCCTCCTCTTGGTATGGGATATTGGCATAGAGAGGCGGCTAGGGCCGGGGCGTGATAGTGTAACTATGTGACATATAGACGCTGGACACCGCCAGCCCACGACTACATATAGTAAGGTTGGGCCGCTCTGATATATACGCTCTGATCTTGGGTGTTTCGGGTACCTTTAACATGTACCGGGGGGTTGAGGGAATGTACGAAGAATCTGATAAGAGAATCTTGCTGTAAAATAGGGTGTTTATCTTATCAGATTCTCTGTATTTATGGTGAACACCCGGTACACTGCTCACACCTTATGCACCCTACATTGTGTGGTACGTGTGTACATAGCCGTAGATGGGAGTTCTTGACAGAGTGGGATGGTTGTACATACATTACAATGTCAAGACAAGAGCTTTAGGCCAGACCCCCACAGCGCAATTATTCTTTCAGCCACGGCCACCGCCAAAATACCATATATACTCTATATCCGCTCTTTCACCACCGCGGCACTAGTTATCGCCCTAGACTATGCCGTGCAAGGCATCATGTCAGGTCACGTCAATCACACTCCATTAATTGCGCTTTGGAGAGGCCCCCCAATGCAGAATTCGAAGCACCAGTAAGTCAAGTCTCTGCCTCTGGGCCGTGGGAAGGATTGGAGAGATAATACATGGTGAGGCCCGGAAATGGATGTCTTGCCTCACGGGGTATTCTTGCTTTGGCTTTTTCTTTCTCTGGTATAGATGGTGCCGACCCACCCTCCACCCCCTTTCTTCCTTCCTTCCTTTTCTTTTCTTTTCTTTAAATCCTTTCGATTCTCCATCTTACTAGCTGGACTATGGACGCCCTAGATTTCTGTAATAAGTGTGGGCTGAATTGAATTAATTGGACAGCGAGTGATACACCATGACCGACCACACCACACCACCATCACCACCACCACACACTCCCGAAGGAGCACTAAAGCTTAAATGCGCCACACGGGTAATTCAGCGGGTATTCCACCATTATCGGGGGGAGGTACAGCTGAAGGACTGATTATTGATCGATCGAGCTAAGGTGTAGATATATTCTCTTCCGCCACGTAATCTGGCCAGCTGGGGGGGGGGGGGGGTTAACGAGGTATCTATCTATCGTGACACCCAGTACTACGCGGTTGATATTGGTGTTCGCCTAGTTATATGCTCGGAGTTCAAGAGCGGATATGATTATGAGGTTATGGCCGGTCTGACCTGCCCATTCACTAACCATCTCAGATTCTGATGTATGTAAAAACACCGACCAATCACAGTATCAGAGTTTGAAATGTGTAGCAAGGAGCCAGGGTCCAGACATAGCAGGTGTCAACGAGAGTCTATTATGCATAAAAAAGAAAAAAAAAAAAAAAAAAAAAAAAACTCCAAGCGCCGCCCCACTATAATATCATCCGCATCCCTACCCCCGCCGGGTATCACGGCTCCAAACATCTACTATACTATACTATACTATGTATACTATAAAAAACATATATATAGCTTACACGCCGCCGCCGCCGTCGCCGGCCGGCCATATTAATCTCCCCCCATTCCCCTCCTCGGGTAAAATTGCTGCAGAATATACCCAGCCTGGGATATATCTCTTCTCGGAGAAGATTCGCAGTATGACGGTTACAACCCTGCGATCCAGAGGGTCCCCACAAGTCCACAGAGAAGTCCGCTGACCGCCATTTTACCTGCGCTGTTTGTGGTGGTGCTGGCGTTGGGTGAGGACGAGGCCGTCGAGTTCGGGGAGGTCACGTTGGCTCTAGCGTAGCTTTACGGTTTGAGAATGTGTTAACAGGTCTGTCCCGTGTACTTATGGTAGGCGGGTGTATATAGGTATTTCCCTCTTTCAGATAGATTTCCCACGCACTACTGGGCAACTTCGGGCACATCCCTCCCCCGCCCAAAAACAGAAAGAAAAAAAACCAAACAAAACAGAAAGAAAGAAAAAAAAGCACTATACATACGTTGGTGGGTTCGCACTACTGGGAATCTCCAAACCCCCGGTATAATACGTCAACTCCTGATCATCCTCCCACTCATCCTTGATACTCTGGAGCACCTCCCTTCCATTCTGCGTGAGCTCGGTGTTGGGGGCGGGCTGCGGCGCCCATTTCTTGTTGTTGAAGATGCCCGGGTAGGACTCGTTCAAGTAGATTGCTCCCAGGTTTGCCGGGGCACGGATCGTGTCGGAGGTGATGTTGGCCACGAAGGAGAAGACGTTGGCTCCGACGTCGAACCGGCCGAGGGTCGAGAGGTCCCAATTGGCTTCGACGGTGGCTATCTCGCTGTAGTGGTCTTTGGAAGGTCGTTAGCAAGATATAAGACTCTAAGGATATAAGATGGGGAAGGGTGTGTTACCGTAGTAGTTTGAGTCTGTGGTGCCGACGAGGTGGGGGGGCACGGCGCCGCCGAGGAGAATTCCGAGGACGCGGTTCTGGCTGGTGTAGGTGTGGTTCTCGTCGAATGTGACGAGGATGAGAGTGTCCTAAACTGTTAGAGATATATAATGTTTAAAAGATTTTTTTTTTAAAAAAAAAAAAAGGATTGAGGTGCAAATTACATTCATAAAGTACTCATTATTGAGTAGTGGCTCCAGGAATGCACGGGTCCACGAGCCCGCAACGGTAACCGAAGAATCATGACCATCTAATCATTACCCTCATTAGCCCCCATCCCTAGAAAAAAAAAAAAAAAAAAAAAAAAAAAAAACGGTAAAACCCATCACTGGCAACAGCCAAAGCCAAACCCAAACATACCAGACGTCATATTCGGCGTGATAAACATCCACTGCGGCAGCGTCTTTGCATCCAGATCCTTCGCAAACCACGTCAGATTCTTAATCTGCGCCAGCCTATCCGGATCACTGGCCACACTATCAAACATGACCAACGGGTTGTGCTTTCGCACATACATATTCGCCTTTGTGGTCGGATTCCTATACTCTGCTCCCGTGAAGCCCGAGTAGGGCATATCCTCCTGGTAGCTTCCCCATGAGATTCCGCGGTCGTCGAGGAGGTCGACAATGCAAGAGACGTTGTGGGGGAGGGTGGTGACATCGTCGTGATTGATGCCAAAGTAGTCGCCGCCCACGGACGAGACGTAGTTGGGCTCGGAGGGGTGCGTCACTGCAAAGTAGTTTGAGAGCGTGATGCCCTTGGAGGCAAGCCAGGAGAGGGATGGGTCGCCGGCCGCTTTGTCGTAGTCGGTGTTTTCGAGCCAGATGGTGATGAAGCGGGAAAAGGCCTGGCCGGGGACGGAGGAGGTGGGGGAACGGGTATCGGAGGCGAGGGTGGAGGAGGGTATGAGCGAGAGGAGGGGGAGGAGAAGGGAGAGGAGGGGAGCGTGCATTTTGGATGTGAGTAGTTTTTTCTTTTCTTTTTTCTTTTCTTTCTTTCCCTTTGGTTTGTGATACTACTTACAGTCGTGCCAGAGAGGTTTAAATAACAGAGGATAAAAAAGCATCTTTTTGGGGTGGGTGATATTAATTATATAGATATACTTTACTAGTATATATATATTTGGTTTAATTTACCAATCAAGGCACCCTCACCTCTGTCTGTATCTGTCTGTACCTGCCGTTCATTTTATTCCGGTAATGTACGACGGCGAGCACCACCGGTGACATTGGAGGCGCAATATACTATACTACTAGTACTTTACTGCTTCCCAAGCACATTTTTCTGCTATTCCTAGGCCCACAAACCAGGGCAGGTTTTTGGGATCATCCCATGCATAAGCACAAGAAAGATGACGACGGCACAGAAGAGTGGCGACGACGGAACCCCAGCAGCCAGTCAACAAGCCATACGATACCTACTAGTTAGTACTTTACTACTAGTAGAAGCTCCATGTCCTCCTCTTTCTCCACTATTTAACATATCCTAAGGAAGGTGGGTACGAGAGTAGAGTAAAGTATCTAGTTTGTAGCCATAGAAATGTCGCGATAGCAACGTCCAACTATCCATGTATGTAGCTAATGCAGGTTGCCCAAGGTGCCCAAGGTGCCCAAGGTGCCCAGTGCCCTGCCCAGCCAAGGGGGGGGCGTGGATGTGATGTTGGGCTTAATTGGGTGCGGGGCTCGGCAAAGCTTGTGTGGGTGGGCCCCCTCGCTTACTTTAGTAACAAAACAACCCTTGGGATATCAACTGCCTAGGCTACTGCACTTTTCGGTACTTGCCTACTACATGATCCATAATTCATAATCCATAATCCATAATCCATAATCCATAATCCATAATCCATAATCCATTACCCATTACCCATTACCCATTACCCATTACCCATTACCCATTACCCATTACCCATAATCCATAACCCATTCATTACCCACGGCGGATATCTGCTTCGGCTTTCTGCTTTCTACACTTTTATTGATATAACCCCACACGTAGAAAAGAGTACTCTACCTACACACCCCCACTCCCGTACTGCCATCGACTTTCTTTTCCCCATCTCTCTGCAGCTGCCCGTCCCTGAATGTAATACCTACTTGCTTTGCCAGTGTTACCTTCTTTCCCAAGTCCTCTCATCCTATCCCACTCACGATGCCATCGTCAACTCCCACCGATGAGCATCTCCTGCCCTGCCCCAACCCACCTCCTCTGTTTACCACTCGCCGCACCGTTGCCCGTAAAACGCTCTACACGCTCGGCGCCCTCAGTTTACTCCCACTGCTACTATTCCTTTACTCCAGTTTCTCCCCGTTGCGCTCTGTCCCTGCATTTCGCGAGGTGCCGCTAGATGCTAGTGTGGGGGGAATAGCGCCAGAGTTGGACGTTTCGCTTTCGCCCGTAACTGTGACTCCGACGTCTGTACCTGTAATTTCGCCGGGTGGTGGGCTAAAGAGGGATCCGGATGACTATGTATTGGATCCATCGTGGGACGTTAATGCCCCGTCGACGACTCGGTACTACAATCTAACGCTGACGGAGGTGGTTGGGAGTCCGGATGGTATGTCTCATCAACACTCACTCGTCCCATCATGTCCCATCACTCGAATCTAACCAACGTCACTCCTCCCCCCTAATAGGCGTAACCCGTACCTTCCTCCTCCTGAACTCTCAATTCCCCGGGCCGCTAATACGTGCGAATACGGGTGACACACTCCACATAACACTGCACAACAACTCCCCCAACAGCACGTCACTGCACTGGCACGGGCAGCACCAGCGTGGGACCCCATGGATGGACGGGACCGTCGGCATCACCTCCTGCCCCATACCCCCGGGGGAGAGCTTCACGTACGAGTTCACGGTCACAGACACGGTGGGCACATACTGGTACCATGCGCACTTTACCACTAGCCGGGTGGACGGCGTGTTTGGGCCGTTGGTGATCCATGGGCCCAATGAGCCGGAGGTGGATAGCGATAGGGTGGTCATGGTGCAGGATTATTATCATGATTTGTCAAGCGCCCTGCTGCCCAGTTATCTGGCGCCCGATAACGAGAATGCGGAGCCGGTGCCTGACGGGGCGCTGATAAATGGGCGGAATGTGGTGGACTGTGGGAAGGTGGATAGCAGGTATGAGTGTGATGCCGACAAGGCAGATGGGTTGACATATGTGGGACTCGAGAAGGACGGCCTCCACAGGCTGCGCTTCATCAATGTCGGCGCGTTTGCAGAGTTTGATATTGAGATTGACAATCACGAGTGAGCACTCGCCCCCCTTTCCTCTCTCCAAGGCCATACATGTAAAAATCTACAACTACATACCAACATCTCACCTCTGTACAGGTTCACACTAATCGAAGCCGACGGCACTCCCATAACACCGTACCCCCTCCACCGCTTCCGCATCAACGTCTCCCAGCGCTATTCCATCCTCCTCCGGTCCAACCAGCCCACAACCACAAACACATTCTGGCTCCGCGCACGCATGATTGCCCACTGCTTCGCCGAGATCCCATCCAACCTCGATACAGAAGCCCGCGCGATACTCCACTACACCACATCCACCGCGCCCGCACCACCACCAACCGCACGCCCAACAACAACTCCACGAAACGAAGCAATGGACCTCGAGTGCAAAGATCTCGACACCACCGAGCTGGAGCCAGCAGTCCATATCGATGCGCCCCCTCCAACAATGCTAGTCCGGCTTCGGAGCAACTTTGAGATAGGAGGGTGGGCACTGGCCCGCGGGTTCTTCAACGCCACTTCCTGGCGGCCCTCGCAGACGCCAACGCTAGTTTCGGTCGTTGACGGGCTGAAAGGCAGAAACACCTCCTTCGCGGCAGACGAGAACAACGTCATTTCAACCGCCTTCGACATAAAGCGACAACTAGTCGTCCGCTCTCCAGAGGGAGGACCGCAGGTCATAGATGTGCTCATCGACAACTTCGACGACGGGAACCACCCATTCCATCTACACGGGTACAAGTTCTTTGTGCTCGGTCAAGGACGGGGGTATTTTGATCTCAAGAGCTATCCGGAGGGTCTCAATACTACGAATCCGTTAAGGAGGGATGCAGTCACGATCGAGGCGTATGGGTGGGTTCTGATCCGGTTTGTCGCTGATAATCCGGGGGTGTGGGCGTTCCATTGTCATATCGCGTGGCATGCGGAGGCGGGGATGCTTATGCAGTTCCTCGTTGGCGCGGAAGAGGTGGGTACGTGGGAGGTGCCGGAGAGTGTCAAGGAGATGTGCGGAAACCCCGAGAGGCAGAGGGGGGGTGGCATACCTGATGAAGCTTTTATGCATGATTAGGGATTCGTACTTTGTTTGAAGCAGTAGGTTCATTTTTGCTTATTGTTCACTGTTTATTTTTTTTTTATATTTGATATCCTTGTTTGTTTTCATTTTTTTTTTAAATTGTTTATTTTTGTATCAAGACATTTATGGGACGGCGTTATGGAGTATCTGTATTGATTTGTGTAGCTATTATTATTTACATACCAGCAGTAGCAGCTTTAAAGCTTATTGTACAGATGAGACAGACAAAAGAAAAAAGAAGGATATTTTCTGCCCTCTCTCATCTCTCTTTATTATGCGGGCATCAATCATGTTAATCGTTAGGGAAGATACCAATGACCTGGAGGCATTTTCAGCAGTACATGGCTACCAGAGAGCCTACCAGGTCTTTTCTTCCTTCACCTTCTTGTCGAAGGCCTTCTTGAACTCCTGCAATCTGGTTAGTACTATACTCAACTACTCACAGATTCAAAGAAACATCGATGGGCTTCAAGGCATACTTTCAACGACTGCTCAGCACCAGGGCCACAGGCCATGATATCCAAAGTTCTAAAGGCTCTTTGGACTCTATCACCCAAATTTTCCGTTGGCTTCTCCATGGTAAGACGGTCCATCAAGCCACTTAGACGGCCAGCCCAATACCCACTCGGCATGTAGTTGTACACCTTTTTCATGTTATGGTCAGTTTTATTCTTCTCCGTCTGCAGCGTGAGGAATAGGTAGTTGGCGGTGCTGAAGCTTCTCCTTCGACTCTTACACACAATTTGGGCCGACTGCGCCGCGCGAGTCATGGTACTTCCCTCCCCATTTTCGTTTTCGTTACCATCACTACCACGGTGCTGCTGCTGCTGCTGGGAAGATGGAACGTTGGGGTGACTGGGACGCGGCTGGTAGGTGACGGTGGTACCTGCATGAGGATCATTGCGGCCCGGACTAGGGCGGTAGGTCCCGCCGGTACCTCCTTGGTGGCCGTGGTTTCTGTAATGGCCATTACTTCCATGGTGGCCATTGTTTCCATGGTGGCCGTTATTTCCCTGGTGGTCGTTATTTACATAGAAGCCGCTATTCACATAGGGAGCATTATTTCCATGTTGGCCGTTACTCCCATGATGGCCGTTGCCTTCATGATGGTCATTGCCTCTATTATGGCCATTATTTCCATGATTTGGTGATTGCGGTTGATTTCTACCGTGGCCGCCCCAGCTCGGGCGAGAGTTGGGACGAGATGGGCCCCCGCCATGAGTCTTGTAATTAGGTGAGTGGTAGGAAGCGGCCATGAGGCCGGACGGCATACTGTAGGAGTTGGATATTTTATGCCCCCCAGGCCTGTCTGAGAACTCTGGAACGGAAGGGAGAGTAAGGCCTGCGTAGCCGTTTGCCTGGGTGGCAGGGGCGGCGTAAGGGCGGCTAGAGTCTTGCATAGAGATGATGCGGCGGGGGACGATGTGGGGGGTGAGATGGGCGGTGGAGGGGTCGAGACGGTGGGCTGGGGGGAAGTTTTGGCTGTTGGTTGATTGACGGCGGATGTGGGCTTGAGAGGCGTTATTGGGTGGGGGAGGTGGGTAATTGGGGTTATGGCGGCGACGAGGAGTGTGGGGATCTGAGTGTGGGAACTCGGGTTCTTGAGGTGGGGGCCTCCACATTGCGACTGCGGAGGATTAACTTTAGCGGTGGTGGAGGAGAAGAGATGGCTTACTGATGAAGTGAGCTGGTGGAGGATGATGTAAGGGGTGCAGGTGATGGAAGAGGAGAGGAAGGAAGGAGAGAAGGAGAAGGAAAAATGAACGGGAAATAAAGGTAAAGAAAGGTATAGGTGGAAGATTAGAATAAAGAGCTGTTCACTGGCTAAAGGACCAGTTCATCTTCCAGAGTGGCAGTCTTGTTGTTTCCAAATTCGGCCCTAGACCCAGGTTGGCAGGCTTGAAAGCTTATTTGAGCCGCAGGAACGAGCCAACTTTGGTACCGGCGCCACACCCGTCTGTCCCTGCATTTGGAGAGAATCGAAGGGACACCCCCCAACTTTTGGGGACGTGGTGCAAAGCGGCAAGGAGGTATAAGAGCCGAGTGATAATCTGTGAAGAAGGCCACGACGTCACTCTTACTAACGCATCTTTGGGGTTAGTAGTAAAATAAGAACACCTAAGGGGCGACAAAACGACATGTCAAAATTTTCAAGGATCCAGAAGATTATGAGAGCTTTCAATACCATACTTTTCTTTGATACAAGTTCACCGATCTTTCTACTACACTGCAGTAAAACCTCTTGACCGATATTTGATCTTCCCTCTTCTCGCCCCGGCCCCCTTCTGAGAACAAGCGCCGTACAGTCTGCTAAAATACAGAGTACTTTATTCTGCTCGAACCCACTCTTACATACGCAAAGCCTCTCGGGTCTCGACAACAACGTCCTCGTACCAACAATGCCGGCCATAATGCACCCCCATTCCCTTTCCACGGCTGCCGTCTTCGCCACCACATTTGCCATCTCCTTCGCGCTTGTTTCCATCGATCACATGTTTGGCGGCCCTGTCAGGGCCCGGAAACATGTCGACCGTGTGGAGCATGGGGCACCAGTGGGATTGAAGCACTTGAGGGACGACGATGTAAGGGTTGTCGTTGATAGAGGACAAACACTTCTAATCCCTTGAAGCGCAAGATGTGCCGTGGGTTGAATGCATGAGGGAGCTGGAATTGGAATTGAATAGGTCTCACTGGTTATGGTCTAAGCCATGGTTTATTTTGCCCTGAAGGCCTGGCTTTATTGGGATAAGTTGGGTTACGATGTACTTGGGATATATATGTATGTTACTCATACAGTGCCACATAGGTGTGTGTATTATCTGAGGCAAGAAAATTCTGTTCGCCCAATATTTAGAGGCCATACTTTCTTTTAGTAGGGCGTGGGTGCGTTTGGGAGAGTATTGCCAAGAAGTAGTACGTTTCAATCATTGGCGCAGGGCCAAAGTGGTAAGAATTATTCCTATTTAAACATACATGTATTTGTTCCGGACTAAGCGAATTATGTATCCTCGGACCATAATAACACTTTTAAATCAATAATAGAATTGAGCCCGATGGGACCTTTTATTAGGAGGTGGGCGCACTTAGGCTGCTCGTAAACCTTAACTGTTAGCTCGAACTTTAATTATATGGGTCAATGATAGGACCAACGACATTTGCGAACGAAGCCACATCCTCAACTTGTTTTGTTTAATTGTTTTGTTCTCACTGATTAATAATTGCGAATCGGTCATAGTACCAAGAAATTCTTTTAGACCCTTAATCTATTGGCCTACCGCTACTCATGTAGTTAGTGTAGCTAGTATAGAATTATTTACGGCCAAGTCTCCTGGACCTTCCATCCAGCAATCACGCCCTCCCTATCCTCTCCTCCGATCTTCTCATACACCCACCTCCTAGCCTTTCCATCATCCTCCTTCAAGTCCAGCCTCTCCACAACCTCCGGTACAATAACCCCGACCCTCATATTTCTTCTCGCAATCGCTGCAAGGCCCTCCTCATCCAGCACATTCTCATTTGCAATCTTCCCGCCCTTGATCAGCTTGATCCCTCCTCCCGTCTTACTCTCCGACATCTCACTCAACGAGATACCCAAGGGTGTCCCAGGCGGCGGATTCGCAAACGACCCTCTCAGCGCCGGCGTCATATTCGCAAAATGGGATTGAACCTCCTTCTTCCACGACCAGGTCTTGGGATCCCCATTACCTGTCGGCCTCAACGACTTCTTCAATATATCTGTGACCTCGACAGCCTGGTCCGCGTCCTCTTCAGCCAATAGATAACACTTTCCACGCACTCTCCACTGATTCTGCATGTCCTCGCCCGTCTTTGTGTCACCGGCAATCCAGAACAACGCCTCTACGTATCCGCCGCCCGCGGTCAGGACCTCCGCGTTCCCGCCTGACGCGTGTGGAGGCAGGATCTCGCCGGTCTTGGTCATGCGTGAGTCGGTCGTGAAGGTGATTGCGTCCGACTCAAAGAGGCCGCGGGGGTTGTGGTTCTCGAGGGGGTTATGATGGTTGGGGGGCAGCTCCGCAAGGAAGCCACGGAAGATCATGGTACGACAGCGGGGCGTGGGAAGAGGTGTTGGGTTACTCTGGGTATCTGAGAAGCCGGGGTTGGTAGTGGAGGAGGTGGTGGTCGAGGTTGTAGCAAGGGAAAAGGTGGGAGGACTGATTTTGGAGATGTGTGTTTGGAAGAGAGGCTTCCAGGGGGCAGATTGGATACGCTTCATGGCTATGGACTATGGGAGTTCTATAGATGGTGGTGGTATTAGGGAGCGAAAGAGCTTTTTTTTTTTTGGGGGGGGGGGGTTATTCACAAGCTATCAGAGTACGAGTGAGTTTTGATGTTGGGGTTGAGCCCATGACATCACGACTGCCACATGCTCTTACTAACTGTAGATACGACACTAACTATATCTAGTACAGACCGTAAACAACTGTCGGGATTCTGAGATCCCCGGTTCTGGATCGGAGCTTTTGACCTTGGCGTTCGTTGACGACTGACGCCTCAAACCGCCAAGTTCCAACGGGCCCGCTTGGCATCTGCATGCACTCGTAAGTTGTTTCCCGTTTCCGAGGCAAGTTCCCCCACCACGCCCCAAACACCTCCAATCACTCCGTTATTCTCTACAGAAACTGTGCCTCCTTGATATCGCAGCTGGCTGGGTCCCTGCTGTGCCCGCCCACATACACACTGCACATACATCCACGGGGGTCGACAGAGCCGTTCCTGCCTGCCTCAATTGAGTATTTGAATATCAATCAAGCAGTCGTGCAAGGGTGGCAATCCAACCGACCCTCTCCAGCTGAAGAGAATGCAAGTGAGAGGAGACGTACGGGGATTGTCTGGTTTCAAACGGCGGACCTCGAAACACTGAAACCAAATTCAGCCGGTGCCCTCCTACCCCCTACAGTGCATATCGATAGAGGTGCTTGGTACTCTATCTGGAGGCGGGGCCCGGGGGAGGGGGCTACTCTATCTGAAAGAAAGTTTTTATATTATATTTTATTTTTTTTACCGAAGGCAAGGGGTCCCCTTGTTGCGACCTAAAAGATTTCACCCTTATTATTGAATAAACGATTACTAAACAATCACGATGCGGAAGAAAAAAGGTTCTTGAGGAATCAGGTGATATTTTCAGATCCATGCAAAAAATAAAACTACTGCAGATGCACCGGGGCATCCAGTATGGGTGACTACAGACTGCGCGTAAATTCAAGATGCCTAGCCTAGGTCTACAGACTCTTTTTCCGCCTCCCAAATAACTGTCCGTGAAACCCAATAAACCATCCATTAACCAATAAGAAATAATAAAAAATAATAATAGAAAAACAACTCGACCCCATTATCATTTCCCCAAACCCTGATACGCTAAATATATCAAATAAAAACTAAAAACTAAAAAAGTGAAAAATACTGCGCACTGCTCACAAATTTACAATTGCAGAAGGATAACAGCGAATGCTCCTACAAGGGCGAGGATAGTACCCGGGATGATACTAGAGGCCGCACCTTCAAATAGAGGAACACCGCTAGTAGAAACTGGGACAGCGCTGTCAACGGTGGAGGAGCTAGCAACACTGGAGGAGTTTCGAGCACTGGAAGAGCTACCAACACTGGATGAGCTAGATCCGGAAGTGTAGGTGACCATGGTAGTAGGAATTGCTGGGGCAGTGGTTAAGGCAGGTGGAGTGCTATCGACCGCCTTGATAGTGGAGAACCCGGAGGAGACAGTCTCAATTCCCTTCACAGTTCCAGTAGTAGAAGTGCCTAGCTCAGCAGAGGGAAGAGCAGTTTCAATTCCCTTCACAGTACCGGTAGTGGAAGTACCAGGAGTGGTCAATGCAGGGACTCCAGTGGGGATGGTAGTGGCTGTGGCCGGCGGCGCAGAAGTGGCAGCGACATCAGAAGTCGGGTATACAAGGGTTGCGTCAGTAGCGGTGACAACCAAAGTGACCTGGGGAATGGTGAGGGTCTGAGTGGCAGTGGAGGTGATCACAGTAACAACAGAACCAGAAGCAGAGCCGGTGGTAACGGTGGTAGGCTCACATGGAACAACGGTGGTGATTGTCTTGACAATGGTGGTTGCTGGAACATCTGCCGAAGGAGTTGGGAGAACGATACTTGAGGGGATGGCAGTGATAATGGCAGGGTTCTCGTCAATGTACGGGGAGCAGAGACCCAAAAAGTACTCGACCGAGCTGGTAACCTCATCATCATCTGAAGACCACGCATCTAGACAGCCAACCACCTTGTTAACAAACTCCTCCTGGGGACAATAGCAAGATGGGTCGGCGGTGTCAGTGCAGCTTGTGATGAAGATCCAGGTCTTGAGACATCTGGGAAGCAGATCAGGGCACTCTGTGGCGGGCGTGGTGACCTCGGGGACGGCAGCGGTGCTTGAAGATGGGGGGAACGACTCAGTAGCCTTGATAGTGGAGCTTCCAGCTGAGGTGATTGCGGTGCTGCCATTGAGACCCCTAGTAGTACCCGTGGAGGTTGAGGCGACGCCAGTGCTAGTTGCGGGGATACCGTTGGTGCCAGTAGCTGGGATAGTTCCAATGGTACCAGTGCAGCCGGCGGGCATAGTGCATGTCTCTCCAGAGCAATCAGCGGGGATAGTGCATGTCTCTAAAGCTGGGACAGAGGCAGTGTTCGTTGGGGGGCATCCAGCGGGCATTGTGCACGCAGTTCCAGTGCATTCGCTAGGAATTGTGCAGGTAGCCGGGATCGAGGTGGTTCCAACGACACCAGTGATAGAGACGCCGATATCTGGAACAGATGTGGCTGCAGGGCATCCAGGGGGCATTGTGCAAGAGTCACCAGAGCAATCACTTGGAATTGTGCAAGTCTCCGATGGGGCGGTAGTAATGGCAGTTCCCATGGATGAAGTCACTGAAGTGATACCAACGCCGCCAGTTGGGACGATGCCAGTGCAGTCGGCGGGCATAGTGCAAGAGGTGCCAGCGCAATCACCTGGGATAGTACATGTCTCTGCAGGCCCAGTGGTGGTGGAAATTTCAGCAGTTGAAGTGACTGAAGTGAAATCAAAACCGCCTGTAGTGGAAACGCCGATAGCTGGAACAGAGCCAGTAGCAGTTGGCGGGCAACCTACGGGCATGGTGCAGGAATCACCGGAACAGTCACTGGGGATAGTGCAGGTAGCAGGAACAGCAGTAGTTCCAACAATACCGGTCGTGGAGACACCGATAGCTGGGACAGAGCCAGTAGCAGTTGATGGGCAGCCAGGAGGCATGGTGCAAGAGCTACCAGAGCAGTCACTTGGGATTGTGCAGGTCTCGGCAGGGCTGGTGGTAACGGCAGTTCCAGCAGTGGAAGTGGCCGAGGTGATACCAACGCCGCCAGTTGGGACGATGCCAGTGCAATCGGCGGGCATGGTGCAGGATGCGCCAGTGCAGCCGTTGGGGATGGTGCAAGTCTCGGAGGCAGGACTGGTGGTAGTTCCAACCGCAGGGGTGGTATCAGTTGGCTTGACGGTTCCAGTGGTAGAGTCACCAGTACCTGGGGTGGTGGTGGTACCTGGGCAACCTGGAGGCATAGTGCAAGAATCTCCGGAGCAGTCATTGGGGATAGTGCAGGTCTCGGAAGGACTGGTGGTAATGGCAGTTCCAGCGGTGGAAGTGACAGAAGTAATACCAACGCCGCCAGTTGGAATGGTGCCGGTGCAGTCAGCGGGCATGTTACATGTCTCGCCAGTGCAGTCCAAGGGAACGGTGCAAGTTTCTGAAGGCCCGGTGATAGTGGCAGTCTCGGCAGTAGAAGTGAGAGAAGTGATACCAACTCCGCCAGTTGGAACGATGCCAGTGCAATCGGCGGGCATGGTGCAGGATGCGCCAGTGCAGTCGCTGGGGACGGTACAAGTCTCTAAGGCAGAAGTGGTAGTGGGTACAGCAGGAGGGGTACTATCTGTAGGCTTCACGGTACCTGAAGTACAATCGGCAGGCATAGTACATGTCTCGCCAGAACAGTCATAGGGAATAGTGCAAGTGTCAGAGGGCTCGGTAATGGTAGCAGTCTCTGCAGTGGAAGTGACTGAGGTAATGCCAACACCGCCGGTTGGGAAAATACCGGTGCAGTCGGCGGGCATGGTGCATGTCTCGCCAGTGCAGTCTAAGGGAACGGTGCAAGTTTCTGAAGGTCCGGTGATAGTGGCAGTCTCGGCAGTGGAAGTGAGAGAAGTGATACCAACTCCGCCAGTTGGAACGATGCCAGTGCAATCGGCGGGCATGGTGCAGGATGCGCCAGTGCAGTCGCTGGGGACGGTACAAGTCTCTGAGGCAGAAGTGGTAGTGGGTACAGCAGGAGGGGTACTATCGGTTGGTTTGATGGTTCCAGATGTGCAATCGGCGGGCATAGTGCATGCCTCGCCAGTGCAGTCCAAGGGAACGGTGCAAGTTTCTGAAGGTCCGGTGATAGTGGCAGTCTCGGCAGTGGAAGTGAGAGAAGTGAGAGAAGTGATACCAACTCCGCCAGTTGGGACGATGCCAGTGCAGTCGGCGGGCATAGTGCAAGAGGCACCAGTGCAATCGCTTGGGATAGTACATGTCTCTGCAGGCTCAGTAATGGTGGCAGTTTCAGCAGTGGAGGTGACTGAAGTAATGCCAACACCGCCAGTTGGGACGATGCCAGTGCAATTGGCGGACATGGTGCAGGATGCGCCAGTGCAGTCGCTGGGGACGGTGCAAGTTTCTGAGGCAGAAGTGGTAGTGGGTACAGCAGGAGGGGTACTATCTGTAGGCTTCACGGTACCTGAAGTACAATCGGCAGGCATAGTACATGTCTCGCCAGAACAGTCATAGGGAATAGTGCAAGTCTCTGAGGCGGGTGTGGTAGTGGCCCCAACAGAGGAGGTGGCCGAAGTGATACCAACGCCGCCAGTTGGAGTGATTCCAGTGCAGCCAGCAGGCATAGTGCAAGACTTCCCTGAGCAATCGGTAGGAATAGTGCAAGACTCGCTTGGGGAAGTAGTGGTGGCTTTAACTGAAGAGGTGGAGCTGATAGCAGTAGGGATTGTAGTTGTGGGGACGGGGACACTCGTGGTGGTGGTACCGCACTCAAATTTGACTTTGTGGACCCCAAGTTTGCAGGAAGTGTTGCCGCTGTTCTTGGGAAGCTTGACTTTTACTGTCTTTGCTCCACCACATTGATCGTTGGTGACAGTGGTACCGTCAGTTCCACACCTCTTGGTCTGCTTACAAGTAGAACCGTCCTCCATTCCATAGTGAAACTCGACATCAGTCTCAATATCAACAGAGATATCGAGCTCGCCAATAGAGAAAGCTTTGTCACAGCTGATCTCATTGCTAAAGTCTTTGCTCAAATCTGTCTCAATGCATTTACTCTGATCGTTTGTTAGCATTTATATTGTTGCTATTATCATTGACAGTGGGAGTTGCCTTACATTGAACGATCGTCCCTCGAGATTTCTCTTCCCAAGTTTATTGGCACAACTCCAACCCGAAAACTGATAGTTATTGTAAGAATCGAATGATCCTAGATCCAAATCACCCCAATCAAAGCCTTCACTCTCTCGTGTTGTACAATCATTCTTGATATTTGAGGGGCAAGAGTACTCTTCTTGATCACGCCAACCCTATAGTCAACAACCCGGTTAGAATATGATCACTACATATATCTAATTGTATGAAGTACTGGAATCCTATACCTTTGCTGCTACACCTTGCAGTACAAGGGCCGAAAGCCCAAGTAGGGAAAACGCGCTTCCTGTTCGCATCTTGATATAGAAATCTTAAGAAAGGAAAAATGAAAAGATACCAAAGAGAGGTAATATGTATAGTATAGTATATCAAGTATAGTGAGTGATAGTGAGTGACGGTGAGTGAGGATACTGCTAGCAGTATGAAAGAGGGACAAAAAGAGAATAGAGAAAAAGTAAAAGAGGAAGAAAAAACGAATGGCACCGCCTGAAGCAAATGCGTGTGGTGATGTTGAAAATAACTCAAGACCATACTGAGGGGGAACGGCCATCTTTTGTAGTGATTCACTGAATAGTGATTCACATGTATCTTCTCATGGGCAGTTCATAGAATGCAGCAGGCTATTCCTAGCATCATCCGAAGGTCCCGAACCAACGGAGTGTTTCCTATCCACAAACCTTCCCCCTCTCTTGGCATCTTTTAGTCCCCACTCCTCTAAGCAGAGAAAGTTCTAATCGTGCAGCGCAGCGGGATAGTCAGTGCTCATCGTTTCAGGAGGCGTTAACTACCCTGTCTACCAGCGCCAGGGTCCGGTACTGGGCAACGTTTTGGTACCTTGCATTAGCGTGGAATTAGGAATAGGTTGTTGACCCATAAGCGACGAGGATGGCCATCCACACTCCTTCTCTCCATCCTTCATCGCCTGCCTGCGGCCTGTTTCTTCACGGGGATCGGCTAAAGCTACAAAAGGGCTGTGACGCCACACGATTTTGCCTTAGCGCCTTGCCCCTTCTCAGCACAGCAGGGACCTTGGTTGTTACAGATTGTGCCTGATTGAGCTATTGTGCGACATCCTCGCCCAATCAAGTCGACCTACAAACGGTTGATCCCCAGAAGGAAGCTGGTGGACCATTATGATAGGTGAGGCAGAAAGGTGGTAAACATTGTCAGACACGCCACAAGCAGATCTTGAATGGAGTACCGAGGGTAGATCGTGAGAGACAGATGTTTGGCTGATTGTTTGATTTCCTTCCTTCCCTTAGGCTTACAATTAGATTCCATTGAACTTATTGAACTTACACGACTCAATGGATTCTGTCCTAGTATGTAGGTAGCACAACAATCACCTTCCTTAAGTGCACATTTCCGCATTGCTGCGCACGGTATTTTTTTTCTTTCATATTACTAGCTATGCCCGAGACCCGCGAAGAACCCTAGATTTGATAAATCAAGAAGGTGAATCGATATGTACTACTACATACATGTAACAAGGCCTCGAGAGAAATTGCATCCCTAGATGTTCTCTCCGAGGATCCTGTTATGTTAAACTTGGTCGCTAACAAAACACGGCAATGTTGGTACATGTAGGAAATTTAACACGGGGACAGTGTATCCAGTTTCACAAAGTAAATACTGACTTGTAGCCAGAGTTACAAAAATAACTACACAAATCACATGTATTAGATAATAAATCTGAGATGCGCAAGTTGCGGGAAAGAGTCTGACTACTTCGATTCTTAGAATTTCCAGAGATCTTAATATTCCTGAGAGGTTGGTTTCCAAGTCTGCGCTCTTATTAATCTTCAGCCACCCATCCTGACAAATATCTTATACTAACAGCTGCAATTATATATCTGCAATTGTGATCGTATTTACTTATTTCACAATGCAAATATATCACAGTACATGATTGGTTTTAGAGAAGACTATATTGAATTATATACCTCCACCCCTCTCCAAGAGCTTATTGAGGATACCACCACTACCACACTGTAGGACTAGATTGGACCCATTGAGATTTTTAATGGCAGACTTTAAAAGTATGGTACCACACTATACGGGATAGACATGATCTATATCTATGGATCATGATGATTGTTATATTCACTCTCGCTCCATTATTCTGGATCACTTTGAGTTCTAAATACAACTCTGTTAATGTATTTGAAGGGAGGTAACCATGTGGATATAATCATATCTTGGAAGGGGCACTTCAGGGAGGTCCAGGCATTTCCAGATCCGTGCAGAAGGTTATCCTGGGCCGGGACATGTATCTTCACAACTCGAAGCTTGCCGCGCGGTCCGTACCAATTAAGCTTACAACATCACTTCCTAATGTTCACAAACACTAGGATAGCTCCGGAATTGGTACTAAAGGGGATAGTGATTGCTAGAAATGGTTACCAACTAGGTTCAGCCTGTTGCAAGGCTTGACAGATTGGGAATAGCAATAATTACCTGGAGGGAACTACCACAATTACAAAGATAGAACGTGAAGCGTACTAAAAGTTTATTATAGAATAAACAGATCGCACAAGTCTTTGCTTATTGGCAATGGTATCGAGCTCTACATTACTTGCTAATAAAATGGTTCAAGGATAGACCCTATGCAGATCTTGACCTTCTGGGCACATGTTAGCTAACTTGAATTCTTAGTAACTATACATACATTCTTTAGTAACTACCGAGAGACTTGCGATACAGTCCTTTAGCCCTCTAAACAAAGAAATAAAAAAAAGAAAAGCACTCATGTGGCCTCACTACGTTGCAAGCGGCGGAGATTCCCGAAGTATGCAAGAGATCATCTACCATGGGGCATGGGGCGGAGCACTGTGCCCTCCTCCCTAGTAACCGGACCTAGGAGAACCACCGAGGCCCCCAAAAGGGCTGAAAGGGATTAAATACCGACACCGAAAGAATAAGCGAAAAGATACAGCAATATGTTAAAGTATATAACGTGATTCTTGTGCAAGATATTAAGAGATTAATATATTGAGATATGACTAGCAGCTGAACTCACGATACAAAGGGTTAGAATCTTTAGGACGAAAAGTTTACTCATCACTTCCTCAAATAATTTATCGCACTAGGAAGAGCCAATGTCAGAGGTCTCAGCCGGCTTGAGATATATACGGGTACAGTACTTACCCAAGTTTAAGACGGAAAAGATCAACGAATACTCTGCAACACGTACACAGGTACCCAACATATCACGTTGACGTTCTGGGAAGCTTTGTGCGATCAGGATCGGCAAAAATTAAAAGGAGAGGAAAGAGGCATAAGAGTAGTGGGGATTTACTCTACTCAACTGCATAGCGAGCCAAATTCAGTAACTGGATATTAATCCTCTATTTGCTTTTCTTAAGTATGTGTCTTGGGTTGCGGCCACCTACAAGGGTCGCAGGCTCTGCCAGCTAACAGCGCAGCTACACACCCAAGATCCCTAGACCCCAGAACTTCATATTTTGGTATGCATGGTCGGCGGGAATATGCCCGTGGTTAGAAAGGGTTGAGATACATAAATTGATCAATGGAGATGACTTCAGAAAGATTAGACTAGATACAGGTGTCTCGGGATTACATAGGGTCCATTCACAGGTCTAGGCATCAAAGCTACATTTTTGCGACATCGATGATTACCGCGTAATGGCATGAGTGTGTGAGCAATCGAGAAAGCGTGCGCTCAATATATACGTATATAGCAAGGTACGACGCGTATTCTCGGTGTCTTGCCTTTATAAACTTTCCGTTCCATATTGTAAGAGATATCGGGAGACTGGCTTCTTTGATAATGGAGGTTCATGCGGACTCCGGGCCCAAATAACCGTTTTATATCAACATGAATAGAGAGGTCATACGGATATGACATGTATATCTTACAACTCCTGTGAAGGTTGGCACCAACTAACTTGTACTAGAACCTATACTCAAAAATACACCATCTCTGGAATCTCCTGACGGTAATACATTTTCGAGAACAACTCATGATCAATCGTAAGCCATCTCCCGTAAAGAGGTAAATGCGTTCAACTGATTCAGCAAGTAACCATCCCATTGCATGCAAGCATTTCTCATATACGTAAACCTCCGGTGATTCTAACTGACTTTGATCAACTAGATCCACTTAGCCCGGATCTTCTGCGCACAGGTGTTCAGGCTCTAGCCCTACATCCCACGGGAACACTGGACATATACATCGACTTATACGGAATTATAGGACCACATATACTAGCGTGTTAGTCAAGGCCTGAGAATTCTTGGTAGCAACGACCTCACAAAATTTCTCAAGACTTAATTAACACACGGGTACGTACGCACGCAAGAAAACATAATTACAGTCGCTCTTAACTTTCCAATTGAACAAATCCCTTCCATTTAAGCCGATCTCTATCAGTAACCTATAAATGAGTGACTGGTACATACATGTCATATCAACAGCCGATATCTGGGATCAATGATATCTTGAGGACTCATTTCACGGGAGTATCATTTTTGTAAAATATAATTCCATCAAATATTTCTTGGATCAAAAATGTCGCCGACGCAGTAACTACTATCACACTAAACAGGTTTGGGTAGTTATAGCTCACAGGGCCATTTATTGAATAATATATCGAGCCTGCTCATGAACTACTTTTACAAGAAAATAAAAAAGATTATATTTCCCCGATCAAACATGCATGGTATTGTTCGTATCAGAATCTATCTTTCCTGTCAGAATTTGGTACCGGTGTATATCAACGCGTATGACTTACGAAAGATAACATTATCTCTATGGGTCCTCACGTCTAACCGGTTTTCGAACGTTTTCAGGATACCTACCACGAACGTTACCTCGTTCTGAATATCTGCACACAACATACCTAAAACGAGGAACACCTTGTTAATAAGTGCTATTCTCAGCGCTCTCAATCTATGAGCAATATTCTTTAACACAGAGGATGAGATACCATGCATCAAATGTTGGAGAGCCCCGGATAAGACCTCTACACTTTGCCCGACCGCATCCAATCTTTGAAGTACCGACCCATACCATTTGGGTAAAGTGGCCAGTATTTTGAGGAGGGTCTGCCCTGTCATAATCTGCTAAACTTTTATAATTCATCTGTTCATCGGACCAGGCATTCAAAGCTAGAGGTAAAGAGCTGTAGCCCCCAGCCAGGTTTTCCCCATAACCTGCAACGTCCTAGACACGATTAGTTTGAACATTCCGATGTATGAGCACTATTTTTCCAGGTCTCTCTGTTAAAGGCACTCACGGAATGACCCCAATTGCACATTTGGGCATATTTTTCGGCGTCGTCGGCCATCTTCGTGTCCCAAGTAAGACCGGCAGTGTCACGTTCTGCTCGACGCCTGTTATGATATTCCAATGTTACACTCCGAAAGGCAACGGTGTCTGTGTATGATAGCTCGTCTGCTCTTGTCTGGCCGGCCGTGGGCGTATAGAGGAAAGCAGTTGAAAAGAAGATAGTCGCAAAGGAGAACAACATGATTGAGTATTTCCCGAGGATACTGAACAGAGAAATGTTCGAATATTGGGTCGAAGAGGCGTAATAAAGATCGAGGGAACTTCTTGTAGAAGAATAAAAACAAATCACCAGGATTGAGTAATGCATTTTGGAGTGGCGGGAGCTTGCATAAACATCGTCATCCCCAACCATATGCAAGGGACCGAAAGTAAAATGCCAATTCAAAACGAAATTACTGCACATGATACGCGAATACGTAGGTTCCCGCCGCCTGATTTCCTTGATAATTTGCACTTTTCTTCATAAAAAATCACTCGGGTTATGTATACACAGCAGATCATGCCGAATATATAATAAAAGTATAATCGCGTAAGATTCGTATATACAGGTGTCACATAACCTTTTATACTCTAATTTTGAAGTTAAAACTTGAGACGTCATAAATGGGTCGTATTAAACATTATATAACCATATACATATATTCTACGTAAATTTGTATACAACCGATCCTATGATAGCATGTAAGTAGAACTGCAACGAGGCACTCACAACATGCACAACATATGCCCTAGCCGGCTAGCGCGCGCCCCACCCCTTACAATGATAGTGGACTAACTTGTGATAATTACGAAAGAGATCACTTACCCCATATCGTTTCTATAAAGATAAATATCAATATGCAATACAGCCTACATGGCTATGGGTAAGCTAGTAGCTTGCTGCACATGCATTGCTTGGTTACTACAGCTTAATAAAGAATTCACATGATCGAGCCCAATTTCAATATTATAGTTTTCTTTCTTTCTTTTATTCATTATGTGCATGCAACCTCACGGTTATGGCACCTCAATATTATGGTTTGAAGATATCGTGCACTCAACTAGGTGCGTATGTACCGATAACTAGTCGGTGTTATGAAACTAGAAAAATTGCAATCATGCCCTTTAGCTTTCTTCCTGGAGCTATTATATTAACCATGTTATATAACATATTAGAAAAGGGTGACATCATGACTATCGTAGAGAAAATATATATATATATATATATATATATGCACACCATTGGTAGAGGTAATAACTACAATAACAGGTGTTGAGAGATCAGAAATGTATTTAAAAAGGGCTGTACCACCTGCAGGCCGATTACACCACTACCCCTTGAACATATAATGATTTTTCGAAATTTGACTAAAGCTCGCACCAAAACTTTCTCGAAGTACATCTTCAACCAAAATCCCTCATTACCATAGGCATGTTTTTCAAGATGAGGGAGGTGCCGACCCTATCTGTACTTACTGTAAGTGCATACATGTAACATGTAGTCAACCAACCGTTCAAGCCCTTTACACATAAACCGTCGAGACAATGCTGACACCCTTCCCAAAATGCCAACAGGTGGCTGGTGCTAATAAATTGTTGGTGTGGCTTTCGGTCTCACATGAGGGGTGTCAGCATCGACGGTTTATGGGATACCTACAACCAACACAGCCACCAACCACATGAAGCAACTACATGTATGCAAGTGCATGTACTGAGTTACAAATATAAGCATCGTACGACACCTTTAATAGCACTTCATAGCTTACAGGGCCGTAGCCAGAGATCAAGTACACTTGCACAAAAAAGCAGCAATTTCAATCCCAAAATACCGTTTTTTCTGCGCGATATGGGGCAACAATGATAGCGAGTTAATCGAATATTTACGGGTACTTATGCGCCTCTCATTGAACAAATTGAAGAATGTGTCATGCATTGCAGGTCCTTTATGATATATTTCTTTGCTCTGTATGAAGCCGAAGGAAGGCGGGCGATTGATTTCCATTATGTAGTTCTACGAAATAATTAAAGACCGGCAGGTGCGTGTTTAATATTAATAATACATGGCCAATTAGGCACTGGCGCCAACAACCAATCAAATACGCTCAACTCTACTCATGTCCAAGAGCTGTATCCAGGTTGGCTTACAGCCGTGTTCAACAAGTCCTGCGACATATACCACAACAAAAAAAATAAAATACCTCTCACTCAACAACCATGAAATCAATTTGATTAGAGTCTTTTATCCACACTCACTCGAAGGTTGAAAGATGGGTTTCGAGGCAAAATGACCGGGGGTCGTATGCACAAGCCAAATGGAGGAAAGAGCACACATGAAAGAACCAATAACATGACGGGACTTATTCTTCTCTCAGCGTATGGCGCGGCGCGTCTTAAAGGTACTTCAACTGGAACAATCTTGGCTACTCCGAATGCTCTTGAACCAGTCAGAGCATTGTTATCCAGCCACTTTATGGCTGGAAGTTATCTCTTAGCTGCAGCTCTGTAAGAAAGGGGTATAAATTGGTATAATACTGTTCCACTCCACCAAGTCTTGGCGCTTTTTACATACAAAAATAGGTAAATGGCATCGTTTATAACTTTATAACCAGACAAGATATCAAGAATCTATGAAACAAAATTGTAGGTATTAGTATAGTAAAGACTTTGGCTTCATAGATTTTTGATATCTTGTCTGGTTGAAATGTTATAAGCGACGGAATTTTTGTCACCTTTAAGCCGCGCCGCACCATAACTCTGAGAAATCCGACAGATCATATATCTAAAATTCAGGGTTAGGTCTTTTCGTATAAAGATCCTTGCCGCTTTGCCTCGATTGCAACTTGTTGAACATGACTGTACATGGACGCAAGGCTGCAAAAAGGAAAGAAAATTCATAACAGATCACTCGTGTAACAAAATCGAAATCGCATGACTGAAGGCTCATGAATTGAGTAGAATGGTATTTTCTATCTAATACATCTAATACTCGATTACTCACCTAAAAAGAACTGGTAAATTCTGCATAGCCTTCGGTAACTGGTTTTTCTCATATTACAAAATAAGCATTTAATACTGCCCTATTCCACCAGGAAAAAGAAAAGAAAGAAACATCTATCTCCAGTTCCATCTGCCCTTCAAGAACTTGACAACTTCAACCAACCCTAACAACACTGGCACCTCAATCAAAGGTCCGACTGTTGCAGCCAAAGCTTGTTCAGACCCAGCCCCATAACAAGCCACTGCAACTGCGATCGCCAACTCAAAGTTGTTGCTCGCTGCCGTAAGTGCCTGTGTTACTGTAACGCCGTATCCCCAACAGCCTAACTTCCCGCCCGCAAATTTTCCGTTTCCGAAGTACCTGCATGCGGCAAGTGTAGCACTGAAGATGATGATGAAGTATGCAATCAAAGGCGCCGAGACACGAAGAACCGAGGTAATCTTCGAGACAATATTGCGAGACTGAGAGGCAAAAAGAATCAAAATAGTAAAGAGAAGACCAATCAGAGACCACGGCGATATCCAGCGGATGAAATTGCGGTTGTATTTATCAACATCCCCCTTGAAAAAGAGCTTCAGGAGGGTCAACCGAGTGATGATAGCAGCGCCTAGGGGTATGCCAAGGAAGACCGCGACAGATACAGCGACTGTCGAATAAGAGATTTGTATAGAGGATTCAGACCTTGAGACGATATTGATGTAGAAAATTGCCAACGGGGCAAACAGGATGATTTGCAAGAAGGAATTCAGTGCCACGAGCATAGCGCAATACTCCGAGTCACCCGAGGCGAGCTCAGTCCAAATAAGTACCTGGGCAAAGAAATAAGTACTTCATAATTAAGACTTGGTAGGTCTAGACTAACCATAGCAATACACCGCGCAACCCCAACTATAATCAAACCCTCACGAAGCTCACTGCGATCAGGCAAGAATGCCCAGGATAAACCGACCTATTTGTTCTGTTATTTTTCGTTCCAAAGAAAAACGGAATATGCGGTGTTATAGCTTACCATAAGGAGTGGAGCAACGACCCAATTTACGAAAATGCTGAAGACGACTTGAATCCACAGTGCCCTCAACTTCAACAATTGATGGAGCGTCTCGTATCGAACCTTGCAGAGAATTGGATACATCATGACTAGCAGTCCAATGGCTATCGGAATAGATACTTCAGCGAATTCACCCTTTTGCAATGCCGGCCCAGTGCTCGGCACGAAGTATCCAAGGATTATTCCGAGTGCCATTGCAAGAAAAATCCATATGGCTAGGAATCTATCGAGGAATCCTAATTGTTTGAACGCAGAGGGAGAAACCTGAGATTCATCGGATTGCGGTCCTGAGGTATCCTTTTCTTTCGCAGAAGGACTAGGAGAGGTAAACCCGGATTCCAACTCATTAATTTTCGGAGGTGTATTGATTGCCGACATTTCTATAACACAGTTCGCCTATATTCTCGCTTTTCTGTGTTTTAGATTCGAATAGATGGTAAAGACACGATGCTGACGCTGTTGAATTGCAATGATATTTTTTATGCATTATCCACAGCGGTCCTCTTAAAGCGGCAACTGCCGGTTTGGATGACACGCTCCTACGCTATGATTGGTCGGCAGTGACATACCAGTGACATTCCCAATTAAAACGCCGATTGGTTAGACAACCCTTGCCAGTCGAATGAGCACGTTTTTTCTGGAATTCTGGAGCTCCTTCGCCCTTCAACAACATCTAAAGTATCTCGACCAGTGGCAATCCATTGGTGACAAGCGATTAGCTGCGGTATTGATTGACCTGACTCTATTTTGTCTTGCTTGAATCCAGGTCTGCTTAACTATTTAACTGAACGCTAGACCACGCACATTCCAACTTGTCGATATTGAAGAAGTGTAATACTTTCATCATGTCGGTGACCGAACAAAAGCCTTGGCATGTTGCCTACCCAAAGCCGGTTTCAACAGCTGTGTTTCTACCACAGGAAACAGTCCTGGGATGGATGGAATCTAGCGAGAAGGCTGCAGGACGTGACTTTGTCCTGGTGGACCTAAGGCGTATGGACCACGAGGTAAGTCATTATCTGCTTTGAGACAGCGAGTAGCATTGCTATTCGCTACCAAAGTCATGGTTACTGCATACCTTTGTTGTCCTATCAGTTCATCTTATGTATTCAATATTCCTTCATACTTTCCTTTCCTTTCCTCCTTTTTTTTTGAATATATCTTCTCTCCACAATATCTTATACCCCAAACTCGGCAGACGGAAACAAAAACCATATATAATTGAGGGTTTGTTGGGTTGATAGCTTTTATCAAACAGCAGCCCTTCTTTCCCCTCTTCAATAAATACACCTAATTCATTTATGTTCTTTCTCTCATCTATCATCAGCCATTTCCGGGAAACTAATCTTTGCGGTTCAAAAGGGAGGGACAATCAAAGGCTCCATAAACCTACCAGCTCAAAGCATGTACCACTCTATCCCTACATTATATAATCTGTTGAACGCAGCGGGAACACAAGACATCATCTTTTATTGCGGTAAGTATAACCTTCTGGAAGGTGGTTGTATCTAATGCGGTAATCATAGGATCTTCTCAGGGACGTGGATCCAGAGCCGCATCCTGGATGCAGGACTATATTTTAGCTCAAGGGAACGACAAGTTGAAGAGCTATGCACTGCAGGGCGGGATAAAGGGATGGGTGAAGACAGGCGGAAGAATGTTGGAGTTGATGGATGGATACACTCCCGATATTTGGCTCAAGGAAGAAAAAACCAAACAGTGATTTGGGATCCAGGTCTAAACTACTGACGAAAGTAAGTGATCTCTGCCGAAAATAATGTTCGAGCCTATTCGGTGGATACTGTTATATATATCGCTCCCGAGGGCTGCATGTATGTCAATTTAGCAGTGATAGGATTATTTAAGATACCCTGTATTTTTAACATGAAGGATACTGACTATCATTGGCTCAAGTTCCTTGTATTGTTTGGTAGCCAGACCAACAGCACCTGCCAGCGACGGGGGTACTGAAATCTAACGGACCATTATCCAAGTTTTCTAGCTAAGCGATAATTCTATTTTCATTAGCAGTATCTTTATCGTTCGAAGAACTCTGTTTTAAACTACCAACCTTTCGAGATTTCTTTATTTCGCCAATATGTTTGACTTTCATATTTTTCACAATAGTACGACTAGCTCCGGTTGTCTCTGAAAGGGGAATTAGACGCCGACAATAAATTCTCTCGCTCATTACCTAGCACCGAGCTAGGTTAATTTGAAAACTCATTAAAGTGCTAGCCTCTATATTTTCTTCAAAATATCCTCACTGTCATGCCAGGGTAAAAGTTATCCATCCTACAATGAAAGGCCAAAGGAATCTGCCCTGGCATGCTAATATATATAAATTAAACGCGCAACTGACCTCAATCAGAAGATCGGATATGATTTCGGCCCATTTACCAATACTCCCGAAAATTCGTTCGATGTACTAGAAGGTAAAGATACCATTAGATAGCAGCTCCTGCAGATAGAACGCATCAGATACATGGAATACTCTGTTATCATGAAGAATATTATTGGGCTAGTATTCAAAGACGCATAGGTACATGTATCTCCGTCTTCCTTGATAGCTACTAAGCCTCAGCAGACCAGATGTCGCTGATGCCTCTTACGATTATTCCAATCCTATAAAACATCAAACTATTATTCACATTACCACGAACATAAGATACCCTAGAATTGCGGGGAATGCTCAAACGCAAATGGAGCGGAAGAGGGGCGGAATGGTCGAGAGGAAGATGGGATGGCAGATGAGAGATTAAAGGAGGTTAGGGGATTTTCTGGAAACGTCACAGACAAATGGCCACTCCAGCAAGAAGAATTATCGGCGGTGAAGGAATCCGGGTTGTTGGGAGAGAGTGGTTGTCAGCAAAGATATATGACAACCATGAGGACAAGGGTTTTCGAGGCCGGGAGTGCTAGCCAACAAACACGACCCCGGAAAGTAGAAACGCTAGTCAGTCGGGCCGAAATCATCGAGTGATATTCGGTGGATGCCGGTGGCGACAAAGGGGGGGCACCGAATTTTCCCCGCTTAGTCATGGAGAAGCTAGACTGGTTGGTTCAACTTACCGTACCGAGGTGGTCTAAGGACGTACAACCCTCCTTCTAATCAGTTATATAATCGCGGACAGAATATGAGAGACTACTCGGGAGGTACACCCCCACATTTTCAGGAACACCCTCCAGCGTTAAAATCACAAACAAAGATACAGCTCAGCAATCAAACCTGCACCTTGACGCCCTAAAATGCCTCACATGGTCGGCGCAGAGTTGGTGGTGACTCGCCGAAATAATGCAGCGGAAATATTCCCATCAACTGATCGAAGAAATGAGGGTTGGTACAGATAGGGGCTAGAGCGGGTAAAGAAAAATGAGACAGGCGAGAAATACGGAGAGAAGGATACCAACTATCGATATTACGGGGTCATGGACACCGAAAGAAATCCTCGCCGTCAGAAGAAAGAAAAAAAAAAGAACCTGGAAATGGCTTGAGGAGAAAGACATCGAACGTACATTCAAGAAGAAATTAGCCGGTTATACTAGACAATGCTGTGCGGGGTGAGGGCCTGGATAAGACTTTTCTTTTTCTTTGAGGAACCAGTAAAGTACACGGGGTTCGAAGGGCTGTGTTGCAGAAATCTCCGATTAAAAGGAAACGACGATCGAACAAAAACATTAGATAGGTTCGTAGTTATAATCGACCGCATTTCAACCAGTTGGTTTAATTAACTATAGAATAAAATTCAATCTTGCCCTTTGGCTATCTCAGCGAACAGAAGAATATAAGAGGGAAACTCTTCTTCTGACCACTATCTTAAGGAAACTCCCCACGTGGGGAGGATATGGTAAAGCATTTACAGACGGGGACAAGGGCCGCTCTTGTGTGATGGCGGAGGCTAACCCCGAAGATATAGATCTTCCTCAATATAATATCAAACCGCTCCCGTGGGCCCTTTTATTTCCCCCGCAAAGTCGAGTTTCAGATCATGCGGTTAATGCTGTCAGCGGGCGTGGTCTCAACCCCCGCCACCGCTTCTTACTCCCGCGCTTGTCTTACCCCCGTGTGCGACACCGCAGTAGAAAACTCACCCACCCTTCGCCGCAAAATGCTATACCGTCACCAAGATTTCCGTTTTTATTGGACAAGGATTGCCGAAAATTTTCACACCGCTTTCTCCAACATCTTCTTCACCAAGCGATAAGGTAACGACTTTTAGTGGCGCATTATCCGTCGGTGAAATCCGGGATAAGGGAGATATGTATATGGCCTATAAACCGACAATGGGAATAATTCTACCATACATACCTACATGATATGATCAGCTTCTAGGTACTGTAATTAACTCCCCCACGGCCACGTATTGATTGTATTTTTATCTCTTGCCAGCTCATTTTGTGAATTCCACGAGTTATCTAGACATGTGCCCCGAAGACGTTGGTTCTTGCGCAAATTTTATGTGGATTTTGAGAGGAGTTTGAGCCGAGTGATTGATTGTGAGTCCCTTTTTACGTCACGTGTCCTCCTTAAATTTTTTGGAGAGAATTTCCAGTATGTACTTTAGAGACTTATGCAATTTTAAAACTTTTTAGTTCGGAACGTGGTTCTCCCCCCTTTTTTTCTTTGCTGCCTAGCCACGTAACCAAATCCAGCTCAAAAAAACCCTTCTCTAAATTGTAACTGACTGCAGATGCTACCCAATAATAACCTCCCAGTGATGCGCGTGACACAAACCTTTTAACTTAACTTTTTGAAATACAAAAAACTGGTCCTCCACAGGCGTACCCCACTTCTCCACTTGGCCCTAGAACCCTAGCGAAGATACTTGAGGGAGGATCTTGTTCTATTATCTACTGGCCCATTGATTTGGTTGCAGTGGGAATAGATTGCATATAAAAAAAAATTTTCTGTTTGCATTTCGACGAGTTCTTACAGATCACTCATCCATTTTAAAAGCTGATCAACAGAGTCGGATTATTGCGGGATCTCCTTTTTGGTTTTTTTTCTTGTGGAACATAAACTAATGGAATTCACTGGATTAGGGAGGGAAATCTCAAACCCATAAAAGTGACATTCTATGAATACATCAGTTTTCAAGATGCGGAGACTGCGCCGGCTGGTCACATAACGTCAACACGTGTTTAGGAAAGGGGGGTAAAGTAGCGGTTCTAATTTCATGTCTCCTCCTTCGTTCTTGCGTAGAACGAACAGTTTTAATGTTTAATTTTTCGTTCAAGTCAGTACACTAGGCATTGACTGTGTTAGAGGTTTGAATATTGGACAGCTTTGAATTATATGGTTGTGGGTAATGTTGTGGTAGCGAGCTTCTAGCTCATCTTTTATCTGGACCTCTCGTGTGCTGTGTACCCCCACACTCAGCTGCACACAGCGTCGCCTGCCTGCGCCGAGCCAAAGGAAGAATTCAAAACTTGAGACTATCCAAATACGGATACCAAAAAAAAAATCTTGCAAGAATTGCCTGTATCCCAATTGTGGGGAATCTGTGGTGATGCATCATGGGTCTGAATAGTAGGGGTGCTGGTACCCTGGGATTCCTTCCCGGTGCGCACGCGGCATGTGGAACACGCCAACCCATCCCCAGCGATGAGGAAGTTGGGGCTTTTCTTTAGTCGAGCTCGCCCTGTAGCTGCTTTTCTTATAGCTGTTTCGCGATGGGGGTTTTTGTAAATCGAAGACATCGTCGATACAGAGCGTTGTAGATATGGTGCGCGCAATCATCATCTACAAAGTCCAAGAATAGTCAGCAGCGAAAAGGTGTATAGGCTGTCTGAGCTGCTCTACATACGGGGGGGGGGGGGGGGACAGGCAAAAAAGTCCAAAGACGAATGGTGTCACAGTTGGGGAAAAATTGAAAAAGGCCGCATATTATCATTGCTTTTTTTTTTTTTCTATGTGGGGGTGTCGTAAGGATGACTAACAATAGACTAGTCCAGCACAGATAAGAAACCGCAAAAGGATATATCCCAAACCCACTTACCATCATCAAAGGGAATTTCTTGCCATCACTGTTTGCCTAGCAGTACAATTTGAACTCTATCATGACTCTAAACTCTGTTGCTCTCTCGCCAACGTCGTCGACGTCCTCCTCTACTACCGGTTCCGGGGGTAGTAGTGCCGTCGTGAATGCATCGCGTCTACGAGAGAACCAGCGGCGTAGCAGAGCCAGGAAGAAGGAGTACCTGGTATCCCTAGAGTCACGTTTCCAGGCGTGTCAGAGGACTGGGGTAGAGGCAAACATCGAGATTCAGGTTGCAGCAAAGAAAGTTGTTCGAGAAAACAAACTGCTGCGAGCTATGTTGAACAGACGTGGAGTAACTGATGTTGAAATCAATAAAACATTGAAAGATGGAGGAGAAGGGTCAGATGAAGGAGAAGGAATGTCGGCTGTAGAAGAGGTTTTAAAGGTTTTAAGGAACCGACCTTGCGGTGGTGAGCCAACAACAGGAGGGGCCGCCATGCAATGCAAGCCCATTAGGTCTTGTGAGGGGCAGCAGAGAACTGCAAACGAGCGACGGAACTCCACCGGAATGGTTGCTACGAGAGGGGCGGAACGGGGAGGAGGACGAGGTGCCGTAAATGGAGGAGCCCCTACGCTAGCTGTTGCAACATCCAAAGTATGCTTTTTTTTTTCTCTTTTCTTTTCCTGACTGATCAAGGCCTGAGTATCCATACACTTCACTCCTCCCAGTTACTACTTTATATACATGGTGAGGAGTAAAGGGTTCATGTATGATGATGGTAAGTGGGTAAGTATGGGTAAGGCCGGGGATACAGAGGTGGTGTGGAGGTGGGAGGTTGGAGTTGGAGGAGCCCTGCATTTTTTTTTATATACATCGTGTGTCATTCGATTTTTTTTTATATATATGAAAATTAACGTCTCTTCCCCCCCCCCCCCAATCTAGCTCTCTTCCCCGCCTTTGCAGCCGCCACACCAACAACATACACCCTCCAATTACCCCACGCCTACATCTACGCCAACTACCGCCTCCGTCTCAAAGTATCCAATCCCAACATCCGCTCCTCAACTGAACGACTTTTACAACTACAACATGTCTTCCGCGCAATCACAGCCATTGTATATGACTTCTCCGACAATCTCATCACCCTCCCCACCATCCTACAACTCGTATCAAATGACCCCCACCGTTCCTGCCCTCTCTAACAATTCATCCTCCTGCTGCCCCCAGCCTCAAACCTCATACTACCCTACTTCCCAGCTGAGCCGGTGTGCCACACAGAGGACGACCCTGTCCTCAATGCCTTCCTGCTGTCCTCCCCAACGCCCTCTATATGCCACCACCCTGCCGTCTTCTTCTTCCTGCTCTTCTGCCTATCAGACGGCACCTATCGCATCCACCACCCCGTGTCACCTTGCACAATCGTTCATCAACCAATTACATTCCGGCCTGTCGGACGAGAACGCCAGTAGCTTAATTGAGGAGATCTGCCCATCTGGCATAATGCAGGGTGGTCAGTGCCATGTCGACAACGCGGTACTCTTTGGAGTACTGGATCGAATCTGACTATATGTTTACCCGATGGGTCCATCCATCACATTTTATTGTTCCTGTCATCTTTGCCGTTTTTACTGTCTGAATACCCTTTTGCTTTTATATCACATGTTTTTATCCTGCATTGTCATTGCCATTCTTCTGTTTTCAAGCATTATACCACTGTTATTCTCGTTTGTTTCTCCCCGTGTATATAATAACTTTCATTATTTCCAACTGCGGGGAGTCGCCGAGGGGAAGGGGTTGCTGCAGCAGCGAATAGTACTGCTGAGTATATACGACGAGTATATGGGTTATTTGCATATGTACATAGATAGTGCCACACACGCAGCTGGTAGCTGGAGAGGGAGAGTGTATTTTGGAGGGGGAAGAGGGGAGTACTGTCAGCTGGCCCGCTATTCAGCAGGCTCGGCCGACAACAAAAACAAAATAAGAAATCAACTTTCTAACCAATCCCATCCAGCAGGATGATCAAGCTGCACCAAACAATCAAGATATCGCATGCTACAAATACGGGGTTCTTTTTACCTAAGAAGGTGCCCCATTGGACCCATTTACCGAGAAAAGACCCTGCAGATGTCAGTTTGAGGTGGGGAGGGGGGGGGGAAGGAATTTCTAGAAAAACGAACGGCCGACTCCGCCCGACCCGACCTGCTGGGTACATGTATATAAGAGAGAAGGGTAGAACTAATGAAAAAGGAAGGAATTAAAAAAAAAAAAAAAAAAAATCTCGATACCACTCGTAGTGGGGAGTTTTTTGATCAGGATTGGAGAATATATACTCTTCGATTTGCGGAGGATATGGTCAATGATCATTGTGCAGGATACCGTGTGCAGGAGGAGATGAGGATTTACCACCTATCACATCCCCCAGCTTGAGCACGGTCCGGCAACTGGACAAAACGTAGTCTCTCTTTTTTTTTTTTTTTTTGCAGGGGTTTTGTCGGAGGACGTGCTTTTTTTTTTGCACGTTTTGATCGCCTGGTGGACGGGGGGGGGGCCCTAGAACTTCTTCTCCACTGTGTTGGTTTTATCACGATATAACCGGAGTTTGGGTGGTTCCCACACTACCTACGTACCTACTGCTGTCTGCAATGTGATGCAAGCTCGCAGAGAAGGCATCCGCCAGAGTGGATATTACTACATGACATACATACATACATACATACATACATACATACATACATACATACATAATACTAATCAAACTACCGAGTTTATACGGCTGTAGCTAGTCTCGTTCTCAGATGGTGTGATGAGTAGGCTGTAGCTACTTTACACTCACCTCGTATCCTGCAACACACACCCACCTCGTATCCTGCAACACACACCGCCCCCGCCATATCAATCAAATGTCTGTACCACATATGTACCTACAAGTCGACGAAATCAACCGTATGTGTGCGTACCTAGCCGTAACTTGTGTAAGTGGAGTATCTACTTACATGTACGTGGGTATCCATCAAGGTGCGCAACACAATAAGATACATATGTAGAGTAGAGTTGATGCCAAGAGTGCGGCTCACCCACATCATCTACGGTACATACATACGAATTCCGTAACGGAGGTTTCTTCTGGATGGATGCATCAGTGAGTGGCTACATGTATACATGTATATCCAGCCAGCGCGCCCTTCCCTCCCCTCGCCTCCTTCCTCGTACATACATATATATATGCACCGCAAAACTCGAAAAATTGGCCATCACCGACCAGGGATTACCTCCTCAACGATTGGTCAAAGAGTGTAATTTTGATCCCATATGCACAGCCAATTTCCCCGGTACTACGGGGTTAGGGGGGTAAGTGGCGATTTCATATCAGCGAAATAATGGCTCAAGCCATACCGCCACTTACCCTGGGCCTTGGAGCAGTTAACTTACATATACCAAAAGAACCAGAAAATGCAGTTACTCATCACAAGGATAGTAGTTTGTATATATGGAGCAGCGCTGCTCTCCTGTACCTACATGCCTACAAACCACCCTCTCCTTGTCTCGTCACTTGCATTTTCTAATCCTTATAGTAGTAAACATGCCTATCAATCGCTGCCCCCTATAACAGAGGAATTATATCTGTATAGACAGATGAAAGCCACACTAGATTTATTTTTTCTCGTTTTTTTTGGGGGGGGGGGGCATTTTATTGACAGACGAAGGGATAAAGCCGCCGGGGCCGCTGGCGCCCACAACCGGATCTGCCGGAATACATACTCTACATAACTCCACCTAGGTGCATAATACATACAACCCTACATAACTCCATCCAGGCGTATAATACATACAACTCCACGCACTTGAGCGCCACAATCATCATCGCCGCTCACTCTTGCACGCGAGTGATAACCCATGACGCCCCCCCTCTACCATCCAAATTTTCTCTCCAGTACAAACCATCCCATGCAGTCACTACATAAAACCGCACAAGAAGGCCAATCAGCAATCAGTCAGTCAGTCAGTCGCCATGACTACCCCCTTCTTGGCAATTCTCAACATACTAGTAGAAAGATGACTGTACGTGAAACTGAGATATTGCTTGATCCCCAGATCTTTCTCCCCCCGCCCCCCCCCCCAAAAAAAAAAAAAAAACTATGCTCTTTTGTTAATTTACGGTGGCTGACTGACTGGCCCTCGCTCGCGCAGTACCGCTGTTCGCTGATATATTGGAGTGCGAGTGATATTCTGTGATCTAACATGACCTGAAATTGCGTTGAGCGCTACGGAGACGTACTGTACTGTACTTCTGGGTACTGGTCTGCCGTACATATGTAGGTAATGGGTAGCCCCCTTTGTACATTTGAGACTAATGGGTCTCGAGGGTTCGGCGCTATCTTTTCAAAAGGTAAGTTGGTGGATAGTATTTATTATATGGGGTACATATTATATTTAACTTCAATTAGTGACATAAAACAATACCAGATTAGACACAACTCAACATCCATTCCTAATTGTTACATGGCTACTATACACTCACACACCAACAAAAAAAAAAAAAAAAAAGAAGGAAAAAGCCGACACCGCCCATTAAGAGACACTGCCCAAATTATATACCACGAAATAAAGCCGCAAACGACCCTCTGCACCCATTACCACCTATCCCATCCCTTGCTCTAAAAGTTCTGATTCCCATAACCCCTCTCCTCATACCTAGGGTCCACAGCCGAATGCGGCAGCGCCGGATCAAACCTTCCACTCCCCGGCATCTCCGTCGTCGCAGGAGCCCTATACTCTGGCTCCGCTCTCGCCGCAGTACTCCCCCTGAACCCAGGCGCATCGTACCCTGCGGTCGTTCCAGTCATCGCAGTGTTATTCGTGTACGCAGTCTCCTCACTCGCCCTAGTAAACGGCTTATGAGCGCCGCTCCTTGCGCCATATCCATTCGCCGGGCCCGGCCCGAAAGCGCGGTGCTTCTGGTACGAGCGGAGCGCAAAGTAAGATAGCACCATTGTGATGAGGAAGAGGACCGCGAGTGCGATAGCGAGCGCGAAGCAGGCTTTATCGAGATCGCAGAGGAGGCGTGGTGAGGCGCGGGTGTTTGCGCCTGTGGTATTGTCCGTGTTTGTTATGATGCTGGTGTCTGAACCGGTGTTTGCGAAGAATGAGGCGGGGAGGTTGTTGGTCCTCTTTGAGATGGAGGGGTTCCAGAGGACGTTTCTGCAGGTTTGGTGTGCGGAGCCGCGGAGGAGGATGGATACTGCGATGAAGCCGCCGAGGAGGAGGAGGTCGAGGATGATGACTAGGAGGAAGAATTTTCGGTGGCCGAGGCAGGTGGTGAGCAAGGCTAGGAGGGTGAAGAGGGCGGCGAAGCAGGACTGGTTGGGATGTTAGGTTTTTTTTTTTTTATATATATATTTTGATTCTTGAAGAGGTAATGGGCGAGTGACTTACAATGACTTCAACAGCGTAGAGGGCGTGGGGAAGCTGCCCGGAGCGGCCGTTTGTAACTGTGAGATGGTTCTTTGAGAACTGGTAGACATGGAAACTTGCGACTCCGACGATGAACAGCGCGAGGATGAGCTGCAGAACCCTCAGGAGCATGGACAGGATCTTTACGATTCTAGCAGCCATGATCGAATGTCTGATTTCTTAATTCTTACAACAATGAAGCGGCTACGGGGGTGTGTGCGTTAACGTTGATATAAGTATTTTTTTTCCTTCCCCAACTGGCTATAAACAAAGAAGCGAGGAAATTCCGGATTGGATGGAACTTTACTTGAGAACGGACGGCTCTGAACTGACGGGATGGGAATTTAATCGTCTGTCCTGGGACCGTTCCATCCTGTGCTTTAAAGGGAGAGAGAGAAAAAAACCTATCCTATGATTACGTCGGCCAATTTCAAGGTTTGGTTGGAGTTGGACCCTTTCAGGGAACTTGGATTTCAACGCAAATGCAGGTAGCCGTCATGGGGCGTCATGATCGCCAAGTGCAGGAGTCTTCTTTGGCGAGCTTGCAGGGGTTCACAAGGGATTCTGGGTTAGGGTTTGTATACAGCCCAGGAACCCCAGCGGCCGTATTGGCAGACATCACAGTTTACAGTATGCCTTGGTTCAGGCTCTGGTGAAGCTGGCTAGCTGGCTGGCTGGCTGCTTGATGTGTTTGAAGCGGAGAGAGAAGAAGAAGAAGAAGAAGAAGAGGGGTCATTTCAAAATGACAAGATTAACTACCGTACTCGGGTGTCGGGGTAAGAACCAGAACATGCAATAGGGATATTTTATATGGCAGAGCGGCGCCACTCCATACAAATAATCCCTGTATCGTCACTTGCATGTTCTGGTTCTTATTGCTATGGCCGAGTAGATACTCGAAAGAATTCACTAGCGCCGTTTGCACCAAAAAGCATCTACTCAAAGTGTTTTTTTTTTTTTTCTCCTGGTGCGATAAAGGGAAATTAATAATGCTAGAGTATCTACGGTACAGTATATACCCATTAATATAATGCCCTTTCTACGCCCCTGCCGTCGTCCTGCACTTTCTCCAGACTGGGTACGTACCCTCCATCTAGTACTCTATGTAGGTGACGTTGCCCAAGAACGCTACATACACTGGCAGGATCCAGACGATTCCACCTGCGATCCCTACGACTCTCGGGAATCGGGGATCTACATACATACATACCAAGGGTAAGGAACTATCTAAGCCACTCGGTAAGCTCCGCATTATACTATAATAACTGACGAGAGCTCAAAGAGCTGCTAGCTGCTGCTGCTGTTCACTGCTATTGATTCTCGGTAGAGTGTGTGTGTGTGTGTGTGTGTGTGTGTGTGTGTGTGTGGGTAGGTACTCATAGTGCTAGAATTAACATGCCGCTGATCACCGTCGATCAGGCATGGTTTGGGGGAAGAAAATGCCTTGAAAAATATTAAGTAAGCGGCATTTTTAATTCTGGCAGAGTGAGTATTTTACCACACTTTATACATACCCGTTTACCACGAAAAGAAACCAGAAATGCAGTTGCTCACGGCAAGGATTGTTTGTATGGAGTGGCGGTGATCTCTCATACAAACTATCCCTGTTTCCGTCACTTGCATATTCTGGTTCTTTTCGTGGTAAACGAGTATTTTTATATACATACATACCACCTACAGCCGTATCGCATAATCTCCCGGACGTCAACCACCAGCACTATTTCCCCAACAACAAGAGTGGGCCTACTGGTCAAATAGATGCTCAAGACCACAACTATATTGAAAGATGCCTTTATTTAGGGTTTGCTTTGTTTATTCATAATCATACCAATAGCTCAACATTCAACACCCAATTGCCACATACCGAGTCACCGGTGTTTATTCAAAATGTGTAGATATATGAGGAGATGGCCTATTTTACCTATTCCCACATCCTTGGTAATGTAGGTGTTTGTGGATCGCAAAGCTTCAAATCTTGAGACACGCCAACTGAGATGAGAGCATTGCTCTGCGTCTCCAAATCTCGGAGGTTGTTCCACTGACTGCGGATATTTTTCTTTGAGTATGTAGATAGTTGCGGATTTCTTTGAGTAGCTACATAGGGTACGTAATTCCTTATTGTATTGTAATATAGGTATGGAAAATACGCAAGCAAAGGTACCGCTTCGAAAGAAGTTTAATTAGACGTTCCAGCCCCCTGCCGGTCGCCAAAAAAGCTCATCACTCTTCATTGTGCGCTACGCTACCTACACTACGTCACAGATATCACAGCATGCAAGCAGAGAAAGAAAGAAAGAAAGAAAGGACGGAAAAAACGTACGAAAACAGGACACAGACACTCACTCACTCACACAATCTCACTCGCTCACACCCCCCTCACTCGCACCCTCCGCCACCACTTCCTTTCTCCCCCCACCCTCCCCCCTAATCCTCCCCTCGCCACCACCAGCGCCCTCCCCAACAAATTCAAACCCCACGCCCCTTCCCTTTCCCCCTCTCTACACTCCACCCCGCCCTCTCCGCCCCCCGCCCAATCCCCCACACCCTATCCCTCGGGCTCGCCTCCACCAGCTCCCTCTCCCCCGTCCCCAGCAACACCCCAGGGTCCTCTACAAACTTCCAATAACTCCCCTCCTCGACGATGGCGCACCGATTCGCTGTCCACGTGGCCTCATCGAAATTCTTGACTGCGCGACCGAGGGCCCGCTGCGTGCGTGGGTCTGTGGTGGCCATGATGTCGGAGGCGATGGCGTGGTCGTTGAAGAGGAGAGATTTGCGGTGCATCATGAATCTGGTTGTAGGAAGGAGGAGTGGACGTATTGTGAGCTTATATACATATTTGGGGGGGGGGGGGGTATTCTTGGTATTGTATGTGTGTATAGTAAGAGGTAAAATTATTGTAGAAATAGGGGATAAAAACAGGGTTTGTATAACTGGTTAAGCCGATAGGGCTCCTCCCATCCTTCTACAATAATCTTACCTCTCACTGTATGTATGTATGTGTATGTACTTCGAGGGTTGGGGTAAGTCTGTCAACAGTTTGTATGTTGCCACCACCACCAGCTGTTGACAGACTTACCCCTACCCCCCCCCCCCCTCCCGAAGTACAGCACCCACCCAGATGCCTTTGTAATTCGTTGCCCGCCGAGACTCTTCTAGATCACAAAGACATCTGGGTAGGCGCTGTATGTATAACGCGGGAACTTACTGCTCCGCAGTATTATACACGGCACTCCCACTCCCGTCCGGCAGCGGCGCGGTGAACGGCGACTCGTACCATTGCGAGAAGACGCCGTATGGGACCTCATGCGGCTTCCAGAAGAAGATGGGGCCGTCGGTTGGGATGTCTTCTGGCTGGGTGGGCGTGGGCTTGGGCTTGGACTTGGGACGAGAGCTGTTGGGAGGCTTGGGGTTTCGTTTGCAGGAGCTGCGTGGCATTGGGGATGGGCCTTGTTTGGTTGTGATTATTGTTATGGTACTGGTTGTGTATAGGCTATGGGTTTGGTGAGTATGTTATGTTATGTAGTTGAGGAGACAGCAGTATGGGGTATCTATGTAGGGCTCTATCTATGTAGGGCTCTATGTAGGGCTCTATGTAGGGCTCTATGTAGGGCTCTATGTAGGGCTCTATCTATGGAGTGGAGGTGAGTCAGGTGCATGTGCGCGGTGAGTCAATCGACATAACTACTCTCGAACACGATACAGGAACACCCCTTCTTCTCTAAATATGGGACTCACTAGCCTTACTTTCATCCAGCACCACACTAGGGGGCACCACTCTACATGTACCTACACTACCCACACTACTACACCACACTTCACTACTACACCACACTTCACTACTACACCACACTTCACTACTACACCACACTACACTCCACACTCCACACTACACCACACTTCACCCCACACACCACACCAGCCACCCCAACCACAAACAAATAAACCACAAGCCACAACAGTAATAATAAACGCCGTATGCGGCTAGCGTGAATCTCCCTTACCTCTAATCATCACCAGAGAACCCTAACTACATGTACCTACTACATACATTTGATGTCATTGCTAGCCTACATGTATGCCGGAATATACACATACATACATACATACATACATGTAGTTGTGGATGGGCGGGCATGTGGAGCACCTCAATTAATTAAGGTTCCCCATAGATTTTAGAGTGCGGGCTAATGTCACAATGATGTAGTGTTCTAGGTGATGCGCGGCCTCCTAATAATCTCGACTACAACCGCCGCATTCTTCACACACCGTCACTCGCCCACGTGATCATCAATCATCAATCACCCCCCCCCCCTCCCCAAACAAAAACAAAAAACAAAAAAAAAAAAAAAAACACATTGAAAGTTGCTTTGGAACTGACAATTAGCTGCACCAGCTTACATGCCTTGTATCGATTTATCATCTGTAACAAACTTCACGCCTATCATACGCTCATAACATGCAATGCCATCCACGTAAAAAGAAAAGAAAAAAAAAAAAAAATAGAGAAAAAAAAGCAACAGATAAAAGGACAACAACCCAAGCAGAGAACAGAACCAAACGGCCAAAAAGAACGGGACCATCATCTCGTCCATGTATGCGGGCCCTATAGTACACACGGGTAGATTTATTGCATCACTGCTCCAGTTAGTTGATTGTATTACAAGGCAATCTGGCGCAAAACTCACCAAAAAGTAATCCGCCACCGGCTTCTTCGCCGGCATACCCCTACTATCCTGAGGCGCCGCCTCAAATACCCTATACCTCCTCCCGGGGCCCACCCTGCTCCCCACACCCACACTGATAGCCTGCCCGACAGCCATCTTCTCCGTCGGATTCCACTTTGCCTCTCCGCCCTCCTCGGCGAGCTCAAGGATCGCAGCGACATTTCCGCACCGGTAGCAGTAGTTTGGCGCGGACCAGACCGTAACGATGCTGGAGTCAAACATCTCCTTGAACCCCTCCATGACCAGCTGGTGGGCGCGCGCAATCAGCGACAGGTTATTGATGTGGTTAAAGTGCTTTACGATGTCCGCACCAAACAGGAAGCCAGCCCCACGGGGCGACAAGCCCCACCCGTCAATCTCGTCAGGGTCTGACCAGAGCAGATCGCACATTGCCCCTTCGTGGGGGACCTCCTGTTTTCGGTCCAGCAGACGGATCTTATCGACCGAGTCAACAAGCGGTGACAGACCACCATGAACACAGAGGACCGCACCACTGCCATTCCCCTTGCTCCCCCCAGAAGACCCCGTTGCGCCGGAGCCTGGTGGCCCACCGATAGAGTTGGAGGTAGGTGGAGGGCGCTTGAGGCGTGACATCTCGCCGTACTGGTTGATGATCTCGACCTCGGTTTCGGGGTCGTCGTTTAATGAGGAGGCGGCGCCGACGACGAGAGCGCCCAGGGCGAGGTAGTCAAAGACTTCGCAGCAGTGGCGCCACACGTTGGCGGAGCCGTACTTGCGAAGACACTCATCGTAGAAGCCGTAGACGGTGGTGATCTGGCGAGACTCGTGATTACCGCGGATGAGGGTTATTCGGTCGGGGTATCGGACCTTGAGGCATAGGAGGAGAAGGAAGGACTCGAGGGAGTAGAAGCCGCGATCGACAAAGTCACCTGTACATATCTTTTCATCAACCACTCTTCCATTACTAATATAAAGGCCAATGGTGATATAAAAAAAAAAAGAGAGAGAGAGAGAGAGAGGGAGAAAACCAAGAAAGAAATAGAAATACCCATGAAAAGATAATTCGTTTCTGGCACATCACCGCCCACACGGAATAGCTCCATTAGATCATGAAACTGTCCATGGATATCCCCGCAGATTGTGACTGGCGCGTCAACGATCTGTACGTTTGACTCCTCGATGAGGAGCTCGCGCGCCTTGTAGCAGAGCTCACGCACAGCCGGCTCGGGGATAGGCTTGCATGCGCGCAGCTGCGAGATGGCACTGTCGCGTGTCTCTGTCAGTTTTTTTTTTCCTCACTCCAATTGTGAACTTGATCCTTGGATAAGTAAGGATACTACTAACTAGTCGAGGTCGCTCATGGTGTGTGTGTGGTAAGTGGAGATATGATCTAGAGATCTAGATGGTTATGCAGGATGTGGGGGGATCCTGCGTAGTAGTGGGAGGTGATGAGAAAGGGAGGGTAGACAGTAATTAAGGTGCGATGGATGGATTCGGACTGGGGACGACTGAACAAAACATAACGCTTGGCAGATAAGCTTTAGTTATGGTGCACCCGATCATAAAGATGACAGCAGATAGCAGCGTTAATAACTTTTCAACCAAGCAAGATATCAAAAATCTGTTTAAAGAAAGTCTGCTCCTACATAATCTCTAGAAGTTGTCCAAACAGATTCTTTTTAATTATTCCTTTAGCGAAGTTATTAAAGCTCAAAAATGGGCATTTTTGTATGTAAAAAGCGCCAAGACTCGGTGAAGTGGAACAGTTTTATACCCATTTATACGCTCATGTGAATGAAAAGCACTTTCCAGCCACATTATGGCTGAAATTTACCAGCTTGATTTTATTTCAATTTATTTCATTGGTTCAAAAACATCCTGAGTGGCTCAACAACCTGTTCCAACCGAAATAGCGACATGTTACCTTTAAGGTAGGGCGCACCATACCTTGCAAGAACCCTAGCCCTTGCCTTGGACTCGACCAGGTTCATGACAGCCAGCCAGCCAGCCAGCCCATACGGCGAGAACCACATACTCGGATAGGATTACACTACAGATATAGATACACATAACCATGGACGCCCCCGAAGACCGCGATGTCAAGCTGCAAAAGGTCTCTGGAGACCTGCTCGCCCAGTTCAATGAGCGGTTGCCGCAGCTGTTGGATGTTGACGATGAGGGTAGTGCTCGGGGGAGGAGGGCGACGGTGGATAGCTTGATAGCACTTGTGAGCTCTAGTTTACTTGACACTTGTGCTATTTCTATGTGCCACGGGGGAATCAACCGCTACCAAATGTACATAATTGCTAATCTATCTTCTACCTATTCTCTATATACAGATCGACCCCTTCCAAGAGTCCCCTCAACTCCTCGACCCCCACCTCCACTCCTACCTCTCCCAGCTCACCAGCACCTTTCTACTACACCTCCCCTCACCTCAGTCCACCTCTAATCCCCCTCCCCCACCGTCCGACACCCTGAACCCCCCATTCCCCCTCCATGACGCAATCTCAAGGCTCCTCTACACACTCTCCAAGATTCGCGGGCCAAAGATCATATCCCGCTTCCTCCCCAACGAGCCACGGCACCTGGAGCCACTCACCAGCTTTGCCCTTGGTGCCATCACGGACCCGACAAGGACATGGGAGCTACGATATGTGCTCCTGCTGTGGCTTAGCCATCTATGTCTGACGCCGTTCGACCTCTCGACAATCTCGGACCCAGATCAGGAGGCTGCGGAATTGCCCAGGGGGTTGCAGGGTGTGGAGCTCCCATCGTTGGCAAAGAGGTTGCTGGGTTTGGGGGTAGTGTATTTGGCGAGTCCTGGGAATAGGGAGAGTGATGCCGCGGCATTGCTACTGGTGAGGTTGTGTCTGAGACGGGATATGAGGGCTTTGGGATTGCTGGATGCGGTGGTGAGGTGGGGACTTGGGGTTTTCAAGCCCACCTCTGCTGATGATGAACAGGCAGAAAGCTCACTATTCCTCAAGACGACCATATTAAGGACACTTGCGGGCGTACTGGCCACAGGCGACAAGGACTCTGTGGCCGTCTACGCACCACGCATCTTTTCCCTCACGACAAATCTCGAATCCCACACCGACAGCCCCGAATGGAGCAGCGCCAACGTCCGCCGCCTGGCAATGAAGATCTACCGCTGGGTTGCCGTCCTCTCCCTCTCCGGGTCAGAGGAAGCCGAAGACGACACAGTGGAAGACATAATCGAGCGTCTCCTAACCTCCCTCGGCGACAAAGACACTGCCGTACGCTTTGGCGCATCCAAATCTCTCGCCGTCATCTCCCGCAAATTGGCTCCGGGGCTGGCTGGTGAAGTGCTCGAGGCAGTAATGGGCATCTACGACGAGGACGTGTTCTTCCACCCCGTCCCCGGGGGGCCCCCGGGGGCAAGGGAAAAGGTCCTCAGTGCGGTGAATGCGGAAAAGTGGCATGGGGCTACACTTACCCTCGCCACGTTCCTACGGCAAAGGGCAGTGAGAAGCACGGACGTGCTGGAGAGAGTGGTCAGGGGGATTGTCGAGGCGCTGCATTTTGAACAGAGGAGAACAACCTTTGCTCTGGGCGGTAATGTGAGAGATGCGGCGTGCTATGCCGCCTGGTCCCTTGCCAGGTCCTACACCACCCCTGAGCTCCTGGCCGTGGGCGAGATGGGAGACGCTGGGTGTGTGCAGCAATTACTAGCCACTGAGCTCATCGTGGCTGGATGTCTCGACCCATTGGGCAACATCCGTCGTGCAGCCTCGGCGGCCTTGCAAGAGCTTATTGGCCGTCATCCAGAGACTGTCAGTGAGGGAATTCGGACCGTCCAAGTAGTGGACTATAACGCTGTTGCCCTTAGACGAAGGAGCGTTGTGTCTGTGGCCGCCGAGGCTTCAGCGTTGGATCAGAGATATTGGGATGCAGTTACGAATGGAATTATCAATGGGTGGCGCGGTATTGGTGCATCCGATGCGGAGGGTCGCAAGTTGGCTGGCTCGGGACTTCACAGTCTTGTGATGTTATCCTTTCCCAAAGACCGGGAGAGTGGCCTAGCGACGAGGGGGCAGGAGGTGATAAGGAAGTTAGTCCACAGGGTTCGCACAGAGGGACGTTCTGATATAGAGCTATGGCATGGCGGGATTTGGGCCCTGGCAGAGGTGCTATCTGGCCTATATTCTCTCCCACCTTCAAAAACGTCAATATTAACCTCAGAGGAGACAAAACTCCTCATAGCCCCTGTCTTTGAAAAGTTATCGGGCAAAGAGTTCACCTCCCCAATTCTCCGCCCAGAGCTGGCCTCGGAGGCGGCTGCTCGTCTAATCGCCGCGTTAAGCTCTACCCTTCAAACACTCTCAGTAGCAGACATGACAATACCCCCAACGGCACTACGTCTCTGGACCGCCATCCTAGAAGCCTGTCTAGACCGAAACGACGAGACAGTCCTCTCACAGTCCAGTCACGCAGTCACAGGCCTTCTGGGAGTGCTGTCAACGGCCAACAGGAAGGCCTTGATAACCAGCTGGATCGCTCGTGCCGGGGGTAAGAGGAGGGGGTACATACTCTCCCTCGGCGCCTCCCTCCCCTTTGCTCCTCCTGAGCTGGACCCGATCATAGTCTCCACACTGGTAGCAGCAGCAGGCCGCACCGGGGAGGTAGAGGTTCGAGTTGCTGCTATCAGAGCATTGGGTAGCGCTGTGCTTCCCAGGGAGGGGCTGAGGGATCCTGGAGTGGCCAAAGCGATTGTGACCGCGTTGGATGATTATGAGGTTGACTCTCGTGGAGACGTGGGGAGTTGGGTAAGGGCTGAGGCGGTGGGGGCCGTTGGGGAAAACTGGAATGGGGCGGGGTGGACGGAGCGCGGTGATGCGGAGAGGGAAGTGGTGGGACGGCTAGTCAGGATGGCAGGGGAACGGCTAGACAGGCTACGGGGAAAGGCATGTGTAGTAATGGTGGGTATTGCTACGGGATGGGAGTGTGGAGTTGAATCATATATTGATATGTATGAACCCCTCCCTTCAAGACCTTTTAGTGAATAAATAACTAACAACCATCAGCAAATCCCTCACGTCGGCCTCAAGCTCCATATCAACACCTTCCTACTTTCACGCCCTCCTCCCACTCCTCCCCCACCCAACCCTCGGCCCACAGTTCATGTCCGGCCTCGTCACCTCCGCCGGCGCAGGCTCCGACTCCCTCCTCAAAACCTCCCGCAGCGCCCTCCTATCCTACTATGCCAGGACAGCACAGACACCGGCAGAGCACGTGCTCTCCTTCCTACGCGTGATAATGCCCGTTCTCACCGTCGCCGACGGCGAGAGGGTGGTTCCGGGGATGGAGGTTGTGGGCGGTGTGCTGAACATGACCCCCGTGGATACGGGTATGGGTATGTGTGAAGCAGAAGGAAGAAGAGCAGAGGCAGTGGCAGGGCTGAATAAACTCTTCACCACCCTCCAGGCCCTCCATTTCAAGAGCGGGAACCCGCAAAAGTTGGCAGCGGCCGTCAGGGCTTACTCGGGGGTTTTAGTAGCGTGTGCGGCGCTAGCTGCCGACGGCCTGAGGACAAAGGTGCTCACAAAACTTGTTGGCATGCTGTTGCATCCGTTCCCAAGGCTACGGGAGATTGTGGCGGAGGTGCTGTTTGTGCATTCCGCCTTCGAGACTTTGCCGGAGCTCCAGGGCGGGTGTGAGGGTGCGAAGAGTATGTGGGGCGGGGATAAAGAGAAGGAGGAGGCGGAGCGGATACTGGTTGATGGGGACTGGCTGGGGGGCGTGAAGGAGGTGAGAGGGGGGGTGACGAGGTTAAAGGGATTTCTGGCTGCGCTGTAGAGGGGCAGGTATGGATGGGGAAAGGTAAGTGGAGGGGAAAGTGTACGTAGATTCCCATATCCCTCAATTGATTCTACTTGTGTTTCTGTGCTTGTGTGGGTCTTTATGGCATTGACTACGATTTCTGTGGGTTCTAGGGGGTTTTGTGTTTGTTTATTTGGGCCGTCCCTTTTTATATTCGTTTATTTGGGCTGTTGGTTTTTATACCGTGGTTATTATACCGTGGGGCTTTTATACCGTTGATTGTCCCGGTTATTGATTATTATATCATCAATCATTTTTATTATTATTCATATTAGAAAGCCGCTATATCTCACCTTAGCTAGCTAGACATAGAATCGAAGCTCTCAGAGCTAGTTAGTGGGCTATAGCTCCAGTAGCTCCTATACTTCTGAATGCTTGGCTTTACTACCTCAATTCGTACACTATCTATAGCTTCCATAGCTCCGAGAGCTTAGCTTAGCTGTACTGTACCATTCTTGAAAGAAACTAGCTCCATTTAGAATCTGCACCACTGGTTAACTGCACCAATGATTGAATCGCACTTAAGTCCTGCCCATCTGTTAAGTTCCCGTTATTCAACCACGAATGGAATATATATCAAAATTCACCGTTTGTATCATCCAACATCTCCGATACCATTCTATACATATATTAGTTCTGGGTTGACAATACAGGATTTCCTAATTAGTCAGTATAGTATAATTTAATCGAGAAGTGCTTGGTCCGATACGAGGTTGGATCATAGTTCATCACCCGGTTCCATCCAGTGCCCAACATCTACCATCTAGATATTAGTATCTATATCTTAGAGGTGTGAGAGCAGCTCATAACCCCCGTTAAACCTAATTACTGCTTATGTTGTCGACCTGAGCTCGCCTCTATTCCAACCTCACTCCTCTCCCCCTCCATCACAACCCATCACCCGGCTCTCTATCATCCGGATATCCACAACCATTTATCATCCACAACCTATCTCTATCCCACAACTATTTCATCACCCCATTTACATCTCTCCAACTGCATCCTTGCTTCCAATATCAAATCAACCATGCACATACGTCTCCACCCCACCGACAGGTACAGGCACGCCATTCAAGTCAACACCGTGCGCGCTTCCGGCCTCGAATCTCACGACCAGCCCGCCCAAGAGCGTCTTGACGCCGAACTCGATGCCTTTGATCCTACCGAGGACCAATGTGGCATCCACCCCTGCTATCTTCAGCAGCTCCCGCGCAGCGTCATCTTCCCGACTGCCCCGTCCAACTTCACTGTCGAGTTCATGGGCCTCTCCATTCTCTTTGTCTTCATGAACCATCTAGGCAGTTCCCAGTGGTATTTTTATAATTTGCTACCGGCCACTATCAGGATCCGCCCTGGGGTTATTCGCGCTGCGTTGCCGGAGGGATTTGAGCGCCTTGAGGGGCGCTTTTATGGGGATATACTTGTGGGCGTGCCAATTTGGGCGTTCCGGATCCTGGCGGGGCTGTTTCAGGGACGGGTCAATATGGGGTGGTTGTGTAATGGTGAGCATAGGCATTATATGTTCAAGGTGATTGTCGACAGGGGTGTTTACGAGGACTACGGTGTTAACGGTGACCACGGTGTTACCGAAGACGGCGGCGTTGGCGAGGGCCGCGGCGTTCAATTGGAAGGCCGTGGTATTAAACTCGAGGGCGACGGTGATAATGACGGTGATAACGGCGGCTTCAATAGCAATATCATCAATTCCTCCGCCAACGGCTCCTTTGATGGCGGCCTCAACAACACCGTTCCCGATCTGAGGAAGATCAAACACACTCTTCATACAGTCTGTGCTGGAACTCCACTCGCCGATCTGTTCCGCGCATTTTGCGGGGCGGCCCTGGACGACTCGTGGTCGTTGACTTTAGCCCGAGTGTATGAAAGCGATGGGCGGAGATTCATGATCCTAGGACCATCGTATACGTATCTGATGGCCAGGATGGCGGGGTTGAAGGTGGGAAACTTGGGTTGGGGAAATATGGCCGAGGAGGATGGGGCGGGGTTAGAAAGGTTGTTCCTGCTGCCACTACCCCACGCGGGGAGAGAAAGGTTGTTTTCTGGGGGGAGGGTGCAGGAGATGGCAGAGGTTCGTGGGGGGGCAGAGTTTTTGATGGCTTGAGCGGAGGGATGGCGGAGAGTAGTCTCGTCCCCATAATCTGGGGATAGGACTTGGCGGAAGAGAGGGTATTCGTTTTCTTCCTTCCTTCCGTCCTTTTTTTCTTTCCTTTTCCTTTTTTTTTTTCTTTCTTTCTTCTTTTTTCCTCTTTCCCCCCTCTCCTCTTCCCCGCGGAAAAAAGTGCCTCCCCCAGAAAAAAGTGTCTAGTTTCTGGGGTCGTGGAGGCGTGTAGGTATTAGATTGAGAGCTTTATCCAAAACTAGTTCTGTCAAAAGTAACCGTTGTAAAAGAGTGAACATAAAAGTGAACATAAAAAGAGGTCTTGTTTAAGAACCGATGAGTAGTAAAAGAGGAGGAGTGATGATCCCTCTTATACGTAGAACTAAAGGCCAAAAAACAAGCTAGAGAACATAGCTTCGAAGTTCAATTCAAACTGCTCTACATGTATAGAACAAGACATAGTCGATGAATTTCCACATATACATACATAGCCAAAGCCTCTTATAAGGGTACGCTTGGGACCGAAAATTGGTATCCTCATAAAGAGACCACCTTTACAGAAAGCAATAATATCTTTTATCTACCTGAAATCGACCTATGTTTTCTACAAAATGACACTAAGGACAAACTTCACTCTGGTATATCAACAAACAGGCGAATTCCCTAGAAAACTTGGGCTGATGCCAATGTATCCTCCAACGAACACAAAAGTACCCCCCCCCCAACCTACTAAAGAATCTCTAACCCTAGCCTTTCTATAAAGGTACATCAGCCAGGTATTGTCGAGTATTCTTATAGTCAACTCTATCGAACGTACCCTCTCTACCCATCAAAGACAATCAGGACCAAAATAAAACACCACCCTTACAGAGAGATTATCTTTATAGCGGATACCTTATAACATTCTCCGACGTAGCCAAAAGTAGTTTCGCAATATCACCACGACCAGCTATCAAATTCATGAGAGCTCCTTTTTTTTTTATATATATACTGCTGGCAGACTACAAGCTATCTGAACAATCACAAGTCATATCTAACTCTGAGCTAGTAGATCAAAGCCCGTGATTCCCAACAACTTATCTTGCCATATTTCCCCTATTTAAACCCACACCGCCTATTAACCATCACGTGCACCACTCTCCTTCCCAGTACGGAATACGGAACAATAGCGAGTCACCACGTACATTCCTTTTTATCTTTCCTTACATACCATACAGAACATCTATAACCCTTCCAGGCAAAGAGAACATCACTCAAAAGTCACCGGCTCACCCCTAACATCAAAAACCAAAACATATCAGCCACAAACCCGCAGCCCTAATTACTCAACGGACCGCGCGGGCGCTATTAATCATACTTTTTACCCGTTGCCTGCATCAAGTCACATTGTAAAGAGCAACAAGATAGAAGCGAGATGGAACACTGAGCTGAGCCGAAATAAGGACTTGTGACCCAAAGCTCAATGGGTAATGAAATTGGGAGTAACTATAAGTTACATCCCTCACAAACCAGATCTGGGATCCGACTACATACATGACATAACATATATGGTGCCCTGTTGGAGAGGTCAATCAAGTCCAATATCACCTTCCATCCGTCCATCCGTTATAACCAACAGCATCACGTTTCCAATATTAGGATTGTAATTCGTATTCATCTAAACCCGGCCGGCCCGGGAGACTACATACATCTCCTTATTAATTGGGGGCGGCCGGTACTGTACCACAAGGCCTATTACTCCAGATACCTTGCCCAGGCTGGCTCAGTACATACATCATCCTAATAATTACGCGGGATTTACTCGAATTGACACGGGGAGGCTCAATATAACTATATAACCGGGTACTATTACGTTTTATGCACTTTCGAGTACCTTCGCGAAATGGCATTTCACATGCTATATATACTGACTAACCGGTATGGTTGATATATTAATGTTTGTCATGCCATACGGTGCCGGTACCATGCACCCGGCCCGTTGTTATACGACGTCCTATCATCATCACCACCTTACTTTCTCTCGAGCCTGACTGCTGATCACCAGTGAGAGCATACGGTAACGTAGTAACGCGTAGATATATATCCACTTTGAGGCAGGTGTGGGAAGGGGTGTCTGATCATCTAATTAACATTAACTACCGCCTTGAATTAACTCGTTTCTGGGCAGCGAATAAGGTTGCATTACAGCCCTGCTTTAATATCAGCGCACCTTTGAAACGAGCCCAAGAGTTAAATAACGCCTCCCCTAATACAACTACTAATCTCGCAACGGGGGACGCCCACGCCACGGAGGATAGCTGCAAATGCACTTACCTTTACAGTTGTCAGGTAAAAACAGCATACATATCAGATTATCTCGAATCAATCACATGTTATCATGCGTTGTGTACGGCCGGTCCAATCCACATATTGCCTGACTGCTCCCACCAACACAGAGCACGATCCACTACAAGCTCAAACCGTCGGTTCAGCCGGAGCAGAGTAGGTAGATCGATAGATATATCGAGACTTCCAGACAGCCCACCCATCTAGCAAATTCCATACCATGTCCGATATCGATCGAAACCTTAACCCCAGCTTTTTAAAACACACTTCAATTTCTAAACATAACCGCCCTGCAACTACATGTGATTGCCCCCGCTACACCGAACCAGTGCAGCAAGTGCTACAGGCTGAACTAAATGAGAGGAAGTTAGGGCAATGTTGGCGTCGCCAGCCTCCGGCGGATCTCGCCTGGAATAATTCAACGTAATTATAACCGGCGGCCGACCCATGTGAAAAGTACCAGTGCATTGTATATGTGCTTACATATAGCATGATTGAAGTTTATATATGGGTGTTGTATTAGATGCAGATCAGGGAGCCAATCCAGAGGCGAGTAAGAGGGGCGGCAACAGAAGGCAATGTAGGATGTGACTTAAGTAGGCACCCAAGCTCAGGTTATACAACTCTGCCGATGGATGGATAGGTATTGGAGAGATAGATATAATAGACTGCTGGGACACTGATACTGGTCCATGCTGCAGGCCCGCCGGTTCAATCCCAGACAGATCTGCGGAATATCATATCAGCTTAGCTTATCCATTGTCCGGCCTGCCGACTAGGATACATGTAGCTTTAAGGAGTGTTTAATCGCCAAACCGGATATTATATAACAAAGTGACTGTAATAGGGGTGAAGGTGATACTGCTATTTTTGAAATTCCGTAAGATCAGGGAAATATTTCTGTATACTTTATTAAACTAAAATACGGAGCTACCAGGGCTCGTTTGTAATCCCCTCGATTTTAGTATTCACTGCAGCTCCGGCACTGTAGCGTAGATTGTAATTAATAAATGGCCACGGGAAAAAGAAAAGAAAGTGATGATACCTCACAGCCCATTCTACTAAGTACAGAGATTCTGGGTGCGTACGTTGATTACCATAGCCCTGAGGCTTGTCTGTAACTTTTTATAATGACTCTTAACACACGAAGCTCAAAGTTATTGGTGTGTATGCATATGAACTATATAATCAAGTAATTGATGAATAAAAATACTATATAGCGTTTAGATCCTCTTTAATATTTACTCATGGTTCTAGCATGATCAATTTAAAGGTCGAGCTTGAGAACACGTGCATACACGAAGTATATTCGAAGTATATTTTATACCTATGCTTTGCCCATTAAGCCTTTACCACCAAACGGGCGCGCATGCGCAGAGCACACGAGCTCCCACTTTTCAAACCTCAAACAAAAAGCAGCCCAAACGTCCACTGCAGCCTACATGCGTAGGTGTAGCGACACCTTTTTATCAGCTCTCCAACTGCGGATACGTAAGGTGCAACTCGATCCGATAGCCATGGCTTCAGCAAGTAGGGGTGATCGATGTGCAGGCCACCAATTGAGAGAGACTATGTGTCTTGTCATGAGGTACAACAAAATTCTAAGTGAGTCGAGTTGTTATAACCACCCGTCAATACCTTGACCAAAGGGATTGCCCCCACCCTCCGTGTTTTATCCCCTCTGATCGACTTCTGACGTTTCTGCAGCCCCCGTTAGGCCCCCTTCTACCCATCCAATAGCAACAGCAAGCCTTACGATCATGGGATCAGTTGCCTAGTAGAGTAAACCTACGAGGAGGCTGTCCTGTTCAATTATTATTCACGATTCTGTCCATGTGAGCCTAACATTCTCTTCTACGGGGTCATTTTTCTTTTTTACGAAGCAGTACAGTAAGTAACGGTACAGTCTAAATCATTACAGGTTACAAAATTTTGAAATCTTAAAAGTCTCAAAAAGTCCCTGAAACCCTCCGAGTGTATCTAAGGGTTCTGGGTTTCTCGGCCTTTCCCCCGTCTTTGGATTTTTCTACCGTGGAGGCACTTGGGTTTTTTTATTATCAGTCCGCGTAACCCGCAAAAAGACCATCCCGCCAAGTCCTAGAAGTACAACATAATAGCCTAGAGTATCTCCCATGCGGAGACCCAGCATCGAGAATGGGGTGGTGGCAAGTTCAGGAGTAACCACACTCTTGGGACTGGAGAATTCCGAAATTCTGAAAATCTGCAGAAGCCCCCCTTCTTTAGTATGTATTTCGAACATACAAAACGATTGGGCAATAGCCTTTACCAAGGCTTATTACTTCAGACATTTACGCCGGAAATCTACGCACATACAGTGATAATATATACCCCCCTAAAGACACTCATGGCCATGATTAAGAAGCATCTCCACTCAATATCTGTTTCCAATGAGATTCTAATTTTACATCCGTGGAAGCCAGAACGTGCTAAAGATCCGTGTGGGAATTCCCTTAGTTCATTGGACGTCACTCGGCATATCCGGATTTCATCGCCTTGTGGCTTCCAATGATCCTATGCCCCTCACGGACCCAAATCTAGACCACCATGAATTAAACCGCCAACTATCATTGATCTGGCTAAACTAAAAATGGAGATCCTCATCCATGTGGGCTCGACGCCCGCATATCTTTCTTCAGTCAATCTATCAATCCGTTAATCTTTTTTGGGTCATCGCATTATTCGGTGACTAAACTGAACGGCGCTGGTTGTTTTACAAGCATGGAACTTAGAGAGTTTCAGACAAGGATTCCGCTTGAAGCCATGTCTCTTAATGAAAAAATAACTTGACCAATAACAGGTGGGGGCCCTTCCATAACTGTATTTGAGACTTGTGGAGACTTTTTTAGTGAGCATGAATCCGTAGCGGCCCATTTTGGATGTGGCAAGGGCCTCACGGTTATCTGTTGCGAGAAACTAGTAATCACCGTCTTAAATATAGGTGGATCATGCCTTAGTGAGTCGAAGGGTTGCCCTAGATCCAGACAGCACACTGTTCCAACTTAACATACCTCCGCTGTCAGATCACCCAATAGTGCCCGGAAGGTTCGTGGTCTTATACGTCATATATTTCCCAATCGATCTCTAAAAGCTCAAAAACCGAGATGCTCGCGCGCTTGTGGATCGTACATACATATGTCTCAGGACACTGGTGTATATGACTAATCATAATTCCTCATTGAAATGACTAATTCGCTATCACCACCATATAAGCTTCCTCTAGCGTGAGTTATATCAGGGCTTTTGGGGGACTAGTCACTCGAATTAAAGTCGGGAAGTACAATTACGGAAATTCATTTAACCAATGCCAACAAATTTAAAAAGGATATGTAGTCACCAATCATGCACCCTAACCCTTAAATTTCCCAACAGTCGAGACTTCTAGAAATTCACCATGTTCTGAAAGTATACGTATGTCATTATACTTTCCGCACTGAATGCCGCTGTACATCTCCCTGCGCATACTTGCTTACCACGATTAGAACCAGAAAATGCAGTTGCACAATTTATATGGAGTGGCGCCGTCTTCTCATACTCTACAAATAATCCTTGCCCCGAGCAACTGCATTTTTTTTTGGTTCTAATCGTGGTAAGTACCTACATAGATTGACCCCTGAAATACACTCACTGCCTAGAATGCCAATCACCGCCTGTCACTCGAATATGTCATGTATTACAGTGGAAATGATAAGCGGCTGGGTAGTCCTGCAGGACAGCCCTAGTCTTATCTGAGAAAGCTTATGTGAGCTATCAGAATTGCATATGTCGTAGTTAGCCTATTAGATGATGCTATTCGGCATGCACCGTTTCCCATTGATCAAAGATCGACGAGCTCCTTTAGAGTTATGTAAAGATCTTACTGAATTGTATGATTTTTTTTAATATTGGGTTTTTTTTGACTTATTTGTGGATCCTACGCTGCCTAATGTAGCTATTCGGCCATACAAATGAATTACAGAGTTGTCTGCCTTTTGCCGCGAGCGGTTCCCCTTCGGGTATGCGTAAGCAGGGGTATATTTGCCAAGATGCATTATGTAGTATGTGTTTGCTTTTTCTGACGATCCTCTACACCTGACTGATAGGAGGTTGACGTCGGTGAGAGAGAAGGAGGAGGAGAGAAAGAAAAAAAAAAATTCTTCTCCTGTATCTTCCGCCGGAGGTTCTTTCCCTTCTGTTTTCCTGCTCTATGCCGCTCAAATACCCTCCTCTAAGGTTTGACACCATCTTTCCGACCTACCAGCTAGCTACCATGCTTGGACGTGGATACTTCCAGGAGTAGTCTGAATTAGTACTGCCGGCAAGTGTTCTTTAATATCCGCCCTGCCTCATGCTGGAAAAGCTTGGGCTGTGGGGAGTATGCGGTATTTATCATAGATTGTTTTGGTTCGTCAATGTCAGTAAAAAAAATCTTTAGTTACGGGAGAGCCAGGACCTGTACTACTCGGCTTGTTAATTGGAAAAAAAAAAGGGTGCAAAAAGGCTCTGCATTTGTGTACATTACGTGACGTGTGGAACATCCCAATTAAACATATATTCTGTGTGGGGCTATGTTGTTTCGAAACATCCAACCGGGATATGTATGGTATCTACGTACCTACTTATTTACCTACTATTTCGAGTTCCAGACACTATTACTTGTCCATAGGGTTTCACCTGAGGCATTTCCTAGAATATATACCGGATAGAGCCCTCAACCAAGCAGAGTATTCAAAAAATGGTATGATCCCGTCAACGTCAATAGAGATGAGGAACATGATATGTATAAGATGGCATGGGTGTGGGGGTATGTGTGGTGGGGGGGTTTTTTTTTTCTTCCCTTTGATACGGATTTTGACTGGACCTGTTGAAACACGACGAGTAAACCCCATCCATGGCGCCACCGGTAAGTTTTTTTTTTTTTTTCTTGTTTGTTTCTATTTGCAAATAAATAAATAAAAATTAGACGGTATTAACTCTGCGAAATGAATAAGGCGATGTCGTTATTGGGCTAAATGGATGGGAATACTATTATATTACTCAAATATATATATATATCCAATGTCGAGACTTATGTGCATGCCGCGGTAAAGTAACGTGCATGCCCTTCCCATGTCAGCCGGCCTGTAAGAGCTGGTAATCAAATAAAGACTTGTTAAGTAATGCAGGAATCACCTTATCCGAATCACAGACAAGGCACATATACATAGATTAGTAGATACCCATATAATAGGTAGCAATATCTGCTACCGATTTGCTTTTGGATACATTGCCCCAATCAACCATTAGGCTAGGAGCTCTTAATACATATCGTTCTAGGTCGTATCAGCGTAGTTGCTACCCCACGCTACAGATCTCAAAGATTGTGATAATCGACAAGTTGTTGTTTTTTCTTGGCCGGTGGGGGTTAGCGACTGCCCGAAAAAAACAACTCGCAGCGAATTTATTCAAGACGGCATAAAAGGCTACCATTCACCCCTTGCTTCATCGCGATTGACTCCCATGTCTCAATTTATGGGCCCACAACTGATTGGTACATGTATGTATGTAGACACTGTGATAACAAGAGGGCACTTGCCGAGTACTCCGTGTCACGCTTGTGAAAGTTGGGTTTGCGATCGACAAGACAAAAGTCCAAATCCATTTTAGCTCTTGTTTTTTTTTTTGGGGGGGGGGAGGAGGGGGGTATTTCCAGGGTTAGGGCTTCCATGCTTCTGGAACAGCCAGCCTACCAGGAATGTCAATACAAAACCGACCATATTCGAATAACAACCCCCTTTGACATCTGAAAAGATCTACCGGAAGAATGACAAATGATACAACTATGAGGGTTAGCTAGCTGAACTACCGCCCCAATGGTTTTACTCGGGTCTTGTACCCTACTAATAGGTAAAACAATTACCCCATATATATTGGTTCACAAAACGGGCCTCCTTTACCTTTTACTTTTTTTTTTTTTTTTTTTTTTTTTTTTTTCTTTCTCTTTCTTTCTTTTCTTTCTTCATTGGTACGTTCCCCCCTTGGGCAGTTTATTGTTTTCCCCCCCGTTTATGCACAGGCGTTAAATCAATCATTGCCACTCTTACAGAACGTGGATTTTAGGTACGTACTCAGCCAGCCGCTGCAGGGAGAGCGCAGCCAAAGGAGGTACATACTCACTCCAATTTCAAAGACATCAATCATTGGTTGAAATGTAGCTAGCTACTTTCGCACATGTTATCCGGGGATTCCCCCTTTCTAGGTAAATAACTAGTAGAGTATCGAAGCTCATGCTTTCTCACTCGATTGCCACCCACCCCTAGCTCCAAGATGGAAAAAAAATCCATGACGGTCCGGGAGCTTGAACCCGCCAAGACCGAGACAAATAGGCGATCGAGATGGACCTTCAAATGTCCTCTCGATATGAGACAAATATTATGTACCGGGATTAAGGGGGGGGGGAAGGGGGGCTTTAGCCCTAGAGAAGAGAAAGGGTAACACCCGGCCTTCGACATGAGCGAAGCATACAGCTAGGCGCAGCTCATGTACAGACAAGCTGAAGAATCGATATGCATAACAAGTCATAGTGGTGGCGAATCGTCCAGAAGAGCTCTTGAGGAAAGTTCTACTGAGTTTGATCGATATGATGACGATGATCCTTGATGAGGCGGGAAGGTAGACTTTAGGGAGGTAGACCGTGAAGGTTGACAAACGTCTGTCCAAGTAACTAAATGATGTAAGTATATACACAGCCCGTAACGCAGCCCTAAAAAGCCCCGCCAACCGATAGACGCGGTACCGTGCTAATGAAACCAGCGTACTTTACAATATCACTCTTAGGCTACATGCAAGGATTAATTAAACAAGTCTGAACAGAAAACAAGGCAGGAAAGATCTGGGCGTCCATCCAATAGCATGTTATCGGCCCAGAACACCATTCATTCATCTGTCCAATCAATCCCAAACGTCAGAAGAGATAAAACATCTTATCCTAGCCATGGGTGGGTCATGATCATGTTCCTTTACACAGTCCCTCCCTCCCTCCCCCCCTCCAAAAGAAAGGCACCATGCAAATCACAGTACGTAATCGTATCTCGGCTATGTAGGCGGAACATAGAATACCTTACCTCTGCGATGTTCCCTTAAAATTTGATGAGATTCTGATAGGGCAATAAAAACGCTAGCGCACGTAACGCCTAGTACAGTGATGGCTGAATCCGACAAAATATTTGGATTGCCAAGCCTCCACTGCGGTCTAAACGTACAGCGTGAATACTGTCCAGGATGATGAGCCATGGGAAACAGTTCCCTATCTCAAATATTTGCTCTCAGATTTTTTTTTTTTTTTTCCACCATGCATATAGGGTGCTATATAGAGCGGCGAATGCAAAGCCACATGCCAGCGAACGGTTAACTGTTATTTACCATGTGTGCAACTGCAAGTCAGGTAGCGAGACCTGTTACGTCGTATCATCTCGCAGGAATACAAAGCAGGCAGGCGGTTTCTGCAGCAACACGCTAGACTGATATCATTGATCATTAATTAAGAATCCCGATTGGACTTACTCCGCCGTGTCAAGTTCTTTCCTTATGAGTCCGAATACCCGGGGCTATGGCGTACTCTAGTCATTCAATCACGAAGGAAGAAGCCATGAGGTTGATACTGCGCTGTTTATGAGCTGAGATTACAGCCAGCTTGGAAGGAAAGACCCGAAAAAAATGGAGGACCGGAAATAATATCGAATTGTGAATTAGAATGAGAGGTAGGGGACACATAAATGCTTATAGAGAAATGACAGAGTTTATTTTGTGATTATAAGTAAAGAGGGAAAAAAAAAAAAAAAAAAAAAAAAAAAAAAAAAAAAAGTATGTAAGCTGATATGACCAGTGCTTCTTTGTACCTACTCCACATGTCTTATATTTGGCCGGGCACCTTAATAATTGTACGAATTGGTTATTGTACCCGATGCGGAAGGTTTATACTTATACCCCCATGGGAGTTGCTACACGCCGCTTTTCCGACCTTCAGCTCCGTATCTTGCTAAACAGAATTAAGTCAGACATGATATTGATCGATGTAGTACATGGTATGAGTAGGCCCACTTTACTCTGGAGGACGACGCCTAGGATATTGAAACACGGCGCTGAATGCAATGTATTATGTAGATACTCAAGGTATATCATTCGTGATATAGGATGCCTTGTATAGATGCACTTACCGATAATGGATATATCGCTGGTACGATACGATATATCATCGTCACTGATCGTGCCAGGATGGGTCGTTGTGAAACCGGGCGTAAGTAGGTACATATACATGTAGGTACTTTTATGAGGTCCGTGCAAGTTTGCCAGGAACTAGGGTTTATGTACATACCAAAATTATTGTTATTACCGGAACTAATAAGCCCCGTGTTCTACGTATCACGGGCCTTGTGACCTTTTGATATTAAATACATATTCTGTCTAATCCATCCATCCATCCATCCAATCCATCATTAAAAGCGCCATGAAAAAAAAAGTGGGAGATTGAGATTGGAGTGGTTTCCGGCCATATTGGAGATTCCCAGAAAGCACAACGCATCTGCAGCTTCTTGACGCCTTCATTTGTAAATCTGGTCGATCCTGACGTTCAAGGCACCTAGCTAATCCGAACTCCGTAGATTAACTATTAGGTCCGGGAGCAAATAATATTTGGGACATAGTTTCTTGTGGGTCAAGCAAGGAAGATGGAAGAAACTAAAATTGTCAAAGCATTTGTGGCCACAGTTAATAAGCTGTTAGAATCCCTTGATGGTAGCATTAAATCTGCCTAAGTATGTAGCTAGTGGCCGCCCCGCTGGGTTGGTGGGTGGGATGAAACGATCAGTTGGTGTCAAAGATGAAGCCACGATAACCAACACCATGTACCTACCTACCTACCTAGGTGCTCTCGATCTCCTTCGTCCTAGAGCGTTTATATAATGGTATTCTCCCCCCTCCCCCCTCCCCCCCCTTCTCCGGCTGACCGACCGAAAGACCGAGACACTCACTATCTCGCTAACACAATGATTATTACTGGCTTACTATGCCTGATATTTGGATAAATGCCTAAAACATGAGTAATATTAACTCACAACAGCAGTTTCATTGGTTTAGTTATGTATTAACAATAAAAACTGGGGGGAAAAGTGACCGGCATGCCTAATATAATATAACATGTATACATGCCTATCATGGATTTCAGAGCTGGTGGCGGTGGGAAGCCCTAATATGGCCCAAATTATGCATGAGGTGAATTTGAATTGTTTACCTATCTTTTCGTAACAGCCCGGGCTTTGCCAGATATGTAGTTTCGATACGGTACTACAACTAGACTGCAGCTTTGTTGTCATGCAATGGCCTGGGTTGCGACTGAAGTATACTTGGGGAAGCCTAAAGACAGGGGTCTCTATTTCGGCCAATTAATATGTATACATGTATGTGGCTAGGTGAGACGAATAATAATCGCTACCACTAAAGGCTGTTCAAGCTCTTTTTGCCTGGATCAGGTATGCCCTAATAGGTACAACCATAATTTTTCACCAATATTTTATGATCTCCTTCTTCATAAGTCACCAGAAAGCATGGGATGTCCTTCCCTACGGATCCATCCCTTTCCTTGAATGCATTCCGTATGTATAAAATTCATGCAGTTTTACATCACAACCGAGGAAGATCAAACCGACACGTTGAAGCTGGGAAAAATCTCCGACTCTATTAGGCAGAATGTGAAGGTTAGTTCTCAATGCCAGAATACATATTTGCGTATGGCAGTTCCATCACAAGATTTTGAACTGGTTTGAAATACCAAGGGCCCAGTTGCCCCAGGCAATCAGTATGGTAGGGCCGGGAGGTTACTCTATTATTCCAAATTATCGAGCAAATATCTCCCTGTAAAGCCAATGTATATCAGGTGTTGAGTATGCAATGATTGCAATTTCATGAGTAGGTATACGTACAGTACAGACAATTTTTTGGCCTTTTGCAACTCCAGCTCCGCCCTCATACGTTAGCACTTGGATACAACAACACCGCCCAACCCCACACCATCGGAACCGCGGGGCGAAGAACCAAGGACCTATCTGAGTAAATATTGAGGGTTGCACTGTTGTCTCGGTTGAAATCATCGTTGTCATCATCAGATGTTATGGAAATGTAACTAGCGCTTCCATGTTCACCCCCTCTGTCCCGGTGCGTTGGATACGGTAGGTTTTGGAATTTTTTTTCCTTTCATGTACGTGTTGAAAAACCTGTTCGCTCATTCTGGTTTATTATCAGAATCATACCACCGCCACGTGCTGCAAGAGGTTCATTGAGACGAGCTTAGAAACACCGCATAGCCCTAGCTTGAGAGAGTTCATGGTCTGGTTTCGTACAGATTTGATGAATGAAATCGGCCGGTTTATCTGCATAACTAATAAATTCATGTATTATGATTCCGGACCAGCCAGATTGATCAGTTCTCCGATCAATGAAAAACGGCCTCTCCCGCCGAGTTTAGTTTTTCTTTAGATCTGCAGACCTTGAACCTTTGACCGAAGAAAGACCATATGTCATATCGTGTCTGTATCCGAGCCAGAGGCTTCTTGGCTAATAACTTATCTTGGAACTCTTTTCTCCTCATTTTGTGGCACAGACCTTGTATTGATAATTGGAGGCTTCAATTGGAGGAGAAGGGGGGTTGCAAGCTTCCCATCATTTGTACTCAATATGATTCGTGATATTACTAATATTATAAGCGCAAAAGGGACCGATTGGATCAGCCTATCATATGGGAGGTGGGAAAGTGATGGGCAATTGGGGGACACATAACTGTTCTGGCTTAGTTGCAAAAGATCTCACGATCAAGCTGTTTTGCTGCGGTATTCTCCAGGACCTAAGATGGTAATTGCCGTTGGGCTGACACGATGGCTGTATTGGCAACGGAATAGTCTTGTGCGGCGGTATGCAATCTGTTCGCCTGGCTTTAAGGCGAGATTTATTTGGATTTAGTTGTTGAGGAATCAGACTCTGGAGACTGACTGGCATGCTCGGGGAGCAAGAGAGGCGGATGTGTATGAAGGCGCATACATGTCGTAGGTACATGTCATGGTCTGTAACTGAGGTTGAGGAAGGCTGTGACTTGGAGAGATAACGAGCTGACTAGGGCCAGTACGCATTGTACCTACTCTAGAGTCTCACGGGTTTGCCGTAAGGTTCCCCCGGAGGAAATGGCTATTTTCTCTTACCTATAGCTAGCAGCAAGTCAACTCATTTAGATCAATAGGGAATTACATGTCAAGGATCTCATTATACGATGTAGATGTAGGCAGTAGTAGTGGTATGAGTTGTAGTACATGTAGTAATACCCACATGTAGGTAATTGATATGCAATAAACACCACGTATGAAGTTACATGTCCTTTATAGCAACTGTAGACTGTAGAATGTATCCTGGGTATGTTAGACATACAGTATGTATGTACCATATGATTAAACGTACAGTCAAGTACTTGTATGACAATATGCGTAGTAATAGTAATAGTAATAGTGGCAACTTGCTAAGCACCTAGTAGTAGGTAGCATTGCATTGGCCAGCTTGGAAGAGGCTTTTCCCCACCTTAGCTCCTACGAAAATCAAGGTCTAAGCTGAACGGACAGCCCCATAATATCACAGGTATCCATATGTATCATCCAAATAGGTACGCCCAGGATTGACTTCACCGGGGCGTACTAGAGCATTGCCTATATTACCGATAGTATTACATGGCTCCTATCGCGGTACGAACTAGGTTGGCGCATTGCGGTGCATCTGGCCATGGAAGGGGGGGTGTTCTCGATTATGCAGTGGGTACCAAGAAATTGGGATTAATAAATACTCTATTGCAAAAAAATAAAAACAGCCTTTTTCCTTACCAGTAGGTAACCGACCGATCGAGCCAGCGGCAGGCGGACAGCATATGTATCAGCCCTCGGCCTCAGGTTAAAAAAAACGCGAGTTAAGTAACTCATAAGTGAGACAACTATTTAGCGACGATCCTTTCCAAAAGAACTTACGGACATCGCCGATCATTTGCCTTTTTTTCCGCCTTCAATAATCGTAGGCTAAAATGAGACTAGCGCCACGTTACCATTGGTTCACTGGACCAAGTGGGTTGAGCTCAACGGAATCGGACCCTGGTAACTCGTCTTTGTAGAGTATCGCGCCCCGGCACTCCCCAAAGGGCAATGTGTGGAACGTTTCTATCCGGGAGTATTAATAGGAAGGGAGGAGATATCGCTCTTGAGGAATGTAAGTGCCTATAGAACTTCGAGACTTCAATCAAGTTCGCCATGTTGATATCAAAGCAAGGGGGTTACTAATGGTGGGTCAACCTAAGGTCAACGGAGGAGGTGGTGTCGGTGGAGGCATCACTGGCATGGCAAGGAAGACCACGGGACATGAAAAGATAAGTAGGTTGTGTGTAGATTGTGTGGGGATAGGTACAATGTAGGATAGGAGGTAATCAAGACACGCCGATGTGGATGTTCTTCTGCAAGCCATGACCAGTAAGCAACAAAGAGTAGTACCCGAGGATATAACACTATGAAATGGGTTTAGCGTTGTCTGGCTTGTGTAATACAAACAAGTAACTGTTCTCTCTTGACCACTTCTTTCAGTAGAGTGGATGTTACTGACGAGAATGAGGCTAGATAATAAACACCAAAATAGATCTTACAACATATGCATAATTGTAAGTTTTTATCAGGGTTAGGGCTGCTATTCAAATCACCTTGCGGTTAATTAGATACTAAGTCCTCTACTTAGAGTTACTAGAACCCGGTACAATAACCGGGGCCATAGCCATACTTCTGCTGTTGGATGTCCCGAAACAAATCAATGCAATGCCTGACACATACATAAAGAGGCAATTAAGCATGTATCATACATAACGTGCTTCATTTACCCTGAGATCACCGCGAGTCGATCCACATTCTTCCTGGCAGATTCTACATGAGCTGCATGTTATAGGTACATGTACTTAAGCTTAGTACATAACTGCTGTTATAGCATATGTATTGCACTAGCACACTAACAAATGACGATACAAGTATTCGTCATACGCATACGGTAACAAACTTTTTTGACTCAAAGATTGCGCGGCTCCCATTTTAAAAACCATTCTATATATTGACTAGCAGCTTACAATGTAGATACATGTACCTAGGTGTATGTACTTACAGCACCAGTATGGGAGACCAAGCCCCACAATGGAGCTTATGCCAAGACATCAGCGCTTGGTCACTAGTATTGTGCTTTTAAACAACGACTACAGCCGTTGTAGCTAGGTAAACGTTCAAAACAGTTCTATGTGGGTATGCGATGAGCTCGGAGCGTGTAATTAGGGTTGTGTGCAATACTTGAGTCTGTGACCAGGCCTAGACCTTAACGAATCTCCCCCTCGAAACATGTTTTACTTTAGTCCATTCGTTCTACTGTTTGCGGCTGCATCAATCATAACAAATCTAAATCAGCTGATACAACTCGAAAAGGTGAATGTGGTAAACAAAGAGCCAAAAGTTACTGCTCTCCTTTATATGCGTTTACTGTAGATTGCTGTTGAAACGTATTTCGGTAAGAGAAATATATGTCGATAAAGGGAAACGTTTCAATTGATGTGGTCGGCCGGCAAACGGGTGACGGCGCAGACCTGGCCCTATTGTAGGTTTCTGCATAGACCATCTGTAGCACCCTATAAGCTGGAGAATAGTAGCTACCTGCACAATGGGAGCTCAATAGGCACAATGAACTAGGGAACATTGGGCATAGCATAGATGGCTCTAAAATGTGAACGATGTTGATAAGCCTACGATTGTCCAGCTGGGTTTCTCCATTTCCATTTGCATTTCCGGTTGCTTGATTTGCTCTGTCATAAAAAGCAATATTGTCGTACCCCCCCCCCCAACCAAAAGCGGTCACACGCACGCCGTGATCTGTCCATTTTATATTTTATTTCATTTTTACCTTTTTCCCCTTCCTGTTTGTCTCTGGAATTTTTTTTGGAAAAGTGTCTACGGTCAAAGCTCAACGCTCAAAGATCCGGGCAGTGGATACATATCTGTGAAGTGTGCACTATCAGGCTCGGTTCAAGGCACCAGGGAGGTATTTAGCTTGCGCCTAGCAGCAATGGGGAGACGACGATCTATATAAGAGCAACACAGACCATAATCGAACCAGGGGCCTCTTCCTGACCCTCTTGATTGGTTGACTGGAGATTGTCACTATATACCTAGAGTGGAGTAGTGTAAGAGAGCCCAAACTGGCATATATCAACTCTAATGGCTACCGCTAGCGTTGATTGGTTGGTTGATTGATTGGTTGATTGGTCAATTGGTTGGTTACTGCGGTAGGGGGTGGGGGGATGTCTTTGGGTCTTTGGGTCTTTGGGTCTTTGGGTCTACGGTCCAGGTATGTGTTCCAGGTAGATACATGTACCAACCCAAGTACGTGTATACGTGCTCTAGTCGCTCTACATGACTTGGTATGAGAGGTATGGAGAACTAGAAGGTGGCGGAATGACCGTGGTGGCCCACTATGGACCACTGTTTCCCAACCCGGGAATACGGCTCTGATCGGTTGTACGAGGTTTCAAGTACAACAGGGATTATTAGTACAGATTTCTGGTAAATAATTATTTTTCTTAGTCGGCCAATATGTGGATACCGACTGTACTTACAGGCTGCCTCATCATGTTAAGAATGTCAGTTGCTTTGGTATGGTGAGATTAATAGATAATATGATAGTCGACTACTTTATTTACACTTCCCTTTTTTTTTAGTCCGTAATTCCTTCTCCAGTTGCCTGCTTTATATTATCCGTAATAGACCATCGCCTGTATGCAGGCTTCGTTTTACACCTCATCCGTGTTCCCGGTGGTGGTGGTTTACTTCTGAATTGTTCGTCCAAGTCGTCATCCATCCCTTTTTCATGTAAGTTCAGTTACTCATAGTCCATCTATCCGAATAAGTTTCGAGTCCACACACACCACTAGTGTACCACATCACTCTCACACACTCACACTCACACTCACACTCACACTCACATGTGCACATATCCAGTGAAGGTGGAAATAATTGATCTTTCCTTCCTGAGACTCCATTTTTTCCCGCACGGTATCTCGTAAGTAATTACATGTAGTGTTGTTGTTGTTGCTGTTGGTCCACTTTACTATCATATAAGGTGGTACAATCATTTTATTACCAATGTTATTATTACCACCATATCTATGGATGTGGCCTGTAACCGTTATGGTTGTAATCAAATAATTTTTTTTGATGATGTATGATCATGATCATCCCCTCACGATCATTCCTGCCGAGGAAGCAAACATTCATTGCACCCTTCCCTTAAGACCTTTCCCTTCCGTTGCTCGTTCGTGAGTGGAGCCCTTGCTTGTCTAGGCCTATGTCTGTGGCAGTAAAATATCTATTCCTGTTGTTATTCTTGTTGGACATACATACCTGGCTACTACCGTATGTAGAGTGAAGGGGGGGACCCCTTTCTATCCGTCGCTTGAATTCGAGTGTACCAGTGAGAGATATCCTCCTCACTTTGGATCGTCTCTCTCAATTTCTCTCTTTCTCTCTCCTTCTCGCGACACATAACGGCCAGTACAGTGTGTAGCTACCCCCACACCCCTGTCTGTCACTTTACTCGAATTCCAATTATATCTCGCATTCCTGCTAGATTAATCATATACTAATCTCCGGTGTTTATGTGGTGGCTCATGTTAGTTACTACTTAGTAGAGCCCTCCCTGCCTTGCCCAACTGCAATCGCCCGCTCGATTGAGACACTGCTGCTGTTCGCTGCCCTACCTGGGTACCACTAGAGTCCGACAGATAAAGACAAAAGAGGGAGTGTCACGACGCAACTAGGAATACCATGATACCTTGACCGACATTTGACTTACTTAACAGAGACAAACATCAATTTTTCCCTTACTACTACTCCTGTACTAGTGAGTACATTACTGTTCGCCGCCACTTACCAATACTGCTAGTTAATTAACTTTCATCTGCAACCACTTCCCACTACAACTACCCCCTCACAACTATTTCAAACTCATCCCATCCCTCCTCTTCTACTTCTTCCCCCCTCCTCCCTCTGTTCCTATTCTTCCTACCTGTCCGTGAACGTCAACCGTCGTCACAAGTGGGAGCACTACACCAAAATATACAACTAAACACTACGTACCGACCTAACTAGCTCCGGCCACAACGTGCAACGCCCATTATTACGTTGCCTGCTACTATTCTAATACCGCCACCTAATACGTATATAATTTTTTTTTCAACGTTCAACATTCACTCGTATCTGGAGTGAATAAACCAGTATTCCTATTATTTAGGGATACAAAATACATAGATTGTTTAATTGACGGCTAAAATCTTCCCCAACTTCACCACGTTACCATACGGGAGTCACGATTATTTCAATTCACTATCCAACACCATTCCATCCTCACTTCCTCCGTCGGCCCGTTCGCCGGGCATGTCGACGACACCCCCCCGGATACATCCTCCCACGGATTGGTCGACGAGCTCAACGCCCATGTCTGCTGACCGCGATACTCGGGAGGTCTTTCTTGGCCCAACTACCCAAGAGACGGATGAGTTCTACGCATACCAGCGCGATAATCCCGGAAAGGATAAATCGGAGTATCTAACATGGTTTGAGAACAAGTTTGGGAAGGAAATCGAGCTTCGACGCCGCCGCTCTGACCAACCATCCGATCTCGAGTATATGGTAATCAAGAAACGATCCAAGTACCGTGAGCGGATCGGGTTGGAAAGCGAAAAACTTTTGGCGTACTATGAGGCCAATCCGAAGAAAACATACCGTGAGCTCGCCGCTTGGTTTCAAAAACAGTTCGGCAAGGAAATTGACATAACTGCAATTTCTCGTATGTGTGCGAGTAATGATCATGTTCCCCCAAATTCCCAAGAATCTAGTCGCCGACAAATTTCTTTTTGGGGGGGTGATTTAGGCTGGGCTAACTGACGTTTCTTTTTTTTCTTTTTCCTATTATAGGTGCCTTGAAACGAAATCGAAATTCGGCCGACGGCGCCAATAGCGCCGACAGTCCTCCAGACACAGGCTCCGGAGGAGGACCCCCACCGGCAAAAAGAGGGCGCCGTTCGTATGGTTCCGCCAACGCAAGTACATCATCTGCCGGCGGGCCGCCGCAATCGTCAATGCCCACGTTTTCCGTCGACATATCCAATAGACCACATGCGGAGAGCGAAGGGCATACTCCAAAATCCCGACCGGAGACCCCGCAAATTCCCACCGAGATCGCTCCGTTTCCCGATAGGATGACACTCCAACAGCAACAGCAGCAACAGCAGCATCATCAACAGCATCAACAACAGCCACAAAACCAGCTTCAGCATCACCAGCATCAGCAACACATTCAACAGGCCCAGCAGCAGCAGCAACAACAACAACAACACCAGCAGCAGCAGCAGCAGCAGCAGCAGCAGCAGGCCCAGCAGCAGCAGCAGCACCATCATCATCATGATGGTGGTGTACAGCAGCTCAAGGTGGAGCACAAACCACAAAATAACCAACCGGCGGTATATCCCACTAGGATACGTCCGGCAATTCCGCCAGAGTCGCCTACTCCACTTTCACAGGCCGCTGCACACCCGCAAACACCCATGTGGAATCCCGTTAATCCGTCGCCGTCTAATTTCACTGCCAAGGGGGGGAAGATCGCGGCGAAGTCCGAGCGTCCGAGCACTGTTGTTGCACCACAAGGCTCGCACAGTAACAGTAGCAGCGGCAAGGAATCTCAGCCACAAATCTCACCAGCCAGACCCAACAACCCGCCTCCAAGGGTCCTGCGCAGTAACAGCTTAACCAAAGGCTCGGCACCACCTCAACAGCAACACCCTCCACCTCCACCACCACCTCCTCCTCCTCCTCCCCCTCCACCCCCTCCACCCCCTCCACAACAAGTAATCCCTGCGATGAATGGCAATATTCAGCCCCCAGCGGAACCATCCGAATTCCGCCATCCCATCCAGCGGCATCAAGCAGAGGATGATATGAATTTAGAACAGCTTAGGACACGTCTCTCGGACGCCGCCAACAGAAAAGCCCAGCTTCAAGAAGAAATGAGGGCCTTGGAGCAGGAAATTACTAATAGCGAAAAGTCAATCCACATGAGACAATACGATATGGAAGTGCGCAGACTCCAGGAGGTTGAAGCCAGACTTAGAACAGAAGTGAACAGGCTACAAGGCGGCTATGAAGACTTGAAAACATGGAATTCCGAGATTTCTCGCGGAAATCTCCAGTTGCAGACGATGAATAATCAACTTGAGTCCGAAAATGCCAGACTTCGGGAAGATAACCATACCATGGCTGCGGAGGTACAGGCAATGAGCGCAAAACTGGAGTCAGTGCATGAGAGAATAGGTGCCCAGGAAGCGCGTCGTAGTAGATCCGCCACCCCCGCCGCTAGACAGGAGCCTGCTGTAAAGGCTATGATGGATGCATGGCTCACGTCAAAATTCTCCAGGGAAGCGGAAAATGAAGGAGAACTGAAACGTCTTGCCGAGAGCCTGGCCCAGGCAAGTTGGAAGGAGCTTGATGGGGGTGTTCAAAAATTGCTGGACATTGTGAAGGAGATGGGGGCTGAAAGGGAAAGACGACAAGAGCAATGGATGTCTGGCGCTTTCTTGGGCGGCGCGGCTCCGGCTGCAAAGATCGATGGAGGTAGGATAGGATAGCCTTTTTAAAGTACTGCAGTATCTCGTTACAGTTCTAATATTCTCCCAGAAAAGCAAATGACACCCCCGGCTTCTACCCACTGCGTTACCGACGAGACATCTGCCTCACCACCTCCGCTCGGAGAACGAGAGGCCGATCCGAACCCGAGACACGAATCTCAGCCCAACTCTCCCGGGCTCAAAACCGCGCCCGAAGCAGTAGCTAAGGCAGAAATTGACCCCGCGGCGGATGTGGAAATGAGGGATTAGTTACAAGTCATCTACACTTATAACCCAGGGGAAACCCAATTGTTCATAATTAGAATCCTGCACTACATGCCTTCAAACTGGAACCTATACGAATTCTCTCAGGGTTTCGAGGTTGTCTGCCCCATTCCTCTTGTATTTATTGTTATTTTGGTCTTAAGTTACTTCACTTCTTGTTGATCGTGTTCTGGACGGCTTTTTTTCTTTCGTTTCTACTTTATTTTCTGACTCTCGTTATATTCCTTTGTACCTTTTGTTAATCCCTGTTATGCTTCGTTTTTTTTTTCACCGAAATTGGGGATTGAATGATGATCTGGCGCACAACGGGCTCATTTTGATTTTAAATTTTTTGACTGTTTTACTACACTTGCATTTTGTTTTCCTTCATCGATATATCAATCTTCTGTTTCATATCCTGTTCGTACATTCGTTTTCCTTTGCACTGCATCCGTCATGAGGATTAGGAACCTAAGTTTCTTTCGTTTTTGCATAGGGAGGTTATTTTTTCTGGATTTTCGTTTTCTTCCCTTTCCTCTCCTTTCCTTTATTTTTTTTTCTTTTTTTCATTTTTTGTGGGGGCTCGGGTTACGTTTCAAGGTTCATAAAGGTGTAATTCTATAGCATGCGCGGTCTAAGATATCGAAAGTGGAAAAAAAAAACCATTAATTGTTGGCACATACATTACATACATACATACATATATATAGTAGTAGTAAACCCACGCTTAATCAATTTGCCGTAACCATTATCTCTCTAACCAGACCTACCTAGCCCGGGCTTACATCCAAATAGGCCAAGCCCCCCGATGGTATCAGCAATATTGACGAAAACATGTGAGTATTCAACTAATTGGGTCCATGGAAGAAAGCTTTGCGGCCAATGAACCTCGGTGTAGGGCCACTGCAGCCCTGATTGACGTTGGGCGTGATGGGCAATGAAAATCCCATCCAGGATCAAAATCCACAACTGCGGGCGGTGGACGACTACTTTGTATTATCGAGCTGGGCTCGGGGCTGTTTTGAGGAGCCCGCCCTATGTTTCTGCCTTACGTACCCTACCGTACCGTTCCAAGCCATGTTATAGTTCGACCCGCGTGCCACCTAACACAACCACGACCTCTGATATGTTTGCACGAAACCTACACATGTGATTTTTTTCTCTAGCACCCTTTTCTCCAATCTTCTGCTCTATGTTGTGTTTGTCATATAAATATGGCTTACAGCTCATCGTCCGTAGAATATTATACTTTGCGGTCAATGCTACTATACATGTACCTACGTACATATAACCCCCCCCCCCCCCACGCCTCTCGATAGGTGGTGGATATGGACACGCATTGGTAGTCGATAACGGTAATGTGCTCTCTGAAAATTGAAACACGGGTTGGAAATCTATCGATTTGGAGTGCTGCTATTGGTAGCACCGTTGACACCAGTCTCGTCAGCAATCCTTTTCGTTACCATGGGTTCGCAGACCTAGGTCAGCCTAGCTTACTGGATACAGTTGGAGGGGGAACCGGGAATTCCCCATTAACTGCTCGGGTGGAGAGGGGGGTGGGTGGAGAATTTCAGGAATTATAGGTGCAGGTATAGATACAGATACTGAAACAACCTAGCTTGCTATTTACCACATCCGGAAAGATACCGTTAGATTATGGTAGCTAAATGGTATTCATACAGTAAAATCGTCCTAACTCGGTATTATACGGAATGTTGGACCGTACTACAGGGTGAATTACATGGCCGCTTTTCATGCCGGTAGCGTGCTGGGGGTATCTTACAAATACAGATACCGAGAGGCAGATATAGAGTACAACCTATCCAAACGATATCTACATCATGAAGTTATTACTTTTCTTCCTCTCTCAGGCTAAAATATCACGGCATATGATGAGTAAAATGTCTCGAGATTTGAAAACAGCAAATTTGGAAAGGGTTAACGCTTATAGGAAGGAACTCCGAATGTATACTAACCCCCTTAACATCCCAGAATCTATTTGAACCTCATCATTCATCACTCGCTTACAGGTAAACTCATTAAGGATGGCCGCTTTGGGCGAGCATAACTGTGCGATGCAGGCTTGGAGAGTTGATGTCCTTAGAAGAAGTACCTTCCTTAACAAGGTCTCTGGTCTGTTCTGGCTATCTGGGATGGTGTCCTGGGCTGTAAGTACAGGTCTGGTATATTTTCTTCTTCGATGATTTACCACAAATTATTGCCTAGAGTAGGTATGTATGTATGTATGTATGTATGTATGTATGTATCTATGTATCTATGTATGTATGTATGTATGTATGTATGTATGTATGTATGTGTGTATGGATGTAAGTGCGCATTTCCCCACGCCCTGCCGGTGCCTATTATTATGGAACGCTGATGAACTGTACCTATTAGCTAGATTAGGGACCAAAAAAATGCAAGCATCGGTGCACGGATTATTTGCAGCCGTTTTGGTATTGAAGCTCTTAATATGGCGGTTTTATTCCGGGATGATGTTATTGTCTAGTGCCTGTGCACCGAAACCTATTGTTTCTCATCCCGGGAAACGAATATTGCTACAACTTGTAGTAATTTAAGTGGTATAATTGACTCTTATTACTCCCTTTGATCCAATTTGTCCAACAATGTAGATCAGTGCCGATGAGCCTGTCTCCCTACATAATTGTTTCTCGGTTGCTCCGAGGGCCTATGGTAACAATACTAGGGACTTTAAGATGGAAGGCTAGTCCTTCAGAAATAGTAATGCAGCTTTGTACTATAACGGAAGCCTTGTTTGCCTCAAAGGGTGCCTGTTCCCGGCTTCTAAATCGAATTGATCTGTATCACAGAGCTAATGATAACCGGCCAATCAGCGCTTGACGGAGTAGGATTTGCTATATGCAAATGGTAAATATATTGAGAGACTTACATAAGTGGGGATATACTGTGGGGTGATCATTCCTTCTAGTACCGGAGATGTATGGAGGCTCTATCGACAGTAAATAATAGCTTAGGGCGTATACACTAACTAGGATAAACGTGGGTTCTAAGTAGAGTGGTATGCACTCCTAGTTTCCAAGAAATCCCGCGGATACTTAAGCGGAAGGGAGCCTACGGCAAAGGCCGCGGTGGAGACGTTGCCATTGCCATTGCCCGGCTGCCATACTGATGCCATGCTGCCGCACAGAGACTATGAGGCACTCGGACTTTGACTCGGATTGAACAGGAGGCTATTGACCTAATTGAATCTTGGAAATTGTGCTACACTCGGATTTTCTGCCAGTATGCATTTTATTATGGCGAGATTTTGCCGTACTCGTACTATCAAAGGGACCACAAAAAAAAAAGGGGGGGGGGGGGGGCAAGAAAACATAGAAGCACTGTACCTACATACTTCTGGGCAATATTTTACACAAACCGTGATGCCGATGCCACGCCGAACCATTGCTCCGGTGGCCCGAGGTTATTTCGTTTATAGCTTGAACTGAGCTCTATACCATAGCTCGAGCCTATTATAATTATGGGAATGAGCGATGTATAGGGAGACCATTATATAGTCAAATTAAGAATCTGTGTAAAGTCTTTTGAAAAAAAAAAAAAAGCTCTAGAACGTTGAATATCTATCTTTTCGATTCCAGTGTTGATCCAATGGGAGTACGATATGTTTCAGGGGAAGTCCATCCGGATGAGGAGCAACCAAACCACATCCCAAATAAGCTCTCACTAGCTAGGAACTCCACGTGAGACCAAGCTTCTGACACGTGCGCTAATGACAGGTATCAGGTAATAATATATTAAACGCTAGCTGTGCTTGTATAAAGGGAAATAGTCTAGAATTTGAAGCAGCAAAAAGTGGCTTTGCGTGTGGTGTGATTAAGAAGAGTGAGATAAATAAAGTAGGTAAGTTGTGAGTACATGTACTTACATGCTTGCATGCACAGCACACTTGCGTAAGGACATCGAGTGAGTACTTGTAGTTTAGATACATGAATCCGAAAAATAACACGGTTTATATATAACCTGACCGTTTCTGGGGGTGTTATATGCAATTTGGCTGGCTTTGAGATGATAATTCACACTACTTGCCGTCTTTCGGGCGTGTACTCTATCATACTCTATCATAGGGGATCACTCGGAATATCATTACGCATTTCTCATCCCCGCCGGTCCCGTTGTTTGGAATCGGCAACCTCCGAGCACGGTGGATCATCCGTAACGCCCAATTTTTTTTTTGTTCGGCGAATGTCTCACAAGCTATTGACAGGGTTTATATCTTATTACACCGCGACAGACACCCAACCAATCACAAGCTCCGGAAGTGCGCACGTTTAGCCACTTAGGGGACCTAACCATTCATAGACATTATTGGCCTTTGACAAAGACTCGAAATTGAGTTTCCCTTTTCCATCACCGTACCTTCGCAAGTTAGGTTCTTGAGCATGATCCTACTCGTTAAATTCCCTGAAGGATTGTTTCATCCTTTTTCAATGACTTATTCTACACGCGTCTCGTGCAGAGCTTCATTGCTCACACAATCCTTAGTCATGACTTTCGTGCTCTCCTTGCCCCTGATTGCATCACCAGGAGCTGCTATCAACTCCGGTTGGGTCGCCCCTAAGTCGACGCAAGTCAATAACATGACGTTCGCTGTATTCGGCAATGGTACAAATGGTTTTATATACGACTCTTCTTCTACATCCGATAGTGAATATGGGGTTTATAATTATTGCAACATGCCCCACGTTCGAGTAAGGGAGTACGTGGTCCCGGATAGTCAATACAAATTAGAGTATGTAGAGGTTATCCAAAGACATCATAAGAGGACCCCGTATCAAAGTAATACGTTTCCGGTGGAGGATCTTGAGTGGAATTGCGGAGATACAAGGCAATTTTATTATGGCGAGCCCGTGGATGGATTTGAGGCTGCGAAGGTCTATGTGGGTCACAACTAGCTGAGTTTGATAAGGGTATCATGCTGACGGGAAAGATGATCTGCTAGTGGGATAACTACGAAGACCCTTTAAACCCTCTACGAAAACGGGGCTACCAAGGTTCATGCCAATTCCCACAGATCGATAAAGATGGCCTGGAAGATTCCTACACCCATGGAAAAGACCTCTACGACCTCTATCACAAAAAACTCAACTTTCTTCCTGAAAGATATGATGAAACAACGGTTTTTCGGGCGACCAGTAACGTGATCACGTCACAGGTTGCAGGAGCTTTAATCAAAGGGATGTTCAACACCTCTGATAAGGTTCCTGTGCTTCAGCAATACAATACCATAGACTCTCTTCGCCCTGGCTACCTCTGCCCATACGCAGATAGAACCCGTCATGGTTATCAGGGCAGTAATACAAACTGGACCGAGCATTTGAAGCTCAGTCAGTGGCTGTTTGATGAGCTGGATACAATATCGGGTGTTGATCCCACTGATAATGGATGGCACTCGTAAGTTCCTTTCTCTCATATCAGATACTTAATTTGTTAGCTACTTTACTGATATAATGTGTAAGTTGGTATGACCACTATTTCGATAATCTCTCCTCCCGTCTCTGCCACTCAAAGCCTCTCCCATGTTCGATTAATTCCCCCGGAAAATGTATAAGTCGTGAAGCTGCAAACACTGTTTTCCGTATCGCGCAATACGAGTACTCCTACATCTTCCGTGACGCCGCTCAATCACTCGAGTATGCAAGGACCAAATACGGTATTTATCTCCATGAGCTCTCGGTCCGCCTGCAGCAGCATGTCAACGGTATCCAAGATTCAAGGTTTAAATATAGACACAATATATGTCATGACGGTTCTATAGCGCTGCTATTAGGGGCATTACAGGTTAGTGAGATGGTCTGGCCCGGACTGGGGTCCGAGGTCGTATTCGAGCTCTACTCAAGCTCTGTTATGGGTTCCGGTCTCAGAAAAAAGTGGTACGTGAGGGTGTTATGGGGTGGGAAGGTCATGCACTCATCGGCGATGGGGGATATTAATATGATTCCCGTGGAAGAATTTTTGGGGTATCTTCATGATTTAGTAGGGGGCACCGGTGGGGCTTATGTGCGCGAGAAATGCGGGATTTAAGAGATAATCCAAAATTTTATTGGGGGGATCACAGTACTACTATTAGTGAGATATTGTATACTAAATTTATAATTACTTACATGTAATAATTTTGACATGGTGTGTGGAGCTAAATCATGTAATAAAAGGTCACATAGCTGGACCTCTTTGAATTCTTTAATTAGCAATAGATATTAGGCACATAATACTTCGACGCGTACGTACCTATAGCCTGATCATAAATGATCGCTACCAAGTGTGGGGGCCCGCTTATCGCTCATGCATGCGTGGGACGTGCACACAAAATAGCCTTCTAACACTAGGTCACATACGCATACATCGATGATCTAGCGTATCTCTTAACCTGTCGACGCTTGTCCACATAATAGAGGTTTAGAAGCCCGATGATCTGAGATCGGACGAGATAACGAGATATATTGAGGTAAACCATGCTCTCGGCACTGATATTTCCCTAGAGGGCAGCGTTTATTGACCCACTAAGAGATAGCTATATGTGTAAAGGTGGCTGCAATGAATTAAAAAGGCTTGCGTTAATTGGAGATCCGGTAATCGTAAGATTATATCGTGTAATCACAAGAGCCTATAAAATTAACTTGCATCCAGAGATCACTTTCATATACATGTATGTCTTATCGTAAAATTGACTTTAGGTCCAATATGCTTTTTCTCCTATTTTGTGTGACCATGTACGGCTGTACATAGTGGGTACATGCAATCTCATTAGCACCGAGGGCTGGGCGGCCCGTGGACTTTTAATTGGTGCCCTGGTCCACGGGACAAGAATCTGGCTGGTATCACACATAGCCTTTGACGTATATACAGCTGTTCAATTGGTATATACAAACTGACTTCAATAAACCGGCATTGCGGCTAGTTCCCATGTTGTGATTTCACGGCTTGTTGATATGAGTACATAGTATCTTGAAAAACTATGTGAATATATCTCTTGTATGGGGTTTAAACCTTTGATTATCGTCGGACAAGCTAGAGGATTGAATTAATTAAGTGCTTTCCCCTACTGTATATATATATATATATATAAATGAACGGGGACAATCAAAGAAAAAAATGGAGCACACTAGATCTACTTAGTTATAGAGCTCGATCACAAGTATACCTTTCCTGGAATCTTGATAACTACATATGTAGTTAATTGTGTAGTGGCTATAGTGCCATCTATTATATTGCATAACTTTGATGGTCTGATTTGAGACCATATATATACATACGTACCAGAGTTGATAAAAAGAGCTGTTCATTGATACATATATATGTGTCGATCAAGTAAATTCAGTGGTCACTCGTCCAGACTTTTATCCGCCGAGCCACGTAACTGGTCAGCTAGAGCCCCCGAAATCCCCAAAAGACACTCATGAAAAGATCGGGAGTTGATTCTCCGGCCTTACAATGTCAAGTAGGGGATATTGCGGGGCGTGGCTTTGAAGATTAAACGCATTTGGGAATTACCACATGTGACAACTCCACCAGCTCGACTGTCATAGGGGTCTCATATATACATGTATGTATATACCCAGATCTTCTACGTGACGAGGCTCAGATATTGGTAAATTAGGTATATTTTAATAATTCCCGAAGTATTACCTCCGAAAGCTCAATTATACGGTTAGTTTTCCGAGATGTATATAAAACAGACACCTGGACTTCTAGAGTAATATTGTAAATAATATGTGTTTTAGCAATCAATACATTTGGATTTAATTAAGCTGGGGTCGGACATGTCAGATGAGTACAGTTAACCGGATAAGTCTCTTCTGGCCAATGCATTTAATTTATAAGCCAGAAAATACATACAATTTTGAGTATATAAAGGGACAAAGAAACAACTCAAGGTTATGCACGTCTATAATTGAAACCCTAGCATATATTGCTACCTCTAAATTAGCTATACATCCCCGGGTTAATTCCTTCTACCGTTTTACCCAAGAGATTCTAAAGATTTTTTTAATTCTGACGGATTATAACCTATGTTATATATAGTTATAAGCGATGTTAGGGGGTAGGGAGAAGTTGGAAGCTAGATACTCCAAGAGAAGAAATTTCTGCTGCATGTTTTTGTCCAATCTGCTAAAAAAAAAAGTATACAGGACTCTGAGATTTATCCTCCTCTATGTATAAAGTCAGCGCAAGAAATTGCATATATAGTAAGTTATTGTTGGGATTATGTACGAGCCTAGGAGAATATATCCTAGCCACCACATCTATGGCAAAGGGAAATATTATTATCCTAGCTGCGGAATTTATAGCAAAGGTCTAGGCCACTACTATATCATGCTATTACTGCCTTTTGCTAAGGAGATTGTTATTATAAAACTTTTGGGCTACTAAATTCCCCCCTATACCAAGAATATGACATGATGGAAATATATTTTGCTGCAAGTCCTCAATCTTTCTCATAGTTATCATCCACGTAATGAATAAAAACAAAAATCTCAGTTATCAGTCGAATAGGACGAGTGATAGTTTATGAACCATCTTCGACTCCACCTCATTTCCTCCAGATAAATATCGTAAGAGATCACCGCATTAAACTCCTCTATAGGACTTCTCCTTCTTGGGCTTGGTATATGTACATCGAGCTGAAATGAGTAACGCTTGGAAATTACAGCTCAGTCCTAGGGCATTATCACCGCACATCGTTACTATTCATCTTTCGGTCTTTGATTTGTCCCTAGTAGACAAAACCCATTTGAATAGTTCTTAAGTTAAGACGTCACATTAGTGAGATAACTACCCTGGATTCTTTAGAGTCTTTACAATCCAATCCCAAATTCGGGGTCAGCATTTCATTCCTAGCTGCCTAATGCTTCGCCTCCTTTATTCATTCTCATTCCTAGCTGTCCCCAGATGACAAACGGCCCACCCGAAACCCCCTTTGTAGATTCCATTCCACATATATGCGCAGCTTTTACTTCATTTCCGCTTATAGGACACATAGCCTGTGTGAAATAGTTAGGGCTTCGATTCTGGCCTGTGTTTCCCTCATCTCTTAAAATCCTTTATAAAGACTAAAGGAAATCTGGTGACTTTGGTGGGAATCGGAGAACCTGTTATGTGCATATATAGACCGAACTTTGCCATAGATGAATCTTGATTGGTGTACCGCCGCCTATGGTGTGCCTAGTTGTGCCAAACCCTATCATGACATGCTGCGCCTGCAAAGATCCTAAACTAGGCAGATGCATATGTATTACAGAATGGGTGGTTAGTGCGGGAACAGAGAGGATTGATAAACTCGGCAGAACGGCAACAATTGCCTGACTATCCTTGAAACTTCATCAAGAACCGAAACTATTCAGAACACTTGGATATACCAATATGTGAACTACCAGCTACTGGTTGATTTGACAGCTAAGTGCGTGACCGTGTTGTGGTAGTAGCCAAACCTCTATTGTCTGGCCGGCTACTTTGGAGCCTGTTCACTAAGGAACCGGCTTCCTTTTCGTGGTTTAAATAGAGTATGTTTTTCTTTTTTCTTTTTTCTTTTTCTTTTCTTTCTTTCCTTATTTATTGTTTTAGGGTTGTGTCCGATAAATGGGCTGAAAGTGCACTTCGACACATGCAACTATCCAGCCGGCTGGAGAGCGGGGCAATCGATTGATGCCATGACTGCATACCCGAAATCGAAAGGGTACGAAATTGATTTTATGGCACCCGATTTCGGGACTTGCTGAAATGCTTGGCCCTGGGGCGACACCGTAGGTATATATTCAAGTAAAAGCTCCATATGTCTTTCCCAGACGGTAGAGTAGGGACCTATCTTATATTTCTATGCCGGTTGTCTCAAATTCCTCTTGTTAGGATTCGGAGTTCGACACCCAAAGCTAGGGCCATAGGCCAGCCATCAATTTCGGTCAATATTGATGGTTGCAGGGTACAATTGATGGTCACCCTAAGCTCTCTATTCTGCACCCGCTTCGCGCGGCGGACTACAGACATTTCACTGATTACAACTTGTCACACTCTACTCCAGGTGTCTGAATGGTATCTTTTTTGAGCCATTTTCTATATCTACCGCGAATCTTTAACGAAATCGGAGACACTTTAAGTATAAAAGGCGGTGATAGGTGTTCTGGCCTCTCACTGGCGATAGACGCATATGTTTCCGCCGAAATAGGTATTTGCCGCCCATAAATTAGGTTGAGATCTATTTATGAAAAACACATTTTCAAAATCTTGAGCTCAAACCCTGACCTCTTGGCGGGTTATCCATACCAAAAACTGGTTGCCAAGAACTAAATACTAGTATTTCGACTCAGAAGTTGGTTACCAAAACGCTCTAATTAATAATTAATATAATTATAATATGAGGCGATAAAAACAAAGCTGAACAGGTCCTATTTATATAATTATGGACAGTGGTTTCTACTCGCAATCTCATAGCGTTTCCGAACACGACCAATATTTCATGACATACAAAAGGTGGATTTGACGCTTTTTTTTGTATGGTATGCAATAGCAGTCGTGTTCGGAAACGTCATGAATTTACGAGTACTCTAGCAAGTGGCGCTGACCGCCATCGAGCAGAGCCACGTGAATTTAAGCATATTGACTGCATGTAGGGATGTAGCCGATAGGTAGCTACATGTACCTACTGACAGTACAGTGATAGGGATGATCTATGGAAAAATAGGGCCATACAATTTCACCCCCCTGTTTTCCCATAGATCATTCCGCTGTGCTTGCATCTAAGTACCTACATACATACATACCAAGTTTTGGCAAAGTAAATGATCGAAGCGTTGCAAAGTGATGCCACCATATGCAGCTCAATAGAGCGCATTTGACAACCGTCTATTATGCGCGACATTTGTGGGAGGCAGAATTGACTTTATGTGTCCTATGAGTGTAAACCACTGCCACAACAATCCCCACTAATCTACAGTGTGTACAATTACTCTCGCTTTTGACATTTGCGGGATCCACCTTGGAGTTCATAATTGACGGTTGTCAAATACGCTCTAATGAGTACTAAAGAAGATGTCAAGAACCAACCTACGAAGGCCCCATCAAAACCAGATTTTAACCCCTTGAACTTGGGAATTTGCCGAGAAGTGTACTTGTGTGTAAATTAAGTCCCGAGAGATTTTTGTAAGGCCGTTGCAACCAAAATTCTCAGGACTTGATTTACACGCGAGTAGGTACCGCAATAAAATACTCTTCATGTTCAATCTCAGTAGGTGCGGGCTCCCACCCATGCCCCCGCTAATTAGATTAAGATGCCTTTGTCCCTCGATTCCAAATATATTTCTTCATGGATAGACTTGCAGCTAGCAGTTAGCAGATAGTAAAAACGTGACTAGAAAATTTCAAATCCACTGACCTGAAGAGAAGCTTCACGGGAGATACCAACTTTGCTGCTAATTGGTCACCTGCTCCCTGAACCACACTTTGTAGGGTTCAAGTCTGGCGCGATCGCTTAAGGAAGTTATGACCAACTAAGATCGGCCAAGGGACGGAACTCTCCGTCACACAAGATCTTTAATATGATCCTCTAAACCATGTTGGGCAGGGATCTTGAAGATCTTTAGCAAGCTGCATGAACAACACGATGGTGTGGAGATACGTTTTTTTTTGCCACTGGGCTGTGATAGCAGCCCCTTCAAACAACTTTGGGACTGTGGTGTTAGAGCACCTTCAATGGCTATTTGATAGAGTGGAGTAGATGGTGGTGGCGACGGTTTGGAGTCTGCACTATACGCGCCTGCAGATTGGGCACCTGCCTGTACCACAACGGCGTATCTATGTAAACCTACTGATATCACTCGTTTTTTTGTGTTCCTATGCAAGCAGACCCAAGGCTTCTGTTTTCGTGGAGAGTGTGTCAATGCTTTCAAACAAGCCGGGGCAAGAAAATTGCATACCACTTGAAGGCCCCAACCCTTGAACCAGTTGTTGGAGCATAAGCTTTTTTTTTTTTTCGTACGAAAGGTTCTAAAGTCCCTTGGGCCCTATCACACGCTAAATGATATTAATGGACGTTTGGGACCAATTTAATAAGTGGATCCAACACAGGGATGGTCGATGCGGAATAGTGGCCATTAAACTTGGGCATTTAGAGCCATGCCGATGTGGAAAGGAGGTTTTCCCAGGATAATGTAAACGCCCCAAACGATTAATATGATTCCATTCTTCCGTGGTGTCCCCTTTCATCAATTTCTTTCGTAGTTGGAGTCTAAAGAAGGGGGTCAAGAATTCCCTGCTGGTTTCTTGGTATCTTCATACTGGTAAGTAGACTGAACGGTGTGATCTTCTTCTCTTCCTCTCCATCCCTCTTCACACACACTCATTTACCTATCTAAAGTGCGCACCTCGCTCTCACTGGCTGTGCAGCATCCACTCCTTTACCTTTTCACTCACTCGTTTTTGACACAACCCCACCCCACCCTACCAAACCAACCTCCTCATCCAGGCCCTTGAACCCCGGCCTTACCTACCAGTCGTCACCACGCGTCTTCTTGTCACATCTAGCTGTATCGCCGCGTCGCTGTGCATCATCTATCATCATCTGGATTTCTTCTAGTCAGGCTGTGCCTATCCTTCACTTAGTCTCCTTGCAGTGACCCTTTTTTTTTTTTTTTTTTTTTTGCCTGATTCGTTACCACAACCCGACTTCTCGGTTACTAGCGAGAGAGGAGGTCCCCCTGCTAGTAGTAATTGTCTACCCTAAGGTATAGTAAATAAATAAACCTGTCGTCACCCAAGGGGCCTACCTTTTCTTGCCTAGAGATCCAACTTTTCCAAATCGAATCAAACAGGTTATCGCATACTATATACCGGTTTCAATTCTGAGTGTGTGTATATCTTGAGGCGCCCCTCCCACATTCGCTCATAAAGGCCCCCCATTAATCAATCCGACATCAAGAGATCCGTGCTTAGGAATAAACGTCCCTGTCCTCAAGATGGTCGGCGAGAATGACGACCCGAATATTGCCTCTGCGCGTGGCGTTTCTACAGCGGCCTTCTTATCAACTCTAGTAGTCAATTTGGTCATTTTCGCCATTTTAACGTCACTCTTTACGGTCTTACGTCGTTGGAACAAGCGTATCTATGCGCCTAGGACCTATGTTAGCACTATAGAGCCCTGGAGAAGGCTCAAAACTGTTGATGATGATAACAATGGCTATGTCGATGAGGTAGAGGATGTCAGGGGCTTCGCTGGTTTGCTAGGTTGGATTGTGAGTGCTTGGAAGATCAAGTTAGTCATCGCTTGTCAATGAAAGCGGGTATCCGCGCAGATCTATTGGTGTACTGATGACCATAGGGATGAAACCGTTCTCCGCACCAACGGTCTTGATGGTTACTTCTTTCTACGCTACTTGAAAAAGGCCCAGACAATCTGCTTTGTCGGTTGCTGTTTGACTTTTCCCATTATTTTGCCTTTAAACGGGACTGGGGGCGGTAAACAGACCGGTTTAGATATTCTGTCTTTCAGTAATGTCAACACTGATGACGCCAGTACCCGTCAACGGTAAGAGCTAACCAATCACGTCTTCCATTCAAGACAGCCGCTAATCAATCACAGTCTCTATGCTCATGTATTTGTTGGATATCTCTTCTTTGGTTTCATTCTGTTCACCGTTTACCGTGAGCTAGTTTTCTATACAACCCTGCGCCAGGCGTACATGCTCTCGCCTCAATATGCTACCCGTATCTCTGCTAGGACGGTACTCATCACCACAATTCCTAGGAAATATCTTACCGAGACCGCTTTGAGGCGCGTTTTTGACAATGTCAAGCGCATCTGGATCAACACCGATACTAAAGAGCTTGAAGAATTGGTTGAGGAGCGAGACAAAACCATTGCCAAACTTGAGGCTGCTGAGGTCAAATTGATCAAGCTTGCAGATGCTGCTAGACGAAAGGGCGCTCTCGGACATGATTCTCCACAAGATGATGGTGAAGCTGAGGGTGAGAGTGGTAGCGTTGCTGCTAGATGGTTGGACAGGAAGAATAGGCCTACTCATAGATTGACCCCATTGGTCGGGGAGAAGGTAATATCGGAGTCTTGTTGATTTCTCTAATTGCGATTGCTTAATTTTATTTTAGGTCGATACCATTGACTGGTGCCGTGGCCGTCTCGCCGAATTGAACCCCAAAATTGAAGAGTTACAAGCGTTACAGAAGAATGGAGACGGCAAGAAGATGAATTCTGCATTCATTGAGTTTACTTCTCAATCTGCAGCCCAAATTGCTCTCCAGACTCTTGCACACAACAAGCCCCTCCACATGGCCCCCAGATACATCGGAATAACCCCCGAAGAAGTTATCTGGAGTAACCTCCGTCTTTTATGGTGGGAGCGCTTGGTAAAAGGCGCAGCTGTTACGGCAACAGTCTCTGCTCTCATTCTTTTTTGGTCCATTCCCGTTGCCTTTGTCGGTCTCATTTCCAATGTCACCTATCTAGCCGACACAGTTTCATTCCTGGCCTGGCTCACGGATCTTCCCAAGCCAGTTTTAGGTCTTATTACGGGTCTTCTCCCCGTTGTGCTCCTGGCCGTCTTGATGGCGCTTTTGCCCATCATTCTTCGAATCCTCGCAAGAATCTCTGGAGAGCCCTCAGTCTCACAAATCGAGCTTAAGGTGCAGAACATGTACTTTGCTTTCCAGGTCATTCAAGTTTTTCTTGTCACGACGTTGACATCTGGAGCCTCTTCTGCTGCCAGTCAAATTTACAAAGACCCGGCGTCAGTTACGGGTCTTCTCGCCAGCAACCTCCCAAAGGCTTCCAATTTTTATATATCGTTCATGATTCTTCAAGGGCTTGCCATTTCTTCAGGCAATCTGCTCCAGATTGCTGGCTTGGTCTTGTACAAGGTTCTTGGTATTCTTCTCGACGGAACTCCTCGTAAACAATGGAACCGCTGGGCATCTTTATCAGGTCTTGGATGGGGCACTGTTTTCCCTATTTATACCAATATCGCCGTCATTGCCATCACCTACTCTATGATTGCGCCTCTTGTCCTTGGATTCGCTGTAGTAGGACTTGGTCTTCTACATTACGCATACAGGTACAACTTGCTCTTTGTGTACAATGTCGACATTGATACTAAGGGCCTCGTATACCCACGTGCATTGTATCAGACCCTCACAGGTGTCTACCTTGCACAGATTTGTCTCATCGGCCTCTTTGGTGTTAGCAAATCTCCGGGCCCTGCAGTCCTCCAAGCAATATTCCTCATCTTTACGATCCTCTTTCAGATGTCTCTTTCTTCGGCCATTGAACCACTCCTCCGCTTCCTCCCCAAGAATCTCGAGCGCGAGGAGGAATCTCTGCTTTCCATTGAGAGCGGCGATAGTATCGGTGTCGATGACGAGGATGTGACTCCAGTTGTATCTCAGAATGAAGGCGACAATGGCAAGAACCGCATTCCTCCTCCTCTTATGGGTGCTGCGCCAGCTGAGAAGGGCGGCCTCATTTCTACGTTCCTTCACCCAGAAAAATACGAGAGCTATGCCGCACTCCGTAGGCTTGTTCCTCAAGGTTTCCCCGAGGCTTCATATCCCCCCCACGTAGAGCAAGAGGCATACATGAACCCTGCTATTGTTGCGAAACCACAGGCCATCTGGATTCCTAGGGACGAAGGTGGGGTCTCACGACAAGAGGCTGCTCACACAGGAAGTGTTGTTGATATTTCTGACGAAGGTGCGATAATCGATGAGAAGAGTAAGGTTAGGTGGATCGAAGGCGAGATGCCACCGGGCTGGGAACCAGGAACGGTGTATTGATCGGCCCGGTTGTGTTTTTTATACCTCATTTTTTTGACCTTTTATTCTGTATCGAGCGTGTTTCCCCTAATTTGGGTCTGTTGCTTCTTCCTTAATACCCAGCTACCATCGTTACTTTTTCCTTATCAAGTATCTGGCATGCGAGCACTACTGTCTTGCAAGCCAAAAGCCTATCAAACAATGTTATCTGGCCCACGTATCTGTACCGTTGAACAAACATACCGGTGCATGAAGAAGAGGGGAGGAAGGACGATGGAGACATGGAAATATGAATCTATTCTCATTATTAGTGAATGGGGGGGGGGGGGGGGGGGGCTTCCTGTAGGAGTTATTTTATGCTTAGTATATAATCATAGTTTGTGAATAGCCCGAGACCATGACCTGTCTTCTATATCTTCGGCTAATCGGAAGCGGGGGTAGTGCAGGAATATTAATGTTTCGACGAAGAGTTCTGTTCTGATCCTTATTTAGAGTGAGAGCCAGACGCAGACATGACAAAAGAAAAAGAAGAAAAAAATCACATTGGGGGGGGAGGGGGGTACAGAGTGTACGGTGGGCAGTATGGATCCCTTAACGGCTTGTCAGCATTCCTTACCTTAAACTCGTCAGTGAGTGACCCGGAAATACAAGGTGCAATACTATGATCGTCATACATCTTGTCCCAGTCAGCCCAGGAACGAGCACCACCCACGAACAGGGATTCCGCTGAGATAGCTAACTAGAACGATCCAAATAGTATGCCAGTTGATTTCCCGGCCAGGGACACGTCAGGAATCCTGTGGTCGAAGCTGTAAGAGAAAATCGACCAGTATTACTCCTTTCACTAAGGCACTACTGTCTGGCCAAAGCAGAAACCACATGCAGGCGCCTCAAGCGCGTACAGCCCTCTCTCGTTATAGTGACCGAAAAATGACACCCTTATATCGAGGTTATCGGTGTATAGAATGAACGTTAGGTTTTTAAATCAAGACGTAGACCGAAAAGAAAAACGGTCAAAATTCACAGCTATTCTAAGGTGCAGATATGCGAATATTCAAGGCCAGTCCTTTTTGATCTGTTTGTGGGTTGTTTACCATACACAAATCCTTGAAAGAATACCTATACAAATCTTCACTAAATACTTAGTGATATATTTATATAAAAATATCACTTAAGATCATACTAAAAAGTTGGTACTGGCAGATGTCATCCTTGTGGTGAGAGGTAGTTGTACTATACATCACGACTTGCGTATGTCTGGTATCGTCACGTCGTTCTGCCTGTGAGGTGAGATATAACGCCACTTCGGATACAATTGCACCCCTTTTTTTTCCCCGCTGTCAATAGAGTGTGAAACGGCCTGGAGGAAATTTGGTTGCGCCACGCCGGAATATTCCCTCGTGAGAACCTTCCGCTTATCTATTCTGTTAGATCACTGGTTATCACTCGCTTATCAAAAATCGGACAAGACTTGGCAACGGGGGCTCATGCGACAAGCTTTGCAATAGAGTGCTCAAGCATGATTAATGAACCCCCACCTGGGTACCCCTGCATATTAATGTTTTGATACCGCGCGGGATAGAAATTCGCCTTAAAGTAATGTAACTGCAAGCGAGTTCCGCGGCGTTCCGTGATTATGTTAGTGGCTGGGGATTTCATATAAACTCATGCTTGTATGGCCATGGTCGAGGGAGCTGAGGAGTACGCATAATATGCGTTCCTAGGCACAATACCATGCATGAAGCTACGTACATACATGCACTTATATAGATATAGGGGGTGGGTCTAGAAAGGTGTAAATTAACTCGGGATAGTGGGTGAGGATGGAGGTCGGTTATTGTCATGCTCTATAGTTAGCGGATGGCGAGATTAGAGCTCATCCCGACACTTTCGGTGAATTTCCAAAGAGAGGACCGAGACAAGGAGTTACTGTGGTTGTGGCTTGTAGCTAACCTTGCCAGGAAGAGCCGTAGTGCTGTAGTAGGTATGTACCTACTCTAGTCAAAGGTGCATAGGGATTTGCGGGGAAGAGAGTCTAGTTCGAGATCTGGTTAGATACCTAAATATATAGGCAGCAGGATAGACCGCTAGCTGTATGTAAGTATTCACAGAACGTGTGTTTAATGGCTTTGGAAAACCTTGATAATTATAATCGTAAATTCCACAATGTGAGGCCTAACATGGAGTACCATAGGGTTAGGTATATGTGTGAATTGCTAGAATGATGCGTACTTACATACATGCAGGTACATAGATTAGACCGACCTCTTCTTAATGCTTGACAGTTGAAGCTGTTGGACCAATCTCCTGCATGGACGGCGTTTTTCTAGAACCTAGCAGATTGGACACATGTACATAATGGGTGCTTTGTCCTATTCAGCTAGTTTCGTGACCATATCAGACGGTGATAATTCTACTATTCGGCCTACAATGACATGAACTCATCTCACTCAACCTAGGCTCTGTTCGGACAGACATGGTATTGAATACTATGGCGCTCCAACAGAGAACTGTGTATTTCTCAGGGGCAAATGTATTCGGATGAGACATGAAAATACTTATTATTAACATAAACCACAATTATATTGGTTTGAGCATTGTACCCCTCAGTATTCTGGCTTGATTAAGAGGATATATAGGTACGTTTTGAGGGGCTATGGGGTTCGGAGTTGTAGTGTTGTGTGTTATTTGTGTGCAAATAAATAAATAAATAAATAAATAAATAAATAAATAAATAAATAAATAAATAAATAAATAAATAAATAAATAAATAAATAAATAAATAAATAAATAAATAAATAAATAAATAAATAAATAAATAAATAAATAAATAAATAAATAAATAAATAAATAATAGATATCTATTGACACTATGGTATTTAAATTTGTTTGGTTTTATGGTACCAAAACAGTATTGCAACCATCCGAACAGTCAAGTACAACAGTATAAGACACAGCTTCCCATTCGGTGTCAGTACCATGGTATTGACGTCCGCCCGAACGGAGCCTTATATATATTCAAGCCCGGTAAGTACATAAATTTCGTTTATTCAATAAATCAGTTCACCGTTTTCTCTGCGCAGCCCCACCAATACAAGCTTCACAACAATCAGACAAACAGGTGAAACCATATTGTACTTGTATATACATAGGTACATATACTATTTAGACATATCCATACACCTCCCATTACCATCTTATATACAAGGTCTACCATCTAGAGAAATCTCTTATCGACCCATTTCTTACTTCCTATCGTGTTCTCGACACTCCACGTCTTCTCTGCCTCCGCCTTACTGATCAATCGCGAGAAGTTCGCTCTTTGCGGGTTCCATGCTGATGCGCCCTTATTATTATACTCAGCATAGTACACCGCATCCGTTCTTGGGTCGGTATCTCCCCATATAGACCATCCCCTTAGGTCCACAACGTTGCCAAAATCAGAGTTCTTGAATACGGTGGTTGAATGGTTGCGCCATGGGCGTCCAAGGAACATGCTGTTGTCCGTGGCATTTTCGACCGTAATAAGTTTTGCATTGTCGAAAACATACGCGCCAAAGTAGGAAGAATTCTCACGACCTTGGGCAGTGATATAACCTGCGCGGGAGGAAGCCAGAATGGCATCCTGGAAATATGCAACACCACGCATACCAAAGATGTAGTCTACGGCGCCCTTAATGTAGACATTACCAAAGAAGGCAGTGCCGTTTTGGGTGTATACGGTGTCCTAATTGAGATCATCAATTACTGTTCGATTTTGACCAAAGTTCATAGGGTATATATACCTGGAAGGAGTAGAAGCCAGAAGAATAATATCCATTTCTGGCACCAGCTTGGCAAAGAGCCAATGCTTGAGCTTGGGCGCCTTCCGCCCCGCCAGTGCCGTACGAATTCTCGATATCAAGGTTGTAGACAGTTGTATCATTAGAATAGATCTGGAGAGTTGCACTCTTTGCGTTTGATCCGGCAACTGAAGCTACTAGACTGTTTGTGAGCAGGACAGTATTGTCTTTCTGCGATTTGACGTTTTTTGTGTAGCCTTGGAAGACGGTCGGTCCAGGACGCCAGAGTATTACTTGGCCCTTGTAAGTTCCTGGATAGATGAAGATCGTCTGCGAGGATGTATCATTCGGGAGCGACCAAACGGCATCCTGGATCTAGGAAATGTCAGTGGAATGAACAATCACAATGGAGATTATGGTTAAAGAAACTCACAGATTTGAAGACTTTAGGAGAGGAGCTATTAATGTCTACGACTACAGAGCCCTTAGGGGGCTTTGTAATGCCAGTTGCGACAGCTAATGTAACCGGTAGCAGGATTAGGAGATTGATGAGATGCATCGTGGTATATGATAAACCGTGGCGTAAGATGACGACGTTATTAAGACACAAGTCCGGTCCAAAGATATGATAAAAAGGGCTCAATTGAATGTACTGAGCCTTTTTTTCTATTTCAAAAAGCAGAAAGTAGTAATTGATGAGGATGTATCAAGGACTTTCGGTGTCATTATATACTGCAATTTCCCCGCAGCCCCGAACATCTAGGCCGGAGAAGACCGCGCGTACAGATATCCACATACAGAGAAGACAATTCAGAGCTATCAATCAATATTTCCAAGCCTCTTGGGTTTATATTACGACTATATTCCATCGGTGTGCAATATACCCCGGAAAATGACGTTTGGCCATTGGATACCCCACCTTTCACATCGCGCATTAGGATATATCAGTGTCTACAGGTTCAATTTTCCGGTCTATTGATGCCGAGATGCCTGATTATATTCCAACAAGAAGTAGTACTTGAAAACGCCACGGGCTTTCCTGCGGCGTTCACACATATATGACCGCAGTACCTGGCATGGTGATATATGCGTATGCAGTACCTGATTGTCTAGAGTGATAAAGCGCATTATGGTTTCTACATTAATCCGTATGTGGAGTACTATAAGTCCGGATTACCTTTTTTCCCAGATATGTAGTAGTTTGCTGCATGTGGTTGAGCGGACAAGTAGGGGATGTCTACTACCCCGGATTTATTCCCCCACACTCTTCTGTTCCCCACACACGAATCCACCCACATCCCTGCACTTATCGGTAATCTACTTTACATACAGCCCTGATTAACCTGGTCGGTTACCTCTAATTTTTGCTAAGCTCTGCACATACCCGGGGTATTTGTGGGGCCTCGGTGGTATTATACCGAATGTGGCGTTCATCTGATGTTAATACCTATTAATTTAGCTATCAGAGGAAATTAACGTTATGGGGGGACTCACAGCCACACGCGTGAGAGATAATACAGCTGAAACGCAAATCCCTGGTTTTTCAGGGAGAGAGTTGGCACAACATTGCAAACCCCTCTACAAATGACATCCACCTGGCGATGAATTCTATAGTTCATGCTGTACCTAGCTCATCGGGTATAAGAGAAGACTGCTGGGTAATATCTAATCCAATTTAATGGCCATGGGACCACGCAGCTTCCCAGGTTCCCACCTCAGGTACCTTTTACCCAGAGAAGTTTGGTGCGATAATTTGGTTTAGGCGCGGGAATATAGTGGAACAAGCACCTATCATTTATATGCACTGTAATATAATAGCCTCGGCATTTAAAACTCCGCTGGGAATCTTTACTATCCCGTTTTTCTCAGGAAGGAGAGCTACATAATTAGCTATAAAAGCCCATGATATGCATATCCCCAGATCATCACCCAATTCTTGGTGCACCGTTTCTCATCTCATCAATTAATTGCAATGACACGCTTCTATTTCATTTTGAGTCTTGCAGCAGCTGCGGGTCTTGCCTCTGCTGCTGATACAATAATTGGCTACGGACAAAATGCTACCGGTGGAGCAAATGCCCCTGAAAATAGTATCTACACCGTCACCAACTTCAACGAGCTACGTACTGCACTCGATAATAACGGCGCACCCAATAGTCCTAAGATCATATACATCGGTATACATCCTTTCTCTTATTTTCACCACTACCAACAGTAAATACATTCCAAGAAGTAGTCGACTAACCTGATCACCGCCATACAGACGGCTTGATTGATGGAGACCACCTTGCCGACGGGACACTAGCCACAGAAGAGTATTATGCGCGCAATACAAACTACACATTTGAACGCTACCTCAACTCGTTCAATTCAACACTCCTAGCCATCCTAGGCAACTCAACAGATTCAGCAGACGCAGAAGAGCTTGCGCTGTTGAAACAGCAATCAACATTCCTTGAAACAGCGGCATTAGAACAGAAGAAACAGATTCAGCTCAGCATAGGCAACAATACCACCATTCAGGGCGCAGAGAAGGCCGAGGTAGCTAGATTTGAGAACACATGGATCTCCTTGAGCCATGCGGATAATGTGATTTTGAGGTATGTATTTAGTATCAATAGGTTTTGTGAGGAGTGATAGAACAAGTCTGCTGGTGTAGGAAGAGAACTCGGGCTAATAATATTTTTCGGTTCGGTCATGTAGGAACTTTGAAGCGTACTCTCCCCTTGATCTCTTCCCTGAATGGGATCCCACCGACGGCGATACCGGAAACTGGAACTCTAGATATGATTGCGTCACCCTTGTAGCTAGTACAAACGTTTGGATAGATCATCTGTCGCTCTCCGATGGGGACAACCTAGATGCCGACGAGGCGACCGTTTTTGGGCACGTTATACAGCGCCACGATGGTCTTGTTGATATCACTGAAGGCTCTGACTTTGTCACAGTCTCCTTCACAAAGTTCTTTAATCACGATAAGACCAATCTCATTGGAAACAATGATAACGGTATCACCTCCAGTGGGCCCCCTGGCGACGCCGGCCGCCTTCACGTCACAATGTACGGCAACCACTACTGGAATGCAGGACAGCGCAGTCCTCGTGTCCGCTTCGGCGAAGTACATGTCCTGAACAGCTTCTTCCAGGGGTCAACTAGCAGCGACGCTGGCACCGAGCTTGTCTACTTCTTCGGCATGGGCATCAACTCTACCATCCTCTCAGAGCGCAACTCTTTCCAAATCAACGGCACTGATACGATGGAGGTGAAGACAAACATTGTCATTGGAAACTACAAGGGCTACAAGTTCAAGGATGTCAAGTCTACCGTCAATGGCACTGAGGTCGACCTCGAGGCTGTCGCGAAAACGAAGTATGAGGCGACAAAAGCGTCGGAAGTCGCTGCAGCCGCTAAGGCCGGGAGAGCTGTTGCCGAATGGGCTACACATGAGTACACGAACGTGGTGTTCACACCTCCGTACATCTATAAACAGAAAAAGACAGAAGATGTACAAAAGTGGGTGTTGCAGAACGCCGGGTATGGGAACTTGTAATGGATTTGAACTTTGGAATGATGGTATATAAACGGTTACGGATTCTAACCTAATGATGTAATATTATGGTGTGAATATATAGCTGTAAGAATAGCGATTTATTATTTATAAAAGAAAAAAAGAAGGGGAGAGGGGGGGGCTCGTGCTTGATTCCGCTCGATTGTATCAGCCGGATATAGTGCTCTATAGGAGGCTACGCTCATTGCTCTAGAATTTGAAATTTTGGTTTGAAAATCACTTTCTGAAGACCTTGATTACACACCGACTCCACCCTACTTAAGTTAAAATTAGCTTAAAACCGTGATAACAACATGGGTGGGGGATGAATAAAAAAAAAAAAAAAAAAAGACATGGGTGGGGAAACCGAACAGTATAAATCACAAACAATCACTCGATGCTCGTTTAGTTCAGGGTTAGGTGAATTCCACGTTCCAATATAATGTTCCTATTAAAACGGCACTAAATCTACTGATACAACCGACTAATAAGCCATCAGTATATAAGCGCAGAAAGCGAGTTTGGTCGAGGCATGGTCCTGACCAGGTAGAGACCTCATGGGCAATGGGCTGAGACCGGAAAACATCGACATTTGCTCGTCTCGAGCAGCCTTGCAATGTGGATCGACCATGATAGCCATTTATGTCTGTAAAATTGAAGCCTTTTTTCATGAAGGTAGTTGTGTATCTGTGCAGAGGTTGCATGTACATACATACATACATCAAACGGTTAACCATATTTTACTATGTAGGTACACAAACTGTGGCTCGCAATGAAGAAAAAAAGGAAGAAAAAAACGTGGCTCATGATCCATCGATCACGCGGGCTATAGCATGTATGACGTACGAGTAGGTCCCATTAACATTACAAAGTCGATAATATCTCGAGATTACTATCTGGCATTGTCTCGATCCAGGTGTCTCGAGGCTGCCAAAGAGGATTAAAGGTCTAGGCAATTAGAATAATTCGTTTGAGTTATATTAATAGTAGTGTTATGATAACGATGTAGCACTTTCTTTTTTGAAACGTACGGGAGTGTGGCTCTTGACAGCCTCGAGATAGTTTGAGACGTATACGCATCGGGGCTAAGGATAATTCAGGGCCTCAAAAAATACCTACCTGCTGGCCTTAATTACGTCGAGCAGTCCCGTGCACCACACTAGTTGAGACGAGCGTGTTCGGGGCCGTTCACAAATATCAGTTCAGCAATGCAATTTACGGACAGGCCTAGGTTATTCAAGAACTGAATCTGAGTATTCGTAGATGGACCATTGACCTTTCTATGGATAGACTAGGTAGCCTATTTGTGGGTGGGCTGGAGGAAAATATGGGCTTGGAAATAAGACCTTTGGTAAAGAATTCTTTTTTTTATCTTTTTTAAAGAAGGGGAGAACTCGAGATCTGATCGAGCACTTGTCCTTGCTGCTATAGTAGCTAGTATACTCTCATATATACCAGGGCTGAGTTCTCGAAAGTTTAAGCCTTAGGGTCGAGTAGCGGAATTATATTTTTGCTGTCCTATTTATCAATAGACCGGACCTAGGGAAGACTTGTGGGGGAAGCAGTCTATTCGCGAAAAAATGGTCGGTTCCGGTTAGGCAGGATGGTTTAGCATCTTCAAAACCCCACCAAGAGCGCCACTCGACCGGACAGTAAAAAAATATAAGGAGGTATATGGAGGGCATTACTCGCTGCAATACAGTACGCATATCAGAACACAAACACCAAACACAAAGAAAATTGAGAAATTAAGCTAGAAATCGATTCGACAGCAGCCCACAACACCGTCTTATAGGCTCAGATAATCAGGGAAACCCCTACCCCTACAGAAATAAAAGATGCTGTTATTGCATGTATATTGGTCTTTAATACCCCCCTCAGAACCTTCAGACCCCCCTACCGTTCTCCTCCGACATGCCACCTTTTTCCAGTAAACAACAAACACGTTGCCGTTAATTCATCTATATAAGGTTCTCAAATATCATAGCACCAATGAATTGAAAGACTTTGGCATCGACCCCAGCGCATAGTTCCCGCAGCTCGAGATTCTTAGGGCTGAGGACGTTGAGGCCTACAGACTACTTGAAGAGGTAGTTATCAGCACAAAAGCCCTTTGCTTTGATTTACCGGATGATATAGAGGCTGTACCGGCGTTGCGGTTTAACTATTATCCAGGACTCATAGAGACCAGTACAGTGGTGCAAATAAGTTGTCAAGTTTGCATGCTAGTATACGCCGCGTGGAAGGGTTCGATAGGAGGTCGTGCATTCGATTGAGGGGTACGTGGGGGCACAGTTGTAGGGGCTTGTCTACTATAGCTCGGATCTCCGAATCCTTTTTGTTGTCTGAATTATTTCTCAGTATGGGCATTACGGCTTAAGGGGCCTTTATTTTCTTAGAGAGATATGTTCTCTAATCTCTGATCTGTTGGGTTGATTGCCCGTTGGCAGTCGGCTTTTAGTTTTAGTTTTTTTTTGGCGAAAATTTCCTTTCTATAATATAATAGGAGATTCCGGGTCTGCTAGCATCATATGCAATCACTCGATCCATCATACCTAAGACACAAACTTTGAATGTATATACTACATGTATGTTACATGCCATCTATAATGTACATACGGTACTATAATGTTAAGTACAGCGCATACAGGTACCCTTTCCAACAATCTGCACCACATCGAGTCACTCACCCATGAGAACTCTCTCTAATACCAAACCCACCAAAAAAAAAAAAAAACAGTGTACTTAGACCCACCACCCAAAAACCGGGTTTATTGAGAGCAGCCACCCGTACCCGCCGCCCAAAGCAGTATATATGAAGACCACATAATCTCCCAGCCTTCAATTACCATTACTTACAGAATAGCAAGCATCCAGTTATCGCATTACGTATACATGTAATATAGGCACTCTACCGTCATTACATATTATGCCACTCTAGATCTGTAAATCTGGTCTCGAGACCAGATGGAGGTGCAGAAATCCTTTTGTAAGGGAAATATCTACCCTCTCTCCCGAAAATTAAAGACACGGTCTGTGGCTGAACGTTACCAGCCCACATCTACCCGGACTATATGGCTATCTATGGTGGGACTTGATTCCTTCCCTGTGGCTATCATTAAGTGGCTCAACGCAGGGGAAGATATGGCAGGCGGCTAGGGACGACGACCAGGTTCCCATTTTCACCCGGAGAATATTATGTTTGTATCCAACTTTGTTTCCTAACCACCTTCTTCCCTCCCCCCCTCCTTCCCTACCTCCTTCCCTCCTTCCTCTCCTTCCTCTCCTTCCTCTCCCTACACCTCCTTACCTGCAACATCGCCGTCCTAGAGTTCACACCACACCTCTGGTGCTCCGAAGCCGAGGAAATTCCCCCCCATTCCAATTCACCCATATACAATTCTACCCTCGTTGCCGGCCGGCTCCGGACCCCCTGCTGTATATCGCCTGCCTACCTACGTATACATCTTATATACAATCCCTATTCTCTGCAGCCCAAGTGATCCCAGTCATCTTTTTTTCTTTCTTTCTCTCCCTTCTCTTCCTTGCAAGAAATATATAGCATAACTCATAGCAGAATGCTTTACATCGAGCTACACAAGCCATATCATAGGAAAGGAGGGTAGTCCCGCAACTAAAATTACACCTGTCAGACCGTTTACACCCTTGCATTTCCTGGTCCAACCAATAGATGGCTAAACGGAGATGAGGGAACACGCGATGATCGGTAGGCACGAAGGGGGAGGGGAGAGAAGAAGAAAAAAAATTCGCATTGTCTTGTGGTAAATAATAATTGTTAATCTATGGGGACCAAGCAGTACGTCTATGAACAGCTAGTTAGTGCCATTGTTTTCAGCCGCAAGAAGACCGACCCTAGCTGCTGTGCATTAGATTAGATCTTGAGGGAATTCTGGGCAGAGAAAAATAATTAATTCCCTCTGTCTTAACTAGGGCCGAAAGATGACACGCAAAATATCAAGAATAGAGACAGACAACAGACACAAGTCTCCGTCCGGCCTCCGGCCTCCTTCGCCCAAAACATCCTAAAAAACCAAACCCAGATTCACTTCATATCCTCGAACCGTGCTCGCCGGCTCTTCCCAGCCGAGGAAAAAACAACTCCTCATGACGAATCCAGAACATCACCAAAGCACCAACACCCCCCTTCTCTCTCCCCCCCGTACCACACTCATCGAAACCAGCTCTTTCGCACCTCCCCCGATCGAGCTGCACCATCCATGTCCTTCCCTCCCTCGCTAGCTACTACTCAGCAAAAGAAGTGTAGTAGCTCTTCCACGTGTTGCCAACTACAAACAAGTGTTCTAGTTAGCTATTCATTACTGCAGCCTAAAACCTATTAATTTTCGGAGACATTTTATTTAGTCCTACAGAGATCAGAGCGACCCAAACAAACCGCCTCTTTTTTTTTTTTTTTTTTTTTTCATAATAGAGCAGTATGTAGGTACTCTACAGTAGATTCCCCCCAGTCTCCTGTCACAACCCACCAGACTCTCACGTTCTTCTCTCTTTTCGATTTCCCCACTAACTATCCCTTTACCATCCATCCATCCATCTATCTACCTCAGACTACCCACCACCCTACCTTCACGTCATGTCATGCATACCACCGCGGACCGATCTGAACCGCTGCTACTGGTTTCTGCTCCTTCATCCGGCCCTGTTTGCGGAGCAAAGCAACCTGGGGGTCGACGGACCAAAGATCGAAGCTAGACACCGAGTCTTGAGAAGAAAAGTGCACATGTCAAGCAAGCAAGACCTCTCACAACAAATAAATGAATGCAATGAGCAGAGTAGAGTAAAATTATAGCTGGCAGATCAGGTGCAAAGCAATAATCCCCACCCTCCCTCCCTCCCTCTCTACCTCCCTACCTACCTGAGGTCTACCCTACCCTGTAACCCATAAACAACCAAGGGAGGAAAGGAGCGAGGTAGAGAAAAGGTACTATCACCGTATGTATGTACCACATACATGTATATTTCCTGCTGTGAGCAAGCGTCAGCCAGGTTACGTCCCACCCTCACGAGATGTGTATAGTACTGTGCGGGGAAGCCGAAATTAAGGGCCTAGTCACAAGTGCGGTTTTCATCCTGCCTGTCCCGAACTCCGCCAACACCCCTAACCCAACAACAACCCCCCCCCCCCCGGAAATCGAATCGAAGCGATCTGCGGGCCGTTCCCACGTTTCCCGCAATCAATCATTCACAATTTTTCCAACATGTAGTAATAGTACCCATAGTAATAATCCATAATCGGTTTTCTTTCTTTCTTTTTTTTTTCTTTCCCTGTCAATGCGACAGGACAGGAAGCCTATGAAGAGGTTGGTTTGGTAGATAGAGAGCTTAAGCCTGCCTACTAACGCTGGAAAAAGAGCCAAAAGAAAAAGCTAGTCAACAAAAACTCCAAATAACGACAAAACGGACGATGAAAATGAGGATGAATGATGCAATGCGTTTCATACAGATTCGTTAATATCACAACAAAAAAAAAGACGCGAAAAAAAAGGCGCTCAGAAACAGGAGGAAACTGTTGGTGGCAAGGAAAAAGGGAAAAAAAGAATCCGCCGGCCAGAGAAAGAGGCTCAAGAAGAGGATGAAAGTAGACAGATAGATACATGATAGAAATGCAATTGGGACCCTAAAATCAAGAGAGAGAGAAAGAGAGAAAACGGAGTGTTAATGTGTCCCCTCAATCCTCCCAATACCCAGAGCACGAAAGCAAAGAAAAGGTGAAAAAAAAAAAACCTAACATAACATTGAGAGGCGTTCGTTCGTTTCCCCCTTTACATATGTATCCTTTTTTTTCTTCTCTTTTTCGCTTTTCTTGTTCCCTTTACGTGCCCCGTTGTTTTCCTCCACTCCTACCAGAAATTAAGAGATGAAAAATTAGCTAGCTAGGTCCCTGGCTTCGATTTGTTCGATATCTGAAGGGTTTTTTTGACGATATAATATATATATGTGGGATGGGTGGGTAGGAGAGTGAGTCTGTCGTTGATGTGAAAAAAAAAAAAAAAAAAGTAAAAGAGGTTCTTTTCCCAGCCAACGAGAACCAAAGAGTAGTGGTAATGATAGAAGGGAATTGATCAAAATGTCCAATGGCCCCGATTGAATCCGAACACGGGTGTTAAGCCACAAAGCCACCAGCTCGTCGGATTGGACGTGCTATACTGCGATACTCTGGTCTCGGGTCGGCCTTGATCGTTTGCGGCTGGCTTGCATCCTCCATATCCACATCATCACCTAGGCCCTCATCGTCGTCTCCTAATCCTTCGTCCGGATTTATCTTTTCTACTGACTCTGGTTTTGGCTCCGATGCCTTCGCAATCTCGGCCTTGATCCTGTCAACCGCCTCCTGCATTCGTCCCACAATGAAATTGACATGACCTGCGCACCCCTCTCCCTTCAGCCAGAGGAAGGCCGCGTTCTCGCATCCCTTTGCCGCCTTATCCAGGCACGAGTCAATGTACTCCAGTACCTCGGCTGCCTTCTTTTCCCGCTCCTGCCTCACTCGCTCCTCCTCGGCCTTCCGCTTCTCTTCCGCTAACCTCACCTCCTTCTCCTCGGGTGTCTCTTTTGGCTTTTTCTCGCACTCCTCTTCTTCATCCGATTCGTCGCTATAATCATAGTCGGTTATAGGCAGGGACATGATTTTCTTCCGCCGTATGCTCATCATCTCTTTCCTCAGTTGCCCGCGCTTCGCGTTCAATGTCGTCCAGCAGTCGAACAGGGCCTTTTGTGCCTCACCATCATAGTAAATCTGAGGTCCGTTGATGGACGAGAATTTGGCCTTTGGCGGCGAGGGCTTTGCGTTCATCTTAGACATTTGCTTGGGTGGTGGGGGACATTCCTGCGGTACCTCTGTTTCCCTTTTCTGTTGAGCCTTCTCCTTTTCCTCGGCCGCGGCGGCCAGTGCTGCGGGTGTGGGCTTCAGAGGATGTGGGCCGATAACGGTTGTGACAGCTTGCGAACCTTCTGCGGCGGGCATCACTTTGGCACACGGCGGAACAGGTTCGCCTTCACATATTGAGAGTGATGGGGCGCGTTTTCGTGATGGTTGGGGAGTGACTGTCTCGGGATATCGTGCGGAGAGTTTTTTTAAATTTACTGACCATTCTGGAAGGGTGACCAGTAGCTCATTGAATACTGGGTTTTCCATTTATGATGTTGTGTATGGGAGGAAAAGGTTGTATTTTCTTTATTGTTTTGCTGGTTCGAGTACGTCTCTATTAGACTAGCAATTGGCGGTTGGTTGGTGAATTTTTTTCTCTCTGTTGGGGACTATGCTGCTACAGAGGCTGTCACAAAAGAAGAGATGTCAGGACAAACATGGCTAATGATTATGAAGAGAGAAGAGGTTAAGATAGGTGAGGTTGGGAAGTGTGATATAAAAAACAAAAGAGGCGTTTATTGCTCTCTCCTTAGAATCTCTTTGTGACCGAGAAAGCGGTGAATGGAAGGGACGGATAGAAGAAATAGGGAAGGAAGCGAGGGATGTCACTGTGGCAACAGTCTACAGCGAATAGAAAAAAGAAAGGAAGAAAGAAAAAAAAAAAAAAAAACTACATTTATGGAAGGGTATGAAGGAGCAAAGGGGGGGGGGGCATCAAAGGAAGGGGGCCGGGCGTCAATTCGGATCATTCCTTCCTAAACCTCCGTTCCAGGCATACAGGTACAGTACAGGCTACAGGCAGGCAGGCAACATTGTGTGAAATAAAAAGTTGTAATTGTGAACCAGCTAGAGGTATAATAGCACGTAAAGCAGTATGCAGCAGAATAACGGGTATGTAGGCGTTCAGGCAAATGAGATCTCGAATATCTCTTTTTCTCTTCTCTTGATCAACGGGGAGAGGGTAAACTTGCCTTCTAAGACAACTAGCACAGGGCCCTGTTGGTAGTTCTCTTTGGCGGTAGCAGTTGAGTTGCTTGACTCGACTGGTATTGGCGCAATTGCGACCGGTAGGTGTCCAGTGAGGTTCGAGTGTCGTAAAAAAAAAATAGTTGAAACCTTCTTATTCCTCTTCACCTGTCCGCGCCGCGCGACAATAACAAAAAAAGAATAAATGAAAATGAAAAATGAAAAATGGTTTTTTTTTCCCTCCTCTTCGCAGAAACAAAAAGCGCCCTCCCAAATAACCTGTAAAAAAAGCTATAAGATGTTGGAATATAGAAAAGAAACGGGGAAAGTCGTTGGTTGAGCTTTCTTTTCTTTTCTTTTCTTCTCTTGCTCTTCTTTATCCCTTTTCGTACCGGTTCGTGGTTCTCGTGAAGAGGATGGGGTGGAAGAAAGAAAGGAAGGAAGAGAGGGAGGATGAGGGCGGGATGAGGGCGGGAGCGTGTATATGTGGTGTGTGTGGTTGATTGAGCGGGTACGTTGCCAGTGGTGGTAGTACTCGGTACTGGGGGGATGGAGTCGAAGAGGCAGGAGAGGCGTTTAGAAGGGACAAGAGGGAAGAAGGGTGAGGAAGAGAGCTACTGCTCAGGAACACGAAAAAGACACTACACACCAAATCGAAGAATAGACGAGGGAGAGAGGACCGGGGGGTAAAGGCAAGCAGCAAGCGAACAATGCCTTCTCCTTCAGAGCTAAGGGTGAGCAAACTAGACCAATACACTAACTGACGGGCCGCGAATAGAAGGGGGGGGGGGAGGGGAGGGGAGAGGTTGGAGGGGTGTGGGTTAGGTGCATGTACTTAGGTAGGGTACTGTATGTATAGAGTGCTTTAGTGAAGGCTAGTGTGAGGGAGGGGAGGGAAGATACATGTAGGTAGGGTGTATGTGTGTGAATGAAGTGTATGAAGCAGGAGACAGGTCTGGTCTTCACTTCCGTCGTAACTTGCGTGCTGGTTTGTAAAGTAAGTTCTACAGATGATGCTTCTTCTACATACACCTCCCCCCCCCCCCTTCCTCATCTGTATATGCAGAAGTACCCGCGTCTAATCTGCCACAATTATGCCTCGAAATACCTAGACGGGTCTCTCCATGCTTCCCTCCTTCATCACTGCACACTGCACTCTCCCAATATCGAAAAAGGGAAATTGAAAGGGAAAAAAAAAAAAAAAAATTCTGGATTTTATTAATTCACGCCCTTAGTGCTCTGAGTACTTCGTCACCTCCCTAGCTCCCTTCGGTCGGTTCGGCTCGGCTGCTCCGCGCTTAACCCTAGGATCCCTTCCCTCTGTTTCTCTCCCCGAACCCTAACCGCTGCCCGCCCTTTGTTTTGCTCGCTGTCACACCATTTCATAAACGAGAAGGTCTGTCGCCCAAATGCTGCCCTTTCATATCTTTTTCCGAATTCCTTTCACACTTTGATCTATTGATGCTCCCCTCCCCCACCACCACCTATTTATCTTATTAGATCCTCCTGCTAGCCCCCCCCCCCTCCTCCTCCCCCGGTCCAATGCGGAGTAGAGCGAAAGGGAAGAAAAAAGGGAAGAAAAAAAGGGAAGACGAAAAAAACAATCACTCGCGTGTTTCGTTATTTAAACACCCAGGCCGTTGCCAGTGACTTAAGCACGCAGCTTACAGTATGATTGGTGATACCCCTGCCTTTACCCTAATCTGGAGATGCATTGTTTAAATCCACGGCGAATCTTTAATTCGCCGACCGACACGCGCGCAGCATGGAATATGTGACCTACATAGGTACAGAAGCGGGAAGAAGTACTAGATTCGAACTTGCAGTGAGGTAAAATAGAGCTACATACATACATGTATGTAGTCTTCACGATCCATTTGATCCATTTCTGCCCAGTCCGGGGCTTTCGAATAATTTTGACCTCACTACTCCACTCTAGGTAGAGCTGGAAAGTATCACCGATGTATCTCTATCATTTAGTGTATCTATTCGGGGTACCTCTGCCAGGTACTCTAGGCACAAAAGGCCACCTCCGCTGCCACCATCACCAGTGATTCACCACCACCACCACGAAATCTCGCTACCTCCGATTTCAAAAAGAAGCAGCCAGGGAGAACCACGCACTCTCCATCCATCCATCCATCCATCCGCCCCCACCCCTTTTAGATGACGATGTGTTGAAGATCCAGCAGCTCACTTCACCAAGCTTCTTCGCCCCTGCTATGTGAGCCAACCATAACCACGATCTTCATGACGACCACAGCAGGGGAGAAAAAAGAAAAAGAAAGAAAAAAACATACCCCCACAACCAGGGCAGAACTACTTGGGGCTGGCTGGCGTTTAGAAAGAGAGAAAGAAAAATCCTCCGAGGTCTTTGATATGGCATAATTCTTTTCCTCCCACTAACTCACTAACTACATGATATAAAAAAATATAAATAATCAATAGATCAATAATAATTATTTAAAAAAAAAACGGCCCCAACCTCCTAGAGTACCCCTTCCCCCGGCAGCTGCAAGGTTGTAGCGATCAGCCCTAACGCACTAAACATCCATCACCACCAAGCTAGACGCTTTTCCCCACCACCTCGTGAGCTGGCCGGAAAAACAAAAAAACGAGCCCTTTTTCCCCAAATCCCAATATAACCTACAACCTACTTTTACCTCTCTACCTACCTACCTACCTACCTACTCTGGATTTGTTTCGGGGTAGAGCGAAAGAGCTTTGAAAAAAAAAAAAAAAAAAGGTTGTGCGATACTGTCCATCTAATGCCATGACCACTCCCTAATCTAGGTGTCTACCCCGTGGCGGTGGGTCTCTTGTCGGGACAAATATCTTTTGTTTCAAGGACAGGAACAGGACGCTAGTTGGGCCGTGCCGTGGAAGGGAAACGTTGAAACTGCATTGCGTTGCGTTTGGAGTGGTCCTGTGCTACACTCTACTGCCTACAGATGCGCCTATGGGTGATACTGATGTGGATTCCCTCTTTGGCTCTGGTTGTGCACCCACTGCTACTGCTCGTGGGGGATTATTTAAAGCTCCATAGTAAGTCAGACAGAGAAATTCATGCTCAATGTTTGTGTAGGTGAAGAAGAAGAATAGGTATTAATGATGTAAAGCACATACTGACTGGCTGACTGTATGACAGACATTCAATCAAAGAATAAAACAAAATGTGCTTTCGCCGGCCGGCGCTGCGGTGCCCCCATAACGGGACCACAGCAGCAGCCCCATATAATATGGCCCAGCCAGAAGCTCTCCCGCGATGAAAGAGAGGCTCCATTACCAATAGCACCACTTCAATCATGCGCCTATCCGCTCAAATGTTCCTCTCATATAACCCCATAGGCGCTATCAGGATTTTTTACCCCCCCCCCAACCTCTCATACTCTAAACCCCCCCAATCAGACACCAGTCAAAAAAAAAAAAACTACCCCCTATCTAGGACACCTATTAGTAATCCGCTTGATGAATTCTTCAGCTTCTATCGCGGCTGCCCTTCATGGACCTTGGACGTCCGTGGGCACTCTAGATTAGTTTCGATTTTCCACTAGAGATATCTGGTTGGCCGGCAAACTAAAAGAGGGCCCCATGTGGTACCTCGTCTTTAGGGCTGCGGGCCGTGATTTTAACACTCGGAACGAAATCACGTTGCCGATCATCCTATGTCTCTTGGGTAAGGTAGTTTGGGCAGGTACTCGTGGGCTTACCCAGCTAGCCCCCACAAGGGCGAAGCTGGTGAAACATCAGCGGTTTATGTCACGAGTGAGGGAGCGACTGGAATTTGAGTTTGAGTCTTCCTGATCATGATATCTATCCTCAGGGCTACTCGAGGTATATTGAGAGGGTGCTATAATATAGATAATACGCAATACAAAGGCTGTATGCAGCGTCGAAGTAAAGTACAATATCTTTATTGATGAAGCATACGAGAATGGAATGGATACACCGTCCAGGTTTGGAAATGCAATATCCTGATGCTGGGTACCTTTACTCTGCTACATTGCGCTGCAGAAATATGCCACAACGTCTCGAGTCCCATCGTCCGTGACGTAGAAGCTTTTTCCTGCCATCACCTCCGCGCGCCCCCATTGGTCCACCACCAAAGCGTCCTGTTCCTCTCCTTCCCTCCTACCTAACCTACTCTATGTGCGCGCTAGGGCAGAGTAGAGTAGGCCAGGCCCACACCATTCTCACTTCTTCAACAAGGGCCCACTTAGCCGATGGACCGCACCGCAGCGCATCATGCGCGGTACGGTCGGTGGTGCTCGCACATGATGCAACATATCGACCCGGAAGCTCCAGGCGCCACACACACACACACTCATTCACTCACTCACTTTGAGAGAGTTTGCCCCGGGGGGGTGCGTGACGGAAGTGTGACTGCCGGGCGGTTTCGAAATTTTCAGAGAGACAGGATCGAGAGGAGGGAATAGAGTGGAGAGGATCGAGGGAGTGAACATGGGAATGGCAGAATTCCAGCCTGGCAGGGCAAGGATGGAGGTGGAGGATGACTGGTTTAAGAACGCATTGTTTTTTTCTTTTTTCTTTTTTTTCTCTTCTACCTCGTTCCTTAGGTAAACCTCCGGTGAAGGAATGAATGTATGTGTATGTGTATGTGTATGTGTATGTGTATGTGTGAGTATGTGTGATCTGTATGCCGATGTAGGAAGCCTCGTATACTCTACCCGTTTTTACGCGATACCCGGCAGCATGCGTTCGGGCGGGCGAATGGGGGGGGGGGGGGAAGGTTCGGCCGGCGGATAATGGGACGTGATATCCGTTTCTCGGGTCCGGACACTTTTTGACTGAATGGGTGAAGCCGTATCGTCATGTATCGTCATGTATCGGCCTTGAGTGCGAGAGTAGGTAGGTACCTACATGGCATGTGGCGGAGGATTGTCGTCCGTCTATATCTGGGGGCCATCTGTAGAGTGAGGAGAGATCCCTCACAGAGAGAGACAGGCTACAGGCGTCACCTACGATCACTCCTCCTCATATCATAGCCCACATGTCCTACCTTTCCCCAGCCATAGAGGTTACACTCATTACACTTACACAACCACACCACCCCGGTACCCGTAACCCGTAACCTACATTCTACATACATACTACGCGTATAGGGGTAACTAAGTCTGTGGACACTGAAATTTTCTGTCTACAGACATATCCCTACCCCCCGTTGTACCTACCTACACACAACGCAAACCCCCGCGCCGAGGAGAAAAAAAGAAGAAGAAAAAAAGCCACACAAATCGAACAGCCGCGAAAAGACGCACGACTGATCGATACCTCCCTCCTCCATGTCTGAGCGCGCGTCACATCGCGTCTGTTGGCCCACCCTCCCGTTCCGGACAAGTCTGGCCTAGCCACGCGGTAATGAGGTAGGTTTGATCACCAGCTCAGACGCGACGGTATTTCTCGGGGGAAGGGGGGGGAGGGGGGGGGGTCTTGTAATTAGGGCACGGCATTATGACGCCCATGCTCATGCTGGCTGGTTAGGTTTGTCTTGTTGAGAGTAGGTGAGTAGGTGAGTAGGTGAGTAGGTGAGTAGGTGAGTAGGTGAGTAGGTGAGTAGGTGAGTAGGTAGGTACTCTGTGGGTATGTGCACAGCTAGGGATCGAGACATGTATCTATGTGCTTACTTACTCTGTTCTGTCCTGTTCTGTCCTGTCCTGTTCTGTTCTGTCCTGTTCTGTCTTGTTCTGTTCCTGCCCTGCCTCCACCCCCTAATTCGTTCATGGAACCTTTCTAGAACGGCTGTGTTTCGGCGTGGTAGATGTAGATGTCGATTTGATTTCTCATCCCGCGCGTGACTTTTATCATACTTACCTAACATACCCTACATTCAGGCACTGTCTGTTTTGTTTTGTTTTTTGTTTTTTGTTTTTTGTTTTTTATTTATTTACTGTACAGTGAGTGGTAGTGGTATGCTGCTGGTATTGGACCGCGCGCACTGTTTGGGTCGGGTCGCAGGAGGCCGAGGTGGTGGGAGGGGGGGGGGCAGACAGATGAAGGGATAGTGTTATGGTTTGGTAGAGGTGGAGATAGACTTACACACACACACGTAGATGAGAGATGGTCATGTGTGTGTAGGTATAGGTTTGTTGCTGGAGAGGTGAGTATGGTATAGAAGGAAGTAAGTAAGAAGTACATACCAGGAGTAAGTAAGTACAATACAAAGTACTATATCTATAGACCTACTCTAGCCACTACTACCCCCTCCCCCCCACAATCCATCGTACTTTATCTATAGACCTACTCTAGCCACTGCTACCCAATCCATCGTGAAACATCCACACTAACCAACCAACCAACCAACCCAACCCAACTCAGGGGCGAGAAAAGAAAGAAGCAAAGGAAGGGAGAGAGAAAAAAAAAAAAAAAAGAAAAAAAAATGCGGCGCTGTGCTGTATGTAAGTACATGACTAACTGACTTACTCGGGCGGCAGACAGACACAGACAGTCCGGGCGCGCCGGGGGGAGGGGGGGGGATTAAGGGTGGGGCACATGAGGCGCTCGCGGCTGTCTTGTGGCTGGTTATGTGGGGAGGGGGGGCAAGAGGGAAGAGAGCACGAGCACGAGTGAGCGCTTGTGATGATGCCGGGGTTTTTGTAGGTATGGCTCGTCTCGCCTTGGTGGGTGGGTGTGTAAAGTTGAGTGGCAATAACTTTTGGAGGGAGAGCCTCAAGTCAAAACCCTAAACCATGGTTCTATCAAGCTAAATGTCGGTTTCTGCCAATGAGAATTCAACTTGACACACTCACCCTCTAAGGTTGAGCTGAGCTATAGGTACATGGAGGTTTAATTTCTTACTGCCGCTGCCGACCGACGATGAGTTTAGGCGCGTGAGGGCGTGCTTAACATGTAAGTACAGTTGTCGAAAGCGGAAACGTATCCATCACTTGTTTAGCCGAGTCGCTTGGCCGGTGGATTGGTCACCGAGGGTTGGGATGCATGCGGTGGTGTCTGGATACATATGTAGGTACATGTACCGGGGGGTTAACCATAAATACCGAGAATCAGATAAGATAAACGCACCTATTTCACAGCAAGATTCCTTTAACACCCGGTACATACATACATGTGTTTTTTTTTTTTGTTTCTTTTTGTTTTCTTTGTGCGGTGGGATGTTTGGTGCGGTTGGGGTTGGGGTTATGTATTCTTTGTATCGTGAGAAGGCATAGGGGTGGTGGGTAGATCTCCCAAATCCTGTAGACTGATTGGCTGCAAACGCCAAAGGTTTACACACCCACCCTCCATAGCTTCTCGAGCCGTACCTCCTACTGGAGAACATGGAGGTTGGTTGGGTATACTACAGCTACTGTGATATACAACACCAGCCTCACTCGCCGTAGTAATTAACCCCCGACTCAAGGCGGCCCCCCCATCCAATCCATCTCATTCTTCAAGACCTTCCTTCGGCCTCGGCCTCGGCTTCGTCGCGCGTAGAGCACACGATATCACACTGAGCAACACATATACACGCCGGTCGGCCGGTCAGGTCGGCTATTTAATCATTCCAGCTAGCTAGAATCCAACCCACTCCCCCCTTTATTATTTGCAAATAACGGTCCAGCTCAGAAACGTCATGCCGCTACTTACTGACAGTTTAACGGTTGCCCCGTGCGGTGTGTGGGTGTGTTATGTTGTTACTCTGATTGCCGGATCAGGAAAACGGATTGGAGTACCGTTCCGCACTTTGCGTTGGATGTTTGAGGCTGCCAACTGCCAACTGCCAGCCTCCACTGTGATTGGCCGACGGGAGGATCGGCACCAATCGGGTTCTGGAGTCTTGTCTTTTCTAATAATTCACCAACCTTGTGGACTGTATATTAGGTACCTCATGGGTGCGTGTAACTATATACATACACCTGGATGGCATTTGGTGAATGCCAATGCCAATGCCAATGCCATCAATCGCCTGTTGGGACACAAGCCATTTATATCCGCCGCTTGCCTTACTTTAATTACACCCCTTCCTCGAGAAAACCTACCCCCCCCCCCCCCCAAACCCCTTTGTCGGTCAGAATAGAATAGTAAATACAAAACCAATTACCGAGCTCGCACACGCGGGAGGGAAGTCTCCGTGCCTGTGCTACGGATTTGTATGTATTTACCTACGGTAATATGCACTTTAAACACGCCTTGTGTCCTGCTAAATGAAGTGAGTGCATGTGGGTGGTGGTGGGCGGGTGTGAGGGGATCCATGTCCGGTATTCCGGTCCACGTTTTTATTTTCCGTGGGGCCTTTATTTGCCGAAGGAGTGGAATCGAAAGAAGAGGAAGAAGAAGAAGAAGTCTGGATCGACGGCTGTTTAGACTCTTTTATCCAACACTCACTCGAAGGTTTGAATAGATGGGTTTTCGAGGCAAAATGACCGTGGGGGGGGGGTCCGTATGAACAAGCCAAATGGAGGGAAAGGACACACATGAAAGAACCAATAACATGACGGAACTTATTCTTCTTCTGAGAAATCCGGCAGATCATATATCTAAAAATCCAGGGTTAGGTCTTTTTCGTACAAAGACCCTTGCCCGATTGCAACTTTCGAGTGTTGGATAAAAGACTCTATCAATTGATTATATTGAAGATGGATAGATTGACATGAAAAGAGCCGTATTATTGCCTATATACCTGCCGAGCTAGTCCGGGCGTAGGGCTGCTTTGGAGAGTAAGACAGGAGAGAAGAAGAAGAAGAAGAAGAAGAAGAAAAGTAGATGGATGACTGGCAATATCGCGGACGGTAGGTATACTCTAGAACGATCGAGTAGAGCCCTTCCTTTACCTAGGGTGCCATACCAGCTACATGTATTCCTACACGCCAGCGGAACAACTTCCTTCTCCAATACCAGCGCCGCAAGGCGTACGTACCTACAAACTGTAGCCCCCAATATAATTGCCCCCCCCCCTAAATTGCGCACTCCTGGAGATTGCACAATTGGTGATATCCATTACGTACTTTCCCACTCTCTCCTTCTATCCATTGCATTGCACCGTAGGCCCCAATATCATAAGCAGGATTGACCATCCTACCCCCCCATATAAGAAACAAACACGGTCCCCCCCATGAGTAAAAGAACGCTTTTCCCCCTCCCCTCCCTTCCCCTCCCCTCCTCTTCCCTACGATCAACCACCATACCACTACCACCCTGGCACCGGGCTGTCCGAAGAAGGTTCGGCACCTAAGGGGGAGCCATCTCGTATCGGGAGTGGTTGTTGCACAAAAAGAAGCGAATCTACATACACGTAGTACTACCTACGTTCGAGGAACCCTTTACTGGCGGGGTTGGGGCTGGGCGCTGTGATTGGATTGGATTGCTGGATGAGGAGCTTGTAGGTATCTCTCTACTCTATTTCACCTGGGCATGTGGTAACGTTGTATGTAGTCAGGAACTGGCGTTGCACAGTCTTTGTATCTTTGTAGCAGGATGAGATGCTCCTCAATTGTTGTGTATCTACATCTTTTAGCTCAAGGGGGAATGAATGGAACAGAGCGTCTTTCTTTGTTCGAGAGATGCGCAAGCAATGATTGGCCAGCCAGGTACAAAACAGCTATGTAGCTAGCCAAACATCAATTAGCCCATAGCCAAACACTATACAAGACCAAGATCGACTTTTCTGGTACCATGAATATCCTGAATCGAATATGGTATCCCGCCTCACCGCAGCCGTACATACTGTACCATCAGTTTTGAAAACGCCCTGCGGATAAAGTGGGGGCCCGTCCACCACGGTCCAACAGCAAAGGGAAAAAAAAAAAAAAAACCTTTAGCTGAACACTACCTGAGAATGGGGGCCCTTCTTTTTTTTTTTTTTTTTTTTTCAATTTCCACCGAGAAGGTGGATATATGGGAAAATCTCCCCCCCCCCTCACATCTCACGCGATCCCTTTTAATTCTGGGCTTGTACGCTTGGTGCATATGCTGTGGAATCTTGACCAAGAGTCTTGGTCAATCTGGATACAGCAATTGGGGCCTGGCTCATCATGTCTTTTATCCAGACGACACAGAGATTCACGGCTACGGTGTTGTTGCTGCTGTGTAAGGTCGGTTTTGGTGAGCTCGCAGCGGAATCATCACGAAGTCTTCCGACGGAGGTTGGCCGGCGAGGCCGGAGACGGGAATGTTGGGTTTTTGTGAAATAGCGCTGTTGGTAGGTTGTACGTGCTGGGGGGAAAAGGTATAAATATCAGGCCTATGATGGTGATGATTTTACTTTTTTTCTCTCTCTTTCCTCTCTATCCAGTGAATCGCCACAGACTTGCAAATACTAGCCAGCAGTCCCGACAACAAGCCTTCTCTGAATCTTCAGCCAGATCCTCTCTAAACTTCAGGTAAGAGAGTTCCCCTTCCTCAATCACAAAAACAGACTCTAACACCCCCCCCAAGCAACCATGCAGTTCCACTTCCAGTCCCTCCTCCTCCTCCTCATCCCCCTCGTCGCCTCCGTCGCACTCCCACAGGCCGACACCACCTGCTACGACAAGTGCGTTGCCACCGGCGTCGAATACTGTCCCACCGAATACCCCGACAGCTGCTTGTGCTTGAACGACTACAAGAAGAAGTGCGCCGAGGCATGCCCACGCGACGGCGTGGTTCCGGTGCTCGATGCGTGCGATCCTAAGGAGGTGGTCGAGTGCTACGACAAATGCATGGGACAATGGGCCTGCGTCCAAGTGTGGCCCCAGAGCTGCTACTGCTACAACGACCATGTCAAGCTCTGCTCGTCCGAGTGTGGGAGCACACCGGTTTACCAGAACTGCACGCTGTCGGCTATTTAGGCCGCGCGCGGGAGGAGAGGTGCGTGTAGTTGGTTACATGTAGTTAGTTAGTTGCAAGGGGGATTGGTGAAGGGCGGTGGTGGTGGTTTTAGGGGCGGGATATGTAGCGAGTGAGATCTGGTGAAAATGGAAAGAAAAAAATTATATGTTGTCGTTGTGATCTTGCGTGCAGTGTCTCATGACCGAGTGATAATTAGAGATGCAAAATAGAAGTTGGTGTGTCCATTTGGATTGATCGTCTATGGGGAGGGGGGTTTGCTTGGTTGTGTGCTGTGTGTTTTAGTGATGCTTTTGCGGCGCGGTGTGTATACATGTAGACCAATATCTATCGTCCATCCAATCCGCCCCCCAGATACTACTGCAAGCTTATAACTACTTAACTATATACCAAACTTCTTTCTTTTCTTTTCTTAAGCATTATATAGTGGAACTGGCTCTACCAGCGTTGGAGGTTACTTTGCCGGCATGGTGGTGGGTTACTAGTACGGGGGTTAGACAGCAGGGGGCGGTTCTGATATGCGTCTAGACTACACGGCTGGAAAGAGGCTGCGTGTAGCGTGGGTAGGTACGTAGCGGCGTGTAGTATTCTGTGTTATTTATGGATGACTGTATGAGTAGGTTATCTGCGTGTGTGTGCTCTGCGGGTCGAGCCAGCTAGGGTTGGATATAAACACAAATACATTTCAACGCCCCATTGATGTGCATATGAGTAATGTACATATGTTACTCTATCCCTTCCTTCACCTGCCAATAAAATGGAGAAAAAACAAATCTACTATAGCCAGCAGATCGAATCCCGTTATCCATCCATCCATGCAACTATAATTACCCTATTATAGGGGGGGGGGGGGCAGCAGTTGATATTGATAGATGAAGGGATATGGCGCGAGAAGGCATAGAGGGTGGCTGTGTCAACTTCAGAGGAACCTTTTTTGTATGGGGAATTAGAGAAAATACCACCGTTAGGCTAGGCACTAGTACCATTATAGGAGTAGATCTCCCAAATTCTGTAGACTGATTGGCTGCAAACGCCGAAGTTTACACACCCACCCTCCAAAGCTTCTCGAGCCATACGAGCTAGTTATATGTATGTATAAATGTAGTCCTCTGGTACGGCGCGTACGACGGTGGGATAGATCTGGGCTTCTTTGGCGAGGGGGCACAGGGTATGGCGGATCTCATTATAGAGGGGTGAGCGAGAGTAACATATCCGCAATAGTATCGGACTAATCCTATCTAAGGAACTACGAGCCCTTTCTCGGTTGCCATCCCTCCGATTTAGTCAGGTTTACTGGCCTTCAGCCAATAGCGTTTTGGGGGTGGGGAGTACTCCCGCTCACCCTATAAGGAGATCCGCCATATAATTGCTTTCCGCCGGCGTTGTGCGGTTGCAACACAAATCAAGGGTGGTGGCAGAAAATCATTCTCACAGCAACTACATACATGCATGTTATGTATTTTTTTTGTTTTTAGATTCCTATTGGTATTTTTTTGTTGGCTAGAAGGTGCTCATCACACAGCCAGGGTGAAAAGAGGCCTAGGAGTCATCACTACTCACGTATGGTGCTAGATATCTCTCGTGTTAATACTTATGTATTGGACATGGAGTGTGCAGCTAGAGTATCAATGTTTATTAGTGATAACTTAGTTCAAATCATACCGCGGAAATCTGTACCATCCATGATTGATTGAATAAAAGGAACTAGAGCATAGCATAATATCCCCGTCTATAGCAAGTATATAATGAAAGTAATTATATCTATATGTAGTGTTTGATACACGTGGTATTGGGTCTCAAGATCAACCAACTATCTCTTATATACTTCTAGAAGCTTAATTATGTCTTTGTTCCCCCCGGATTCTGCCAGTTCGCGTATTGTTGACCCGTAGTTATCCCGCTCGTCGAGGTCCAGCCCCCCTGTCAATAATATTCTGCACAGCTCTCCATATCCAAACTCCACAGCCCACGAAAAAGCCACTCTCCCAACAGTATCCTTCAGGGATACATCTGCACCCTCCTCGAGCAATATCCGGACCATATTCTCATACCCACCTACTGTTGCCCAGTGAAGTGCTGTACCACGATATCGTTGACTACCAGCAGTGATGGACTCCTTGAAGCTCTGGAAATTTATTTCTTCCCCGCTTAGACCGCTCTTGATGACTAGCCTCATCACATCTTCTGATCGAGAAGGGACTGCCCAATGGAGGACAGTTGCAAAGTCGTACGTACGGGCATGGATATCGACCCCGTGCTCAAGTAGAAGCTTAATGATTCCGATATGGCCCTCCGATGCGGCCCGGTGAAGTGCAGTGAGGCCTTCAGAGTCTCGCTCTTCAACTCGTGCTACACCCCTCTCCAGGAGTAGTCGAACCAGAGGTTCATGTCCTTTCGATGCAGCCCACATGAACGCTGTAATCCCAAACCTATCCTCGGTCGCATGTTTATATAGCATACTCTGAAGGAGACCTGCGAGTTGTCTATTCGCTCGAAAGAAAGAAGCAAGATCTTTCGTGCTGAGACAGCCTGAGATGAGGAGGAGCAACTCGTTGGGAAGGTCCAGAAGATGCATTTTCGTTTTATATAGATTAATAGAATAGTAATATTAGGGGAAAATAAAGTCGCACGGATGAAGACTCCGCGGACTCATCGTTAGATAATAGTGAGGTGTATTTAAAAAAAAAAAAAAAAGGGTTTGAATCCCAAACTCAGCTGGCTAAGAAAGCTGAATGCTGTCAAACAGATATAACATACGTAGCATATCACTGCTGACACTTTAATTATTTGTAGCGCACATAACTGCGTCTTAGTGATATGCCGCGCAAAACACTAGGCCTATCAGACAGTGGCATAAAGACTTGAGGTCTTACTTTGAGACATCTGTTGCAAGATCCAGGATCTGCACAGGATTAAGATCTAAAATAACGATCAGCCATATTTCTCTCCACTTTACTTATTAGGCTAGAGTATTACTCGAGACAAGTAGTCGAGGAGGTATAGGTTATACATATAGCAAGCCAAGGATGAAATTCTCCTGCGAACATTTTTCAAAACAGCCATATCTGCATTAGAACCAATATGTACCCCGTTGAATCAGGAATTATTGTGTCTCATGGGGCCGCGACGTTTAATAACTGATTTCCCGGACATATTTTGGCCCAAGAGAGACATGGTGACGTCTAATTGGCCCGTGCCCAATAGCTTGCGGATCTGCAGCCCAAGTGGAATCGTTTCTAGATAAACTAGAGATGAACCGTGATTGCTTTTTCTACCTCGTGTGATTTATCTGACAACTCACTCGAAACCGCTGTGCTTGCGCATGTGGGTCAAGTCTATGAGATTCACGACGTCCGTCGTCAAGTATTTGCATTTCTTAGATCGAGTTATTAGTATTAATATATTTCGGTTTGGTGCTCCAGTTCCAAAATAGGTAACCTATTGGTTCGGGTCTACCAATGAAAACATGCCATTTTAGGCCGCAGAAATAATGCTGCCCCCAGGGCAGCAGCGCTCACTCAGTATATGTTTCAAATGATTACTAAATATCTAATCTTCCGATTAGCAACATACCATAGTAGTTCTTTCAGCTCATAGGCTAGCAAAGGAAAACTCACGTACAACCAACCAATCTCTGACTCATTCAGGGTAACTAGGTCTTACTACCTTATTTCTTTGCTTACTTAAACAGCAATCACTAAGCCCCGTGCATATTGCTGATACCTATTAGTTAAACAGGTAGCGTCGGATTTCACCGACAGACCAATGGAGGTTTGGCTTTCTCGATCGAACTGAGTATTATGGTCGGGGTTAATCCATTACGTATATGTATGCAACCTCACGGTTATGGGATATCAGTTAGATCATGAGAGGATCGAGCATAAGGTAATGTGGTCCACAGGCGTTGGGGGCGCTGCCTCGAGCGACGTTACCGTTTGAGCCCCGTTCCTTGTACTGTCGAGCAAATAGATGATATGCCACGATGTATTCGAGGTGTTCAAGGTCAGGATTACCTGGTTCACCATCCTTCCCCCTACCAAATTAGAGCCACTGATACGTCAGCCTAAGATACACTATCAGGAGGTACGGGGGTGTAAGAATACTACTATGAAGAGATTCTTGTCTCGAGCATTATCGCCTTGTGTACTACATACATACCTCGAGCTGCCTCGGACGGCAAAGCCTCGCAGGTCACACTATTTAAAATCAAACAGCCTACGATGGTCTGCAGGGTGATGTAATATAAATGTCCTAAAAATCGTTGGTCATAGATAATTTCTAGTGGCCGAGTCAATGGGCTCATATTCTTGCCCAGGGCCTCGATCACCTTATCAAACCTACGGTTGAAGTAGTGACATTACTTATGGTGAGGAATATGTAGCATTATTAGTGCTGCATATATAACACAAGCTGCATTGCAATGGCCGTAGGAGGGGTCTAACGGCAGAATATGATAATGCCAACCCAACTAGGGGTAGATGGTAATATCATAACCTCCATCGAGATGGTATAGCTAAAATATGTTTATCGCGTTAGCTTTTGAAGGAAGAAGACTAGGTGTTGACTTATATCTCTGGTCGAAACTTGGATATCTATTAATGTTTGTTAGAGAAGAGAGTCTTGATAGCAAGTGTATGAGCGTATTTGAACATTGGGTTTAAGGTAAAACGCCTTTCATATAAGCATCTTATGAACAGCATGGGGAAAAAAATAAAGCTTCAGGTGTAGTGAGTAAGCGAATGTATGTGTAAATCTTATAGATCATGAGTGATCATTATATATTACCAGTTTAAGTCATCGGAGAATGCATTTATGTATGTGCATTGTCGAGGTGTTCTAAGATTGGGGGTTAGCCCGCCCCGGGGGTTTCTGGTAGTAGGTCGAAGGTATGCCCTGTGAGCCCAAAGGATGCAATGCACTTTAACTTCTGGGGCCATGTACGCTGATAAAGCTTAAATTGACAACATGCTGCTGTTAATCCCCCCCACTTCGATTTTATACTACATTATATAAAACCTCTGCCGCGCCTTTATGGGACCGTCTAGTTATACGTTAACTGCCTAGCTTCACAATGGATCTGCAACAACTCGATACTGTCCACGAAAGTTTATCGAGCGGTCCTGTTCCTTCGCTAAAATTACAATTGGAAGACGGTATTACTAGTGGCAGTGCTATTACTACAGGATCGATTACAGATATTTAGCTTGCTGCTATCATATTGCGTGGGAATCTGGTTCACCGTGAATAACCCCCGAGTAATTGGTGCGCCTATATACGTAAGAACTGCACACCTAATATCGTTCACAACATAATTGAACTAAATTCCACCTAGATCATTGACACCAGCTGTTAAGGTTTATTAAATTAACCCCAGCATAGAAATATGGGGCTGATCATCTACAGTTTCCATGATTATTACTGGGAAAACATTTGTGACACTCGCCTACCCTGGTTTTCCAAACAATGATCACGGAAACTGTATGACGGACATAAAAAACACTCATCAATTTCTGCGCCACCACGACCGATTAATTTATTGGGCCGTTAATATCAGACAATATCTATAGTCCATTTAAGAATCATGATAAATCCGACCAGGAGGCTATCTTTATGCTATCTAGAAGATATTTAGGTCACCAAAACCGACTTGGACGTACATTTGGAGGAGGGCTCTTCGCGATATTGGAAGCGAGAAAAGGAATTTGAATTTACCACAATGTCAACATTTAATTTAACCAGCAGCCACAGGGGAGGTATATGTAGTTACACACGATTTTAGTTTTCCGCGATTAATCCTAGGGCTGCGCCGCGATATAATACCATCCCGGCCGGCCGCTTCCAGGCTATTATATAATTATCCGTTCAACACATAGCCCATTCCCAATTAAATCAACGACATATAGCCCGCATTCCAGTTTCAGGTTCCCAGTAATATAAATCATACCGAAGACATTTGAGAAGTAACGTTATATTTAATGTAAGATTCTCGGGGTTGTTTTGTTCCGGTGTTACGTTGATGGATTTATTGTAGACGGTCCCATGATGTTCAAGCAAACCAGCTGCGTGATCATCCCTTCAACCGAACACCCAACTATCTCAGTATATTCGCATCACCGTGGACCCAAGAACTCATCCGACCAGAACCCAGAGAGTCTTATCTCGACGATATTTGGATTAGATGGATGAAAGGTGTTTTATGCGGCTTCCGGATCAGCCAGGAGATAACGGCGCACTACCCTCGGAATTATCCACTTCTTCAAAACCACCTGTTGAGTACATTGTCACGGCAGACGGCCTCAAGATTTCAGAAACCTATGCGGAAGATACTGCCACTAGACATATTCCTGTTCTTCAACGCAAGGCATCGACTGTTCTCTTAAAAGATACGTGTACCGAGGAAGAGATGTTGCAAAAGATTCAAAGGATTGCTGATCGTCAAAAGAGGCCTGGGTTTCTGGGAAAGATCAAGAGGTTGCTGCCCTTTCAGGATGAGAAGGAGGTAACAGTTGTTTACATGAGCGCTGAAGAAGCGGCCTGGAGGAAGTTAAGAATAAAGAACCATGTCAAGGCTGGTGGTTTTCTTGGTGCTGTAGGGGGCTAAGCAGGATACAATGGTCCATTGCTTCACTTTTTTCTTTTTCTTTTTTGGTCACGTATAGCTGAGATAGGAGCCAGACTCAGTACAAGCTCACAAGTAATTCATAAATACATAATAATACACACAATCCTGGGGGTGGTATTGAGAACTAAAACGAGATTTTTGTTCATTACACAGCAGATAGTTAACTATTCGGCACTCTTTCCTGCGTCTTCTGGTTTCTGACCGTAAACAATGAATCTAGTTTCACAAGTTAGTATTTACCACAGGGGCTTGAAGGTTAGGATAGTATAACATACAATCGGTAATATCCGTGTACTTTTCGGTCCAGGTATTCGGCTCGTACCTGTCCCAGTAGAGCGTGGACCTCAACTGGGTCCCATCCAAGGACACGTGTGTAAATCGCCATAGTAAATCCTTCTGAGGTCAAAGTTAGTCAACGTTAACCCACAACCGCCGTATAATCACCGGAATATATAATGCGAGGGAACGTACCAGCAGCTTCTAGCATATTCAACAAATTATACTTTCCAATCTCCTTGAGATTCTTATTCTTCGGCCAAGGCCCCACGGGTACCTTATACTCCTTCTCAACCACATTGATAAAGCCTTGCTGTTCCATCCATGGCTTAACCTTATACTCTAGTGTAAAAGTCTTTCCGATCTTTTTCTCTGCGATCTTACAGTGGCGATTCCACTCAAGTACCGCAGAGTCCTTAGGAATGGAGTCATCATCACTGAGATGTTCGACTGTTGTTTCAACAGACTCAAACCAGCCACCCGGTTTGGTGGCCGCATATGCACGGGATATGAATTGTGGCCAATCAGCAATACTGCCATAGAGGGCGCGAGCGTGCACGAAATCGAAGGAGTTGGGTTGGTGTGCCCATTCGTTGGTGAAGTCGTCAATTTCAAACTGGAGATTTGGGGGTACCCTAGGATTCGTATCAGCGAAATTGCTTCTAGAATACGCTAGTTACCAATAATGTGCGGTGTACCATTCAGGCTGGATTGGCGAAAGATCATTCCCAAGAATTCGAGCCGATGGGAACTTATCAGCCATATCTATCGCCCAGATACCGGTTCCAGTGCCCAGATCAAGAATATTTTGCGGGTTGTCCCCGATTGGGGCTTTAAAGAGATCGCCATCCAGTACCAGAGAATAGATGTGGTGGAAGATATCTAGCTGGCTATTCTGCTTGTCATCATTGGGTGCCCAGTATTCGCCATCACCGTAGGCATGGTATCTGTAGAGACATCACAGTTTGTGTTAGAATTGAACATAAGAGAGTGATATGAAGCTTATATACCTCCTGCCATTCTCATATCTGTATTTTGTTATTGAGGATGAGAGCGATGTTGTATCAGTGGCTCTGTTGGAGTTAGAAGTTTGCCTGACTGCAGTTGAAAGCGTTGGGGATTAATACGTACGTTCCGCTTCCATAGAGGGAATCATAATCATCATCTTCAGATCCGGAAGTTTCTGCTAGCAACAGGTTCTGTGTAGCGGGAGATGCCATGGTTTGCTATCAATTGTGGGGAATTTTATAATACTTTAATCTCTAGTCTTGGGCTGAGCGCAATGTGGGGAAGTGTTTGTGGGTGGGAGGTGAGTAAGTAAGGCAAAGCTAATATAGGAGCTCGGGGATCACTTATATGTGTGTTCTCCGACAAGAATGGGCCCCAAGTTTTTTGACAACGTACCGCATTCACCTAAAATTTCCCACTCCTTATTTAGCGAGTCACGTGCACGAGCGCTTAATTGCGCTCCGGAATCGAGAAACTCAGGTTGGAGGTTTGCATGTCGGCTCTAGGAGGCCCTCGTTGTATATTTTGGCTCATACCGGCCATTTGACTGGGCGCTGTTCGGTTACATTTCGGCCCATATGGAGCTATATGTCGCTACCTAGCGCAGCACCTCTTCACTAATGCAAAAACATTTATATTAGGACATCAATTTCGCTGCTTTTGTAGGTACCTGTGAATTCTTTGCCACCCAGGCCTAGGGGCTATGTACCCCTATCATGTAGGTACGGGGTTTTGGGATTTGTGACTGGGGATTGTATCGCGCACGCGTACAATACATAAAACCTTGTCTATCGATATATCTCAGCGGTTTACTTCAAATTAACAGGCCATAGTCCGAGGATTTTGACGGATATCTGCAGATATGGGGGGGGGGGTTAATCTGTATTTAACTGGTGAACCCGTATATTCCCAAATCGCCTGTTATCTTTTGCGTCGGCTGATTAGACGCCGTGCGAATCTGGACTGCTGACATTACACCGACAGCGCTTGTGATCTCGGTATTCAATGTGCGTGGGGTGTAGATACATACTCAATAGCCAGAGTATCAGTATTTGGGACGTAAGTGCATGTAATATCGATATCTCGAGCATGAGTGGTCTACATAGTGACACGACGTGCTTGGAGATTCACGCACCTATAGGTATAGGCCATTGATTAATCATGAGACTATTTACTCCTTCCTTATTGGGGATATCAATGTAGGTACTCTAGAACGCGCATATCTGTATGCTAGAGACTAGATAAATTATGCGCACTCTAGTCGACGTGATAGCCGACTTGCCGATCACGCATGCTGCACATACAATCACTCGGCTACCTTGCCAAGACTTTGTCGAAGTATCGGAGCTAGCGATCGATGAAGCGCGGGACGTAAAATACGCAGTGACAATAGAGAAGGGGGCATGGGTCCAAGGTGCTGAAATTGCTCGCCACTCCATCGGAATGGAGGACCGGAAGTGATGGCACCCCGGCCTCACTGATTTATCGGGCCACGACCAGCTAAACCGCGTGTTCTATACTCTTTTCTGCTAAAGAAAGAAAGAAAAAAATCAGTTTCATTTTTTCTGGGTTACAAAGGCCGCATATCACGCAATCATAAATTATGGCGTATATAGCTATATATAGCTGAGTGTATACTCTATCGCTCGCTACAATCACTCAGAGGATTTATGCATGAATAAAAAAAAACCCCCCAGAGGTTTTCCAGGCTGCAGAGACTGTTTTTTGGCGAACTGATCTGTTTAATTAAACTCGAGAACCGTGGAGGGGATAGATAATCAGAGGTAACTGGACCCGATCGAGAATCAATTACTCCATATACATACAGACAGCTAGATTCGGGCGCCGGAAATGTATATGCTCATGTTATCAATCAACACCGACACCGACAGTACTGCGAAACCGAGGGTTGCGGCGGACAAGAACTCCTCCACACGCACACAATACAAAACTACAAGGTTCCTATGCAAGTGGTGTGGAGACAGGCCACCCCCAAAGTTTATGCCGCCAGAAACAATTGCGCCATACACTCCATTTGCGGCCCGGACCAAAGTATAGCTAAGCCGTAGCCATGGCTGTGGACCTCGTGCTCCTTTCATATGGGTTTTTTCCCCGTACCGTACCCGTACCGTACAGGTGGGTGGGGAGGGTATAATGTCCTGGATTCTGATTACTCAGTAACCTAAATTTAATGCAACAGGAATATTCTGGGCGGTTGACGAATATAACGATTTCGTGAATGGACTAGATGAAAATGTGGAAAAAGTCGTATGGTAAATGAGGCCTAATTCCACCCATCCACAGAAGAAATTTCACCACTTGTCTTTGCCGCCAGCTATTATAGTCCACGAGGCCGCAGGGCCTTTTTGTATTACTGAGGTAGCGAGGGTATGAACGTTGGCCTCGAGGTGTCTCGAGGTGTCTCGAGGCCGCCAAGAAGGTCCATTATTATAAATCTGGGTGCTCTGAATAGTTTGATATTCTCAACACCTGTAATTATATGACAAAAAACTTCTTATAAGAAAGAACAGCGGTTCTTAATGACCCCGAGACACCTCAAGACAAACTAAAGTCGGGTAGTGGCCTCGAGCCACATCGGGCTCGTAAGCTCTTGGTCTCGTGCGGTCTCGAGGCAAAGCCAAGGCCGCTCGGCTCCGTGGATCACACTACCGCCAACCATACTACCGCTAGCTAGTATATCCCCAGACAGCCCCGGGCCGAGTGCTCGAGAACCCTAGGCTCCATGGTTCTGCTGGTCTATCCATCTATGAACTAGTCTCATGAAAGAGCAATCCACTCCCGAACTCGCCAACCTCCCAGAATACTTCCACACGGCGCTCTCGAACAGTCCCAACCTGAAAACTGAACAGATCCCTAAGTCCTTTCGAAAGCACTCTGCACCAAAACGACCACTATACCCCAAGTTGAACAACTAGGAGCCCCCAAATACCCCCTGTCTTCAACAGCCCCATAGAACCTTAAACAGCCACTTGCTAACTACTACCACCAGCCTCTCGTACTATGGGTTACGTCACAGTCGAAAAATAGCAGAGTTAGACGCTCAGATGCTCAATTCTCACATATTACCTGGCTATCGTCTTGCCCATCGTGACCAGTAAGTATTTCCATCGGTTGATACAGCCGGAAGTCATTGGAGAGTATATAGGCACATACGCCCATGGAGTAGAGCCTTACGAGTATATGCCATTGGCCAATATTGGTCAATGGAAATTTGGAAGACGATGCTTAAATGTGCTTTGCAAACTTGATCCCGAGTCAGCTAACTTATATGCCAGTAACGACCAGCATTTCCTCTACACCACATGCATATAGCACACAAACTAGCAGCTATCTCTTCCAGGCCACCTAGATGTAGGAGGCGAGTGCGCACCCAGCAATCATCAGTAATATTCTGACCCGATGCTATAGGCGGGCGCGGTATTATATATGGGTCCGATACCAGAGATAGAGGCGGCACTTATTGTATCGAACCAGACGTTGGGTCTTAAGGCACTTATGGAGGAATAATTATATCACTAATATATCTAGGGAGTGTATGATAAACTCGATTCCAGATTCTAATCTTACACAAATTTTCACCTGGCCTGAACTTCAGCCGAAACCTCTGGTAGAGTACAATGCAAAGTCAGTAAATATAACCACTTGTGCGCTGCACGCACATAATGAGTAAAAAAAAAATAAAAAAAAAATAAACCCACTTGTGCACTAACCATATTCGGTCACCGAGTGATACACCATGTCTCAATGCAATGCCTGCCAAGCTCGTCGACCGAATGTGATGTAGGTACAGTGAACTAAGCAGACTTCGGCTCCCTTTGAATATCCAATATTGTTTGCTGCGGGCCGGCGGGAAGGTAAATTCGAGTCGTAATCCGTATATCATTATACCTTTACGATCCATGCACTTTACTAGCCCGGAGTTGGCCTGGCCACTAATTACTAACTATACCAACTTTTTTTTATAGCCGGATCATACGTCGTGCACATATTTATTCATACCTTTCCTACAAAATATAGGCTGCGAGCGTTTCCCGGCCTTTGGCCGGAGTAGGAGCTGTTATGGCTTAAACAATATCAGTTTACCAACTCAAGCTAAGGACCACGATCACTGAAACTCCAAGAAGCCCTGTGCACATATCTCAGACTATATGGTTTGGTTGACTCAAGATATGTTGGGATACCAATATTTACTGACTGACTCAAGCATATTTGATAGAGAAAAAGAGAACCTCTCAAGCCTGGTCAACCAAATCCTTTAAATCGCACATTGCATATCGGGTATATCTATATACTTATTAGATGGCCTGTTACCTAGCTATATGTACCGACTAATGCTATGAGTAACAAACCCCATACTAATTAGATTCTATGATTAACGTCCTAATGATACACATTGGCAAGCACCTTCTTTAATCTGGTCTATGCTTTGGGAATTGCAATTTCTTTCCCTGATTACCCAATTCCGCGATGAATTTCCCCATAGTACAGGGGTGGTGTCTCTCCAATGAAAGTTCTACCATTCTCAAGAAGATTGATGCGAGTTCAAAATAGGAAATGGAGAAGTATCCACATTATATTAAACTAATAAGAAAAACAGCCCCGAGAAATAATACAGTACATGCATCTCCGCAATCTTCATTTCCGAAATCAAAAGCTACCATCTTTATCTAGTCAGTCCGCCTCCGGCGGTGGTGGTAGGTTGATTATCATCGTTTCCATCTTCACCATCCTCGGACTCTGTAGTTTGACCATCATATGGCGTTGGATCATCATCGGGTAGCTCCGGCGCTATATTAGGTTTATGTTAGTAGGTTTGATATAACAATCAGACCAAGTACATGTATATATTATGAGCTTACCTAAAATGACAACGGAAGGGCTGAGAGTTGTCCATCCTCTTAAGTTAAATGTAGCACCATTTTGGACCCCCTTCTTCGATAGGATCGGTCGGACCATCACGTCAACCTTACCCTCTGTACTCATCAGGGGATGCGCCCTCGATCCGACCTCGAGTACGACATTATATGCTCTCTTCGCTTCTTCTGTCATTCCAGCAGGGGCGTCCCCATTTTCCATCAGGTTTGCATCAAAGTATTGCATTGATAGCAACTCCTCGCTGTGCGGAAATATTACGGTTGGTTGAAAGGACATGCGCAATGCAAGTAGGTATGCTTTCTTAATTATATTCCAGACCGCGAGTTTGAGTCCCGCATTGGTCAGGACCGGCGGCCCAGTATCATTATCCGGCTGGCCGGGACTGAGGCGGAACGGACGAAGTGTATCTCGTATGAGCGCCGAGACCCTTTCGCGCACCTCTTTACTTTTATCTGCAAGACCGTCCTCACTAGCGCTGAAGATAGCATACATTAACTTTGCCCTTAATACAAGTACAGACCGGATATCTAGAAAATGTTAGCAAGTAGTCAAGAATACAATATGGAGAAGATGGGAAGAGCTATTTATCCATTTACTTACCGGCATTATCCATAAGATCAGTATTTTCAATAGCCTTGAAATAATTAAAATTTTGGCGAATTCTTCCGCGAAAATTCTGATCTTCAGAAATTTCTACCCCATCTTCATGCATTATATTATATCTTTCTTGGGCCCAACTAGTCCTTTCCTGAAACTCGGCCCTCGTTTGATCTCTAGTGAAGTTACTCGACTTATATGCCATGTCCAGGTGTTTTTTGTACTTCCATCGCTGTGATGGATCCTGGAAACGTAGTGATAGCATATAGTGTATTGGGTTAAATACCTCCTCAACAAGTATTCTGTAGACAATTGCGGCCGCTACATGTGTCCTATAACAGTGTTGAACCGGCTTGAGCGGGGAATTTATTCTTTTGGTGAAAGTTCTCATGCGTAGGGTGACATCTCTGAGATATACTCTGGTAAGTGTGTATTGACTGTTATCATCGAGGTCTACGTAATTTGAATATCCAGTCCGTGTGGAGTAGTTGACTGAACAAAGTCGCATTACATCAATGAAGATTTCCTCCCATAGTGTAACAACTTCATCATCTGCAATTGCAACAATATTCAGTCTGATGTCCTCAGGGAATTGTTTGAATGTATCGAGCTGTCTTTGTGCCTCTCTAAGCCTGACCCTGATATCTGGGCAGTTGTCTGGAACCCCTCTACCCGCTTTCAGATCCGCTATTTCAGCATCCCGGCGCGCTACTAGCTCTTGACTTAAGCGGTGACTCTCCTGCGCCCTTAATGTCGCGAGTTGCTCATTGATTAGGTCTTTCCTTTGGTCAGTAAATGGCGTAGAGGCATCATAGGCCTCAAGCGTAGCCTGTAGGGCGGCCTCTGCTTTAGAAAAAGCTTCTGCAGGATTATCACCCCCTCCGCGAATTATGGTTCTGGGTCTAGCAGATCTTTTGACTTCCGCTTGTTCGTTGGAATCTTGTGTATTGCGTTCATGCAACCGTGATTTTAACTCATCATTTTCGTCCCTCAGTTTCTGCAGCTCAACCCAGCATTTGCCCTCGCCTTCCCTTGTCTCAGATAGCTCAGTGTGCTTTAACATGAGCTCATCAATAAGATAATAAACTGCCTCTGCCGCTGGATGATCGATTTGGGTCAGAGTCGACCTGACCTCTTCGATTTCTTCCAGCGGTTGTTCTGTGCTTGTAAACGCAATCTCTCCAAGGACCTCAGCGAGGCCAACAAATTTCTCATAGTCACTTTCACAATGCTTGAGTCGGGCGCTCAAATCGGCGTTTTCATCAATGAGGCTTTTGAATGAAGCATTTGACGCAGGAACTGGTGAAGATGGTTGCCTCCGACCGCTGGAGGGGGTTTCAGTATCTTTAGGATTATCTAGAAACGGGGAATTTGATTGATCCTCTTTCAAGTGTAATTTTACGGGCCTATCTGTCGCAGGTGGCGGTTGTCTTGTGACTCGTCGAGGAGTGGCTGGCCCCTCCCCTGTTTCGGGGTCCTCTGCTGGGAGTGACATAGCAGTCTTCTTTTTTGCTCGCTGCTTGGGGGCAGGTTTTTCTGGCTTGGGTGAGGGACTAACTGCCCGTTTTCTCTTGGTAGACGGCGGATTATCAACATCCATTGGATCTAGTAGCTCAGAACCAGCCTTTGTTTTAGATACAGGAGCTGCAGATCCCTTCCCCCTTGTTTTGGCCTTCGGCGTAGCCTTTGGGGTAGCTTTCGGTGTAGCCTTTGGTGTAACTCTTGAGGGTGTTTTTTGTGGACTCTTCCTTGTACGTTTAACGCTACCTTTATAAGCACCTTGATCACTATTGGATGAGTCTTCCATGAGGATAGGCCTGACGATCTTTGTTCTTTGTCGTTTCCATTGTGAAGGGCTGACCGTGGATCCGGTGGCTGGGCTCTTTCCTTTCTCATTCGAGGTAGTAGGTTCGTCAATGTCTGAAGACTCGGGAGAAGGAGCTATGAAAACCTTTTTGAATGGTTTCCTCGCTGGGAGATCCACATTCAAGGGAATGGGAGTAATTTGGGCCTGTTTCTGATGGGGTAAAGAATCCCCCTCATCATCCTCTTCGTCTTCGTCCTCGGAACTTTGGTCCTCAGAATCCTGATCCTCCCCACTTTCCTCTTCTGAGGTTGACTCTAAGCCTGAGCCCCCGTTATCCTCATCCTCATCGTCATCGTCATCGTCGTCATCGTCGTCGTCGTCATCGTCGTCGTCGTCATCGTCGTGGTCATGTTCTTCAATATTCGCAGCGAATTTAACAGGATACCTGATCGGTGAAGGTTCGCCTGTAGATTTCCTGCGAAATGCACTTCTTGCTTCCGTAATTCCGGGGGTAAACTGGCCACGCTCTCGAGAAGCCGATCTCGTACTACGAACGGGTGTTGATATATTCGATTCCATAATTTTGGCTCTCTTTGCGCTAGATGGCTCGTTTTCAGGAATAGCAACAGGATCTGCACAAAGAGCAAAAGTCACTCCGCGCTTTTTTGCGGACGTATTTACTCGCAATATTTTCAATAGTGCGCAGTTTTCAAGTAGATATGGGTAAGAGAAATACCTGATGCAACTTGGATGTATGGAGGTAGATATTGTTCCCTGGGTACTTCTTCATTATTATGAATGGCCTTTGTTTTGGAGAACAAAGTATAGTATAGTTCGAGAACAAGGCGACATCGAACAAAGGCCACACATCTTTAACCACTAGGCACTCTACTTTTGGCTGTCTAAAAGAATACACGAGCTGGAATTCCCTCAGACAATATGGACCCGGGGGGTTCATTCATGATTTTCGGGGAGTGTGATCGATATCTATGAATGATTGATAATTGTCAGCGTTGAATTCTTGCAAGAGGACTTATATCTACTGTACAAAAGATGACCAGGTCACATAGTACCGAGAGAATCCAGTGAGTCGATGGTTGACGCAGACATATCACTGAATCTAAGAACAAAGAAACCATGTGGATTCCCGGATCCACCGAGGCTGCCACATGTCATCAGGTTGCACACATAAGCATTGATGACATTGGGTGTGGAATAGAACAAAAGAATTTCTCTACCGAATCAATGGAGGGATGAAATACACATTAGAATGTAGTCGGTACTGTTGTAAAAAAGCAGTTTGTGTCCTAGAAGTTGTACATGGTCCTGATCCTCTTTATTGATTGAGCTTGGTTCAGGATTGACGAGTCCATATGTATAGGGTTATAGCAGAGCGCAAAAGCCTATTGTTTAGCTGTTGAATATCTCAGTGATTTGTTGTATAAATTTAGTAGATGGCGCTCGGCTTATAGCTTAATATACCATTATGTGTACCCTAGAAGGCCTATATATAGGTCAGCCCCGAGTTATCAGGAGCCGTAGCCGACCCGAATACATTTGCTGTCTGTGGTGAAAATGCCCTCAGATCAAAGGTTCAACTTCAGCATTTCTGTTCAGTAAAGGCCTTTGGACCAACTGCAGCTTGGAAACTTACAAGTATAATTCACAACCAATAAGTGAGTCGGTCTACAAGCTTTAAACCCGAATATTCACATTCATTTGCTACTTCTTATCAGGATTGTAGCTTGTAATTCTATTGGACTATACCCATATATCTATGAGAGATTTGGGGCCACCAAGGAATTAAGCAATATCGCGATATATGGGCAGTATCTAGCTAGATCTTTTATAAGTATTAGTACGTACTACACATGTGAAATATTGTTATAGATCGGGTTTACATTGGTTAAGCGCCAGCTAAGAGGACGTAAGAAATTCATAGTGAATACATGTATGTGAAGGATAGAGGTGTGTAAAATCACCTTCCAAGAATATGCTATGCCCAAGAAACCCACGACATCCAGACCTAAATAGCTCACTCACAAGACTACACACGTACACCTCGTACGCGCGCGACGACCGACAGCTAAAGAGGCTTTTGCTGCCTCTTCAAACACGGCCTCAACTCCCTCACCCGTCTTCGCCGAACACTCAAAATACCCCACTATCCCCAAGTCCTTTGCAGCTCTTTCGCAATCTTCAAATCTGAGTAAGTCCCTCCCAGTCCTCTCCCTTAGGCTCTTCTTTGCAACCTCGTCTTTTCTTAGATCATTCTTACACCCAACCAGTAATATGGGTAACCCCTGGCAAAAATGCAATACCTCGTGAATCCACTTATCATAAACATTCTGCAGCGAGTCCGGCGAATCCACCGAGACTGCAATCAGTATAACGTGAGCATCGGGATACGATAACGGTCGCAGCCGGTCGTAATCTTCCTGGCCTGCAGTATCCCAGAGGGCGAACTCGACCCTGGTCCCGTTCGGAAGGGTTAAGTCTGCGACATAGTTCTCGAAGACGGTGGGGATATATCCGTCAGGGTCAAAATCATTTTTACTGAAGCGCATGAGAAGGCAGGTCTTCCCACAGGCCCCATCACCAACTATCACTAGTTTACGAACGCGAGGAGACGACGACGAGCTGTTCATAGATTTCCTGCGGCTCTATATGCGAATGTTAGTACTCATTGGGCCAGAGATTACATACGTACATCCATACCATAAAACGGAACCATCATATCATACATACCTTTCCCATATTTGATTTGTATCGAAGATTCTATCGATATCAGTCTCAGGTTATCGTTGTTTTGGGAGCCTGATACTTAGGTGAAGTATGTGAAGGTAAGACCTGAGTGTAGGCCCGAGTACGTATGGTATAGTAGGAGAGGAGGGGCGACAACGCATCCCCACCAGCACGACGCATTTAATATAATATAATCCAATACAATTGATTATTCGAGGTCCGGTGAGGTGATTTTACAGGAGGAAACCTACCAATCCAACACTGCCTCCCAAGGCTGAGCATGAGTCAGAGCTTCGATCATCTAACCTATCACATAAGGCAGCCTGACCTTTGAAACGAACATCTTTACCTATTGCAGCCTGGCGCCCGACGACACAATAGAACTTCGAAGTACTCGTATCGATCCATACTATCTGCCTACAATCCAAGCTATTACTGATTTACAATTTCAACCATGACATTTACCAGTCTACTATCATTCTGCCTTACGATGATTAAAAGCCGAACACATAACTAAGATTCGATCATTTAGGGCCCGTTTAGCAACGAGACAAAGCGGAGTTTCCAAGGATCAAGGCCTAATAAAAAGATCGCTCAAACGGAGTCTACAGAGGTGAAAACTCCGTTTTGACCTGTTGCCAAACAGCCCCTTAATTACTCAAGTACCCGATGTTATAGTTAATATACGTTCCGAGTTGCTATCCGAGAAACTGCTCTTTACTCTACAAGGCTCCAGCATTGAGTGAGCGAACTACATTAGGTGTTGACAAGTGAGGACCTAGTCACTAATTAAATGCCAGAGCCTTGTAGAGTACAGTGGCCAAGTACGCATCAGTCCACTGCGAGTCGCCGTACCTCCAAAAGCACAGATCCATACGTGACGACACGGAAAGCCTGCATACCATCTGCCTTACGATCGAGGTTGAAAGTGTGGAGCGCCAAGATAATTATGCATCAACACGAACGATCACTCGCAGTTCCTGATCTCAGAAGCCCTGAAGCATTAGGAAATAAAGTCAAGTATGAGGATGATATTGACGATTGATTTACCTTAGGTTAGAATCAAGGTCCGGGCTATTCTTACCTGGTGTTCTTTGGTTGCTGCACCTACCATCTTCATGTGGTGTGGTCGTCAGGGTTAGGTGTACTGTGAACTGTGATGCACGATCCAAAGCTACATGTATGTAGATATCGGAAGCGCTTGGCCTATTGAATACAGCGCCACTGTAGCCATAGTGCCCAATTTCAACCCCTGATGAGACCGGTCAACTCGAAAGGCCAGAAGTGTGCCTTTAAATGGGTAACCTTTTTATTGTTCTTATTGAAAAGACCCGGAGAACTTGACTTTGCCAAATACTTGAATTGCGGATATGCCACGAGTTTGAACCTGATGGTATATGTACTTACATATGCTGCTCGACTGCCCAACCCGGTCTTAAATAATATCACGCTCCAGACTTAATACTACATGTATTTACGTAGAGCTAGTCCTTGGACACAAGCTCTGGTAAGAGTGTAACGCGTCCTACAGTCAAAACAGCCATGTTTAGCAATAATTATCAGCAATCCCGCTACAGCCCGAGTGACTATGTCATATATCTGAAGCTGTGGTTGCATCCCGAGGAAGAGAGAACCCCACATAGAGGTTCATAGATCTCTTGTTTATCATATGTTTATCATACCAGTGCTTCACGCCTTCCTCAGAGATCCCCCCAACTGGTCGGCCGGAGCCCCAAAGCATGTAACACAGGTAATCATCCAATTACTAACAAACCAGATACTTATTCAAATGTGTAATATTTACTCTCCATTAGTTTCGAAGTAAAGCTTGAAAAATCTCCTCTAAACCGCCGCCTATTCCCTGCGGGATAATATATTGAACAATTGAGCCATCGATATATGTAATATTACCAAAAGCTAGTTGACCTAAAACTTACAGAGAAGGCGCTTGCCATGACAAAGGTGATAATGGTTGGCGATGGGTATACACTGTTTCATGACGGTATGCATTGGCGGCAATATCAACGTTGGTAACGTGAAAATACTCCTTACTAAAATCGCCCAGAATACTATAAAGAAAGACAATGGTAAGATGGATATCTGTATCCCTCAACAGCTCTCCTCTACTTAGGCCTAGGTGTTATGATATCGGTAGTGTATAAGGATCATATATTAGGGCCCCTCTTATTGACAGATTGAAAAATATACTTGTCCCCCCCCCCCCCCCAAACCCTCAAGAATATTAAACGTAATATGAAGTGCTGCTCCTAGTGTTATTCTTAATTTATCGAGACACTACTGGTAGATCAAGTTAAGTAGAATTACTGTTTACCAATATAACTAGCCTAGTTAAGTTCGCAATACCATGTATACACCGTAGCCCAATAATATAAAGTTTCCGGTTTCAGTAATAGCACATATCAGGCCGCGAATCCGAGATTTTATTCTCCCAAGGAAAGCTCATATTGGAGCTTCCAAGTATATGCCCAACACATTCTATATGGTTATACCCTGCTGTCATGTTTCCAGCACTAATACTTAAAATACCCTCATTTTTGAAATCGAGACTGCAACCTATGGATAGCGCCGCCAAAAGAAATTAAAAGCTCTGAAGCGGTCGCAAAAGAGCTATGCCGATGCCGATGGGGCCCGTATATGAGATATAACTCGTGATAATTTCCTGCATTATGCTCAGTTTTTAGACTATCAGAGATTAAAGGTCCTCTTGAAGGATCTATGTGTATAGTGCCATGACCGTGAGGTTGCATGCACATAATGAATAAAAAAAGGATCCATGTGTAACTATACACGAGTGATAGTTGATGAAGAAAAACTTGAGGGTCTGCAGTACCTTTTGCGTTACCACGTGAATGAGCGGGCACTCTTGTCAATATGAAGAAAGATAACAAGCAATCTGTTTTTACACCTTCAACGGAATCAAACCCAGCCCGAGACTCTACAGCTGCAATCGTGTATGACTAAAAATCGTGATTAATCGATTAGAGAATTGATTAGTTTGACTACTTTTGAATAATAGGATTTGTATTAATTGCGAAAACATGTTGAGCGCTTTCATATTCGCGGAATTCTCCCGAGCGCCTTGGATTATCTACAAATTTAGAATCGAACCGGGTGGTCGATTTTGACAACCCAACTCTGGTGAAATCATGCCGCACGCCACCGTACTCGCACAATCCAGGAGACATTCTATTAAGCACGCATGCAGTGTAGTGATTGAACATGAAACCGTTACCTCTGTGGGTGTTTTTAGGTTTTATTTTTCAAAAAAAGAGCTTTTTGACGAAACAGCAGAATCTTGTTACCGAAATAGGAAGTTCCGGTTCTGAGAACTTCAACAGCCCACCGGGGCATATGTCTTTTGCGCGCCAGCTTTTGTCTTTGTTGCGTTAGAGTCAGCTAGTACTCTAATAAAGTCTTCAGATAATGCCAAGAATTATCACTTCAAGCCGGTGGCGTGATTGTTATCTGTGACTAGAGTATTGAAAACGCTACTAAAAGCCACCAAAGAGGTTAGTAGGTGTGTCACTACATACTAGTTAGTACTCCAGTTAGGTAAACCAATGACAAATAACAACCGCCAAATACCAGAAGCTATCCCCCACGTATTTTAGAGATCTAGAGCGCCAACTAGCTCAGGCGCGCATGCGACTCTAGCTTTTCTGGGACAGATGTTGGATGACCTTTTAATATTGCGGCCCTTAACTATGCACTACTAATACCCTCATAGTACTCAATATGTACCAAATCATACAGTCGAGTACCTATTGAAGTAAATAGCTAGGAGTTTCGACTCCGAAAATCATCTGCGAAGTTGAAAACCGACCCACCTCATGATCAGCTTTGACCAAAAACTACTTTATCCAACCACAAGGAAAAGACCATTACCGCGTGATTAGATAACACTATTATTCATTTACGCCATATTTCTTCCACAATACGGTCCATATCCACGTTTCCAACCCAGCCAGCTACACCATCATCCCATTCAGCCTAACGGTTCTTCTCAACTGACCTTCACTCTCACCATTATCGACAAGCACCTTTCATAGGATCACCGCTACTCACCAGATAATGGGTAAATATCTGTCCTGGCTCCCTCAAGGCCTGTCCCCCCTACACGAATCACAAGAAACCATCACCGGCCAATTAGCCGTTCTGCAGGCGCCCTCTTTGGGCATAACCTTTGGGGCCGAATACGGATCCTTCCACCTCCGCGGATGTGATGCACCTTAGTTACACCCCCCAACCAGGCTCCATAAGCTACGAGTTCCAAGCTCACATTCTTGGCCATTTACTGTGCTACCTTGGCCTCGTTTTTCCGCATGGATGGGAGGTTGTGCGGGAGGCTTACATGAGACGTGTGCGTGTGGAGGAAGATCGTCAGCATCATATATTATATTGCCCGCCCCACAAAGAACCGCTACAGACGCCTCCATCATCACCATGAACATTTGAGTGTCGATCCTATTCTCCGCCGGACGAGGCTAGCGGCCGCACCCCCCAACCCCCCTTTTTTGGTCTGGATGTGCGTCTGCTTCCAGAAGGAGGTGTATATACCGTGTTCTATGATTCTATGTTGGATAAACTTGAGAAGCTTTGATATTGATTATCCACGTGGCGGGTGTTTTACTCCCATCACTTGAGTTTCATTTGGCATTTGAAGCACGGCCGCGGTATATTGCGATTTCCAGGCCGGTTGTTTGCAAGATGGATGTTGGATATGTTCCTCATTTATGCGGTCCTTCACTAAATACAAGTCCTACACCAACACTGGACGCAATGTCTAGGATGGCCGGGTTGGGAACTTGAATATCCCCCCCCCCCCTCTGTCTACATACCTCGAGGACAACTGACAACACAACTGTCCTGAAAACCGCAATAAGCTATGTTTGTTATCTCGCCCAGTATTGCAGCAAGACACTGGGCAGCTGTCTAGGTTGTTTATAGGTTTACAAGAGCAGTCTAGACCATATTTCAAACAGCCCCTGAGGAATTCCAATACCAACGGTATGCAAACTGGAGCATCCTGATTGGCCATGGATCACCATTCATAACGACTATGTACTCGCACCTAGAGCCGGTTCCTCCCCCCCTCCAAGAAAAAAAAAAAAAAAAAACTACCACACTTTTCCGTCATATGTCCACACTCACTCACTAACTATCACTCGCCCCATATTAGTGACTCATCTAGCCCTCAACACAAATCCACAACTCCCGGCAACCCCCCCACAAAAACGATCTATCCCATGATAGTATCTAATCCATCTCTCCCGCCGGCTGGATCACTTCCTCCATGTTCCACACCCCCAAATACTGATCCCCCCTAAGCGCGGCACCGCGTGATTCGCGTCTACCGCACGCACGGGCCCCCCGGAATCACGGATTCGGTAATCCCGCTGCTGACTGTGCTTCTATTTAGGGCTTCAAACGGATAGAAGCGAGGGGAGCCCCAAGATAAGGCAAGCGACATCTCATTTGCAGTGCGAGAAAAACAGGTTATCTCCGCATGAGCGTGAGACCGGTTTTGGAGGGAGCCTCATATGTAATCCACCCTCGGGGCGGCGTCATACTTTCTCCAAGAAGGGTAAAAAGTAAGGCTGATGCCAATGCTCAGTTATGTAGCAGGTGCATAACCCTCCTTCTGCATAACTACAGTAAAGTGTGTAAAAATAATGTTTTACTCACTCCCGTTATCTTTGCATCTTTGGCACGAAAACAAACCTAGAGTACCTCCCTCTCTCTAACCCTCTCCCAGGATAAACATTTACACGACCACCCCCCTCCCCCCCTTTTTCTTCTTCCTCAATCCCAAACCCCCCAACAGAAATCGCTCCAGATAAGCCTTCCAATCCGAGCCAGCCAGCCCCCAGAAAGGGGCACGCATGGCCAAACTCGAACGAGGTCTGAATTTACCCGGAACACGTGCAAAACCGTTTCGAGACCTTGATTATTACATACTCTTCATGTAAAGGAAGGAAGGGGGGGGGGGTGATATTAAAAATATCTCATTCGGATATTCATCCATCCTGCTTTTTTTTTTTGCTCCTACTTGCTCCGCTGGTTCGGTCGGTCCGGGTGATTTCAACCAGTCCAGCTAATCTACATACTATGTATACAACCTGCTAACTATGGACGGAACTCTCCATAGCTAACGAACGTACTGGGGAGGGGAGGGGAGGGGAGGGTAAGTAGGGTATGGTATGGTATGGTGTAGGGTACGTAGAGGAGGAGGAAGAAGGAGGAGAAGGGCTAGCTGGCACCCTCTATCTCCAGCTAATAATCTGGCATTACGATAGAATGGCTGCTGTACCCTCCTCCTCCTCCTATCTGGTATCTGTAATGTCCATTCATTATAGATAAGCCAGGGTACAGTAGAGAACCTTGGGGGGGGGGGGTGGACGTAGTAGATATATCCAGAGTACTTTCTCACTTTATACACTCCCCCCCCCTCCCCCTTGCTAGGGGTAGATACACAGACAGATACTCGAGTCCAACTTCCAGCTTCTGCACGATACGACGTATGTACGATACGATATCCCGGGGTCCCGGCTCAAATCAAATGCACCAAACCCACCCACCCACCCACCAACTTACCACACGTGCAGGTGTGGTATATACGACATTTCGCTTGAGCAGCAGATACATACATGTAGAGCAGAGAGAGTATGGTATGCGGTGCAGTAATAGAGCACACATACTCTCCATGCATACATACATACATACATACATACATACATACATACATACATAATACATACATACCCTGCTCGCTATCTGGATGGACGCTCCGTAGTAGTGCGGATGATGCAGCCGGTCAGGCCCAATATTGGACAATTACAAAAAAAACATCTAGAAGCTGCCGCGGATTAGTTAAATTGTGGAGTTAAGAATCACAATCGCAGCCAGCCAGAGTGTCTATGTACTATGTACTGGTATTAGAATGGCACACACACTACTTTATGTGCGTACGACGTGCACAGCTTTCACCTGATCTGATGAGAGCATAATATGGGTAGGTAGGTAGCCAAGGGCCATACAATACAGAAGGGCAGAAGCGCCAGAAACACATGTAGATAACGTCTGTACATATGATAACACCTGTACCTAGGTAGAGTGCAGCCCAAACCGAAAGATCACCGTGGTATCAGTATCCTGATGCTTAACGACCGACCCACAGAAGGCTGACCGAGCTTCTGAGAAGCACATGTATGTATGGTGAGTATGTATGTATGGTGAGTATGTATGTATGTATGTATGTATGTAGTTTCTGATAGAGTAGAGCACAAATCACAGAATCATTCATCACGTCACAATAGCCAGCACTTTAATAGTATTCACACTTCAAATTCTTCCTATCCACTATAAGCTATCCTATCCTACATACCCCACGAATCGCAACCACGAAGGACCAGCGCGCCCATAAAGCGTAAGTAGCCATAGTGATCCCCCAGTAAGATGCTATCGAAGTATCAAAGTTAGTCCACCCTTATATAAAAAGTAATAGTAATACCGGCCCGTCAAAGTAATAAAGAATCCAGTCCCAAGCCAGCCCAGCCAGTAGTAGTAAGTTATAAGAAAAACCCGTAACGCTGCAAAATGCCACCGCGCAAATAATAAAACTCCCAAATGCAAAACCCCCAGCTATATATATAGTCAAAAACGCGGACCGACCCGGACCCCCTTACACCCTGATGATAGAAATAAAAAAAAAAAAAAAGAACACGCAATGCTAGTAAGTAGTAGTAGTAAGAGCCCGAATCCAAAGCCAGGAGTTAGAATCAGAAGTAAAAAACAAAAACAAAAAAAACCTTGAAACCCCAGCCAGCCCAGCCAAAAAAAAAAAAAAAAAAAAAAAAAAAAAGAAAAAGGAAACCAGAACAGAGCAAAAAGCACAAACGGTCAATAATCCAAATAGAAATAATAATAATAATAATAAAACCCCCGTGGGAAAAAACCGACCGACCAGCCAGACCGTAACAAAAAAACCGAAAGTCCTAAAAAAAAAAGCTATATAAAAAAAACAAGAGATATAGGAAAAAAACTAGGCCGTTCCGGCAGCAGTGGCCGACTCTTCGACCTCACTGAGCCACTTGGCGACCCCCTCGGTCAGGACATTGCCGACCACGTTACCTCTACCGACTGCAACGGCCTTGACCACGTTCTCCAGTGCGCCTAGGACCATGCACTTGCATACCTGGACGCCGACGTTCTCCTCCTCATCCGCGGCACCGGCAATGACGGCCTCCACAGCGGTGGCCAACACGTCATCGACATCGCAGACAAGTTCCTCATCAAGGCACTCCTCCTCTTCTTCATCCTCACCCTCAAGTACCTGCGGTGCCGCAGTGGCTGGGTGCAAATGCCTATGGGCACTAAGTGCACTCGGGGCCTGTAATGGGGCTGTAGCAGGGGTTGCAGTCGTCCTCTTGATACGGCGGCGAAGACGCAGTCTCTTGATCTGAAGCTTCTTGGTGTCTGCAATGAGGACAGAGCAGACGTTTGTCCACTTTTCTGCACCCCCAGACTCCGAAGAAGGGGTATTTGATGCGGGATGAGGAGAGGTAGGGGTAGGTTCTGCGCGCATTGCACGCTTGATGTCCTCCTCGAGATCGGCGTAGGGCTTGACGGCCTGCAGGGCAAAGTCAGGATGAAAGAGCTCGTCGTCCATCCACCCAGCAACGTTAATGCCGGTGTTGTCGTCGTGGTCAGGCATGAACGTAGGCATGAGCATGGCCGAGGAGAAGGACATGCTGTTTGAGCGAATGAGGCCCGATGATGCCGCGGCGTCCATGAGTGATACTGGCCATGCACCGCCGCTGGATGGGCTGCTAATTGGGGAGGTAAAGGTCGTACCAAAGTCCATGGGTGGCATTGGGATATCGACGTCCACAATGCCGTCACTCTCGTCCACAGAGATGCGCACCTCGTTCTCGAGGATGCCATATGATGGATGAAGTGCTGGCGGTGGGATATGGTGCACGTGCTTGTGGTGGTGATGCTGATGGTGCTGGAGATCGTCATCATCTAGATAGAGCCCACGAGAGAAATCGTCACGCTCCCCAGTGCCAATCTTGATGGCATGGAGGGGCTCATCTGGCTGCGTGCTGGTCTCGCTTGGCGCTGTGGATCCCGTACGAGCATTGCTCCAGAAGCTTAGGAAGCTCAAGAAACTGCCCGTCGAGTCTGCACTTGTGTTTGCTGGCCCATTGCGCTTGAGTGTGTTCATGAGGTTCATGCTTGCGATGCTACTGCTGCTACCGGGCCGAACAAGCATCTTTTGCGGGCTCGCCGGCGCATTCGCAGAGACGACGGCTGCCGAACTGACTGCAGTTGGTAGAGGCTTCTTGAGGGTTACAGGATGGGGGGCCAGCGGCAACTGCGGTGCCGGAGGCAGCTCCCCGTGCGCCACTGGGATGTCCCAGCCAACCACGGGCTCCATGGGCTCGTCCTCCTCGCCGGTCACCATGCTAAGCTTACTAGGCTTCTTCTTTGCCTTCTTTCGCAGAGAGCTCTTCTTTCCCGCCCCGAGGCCGGAAGAGGATACTGGAGGTGACTGCGAGAGATAATTCATCGAGTCAGTCCGTGAGGGTGGCGGTACTAGGCCATCACCCCCCCACTGTGGCAATGATTTCGAGGGCAAGAAGGCCGAAAGAAGGTAAATCAACCTTCTCGCAGCCATCTTGTCCGATGCAAGCAGCACGGTCCGGGTGGGAATGCCACACTCGTCTGCCTTTTGCTGTTGCTGATATTGGTGTTTAAGACGGTACTGGGCAGGTCCAAGCACGTCGAGCCATTCTGTGTGGTGCCCAAGGAAGGCCGTCAGAAGCGTAAGGAAAAAGCTGTTTTTAGCTTTGTTAGCATCCGTTGCGGTTAACCACGGGATGGTAACTGACAAGTTCATGTCTCTTCCCCCAAAACGGGAGTTTGCCCACTTTGCCTCTTCCTTCCAGACAGCCCACTTTCCCTGGCCAGTGATGACTCTTGGGGTCCTGATCCCCGCAACGATGCGCCACCGCAGGCGTTCCACTTCCTTTCGCATAACCTCGTCGCGCATCAGTGTCCCCTGGCGCAACTCGGCCTTCTTGCGGTACTTGTAGCCGTTCTGGCAAGTTGCCATGGACGAGGGTCCCACGATGCCGCCGCTGCTCTGGTTAAGGTGCTCCAGAATCCGCGATTGCGCTACCCGTTGCAGATCCGATAGGGCCCTGTTGATGACATCCCAGTGCTTTGTCACCAGGTCCATACGGTCGTCGGCTACCGACGGAAGAAAGTCGTCAAAGCCACCGCCGTCGGTCCTGAAGCTGTCCATAGGTGGCTGGTAGTCCTCTTCGAACGATGGTGGGGTGTTGCAGCAGAACTCGCCGCCGTCAAAGGCCCCAAAGGGTAGTGATTGGCAGCAGCACCGGTGGACTGACGACGCTGCTGACCCGCAAGAGTATGAATGTGGCTGGGGCTGTGGCAGTGATATTATCACGCCAACAGCATACATTGAAGTCTTTGGCGGCTTGACAAACTTTGGGGCTGATGTTGGTGTGGCTGATCCGTTACCACCGGCCACCATCTTGGGGAACGGAAAGCCGTGGCTGGAGCCGAGTGAGCTTGCTGGCGTCGGCGTATGATCTCTCGATGCTTGATAAGTTGCCATGGGCGGACACGGCGGGATCACCACCGAAAAGAGCCTAGTGATGAGCACTGACTTGCGCTTTTCTTTGCTGTGCTGCTGCTGCTGCGGCGGCGGCGGCGATGCTGATGACGCCACAGGTACATCACCATGATGCTGCTGCTGATGATGCTGCTGCTGCTGCGCCGAGGCATATGCCGTACTGAATGAAGGAGCTCTCAGCGACCCACGCCTTGACGATACTGGAGTGGGCTTCTTCTCCTCTACATCTGGGAGAATATGCACCTTTGTTGACGGCCCTTTGTATGCCAGCGGCGCCGACCCAAACATGCAGTCCGTCAGTACCCGCATCTCGTCCTCTGGCGCCATACTGCCCGTGATCCCACCCTGCGACGAACTGAAGCAATTTGAATTCGAGTAGTACTGGGCTGATGGTGGGGCGCCGCGTCGCCGTGAGCGGTTGAATTGGGCTGTGCTGCATCCAAGGCCGGGCGACAGTGGGCCAGTCTCGTCTGCTGCTGGATTGTATGTTGGGTCTGCTATGCGCGAGGAGGGCTTCGAGTCGTAGAGGGCGCACTTGTTCTCTGAGGTTGTGGCATCCTGCGCAATGATAACTCGGACATCACGGTTAGCGTCAAGGTCGATAGTGTCGGGGGGATTTATGCTGTGATTGCTGCTGCTGGTGTGCGACAGGGAAAGGCATGAGGTGAAGGAGGATGGTGTGATATCGGGGTAGAGAAGACTGCGAGTGTGAAGCTCTTCGGTATCGGGAGCGGCGGCGGTCGAAGGGCGTGTGCCGCCTGGAGAGGTGGTTGTTGAATTTGCGGAGGAGAAGAGACGGCCAAGCATGATTGTGCAGGCGGCGGTCTCTAGTGTATGGGAATGGGGTGTGTGGTGTATGCGAACGATCGAAACTTTAGGGTGGGATTGTTCGCAGGTATATATATATACTTATAAATATATATAAGTATATATATATATAATTATATAATTATATACTTTATATAACTATATCCAAACCGGAAAAAAAAACGCAAGCTAATGTGGGGGGGGGGGGATGGGGAAAGTTAGGTTGTAGGCACGAATTTAATAGCGCCGTACAGCCATGATGTCGACTGGACGTTATTAATTATAAGTAGTGAGGCTCTTTGTTGTAATAAGCTGTGTTTCCCAGTTTGTATTATGGTGAACGACAAGTCCGTAGTTTGCAACGAACGGTCTGAGTGCAATAATGACCGATGTGAGGGATGATGTATGACGGATGTGTTGTTCTCAGAGTTTGGGGGGTGGTGTTGGGTTGGGTCCTGAGGGGGTGAGATATAGTTGGATGGCTCAGTTACGCTCGTTGAAGTCTGGACGTAGTGTAGAACATGTAAAGGATGTATGTATGCTGGGTAAGGGTGGTTCGTCGGCACGAGCCAGGGTGTTAGCTGGTATGTCCGTCTCTCTTCTGCTGCTGCTGCTACTCCAGGGAAGGGGGCAAAGGCAAAAGGATGGGCAGGCAAGCGAGTGAGTTGCGAACGTGGTGGTGTGCGGTGGTTTCAATAAGTTGGATATGACGGTTCGGTGTGTGTGGAGTCGAGTCGAGTCTCTGTCAGTGTGCGTGGTGGTGGTGGGTGGTGTGCGTTTAAACTCAAAGTGCCTGGGGAGCGCTCCTAATAACAAGAGCCGAACGAACAAGTCTGAACTGAACTGAACTTGACTGTACCGAATCAACACTTTGCTCTCTCTCCTTAAACCTCTACTATATTGGGGGCCAACCAACCAAACCAAACAGAGGTTGAGTGCACTTATTGGGTGTGGAGAGCGTACCTACTCGAAAAAAAATACAGCCAGACGGAGGATTTACGAGTGTGCGGTCTTGACTGACGCTAGTTATTGTCCAGTCCTTTTTGCTGGGCTTTGTTGCGAGTGGACGGTCAGTGGTGGATGGATGGATGGGTTGGGTTGGGTTGGGTTGGATGGATATGTATGTATGTGGTATGTGAATGTATGTGGGTGTTTATTCTATCGGTCTGGTCTGGGGGGGGGGGGGGGGATAGAGTGTGGGTGGTTGGATAAGTAGATGGCGGTGGGTGCAATTGGTGCAGTAGTGTGTAGGTGTGGGTGCCTATTTGCCTGCGATGCTGGGGTGTGGGTACTAATTGAAGGTTGTACTGTACTTTGGCATTTACGCCGGTGGTGGAAGAAGGATGGAAAACTGTCTTTGACGACCTTGTACGCCGGTAGGGGCCGCGGCGGCCAGTTCCTACCATACTTCTACTACTAGTAGTAACTTACTCCGACTAACTTATTACCTGTGTCTACAATTCAATATCATTCACAACTCTAACCAACTACCTACTAGGTACTCTTCCCCTTCTTCTGCTTCTTCTTCTTCTTAAATTTAACCAGGTCGCTAATTCAGCTCCTGTATTCTGTCTGTCCAGGTCAGGTCTCGAACTGAACCCACTGTAATTAATATATCTTCCATATCTGCCCTAGCTAGCCCAGCCCAGCCTGTCTGTCTGTCTCGTTAATTCAGCGCACTGACCAAGACCCGCCCAGATCTGGTCGGGGCCCAGGAAAAAAAAAAGAACGGGGCGGATATCAAAACCAGACTGACTCCCATATTACGATTACAATTGAGAATAGGGGAGGAATGCAGTGGGGGGTGCAACTTATTTTATCTAGCTGGATGGCCGCATTGGTGATGGGGGATTAAGATTAAGGATACATATCAGTTGAAGTGTTAGAGTAAAAGTGTTGTTGGGACACGAGATTCGATTCTAGACGAGACGAGACGAGACAGCGGCGGGCGGGCGCGCGGCTGACTGCTGGATAACAGATGGGTTTGGTTTAGGTTTTGGTTGTGGTATCTTCTACGCTGTATGGTGGAGTATGGTAATGGTAAAGATGGACGGTTGCGAGGAATCTGATCTCCGCTCCTGTGCCTCCTACGTCTGTTGAAACACATGATGCTACTTCAGCGGAAAATGGCGGCACCCGCAACACAGAACAACTAACCTGCGCCCTTCTCCTCGAATCTTTCTGAGCTCCTCCTTTCTTTATTCCTTCCTTCCTTCCTCCTTTCTTTCCTTCCTTCCCTTTCTACAAGTAATATTCACCCCCTCCTCCTCCTCCTCCTCCTCCTCCCCCCGCTACCCGATCTCATCGTATCTATATCGTATCGCATCGTACCGCACACCTTGCCTGACGTTCTGCGGCAGAACCACTGCGCCGGCCAATCGAGCCATACCCTTAGATCCTGATGTTGAAACGGACGCCCCCCCCAATAGAAACCAAACCAAACCAAACCCTTTCCCCAAAAAACTAAAAATATGATAGATCACCACTTACTTACCCTACCAGTCGAGTGGCACTCCGTATCCTCCCTCCCCCGCGCGCAGGCAAAGCAAGGTAATGTAGGGTTGGTTAGGTTAGGTTAGGTTAGGTTAGAAGCGGAGGATAGATGCAATCAATTCAATTCCCCTCCTGTGAGGTTCTGCGAGAAAGGGTAAAAAAAAAAAAAAAAAAAAAAAAAAAAACAATAATCGGCGAACCAGACGGCGTGCGGAGCACACACACACACGGATCCTGATCAGATACTCATATATCCACAACGTTTTTTCCCTTCAAAAATATGATAGCACACAGCAAGCACTGCGCAATTGAATTACATTGACCTTTTCACCGGGGGCCGGGCAGGCAGGCAGGCAGGCGGGGTCGTGCAAAGACCAAGTCGAATCAAGACTGCGCTGCACCTCTACTCGAAAGGATATCATCATGCAAAACCCAACGCTCCAAAGGGCCATATCCGGGGACCATGTCCTGTCCATGCACCCTCGTCGAATTCAAATTATCGTGAACTCTAGCTCTCTCAATACCCACCAGACCAAGGCCCGTCTCTGACCGACCGACTGACCGACCACTCACATCCCCCCAATTACACCCCATCTCCGCCCCCCAATCCCATTTCGTCCTTTATCAATACCCACGGATTCCCCACCACCGCAGCACCCATCACACCTACCCCATCACAGCAACTCCATCCAGCCCTCCTACCCGCCGTAAAAAAAAAACCCCTCACCCCTGTCCTTCCTCCCTCGGTGGGGCCCTCCACTCTACATACTCCTTCCTGCCTACTCTACATACATACCTACCTGAACTGAACTCTCCACCCCGCGCTGATGGGAAAATTTTCCTCACGAACTCGACTGGACTGGACTGGGCACCTTCTGGGAGTGGAAGCAGCGCACACGACTGTTTATGTCATTTTTCAACCCCCAAACTAATATAAACCTGCCTAGTCAACTAGCTAGCATGCTAGAGTAGCTAGGTAGAGTAGGTAGTAGTAAGCTTAAGATTGTAAGGGAAAGGGAAAGGAGGGCAGGATAGGAGGGCAGGATAGGAGGGCAAGGGCAATTGAGTGATGTGATTGAAAGGGAAGCTAGGCGGAGATGTCAGTGTCAGTCAGTGCACCTCGTCTCGTCTCGTCTGTAATTTGGACTTGACAAGCGAGCGAGAGAGTCATGATCCCTGGGCTGGGGCTGCCTGAACATCACTTTAGTGAGTTGCTTGGAGGTTGTACTCATATCTCCATGAAAACAAAAAACAAAATAACTTGAAAGGAAAAGAAACAAGCAGGATGATCATCACCGTCTATCTATCTGTCTACACCTTTTCCCCTCACTGCGGCTCAGCTACATATCCCGACCCCCTGCCTGTGCCTGCCCTGCCTGCCCTGCCTGACTTCTTCAAAGTTGCTTGCTCTAGAATACGCTCTAGAAGCGTAGGTAACTGTATGGATGTAAAAAGAAAGAAAGAAAGAAAATAAAAAATCAGAGGAGCACATCTCACTCCACATAAGGCAGGTCATGTCAGGTAGGATAAGCCGACGACAAGAGATCCCCAGATCGAGCTGCTCTGCCTTACATACAGCGCGCGGAAGGCGCTCCAACCTCCCTCCATCCCCAAGCAACTCTAAACCCTCCCAAGAACACTCCCTCTTGGGCATGGAGGGGGGGGGGGTTTCCAAATCTTAACCTCAATCTCAATCTCACTTTCCTTCAGCACAGAGGGGGGGGGGTGGTGTGGAAATAACCAAAGTGTCAGACACATTCAAATCACTAGCCTCCAGCCCGATCTCCGATCTTGCGAACCGACCCCGTGGGGGGGGGGGGGGGAGGGGGGGTTGTCGCTTTTCTTTGCTTTTACACAAATCCCCTTCCCCGGTTTTTGCGTATGTACAGTATGTATACTACAGGTATGTATGTCTGTATGTATGTAAGGAGTATGGATGCTCGTGTGCTGTGCTGCGCGGAAAAGCCGTTGTGGAAGCGAGACAGTGGCGGGCCCGATTGTGAATGTGGCGGAAGGAGGGATATGAGTGCTCTTTTGAGTATGTATTGTAGGGTGGTAATTCTGGGGGTGAGGGGGGGGGGGGAAGTTCTGTGTTGATGTCTCGTGGAGTAAGGTAGGTAGGTAGGTAGGTAGGTAGAGCAGACACATGGCTGGCTGATGGCATGGCAGATAAGATTAAGATCTCGCAAGTCAAGATTATCTATCAATTTACTCCTAAGCCGTTATTTTACTTTTACATAAAACCCGTCAATTCCGTGTCCTGTCTTCCAAGCCTTACGTTTTTCTTTTTCTTTTTCTTTTTCTTTTTCTTTTTCTTTTTCTTTTTCTTTTTCTTTTTCTTTTGGGTATCAATCCAACGTATCGTATCTGGTTCACACTGAATGATATCAATGCTATCAATGACAATTCTGACACCTTATTTTGCGCCCCACTACCTACCCTACCCTACCCTACATTACTCCACTCCATCTACTACCACCGCAACATATTCCTTTTCCCAGCCCATAGCCATAACCCCCGAGAGCCCAAGCCCCAAACCGAATACATACAATACAATACACTATCAAACGGCCCGCCCGAAACCTAAAAAAAAAAAAAAAACCCACCAGCCAGCCAGCCGTTCCGTTTCGTCCGTTTCGACACCCGCCCAGCCCATGGACTAGAGCAGAGTAGGTAGTAATTATGCGTGTAGAGTATATATATATAAATGTGGACCACCAGTAACCTCAGCAAGCAAGTCGTTCCGCCACCAAAAGCCAAAAGCCAAAAATGTAAAACCCCACCCACCCACCCACCCCTCCCGGCGGCTGCTGCCTTTCTTTCCCCCGCCGCCGACGGACCCGACTGACCGACCGGCCGACCGCCAAGTTACATCATGTACCCTGGATAAGGTAGGCCTATCCTGCATGCGGATACCGGACCCTTGTTTGCTCCGTTACTTTGATACTTTACTTTACTTTTACCCATCGAAAAGAGATGAGGTGCTGGTGTAAATTTAAAGTTCTTTTTTTTTCTTTTTTTTTTTTTTTTTTTCTCTTTCTTTTCTCTGCAGGCCATGATGATGATGGTGGTGGCGGCGGCGGCGGCACTCCTGCGTGCTGCTGCGTGCACGGCATGCGTAGGTAGGTAGGTACATTATTATACTTTAGAGTAGGTAGAGTATAACGTGATGCAACGACCTCGTGCAATACCTACCTACTCGTGATATAAGTTTTTATATACAGTATAATTTGATCCAGCTCCTCATGAACTCACTTAGTCTATACATGTATATAGGTACGGACGGTACTTGGCCCAGCCCAACGGCTCTATCTCCCGCTGTGCTGTGGTGATTTACTCTACTGCACATAGATAGATAGTAGGCGCAGGTATGTAGTAGACAAACAGAAGTATGGTGGATTGCGGACTGCAACGGACACCTGTTTCAATGGCTAATTCATGTCTAACCTCAAAATAATAAAAAAAAAATCAGTGACCATAGTGAGGTAGAGCTTGAATCAGCGCACATTGCTATGGTCAGCTTTTGTAAGGAAAGACGTTCCCTACAGAGTAATTAGCGAAATTCAGTATCTGAGTGTTTCACTGTGGTGTCCGTTGTAACTTGCATCCACCATAAACCCCAAATCCCAAATCCCAAATCCCACCTCAATCTACCGGTAAAACAGAAACAGACTTCCAATCTCCATCCCATCTCCATCTCCACCCCAAAATATCCAGATTGATCTCCTCCACCACCATCCCCTCTAACCCAAACAACACTCCACTACAAAGTAGGACTACAAAGTACCTACATACACACACCAAAAACACCCACCGCCGGCGCGGCGGCAGATCAACTCGTATCCCTACACTACACCACGAATTGCGCAACACGCACCCTACCTCTACTCTATATAAATGTACGCATGTAGCACTGGAGGCACCCTATCCAGGCACGATTACCTAACACCAACCGCCCAAAATATTAAAGATCCATACATACATACCTATACCAAATTACCCTTTTCTCCCTCTCCCGGGCGGTTGAAAGTATTTAATTATCTTCGCAGCGCGGGTAGCCGTAAAATAATAAAAATAAAAAAAATATCCTGCAATTAATTATACTCTAAAACCCTTTTTGCCTCCTCCCCCCAGCTAGACACATGGAGGGTAGCCGAGCCCGAATCAGGCATAGCAATGTGGGGCAAGCACGTCAGAATCAGGGTCCTCCCAGGGACTAAGGGTAGGGGTTTGTTCGAGCTGGCGGTAGAGAGTAACCACGATACTCTAGAGTAGAGTTATGATATCGTCAAGAGCCCAAAAGCATCACCACAGATGCCCCAAGTGGCTCTAGGTATACGTACTCTAGCTAGGCAGCAATAACAGAGCTACATACATACTCTACGTCAACTACGGCCATCTCCACCGACCGGTGAGAATCCACAAACATGTGATATCTCTCAGGAGCTGAGCTTCCCCATCCAACAGCCTAATGAGCCTTCTGCGCAAGTGTAGCGTACCTAGAGTAGAGCATGTACCCATACCCACTACCCACGATACACATACCCACTACCCACTACCCACGATACAAGCTCCATCCGACAACGGACATAACCAGTCCCCGGCGAATGAGGAGCTCCTCAAAAGAAAGGAGCAAGTCAGTCAGTCACACCCCCCCCCCCCCCAATTGAAGTGCAGGCTAGGTTACCCCAGGCACCACCCATCTATCCATCAATCCATCAATCCAGCCAGCTTCAGCCAGTCAGAGCGCCCACGTGCCCCCCCCACAATATCCGACGTCAACTCTCGTGAGATTTCAGAGTGTGGTGTTTCGATTTTGCAAGATGTCATAGCGCCCCTTTGACCATGCACGGACGGGGTGGAGAAGAGGAGGGGGGTAGAAAAGGAAAGGGACGAAAAAAAGCTACATGGGAAAGAAGAAGAAAAAGAAAAGAAGAAAGAAAAAGAAAAGAAGAAAGAAAAAAAAAGAAAAAAAGAGTCGACTCGGCATATGTAATATACCCGCTGCTTACCGAGATCTGTATGCAAGCAAGATGCAAGAAAGCAAAGTGAGAGGGGAGAGGGAGAGCAAAGAAAAAGGGAGCATATCTGAAAACGGGGCGTGCACGATGAGCGAGCGAGAGGAACAGAATGAACGGGCAGACGGGGCGGGGCTCGGCTTGGGTTAAGTTGTGTTGGGTTGGGCTGGGCAGTAACTACCCATCTCCATCACCTTCGTAAATCTAGGTACATATCCCGCTTAATCTAGGCAGGTACCGTCTTCGGAGATTCGATCTGCTTTATTGCTATATCAGACACAACTATAGATATTAGTATGTTTTCCGAGCGATCTCTCTTCCTGATTTGAGGCGGTAGTTTCTACGTAACCCAATAGTCCCGTTTGGAAGGAATTTGTTTCAGCTTGGATCTTGATCATGGCGGGTCACTCGATCTCTACATGTATCTCGTGTTTTTTCATAACAGGTAGTTCTACTTCTAATATTCTTCTACTGACCGGTGCTGCAGCCTCCCAGGGTACTGCTGCCTTTGAGACCGAATAATATGTTCACCCCCCCCCCCACCCCCTGGCCCTTCTTTGCCCACCCCATCAAGAAGTTGATTACTCATATCAAGTGAAACAACACATTCGGCTACCAGCATCCCCCGCGCTGATCATCCAATGAGAGATGTGAATACACCCACTAGACGTCATCTGGATTCCATAAGTAGGGTGCGTCTACGATACATTTATCACCGAACTGTGAAACCGATCAGTCAATTCAGAATGTGAATTGAACGCAGTGTAGGTAATGTATGTAGAGAACAAGTGTTCACTTCCGACTTGCCGATAGAGCAGTACTGTGGTTGAAACCTACTATTTCCGGAGAGACCGGCATTTCTCATGGACTTTCCCATCCCAAGACCGCCCGTAATTGTGATTCTACCAAAACGCGTGTCAATGATAATGGCAGCGAAACGGACTAACGGGTAGATCTGCGGCAGGATCGGCGCCTACTACCATATAGGCAATGCATTCCCACTCAAGTATGGTATGTACTGTGTGTTTGCATATCATAAAATCTCCCCAGAGTACCTAGTTATGCGGTAGAGTATGTGTGTGTGGATATGGATATTTCGCTCTCGGTTGCTGAAAAGAAAAAAAGTCTATGCAGAGTTCAATGCCTATTGTGTGGAGAGTAGATCTGAGCTGCATAGAATGCGGTGTGCGGTTGTATCTTTTCTCGGTGACTGGTCGACCAGCTCTGTGCTTTTGCATGATAGATTCTCAACGAAACCTGCAGAAGATGCCATTGATGTCAATAAACAGGTGCGATCTTTGTTTTTCCCTTGCGGAACTTTATTTCTTTCTTTTAGAGCCCTGAAACCGATCGTGGGCTTGTTTTGTTCGATTCGATTTCGATTTCGGTTCGGTGAAGATTCTTCTTGATCTTTTGACGGAGCTCCTCAACGAAACACCAGGGTATTTTCCTTCCGAGCACGAGGCGACAACGACGATGGATACATCGATCCAATTGGATCTTCCATAACGGTCCGTTATCTCCTGCCTGTTGAGCTGAAAGAAACGGGGAAAAATGAAAAAGAAAAAAAAAAAAAGCATGAAAAAACTCGGTTATCCACAATGTTTGACTTTCTTTCATCTAGAATAATTTTCGTTAGGAGTGCTCGGTAGCTTCATAGCTCGTAGTGATCACAGAAGATCACTCGAGCCTCACCAGGGGGTACTATACGAAACGTCTCACCGAAGGAAGGAAAAAAAAAACAAAAAAACAATTGAGATTAACGTACGTGTTTAGCACATTGGCCGGAGCAACTGGAACAATGACCACCGTATGATCTCACCGACATTGAAAACCGTAACCGAATTCCCTACTGACGATATCTCATGAGAGTTTAACAATCCGATCCTGTGGTCACGGGGGGCCGGGGGCGAAAAGAAGAAGAAAAAAATAAAAAATACTGTTTTTAAAGAGGGGGAAATTAAACAAGTCATGATCGATCTCCCGCATCCTTTTTAATACTGGAAATCGTGTCAACATTCATCCATAATTGAAGACACTCTGGCTAAAGGATATGTGGCACAAGTTGATGCTTTGGAAGAAAATCTCACGATGTTACCTTTCGTAAATTTTATATTTACTTTTGGTCAGAAAACCGATGAGGGTAGCAATGCGAGATCTCGATCGTTTTTGTTTTGTTCATTTTTTTTTTGGTGGGGAATTGCTTTTGCCTTGTTGTTGTTGTCCACTTACTTTCTTTTTCTCCTCTATGTACCTACTTGCCTCAATCCATTTCCCTCACGAGCGTAGCGTAGCTAGGTCAACACCGCAGTTCTTCTTTTTTTTCTTATTCCCCTTGCCCCCTTCATCAAAACTGGTCTAATTCGAATTAACTGCCGGCATCTAGCTGTTAATGCGGACAATTGTCACATCTCGGAATGCGGGGGATGCCATGCGCAAAAAAGCCGTTAATACATATGTAAGGGTGTTGCGGTGCGGAGCGAATCCTCTTCAGAGTGACGTCGTCGTAATTCTTTTTTGCTCGTGTGATATGAGCGGAGAAAAAATGTTCCTCTCCATAACAGCACACATCAATTTCTGAAACTACGCTGCATACTTGTTCGTGTCATGTTTTAATTATTCGTGTTCTGCTGGTTGATTATTCGCGAGTGTTGCTGGCAACTGTTTGGGTGGTGTTTGGCTTGTAAAATGCAGTCCACCAAAAAAAAAAAAAAAAAAAAAACGTAATATGTCACATAGAGGCGCTTCTTTCCAACGGAATCATTAGTTATCATTTTCTCTGCTTTTATTTATTTTTTTACTTATCTTAATTTGCTTTATTTTGTTCGCCGGAGGCAATGCCGAACATACACACGCCCCCCCTCATTTCTTTGGCGTTGGGAGAAACCCCGCAGCATCTTCTTGGGAAAAAGAACCGAGCTGTCTATTGAGAGGGAGGTGATGCCCGCTAGTATTAACTTCGGACTCAGCTTCTCCCGTGCATTTCCGTTGAGCGGAGCGTCGAAGCAAAAGAACGATCTTATTGGCTGAGAGAATGTGTATAAAGTGAAGGAAACATGATATGATAGAGTGGTGAGTTACGTACATGTTCTTAGGGTATTACTACATACTAATACCTTGGTACTTATTTAGCTCTAGTTAAGGGTACTCCAGCCACTGATCTATTTGTGGTTCAGCCAACTTTTCGAATAAGTGGTTCATTTAGGGTTCTCGGTATCGGGTCAGCGGCCAGGAAACTATGATTCCTACTGTCGCAATAAGTCTTTACCTTACCCTAGAAACTCGTACATGATATATGTTGCTATATGCAGTGCGTATTAGAATCGAGTACTTACATGTATACGTATATACGCATATACGTACGCGTAGCTTCGCTTCTTACTTCCTTCATATATGTAATGTAGTTACCCTGTTTTGAGAGTGCGCCTAGAGTATTGTAAATTCTTAAGCTTGTAGTATGCATTCAGTAATGAAATCCGAGTTTCCGTTACGGTAAAGACTGGAGCGCTGATAGTGATTGGATGAACCGAACTTTATTTCCCATCTAGCCTGGAATCACTCCAGTCCAATTGTAATTAACAGGCATGCACCTCCAGGGGACCGGGAATCTCAACCAGGTTTAGCTTATAGCTATTACTTACGGATTAACATGAGAACACCCCCTAAGTACTGTCTCTCTCCTGTATGAGTATTTCCTTAGCACAACCAAGCTAAGCTTCTTGGTTGGTTAGAAACGATTCTCTCGTTGGCGTTCCACATGAAATGAGCTTCCGAAACCCGGGTAAGGGTATAAGCTATTACCGTGGGGTTAACTTTTATTGGATAGATGAACTTTCCAAGTGAAGAACTCTGTGCACTTCGGGTCCGGGTGTAGGTACTGCAGGAATTGTACCTGTGCTGCAGTCAGCCTTCCAGCGTGAATCGGCATCTCCTGCACTGTAGTAATGGCAGATGGACTGGTACTACATACCTAAGCTTGCTACACACACACTCACTCGCTCGAGTAGAAGGGCGCTGTGATATGATATGATGGTGGCGATAGTGGGTAATGACTGGGTAAGCTATCTTAGAATATGCGTATAGAGGAAGTCACGGCTTATTAGGGGGTGCATTTAGGTCCTGATTATGATTTGTTAACGTGTTACTCCCCACTCGTGACCTATTAGCCGTATTCTCACGCTGCGACTGTATGTTCAACCATAAACATAGTGCCACCTTTCTTAATGTAACACACTCTAAGGATACGGTACCCGCTACTTTAGGTGGTATTGCAATTGTAGATTGGGTGATTCATGATACAACGTGATTTTGTACGCCAGATTTAACAAACAGCGACACAAACCTTCCTTAGTTTTTAAAGAATCAACCAGAGAAACCTTCAATTAAGATTCGTCGTTTTTTTTTTTTGGCCAATGGGGGGTAGGTGATCTCTTACTCACGTGTAAATCAGGGAAATCACATGTCTGGTTTATGATTTGTAAGTTACACCCACATTTCTCCGGTCTCTTAGGGGCCTTAAAGATGCGCATGACCTGCCTTAATCATAAAGGACGAGCTATTACTAATTATAAAGGTTTCGTAGATTTAGCCGCGCAGATCATGTACGAGCTGGGGGAGAAGATAAAGGGATGAGAAGCTGAACAAGCTAGTCATTTACTCTTAGTACACCTAAAATTGTAGTTATGGGTGTCTCTGGACACTGATAAGTGCTGCTTTATACATGACTCTTGTCAGCTTGTGCGGGAAGTCAGCTTGTGCGGGAATCGGAGCTTGCGAATCAATATACGCACATGTATCACTGTACTGTATGTACTTGTGTTGTTTGGTTTGGGGGCTAGGGCAAAGTTTCAACGGAACCTGCGACCCTCGACGTTCGGTATACTTTTGGGAATATATTTGGAGCCTGTAGCTTGTTTTCCCATACAAAGGTTAGGGTTGGTGAATCATGTAATAGCACTCGTTCTTGGCGCCGAGGAGGTTAACACCGCTAGATTAAGTCTTACCATTCTTTCACGCATAGGGCTACTCACTGTTCAGAATTAAATAATTACGGTTGCATGGAATGTGGGAGAACAAAATCAATCCTTTTGGCTTCTGGTAAAAACATTCCGTGAAGTTTCGTCATCCATTACCCGGCGGTTGCATGTGAAAAATCAATAAATCTTAAAAAACTCTGGGAAACACTCACAAAAACAATCGACGGGCCCAACTATGACTTCACGCCCTAAATGGGAAGCGTTGGATTATGTGGGTCTCATCTAGCAGCTAGGGAGGTAACACGAGACTATTGGGCAAGTAAATAAATTAGAATAGCCCCTGGTGTATATAGGATGTTGGTCCCGGTGGTTATGTTAACAAGAGTTTATATGATGGTTAACCTCAAGGAGATTGATGCTTTTCATCTGAATACGTCATTAGGTTGTCGCGGTCGAACCAGATTGTCTAATCATAATGTATCACTCGAAGGTTTCTATCAAAATTAAGTTGTGGACTTTTTAATTACGTACAACATTGTATACTTATTTACCTGGCAAGAAAGTGTCAGGGAGATATGTAGGTAGTACACGTATCATGTATCCATGTATTCTAATTGAATTATGTTCTGAAACCTCATTATATTGATCTTTATAGTAAACCTTATACATAGTAAACTTCATCTTAAATTCGAGCATGCCGATTGTGGAATAGGGAAATAAAGAATCAAAAAAGAACCCTCGATACCTTTAAAACATAATGGTGAGCATAAATAAAGTAGAACCCAAAGAACAAAGTAAAGGTAAAGTATTTAAAGCACTAGCTATACTTCAATGGAAGATGGAAATCCTCTGGGACGTCCGCGATGCTACTCCTACCACTCTGTAATCCGCTCTGACCCATACTTGACCTTCCGATCCCATGGACAGTGCTCGCGCCTATCGTTGGGCTCCCCGCACCCAGCGGCCCTAAGACCGGACTCGCTAGTTGTGCTGGAAAAACTGGCGGCTCGATTCTTGGAAATGGCGATGGAAGGACACGGCTACTGATCATACTAGCATTGAGGGCTCCAAGACTGGCGTCATCATATGTGACTACATTCTTGCTACTAATTACCACGCTCTTGAAGAATTTCTTCAACGTCTCAGGTTCATTGCAGAAGCTCTCGAAATCAGCTACAAGAACTTCTGGCTTAATCTCGGGCGGAGATGGCGGACCTGATGGAGGAGTAATACGAGTGACGCGGGTTGAATAACTCCTGTTGGCCATCATAAGAAAGTGACCTTCGTCGTTGACTTGAACGAAGAGAGATCCAGTCTTGTGGATGTACTGGCTCCAGCGGTAGTTGGGAACACCCCAAGAATATTTAACCTTGACATCAGCAGGGAAGTTACGCGCGCTTTCAATGTCGAGGACAAAGCCAAACTTCTTTAGGGCCGCTTTATGATAGAAGTGGGGATCATTGCTTGTGGGAGGAGGAGGAGGAAGGGGCGCGAGTGGGGTAAGGATTGTTGACATTTCCATATTCTCGACTATTGGAGAGGATGGCTGTGTATATGCTGGTGGGTGCTGGGGTGAAGGTGGCGCTTGTGGAGGGGGGTAGCCAAATTTGATGATATACGGACTTCTGAATGGATTCCTGATCGGAATAGTTGAGACCTCATCGATGGGCGCTTCAACAAGTTTCAATCCATAACGATCGATTGTACGAGCCCATGAGGTTAACGAGTCCTCAATAAGCTTAGATGTGGTATTCATCCAATCTATCCGTATATGATAGCAATTGTCCGGGTTATGCAGCCGGTCATAATGAAGATTGATGATTTCTTTGCGGTAGCTCTTTTTTCCAGGATCCACATCGTATTTCATCACTTTACTCAGTTCAACTTCTGCCTTCTTTTTTGGGACAGGAGTTGGCGTGCAAAACCCAGAAGCATAAGACCCCTCTGAACTATCGTCTGTTATCGTGCTACTCCTACTCCGTAACGGACTGATGTTTTCGTCTCTCATACTCGATGGCGTTGCCGGGACAGATTTGGTATTGAACCCCCCAAACCACCCAGTCCCTTTAGATGTGGGTCTAGGTTGGTGGATTACGTACTGTTCTGCAATACGGTAAAAGTAGTTTCCGTCCCTAAATTCGTGGCGCTTCTCGACATGCTGAAAAAGCCCCGCCTTGAAAAGCCTAACCCCGATATCCTCCGCCTCTGCACGAGTACAAACTTCTTTGAAATTCTCGAGAATCCAGGTCACCATCTCATCACCCACAAAACAATTTGTATGGTACCTAAGATGCCAACGCCGGTTCTCTAATCGAACACCACGAGGTCCTTGGAGCTCCTGTGCAATTCCTACTATATCTAGAACCTTCTTGTCAAACTGCTCGGTAGATAGTAGTTGACTACGGCGCATATTATTGTTATCCGCTGGGGGAAGACTTTCCAGCTCCTGCGCTACAACAACGCTTGGATCGAAAGTCTTGTAAAGGATCTGCAAGGGGTCCTTCTCCTTTCCTTTAGATTTGTTAGAATACTGGCGTTCCTCTGGTGGGATATAACGGTTGCGTTGGAATAATTGAGTCAATTTTTTAATTCCCTCCAGACGTATTTCCTCGTCATTTAGTTCAGTCGCATGTTCGTTGAGACTTTGCTGGTCGTGTCGGCCGGGGCGATTGAACATCCCGCTCTTACGTGCAGACTCCGGTGGATCATTCGGGATAAGGACAAACCTGGCCCTCCAGTAACGTAATTGCTCTGTGAGCGAGTCTTCGTAACCTCCGATATACTGGTCGACATAGTTCCAATTGTATTCGGTAATGGGCAACTTGAAGGAGGCTTTGATAGGTAGATATTTATCGCTCATGATTGTTTTCATGTAGCTAATATATTCATTACTAGCCCCAGCCCCAACCAAACCTGAACCTGGGATTGCTGCCATTGGCTTCCGGACATAACGCTTCACCTCAACATTGTACTCTGCGTCACAGATGAGCTGATGGATTTGACTCCCTAAGCTCATGAAACACGAGCTGCCAGCCTTGACCATATAAGAAGGCTCATATATATTCGTATCACCACCAATACCACCAGTTGCTGCCTTTACGCTGGGCCCGACTACAATCTGGAAACCTTGTGCAAGACGTTGTCCAATCATTGCACGAACAAGTTCTTCACGATTGTTTCCCACCGAGTCTTCGGGCTCGTCAACCTCATTTTGACAAATCACGTACGGGTTCTCCTGGTATTCGAGACGAAGCTGCTCAGCAGTTGGAAAATGTTCCGTCGTGAGAGGAAGAGCGGCTGGGGAGCAAAGACTCTTCCATTTGACAGTCGAAATCTTCAGCGGTTTAGGGAAAACGTGGTGCCAACGACGGAACTGGTTTACGACGCTGGGGGGGTTCTTTTTAGGGTTGCTTGGGTTAAGCACCTGAACCCATGGCGCAAGAGCGCTCGTGGGAGAGACAGTTGGCGGAATAACGACCGATTTATCTTGATTAGCGGCAATATCGATAGATAGACGTTCCCGCCTTTGCATACCCGTAGCCTTCAAGATATCCATATTCCCACACCCGATACCCCGACCTTCAAGTGGACTCCCAGCGAAAGACCTTCGCCTCTCTCTTTCCCTACTAGCGGCCTCCAGCGAGCTTGCATTAGTCTTGATAGAAATTGGCCTGCTAGCCCGACCCGACTTTTCTGGACTTGGCGCTCCTGCGCTTCCCCCTTTCTCGATCACCCGGGGGCCCAAGGGGCTCCTGGGCGGGGCTAGAGCACTATTCTCGCCGGTGTCAAATCCCCTAGTAACCATAATACCACTTCCAGGGTTGCTAAACAAACCGGCCCCAGCGGCGCTTTCTGTTCCTACTAGTCCTGTCTTTGCAGTTGCTTTTGCAGCACCCCACTTGAACCCGAAACTAATGTTCCTCACCAATCTTGTTGGTTTGCCCAAGATACCTCCAGAGCCTGGCTGTGCCTGTGGTTGTGGTGGCCGTGGCTGTGATACGACTGCGGGGCCTCCAGAAGGAATCGGGCCCGCCTGTGCAGTCTCCGCAATTGTAGCCATCTGTGGCGCCATAGTATGCGGCATAACATCGTTCTCCCGTGCCTCAATAGGACTATCAAGCTCAGGATTTCTTTCTTTCATCTTCCTATCAAAGAAACCAGATGCCGCAAGGCTAGCCAACTGTCCTCGCGGCGCCTCACCATGAAAACTGGTTCCAAGAACCATTGGGTCTTCTTCCAGCTTCATTCTTACTTTTTTGTCCTCACTTTCGCGGCTACCAAGCCTACGCTCACGGGCAGCTGCTTCCAATTCCTTGAGTTTTGGAAGCGGAGCAAATACAGCCTCGTCGTAGTCATCCATCCATTTGAAAGCATCTTTGGGATATATTACCTTAGATCTCCCTTTCCCAGCTGCTATTGACGACCCAGGAGCAATCTCATCTATATCTTGTGATTTTATCGGGGTTGGCCAGTGTTGCCAGAAAGGACTTTCATGTATAAACGGGACGGAAATTTCGGAGACCTCAGTCTCCATGACTCCCATCATTTGCAATTCGTACATCTTACATCTAGGTTTGAAGCCGTGATTCTTGGATTTGGCTTTAACTGTGTCTTTCCTTTTTTCAAATTTCCCAGTGAGATTATTTTTCTTCTTAACCTTTTTCTCTGAAGCTGCAGACCAAAATGAGATATCGATCCAATGGGGAACAGCAAAAACCCATTCCCCCAATTGCGGGGGCTGTGGTTGAGTCGATGGTTGGGGCGGAATACTCGAGTTCTGGGAACCGATTGTAACCTTTGGCGGCGAAACACCAAGGAAGCTAGGTTTATCATCTTGATGTTCGTGTGGAGTAGGAGCATGATGGGGTGAGGGATTACGGTATTTAAACAGAGGAACAGTGTGGAGTGGCACTTTGGAAAGGCAGACTAGATCCACGCCCATGCCATTCATAATGAGGCCATCGGTGGTAGCTTTCAACATGTCATAGTCAACCTCGAAGTGGCCGGTTCCGGGTGTGATAATTACGACACTGATGCCGGTGCGGACAAGGTCTCGGTCAACATAATCTTGACTAAATTGAAATGTGGCGAGATTGATAGCCTCAAGAATATTACCATGAATAGCTGCGGAGGGGCGACCGGCTATAATAGTTTTCCTAACCTTTGCCTTTGGATCTTCCTTTTGAGGCGGAATTCTCGGGGAAGGTTGAGAATTAGTCGATGAAGAAGCAGGGCGAAGCATTTCTGTTATCTGAGGAGGGAATGCAGCAGGGGTACCGGGCCGTGAAGAGACTGTAGTAGAAGCTGCACTGGCGGGAATGGGTGCGCTATCTGCACCCGATCCTGGCTCGTCGTCTTCAACAGGTTGGACGAGTACGTCTCTGAGGAAAACAGTAAATTCACGTTTTAGTCGATGAAGAATGATAGTCCAGTCTGCCGATGCCATTGAAGATACCACAACACGATAGAAATCCCGATAACGACGACCTTCGCCTATTCCTATTCCACCGGGAGTCCCGAGAAATTCTTCGGATTCTTTCCCTCCATTAAGGATACCTACAGGTTCACCATGCTCGTAGACCACTCGCGTGAACAGAACTATAGAGACAAGATGGTGGGCGTTGATGCGTTTCCATCTTTTGAATAACTCTGGGAGGAATCCGTTGACAAGCTTGTTAAAAACGATTTCGCCTCCGACGCCAACACCGGCACCACCTGTGTCTAATCCTTGATCTCCTTCCCCGCCATCGTCTGTGTCAAAATGCCACATCTCACGTGACATCTGGACGAAAAGAACATAGTGCGCAGATTCTGAGCGGAATATTGGTACCGTATGTGGGGAGAAGTACGCTGATTGAACCTTTTCACCGCGCACCCAGATATTACCTACGGTACCACGAACAGATTGGATGAAGAGAAGTTTTTGGGCGTTATAGGGGCATGTATCCGTCAAGAGAGCAGTAGACATGCGCCACATGTCGCTACGGGAGATGTATTGGTCTCTGAAGTAGATTTCTATATGACTGGCTTCGTGATGTTCTTTTTCGACCTTGGACCCTTTTTTTCAGTACTTGAACTGTCAGTAGTAAGTGATGGATTTGAGAACTTACGATAGAGACGATCACTGTAGCTCTTGATGGGAAACCGAAAAGGTTTGCAACATGATTTGCCAAAGATATCTGTGACCCACATAATTAGGAATTATCCTAGGGTGGCTAGAAACTATTAACAGACCTGCAAATTGGGCTTAGACTTTTGCTCCATCGTCAACTTTCTTATCACAAATAAGAACCTCTTTTCATCTCTGTCATTCTTTGGCTGTAGTGGAAACCCTCTCTCCGTTCCCTCGCCACATCCGTTATTAGAAACGCTCCGCTTCCTTTCCATATTTTCAGAAGCCACGCTGATACCTCCCCCAATTGAGACATCATCACCGGCATTATTCCCTGGCAACAACCTGACCTCCGCAATATCCCCTGGTTTTGCAATACCGGGTGCAAACAACTCGTAATTAAGTATCGCGTCTTGGTGCGACAATGTAGGTTTTGCGTCGGGATCATGAATCCATAATGTCATCTGCCTTGACGTCTGTGCGCCTGGTGTTGGAGTTGCAGGAGGGGGCATATGGGAGGAGGAAGAATGCGGGGGGTGGAGATTTGTGGTAGTCGACATTTTGGTTGTCGAAAAGAGGACTCTTTATCTTCGCTTTAGCGGGGGCTCATCGGCGTTCAAGGTAAGACTGGCCACTGGAGATGTGGAAAGTGAAGTGAGCTTGGGATGCGGGAGGTGCCATGCTAAGATTCAAGGTTAAGCGACCCAACCGGAATTAATACTGTTATCGGATCCGATTAGATTGCGTCAGGGTTTCTGAGACATCCGGGGGCTGGTTTATGAACGAGGTACTGGTACATGCATGTCCTTATCGCTGAACCAGTTGTATCTATGATCCAAGTATCTTTGAGTAGCCTGTGGCATATCACTCGGCTCGCAGACTATATATTGACTTTCTAACATCACCCCCAGCGACCAGGGTACAGATTAGGGCGTATTTGGTAACCGTCAACTATGAACTTTGAAATTTTGCCCATACCCCAAAGCGGACCCCGAAAATCTCAAAAGCGAGATTACACACTGTGGAATGTGGTTGTGGCGGTATTTTATACTTATAGGTTGTTGAAAATATTAATTTTGCCTTTCGCAGATGTCAATATTTCCCAATTCTCAATTGCGCGTAATTGACGATTGTCAAACACAGTCTATTTTGCTGAAAACCACTAGTAACATTCAGTAGATCCAATGTGTTATGTACTTGAGACATGGATCATTTACTATCACTCGGTAGATAGTGTAACACCACACCGTCTGGCACTGCCAAAACCTAAGCACTGTTTGTAGCCGACAACTGGGCCATGGGTGGACTAGGCCCTGACTATGTTTTAATTTTTATCTGACCGAACCGATATGCAAATTAAGTTTTTAAATTTACACGCTTATAAGGCAACTAACCCCTAGAGTATATATACTTTATGCATTCATTTTTGTGGCTGGCGGCCGGAGACGACCCCAAGGGCTACATCTGAGCACTCAGGTACATTACAATGTACTTAAGCATGCAACGGCTACATATGCCTACACCATGTAATTATTTAAGTACATGTATGTACTTGGCTGTGCAATAACTGGATAATGTTTTAAAATACATGCCAGAAGACCGATCACCTTCCGGCTACCTCAGTTGTAAGAGTCACCGTTCTGGAAAATCATATATCGTGACTACAAAAGAAAAACCCGAAAGTTTAACGGCAATTCAGGGCATACATGTATTTATGCTGAACTACAGGTATAGGTTGATGGTAATCGATGCGCTTTGAAAAGATATTGCGGACACCATCTGCTACACGGCTTATCGCGCCAATTTCCTGTACTAAAACACTCATGGCCATAATACGATGGATTAATAATATTGATTTGACAGTTGAATAATATACCCTTTATCTCTGTGATAAGATTTTCCCACGATTCCAGGGTCCTTCCCAATTTGATTTTTGGGAGAAATCTAGAGTTGTATTCACAATCCTTTAAAGTGAATACTCTAAGTGTTGATTGGTGCCTTCTTAGGAGATCCAGAAGATGTTCATGATCACTCAGTGCAATATTCTCCAGAGTCAATATTGTTAAGTCTGGCCAGATGTTACTGGTGCTTATTAGTGAATCTATGTGAAAGTAGTCATCTTCTGGTTTGCAGTTGACTAGATGGGTAAATTTAATCCTGAGATGTAAAAGATTCTTTGCCATCTTTAGAATATCTGTTTCGAAATACCCACCCCCTCGAATAGGCTCCAGATGCATTATTTGGATATTCTCGAAAACATCTTTAAAACTGCTACGGGCCAGGCCCGGGGTGTATGGAAGCCAGTGTTGATGGTTGACATCGATGAATATATTAGTTTCAAAAGAAACCAGCTTCCTCTTTATGCAGCTAGCAGCAATCATGATTGCACAGAGCTTATATATAGCTTCCGCTTTTGGCCTAAAGTCCTCTTCGTTAGGGCATCCAAAGCGTGTGATGCATTCTTGACAAATCCCGATGGCCTTAAGATTTGGCAAGGTAGAGAAGCATTCTGTGAGGACTATAGCGCATGTCTTTTTGCATATACTGCTGATCCACAATTGCTCATTTTCGTTGCGGGCTTTGGCCCTCATTAGGGTATAATTCTCCGGGGAAATGCTGCTTTGTGTCGCCAATTTTTCTGGAGAGATGTAATCTATTATATCTTGTGGATGTTTGATGTCCATGATCACCTTCTCGACCATCCATGCGAACCGTGGAACTTGAGATATTTTCCTGAGTGCAAAATTGCTCAAATTTGTAAAGTTGGGGTTGATGTGAATAACTCTGAAGAGTTGCCTGAACCCAATCTCTCCTAAAATTCTGCTGACCAGCCGCAGGTTCATGATGTCTGATATTGAAGGTAGAAGTTCGTATATCATCAATATGAGCTCAGGACAAATACGGTCAAGCATGATGATTTTTAGAGGTAGGGTTATGCGAAACGCAATATTCTGGGTAAAGGCTTTCAAAAAGTTGGATCGATTGATTGTAAACAACTATATGTTACAGTGTAAGTAAGTCCTTTGGTCTGGCCAAGGTATTACTATGGGGTTAGGGTTAAAATATGCTCAAACTACGCTTGATAGGGTAGTAAATGGGTCTTCCCTTAATTGGCTGTTTTCGCGTTTCCTCGTGTCGCGTCTCTTTGTTGAATCGAGGTACCAATCAACCGTTATCCATCCCCCTCCAAGCGCTCTGACCCTCCCCCTCCATCACCACACAGCACCGCCGTAGTTTGGTTCACCAGTATCTTCATCTCGTTGAGCGCAATTGGAATTCATCATTATCACAATGTCATCTCTAGTAGACTCTGTCCTCTACTCCGATCTACCTACTCCCGGAGACCCTGCAACTCCCCGACCGCTACCCAGACGTAGTGGTAATCCAGGACGCTCGTCCTCTCGTGCACCAGGACCTACTAGTGATGATGTTGTAATGGATATTGACCCCGAGGATGAGGTAGTTGCAGCAAGTGGTCTCGCAGGGAGAGCAGGTCGTCCCCGAGCAGACATGAGTGCCGTGCCAAAAGTGTCCGATGAGGCTGGAGACCAGATTATGAATGCATTTGTTGGATTCCTCGAAAAGTGGGTAGTCTGGTACAGTTAATCAGAGCTTTTTCTGACAAAATTAGTTTCGTCGAGGACCCAGAGAACCCACTTCCTCCGCAGTCGTCAGCTCCTTCTGGGACCGCGCCGCCGAGTACGGACAAATATTACATTGCGGCAATTCACAACATGGCAGCGTTAGATTTGAGCACCCTGTTCGTTGATTATTCTCATTTGGTGTATTGGAGCAAGACCAACGTGCGGGGTTTTGCTGAGGCAATCACTGAGAGACATTATCGTTTCCTGCCGTTTTTAAGAAGAGGATTGGAAGCATGCATCAGGGCGCATGAGCCGGAATACTGGGGAAAGGCTGGGAGAGGGGTTGGAGGGAGCGAGGGGGTGAGTCCTTTTTCTTTTGCTATCCAATTCGGGGGTTTGGGGCGAGATTCACCGCACTATTCAGAATTCGAAGCTTCCCTGCTGTCAAACTAATTCTTTATAAAGGTTGATCCAGCTACAGATAAAGTCTTCTCAATTGGATTTCACAATCTACCCAACACAACACGTATCCGTTCTCTCCGTACTGCGCAGATCGGAACCCTCACCTCCATCTCTGCAACAGTTACTCGTACCTCCGAGGTCCGCCCCGAGCTTCTTCTCGCCACCTTCATCTGCGAAGCCTGCCACGCTGCGATCCCCAATGTTGAACAAACATTTAGATTTACTGAGCCTGCCCAGTGTCCTAATCTCACATGCGGTAACCGTAGTGGATGGAGATTGGAGATTAAGCAGAGCACATTTATCGATTGGCAAAAAGTACGTGTGCAGGAGAATTCCGGTGAAATTCCTACAGGAAGTATGCCTAGGACACTAGACATAATCTTGCGTGGAGAGATTGTGGAGCGGGCAAAGGCCGGAGAGAAATGTATCTTTACTGGAACATTAATTGTAGTGCCTGATGTGAGTATGTTGGGTCTGCCAGGGCTCAAAGCTCAGAGTATGAAGGATGTAAAAAATGCATCGCGAGGAGGGGCGGAGAGTACTGGTGTTACCGGACTGAAAAGTTTAGGCGTCAGGGATCTAACATATAGACTGGCATTCTTGGCATGTATGGTCACTAGTGATACAAGTGGAGTGCCAGGTACGAGAATGAGAAAGAGTGTAGAGGAGGAAGAAGTTGCTGGGCTATTGAGGGGAACTCAAGTAGGTGTTGGTGATGAAGAGAGAGAGCAAGAGGACTTCCTGAATAGCCTATCACCTTCCGAAATCGCCGAATTGAAGGGCATGGTACACAGTGACCATATCTACTCAAGGCTGGTTAATTCGTGAGTTATCCTCAAAATTTGTTCTCGGGCTTCACCGCTGACACTGCGAATAGTCTGGCCCCAACGGTATATGGACATGAAATCATCAAAAAGGGGTTGCTCCTACAACTCATGGGCGGTGTTCATAAAAAGACACCCGAGGGAATGAGCCTCCGTGGCGATATCAATATCTGTATTGTCGGAGATCCTTCCACGAGCAAATCACAATTTTTGAAATATATTTGTTCCTTCCTCCCACGGGCAGTATACACATCCGGGAAGGCCTCCTCGGCAGCTGGTCTTACCGCTGCTGTTGTTAAAGATGAGGAAACCGGCGAGTTCACTATTGAGGCTGGTGCGCTCATGCTGGCAGATAACGGTATCTGTGCCATTGACGAGTTTGACAAGATGGACATCGTTGATCAGGTTGCCATTCACGAAGCTATGGAACAGCAGACCATATCCATTGCCAAAGCAGGTATCCAGGCAACACTCAACGCTAGGACATCGATTCTTGCCGCAGCGAACCCTGTGGGAGGGCGGTATAACCGGAAAACAACACTGAGGAGCAATATCAATATGTCTGCTCCTATCATGTCCCGTTTTGATCTATTTTTTGTCGTACTCGATGAGTGTAACGAGGCAGTAGACACACATCTTGCTCGTCACATTGTTAACATTCATCGAAATCGTGATGCTGCCATTACTCCAGAGTTTACAACTGAGCAGCTTCAGCGATATATCAAATTCGCACGTACCTTCCGCCCAGTATTTACCGACGAAGCCAAGGCTCTCCTCGTTGAAAAATACAAACAACTTCGTGCAGATGATGCCCAGGGTGGTGTCGGTCGTAACAGCTATCGTATTACAGTGCGTCAGCTTGAATCTCTCATTCGTCTCTCTGAGGCTATAGCGAAAGCAAACTGTGTGGAGGATGTCACAGAGGCTTTCGTAATTGAAGCCTTTGGTCTACTACGTCAGAGCATTATTCATGTCGAAAAAGATGATGTCGAGGTTGATGACGACGAAGATGTACCCTTAGGAGATTCTGAAATGCAGGTCGATGCGGAGGGAGAAAGTACCAGGGACCCAACTGCAACTCCAGGTCCTGCGCCTTCTACAAGAGCCAGCCAGCCCCCAAGGGAGAAGACAAAGATTACCTATGATCGCTACATGCAAATTCTCAATCTGTTGGTTAGGAGAGTCAATGAAGATGAACTCACGACTGGACAGGGTGTTGAAGAGGTGGAGTTGATAACATGGTACTTGGAACAGAGAGAAGAAGAAATCAATGACGAACAGGAATTAGAGGATGAGAAAGTGCTCGTAAAGAAGGTTATCAAGAGGATGGTCAAGGTTTGTACCCCTGCATATTGGCGTGCAAAGTCTTGCAGTAATTTAATTGGTTCATTTACAGGACAATATCCTTATGCAAATTCGTGGCGAAGGTCTTGTTGGTGAAGCCGAAGAAGGCAGTAGCTCAGCTGGTGGTAAAACTGTGTTTGTCCTGCATCCTAATGTCGCGCTGGAGGAATTGGGACAGCCCACAAATACTTCCACTGCGGGGGTTGATGGTAACTAAGTATCAAGCGTTGATACTATGGTGCAGTTACACTTATACGCGAACCATGTTATTGGTGGCTTTTTTGTTTAGAAATATGGATTAATTTGATACCCGGGCGAATGCTGTTCTATAATAACTAGGAAAGAGATAGATAGGAGTGATGCTGTGTGAAAAAGCTTATCGAGTGATTGTTCATGATTCATAATCCCCCACGGAATCCTTAGGTGCTAGGCTGCTCGGCCACACGCCTATATCATTTATTATATTAATCAAGTAAATTCCGGACGGATGTACTGGATTTTTTTAAAGATCTGATGAACCGAGGTGCTTGATGATAAGGGTAGGTAGATCTTGGCCCGTACACCTATATAGTATTTGATTCGACCAATAGCCCAATTTTACCATTCTATTACTCAGTCGTTCAGTAAAAGGTCGTGAAAAAAACCATCACCACGAACTCATGAACCCATCCAAATTGATGGTAGCAACGACAACAAGAACCTTTAATTAAATAGCAAATAGATAGACTATAAATTAGCCATGAAATAGATTTCCTCCCTTTTCTTTAACTAATTATTGTAGTTAGATTACGTCACGTCAACTTTCGTGTTCGCCCCGTTGCTTCGACCTTTTACTAAACGACTGAGTATATTGTTCGAGAAAGGACATCAAGAGGCCACGCGGACCCAAGGCTTACCTATATCCTGACTCCTAACTCCTCAACCCTTAGGTTTTTATACCAACCCACGAATAAAGTTACCAGCCACAACAGAATCCAGAATGACTGATTTCGAAAAAATTAAAATCACGCAAAGGAATAATTTCGTAGGAGATCTTATATCCTGCTTGACTTCCATTAATATATACGTGTCTCAAGGGGATATCAACTACATGTCGGCTTTAATAGGGCTTTTTGATATCTGTGACGCGGGAGGACACAATATTATTAACAATAAATGTGTCTGGGGGTGTCACAAATATATCTTCGATGAACTGGAAAGGAAATCCGAAGAGATACGGGGGAAAACCGCCAGTTACAATGCCCACCGCGAATATACTGCCTCGATCTTGGAGTCTCTGCTAGGACGAGGTCAAGGCGGGCTACAAGCAACATCGCTTATAGAACGCCGCGGCCCTGCGGAAGATGAAGCCAGTGCTCTCATTTCCGCGCTACATATCAATATTATAGGTGGGCAGTCCTTCGAAGCCTACCAAATATACAACGCAATCAAGGCTCGTAAGGAAGACTTTGACGACACTTCGAAACTTCCTCGCTATCCTAGATCTCCCAGGGAATGGGAGATATATGTCCAAATTAAAAACGTACTTGAGTTGTTATGCAAGGAAGAGGAATCAAGGATTGAACTTTTGAGAGTTCAGCTCATGTACCACACACAAATGTTTAGAATCCTGAAGGGATTGTGATAACTTCACAGTGTTAGAGTATCAGGAGATTGCAGAGCAGCTCAATACTCTAAATGTTTTGTTTATTTGTTAAAGTTAACCCTAGACTCTCCATAGTTCTATATAACCCAAAAATCAAAAATAATTATTAATAAGTTCAAGCCAGCCAGAATTCATATAATTTTACTCCTTGCTTCCTCTCAATTCGATTTTCGCGTTGTTCATCTTAATCTTTGCTCCTTGCACCTCAATCTGAGTATCCTTTGACGTAATCTTTGCAAAGTCCATCTCGATCTCAATGCCCTCCATATCGACAGTTCCACCCTCGAGCCTAACCCTTTTCACATTTTCTTTAAACTGATTCCCGCCAGTGGGAGGAATACCACTATCATTCTCTCTTCCGTCTTCTATATCAGTATCTTCCTCCACTTCATCGACTTCTTTTCGCCCTGGCCTCCCTTTAAGTCTCTGTTTGATCTCTGCCACAAGATCCGGATAGTATATATCTACCCCTGTCCTCTGGGGATGGCTCTCGTGTACACTCAAATCCACGATCTTCACTCTCCTTTGTTGCAAATAGTCTTCGCTAAGTATTATTGCAAAGGGAATGCCGCTCCTTCTCGCTGCGGCCATTTGATAGGGAAGCTCAGGTTTTTTTTGATATGAAAATTCGGTCTACTTTGTTCAGTACTGTGTTACGTTTGCCATATATAAGAGTTATGGGGCATTGCAAACCTTAATACCTGCGCTCCAAAGTTTTTTACAAACTTGCATCCGCTCCTTTAGCAATCCCTCCCCAAACGACATAACGTACACCTCTGTCTCGCTTATTCTAATCTCTTTCTGAGATGGTATCCTCTCCTTGATAATATTCATGACTTCATTCGCATAAAGTGAGAAGTAAACAAGCTGGACACCATCTTCCCTATTAGAATCATCCCGCCCACCGGTAGCTAGACAGGCGATTTCATCAAAGTCTTCCGCAATTTCAACTATTTGCGATGTACCCAATGAGGATTCTGGAATTGGAACGGGTGCTATAGCCATGAATACTATTCCAGTTTGTGCCTAGAAATATAAATTAGAGTTTTCGCTATGGATAAATGGTAATTACTCACAGAATTATGTGTAAAGGATAGATCAAATTCAATTTTATCCATTATTCCAAAGATCTCAAGATAATCGAAAAGAATCCCGATCTCACGTAGCCCATTTGAAAAGCTAGCATTCCCGATCAGTTCCTCTTCAAGTAACAAATCGTATTGGAGATGCCTCCCTCCTATTCAGATTTAGTATACGAGTTGTGTTTGAAAGAATTTCTGCATCAAAACCTTTCCTGGATAGATGTTGCGAAAGGCTTCGAGAATAGTCTTGTTTTTCTGCGCGCAACAGCCTTTCGATTTCTATCCGTAAATGATCCTCTGATTGAAATTCCTGTTGCATCAAAAATCAGTGGTGTCCCATTGAAAATCAATTAAACGGTATAGATCAAATTCCAAAACAGGAGGTAAGATACCTTCTTTAACCTCAGTGATGAAATGAGCTCCGGTATTCCTCCGTCTCTATCCACTCCACAACACTCGAATATCCCATCAATAATCCTCCGATGGTTGATTCTTATTTTGTAACCCTCTACGCCTGATTTTTCTAATATTTCTATCAAGGCGTTTAAGATCTCTGCGTCAGGAAGCATGCTCTCGTATACTCCAACGATACTCATATCGCATGTGTTATTTCCGACACTATCGCTGAGGTCGATATCTTCCCATGAGAAGCTAGGATCATGCCTAACAGACTCCCCAATCATATAACACTTTGTAGATTTAACCGAAGGCTTTCTTTCTACCCAGCGTCTGATGGATTCAAGAAGACGGAGGCGTGCGCGTAACTCAAAGGCAAACGGAGCCTTGGATATCGGCATCTCCTTGTTGTCCCCTGAGACGATAAAACTACAAAATGTTGGCTTACTCATCCCGATACAGTCTCCCTAAGGGCATTTTTTGGGATTCGCAAAGATGCTTACGGGGTATCCATTCGTATAGCTCCATGGCGCTTAAAAACCTCTACGGCCGTGCTGATTATCTTGTCGCGAATAATAATGTCTATTCCGGTCTTTTTTCGCTGGTCCCGTAGCCCATTCATGAGGGTCCTGTAGCTCATATCCTATTAACTGTGATATAAAAAAAATATTAAAGAGGATTTTAGCGTTTTAGAAGGGTATTCGGGGGGGTTTGGCGATTGAAGGCAAGATCAAGAGGTGCAAGAGCCCGTTTTATCTAACTGCGCAATCGATGAGATGAGGGGTAACCGTTTAACAACGCCACAGCCTAACTCCATGTTACTCTGTGCCTGTATATATGTACCTACATATATGTACCTACATATTACTTATCGCCGTTCACAGGACGATGACAGGGACTGTGTAACAGTGTTCACAGATTCAACCAAGATGAGAATGGCATAAGTACCGGGGGTTAACCATAAATACCGAGAATCAGATAAGATAAACGCACCTATTTCACAGCAAGATTCCTTTATCAGATTCTTCGTATTTACCGTTAACACCCGGTACATGTAGTAGACAAAGCACTTCCTCCTTATTGGACCAAATCCCTTGTGATCAACACCTAGTTTGCGCCAACACCCCGTGAATGACCGTATATAATAATACCTCGTTCATGGTCTTAATGAGGGACTGGGTATTATTTGCTTAGCCTCTAACTAGAGTAAGCCGGTCCCGCCTAGACTAACTTTGATTCGATAAACCCGGAGTAGCACCTCTACCAAGTGACCAATACGACGGGCAACACACTAAGCATGCACAGAGACTTTGCGTAAATGGAGCCAATCATATAACCAGAATATAGAGCCGGCTCCATTTGCGCAAAGCTTCTATTATATAATTTGCATACTTCAATTGTCTACACGCGCGTGAAAAGTATCTGCATGTACCTAGCATCTCTTATCCCTTGAAAGTAAATACATGTATTTAGTATCCGCGGCAATCCATCTCGCCCTGCATCCAGCTCCCGTTCTCAATAAGGGCGATGAATTGGTATCCAGAGTGCAATTTTCCGAACTCCCAGCTTCTTTTTTCTTGTTCTAGATGCCCCAGCGCGCGAAATGCATCATCGTAAGCCAGCTTGCCATCAGTTGTGACACAGCAAACAATTTCATCCTTGCTAGGGTCACGGGAGATTTCGTTGAAGAGCGTTCCGTGGAGTACAGTAGCCTGTAGAAAGTTAATAGTGGATTTCTGAAGAACATCTCTAGCACGCGACTGCGTATACAACAAATCAGCTGAGGAGAGTTCGGAGCCTAAAAACAACCGGGTGATTCGTTAGCGTTGACCGCAAATTTTAAGCCAAACAGATATTGCGCCCAAGGGTTATTGTTCACCAGAAACAGCCCGTTTAAGCGCCATAATCGCGGCGGGGTGGTGTGACATAATTCCGTATAGGACGTCTGTGTCTCTTCTGAACCTTGACATAAGTGAGGTTGCAAGACCGACCCCTCTATAGTTTTTGTCGACTACCACTTGGGTAATCCAGCACACATCCCCTGGAGGAGGAGTAGGTGAGTACTTCTGTGCAAAATCATGCCTTCATGGGTCAAATATACCATCAAGCTCATAATGCGGCCATCGTGTCCCAGACGCGTAGCCAACAAGCTTATTTTGGATGTAAATCCTGACTATAGTAGTCTTTTCTTCACACGGAACACACTTTTTACGAAGATGTTCCATGTTTGTCCTCAGCCTTTTGCCTATTCATAGCATCAATTATCTGGCTCGACAAATCGTAACTACTCTCGGAGTTAAGAGGATATAAGAAAAACAAACCTGGTACAATTTTGTTATTCTGGGACTTGGCTATCTGACTCCACGCTCCGAAGCTACATGTACTGTTGAATAGTTCGAGACATTGTGCAATTACGTCATCCGTGATATCAGCTCCTTGGACAACCGTTATTGTAGTTTTTATGCTTATCCAACGCTGTGCAGGGGGTGTCCACGGATTTTTCACTTGGCTGAGACGGAACGGATTCCGTGGTGAATATGGAGGCAGTTTATCACCATCCTTAGAGCTTTTTGAGCAAGGCATTGCAATGTTGAATGAATGGATGGAAGATACAGGCAGCAAGTTGTAAGCATGGGCACGTGAGTAGATGGTAAGATAATTTATTCCAATCCCTTGCTTACAATGTACGTACGTAGCTAGTATTTGTATATATATATATACCCACAGAAGTGCCAAATTCACTCGATATACGAGGAATCTACCGGTAGGGGAGTACATGTAGTCACGGGACTAGTTGGTCGAATGAACGACCTGTTAATACACTCGATATCTAACTTTCATCTTCCAGTCGAAATCCAGAATGAAATGAAGGCAAACAAACCAAATATGGTAATATCAACGCCATATGTAACATGAATTACAGCGGTGGAGTATTTCCCTCCTAGGTAGTGTTTGCTACCAAATATGTACCGAAATTGAAACACTTGCTTTCAATATTTCCCGTCTAGGGCTAGTAATATTGCTTAGACAGGGAAGTGATTTAAGGTTTGTGTAAAATTCTGCCCGGCCAAGTTTTATGAAACCGGTTGTAATGCGGTAGTACAAGTTGTTGCGTCGTAATACAATCCAGTACTATTCACGGGGTGAAGGCGGATACTGGGTGTTGACGAACAGGGATTCTAACTATGGTGACATAAATTATGCACCTAGCGCTGTAGCATTCAAACTACATGTATACTACATGTATGTCGACATATGTATTCTAGTATTTTGAGTTGAAATACCTGTCGATAACATTATGAGAAACAGTTGTGAGCCATTTCTAGCACTATTGCACATGCCACCTCATGAATGATCTGTCACTAAGATCATGAGCCATCAAACCCACTCATCAATGGTCACTCGACGTAATATATCATCTAACTTATAGCTACACACATGCATAAATTTTCTAACGCTACCGAGTCTCATGCTCATGCATGTTTATATATGTATGCTTGTAATAAGCGTATATGTGGCGGTTGATATATATACTGATATACTGCACGGGCAGAGAGTCAGCAGGCGCATTCAGCACCGACATCAATTGGCATCATTTAGTGAGTTTCCCTTTATGTGTTTTAACAACCGCTGGGTACTGAAGAGGCCTGTAGAGCTACATGTATACATTTACTAGAGTACTGGCAGTGTATCGGTGTAGGGTTAGCATCGCCGGTATACATACATGTACATGTACCTGAGTCCACTCTACGTGGCCACGTGAATGTGGGAAATTACATTTGTCTTCTCTCACAAAAATATGTTTTTAAATAATTTGTAGTATTTCGTGTGCCAAATTTCTCAAAGTAACCATTAGAGCATACATGTAAAATCGTACAGTATCGGTATTAAATCGCCCCGGTAACCATCCAAATCCAGCCCTGTAACTAAATTCCTCCATTCCTATGTCCTATGTTTCCCCCTTGCTTAAACCTTCATCTCGTACATATATACCATATTAAATGTACCGCGCTTGAAGAGGCTGGAGACTAGAAATACAGTTAGCCGAAATCGTGCAGATGTAAGTGATTATAAAGTGTACCATATCCTCACCATTTAGATACTACTAGCAAGCGGTCTCCGTGTAAGAGACATCAACTCTGCCCAACGCAACACCCTGATTACCAGTCAAGGCGTTCAAAGCTGCCAGTGAAAGGACGAATCCAGAAGCCGCATGGTCAACAGCAGTGACCTTGATAGTGGTGCTGCCATAGGTTACGGAATAGCACTTGCCACAGTTTGGAGAGTTCCATCCGGCAACGGTCTCGACGGCGCCGACGTAAGGATAGTTGGGGACTGAGCCAAGAGTCGGGTATCCCTTGGTGTAGAGACCATTCACGCCGTCAGAACAGGCCAAGACAAGGGTAGAGAGACTGGAGGTATCGTAGGTTGTGTCGTAGGCAGCAGTAACAGCGAGAGCGCTGGTAGCGGCGGAAACGAGAGTGAGGAGAATAGTGGAGAACTGCATTTTGATGGTCGGTTTTGGGGAGGGTGAGGTTAAATAATTAGAATTATCGTGAGAATGAGTTTTAAAAGCGAGTGAAGAGGTAGCGAGTGGAAGGTGATTGTACTAACTCGATGGTGAGTGGGTGAGGAAAGAAGACATGAGGTGGATGAGGACAGCGGTTTATATATTCTGTCCATTCCACGATATCTTGATATCATGCCAACCTAACAATATATTCCTAAACCGCAATTGGGAAAATTATATTAATCACGGTATTACATTCCCCAGCCATATTGGCCAGCCATCACAGCTCGTATTCTTCATTTCTTCCATGTCACACGGATAGATAGAGCGGTTTAGAGTATTGTGTGGTGTAGTGATATCTCACAAGGGATTGTGGTGTAGGGGTAGTCTATTTTGCACCACTTGTGGTCATGGTGTTCTAGAAGATTATTACCAAATTTGATCATAGTAAGACTCCAGTACGAGATTCGGGTATCGGGTACATCGTGCAAGGGTCCGGGGTAAGCAAATATACGGCATGCACCTGAGGTACTATAGAGCGCCCCACCTTACTGCGACCGTTACTTCTTTCCCCGTCAATTGCAGACGGACGGAAAACCTAATATCGGATCCAAAATTCTCATGATGTATGTAGGTAGCCCTCTCTGTATACCTAGGATTGATAACCGTCGTTCCGAAGATATGCGGGATACTGATCGGGCTGTAAGCCGTATGTCTATTTACGTTACGGATCTATGTCAACCCGAGTTCTGTGATATACTGGTTAACTTCACCATAGCGAGCATATTTGAGAATTCCCGCCTTCTGCGATATATACCCATAATCGACAAAGTTATGTCTCGTGATGTTTCCTCACAAAAACGGGTAAGTTTCTCGCCCCCAGATTTTCCCAACTTTAGACAACCCCTCAACTGGTAGTAATCCCATGTCACACAAAGTTCCGTAGATCCCAAATATTTGCCTGAATCCTCATGAATGAGTGAGAGCGAAAGTTAATCAGCGCCGCAGAGGGCGATGGCAGTCGTGGATATGTAAGTACTCTAATTTGAATACCTAGAGCAGTTGGGTAGGGGTCTACACGGAAAATAAGGCTCAACGGGGAAGGAACTTAGTTACACAGGGGCCTCTTCCAATAATAACTTTCCCTGCAGATCATTGACGTATGAGGGCCGTGCGTGAGGTCTATTTTTAGAAGCGTATAACTCCTAGATCGGCTTCAGACACACTTTGAGCCGAGGGATAATATCTTTGTCGGGGCCATGGTGCCCGAAAAGAGGAGAGTCCTGTATCGCTTCGTTTCTAGCCGATATTTACGATCTGCAAATAAGTGCGCTGCAAATCGTGAATATTTCTCCTTTATTGTACATGTAGTAACAACTATAGCTACGAGCCAGCCACATTAATATTGAGAAGCTTAGAAGTTCAGTTTTCTCCGTGTAAAGTAAACTGTTGATATCAGACCACGGCTGTTCTTTCTTCAAATTACTTTCGGAAGGTACTTGGTGTTGAGAGGTGGTGATAAGGCCTTATACGATATCCTCACTAGGGAAGATTGACTTTCCTATTTTTCCGGAATATAATATATCTCGGGCTCCGCTTACTTGTACACCCATGGCTTTCAAATACCAAGAAATACATGTATAACACTCGTCATGAGATCTCTCCCGCTAAGGACTACTAGCCTTAGTGAGAGTAAACCCCTCAGGCTAGAGTCAGGTTGAGTCTGGAGTAATGCTGAATCTCCGCTTCTGGTCCATTCCATAGAGGCGACCTGTGTGAGAGATACTTTGACAGTCAGGCGGGTTAAACGGAATCCAATTGTCTATGAATAGGTATGCCGTCACAACTTCCTTATTGGAACAAGCTTACCCGTGGGGTGAAGGTGGCTTTACTTTGTGACCCGGGATAACTCGGATTCATTCTGAGCTGCATTAGCTTAGCTACACTACATGTAAAGTAATCATTCCCATCCGGTTGTCATAAATAATCACTCGAAACAAAATGTCAATCTGTTTGTCATTCAACTTAGTCTCCCATCAATACGAGCCATCAGCTCATAATGTAGGTAATATAATCATGTCATGATGCTAAATCCGGTGCATCAAGCTTAAATTTTATGTATCAGGCGGATACCTAAGTAAAGCTGGATTGAATAATGGATCAAGCGGAAGCTAGCGGTCCGTTTGTTGGCCCGGGGGCGATTAACATACCTTTTCTAAGATAGTTATTTATTTTTTCGTCATACCTATGTATATATATATATTCATTGATTGAAATGGCGGGAACCTGAATCCGAGTGACCATTCATGATTTAACCCTTTTCATTATCGATACATCTAAGGGGGGTAGACTCAGGCTTTTCCACCTGACCATCCGAACAGCCCGATCTCGAATAAAACGATCCATTCCCAGCGTTCTTCGTGTTTGATGATCGTCTCAAGAGCTTTGGGCTTCTAGGGCTGGGTATTCACTGGCCTTCTTCGAACGATTTATTGCCCAAGTAATTTGGTGAATGAGACTCTCGTACCAAGGCATGAACTTGAGAACTTTGAGTGGTGGTAAGCTCCAACTCGATTTGGTTGATGTTGCAATATGCCCCTTTCTAATGTATTTCAAAGCAAACCCTCTCACCATCGATCGGCCTGTAGGCCAAACAATTTGTAGCGGATACATGTAATTAGTTTATGATGACGGCTATAGCGGTTCGCTCTTGGTTTGATTTTATGAACGGTTTGTACGGATCGTGCCTGTGTATCAATCATGAACACTTTACCTGAAATTTAAGTCTAAGTGATAGTAGGAGTGCGGGCTATCCGTTATATTACATAAATGTAGTCCAACTCCTTAGGTTGACGAGACTAACTTAGTTATCGGAGAGGAAAAAGCTTTTCCTGAAGAGCCATATGCTTCTCACCGCAATTTTGCTCGAACGGACGGTCCTGGGCTGTTGGAAGAGCCTTGTGCTTCCGCCCTTAGGGATATATTTCCCCTTGGAACTAGATGGTAAGGCCGCTGTCACCTCCGGTCGTTAGGCCGGCGGGGTTGCTCCGCGATCAAGCTCCTGAGGGATATCTGTTGAATATATATCGGAAAGATTCTCAGTAGTAATATATAAGTGGGTACATATGTGGAAAGGTGGGCGCTCTGATTAGCTCAGCCGGCCAATTATCTGTTGAAACGCTGCGCTGAGATCTAAATTACTAGTTAGCTTATGAGCCCGTTTTGATCACATCCAAAAAATGCATTTATGTGTTTGTAGTTCGAACGTTCTTTGTAGGGGTTCGACGAATTTACAAAGGAATGAAATACTTATTATTGCTGTTAGATCTGTTCCAGACGACTGGCTAAATTCACGAATGGGCCGTTGTTCACGTACGTCTTCCATGCGGCTAGTCCATTGGCGGGTGGGCTGGCAAGAATCGTCTACTACCAGCGCTGAGATGCGGGCCCCTCAAGAGGCCACTTAGAAAATAAAAAGCCTTTGTCATACAGCCATTTTGACACCATACATTCTCCCAATCCATTCACGAGTGGACTACTATGATTGAAATCGTGAACTTATAATTTAAGAGTGGAGGACTTCCCGTGGGCGATAGAAGAGCCTCTGTTCCTCCTATTTGTTCTATCTCTTGGACGGAAGGTAACTCTTAGGCGACGATATCGGGTTTAACTACATTGGATGAAAAGATCTTAGGAGGGACACAAACCAAAGGACGTGCAAGTCAGGACATGAATGGCATCAGTGGGACTTAACTTAGAACTTACATCACTGTATGTACTTTCTCTTCTCTCTTATCGCCAGTAGGAAAGCCATTATTAGGTGATACAGATCGTTTGTGCCAGGCAGTGAATAAGCTATTTCTCATTCGTCCTCTTTCACCCAAAACGATCATCAGCCGTCACCGGCTATGAAAGGGCCAATACCGGTTGCTACGCATTGCTAAAATTTACTCAAAGAGGTAAGGGATAATAAATTGCTCCTCTGAACGCCGTTGCTATTCATTATATCCTTGATCTTGGGCGATTTGTACAGCGGTGGGTAATAAGTCATCAGACAGAACACCACTAAAATACGCGTTTGCAGGCAAAATTTTGGGTGGTCGTCCGATGACTTATTACCCACCGCTGTACTGTCGATCGTTCACGGGGTGAAAACGGACATTGGACGTACCGTGTTGATGAATAGGGGAATTTCAAAATCAAAAAGCGCCAACTCTAGAGCTTGGCTATTTTTCACCATAGTTAGAATCCCTATCTGCAAGCACCCAGTGCTCGTTCTCACCTAGTGCTACGGATCGGATTCTCTAGTGTGCGATACCTAACACATAGGGTAGAAAAGAAACAGAGTTCAGAACAACACGTTAAGAAATATAGCGCCACAATACAATCAGGGACAACAAATAGTCCATTCACAAATATCCAAACCTCGTTCCTAGACTAATTAACGATATTTATAAATTGCCCGGAACAGTTCGCCTCGTTTGTAGCCCTCTTGACCAACACATCTTCAAAACGGAAAAAGCAGAGTTCCAAAAAACTCATTTCAACCACAGCTCTCATCCCCCAGTACACCTCTAGTATCACCCCCAGCCTTAACATTAGAGCGTTTGAATATAAAGCGCACCATTTGTAGGCGAATATATCCTAATGTAGTAGAATAAATTCCCATGACATAACTAAATATATATATTACTTGCACCCCTACCTGGAACCAATGAACGGAAGATTCTTGAAGATCTTTCAGATATATATTGTGCATTTCCTTTCTGGAGACTTATGGGTCTGGAAATTCATGGAATTTATCCATCCAAGAACCCGAAGGTATTTTGCTAGTAATGCATAAACATGATATGTGGAGTAGAACACGATACCTACATGTATTAATTGACAGAGGTATTGTCAGGTGTCACACCTAGTAAGTCGAAAATTTCAAAGTAGCGCTGTTGATATGACACTCAAGCTAAATATATTATCACTACCAGGGAGACTATCTATAAAGTTTTCATCCTCAATTTCCTGATGGTTGGGGAGTAATAATTATTTGAAGCTGAGTTCCCATTCAAATTTTGGTTGCAATGCGAATGTTCGCTTACTTGTGATACCTGATAATACATGTACTCGCAACTTCATACCGTTTCCGAACATGACCGCTATTGCATGCCATACAAAAAGTCAATCTTGGTGGTTTTTTGTGTGCATGCAATAGTGGTCGTGTTCGGAAACGCCATGAAGTTGCCAGTATATCTGAATACTCGACATATCTGAAACATATCGATCTCTAATAATGTTTAACGGATATCAAATAAGCTAGGCTATGTCATTGCCCGTGCGCTAACCTTCAGCTCCGAAAGTTTGTCTGTGAAGTATGGGGTGGGATCGAGGCAATGTTAGTAGAAAAGATTCGATAGTTAAGACCCTCGATTCTGTCATCCACTATTTCCTATCTAACCCAATATTTATGGTGAGCCACTAGATACATACATGTAGTTGGATTTGAATTCCTGTAACCCAATATGTGTCTGTTCGTGTTGTGGAATTTATCTGTACAGTGTCGTGTTTCACAAAAGATCACTCGCACACTCAAGCTTTGCAGCACCAACATAATAACGTTGGCCCGAAGGGCACAGACCGTTTCTGCAGGCAGTGAGTCAACCCATCCTGTGAGTTGCACCTGAACAACGTTCGTAGTGAGTCCAGGCTGGCGTCGTCATTTCTGCATCTTGTTTGCTGATGGTTTCCCGATGCGTCCTCCCGGGTTATAGTTCAGGTGCCCACTACCCTTTATGGGTGTTGGTTCAAGTTTGTTCACGAATGCACTTTTTGGTGGAGATTTATAACAAACTTGTGCCTTGGGTCCCCTCTTTTCATTCAAGTGTCTCTTCACTCTTGCCTTCAATTAATGTTCTTGAACAACCTTTAACATTCGCAAATTTTACCACCCCCAAGCCGAATTGAGTTTTTCGGCTCTACTATTATACCAGATATATCAGCCGATAGTTAACCAGAAACCAGAAAACTCAATTCAATAATGCCTGCAAAGGCCCCTCTTGATGAGAATGTCAAGTTTTTGTATTCATGCCTTATTCGTAGTGACTACAAGACTGTATGCTTATCTGAAACCCATTCATTGTCTATGTTTCATGATATGATTATACTAATCGCAAACATGCATACAGATTGATTTCTCCCGTGTCGCTGCGGACTTTGCTATCAACCCTGCTGCGGCACGCATGCGTTGGAGTCGTCTGAAAAAATCCATCAACCCCGATGACATGTGGTCACAACCTATCCTCGAGACATTGCCCAAAAAGATCAAGAAGAAGGGTTTGAAAGTGCCTAAGGAGGAAGGGAAGGAAGAACAAGAGGAGAAGTCGATCAAGGCCGAAGTTAAGGAGCTCGGGTTGGAAGACGCCGCCAAGAACGAAAGCACCCCGAGGAAGGCTAAACTTAGGGCAGGCAAAAGGATCGGGGTTGTCGTCAAGGATGAACAAAAATCTGATGTCGACGATGATGGGGAAGGCGAAGTTAATTTCGGAGACAAGGGTGAAGAAGAGGATATGTTTCAGGCACCGCTTGAAAGCGAGCAGCCCGCTATGGAGTTGGCAGCAGCCTCAGCGGTAGCCCCAGCGCTAACCCCAGCAGCGCTCCCGACAATGGCTCTAGAGGTAGCCCTAGTGATGGCTCCAGCGATGGCCCCAGTGACAGCTTCAGTGGCCGCACCTCAATACAGACCCATTTGCAAGATCGAAAGACCAGATGATACATTATCTCAACTTCCACTAGATGATACCCAAAACAAGGGTATTCCCGAAGACTCGCAAACTTCATCACTTCCGCTTGACCTATTCCTAATACCTCCGGAACCATCTATCTTACCAAACCCTCCAGCTGCCGAGGTCTCCAGCCCAGAATTACTCCCAAAAAAAGAAGAGGGTGGCGGTGATGATGATGACGACGACGACGGTTGGGGCGTTACAATCGTAGTTAAACATGAGGCGAGTTCCGATATCAAGACCCCCGTAAAAAGGAAATTTTCTGCTGCCTTAGGTAGCACTTCTCCCGCCAGTTCTATGTCATCCTTCTCTCCCCCTTTTTCCGCCCATAGTTCCCCCTCACCATCTCGGACCCCGAGAAAATCTGAGCGTACACCACAGAAATGGCGGGCGATCGTTAGTAGAAGTGGTCAACCGCGTAGTAAATCGCGGAAGATCTACAGCGAAGACAATGAGGCTGACGATGAGGCTGGCGGTATTTGTTTGTAGTTACGCCCAATGGAACTGGCTTCATCTGATTTCTAGCTATACCATATGGGTCAGCAGGGCCCCTATTCTTATCTACGTGTAGTTATGCATATGTTTGGTTAATAGCAATTTGCAAAGGGGAGAGGTGATGGGAATCAGAGATGGATATGGTAGGGGTTCGAAGGCCTAGATCAAGACACAACAATGTCCTTTTAAGCTTTTATCTTTTTCCTCTTTATTTTTCTTTATTAAGGGCTGAAGATGTGTATTCTTTCTAATTAAATGGCGCTATACACTCGATGCATGTAGATCATCTAAAGTGATGGAAGGATCAGATCTTATTAACATTATTTCATTAAATGTAAGACTAATTAGTCAAATACATGTACTTACATTTACGTATACATGTACGTGCATGAACTGACTAGACAACTCCATGGGGGTGTGGTCAACCCCGGGGTATGGTCAGTTCCAAGGTTTTGGGGGATACCCAAAGAAGCTATTGACAACCTGCGTATCATATATCGCTCTGGCGTATATTCGAGATTGACCACACCCCGGGGTTGACTATCCCTGTGTGGTCGTCTAGCTTTTTCCTCGCTCGGCCAATTGATTCATGGTGTATCACTCGCCCTCATGAATTTGTGCACTCTCCCTCTCGGTAAGGCCTCAGCTAGCCCGAAGTCAGTCATCTTCGTTATCCTGTATTTCTCGCGGCCTCCGTTATAAAATATAGATAGCACTTTAGCTGACTGGTACTCGCGAAGTACTGTATTGAGATAGGAATGGCCGAATTAGGCTTGAGGGGAGCCATAACTGGGTAACGGATGCTGTGAATCACTATTAATCTCAATACCCCCGGGTCACCACAGGAGTATAATACAGAAGAAGACATGAAGAATCCTAGTCTTCATGAAGTGAAGCAAAGGGCCCGATTTAAGAGAATAATCGTTGCGTTGATTCGAGCCCTCAACCCTAAACCCCGTTTCTTTATCGATGATGGTGGGGCATGATTGTCTTGGCAGATGCGCATCTCGCACCCCGCAGCCAGAAACAGAAAAGAGTCATCGCGGTCTCCCAATTAATAGAGGTCACTCAGCTTTACAAACTCTTTCAGTAAAATCTTCAAACTGAATACCCCGGCTCTTCTCCGTACAACAGCCCGCGTACTTCCCCGTCGAGTTCCTGTGCCTCCGCAGCTCATACCGCGAAGATACACAACCGCAAAGATGGCTGGCTACACACTCTCAGTTGCACCCAACGACAAGCCGCTCCAGTTGCTCATTTCATCATTTAAGAACCTCCTCACTCCCACTGTCACCGTTTCTGAGTCTACCCCGGTAGTCTCTCAGCTTGTTTTGAGCAACGCCGACACTGTTGCAGGAACAAACACCATTGTTTCGCACCTGTCAACACTTATTCCCGCGTTCAAGGAGGACCAATACACAGACCTAGAGAAGGCCGAAATCACTCAATGGCTTACACTTACTGCTGCATCTCCAATCGTTGAGGGTTCCCTGCGCTTGCTGAATGACGAGCTCAAATTCCGCACTACAATCCTCGGCGAGAAGCCCTCCATTGCCGACGTGGTCGTGTATGCCCGTCTCAAGGATGATGTTGCTGGGTGGACTGACGAGCAAAGGACTGGAGAGACTGGCTATAGGAATATTGTCCGTTGGGTTGACTTTGTCCAAAACTCACCTATCTTTGGGCTTAATCTTGCAGAGAGTGAGAAGGTTAAGATTGACCCTAGCAAGGTATTGGTGTACTTGAAGCCTGAAGAAGCTGTTAAGGAGAAGAAGAAGGAAGGCGCCGAAGGCGAAAAGAAGGTTAAAGGAAGAGCTGGCGCTGCCGAAAAGGCTAAGGAGAAGGTTGTTGAGGCTAAGGAGGCTGTTAAGGAGGAGACTAACAAAGCTGCGACTGCTGTTGCCGGCGATGGTAAGAAGCAGCAAAAGAAGGAGAAGAAGGAGAAGGGCCCTCGAAGAGAGGCTCCACCAAAAGAGGGTTCGTGCATGTACGATGCTTCACTCATTGGGGAAGATGTTGCTAACATGGTCTACAGAGCCTGTACTTTCGCCGTGCCAGATCGATCTCCGTGTCGGTCACATTCTCTACTGCACTCCTCATCCCAATGCCGACTCACTGTTCGTGTCTACTATCGCGATGGGTGACCCTGCCGACTCGGCTCTGGTCACCCCCCCTACAACACTAGATCTCCCCAAATCTGTCCTTGCTGCCCACAACCCTCTCCCGCCTGTGCGTACAGTCTGCTCAGGTCTTAACGGTCTTGTACCTTTGGAATACATGCAGAACCGAAAAGTCGTTGTTGTGGCTAACCTTAAGCCTGTCACGATGCGTGGTATCAAATCCGCCGCCATGGTTCTCGCTGCCTCTCCTGTCGGTGATGACCATGGTAAGGTCGAGCTCGTTGCTCCCCCAGAAGGCGCAGTAGCTGGTGAGCGTGTGTACTTCGAAGGCTACAAGGGCGAGCCTGAGGCAGTTCTCAACCCTAAGAAGAAGATTTGGGAGGCTATTCAGCCCGGCTTCTCAACGAGCGAGGAGAACGATGTAATCTTCGATCGCGCAAAGGCTGGTTGGGAAGGCGATGCTGCAAAGGGCAAGGCGCCAGGTGAGGGCCCAATTGGAAAGCTGATGGTCGAGGGTAAGGGGACATGCCGCGTTGAGAGCTTGAAGGGAGCTACTGTGCGATAAATGGCTTTAGATGTGAGCATGCATTGAATTTTAGTAGTAGGAAAAAAAGCTATTCTTTGCTCCTTATAATCATAATGTGCTAGAATCGTGACATTGAAATCAGGAACTAGAAAAGTTCTATGATGTTCCATATGGGAGCCGTATTGGTGTAGTTTCGTTATCTAGCTTAGTATTATCTACCAAATCAGATATATATACATAATTAATGAACTATTAAAGGCAAGTACTTCATGTACTCGAGTACATTGAACTGAAGAATGCGGAGAAATACACGTACAGCACCTACCCAATGTCTTCGTGATTCGTTGCCACCGAGACTCCGCCAAAATCACGATATGATGTTTTGGGTTTAGTTTAAAATTTTAAGTGGATATACTAAATGGACGTTTTAATCAATTCGTCATATATCCTGTTATTTCAAGGTACACTTTTCAAGATCTACATCTCGTATTTTGGGCACCTAATTTCTATTCACATACATGTCTACGCAGAGCTTGGCAATACATCTATATCCACTTTCGTATACTTGATCTATACCAAAACCTTTACCGGTTTAGATATTTAGATACTTCAATTCTTTTGTGTATACTCGTACAATTAAGAGGCGAAAAAAATATGAGTTGGGATTAAAGGTACATGCATCATTAAGTATACCCATGGTAAACATTTTGCTCCATAGAAAATCACTCGGAATTACCGAGTGAGTTTACATGATTGGTTGATAAGCTGGTCGAGGACCAATGATGGGATGGTAGGAAAAGCGTTTCGCTGTTATTACATCTATTCGGGCCTTAGCTTTCTGTAATCACTCATTGGGTATGCACACATAAGGATATATCATAAAATTGTTTTCTGAATTAAAGCTACAGTGTTAAAAATCGGGGCGTCGCAGGTATTGTAGACGTAGATAATTGTGCAAGTCTTTCCAGGCTTTGAGATACTACACTCTCATAGGGCCTCGTCAGATAGGCTACTAAATACGCTCACTTGTGGGTACTGTGTGCACGCAGCCGCAGAATTAATCATATATATATGGACCTATTTTTTGTGTTTTTCTATAAATCCACGTCTATGGCTGTAAGAAAATATTATAATTCCGTACCGAGTACTCATGCCGGAATTTTACTCTGACCAAAAGCTAAGTAGGTGCTAGGAAGCAGCTACGTATGCTTTGGCCTCTGCTAGACTGGGTGGGTGCACATATGTGCCGACTGCATAGCTCAGCACTGGCAGGATGTATACCACATGTTCCTACTTTTCTTCCTTACCCTTAGCTCTCCTTCTCTTCTCTTAGCCCTCTATTTCTCTTCTTATACCCCTCTTCCTTCTTTTCCCTTCATCCTCTTACAAGTTATCGTCAAGATCTCGTCATTCCCTGCCCTAAATCATTGCCATCGTTTTAAACCTTCTCTCATCAACCCAAGTACTTCTATAACCAGCCCTCGAGCTCTGTTAACAAGGTATGCTCTCCATCATTTATTCTCTAAATCTTGTTGCCCATTAGAGCTGTTTCAATCTATCTTTCTTCCCTCTCATAAGAAGACAAGGACTGACTCAATTATTTTACTGCGTAAATAGAGTTGAGATTTGATTGCATCGATCTCAAATTTGATAATATCCACCGCTACTTTCATTGAAGAGCAAAATCAAAATCCTTAACTAGTATTGCCCCTCTTATCCACTCTTCACGATTTGATCGTAGAGTCTAACTAATATATTTAGTTTGAGGAGATAGCATCAACTCCGAAATTAGCATTCGAACTCTGTCAACTCAAGGACTTCAAAAGTGTTTACTCTGCTACTCACAAACTTTCTTTGAAACAAGGTTCTCCTTTATCTTCATACAACCCTCACTTCCCTTGTTGTTCTGCTCATTAATAAATTGCTCATAAACTGGTCCCTTGTCTTCTATTTTACAGAAACATCTTCACAAATACTGAGTGCTCCCGCGAGAAACAATTTAGCTGATTAAGCCTCGTTAAGGTCTGCTATCAACTGCTAATTTCTACGATTTTCCCTTTGCTTTATTCCTCGCTTCCTGTATCATTACTTAGAAGACTAAAACTAATACATAATTTTGGTTTTTAGTAGTATCGAAAGTAATACCAGTACAAACTGCTGTTTAAAACAGTAGACCTTCCGAATTATCCTTAAGGTATGTTATCAACTCTACATTTATATGATAAAATCCCTACATCACCTTTACTGCTCCTCTACAAAACGTTTATAACCAATACTAACCATCTTGCCTAAAGTTCTCTACCAAGACACATATCAACTCAACATCCTCCAAAATGGGCTGCTTTCCATCCAAGGAGCAATTCGAGAATGGTCCAAACACCAGGCAGAAGTCTGAGTCCGGTCAAGAAGATGGCGATAAAGCCCTCTCTAACCAGCTTCAGTCCGTTCATATCCCTAAAACGAGGATGATCCCTCGTATTGCTGGGATGATCCCTCACAGGCCAAAAATCACACATGAGGGCCATGCAACGCTTAAAAACACTCTCGATGACCCCATCGAAGGCTGGAATCGTTCCTTGTTTGGTGATGGTGCCAACGATGAGCCTGACGGCCCAGATGCCAACGGTGGAGACACCGGTGGTCAAGCCACTAATGGTGAAGCTGCCAACGGAGGTGAAGTCGCTAATTTGGAAGCTATTGAAGGTGAAGCTTCTAAGGCTGGTGCAGCTGACAAAGCTGGGTCTAAAGAGGGTGAATCCACCATTGGTGGAGCTACCAAGGTTGATTCTCTCAAGCTTGAAGCTGCCAATCTCGAACCTACCAAAGGTGAAGGTTTCGAGGCCGGTGAAGTTAATAAAGATGAACCCGATTACGAAAAACGTGGTAAGACTACAATTCTAAATAAATGAGAACACTGTCACTAATGCATATGTACTACAGCTGTCCGCGCTCTTGATGATGCCATCCAAGCGGAGGTTGCCCGTCGTGCCAAGGGTAGATTGCAGATCAGAAAGGGAGATACCCCCGGCGGGGACCCAGTTTACGACTAAACTGGTCCTACACCTATAACACATTCGATATGCCCCGATAATTTCTCTACGTACTATGCCTGAGGGTGCTTCTGTTGTGTTTTCTTCACTTGGTCATTGGTTCTTCCAATGATCTGTTTACTTAACCATGTTTCATTTGTTTGCTTGCTTTCATATCGGTTTTTAGTGGGATACTTTCGTTGTGGATACTTCATTTCCTTGCTTCATTCCCGGGAATGGTTTTTTTTTTTTAGATTTCTGTTGATTTGTTTCATTTTCTTTCTTATGCAGCGCCCTATCACGATAGAGAATAGGAGTTTACTGCACATCATGTAGTCATAACCAAAGTTGATCTCGCTGACTACATCACATAGTGGTTCAAATAAAACTACAACTTCAATCAATCAACCAAATGTGTCCACCCACATCCTAGGCTAGTTCAACAATATATAAATCACAACAAAAAGCCCAAAGAAAAAAGCGGGCCGAAAACACTAGAGAATTAAAAAAAAAAAAAAAAAGAAAAAGCTACATACAAACATGCCGGTCTAGCCAAACATATCCTCCGCCCTATTCCTCCTTGATCCGCCCCGTCGTCTGCCCCCTTCCTCGACAACAAGGCCCTCCCCCTTACCCGCACGCAGCTTCTGCGCAAACAGATCATTCCCATCATCCACCTGCCCACCACGCCCCTTGATCCTGTACCCAGTATCACTAGGCTCAAGATTGATCCGCTCCTCAAGACTCTTCTTGACGGGCTTTGCGATCCTATCCTCAAGCTTTCCAGGGAACAACTCCACCGGTCCCCGTGCAGGGGACACGCTGAACCTACTGGAGGCCGCAGGCCTCCTTGCAAACAGCTCTACGGGCTCAGTACGACGTCCACCCTCATCACCGCGTAGCCGTCCCGCATCTTCGTTCTTGATACGCTCGGGGAAGAGCTCGCGAGACCGGTTACGGGAGCGGTTGGGGAACAGCTCAATTGGTGATCTGGAGCGCCGGCGGCGCTCGGGAGAGTAGGAGCGGTCTCGAGAATTGCGAGAACGGGTGGCAGAGACATTGCGGGACCGGGACCGGGAGCTCCCCCCGTCGTCGTAGAAGCTGTCGGGGTAGGCGTCGAGGTTGCGGCGGCGGTCGTGCTCGCGGTGGGTGAAGGGGCGGCGGTCGTATTCGCCTTCGTCGTCGGTGTGGTTGCGGCGGGAGCGATTACGGCGGGAGTCTTCGCGTTCGCGGCGGCTGATGAGAAATGTTAAATTGGGGCGTTTATTTGGAAGGGAGTATACTAACAGGCGCGCAGCTTGCTCCACACGGTCTTCTTCTGGGTTGAAGAGATAGTAGCGGCTTCTATCCCGGGCACCAGCAATCTTCTTATCCGTCATCCTCGCAATGCGAACTTCAAGACGGGAGTCTGGATGTGAAGCTGCCAGCTTCGCCGACCGTATGGTGAGTGGCTGTAGCTCCGCATTCTGGTCTAGTGCCAGGGCAGCCAGTGCGCTGGAGGCCTCCTCGGGGGAGCGGTATACCAGGCAGCCTAATGTAGCCAGTTGTCAGTAGTGCATAATGCTTCGGGAAGGGGAGAGGGACGGACAAGTAGAGTCGTCTATCCACTCGACCTTCAGTAATGGTGAGGCAGTGAAGTGCTCAGAGACGAAGCTGCGCACGTGCGTGGTGGACATGGAATCGACACCTGCAAGAAAGACCTTTGTGGGGGCAAGGGCATCGGTGTCGAGGTCTTGCATGGGCTCTGGGGCATCGGCTGGTTGGATTGGGGCCGCCGCCGCTGTAATGGTGGGGGCTACGGTGGTGGTAGACGCTATAGGAAAGGGCTCAGAGGGACCGTCATCATAGTCCATGAGGATATCGTCGTCGTCATCGTAAGAGATCTGGACGGCGGGGTGGGCCATTGATTGGGGTGGGGGAGCTGCGGTGAAGGGGGTTTCCATGGGCGTCTTGTCTGTCTTTGTTTTTTTGTTTTTTTCTTTCTCCCTCTTATTCCTATGGTGATAGTAATGAGGAGTAAAGGAAGGTGAGGGTGAGTAAAAGGGGGGGGGGATGGGATGGAGAGTATAGATAATAGGAGATTGTGAGTCCACCCTATCCTAATTACAAGTGTCGTGTGCAGTCTTCAAAGGAGAAAGAACGTGTAGTCTCAGATCTGCGCGTCTGTATCTCCGGTGTCGTGTCTGACTTGAAAGCTCCCTGCTGGGGGGGGGGGGGGTATGACGCACTGGCTTGGCACTAGCAACACATCACTTGAAGACTGTTCATGATAGTAATAATATGAGGGTATAAGGTTTTTGTGATATTTGATTGATGTTTGTATGGGAGGCTAAGCTATGGAGAGCTGTTGTTGATACGACGTTGGTGGAGGAACCGGATGTTTGGTCATTGGCTGTGATCACGGAGCCTCACGTGTTGGGGAACCACAATTGGGGGGACCACAATTGGGGACCACAAGGGTACTTGCCGACCCTACGGCGGGGATGTGGGTCGGATTCGATAACATCACCACCACCAAAGATTCAGTTCTACGTCTAAAATCTCCTTCTACGGATAATACTCATAAACCTGCAGATAGCATTTACAAGCTATATAACTGCATTCTACAGAAGCAATGCCAGCACCAGACTCTCCCGTGATCCTCGTGGCCCGCTTCCTCAAAGCCAATGGCTACGACAAGGTAAGCCCTCTCAATCTCCCAAATTACAAATTACTGGTCCCATACTGACCCCCCCCCCCCAGACTCTCGCTACATTCCTCCAGGAAACAAACCTTCCCGCCTCCAGCGTCGACCCCAAAGACCCCACCACTGCCCTGACCCTCGAGAAGCTCCTTGACGAAAAACGGCTATACGACCTCTCGCTGACTCTCGAAAAGGTCGACATCCTCGACCACGAGGACGAGTTCACCACACCCTGTGAGTTTATTATTAAGCTTTATATGATATGGTAAATGCTGACCATCTCTAGACCCCACCATCCCCCTTCAGATCCACCCCCCCGGCACCCCCCAATCCAACGTCCTCTCTGTCACCCTCGTCCCCAAACTCACCCCCTACTCCCACCCCGTCATCATTGCCACTACCGCCGACCGCGCCCTCCGCATCTACAACACTTCCGGAGCCCTCCTAGCATCCCATGGCGCCCTCCACCCCTCCGCTGTACTCGCCGTGGCCGTACTCCAGCACAAGTGGCTTCTCAGCACGTCCATGTCCGGCCATGTCGCTGTCTCCGCCGCGGACTCCTCCACCCCGGTACTTATAATACAGCCACATACAAAGTACGTCACCAAATGCGTCCTCCATAATGATATCATCCTCGCGACATCGTCGTATGATGGTAGTATCGCCGTGCACAACATCACCTACGACGCCTCCGGCATTCCGGAGCTCAAGGAGCTTGGGCGAATCAGCACGCCGACACCGCCAGAAGCATTGGCTATCGTCACCCTGCCCAGCGGTGAACCTGCACTGGTCTACTCTAGAAGAGATGATACCCATCTCCATTATCACCTCCTTACACCCAGCCTACCCCTCCACGCAACATACAACCTCGCTCCCGAGTCTAATTCCTGGATCTCCTTCCATGCCATGTGCATCACCCCGCACCCCTCTGACCCCTCTCTACTAGCAATCGCAACCTCCCATGTTCCTATAATGAAGTTCCTCCTAGTCCGTGTAGACTCCAACTCGAACAATATAAACGTCCTCAAAGAGGTTTTTGTGGGTGCTCCGCAGAGCGCGTACAGTACCGGCGTGCTCGCGTGGCGCCCAGATGGTAACGGGGTGTGGGTGAATGGAGACGATGGGCTTGTGAGGGGTGTCGAGGTGCGGAGTGGAAAGGTTGTTACCGCGCTGAGGGTGTGCGAAAGAGGGGAGAAGGTGAGGTGTTTATGGGCGGGAATGGTGGATGTACATGCAGATGGAGAGGGGGAAGAGGGAGAGGAGGGAAATGGGGAGCTGCTAGTGACGGGAGGGTTTGATAAGGGGCTGAAGGTGTGGAGGGTTAGAAGCCTTGGAGAGGAGGTGGGGAGTGCGGAGTTGGATGTGAGTGAGCTCCAGTGAGGTAGGTCAATGATTGGGGGGGCAGGTTTGTGGTGTAGGGTAAGATTTTTTATCTGCTCTTTTTCTTTGTTGCCTGCTTGTGAAAAGTGTAGATACGAATTGTATCCAGATGACGAAATTGTAGGGGCCCAGAATACCGCCAGAATCTGTGCAAAATCGTCGTGTGAGCAATAACACGATATACCAATTGCACCTACCAACTAGGAGTTGTGAATGGTTCTAAGTATTCCTCAAAAAAAAATCCCCAGACAAATCAGTGCAAAAGCTACCAATTACTTTGTACTAATAAGCCCCTTACATTCTCTAACCTACTAACATCCTCCTCGCTTCCAAACTCCTTTACAGCAAACATCCACCACCACCACTAACCAGCAGGCTACTTGCAATTGACCCCGTCATTGCAAGGACCAAAAAATGCGACAAACCCGGATTGAACGGGTGACCTCCAGATGGCACCCCGGATAAACAAGACACTTCAGTCTGGCGCTCTCCCAACTGAGCTATTATCGCGTTCTGTGAGCGCTGGCTGCTTTCATCCCATCTTTTTTTTTTTTTACTGGGGTTGCTAGTGTGATATTTATTGCTTGCTAGTGTGGTGTGGATGGTTAGCACGGATTGTTGGTGTGAATGGTGGTGCCTTGGCGCGGCCAAAATTGGCTTGGCGGGATGGGTTTAAAAAGGTGGACCGCAGAGTAAACCTTCAACATCCACGCGATTGCGACTTCACGATTTTGCGATTGAGTGCAATAATCCTGTATATACCAGCGAATACATCAATTTTCTCCACTTACTTTCTCCCCCTCTGCCCTATACAATTGAGACCCCTTACCAACACTCTGGTTCAAAGCCTGGATGCTCCTTGTGGGTATTCAAAAATGGTTTGTCCCTATTTTGGTGTAAGGTAGAGCAGCGATTGCAGACTCCCTACTCACCGCCGCAATGTGCCCGGATCTACCGGGGCGGGGGTCCTTTTCAAGGGTCGACATACCAATACAAAACTTATCTTATTTGTATCAATTTAACAAAAAGAAAGTTGAAGTTGAAGTTGAAGAGGGCGTGCGTGTTGAAGAGGCTCACGGTGGAAATATGTACTCTGCAGCCGCGCACATCAACTTTACCTTGTTCCTACATTGACATACGAGATCCAAGACTGTACCTATGTCCGATGTCGATCAATTGGCGGCCCAATGCCATGAATTCATGCTCAGCCTGTATTATGCGCAGCACTACAAGTGGTAACCGTGACGCTACACCACACGCTGTTGGACATCATCTCTGATGGTTCAATATAAACTTCCAATGAAGCAACAAGACTGGATCCGGTGGGCGTGGGCGTGGGCGAACGGCACCATGTATTATCAGATGGATGTCATACTGCCAAAATATCGACAGCTATATATATATATATCAGATCAACTACCACAAGATGGCGGATATTTGTCATCTATTCTTGGGGTCAGGTCCATTGCTTGACATGAGTTCTAGGAGGTAGGGAGATGCCATCCATATTACGGATCGTAGGCCTTGTGTGGGTATCAGTCAAGGTACCAGAGCTTTCATAGATCCACGCAATATCGACAACATCTCTATATCTACCCCGCTACCGTGGGGTACTGAGATGTCGGTGTCTACCATGTTATACCAGTACATACAAGGAGGATTACAAGTCGTCAAAGGTCCACGTTCAAAGCTCTAGACGGGACAACAAGACTGGACTATGGCCAACATCACATCAAGGGAACTGTTCTTCAATGTGTCTTCACGACTTCCAACTCCGCCAAAACCCGCTGAAGCCAGTATTCCCTACATCCAGCATCGTCAACACTATCCAATCACTATCATTATCCCCCCCTACACCGCGGCGGACACATCAGTATCGAGCTCAAGCTCAATATCAACTTCAAGCGCACTTGAAACTGGACCCTAAAGCCACAAACATCAACAAAGACACAAAAATAAATCTAGACATCCTCCTCCCCTCCGACCTCCGCTCTGGCCCACCCCCACCCCTCTATGCTCCACAACCGCCACAACTCAACACCACCACCATGCGTTCCCTCCTCAGCCCCCACAGTCGCAGTCGCACCCGCAGTCACAGCCGCTCCGACTCCCGTCCCCGCCCCCTCATACTTCCCGGCCAGACCCCACGCGTCCGCTCGTTGATAGCATTCTTCAACCACATGTCACAGGGTGAGGTAGTAGCTTCTCGGCCACCGCGGGATCGGCCCAATATACCGCCAAATAAGGTCCGGCACATGGTGCAGAGCTGGCTGCATGTATCAACACCAAGTTCGAGGAGTAGGAGTACGAGGAAGGGTGGAGTAGTGCCGGCGGTGACGTCGCATGTTTCCCCGTTGGCACTACGTAGAGTGATCGAGCCGGCACAGTTCCCGCCGGTGGGGATTAATGCGAGGTTGCATAACGTGGTGAAGAGTAGAGGAATGGAGGAGAGGGAGAGGAGGCAGAGGAGGCAGAATGTTATTAGGCCCCGGGGGAGGGAGGAGAGGAGAGGGGAGAGGGATGAGCACGAGAGAGAGGCACCACAGCAGGATCAGGATGATAATGAGAGACTGTACAGCCCTGTCAGAACCCGCAGGCCAGAAAGAAGGGACGAGAGGGGCACATATCAAGCGTCTCAGCAAGATCAAGACGACAATGCAAGACTCCAGCGCCTCGTCAGAGCGCGCCGGCCAGTGGAGAACCAAAGAGACACAGACGCAGACGAAACAGACGACCTACCGCCACGCCGCTCAATCCGCAGACGGCGCCGAGACCGGTTTCGAGGCCACAGTCTTCGGACTCGGTCCTCATCACCCTCGCAACTACCATCGCCCTCCCAAATGCCAATCACACCTCCTCCTCCTCCGCCGTTCCCACTAGGAACGATCCAACCTTTAACAGCACCGCGACTACGCCAGCTTGAGAATGAGATCACACGGCCATCGTCACTGGAAATGGAGATCTCGTCTGCGTCACCACAAGAGAGCGTAACTCCACGGACGCCGCCGATGGAGGAGGAGGATATGCGCTACCATGAGCCAGAGGCATGGCAGCACTCCTACAGAGAGCAAGGGCGACAGTCGCCGGCGGCGAGGGCGCTGTCATCGATCTCGAGACGCTCGAAGGGGAGCTCGTGGAAGGGCGCGTTTCAGAGTGTGAGAGAGAGCTTTAAGAAGAAGAAGTCTGCAACGGGGGGGTCTACAGTGGAGTCATCGCTTATGGAGTCTTTGATCGCCACGGACTCCCCCGTGGAGAGGTGGTCACCGAGTAAACCAAGCAGGCCGATAACGGCAAACTTAACGCCGGATTCACCGGTGATGGGGTATGTGACGGCGCCGGATACATTTGGGCCAGGGACGGGGACGAATATCATGTCAGCTGTGCATTCTCACGTTACTAGATTGTCACTTATGGGGCCGCTGTCGTCGAATTCGGGGAGCGAGCAGGAGCGCCCTCATCCCCAGGAGAATACACATATAACTCACTCCGATGACCATGAGAATGACCACATAACTCACCACGAACATCAAGGGCGCCATGAACATCAAGGGCACCACGACTATAAACACTCCCTCCACGAAACCCACCACCGACCAATAACCCCCGCCGAACCAAACACCATCACCGCCATCGGTGAGCTCCCAAAACTACCTACGCGCCCCATACGCCCACGCACAATCGCAAAACAGCGCCGTGCAGAGCGCCGAGGCATACCGGATCTATTCAGAGGCGCACGGGAACCGTTTATCAGGAAAGAGAGCCCCCTGAAACCCGTGGAGCCGTTGCGGGTAGTGAAGGACTCACAGCGGCCGCCGAGTACGCTGCCGCCGCTGCATCTGCAGGGACAGATACACCCGCAGGGGCAGGAGTTGCACCATCAGGAGGATAGGCAGCTAGAATATATGCAGCAGGGGCACCTACTGGAGCGGCAGGTGGATGATGTGCATTTAGCTCCCCCAAGGACAGTTACGTTCGACCCCCGAGATGGCGGGCAACTGGGGCAGAGAGCATCGATTGATACGCTCGCGTCCTTTGGGCTTGAACCGCCGGCATCCACACCTTCTACATCCAGCTCCACCCCTACGCAGGCTCAAGCACTACCGCCGCCACAGGCAAGGAGAACACCGTATAATACAGTACCTGCCAACCCATCAGGTCTGTCGAGGACTATATCAAGAACCACCACCCAGCCCAACACAAACGCAAACCCGGCTGAGGCAGCGCGTTTTGAGTCATTGAGCTCACTGAGCACGCCGCCGCCGAATCCGCCGATGCCGATACGCTCGCCGACGTTGATGAGGGAGATGGCATTTCCGGCGTTGAGGATGAGGGGTGATGCAGGTTGGGACACGACGGATACGGGTGGGGAGACTGTGAGGCCCCCGAGGAGGAGTGTTGACGGGGGAAGAGGTGGGGGGAGGGGTGGAAGGGGTGGGTCAGAGGCTGGTGGCGAGAGGAGACGTAGTGGGCTTGTGATAGAGGGGAGGGATGAAGGTAGGAGGATCCCTAGGAGGATGCTGTACGCAGATACGATGTGGATGGCAGGTGGAAGTAGGGAGAGTAGTCGGAGCAGCAGGGAGGTAAGTAGGAGTGCACCGGCGGCGGTGGGGATAGTAGGCATGTTGGTGGGTGAGAGGAGTGGGAGTAGAGCTACGTCTGCCCGGAATAGTAGTAGGGGTAGAGCTACGCCTGTCCGGGATGGTAGTTGCAGCTCGAGTAGGGCTGGACGGTTTGAGGGCGTAGACGGACAGTCGGATGTAGACTCGGGGGAGAGTATAGACTCGAGTTCAGATATGGATGTGGGCCTTGATGTGGGAGTTGGTATGGATCCAGATTTGGGTCTTGGTATGGACCCAGACTTTGGTCTTGATAGGGATACCAGTTATATTGGTACGGGCACGGACCTGAGTATGGATCAAGGCCTACCACCACCGCCCCCCACCCCAGAGGTTCTGAGACCAAGGTCAAGGAGTGAGGTAAGGTATATGAAGCCTAGATTAAGGGTGGATACAGATATGGTGAGGGGAAGGCGGCGGCGGAGGGAATGACTTGTTATTATTACTGTGGTGAGATTGTTGTTAGTATAAGAACTACTAATGCTTAGGGGAAAGCCGAAAGGCTATTAAGGACTATACTAATGAGGACACTAGAGGGCATGAAAAACTAAGGGCAGGCTGAAGGGCTATTAAAAACTACTAATGAGGATAGACTTATTAGGGACTACTAAGGCTGTTATTGAATAGGACTATGGGATATGAGCTACTTGGCAAGAAAAGGCCCTATGATTACTAAAGATGGCATAAAATAGCAGGGACAGGAAAGAAAGGCATAAAAGCCCAAGAACTACTATGGATGTCACTAGACGGGGCTAAAAATGGCATCAAAGGACATTAAGAAGCAAGAAAGGGCTCAATAAATACATGTACTAAGGATGGCACTGAACAGGGGCAACAAAGTCACTAGATGGCGGTAAAGTCACTGAAAGCTCAAGAATTACTTGGCATAAAATAGGGAAAGGCAGGAATTACTAAAGATGGATATGCGCAAAAGACGGGGGAGAGCACAAAAAGGAACAAAAGCACTAAAACTCCTGTACGACTATTATTATCGTTACGATTGTTTATAGTCGCACTGCGACGACCGCGTAGAAGCGGGTACTAGTTGTTGAGCGAAGAATCTGATTAGTTATAGATATTGGCATTGCGGCAAAGACCTAGATAGAAGGTAGAATCAGGAATAAACATGGTTTTATCTCCATTTTTTCGTCGTGCATTACAAAAAGTGAGCTGTTCTTGTTCTTGATATAGTACGGCTGCCCAACCAGAACACTAATGAATAAAAACAAAGAAAAAATCATACCAGAACACTAGGCGCCAAAGGATGGGTTAGTGCATCACCTCACTGGCTTTACTACCGGCGATGAGATTACTTCTGGTACATCTACCGCAAAGAAGGTTGATTCCTCCTACCTTCTGCTCACTCGCACGCTTCCAATCTAGGCTAGCACGATAATTAGCGAGTGATACTCCATGATGCATTTTAAACTTCAATTCACAAAATACAGTTTGGCCTTACAAACTAGTTTCTCGCCCGTAGTACAAATGCATATAGCAAAATAATGTGGTATTGAGGTCTACTGATATCGTCCTAGTATTCACAACTTGCTATGTCATCCGCCGCCAGCTACCTCTACCTGCATATCTGTAGCCTGCCACAACCGAAAATGCAGGGTCCTTAGTCCCTGAAAAAGAAACAAAAAAATCATAAAAGTGAATGTTCCCGTGACAGAAAAGGAAAAAAAAAAAATACCGTCCTACCATCCATCCATCCATGAGGTAAAAAAAAATAAAACGCCATTCGCACCCCACCAACCAACGAAACAAAACAAAACGAAAAGGGGAAGGGAAAAAAAGCCCGTAATGTCATGACAACGTAATCACCACTTCCCATCCTTCAAGTGGCGCATGCGCTCCAACATCTCATCTAGCTTTCCCTTGTGCCTCGACAGGTTTTGGAGGTAATCAACCTTCGCTTTGGGCTCGCCGAGGCTCGTGGCCACTTTAGTCTATTAGAAACCGGAATTAAGAGAGGAGAAAAGAAAAAAAGAAAGAAAAAGCTAAGCGCCGCGCCATTCATTCCAGGTGATGATGAGGGATCATATAGAGCGAGAGCTACCTTGAACAGACGCACATTCCCCGTTCAAAGCCTTGATGATCTCCTTGAGGCCGATCTCTTTAGCCAAGGCGGCCGCCGTCTTTCCCCTAAGGTCCTGCTGGTGTGGATTGGCGCCATAAGCCATGAGGAATACCACGAGGGCGTGGTTGCCAATGTCTACAGCCATGTGGAGGGCAGTCCGTCCAAGGGTGCCACTGGCGTTGATGTCAGCCCCGTTCCCAAGGAGCACGCTCGTGGCTCCAACATGGCCATTGAAGACGGATACATGGAGTGCTGTATTATCGTTCGAGTTACGGGCGGTTATGTCCGCTCCGCGGTCAAGGAGGAGCTTCACTGTTCTCTCGTGGCCATTCCCCGCGGCTATGATAAGAGGTGTTTGGTCATCTTCGCTGCAGTCTTCGATGTCAGCACCACTCTCGATGAGTAGCTTTACGACGGCATCGTAGCCGTTGAAGACCGAGAGGTGCAGTGATGTGTTGTTTTGAGAATCCCGAGCGAAAATATCAGCCCCCCTCTCCAAAAAGAATTTGACTGTGGTCTCGAGCCCGTTCTTGGAGGCCATCATCAGGGGCGTTAGATTACCATTGCCTCTCTCTTCAACGTCAATATCAGCCTCGTTATCTAGAAGTAGCCTTGCTACGGGAAAGCTCCCATTGATTGCAGATATATGCAGGGCCGTATTGTTATCATGATCGCGGGCTGTGATGTCGGCACCCTTCTCCAGGAGAAGTGTAACTAGTCCTTGATTGTTGAGATCCGTCGCCATATGGAGTGCAGTTTTTCCAGTATTATCACAAGCAGTAATGTGAGATCCTCGATCAATGAGTGTTTCTGATACCTGCGTATGGGCGTTGCGTACTGCCAAATGCAATGCGGTATTTCCGTCCCTATCGCGGGCAGTGATATCAACACTGTGATCTAAAAGAATCTTTACTGCTGCTAGGTGCCCCTTTCTTGCCGCCCAAATCAAAGGAGTCTGGTCCCTATATCCCTTACTATTAATTATGCTAGCGCCGTTATCCTGAAGGAGCAGTTTTATCGATCTCTCATCACCATGCAACGTCGCGCAGTGGAGAGCCGTATCGTTATCGTCATCGCCGATAGAGATATCGGCCCCATGCGCCAAAAGGGTGTCCACCATTTTGACATGTCCTTTGATTGCTGCCCATATTAAGGGGGTTCGATCTCTGTAGCCCTTTTCATCTACACGACATCCCTCATGGCTTAGAAGTAGCTTGGCAACACCCACATGGCCGTTCAATGCCGCTGAATTGAGGGCGGTGTCGTTATCACCGTCGTGGGCAGAAATATCAGAACCTCGTTCTAGTAGATACTGGACTGTTGATTCGTGCCCCTTTCTCGCTGCCCAGATCAAAGGTGTACGGCCTCTAAATCCCTTTTCGTCGATAGATGCACCCTCCTTACTCAATAGCAATCTTGCTATTTCATCATGGCCATAAAAAGCTGCAAAGTGAAGGGCTGTATCACTGAACTTGTCACGGGCGGCAACGTTGGATCCCCGCTCTAACAGAAAGCTAACCATATGTTCGTGACCTTTCCTTGCCGCCCAAATCAAGGGCGTTCGATCGAGTTCCCCCTTCTCATCAATAACAGCGCCAGCTTCTAAAAGGTGTCTCGCAACCTCTTCATGGCCTTCACGTGCCGCTAGATGAAGAGCCGTATTATTGAACCTGTCGCGGATGGAGAGATCAAATCCTCGTTCGAGGAGAAGTTTTACTACGGATTCCTGCCCATTTCTAGCCGCCATAACTAAGGGTGTTCGGTCGTCAAGGCCCTTCTCGTCAACAAGAGCTCCCTTATCCAAAAACAACCTCACCACCTCTTCATAGCCATTTAACGCAGCAATATGCAGAGGCGCATTCTTATTGTTGGACTTGCAGTCAATATCAGATCTCCACTCCAAGAGAAGTCTCGCAATAGGTTCAAATCCTTTGGCCGCAGCTCTCAGTAAGGCTGTTTGGCCTTTGGGACATTTGGCATCAACGCTAACACCTTTCTCGAGCAGCAATTTAACTGTTGCCTCATGGTTCCTGCCTACTGCGTTATGCAGCGCTGTCTCTCCTACTGCTGATCGGAGATGAACGTCACCCCCGTTTTCAATCAGAAGCCTCACTACCGCCTCGTGACCCTCTCTGGCAGCATGAATCAGGGGTGTCTCGTCATCACTATCAATCTCATTGACATAGGCGCCCTTGTCCAGGAGTAGACGGACAATTTTTTCATGCCCATTTTTCGCTGCGGCATGCAGAGGTGTTTCTTTCGTATCTGAGGATTTTGTTTGCAACGGATTTGCACCCTTCTCAATTACTAACTTGAGCAACGATTCGTTTCCCTTCCTGGCAGCCCACCAGAATAAATCATCTTGATCTTGATACTTATCGATGGAGTCGTAGAGCAGAAATATCAAATTATTGTAAACGCAGCGGCTAGTTTGGATGAGTGAATTGAGGTCGTCTCGACTTAATTCCTTGGCGACCACCAATAGTATCTCATTGGGGAAATCGAGTAACATGGTGGAGGGGATGAGAAGGAAGCTGGCTGTTGAAAAGTTGTTCGCTTATAGCTACATGTAGCTATTGTTAGTTGGACGCGAATATCCGATACGAGACGATATACTTAACACACCTGGCTCGTTGTGTAGCAGATATAAAAGCTGCGTCGAAAGCTGCTATCAGCTTGGGGGTGATGATACCCGGTTTTGATGAGGCTAAAGAGCTCTTATTTACCTCTTTGGAAAGAACGAGCTGTTGTGCGTCATATGCTGTGCAGCCTTGGCGGTTGGGCTAGGGTTTTGGGGGGGTCCACGGTAGTTGAGAAGGGTCTTAGAGAGCGGGGATAAAATTTTAGCGTCTTGTGGATTGATTTCTGACTCCAGAGATTTCTGGTGTAGAGAATTCGTCAAGAGCTCGATATTTGGGAAGTGGGATTGTTGCCAAAACACTCAAGAGTCTCAAGCTTGTACTGTACTGAGTTAGTGTAAGTACTAAGGTGTAAAGTCTTGAGAGCTTAATTACCGGCCTTGTTTATTCTAGCAGACTTACGAGCTTAGCACGTACATTCGCCGAAATGTATCCTAAGACTAAAAGATTTAGAGTGAAATTTGTCAATTGCGGCAAACACAGCACGGGCGACAGAGGAGCCTGCAAGTCTTCGTGTGGCGTACCATACTGTGCTGTACTCTAGGAGTAGTAGGGTGCATACTAATACCTGTTCGTTCAGGATAGGTGTAGGCCACATGAAATACCTATTATGCGCTTATGGGTGGGATTGTAACAATCTCAAGGCTATTATTGAGCCTACAGAACCGGCCGATGCATCTGGGAGATGCTGAGTGATCCTTCATGATTCGATTGTTGTTGATGAGTATGATCCTCCAATTGCAACATCATTCAACGCCCAATCAAACATATAAGGTCCTAGGCTCGTTCCCAGCCCTACGGTAAACAGCAAGCTACCCGTAGGGATGGGTACAAGATTAACTAAATCCATGTGTCTCTCGACCCAGAGCTCCAAGGGGTGACTTTATTTTAGGCCCAACTCTTTTAGCTTCACTAAATTAGTACTCGTGGATGCAATTACCCATATGTCACCGCGGTAGTGCATAGATATAGTAGGCGAATGTGTTTACACTGTCTAAATCCTCATGAACCTAGAGAGAAACCGCTGATGCACCTCTTCGTGGTTAATATTGAGCAATACCCGCTGGACAATTAGATATCATGAATGGGGCATGAAAGCTTCAATCACGAACAATCACCCCATTTAGATTCTGAACTTCAACCCATAAACGTCTTATTCTCGATGAGAATGAGAATTCTAGTATATAAGTACCATAAACTCCTTTGTAGTAGCCTTCGAACTCTCGGACAATTCGTTAATGGGTATCGACTAGGAGGACACCCCAAACTCACCATATTCGGCATTGATCTCTATTCCTAACTTCCCCACCCTAAGAATTCAAGCTCCCATCCAACTTTTGTATATAAAGGTCTAGGATAAAAGGAATATATATATACAGATAAAATTAATCTACGCCTTTTAGTTTCCAGCCCATGAACAAATAAAATTTTTATTTGCTTTGCAGCTAACAAAATCTCTAGTAAACCTTTTAATAAACCTCATGCGGTTGCACCTTAAACTCCCTCCCGTTCTTCCGAATACTCTGCCGCTTTTTGTCGCGCTTCATTGGTTTCCGCATGTCTATTACTCGGGTTAGCACTGTCAGAAATCCGGGGGGGGGGGGGGTTGCCTCTTACCATATGCATCTTCTTCCAGCTCTCCGGGGCCAGCTGAATAGTATTCTTGAACGCATCGATATACGCTGTATCCCAAGCCTTCATACATATCTATCGCCAGCCTGTTTGAAACGCGGACATACAGGTCAACAAAGTAACCATTATAAACGGTTGTGGTTACACGTTCGAGCTCGTCCATCATGGTTTTTGCAAGACCGAGACGGCGAAAGTCAGGTGCAACGGTAACGGCAGTTACATGACCATGCCATTCGGTATATTCACCTTCGGCTTTCCCGAGGACTATTTAGACAGAGATCCTAGTCAGTTGATCGCTACAACTAACGCATGACATCAGAGGTAGAAGGAAGCGACATACTGTATCCCATAATCTTACCACTAGCACTTTCCATTACCGAACACAGTGTTGGCCATTTTGCGAGATATTGGAGATAAAAGCTTGGGGCATAATTTTCAGTTAATACATCGAGATTTGCCAGGTTGAAACGAAACAAGTCCAGCGCATGAAAAGGTCGTAGCGAGCTCATTTTTTTTTTTTTTTTACTTCTTCAGTTCAAGTTCCCCAATCTCGATTTTCCCGGCTTAATTTGATGGTTCTTGAAATTTTTTTTTTTTTTTTTTTTTTTTTGCGCAGGTTGGGGGAGGGTAGTTGATTTTAGTTAAAGGGAGAAAAGCTTATATACAATGTGGGAGTTGATGCGAGTGCGGGGTCCCGCGCGTCGTGTCTGTTATCGATAAAAAAAAAAAAAAGTGTTCATCGAGTGGTTTGGTGGGGCGGCTCTTTAGTTGCAAAACGAATGTGCCAACAGAAAACGTGACTTGGCGTGACGTCGTGACGTGTGGGTTACACCGACCGCAGAGATGGGGGGAGGGCAGGAAGGGCCATGTCCCTGAGTGACGTTCTGGATTGGTACCTGACTTCTGTTGGCATGTTGTGTGTTTTATTTGCACAGATCCTCATATTAAGGATAAGGCATTGCTTTTTTTAATGAAAATTAAACCCCAAAAAAAGATTGCAACTCAGGTTTCATCCGAAGATCGTCAACATCACGGCTTACTAACGTGGGTATTTCTCACGTGTACCTAGCCGTAGGGGTCAACCCATTGCATCCCATATCAACGCTGCCTTCTGGGTCTCCCCCCCCTCATAAGCGCCCCTGCTCCCCCCCTCCCCCCCTCCCCCACCCTCTTCTTTCGACTCCTGTTTCGCGAAAGTCCTGGTACCTGGTTTCTTTTTCTTCTGTGCATAAGCCCCCTGGCTACTTGTGGAACAACAGGAAGTAGATGAGTACACATTAAGGCATCTTTACTCTACTCTGCTCTTCAAGCTCCTTCTCCTATCTTTCCATTTCCTTTGCGCATACCCGTATACATAGCTATCTACACGAGTACATTACGGATAACGACAACGAAACAAAGTCCCAAACTTATCCCCCCCCCCCCCCCCCAAGCACTCATCTACAGCATTCATTAAATTAAAGCAACATGGCACACTCATTCTACGAAGTTACCGGCCTGGATGAGTCTTCTCCCCTTCCCAATTTCATCGACGAAGGTCCATCCATATCATACGAAGATGACAGCATGCTTATGCCCTCTGCTTCAAACCCCCCTGGCCACAAGGACGACGGCGGCGGTCTCGGCGGTCTCGGATCACTTGCGGACGAGTTGGCGGGTGCCATGTACGATTCCGATGAGGAGTACGACGAAGAGGGGGGCGAAGTCGAAATGATGCTCGGAGAAGCCCAGGTCAATGGGGCGCATCATCATCATATCGTAAATGGCTCTGCGGCGGAGGACGATTCGGTAAAGAAGGCCCCACTGAGGCCATTATCTGCGAGTGACTATGACGGGAGTGAATACGGTGACCCTGAAGATCTCGGAAACGGCATTAGTTTGGGGTTGGAGGACAAAATCAATCAGATTGAAAATCTGGCACTGAGGAATCGACACATGCTTAAAGAGGAGGAGTCGGGAGTCGGGGAGCTGGCGGGGGTGATGCCAAGGCTTATGGAGGGGCTACAGAATCTAGCGCCACAGAGTAGCCTAGAGACAGGAGGCTCGAGGTTCGTACTTTCCCTACCACCGATATGGAGTATTTCTTATTGACGCATGGACTGCATAATAGACTGATAACCGCACATGCTGCGTTAGCGTCCAATATGGTTCATCAATCAAGAACCCTCCGCGACCTTTCCCTGTCTATAAACTCTGCCTACCTCCCAGCAGGAGATACCTCAGATCTTCTTCTTCCTCTTCTTGACCTTATACCTCGGCCGTCTCCGCAACCACTTGTCGAGCTCTCAAATCTTAACTCTCTCACACTCTCTCTTGTCTCACAGCTCTCATTCCTGTCAGACTCCTTACACATGGCTCGACAAACCTCCATTGCCGCCACCCGTAAATTACGTGTCGCCCGTGAAGCTTGCGCCGAGTGGAAGCACGAGCTCGAAGCAGTCGAAAAGGCAAAACGATGGATCGAAGATGGTGATTGGGACGCAAAATGCAAGAGGAGGGAAGCAGCTGGCGTCTGTGCAGAAGTAACCGGCGGGTTTGAGGATGTTTGTAAGGGCTTTGAAGAGAGGTTAAAGGCGCAAGGTGTTGGTGTTTCTGCTTAGTTCTTTTTTTTATCATGTACTTTACCTTATCCACCTCTTCTTCTTTTCCTCGTAACTAGGGTTTCAGGTTTTTCAAGAGATTGTTACTTGCTTTCTTTTCATGGGCGTGATACTATATTTCATTGCTACTTGTCGGAGTGGGATCTCATGGGGGTATATGGCGTGGATAGATTTTTTTTTTTTTTTTAGTTTTTTGTTTACCCTATTACTATGCGCTTCTTATAGATGCTTAAAGTAACACATTTTTATTCAACACTGATCAGGTTTTGATAGCCCCCCTTCTGTTGTATAGTAAATAACACCCGAGTCATGTAAATAGCAAGTGTGCATAATGGTACAATATCTAGCATATACTTACATGTAAGTACCATATAAGTGTCTCAGGACCTCGTGCTCAACAGGATTAATACCACCAACTATCCTTTAACGGCCAGTATTCTCTGGATAATAACCCGCATTGATTTACTGAAGTCTACTACAGCTTTGGTTAGGTTTGATTATACCTGGGCTGCTGGAATTCGTCCCATAAACTACAGGGTGTATTTATAGCCCCAAGTCCTTTCATCTGGTCGTTGGTTCTTGATTAGAACGATATCAGCTCCCGTCATAGCCCAATTTTTCCCAGGCATCTATTCTATCACCAAATCCCCTGTCACAAAGTCTCCCAGATATCGGAAGCTTCCAACTAGTATAGGTTCGACCATGCTCAAGCCCTGAAGTTACGGATAGATATAGTAAAAGGATCAAGTTTCAATTGGCTATAGGGTTACAAACCTCACATATATCAAGGTCTCCTAATTTTCCAGGCATGGATGTATAGCATTTGAGTGGTGTAAGATTCACAAGGAACTCGAACATGTCTTCTACAAATCGGGACAATTTGTGTCGCTCCTATCTATCAATCCAGTACCGATACAGCCATCCTCCAGCATCTTTATTCATCTGGCTTCCTTATATGATCGCCCACCCCTAGTTATAGAAAGATTAGGAATACACGCAAGATGATATGGTGACTTCGACGAACGGGAATATGAAGATCAACAGGACGAGAAGAAGATACGCTTTCTGGGTGTACATCCATAGCCACTTATGACCAATGCATATGATAGTGGCAAGTTACGGGAATTTATATCTCAAACGAAGGGTGAAACATCAGTTATGAAAAGCCTCCTTCCCAAAAGAAGGTGCACCTAAAAGGCAAACGTTTATACTTTGTTTCAGACAGTTGAGCAGATGTGTTATGATGACCTTAAGCTTAGCTCGCGTTCTAAAGGTTCAAGCCATTGATATGGATAATCCAGGATGTATATGCAAACGCGCTTCAAGAGACCGGAAACTACCCCTTCAAAGGAGACCGTCCAATATTTTGACTACCGGACGCAAGCTTCCCTAATAAAGAGTAGAGCCCCCCTAGGCTCCGTTCGGTTGACGTTGGATTGGTTGCAATCCATGGATGGAATAAAAAAAAACACCTCTGGAGGTGATTATTTTATTAGGCCCAATCTATGGATTTTTGTCAGACCCTTAAAAGCCCCGTATACCATTCATTAACTAACCATGTTGATCTTTCAGTATATACCCCTCTTATATATCTCGTGTTACCTACTGATAGTATGGGTGATCCTGTGGCGAGAGAAAGATATCTACGTAAATTATTTCTAGCTATATGCAAAAACGGATTTCCTGACAAATCTGGGAGAAGTTGGCATTGATTGAAGGGCTATATACCACGCTAGAAAACCATCTCCTGGTAGTAATAATTACACGTATCGAGTCATCCCAATAGTTAATCTTTAGCATGCCGGTGTGTCCAGGGGATGAACATAAAGATATTATCTAGCCACGCTCCGCCCAAACACCACGTACTCGCAATATCACCTTAGAATAATAGAGCCCAGATCAAGGCTTTAAGTAAGTATGCATACCGATCATGTGCCCCCAGCACTCCCACCCCGTCTTAGCTCAGGAGTCCGATACCGAGTGATACTCTGTGAACCACACCTAAGGTGGTATGTAGCCAGCTAGCTCAGGTCAAGTGGACCTGCCTTATATAAAACCCTTAATCCCTTTCTGCCCCCAGAATCAAGACTAAAGTAGGCTCTAATTATAGCGGAGAAGTCACAGGCTCATTGAGCTAAACCATATTCTCCATGCACCACTTGTAATCTAATCAGATCAGATATAGATCGGACCAGAACACATAGAATGGCAGCTCGACCAGACGGCGGCCAAACCACAAGCCAAAACACCAACCCCCCACCTCTCCCCTCCAACCCTCAGCATGTCCGCCTCTGCCTCACCTACCAATTAACCCACCCCTCTCTGCACATCCCGCCCGCCCTATCCTATCCTATCCTATCCCTTCCTTCCCTTCCCGCCCCCCATTGACTAACCACCTGACAAATCCTCGTCTGTCCAGACCACATGCCATGCATGCCATGCCGTTAGACAAGGGCCAAGTCACCCGTCCTTCCCCTGATCCCTCCGCAGCTGCCAAATCCCGCGATCCTCATTGGTTACACAGCATCCAGCACAAGAAAAAGGGGGGGAGGTAAAATTTTCAAGGAGAGGTCAGGCCACGACGAGTGATGGTCTGTGAGTAACCAAGGCGTGGCGGGTTTGTCCCCGGGATATACCCGGGTGGGAATTAGTACATTGGAAAGGACAGCATATGCCTTAGTTAGTGAACGAATCTCAATGTCAGCAGGGCCGTTCTCTTCCGCCCGGGGACGTCCGAAGATAATCGGGGATCCTCCTTCAAGGCGTTCGGGGGGGATGTCCGGATGTTTGATGGCATTGGATTAGGCTGGAGTGCCTTTATTGGGAGTTGGTATTAGGTGAGAGTATACAAAATTTGGTCCCGCATGATACATGATATGGGTGATTTTAATTTTCTAGAATTACCTATGGGTGCAACTAAATCACAACAAGCTGGGATAGCTAGGCAATCAAAAAAATCACAATACACAATAAGACGCAAAATTTCGAGAAACATTGCCCCGAGGTGCTAAACCCCAGGTTGCAGTGACTTCTATTATTCCACCATATCTCCAACACAAAAACTCTTCACGGTTACTAAAGTCAACTTGATATCTCCGGCTATTAAAACATAGTGGGCAGCCCCATGTAGACATGCACCAAAAGACGCCTTAGGCTTCGATACTCATAGATCTTCCCATCTCCTTCTCCAATATAGCATCCATAACTGGGCCGGTTGCCCTTCTGGTCTTCATGCTAACTGCCTTCTCAACAAACCTCTTGCCCTGGAATCCGAGTTGTTCATCGGTCCAGATGTTCTCAACCTTGATGTCGTCAACGCCAACACCGCAGAGACCGCCTTCAGCACGCCAATCAGAAGTGCGTTTGATGCCAAGGTCATTCCATACAGTCTCGAGGGCTTCGACAAGGTGGGTACGATACTTTTCTGTGTGACCGGGGGTGGGAGTAATGCGGAGACGCTCTTGGCCTACAGGGACGGTAGGGTAGTTGATCGCCTGGACATAGATACCGTGGTCTTCGAGAAGGCTATCGGAGGCCTGCCTAGCAAGCTCGGCACTTCCGACAAGGATGGGAACAATATGGGATGGGTTAGGGATAACGGGGATGTCACGTTCCTTTAAGGACTCCTTTACAGCACGAGTGTGCAGTTGCTGGAGTTGGCGGTCGCCGTCGTAGTTCATTTGGTAATCGATCGCTGCCTCCGCACCCGCCATTGTAGCTGGGGGTAATGAAGTAGTGAAAATAAATCCAGGCGCGAGGGAGCGTATCATATCAACGAACAAGGCGCTTCCAGCAATGTAACCTCCAACACATCCGTATGCCTTTCCGAGTGTACCAGTGATGATATCAATGCGGTCCATAATAGTTCCCTCCGGCCTGCCGGCGGCATGCGCTTCGAAATCAAGATGCTCCGCAACACCAGCTCCGTGTGGTCCATACATGCCAACAGCGTGTACTTCATCCAAAAAGGTGATTGCACCATACTTCTCGGCAAGATCGCAGATTTCCTTAATGGGCCCAACGGAACCGCACATACTATATACTGATTCGAACGCAATAATCTTGGGATAGTTTGCAGGAATTGATTGGAGTTTTTCCTCAAGATCTTTGAGGTCATTGTGTTTGAAGACGAGCTTCTTCGCTCCAGAGTGGCGGATACCCTGGATCATTGATGCATGGTTGAGTGAGTCGGATAGAATCACACAGTTAGGAAGCTTTGATCCCATAGTTGCCAAGGTCGCATCATTGGCTACGTAGCATGATGAAAAAACAAGTGCGGCAGGTTTGGCATGAAGTTTGGCAATGGTGCGTTCAAGCGCAATTGCATGCTTATTGTGCCCGGAGATATTTCTAGTACCCCCAGCACCAGCACCGTATGTATCAAGTGTCTCGTGCATAGCCTTCAAAACATTGGGGTTACGGCCCATACCAAGGTAGTCATTACTGCACCACGCAGTGACAAGCTTGTCGGGGGTGTCGAGATGTGCCTGAGGGAAATCCTTTGCAAGGCGGTTGATGTTGTTGAAGTAGCGGTATGACTTGTCGCTGAGCTTTTTCTGAATCTCGTTATTGTAGAATCCTTCGTAGTCAAAGGCAGTTCCGGTAGTAGTCGCCGGGTTCATCTTCACAGGGGCGACATTAACGGGACGGGTGGGGCGGGCACGGGGAGCGGCGGCCATGCTCTCAGCAACCTGGGCAGCCTTGAGCGCTGCAGCACCATGAGGACAGATTCCTGATGTAAAATTAGCATTCTATTTGACCCAATTCCGACTCCTATGCAGTTGGGGGCTGAAATACCCTTAGAGGTGTCGAGAACACCTGCCTGGAGGTGCAATGTCTCAATGCTCGCAGCCTCGGCATCTTTCCTCTCACTAGCCTGAAACCCGGCGGGCTTACTCGGAACGACGTATCCCCTCTTCTGCCCAACAACTCTGGTTCGAACCCCAAAGTTGGAAAATGCAGAGTTGCGGACACTCTGAACGGCAAGCGCCTTAGACATGACCGGGCAACGACGGGCAACAACTTGAAGGTTGCTCATGGTCCCACCGCCAGCACTTTGAGAAACACCGGTAGAGAGGGCGCGAAGAGTCGAAGGGGAGGTTTTCTTGAGGAACGGACAAAGACGGCGAGATTGACTTAGAAGCGGCTCCATTTTGAATATGATTCCAATGAAAACGTGAGCAGAAGATTATTTCGCAATATTTAAACTGCTGCGGATAGAGTGGTTGTGATGTGGCGGAACTAATTTCTTGCTAGAAAACAAGTAGCGGGAAAAAAAGAAACTAGTAGGGTTTATTCAGAAAGATGTTAATTTAGCTCTAGATTATTTGATCACGTCTAGAAGGCTAAACAAGATATGTGAGAGAGAGACGACAGGATGAAGAGGAAGATAGGATGGATGGGGCGGGGGGAGAGAGTATAAAAAGAATTTCGTCGATGTTCGGGAAAGCCAGGTGTTTGAATGAGGATGGATGGATCCATCTGGGACATTCCCTCCCACCACCACCATCGATGACGGTCTGGGCATTTCAGACCGCCGAGTTACATATCCACAATCCAATTACAACGCAGTACCAAGTATCAGTAGGTCGTTGTCAAAGGGGTCAATTAGTCAATTAGAGGCATCTATTTGTCTGTCAGGGTACTAATATGTGCGGACATGCATGGACCTGGTGCTCTACAAGTGTATGTAAAGTAAGTCATGTATGTAGTAGAGTTTCCCTACCGCAGCTAAATAATGATCGTTATTAAAAAAAAAAAAAAAAGGATCCCAATGAATTCACCGGAGGGCGTTGGTCAATCACTACATGTTATTTATGTAGACTCCGAGTATAGTAATACTCCCAGGGGCCACAGCTCTGCTGAGTAGTATCTTCAAAAGACATCCAACAAGGCGAAAAAAGGAAGTGCGAAAAAAAAAAAAATTGTTCCATAGCAAGATAAAAAACCACTCGGCGTCTGAGAAGCGCTCCCGAGTGGACTTCCGTACATATGCTCCCCTGAAATAGGATAAGCGCCTGTTAGAAATTCGTCAAACCATCACTCAGCAATTGTTTACCTCTGTTCCTATTGGTTCGTGCGGCACTCACCCCCTCCTAGATCTAAGATCCCCCGCCGAAGAAAAAATATCCCACTCTGGGCCGGGAAGGATGGAGAACCAGAGAGAAAAATACCCGCATTCAGAAGGACCCCTACCTCTTTTACTTGTTACCGCCGCCACTGCATCTTTTTAGCTCATCCACTCTCACACATCTTGATTCGAATCTCGTTTCCTCGGCTCCCGGGTACAAGCTGCTCTGCTGTTGGTGCCTGGCCTGGCTTTGATTACGGCTTTCTTTCTCTCCCTTCTTCCTCGGACGCTTGATAGAGCCAAGGGGGGTTGCTTCTGATGGTGATCACTAACATCGGCAGCGATGCCTATGTACCCGATCTCTAATTGCATTCTTCTGACGTCTTTTTTGTGAAACTCTTTCCTAAGGTTTGTTGTCGTTTCCCAGGACCCTTCAAATGTTCAAAAACACCTTACATCACACACACACAACCACACGCACACTCCCAGAGCATTTCCCCCCCATCCCCTGTCACCTTCATGAACTCTCATCAATCGAACCATAACTTAGACGGCTTCTTCGTTCCATACAAATTCCCATGTTACCGCCCCCCCCACAAAATGTTACTCTAGTCCGGATCGAAATCACACGTAATTTGTTGTTGGGAAAAGGAAAAATTGGAAAAGAGAGGTTTTAGAATTTCCCGCCTCGGCCTGTTATGTCCTCTTGTTCCCGGTTAGTATTCGTCCCTAGCTAAGCAGGTAGAGTAACAACAACCCTACAGACTCTATTCTACCTTGAGCAACCTCCGGATACCACACATCGTACGTATCACAGCCTACTTGATTTTCAGGTCCGTCATTCCCGAACCTTTGTTTGGCCCCCCCAATTCTCTCCTTGCTCTGAATGCGGGTAGCTAGTTCCGCGGGGATTGATTTGCTTTTGCACTCTTTGCACCTATATGTAGGGCACAGTAATCTGAGAAAAGAGGACACACACACTTTGTAAAAAAAAAAAAAAAGAAGAATAAGGATCAACGCCGTGCCCTGCATCTGTCTCGCTTGCTCCCTCACTCTGCTTTCCATGACCCCTCTTCCCTCTGTTCGGCCCATTGCAGTGAAGATCACTTCGGCGCGGTCGGGATCTCGGCTTCCGAAAGTTTCCCCGACGGGTGTGTTACGGCATGTGAATGCCCGATACAGCGTTGTATATCCAAGGGGGAACTTTTACGTAGGTATTAAATCTACTCTTCTCTAGACCAAAAGGTACAGACATTAGTGTTTCACAGCCATTACCGCGCTGTCCAATCATACAGCCGGCATTTCCCCCCCGAAAATACGTGTCAGAGAGAGAAAGAGAGAGGAATTGCGTCAATTTGGCTGCAGCTGGCTACCCCCCTCCCTCCCTCAATTTAAATTTTCATTTTGCGCAGGAACGTGATGCGAAGTGCACACACTCCGACCATTCTCTAGTGTAGTACATGTACCTATTACCCCACACCGCCGTTTATAAAACATTTGGTTTTTCCCCAGGATTCAGCGCCCACACTCCCCGCACCCCCCATATTCTACTTTATTCCTGGATCTATCCGGCCGTGGGGGAATCAGGGGGGCAAAGGGGCTGCACCCTATGAAGCAGACTCTCTCAATCTAGGGCGAGTAGCGAATGCGGCGGCCTTCCTTGTGATAGTTCCCCTAGGCTTGGTCTTGGCAAATTCATGCTCTGTACTCGCGGCAGGTAACAAGTACCCGAAAATGCACGCCCTAATCTGCAATTACCATTGGAGTAGAAGTCAAAAATACACAAAAAACCATGCAGCTGCATTTTCGGGTACTTGTTACCTGCCGCGAGTAGGATAGCGAGCATTTTTATGCGGTTATGAATCTAGGCGTTCGAGTGATACACTATGATTCACATGCATCGTACGAGTTCCTGATGGGATAACGGTCAACACCGGACTATGATTAGAAGTACTATGATCGGGGATAAAGGCCATTGTCCTTCACTTATATTCCATCTGAATGCTTTAGAAAACGCCCTATCTACGGTATATGTTCGTATATTCTGATTATAGATAACTATTGTGGTTTAGTTGTTGCCATTAGTATGGTATTTTTCCAGAGTTGACCGTAGCCCCATGAGATCTTCTAGTCGGGGTGCACTGAGAACGAAATAAGGTTCACATGTATGCGTATTGGGCCTTGTTCCGGGGTTAGAAATTGGTTGAGGTGCGTTTCGTACAACAGACATACTTTCTAGCCTTGCTTGACCACTACTACATGTAGTACTTGGCTTTTCTAGAGCCTTCTATAATAGTGGTCTTGCTTTCCCATTCCCTACAGACAGCCTTCCTGTTTATATGTGCATATAGGCCTGCTCAGATAGGCACGAATATTATGGTATTCGGGCTCAACGCCATGGTAATCTGTAAAATACCAATGGTATTGAGGTCGTGATAAATACCTCTGAAGGCATTTATTCCACTGTAAACTCCACAACCACACCAGAAGTCCAACCTCCTGCCGACCAATCCACAGCGCGTCCCAACACACCAATATAACACAAATACTTGATATTGCTTGGAACTGAAAACACCACGGGACCAAATTTATCACATCCAAACAGGCCCTTATCCATATATCTTGTCATGATACAAAACCTCGCCTATAAATACATACGTTATTTATCCTTTGCTATTGGGTTCGTTCTTATAAATTTAGCTCGGTCTACCAGTGTAGGAGTCTAGAGATTAGCTTCAAGTTTCCGACGCTCAACTGTTATCTTTCTTTCTTTACGTCCCGTATCACATGTATGGCGCGGTGAGCGTGATGACGAGTGTCCACACCATGATAGCCTAGTTGCATGGTGATAGTCTATAGGGTAGTATGTGAAACAGCTAAGGTCTTGTTCGGATGTGCGCGCTGTAAAATGTCATGGTAAATTTGTGTTTTTAATTTTAAGTAGTATTGAGATTAATAGGAGATTGGACTTCTGGAGTTTATGGGGGAACAAATACCTCCAGAAGTATTTATGCAATACCATGGTATTGAGTTTGAACATCATGGTATTCGTGCCCGCCCGAACAAGGCCTAAATGTAATTTAAAATCAATATATTAGCCACATATTTCTACCCATCCCCATGATCCACATTATATAGGCATGGAATAGCTCAAAGGCGCCGGCACACCAAACATATTGCAGGTTGTTAGAAATAATGGGACGCAACAGGAATGAACACCACAACAGGCCGCAAAACTCGCCACCAACCCCAACAAATGAAAATACAGGATAAAAACATATTTTCAGCCCCTTATATTCCTTATTACCATTTACCATATATATGGCATCTTTGTAGTCGGTTGTGATCAAAAAATCATTACGTGGAAGCCTGCTGCGTCCCATTATTTTGATAAGTCGTACGCAATACATCAACCTTCTCCAATTATATTACCACCTAGATCTTACAAAAAACAACCACGGGATATTCTTCTCTCATCACCTAAGCCCTGTGTAAGGGTCGATATCAAGACGAAAAGGTGTGAACCGTGGCTGCATGTAAAAGGGGAGGGGAAGAATACGAAAGGAAAGAAGATTTAGGAAATAGGAAAGAAAGAAAATGTTCAAACACCGTTCCTATCCCTAATTGTAAGAAAAACCTTAAAAAAAAAAAAAAAAAAAAAAAAAGGGACTGAGAAAACAAAACCCTGCCAGAAGCGCATGCGCAATAGGCGAGCAAACAAGAAAGAGAAAGAAAAAAACACCCAAACCCATTCCTAAACCCAAAGTTATTCCGTTTCCATCGGCGCATTTCCGTCCAAGTAGATAGAAAAAAATAAGATCTGCCAGCTATCAAAAGTAGTAATAAAGGAAAATAAAAATACAAAATGTAATTAACATTATTGAGTCTTCAAGGTTTGCTCACCGTTTCTTCTTCCTTCCTTTACCTCTCCAGCCAACACCTAGACTACTCTCTACCCGACTAGAAACGCCTGCCCTCATTGGCCCAAACCTGCCATTACTTTGCCGGGCAAAAATCATGCCTTTCCTGTTTTTCTTTGGCGAACCACTTGAACTGCTCTCCGCTGAGCCATCCGCTTTTGACTCTTCAGATTCTGATCCCAAATCCTCCAATTGGCCTCCAGCATCTAGATCATCGTCCTCTTCATCCTCTTGATTGGAAGCATCAACATCCATCTTATCGAGGCCTTCAATTTCGTCCTCATCCTCTGTTGAGCCCTCCGCATCGATATCCACATCATCATCATCCGGCGGATCAGAAAGAACACTTGTATTATCATGATCCCCAACCCCATTGATAGGGGCACTTGTAGCTGCTACGAACACAGCCAGGGCGCTCTGTGCCGGCGCCGGGAGTGCGGGAATATTAGTGTCTACCTTCTCCTGGTCAGGGCTGGGGTTTGAGCCATCGATTGTTCCGAGCGGAGAAGGGAGATCTTCATTCCTATACCCCCCCATAAGGTCTTCATTTTCAGCAAATTCCATATCTGACCTTTTGACGGGCTTCAATCCGTCTGAAACACGTCGAAGCTTAATTGTGGGTACATCTTTGTTTACTGGCGTGCGAAAACTAGTGGATTTGTCTACCGGCGATCCTGCCTCTGGAGTTTTCGGAAAAACTTCTGTCCGCTGGGGAACAGATGCTTCAGCGGGTGTTGGCTCTGCTACTTCGTCAACAGATACATCAACAACCCCTTGGTTCCGAACTCCAGGGAATTTCTGCAACGCTGACTTTTTGGATGGCGAGGATTGTCTTTTTTTGGCTGGTGAGGATGAAATTTTTTTTGATGGAGAGCCCAAAGTTTTTTTGTCCGGTGACACAAGTGGTTTTTTTCTGGGAGAAGACACCTTTTTTGATGACGCCGGTACTTTTTTTGGTGAAGGAGTCGACTTCTCACCATTTATTTCAGCTGGGCTCATTTGTCTCGGAGTCGGCGTGGGCGTTTTCCTAATATATTGGTCAACAATGTCAAGTTCCTTAAGCTCATTATCATTCATATACCACGGTGGTAAACCATCGGTCCAACAGCCCAGCACCGTGGTGCCTGCAGCGGGTACTGACATGTTCATATTGATCAATGGAGGCGATACTCCATTGATAGCCTCCGCCCCCGCCTTTGATTTCTTCGGAGATAGAATAGGCTCTTTGTTGGGTTGAGCAGAAGTTTGGCCGTTTTCTGCCTTTTTAATCCCGCTTTTTTCGCTCGATAAGTTATCGCAATCGCCTTGAGCATCCTCATCTTCCTGGGCGTCGTCTACTTGAACATCTTCGTCCTCTATTTCAACATCATTCTTGCTGAAATCTACGTCACCATTGTTATCAGAGGCAAGATTCCAAATAATGCCATTCGTTTTAGTAAGGGCGTTCGCTATCTCCGCAATTTCCCTTTCATCGTCTCCTTTGTTGTCCAAAATCCTCTGCTGCATAACCTTACTCTCTAAATTGACTGCATGGGCAGACATTGATCTTGAATCAGTCCTTAATTTTGTTTCCTTGAATCCGGCTTCATCAAGTAGCGGCTCGACTTGTTTCAATATTCTGGTCACCGCTTCCTGGCTTAGGTCATCCATATCCTTCTTTTGCTGTAGCACTGGAGGAGTGTAGGAAGGTATGTTGAACTTGTGCTCGAGTAATGGCTGACTTGGTGATGAGTTTAATACTGATATCATATCCATTGCGAATGTTTCTACGGTTGGATACAGCCGATTCTCGATTCGGTCCAGAATAAGTGAGAATCCTTGTTCAAAGACACGGTCGTGGTCCAGGCTGCACATGTATCCGTACTTTAGAGTTAGTTATACTGTAATGATTGTACACGAAACGCGCTATCACGCGATTTTTGTACCAGGGAAGACACCAACCTTTCCGCCTTCTCCAAAATTTCCCTCATCAAAGATAGTTCGGGGAAATATATGGAGTCCAGCGTCTGTTCTAATAATTTTGCCTCTCCTATCCTTTCGTTCTCACTCATATTGACTCTCTTAGTCGAGCCCTTTAGTTTTACCAAAGTGTTGATGAGTCCATCTGCAAATTCCTTGCGTCTCTCCAGCTTTTTAGTCCCAACTGTGTGCCCCATCGCTGCATAATTTTTTCTTGTAACTTCCACGCTCGTGAAGCTATTCATCTGTAGCTGTAGCCTCTTTAACAAACTCGCACCACGACGTGCTTCACGCTTGAGAGTCCAATATTTGCACGCCTCAGCAACATATTCTTCTTTTTTGCAAACCTTGAAGGGAGAGAGAAAGTCGACAATAGTAGTGTAAATGATGTGTGGTATCACAGGCGCACCAGAGGGAAGTTTCCATACTGACTTCGGGTTCGTATTGCGTTTGCGCTTATTTCCAAAAGTTAAGTTTAGTCGAGGGAGGTTACCACCTACAAGGATGCCATTTGGAGGGCTGTTTTCTTCCGAAGGATCCGGAAGGGCCATGGCAGCGGATTGGGAGTCACCCCAGTTGCGACCAGCCATTGTCTGATGGTAAAACTCCATGGCATCCAGGACGGCTTCGTCAACCTAGATAATAATCAGCGGCTAGCAGACCGAAAGCTCTAATATATAACTTACATCATTCTCCCGTCTCCAATCGGCAGGCACATGCTTGTCACAGTATGCCTTCAACCCCGATGCTTCCAATTGTGCACCCGGTCCAGAGGTATTCTTCATTTTCATATGTAGTCGCGCCCGTCGACCACAAGTAACGTGGAAGGCTATAAAACAGCTTTTGTTACTACATTGAATGCATGCACCCATCTTTTGCTTGCATATATAACATGTCTGTCACACCAAGATTAGCAAGGGGCGATGGATGCTTAAGGGTGATAATATTGAGGTAAAGTTTTAAATGAATCTAAACTCACCAGCCTCCATCTGCTCTTTGGAACTAATTCCATCCCATCCACAGGTTCCATATAGGCCGGATTGGCCAGCCGAACTTCTGGGATCCAAATGGCACATAAAAGATGACTCCATCTAGTTGTAGTAGTTTGCTTAAACGCCCCGTCGGTATTTGGACAAAAGATACAATGCGCTGTTTGTCTCGGTATCGTAAGACATTTTCTACACAACCATTGCCCCTCTGGTATATACGGAACACCATAGCATTCTTGATGTACGGCAAGGTTACATCCATCACAGAAAACGATGGCGTTGCTATTCTCGCATTCTCCGTCATCACAGATTGCGCATTTACTATCTTCAGCTCCCTCCTCTTCCTCTTCGTCATCACCGGTTGTACGACGGCGCCTGGCAGGAAATGACGTGGAGTGGGACTTAGCGATAACTTTGGGGATTTTTTTTTCCAACGCCACCCATTCCTTTTCAATTTTTGTCATTGTTATTTCGAAAACTTCACGAGTGATGAGAGCGGTGGAGGTAAGGAGGCGATATGAATTAATGGAGGTGAGCCATTTATCGTCTTGTTCATCCATGTCATATTCCACACGATCTTTGGTATGAAGGCTAAGTTCCTCATCGATACCAGGGTCGGGAACATCACGGAAAAGGGTATGAGGGGGTGTGTATAGCGATGTTGGCTGGTAACCCATTTTCTCTATAGACTGGTCTAGTGGTCCGCGTGTTGTTGGCTCAGGCTGACGATGATTCTTATCGGTTTCCGCAAAATAGGAAGTCTGTGGGTTGTTGAGGCCATATGGACCGCCAGGTCCGACAGAGGAGTCCCATGCAAATTCGGAAAATTGGAAGGGGGTAATCTTGCGATAACTTGGCTTTGGAAGATTGAGTTTCTCGGCTTCAAATGATGTCTGTGTTGATGTTTGGGTCCTGGGTCGTCGGACCGACTGCGGGTGGGCAACAGTTTGGCGGTGGGGAGGTTTACCAGCATTGGATCGATGAGCGCGGAGAGATGCTAGAGTAGGGCCATCATCGCCCCTGCGGGACGACCGTATAGGGCCAGGTGTGACAGGAGGATGAGCGGCTGATAAATCTTCTGTTGGAGTGATAGCAGGTGTTTGTAGAGTCAACTGGTGGTCAACCTGCGACAGAGCCGGGTCTATTGGGATACTTTCTGATGATGGAAGGGGGTTGAGAGAAGCTAGAGCAGGATCTATGGGAAGGTTGATATGGTTGTAGGGATTTAGCTGTTTTTCAACGCCTTCTGTGGCGAGGGTTAGGGTAGGCGTAGGGGCATCGGACATATCGATATCAATGTCGTTCAAGGATGATGCGGGGATGGTGCCGTTTAGAGCTGAATGATAGGCCGTAAGTGGTGGTGCAGTAATCGCAGGATTTGTATCCAACATCTCATCAGAGTTTTGGCCATCCCCGTCAAGACTCATTCCTATGTCCCACCTCCTCGAACCCATTGTAGACCTGTCCTCCTGTAGTTCGGTCTCCTCCTTCACATCCACGATTTTCACGCTCTTCACCCCCTCTGGTGGTTTGTAGTTTGCTCCATCGACGTCTTCTGCAGATAAACACTCCAATGTGGCCTCCACATCTAGATCTGGATGGAACTCCATATAGCTCTTTTCCTCCCTTGGCTTATAAACCCCATCCGCCACCGTCACGCTCGGGGTCGCTGGAGCTCTTCGCCTGTTGCTGGGGACGGGAGTATTGGTGATGTTGTAAACATTTGCTGGGACGACCGATCCTGTAGAATGATCTATATACCTTCCACCACCGCCAGCACCTCCTGGCCTGTAACCATTTTGGTAAACAGGTCTTCGGCGCCCCGTAGGAGTATAGCTTTCTGGAACTGATATTGGAAGAGATGAAGTACGTCTCCTACCACTAAGCAAACTATTTGCACGACCTCTTAGCCGCGGCCGGCCTCTTCCTCGGCCACGAGTGGAAGGAGTTCGTCCACCTGAACTAGGGGATGGTGCCATAGTACCCGATTTGTTGCGATGGGTAAGGCTAGGGCGCTATACCATAGTCTAGTAGGATAAACGCGTTAGCAGTGGTGATTTCGATGAGAAGGCCTTAATTAAATGTGAATTAAGAGCAGGTTCGATGCAAAAAGCGAATTTTCTCTTGAGTACCGTCTGGGGGGGAGGTCTGGAGGAGGGTTGAGGTCGCGACCGTTATCAGATCGCCAAGAGATTTAGCAAGGGTACCAGCTGATTGCATGATATGATGACCAACCGCCCCTGTTCCTGTACATCCTTGCCTGATGATCAAGGAGAGCTTGAAGACGAAGCCCGCGAGATCTAGCGGTCAACGTAATTTAGAATATCTCTCGTTTTATGATGGGCAACTACGAATACCGTCGTAAAATAGTGTTGTTATAGTTTATTCAAGCCCACTACATGTATGCATTGAACCCACGCGGTTATTACATTAGTATTTTATCTATGGCTATAAAATAGTAGCAGTAAACTCCATCTCTAGTATTAAGCCTGTTTAGAGATAATGCCGTGGCGTGCACGAGCACACAAATACCCTATCTTCCTGACATCGGCTAGTTCAGCGCTCAGGTGGATAGTTCTACGACAAAAATTCAACTCTTCGGCCGTTGTAGAGTTGGCCTTTGGTACGTGGTGATAGATTTGACCGTTTCTTTGTGCAGATGATCTTAATTGAACGATCCAACACAAATTTGCTGCTAACGTTAGTAAATTCTACCTATACATGTAGAATAAAAATGTATGCGCATAATGTACATACGTTAATATCGACTCCGAACCTAGTCAAACAAAAAACTAGTTTTATGTCATGATAACTATTGGATATATGTATAGTTCTTGGACATAAATAATCGTCGCCGCACCAAAACATACCAAAATTGGCCAAAAAGGAGAGCTTTCCCAGCTCCCAATTCCTTTAACCAAGCCATGAAATTGCCAAGAGTGAAAGATATACCATGAATGGGCTTATATTGCAAGTTAAACCTTCTTTTATTAGGTGTTTCAGGAGCTGTACCACTTTGGGGTCTGGGATTTTGAGATTTGGGCGGACTTTGCCAAGACCCCATACAAATTTGAGGTCTTGGAAAGCAGATAAGTAAAATGCTTTACCATCTCTGTCCAAATGATTATTTTTGGATTGCAAGACTTCTGGATGAATTTTGTAGTAGTTAGTTTATATATTGTCAGATCTTGAGAATTATGTCTTAAAGTTGTGGGCTATACAGCAATTTTAAAATGCGTGATTTCGCTGTTCTTTGGTGTGGTTTTGCTTCGCGACGATACTTATTCAAGTGGCTAATACGTTTAGATTGCAGCCGTTGCTCAGATGGTCTGGGGAGCCTCGCTTTGCGGTTCGGACCGACGATAAAAAGTATATCCCTAATGGATCCCTAATGGATCACCACCAAAGCAGATCTCTATCTAAAGGAAAGAGCCCCTCTGAGTCTAGCTAGGGTGTCACTGACTGCCATGCACTGGGTTGGGTGGATATTTCGGGCCTCCAGCTCAAGGCATCCTGGATCCGGTCGCTTATCGAAGAGCAGATCTGCTAGTGGATCAGATCAAGAACCCACGTTCATGGCTCATATGGGTATTTCTGCTGCAGACGTTCCACGCAGCAGCTGAAGGAATGCATACAGCTGTAAGTACCTATGTAACATGTAGTCATGTATGACAGAATGGCGCATTTGCAGGGTAGAATAGAGGACCTTACCTAAGTTTTAGATATGGCGGTGCGACCGCTTGTAGGCAGGCACATGCACCAACTACTGTCGTCCACGGGATGAAGAACACTGGGTGTTGACGGACAGGGGGATTTCAACGAATAAGATCTGCTCGTCAACACCCAGTGTCCGTCTTCCCCCGTGGACGACACTAAGCACGGAACCAAACAATTCCAATCTTGATGCACCATGTACCTACACCTACTCAGATCTCAGATTACTTGGCGTAAATGACGTGATCGCTGACTTAGAGCATTTGGGGTCATAGGAGAAACAAATTATGAGTAGCTAGCTCGTGCTCAGTAACTCCTCTCTATTTTATCTACATTCTTCACCCCTTTAAACTAAACCTCCTTACTTACTATATATCGGCGCCCAAACTTTCTATCCGGATATCTGGACCTGACCATATTTCTAAAATTACCATAAGCGCCTATTGACTGTCAAATAAACAACTCATCACATAGTACTGACTACATAGTCCTACGAAAGCGCTTGGTTTCTATCAGCTATATCAGGAATAGTTTGATCCCATAACGAATATCATCCCAACTAGATATCTACTTATCAAATGACCGCCTTTTTTATTACTTCTCAATATAATTTCCTTGCTCTTATAATTTCACGCATTCTGGGCTGGTCTTACTTCCTTTGCTGGTCAATATCCTTCTACCCGCAGCTCATAATTAACCACCAACGCCAATCCGTTACCGGGCTCGCGGTCGATTTCTTTATTATTAATGTTCTCGGATATATTTGTTACACAATATCGTCATTTCTTTTACTTTTCTCGCCAACCGTAAGGGATGAGTATGCTCGTCGACACCCTGGTGCTGAGGAACCGACCGTAAGGTGGAATGATTTTGCATTTGCTGTTAGTTTATTATGCTTTATTATAGTCCTTCCGAGTTGGTTTATGTGCCAAGTTTCTTTAGGGGAGCAGAGTTGCTAATAATAGTAGGCACATGCGCTGCTCATAAGCTCCATAACTCTATCGCAGTTTTACTGGTGGGGCTATAAGCGCGATGAATCGCAGAGAATGTCACGAACCATGAGCACTATTGCTGTGGGTTGTATTGCCGCCATATCTATCGCCGTGTTTTTGGCCCATAGCAACATGAGCAACTGGGAATGGATCGACGTTGTGTGTATTCCAACCACGTGTTTCAGAGTAAATATTGCATCGGATGGCGGCTAATATATGCATACACCGCGCGCGCATTTCTTTGCTTAGGCTTATATACTGCAATATGTCAAGATCTTTATATCAACTGTAAAGTGTCTTCCACAGGCATATCTTAACTACCGACGCAAGGCAACTACTGGGTGGTCTATCCATAACATCCTTCTCGATATCTCTGGCGGTGTCTTATCCCTTGGACAACTGGTATTAGATTCGAGTTTACAAAGTATGTCAAATAATAGCCATTCAATCACGCTATAGCGTCCACGTATATATAGCCAATGATCTATAATACTAACTAATATTTATAGGTGACTGGTCTGGCCTAACCGGTAACCCTATCAAGTTTTTTCTTGGCCAAATTTCCATTGCAATCGACATCATATTCATAATCCAGCACTACGTTCTTTACCGCCACGCCAACGACCCAAAATATACTTCTTGTTCCATAGAACGGGGTTACGGCACCATCCCCACAAATCAAACCTTGCCTTCGGGACCATCCTCCTTAAATAAAACCCCTATAGAAGATCAAGAAGAACGCAGAGGCTTGTTGAACTCAAATATTAGCTAAAGGCTCAACAGTAAACCATTTTTGTATTTACACATTTAGAGGATATAATGGTATGGGGTTTGATTCTATCCTCTGGAGTTCTTTGCAAGGCGCCGATAAAGTCTTGAGAATCTTTTACTTCTTGGATTTCTGGAGAATGATAGGTCTATAATTTATAGAGCAGTGTGTATCTGTATTTCTTTGGTTATATTTAGGCTTCATTTAGGGGCCGACAAAATAGAAAGCACCGTTTAGCAACGGAGTCATGCGGTGGTTTCTTAAAACAGAATTTTGGACTACAAACGCCAATCGGTGAGCATAGACTATTTTATTGGATACAAGTGTACTGAGTCCTCTGGCCGCACATAGATACATATGTATACGTACAGCTTACATTTGTCGGTTAGCACTGGTAATCTACATGTTTCCCAGTCTATCATTTTGGGCGGTTTATGTCTACCAATTCTCTGTGAGTATGTTAGTCTGCCAATCCTCTGAGGGTAAACCGATCTGTCATGTAATTTCTCTAGCTGTCTGTTCACCTGAGTTCCTGAAAATATCTTGGATACTAATTTGAAGAACTCAGACTTGATATATGCATCGATAGTTCTATATTTAGTGATGTTTATTTTTAGTGCCGACCCTTATACTTGTGTTATGTTGATTCCCTCTCGGGATCGGTTCTTTGTCTTTTCTATCTTCAGCTGCAGGGTAAATCTGCTCGATTACCGATATATCCTACCCGTACTTCGTGGATCAACCAGTAGAGATGTTTCCTGGCCACAATGGACAAGACTATACTATTTAGAAGAAAAGATATGAAATAACATCTTGATGACGAAGCGCAATGGCTCAGTGGTAGTCATTCGAAAACTCGGCCGTTTTGAAGAATTTGCGATTTTGAGGGCCTTGAAATGGATGTCAAACAGGGCTCAATTCGCCGGAATGGTGTTACCATCGAAACGGAATTTTATACCTCCTTTAATCACATATTGTGATCTCCCAAATGGAGCTTTGACTTCGAGGAACGTGCATCTTTGTACCTTCACACGTATATTACTATACCTTGGAGGGGTTTTTTCTTTAATTTCTCCTTTTCCCCCATTCTTTTTTCATAGATTATCACTCTTTCGAAGAACCCACCCAATACACCGGAGGTGCATTTTTCTGTTTCTACGCCCATTTTTATTCATTACGTACCATACAGAATACAAGGTGCAGTCAAAGCTTATGGCAATGCCATCTATAATATACAAGAGTTATCCTTTATAAAGATACCATATTCCATGCTTTTTTCTTTTCTATACCCGGGTACAACGAAGGTATAACTGGTATCACACATTGTTGAGGGAGATGGTACGTCCGAAATAGGTCTGTTGTGATATATTGGGGGGTTTGGAGCTTAGTGCTGGTGAGTTAGCCGTGGCGGATTGATCCATAGATCTGGGGATCGCGATACATTCCGAACCCTTAATTGGAATTCAATGGAGAGTCATTGGGAAGGTTTAAAAGATTCCTGTTGGGTTTGTGCACTACCTTCCGCCTGCGTAAATTATACAATTGCAACACAAGGCAAGCACTCTCTTTATATATATATTCTTATTTGAACTCATTTTGTCATGAGCCGAGGCCGTCTTATACCTGCTAGTATAGAGTTAGAGGAATGAGTAAAAATTAATGAACAATATTTTGCGAGTATTAAGAAGAGGATCGGAGTTGATTGGGCGATGATGTGCCTTAGATATTCCATAGCTAGTGGCTCTCTTTTGTCTACTTATATTATAAACATATATTTATAGCTGAATTAATACCGACCGTATACATAGTTGTCATTATTGGGCTTCATCTTAATAGATACGATACAAAAGTACATATTTACTCTATTCTCTATTCTATATTACAGTCAAAACTTGCTATCACTTAATCTGTCAGTAAAATGCTGACCCCAGAAAAAGTAAATTTGGTGCGGCTTCACTAACGAATCCTGTTACCTCTCTTATCAATAATAGGTCTCCCACACAAATTTAATCACTCTATTATAGGGGTTCAGCATTGATAGACTAAGGAATAAGGTATGTATGCGCAGTACGAAAAAGCGGGCTACGTTATAATTACCCCATAGCACTTCGACATTTAGCCTAGAGCGCCGAACTAAACCAGCATTAAGTTGGATACCATATTGATACCATATTCCTGGAATATGGTAGCGAATCCATACCCTTTTTTGATATTATATATATCATAATCTCTCTATATAAAGGGTAACACTTTTTGGTATTTTTTTATTGGGTATACAGCACCAGACCTACCTCGATAAGGGTATTGTCTCTTTATAAGGGTAAAGATTTGCGGTCTCGAGCGTGCTCTTATAGAAAGCTCTCGCTGGGGTATGGAATATCATAAGTAATCTGTCTGGAATCAGACATGGACGATCACTCGTTTTTCTAGCTTACTCTTGGCGTCGAATTGGCGTTCAAACCCAAATGGAGACGATTTTGCGTCTAGTAGAGTAATAATATACACACACACATGAACACATAAATTAATGAATCAAGATCATTTAATTGGAGATAGAGATCTGAATTTAGTTGTATGGGCTCAGAAGACGCCATTGCGATGTTTTGTACGTCATGTATACCGACCAGCCTACTCTGATCCCGATGTAGTTCTAGCGGAAACTTTTTTGGCCAAAGTTAATTTGGGAGTCGACTGGATATGGTGGGTGTTGTTTGAATGCATATACACACACATACATGTACTTATGTATATATACATACAATATTGGTACCATATTCCTATCGTATTTCAGGGAATGTAGTAGCCTTTTTTGTGGCACTGCTTATAGACATAACATACATGTATATCCCGAGACACTACGTAGCTAGTCGTCCAAAAGAACTGATAAGACTATGACCAGTCTATCTTTATTTACACAGCAATTACTATCATAGCGATGGGTATTCCCGCTACAATTTCCCCGATACTTACTTGGAAAACAAGGGCGCGTGAGGGCTCTGGAAAAGCCAGGCAAGTATAAAACGGTTTTTTCTATGGGGCCCACTACCATTTCCCTAAATTAATCTTTCTCAAGTCCCATGAACCGCTTTTTGAGGTCCATATCAGCCAACGAGAGCCCTCACGGCTGCTTGGCCCCACCGAGCGCTTGCCAACCCTGGTTCCCCAGATAATTATCGGGGAAAACTGTAGAAATTATTTTAGGAACACAAGCGGTCTCAAGGAAGCGTGCGGCCTGCCTTAGCTGTGAGATACGCGAGCTGATATATGGTGAGATACAAAGATTTATATATTTATTCCAGCGCATAGTTTTCAGCAGATCGGCGATTCCCCTCCAGATAACAGGATATATCATTCGTGTACATGTATTCTTACCGAGATTCTAAATTGGGTCATAGAATTCGCCGTAGTACATACATGTATGTACCGTACCTCGAATCCGGCCCCTCCTCGATCACGGGTACGGTGTATAATTAATATATCCCTTACAATTGGCCGAGACGCGATGGCACAACGATGTTGCGATCGGGATCTGATCAAGCTAAGGGTTGAAAAACGTTTTGGAATGCTAGATAATCAACGATACAGGAAGCCGGTGGTTGCTCATGCCCAATGAGCCGAGATAGAGATCGTATGTTGGAATACCAAGCTTTGTGGTCACAGCTTTATATATAGTCGGCTAGGTACTAGGTACATAGTACTCTGCTATTAGATATTGCAGATGAGTCTAGCAGCTTTCTAACGTTCAGATTAACTAAATCAAACCGAGGTAGGCTTCAACGCCGGGTTAACACCCGCAAGTAGTAGGTCAATACATTAGGAAGGTTGATTGTTACTTTAATTGAAGACTGGATGGGGGATAGCGCCTGATCATCAGGGATGTTGTATAAATGGTTGCAGCTCCGAGTACCACTGCCTGATAATAGAAGGGGATGATTTGCGTGTAATGCAAGTTTAAAACCCGAATAAACTACATGTATATATAAGGGCCCATTTAGCAACAGGCCAAAACGAAGTTTTCATCCCTGTAAACTTCCGTTTCAACAATCTTTTTGTTAGGCCTTGGTCCTTGGAAATTCCGTTTCGTCTAGTATTCAAACGGGCCTTAAGATTGATGGTTATGGAAGCGTGCACCACTTCAGTATCATATTATCATATGTTGATACATATAGTACTGTATAATACATGTACGTATACATGGGTAAGCATGTATGTACTTATATTTAGTTCAAGCCCATGCTAATTAATAGCAGCTATAATTTCGATAGAAGAAGACTTTATGTAGTTAACAGTGAGCATGGCATGCTACAGCACCTGCCCATGATTAACCTACAACCCTCGCTGCAAGTTGATAATTTGCCTCAAGGGCGCTTAAACGGATCGAGAATTTTGTATCCGTTCCTTGCCGGGCACATGGCATATGGATTGTAGGGTAGAGTAAGTACATGTAAGTACTTTAAGCAGTACATGTGCCACGTACGTCACACGATTATGTGCAGAAAGTGACCGATGCTAGTCCTGAGCCTCAAACGCTCCGAACCCTGCATTCTAGATTTGATTTGATTGTGCAGCCGCAGCGTTGCTCTCCACACATTACTCTACAGTATCTGCTCCCGTATTATCTTAGGCTGCGTTCTGGCAGCTACGAACTAAATCGCGATATTGGATATTGATCTCGGCGCAATGTGTATAATATTATTATATTTTTTTTTCTGCTGGTAACCATAAGATAAAGGTTTTGCCATCCTTTTGGACCTATCGCGATCTAAAATATCGTCAGTTATGCGGAACTGGCAATTGGGAATTGACATTTGCGGGAGGTAGAATTGATATTTATGATTCCCTCTGATTAGCTGAGCATAATTATATAAATCATCGCCACAACCGTCAATAGTAGTACACTACATTGTGTGAGTGTTACTCTCGCTTGAATCTTTGGCAAATGAGGGATCCGCTTTGGAGGTCGGCAAAATGGCAAAAGCCAAAATTGACGATTATCAAATACGCCATCTTCAATGTTGCTCTTCTCTACCACCCACATCACTACATGTAGCATAGTAGTGGCAAATCATTATGTGCCAGATCGAAGGGCTACATATACTTAGATAAGTACAATCATCCCGCTTAAAATGGGCTGAGTGTTACGGCAGCTGCGTACAGTAGACCTCTGGGAACTTTAAACCTTCTTGAGCCTCAATTATATTGTTATCCAATTAACATAGAACTATGCGAGGTTAGGGGTTATATACTGTTCAAACGGCTATTACTCATGGATATAGGTCCCTTGATGAATCATACAATAGTAGTAATTTTTGCTACATGTATGTGTCTACAATACCTCGGGTGTTTTTGTGTGCTACGCCTGTGACGGTATATAAGTCTGTAGAGATCTTCTCCCAATGCATCATCCCTTGTCTGCAGACTTACCCGTAGGAACAAGTAGGTACATATACTTATACAGCCAACCGGTACACCAACGGAGAATGGTAGATCGATATCAGCTATATTACTTACAGGTACAAGGATTTTTGTGAAGTGAGGTAGTTCTGTAAAGACGGTCGATCAATTTAGAGATGTATATGTATCTGGTGTGCGCCTAGTACCTGGATATGTCATATATACGGTTCTATAGCGGAGCCTACTGTAAGGGTGCACGCGTTGCAAGCCTAGAGCTAAATTGCGAGTAGAATAGGTCCCGCTGTGAGGAGCCTGTGCTCCACAAACACGACGCACACTAATTTCAGAATGAAAACTAGAGAATTGTGTATATTGATGATTCGGTAAAAGTAAGAAAGGCGTAGTCGACTACATAACTATCAATACATTATAGATAGTGCCAAGGAAAGCGCCAGTCATCTCAATTTAGTGCTTGCAACCACAACACACCCTACTAAGCTACATTCAGTTTATCTAACTGTAAAGACTGTTTTCTTGAAGCTTTTTGCCTTGACAACCCCCTGGATACCGCAAAATCTCAGTTCATTCGGACGGTTGCCAAGAGCGGTGTTGGCTTCTGATCTTGTGTAAAAGGCTCTGATCTCTTCCTTTAAAGGAGATGTTTTTCAGCTTCTCTGCAAAGCCGTCCTCTTGGCAACCGTCCGAATGAACTGAGATTTTGCGGTAACTCGAGATATAGCGTCAAAACCGATCCTTTTTCAAATGGCTATAAAACCGGCACCAAGAAGATATAATCCATGAGAACTGGTAATATATATAATCTCACAGGGCTGCATCTTCAATTTCCTAGTTAAGCCCCCAGCGGAATTTCGCAACCGGGTGTGAATTTTCCCAAATTGTTGCTTTGCTTATCCCTTAGTCTGGCGATGCTGCCCACCCTATAATAGAGGGTTAGAATTTTGGTGTGAAATCAATTAATTGATGACAAAGCTCCTCCAACTTTAGGGCGGGCAGCATTTTTCGCCAGCATAAGGGATAATAGCCCCTGCCCTGGGCTTCCCATAAGCTCAGTTTTGTGGTTTTGGTGGCTAGTGGCCATGCAGGGCCAGAGGTCAGCGTTCTCGACCAATATATAAGCTTTCAAAACTTATCGTAGGTGCACTTTACTCATGGTGCCAGGATTAAATTTCCACATATCTAAGTAAAACCCGTTAGAAAATATTATAAGCGGCAACTTAATGTTGGCAAGTGTGTACTGTAGTACTCACGGTGCCAGAATTAAAATGCCACCGATCACCCAATCAAGTATGAATTGGTGGTAAAGTATTAAGTAAGCGGCAATTTAATTTTGGCAGAAAAACATTTCTGCTAACCTAAGTGCTAGCACTATATCCTGAACAGTGATTGGCGAGTTATTCGAACTTGACAACCCTCTCAGATGGTCTGCGCCGTAGTAGAAATCCCTATGAACGATTCATCGGGGTTACACAGTGTTCTAGGCATCAGGCTTGGCATTATAGGCTCAAAGATTCGACGTATGTGTACTCATAGTGCTAGAATTAAAATTCCACTGATCACCGTCGGTCAGGCATGATTTTTTTTTTTTTTTGGGGGGGGAATGCCTTGAAAATATTAAGTAAGCGGCATTTTAATTCTGGCAGAGTGAGTAGGCCCACGTAGGTAGGACAACCTATGTAGGTGCCGTAAAGTTTTATGTATCTTCTTGTACATGTTGTAGTAGCTCTGAACATATCGTGTTCTGAACCCCCAGCTCGCCTCTTTCCCTGGGTGGAGGCTGTTGTTGGGTCGAAATCAATAACCTCGACATTGGAATGATTCTGCGGCGACGTGAGCCAAACAGCAGGAGCAGAGTCTTAGCAGGGATGACAATCTCGCTCGGCAAGGCGGCTTAAAAGCGGCTCATGTATGTACGTATGGTACTTACTATGAACACTTGAGGCTCTCATATCGTGCCTTTGCCCCCACTTAATTTTTGCCAAAATACACCTCTCGAGCCTTCCACCGTCTTTTCGATGGTGCAATGCAGAAACTCATGCTACACAGAGTTTATCTCATGTCGTTCTATTATGGTCCAGACTGGTCAAGTCCAGAGTCCATGTAGGTACTTGCCTATTCTCCAAATGAGCCGCTAGATTCCCAGTTACATCCTGTCTCAGACTGCCCTAGCGCAATTACTGAGAGGAGAGGCTCGTGCCGCGCATAGCTATTACCACTTTGGATTCTGAGTGAAACATGCATCAATAATTTTCGAATCCTCAAAACGGGTACATAAGATGACAGCAACTGAACCATCCGAATAAGTCATGGATTGTATTTAGAAAATGATTTCGTGTACTGAGGTGAGGAACTATTATTATAGGTTGTATGGGGAAGATTGATCCTACGAGATGCGAATGTTTGCCCGGCTCGAAAACCGATCCGACAGGACTATGATTCCCTGCGCTGTAACTGGTAGCTTTCACGTCATGCGCAGAATCTTGACAGGGAATTAACCCGTGATGAAGCAAGAAGGGAAGCTTCGTATAGTGAGAAGAATCCACCCATATTTGAACTCGGTTCCACTCCTTAGGCGCGCGTCCTCGAGCTGTCTTTCCCCTCACCTAGATCAACAAACACATAAAGAGAAAGTATTCAAAGGAACGAAAGCAGGTAGGTTATATTGCAAACTTTACTATCGGTACCGGCAATAGCGCTTTAAAATTTGTTCAATTGTATGCGAACGGCCAGAGTCAATTGTACTAGGACGGGGTTTACTTCCTTAGCTTTTGGGGGGGGGGGGGGAGGGGCGTACCTTGTTTAAAGTTTCACAACCGCAACTCTGTTTTACCGGGGGCTGTGCAGGGTCTCTTGCAAGAATTTTTTTTTCCAGTTAATCACTATCCATCTGGTTATTGAGTATGAAATAAATATGGATAAAGACCAAATACTCTATGGGTAATTAATGAATAGTTGCTGTGCTTGAATAGTACTTACCTGAAAACATTGGTGACCTTTGAAACTCATCATGACACCGATGTGCGCCTAAACAGTTACAGAACATATATATGCGCTGGTACTCATAAATTTAAAACTTTAGAGTGATGATACATGTAATTGTTGGAGTGATGAGATGGGTGCTGAAGATCGACGGTGGCGATGTTATTTCTGCGTAGCGACAGGCCAAGCAATTCGGAGCATAAGAGCCCCATAAAGAGCCCCTCTTTTCGCCGCACTAATGCTGCTGGAAGGCGTGAAGTAAGGCCTTGGGGGGTGCACACACGCGGGCTCATGTAACATCATAGAGTATAAAACACCGAAGTAGAGGCTGACATACATCTCTATGGTGTGTATGTAGGTACTCTCCCTGTGAGTGGGGTATAGAATTTGAACGTCTCAAGCAGTACTTGCCGAGATCGTTGGAGAAACCAATATTGTACGTGCCCTTCTTCCCTGAGGTCAACTTGTAGGGTAATAATAAGAATGCACCCCATTCACTGTAGTTGTCCCGAGCTAATCCTCATCTCAACCGCCCCCATCCTTGCTACATTCTTAACCCTGGTAAATATCTGCTTTTTGAGCCTGCGACATACAGGCTCGTTGCTGCAGCGCGGCTCTTTTCCTAGAGCCGGACCTTCCTTGTGTCAGATAGGTATTCATGTCCATGTTCATTCTTGTCGAGCAGCCTCGAGCTCGATCCCCCTTGCCCGCCCTGTGCAGTATCACAAAGTAAACGATCCTTGCCGAAAATTTGAAGCCGCAAACACGCCAGAGTTCGGAGCCTCCAACTGACATCCGCAGCTCCCCTCCACATTAAGGTAGCTGCATTGCTGCAGTGAGAAGAATTGTGGGTAGGTTTTTCGCACAAGTATCTACCTACGCTGTCTAGGCCTTTCTCACATATCACTCACCCTCTCATCTTTGTCAATCTTGTCTTCCCTTCCCTTCTTCTCGGTTCTCAGTTCGGAACATTTGTTATACGATCGATATTGTCAATATTTTACAGAGCGCCGACTCGAACCCGGAAGCATCGGTCCCGGTTACGGAACCTTGCAGCTCCTCTTTGCCTATAGCCCACCTGCCCACCAGCCCGCTTTATTCTCATCCTCCTATCACACTTGAACCAACCATATTCTTATCCATAGCGCAGTGGGAAGAGAAGAAACCCAATATTATTCTCACTTGTCTAGCCACCCCAATCGTTCTTACTCACTATATGTGGAGCTCGGACCCGGAGGGATATCCTGGACGTGGCTAGATCTATCTAGTACTCAACATAGTAACAAAATAATCTTGATTGTCAGCCGCTTTTTTTTTTTTTTTTGGCGTGTTGTATTTTCCTAAGGAATATCCTGTCTCCCAGCATCTCGACCACCCAGTCTCAATCTGACAAGCATTATATCTCTACAAGGAAGCAAGGGAGTGGGAGGAAGAGGTGGTGGAAAGCATACATCATAAGTGAGTGAATGAGTGAAAGAATAGAGCTGATCGAATTCACATCTGCGACAAAGGAAGGAAGGGATATAGACACACTCCCCTTTCTAGAGCTGGGCTGATCACCCGACTATTGGTTGCTGAGGGCGAGCCGACCTAACGTGTGGTTGACGCTAGTCCCTAGACTTCAATAGCGTGCAAGTTAAGGTCTCGTCGCCTTGAGCCTCCAAAATCCCGCTAAGCAAGAAGTACTTCAAGAGGTCGCGAACTTAGCCCTCCACCCCTCAACTTACGATCCGTCTGTCCTGCCACTCCCTTTACATTTTCTCTCTCCTTTCTCACTCAACCTTCTATCTTCACCTTCTCCAACTACGAACAGACTGCCATTTTAGGTCCTTGTTTCGACTACTGCTACTACTGTTACGATTTCAACCATTGCAACTATTACAACCATTACTTGAACCATTACTTGAACCATTACTTGAACCATTACTTGAACCACATTACCTGAACCATTTCAACCATTACTACTACTATCAGTACTGCTACTTGTATCAATACTATCACTACTACTTCTGGTACTTCTATCACTATTCTACTACTACTAAAATACTTTTCTCTCTGTTTTGTTGTCCTGGTATATCTCTTGACTAGCCCAAGCCCCCCCCCCCCCTGTTATTCTTCGAGGCTCTTTTGCCCATAACACAACCGTTGCAGCGACGCTATCATCCGTCATCCCCCCCTCCTTTCAGCCTCTCAGCCTCATCATAATCGTCATCATCACAATCAAAAACAAAAGATTTTTGGCTTAACGAAAGATCTTATAACACAAAATACTCTTGAGAATTATACGATTAGGAGAACCTTCAAAGAAAAAGAAAAAGCTACGACAACTGTGGCCCGCATTGGCTAATTGAAAGATCGTTGCTTCTGGAAAGGTTATTATGCTGTGTGCTGTTCGGCGTCAGTCGTTGAATACGTCAATTTGTAAGTGTGTTGCAATTTCTATCAATTTGACTCATTTTTCTATAATTACTTGTCGTATTTCTTCGTTTTGGAGAAAACCTCCGCTGTAACGGCTAAAGAAGTGTACTTGGTCGTCGTTATTGTTTCGTGGGTTCCGGTTGGGACGTAGCGGTTGGCCGTGCTTTGTGGGGCTCTGTGCTTGGTTCAGAGCCTCAGCATGAGCCGCATCTAACTCACCACTCTCAAAATTCATCAGCTTTGGGTCCTAAATGAATGGAACCACGTCGGTTATCCTGCTGCATCTCTGTATCTTTAACTTGATCGTGTTGCCACTTTTGATGCTCATATCTTTGTGCCTCTACCTTGCCTTCACTTTTCCATTCAAAGTCGCCGCCCTTTTTTCTTTTTCCCTCTCGATCCCCTCTCCTATTGTGCGCGTCTCTTACTACGGGTTTCCTCGATTCCCCCACCAATTTTGATCGGATAAAGCTGACCTCGGTATCTCTCTTTCTCTCTTCGTCGCCTGCACAGATTCAGATTCAGCACCATTCGATTCCCCTCCCTTCTCTGTGCAACTACTGCCAAAAATAAACGACATCTACGACCGTCGCTTCAAGGCTGGCACGAGCTTGAGGAAAGACAACTCGAGTTTTGACATTCAATTTCAAAAGGATAATCTCGAACGAATTTGCCAAATCTGGGGTAAGTGAACCCCCGCAGTCTAGGGTACCCGAAGTAAGATATCTTGCAGAATCTGATTAGGGTAGACAATTCAGCCGCAGGGTACCTAACCCACGGTCCGAAAGACGAATCCATTAGCGGTCTAGACCCCGTCAAGTCCAAACCAATAAATCGAGAGAGTATTGGTGAAGGTCAATACATTGAGCAGTCGTATGCCAACTATAGGCTAGAGCATGCGCTAAAATCTCTCCGGCTTGGGACAGAGCAGCGATCAAAGGACTTATCTATCCCTTCACATCCTCAAAAATCCACCGCTCCATCGAATCCCAATCCCTCAACACCACTTCCAAAAGCACTACATCAATTAATCCGAGCCTCGCCAGCCTCGCCAGCTCCGCCCCCAAATACAAGGTCCAAAAGACAAATTCCCGAGGGCCCGCAGGAGACGCCCTCTCAACGATCTTCGGTTCACAACAAGGCTATAAGAAAGATAACTACGCTGAATTCCCATCTTTACGATCCCGTGTCGGCGGATTCTTCCCGTTCAACCCCCACCGTGTCTACTACGTCTTCTCCAGTACTAGAGCAGGCTCACCCGCAGCTTTTCCCTGACAACTATAATCAGGGTGAGCGCCGCGATTCCATCGAATCACAAGACTCTACAGTGGCCCCTTCCAGCCCTCGACCGAGGGGATTTCCACGCGCATCACGGGGGGACGCCGTCCTCATCAGTTTTCTAGCACCCGATCAGCCTCATATTGCGCTCAAGGCGGGCGAGAGTCCATTACCCTGGCTCAGCGGGAGCGAATCTACGGAGACAGAAATGGAGAACGAGGGCGGGGATCACGATAGGCCCGGTGGGGGCGATGGTGACAATGAAAGCAGGAGCATGAGCAGACAACCTTCTAATGAAGGTGTGAGCGGGAGCGGGAATATGGATAGTAGTGATGGAAACTCAACAGGCGACGGAGCGGCTAAAGGCGGCGATGGAGGAGGTGATGAACGGAAAGGGAATTCCGGAGAAGGGAGGAGGGAGGGTGGGGCCGACGGGAATGGTGGAGAGAATAACAACAAGGAGGAGGATGAAGAAAAGGACGAAAAGGATAAGAAGAAAGTCAAAGGCAAAGAGCAGCCAGCTCCAGACTCTGATGCGATGGATGTTGATGAAGTTTCCGATGAGAAACTGACTAATGGAGACCAGAAACCAAAAGAGACAGACGGCACAAATGGAGACGGCATATCTATAGGTAGAAAAGACAGCAATGCTATGGAGGTTGAAGTATCTTCTGAAGGGGCGATTAGTAGTCTCATGGCTCTCGCGGGGGCGGCTGGTAAAGACCAACAACCATCTTCATCAGGTGCATCACTTCCAGGGATTTTCCCCACTACTGGTGGAGCTGTATGGACACCGACAGCTCATGCTCAATCGCCTCTTAGCACTGATCGAGGGCTCCCGCCATCTTCTCCCGGTCAGCATCTTAAACTGCCTCCACCAAATTCCTCTCCCTCACTTCCTTCAATAATGAACGGACCCTCGGCAAGTTCGCCCCCGAATAGTCTTCCTGGAAACGACGGGAGGCATACAACTTTGCCACCCGTATCATCGATTCATGTCCTTGCAGATATTGCTGAAAAGGAGTCCTCTCATCAACAGCAAGCCACATGGGCTAACAACAATCGTATGGCCCCAAATGCTAGGACGGTTTACCCAACCGTGTCATCACATGTGAGCGTCGCACCTTCTAACAGATCGGCCCAAGCCGTACAATCGCCTGGGCTTCCTCCTCCTGTGCAGGCAGCGCATGGATACGGTCCTGACGGAAACCCTCGCCCACCTATGCATCACCTCTCAGCTCAACAGAGACAAATTCTACTAAGTCAGGAATATTACCCTCAACATCAGCCTTACCAGTCTCCATATCCGCCGATAAAGGATACAAGCACCAACGGAAACTCGAACGTATTTACCGCCCCCAACTTTGCACGTGAGCTTCCAGGAATCATAAGCTCACCACCCCCTTCTGCTGGAGGAGCCAACTTTTTCGCGCAACCACATATGCCCTCAACAATTAGTGGACGAAGGGACTCAGCATATGATGCTCCATACTATTCATCAGAACATACACCCCCATCTGGCCCAAGCACAGGAGAGACAATGCCCAGTTCGGGAACTGAGGATACTGTCACAAGTCCTAGGAGCCGTACAGGAATTTCAGCTGGATCACAAGGAGCGTTGCCTGCTGGTGTTTTCAAGTGCGAATATCCTGGTTGCAAAGCTCAACCTTTTCAGACACAATACTTATTAAAGTAAGTCAATATACTAGTACCTAAGTCTATGATACTAACATCTCTAGTTCTCATGCCAATGTCCATTCATCCGCCAGGCCTCACTACTGTCCTGTAAAGGGTTGTACAAGGGCAGAAGGCGGGAAAGGCTTCAAAAGGAAAAACGAAATGATCCGTCATGGGCTGGTTCATGATTCACCCGGATATGTCTGCCCGTTCTGTCCAGATAGGGAACACAAATATCCAAGACCGGATAATCTACAAAGGTATTTTGAATAATAACTATAAGTAAAGCTTTTATTATCTGACACGGTATCCACTTTTTTCCTTTTTTTAGGCACGTACGAGTTCACCACATGGATAAAGATAAGGACGACCCACAGTTGAGGGATGTTTTGTCCCAGCGACCTGAGGGAGGAAACAGAGGTAGAAGGCGAAGACTTGGGGGATGAGACTTATATAGGGAATTGTTACGATATGGGGCGTTTTATTTTCATCATGCATTCAGCGACCGGTAATGAGTACATGATTTTTTTACTTCTCTTCTTGCTGTTTCCATATTTATTTCCTTTGGTGTTTTTTTTTTCCCTTTTCTTTTTTCTTCTTAACTATTAGGTTTAGGTGTGATAGTTGTAAGGGCTCCGGGTGGGTTTTTCCATTGATTTCGTTCAATCTTTTCTCATTCGGAGATATTAGTGGGGAAAAAAAACTGGAAGGTATACAGTGAATTACATCAGTAAAGTAGTAAATTCAGCTCCTGGAGAGCAAGATCGAAGGGAGAGGGGACAGTCTTTTGTCCCCTGTCCGACCGTACCACTCATATCATAATTTAGTGTCCATCTTGGGCCCGGTGTGTGGCCTCTTTGTGGTTCTATATGTAGTGCTATTCTAATTCCTAAAATCCTTTACTTTCACAATTAAAACAAGATATAGCACACTCTACCGCTCTTCTCTATAACTTTGCCACCACCCCGCCTAGACCAGGTATTTAATATATGAATCTCCTACATCAAAATTATATTATACTTGGTCAGTCAAGCTTTGGTATACCTTTGGAAATTTCTCTGTCCTGTTGAAAACTCCAACTTTTAGGTATTTTGATGGTTGCGCCAATTAATATTGGGTCTGCGAGTACGCGAGTCACCGGTGGGCACGCCTGCCAAAACTCCTAGTAGTACGCCTGCCATTGCCAACCCCATATGGCGCGAGAAGGCATAGAGGGTGAGTGTGTCAGCTTCAGAGGAACCTTTTTTGTATGGGAATTAGAGAAAATGCCACCGTTAGGCTAGGCACTAGTACCATTATAGGAGTAGATCTCCCAAATTCTATAGACTGATTGGCTGCAAACGCCGAAATTTACACACCCTCCATAGCTTCTCGAGCCATACGTGTAGACGACCTCCCTAGCCACTCGGACACCCCCCTCACTCGGATAGTCAATCATGATTGGTTGAAAAGAGGTACTGAAGCCACTTAAAATTATGATCTTTTCTTTTCTGCGTTAACCGTCCGAGTGAGGGGGTGTCCGAATTGCCCGGGAAGGCATCTATGTCAGTCTTACTCGCCTAAACTTAGATTTTAGATTTAATGATGTTTGCTTTTCGCGACGTTGGTCTTATGCTTGTTGTCTTTTTATCTTCAGAGTTGAAATCTTTCCAAATACATGTATATACCTATTCATACGGCGTGCATCAGCACATAGAGCCGCTTCTTGGTCACGATAGACAAAACCACTTACTGGAAAATATAATTTAGAGCCTAGGTGATGATGGTCAGCAACGACTCTCACTAGTGGGGCCAATCATAGAGTCTTGAGGCTTGGCACACCAATCACAGAGCTTACCAGTATATATAACGCTGTCCATATGCCTAGGCTTCAACAAATTACCCCCATTTTACGACGCTTTCAAACACGACCGCTATTGCATGCCATACCAAAAGATAGCCTTGACGAGTTTTTGTGTGTAAATGCAATATCAGTCGTGTTCGAAAACATTGTGAAATATGGGGTATATTTTTCTGGATGCTAGTATTGATGAGCGATTTAGCCGACAACTTCCGAATCTACAGCGACACCTCGCTATAAGAATCCTCGCTTTAAGAAAAACCTTGCTGTAAGAAACACCCATAGGTTATACGCTAACAGCTCTACACCAAAATCTTACTTGCTGTAAGAAATATTTTGCTATAAGAAACGAAAACTGCCTGCACCTTGGCGTTTCTTATAGCGAGGTGTAGCTGTATTCAGTACATGTAGTCAATAGATGTAGACGCCTTCCCGGGCCATTCGGACACCCTCACCCGGACGGTTAACGTAGAAAAGAAAAGATCATAATTTTAAGTGGCTTCAGTACATATATCTTTTCAACCAATCATGATTGACTGTCTGAGTGAGGGGGTGTCCGGGTGGCTAGGGAGCTCGTCTATGTGGTACAGCCACCCTCCAGAAGTGTTCTTGATTAGAGCGTATTGGCCACACCTATATTTTCAAATTTTTAGTTCAAATTTTGAGCTCTTGGCGCACCAAAAACCAGTCGCCAAGAACTAAATATCGAGACTCAGAAGTTGCTGGCCAACACGGTCTATTTACACCTAACTTGGTCAATGCGTAATATGGCTTTGAGGTCGGTTTTAGGAACCGAGATGTATCTAAATAATTTTATAAAATCAGTGAGCGAAAATATTAATATCATAGAAGTCTAATATTAATTTTGGGCACCATTGACTGATTCATGGTTGATATTTTGAACTTCTTAGTGCGCACCTAGTGGCTGTATGTAGGTACAGCGGTGGGAACTAAGTCATCAGACGCAACACTACAAAATATTCGTTTGTAGGCAAAATGCTGAGTCGTCCGATGACTTATTGCCCACCGCTGTACCTACAGTACCGTAATCACCCAATTGACCATATCAAGAAAAATATTTTCCTTGTACCTATGTAGTACGTATACGCTTTTTGTGGCTAGTTATTTTTTATTTTATCTTTTTTTATACCAAGTGCATAAAGTACCAGATTGCCAAGACCTACTCTAATCTTTTAAGGTGTTGCCCCAGCAACACAACCCCTTCAGTCTATCAGCTTCAATTGTTTCCAACACCTCGTTTACCCTGTCACTCGCGCTCAACTACCGCAAGTCAAGATGGATGATATAACATATATTGCCAACGAAACTCCATGTCCTCTTCGCTCTTTCCCAGGAAGAAGTCAGCAGCAGTTGCAAACTTCCTTCCCACTTGTAGCTCCTGACGACGATGATGATGACGACGACGAAGACCTTGATTACACCAGAGCTCTGCCAGATGATTTCCAGCTTTTTCCGAAAAGAGCAACCAAAGTTCGAAAGTCTGGATTGCACGAGCCTCCAAGGCGAATGACAGGCGTGCCAAAGCAGGACCAAAATCAAAACCAAAACGCTCGACGGCAGACAGTGCTGGAAAAATCTGAGAGGGCACCGGAGAGAGTTATCGAGAGAGTTATCGAGAGAGTATCAGAGAGAGCTCTTCCAGAAAATGCGCCAGAAAGATCCCTTTCTCAAAGGGTATCCACAGAAAACAATTTCCAAATTGATGTTACTCAGGCATTGAAGCCACCACAACAGCAAACAAGAGGCCAAGGTCTTCATCAGCAGCCAAGAAGGATCGGAATGGCGAAAAAGATTGAAACGAAAAATCGACGGCGAGTTAGCACAATGCTTGCAGCAATGAAGCCGCAAGCCCGGATTAGACAGGAAGTTCCAACTGTTTCTTCACCAATTGTGACATCAACAAGGTCTAGGCAGGAAGAAATTGAAGTAATATCTGGCGATAGGACAAGGAGTACTACAAGCTCACAGGCAGAATCAGCTACAGAGGTTGCGCATGTCGGGAAGGAGTCCCTGTATGTACCTCCAAAACGAATGCCGCTCCATGCTTCGTCACGTGGTCTTCACCAGCCCGGAGGTGATGTTGCTCGTCGTCGGAATTCCGGAGGGAAGGAAAACATTCCTCCTGGGAAAGTTCCCGCTATAAAGGGTTTCAACAACACGGACAGAGCATCTAGTGGGAATGAGAAAGGAGTCAAACAAGCACAAATCAATAATAATATTGGAAACATGCGACCACCCGAGCGCCATACTTCCAGGGAGCCTCAAAGATTTGCACGGGGATCTTTAAAGCGAAATAGTGAGTCCATGGTGTTGGATGACGATGATTCATCTTTCGTATCCGGTTCTACTCCATCTACAGCAGCGTCCGGGAATTCCTCGCATACTAGATCAGATAAACTCCGACTTCTTAAGCGTCGAAAACTCGGTATGCAGCTTCTACCAACACCCCCATCTTTGACAAAGGAAGAGGAGGCCGAGATTGTTTCTTTTTCACTTCAAACGAATCTCATTCAATCTGGGGCCCCGTTTCGGATTTTAGGAGGTAAAAAGTCTAGACAAGAGCTGAATCCAGTATTGCAAGAGGACTTGTACAGAGCTGAAATGTATGAGGAATCCTGGCTTATGGCACAAGAGTCTTCGGTTTCTCAACTCCTGAACTCAATTCTATTTGATTCTACTCTACCACCTCATGAAATCGTTGTGCGGAAAAACTTTGTACGGATATACTCAGCAGCTCCATTCCCACTACTTTTCAAGCGGCTACAGGCTAGTCTTCTTTATGGGGCTTTGTCAGTGCCAAAGGATATTATCGAGAAGAGTTCAGCAGCGAAATTTGGAGGGGCCGGTATCGGCCACAAAGGCCAAGGTTGGGGTTGGGCAGAAGACATGGCTGTTCGTAAAAGGTTCATGGCCCTTTTCTTCGATTGCTATAATCTATCCGCATTGATTCCAGGGCTAGAGGTTGTAATTGGAAGGGAGATGTTCCCCGACTCCTACAAAAGCTCTACAGAAAAAAGAAAGCTCGCCGAGCTATTCTTAGAACGATATCTTGTGAAATGTGAAGATGTGTTGGCATGTCCGCCCGTTGAAACAACCAAGATGAGAGGTGATGCTGTGACTAGCTCACATGGAGATACCGAGGGCTGGGGGAATCCGGCTTGGCTTTTAAGAAGAAGTTTGCTGAGGAGTTTGTTACTGGTGCTATTAATGGATAAAGGAAAATCTCAAGGCGCGCTTGGGAGCTTAAGGCTGTTTAAAAAGGCATGCAATCCCTTAACAAACATCTTATTGGCTTGGGGTTGATTTTAATTATGATACAGTCTTCACCACATAAGTCTTCGGCATCAATCCTCCAATCTTTGTCGAGGTTGCTCCTGCCGTCAGTAGGGGATATTCTAAGACCATTAAGTCATCTCAATTATCTTCCAGAAACCTTACAGCGTCCGATAGAAGAATATGAGTATGCAATATCGAACATTGCAGTAGATATGCGTGATGGTGTACGTCTTTGTCGGGTTGTTGAGCTCTTACTCTATCCTCAGCCTCCAGAGTCGAAAGATGAATTAAATGTTATCCATCGAATGCCTTTATCGGACAATTTGAAGCTTCCTGCGACTACAAAAAGCCACAAACTATACAATGTTTCATTGGCCCTTGCAGCCCTCGAATCTGTCGGGGGGAATCCGCTTAAAGTTACGGCAAAGGAAATTGTTGATGGGTTTCGCGAGAAAACGGTTGGGCTGTTATGGGGAATCGTCAGTAGATGGGGGCTTGAGCTATTGGTGGATTGGAAAGAGGTGAAAAAAGAAATCAGAAGGCTCCAGTATCGGTTAAGGGTTATCTCGAGTGACGAGGATGAGGATATGGGAGAGCCAACTAATTACACACAGCTACTGTACAAATGGGCAGCTTCTGTTGCCGAATTGCATGGTTTGTGTGTTGAGAATCTTACGACAAGCTTCTCGGACGGACGGGTATTCGCCAAAATCGTGGAAGAGTACGAACAATTTTTCCCAGTAAATATGAAACGTGAAAAAGGCGCACCGCTGGGGGAGAAGTTGAGAGCAATTGGGTGTAGCTCATACTTTGGTAGGATTCCCCCCTCCAGAAAAAAAAAAAAAAAAAAAAAAAACGAAAGCCATCTCTTTACACTATGCTGATATATTGGACGATTCTTTTTAGCCGGGTTGTTTGCGAGTTCAGAGAGGAACGAGCGAATATTTAATGAGGATTTTGTCATAGCTGGATTGGCCTATCTGTGCTCACGATTGTTCCAATGGTCAATTAAGGAACGGGCGGCAGTGACAATCCAGAGGGCTTATCGGTTTCATACTTTTCGCCATACGTCTCATAAGCGTATCAGTCTACTCATTCTCGCTCATGAATGTGCTATAGTAGCCGCCACACGAATTAGAGTTACAAACGCAGCAATTACCATTCAAAGGGCCTACCGAGAATATCTCCATCTTCGGGTAATGAGGCTTGTTAATGGACTGACTAAAGTACAGTCAATTATGCGAGGAGCTCTCACGCGTATGATGTTTAAAAGACAAGTAGCGGCAATAGTTATGTCACAAAGAATATGGAGGGAAACGAGGGAGTCTAGATTCTGGGACAGGATAGGAATTGCAAAGGAGTCAATGACCGGCTTCCAGGCGATTATCCGAGGTTTGCTGCTGAGGAAGAGATTAGAACATCAAAGGGGTGCCGTGAGGACACTTGAAGAATTTCAGTCAAACCGGCTTATTCAGCGGGAAATTCGAGCTAAATACTTGACCACGCGAAGTGCGACTATTATGATTCAAAAGTGGTGGAGGAACCAAGTCGCGGTCCATATTCCTCGCCAAGACTTTTGTTTTACACGAAATTCTATAGTCAATGTTCAAACTATTGTTAAGAGTTTCTTAGTGCGGCAAAAGTGTAGGAATAAGATCCAAGCGGTATGCGTCATTCAGCAGCATTTCAAAGCATATAGGGCGGGTCTCGTGGATCGAAATAATTTCCTCGAGTTGAGGTGGGCGGCACTCAATGTTCAACGTCTTCGCCGATCTTTTATCATAGCACGACAGGAGAGGGGACAATTTCTCGCCCTGAAGGCCCAGACTCTGACTCTCCAGCGCACTTTCCGGAGAAATATTGAAAGACGAGATGCAATAACTTTAATCCAGAGGAGTTGGAGGAAGTTCGCCTGGCTAGTTAGGTTGAGAAAAATATTTAGAGAGGCGGTTGTCATCCAAAGTGCGTGGAGAGGGTATAAGCTGCGAAAAACATCAAATGCTAGAGTGAGGATTGCACGGCGAAGGGTCCAAAAAGCTATATCAGCCCAAGTGGCCGATAGTGACAGGCTGTGCGAAAGGGAAAAAAGAGGACTAGAGCTAGTCAAAACACCCGCGGGCTTTGGAAGAGGTGCCATGCAGTTAGGTATGCATAACACAAAAAGCGGTTGGTATTCGTACTAACCACTACTTCATAGACATTGTAACCAGATATTCAAGAGAGTGTGCGATTAGAGTTGTCAAGAATGAAGTTGCTATGGCTGCTCTTTTCTCTAATATCGAAACGTTTCTTAAGCAGGCGCAGAAACCCGCCACATCCGCTGTCAGCCGTAGCCTCGCCCTTGTCCTTGATATAATTCACAACATTTCACAATCATCTTATGCAGTGGTAATACTCGCAAAACCACCCCAAAGACCGGCAGCAAAAAAAACCACAGGTCATGCTGCAGTCCCGAGAGATATTTTTGCCATAATTTTAGATGTCATCGATACCGTGAAGTTTGCAGCTACGAATACCCCGCAGTCGGAAATTCTCACCTCTTCGGTATGCATCCTGAAGCGAGCTGTAGCGAGTAATAGTGTACGCCAAAGACTCTTGATAAGGAGAAAGTGGGTAGAGAGACTTGGCGCGATTACAAGGGGAATGAAAGAGGACGAGGAGAAAAGGGTTAACACCAGAGGTGGGAAACCGGAAGTTTCAAAAGCTTCTGTTCTTGAAGAGATCATAACTGCTTTGCATAAATGATTTTACCGATACTTTTTAACGGACTCATGAATTATTTTCTTGATTGGGAGGGAGTTGGGTTTCGTAGTTTTCCACGATTTTTTTGTATGGCACATTTTGTTTATCGCCAGCTGCAGTGGTATACGAGCTACCGGTAAGGGTGTTTTATTCTACGAATTAGTTCTCTGGGCGTTTGGGTTAATAATCTTTGCGTAATCTTATTGGATTTCTCAATGAATATAGACTTTGATCACTATCTCGACGGGCTTTATGTAAAGCGTCTACTTAAAAGTTTTTGTGAAGGGACCAATTACCACCCAAGCTTTCACGAAAACTTTTGAGTAGCAGCTTTACTTTTGAATAACCACTAGGACCAAGGTCTTTTTACAGCTTGCGTTATTTGAGGGCCGCACGTGACGTACCCTGTATCGAACGTCAGTGGCGTGAAGGAAGCAACGATTTATGTAGAGTTAACAAGCGAATAAACACAAGCCTCAAGGCTAGAGCATCGGTGCCTATCGCCCGGTAGATTTTGAACACGTCTGCGGCTGCAGGTGTGTTACCGAACAATTTAAGCTTTTTCAGATGCCTTTTAGTTTTAGTTTTTCTTTTCTGAAGCGGGTTTATTGCCACCCTAGTTAGCTGACCTGACCAGTGAGCACTGGGTTGTTCTCTTGGCAGTGTTAAATTCATACTATATCACTCGGGATGTACAGTACATTTATTATGTACCTGGGATACATTCAGGCTGAGAGGAATTAGAGCATGAATGTACATGTAAGTACAGCCGTATGGGCTTGGTATGGATGGATCATGTAGCAACGGTGCAAAAGGTCATAAAAAGTAGAACCAAGGCTACTTTTTATTCTGATTGATTTGGCAGTCTTCGAGTTTTTTTTCTTCCTACGCGTAAGATAGCGATGATTAACTATGTTGCCAAACACTCCCCAACAAATCAATATTTCAAGTCAAGACCATTGCCAAACCAGCCCTAGGTCTCGAGGTAATAATTTAGTGGTACAGATAGACACAATTGATGATTGTCAAGTATGCTCTAATTCCGCCATCTCCGGAGGTAGATGTAGTATGTCGATCGCAAGCACAAAATCACCATATTAGCATAACTGCAGGTATTGACTGGAATGTTTCTAATATTACTCGGGAATCTGAATAAATTCTACCGGTAATTGAGCCGCGCCATGTTATTTTGGAACAATTGTATAAGCATGCGTGCGTTATTTATATTTATTTACATATCGTGCGTGCTTGGTTTTTTTATTTTGTCGAGCGAATGCTTTCTATAGTGGGGGTTAATCCGTAACGACAAGTGGATAGCTACTAAGTCTCCTCTATACAATCTCTAATCGGGAAAGAAAACCTCTAGACAGAATAAAAAAAATCCAGTACATGTACCTATATGTACTAGCAGAGTTATCGATGAAGTGAGGTGCTGAGGAGTGCCAAGACAAGGTTAACGGCCACCTACTCCAAATATGGTTTAGCTCAAAGGTATTTGATTCCAGTTGAGTGTGATACCGTAAACGAAACGAAAGTGCATGTATGTCGCCATAGACATACATGTAAGTTACATGATAAGAAGAGGTGGGTGATGATGGTGATGGTGACGATGAGGAATATCAAGAGGAAAATGAGGAGGAGAAGCTGTCTCATGTATGAAAGAAGTTAACTCATTCAGAGATTGAATTTACTAGCCGCATCGTCTTCGTTAAATCGCTCCCCCCCACCTAAATCGCTACTCACGCGAGGTTTTTTTTTTTTTTTTTTGGAAAGACGTGAAAAACGGTAGTTTATACTCAGGTGCTAATTACATATATATACTTTTGATATTTTCTGTAAGAGTTTTGTTTTCGTTCCTTTTTGCATCGGGTGCTCGAGTGTCAGTTGCGTTGCGCGACGGCTTTCTCCTGTCGTGTCTCGTCTCGCCACTCTTCACGCGTCGACCCCCGCGATCTTGATTCTTGATAATCAGATTTAGTCTCCCGCGCCTCTCTTTCCTCTCTGTTTGTAAACCATCGCTGCCGGCGCCCAAGGCATTTGATTTCTTTCCTTTTTCTTCTCGCGCCTATTTTTTCTTTCTGGACTTGCTGTGAGTCCTAATTCTGTTGTTCTTTGGTACAGTGTTCAGCGTACTTTAGTCACGGATTGTTTCGCTGCTGAATAAATACATCATCGATACTCGTTCCCAAGTCCACTATCGCTCTTTCGCGCCCTTTGAAAACTTGCGTTCCACTCAAAATTTCGATCATTCATCTGGTTAAGGCATCGTGTAAAAAAAAAAAAAATTTTTTTTATTTAAAAAAAAAATCTCTAATTAATAAGTATGTATGTTGAGGTCCTTGCTTTTCCGTAGCTCATCCATATATCACCTTTTATTTCTAGCTGTCCTTTTACCTACTCTCTCTCCCTTTCAACCCCCCCCCCCCTCAACTGATACTGCTCCTCACAACCTCCATTCAACACACACACACACACACACACTCCTTTCCCTCGAAGTTCTATCAGCTTAATTTGTTTAACCCCTCCTCCCATCATAGGTTTCGCGTAGGTTGGAAATATTTACAACTGTAGTACGAGCCCTTAGTACGCCTTCATTAAGGTCTCTTCACCCCCGTCTTTACGCCCAGATCGCTCGAAATGCCGGCCCGTGGTGCGGCAGCTGCCCCAGCGCGCAAACGGAAGCGTGTTAAAGACGATCCCCTCGCGTCAGATTCCGACGATGAGAACTTCCTCGATGCACCATCCCCGAGAGCGACCAGTCGTAAATCGAAGCCTTCTGGTAAGGGCAAGAAGAATACATCCAGTAGTAGGAGAAGAGGGGGCTATGACGACGACGAGGACGAGGACGACGATGACGACGACATCTCTGACATTGACATTGACGGGGAATCCGATGATACTGAACCAGTGGAGATGAGTTCGGCAGGGAGGCCGGTACGTAAAGCAACAAAGTCTAAGACTACCAACTATGCGGAGGATGACTCGGATGATGTCGAGCGCGCGGATGAGATTGAGGACGACGATGAGGAGCAGCAAGTAACAAAACCAAAAAATCCAAGGAAAAACGTTAAAACAGAAGCTCAGCCTGCGAAAAAACTAGTTATTAAGCTGAGAGTGGGTCACGCTCAAGTTGGATCAAAACATGAGGCCCCAAACCTCCCCGCTAGGAGATCTACCAGGGCTGCTTCCGCAAACGCACAGACACGCCCAACGACTGCTGGAAAAACGCCTATAAAGACTACAGGTACCCGCGGGGGTAGTGTTGGGCCTCCTACTGGCGCTGCTCTGGTAAGAAGAAGCAGTCGACTAGGGCATGACAATGAACCATACGCACAACTGGTCAGCATCGGAAAGCATACGGAGGCCCTTGGTCACGAAGAGGTCATTTTGGAGGAGGGGGAGACTTCATTGGAGGCATCCGCGTCCCATGCATCCAGTAACGGTGCCTACAAGAAAGAGGATGGGGAGTCCAAACTATCAACAATAGCGCTTGATGAAAGTTACATTGCAAACCCTACTCCTGATCACGGTCATAGTGCACCGGCCGAAATTACCGTAGAAATCCCGGCTACCGATGCTATCGAGGCCGAAGAAGATATTGATGCGCCTGGAGACGAGGAAAGTGTGCCAGGGGATCTCGATGCGGGTCATGAAGCAGATGAGGATGAGGATATTCTACCCAGCAAACGAACTCGCACTAGAAGTGTCGGGGGTGGGCATCGTGACCCCACGATTTCCCCGCGGACAACAAGATCGGCTGCAGACAAAGAGCGTGCACTTACCATGAGTGCTGATAAAAGGAATCTTAAAGATTCTCCATCCAAGGGCGGGAAGCGTCTTGGGCGATTGAGGAAGAGCAATCGTGGGGGTAGCCGAAAGGCTGGGGGCGAAAGTGATGAGGATGAGTATAGGGAAGAGGATCCAAGTGGCGAGGATGATGAATTGTCTTCAGATACAGGCTCACCTTCGAAGGTACCGAGATCAACACAAGGGTTTATTGCACAAGATGAAGACGAAGATTATTCAGAGGCGAACAACACACGGCGCGGGAGAAGCCAGGGAAAGCGGCCAGAGCAATCATCCTCCCACTTGCGAAGCAAGCGACGGCTGGATTCATCAGATCATGAGCAAGTGAGTCAGGCGGAACAGTTGGAGGCGGCGGAAGAGCTTGAAGATCTAAGGCCATCGCCTAAACGGCGAAGGGCAACTAGAGGGTCTGGGCCATCTGGTGGCGAAGCTACCGACAGAACCCTCAGAAGAAGAGCTCAACCTGTTGATTACCGAATTCTGCGGCCAGAAAATAAGACTCTGTTTGACGAACCTGAAGGGGGTGCATCCACTCCCTCAAGAAGGCGTACTGGAGCTGCCGCTGCACCAGGAAAATCTCTTTTCGATACCTTTGGCCCATTTGGCGGCGGGAGCGGGCCTGTGCCCTTGTTTGGCCGACCTGGAAAATATAGTAATTTGCCCCTTGACATTGACTCTGATAGTTCAGACGACGAAAGGATGCAAAAACCTAGTGGCACTGGAGGAATGGCAGGAATCGGTGGGGGGATGGGTATGACCCCCACAAATACTACTGCCCCAGGGCTTCTCCCTTCGGTAGCCCAGACACATAATATGGATGCGCTTCAAGGGACGCCGGCAAATCTTGGAAAAGTCACGAAGCCGGCGAAACAGACTCTTGCAGATGCAGATCCATTAGGTGTTGCCACAGATATAACTTTTGATAGCGTTGGGGGCCTGGACGATAAGATTCATCAGCTCAAGGAAATGGTTCAACTCCCTCTTTCTTATCCCGAAATATTTGCTGCCAAGAACATGACCCCACCCCGCGGTGTACTATTTTATGGTCCTCCAGGTACTGGTAAAACATTGATGGCCAGGGCCTTGGCTGCTAGCTGTAGTTCCGAGAGCAGGAAAGTCACTTTTTATATGAGAAAGGGTGCCGATTGTCTAAGTAAATGGGTCGGTGAAGCGGAAAGACAGTTGAGATTATTGTTTGAGGAGGCCAAGAACAACCAACCAAGTATCATCTTTTTTGATGAAATCGACGGTATGCTTTCATCCCCATTTTATTTCATGGTCTGGCATCTCACTGTAAATATATAGGTCTTGCCCCCGTTCGTTCGAGTAAGCAAGAACAGATTCATGCTTCCATTGTTTCAACGTTACTGGCCCTTATGGACGGTATGGATGGTAGAGGTCAAGTTGTGGTTATTGGAGCAACCAACAGACCGGACGCGATCGACCCAGCGTTAAGAAGACCTGGTAGATTTGATAGGGAGTTTTACTTCCCCCTTCCTGCAACTGAGGCAAGAAGGAAGATCATCGATATACACACAAAGGGATGGGAGCCACCGTTAGAAAATGCATTCAAGGATCAATTGGCAGAGTTGACAAAAGGATATGGTGGTGCCGATCTCAGAGCATTATGTACAGAAGCTGCTTTGAATGCCGTTCAAAGAACATACCCTCAGATTTACATGACAGCGGATAAATTGAAGGTTGATGCTCAGAATATCAAAGTTTTGGCCAGGGATTTCATGGTATCCCTCAAGAGTGAGTAAAAGTGCCTATATGCTCGCGGGATATCTCTAATGTTTCTAGATATGGTGCCCTCCTCCGAGCGATCATCATCTTCGGGGGCATCGCCATTGCCAAGACACATCGAGCCGTTGCTTTCCTCTCAACTTGATTCCATCAAAGACGCTCTTCAATTGATTTTACCAGACAGGAAACGTTTGTCTGTTTTTGAAGAGGCACTGCTAGAAGATGATATGGGTATTGACGGCGGCTTTGAGCGTGAAAAAATGATGTCGGATTTTGAAACTGCTAGGGTTTTCCGTCCACGATTATTGATCCATGGGCCTGCGGGTATGGGCCAACACTATATTGCTGCCGCGATTTTACATCACTTAGAAAAAGTTCACGTTCAGTCATTCGATCTTGCAACGTTAATGGGTGACGCAACGAGGTCGATGGAAGCTGCTATCGTTCAATTATTTGTCGAAGTGAAACGGCGAAAACCTAGTGTTATTTTTGTTCCCGAGATCGACATGTGGTACTCCTCGCTGTCTGACCATGCCCTAGCAACATTTAGAGGGTTGCTACAGAGTATACCCGCTAATGAACCCATCCTTCTTCTTGGAATAACTGAACAAGAGGTTAAGAGCTTGCAGCCTGCAATGCTCACGGACTTTTTTGGATACTCTCGAAAGGATCGCTTCGGGCTTGGGGGGCCGAATAAGGTCTGTTTCCGGCATTGTAAAGCCTATGTGTATGCACGATATTGACGGTACTCTGCAGGATGCGCGATTCCAGTATTTCGACAACGTGATCTCGCATATTCGCAAAGCACCTACTGATTTCCCGCCTGATGCCAATAATCGTAAGAAAAGGGTTTTGGAGGTGCTTGAAAAAGTCGCGCCGCCACCGCCCCGCGAAATGACGAAGGAGGAAATCAGAGCACAAGAACAGAAGGATCGGCAGATCAAGAACTGGCTGAAGTTAAGGCTTAACCCAATGATGGAGTCCATCAAACAGAGATATCGCCGCTTTAAGAAGCCAGTCATCGAATATGATCTCATCAAGCATCTTCTGGACCCTCCGCCCCAATCCGACGTCGAGATCATCACATCTGATATCCCTCCTCAACCCGTACAAGAACGTTTCAGAATAATCTTCGATGATATTGATGAACAAGTCAGAGTTCAGGATACAGTGGCTAACAAGATATACTACAACTTGGATATTGATGTTATCGAGGAGAGGTTGTCAAACGGGTACTATTGCACTCCCAAGCAATTCCTGCATGATTTGGAGCATATCAGATATGATGCCGATATAAGTGGCGATAAAGAGCGTAAAATGAAAGCCAATGAAATGCTCACGAATGCCGAGGTTTTCGTTGCCGATGTTGAAATGGATACTGGCTTTATTGTGCAATGCGAAGAAATGTTCCAACGAGAGCAAAAGAAAAAAGCTGATATTCGCGCGAAGCTTGAACGGAAAGCAAAGGCAATGGAGGATGCCCGTGAAGCTGCTGAAAGGATGGCATCATCTGCCAATCGTCAAAGCAACGGAAGCCCCGCAAAATCTAAGCCAAACTCTCATGAGAACCCAAGCAATGAGGGTTCATTTAATTCGAATGGCATCCCTGAAGTACCTGTGCCGTCCTCAAATCCCGAAAACGAATTGCAGAGCAACGACCATACAAACGTACCCGCAACGCCGCATTCGGGGATGGACCCTCGCTTGGACATGGACTCGCCATGGGCACCCTTCCCGAGCCAGCAAAGTGGGCCAATCAGACCAGCAATACAGCTAACCCAGATGTCGGCTGCAGCCGGGGCTTCTGTGGGACTAACTCCATTTAATAATGGGAATGGTAGCGGTAGTAATATGATACTCAACTACGCGTCGACAACAACTTCCGGGAAAAGAACAAGTGATGGGAATAGCCATTCGAACAGCAATGGTACGCAAAACAGCAATAGCTTTGTCAACACAAATTATCAAGAACCGATTTTCCCTAACCCAGAACATAACGACTCACAATTACCCGACACGCAAAGTATGTTTTTTCCTTTCAAGATTATGGGCTCATTTCTAATTTTGATTTTAGTTGTTGCCTCCTCGTCCTCTGACACCAATAGCAGCCAGCCCCTAGCATCGCAATCAACACCTCAATACTCTGCTGAATCACAAGCAGTTAGTTTATCGCAAGGTTCCCAGACCGGTGGTGGTAGCTTTACAGCGCCACCGATATTTGAGTTACCGGCACCCAAAGTCCCAAAGCTTATTATCGATAACGAGCGGATTAGCGATATACACCATAAGCTATCTGAGAAGACATCTGGGTACTCAGTTGAGCAGCTCGAGCAGGCGAATGCTGCGATGATGGATGCCATTTGGAAATCCAGAATTCTCTGGAATAGGAACCAAGTTTCGGATAAAGCGATGGAAGCGTTTGAAGAGGTAGACAAGGACATAAGGGAGTTTCAACAGATGATGACTGCTAGTGGGAGTTTCTAAAAAGCCTTTCTTATTACCTAACTTTGTATTTTGTTTGCCCGGTTTGCGCGAGATTTTTGATTTGGGATTTTTATATGGGATTTTTCTTGTTTCTATATCTTCGTTCTGTTTGCTGTACTTGGCAGTCATAACTTCTAGAGTGTGGTAGAGTTGATTTTGCAACTTCTTTTTTTTCCTTTTCCTCATTATTTGAGATACTGATATTTTCACGACTTCTGCAAGTAGCAAACAGCGGAATGGGTGGGGGAGAAACTGGTGTGCAGTGTGCAGGACGCAGGGGTCAGGGCTTGACGGGGGAATAATTTAGTAATTTTTTTTCTGATATGCTCAGTTTTGCTTGTACGATCACGATCACTTTTTTTTTTTTTTCTTTTTTTTTTTTTTTCATTCATTTTTCAGACCTGGATTTGAATCCCCCTTTTTTATGTCCATGATAAGTCTCTTTTCAGGTCCCTTTTCTATTGGAATCAGTGGTATGTGCGTTTGTCCGCGTTTTCTGTTTCACATGTCTTTATTTTCACCCAAACAAACACTTTGAGTGTGATAGTGGTTCGCTTGCGAAATCCGAATCACTTATACTGTGCTGTGTATGATCGCCTCTGATAAGGATGGGCTGGGCCTTTATTTCTGCGCCGCCTAAAGTGTATCTCATGCATACAAAGCTATGATAGTGTATCGTTAGTGAAGTGTTTCGACAGCATATAAATACATACATACTTGTCTAAAGTACAGTCACTATGCGGGAGTTCATACAGCTGTTAGTGTTGGAATAAAAACTGATTATTAGTCGCATGTTTGAGTGTTCAAAAATAAAATACCACTGAAGGGGTCGCGTCATGGGCAAGGTAACAATATGGCTGATGAGTTGCTTCGAGTGATATCCTGTGCTGTGGCTATCTGCTAAAAGCCACCACCGCCACAAGATCCGCCCCAACCCCAAGTCAAGATAGAGCTTCCCCCACCATCATCCATCTCCATAGTTAAACCCGCTACAAATACAGCTATGACTTCAGGCACTGTCCACGCATTCTTTGCCCAGCGAAGAACCGACAACTTTCTCGTCGTTAATGGTTTGTACAGCTATATTGCACATCGTGGGCCTTAATGAACTGACTTGCTCAACCCCACCAGATCCACCAAAGTTCGACCTCGAAAGCTACATATCTAACTATACCGGTACAGTGCTCTTCGCGCATACACCCAAGAGCTATGGCTGATACTTTTGATACTGTAGGGCGAACCCAGATCGAGAGGCTCTATCACATCGGGCTACATTCCCCGCATCTATGCATCGAAGCTCTGAAACTAGCAATCAAGGCGCTGAAGCAAACATCTGATGTACCACGCTATAAAGTAGTGGTCGACCAGCTCCACCAATTAGCTCCAGATGACCCAGAAGCCGTGATGGATGAAGACTGGGTTGAGAAGACGAGCAGACGAGTGGCCAACAGCACCGAGAAGATTGAAGCAGATCTGAAAAGCTATAAACATAATCTTATCAAAGAGAGTATCAGAGTAAGATCCATGGACCCAATCGAGGAGATTAACTGGCTCAGTGGCTAACCGAGGGACTTGTTACCACGTAGATGGGACACGAGGATCTCGGCAATCACTTGTATGCTTCCGGGGATCTGGTCAACGCTTTCAAGTCATACTCACGCATGCGGGATTTCTGCACAGCTCCTAAACACATTCTTGATATGTCACTTCAGATTATTCGTGTCTGCATTGAACAAGGAAACTACATGTCTGTCCAATCCCACATTGTTAAGATCCGCAGTCTTTCTCGCTCTCCCGAAGAGGATGAGGCTTTGAAACCAAAGCTATGTGTCGCTATGGGTCTCACACAGCTTGCCTCAGGGGCATTCAAAGAGGCGGCCAAGAGTTTCCTCGAGACTCCCCCAACTTTGGGTGCAACGTATAATGATATCATTTCCTCAAACGACGTTGCGATCTATGGAGGGCTCTGTGCGCTCGCCAGCATGGAGAGGTCACAGCTAAAGAAGGAAGTTCTTGATAATAACGATTTCCGAAACTTTTTGGAGCTGGAGCCACAGATGAGGAGGGCCATTTCCTACTTCTATACTGCTAAATACTCGAATTGCTTGACAATTCTTGAGGAGTACAGAAATGATTATTACCTCGACGTGCATCTGGTAAAACATGTCAATAAGCTGTTTGAGATGATCAGGAGTAAGGGAATCGTGCAGTACTTTATTCCGTTTTCATGTGTGGCATTGGGGAGTATGGCGGAAGCGTTTGCGACGGATGAGAAGACATTGGAGAGGGAGTTGGTGACGATGATTGGAAAGGGGATCTTGAACGCAAGAATAGATACAAAGAATAGGGTATATCTATCTACCCTCTTTTCTCAATCCTAAACTTCCATCTTTTTGCGTTTATACTTACAATATTTATATTTTATTTTAGCTTCTCACTGCTAAGGAGACCAACCTCCGCACAGCCGTGCACAGGGACACTCTGGCGATGGCGCAAAACTACGAACGTACCGCCAGAATGAGGCTGATGAGGATGAACATCCTCCGCGCAGGCCTAGAAGTCCGAGCCCCCAAAGTCGGGCAGGGCCATGTCTCTGGGCCCGGCCAGGGCCAGCAATGGATTGGTCATGCCGGGAGGGCTCAAGGGTTTATGGAGAGGTTACACCACATGAGTTCTTGATATATTCATAATTATAAACCGCATTCTTTATATCTACTTTACTGTCGTTCGGGCCTCGATGCTATTGACTAGAGGGCGGGGAGGCGGGCTGGGGTTGTGCGTTTCCATTTGAGAATAGATTCCGAAATTAAAAAGAAAAAAAAAAAAAGGAATTGAGACATCACTACAGGAGCATGCCTGTTTGGCTAGATGTAAGCAGTAAGAGGGGTTCGTTAAGACTTGGGTATCTCAAAAGATAGCATAATCAGGTAAAACGACCGTCTGGATTGCAGGGCATCACTCAAAGCATGAATGCTGCCTGGGGTGCCATGGACCGTGGGAGTACATGTATGTAGTGGGAATCTTTGGCACGGTTAAGTCTATGAATAAACTGCCTTTTCTCACCAGATGTGCGCAACGATTTGACCAAAGACGACTAGAGAAATTGAGTATATACTCTAGGTGGACGGTTTGATTGGGTTCGGTTAGGGCCTCTGCTCCGGCCTACCCACGAACGGGATGGTTGAGTTGTGGTTAATAGTTCCGTCCATGAACGGACTGTTCTACTCACAAAAATGTGGAAGGGCTAACATTCTATCCACGAATAATGCAAGCCCTTGCGAGTTCATGATAGTTGCGGGTTTGCGGTATTTTCGGATTCGCAATTGGCTTGATCATAGTATGATATAGGCTTAGCTAGGCTGGGTTCTTCTTATTGGGTGGGTACTACTCAATCTGGCGTTTGAATGCGGGGGTAGTTTGTCGAGGTTTTGAATATAATGGATAAAAGAAAGAAAGAAAAAAAAGTTCTTAAATAAGATGTTATTGGCTTGGTCGGTCTAATTGGGGTTGGGAAATCACGGTTGTGTGCGTGTGATTGATTGATTGATCATTATTATTGCGGTTTCTAGGATAGTTGTTGGTTACCATTAGGGGAAATAGGAAAAAAAAAAAAAAAAAATAGTCGGGCTCCTAATCTACATAGATATTCACAGTGTTGGTAGGTAGGGCTTGCTTGTATTTGGTGGGGCACCTGCGTGGATGGATGGGGGTTTGTCTTTAATTATGTTCAAGACACCCACCCAGATTGGGTTTTGGATAACCTGGGAATCGCGGTATGGGTTGGGCTGTATAGGTTAGGTTTGGGGGGGTGGTGCTTGGTGGTATGTATTGTGGTACCTGCGGAATAAAGGGTGGGGAATGGGTATCGAGGCGCTGTGTGTGGGGGTTGGTATGTGTGTATAATATGCTTTCTTTGGGGGCTGTGACTCTATGATTTGGATTTGAATAGGAGGTGGTAGCTTCCTGGCGTTTTTGAACTGGGCCACTATTGCATACACCCAAAATCAGGAGCTTGGTGTATTTTTGTATGGTATGCAATATCAGTCGCGTTCAAAAACGTCAGGAAGCTACGAGTATATACATACATACATACATACATACATACATACATACATGTACCTGCACGGCGGCTCGCTCCGTCATGGGATATAATTCGGCAAACGAGTGACATTCCTTGATCTGCTATACTGTACCTACTACACGGGTTAGAGGGGTAAGTGAGTAGGGGCGTGGCGATTCATATCAGGGAAATAGTTAGCGGCTCTAGGTACTCGCTTACCCTGGACCCTGGAGTAAGTATCTTCCGTCGTGTTTTTGGCCTAGTTACAGATCCTCATGAAACCGGGATTGGGTTTCCTAAAATACCTGTGTCCTAGATTCTGAACAGAGTAGGTATTCAGTCAATGAGTCAAGTAGGTACCTACTGTCATTCACGGGCATGGGCCCTTTTGACCAATAATTAACGGCAGAGGCTCTATTTGCTTGGCTGTCTCTCCTTCGGCTTGTCTGTCACAGTCATTGACACCAACACCCAGTGTCCGTCGATAAACCCCCCGTGAATGACAGTATCTAGAGTCAATGAGTCAATGGCGCCGCGCACTCGCACTGGCCGCTTTTGATATCGATAAGCGGGATAAGGATAAACCTAAATGAATACCTTGCGAGATTGCATCATGCCCAGCCAGCCCAGTCCGTGCCAAAGGGGGGGGGGGGGGCCCAGGAGTCAGTCATATATATAAGCCTTTCTAGCCCTCTTAAACAGATCCCACATAGTAAATACATACCTAAAACAAACACATTAGCAATGTCTCCACCAGCACTCCCGCCGCCAGCCCCGTCATTACCAACCCTCCCCCCCGACCTCCTCGCGCTAATAACCATACACCTGCCATCAGCATCCTCTCTCGCCTCCCTATCACTCACCTGCCGCACCCTCAACTCCTTCACCACAACCCACGGCTGGCGCACCTTCGTCCGCACACAGTTCCCGTTATTCCCCGCCACCTCAGGCACGCCGGCCGACTGGCGCTCCTGGGCACGTACCCAAATCACTGTCTCGCGCGGTTGGTCGCGCCGGTCGTTTGTGGCAAGGGTGTTGGAACCGCGGTTGGAAAGATGGGCGCCAAGGGGCCAGCAGACGATCGGGTATGTACCTGCGCTGAGCTTAGCTGAGGATTTCGGAGGCGGCGGAGAGGGCAATGAGGTGCTGATGTGGGGGGCGGGGCCGGACCTGGTAGTGCGTGGAAGGGGTAGGGAGAGAGTGGAATGGTGGGGGATTGGCGGGCAGGAGAGCGCCGGACTGGGGGACGTGACGGCGGTGGGGTTAGTGAGTGGTGGAGCTGAGGCGGTGGTAGGGAGGGCAAATGGGAGATTGGAGGTTGTGGAGGTGCCAGTGGAGATGGCCGAGGAAGGCAAAGTGGTGAGTTCTAGGGTGGCGAGGGCCTACGAGACCGGCGGCCAAAGAGTGAAGGATCTAGCGATCACCACCAGTGTTGTAAGTGCGATCTTGGGAAACTCCAGTATCGGTCTGTTCCCACTCTCCCCAGAGATGGAAACGGCGGGGAGCATAGCACCGCTATCAACGCTCCCCCTCCCGGACGGCCGCATCCCCTGGAAAAGCATGTTCCTATCCCCCTCGCTCTTGGCACTCGGCTGTACAGGGCAATCCCCATTATCCATATACTCCATCTCGCGCAGCAGCCTGTGCAGTCCCCCACTCCGAACCTTCACCGCCCCCGACGGCGACGGCGTAGGCGTCTACGCACTCTCACCACTCAATGCCAGCCCGCACGTATTCATAGCCGGCTGGTACGACGGTGTATCGCGCCTGCATGATCTGCGTGACCCCGCGCACGCCGTGGCCAAGTATAGTGATCCGCTGGATGGGGCAAACCCCGTGTACGCCGTGGCCCCAGTGGGCGTGGAGCGGTTCCTCGCGGGCGGAGGGAGGCATTGCAGTCTTAAGGTTTTTGATTTGCGGGTTGCTAGTGAGGGGTGGGCGACTTACTTGGCGCCGCCGGTGGCGGTGAGGGGGCGTAGGGGTGGTGGTGGTGGTAGTAGGTTAGACAGGGAGGGACCAGTGTATGGGGTTGTAGTGGCGGGCGGGGGGAGGAGTGTGATTGCGGGGACGCAAGGAAGGGTGTGGGAATTGAGGTTTGATGGTGGTGTGGGGGAAAAGGGCGTGGGGGTGGGGATGTATGGGTTTGGAGGGAAGGAAGGGGGGTGCTTGTACAGTCAGGGGGATAGGAGGACTGAGGTGGGAAGAGGGGTAAAGGGAGGGTGGAGGAGGATGTGAGGGGCGTAGGGTTGGATTGTTAAGATTTGTATGTACGGGTCGTAGATGGGCTTGTATTTCATGTGCTGATTCTGTAGAAGGTAGGTAGAGTAGAAAATGTGGATATCCTAGAGAATAAAAGTTAGTAAATGGATGGGGTTGTAACTGAATGTCGGTAGAAGGCTCCCCCTAGTTATCGAGGCTAATATTCAAAGCGTCACCCACAGCTCTGCCCTTTATCGAGCGATGACCTTTCTGTAATGTTCTTCTGATGGCACTACAATACAAGTGAGGACCTCAGACGTTATCCGCCAAGACACGGCCCGAGTGATTCCTTATGACTGGCTCGAAGCTGTACTCTATGTGGTGTGGGGTGAAAGTTAAGCTGGTATATAAGATCCTGGTGTGTGGTGATAAAGTTTGTTGGTGTGGGGTAATTAGTGTGGAGTGGGTGCGGGGTGTGAATTGGTGTGGGGCGTATGTATGCGGGGTGGGAGCAGGCTGATGGTGGGGGGGGAGGGCCCGCGGGATGAGGACCTGCATACACCTAGAATTAAAAAAGGGAATCTCCATACTTTTCTGTTGATCTGGTTAGTCTTGGGGTTGTTTATAGCTTGTCTGCTCTCAAAGCTACTCAGAGATGCGAAGCACGAGGGTGAGACCTGCTTATAGAAGGACGGAACAGACGAGTGGAAGCTCAGAATTAGTATACATGTAGGTATGCAATATGCTTCACAAGCTCAAGCGCATAATTTAGATCAACTGTTTACGTATGTACCTATGTAAACACCCATCTAAATTCTGCCTATATATAGAGTGCTAGTTTTCTATCTACAACACATGATGCTACATGACCGCCTACGATGAAAACTCCAACACAATCACGCTAGCACTCGGCACATCCCACTCCCACTCGCTACCATTGACACCCTCAAGCTCCAAATCCTTTGGTGAGATCGCCGTCTGGTTCCCAATATAGTTAAACCCATTTCTCACCGCGTGTGTCAGTATCGTGCCATTAACCCCTGTGATCTCGCGGTCAAACTCTAGCGTCAGCGGCACGGCGGAGTTTGCGGCGTTGACAAGCTGCATATGTTAGCTATGTAGCGGAAAGAAAGAGGGAGGGAGGTGAGGTTACCTTAACGTAGATGACGTCTCGGCTGCTGTCATGCTGCGCGGCCCACCAGAGGGGGTTAAAGGTGCCGGTGACAGGCTCGATGGGCAGGGTCTCGGTGCCGCGGTGGTGAGAGAATATCTTTTGTTGGTAATAGCTGGCGGAGAGGGTAGTTTGATTGGGGTCGGCGGAGAAGCTAATGAGGTCAGGCTGTGGGGTGTTAGTAAAATATGTTTATTTTGGGATTGAGGCTAAGGGGCTGTATACAGTCCACTGGTAAGAGTTGTAGTTCTGGAAGAGAGGGGCGTAAGAGGAGAGTTTGACGGTGTTGGGGTTGCGTTCCATGCCGATGCCAAAGATCTAGATGTATATTGGGTCAGATACGGTTTGAGAGGTTAAGGTTAGGGGATAGGTAGAACTTACCGCCTCGCCGATAGCGGCGTCCAAGGTGGGATATACGATTCGCCCAGGGCCAGACCATTGTACATTTCCTGAGGAACTATCTACTGAGAGAACAGAGTATTCACCAACAACTACATACAAACAGTATGTTAGTGGGCCTGGAGATACAATGTCACCATACAACATGGAAATGCTCACAGATTGTCACGTTTTGGTATGAGCTGACACCAAAGTTGTCGTAAACACCAAACTATACTCAGTTAGGACCTACCAAACCAAGAACATCTTAGAATCATGGCACTTACATTATTCTTATAAAACTGTGGAGTTTGGTAATAATGAGGATCCCCTAATCAAAGATACGATATTAGCAAGCTTGACATGAGATATACCACAAGATAGCTCAACTTACACATCTCTCCCGCAGGAATATCCATCTTCGGAGTAATATCCGGGCCGGCAGTAGCAATGAACGTAATATCTGGATACTTTGCCTTAAGCTGATCATAGTACATTGGAAACCTCCAGTTGTAGCTCCCGCCAGAGAACTGGTCCTCATTTCCAATCTCGACAAGCTTCAGCGTGTAGGGCTCGGCACGTCCATGGGACGCTCGCAACGCGCCCATGGGCGTGCTGACATCGCCGAGAATGTACTCGAGCTCGTTCAGCACCTCATCGATGAAGGGTTGGATATGCTCGCGCGGGACTATGGAGGCTGGATTGCGCCCATTAGGAGCAAGGGTATAGCCGGCGTAAACGGTGAGAAGAGGCTCCATCTCCATGTCTTCGCAGAAGTCGAAGTATTCCATGAGGCCGAGACTGGGTTTTTGTTAGTGATTTAGGGCTTGTTTTTAAAGGGGATTCTTACCCATTGGTGTTGAAATACTCCCATTGACCAACACGACCCTTTCGGTATCTCAAGTCTCCAATTGTTTCATTCCACTTCCACCGAGTTTGTATCGAGAAGCCCTATGCACAAACCATCAATACCTCTTCGCCACGTCCAAGGAATCTTAGAAGAGAGAAAAACAAACCTCCAAATTGTTACCCCCTGGGAACCTTAAAAACTTTGGGTCTAGCCCTTTCAACGCCTCCGCTAGATCCTTCCTAATGCCATTCGGCCTTTCTTTAAATGTCGGCGGGAAGAGCGACACCAGCGAGAAGTAGAAGGTCTGCCCCTTCACTTGCGATGCGTCCATCGTGATCGCAAAGGAGTTATTGATGCTCGGCGCCGCAAACTCCGGGGCCAGAGTGGCCTCCAGCTTGGTGTAGTCAAACGTGTCGAGCTTCTCCGTGATGGGGATCTCGGTGGTTGTCCAAACCTCGCCTGTGAGGTTGGAACGCAGGGAGAGCTTGAAGGAGCTAAGGGCCCCGCTATAGTACTGCTCCCAGGGCTTTACATAGAAGGAGGCGGCGTATTTCTGCGGGCGGACGTCCATGCCCCAGTAGCCTGTAGAGTTAGTATCATTTCGCACTAAGGGTAAATAGCTTATGGAATTTACCTTCGTTCAAAAAGCCGACCTCGCCGGTGGCGCTGTTTCCTACATCGACTCTTAGGACTGCTGGTAGTGCATCGGAAAGAGGGTTCATGAGGTCTATGGAGAGTTTGACGTCTCCAATTGCACGCCAGGCGTCTAGGTTTGGCCCGAATGGGATATCTGCTTCTTGGGTCCCATATGGATACGGGGTCGAACCGCTGTTGAGAAGCTTCACTCCAGAGCCTATATTCAGTCGAATTTAGAAAAAAAAGGCTCTCTAATTTATATCATGAGTGCCTTAATGGCCGTAAATTTATAATACCTTGGAAAGCTCTATTCCGGATCAACTCGGCATAGATTCCACCATCACCAGAATGCTTTTATACAAGTTAGAACCAGATCATATGTGACAACCGGAAGAAACCCTCACATTGATATCCTCAAAGAACAGCCCATAGAGATTCGGCGCTGTCTTGTTCCTTGCTGCCGTGTCCTCAGTGTTGATTTTGAGATGTACCGGCGTCACAGTCTGGCCCAATGCCAGTCCAGAAACGAGCGCAAGCAGCGCAACAAATTGAAGTCCGTACATATCTGTGTCTGATTGGCAAAATCCACATCCCGCCTCCGAGCCCTCCTCCCCCCTTTTAAACCTTAATTCTCGCCATTTTGCGGGGTGATTGAGCGAGGGAATGCGGATAAATCTACAGATACCAAGACCTGATCATAGGCCATCGTTACAGGTCGAAATCGGCTGATCATGGCCGGACTAATGGACGGAGGACGAGAATTTAAAATGCATGGAAACTCTATATAAACTCAGATGCATGTTGTGACGTTTGGGTACTGTGGGGCATTTTGGTTCCTGCGGGATGTCAGGGTGATCATCTAGCCTGCCCCGGTACGCTGTGGGGCGTAGCGCCCAATATGGGAGCTGTGTTAGTGTACCTGCCGAAGTAAAGTACCTATTGTAGACCGTGGCAGGGTTTGGAGATTAGCCATAGTTTATAACCGGGCGCGCTCGCTTTAGTAGGGGCCGATTCGGGGCGAATTTTTGCGCGTTACGAGCTGGTTACATATATCTATGTAGATAGATGATGGAATTGTCGAGATGGCCTTTATGGCAATGATAGAGTGGTATTGAGAAGGTGGGTTTGAAGGATCGGATGGAATGGTGGGGTAGGGGTTTGCCGGCTTTGATGGTTAAAAGCGAATATAATTATTAGCTTCCAAGCTACACGGGTAGAGTACTGCATGAATGGCAAATGGTTAGCATTGCGAATTTATTAGATATGAGCTTTGACATTACTGGTCGGTTTTGGCGGGGGGTTGGACTTTAGGTGTTAATGATATCGGGTACATTTGAGTTGAAGGCGATATACGCATTTGAGCCGTGGTTGGATACGTGCGATGTCAGTGATGATGCATACATAGTAGTTGTGTCTAATGTTCTATATTAATTTGATTAGAATGGGGTTTGCAAGTTTGGGACTCTGAGTGATATTTCAAGATGTATGCACCGTACTAAATGCACACCGCACACAAATGGGGAGCATAGATAAAAAAATTATGTGTACTCGCATGAATGTACAGTAGCTACATGTACAGTACCAAAAAGGGCACGGATTTGCTGCTATATATTATATTCCTGAATTACTAGAAATGCGGTAGCTGACGAACTCCTGGGGGTATAATTAAACGGGGGGTATGACTAATGTTATTTACCACCCTCCCCAATTGGAAACTCACAAACTGGCTATCCCTGGAGAAAGAGCTCCGCAACTGGTCCACCCCAACCTGCCCCCTCCCAGTAATGGCAGACGACTGGTTCGAGAAGTCATTAGACTCTCTCGTCACCCTCCTCAAAACTCACACCCCACCCAAAACAATCACAAAGTGGTCCAAACCCTGGTGGAACCCCAACCTGTCCCAACTGCACCATCTTCCACTCTGTCCACAGGGACTTCAGAAAAGGCAGAGCCCCGTTGAAGCCAAAGCCATGAAAACACTTACTTCAACGCAATCAAACAAGCAAAACAGACCACTGGAACTCCTTCATGGCAGACATAAAACCCAGCGGACGTATGGAGGATCAAGAAAATAACTCAAAAACCGAAGACAGAATCCTCCCTTCTCAACTCCCCCACCCCGTCCCTCTTCAACGACAACCTCATCAAAGCCTTCTTTCCCAAGAGACCAAGAACCTCCCTCCCCCCATCCTTTTCAAAGACGTCCCCCATCACCTCAGAGGAAGTCCAACAAGCCTCTCCCCACATCCAACCTCTCCGGGCCCCGACACCATCCCCTACTCCACCTGGAAAGGAGTCCCAGGTGCAACCCTGCCATCATCCTCTCTCCTCAACCCGCTAATCTCCTCGCTATCACCCTCTCCTCAAGAAAGCCAGTGATTCTCGCCAAACCCAACAAGCCGACTCGCCTCCCCATCAGCATACAGAATCATCGTCCTCCTCCAGACCTTCCAAGATTCTGGAAAAAATCATCACCCTTCGACTAGCGAAAGTCGCCAAAGCCAATGGTCTTATCGACCCCTCCAACGCGTCGTCGCAGCCTATCCACAGCCGACGCCGCCACCACCTCCACCACGAAATCTGAGAATGCAACTCGCTAAGCTCAAATGCTCCACCATGTTCCTAGACGTTAAAAGGCGGTTTCGACCATGTCCTCAAACAGTCCCCCGATCCTCGCGCAGAAACACGTCCCCAAGATACCTCGACAAACTGGGTCTGCTCCTATCTCGGACAGGTGCATCACCCTCCTATTCAAAGTCCCCAACCCCAACAGTACAAGTAGGCGTCCCCAAGGATCCTCCATCTCCACACTCCTCTTCATCATATCGTAAACTTCCTACATAGCGTGACCCCCAAGATCACGACGATATCGTCGTCGACGACTTTGCAATCACCGCGTCGCGTCGTACTCCCACAACATCACAAAAAACACTACAAAAAATAACTGCCCTGGCAGCCTCCCATACTACACTTCTACCGACAAAGACCGAACTCATCTGTTGGAACACCAATCCCCTGCACCACGCCCATCAGCCTTAACGGCCAAACCTTCCACCTCAAATATAGTCCCATTGGATAAGCTCTTCTCTCCCCAACCTCAACCCCGACAAACACTTAAAGAAGGCTCGCAGCGGCTCGCTTTGGCGTCATCTCCGCTTCATCGGCCGGCAAAGGCCTGTCGCTCAACCAACTGCATGAGAATATAGCCCTCCGCCATTCGCCAACGCTTTCACATCTGGGCATCCACCCTCACCCCAAAACATCACTCAAAAACATGAACACCTTCTAACTCGTCCTCCGGGCCCGGGTGCTTCAGAGCCAAATAAGAAGTCACTCTGGGCGGAACACTCCCCCCTCTCTACTGCCTTTTCCTTAAGCGGAAACAAAGAATACGCATCCTCAAAGCCTCCTCAACAACCCAATAACCTAAGAACTAACCCTCCTTCCCGACCATTCCCGTTAAGAAAGATACTCACGCTGCTCCTAAAAGGCAAACCCAACCCAAAAAGTGGAACTCTAACGCGTCCAAAGAGTCCCCACCTCCCCATCTCCTCTGCTCACTCATACGCCTCATTGAGGAAGGGATCCCACCAGAAAATGTGCAATGGCAGCCAAACAACAACTCCTCGCAAGCTGGCAGGCATCATACCCCCCCTGCACTACTACAAACACCCTCACACTCAAACGACTCCTTCACAAACCTCCACATGTTTGCTGCACCCGAATCCACCAGGATGAGGCCAACAAAAGCTACCTCCGCGCCCAAAAGTCGTGGATCAACGAACACCACTCCTCCTCACTTGTCAAAGATGCAAAGGAAGAGAAACACCGCACTACAATACTCACCTGCACCGCCACCGCCAAACACCGCCACCCACTTAAACCAAGTCTCGTCCTCAGAGGAAATATGACGACTACACCCTTACTCCTCAGATCACCATCACCTCCGCCAAAGTCAATTTCCCAAGAAAAATCACATCCCTCCTATCGTGCTCAGCAGAATCATCCTCCCTGAGCTCCGTCTCTACCTCGACCGGCCCATAAAAAAATTTCTTGTAAAAACTTTCTTGTCTCCTTTGTGTTTGCTTCATTTGTTTGGTTTTAGGGGACGTGCGTTAGATATTTTGCTGGGGATAGGTCTCTTTACGCCATAGTTTATACTGCATGCGAACTTTCTGTACCTAGAAACATGAATAGATATGATTTAAAAAAAAAAAAAAAATGACTAATGTTATTTAAATTCAGTATTGAATTGAACGAAATTCCTAAGAACAGATAGTACACTTTGCAAGAATATGGAGAGCTTTTTTTAATTGTCAAAATCCACTAAGAGCATTGTTTTGTTGAACTTGGTTTTCAAATTTATGAGGAATTAGTCGTACCCCGGCCCCAGAATGACCATACCCCCAGGAGTGAGTCTAGGGATATGGTATTAAATACTAATTGAATTCTGCATTCTATAGTAAATACTGTAGTGCTATATATGGTAGTTATTGCAGCCTGTTTCCCGTACTGTACATGTACAGAGTACTCTTTATACACGTAGGTAGATGTATGTTACACCACCATATTATATCACATATATATCAGTCCCTGTTTTCCGATGACTTTTCACCCCACAGCTGTACAGCTAATGGTAAAAAGTAATGGAACGCTTAAGATATCTATCAACCACATATTCCAACGACGCTCCACGACTATTTACCTACCGCTGTACTTTATGAGCCCAGGAGATACCGCCTAGATATGGTAAGTGCTGGTTAAGTTATAGCTCGGAATTTTGGTATACATGGGGTGAAATTAATTATTGTCCCAACTGCGATGGCAACCATGCTATCGCGAGAGACAATACTTGATTTCACCACAAGTACATAGGTTTATGAATCTCGGTTAAGCGCAAGCTGTATATATGGATATCAATTATTAAATACATGACTTTGCTAGCAAACGCCAGCAAGTGTTTAATTTTTCTTGGGGGTCAGCATTTACTGACAGCTTAACTAAGGGATAATTCAAATGTCGCACTCGATGTTTCCAAACAAGGCATCAAAGACCATGCAAATACCCTTTTAGACAGGTGGGCTAGGGACCGGAAGATATGCCCATTTTAGCTCATATAGCCACGCCCCTACATATGCCGCGATCTAAAGGAGCTTATTAAAGGGTATAGGCCCGTAGTTTACTCTTTTATGGAGTTCGAAGGCTTGACATCATGTTTGCCGGGGCATAATCTTGGAGGCCTGATAATAAAACAGGTTTGGTACGAAAATTCATACATATTTGTATTCTGTTTATTTATTCATACAGCTTACTAAGATCTAGCCACTCACAAATACAATAAACAGCTGTGAAGTGCTTGGAATTATAATAGACGCCACTCACGTCTCGTTTTTTCGGCACACCCCACCTCACCAAGGGGGGGAAATGGAGCTTCACTCGGCCAAATTGGTGCCACTATGGTCACTGGCGTAAACCAGGATGACATACCCAAATCCTCTAGCAGCGGTTCAATCCTTACGAGAAACTCCAATAATGATTCGACTAGACGCCAACTTGAGAGATACCCGTTTTAACATCTCTCGAAACACGGAAGAAGGTACATGACGCTCACGGGACGAGGAACTCTTCGGTATTACAGAGTTACCGATGTACCTACATGCAACCAGATCTCCTCATTATACCGTTTATTAACTGTACATGAGGTTTATTCCCCTTTTTGTGGGGGTTTTAGCCCGTCTCCAAAATCGTCATATCGATCATTGACACGATGGTAGCTAGCTGGTTATTTGTTAGGCTATATATTAATTCCTGGATAGTAAATTTAGTAAAGAGAAAGTCGAGTTACGGGATATTTAAGTCCTCTTAATACTAAAATATCCAAAATAAAGAATTCAAGGGTGGTAGGTAGCACGAACACGCAAAGCCGAAGCTCTGAGCTGAGGCCAATTTGAATGATTGACCCTAGGTCTGCGAACTGCAACCGCATGCTAAGCTATCGATATCAGAGCGACTGACAATCGTGGTCAAATCAAACTTTACAATAATTTTAAGAGTTTGCCCATGGAACTAATTCCGGGTTGTCGAAGCTAGGGATCGAGGTGGATAGTGAGTACGAGTATTCTTGGCAATCCACGCTGTCAGGCCTTGATATATCCGGGACGGGCACCGTATACCAAAACACCCTCCAGAATATTCCGATGATACAAGTAAACTTTGAATCCACCAGCCGAGCAGGGACCCGAAACAACGAAAAACCAATGCCAAGACATGCCCGATACACGCTATGCCATATCCTTATCGGAATTTATTCCATCGGTTGCCAATCCGCTGGCGGTTCGGTCATACATAATGAATAAATGAATAAATAAAAAAAAGTAGATCAGTCATCGAATATCACTCGATCTATTATCAGGTGGGAAATATCGCGGAATGTATTTCTTCTTGGTACGTCACGTCAGGAGGGAATTGAGCAGCTCCTTTTATATAAGAATTTCTTTGGAAAGAGGTAGTAATGGCATAATATGGTAGTAGTCTAGACCTTTTCTAGGTACCCACCCAGGGGTGCCGGAAAGTGATGCAACGACCAAATAACCCATACTCCTTAACAACCAAACTATCTTGCACAATGTGGAGTAAACCTATGGCAATTTAGAAGATGGCGAGTATATCTATGGTAAGAGTTAATGTAAATACCTATTGCTTCTCCTTTTGTTACGGTTCCTTGCCACAAGCTGACCTTTTGCAAGCTAAAAAAACCTCCCAAATCTATCACCCGAAGGAATGTAGACTCTATTCTAGAGACTCATGTACTATGCATATGGCTACAGTATCCGTCCTGTTCAAGGATTGTGTTGTTATAGGTTGAGATTCTGTGTGCCTTTCCGCATTTCTAGGTCAAGCGTTGCATCACTTTCCGGCACTCCTGGGTACAATACAAATATATATGACAGCCAGGATATATTCCCCGGCTCAGACATAATCCCAACATGTAGCGATTATTTATTTTTGTGGGGTATTTCGCATTCCATGCTCTCCTCTAGAGCGGTCTCCAGCGACAGTCATAAGATAAGGAATCATGCACGTAATGATTCCTAGTAGCTAGCAGACCCCCACGTTCCGATTCGGGTATACATCTATATCTATATCCAACAAGCACACATAATACCAATATTCAATGCGCGACTTAAAGGATTTGATTAGCCATGTTTTTCTCTCTCTATCAAGTATGTTTGTCAGCCCAGTCAGTAGATATTATACCGGCACCCCAACACGCCCCGAGCCAACCAATCAGCATACCAGATACGTGCATAGGGGTTTCAATGTTCTTAGGATACTGTTCAAGCCACAACAGCCCCTACCCCGGCCAAATGCCGAGAAACACTTGCATATCATACGTCGAACGGGGCAATTCCCACCACCACCCCACCCATCTTCTCCGGGCAATTAAGCCAGAACCCCACCAAAACATCGCAAACCCCCACCTGATCCAAACACACGATAGCCCCGGCAAGCGCAAGTGAATCAAGGGACGATGTAATTCACCGCCACAGATCGATCCGGGGTGCACTGGACATGAGGTTTCTAGATACGAGAACGCCGATTTCTAGCTAGACCACTGAGGTGTGATAAGTGGCCCTAGACCTAGTTATGCAGAGCTGTTTGACCTGGTTTCATCGTTCTCGGAGCACAGCGCAGTGTTTACGTATACACACTTGTCGAACGCCGTTGATGGATGGAGGGTGTCCATTGGAGCAGCTGTACCGTTGTGTCTGTTGTTTTTGGGTGCGGGTTGGCTTTGCGTGGACTTGGGGCAGGTGGGGGTAGTCGTAGATGTTATATAGATATACTATGTATATATATATCTATGCCGCTTAATCGAAACGTCCATGTGATATATGTACGCATCGGAAATGGTGGTGATATTCTCATGCTTAAGTTTGAGGTCTATTTAGTGTACTTCGGGGGTAGGGGTAAGTCTGTCAACACTTTATATGTTGCCACCCACCAGCTGTTGACAGACTTACCCCTACCCCCGAAGTACATGCTTCTATACATGATCTGTGATTAAGAACCTATCTATACCCGGGAAATTACTAGAAGCCTATATATATAGCTTAGACCAAGTGCATGTAGTCGAAAACATGCTAGCCAGCCATATACGACAGGGGCCAAAGAAAGCCCAATCTAACTAGTACTTCAAGAAACTAGCCATCTAGTCTGACCATCAGGCCAGGACCAGCTTCTGGTGATAAATCTCAATGCATATATCAATTAATACTACATTTAGCTAACTCACCAGTCTAGCTACGTACATGCACAAATATTTATCATCATACACGTGCCACACGCGCACAAACACTGTGTATAAGCTAAGGGTGACAGTATGCAAGGGGATTAATCAGCACATTATTAATTAATTACCCAACCATCTATGTAGGTACATACCAGCCTACAAGCCGACCGATAGTTGGTTAGCTGCGACCGAATGTGGGCCAACTCGAGACCAATATGTACCCGGCTATAATCCAGATAGCTAGACGGACTAGGTGCGGAAATTTCCTAGCTAGCAGGCCGTTGAGAGTGAGTGCTTCGTGTATTTAATTTGCACCGTACTCTATATGTATTCCCCGGCTCATGATATCAACAGAAGGGTCTGGACTTGTTAAGCTAGGTGAGAAGTCGAGCGCTCTACTCTAATTCAGATAGCTAGGTGTCGAGCCATGAGGATATATATACATGTATGTAGCCTCTAGAGTACATGTAGGTACATGCACCTCTGCAATGCACCTTCCTCGGATCCGGGAATAAGACCACCCCCGTTGAGTAAACATAAATCCTCTCAACTCATTGTATGTAGCTAGCGACCCGATTGACTTTAAGCTATTACCAGCAAGGATCCGATCTAGCCGGTCGCAAAGTTTACGAGAACACTCCTCCAAAGGTTATTTTGTGCCATCCATCCATCATCCATCCATCCATCCATCCATCCATACATCTGTGATCTGTGTATGTAGGAGGTGCACATGTTGGGTGTAACCCCCAATTCCTGTAGAGTAGAGTATTTTAATCAATCGCAAACACCAGAATCAAAGGGGGCGCAAAGAATTGTCTGGTGCGAATGTGACACTTTTGGTAAATCATAAATCATATACATACACACATGTAATAGGATTCGTCTCATCTCATCCCCCGCCGGGAAGCCGTGTATTCCCCGAGCCGAGATCGAGAGAGCAAGTTTGGACATTTCTGTGTTCCGTTGAGCTTGGAGTATTCTCATCTATAATGTCGCTGTATTCATCTGAGTTAGAATGTCACCCCCCCCCCCCTAGAGTAGAGTATATAACGTGCAAACACAATAATAATAATCCCCCTTTCTCATGGTCGGATGTAGGTACTCTATACATATGAATGTACCCTACTAGAGGGAAAAGAATGTACTCTAGAGTACTTACACATATCACACATCACACATATCTGCCCCAGTCAGGCCAGGCAACCAGTCAGCTGGCTACATATATATGCTTTGGCTCTCCATGCGCACAAATATAGTTCCCGTATATACTTGACTCCCTGATCTAGAATAGAGAAGAGTATCGTATTCGGCCGTCAAGCCTGCCTGCCTGCCTGCCTGCCTGCCTGCCTGCCTGCCTGCCTGTCTGCTATGTTGCTCCTGTCATCTCGCCTATATCGTGGTGGTACACACAAAAGCCCTCGTTTAAGCTTCCCTTCTAAATGCAGTTTTTCCCGCGTGCGGAAATCAAAGTACAAACGTCCAGAAGCAGTGGGACTTACTATTCGCGGCCCAGTATGAAGATTACTCGGCCAACAGCAAAGTCATCGGACATGCCCACACTCGATTGGCTGGCCGCTAGCTGCCGTGCTCCCGTTCTGGAAGCAAGCGAATCCTGGTCGCGAGGCTATTCTTAGCTTTTGATAGCCCGCCCTCCGTCAATGGCACAACAATAATATTACATATACAACGTTGGGTGGGCGGGAATCAGCATGTATCAGATCAACGTACCAACCAACATACCAACTAACGTATGTAGCAAAGTCTTACGCATATCGAGGTTTGAAAAAAAATTTCACCTGGGAATCATCTTTGCACTTTCGAACTGGGGTTGGATTTTGAGGGGTGATGAAAGGGAGACAGTCAGTCGAGCGACCCTTCAACCTTCCTTCCCTCCCCCTCATCCCACCTTCCTCTCATCCGCCGCCGCCCTGGATGATATGATATTCTCTGCTCCGATATTTCGCACCTACCCTGGCCTGCTAATAAACGCAAGCGTTCCCTAGCTAATCCCATATGGTGCTTCCCTTCTTTTCAAACACACACATCTACGATACTGTGATTGACATTCTTCTCTTTCGTCGCCTAGCCCCCAATCCCTCGATCCCATCAGTTCTTTTGTTACGAGGCTTGTTGTTTGCGGACGTAATATTTATTCAGAGAGAGAAAGACGGACCATTGACTTCTCCCTCGCTCACGAATCTTTTTTTTTCTTTCTGTCACCCACTACCTCCATCTGCCTGTCCGTCTCTGTCTGTCTTTATCTGTCATTGCCTCTTTTGATCTTTTCTTCCGCATCCGGGAACCAGTTTACTACGTTCCGCCAGGTCGGTAAGACAGCGTCTCACAAGGGCATCTTGGCCGCACCGGATCTGCATAACCGACGGAGTTGCGGGGCGGAGAGAGGACACCAGACGTACTGAAAGCAGCTCGAATAAACGAAAACGAGGACATCGCACCACTGCCTGCTCGGGAGAAATTACTAGCAGGGGTGAGGTAAACAGTGTAATAAGCTTATTTTTTTTTTTTTTTTTTTTGCCCGGTCAGTTTGTAAGGCGGCGTGTGTGTGTGTGTGTGTCTAGTTTCCGAACTCCCTTTTGGGAATAATATCACAGCTTTCTTGATAACCAGAGAGCATACCCTTACGGAATAGACAACCCTAGAGTTAATATATATAACCCCACAACTTTCTTTTCTTTTCTTAAGGGGTATAAGAGGGCGCCCATCATCCTGGGGCGCTCCCTCTTTACTAGAAAGACGGAATGATGACGATCCAGATGGGCACGCTTTCGCAGACCCGCTCACTACTTCTGAGCTGTCTTCTCACGGCCTTAGTAGTCTATACTCTTTCCACCCGGTTCAACGCGCCGCGGCGAAAAAACTTCGTTCCTGCGACCGGCTACAACCCTGAGACTGGGCAGCCCTATGACGAGGATCTCGAGGTCATTCCGCATGGCATCTCCGTATTCAAACCGGATGGATACAGGAAGCATTTGGTGTTGCCGAGAAAGTCCGATGAGGATGTATCGTGGCTCACATATCTTCCACCAGAGCTAATGGTCACACCAAAGCCGTATATTGTGGACGCTGATCAGAATAATCCGCCGGTGGGGGCCATGACGACGCCGATAAATAAGGTATACTATATCCGCGTAACAAAGGCTTGAGAGATATTAATATCAGTGTAGGGACATGAGGTGCTGGTATACCTCACCTACATCATCGAGCACTACGACCATGCCCTCCCCGATATCATAATCTTCGTTCACGCCCACTCGGCCACCTGGCACAACAATGACCTCCAACTTGCCTCCACGCCCGTCATGCTCCTTGAAATGAACTACCTCCGTGTTATTCGGCACGGCTACGTCAACCTGCGCTGCCATTGGCAGCCCGGTTGCCCCTCCTGGATCCATACAAACACCACCTCTCTGGACATCAACAAGCCCGAAGAGCTCGTTTTCAGGCAAGGCTTTGCCGAGCTCTTCCCGGACGAGCCCGTCCCCTCCGTCTTCTCCACTGCCTGCTGCGCCCAGTTTGCCGTGACCGCCGATGTAGTACGTACCCACCCCAAGGAGACCTACGTGCGTTGGCGGCAGTGGATCATCGACACAGAGCTTGAAGATAACGTCTCGGGGCGCATCTGGGAATATCTCTGGCAGTTTGTGTTTGCAGGACCGGAACGTAGTGGGTCTTTGGATGAACGGGCAACGAGCTGTCCGAAGGAACATGTTTGTTACTGCGACGGGTATGGATACTGCTTTGGCGGCGAAATTGAGTATGAGGCGTTTATGGCGCAGAGGCGCAAGGCGAATGATCTGAGGGCGAGGCTGAAGCTGGCGGAGGAGGATAAAGAGGCCGTGATTGATGATTGGAGAAGGGAAGGGATGGATAGGGTGAGGGCTGAGATCAAGGAGATTGATGATTGGTGTGAGGCGGAGGCGGTCAAGGCGAGGATTAGAGGGCGGGATCCGAAAATGAGGAAGCTGGAGCTCGGGAGTGAGTTTTCGGGATAGGCGTTGTGCGGTTCGAGCCTGCAAAAACCGTTTATATAGCGATTTAAGTAGCATTCTTTTTGGGTTCCCTGGGTTGGGTCTTTTCCTTGTCATATATTGTATAGACTTTTTTTTTTTTTTTTTTTTTTTTCCTTTTTATGGTGTTATGTATTTAAGGAATGGGAAAAATTCTTACAAAGCGACTGAAATACCCAGACGTTGAGTGATACAGCTTTAATTTCAAAAATGTGGCTTGTGTTGACTGTGTCGAGCTGATAACCAAGAAATAGATAATCAATAATCATGACATCGCGCCAAGTCATGCACATAATGAATAAAAAAAAACCCCATCGCGCCAAGTAAGAGATGATAGTGCACGAGTGATATCCTATGACTAAAAGTCTATCTGAGCAAGCCATAAGATGCCAAGTCGAGCCGTGACCGAATCCTGTGATTGAAGAGTACACTGGTGATAGTGACTCTATCATTGATGATTCTGTCCGAGTGGTAGGGTCCCCTGGGTCTTTGATTGCGTTTTGTGTCGTGGCTGTTGAATTGGCAACTACTGCTCAGCCGCTGAAGTGGAGTCGGTCGGTGTGGTATAGGCCTAGCCTGATCATTCTATCTTGCTCAAAGTGCGCAGAGAGAGTATGTGTCTGTTCCAGGGATGAATCAGGAGGGTGAATCACTAGTAGATTTGCGCTCAGGGAGGTGCGTTGAGCTTGGCGAGGGGGAAGGCATCTACATGTATCTATATATCTATAGAGATGTAGGGGGAGACATGGCCAGGGAAGATATTGGCGTGAACATGATGGTGTGGAGAGAGGTGCCGAAAAGGATAGAAAAAAGGTACCAGTACGTATATGTATCATGTGATGTGATACATTTCATACAGACAGACGATAGGTGAGAACCAATCAAATGATCCGTCTACAACCAAAGCGAATCTTTATGGAAAATTAAAAGGCGTATCAATCAAACGAACTCTCTAATCAAGCTAGCTAGCAGCAGAGCTACATGGTGTTCTTCCCCGGTTTAGACTTTTATCTGCGGGATCGAGATGTCCTGCTTCGTGTCATGATAGGAGCGCCATACGTAGCGTGGGCAATACGGCCGGCCCCCATGGACCATCTATGTAATCAAGAAAATGTTTTGATTCTCGGCTCTTCAGCGTATTATATACCCAGTGCTCAACCTCACACCGTGGTTGACTTGGCGCATCTTTTATGCAGCAGCGGTCCATTTCACAAACATCGTTAGGAATAGCGTACGAGCACATACATGATCTCGAGTTTCAGGCCGTGCGAACGTACCAGCTACTGCAACAGAAAAAACGGATCCCCAAGTCAAGGCAGTGCACGTGGATAATATGCGGCAGAGGCGTTAATTAGGAATCTAGTCGATGCATGCGGCGGGAGGGGCCTCATGTAGGGGGAGCAGGGCACGTTCCCGACGTCAATCGGAGCGGTTAGATGCCGCTGAGATGCCAGATGTGGTGGCGGCGGGGGATCATAGATCGATGGACCTCGGATATCTCTATCAGTTGCATCAATCTCGGTAGAGAACAAAGTAAATGAAAGGCCCGATCAAAAAACCTATGTATAGGTGAACATAGGCCCCGTATTGATGTGGATTGATTCTCTTTTATGCAATCCTTAGAGCTGGACAATTAATTACATGACCCCCCGAGAATTGTAGTAGCGCATAGGCCCCGTTGATCTCATGTAATTGTAATTGTGGCTGTGGATTATTTATGAGGAGAAAAAGATGCATGAGAATTAGAGAAAGTTCATGATGAGGGCTGGTGGTGCACGTGATCGTGGAGGTTATTATTTCCCCCCCATTAATTGCCAAAGGGCCGGATGCCGCGTAGTACTGCGAATGATGGTCCAGTCGCCGTTTTTCTCGGCAGGGATATTTTGAGAGGGTGATCTACGAGGTTTTCTTCATATTGGTAAAAAAAAAAACCTAGCCTGATATATATATCTTGCCGAGAAAAAGGGCGAATGGACCATCGCGGCGAGTGGACCACCATTCGCAGTACGTTATGTCTATACATTCTGTTTACATAAGCTTGTATCTGAGTTTGCGTGCTGCTCTGCGCATTTTTGTAAGCATCTAATAGCAAGGCAACGATTGAGTACTAGATAGAAGACATGCGTATGGATTACCTAATAATATTGTTGGGTTCTTAATATAATGGTATATATCTTCAGGTTTTTTTTTTTTTTTTTGACCGATATATATACTCCCCCGATGCATATGGTTATGATGCATATGGGTTGATTGACTTTTGGATGCTCCAAATGAGACATGGCTTTCCTATACCCATAGAACATTCTAGATCTCTCTGATCAAGTACATGTACGGCTCGGCCAACAGCGGCTCATGTACTCTGTAAATCCGCTATATAACTAGGGTTACATCAAAGCTGACAGCGGCTGTAGATCTACGTACAGGTGCGCACTAAAAATACGTCCTATATGATAATCACTATGGAACCGGAGTAGTTTCAATCGTCATAGTATAGAATCTCCAATATCTCAATATCTGGGGAATTAAAGGCCTCAATTCTAGAATGCGCGGTGATGTAGATACATGTATGCACCGTACTTTTTCAGCTACATCTTTTGCAGTTAGGCTGATGCCATGTACGCCCTTGCCTTGTCCACCTAGCTAGATTATTAAATGTCAGGGTTGAAACCCTATGCAACCCTTACCCTTACCTGGAATGGTCTGGATTCAGATACCGCCCCCCCCCCCCCCCCCCCCCGTGTAGATATCGCCGACTATGTACCCACCAGTTGTTGCCCACATGTATTCATCCGGTGCCAACCATAGAGTAAAGTCACAAGCCACACTGGGTGCAGCTGAAAACGGTGTTGGCAGTGTGCGCATCGTTCCCCACAGTCGGTTCATACATACATAGAGTACGTACGTACCTACATGTAAGTATTCTTCCTAGCTATGTTCCGAGTCGGATCATTATCAACACAAGTTACACTCTTCTAGTATTAGCTGTAAGGCTGAACAAAGAAGTGCATTCGGGGACGCCGTAAACAGAGCATGGAGAGGTCTCAGATGTTTTCACGCTTAAATTACCGTGCGCGATGTTACACGGAGTTGGAGTTAATGCCGGCAATGCTTTACCGGCTAGATATGTAGGGGCTGGTGGTTTGGGAGAACCGATGCTACTATCTCTCACTTCAGCTTGAATCTGTGTACCAACTGCTACGTGTGATTGTGTGTTTTCGGTTGGTTAAGGGCCATCGAGAAAGTTTGTGCTTATCTCGACAAAAAAACATACTTCTCATAGGGATCGAGTGATTGATCATGACCTAAATTTGAAAGCAGGGTGGGTATACGCCATCATACACCACCGCAGAAGATCGAGATCTTTCCCGTAGAAGAAACCGTGACACGACCCCATGGAGTGGGTCCATTGCGTCAAAGCGAAGCTTGCAGCATGCAGTAATTAAAGGGTATCAAGGCTAGAGAATCGCTAATTATATCTACATTCAGCTTTTATGAATTAGAAGAAAAAAACAAAAAAAAAACTGGCATACCTGCTCCAAGTGGTACACTTGTCTTGGGTGTATAGAATACAGCGCCGTCTTCGGAAATATCGGGATCAGCATTTTATTTCGAGCGGGGTAAGACTGGCCAGTAGGCATACATACCTATATCAAAAAAGACCTGAATAATCTATGTGTATCGTGCTAACTGTGCAAACATGTACTAGTTAGTACATGTGGCTTCCTTTTTTTCCCACGCCCACAGTTTGGCTGTGCTACTCGTGCTCTTTTTCGGCGGAGAGCGCTTACCACCTGTCAAACATATGTAGCTGCGTTTGGACATTCTTCATGCGATGAAAAATGGCGTTCCCCAGGAGTACGTGGCTTTAGTTGTGACCAACTTGATCTAGTATCCATCCATGCACCTAGCCCAAATACTAATCCTGGAACTGTGCAACTCCTGGGATGGAACCCAATGTAATGGTTACTCGTGCGGCCGGTTTCGTGATTTGAGATGTGCCAGAAGTCGGAAGTCGCTTATGAGAGGTAACGGCAAATATGTCTCAAAGTGTTTTTCCTGGCCTAATTCAGACAGCATGGTCCGCCAAGTTTTCAGCCGCTTGATAGAGATCGATCAGCCATTCAACGTCTTGTGAAACTGTAAATTGGTGGTTTGACTATGGCTCGTCAGTACCAAAAATCTCACTACAGTAGCTTTGACTTCTGGGAGTTCAATTTTTCCATATATCAAAACAAATGGTCATGGTTGTGTGCGTGTGGTACTTGAAGTATTATCGAAAGCTTACTTATCTTGTGTGACTTGCCTATCCTAGAAATATTTCTTGGCCTTTCAGACCATCTCATTTGGTCGACGTCTCGTTATAGAACTTGTGGGCGAATCTGTACCAATGTCAAAATGCCGAGGAATGGGTTAGACTACGAGCTGTTTGGTCAGTTCCATCAAGAGACAACATAAAAACACCAATTGAAGTTAAACAAGTATGCGGATTTTGTGTCAGTTAGCATATCGTTTATGTATTCTCCTATATCCTAGCATAGTAGGATATATATCTTGTGCAACTATTCGTCAATCGACTACGTGAAGGTCTGACTTAGTCTTTTTCCATTCACGATAATGATCATCAGCAAAGCTGATCGCCTTGCAATGTGATTCGGAGTTGGATGCTCCGTTACGGCGCGAAAGTTGACCAGCCTAGGCCACGCTAAATCAATAGGTAGTAGCATCTAAAACGATGATTCATGATATGTCCGTCAAAGTCGCTCCTTGCCGAGATAGCACTCAAACTATTAGGGTTTAGCTTTAAAGATGGACCATAGATCTAGGTAGAATTGGTGGTGAATATACCTGGTATTAAACTTTGGTCGTGGGCGGTTCAGAGGGTAGAAAACCTGATAAGGAAGGGGATTCCAATTTGTAGAAAGGGGATGGTTTCAGGGGCTTGTACTGGAGGATAGTAGGCGATTCTTGAAGTATCATCGTATCTTGTTGAAATTGGTAGTTCTAGCACTGATAGGCGGTAAACAATTGATGAAAGTGTATATCTGCGCCTCATTGAAATAAGCGTTCTACCTATTTTTGGGAAGTATCAGTTAATACTGACAACAAGTAAGAATATATTTACTTTTTGGCTCGACAATGAAAATCCGACGAGAAGCGGTCAAACTCGATTCGCAGTAATGGTTTCATGATATCGACTCCGAAAGTACAAGGCGGACTTGCACGTAAAAAATCCCAAGGAGCTAGAACAATGCTGGGCCAACGAGGTGAACATGCGCCGAAGGGTAGTTTTATTTCTAAACAGTTACATGCATATGGAGCTATGTAGATAATGTATGCTAATGACTTTGCTAGTTATCATTTGTGGCTTACAATTCGCGTTTTCTAGCCAGTCACAAGTTTAGGATGGTGCATATATACCACAAAATGGAACTCTTGTCGCATAACACTAATCCTGGCTTTTTATAGCGTTATGCTAGTCTCCAGCCCCATAATCCCACATAAGCCAGATACCTCATCGAAGACATGCACCAGTTGATTCCGCTTGGGTGTGTGTGTGTGTGGGGGGGGGGGGGGTTCATAAACACCTAGACCGTACCGGGGTTAACGTTAATGATCAAAAGGACTGAAGCTGGAGCTGAGATACATCGCCCAACGACCGCGGGCACGATGTTAGCTGAAATCTAGGGGCAATTGGGTTCCGTACGGTTGAGAAATCTTTTCGAATTCGTGGACTCAAGAGAATACAGTAGATCGCGCGCTAGGTACACTGTGTTATGCATGTCACATAGCCTGGTCCAATACCCGGCTCTGGCAGTTAACCGTGTCAATGATCCCCCACCAGGACGAACCATCCCAGCTAGCTGTCTAACCGTCGGCTAGCTTTATGTGAGACTCTCGACCAACTATGAGCCTCAGATGAGATATGTATGTGTATGCATGTGTGCTTTCACAAGCTCGTGCGCTTCCGTTTCCAATTAACGGCGGGCTGAACAAATCGTGGCTATCTCCGGCTAAGAATTCTCTCTTAGTGGTTGGCTAAGGGTATTTCTGCATGATCTGCTCAAATCTCTCCTTTCTCAGAAGTGGAACTCAGGCACTGGCTAGCCAGAAAAATTCGAGGTTTATACGGCATGTATCACCTCTAGTTTATTCGCATTACCTGGGTCCACGGGATATATTGTCGTATGATTCGTGCAGATCTCTCAATCTACAACTGTGAAGGTTTGTTAGCCAAGAGAATTGGTGATTCTGGTGTTGGTGGTGATGAATTTTATGAGTATTCTCTTCGAGTTGCGCGAGATTTGGATGTAACACAAAGGGTATAGTGAGAAATCCGAGACAGTATCATTGGGGTGACAGGGCAGGTCCCATAATTCGATATTAGCCACTACTACGGGTTCGCAATTATGCTTAGAGCCTTGAATCCAATTATTACGTTTCTACAGACCACCGGAATCACTAGATGTCAATCTGAAAGGGGTTAGAGTTTGAAGATGACAAAACATATGTTCCTTCCTATTGTAAGTGACCGCCAGCTTGAGATCGGGGTGGTAGGCCAAAGAGAATTTTGAGACTGTCTCTAATGCCTTGGGCTTTCAAATGAAACTAGCTCTACGTATTGGATTCGGTGTTTATCCCTTATTTTCCATCACTGGTTCAACCTACTCTGTAACATGTATTTAAAATTAGAACAGTGATATATATTGGGATTGACTGCCCTCCTACCAGGACTGTTTGAATTATCAAGTATTCAGCGCATGAGGCTGAATTTTGAGCCAGCCACTGTGAAAGAAATCCCCAATGAACCGTTGGGTCTTGAAAAGTGACGTTCTTCATGCTCCCGTGCGATATATCAAAAAAAAAAATAAGCTGTAGCCGGTTCGAGTGTACTAACAAATTTACAACCCCACCATGCAAGTACGATAATGGAAAGTTCCTTCTTCGACGGCTCACAAAAGAGTCCCAAAGAGTAGAGAGTACTCACCTGTCTACACAAGCCTCAACCTATTTCTTTTTCAAGCCTTAGTAGGCTCCGGCTGAGAAGGGGGGTATAACCTATCAGACCGATACTTCTCATCCTGGGAGTAATCAGGGCACATAAAACAATATTCAGATGTCCTTGGCTCCACAATTACTTACGATGGTGGAGGCTGAGGGAGGATGTGAAGGTAACTAGAAACCGTTTTGGGTTATGAGCGGCCACGGCAGCTATTCAATGGCACTGATATTTACCTCAACGGGATATGTGCAGAGCTAGTGATGCCTGACTGGATGGGGGTGGCTATCCGCAGCTAAGATCTGGAGATATCTTAAAGTGAATTCTGTAGACTTGAAGGTGCGTCGAGTCGTTAAGATAGCACGGTAGAATCCGTCAAAAGACCCCTGCCTGCTTGGCAATGCATGCAGCTTACCCCCTCTGCATATGTATGTTCAATGTCCGTCCACTTTAGTACGCCTAATGAATGGGTGAGCTGTAACAACCATATGTACGTCGCAACTGTTTCCCCCCTCTATGGCCTCGGAAACTCGCCCGATGACTTTCATAGATCGATGTAGGTAGATATGTACTCTTTGGATTTTTTCTAAGCCCGGAAAAAAGTTTATGTTGAGCCATTTGTTATATGATTATGTAGGTAGCTGATAACCGTTGTGTAAAGCAAAATGTGTCAAGTGATGCAGATTCAGATTGAAGTGTGCACGGGATTGAGATGTCAGATCACCATTCTCAAGGTGATGAACCTAGAATTGGGACGGATACTATATGTCTTAATTAATTAAGCTTCTAGGACGTCAAGTTTGCGAAGAAGGCTGCCTTAGCCTGGGATTTGGGAGTTTGGCGATCCGTGGGGGATTGATGCATATAGGTAGATACGTATATCTAATTTTCTAGTCAAGCCATACGACCAATGGAGGTACTGTGGTCCAAGCAAACACGTGTATGTACATGTTGAATTCCGATTTAATTGGGGTGGTATTCATACATTCGATGCAGGAAATAGCCTGTGACCTGCCTATATATCATGTCTGATCTGCTAAGACAATTGGGACATGATTGGCCGAAAAGTGTATGTTTGTTTTTATTTAGGTCCAAAGTGAAAGCCCAAAAACTGTTTTGCTCTCCTCTTTAATGACCCTGAAGCTGGGAAAGATTATCACCTAAACCAAAAAATTGTGGGGGATCGGTGTTCAAATATCCGGTATTTCTATATGGTTTTGGTTCCCAATAGTATAATTGCAGCCCCCTGCATACACTGCAAAAAGCCTTTAGTATTCGTCCATTAGAGGTTTGGGGCATAGGTACACATGCCATACAAAACTACAAGCTCTAGGTAACCACTGACCTAAAAAGTACTGGCTGCTGGTGCGCAGGGTCCAATACACTGTTACGCTACCACTGGAGGACGTTATCGCCACCCGCTTGCTCACAATGTCCATCTCTCTACCGGACCTGGGGTTGCACATGCCGCCAAAACAATTCATAGCTTTTTTTTTTCTTCTTTTCTTCTTTTCTTCCTTTTTCCCCTAAGTAAAGTAATCAAAGTAGTAGTGATTCCGCCGGCGCAGTGTGCAGCCTCTCTTTAGCTTTGTCGATGAGCCGCAGCCAGTCACTATTGTGTTGAACGTGCTATTAAATACCCACCTCCTTGCAGACAGATATATGATGAGGTTCGTTCGTGGATCAGTGCACCTAGAATCCTATACACCAAGTATATATATTCATGTCTCGGCTCCCCCAATATCAATTCTTTGCTCAAATGACTTACGACACCAATCAACGTCAAAAAGAAAGCCCACATTCTCCCTCTACCGACTCAGGGGATGATGATCGCAGCGTTACAACTTTAACCTCTTCGTTTGATGAGTATTCGCCTTACGAGAACATAAGTCGCCAGATTTCCCCAATCAGCGATACGTCCTTCAATGCTTGTGATTATTCGTTTCCATTCGGCGGTTACAGCCAAACCAGGCTGGAAGAAATTGATGATCAATTCCATTACACGCAAAATGTATATGCGTATGATCATGATGTGCCTATCGATTACGAACTCTCGGTCCCCCGGAATACGCGTCTCCCGAGCCAAGAAATACCATCCCCTGAACTTCTTAAGTATGCCCTTACGGTATCCGTTCTCCTACTATCCATCCCCAGGGCTAACACTTCTCTAGTACGTGGTCGCCAATACCAGGAACAGGATATTATATATCACAAACAGAAGCTCTCTCTCCCACATCCACTTCATCATCACCCTCCTTAATTGCTGAAAGCTTAAACTCTCCACCAATCCCTCCAAGCAACCCCAAAAAAGACGATGAATGTGAAAAGGGACCTCGAAAGTAAGCGCTACTTGAAGCTAAACCTTTATCCCGGTCTTAATCTCTGGTCGTGTGCCTAATTCGGGGTTATTATTATTATAGGCGTAAATCTGGCAGAAAACCTCAGATTTGCCAACTTGATGATTGCAACAAACACTTCAGAAGAAGCGCAGAGCTTACAAGACACCAAGGATCAGTTCATCGGGAACAACTCAAAAAGAAACCCATTCTTATTCCCTGCAGATATCCTGGTTGCTCTAGATCCGGAGAAAACGGGTTCAAACGTAGGGACAACTACATGCAACACCTTAGAGGCCCACATAACGAAGTGATACCTAAGAGAAAGAGGGGACGAAATGTTCAGGATATCCCATATGCTCCTGAAGTTGACATTACTGCATGGCCTGTCGATCGGTTCGAGTATTAATCCGGTCATAATGTTAGAGAGTGGTCTTCAGACTAGTCATGACATCACATCCTCTCTATATGGACCGACAACTGGACCCTGCGTGAGAGTAAGCGGGGACGAGGGTACTGGATTGCCCGAAAAAAAAAAAAACCGCTCAGTGCTCTTTAGTTTCGGCATGTAGCCTGGGAAGACACCTGAGACTACAAAGCTTTCCAGCTCCAATGGGTCCATGTATTCACAGCTTCCTGTTCACAGAAAGCCATGTATTATTTATTAGCGCTTGTAATGGTTTCCCTCTTTTCGACTCTTTTCTACTCTTTTCTTTTGTGTTTGATTACGAGGCGACTGGGTACTTCCTCTGGGCTTGGTTCTGGCTATAAGCCAAACGTGACTTATACTGTCTTCCCTATGTTGCTAGACGGCTGGTGTTAATAAAAGTACAAACATTTTTTTTTTAAAAAACAAAATCTAAAAAACAATAGGGAGGAATATATGTGAAATATACATCTAGCCCAAACACAATTGGACTTGATCTCTAGCTCAAATCCTGCCTCACTCAATCGGATGCGCATTATCACGCATGATTCCGACTTACTTATGCACGTATCTCCACTTTATAATTATTCGTGAAGTTCGTGGTCAAACGTCGATCAATAATCAGGTAGCTGGTGGGAGGAGATCGATGTAGTTTAATCGGTGCGCTTAGAACTCCAAACGAGATTGAGAAGCAAGGTAGCTTAATATATATTATAGAAGTCCCACATATTATTTCCTTTACTTGAGCAATCTGTCTCTGAGCTATCCGCCTCTGAGCTCGGCCGGCCGGTGTTGCTGTTGTGCAACTAGTAGAAATGAAATTAGTGGAGGTACTAGCTTGCTTAATTAGCCATTATGGTTAGGCCATTAATTGCCCTAGGCAACTCATATGCTTACGGTGAGGTGTGATATTCCTCTAGGGATACCGGGCTCCTGCTGATTTATTGTTGGTCCTTTAAATTTCCATCTGGCTTGTGAACTGATAAAGTCTCGGGGTAGGACTACCGATCAGAATGCATGCTATGGGAGTGTAAGGGTTGGAAATTGGGGAGAAATATGATTGGCAACGACCGTTAATATTATTAATTATAGGTAAAGATTTTATTGTGATATCGATGGATTGTTGCAAGAGCCTGTGAGGGGGACAGAAATCTATTAAAGTTGTACTCTTCAAGCGTGCTGGTGCGGATAGAACTTACCTAGAGAAAAGCCGCAATGACAATGGGAATGCAGCGGTATTTGTAGCAACGAGCCTCAACCTTACCTTTTATCTTGTATACGTATCTACACCCAGAAATCTGATCCGCCAGTAGTTAATATAAAATACATGCCTTATTACCAATATTATTAGTGTTGCCTTAAAATTCGTATTGCAGTTAGAGCTATCTCCAGCCCTACGTACCGATAAATGTAAGATGTTGCCTTGCTAGGCTAGGGACATGTACATGTAGTTGCCTTGTGTCATGCATATCGTTGTAGCATTGAAAAGTTGACACTAACACAAGCACATATGTGCAGTAGTGCACTAGCCGGGCCTGGGGGGATAGTAGACCATCCCAATTACCCATAAATAAGATAAAAGTATATGTACTCTACTTAAAATATGGTGTCACTAGCTAGCGGTTAGCCAGTGATTGATCATGAGAGATGGCCTAACTCGTCCGCTTTTGACTTAATCCATAGATGGGATATCATGGTCTATCTGTCTATCAAGAATCAGACTTTTCTGCTACCCGAATTTTGCAACGTATGCTAGCTTGGGAGGCCGAGGGAGATTAATCTTATCAGCCCGCATAAAGGCGTCGAGGCACACCAATCAAAAATCGATTGCAGCAGATACATGCACATGTATGAGTTCACATGTTCGAGCTCGAGCTCCAAGTGCAATATTGTGATAAATGGTTGGCCCTGATTTACCTAGCATACGCATGCAGAAAGATGCTCTATTTCCATTTTTTTTGTTTTTTTGTTTTGTTTTTATTCATCATGTATATATGTACCTACTCCATTTCTATTTGCATACGCCTGGGAGAACATATATGACTCTGCGCATTCTCTGCAGTCTCAGCTTGTTGAGCATAGTCTATCGATACATGTAGTTTCTACAATCGCTAAAAATTACGCTATTCTATTCGATCCAGGGGTTATCCCTACAACAATTGGCTGATCAGGGTTTTCAATCAGCCTCCTAGGCATTCATCCGCAGTAGGCTTGCACTCGAGTACTCGCATACATAAAGGTTTGAAATAATTCACTTCTTATATTATAGAGATCAAGATGAGCCTATGCCAGATATATTAAAGGTTCACCCCCGCCCAAGGTTTAGTTTCGTGTAGATAAACCAAAAGATGGCCCAGTTGGCCGCCATACGTGGTGTTCTAATGCATCCCAACTTAGAATATCATATAGCGGCCATAAGCTAGCAATGCATATGTTGACGGTCATATCAGTTGTAACCTTCAAGCTAATCTCACTTCCTCAATTCGCTCCCTATACAAAACTCAGCTCAGGTAACAGTTGACAAGATGGCCCCAACCAAATTATATTGCAATAGATATGGGATCCCGTGGCATCATATCTAGCATCAGAACTAGTGAATACGGACATCATTATAGTACTAGTGTAATATGATAGGAGGGGGTGGCTTAAAGTCTGATCAACGTTCAATATTGTGCACCTAGCTACGTAGCCTTAGGTTAATTCAATTGGTCAACCAATCTACACTTTTTATAGCCACATACTTGTTTGATAGCGTTTATCTGGCTTAATTTAACGGGAATATTCAATGTTGCATATACAGCTGATAAAGATCAAAAAGCATATATTGGAACATCAGCTTTGACATCATCCTTCTTCTCGTCATAGTTAAAATTGCATGTTCACAAATTAAAGAGGCTAATAAATATATATATTTGGGCTATTTATATTATCCAATAAACGCCATAAACACATATTATTAACTGATCGGGCACGAAGTATGGGTCTTGACGGATATATCCTAGGACATAAGTACTCTCAGGATCTATCTCGCCCTAGTTATAATAGGCATTACTTCTCTTCATCGAGCAAAGGAATGGCATTCCAATCCGCAAAGACCTGCACGCGCATGTAGCACGTACTTCGAATCAGCTAATATAATCAGGCCATGTAGCCATATCACTATTTGGGGCCATATAAGATAAATAATAAATCAAACCACACCTCTCCACAGCTGTCTCCAAAGGAAGCTTTTTACCCTGGCCTAATTTCTACGCTGCATGTGCATGCTGGCAGAAGAATTGATCACAAGGCAGTAAAAAATAAAATGCATATTGTAGCCTTGATACGGATCTTTGGGGGTTATTATATCCAGACTGCCTTGATATATCTAACGTCATGTATAATGATTATGTTGTATAGGCGCGTAAATTGGTATGCGTTGCGTGTTACTTAGGAATATTATATATTGGAAAATTAGTTGATTAGTGATTAGTACGTATCAATTAGAGAAATACATTTAGAGATGTCTTCCAGTAGGAGAGTCTCAATCGAAGCCTTATATGCGATTATCTTCATCAATTTTAGACCGAAGCATCCCCTAGCACCCGGACTGCCTGTACATACACCTCTAGAAGCATGTATGCCTGTATATTGTTAAACTAGGCTGACATTACTTCTTAGCCTCAGACACAATTCTAGAAGGCTTAGCCATGAGTTACATACTGACATAAAAACCTCTTCACACTTCTCCTTCTATAGGGACCTCCATATCCCTTTAGTTGACCACTACACACTCCCTCCCCATTCCTCTCCTCTTTCTTGAAAGGATAGCTCCTCTGACAGCACCTCAAAACCAACCATTCTCCTCTTCAACTACGGTTCTTTTCCTCATGGATTAGTTCTATTACCTCTACTTGGGCAGCATGTCCTTACTAGAAAGATGCAGATAGTGAAGCCAATGAGACTGCGGAAAATAGTAAATCTGGCCCTCTTCATATTCAACTTGGAGTGTCCTCTCTGGAGGCCCGTTATCCTGCATATCAAACCTCATACCACCACCAGTCTCACAACCCAGTCAGGGCTATCGTCAAATCGGTATTACACTGTCTCTGATCATGAGTCATATATATTCTTAAGGAGCATTTAGGGCAATGCACTTCATGCCAGTGTTGGCGTTCCTTTTTTCTTTTCTTTTGCCAACCCCTTGTCTGTTCCTTTCTTTCCTTTGTTTTTCTTTTTGACGTCAGAAAATGTTTGAGCCTATGACTCGTCAACCTTGTAAGAGGAGTGTTGGTTGGGTAGTACACCATAATTACTTATTACGGAGTGATCTAAAGCAAACCTTACAATACAGCGTGAAGACTTAGAGGGACGAAGTACTAAAGTACACAATCGAGGTGAAGGAGGTTCACGTGAGTATAAATTGACATGCGGGTTCGATACTTTTAAATAACTCGAGACTAAAGATTTTGAAATAGAACTGTAGATAATAATATACCAAAAGGTCAAAGCGAACTATAATATTTCCTAGAAGACAAAGAAGGTTGCGTGAAGAGAAAAGGGAGGGATGAGAAACTAGTACAGGTGGGAGGCGAGTATCACAGACCAGCGCCGACAGCCGCGGTCTAGACCTGTTCCATTACCAAGGAGGCAGCTGCGGAACCGAGTGATTGGGTAGATCATTGACCGGAGTTATGATACTCTATTAGAAGATTTGCCTACTTAAATTTATAAGCTACTGGTTTCCCTAAAGGTAAAATGAGACTAATTCAACCTGTCGCCCAGGCCGCCTTCCAATGATAGATATTCGCCGTTTAACTTAACGCGTATTAGATGGCCAGAGCTCATTGGGCTACGATCAATACCGGGCTACGGTTTTTTTTTTGGTTTATTTCATTATGTATATGCAGCCTTACGGCTATATATGGCATACTAGGCTACGGTCAAAGACGCTATGATTGGGGGGCAAAGACCATTGTATTGCCCCTCATTTATATTCCATTTGAAGGCTTTAGAAACCTCTATTTATAAGATACGTTCTTGAATTCTGATTATAGATAATTATTGTAGTTAGTTATTGCCTGCGGTATGTTCTTATCCAGAGTTGGCGTAGCCCGTGGGATCGTCAGGTCTTTTATTAAAGACCACTCACTATCCACCAATCAGGTTGTTGGTGACATGAGAGCCTTTCCTTTTTTGAAAAGAGCCTAACAGATACATTACTTGACTATTTTAGCCTAGACTTGAGAGGTATGTTATATGATTTATATTATTAAGATCATCATATGTAATACTAATGTAAATACATACATGTACCTACAACCTCTTCTAGTCAGGGATTTGTGACATTGATATAGTTAACTAGGCCCAAATTATTTTCGTAGACTCACAATGTCCAATTATCTTTTTTTTTTTTTTTTTCTTTTCCTTTCATACTTCTATTCTAGATCATTTAGAATCATCTGGGTTAGGGTTCTCTAGTGCCTGGCATGTAGATCATCAACCCCTCGAACCAACCGCGTGCAGTTTCCCAAACCTCACGATGTGGCCCCTGGGCATGGGCGAGATCTCTTAGGGTACCTTACCTATCCCCCTCCTCCCCAAGTTATCTAGCTACGCAGCTACCCCTTCACCCAAATCACCGCCACCGAGGGATCCGGACCGTAAAAAGAAAGAAAGGAGAAAGGAAAACAAATACTCATGGACCACGTGCCACCGCCACTCTCAACAACACCTCGACCAGGAGCAGTAGGAGTAGGGGCAGGTGTAGCAGCGGGAGTAGGAGTCCATCGCTCAGTCCCATATCCAATATCGCCTCGCGACCCTCCCCAAAGCCCGTTCAAGCCCACGTCTTCGCTGAGACACCGCCGACAGAGCAGTTCGACGGTTATGAGCGTGGGCCTGACAATGTCTCCCGGTAGCATGTACGAGATGGAGACTGAGGGCCATCGGCACACATCGCTATGGTCTAGGGACGTGGAGGCTGCAAGTCGTAACTTAGGGAGCGTCGTAGGCGGTAGTAGAGGTGGTAGCGGGGTCATGAGGCAGGACTCGGAGGATGAGGGGTTGGGCAAGATTTCGCAGGCCATGGTAAAAAAAAAAAAAAAACCTCTCTACACCGATTGAAAAATATGTGCATATAATATAGATTATTGACTTACATCCTGCTAACGCATTCAAAACACAACAGACACTTCTCTCGCTCCACCGTGGCCAGAACGACGCTGACAGCCACGGTCGCTCTTCCACCGCGACCACGCCTCGTTCAGCCAACATCCCGCCGTCTTGGCCAGACCCAGAAGAGCTCTTGAAGGAGTCTCTGCGGCAATCGCTGTCTGCTCTGCACGCTTTGGGGCGAATCAAGGCGCTCAGTGGACGGTTTTCGGCCGACGAGGAGGTCGATAAGGGCGGCGAGATTGCGCAGATCATGGGTATATATGATCGTGCAGTTGGAGAGATGAAGGCTGCCGGTGAGGTTTTGGTTAGTCCTTTACCCTCAATTTCTTTCCCTTTGGCTTCCTTGATTAGGTTGAAGCATGTCGATGGATGCTGGCGATGCTAATTACGGAGGATAGGATTTGGCACAGCAATATCTGGCAAGGGAGAAAGAGGTGGTTCTCGAGCAACTATTAAAGGGGTAGAAATGTCACTTTCCACTCATCAAGTACCTTGGCGCATTTCTTATGAAAATGGGCCGGCATAGCTTGGAACTACCGCGGGTCGACTGCTCGAACGGCCAGCTTGACAGCTAACACACTAACCAAGCTCCCTTTTGGAGAGACATCTTGCACTAATACTCCTATACTACTGTTAGTGCTTTACTAGTTGTTGGGGAGTTGGTCTTTCCTTTTCTTTTTTTCTAGACCATCATCTTTGGGGGCGTTTAGGGGTTTTCTTTTCTTTTTACGACGTTATGAACATTTATACTGTGTATTATTTTAGCATCAGAGGGTAGCGGACGATACATGATACATTACTATAAATAACCAATTTTGTGGAATTGGGATCATTGGGATTCGTCACTGACCGTGCGAATAGTAGGTGACGGCCAGTCGAGATTGAAATCAAGCACACTAAGCCCTTTTAGACAGCATGATGGAACTAACGCTCGGAAACCACCCTGTGTAGGTAGTCCTCGGTATTAGTGACAGATTGTAAGAGAATTTGATTATTATATCACGATAACCACAAATGGCTAGTGCATTGATTTCAATCTGGACCAACCGTTTAAGGAATAGATAGGCCATGCAGGTAGGTAGATGATATAAGTCGCTAGGGAATAACCATCCAAATTTTCAATTTCAAATTTATCATCCAAAGACCTCCATATTGGTACCTCCCCGAATGATAGATGACTGGTTAGAAGTCGTTAGACTCATAAACCTCCTCAAACTACACCCCAAAACCATCACCAAATGGTCTAAACGCGGTGGAACACAACCTGTCCAACTCATGTGTCTTCTCAGTCGTAGAAACTTGAGGAAAGGAAGAGTTCAGCCAGGCGCGAAGAACACCTACTTCAGCGATCAAACAAGCGAAACAGGACCACTGGAACAGCTTCATAGACGCATAAAACCCGTGACGTCTGGAGGATCAAGAAAATGGCCTCAAAAACAGAAGACAGAATCCCCACCCTCAACTCACCCCATCTCTCCTCACGCCAACCTCATCAAAGCCTTCTTCCCCTGGGAAGGCCTCTCCTCTATCCAATTCAAAGATGTCCCCCATCACACCGAAGAAGTCCAACAGGCTTTCTCCCACATCCAACCTCTCCTCAGGACCCGCATCCCATACTCAACGCTGGAAGGGGTCCACAGATGTATCCATCATCCCTCCCTCCTCAACCCACTAATCTCCTCGGCTACCACCCCTCTCCTCAAGAAAGCCAATTGATCCTTAAACCCAACAAAATGACTACTCCTCCCCATCCGCGTACAGAATCGTCGTCTCTCCAAACCTTCTCCAAGATTCTGGAAAAAATCATCACCCTCCGACTAGCAAAAGTCGCCAAAAACAAACGGTCTTATCGACCCTCCAGTCTTGACTCCGTCAGCAGCTTATCCACTGCCGAGCCACCACCCTCCACCACGAAATAAGAGCAATGCAGTCGCAAAACTCAAATGCTTTCATGTTCGTGATGTTAAAAGGCGGCCGACCACGTCCTTAAACAATCCTGGCACCAATCCTGCGTGAAACACGTCACAAAGTAACAAACTGGGTCTGCTCATTCCTATCTGATAGATACATCACTCCTCTTCAAAGGATCACCCCAAAATCCCAACAGTACAAGTAGGCGTCACGGGGATCCCCATCTCCTCCTCTTCATCATCTATGTAAACTTCCCTACACAAACACGACCCCAGACATCGCGATATCATCGTCGGCGACTTCGCAATCACCGTCGCATCACCCACCTACTCCCCAAACATCTCAACCCTGGAAGAACACTACAAGAAGATATCTGCCCTGCTCACCCTAAACATACACTTCTCAGTCGATAAGACTGAACTCATGCACTGGTGTCACGAACACCAGCCCCCTACCACCCATCTCCCTCAATGGCCAACCCTTCAACCCGAGCAGCATAATTCGATGGATCGACTTCTGGCTCTCCCCTAACCTCAACCCTGACAAAACACTTCCAGGAGACTTGCGGCAGCAAGGTCCGCCTTTGGCATCATCTCAGGTTCTCATCAGCCGGCAAGGACTGTCCCAGCCAACTGCGTGAGAATCGCCCTCCTAACAATCTGACCAATGCTCCATACTGGGCATCCACCCTCACCCCAAAACGTCACTCAAAAGCATGAACACCTTCTGGAACTCAGTCCTCCGCTGGGCGGGTGCTTCAGAGCACAAACAAGAGGTCCTGGGCTGGAACGCCCCCTCGACCTCTACTGCCACTACCTAAAGCGCAAACAAGGGATCCGCCTCCTCCAAGCCTCACCCTCACCAATAACTGGAAGAACAAGCCCTCTTTCCGACAATCACCACAGAAAGAACCTCTTTCCCACGCCTCCTAAAAGGCAGACCCAACCCCAAAAATGGAACTCCAACGCGTCCAAAGAGTCACCTCCCCATCGCGCTCCTCTGCTCACTCATCCGCCCCCTCATAGACGAAGGAGTTCCCCCACAACGAATGGCAATGGCAGCCAAACAACAACTACTCGCAAGCTGGCAAGCGTCATACCCCCCCCCAGACTACTACAAACACCCCCTCACACTCAAACGCCTCCTTCAAGCCTCCAAATTTGCTGCTACCCGAATCCACCAGGATGAGGGCCAACAAACTTACCTCACGCCCAAAAATCATGGATCATGAACACCTCACTATCTTAAGAAATGTGGAAAGGAAGATGAAACACCCAACATAATACTCGCCTGCACCGCCACAGCCAAAAACCGTCACCCTCTACTAAACCAGGTCTCATCCCTGGAAGAAGTATGGCACGACCAAACCCTCACTTGGGCCCTCAGCATCACCATCACCTCCGCCAAAATCAACTTCCCCAGAAAGGAAATCACATCCCCTCTCCAAACAGGCTCAGTGGAATCATCCTCCCTTAGCTCCGTCTCCACCATATCGACTGGGAACCCATAAACGGCCCCACCCACCTCCCTCCACACTCGACGAAAAGCCCCACAGATGGCATTCGGGCCTTCGGCCCTCACTTTAGCCGTTTCCTTTGTTCGTTCTATGTTTCTTGTAAATTTTTTTCTTTTGTGTTTATGTGTTTTGTGTTTTCAGGGGACGCGTTTTAGACTTCGTTGGGGATAGGTTTCTTTACGCCATAGTTTATACTGCATGCGAACTTTCTGTACCTAGAAACATGAATAGATATGATTTAAAAAAAAAAAAAAAAAAAAAAAAAAAACCATCCAAATTTTCTTATCTCAGTTTTGAGGGTTTTTTTGGTAGTACCGAACTGAACATGCTCGTCCCCTCAAACACACTTTACTGCCACGACCTCTTTAGAAGCCAAGCTCAGAAAATATTTCGAGTTCTACCGAAAGGAAGTAATCGTTCACATAGATGTCGAAATATATGCTGAAATCACAAGCCAGAAATTCTGTCCCTACGATTAACCCTTGGAAGTAAGATCTAGAACAGGGTACCATAAAGATGTAGGGTGACTGAGCATTTAACCACTCTTATTCTAGAGTGTGACGTATTAATGCATGTAGTTGCTTTTTGAGAGGCCCGAAGATTCGGAATGTACATCCACATATATACTGGATTCTATATCTTTGGTAGGACCTGAAACTGATCTGGAGACTGAGGTTGTTTTCAGAGTTACCCCCGATCTTTAGGCTTCGAACCTCTCATGGGTGAAAAATATGGCTTTATAACTCCTAAATCCATAATCAAAGCAATAATCTAGATGTATGTATGTATGTAAATAGAGTACTCTAGAAACCCTCGATGAACGGGGTTAGACTAGTAGTCTAGTCTGCCAAGCATTAGTAGGTCCGTGGTAAAGCGGGTTAGTCAAGGATGTTGTCCTATCTACCAATGACTAGCTGGATAATAGACCAAGGGCTCGTTCGGTTGACACGGAGATCCAGGGATTGGGCCTGATAAAACAATTGCCCCTTCCAGATCGAATCCATGGATTGCAACCAATTCTGTATCAACCAAACAGGCCGTTGGGAGTGCACTTCTTTAGGTTGCCTAACTTATGGAAGGGAGGTGCATAGTGCAATATTGCAAATATTGCACCTAACTCCGTAGCACAGGGATCGGCGCGGTAGGGCCACCGCTGCAGTGTCCCCAGATTTCTATTTCTGTTCTGCTTGCCGGTAAGATTAATGCATGCATGAATCGGAGGAGGGTTTAATTATGGAACACCGGCTTGAAAGCTACCAAGTATATCTATTCCAGAGGGGAACACACCAGGCGGCGAGGAAACCATTAGCTGTGTAAGCTATACGACTTCTAATAACCGCTTGCATATATATTCACAGTGTATTCATCCGATCCGGCTATAGGCCTTTTCCCTAGTGGCTAGTATGAAGATACCAAATGATATCTGATGTATTGCTTGCGATATAAGGGGCTCAAATACCGCAAGAGTTTGGGGACTACCTACCATGTTTGACTGGTATAACGAGACCTCTAGAATAGTTGAGTGTGTGCCGCTAAGAATGCGTATATAAGACCCAGTAGAGTAAACCGGCCGCTGGGGTTAGGTCATGAGATATCACTCGACGGTCACAACCGTGCATTGTGGAGAGTATGCACCTGTGCCAATTTGTACCTAGTTCTGCCTCTATTAGAGTAGAGGAGTGAGAAAATAGCAGACATGCCTCACTAGAGCCGAGCTCTATTCGAGTTTCTGTCTGGCTTTAGCTCCTCGTAGTACTGAATGTTCTTAAAGAAGCATATTTATTAGGGATACGAAGTAGTGCAAATTGAATCGGTGAAATCGGTGCTTAAATTTGTATACTGAAACATACCCTTTTTAAAAATTTATTTGTGCTCCTTCATAAGCGCGGTGAAGTAGCCCAATATTCAATGTGAGAGTCCCCCAAAATGAGCACAGCATCTAGTTTAGCCTACCATCGATGTTGAATTTATCGACAGAGAGGGCGAATAAGGTAGGACACTGTGAGTGTGGATGGTGGATGCGGGTGATTATGACGAGGAGTAGGTACGGCGAGACGGAGTGAGTGTAGAATGAGAAAGCGGAGGGTGGGTGAGCGGAGGATGGAAAAGAGGAGGATGGAAAACAGGAGGATGGAAAAGAGGAGGATGAGGAAGGGAGGATGGATAAGGGGAGGATGGATAAGGGGAGGATGGATAAGGGGAGGATGGATAAGGGGAGGATGGAGGGGGATACTACCCGTTGATCGTTATTGTGTGGTAGTGTGGTGGTATGATGGGAATGTCGATCGGCCTAGTAAAGCGTCGGCCGGCCGCATACGAGTGTAACCTGGCCCAGAAGCGCTCACACCCGCTCAACCACGCCAAGCCGGCCGCTAGAGCATAGCGTTGTGTGTACACCACAACACACTCAAGCTCCACAGAACCGATCTTTCCAATAACCACGCTCATACAATATTTTCGGGGCAAACACCTTTACAACTATTCCCGCCCTCCAGAGTAGCTCGGGATCACGATGGCTTTGGCGAGTGATAACCCATGATCCCGTCGTACCCCAAAGATTGGCGGTATCTCTTTGACCGTTAGGTCAGCTTGAAACGTACGTCGTCTTAGATATAGCCATATGCAGAACTCACTATATTTTTCTCATCATCCAAACACCTCTCCAGGTATCTTAAACCCGCAAGATACACCCGTGTCTAGATAATTCCCGGAGCGCCTCATAGCAACGGAGTCAACTTTTCGAAATTGAACAACAACAACTAGATGTAAATAGAAGAAGATGTAGATATAGGTAGAATAGCTATATAGCCTCTATTTCCTATATAGATATTTTCGGGTTGATGCAATGAATGGTTGATGGGCTAGAATTAAAAGAGTATTGTTTGAAGAATTGTTTCATACAAGTATCATTGGACCTGCCAAAAGCGGAGGCCAAAGATCTAAAATGATGTTTTTAATTTAGGATATTCTTATTCTGCATTCTCTCTATAGCTCTGTTCTGTTCAATCTCGTATGAAAATTCACTTTGGCTATGATGAAATGAGCCGTGGGAGTCCCGTTGCCATGATAGAGGGGCTCCGGGAATTACTTAGACACGGGACGTGTACATATATATGATCATATTTCTTACAATAAAATCTAGTTGGGACCAAATTCTTGAAAATATCCGAATTATATACTTATATCCCAAGTCTCACAATCTCGCCGTGCTCACTACCATTTCACCAATCACCGTCTTGGATTCTTGCAGTTCAAATTTCTCGTCAGTTCCGGCGTTGTGAACAAAATATATCCAAATGTATATCACGGTTAATTGCGCAGGCGTGTGTCTGGTTCCAGGATAGAAATACACGTAAAACGAAGGCTTATGCAGTACCAAATATTCCTTAGCGGGACATAAGACAAACTCTACCTACATGCAGTATATGTGGTCTTTGGGGTTAGGGATATATATAGTCTTTTGATGTGGCCTTTTCGGTTGAGAATATGTGGCTAGACGTTACCCTCCCTACTTGGCAGAGACCCTAAAAGAACTTATTTCCTTGCACTCTTCCTCTTTTTCTTCTTCTCTCCTTAGGGGGTGGCGGCGGTATTGTGGCCACCCCCCTTATGGAGTGTTTGTAATTTTAACTTTATATCTTCTGATCTTCACATACATGATGTAAGGAACACTCTTTTTCCCACTGGGTTTTTTAATGAGGTTCCTCTTTTCTGTCATCTAATCAAGATTTCCCCCTCATTACCTTATCACGTTTTCAAGCCATGTATCACCCATATTGGGGTTCTATTTGCTTATGTTTGGTTTGTGTTTTTTTTTTTTTTTTTCCTTGCTCGCTTCACATTTTTTCACTATTTTAACATTTCCACCCTCATTACCTTAACGCGTTGTATAGTCATGGACCACCCATATTGGGGCTCCTAAAATGTACTTACTTGACTTGTACCGACGTCGACCAATGCGGTTATATTTTAACTAGAATACAAGTCTTTTAAGTACAAATTTGTGAATCGTAAACCCACTATTTATGCCGCGCATTCTCATCGAAGGCAATCAAAGTATCCAAAATACACAATGTTTATGCGCCACGTGGCTAGTCGTGGCACTGGTTATTGATCTACCGTATCTTAGTCTTATCATCTAATAATACCTAATTCACACTACCACTCCAATCCTGTGGTCCTTAGAGACTCTCATATCTAACTCATGTGGACTATTAAGTTTCTTGAGTTGAGCAGAGGCAAGTTCTCGTAATGCCCCTGCCCCATGAGGATCAACCTTCGTGCTCGCTGAAAAAAGATAGTGACATCTCAACCCACTCAATACATATACACACCAACCCCCCCCCAAAATTTACAACTAATCCTAAGGAATATTCACTCAAGACAGACTCGCAACCCATCATCATTCACACAAACACGATATTGTGACAAACCTCGAGCAGCCCGAGGCGAGCAGAAAGATACACCTCCAGCATTCTCGCCCCGTGGACTAGCCTCCGTGCTTTGTGTTAATTAGGGGGCCACGCCGCGAGATAATGCCTCGAGCGGGAATGCTTTGTGAACACTAAAGTCGTATCAACCATGATGGCAGACTCACCCCCATAACCGTCTTGATAATGGGTCCCATCCGCAGGCTGGTCCCCCCCGACCAGACTGTTATGCGCGTGTTTAGGTGCGGCTGCGATGTATGAGACGAGTGATAGGTTATGATTTGAGGTTGTGGTGTGTGAGGGGGCTGATGCTGAGGGTCAGCGTGTAGATGGAGACGTTTGGGATAGTGTGCTGACTCGTATCACAGGTGAGGGCCGGTTGATATTCAGGAAGGTCGCAGAAATGAGTATATATATGTACCCTCGGGTACCATAAGTAAGCGAACATGATTATGATTTGGCAATCACAAAATCTCCTACCATGGCGACAAAATGTCCCTAGAGAAACGATACCAAGGGTATATATAGGTACTATAATCACTGGGAAGCCATATCTGGTATTGTCTTACTCGTTGCCTCTTTGGTTGCGGAGTGGTAAACATTTTGGAGTTGCATTTTTCCCATACATTGGTTGTTGCGCAATGTTCGCTTATAAACATGACATTCGATCGACAATACATGTACGGGGTATTGAGGGTAAGTGATCAGAATCTGATAGGTGAATATATGCTGCGGTATGTCTTATCACTTTTCGCTACGCCCTCGTGACCCTAGTACAGCGGCAGGTAAAAGGTCATGAAATATCCAACTGCAGCCGCGTTCCATGTTTTACCTACCGCTGTACTTTCCCCATCACGGGTGTCTACGGAATAATTCGTAGCTGATCTATAAATACACCGCACAATACGTATTTTTCCAACAGTCATTAAATCGAAATACACAAGGCTCTGTTAATTTCATCGCGTTTTGAATCCTGTGCTCAGGAATACGCTGTTTGGTATTTAGAATACGTACCAATACTTAGAATTATCATTTGCGGGTATTCCTCATACCATGCACCGCCGTGTATATAATGCATTATATATGTTATCTACCAAAGTCGAGCATATAATCTCAATTTAGTGTGCGGTCGTTGGCTCAACACGTAGTTAATCAATACAACCAATCAATCAACCACTTCCTACGTTACCCACTAACACTAAATGACCACCGCACCCGGCCACGGCGGGTTGGATCGAGCGGTCATGTCATTGATATGATCCTAGCTCCTAATCTTAACATATACCCCCCGGACCCAAAGATCAATCCGGATATATTTATCTATCCACCTTTCAGCCCAGCCATGGCATCGACCTACAACTGCGGTTCATTGTATAGGATCTGCAGGAGACGTGTGCCGAGGATCCAATAATGTTTTGCACCTAGCTTGGTTGAGACGTGAAAGCTATGTACGCTTGATACCCGGTGAACACTCAATGCCAGGACCTAGCTAGATGTTTGTGATGTATCCTGATACAGCCAGCCAGCAACTTTGGGGGTGATATATCTATTCTAAATAGCAAGATGGGCCCGGGTCAGGAGCTTGGAGAAACAGTGCCGTAACGTTAGGCGCATGTAAGCTAGTAGTCAGTATCATAATGGACGTAAAGTACTTGGGAGAGCTTACATACATACATATATACGAGAAGATAACCTACAAGACATTTGCGTATCCTCCATTTACGTACAGTTCGAGTCTGGCCTAACCAAGCCTGTAAAACTTAACTTACTAGCTATAGCACCACTGACCTTCAGCACCCCTATATCATATCGAACCGCAAACATGAATCTCGGACAAGGGGCAACTGCAATTACTGCGGCGTGCCAAGGTCCGGTTCGTCCGTGCAAATGAAATAAAATCACGGACGATCGATGCGACGGACTAGAACTTTCCGGCCGGAGCTGGAGATGGCTGGGTGGATAGTAGTACTTTTGTTTGGCGCGCCAGTTCGTGGTACGTCGGTATTATGTTGAGGCGCCGGATACGGTTGGATTGGATTTCCCCGGGGGAAGGGCAGCCGTCTGTGGAGCTTCTAGTCCGTACTATATCATGGCAGTGGTAGTATAGCCGTCGCCAGTTATTCTTTACACGCAGGGAATTGAAGGGACTAGTTATATAGCTGTGGATCATGAGCCATCACTCGCGATGAATAACAGCCATGGCCGGCCGCGGGGTATGTTTGCATGGAGATTGGTTGTTTTAAGGTACTTCAAAGTGGGGTACCCGGGTATAGGAAGGAAGGAACAGAGAAGATAGCTAGCCATAAACACCGAAGTAAGCTTGTATACGATACGAAGACACAGCAAGCTTATGGGGCTAGCTATGAGCTAGCGGTCAGGGTAGTTTCATTTCATTCGTGGGACTGTTAGCTACATGTATGTACGATATTCCCCAGCTGGCTGGTAAGTGCATGCACGACACAGCGCAACACTGAGCATACATCTAGCTAGATATAGATGCATAGCCGCCACGCCGTACGTACGTACAGAGTACCGCCGTCCGGTCGTCTATACGTATCTGCAAGTAAGCGTGACTCGTTTTACTGTGGGTAGTAGTATATATGTGTGTGTGTGAACTTAGCTGGTCTATATATGGCATCTTGATTGCGGCCATATATACGTCCACAATAACAGCAACAGTAATGCCGGGATCATGTCAAGCAGCACGAACCAGGCTGTCTCGAGTTACTAGCTGGCATCCAGAGCGAGGGTTACCAGTGAGGAAGCAAGGAAGGGCGGCGCGGGGTCGGGTTAGTGCGGCGTTACGTTAGGTATGGTGTGTGGTTCGGGTGTTACTGGGAAAGAAAGGTTGGGGTATAGAGGTGCTTGGTGGGGGGGGGGGGGGGGGGGGAGAAAATTGCATTGCGGTACCATTATGGTATCCATAATGACCTTGAAATCTGCTGAGAGAGAGAGAGAGAGAGAGAGAGAGAGAGAGATACCTCAGCTTAACCCTAGCTATGATATTCAGTCTTGACCAAAGTCTCAACATCCACCCATACCCAACGAGCAAAGCTAGACTCAGCAACACACCACCAGCCAGCCAGCCAGCCAGCCAATTGAAGAACCAAAACCAAAACCCCACATATAGGACAAATCTTCCCACCCCCTCGCACAGCAGCCAGAGGAACAAGAAGAAACCCCACCCCAGCCAACGAGAAAAAACCAGACCATAGGCCCAGCCTCCCCTCTCCCAACCCCCACAGGACGTCTCTCAAGGATCGGGTCCAGTGGGGGGTGAGCAAATGACCACGATGGGATCCCCCCAGGGATCCCCCCAAAAGGGTCCTCTCGAACCCCCTCGGGAAAAATCCCCAGTAGGAAACAGAGCCTCCCCGAGGTCTGTTAGTGACAACGGAAAGGCGGGGAACCAGTACTAATTGCGTGCGCCACACGCGTACTGGTTTTCCCCGCCTCCCTCCGCACCCTGTGCCCCAGAGGAACATGCAGACTGGCTACGGCTTTCGCCAAACCGACAGGGGGGTGATAAATGGCACTAAAGGGACCGTCACCCCCCGTGCCCCCCGGTCTATACGACACAGATGTGAAGTACATGTAGGGGGGTGGGGGGGACGGTGCCCTGTTTCCGTGGGGGAGAAAAGAGGAAGAGGAAGGGGAAGGGAAGGATTGCTTATAAAGTGGTGGATTGAGGCGCCAAGGCCCAGGTGGAAAAATAAAATTTCGCCGCTCCTTGGCTGTGGGTTTTTTGGTGTCTATATTTACGGATTGGGGTTTTTTTAGCAATTGTGGGCAGGGGTGGTGCGGTTACCCAGTTTGATGGTGTTTTTTTTTTTTTTTTTAAGCCCGCAACATCAGGTTATACTCTGAATTGTGGGAGAGTGGGATTGGGATCATGTGGATTCTACCTAGACTACGAGATTTGAGAAGACTGCACGGGAGAGGGGTAGTTTTTCTTGATAGACCCATCCCCGCATCCGCTCACGGCACTATTGGCCCACTGCCAGAGTACATACGCTATTCTCCCCGTCGAGCACGCTTTTGCTCACCAGCAGAGCCATATCAAAGATGTGCAGTGAGTGGACAAAGTCCTGCACTGTATGGAAGGAGGTTACACGTTGTCCATGCCCGGCGGCGATGCTGTATGTGCCCGCCCCCCCCCCCACCGCCCAACAGCCACCATCCCCCAATTCCTAACCTGCCACTACCAAGCTCTAAAGAGAGGCCCGAACGAGGCTTCATCCAGGCGCCCCACTGCTCCATACTTCATACCCAGCCCTCAAGTTCCCCGCACAAGGACCCACCACGGCACGGAACCGCAGGCAACCCCGTCGACGGCGCCCAGATGACAAGCCCTGATACAGCGCAGACAAAGTGTCGTGTGTTGCATCAGCACAACTCCCCCAGAATCCGTATATACGTACGTTCTGGCCCCTACAATCATTGACAGTCCCTGCACGTGCCGCGTCTGGGCGCGAGTGATAGTCTGTGATTAAAATGTTTGAGGAAACTTAGGTGCTGGTTATACCGTGTGGGATCGAATGTGCAGATGGAATCTGAATTGGCAGTGTGTATTGGAGTTCGATTCATGGTTTGCTACAGGCAGGCCAAGTATGCAATTACAGTTACTTTTGTGGTTCCGATTACTTTGTTGCTATTACATGGGCATTTCCATTGGACACGTGATCCCGTGCAGAAAACGACTAGCTTGAAGGTAACTTTTTTTTCTCGTGAGCTATGGTAACTTACTCGCTAGCCGTATTGTGGCGATTTGAGGGCGCTGAGTCAATAGTGGCTCACCCCCCCCTAGCTCCATCATCTGATATAGATTCAAAATACTAATCCTACCTCAACACACGACACGACAGGACGGCGGCCCGAGATTACCGCGGCGAGCCTGATTAACGCGCTGCATATCATTATGACGGAATAAATCGACAAGGACCATTACTCCCGCAAGTGCCCGGGGGTTCTGTTGCCCGTTATGGAACTTGTTCACATAGAGTAGAGCCCTTGATTCAAGATATGATCTATATATATATATATATAGACACCCGATGGTATGGCATATACCGTCCATCCAGGCCAGCCATGTGACGATGCCGTCCTGGCTAGGCTGCAGCTGCAGCGGGAAGGCACATCCATAGCTATCACGGGGGGGTGGGGGCAGGAAAAACACTCAAAAACATTTCGAGAGCAAGACAGGGCAGTACCACAAAACTGGAGATGTCACATCATATCACATCACATCACATCACATCACATCACATCACATCACAGATACCGCAATCAATACAATATCTTGCTAACCCATGCCCAATCATGTACCTCCCATCTCCCCATCCAGACCATGGCAGTCCAGACCAAACAATAGGCGCCCTCCACCCCCTCGTATCCGGGCGTTTCTAGATTACTCAAGGAGCGCGGAAGAGGCTTTGTCGGCCCCGGTCACATTCCTGGTGTTGAGCATGTAGGTGGGTAGGTAGGTGGGTAGGTGGGTAGGTAGAGTAAGGCGTATTCTTCCCCTCCCAGTTTACGTACGCCTTGGGGGGCTACGCTAGGGTGGTGGGAGCCGTGTAGTGTAGTGTAGTGTAGTGTAGTGTAGTGTAGTGGATGGGATGGGATGAGATGATCGACCGCATGATTGGCAGTCATGGGACGTTCATTAATTGCAAGCGCTGGGTACGTGTGCGTCTCGAGAGGGACGGATATATATCGGTAATTAGACATAACCGCCTTGCAATGCACTCCCTACATGCCTGTCCTGCCCTGTCCTGTCCTTCTCGTATATTAGCACATGGTCATGGCAGGTATACACAAGCAATATATGGAAGGAGGGAGACGATGATGACGCCGCTGCCGCCACCACCACCACCACCACCACCACCACCACCACCATCATCATCACCATCATCATCACCATCACCATCACCATCACCACACTACACATGCTGTGCTATCTTCGGTTTGAGTTGCAGATCTTAGCTTTGTGCGCAGCTGGCTAGCTGGCTAGTACTTGATACTGCGCACCGAGCTAGTGTCCGGTAGGCAGAAACCCTGCGTATGATGTAGTCTACATACATGTAAACAAGCACATATGGGTAATAACATGAAATGACGGGCGCTTAATTACATGTACATGTAAGTCTGCCTGCTACGCCCCGTCGAGGCAAGTTAATGCATCCACCCATCCATCCATCCACCACCCATCCATCCATCCACCCACCCATCCACCCACCCATCCACCCATCCATCCATCCATCCCCAACAGAAAGAAACGTTCCAGAACCAACCCACATCCACGCACGCACACCAGAGCCGCACCAAAAGCCACACCTCAAAACTGTAACGCCCACCGTTTCACACTATCCCCGAAGCGGCCATCCCGCGTTTGACGTACCGCCGCCCAGAACCATGTATTCCCATCACGTTCCAAGAAGAAGAAGCTCCATTGCACCATAATATTATGTATGTAGTTTGTAGTGGCAGCCATGTGCGGTTAATGGCTGGCCGCGGGTGCGGGTGCGGGTGCGGGTACCCTACCGCTTATTTAAGCGCCGCCCACAGCACAGCACAGCACAGCACAGCACAGCACAGCACAGCACAGCACAGCACAGCACAGCACGAACGTCTCATACGTGTATAGCCCAAACTACTGCTAGCTAGGTAGGTAGATGTATACACTTGTACCCCCCCCCAAAGGCATGTAGCTAGGCCAGGTACACGCCACTCCACTCCATGATCCCTCCTTCACCAGCCAGCCAAAGTAGCTATGATAACGCCAAGACCGAGTGATGGTCCATGATCATTACATAAGATGTGCGCACCACACAGGGAACCCACAAGACAGCTGGATGGGTAACTACACGCACAGATTCTGTATGAACGCCTAGCTGTCTACATATGTGCATTTCTAGTGAATGGTCGAGTTGCGAGGCAAACGGTGGTTGGATAAAGTCTTCTGCATGCTAGCTACATATCAGCGCTCGTGTATGTGAACCTTAAATCCCTCCACATACATGTAATGGAGCGGCATCTCCATCTCCATAACCGTACAACGGTTTGATCACTGGCTGGCTTGTTAGTTTATTGGCTGGTTGGCTGGTTGTGGTTTGGTTGGCTGGTCGATCTGACTGGGTAACTTTACTTTCCAATTCCACTCCCATCGTGCATTATATGTGTGTGTGTACTACTAACATGTAGCCTACAAGATACAATCAACGGAACGAGAACCAACAACACCAAAACCAAAAGCCAAAAGCCAAAAACCAAAAACCAAAAACCAAGAGCAGAGAGAGCAAGAGCCACAAGAAAAGAAAGAAAAGCTATCTGCATACAAAAAAGATACTTGACTACCACCTCCACCTCCTCCCACACACCCCTTCCAGCACCGCCCCCACCACCAACACCCCCTCAAACGCCGCCAGCAGCCAGAACGGCCACCCAACAGTCACGTTATCGAACCCCCACCCTCCAACCTTTGTCAGAGTCAAGATCCCCACGCCGCCACACAGACTATACACTCCCGCGATTCCACCCTTGACATCCCTCTTTGCTGGGCTCACTCCCACTCCACCACTACAACTACCACTACCAGCACCACCGCCACCAGCAGCAGAAGAAGAAGAAGAAGAGGTACCAACCACATACCCACTCCCCCCACTCCCCCTCCTAAGCAATGGCTCCTCCTCCCCAATCACCCTCGCATCCTCATCATACCCATCCTCTCCCCACACCTCCTCCTCCTCCCGAGCCTCCTCATCCACCACCCCCTTCCCCAACACCCCCAGGCTCCCCACAATCCCCGAAATCTGCGCGATTCCCATGGCAACCACACACATCACCGTCTCCGCAGTGAGCCCTATCTCGCCGTGCTCCCCCAGAACCGCCAACCCACCGAATCCCAACACGCCCACCAGACCACCAACCACGAGCGGACCATTACTCCACCCCCCGTTGCAGTCGACCCACACACCCACCAGCGGGGCGCACAAAAGCGCAGAGAGTTGGGATATACCCGTCAGTGCGGCTGCAAGCATGTATGCCTCCCTGCACCCTTCCTTCATGTCCTCGCCGCCGCCGCCGCCAGTCGCCGGACACTTTCCGCGGGAGACGAAATGGTGGTTTACTAGCAACGGTACAAAGAGGCTTATCCCTACGCTTGTGGAGCGCGCCACGAACCCACCGAGGTAGGCCAATGCGATGCGGGAATCTGTGCGGGCAGCTCGGACCGCCGCTGTCAATGAGACAAGGCCACCGCCACTGGGTTTATTGATACTACTTGCGCTGACACTGGCACTGAAACTGATATTTGTGCAAGAGCTGGGACTCGGTGGGCCTTCCATGAGCGCCGGATCACCCCCCCATACGTGTACCCAGAGCCAGCGTTTTACGGCGGTCAGGACTCCATCCTCTTCGTGCCTATGTGGCTTTGGAAGCCCCAGCCAGCACCACACCGCCACGATACCCGCTAGACTGGCAACTACATAGAAGCCACGCTGAACCCCCAACTCTCCCCCTCCCTCCCCTGGTCCTGCCAATCGCGCTGGTAGTGGTAGAAACACAGATACGGCCAGTAACGCCCCAAGCCCCGTAAACATACCAACCAGCCCTGCCAGTCGCCCACTACTACTCCGCTTCAAAATCACCCCCGTCTCTGGTATCTCCATCACCACCTCTCCCGGCGGTGGCGTCGGCATCCGTCTCCCCCTAACCTCCTCCTCCTCTTCCTGCGCCTGCGTCTGTATTGGCGCGGGCGCCGTCATCTCCGGCAGAACGGCAGACACCATCGTCGCCACTGCCGCCGCCCCAACAGCAAACAACATACGCACAAGCAACAAGCCGGGATACACGCTCTTGACATTTACAAACGCCACGAGCGCCACGCCGACAATGACGAACCCCGTGGCGGCCACCCCCCTAGTCCCCACTCTCCCATCAGAGATGGCGCCCCACAATGGCGCGGCGACAATCACGACGAGCTCGTCGGCGAATCCGAGGGTGCCGACAATGTCGCCGATGGGAGGGGGTATGTGCAGGAGGGTGCTGAGGACAAAGGGCGTGGAGGCGTTGAGGAAGACGAGGAAGGAGATTGAGAAGAGGCAGAGGGCAAGGAGGTAGGTTGCTATGTGGAGGGGGGGGATGTGGGCTGGGAGGGGGAGGAAGGGCATTGTGATGTTGGTTGGTTGGTTGGGGCGGGGATGGGGTGGGTGGGTGGATGTGGGCGGGCTCGTAGTGGATTGGACGACGACGTGTGAGAGTCGCTGGTGAGGTAAGTGTGTGCACCCCCTCCTTTGCTTTGTGATGACTATGAATTGTAGTTGTGGATTACGTGAATGGCACGGATTACGTGAATGTGGATGGACGAATCCGTGAATTGTGGATGGACTGATTACGTGAATATAGACCGTGTAGTCCCCCTCGATCGCGTAAAAAATAAAATAAAAATAAAAAGATAAAAAAAAGCTATGGGCGCAGTGTGCACTTTGTCGACGACGTCAAGGTAAGGTAAGATAAGGTAAGGTAAGGTAAGGTAAGTAAGGAAGCTCTCTCTCTCTCTCACTATCACTATCACTCCGTCATCCATCCATCCATCCATCCAAGCTGTAATCAACCAATCAACCAGCTGTACACCTCATCCCACACCCCCAGCCCTAGCCGCGCCGGGATGACGACGCCAAGGTAACCGCCAAGAATTACTTATGGCTGTGCGAGTGACAGGCTGTGCTGCACCCTCCACACGGGACTTCCCACCCAAAGTAAAAAACAAAGACAAAAAAAAAATCCCTCTGTCAATAGTGATGCGCAGATATAAGCTTTGTGATAAGCTGACTGCATTATTCACTTCTTTGCCCTGTCATGTCCTATTGTTTCTCCTCTACTAGTACAGATACGATACATAGTTATAAAATGTAACCCAAAAAGGGGGAGTGTAGCTATGTAGAGAGGGAAAAAAAAAATAAAAATAAAAAAAATAAAAAATAAAAAATAAAAATAAAAATAAAACAAAAGAAATATTGACAATCCTTGATTGGCAACTGAACTGTAATTCCGTGAATTATAATGGGGTCCCTTCTAGCGAGCGGTTGACGGCTCATCAGTCCCCTCTGGTCCAGGTGCAAAAAGGAATTCCAACGGGTCCGGACCGTTACTGACCTTCTTGACCCACTTACAGGTATCAAATAATATTACCTGCTCTACTGGTAATACCACAACCCCAGCCATGGGAATTCCAAATCCCCGCCGAACCACAGGAAAAAAAAAAAAAAAAAAGGAAAGGGAAAAAAAAAAAAAAAGAAAGGAAAAAAAAAACCCCCCCAAATGAAAGCAGTGGAGAGCGGGAAAAAAAACAAGCACAAGTGTGAACAGGCTTACCGCGCAGCTACCCCAATCCCTACCTATCCCTCGGGATTGGATACTGCAGCGGAACTTTCAGGAGCTCGTACTCTGCGCGACTAGCCTGCATGGGAGAATATATTCTTCTCCCTTTCCCTTCCCAAGACAGCAGTACTCAAGAGAGTATTGATTCTGCAGGGCTGTCGGCATCATACCAGTAACACCCGCAAGCCAAAGGATAAAAAAAGAATAACCACTACACTCTCCACCCAACCCAACCCATCATCACAAGTAAAGTTTGCGGGGCCCCGTTCAACCTCGCTTTTTCCGCGGCTGCGAGTTACTCTATTACAAACACACACTGCAGCCGTCCTTAACTGGGAAAAACCAGGACCCCGGATCCGGCACCAGAGGACGCTGATGAGATCGACGTGCCCATATCAACCCGTGTATGTACTTCGGGGGTAGGGGTAAGTCTGTCAACAGCTGGTGGTGGTGGCAACATACAAACTGTTGACAGACTTACCCCTACCCCCGAAGTACTTCAGACTCATGTTGTCTGCTGTGCCTCCTCACGAGCGGTCGGCGTTAGTAGGTTTTCCCCCGGGGAACCGGCGGCTGTGGCTCTTCCAAGATCTGGATTGAGCGCGTAGAGATACTTGTTTGGCCCGTGTCGATGCGAGTCATAAGTGCAAAGAGCGAGTTGGTTCCACAGAGGCCCGCAATAGATCGACATTTTGTTGTTCCGACAGCACTCCCCCCCCCAAATCTAGCCTTGTGGGTAGTAGAAATCTTCCCCACTTGTAAGTGATCGCCAGATAAAGATTAACAACAGGTATCCTTATTTGTAACATGCCCACTACCTTACCTGGGTCCCGCATATATCATTATGGTAAACATTGGCCGCATCGCATCTGGAAGTCTCGAAACCTGTTTGCACATCCTATTAGGCGACTATGATGAATATGCAAAGATATATAATTGATCGGCAGTTTATCCTGGTAAACATAACTCTGTTTGATATGTGTAGTACTGGTGATTGAGGAAGTTTCTGTTGCCGACAGTCTAGATCCCAAGGTGGTACGGGCTTCGTATCGATAAAACCCGTTATATCACTTTATACAACCCTATTGCAGCGCGTACAATTATCATGCGTGAAAATGTATCTCTTAACAATCGGCATGCTAGATTGGTTACCTAGCATATATATCGACAAGAAAATATCAGTGCTCTAGTAGAATGCGGCCTTTATGGACGCCCAAGAATCGAGGCCCTTGTAGATCTCCATTGCGGGGAAATCCTCCTCACCAGTCCCCGCACACAGCATATGTGCAAATACGAGACCAGAGTCTTAACAGATATATTAAGCTCACAGCCACATTCTATGGCATATCAGGAGAAACTGGAACTAGAGGGTTGGCGCAGGAACATGTGTTTTGGCTGGATGGATTAACATCATGTATGTAAGTAGAATAACTCATGTTTCCCTATTAGATTGGTTAGGTAGCTAGATACATACATAGTAGCTTACATATTAGGGCTGGCAGCACTTAAAGCCGTCTACTGGGTAAAGACATTCATTGGCTGCCAACGAACAGGAGCTCCCAAAACAGGTCCTTTTTAACGATCCCTATTCGTTGAAATCAGTTCTCCTGCCGCCGTCTTCGCTTCATGAACGATCGTACATACCTGTTTCTATCTTGAGAAATCATCACCGAAGCAAAGTGACCTACAAGTGGGTTTGCGGTTAGATGGTTGAAATGAAGATGTGAAACTTCCCCTGTGGATGACGAGATTGGGACAAGTATCCAAAAAGTAGTCATCAAACAACTTGGGACAACGCACAGCTTACAACAACAACAACAGCAACAACAACAACACCAACAACAACGCACATTTTGTGCAGCCCAACTCAACTCGCAGTAACAGCTGTTGCCAGTATCAGTCTATTGGAATACATGTATTTGACAGGTCTCTCTTTCTTTGAAGCACACATGTAAAAACATATTTGCCTGAGTGATGGAGTATGACTCCGCCTCTAGAAATTTGATACATGCCAAGGCGCAATTACAACACGCAAGGTGGGCGGGGACTGAAATGAATATCAGAGGTTTCATATGGTAGACCCAGAGGGCTGCGCAACATGATCGCTCACCGATATGCAAGTACTGGTAACCTATTTGAAACAAACTGTTGAGTCTTGAGTTCCATGAAAAAGAACTCTAGATTCAATCGGGTTTCTCTGACAAAACTTATGTGCTATAATTTATAAAAGTCCCCGTAGACTATCTCACGTACGGCTCTGTTTAAGAGGTGTGATATTGCAAGTTGACAAAATTATCCGGACGCAACGGATTCCAACCACGAAACGCAATGAACTCGCAACGTTAACGAACTCCCAAATAATTTAGATAAGCACAATCCTATATATTAGAGAAAAAAAACCACGCTCAAGAATTTTTAATGAAGGACCCGCGTATATATCAATTCAGAGTCGCTTTGTGTCGCATCGCATGAAGCGTGCGTCTGGGTAATTTTGGCAACTCGCAATCTATAATGTATACACACAAGGATGATTTACATGTATGTAGGTACCTGGATATTCCATACAAGCCCGTGAGTTTAGAATTGGTAGTAAAAATCAAGTGACCCAGCGGTGCATGAATTGACTTGGCTACTGAAGCTAATTTTCTAACAATCTACTCGTTTTAACCACACGCAGCTCAGCTTAATTAGCCGACCAGCCTCAAGTTTTGGCCCATTTATAAGCTTATAAGGTTTGGCTGTTCAGAATGGTTCTTAGTCTGACAGACTCACGATTTGTCAAATATAGCGGCTCAGCTTGTTACCTGTACTAAGCGCCAATCTAGATAGTACCGGAGCGACCGGAGGAGGTATTGAGGCCAAAAATATATTCTCTCAAACTACTTCCTATTGAACATATTAACTACCAATCTTATTAACCCAAAAGGTAACACATTGGTTTTCTCCCCGCCATGCGGAGGGTTGTTCTTATCAGAGGCGGGCCCGCAGATGCACTCCGGTCCGGGTAGTCACCCCTGAAGAGGTAACGAACCCTTCATCCTATGTCGAAAGGCCAATTACAAAAGAACCTTGATAATATTTGTAATTTGCCATAAGAACAAAACTAATAATTATCGACGCCCCTAGTTTATATGCAACGCGCATGTATGCGCGTGGCACCAGATACCAGCCATAAGTTACTAATCATGAACTTTTGATTTCGGTTCTGATTAGATTTACTTGTAGACAATGGCTATCAATCCTCGGTTTCTCATATCAGAAATACTCCCAACAAATCATAGGTTGGTAACTCTGATCCTTGCCAGTCATATGAGGCTCTCAACTAATCTCTGGATGGGGCCAATGGTAAAAGAGTCTTGGCGCACAGAAACTCACTCGATACTAATTCAGGGAACGTTGTGAGATTTTTTTTTTCTTCCCCTCTTCTCGGGAACGTTGTGAGAAATATTGAAGTCTTGCAGCGGAATATATTTCTTTTATCTCTTACTCTTGGTAAAAGAGGGGATTTGGTAGCCCTATTCTAATGCTAAGCCATTAATTGGGTATAGCCTCTTGACTATGAGTCGTAGTATTTGTTTGTTGAGTGGTTGATTCTTTAGATCTACAAGGATGAAACTACAATATCAAGAACCGCAGCTTCTTTCTGGTCTTATCAACCCAAGCCGTAGTCAAATTTTATCTTATAATAGCCGACTGACATTGGCCCTAATGTAATTTGTATTTTCGAGGACGCCAGACTAGACTAGCTGTCAATGCGCTTCGCGCAAAGGGGGGCAGTCCTAGTAGGCTCTACCAATTCTCGTGAATCAGATGTGTCTTTACGCATTATCGTTCATAAACTGCAAGACAGAATACCAGGATCCAACAGATATTCGAGGTCGTGTTGATTAATTGTATCACACCTATTCTCAGTCTCTCTCCAGGGTATCAAAGCAGTGAACTACTACTGATCATGAAAGATCCTATTGGAGGTACTTGGATTATGATTAGCAAGGTCAGACAAGCCGAAACATCCTCACCGAATAACATATTTTGTGCGCTTGCTGGAGCCAGTAGTTTTAGCCACGATCCCGGGTTCATTCTCTCCTCTGAGCATGCAGCCATCTCACGTGCTGCCCCCTTTGAACCCAACTGGGCCTATACCGTGAGGGGAATATGATATTTCGCCTCAAAAACAGTCCTTGGGGGTCAGCTGGGGGCCTGGTGGTTACCAAATATCGATTGTCCATCGGTGATCACGCCGGAGTGGAAGGGCATACAAACACACCTACACACAAATGCGTACGTGTACATTAATTGACAAGCATATGACTGAGTAGACCGTAGGCCAACGTCCTCTAAACAGCTCCCACGTCTGTGGCCGGTGATTCCCGCTCAAAAGGCCCATTACTTCTGAAAAAGCAATTCGCCCTTGATTCACTACCTAGCCTTGATTAGTGTAACACTGAGTGATTTGCCGGCGGCTATTTTGTCGTTAAACGGTTGAGGCTCATATTGGTGTAGATGGATATAATACATGTGGCTACATGTAGGGTCGCTCTCCGGTGGCCTATGTGCCTAGCTTTGCAATTGGTGCTTGAGTGGAGTTGGGTCGGTTCAAGGCGCTTCGCGGTCAGTAGGGGCGCGGACAACTGCTGTATGCATGCTAGCTAGCTAGCTAAGCTAGAACTAGGGCCAGGCTATGCCCGCGCACGAGGAATCACTCGCTTATTATTTTTGAAATCATATGCCCCTGCATGCATGCGCAGCTGTGTTTGCTTCCTTGCTTTTTTTTTTTTTGCCTCAACTCATCACGTGCAATATATATATATGCTCCTATTTGGGCATCCAGTTACACTATATGATTGTGAAAGCTATATGGTTGAAGCTCAATCATCGATATATCAGGCGAACTTAGCTGTTGAATTATGTTTACCTACTCTTAAAATTTATTATAGGCGATGTGAATATAACATATTGCAATGGTCAAAGGAAGAAAAAGAAAAAGAAAAAGAAAAAGAAAAAAAAGAAAGAAAAAACCTTGCCTAAACTAAATTAGTACATTACAGCAGATATATCTCTAGAGACTATAACAGCATCTATTTGAGTAGCGAATCATTTGGTGATATATTCGCGATTCGACTCCCAGAGGGTGTGGTTCAATGCTGAAGGATGTTAGGCCTTTAGATACCATTTCTAAATACTTGCAAGAAACATGTTAATATAGTATGATATAGAATAAATCTGACGGTATGGTGGGATGATACAAGAGATATAGTTGTAGCCCATACACACAAAAATACTTTACGAATTACAATATATCGTGTATAGCTTGGTGGTCTCTCTTAGTATGGTGGTTTACATGCCTAGCTAGCTAGCTACATGTAGCTAGTATATCACGGAAACCTGAAGGCTCAGTTCAGCCCCTCCATTAGAGCACTGAATAATGACGAGAATTATATAACTGCTTTATAAATTTAAAAGTGGGTAGTCTGATAACGAGCTAGAAATCTAGCACGAGTATGTAAGCCTTTTAATTTTGTCGCCAAATATCGTTTTTTCCCCAACAATGCATCACTAGCCGGCGCGGACAATCCTAGGCAGAATAACATCTTGAAACCAGCTGCTGAGAGGAGCGAGCTATGTCCATGGACTATTTTGTAACATATCAGATATACCTCACTCGACTTATAAGTTAATTAGGAATTCGAGTACTCTTCATAGACAATGATTCAACGGGAATATCTGAAGCTTGAAAATTCGGTCATAAATTAAATCACAAGCTGGATCAACCTTCCATACATCGCAGCTTAATTTTAAATGTAATTAGCCTCCAAAGATAATGTTTGCCTAATCCCCTCATCAGTAGTCTATACATTATTACAACTCTTACTTTGCAAGGCCTGAGATGTTTGCTGCTAGGTGTGCTTCTGCGCGTCAAGGGGTCTAAGGCCTTGGCGTGAACAGCCTCCTATGTCTAATAGCTATCAAAAATCATATACCGCAAAAACTCGAAAAATTGGCTGTGCATATGAGATCAAAATTACTACTAGAAGACATGATCTATACTCTTCAGCCAATCGTTAAGGAGGTAATACCTGGCCGGAGACAGCCAATTTTCGTGTTTTTACGGTATGTTCCCTCATAAGAACCGATAATCCGGCCGCCCATGTCCTGCTGCTATTCCCAAGCTTGAAGCATGTCTTAAATTTGTAATGTCAAAAAAATATCCATGTGCTCCACGCTCAGTTGCAACACCCGCGCAGACATTTAGAAATTTCAGAACTCCCTCCCGTTTGAAAAGTTCAAAATGTGATTTGTCTGGGAACACTTTTCATCATAATATGGCCGTTCCATCATCAGCTCCAGATACACCTGAGATAACCATGCTCTAAAAGAATCAGTCATGTCAGCGATGAAGTGGCGTTCTTCTCTCTTTTCTTTTTCTTCTTTTTTCAATACAGAGGGGTGCACATAGATGCAAATTTTCAGTATTTCAGCGTGGCAATAATCCTCCTTAGATAGAGCCAGGAAATTTTTGAGCTGATATGACCTTAAAAATTCAATTTTCATCGGTCGTCGAAGGTTGATCGGGTTCATGGCCACACACCCAAAGGCCCTGTGACGTTAGGTAGATCTTATGGCCATGATTAATTCGTGTAACATCCCCAGGATAGCTAGATCAGTCTGTTCTATCTCGGCATTTGGCCAATCATCAATTAAGGTCCACACTTTCGGAAGTCCCTTGAGTCATTTACAAATTCAGATAGTAATCAACGTCAATGCCTGACTAATATAGCTGTATTCTGGTGGTCAAATAGTGAGAACAAAAGGGTCACTACGAACTTGGAGATTCACCGGGCTCTCTGCATGCATAGGCTAATCTACACGTACCAACCAGATTGATCAGCCAAATGGCAATAGCACAGCCTTGTGGGCCCTGTGTATCTTAGAATCACAATATCTGTAGTAGCATCTGGTTCACATAGACCCTCCCTCTCAATTCGAAGGCGACATGGGAAAATCAGCTCTCACTATTTTGCTCCTGGCGTAATATAACAACTCCTTTTAATTTTATATGAGCAGCTTCAGTCCAGCAACTGCACTTATACTCTAATATGGCATCCACCATTACTGTCGACTTCACAGCTCGCCTCCAAGATATAAAATTGATATCATGCATACAGTCCAAGATTAAATATTTTGCGCGGCCGGCCAGGGAACCGAACTAAATTTAAGATGCAATCCTTGGCAACCATTCACAATTCAGCTGCAGGCTTCAATCTCATCTGTAGCACATGGAGAATCCCACGTCACGTGCTTATGAATAATGGAAGACTATGTTAATTGTTGATATTTAGATTAGAAGAGAATAAAAAGAAATTTTATTTGTCCCACGCAGAGCAACTATAATCCCGAGAAATTCAGCACCCCTGAAGGGTACCCCACTGTGAACCAGTAGGATGCCCCTCAAGGGTGCCAAATTGCCCGGAGCCACAGCAATACTCCAGTGCCCTTAGGTATCCCCCCCCCCCCCCACACGAGGGAGGAGGCATACCGCTATATGCTTCTATATAATATAAACCAGCCCACCAATTGACTATGTCAAAAATAAAAAAACATAACGTTACTTCTATCACCTGGATATGTAAACCGTGTTGGGGGATAAGGCAACCCGGAAAGTAGATCGTTCTCAGACGAATACATAGATAAAATATGCCTGTCATATACTCTGGAACACGGCGAGAATTGACATCACATCTGATCCAGAGTGTCTTCCATGAGCCTATTCCATACCTTGTGTATTTGTCTGAGATCGAACCACTTTCCAGAGTGCCTTATCCCCCAAAAACAGCTTACAGCCTCAGAAGATATCTGTATTCCACATAAAAATTTGAAAGCTTAACGAAAGATTTCTCTCAGAAGACACTTCAAAATTCCACCCTGCTTCGCCTGATCACGAGGAAAGTATTTTTTCTTGTTCCTCGTATACTTTCTCAGCTCCTTCACCGTGGGAAACACCCTCACCGGTGTAGTAGGCCCGGAGCTATCCATCGGTAACTCAATAAGATCCACAAGGTTCACATGGATCTTTGCCAGCTCCTGATTCGTACCCGCGGTGTCAGACTATCTGTGGTACTAATGCTATATATGTGAGGTGCAAAAGAAAAGAAGGGAAAAAACCTTTTTGCACTTTGTGATACTCCCTAGAAGCTCATCACTTATCTCAAAAACCCTGCATAAGTTCCTCCATGATTCGAGATCTTTCTCATTTGTTCCATATCGATTATTGAACTCTTGCACCATTGCGGCCCTAAAACTACGTCTTGCGTCGTGTTGATCATCGGGCGCCCATCTTTGCGATACTGAGAGGGCCCTGAAGGAGGCAATGAGACCCAATGTGGAAGGGCGGTCAAAATCAGGGTACTGGTCGAAAAATGAGTCCATGTTCTGTTGATGTGTATTGTACTGTACGAGATCAGAGAGAAAGGGAAAGAAGGGTAATTTAATATGTGTAGAGAGGGTGTGTAGAGATGCGTAATGTTTGCCGGTACTAAGTGTGGTTAACGGTGCTTGTGCCTGTGTCCCCAGGGAGGGGGGAGGTGAGGGGGTATATGAGCTCAGATTCAAAGGTAAACAAGGCGTAGAGATAAGTGTACTTGCGAAAAATCCTCCGCGATAATCCACCCCCTAATAGGGGCTTTCAGGCTGCCAAGGTTGTAGAAACCTTGAGCTACATAGTTTTTGACCATACGAGTCTTTCCGCGCTCAAAGAGCATGCATGGCCCAATTGCGAGCGCGTGTATCAAGGCAGTTTTCCAGCACCAATATGTCGGTCTGCCTCCCATTCCTTTGCCGCATCGGCTAAGATGTCTTTGGTGCCTAATCGATATCTACCCGTCCTTGCATGCCGCATGTATTTTATTATAAAAGTATCTATCAAGGATCATTGGTAGATAGGTGTTGTTGTGGCGGTACTAGTTCCCGAGCTAGTACCCCATAATTTGCTAGATATTTACATAGCTTGTCATAGGAGCTAAGTTCGCCGTATTGAACCCCCCAAAATTCCAGACTGCCAAGTTCCACGCATGAATTATAAGCCATCATGACTATTCGGCCGACCAGATAGCCACAGCTAGTGAGAATTCGGACAGTTCTGTTGTTCGATAGGATTCTATAGTACTCACATATTCATGCAACAAGGATGATAAAGCTGCTGGTAGGTGATTGGCAACTGTCCCCGGTTACGGTTCTATTGGTCCGGAACCCCCACACCCATACCAGGCAAAATTCTACTTACCTAAGTATTCAACAAGTTTGAACCTAAATACGTCGGTACCACTGTAGTCCGTATGTGGATTCTGTATCTCTAAAGCCCCAGAAAAAAGAAGTCAAAGATGAGCGCCATCCTCTCAAATTTTACGCCTATTCGAGTCTTTTGTCCATGTCTGAGATGTCTGAGGCAGTACATAGAAATCTCATCCCTGGTGGCTTACCACCTTACCCCATCCCACCCTCGCCCTAGATGATTTATAGCTCCGGGATTGCTGCCTCTTCAGATCCGACCCATGCATCATTCATTGTGAAATTGAAATGATGGAACTCAGGAGTGGCTCGTGTGCAAGCATGTACTAGCGCCTCCTGCATATTCCCGCAGCCAAGCGGGATGCGGGTCGATCGCGGGCGCTAATAGTGGCAGGGTCTGGATAGTGAGGATGAGGCTCATGGTACCGATTGGCGTGTACCTACAAAGGTTGGGATGTGATATGGCGGTAGGTGCGTTCCCTCGTGAATTCAAAGCACTGCCCTGTCGAAGACAAATAGACAGCTGAACGAACTTGTCGCATAATATGCATACGACCGCAGTCAAAATGCTTGGGATCAGCCCCAAACCTTAATTCATTGTAGTTGTTAATGCTACATGTATTTACATACATTTGTCCTTGTTTGTATGTACGCGGCTACGTAGTTGATCAAGTTGATCAAGAAGTACGTACATTACTCGAAAAACACCATCTTACAGTACAATATAGATAGAATATAGATATACATGTATCTCTGCCATATGGTGACGTTTGCGTATATTATGGGATGAAATAAGGCGATACTGACTGACATCGGCACCTTTCGCATGGTGTGGCGTGTATGCATTTTCTGAAGATTAAGGTGGGAAGTTAAGACTTCGCACGAATGATAATAGAGCTAGCGCTTCTGTCGTACGCGCCACTCTCAAACTTCAATAAAGAAAATTGTTACCCCTGCAGATATGTACTCTTCACTGCTTAAGGATTTAGGATTTACTAGGACGTAGTGTAATGCGTATATTATATCCCTATAATTTTAAGGCGGCAAAAAAAGCATACACAAGTCATTATCCCCAGTCCCTTTTAATTTTTTATTTTTGATATCACCTTGTTCTTACCAAGGGAATACCTAGCTCACCACTTTTGACGTGACCGCACGATAACGGCCCCTGCAGCTGATGTCCAGAACCTCCTTATCCGCCACCCAAATTTCGCGAACTTTTGGGTAATGAAAGCAATCGTCACCCTCAGGCCGAGGAATTGGCCGGCCGGGACGTACCATCTCCTTCTGATCATGGTAAGCCTACTAACTCACCCACTCACTTATAACCATTAATTCAGGCATTCAACTTGAAACGACAAAAGTTAGTCATATCACCTTCCCGTCCATCCATTAAACATAGCCTTGCGAGACGACTATAATATGAAATTCCACTGACTTTGAGCCTCTTTACAGCTTAGTATCTATCCTTGTCCCTCGTAGATCATCTGAGCTAACTAAATTAAGACCTCACGATCCTATAGATCGGTTTTCACCCATGTTATATCCCTGATTAATGTCGGGCTGGATGTGAGCGAGGTATGTACTTGTTCTTGCTGCCTAGCCTACCGGCCTAAGTATCTACCAACCTACAACGACCCACGGATGTATTCAATGGATTTTGAGGTACCGGTAGGGTTCCCGTTGGAGGCAGTGTCATACCTCCATTTACCATGTGCTCTGGACACTACAATCCACCTCGACTATACTTGCTATGGATCAACTACATGTGCCGCATCAGTGTGGGTAGATTTGTGCTGAACGAATAGTCTTATGGCGATATAAGAGTTGGATCGAATAATTACACTTTTTTTTCTTCCAGTACCTCACAGACAGATTGCAGCTACAACTTAAAAAAAAAACGGATATCCTTCACCTAAAGTCTCTTGGAACCTAAAGCTTTTACACAAGAGCCAATATTCCCTCTAATACTATTATCATACATCATGGACGGATTTTGGTCCAGATTCGAGGACTTTACTCCTGATCTTAATTCTTCCCTTAGTGCCAATTTTGAGCTACTTTCAACTGCACGGAATTGGGCTCCAACTGGAAGGGCAAGATCTCGGGCCCACCGTCGATTCAGGAGTGCAATGATTGATGAGTTCAATATCACGTATGGTACCGACAACAATGATCTTGAATCTTGGAAAAACCTCTGCCGGGTTGTTGGCATAGACCCAGTCCCAGAGACTATAACCCAGTGCCGGAAGGTAGGACTCTAGTTTAATAACTCCATAAGACTTTCGTTGAATGCTGATAGAGAAATTTCAAAGGCTGTGAGAAAAACCCATGTGAACCTGGTGGATCTCATTGAAAATGATGTTAGAAAGAGCGGGGGCCAAGTGAAGAAATTCAAAACCTTACGAGAAATGCGCAAATACACGCATGAGACTGAAAAATACTTTCCGAAGAATCCGGCGAAGGCAGGTGGAATTTTGAAGGCACTATTGAGAGATATGAACGCTCCCGTTGATGACGAAGAATTGTAGTATTCTTATGGAAGCTATTGGCGCTGCGGTCGGTGCCAACCTAAGGATATAAGATATACGGCACTGATTTATTGGACCCGTTCAGATTTGGCGTGCGGAAGTGTGATGTGGTGGCTTTGGTGTTTTGTAACTTTTCGTTCGATATTTTTTCTTGATCTTGGTTTTCTCTTTCCTTAAATCTCCATTCAGAGCTCCGATTTCTTTCTTCCTCTTTCTCTCTGCCTTCTTTTATAGTTAGTGCCCCGGTACCCCCTTGGCATGTGCTGTTTCTACCCTCTCAGTTATACCCTTTTCATCCACTCTACTGTTCTTCCTTTCTATCGGTTTTATTTTAGATCTGTTTTCCTAAAGCAAAATGTGGTTTGACTTGGGTTTGCTATGTCTTTTTTCCTTGCTGTTTTTTTATACCTCTTGGCATGCATGGTTTGATACTTTTATTATACGCGTGTACTCCGTAAATGAATGTATAGTACGTATGTTTTTGTAAAGTCTTTGATCTACAAATCATGAACTACATAATCAGAATATTATGCTGTTGTGGTACGACTAGACCATCTGCCAAAAACTTAAGAATCAGTATTATATAATAATTATTCATATATAACCTGATTGATATCGATCAGACTCAAAGAATTATGCACATAATGAATAAAAGAAAGAAAAGAAAAAGAAAAAAAAAGACTCAAAGAATTCCCCCCACATTTTATTAACTAAATAATTACTTGTATTCAGTAGACAATCCGGTACTATGTCTATGTACAGGTATTCTTAAGGCATCGAGGATCAAGCTTCATCAATTTCATCTTCGTCTAGATTAGCTCCATAAATAGCACCTTGTAAAGTACATCGATAGACATGGATACGATTTTGAATATATCCGAGTGATAAATTATGACCTACATCGACCGAGTATTAAAATTGCCAACATTATATTGTCCCGCAGATGCAACGACGAATGGAAATTAAGTGTCGAACGGCCAATTATAAATACATGGCTCAACATACATGCGTTTGAAGCATTGGCAGCCTCGGTACCAGACAACAAATATGTTCAATCTACACCTGTCCAGCCCAGAACTTGCGGGTCTATGAGAGGCGATGTATTGTACTTAGTGAATCTTACTATAGTATCAGGAGAAAAGAAACTTATATTATCGGCGTATTTTATTGATGTTTGGTGAGGCCCTTGGATTGTCATATGGCGCTAGCTAGGCTAGAGAAAACGTTCATGTGATATAGGGCTCACGTTGGACTTGGTCCCGTACGACATGCATGCACTGAGTCCGACTGAACAATGCAGTTGTAGAATGAGAATATACTGTTCTTGATGAGTAAGTGAAGAAGAGAAAGAATGAGAAACAATCTAATTCTTACCACATGGGTTTTAACACGTAAGAGTTCATTTAAAAGCCTTTTTACTAAATTATAAAAAGACTTGGTGCAACCAAATTAATACCTAAATAGTTTCGAAAACAGATATATCTACATGCTTAACTTATTAGCTTTGCTGCATATGATGTAGATCGCAATCCCTATAATAAGCTTATAATCTTATCTCTTGACCCACCAGACTGGATCCCGAGGTTGTCACCCAAGCCAGATGGGAAGCTGCGACATATAGAGATGCTGTAAAACTCTAGTTAATCAGATCAGAAGTTCAGTCACCCTCCAGAAGTGTTCGTGATTCACTCCTGACTGGGTCAATGCGTTATGTGGCTTTGAGGTCGATTTCAGGGGCCGAAACGCATCAAATGATCCCATAAAATCTATGAGCAAAAACATTGATATCATAGAAGTCTAATATCAATTTTAGGCACCATTGACCGATCCTGATTCATGGTTGATATTTTGAACATCTCCGTGCGCACCTTCTTTCTTAGTTTGAGCCGGACGTGCCACAGTGGGTCCGAATCGCGAACACTTTTGCAGAGTGGCTATACGTTAGGAGCTAATTTATTATGAGATTTTGACCGAAGAGAGAAGCCTTTAGTCTATAGTTTTCCACATTATGGGCCACTGTATCGGCTTCCGAATCTGACTGAGTAATGACATAATGTTACCAACATTTGCTAGCAGATGTAAGTAGTATCGAATTTGGGTGTTAAAGTTTGTGTTTTAGTACTCTGAGCTTACAGTACGAAAAACCAAGCTGAAATCACTACCATAGTACTACAGTATTTAGTCTAGAATGACAACTAACCAGCATTATATATTGAATATGGTATTGATTCCGGATTTCTACCGCAATTCTAGCGTATTTTAATGTTTTAGGTGATATGGTAACGAATCCATACCCTTCTTTAGTACTGTGTATATGTACATATGTATTTATATTATTTATATTATTTATATATGTAATTAAGGATATATGAATATTTGTTATGTAGTAATAATTGAACATGCAATACTTGAAGTTTATTAATCCAATGATGATTGACACATCTTAAAATCAAGAGATACATGTGCATAAAGAAAATATCAATTACATATATATACCAGTATATATTCATAAATATATGAAGTTTAAATAGTACAGTCTTGTTCCTTGTGACCAGAAATCATTTCTATTGGTTGATACAGTATGTGTATGTACTGCTGTGAATTTCTTATTATCTTAATATAGTTACAGGTCAGAGACCAGGTGAGTAACCTCCCGATGGCTAGAGAAGTGGTGGCCCGTTCAGAGCATGTACAAAAAGAGCACTAGAAGTACTCCCAGGGTATATAAGGCTCGCACCTAGCAGCACGCAGCACTGGAAGTAGATAATGGAGACAAAACTAGTTATAAGAGTAGATATATCTCGAGAGATACAACTGTCTAACACTCGGATCAGCCTATGATGATGACCCACACTAACTCAGCCTATACTCATCCATACTCCGCCCCTAATTAGTCTCCTCCTCCTCATGCTGACTATAGGCGCGGCCTTTTACCGCCTAACCGAAGTTTCCAAGGCCGATGGATAAGGGCCACCATGCATCCCATCCCACTTGCGGAAAATTTGGTGAGTATCTTTATTAAAATCAGAATTTGCCGCATGCCAGAAAATTGTGATGTGTTATTCAGAAGCTGGAAAGAATCAATGTAATACAGGCATAAGATATGGGGAACAGGGCGCGGTGTTGCTATAGCTTTTTGAATATATCAAATGCCATGCGAACCTCCTAGATTAGTTGACCCCGACTGTATGCAGACATATATTGAATAGCGTGCGTGGCCACAGAGAACTGACTGACTGATAAATCATTCTAGAATGGATAAACATAGTACACATCCCCACGGGGAACTGGCAGGCTGACATACCCATAGAGAAACGGCATACAACACCTAGAAATCAAGGGCTAGCGTGAACAAGTATCTTTCTCTACACTCGGAGGCTGTAATACACCCTCATAATATAGACCTCCATGCCCGTACGAGCTAATGAATATTTAAAAAAGAAAAACAGGCCATATTATGATAATATTTTCAGCCGAGTGATAATGCATGATTCAACACGCACACTGGGCCGAAGGCCCGCCAAGCGCCAACTCAAATACAAAATAAACTTTCCTGCCGATGTCATGGCGCGGTTTATTGGCAACAACTACGGATATTACAAATATTAACGTGAGTTCCACCCCGGCTGAGAGCAGTCATCCAAACCATCGTGTAGTCTGATGTGTGTTCTCAAAAGATCTGGCATAAGTCTTTGGTTGCGATAGTACTTTTCCTCGTTCCTCACCCAGCCCAAATATATTTACCTACCTTAAATGACTGAAACAATTTTAGTACCAGCTAGCAGTACTGAGGTTAATAGCCTACCACCCACGAAATCCGTTATATAGCCCATTGTGACCTCTTTCAAGCCTAATTCAGGCATTTCTATCTCGATAGTGCAGTATCGCAAATATCAGATCTAGAGTGGGTTAAAACACCGCCAGCTAGTCTTTCATGATGGAGGCCACAGGGTAGAGCCATCCGCCCACTGCCCTCGGGATCTTAGTTCCGCCACCCTTGCCTTTTTTTTTTTTTTTTTTTTTTTTTTTTTATATTCATTATGCATATGTACGTGCATATAATGCAACCTCACAGTTATGTCACTAAAACAACCATCTACACTCTCCTCTCCCCTCCTCTCTCCCCTCCTCTACATACCCAACGCAAACAGGTCAACCAAACTAAGAAAGTTTCATGATAGCTAGTCTTGCTCTTATTCTTCACCTTCTCCTTTCTTGCCCCTCAGGCTTCCCCACCCTTGCTATTCCAAGTCTCTCTCCTCTACCTCATAGTTCCTCTCCACATCTTCTTCGTCGCCTCTCTTTTCCCTTCTCTCCTTACAGAATTCCTTCCATGATCCATACCTTGACCGCTATCTATACGCCACCCCTGTCTACGTTGGGGGGAAATAATCTGATATTTAACTCCGTTGATGGTATATAGTATGAAGTCGGGGATTTTGCAAATGATGAGTCCCAATTGCGTGATAGTGTATGTTGGCCGAGACATCGGTGAATTGAATATTGACCGGACATTTGGGCCGTCTTGGTATTTAAACAAAACGAGGAATACTAACTCTAGTTACGTGACACCAAGTACATAATACAAAGTCTCGCACGTTCCCCGGTTACAAGGGGTAGATATATCACAGACTAGACTTATCTTCTTGATTATTTATACAGACGCATGTAGCGATATACGCGCAGTGTGCCGATTACTTATAAAGGCGAGACATGTAGCTACTCATGTGATACCTGATGGCCGAAGTCTATTAAACTAAATCAATACTTATTAGTCAAATAATCTCTTAGGATTTACTCTCGAGCTAATCATATATATCGAATTTCCAGCCTATGTAGACTATAATACTAAATTAAGGATATAGGTCGTAATGCAGCAAAATGTCTCTAAAGTGCCGGTCTTGATAAGCTGATATTGGGCCTCAAGTACTCCAATTTGGCATTTCCGACCAAACGTACACTAGTTCTATGTAGTGATTTCGTCCCTTTTTTTTTTTTTTTTTTTGCATTTTGCATTTTGTATAAACTAGTTAAATCTTTATGTGGGATAGGCAGCTAGATATTGATAGCTCTAAAACTGATGCTTGGAATTCGATGGATATAAATTCTTTAGCATAGCCCCATAGTGTTCTTTATTCAATTTTATCATGTGGCGTGGATACGTTTCTAGCTTTGTGCTCATGTCACACAGACAATTTCTATTTCGAGAATTTATGTGAGTCCGCGATTATCCGGAGGCGTGCCGAGATATCCATGAGCGGAGCCGAAGCCGAGATCAGAATATTTGCATCTAACAGATTTCAGTCGTCGATCATTACATGTAGGTACTCCGGATGCAGGGGCCGGTAAGTGAGAAGACGCCACGCTGCCAAGGTTGTGTGAAGGATGTCTTCTCACTTACCCACAACACTGAAGTAGTTACATTTAGCTGTAGATTTCTTTTACGGAGGAAAGCAAGGCCCCTAAAGCTGCTATATCATGTTTCTTTATCAGTCAAATCACCTAAAATATAGGCGTCAAGATAGGGGAAAGCAGTATTTATAAGTAGCGAGTCTAGAGCTTACTGGGGTTCGCTACAGAGATACCGTTATAAGCTAGTACTCCTTTAATATTTCCAACGATTTTGAAAAGGAAGCAACCAGCGTATCCCCCTATTTCTTGGAACCGAATTCAAATACGATGCTAGGTAGAATACTCTAATAATTGAAGAGAGACGGGGTTGAATATATAAGACATCATATTGCTTTGTCATCGATTGCATATGGTAAGTGCGCAACTCCAATTGTCACACTGTTTAAGGGCCCATTCGGTTGACACCAATTTGGTTGCTTTCCATGGATTCGATCTCAAAAAAACACCTCTAGAGCTAGTAATTACCGTAAACACTCGGAAAATTGGCCATCTCCGGCCAGGGATTACCCCAAACAATTGGTTGAAGGGTGTAGATCATGTCTACTAACAGTAATTTTGATCTCATATGCATAACCAATTTTTTCGAGTTTTTACGGTATTTTATTAGGCCCAATCCATAGATTGCAACTAACCCCATAGATTCTCGCTCAACCGAACGAGCCCTAATTCTCTCGTCAGCTACACGTGATTTATGGAAACAATATACCAAAAAAATTAAAGATCCAATATTTTAATGTAAGTTTTACCGGCACTCGAGCTCCAAAGGCTGGCTAGTGGGGAAGGCTTACTGAACTAGCGCATGATGTTTCAAGTAGATCATATGCATAAATGTACTACCTGCCCTGCTAGGTTGATGGGGGTACCAGTAAGGTTAGTTAAGTCGCTAAAGCCTGTGGTGGAGACTGCTTTGTTAACTGAATCCAGATTTTAGTCATTATTACTAGTTTGAGAGCATGGCATTACTACCGTCTGGAGGTTGAATTGTAATCGTCTAGAAGGGGCTAGTGCAAGGGGTAAGTGGGGCTCAGTACCAACGCTATCACAGTGCCAACGTCGATCTTGTAAATAAGTAAGAACATATATACAGGGTTATAGGCAAATTTCGGCTCAAGATCTACTATTTTTCACCGGGTTTTAATTCATGACCTATCCTCGTATGACATTAGAGGTTAGACTCGGATCAAAACGATAGTATCTCTCCTCATTCTGCAGAATATATAAACTCGAAGACATTCCTCCCTCATGTCTCTAAGTTTCCCACAGCCAATCCATCTCCTCATCCTCAATCATGAAGACTTCATCCTCACTTCTAGTTCTGCTCTCTTCCTTCCTTCTTTCATCAGCCACCCTCCTTGTGGACTACCACGGCGGCGACGCAGCCTCCGTTCTCGGTAATGTTGAACTCGAAGGTCAAGAACTCGGCTGCAAGATACTCAACGGCCAAGCGGGAACTGCGTGCTTCATTAAACCCGAAGTCGACTCTGCAACAGGAAAGCCATCGTTACATTATAAAAGGGACCCTCACTTTCGCCGGGCTGAGGTCAAGGCGCTGTATACGGCTGCAAATAAAGCCGTTGTCGATAAGACGTATTATATTGGGTACAACTTCAGATTGAGCAAGGCATATGAGGATTTAGTGATTTTTCAATGGTAGGCCTAGACTTAAAGATGTCATTAGCTGTTCAAGTGTGCTGACTTTCGATCCATCTAGGAAAAAATGGGATAAAACCGCAGAACCCCAACAAAACATCCCTCTATACGTTTTCTTCAACGAAAATCTCGATCTCACAATCGAGTACACGATCCCTGGCGGCACTGGCTCCAATCGTGAAGTTGTCTGGACTGGTCCCGTGTCCGTTGGGTCCAACACAAACCACCACATCGCTTTCGTCATCAATACTGCAAATGACGGTACTGGCTGGGCAGAGTTCTACCTCGACGGTGTTCAACAAAACTTTAACGCGGCCTATGGGGGTGGTAAACGGTTGGAAAACGTGTATCTCTTCACCGGTGATACCAGTCCAAAGTTTGGTATCTATAGGGGAGAGGCAGCAGCTGGTGCAAATGACGGGGATAAGTACTGCCCTGCAGACTACATATATACTGGGGAGACAGCCCCTTCGGGAACGGACCATATTTTCAATTCTTGGATCTACAGAGTACAAATTTCGGACTCAAGCCTGTCAGAGGTTGCAGAGGCTGCTGGTTTGTAGTGAGCCCTGTTCTGATATGTTGGATGTAATGGTGTGTATCTTAAGACATAATCCCATAGATGTATACTTATAGTAGCCTAAATTGTTGAGAATTTCGAGTGAGGATTCAAGTTGATTAGTGATCTATAAGTAAACAAGATCTTGGCGTCAATCTGCCCAGGATTTCAGAATTCTTGTCCTGTGATCATTATTACACTAGCTAGGTCCTATGTAACTAGCGTAGTGTGATCCATAAGACCGAATGACCTTCTAGCCCCGCTTCGAAGCCAAGAGATCCAATCCCCTTTTGCACCCCAAAAATCCGAAAGGATTTTTTTGTATTGTGTAGATCCAGATATCGGTTGATCTCTTCCCTGGGGATGGCCCCCAATACCCTTCATAATCATCAACAGGAGATTGGAGTTTGGACTTAGACTAGGTCTTCCAAAGACAGTATTTCAAAGTTAATATTATCCAATTAACTCAGATATCTGCAATGAGCAGCGCGGCCGGGCCATAATTGGTTCGTAAGCCTCGTATGACGTTTTATTATAATGATTTCAGGTTTTATGTTCTTGCATTCAATAATCCTCAACAAACAGTCTTATCCAAAACCGTCATAAGTTACATTTAGTGACCTTCAGACCTCTGTAATCCATGACCGAGTGGTAGATAACGCCCAGCGAAACCCAAATAAGTCAATCCCTCGATGCGCCTTGGGATTTCAAAGATCAGTCGGTCTCTGTTTTTGTGATTATTACTGCGAAGTGATTTCGAAGTAAACAAAGCTTTCGGTCACCAAATTAAAAACATATATGTATAGAGTACAATGAGAATTCAAAGGTCAGGGCGGGGTAAAAGGTAGAAGAGGTACGTGGTTGGTATATAATCGGTATTTATTTTAGTACTGATGTTATGTCATAGTTAAGTTCCTAATACCTCGTGGCCCTGACCTTTGACTCGCAGATATACTTATCTGATTTGTACCCTCGATAGGCTAATTATGGTCAGTGCGGTTCATAAAGACTCTCAAGGCGAGAACTATGGCGGAACCCGGGACTGATTCTACCTCTAGTGGAATTGATTCTTCCTGGTTTTGGTCCTGGCAATGAGAGTATCCTTACAGCCGGGTTCCGCTATCACTTGGATGGATGAAACCGCCAAATTCGTAGCCTGGACCGTGCACTCACTGAAGTTGGTATATCCATTGCTCTTAATGGTTGATGATAATCATATATGTATGCGTATAACCAATCAAAAATAAATGTTAGCTACTTGTTTAGACTAGTATGAACTCAAAAAGGCAGGCTACGAATTTGACGATAGAGCCCTTACCGCAAAATCTCAGTTAAGACGGACGGCTGCCAAGAGGACGGCAGGAGCTGAAAAATTCTTAAAGGAAGGGATCAGAGTGTATCAGGATTAAAGCCAACACCGCTCTTGGCAACCATCCATATCCACTGAGATCCCGCGGTATTAGAAAGATTGGTCTTGATCCGATTATGTATCCCGCCCAGTCCTCCACAAGGTAAGTGAAGGTATGATATGGTGGATGCGGACTGCAACGGATACCTGTTTCAATGGCTAATTCAGGTCTAACATCAAAGATATGAAAAGATCCGTGACCATACTGCGGTAGAGCTTGAATCAGCGCACATTGCTATGTTTAGCTTTTGCAAGAAGTAATGTTTTCTGCAGAGTAATTAGCGAAATTCGGTGTCGGAACTGTTTCACTGTGGTGTCCGTTGTAGCCTGCATCCACCATACCAGATATTTCCAAGACATAGACGACCTCCATAGCCACTCGGACACCCCCTCACTCGGACAGTCAACCATGATTGATTGAAAAGAGGTGCTGAAGCCACTGAAAATGGTGATCTTTTCTTCCCTACGTTAACTGTCCGAGTGAGGGGGTGTCCGAACGGCCGGGAAGGCGTCTACTCTTGTGTCTCGGCTGATCAGTAGATTGGTCAACCTTGATGCGCCCAGAGGAGGTTCTGAGAATTAAGTGTGTACCTCCCAAACAATAAATATAAGCTAGGAACTCTTCTCTCGTTGTTTTCAAATAGTAACGCAATCTCTATAAGTTTGGCTGTCCGAAAATCCCTTAGCCTGTCAGTAAAATGCTGACCCCCCAAGAAGAAGCAAATTTTGTGTGGCTTTACTAACAGATCCTCTTATCTTCCTTATAATCAAATAGTAGATCTCCCATACAAATTTAATTCCTTTATTATAGGGGGGGTCAGCATCGACAGCTTAAGGGATAATGCATCGATACATTCGAATCTTAGGGGGGTTTAAACGGTTCGTACGGATTGGTTGTAATGACCGATGAGGCTATACGCACCACTGGGACCTTTGCTTTTGGTAGAGATACTGTCCACACAGGCGCTCACGATTTTGAGGAAATAGAAATAGAGAATACGATCGTGTGTAACCTGTGGAATATATGAATTTTATGTAGTGGTTGGGGAAAGGATGGTGAAAATGAGACGTGTAATTTTGACTCGCTATGTGTGGTGATTGCATGCCGCTCATGACACCATAAAAATATTCTTTAACACCCGGAGAGACCGAAGGTAAACACTCACTTCGCTCAACAACAACAACATCTTATTCCTTCTCTTCCCCCTCCCCACCCCTTCACAATTCTCCCAAACAGCCATTATCCCCCATTTCGTTTACCCCCCAATATTACCTGGGCCTACTGGTGATCACACTCAATTGTAACACCCGGAAAAATCTCTAATTGGGTACGTATACACACTGATCCAGATTATCACTCAGACGGATGAAACTTGTCAAATTCGCGACCTACCTGAGTTGTCATTTCATAACCACCTTAGGAAGTAACTGGCGGCTGGTGACTGGTTGTAAAGCTCTTATTGTCTGTAAATTATAGAAAGTTACCAACTTCAGTAGGAGCACGGACCAGGTCGAATTTGACAAATTTCATCCGTCTGAGTGATAATATAAATTCAACTACAGTATGCGCCGGGATATAACCCCCGCCGAAAGTGCGAAGCGCCAAAACCGAAGGTGGGAAGAATAAATCCGATCTCGTACCGGTAAGCCCTAAAGCTGCCCGGGTCTAAAAAATAAGGTTTATAGTTTACTTTTTACAAGAACCTGTTCATATACATGCAGTTCAATTCAAACACTCTTTATCTTGACCAAGCCTGATATCTACTAGCATACCGGTATCAATGACGGTCATATGTAGCCTATTCTATTGCTCGAGTCAGATGGCGTAAGAATAAATTAATTACCCCGGACCCGTGCCCAGCTACGTTACCATCGTAAAGCGCGCACAACCCCTTGAGTCACATTAACATCTCAGAACTATCAACCCCCAAGTGCATATCTATTGAGTATGTTTGACTTACCTATTACCCCCTTAACTAATTACGGCGAGAATAACTTTCCGCCAAATTTGTGCGGTTGCAACATAAATGTGGTGGCAGAAACTTATTCTCGCAGCAAGTACGAACTAAAAATAAAAATTTCACAACATCGAAAATATGAATTCTCAGGGAAATACATTGGCTAGTAATGTGGTGAGCTAGCACTTTTCCCTCCCAATACCTAGCATCTCAAACCCATAATATATACAGGATAATACATCAACGAGATATCAACATTTGTGCCCTTTAACCCGTTCCTCGCCGAACTAACCATAAAAAAAAATATCAGAAGCTGGATCATGAACTATCACTCGAACTCATATGAAACTACGAACATTCCCAAAAATATAATTCAGAGTAGCCAAGCGGCACTTGAGTTTGCCCCTGTCTCAAAATTGCGGCACATATAGTTACTGCATGGAAATGTGTTCCCCTGAAAGTGGACCAAGATCGACCTCCGCAGATAATGAACACACGCACACACCCTCTCTCTAGATCTCCCTCTCGATGTTGTGAAAGACGCCTGCTAGTGATTCAGTCTAAAAAAAATTTGACTAGTACTCCAAGAATCTATGCAATAAATACGTGTTACGTTCTCAATCCCGGTGATTAATCTCACACACGACGTACACCCGTGATCTTATTCGATGTATTTTTAACTCCCTAAAAGCTAGTCTATGACATAGTTAGTGGCTAAGTCCATTATGTCAATCCAAAATCCTATCTCAACACTCGTATGAGCCCCTATAATCTCTAGGCGCCACAATCATCGTGCCAGCTGAACCTGGCCCCTTCAAAGCGGCTGAGTACATAGCGACTGGAGAGACAAAGTATAAGAAGAAGAGGCACCCACGAAAGTAGCCACTCTCGGTTTTCATCAAGGAAGGAAACCTAATCCCTCGAGGTTGGGCCGCCTGCCTCCGGCCTCTACGATGAAAGAGACCTCAGGGACAGCAAAATCGACAGAAGAACCAAGGAGCAGTGCGTTTGGACTTACGCTGGGAGTGATTTATTTTTGCTTTTCTTCATGAGTCAAGGCCCATACATTCCTTCCTCATCTAGTGGACGCAGGTTCTGGTATAATTATACCTAGCTTGCTACCTGGATAACTGCATCTTCGATACCTAACCTATTATCTAGTCTAAATGCTGGGTTCCCGGCCTTTCATTATTGCACTACTGCTAATTACTGTAGGCTATGTCTCTATCTCACTCACTCACACTCACTCTTCTCACCGAGATGTTGCCCAACTCGGTGGGTTCACGTGTCATACCCTACGCATGTACGGGCGGAGCTCACCGACGATACGAATTACAATAATCCATCGAATATCTGTTGGCAATGCCTGGCCAACATCATAACTATCGTCATTAGAATATTTACACTCCTTACTCTCTCACCCTGCCACGATGATGTCGTTAATCATGTCATCATGCATTAATTGGTTGTGGCTCGGCTCAATTATTACTAGCGCCACTCTGCTTGGTGGCTGTGTCCGTCGGATAAGTAGCTAGGTGCATGGACCAGTTACAAAAAGATTTATTACACATCATCCAACCAACTAGGGACCCCAGTCCCGCTCCGCCACGATCTGTGTGCGATTATGATATTACCTACCTACCATACCTACCATACCTTATTCAAGCGAACCCGAGGTACAAGTTGTTGGAACGGTTACCTAGCAATCCTAAAACGATAACACCACGGCCTTCTTACGGCGAGGGCGGGAAAATGCTCGGGGGTGAGGGGGTTGAGGGGGTTGAGGGGGTTGAGGGGGTTGAGGGGGGGGAACAGGGTCCTACCTTCCTTCTGACCACCGAGAAAATCTGGTGGTGGTGCTGCTGCTGATTTTCATTGGTGAAGCCATCCATCATTAAGCGAAAAAAATCAAAAAAAAAAAAAAGGATGGATGCGCATAGACCACGGCATCTATCAATTTACACAATGAAAGCCATGTCTTTTATGGGGTCTTGTTTTCCTTTTTTTCTTCCCTTTTCTTTGCCTTGATCGGCGACGGGAACTCGGTACTTGGTATTGGCCGACACACCCATTAATCAACCTACAGTTCCCGAAACAGGAGTGTTTAGCAAATACAAGACAGCCACCAACAAGCATTTTTTTTTGTGGGGGAAGAGGATGCGACCCGATTTGGAGTGCATCATCGTCCGATCTCTCGATAGAATTTCAATTGGTTGTTTTTCGCCCTGCGGTACACGCCGCTCGAGGGTGGTTGGTTATCGTGACGGGCCCACGAGAATCCACTTTTTGATTTTGGATTCAATTGGCATGTGTATCGCGAATCATGCTGCCAGAGACAAAAAAATTCACCAAATACATAGCGCCTGTGTACATTCTTTTGGCTGAATTTTTTACTTGTACATACATTATGTACCTACTTGGGTTCCCCATCAATTCATCTCTGCTTTCATGCCTAAGCTACTACCCGCTCCACGTATGTAATAAACATTTATTATTGCCTATCTTTTTCAAAGGATTCCCGCCTGTTCCGGCAGCAAATGCACGTATGCGTTAACTTAGATGAGGCTCTTATGAGACATGTCTAAGACATTCTATGTTGAATATGATTGCTTGTTCTATAAGCGAGAGGAAGAGTCGCCGAAACAAGTAAAGGTGGGGAGGGAGGGGTCGGATTTTGCTAGTTAAGGTAATAGAACTTCAGATTAATGGTAGAAGTGTTATCGTCTTTGGGCTTTGATTGTGTTGTACGGCATGAGCAGGCAGGCTTAATTCGTTTGTGTGTAGAGAGTATGCGTGGAGATTACTCTAGAGTATATTGGCTGCACATAAAGTTATATATATATTATTGGTTTGAGATATGGATGCTAAACTAGGAAGTCCAATATAGAGCTTGGGCAGGCTCGAAGGGGTCAAGACAAGGTGGTGGGGGAGCTTGGCTTCTTCGATGAGTCTTCCATTCCGCTTCTTTTGCAGATGAATTCCACGACATGAACAGAAGGGGGGGCGTAAGGTATGTAGAGTACTTTAAATTGTTTATGTGCTGCAACCCACAGCAATGATATAGATTAAATAGATTAAATACATTGTACTCATGTTTATTATTTTACCCGTTCCTACATACACACATACATACGCACCGCTTTCTATTGTCAAATTCGGAATAGTATGCAGTTCACTTACTTCGACTCTAGCCGAGTACATTGTTGCCCTACCATACATGTGATCACACACTCCAACCAAGGAAGATCGTATATAGATTTAATCTTATAGCCCGGCACCAAACAACCCATGGCAAACCATTTTTCTACCCCCTCCTCCCAGTTAAAGTAACACAATAAACATGCACGATTCGATGATATAGAGATATCACATCAGCAACGGGCAGGCCATTACGCATCGGAGGGGGGTGGGGGGGGGTGAATCCATGGAGTAAAAAAAAAAAAAATTATCATAGCGCTGGTCGGTTGTCAGTGTGTAGGGGCATGCTATGCTGCGCGCTGCAGGGCTGAGAGATCAATCATCTTGTGTGGACCCAAAGAGTGCAATACCAGTGGCTCGTATGGCGGTGACCATTCGAGTTCTCTTCTCTCTGGTCAGCATTCCTCAGTAGAGTTGTGACGGATGCGCTAGCACGAGCGAGCGAGCGAGGAAGCACAACACAGCACACACACACTATCACACACACACATCACTCACACACACACACACCCTACATCGCACAACAGCAGCAGCAGCACACCAATTGCGCAGTTGACATGGGGGAACAAGGGGAGCAGATTCGAAGAGGAAAGGGGCATTGTGGATGTATCAAATCGTAGGGTTATGGCACGTCATTTCATGGCATAGAATCATTCCAGAAGGAACCCGACGGTAGGGAGGAAGGGGCGGGGTATCGATCTGAATCATACTTAGAAGAAGCGAGCTTTGTCTGGTCTGCCCTACGAACCGGCGACCTCCGTATTATTTCCCCCCCTTCCATCCTCCTGTCAAGTCTGCCCTACGCCTGCCAGGGATTCCTTTCTTTTTTGCGTAGCTTTTCTTCCTTCGCCATGAACGTGGATCTCGAATAATCGGTTAGTTGTAAGCGCTTCACTTCTCATATCGGCCGTACATACATACCGCATCGCCAAAGTACTCTACAGGATGTGTATACCTGCGCCCTAGATGTATGTAGGTACTAGCAAAAGTAAGGAATACTCATGGGGGTTGGACTGTTAGTAAAACGGTCTCTATGATTCAGGAGACATCTCTACTCCGTCTAGTCAATTGAAGATTCAATAAGACGGCAGAGAGGGGGGGGGGGGTTGATCATTACTTCCGAGTCCTCCTACATAGCCAATCTACACGACGTCAACAAAGAATAATAGTCTATTTTTTTCCCTTTCCTTTTTTTTTTTTTTTTTTTTTTTTCTTTTGGGAAGACAGAAGGCCATGCAGATACATCGACTGGCGATTTTCCGTCACGCTCCCCTCAGGCTAATCTTGTTACGTCCCAAATCCAATGTTTGTCTTACTATTATGCGGGTGAATGATCCTTGTCCAGCTGAACTCCCACTCTACCCCCCCCCCCCCCAATGATGGTGCAACCGCACCCCACGGCCTCACCCCAGAATCGGAAACGTTTCCTCGCTGTGCAGATGGTATGCATATTTCTGCCACTAGGGAATTCGAGTGTAAAGTATGAGACGAGGGATTTAAACTGTTTCCCTACGGACTTGCATGCGTGAATTGCCTGATGGGTATCAAGAGCACCTCATCCAGAATGATATGGTACTCTTTGAAGTGTCACGATTTAGTCCTTACTCACTCTCACTCGTGCCGATCCACCGCTGGGTAACAACCTGATACCTATTTGGATTGCTTGATATTGGAGCAGTATTAGTTACTAGTTATGTACCTATATGTAGTTAGTCTCCCTCGATCAATGATCGACGCCGAGAGAACAAAAGAGTAAAAACTTTGGGTGAGGTAGATCAAATAACAAGAATTAAATGCAAAGACGGAAGTACAATAGGCTTGGACTTTTGGACGGACTAGGTAAACACATTAATCTATATTGTAACTCGTCAATGGTCTCCAGAATGCCCGATTGGCAGAAGAACTCAAGGCCAGTCATTGGACTGCTACTGTTACACCTCCGAACTTCTCTCGCACGTAAGTAACTAGTGCCCATGGCTACTTGAGTTCAGTAGATGCAGTCAAAACTTCACGGCAATAGTGATGTCAGAACGATAAGTGCCGGTAGGTACTTGAATTAATTTTGGTACCTGGTAAACAAGCACATGCACACACACACATGCCATATCTATCTATATCCGTAATGGTGCACAGCGATTGTGGTAATTGTGGTGGTGGTGGTTGGTTGTGACCGATCTTACCTTTTTTTTTTTTTTTTTCTGTTGGATTTATTTAGATTTTATTCAAACAGAAACTTCAGCGATTAAAAAAACGTATCCACGCCTATTTTACAATTAATTACCTTTCGTTTCAGTTTCGAGATTAGTCAAGCCGGCTGAAGCGGTAATTATACCTTTACCCTCTTTTAAGTTTTTGCCCGCAAAGAAAATCCATTTTAAGGTATATCTGTTTATCCTTAAGACTGGTATGGATGATAAGTTTCTGACAAACTCCTTGCTAGGAATGTTATCCGTAGAAAGAGGTTGGTAGCCCCCCCCCCCCCCCCCCAGGAGCAGGGATATATTTTGGTCTCCTCCCACGCTTCCGAAGGGTATCTTCGGAGCATAACCACGCCCCGGTGTTAGTCCCGGCCACGGGGGGGGGGGGGACGGAATGGAACCATCGGACGAACTCATGGGTAGCAAAACTTTCTTTTTGAAGAGAAAAGGAACCAGCGGTTAAACTCAAGTCCGAGCTCCTTTTCCTGTGTTATTATAATCCATGGCTAGAGATATAGTTGTGGGAGTGCAGACCAATTGATAGGCACATTACTCAACCCCTGGCCTATGTAGCTGTCCCATGGCCCCGGGGTTTGGAATGAGTGGAAGGCGATGCATGATTGATCAATTTCGAACACGAGGAGACAGGGAAATATATTCCATGACACGGAAGGTTAAACGCCCACGGGACGTACACGTAAACCGATTAGAAAGATATACCGATTTGGTTTTTTTTTTTTTTTTTGGAGGGGGGGTTATCCTAAACACTCCAGCGGGACACCGGGGATCGTACTCCAGTTTCCCGAGAAATCAAGACATCCCCCGACCGGGACTCACCATAAGGAGAAGGTGTAACACATGGTAGTTGAGAATTTCGTTAGGACTGGTATGTTCTTTATAGATTACTCTTGTTTCGTTTCATATTATGCACCTTCTCCCTAAAGGAAAAAATAAATAAAAATATCATCTTGGCCAGGAAGAATCAACAGGGAAGTGTAATTGTATTTTCAGACAGAAATCCGTGTCTGGTCCCAGTCGAACCATTCAACCGAGTAAATATAATAGGTTCCAGTCTAGGATTGAAGATCTGACCCTACACATCTTGTTATTTAATGGAAGAAGGAATAGGCTACAATCTCACCTTCTTGAATGCTCGTGTATTACTCTATCACCTAACTGGCGGTAAATGAGATATCGTAACCCAAAACCCTTAAAATCTCTAACTACTGTATTCTGTGCCACCGGATCAACACGACTTTCCCCTTTTTCATACAGGGCCGATCTATCTCCATGCCAGCGATATGGATTCCGAAAAGGAATCTTACGATCTAATGATAGTTACGATATAACCCAAAAGTGGTGGTGGTATTAGAGGACAACATACGAAAAAAGAGAAGCCCCTTGGTCACCATAATTTTTCGATGCAATAATCTCCGAGAGCATACATATCAAGCAAGGTTCTAACGTTCGAAGATCCAATGAAGCCCACTCAGGTCGTGAGGGTATAAAGAATATGAAACAACTACTGATGTAGAATATGCAGTCAAAATTCATGGTGTGGGGAAAGTCGTTACTGTGATGTGTACTTTTCTGGGGGAATTGCCGATACACCCACCCACAAAACTTTCCGTTTATATGATGATATCCTTCCTTTACTCCTTTTTCTTCTCTAATATCACCGGTTCAAGTCCCAAGCCCCCATTCGCCGGAAATTCGACGTAATTTACCAGTTACTGATATGTATCGATCGATACAATACTCAGGCAGGGCGGACGGACGAAATCGAAACGTATGTAAACATCAGACCTCAGACGCTTAGAGTTGTATGTAGGCAATGCATCTAGTTAGGTACGTGTCATCCCCTCGACACTCAAGGTTCATGGATGGTTTTGATCGAGGAAGATTGCCCTACTAGACACGGGCTCTAGGATTTTCTCTTGGTACCGTTGTTGGGTGTGCTAGGTTGTATGTGCTGCTCCTGCGTGTGTGACAACACGATGGCTCTAGGCAACCATCGCAAACTTTGTCGTGCAGTGCATGTGCCATTTCACTTGATCTTGGTAAAAGCCAGTTAGTTATGTTCTCTGAGATTAGACGAGACGGCATGACTAGCGAATTGTAAAATGAAGATGTAATATCTTAACTGGGTACTCACGATACGTTGGGGTGTGAGAAAAATACCTAACTGAAGTGGCTTTCCACAAATCTTTGGTCTCATCACCTTTTGTCCAATAGTAGTGAAGCAAAGACAAGAAACGGTGGAATGAGGAACGAGACTATTAATCCGAAAAAGGGGAGACAACGTTAATTGCTATCCGCACATACGCTAGATCGCCCACGAAAGCCGATGAACCATGGGCATGAAAAACAAGCTCTGCAAAACGCACCCCTGAGTTCAGTGTGTCTTGCCTGCCGTCTGTCAGCATATTGATGTTGTGTTGTTGTTGACATTGAGTTTCCAGTTCCTCTAGCAGTTTCTATTGTGGTCCTGGCTATGCTTCTGAAACCTTACCAGTCACGCCATGACGGATATCGATTCGCTCTCCTCACGCAACAAAGAAACGTCGGGTCCAGGAAACAGATGCTCTGTCCCAGCACCACGGGACATGGAGCAAAAAAGCAAAAATAATCCTATGCAGGCGCTGAAGGCGCAGCAAACGCGGCCGCGGACCCCCTGCTCAGTCCTCTATTAAACGGGACTTACCATTTTCAAACCGGCACAAGACGCCCTCTTTTTTTTTGTTATGCTTTATTTTTTTTCCCCTTCTCACTGGGAGGTAATGTGATGATAGATCCAAGTGACAATAGTCGTCAGGATCGATGAAGACTTTGAGTATCGCGAAACAGTAGATGGGTAACGCTTAAACACACCTACATCAGTATATATTTCCGCGATGAAGCCAAGATTTCACGAGAAGGGTTATATTTTTATTTTATGAACGATAAAAAAGTACTGGAGCCCCCCGCTGATCATGCTTAGTGCGATCAGTCCATCATTTGCCTGTGCACTTATCTGTACCCACTTATCTACCCCACATGTATGTATTACTGGTCAACGCCCTTGAGATCTCAACAGCAGGAAAGAAGCTTTAGGATGTGTCAGTAGATGGTTATCTTTAGCCACCACGGCCAAAGACCATTGAAAGCTTGTCTGAGGGATCTAGAGCAAATACAGACCCTTTTGTCAACTATGGAAAATGTGGCTTGTATTTGATAGGGCAACACACTTCCACACATCATTCGGCTCGCAAACGATAACTTAAATCAAGCGAGGGACACATGTGATCTCGCACAACTCATATACATTACTATATTATTCCACCTGGCGAGGCTAAGTATAACCTGCCTTTGCGGGGGAGGCAGTGTAAGGCTTGATTCCATATGGCAGGCAGGTATTAACACATTGAGTAAATAATTGGATCGCCTATTTAGTATTCAGTGAGTAGTTCAGGCAAGTAGAGGAAGGAGGATATGACCGTTGGCATACTCTGGATGCATACACGGTGGTGGCTCACTACATAAGGTATCCCCCTTGGCTGTCCCTTGGCTGTGGTACCTACGAGTTTTTCCGGTTGTAGCTGCTGGTAGCACACAGTCATACTGGCGGTAGCACGGGCCAAGCCAATACCCTTGCTGTGCCTTTACGATTTGACTCTCCACGTCGGCGTCCCCTCGCTTGTAGAGACATCCAAGGGGGAAGGAGGTAGAAGTTGAGGCAGAACTAACAATTAATTACTTGTAGGTATTTGGCCCATGCTGATATGGAACTCGATGTACTCGCAACTTCACAGCGTTTCTGAACACGACCGCTATTGCATTCCATACAAAAAGGTAGCCTTGGCGCTGTTTTCTGTGTATGCAATATTGGTTGTGTTCACAAACGCAGTGAAGTTACGAGTAGAGTAGACATATCATAAGATATATTATTGAATTTGATAGAGCCTCACGCCATCAAGCCACGAGCGCACTCGGCGCCCAACTGAAAGGAAACGGATAGTAATAAGAAAATGCCCAATAAGTGAAGGAGGCAAATTTGGTCCCGCGAGCAAGATCCCCACATGTATCCTAGATGAGAAAGCATTCGACGAAAATCGTTTTGTGAAATTTTGAGGCGTTGATCCAGACCTCAGTTGGTTCAATGCTTTGCTCCCCCACCACAACAGAGTATGTAGCTGTTTCCGTCTATCAAGTGGCGCTCGACAGTTTTTTTTAAATACCTGGTTCTGGTGGGCGAACTAGCCCGTAGTGAATTATCGTCTCCTGTCATTTGTTCCCGTGATTGAAGCCTCTTTGCGACCACCTCACGATGCTCGTTGGTGTTAGACTTGACTTGCTCTGTGACATGCAGAAAGGGAAGGAACGAGTTCGTCTGTGCTTCGTTACACCGCTCCAAATAGCGAGATTTTGATTCGACCATCCCCCCACACCTAGTCAGTAATCTGTGCTTGGGTGCTAAACTCTTTTGTTAAAAATAGTAAAAGGGTCTATCTACTTTAGGATACTGACCAATCAAAACTTGAGAATGGGCAAGTATTAGAGCATATCAAACAGAGCAATGTGGAACTTTTTCCGACGTGTCGCGCGTATTTGCCGATTGAACAGAGTCGTACTTTTATGTCGATGGAACCAAATTTCTGATTATTAGGAGATCTGGATGGAACTCTATTCCGTCCTGAAGCCAATACACATTTGTAAATTTCCGTAATTCCACGTTCCAAGTTCCAGGTGCAGGTGATAGGCGATGAGCGGGATAACCAGACTGGGGAAAACAAGTACGTCCCAGTGGATGCGAATTGCCTCTTTCGCAGATCAATTAATGGTACGTGACGCTTTGGGAATTGGGGATGGTTGATATCGGAGGTCGGGAGTCAGGGTAGAGCGGGAAGGGGAAGTTAGAGTGTGTGTGCATCCAAGGACTCGTCTAATTATTACGGATTGGGAGTGGTTGCCAAAATTCACCCGAACGTCATGGTCATCATTTTTGAACACTACACCTCCTGGAGAGGGTGCTACATGTTTGGATCGGTACGAGTTAATTGCCTAGGTTTGTGAGTGTAGGTACCTACATAGTTTAGCATGTTATGTATGTAGTAGAACAATGATGCACAGGCTCAGTAATCGCATGCGAATTTCGAGTTCGGGATGGGAATTTAGCGGTGCAGCATGGGACGATACGCACAGTGATGTAAAGTGTGATTTATTTCCTTTTGCCATACCCGTCTGGTTGGCTTTGTTAACACCGTAGTGTAGGGCATGCGCCTCACCAAGCATCAAGCGAGGCTGGTGAGCAAAGCCTCGGTGCTAAGTGTCGTATCCATGTTGATTAGGATTTGCCCCATCTAGGCGGACAACCCTGCCCCAGGTCCAGCGATGCGGGGGTCACCGAACGGGGCGAAAGAGGAATAGCTGCAGGCTGCGAGATATGTTGTATTGGGACAGGTTGAGACTTCCTTCATTCCTGTTTGGACTATAAATTCGTGTTTCATAGGATTGGAAAGTACACATTAGGGTACATATTGCTCTGACGAGACGATGGATTGATGATAGGTGTCGATTCGGTGATGATGATGATGCTGATGGGGGGGGGAAGGTATTGTTGTTGGTGATATGATGATGGTGATGCTGATGAAGGATGATTGTAGATGATGAGTTGTGACTGATGGGAATTGAGTTGATTGGAGGGATAAATTGATTGCAAGGGATTGATTGAGAAACCGTACTATGAAATCAGTTTTTTGAGAAAGGAGAGATGTGGACAAACCACCTCGAACTTCCTCATAATGGACCTGCAACAAGTTGCAGGGGACTGGTGCCTAGTCATCAGCCCTGCCAACAGCAAGTCCGTCCTTGACCCACGCACTAAGAAAGTCGTCTTTAGTAGCCTTAGCAGCAGCACCACTACCACACCGTCCACCCTGAGCACCCTTCCCTCCATGTCTCACACTGCCCACCACCACCACCCACGATACATGTACCTACACACAGACACATACAGACAGACAGGCATGCTGCGGGGGGGGGTGGAAGTCAGACAGACAGCTCGCACTCACTCCCTCCCACTATGGCGAAAATAATTTAAAAAAAAAAAAAAAAAAGCCAATCTCGTCCAAGTTTATGACATGCAGCGAACCAATCACCCGCCGACCGGGATGAGCACAGAAACGAGGGCCCGTCCCAGAGAAGCATCCATCCACACTCATAGCCCCCATCCCATATTTAAGAAGCCGCAGCATCTACTCTACACTCACATCTTTGCCCCGAAAGTCCGTCTTACAAAAAGACACGAAGATCTCCATTCAATCTTTCTCACTCCAGCCCTACAGAGTTCCCGGTTCAGACTCATATACATAGGTAGATAATCCGCCATCTTCGACAGCAAGGCATATAACAAGGCATTCATTCAATCGTCCTCAACACAGCTTTCCTTTTTATACTCAAAAATTCGAGTCTGCCTCGCCCATATAATTATCACCCCCACACCACAGAGAACTTCTTTACTCTTGTGTCTGCCTTCCATCCTTCTAAAACCTAGGATACAATCGAGCGGCAAATCTCTTGAGATCTTTAAGGTACGTTTAAGGGAATCACAGATCTTGTTCCACCTTTCCAAACTCTCGGGTCATCTAGCGTCATGTCTCTCTTGAAATGTCACAACTTTCAGCTGGTTTCGACTTTCGCTTCTATTATCGTAAGCCTCGGCTGTCGGTCCGTTTGGCTGGCAGCTGAGGAACGATTATCATATTTACTGTCTATCAAGCTCTAAAGCTAACCACATAAAACGGTTATTAGGTGAGCGAGAAAAACAAGCATAGTTCAGCTTGTCTCTCCTCAGCTCAGTTATCTCTCTTCCTCGCATAAACAGTAACACTACATAATACACAACAATGGCAACTTCTCAGTCATTACCAGCCTCATCAATAGCCCCTAGTATGAAGGGTCCGGAGGCCTTGACAGACTTTGTATTATTCGAGGAAAACGACCCTCTATATTTCGACTCGCGGCAGTTTATTCATCAAAGCAACCCCCAATTCCATTCAACACCAATCCATTCAGATAACTACGTTACATCATCACGAGGTGGAGCGGTAGATTGGGGCGCAATGTTAGAGGGCCAGGGTACTATAGATAATAATTTACACGCACGGCAACAACAACAAGAGGCAGTTGGCAAGCCCTTCTACTCCATGGACCTTCCACCATCTACATCGGCCTCAACATTTGACAACTACTCAGCCTACGGCCAGTACGGAATCTCAGAAAGCTTTGCGGATGAGATGCCTCCAGCCCCAGGCGTACTGGTTCACCCTCCAACATTCCCGTACCCACCCAATATTCCTCAAGACGAGTACAGACAAAGCCCCTTCCCTTCTCCTGTCACCTCGGCTGGTGGATGGGACGCCCACTCCTCAGTTACAAGTGCGATTTCCGGATCCGAGGCTGGCAGCAATTCACCTTACCTCAATGACGATGTTCTGTACACAGCTCAGTATCCAACTGGTACGTTTTTCACCCAACTTCCTGTTACCTCTTTGGAGCAGTTGTTAACGAACACATCAGCAACAGGAAGTGTCGACCCCTCGCTTATCAGCATTCCTTCGCCTAACCAACTGAATGATGACGCCCCGATCTCAGCTTCATCACATGGCTCACCTGATTGGCCATCGGCACCATCGCCAACTTCCAACCCTGCATCACCGGTTCACAACAAGTCAGGAAGGTCGGCTGGTTCTGTTGGCCGTCTATCACCTTACCCAGCACGTGAGCGCCCAGCTCCTTACCCAACTAGAAGGCCATCGGTTTCGTCCCAGGGTTCCCGCAGATCCCATGGGTCTCCTGTTGGACCAGGAAATTTAGAATGGTTAGAGGACCCCAGTGGGGCCCATGGAGAGCTCTTTGCAGGACAGCAATTGCAGAGGGCTGCGAGCGCCGAGTCTCATCGTTCTAGGGGAGCTAGGGCACCAAGCAGCTCTGCTAGCGTTCCAAGTAGCCATAGTGGTGTGGGGTCATCAGGGAAGGATACAGTGTGTCCCGAGTGCAACAAGAGCTTTAGGGATCTCAGAGCACATCAACTTACCCATCAGTTGGAAAGACCAGTGAAGTGCCCGATTGCAACATGTGAATACTCGAAAAAGGGATTTGCTAGAAAATATGACTGTCAAAGACATACTTTGACACACTACAAGGGAACAATGGTTTGCGGATTCTGTCCTGGATCCGGATCCGCAGTAGAAAAGTCTTTCAACCGCGCAGATGTGTTTAAGCGCCACCTGATGTCTGTACACAACGTTGAGCAGACCCCTCCAAACGGTCGCAAGAAGATTGGGTCCAAGCAAGGTTCTTTCACTGCGTCTCCAACGGAGGAGGACCGCTTTTCTGGCGCGTACATTACTGGAAAGTGCAGTATCTGCTCGGTCACTTTTGCCACTGCCCAGCAATTCTACGAACATTTGGATGAGTGCGTACAGCTCAAGGTTGTCCAAGAGGAGCCAGCTGCCGCATTCAACGAAATTAATCTTGACTCGGTCAAGCTAGAAGATATGGAGGAGGCGTCTGATAAGGGGAAGCGTTTCAACAAGGATGAGGACGAGGAGGACGAGGAGGATGTCGAGGATGAAGACGACCTTGCCGAAGAGGGTGAAGATGGTGCCGATGACGGAAAGGATGAGACCTTTACCCCACCCGGCCGTAAATCCACCGGCAAGCTTGGTCGCAATGGATCTAAGCGAGCTACTCGCGGAGGAGCAAAGAAGCCTGCTTCCGGGAACGGAAGCGGTGGGTCACGTCCAAGGTGACAATCAACTCACTCCCGAGTGATCGGGAGTGGCTCCATTCAAAAGCCGGCCTCTCGCCCGCGCCCAAGGAAGCGAAAGAACTTTCCAGCTGGGTGGGGGAGCGCACCCGAGCAGATGGTGACGAAACGAAGATGTCTGATGGTTTTCGACGGCCCAAAGCTGTTGTGTCGAGACGAGATGATGATGAGCACAGAGTGGGAAGTCAGAGCGCCACTCGGCGGAGACTCTTACGTCTCCGACCTTGACTTTTGGACAATGAGGCGTGCGGAGGCCTTTTTGGACGCCGCGCCTAGCAAGACTGCGCAATCTACATCCAGTGGAATTGTAGGAGAAGCACGATAATACCGATAGCATCTTTTTCTGTCTATTTTTCCTTTCTATGTCTATTATTTTTGTACCAACTTTTCTTTATTTCCTTTTATTTTTGTTTTGTTTATTTTGGCGTTGCATTTTCTCTACGGTGTTATGTTTCTGATGAGCGACGATATGATGTGGCTGGAAAGGGTTTTTTTTTTTTTTTTTCCTTCACGTTTTTTTGCAAGCCCACCCGAAGCAAAATATATTACTTCCTTTACGACTTGGCATGATTGGGATTTCTTCAGGGACGGTGTATTTTTTTTTGGGGATTCTTTTTCCGTTTTTTTTTTTCCGTCTCTCTTCTTCAGTTGAGCTGGGGGGAGGGGGGGGGGATTGGGTTGAGGGCTGCAAGTGCGGTTGTGAAATCAGCTTTGGAAGCGGGAAACATTAGGGCATATGGGCGCGTTGAGGATTTGGGATTTACTAGTATCTTTGCTTTTCTTTTCTTTCCTTGAGTGGATTTGGGGGCAATGGGGACGGACTATCTAGATGAATTCAAGGGGCACACCCTTGTTTTGACCAAAGCACTTTGAAAAAGTTCCTCATACACGTTTTTGCAATTGCCTCGAGTACGATCAGTGAAAGAAAAAGTACACAAGGAAAAAAAGGAAAGAGCGAAAAAGAAAAGAAAAGAAAAGAAAAGAAAAGAAAAGAAAGAAAAGAAAGAAAAGAAAGAAAATAAAATAAAAGTAAATAAAAGAAAACAAATACCATACATACTTTTTCACCTACATATCCGTATCCGATGTACCTACACATTCCCGTTGTGAAAGGAAAGTGATATATGTAAACGCATTAGTATGTAAGTATGCGCGTGAAAACTGCCAATTGTGAGCGCAAAAAGTAAATAATAAAATAGCCAAATCACGATCACACGCGAGCAACGTCCAACGAGAAAACCCGAGTGACTACAAGTGATCTGACATCAACCGTCCACACACCTCTCATCTCGGCATGATTGTCAGGGGTCACTATCGACAAGCAAAACATACGAGACAAGCAATACTTGCTTTGCTTATTTATTAGAGTAGCTATCCGGAGACTTCCGTCCATAGTAGAGAGATTAGAAGTGAAGGTAAGATGGGCACTGGGGGGGAAGGGGGGGGGGGTTTCCCTCTCTGGTTAGTGGTGGGTAAAAGTAGGGCCGGTAGAGAATGCCGTATCGTGGAGTGTGGTGCGGGTCGGGCCGAGGTCTACGATGGATGATGATGGTGCTGGCTGCAACGACGGTGTATATCACATCGAATGTCTTGACATTTCTTATCAATCCCCACCCCCAAAACTCACTCACCTCGATCACCATTGCAGCCCGCACATAGGGTTACCGCCGTAACATATATCGCCGCACTAATTAGCCCATTCTAAATAACTCCCCTCAAATACTCCCCCCCCCCCCCCCAAAACCACCACAATGTCCCGTCCCGCCCTCGCAACACACCGCCTCCTATCATCGTTCCACAACAACCCCACGCTTCCCAAACACACATTCTACTTCCTGGCCTCCGTGGCATTCAGCATTCTCAACCGCCCTGACGAGATACCGCGCATCTGGCGGTACGCACTCGAGAACGTCGCGATCCCCGGCAGCGACCGCGAGGACTATGTCAAGCGCGAGCTAGCCGCCGGTAGTGGCTTCGTGGCGGCGGCAGAGGAGGGAAAAGAGAGTGCACTCATGATCCATAGGAAGATAAGGGAGGCACTGCTAAAGAGCGTTGTTATCGGGGGGTTGCCCGTGGTACGTCCCCCCCACCCCTCTTCCATTAGCGCGCTAGAGTGTGTGCGGTGCGGCCATCAGGCCACATCACACCACACAACCATATGTACTAACAAACAGACTAGGCCATCAATTCCCTCACCGCCCTCAAAAACGCCTCCCCACCGCACCTACTACAGACCCCAACGCCGACCACCAGACGATCCGTACTCTCCTCCCCGCCCGCCCCGCTCCTCACCCGCGGCAACGACTTCTTTGCCACCGTCTACGGAAAGGTCACGAACCGCGTGATGGGCAGCATGACGCACAGTTACGACGACCTCGGCGTCGTCGCAGAGCTCATGTACGCCCATGTGCTCAGCAACACTGAGGTGCTCGGCGCGCGGGATACAAGCTTGCTGGTTGTTGCGGGCTTGGTTCCACAGGATGTAGATCCGCAGCTGAGGGGCCATGTTAAGGGGGCTATCACGAACGGGGCGACGGAGGTGGAGGTGGAGGCGGTTAGGGGGCTTGCGGAGACTTGCTGTGGGGTTGCGGGCAGGGAGGTGCCGAGGCGGGGGGCACCAAAGCTGTAGAAATTATTTGTAAGTAGGATTCTGTTTTCTTTCTTTTCTCCCCCTTTCTTCTCTACATGGTTTTTTTATAGAGTGGTAGAGTAGTAGACATGGAAATAGAAGCATAGACTCTCACTCGGCGGCTGCTCCACGGCCGGGTAAATACCTCGCTAAACTGAAACACTCAAAGATTATAAAATCACCTAACAACCACCAGCTCTGGTAGCTCAGGGGTTAGAGCATGCGATTGCAGATCGCAGGGTCGATCGTTCAAATCGGTCTCAGAGCTTGATTTTTAATTTTTTCTCCCTCTACCATATCCATACCCGCACTCTCTGCACCAAGTCCTCATCACTAGTTTAAGAACTATTTTTCCTTGGTTGTTGTCTGCATGTGTTACTTTTCGCTTCTGTTCAGGGTTAGGGTTAGTGTGTTTGTAAAAAGCGGTAGGGTGATCATTGACACGAACAGGTAGGATTCGAATTTCTTAGGGATTGTAACGGATCGTTGAATCTGGAGTGATTTCAACCCACAAACATCTCAAGCCACGGGTTTGGGTCATTTGGCTTAGTGGGCATGTCATATCCTGTCTCTTTTTTTTTTTCTTTTATCGGACAGCAGGTACGAGGAAGGTTTGGTATATTTCAATAAAAAGTGTAACATATACAAGAACGTAATCAGGGGGTGCACCCCAAACATCCAAAAATCCAGATCCAAACCAGCCAAGCTACATGCAAAATGTAAAAAAATGAGGAGAAAAAAGAAAAAGTAAGTTACATATAACAAGCAACAACTACAAGCACTGGTAATAGTAGTCATTAAGGAATGTGCACACGTAGCCAGTCGCGCAAACGGTGGAACCCACATAGCCCTGTTTGCATGTAGTGTTAGTTTCAGTTGGCTGTCAAACGGAGCAGATTGAGGAAAGACTGGCAAGGCACATGCAGAGGTGTGTGTCTGTGTGTCTGTGTGTCTGTGTGTCTGTGTGTGGAGCATGGGGCATGGAGCGGGGCATGGAAGGAGGGAGGGAGGGGAGAGGGGGGAAACTTACGATACCGCCACACTGGCTGTAGTGCGGCACGGCCGTCGCGGAGCCGGATGCACTGCTAGTGGTCGTAGTGGGGGTGGCAAGTGCGAGAATCTTCTCGACGGCCTTCTCGGCCGCGATCATGATGGGCGCGGAGGGGTTTGTGGTGACGTGGCCGGGGAAGATGGAGGCGTCGACGACAAACTGATTTCGTTATGTTAGTATGACTTCACATGCACGTTGGGGGAAGAAAGGGGGGATGATGGGAAAAATAGGTGAAAGGGGGGAAATAGATGAAAGGGGGAAAAATGGAAATGTAGCTAACCAGATTATCAGTCCCGTACACCTTCGTGTTAGCATCCACGACACTCCCCGTCGTCCCGTCACCGGCAAGTCCAGAGTCAGTCCCCATCTTGCAGGTGCCAATCCAATGGTTCGATCGTCTGTTGTCCACATACGCGTTCACATACTCCTGCGCCGTCACGCCCGCTGCAGGGCGAATGAACGTGATGCCACCCTTGTCCCTAGCGGCGTTAAGAATACTCTGGACGCCCCTCACGACCACATCGACATCTGCTGCGTCTCGCAGGAACGGTGAAGTACTGATCTGCATGTTCAACGAGCTGGTGATTGTCATACGGCCCCTAGATGTCACACCGGTGCCGAGATACTGTGACATGGTGACGAGGTTCGTGCCCTCCTGGCCGAGACTTCCCTCGCTGCGGGCCGTCCACTGAAGTTGACGGGCGATGCCGTCGGTGCCGACAAAGGACTCCCAAAGCATTGTGTTTGGACCTGGAGCGGCAGTCGCGAGGATACCAGCCCGTTGGTTTAGGTACAGGTTCATATCCGTGGTGTTTGGGCTATCGTATGCGCCGTAAAAGTCGTAGCTGGTGACGCTGTCATGGCTAAAGACGAGATCGGTGTTTGTGTGGTCGAGGACATTGTAGCCAACGGGAAGACGGATCCATTCGCTCTCGGCCTGCAACGCGGAGCCCTCGAGAGATGACTTGACGATGTTGAGCTGGTCAGTGGGGCCGATGCCGGAGCGGAGGAGAATCTTGGGGGTTCCAAAGGCACCGGCGGAAAGGATCACGCGGCCGGTGGTGGGCGTGACATTGTATACTCCGAGCTTTCCGCCGACGGTGCTAGAGGATGGAGTCACCAGGACACCGGTGATGTGCCCGGCAGTGCGGAGCGTCTTGATGACGGTTGTGTTGACGGCAATGGCAAAGTTGGAGCGGGCCTTTGCGGTCTGAAGATAAGTTGCGAGGGGGCCGCCACGCTCACCATTGGCGTACATGAAGGGTGAGTGGGCATAGGTGCGGTTTTTCGAGTTTGGGACAGAGTTTGCGGTGACCTCTGACCAACCTGCAGTCTTCAGGACACTCGAAAGAACAGTGTATGGCGCCTGAAGATATCGAACACCATTGGTAGACGGGTTATCAGTACTAGGAATACGATTAAAGACCTTATTTGTCGCAGAGACCATATCAGTGGCCTGCCAGCCAGTTGGAAAGTTGTAGTTCCAGTCCCTGTCCGTGGGCTTGAAGAACAGTCCAGCATTGACGGCTGTTCCACCTCCAAGGACACATCCAGCCATTTGATCGATATCATTACAGGCGATTCCGGCGCTGTCGACCCAAATCTGGTTGCAGAGACCGGGAACATCGAAACGAGTAAGACCCTTTCCTTGCAGCCAGGCGGGACCGACGGTACCACCAGAAGCATAGGTACTTGGGGGACCGCGTTCAACCAGGAGGACGCTCTTTCCGGTTTCAGAGAGACGGTCCGCAACTGTTATTGTTTAGTCAGTTGGTCGTCGTCTTACTAAGTAGTGATGGTCAATGATCAACTTACCAACTAACCCTGCGGCACCACCACCGACAACGATGTAATCATAGGTTCCCAGTACGGTTGTGCTTGTGGGTGTAGCTGTGGGTGCGGTAGTGCTGACTGCGGAAGTGGTAGTTGGGACCGCGGTGGGAGTTGGGGCTGCTGCAAGCCACCCCTCGTACCCAGACTGTCTGGCGTTTGTAAGGATAACACCATACTGACCAAACCCTTGGTGCTCCTCAAAGGTGGAGGCAGTATCCGTAACATCATCGACAGGAGCGGTGCTCTGGGCCCATCCCATAACGGTAAAGTCGGCCGTGGGGTCGAAGCCACCATCGGTCCAGGTCACGCAGTCGACACAACGGAAAGTATATGAGAAATGGGTGGAATTGATACTGGTGTATAAGGGAACGCTCGAGGCGGTACCAGTGTAGACAGTTGGTTCAAGATAGCCGCTATACAAACTATTAGAGCTACTCTCTTACTTCTATCGTCTCTATGGGGGACTTACGAAGCCATGCGGAAAGACTGCATGATCTCATCTCCGTTCACCCACACAACGCTGAGCAGGTTTCCATTCATACCACCGCCGAAACTGACACCAGACCAGCCGCCGATGGGGCCAACCTACACACTATCAGCATCTCAATTCAATAGTCAAATTCTCGGTGATACCCACTATTTGCCCAACAAACTCATTTGTTGGTGCAGTGGGAAAGACGATCGAGAAACTAAAGCCTCCATAGGAGCTAGTCAGGAAGCGCTCAAAGATGATCCCAGTTTCGGGGTCTGTATATGTAGTTGTCGACTGTGCAAGCACTATCATTCACCCAGGTCAGCACGGGCACATAGCATATATATCCTGATCTACCACATAGGAGTTTTTATACCTGAACTGGTCAGGCCTAGCACCGACAACAGGTAAAAGAACGAGATTTTCATATTGGCGACTCAGTCGTAAAGGAAAGACAATGCACCGATACCAGATGCGGTTGGTGGGTTGGGTTGAGTGGGTCGTACGTCTGTCTCTTCTTTCTTGGGAGGGACGGTGGTAGATTGTTGAGGGACTTGGAGGGTTCTTATATTGGCTTCTGAGTACATCTTCTACAGAGCAGAACAATTATTAAGATGAAGATTCGAGGAGTTCATTTCACCATTAGCGCGATGGCCGTCAGATGGATACACCATGCACCTACCTGGGAAGTAGATGAGATTTCCTGGGGTACATGCTAATTGCACTCGTGCCCATGGGCCTGCAGGAATTAAGCTGTACCCACCTGCCTGTACAGTGCAGTTCATCTCCATCTCTGTCGGTACGTTCACACGTTTCTCCGTAGGTACATGTTGTGGGGAATCTCCGAGCTAGCAAAGTACCACAGTACCTATCTCCTACAGCAGTCGTACGAAACGGCGTAGATAGACATTAAATTGCCCCCATCGCTAACGTCTGCAGTCAAGTTGTCGCAGTGCAGCGCCACGCCGGCAGAATCGGTAACTCGAAGCCCATTCGTCACCACGGACGGAATGCCCCGAAGGCTCGTTCTCGCACACAGAAAATGCTTATTTTCTTATTAAACTTATTAAACTCGCCTTTAGTACGTGGATCGACGTCCCCCTGTGGATCATTCATAACGGTCGACAGGCCCGACTCTCCTGGTAACGCGCAGGGATTTGGGTTTACTTTTTGCCGAGAGCGCTAGCAGCCAATAAGGGGCAGGCTAATTAATTCAAAAGTTAGAACAATCCTTGCGCGCTAGTAATGCAGTACTCCTGCCCAGACTGGAGGAAAGTTGTACCTGCTTTATGACAGATGGCGGTGCGGGGTGCGGGGATAAGCGTTGATGCCAGATTTTTTTTTTTTTATATTTATTTATTTTTTTATTTATTTATTTATTTTTTTATTTTTATGAGATGCGATGGATGCACTTGCAGAAATTCTTGGGTGATGTTCCAGTCTATCGCGATGATGACTTGTGAGCTTAACTCAACATAGGGGCAATTTTGGTCTGCGAGAACGCGCAGAATGGTATTACGGAATCAGACCTTTTGAAATGTATGTGCGTTGTAGGGACGAATGCGTATATATCGGAATATTAGTTACAACATACTCACTCTGTATCCATGAAGCTTACCCATTCACTATCAGTGGAATATTGCATGTCGAAATAAAGATATATACCCTTGCAATTAGGAGTGTGGTATATAGAATAGAATACTAGTAATGGTAGCTCCTTATGTGTATCATGATATCCCAACCCCTGTGTATGTAATTAGCTCAACTCAATACACCGAGTCTGTTCAGTGCTATGTACACTTCCCCCAACGCAGATGACCCCAAAAAACTAATTAGCTAAGGAATGTGTGTCTTGATCAGTATTCACTCTTTGACAGGCAACATTCGTACGAGCCTAGATAGCTAGCTAGCTAGCCTGGTAAACCCCCCCCCCCCCCAAAAAAAAAAAAAAAAAAAAAAAAAAAACGTCACGTACTATATGTACCTACCTCAACTACAACCTTCTCCTCATTCCCTACGCCTTGGTTCTACCCACTTACGGAGCATCCGCCTACGTTTTCCGGGACTGTACCACGTTTCTCATAACGCCGGGCCGTTATAGAGGCTACTCCGGACATTTTTCGAAACCCCCGCCCCCTCGCTAGGGGCGCCTCTTCTGTCATTTTCATTTTCAAAAGTTGCTCAAAGTCTCTCTCTCTCTCTCGCCCCGTGAGAGAGTGCCCCCATTATTCTGCTTTGTAGGTACCGGGCTGAATTTGGCCGAGATTGCTTGCAACATGGTGCTGTAGAGTACATACGTACATAGGGTCCTTCACAATGCAGGGGACATAATCGTGGCATGCTCGTGCCTGTCTAGGAATGATAATGGGTCTCATATAAGGAAGGGTCCCGGGGAGGAGGCGTAGCTGGTACATGTAGAGTAGCTAGACCCTTCGATGTACTCGGGTACGGGGGTTAGGACCAGAACATGCAATAAAGTTATTTGTATGGCAGAGCGGCGTCACTCCATACAAATAATCCCTGTCTATTCAATTGAATGTTCTGGTTCTTATTTGCTACGTCCGAGTACTTTACATGGTGTAGGTATGGTATCATGGTATGTGTTATAATGAAGTATCATATAAGGCCCGAAAATACATGAGGAGTACATGTATAAACTAACAGTGTCGTTACTGTGCCCCCAACACATGTAAAAAAAATTTAAAATGACCAGTCGACTCGACTCGAGTCGGACGAGCTCGAGCCTCAGTAGTGCAGTTGGTATCTATGCCCAGAGTGCTCCCCTGTGCTACAACAGTCACTTGGTCATGAGGCAGATTCCCTTCCCAGATAAGAAGGCGTCAAAAGGCATCTCTGGATATGCAGTTGCGGCGACTCATTCTGTGTGTGTAGGTATGGTATGGTATGGTATGGTACGGTGTTAGTGGAGGCTAGCCTGCTTGAGAGAACCGGTCGAGATTGGGATCTGACGGACAGGTGCATCGAGGCTCGTATTTTCGGAGTGGACGGGTTGGGGGTATATTTTGGCGATAACGCCATTGAGGGGAAGGATGGGTAGAGAATCTCACCTCTTGCTCACTCTTACTCTCTCTCAACATGTATGTAGTTACATCCAGTATCAGTATCAATACATCCACCTTCTCTACACCCCTTCCGATATATCAACGGAAATACAATAGAGCAATATACAATGTACCCCTACTTTGCATGTAGTGGCTCCTCCCTCTATATGATCATATCCAGTATTTCTATGTTACGTTGGTATGTGAAGTTTAAAATTTACAATAAGCGCTGCATGCTTACATGTCCTCAACATCCCCCCGCCATTTGTCCCACAAGGCCATTTTGCAGCTGCAGGCCGAATGTAGAAGAGTAAAGTAAAGGTTTACCGCCCCCATTTCTCGCGTGTCGACTTCCAGTGTGGAGGTATGGATGCGTCCTAATATGGCTATGAGATGGGATGATTGCAAAAGGTTCCGATTTGAGGCTGTCTTGACCCAAAGCCACTTACACCATATGCGCCGCGTATATACTCGTCTAGAACTAATGGAATAATCTTACACAGGATGGTTTCACCGTAAGTTTGATTTCAAAGCTATGGTGAATTTACAGTTTTAGTTGTGGGGAATATATAGGGCAGTTTTCTGTGGGTATGAAGGGGCCCAAAGAAATCCATAGTATCAGCAACAAAATCGGAAACTGAAAGAAAAAGGAAGAGAAAGCTCTAAACCCGGTTTGATCGACTCTACGGTCTGCTATCATATGCTCTAACCACTGAGCTACCAGAGCCGTTATTGCAAGGGTCAGTGGGAATTTTTATATCTGGTAAATATTTGCTTTGACGGCTAGCTAATGTTCACAAACTTCAAATTAGACGCCTTCCCCCTCCACCGGAACACTTCCCTCAGCGGGACAACTAAACCTAGGAAGGGAGACATCGTCGTTGTAACTGGCCCTTTCACCTCTTGAACCGGTTTTCCTAACCAGATATCAGCCAATCAATATCTGTTCTAGTGAGGGGGGTGTTCCAGTGGAGGGGAAAGTCGTCTATCCCTTCATCTGTCAATTGCTGCCCCCTTATAACAGAGGAATTATATCTGTATGGATGGATAGCGAGATCTGTTAGTAAAGCCACACTAGATTCGTTTTTCTTGGGGGGGGGGGGGGGCGGCATTTTACTGACAGACGAAGGGATACTAGATACATACATGTATACAACACAGATCTGGCTGGCTCATATTAGATGGTTCATTGGGTTAAAGTTGACATTAAAACACTCCAAAAGATCCCATGCCCTTCATAAGATTAGACCAGCGATTAAATAATACCTATCTTTATATATGTATGTTAGTACATATTAGCCGGTAGCAGTGCTCGCTCTCCGATAAATTAGTACATAGTATATATAATACTTTGTATATGGTCTCGCAATCGATTAGGAATACCATGCAAGAACAGTCAGTCGTGTAGAAGGTTTAGTCGCGCATTGCAACTAGATTTACCAGATTATTAATTTTCAGCCAATCACTGCTGATCCTTTTGTATGTGCGCGAGTGAACCGTCTGCGCGACTGACTACTCTTGCGCAGTACTCTTAGAGTCAAGAATGTAGTAGTACTACATGTAGTACCACGCCTGCCGGGGTAAGTCTGTAGACACCTGGCTGTGGTGGCGTAGGTTTTGATGGGGGAACAGCCAATAACTTCTCGTGAGAACTGCTGCCATCGCTGCCACTGTCTACAGACTTATCCCCCTTAGTACTTATCATACACATGTATGGACAGAAACCACTGTACTAGTTAGTACAAGAGTCAAAACTGGCCGAAATCGACAACTATCAATGCTTTGAATCCAAATCCAAACCTTATATAGAATATTTCACTAGTACTATGCGAGTACATTTTTTCTTGAAAGGAAGACCCATTGAATAAAAGTGTAGGGAGATGTAGATATGAGTTTGAATTTTCAAATTTCGAGATTTTGGTCATCCCTGAATGTATGGTGATTTATGTCATCGGGCTGTGTAGGGTTATGTGCTATTGATGCTGTTTTCGAGTCTCCGAAAGTGCACTCAGTCTTGGCTAGCTTTACGAGTTCCCCACCTTTCCTGAGTTTGTTTCGGGGGCAAGACCCGAATTCACTCTCATAATTACGTAAGTCTCAATAAGAAATCTTAAAACAAAAATCTCCCCAAGAAGCTCTCAGAGGTCTCACCAACTGCAGGTGGAAAGTGACAAGAGTCTTCCTAGTACCGGTCAACTCTAGGTGGCAAGTAAGTGCCACAATATATTACAAGATTAACAAACATACACCCATATTACAGCTACCGACCACCAACACACCCACCCCTCCCCCCAACACCGACAAACAGTTTGAAAAACTGGAAGGTCTGATCAAGGCTATCCCTAAACAAACTGCCACCGTCACCACAACCGCCCCCCCCTCCTCACGCCAAAAAAAATCTGCCGCCCGCCAAGGCCCCAAATCCTATGCAGACGCAGCCAAGACCCCAACACCCAACAACACTGCAGCCAAGAAAAAGACAACAAAGCAACACACCAGGGCAGACCCCAAGAAGGAGGTCACCCTCCCAACCGCCCAACGTCGTTTCTTCTGCACACGGTACTCCCCCGCCCCCATTCCTGAAGCAGAACGCCTCTCCTCCAGACTCCCAATCCTGTGTGGCCAGTTCCTAGCAAGAAACGGCCTCTCAGCCCCTGCCACCTCCCTTTCCTTCACCACCAACGACAGAGGCACCATCACCGCCACAGCCCCACCTTCTGTCCCCACCACCACCTATGCCCCCTTCTTCGCCTCCCTCACTGCCATCATCAATCAAGAAGCGAGACCCTCAACCCTCTCCCAACTCGACCTGCCCCTAACGGACACCGACTTTGTCATCCATGGCATCCCACTGTTTGATCTCCTAAACAAGGAAGCCCTTGACGCCTCCTCCCAGAAGCCATCGTGATTAGCCACTGACATCCGCTCAACTCCACCCGCTTCCTGATTGCCGACGACACAATCCGCAACTAGAAAAATCCTTTCAGTGGTCATCTCACAAACAAGAAGATGCCCTCTATTCAAAAACCCAATCCGCTTTTCTCCAGACCACGCCACTGCATAGAAATGTGGAAGTCCACACCATCAACCCAATGCCGCAACTGCTGCAAGCACGGACACAACACCAGCGCTGCAAGCAAGAACCCCTACCTGCTCAATCTGCACACTCCCACACAGCCGCGAGAACACAGATGCCCTGTCAGCACCTGCAAAGGCCACTCTAGCCCCATCTCCAACTGCCGCGTCTCCCCAACGCGCTAACTGCGAAGTCCCCACCATGCGTTCCTCCCAACCCGCACATCCCGCCCCACTAACCGCCCCCACAAACACGCACTACTCCCGTGACATGGACATCGCCACTAGACATCCGCTCCTTCCACCTGGGCAACGGTCCTCACCAGAAAGTCGTTGATAATGTGCCGACAAGATCATGGAAAACAAGAACTCGGCCTCTCCTCACCACCCCCACCCTCATGCCCAAAAGCCACCCCCTTCGCCTCAAACACCAACAGCCAGTCCCACCGATTCAGTTAGCCCTTTTCTAGAGCCAGTATGTGACCCAGAGAATGGGATACAGGTGGCATTGCATGTAAGCAAACGGTGAAATTCTTTCTTTTGTTTTTCTTTATAGCGTCTGTTTTGGCCAGCGGTGCCGGTCGGGGAAAGGTCTGTTTACGCCATAGTTTATACTGCATGCGAACTTTCTGTACCTAGAAACACGAATAGATATGATTTAAAAAAAAAAAAACATACACCCATATTTTCAAATTTGAACTCTTGGCGGGCTATCCGCAGCCAAAAACCGGTCGCCAAGAACTTAAGGGCCCGTTTGGCAACAAGACAAAACGAAGTTTCCAAGGATCAAGACCTAACAAAAAGATCATTGAAACGGAGTTTACAGGGATGAAAACTCCGTTTCGGCCTGTTGCTAAATATTTAGACTCAGAAGTTATTGGCTAATAAACTGTTATAGATTGTGCTTTAGATGATAGATACTACACAAAACGGCCATAAAATACATGTAGATACATATGTATATTTACTCTGGCCATAAATTATCATACTATGTTTCTTGTTACTCTTCTCTTCTCAGCTTCAGTCTTCATGTTGGGCTCAGGCCTCTATGGTGCCCGGCTCGGGCCGCGATCGTTCTGCAGTACATATTCGCGCTGCCGGCCGGATTGAAGCCGCTCGTATAGAAAAGATAATGGGGTTCTTATTGGATACCAGGCCGCTTGCCACAGTTTCCTATACAGTTTCAAACCGGCCACGCGAGTAACGCAAGTAAACAACTAAACAACTCTAGGCCTGGGCTTTTAATTTTCGTCCACGCTTATGCAATGTGCTGCTTACAATACAAACCCAGTAAGTACATGATACTCCACCTATCTATCTACATGCAACATAGGTTTCATCTTAGGGTAGGGCTATCGGCAGTTTAGGAGGTTACATGTACCTTTACGTTCTAGAATTCGATGTCCTGTCCAAATCACGGGTAGAAAGCAATGTCACAAAGAGACGTTTATAGAAATGCCGGTTACGCACGTTGTTGGAGTGCATCGAATTAACGTTGATAGGGTACATTGAATTAATGTTGATAGGGTATATTGCAACGTCGAGAAGACAAGGATTGGTCATCCTCTCTCTTTGTCAACTCCAACTTGAAAACAAAACATTACGGATGGAAGATCTTCTTTGTCTGGCTGGATGGATATCTGCAAAGAAACAATAGGAACAGGAACGTGAAGTTTTTATAGCAAGTCTTGGTCATGAGGTATCACTCACAATCAACACCATAGTTTGATGCACGAACGGCACGTTACATTGCCGGTGATAATATCTAGCTAGAGCATTCAGACGCTAGGGTAGGTGATATCAAGGGTTATCAAGGATTAGAACGTGAACCTATTAAAAGTTGAATACCTACTTCAGGGGCCACTCAACGGACAAAAGGTCCATGGAATCAAGTGCCGGCGCTGATCCCCCGTAAGAAATAAAAGGTGCGGGTATGGGTGGGCGCATTGCTGCCACAGGAGAGGGGAGGACGATGGAAATTCACAACCAAGGCGGAGCACATGGGAGGCGGCCACTCGTAATTCGTCCGATCAAACAATGGAGCTACAGATAGCAGAAATAGTATTATATGCAGATTTCACTAATACGTATCTCTTTGTGTGTAAGAATCTTGAAGTAGAAAGAAATTATCGACTCTGTTTAAGAATAAATCTAGGTTATAGCTACATGTATTGATTAGGTCTCTTATACACCACAGGATACACACCAACATACTTACCTTACCCACATATCAAGGCTTCTCGAGTCATGGAAGATAGCCCAGTAAATTTCTCCTTGGAAAAATAAAACAGGATACTCCTATGGCTAGTCGAACTAGTGCTAGTCAGTTTTGCCCCTCATGTCCCGTCCCACTTTGGCCACCCAAGGTAAGAACTGAAAGGTTTTATCTATCGAGTTAGCCATTGGTCGATCGGTCACATTTCTTTGCCTAAGGTCTGCTTGATATAACTGTCACATCTTTATAATTAAACATCAGCGGTGATGGGCCAATGATTATTATTTTCTCTGAATTTCCAAAGTTACGATTAATTGGTCAGAGGTTTCTGCTCGTGAACGTACTGTTTGGCTTTATTCGAGTGTTTTTTTGTATGGTTCTAGATCTAGGTGTACTATCTATTGGCTATGTACCTTTCATCTCAACAGTTCAGGGGAATGGTGGGGTTTATCATGGTAGATATATGGCACCGGTAGCGGTTACGTACATCAGCAACCATGAGCTTGATACCTATGGTAGAAAGGACAAAGCCCATAATTAACCATTGTTGTAGATTAAAGGGCCCCGGCAATAATCCGTCTGGATAAGATAGTGCGGGGTTCGATATACGTGTGTCTAAGTTTTTAGAGGAAATGAGTTAATTGTAGCGGTATAATGCTCATCACGTAAGGATACCATGTTACACTATGTATGACTTTTCTTACATATAATTGGCCGTATCGATACATATTAATTAAAGAAAGGTGGAATTGCTGTCTGTATGTAAATGTGTAGAGTAGCAGTATTTAGAATCAATGCAGGGTTGTAATTGCTGTCAGTTTTACTAGACATCTAGCATCTGCAGACTTTCGGAATCCCAAATATGGAGGTATGGAATACCGGTATGCCATAAACAATGTTGGAAGGGGGGGGGTGGTGGTGGTGAGGCGTTCATGTTCAGCCGTTTCTCAGAATTGAAAGGCTACATGGTAGTAGCTAACAGTGCTAGCGGGTACCGGAGCTACACTTCAATGGGTGGGGGGTAAAATCCCGCACACTGCATATGTCTTTATTTAAAACTTTCTAGTTCTTTTTCCCGAAGTCGACACGAGTGGCGAGTTGAAGGAAAACCAAGCTTTATTGGAAAGTTTTCTTATGGCCCATTTAGAAATTACAGGTTGCTCAACCTCAGTTGTTATTATCAGTCACATAGACTGCACGTCACGAGGAAAGTGTTGGAATGAGACGCAATGTGTGCGCGGAAACCAGGTTTGCTTAGAAGATGATGATGTGGTTTTTTATGTGCATCTTCAGCAGAAGACCACCTTTCTAGAATCATATATACAGATCACCCGTGGGCCTTTGATTCGCTCGCTTTGTCGCACATGTACATTCTCATTATGCTTTATAAAACCAGGACATGGCCATGTGGCTTCATGGACAGTTGTCGACTATATCAGAAAGAGAGATATGACTGTACCGGGGGAAAAACTATAACAACATCTTCAGGAGCCCAAGCCATAATTGCAAGAAATATCTGACGCACGCGTGCACTGTTACGTGTTTGACTACAAGTCACCTGCTCATTCGATTTCACGGCCGTCCAATTTTTAAAAACCCCTGATCATTCTTGGAAAGCAATCTTATCTCATCAGGTGCGACTTCTATATGATTCAAACCCGCAGAATCATAACAGCCCTCTATCTTTCACTCAGCAATCACACATCACCCTCAATTGAAATCTCCCACATCATGCCCCTATGTTTTCATCACTGGGATGATAGTTTCTGATATTAGTCTCTTGGGAAGATACGACATCAGGTTCTACATACAAGTGTCAGTGCAGGCTGATTATTTCCACAGACGCTCGAGAGTTGGGGGATCAAGTGAGAGGTAGGTGCAAAAGCAACTTACTTTATAAAAGAACCAGTCGTACAGATGTTTTCTTTCTTTCTGGATATACTAACCTTGCGCCGTTTTTATTAGACTTCAATTGTGATACTATAACACGTCAAGACAAGTCTATTGCCGGAATTTACCCAGAGACGTGGCATACGGTGTGTAGTCAAGGCCTGCCATTCCTACCTATGGGAATTGGACTTTACTAAGGTTCAATAGACTATGGAATTGGATTCTGACGCCGGAGGTACCTGGCTTGGGCCCTTATATGAAGCTGAAATGAAGGTAACCGATCCAATGATCTTGTTTAGCCCAACTGATGTGACAAGTCAAGTTCGGGAAATAGTGCTGTGAAATCTAATTGTTGTTCGAATGATCAATTATAGGGATCCTCCACCGGCTTTAACGATCACACCTTTACGGATCGGCCAGATCCACACCGCATGACGGGTCTGGGTTTACTAGGAGTAAATGGAAAGGAAAGGCTCAATAACGCCGTGGTAGTAGGACTTGATGCCGATTGGGTGCGTAGCCACGCTTTACCCGAATATTCATTGCATTATATATATATATACCATATATATCTGTTAACATCGAGATCATTTAACTTCAGTCTCCCAGAGGGTCCAATGTTTTAGCACAAAACATGTCCCCATCCTATGGCATATTTTCGCCTCCTTGCTATTTTCAGGAAGACCAAGACTGGAGCTTTACCACACAATATCCAGTAGATTCTCAGGAAAAGCAGAATGAGGAGGGCAGACAAGAGAGTAAGGGAGGGATACCCATAGCAGCGGCTGCAGGATCAGGAGCCCCCATAGATTTCTACTCGACCCATGATCATAAAAAACAGCCCAGCAGCCCGGAGAGCATAACAGCTCCGCCGAATTCACCAGAATACTTTTCCGCTGCTCCAAGCCTAACTGTCACCCCACTTAACTCCGATGCTCCTAGTTTCACGGTCGCAGCTCATCAGGCTGTTGTTGATCTATTCCCAGAAATTGCAGATACCTGTATTTTCAGGGTAAAAGCAGCCTTCTCGGATATTTTAGAAGCAGAAAGTACATCATCTATCACTCGGCTTTATTCCGCACTAGAGCCCCGTGAAATCTACCATTCGGTACCATTTTCCGGTTCGCAATCCCCGAAACGGAAACGGGTTAGTGAACCGCCCCAATCCCCCCCCGCCGAATCATTAGACCCCGAGGATCCTCAAGAGGAGGTTAAGGAATCAATATTACCAACGGTAAGAATACACATGCAGACTCCCGCCCCCATTTACTCATTGGAGGCGTGTGAGTCGCTCAAGAGTGACTATTTACCACAATTACCCCACGGCCTGGTGAACTTAGACATACAAAATGTGGTGATTGTATTTCCCGAACCCTGTAATTTAGTAATATTATGTTGACAAACTTGTCTGGAAAAGCAGTCGGGACTTTCTCATGTATTCGGAACCCCAGGCGAAAGCTCAAGTCCCAACATTACGATATCTCCCCGGCAACTTACTAAACTACAAACACCGTCTACGCCTCCATCAAAGAGCGCCTTCGATCCTGAAGAACCTGAAAGGTACCGAAGCTTTTCTAAGCCTGTTTCAGACCAGGAACTCAGAGATAGCGATGACGCAAGCCTATCAGACAATGATATGATTTCGCCTTCTCCAATTTCGACTCCTACCCCCCTTGTTTCAAGGTCTTTAGCTCTACACAATTCGAAGGAACTTCTAAAAGAGCAGAATAGGCTACTCCTACGTTGGAGATCCGAAGGTATTAGCTACCGCACAATCAAGAAAAAGCTTGGAATCAATGAAGCCGAGAGTACTCTTCGTGGAAGGCTAAGGACATTAACCAAGCCTAAAAACGAAAGATTAAGGAAGCCACAATGGACAGAAGAGGATGTTCGTCATTCCGCTGCTCAACATAAGAATAACTGGTTATATACTAACTATCTAGGGTAGATTGAACTCCTCCTTGAAATTGTCGATCCCTCTGCGTTGGGAGTAAAATGGAAGCAGGTATCAGACACGATCGTGAGTCTTGGTGGGAGTTACAGGTTTGGTCCGAGTACATGTAAAAAGCAGTATCTTAAATTAGTAGAGGAGGGTAGGGCAGCCTCTTTGTTGGGGTGCGGTACAGTTGTGGGGAAAAGATCGAGAATAGAGTTCGAGGGTAGAGAATCGAGAAGGCATGGCCGCGGATAACAATCTATTTTTGCATTTAGAAAAATAAAAACGCTTTCTAAAATAACATGTAATCTATACATGAAGGTAAATATGATTCCGTAATGGGTGTTATACGCGGACCAATATTTTGCTTTCAATATTTAGCCAAAGGAATCATCCGTTTACTAGATCTATTCTGTGGGAGTTTGATCTTGTATCTTCTATCACGTGATAGAATTTGTTGCCGTAATGACTAAGGTTTTCAGTGGAGTCTTGGCGGTAGGAAATCTGTAATAATCATATATACCTACATGTACCCACATGTACCTGGCTAATATTTGTAATAGTGTAGATTACGTAAAGTGGTTGGTATTTCTATCAGACACGGACTCCATTACAGACTTTGTGCAAATGGAGCTGGTTATCTGATTGGCAGGTGTGTGATCGGCGCCAATCATGTTGCCGGAGGATGGAGCCGGCTCCATTTGCGCAAAGTCTCTATTATCCACTACCCTAACTTGCGTTCATTCATTCGGATAGAACCATTGGAGGAAATCCTTTTCATGTACTGCGCTCACCTAGTGGCAGGATGTCACCCGCCTGGTGTATGCACTCCCGTTCAGCCCACCTGGTAAATGTTAAGCTCGACTTCACCCATCAGGTATTTAATGCTTTTTACTAGGTAAATGTTGGGGCCTATCTTATCACGTCGCCAACTGATGTTTGGTTGTGATGGGTTGCTTTTTTAAAAAGTTGAGTCTTGCATATTATAGGGCTTTCAACTCGGGCACACCAGAACTTAAAAGGCACTTTGGTACCACCAAGCATCCTCCGTTACGAACAATATCTGGAACAATTACGATGAGGTATGGTTACAAGATAAAGCTCAAAAAAGGGCAGCTGCAAGGCCCTAATCCAACTCCACCTGAACTCCCCAATATAATAAATACTCTGGGTGATCTTGAGATAATCGCCCTCTTCCCTTGTTCTCCATGCCAAGCATGATGTTTGGGCTGAAGTCAGTTCAGCTCTGCTCCCAGCTTAGCCCAAGATCATTTTCGTGGTTATTGTGAGGTCAGACTACCATCCCAAAATTATTTAATAATCACCAATTCATTTAGATCTTGTAGCACTCTATGTGCTATGTGGTGGTGGTGAATTGGAAAGAGGGGCGGATGGTACTGTCCTTTGGAAGTGTGAGAAATTCAGGCATAGCATGAGGCAGAGTAATATATGCAGCGGGGATATATATGTAGAGACGTCAAAGTAAATACGATTTATTTAACCAACCCCGCCCTATTATATGCGATCAACGAAGAAGACCAAGCATGAGCCATTTTTATTGTAGGTATGTACTACGCATACCAGGGCAAGTCTGTTGACAGTGGCCGTGGTGTTGAGGCTTAGGTGTCGCCAGACTTACCCCTACCCCCGTATTACATTCCAAGAAGAAATAGAAGAAAATACCAATTACTACGATACAGCAGAGTGACATACTCGTACTGTTTCGTCGGGTGTGTGGGAGGGTTGCCCTTTACCTAATGTCGAACCTTGAAGCACGTGCACGATAAGGGTCAATTCGCTGCTTGGACCGTGCATGCACCTTAGTAAGGAAATACGGTACTGTATTCGGGTGACGGTTGTCAAACAGCCAATTGAAATTCAAAGTCTGCTGCCACATACACAGCTATATTCGCTCAAAGAGGGAAGCATCCGTCCAAGGGATACTTGGAGTGGTGTAGTTGTGGGGTAGCGTCCAGATTGAGTTGTGCTATTGGTTATGTACTACGGGGGTAGGGGTAAGTCTGTTGACAGTGAGGACTGTTCCAACCACGGCCACTGTCAACAGACTTACCCCGACACCCACTGATGCTGATAACATAGTAGATTTAAAGGCTGGAAACCGACACAGGCCCAGTCGTTTTAGTAAAAGGTTGTGTTGCAACGGGCGATCACAACCACCTCTATCACGACCTTTTACTAAACGCCTAACTAAGTATATATGCAAAGAAAGTCTCAACATAATGCCACTAGCGCAGCTTTCAAATCATGGGATTCCAATCATTTCCGTTGACTTACTAGCTGCTGCATATATTGTACCCCGGGGGTTCCTTACTCGCAACTTCACAGCGTTTGTGAACACGACTGATATTGCATACATACACAGAAAAAACCGCAAAGGCTACCTTTTGTATGGAATGCAATAGCAGTCGTGTTCAGAAACGCTATGAGGTTACGAGTAGAGTGATGCAATGCCTACCACGAACCGCTTCCCTACCTTATGACCACTAACTACTAACCACCGACCACCAACCACCAACCACCAACCACCAACCACCATGCCAACAAACTATAATTAAAGAAAACTTATTTAGATCGGGTTCAACCAGAAAGAGCTGGACCAGAGTATATAAAAAAACCCAAACATTAGTTTTGTGAGTTTGAAAATGCTCGTGACGCCAAAGGCCGTTGCCTCACTTTAAGAACTCCCCCGGTGCACGTGGACATTATACATACAGTGTCATTACTCATACGTACATGTATAGTACGCCCTTCAATTGATCAAGTACACAAGCCTCAAAAATTCATATCATTGTACGTAATTACTCTCTACCAGCTAGCGAGGTACTGTAGTTAGTCTTTATCTCCTAGAATACCGTAAAAACCCCTCAACGATTGGTTGAAGGGTGTAGATCATGTCTACTAAGAGTCATTTTGATCTCATATGTATAGCCAACTGTTCGAGTTTTTACGGTATATAGTCTAAGTATCCTTTAAAGTGGTATCTCGTTGGGTGCAGGAGTTGTTGCAAAGCATGAGAATGTGATATGGTTACGCACGAGTATATTGGAAAACAGAGGTAATGATGCAATGATAGTTTTGATTCGATAGGTTTTCCAACGCTTCATACCAAACAGTGATTTCTCGCTCTCGGTCCCCTATAGTGAAACAGGGTTCACTACGGTAACTTAGTCCAGAACACCGAGCTAAACCAGCATTATAAATTGAATACCATATTGATACGGCATATCTAGACTAGCGTAATTCAGAGAATAGTAGCAAATCCATATCCTTTTTTGTACTGTATGGCTCGCAGAGTCATAAACCCGTACCAAGGCTGGCAGCCTGCAACAACAGCAAGCCATCCAAGCCAAGAAATCCTCTATCGGAGTCGTAGAGAAATTGTTTTTCATGTCGCCGCCTTGAAATTTGCCTTCTTTGGTAAGGGAGATGGTTGCAACCTGCCGAATGCTGGTGTGGGTTTATGGTCATATCTACATGTATGTCTTTCATGCTTTTTTAGGAAGTATGTAAGCACGGTACATATAGGCACTCGCCCTTCCATGACTTGTTAATAGAGACTTTGCGCAAATGGAGCCGGCTCTATATTCTAGTTATATGATTGGCAGGTGGTGGGATCGGCACCAATCATGTTACTGGAGAATGGGGCTGGCTACCATTTACGCAAAGTCCCTAATATTGCATACACTCAAATCTGCGCAAAATCCCCTTTTTCGTATGGATGGATGAGTACGCGTAGAATCTGTATTCTAGTTCGCTTTTCAGCGCTCATGGCACTATGTACTTGCCAAAAAATAAAGTATGGTCTCAACCCGAACATCCCCGGTTGCTATCTGGCTCACCTTGGGGACAATACTTTATTTTTCAGTAAGTACATGTAGGTATGTATGTTCCTACCTTCCCCATCGGCAGATCTTCACTATTCCCTATTTCTGCCCTACCTTCGATTCCGCGTAACACAAAGACCCCGCCTCTGCCCTCTCTCCCTGCACCGGCACGGCTTGTTGGGACACCAGTGATCGAGAAGGCAGCAGGAGATGGGATAAGACTTACGATCTGGTCCATGCATGTGATCGCATCAAGAACAAATGGTAACGCTTTAGTGGTGGGGTTTGCAGAAGTGAAGTTGTCACGTTACCTCTACCTATGATGTGGTAATACATACACATGTATCTAAATAAACATTTGAGTAAAGTAACAACGAAATAATTGATGCGCATGCATGCTGCAAAGTATCAAGAAAAATCTCTGCGCATGCCGGATAAAAGGGGAGAGAAACATGCTTGGTAGGTTAGGTGAAAAGGAAAGGGATGACAGGAAAAAGTAAATCGTCAGAACGTGAAGATATATCTACAAATTAAGTGAAACCCAGCCAGTTAATTGATATGCTACGCTTTCACCTCGTCACAAAACGCGATGGAGCTCCAAAACCTAAACATCTTCCCCTTCTTTGAGCCGCCCCTGGCCTCAAACGACGTGCCAATAAACACTCTAGGATCTCTTTCATCTCTTCCGTTGAAGTCAATAAACACACTAATTCATTCACTCACATTAGTCTCTAACCACGATCACTAGTATCAATCGGAACAAACCAACGTACCTCTCCGTCCCCAAGAAATCCACATGCCGCATCCTTCTTGAGCGATCATAGTTCCTCTTGGAACAAATGGTGGACCCAAAAAATGTACCAAAGCTGATCTTCGCTTCCTTCATTTTACTATTCGCGCCAATTCAGGTTAAGTTGTGCCCCTAATCACCGCACATGTCTCACTTCTCACTTACTATTCTGCCAGTGCCACCACCACATCCCACACCGTTACGCCTGTCGCATTCTCTACCACGCAGTATGGGTGAAACTTCAGTACCTCGAAGGCAGCCCATGCTGTCGGCGGGTCTGTGGCATACTGCGCGCACACTGGCGATTCCTTCAAGAACGCCCCTGAGCCACCGTCACAGCAGCGCCCAAAGGTTGTGTCTGCAGCGCACAGTGATGGTGAAAAGTGAATTAGTTTGAATATGGGATGTAGCGAGTATGTCTCCGCCAGCTCGGAGGGTATAGGGTGGGTTGGTCCAAGGAAGCGTTTGCTACGAAGGGACCGACGGGTTTGTAGGATATCATTCCAGAGACGGCAGACTTGCTGGCAGGTAATGAGGTCATAAAGGTCGAGGTGGGTAAAAATATCTTGGAGGAGGTAGGAGGGGATGCCAACTCGTGGAGGTGTCTCTGTCTCTGTCTCTGAAATTGCGGTGAGTGAGGTGAACATTATGGGTGAGTTTGTTTGCTAATTAATGGATAGGTGTAGCAGGTGAATTATTTAGACCTTCAGATATATAGCTAGTATGATAAAAGTCAAAACTGAGTCCTAGTAGGGGCTGCAAGAGGTTTTTATAGAGAAGCCTTGGAAAAGGGACATAGACGGAGTTATAACCAAATGTTCCATATATCTCCTCAAACTCTTTCGGCTGGCCGCTCTGGCTAGCAGATTCATAATCTATCCCAACCCAAACTGAAAAAGCGAAACAACCCAGTTTCTCCACTGAAGTCCGATCACTGAACACCCACTAGCTGCCGTCATCGAGCTAATTACATAGCTCCCCATGGTGGTGGTGGCCGGTGCCCATGCACACACGGCAATCTCCGCAAGAGCAACTATGAGAAAACATATTTTTCACTGAGTTACAGCATGCGCCGATATTCAGGGTTTGCTTCGCATACATGTAGATGTATGTACCTACTTATTGACCTGGCTGTGTTTGCAATACCTTACTAACATAAAGCTTCTTCATGTGACTCTGGAACATCCAGGAACCCGGTTACTGGGTCTATATAGTCGCAAGGTTCGTTCCACTTGTTATCGGCTGATGATGTTGGGCCTTGACTTTGCCCGCTTTGCCTTATTCTGAGTTATTCTTATCTTGGTCATCGACTAATTATCTAAAAGCCCCTCCCCGAGGGTATAACAATCTAGGTTCATGAGAAAAACTTGGTTTGGTATTCTGACGTGTGATTGCTGCTATTGTTTCAAAGGTTTGGGGCGATTTTGTCACCTAGAGGTCATACTGCCACTGGCCATAGAGTGCTCCGTGCGATCAGCGCGAGAAGAGTTATGTACTCGCGCTCAGAATATACATGCTTACCACCATAAGAACCAGAAAATGCAGTTGCTCAGTACAAGGATAATTTGTATGGAGTGGCGTTGTTCTCCCATACAAATCGCCCCTGTCTCCGTCACTTGCATTTTCTGGTTCTTATGGTGGTAAACATGTAGAACCAGAAGATGTGAGTGTCGGAGCAGGGATTATTTGTATGGAGTGGCGCTGACCTGCAATACAAAATCATACTTTTGCACCCCCTGGTTCTATATCCTGTAGGCGAGTAGAGAGAAGAGTAATCTATTCGGCCGCCGTGGTTGTAGTTGTGTAGTTGTCGCTAGGAAAGGGTAATAACCAGAGTACATGCGCATATAGACCTCAGAGGCTGCTATTCACTGAGAGTGAGTAGTAAGCAAGGCATTAGTTGTATTCAGTTTTTGAAATATGTACCATCAACTATTCCGCTCCATAATCCCTACAAAAGTCGGACAACCCTACCTTCATCTCTTCGATTCCTACGATGATCCCGAACAAATCAAGATCTGCGTGAGAAACGGAATACGTATCTTCTCGAAAATACCTTATCAGGTTCCATGATGCCCTTGAGATAGCTGATCACTTTTTCTGCCAAGAGTGTTTTAGGAGCGGGATTGAAAGAAGGTAGGGCCACCTGACATGGGAGGATATTTGTACGACAGGAAATTCGCTGGCTGTTATGCTACTGGTGTAAATTTTTTTAATGGTTGAAATCATGGAATGAGACAGAACTTGGTGGTGGAAATACCCCGCAATGGAGATCCAGTGTGGTTGCCCAGTCTTGGGTGTATCTCACTAGAATGTAAAACTTTGTAAGTCATCACACCCAACATTATTGATTTCAGAATTAGCGTCCCAGCGAGTACCGCTTGAGTTTGAGTACCGTTAAGTCTCGAAATAAGAGCCCGGGTTTAATGTAAAAGAACAGAGCAATAGGTGGTGGCAAGACGCAAAACAACCAATCAGACGGCTTAGATCCGGCCTTTGAACCTGGGCTGTTCTTTTGAGAACTGACAGTATATGTTTGGGGGGGGGGGGGTTCTGGAAATGGATATACCAGATATACTAGTAGAATACTTACTATATGCTACATCATACCAACTATGTAGATCCCATATGCTGTACAGCTATATAATATCACATATGTCATAATACCTATCCGTCCCATCTCTCGTTGACCCAACCAATTATAGCTATATACGGATCGTTAGCAAATTAATATTGCACATATTGCACGACCAAAACCCCCCCCTTCCCTGGCTAATTATTTAATATAAAACCATGTTTTAGGCAAGAGTTATTCATTACCAATGTAGGCAGTCGTAGCCGCGATAATCGCGAATCGGATTTTTCCCAATGTGAAAAGTACCTACATGTAGGTTTCTCCGGGCCATCAATCAGCCCAAACGCGCGGATAGATTAGCATTTGAAAAAATGCTCAATGCACATTGCTTACCAGCATAGGGCTGGATATGGGCTCGTTCACATTCTCGGCATTCACACACGCACCGGCTAGTGGGTCGTGTAGGGCCTAGTTCGCTTACTCTACTTTCCCTGTGTAGGCAGGCATGCATCTCCTGGTATGTATGACACTTAGATTTTGGCCTGATGAATAGTTTCGGGAGTGCCCGATATTTCAGAGAACAGGTCAAAATACATGCTCGGTCTTGTCTTTAGGTATTCTAGCGCCTGTGGTACTGCATAGAATATACATACTGTATACAGTACCGTATGTAGGTACATGTAGAGTAGCGCCTATGGACTTTAGGGTTTGCAGATTCCGGGCTTTACTGTATGGAGCTTAATCCACTTTCGACGTTGACTGTCAAACGGTATACTAACACTAGTGCCCGCGTGCTTAATTCTTGGTGTTCGAGATATTCCGGCAAGGTTTCTCGCTTTGTGGTCGTTTCTCACACAGCGCCGCGCTTGACCAAGTTGGTACATACTTTAAATTAATCAAATCTCAAGATCAGGGCAGGGGTTCAAAAAAAAAAAAAAAGAAAGAAAATGCCGCGGGGCTTTTGATGAGCCGAAACCTAGGTAAATTCAGACTATGTGAGGTATGCTTTGCGTTATGGCGTTATGGACCACGAGACAAGGGAGGCCCGCGTGTATCTATGGCCCTCTGGTATATTCTCATGTATTGTAGTTATCCCTTGGACCGTCGAAATTCTCAAATTCGTTGCTTGCCTCTTTGAGTATGTAGAAGTTAGCTAGCTATATGTAGTAACCGGTATTGAATTTCAGAGGCTCTTTCGTAGCCAAAAGTTGCCTTACTAATAATAGCGTGCACGGTCCAAGCAACGAATTTGATACCTAAAGTTAGTAACTGCTACTCGATATGTGAGCCCGGGCTCACATATCGAGTTCTTACGGTATTTATGTAAATACAATACGAAACAACGGGGTGCTATCACTACCATAGCACTATGATATTTAGTATGGAATACTGAACTTAATCGGCATTATAAGTAAATACCGCCTTGATACCGCATTCCCACATTCCTAGCATATCTCAGGGAATATGGTAGCGAATCCGTACCCTTTTTTTGTACTGCAGTACATACATGTACCTAATATACAATGAGTACTTTAGATTACTACATGTTCATGTTTATTATGAGCCTTCTTAGAGCAGTACATACATAGTCTGCCCTTGTCGGCCATAGTCAACTTACTAACATCACTGAACTGTAACCCATTTCCCATATCGACTGCCATTCTCAGTAGCCTAAGGCTCATGAGCATTCTTGCTCCCGTATCCATGTCGAACACCTTGTACGTTACTAAAGTAAAATCGATTTGTAAATCCAACTCAAATTTTCTCTACAGCGAGAGATAGAATTATTGTGGGGTCTCAAAACAGGGTTTGTATGGCTTGTTAAGCCAGCAGGGCTCCTCCCATATTTCTGCAATAATCTTACCGCAAGCTGTAGTAGATCCATTCCCTCGGTAAAGTGGGGTTCATAAAGAGAAAGAAGCCCGAGGCGTCCGACGGTCTCTTGTCAAGAAAGAACGGGGAGGCCTATGGTGGCACAGAAATATTGTAGTCAATGCGGACGGCAAGGTAGAAGATCTTGTGTACTCATACTCATATGAGTACACCACCCATTGCTTTTTAAAGAGGCTTAACCAAGCGATGTGGGTTGGATCGGGAAAATTACCGATATGGTATATTACAGAGTTGAAAAATTAAAGAATATTCTCAAAATCTAGGGTCTGTTTGGTTGACAAAAATCCATAGATTGGTTGCAATCTATCACCTCCAGAGGTGTTTTTTTTATTCAATCCATGGATTGCAACCAATTCAACGGAGCCTTAGTAGTCGAAGTGCGATCTAAATTACTTGATAGATAGAACAGACCCCACCATTGTAGGACAAGCTGAGGTACATACATACCTACTAGGGGTGGATCATCTCGCGACCGGCACCGCAAGTTGTGCCCACAGATTATGGTATCAACTTAGTGTTCAACAACTTCAATAAAGGGGTCTCCGGTCCCCCTACCCACCTCCTGATCTCTCAAAATCAATTCCCCCCAACAATTATGGGGCCTTCGGCCCCTTCCTCCACATCCATCACTCAGTACGTACTGTATTTTGATGTGCCATGCTTACTAAACCACCCCTGCTACTCCCAGCCAATCGGGGCGAAAAAACTTCAGCAAAGACAGCAAATATTAGAATATGTTCTTTCCCGATATATCAATCAATTGTACCTACTAGAGATCTGACCACGTTGCGATGGCAGATTGGTGTCTCGATCTCTACCCCACAAACATGCATGTCAACCCGGGCCTTTTCGATTCAGGGGCCACTTGAAGCGGCCGAGATCCCGGATTATTGAGTTAAGCAGCACGTATAAGTTCTGATTACATCCCATAATCACCCCAAGGATAATTATATAATTGTTATAATATGCAATGAATTTACCAACGAGCGTGAGTGATTGCATGACTATGAATTATATTCTAAGACAATCCCTTACAGGAATCTATTCATCATTTGGGAGCAACAGCTGAGCATTAGTAGTGGACTACGAGAGAACGAGACACCATAATAAGTTGCAAAGTGGAAATCCTGTGGAAATTCGAGGGAGATCGACCGGGGCTCCCGAATTGTGAAATACTAACGTTACAAACCTCAACCAGCGCAGACAAAACCCAATCCTATTTCATTCCATACCCAGGAATGAGACAAAAAGAAAAACTAAAAATACAGTCGAAAGCATCACTCGTCATCAGCATCCTCTACTGTGACCTTAGTAGGCGCCTTCCCCTTGTCCTCCGAAGTTACTGGGGGTTCACTCTTTTTCTCATTATTTGCCTCCACTTCTTCCTTTGCCTTTCCTTTACCCTTTTCGTCGGTAGCCCCCGTAGAAGCCTCTAAAAGGTTCTCTACTGCTATAACTCCTTGCTTCGACCTCCACTCCCTCTCTTGCTGCGCAACCTCCTGCTCCATTGCATCTAATGCCTGTTCTTGAGCGCGAGAATCGAAGATGCTCCTCTCTCCAAATAGCGAGAGCTGATTCTCGGTATTGAACTGGGTGGGAAGTCTTGATAAGTCGACCGAGCTTGTAGGAAGAGGAGCCGTGGATTGGAGCCGTCTCCCGCTAACTTGTTCGAGCTGCTGGGCCGCACTTCTCATAGCTCTGCTTACATCATTGAGTACCTGTATACGTTTATTGGCGATTTCGCGAGTCTCCCTTTCTACCCTCTCAATGTCTTCACGAGAACTTGTTTCGTCCAAAGGCGATATCTGGGTCCAGTCGGAGATGCTCTCAATCATGCTCGAAACACCGGCTGGCGAGATTGCAGCAGAAGTCTCGGTAAGTTCGTCATTAAGACTCCCCAAAACGGCGGAGAGTCTTGCAACTTCTTCCCTGAGTCCTGGGTGATGCATCATTATAATATCCCTAAACTGCCCTTCTGGAAATCCCGACACAACCTGAATCCTTTCCCCCCTAGGCAGTACCTCAAGCCATGTAGCAATATTCTCCGCAGCACGCGTTACATCTGCGGCCGGTTCCAAACCGGCAGCATCTCTGGCTCCTTCTGCAAGTTCACGAGCGATATTACTGTTAGGCCAGCCCTGCAGAACTTCTTCCCGTGTCTCGTCCGGGAGTCCAGCAAGAGTCACGTGTACTGCTGTACTATTGCCTGTTTCTAATTGCCATTGTAATAGTCTACTGATAGCTGTGATGCACCTTTGAATTGTTGGACTTAACCTTTCCATCTGCGCCTGGGACAATCGTTGGCTAATATTGCTACCTGGGACCGGTCTGTTGGTGCTTTGAGCTGTCCGGTCCTGTTGCGAGCGGCTAGGTCCGTTCGGGGCAGTTGTTGCCCTGATAGGAGCTGGCCTAGAAGGACGAATTGTATGTTGCTCCCCTGGGGTCAATCTAGCATGATGATCCATCATACGCTCACGGTATATTTGTTGTTCCCTTCGGCTCCTTAGCGATTCCGCACCCCTTAGTGACATAGTCCCACCAGGGGTTGTAGTTGGCAAAGCAATGTTAGCAGGCCCAGGAGCAGTCAATGGAACCACATTCCACCCTGGTGGTAGGACCATTCCTTGAGGTAGTGCCGCCGTAGCGCTGGCGCCGTTCAGCACTGGCCCCCCATGATAAATTGACATACCCGGTGTTCTAATTCCTGGGGGTAAAGTAGTTCCAAGATTGTTTACAGGGTCTAAATGTGGGTTGGCGGCAGCATGAGGTGCTGCACCAGTGGCAATTGGAGTAGCTGGGGCTTGTTGGCCTTGTGGGCCACCAGCCCCCGGAATACCTGCAGCCTGTGCCTGTAGTTCCCTTAGTTGCCTCAGTTGTTGCTGTGTTATCTCCAACATGGCGACCTCACGGTCAAGGAGCTGCCTGGTCCTAAGAATGTACTGCGCAAGATCCGTATATCCAGCACCACCGGCGCCGCCATCTGCTAGAGCTTGATTTTGCACCTGTGCCTGTATTTGTGCCTGCAATTGTGCCTGTAACTGTGCCTGTTGGTTGTGCTGTTGATTTTGTAGCTGATTTTGTAACTGATTTTGCTGATTTTGTTGATTTTGCTGCAGTTGAGGTTGTTGCTGTTGGTTCATTCTGTCCACTAAATTTTGTACAAAACCTGGGCCTCCGACACCAACCTCAATATCAAATCCTAAAGGACCAATCTGTGCACCAAATGCCACACCTTGCGGACCACCAGCGGGATTCTGTGGTGCTTGCGCGGCGGCATTTTGCGCGCCTGTGCCATTAAGAGGCTCGTCGAGTACAGGTCTACGACATGTAGGACATCTTTGTTGTCTTTCAAGCCAACTTCTCAAACATGCAAAGTGTAGCACATGCCCACATGGAAGCTTTTTCGGTCTGGATCTTTGGTCTTGCGTGCCAGCTGCCCGACCACCTTCGCCCGCACCACCTTCGGCCCACGCTCTCATCTCTTCCCTACATATGATACAAACCCCTTCACGCCCAACCTCTTCAGGGGTTGCGTCTGGGTACCGGGAGTTCATGTGAGCAGTTGCCCGGCGATAGCGGATGAAGTCTCGGATCCGTGTGATGAAAGATCGGAGAGTGAGGTAGACATCGCGGATGATATGCAATGGGAGCCCATAATATCTGAGAACAATTGAGAAGAATGATAGATATGTAAGGAGCTTGAGAAGATCTATTTAAACCCAGTTAATTTATACTCTTAGAGGGCCTGAAAAGGCTTGGATAGCTGAATCCTACCTGTAACCAATTCCAAGTAAAAAACCCAAGTTCCCTTCTCCTCCCACCCGCCAACATCTAGCTCCTCTTCCTCTTCGTCTTCTTCTTCTAGTTCAGGAACATCCTCGACAAGGTCACCAGCTCCACGCCTTCTTGCTACCTCCGCGGTCCGGTCTGCATGCCTGCGGCGAACCTCTTCTCTCTCCAAAACCCTTGCCGCACGTCTTCGCATTGCTTCTCGCTTTAGGATATATTTTTCTACTAAACTTAAAACATATCTGCCGGTGATTCCGAGGGATGTTATCAGGAGAATCGCAAATTCAAAGGCAAACATGACCATCATATTTGGTCTGCCACGCTCAAGGACTGAAGAAACGGAGTGCCAAAGCATCGTCGAGCACGCTGAAAGTAGTAGAATCAGGGAAGAAGCCAGACGAATGTGAAAGAGTGTCGGATTATCTGGAGGAGAGGTTTCCATAAACTCGACCCTACTTCCTCCAATCCAGCAGAAGCACTTGATAAATAATAATACACCGAACATGACGATAAACCGAACGTCAAACTCGTCGCGAAATATTGTCATAGCTAGGCATGTCTCTGTTACAGCATACCACGCCTTCTCGTAGAGGTTCTCAATCTCGGGGGTCCGTAGAGGCCCATAGAATATAAGCTGTAGAGCATGGCCAAAAAGTATCGAGAGGAGAAGCAGTAGGTTTGTAAGGACCTGAACGACCGAGATGTCAGTGACCTGGAGAATGATATCAGATCAGGGCGGGGTGGGGTGGGAAATGGACCATAAGACAAGCATTGGACTGAGCAAGGTGAACACAGGCTGAATAGAAGTTCGCGCGTTGGTTGAAAGCTGAGATGATGACGCCGGCGCCCAAAATGACGCTGGTCTAGTTATTCAGAAGGATTAGGGGTTAGTTGCTGTGGCGTAAGTGGAGAGAAACAAGCTACTTACAGCTCCGTACACGGCGAGCCGCATCCTGAATTAATTTGAGCGGGTCCAGTGAAGGGCTCTGGTGTTGTAGTTAAGTGCCCTTCAAATAGAGAAGAAGGTAAGGAGATAGGGGACCAGAATTACAATTGGTACTTGGGAGTTTATCCCGGTGCTCAGGTAGGGTAGAAAAAGAAAGAAAAGAAAGAAGCTTTTGGATGTCCACTGAATTCGCGTTTCAACTACCGCACGAGAGAACACGGTGTCGCTGGACACAGGCATTACATAAGGATGTGGCACGTGCGCAAAGCAACACTATCAACAGCACTAGGAACATTTAATATACTACATGTAGAGCCCAACATTAAATTATATGCCTGTCTTGTGCCCATCCATACGGGCAGCTCACTACCTCTCGAAAACTGTTGAGGGGAATTAAATTACACGATTTAGATATATAGTTCCAACAGCTAAGGTATATCTCAAGATCTTATCAGATTGAATCCTTCCAAGTAGCACGAGTGATGAGCTATGATACATGGGTCATCCGGGTTAATCCCGAGCCCTCGGCTATAGAATCAATTCATCCGTCTGATATTTAAATATGAGTGCATATATGCGTATACTCTTTTTTTTTAAAAAAAAAAACTATCACCCCACATGGATGGTCAAGGTGCTATTACTAAGTAAGATTTCCCCCACTCCACAAAACCTCAAATCCCACTCTTCTGCTTAGCTTCACTGCTATTGTCACCACAACTCTCCAGGCCAGTTGTTATACAGACATCCCACTCAATTAGAATCCGTTCAAGAATCCTACTTATACCTTTGACCTTTGATTAAAAGGCAGAGAGGTTTCATTTGGCCGACTTGTACGGAAGTATATAAACTTCAACTATTTTTGGACCGAAGTTTTAGTTATGCCTATCAGCCTCCTGGATCTATTATTTGATCCTTAAGCTTCCAAGGGGGAAGTCCAAAAGTATGAAGTCACCAGTCCCTGCGTATTTTTATAGTGATACTCTAACTCGCCTTTTAAGGATCGATATGTATGGGCTTTCGGCCCCGGTTACATCTCTATCTCGAGGGTTGACTATGGTGGTCTTTATTGCGGAATTTGAAACACCGGTTGTATGATTCTAGCCAGCAGTTTTTGGTATGAGAGCTGATAAACTGATATTAGACACATATGCGTCTCTACGTGTGTATGTAAATAGAGACCCGGATAGATGAACACATATACGATTCAAATATCATTTCTATCAAGCAGAAATCCTGCCCGCTGCGTATACCTGCCTACTACATATTATAATTGGGCCTCGATAGTAGCATATGGTCTGGAATAGCAAGCAACATGCTACTATCGAGGGCACTCTCATATCGAGATTATACATAGTTGCCCGTACCAAATGTTTTGCGGGCCATGCTATTCGCATTCAACGATATCGAAATTCCGCCGTAAGCACATACTTGCATACATAGTGATCCCAGCTAGGTTAGTACTGATCTCATTGCTTTACAGATACTGTATGTCCTACTTCAGTTACTACTGGCCCTCCCACAACAAGCTTAATCTAAATCTAATTGGTGGCGCTCTCATAGCGGACAGTTCCGTTTTGACCTTTGGGACTGTTTTCCAAATAAGGTTAGATCGGCATCTTGCCTGTGGCGATTGACAAACGAAATCCTACGATCTTATCAATCTTATCAAGTAGAACTCAGTATACACATGTATTAAAATAGTCTTTCAAGGGACGGCTAAATATCAAATAACCAACTCACATGGGTACATGTAGTTATCGGAGGTTCTAACCACAGTTCTATGGTCCCCAAGTCAGTTGTTGGTGAAGATGAAGAAGTCATGTGGGCGAGTAGAGGGACAACTCGGATGAATCCCGATCTTCCACGGGCAGGGTTCAAGCGGCTCTTGGAGGGGAAGTGGGAGGGGAAAAAACAAGGGGGAAAAAAATTTCCCACCAATAACGACACACCGGTGGGCAACCTCATTATTGAACAAAAGGACAAATTGATATTAGATATTCCAAACACCAGAGGACATTTTTCAGGGACTAATTGCAGTACACAATCTGTTTTCTGTTGTCCTCAAATCGAGTGAGATTAGTGAACTTGCGAACTGTCCCCCTCTCAAGCTCTTTGCTTGCATACATGCGTCCCACGCCTGTGCGTTTTACTTTTGCACCAGAAACAAACGCAAGACTTCCCGTCTCCGTTCCACCTTTAGCGTGGGATTTTGGAAGTCCGCATCCACTAATTAACGAAGCCCCCGGATTCTGTTTAACCACCCCCGGAATTTCAACCCCTCCACGCTTTTCCTCCCCGCTCTCCAGATTCCTACAGTATCCCATAAACCTCCTCTTCCTCTTTTTCACTCCTCAATCGCTCTCTATTAGATTCTTCTCCATTCCCCCCTGTATTTCGGGATTGAGAGCTGCGACTACGTTTTCACTGTTGCTGTGATCACGAAACACTCACACTACCCACAATCCCTCTTTTTCTTTTCAGGGACCCTTTACAAGAGTCATCGGCAACAACCGTTCCTTGCAGCTTTAAGTTAGTTCCACCAAAACCTCAATACTCAAGAACCTCAATAGTCTATCTTGCAAGAAATGGCTACAGTTAAAGAAGCCATCAAAGAATCTCTTGTAGGTAGCGAGCAGCCTGCTTCGCTTACCGATGAGGCCAAAAAAATCTTTGACAAGTATGCGTCTCATACTGCCCCATCCGGGGAGCGCTACATGACCAAAGAAGACTTCGTTTCGGCCATTGCACCTCCTGATCAAGATTATCACAAGATCAAGAGAGAGCAGTATGCGATTTTATTCGATGTCGCCGATCGTCGAAAGGAAGGAGTTATTAATCTCAATGATTGGGCAAATTTCGAGAACCTGCTTGCGAAGCCAGATGTCGAGTATGAGATTGCGTTCAGGCTGTTTGATGTTGAAGGTAAAGGAAGTGTGGAGTATGAAGCTTTCAACAAGCTCTATACAGCCAACAAAGATCCTGCTGGTATCCCATTTGACTGGAATAGCATGTGGGCATCTCTCTACCTCGGAGGGAAAGGTAAGCGCCATGACTTGACGTATCCCCAATTTTCACAGATGCTCCGTGGGCTCCAGGGAGAACGTGTTAGGCAGGCCTTTCACTATTTCGACAAAAAGGGCACTGGTTTTATCGAACCAGAGGAGTTCCAACGGATTATCCTCGAAACATCTGCACATAAGCTCAGTGATCACCTCCTCGAGAACCTGCACACTCTTTGCAACATCTCTGTCGGTTCAAAGATTAGTTACGCCAATGTCCGTGCGTTCCAGAATATTGTTCGAGGGATGGATATGGTCGACTTGATTGTGCGCAATGCTACTGCTAAATCTGCTGACGGGAAGATCACCCGTACCGATTTCTTAAACGAAGCTGCCAAGATCACGAAATTCTCCCTTTTCACACCCATGGAAGCTGATATCCTGTTCCATTTTGCCGGGCTTGATACAAAATCCGGCCGCTTGGGACTCAAGGATTTTACTCGTATTCTTGACCCATCATGGCGGGGGTCAAAACAAAACGCTTCTGAGTTACTGCCTTCTGAAGGGATTCTTCCTACAGTTGATTCGATTACCCATGGCCGAGGATTTTTTGGGCAAGCATTGGACGCGGCCCAGAATTTTGCCCTTGGATCGCTTGCCGGAGCATTTGGCGCAACTATCGTTTATCCTATTGACCTTGTCAAGACACGAATGCAAAATCAACGGAGTAAAGTTGTGGGTGAGCTTATGTACAAAAACTCACTGGACTGTGCCAAAAAGGTTATTCGAAACGAAGGATTTCTGGGACTATACAGTGGTTTGGGACCGCAATTGATTGTAAGTCCTTCTTTCATTTGCCCGACGACAACATATTAACAAATTGTCTGAATCTAGGGTGTTGCGCCGGAGAAAGCTATCAAGCTCACTGTCAACGATCTTGTGAGATCCAAGGCAAAGGATAAGAATGGAGAGATTACCCTTCCGTGGGAGCTCCTTGCTGGAGGTAGTGCAGGTGCTTGCCAGGTCGTTTTCACCAAGTGAGATATGCTCTTTGAGTTTAAAATTTTTCTTTGATACCAGACTTAAACTAACTATTTCTAGTCCCCTTGAGATTGTAAAAATTCGTCTTCAGGTCCAAGGAGAAGTCGCCAAAAACGTCGAAGGGGTCCCTCGCCGTTCAGCGCTATGGATTGTGAAGAATCTTGGGTTGGTTGGTCTTTATAAGGGGGCATCCGCATGTCTCCTCCGTGATGTCCCGTTCTCGGCAATTTATTTTCCGACTTACAACCACTTGAAATCCGACTTTTTTGGCGAATCACCAACCAAGAAACTTGGGATTCTTCAATTATTAGCCGCTGGAGCGATAGCTGGTATGCCTGCTGCATACTTCACTACGCCTTGCGACGTCATCAAGACCCGTTTACAGGTCGAGGCTAGACAGGGGCAGACTCATTATCGTGGTTTGATCCACTGTGCTACCACCGTCTGGAAAGAGGAGGGATTCAAAGCCTTTTTCAAGGGTGGCCCTGCGAGAATCCTTCGAAGTTCGCCTCAATTCGGTGCGACCTTGGCCGCCTATGAGCTTCTACAGAACATTTTTCCGACGGCCGGGAAAGGGAAGGAAGCAGAGAGCCTCTCGGGTGGGATTATACCTGCTATTGGGATGTCCGAACAAAATGCACCCATGCCTTACCTTAGAAGTAAGAATGCATTGAAGATCATTATGGTAAGTCAATTTTACTGGTTCGGGAATTGTATAGCAGCTAACCAGGAATTAGGATCTTGATCAAAATTTTGGACGTCCAAAGGTTCCTCAAGGCTTTGGCCAGAGAGCTTAATTTGCCGGTCCCAGAAAGTTTTAAAAAATCACAAACATATTTTTGCAACTGCTTTCTCTCTTTATATCCTTCTTTTTTCTTTTTTTTCTTTTTAGGAGTTGAACAATTATTTCTATCTTCTTAGATTTAGATCACGTATACGTCTTTAGAAACTGCTTTATTTCTTTAGAGGTAGTTTTTCTACATCAGCATAGAGGCATCATACACAAGACAGCCGTTTTTTTGTGTATAGATTTTTTTCTTTACTGTTTCCCCTTACTTTTATTCTTTTGTCACGAGTTTTAGGCGCGCGCACGTGGAGTTCGAAGTTCAAAATATCTGTAGTTAGGGATTTTTGAAAAAGGTCTTTTGGGTTTTATCAGTTTTTCGGATGGGACTTCACTCTCCTGCTTCGGGAGGTTGAACTGGATTCGGATAAAAATTTAAAACGGAAACGAATTAGATAAATTAAAGGGAAGGCTCAATATATATTTGGTTTAGCGATCATCTAGATACTTATCATTTAGTTTTTCTAAAGAAAAAGAAAATCAAGTAGTATAGTACTGTACATGTATGCATGTATGTATGTACGTACATGCCTATAGCTACTCCGCTTAACTCTCCCTGCCAATGAGGGGGCATTTTCATGTAGGGGCCTGTTTTCAAGCCTTCCGGCTGAGCAGAGTACTCTCACAAAATGGAAACGGAAGAGAGCCCCAACGGGTGCGTATAATAACAGGTTGGTAAAATCAACCTTGAAGGGAATGACTGAAATATCAAGTAAACAGAAAACGGCCAAGAGTTGCAAGAATGTGAAATAAACAAATAAAAAGCGTGTATGCATTATTTTGTATGAAAAAATGAGATAAATATGTAGCAAATGTCCTGTCCATCACACCTGTACTCGTGCCACTCGTAAAACCAATTCCAACCGTAAAATAATATAGCGATCGAATATAAGAAATTAAAAAATAAATAAGAAATTAGGTTTCAAAGGATTGTCTCGACTTGACCAGTACTAAGTGGCCAGGTCCCCGACTTCACCACGTTCTCAACCATCGCCAGAGTAGAATAAGAAGCTATCTGGGGAAATAATATGTGTGTTGTTTTTTCCTCTTTTTTTTTTGAGAAGTCCAAACTAACGCGGTGCAGGTCCGGAAGACGAATGCAAAATCGACGGTAGTGTTCCTGGGACTCCAACTCCTAGGTTATAAACTGTAATGTTCGTCCACCATGATCCGGAAATCGTGATTGAAGGATAAACAATGCAGGAAGTGTAAGAAATTAGATAAAAGGGATAAAAAGAGGGATATATTTAATAAGAAATAGACCTAACCAGTAGTAGAAGTAATAAACCAGACTATGAAGAAACGAAGAGAAAAACGAAGGGCGAAAAATAAAAAGAAAAGAGAGAAGAAAAAACGAGTGATAAATACGCACTCAATTTAGCTGCAAGAGTATCTAGGACAATACAACAGATATAAGGGTAAATAATGAACAAGGAAAGAAAGGATATAAATGTAACCAGGGTTACATGTCGTAGTTGTAATAATTGGCGGTAGCGACTCCCAGACCGCGATTTGCTTTGATCTTCTCTCGCCTGAAGTATCTCCCCGACGATTCAGTTGGGCAGGGGTGAGAAGTCCAGGTCTTAAATATCGATTTAGCTTGATTCTTGAAGCCGTTTCCGCAAGCAAGTTTCCAATACTCGTATTTTCCCTTGGGCCTCCGCACATCGTAGAATCTTCCCTTTAGGGTCGGAATCAGCCCTCTCTCCTGTAAAAGCTTTACCACCTGGTATGTTTTCTTGCATTTCTCAGGTATCGTTTTATCTGGAAACGTCTGGATCAATGCTAAATCGAGTGTTGTCTCTCCATCCCTCGATTTTATATATGGATTTGCGCCTAAGTCTAGTAGGGTCCTCAAGGCTCCCAGTTCCGCATATTTGACCGCAAGATGCAATGGAGTCTCGCCTTCATTGCCCTTTGCGTTGATGTCTGCGTTGGCTTCGAATAAAAGCCTGAAAATATTTGGATTCCTCGTCGTCCGGTCTTGCATATTGCTCTTTATGGTTTTGCTGATAGCCGATAATCCTTCATGATCCACCGCCGTCGCGTCCGCGCCGTTATCCAGGAGTAAGCGGACGATTTTCTCATGCCCTCTCATGGCGGCAAAATGTAGCGGTGTTGTTCCATTCTCATCTTTCTGGTTGACTTTGGCCCCCTTCTCAAGTAAAAGCCTTACGATAGTTTCATATCCTCTATAAGCGGCAAAGTGGAGGACAGTTTCCTGTACGTGGCAGTGATGAACGTCCATAGGGCACTCGATGCTAACGTCTTTGTCAAGTAGTAGCTTGAACAGTGTTCCATGGCCCCTCCAGGCAGCCCAGTGGAGTGTGCAGCGAATTTTGAGTTTTCCTTGACGGTATAGATTGCGACAAATTTGAGTTGCATGCTCGTGTAACTCTGAAGTTAAGAGTTCTCGGAGTTGACTGTTCGTTCTTAAGAGCGAACTTATCTCCGTTTCTTCGAGGTATGTGGATATCTCGAGTAGGAGTTCATTGGGTAGCTTGAGTAGATGTCCCATGATGAATATTAAGGCTCTCGGGTGTTAGACCTGCTAAACGTATCAAGAGCTGAACCAGATGTCAGTAAACTTAGGTAACAGAAAAAAAGTATAAGAACGCATTCGTACCTGTGAGTCACCAGATTGGAATATAGCTTCTGTTGACTGAGGTAATTAAAGCTTTCCTGAAGCTGAAATCTCTAAAATGATGCCCTAGTCCCTCCCCGCAACTGAATGGTTTGTCTTCGGGAGTGAAATGGGCGGCGAGGCAATAGTTAAGAATGAAAGTGACTTTTGCGGTTTTTTCTGTTCTATCGAATATGATTTGAAGAGCTGAGGAAGAGGAAGGCCACTGCCCCACCATTTATGCTGTCGCCAAACTTGTGCATGTGCGCATCGTGCATATTCGCACTTTACGCATATGCACGTGACGTATGTAACATATCAAATAATGATTGCTGGTCAAGTCATCCTTCTTCCCCTCTATTCACTCGGTTTTTGAAAACTCAACACCAAGTTCCTGTGTGGCAACCACATCACCACACCTAAAAACCTACCCCGTCTAGGCTTCAAAATGCCCCCTAGAGCGCGCCCAATCCACCAACATGTCCCAAGGAAAACCCTGATGGATCTCCTCTGTGAGGATTTCCACATCGATTCCTTGACGCAAACCTTCACAATCGAACAGTAGGAGGCGATGAAACCACCCCTGCAAAACCCCTCAAACTCCTCGCCTGCACCATCCAAACAAAAATTGGCAGCGACCAGTCCCCACACCCTGACGACGTCGACACCCTTATCCTGACAGGCATCGTCAAGCAAAACGCCCTTATACTCGAATACTTCAACGAGATTCGAACCAACATGACAAACTTCGAGGAGAAAGTTGCCGCCATCCAACTCTCCTTCCCCCCCCCCACCCACTACAATCCACAACGCAACTGAACAGTTTGAAAAGCTGGAGAGCCTCATCAAAGCGATCTCCAAGCAGCCCAAACCCTCCATCCCCCCCCCCAACAAACCTGCCCAAAAAGCCACGTCATGCCAAGGCCCTAAGTCCTACGCAGACGCCGTCAAGTCCCCAACAAAACCCAAAGCAATCGCCAAGAAAGCCAGCGCACCAAAAAGCAAAAAGGCTGACCCAATGAAGGAAGTCACCCTTCCCGCCGCACAACGTAGATTCTTCGCCACGTGCTCCTCCCCCTCCCCCATTAATGAGGCCGAACGCCTCTTCTCCCGTCTCCCCTCCCTTTTTGGCAAATTCCTAGTCAGAAACGGCCTCACCGCCCCCGCCACCTCACTCTCCTTCACCATCAACGACAGAGGCACCATCACCGCCCTGGCCCACCCCTCTGTCCCAACCACTACCTACCAATCCTTCCTCACTGCATCATCAACCAAGTCCTCACTCCCCTCAACCCCATACCACCACGACTCTCGCTTCCCAGACGCCGACTTCACATCCATGAGATCCCCTGACATTAAGCCAGCCTTCCAAAAGGCCACCACCTCGAACCGATCACCCCCACGAACTCCGCTTCTGCTCCAGACGACTCCGTCTGAAACCTCAAAAAAACATCCTCCGTGGTCCTCTCCGTCAGCATGGAAGACGCCCACCACTTCAAAAACCCAATCAGGCTTTTCTCCCGCCCTCGTCACTGCCTCGAAATATGGAAAGCCTCCCCCACCACCCAATGCCAAAAATGTTGCAAGTTCGGCCACAACACCAAGGGCTGCAAGCAGGAACTCGCCACCTGCTCCATCTGCACTCTCCCCCACAAGCGAGACGACCACAGATGCGCGGTAAGCACCTGTGACGGCCACTCCAACCCCATCGTCAACTGTTGCGAAGTCTCCCCCCCCAAATGCGCTAACTGCGGAGGTCCCCACCATGCGCTCCTCACGACCTGCCCATCCCGCCCCACCACCCGCCCCCCCCAAACACCAACTGTCCCCCCGGTGCTATGGACACCGACATCTAAATCACTCAACACTACGTCACTTGGGCAACGTGTCCTTACCAGAAAGTCGCGGATAATGTGCCGACAAGACTGCGGAAAACAGTAAATTCGGTCCCCCCCTCACTCCCATCTCCACCACCATGACTGGAAGCATTTAAGTTGGCCCCACTCGACTCCCATGCAACCAAAAGTCCTAAATGTTGGCAATCGGGCCTTCGGCCCTCCCCTAACCCTTCTCTTGTTTTTTGTTTTTGCTTTTTGTCTTTTTTACTTTTAGGGGATGCGCGCTAGAGTTTTGTGCCAGGGATAGGTTTCTTTACGCCATAGTTTATACTGCATGCGAACTTTCTGTACCTAGAAACATGAATAGATATGATTTAAAAAAAAAAAAAAAAAAAGATTGCTGGTCAAGTTCAGAAGAGTCCCTTCTCCCTCTTTCGTGGTTTCAGATCTTTGCTTTTGAAAACAGCAGAATAGTAAAGTGGAGTAGCGCGTGTATCATCAAGCAAAACAACCATCGCGGAGCAAATAGCTTGCTGCACACTTCTTATGGTTTGAGAGAGAAGTGTCATGATCGAGTGACTGACTTGTGTTCACACCCACCTGTTCAGTGCTTCTACTCGGTTGCTATGCAAGATATCAATAGACTTTAAGGGTCCGTTTGGCAACAAGACAAAACGAAGTTTCCAAGGATCAAGGCCTAACAAAAAGATCGTTGAAACGGAGTTTACAGGGGTGAAAACTCCGTTTTGACCTGTTGCCAAACGGGCCCTAAGATGGGATGAACATAGAGTATTCATAACTAGGCAACAATGGTGATGCGCAATTGGCATCCAAGACTGCTTCCATGTCATAGGCGGGTTTCTTTGTACTTCTGTGGAATAAGACGGTAATACAGACTTTGCGCAAAAGACTCCAGAGTCTTTTTCCGCTTGTATGATTGGCTGATGGGGGATCAGCATCAATCAGGTTACCGGGAAAATACTCTGGAATCCTTTGCGCAATCTTCGTATACACACACTCCTGAAATCGACATTGTAGATGGTTAGATTCATGAAGGTAGCTCTACATACATAAAAAAAAAAATTACACGTATGCAGCTTGTATTTACTGGCGTTTCTAGGTATTCAAGGACGATATAGACTTGGTCATACATGTCGCCACAGTCTAGACCAGTTTGGCCAATGTATAATGCTTAAAATTATATCTATGAAATCATTTGAAAAAAGAAATGAGAAAAACAAAATGTAAACTCTGAAATCTATAATGAAAAAAAAATAATAACTAGTACAGCGGTGCTAGGCGGATCGCAAGGCGGACTAAAATATGTGGAGGGAAATGGCCAAAAAAAAACAAAAAAACATTCCTATTCAACTCAAGCTTCTATTCGCAACTTGCCTAACGATGATCGCATCTTTACCTACTTTGTGGAGTTGTATCTCTCAGCTTCACCCCAGCCCACATCAGCCCCACGGGTACTAGAGTAGTACATACATACATGTAGTTAGGTGGTGCTTGCTGCATATGCATGCATGTTTCTCCCGGCCCCAGTACCCTGTTTTGGTACAACGCTCATAACGCCTCAACGCCATTCAATATCGGTACCTGAGCTACAGCTCTAGCTATACCATCACAAATTCTTGTAATTGGAGACGGAAAGAATATTAGGATTAAAGATGAATAAGTAGCGAGAACCAAGGGCTCAAGCGAACACCAACGATAGGCCGCGCTTACACGCCTTAAATAAATGCTGTGCGCGTTGGGTCTCTCGATATATTTGCCCTTGCATAAAGGTAGGCACTAATGTTGGCTTGGTTCCCAGACACGTAGAACGTGTGAGGAAAGGTCCCGAACTACTTCGAAATCTTCCCGAAGGCTTCCGAACACCTTGAAAATAAGAGATCGTGAGGGAGTTAGGAGTTAGATCTACGTGTATGTCATGGTGCGTTGTTGAGTAAAATATGTAAGTACATGTTGATATTCTTTTCTAGAGCACTCTACATAGAGGATTATAGCGTAGGAAGACTAGAACACATATGTAATCATGAACTCTACATGTATGATGTAGGCACCTGTACGCACATGCCCGAAGTTGCAGGTCTAACCATTAATCTTTAGTACCCAAGCTCCATACATCATGTAAGTGCATGTAGGTACATGGATGTACCTCAAGATCTCTTCCCTTACCTACACACCTATATTTTCACTTGAGCCGATGGTACCGCTCTTTGATCTGATCGTGACGATATATAACGCATATATGCGGTGTTACAGAACTACAAGATAGCCGCTACGTCCGAGGATGCGTCTCGGCAGCTAGGTGCCTTCGTCAGAAGGAGTTGAAATGAAAAAGACCAACCCCCTGCGGATTTCCGGTTTCAAGCCATAGAATTTATGATCATAATTGAGCCACAACCTAACGCACGGGCCAAAGGGATATGTAGGTACAAGTATTCGAGAACACCTGTCACAGACGTACGCCTTGCCCTCCTGTATGAACCTAGGAGCTATCAACTATCGTCAGAATCTTCCTTGCAGCTTCTGCGCATGAGACCGATTGGAGCCCGAGCATCGACCCAGCTGATGAAAATATTTTTTTTTTACCAGGGTTGGACTTCTTAATAAACAGAGCCATAGTGCATGTATTGAAACGTCCTCTGCAGCTAGTTATGCATGTTACTATAGTGCGTATGTAGTTATGGGGTTGGTTGACGTTGACTACCTCCCATCATTGCGGTGCCAGCCTCCTTTTTTAAGTGGACATCTACCGACTCTGACGTCGACCAACAGCTAATGCAGTTCCCTAACAATATATGTATGTACATACAGTAATATAGATGTTTTATAAATCTGGTGGTTTCAGTTTCGTCAGTATTGTACATACATCCGATCATCACACATCACTCGAGTCGCAGCCAAGTGCAAATTTACGTGTTTTTTTTTGTTTTTTTATAGAAAAAAAAAAACTTAATCCGTTTTATGCGCCTCCCTCACCGAAGAATAGAACTACTAACTGAATCACACGTGTATCTCTAATTAGAATAACTAACCTACATCATCAGGAGCATTCTATCAGCTGGCTACGACTGCTTCTGGCTCGGGTGGAGCGTGGGAGCCAACAATCATTGATATTTGGGCCGAGTATATGGGCGATAATTTAGGTATATACATGTAGTTTATGGCATTGGTAAGATGAAAGAAGTAATGAGGTAATAAGGTTTACGTGGATGTGTCTGAGAAGTGGTTGAGTGAGAATCACAGGAGATCACTCAACTGCATTGGATCATATAGTAGCAAGAAGTGCCATGGATCCGCTGCCATATTCTCTGGATTACGCTAGAAATGCGGTATGAATGCGGTATGAATACGACATTTAACCTATGATGTCGGTTTAATTCAGTATTCTAACCAAGTACCGCAATACTTATATGATGGCGATTGCACCACGTCTCTTCGTACTAGTACTGTATATGATCATTCAGTGTCGCAAGGGCCAGGGTAATCTATATACTATGCATTGTGCGCAGAATCAAATACATGAACTTTATAGGTTATACTACACAAAATTCCGTGTATATATTGGCTGAAAGCTATGCACTCCTCATATTACATATATACATAAGGGTATCATTATACGCAAGACCCGCCCCATAAGAGAAAGAAACCCGCTATCCCAACAAATGAAAATAAAACAAATAAGAGCACAGCTCAATGTGGGAGATCTGGCAATAATATACTGGCCCGAATCTCAGATCCAGGGATGGATATCTCATCTCGCGAACGCACTATTCCAAGTCTTGCCTGGGCCGGTCTCAACGCTGCCTCTTCATCATAATCCTGCCGCTCCATCATCCCAACGGAACCAACATCTTTATTTAGACCCTCATGGGATCTATTTCCTGATCTGTTCTCAGAGAGAAAGCCCTCATTCGAGCCCACTTTCTGTCGAGGTTTCATGAAGTGCGTATATGCTGCCTTCATCGACGGCGCTGATGATGCAAAAATGCCCAGTGTGCACTCAAGAAGATCGTAAAGATATATGCGAGTAGCGTTGTCTATTTTTATACTAGTCAGCAGACGTTACAAAGCCTAGGGGGCACTTCGATCGTGCACTCACATGTGATGTCGAAAGATGTGATAAACGTGTAGAAATAATAGAGGCGGAGTATGGAGATTATGCACACGCTACAATTCAGGGTCAATGAGTGAGTGACAGTATATACATGTAATTACATGTAAGTAATGATAGGGGGGACTTACATTCCGCCAAGCCCTAGAACAAGACTTGAGATTATTTTCTGGGAACGTGGAAGTTGCAGTCGCCAAACCATCCTCATGGGAAGTATTAATATTGCAATCTCCAAGGCGAGATGAACCCCTCCTAAGGGGTAGAGAAGTCCGAACGTAGCTTTCCTACGTAATTGGCCGAATTAGTATAGTGTTATCTCGGATTGTTACATAGGGGATACCAACAAAAAAAATAAGCAAAAAAAGCTCGTCACAGAAAAGGCGATATTAACGACGATATATATCGTTATAAGCTTCGTCATCCACCCTGAGGTGCGCCCAACCAACCTTTTCAGAAAGTAAAGTATCGAGAGTTTGATAAAGAGGACAGCTGTAGCATACATGCCGCCATGAAAACTCATAATCTATAAATAATAAAAACTTTAATTCTAATCAGATCGAATTTGTATGATAGGATGTTTTGGGTTAATACTGACAATTCCTTTTCCCTTTTTGAATTCAGAGTATTCCAGATCCCACCAATGAACACCCGCGCCGCCATTGACAACACCGACGATGATCGTTACACCCACTGCTATGGTATTTAACTGCATCTAAGTAAGCCACCAATCACATACACGTAATGAATCAAACAAAAAAAAAAACAAGTCATTAAACACCCAATGGCATTAATAATTCGATGGAGCACTCACTGTTGCACCAATTATCAACCAATCATCCGCACCCAAAGTCCTCAACATTACCCTCGAACCAATTCTCACAGCTACAACTAATGTTGAAAGCACAACCATTACAAGTGTTAACGCAAATAGATATTCTGCCTTATGGTCCGGCTCATATGCCCAAGGGTAAGGGTAACTCCCAACAGCTGGATGAACAAAGCCTGGTGGATAGTAACCTGTCCGCGAACCCCCCCAACTTCCGTTCCTTGGGATCGGTTCTTCTCCGCCAGGCAGCACTCGCAATTGGTCAGGAGTCATCGAGGCTCTGGTTTTTCGTCTGTTCCTGGGGAAATGGGACGAAAATGAACTCGACTACTCGGGACGCAGAAGGATATAGTTATATACAATATCCCCTCCATCTACCCCTCCTCCCCTTCGGGTTCCTTATGCGTAGGAGCACAAGAAAATCCTTGAATTGGCGAAAACTTTACCATTGGCCAATGTGATGCTGTGGGGACCTTTGGTTCGAACTACAAATATCATGTCAGCAACACTAACCTCTCCCCTGGAGAACTCAGCCCTATCCTATCTTACAATGCGTGCACTGCAGCTAACTTCACCATCCCTGGATAAGGCGTTATGCCATCGTTCACCAATCACAATTGTCTGAAGATTCTTTCTGACTCGTAATTACTTGGTGGCTTCGATGGTAAATTATCTTCAGGGGGGTGGGTGGCCTTGGACGCTAGTTAAGACAGTTACTCCGTCCAACCTAAGTCGTAAATATTGGACATTTCTAATCTGCGTATTGTGCTCCCTACCTCAACTATATTTAGTGGATAGCGGATAGATGCGTTAATTGGTAGTCAAAATCTTCGGCTAGTCATGTCCAGCCTGGATCATGTACCTACATGTCCCTGAAAGCCTTACACTATACGTAGCACTGATATCTCCCCTAACCACATATTAATAAGTACTGGGATCTCGGTTCTTAACACAAGGACGTCAACCAAGATCAATCGAAAACAATACCAAAACAACTGCCGATCGAAGGCGATCGGTTTAGCCTCCTTCACTCGGTTTCATAACTCGCTCATTTATAGTAACGCCGCATTTGGGGCATGCTATCTACCTACTTTGCACCGCCGTGAATGGACTGCTTTAACAGCTGAGGAGCACATATTATCATGTTTGCAAATAATATATTACAGTCAGCAATCAAAGAAAAAAAAAATAACTGTAAGATCAATGTGCAAGTTAATGATTCTCGCCACGCGAACCCTAATCACCCACCCACCGATCAAGGGTTTTTATCGGAATTCCAAATCACCATCGAAAGCGACCCAGGAATGAGGGATTGATCTAAGCTATGATTGCCGAACAAGATCGTCCTAACAGCAATCCAAGTAAAGGTTTGCCGCCGATAGAGTTTTACAGGTATAAAATGCTTCCAGTCAGGTGACAAGAGTGGAGAAAGGGCATGAAGCGGCAACGAGGTCTCAAGTGGCGAAGTGGTATTTCGGCAACCTGCCTGTCTCTAGCTATGTGGGGAAGAGGTTGGGGGCGGGGATGCCAATTTATTTGGCCGATTGAAGAGTAGATAGCCCCACCTAGGCTTTTTGGAGGTAATTTTAGTCCTATTAAAATTATTACCGTGACACTAGGCCACATTTGGAGCATTAGTACTGGACCCTTGTTGATCTTTGAGTGAGGCCCCATCAAACTAAGGGTAGAGATCAAGAATTTGCACAACTAGCTGCAGAATAGCTTATGATGTCAAGTTCTTGAAGCTGGTAGACTTTTATCCTGCAAATTCTTCAGCCCTTATCTGGAAACGGCTTCAAAAAAACGCGGGTTCTAGCTGTTAAAGGCGATGGATGGGATAGTTGCCTTTTAACTCGGATATTAGAGAACATTAATCTTCTCGGGTTAAAAATTCAGGAAACTTTATTCTGCACGGTAAGGGGCGCTCTGTGTGCAAACATTTACCTTCTGGAAACCCCGTCGGTGCCGGTACCCAACCACTCAATCCGGATTGCTTAACTGCTCTAATCCAGCGAGAAAATTTGATGCTTTCCCCCAAAAAAAAATCCTACTCCGGTCCTGATATAGCCGATGTTGGTTTTTCCTCGCCTCCGCCCAGGAAATGATCGACGTCGGGCTTATGGGACATGAATTTCCCGGTATGGCGGATCTCATTATCCCTTAAGCTGTCAATGCTGACCCCCCTATAATAAAAGAATTAAATTTGTATAGGAGATCTATTATTTGATAAGGGAGATAACAGGATCTGTTAGTAAAGCCACACAAAATTTACTTCTTCTTGGGGGGTCAGCATTTTACTGACAGACTAAGGGATAGAGGGTGAGCGGGAGTAACATATCCGTAATAGTATCGGAATTATCCTATCTAAGGAACTACGAGTCCTTTCTCGGTTGCCATCCCTTCGATTTAGTCAGGTTTACTGGCCTTCAGCCAATAGCATTTTGGGATGGGGAGTACTCCCGCTCACCCTCTATAAGGAGATCTGCTATATCTGGAGTCTCTGCTGATATATGCAGGAACGCCCCACAAGGATCTGGTGATCTGCCCAACTATTGGTTGGTAAGTGCTAATCTCGTATCTTGTAGCGCGGGAAATCTTTTGGCCGAAATTCAGCTTGGATATCAAGTTTTCCGGGGGAGGTTAGTTGTGTCTGAACGCCAAATCTATACCCAAACCAAAAAGACATCATACTGTCCCTACGGTTTGTCATATCCCTAAGGGTTCCGTTGATTCCGGTGTCCATTATCGTGGTTCATATTCGGCGATCGATTCTTGAGCTTGAGCTTATTCACTTTAAGATCGATTTTTGACCGAAAGTGAGCCGAATTTATGACAATTTACTAGTATATTCTGAGTTGCTCGCGTGATACGGATCGGCTTCCTCGGCGTCGGTGTTCCTGGGTATTCCTACATACTTAGATGGAGACGTTAATTATCATATGCTATTAGCGATTCTTAACACAAGCCATGAACTAAAACCCACCGAATCTTTTGACTCATATCACCTCTTACTGATCCACGATCGGTTGCATTCACATTATGAATAAAAGAAAGAAAAGAAAAAAGAAATACTAATTCATAATCCGAATATCAGTCATGGCATATCACTCGAACAGTTCTGGCCGATCAGAGCCGGTAACTTAGGTAGTATGTAGCTAGATGCCGATCGTCCCATCAATCAATCATAAAATCACAAGGCCAGAGACACAAGGGGCGTGCGGAACAATAATCAAGACTTTCATCTCATCCAGTAACTTGTTAGAGATGCGATCGGCCAGCTAGCTGGGTTCGAAGAAAGTTTGTTTTGTGATTAGCTGACTTGGGGCATCCGTAATTTATGCACTTCCCACCGTTGAACCCTTCCCCAGGAGGCTGAACCGCCCTTTGCTATGTGGTTGGTCCATGTGGCCAGAGTCCGTTTCTTACTAGTACACTAATTAACCCTAACCCTGACAGCTACTATTTGGAGAGGGCCAATCATAATCGCTCCTTGCGTATGAGGACAATGAAACAACACTACAATACTAAGGAACAATATCAAGACTTTGCATGGCCAGATGAGATGGATACCCTGAAACTTCGCCAATCGGGTTCGAGTCAATTCTATGTACATACGAGCCTGTCCTTTTTTTTTTTACAGAATCAAATTAAATGGCACTTGTTCGACCAGTAACAGGGCGTTAACTAGACCTATCCACCAATATCCTGAAGACTTAAAGATAATAAGTGAAAGAAGAAGGAAGGAAGGAATAAAAACAGCAGAGCAGCTATTTAGTGAGCTATCAATATTATAGACGGATTTACAAATCTTTTTGGAAATAATAATATAAAGCATGATACGCATACACCCGCACCCACGACCCGAGAGTCCTTCACCGTCCGAACCCGCCTACGACGACGATGACGACAACAACCACTCTCACAAATGGTCCTCTCTCTTCACCTTCACGCAGCGGCGGCACCTGCCCACCTTGGCTGCGGCGATCACTTTCGCACTGCTCAACGGGCTTGTCGTCCCCGCCACAGCCATAATCTTAGGCCGGCTCTTTGGTGCATTCGCAGCGTTTGGGGCGGACATTATACCGGCGAACGAGCTTGTGGAGCAGGTCGCGATGTTTGCAGGTCGATTGACGGCACTGGGGGCGGTCAGTTGGTGCTTGGGAGGTGCATTCTTTACATGTTGGGGGATTTTTGGGGAGTTGCAGGCGGAGGGCGCGAGGGAGAGATTGTTTGAGGGATTGGTGGATAAAGAGATGGAGTGGTATGATTTGAGGAGGAATGGAGTTGCTGGGTTGTTGGCGAGGGTGCAGACGTAGGAGATTCAGCCCTTTGGAATTATATCTGAATATCGTTGAAATGGGGGCTGATCAGTATCATGTGTAGTCAGACGAAAGAGCTGCAGACGGCGGTTTCACAGCCGCTAGGACTATCACTGCAGGCGCTTGTAACGGCCACGGTGTGCTTATTTGTGTCTCTCAAGACTTGTTGGTCATTGACCCTCGTCGTGTTAATGGGAGTCCCGCTGGCGTTCATCTTCCTCAACGTCATCTCGCGCCGTATCCAGTCCCAGATCGACACACAGAAAGAGCACCTCTCGAGCGCCACAAAGATCCTCAATCGAGCCTTCATGGCCATCGAAACGGTCAAGGCCTTTAACGGGCAGCAGTACGAGCGCTATATCTATGCCCTCGCCGCGGGGAAGGCAGCAAAGGCGTACAGAGATCAGGCGCATAGCAACGCCCTCGTCGTGGGATTCATAAGAATGGTCATCTTGACGATGTTTGTCCAGGGTTTCTGGTTCGGGGGACGACTGATCAGAAATGGGGAAGCGACGGTTGGGGATGTCATGACGACATTTTGGAGTTGTTTAATGGCAACACAGGCGTTGTCGATGGTGCTGCCACAAGTTATTGTGTTGGAGAAAGGGAGGGCAGCGGGTTCGGGATTGAATTCGCTGTTGGTAAAGTTTAGGAAGGGAAAAAGGGTCTTCCATATGAAAGGCGGGATTATCCCGAAAAGTTGCAAGGGCGAGATTGATGTTAAAAATGTAAACTCCCAAACTGATCCTTCCCTTCCACCTCTTCAAATTTTGTACAACTCTATGCTGACTTCTAAGGTGTCGTTTGCGTACCCATCCCGTCCTTGTCATTTGGCGCTGGACGGAGCTAGTATTTTTATACCATCTAATGAAACCACATACATTGTTGGTAAAAGTGGCTCCGGAAAAAGCACTCTAGGAAGTCTTATTCTCAAAACGTACACACCTCTATCTGGAAGTATAATACTAGATGGGGTATCAGTCCAGGATATCGACCATGAGTGGTTGCGAAGTAATATTACGATGGTACAGCAGGAGAGCGTGCTGTTTAACGAGACCATCTTCCGCAACATCGCATTTGGGAGAAAAGACTACAAAAACACCACCCGCGAGGAGGTTCATCAATCCTGCCGAATGTCAATGCTTGAAGATGCGCTCCGAAATTTTCCGTTGGGATCCAATACCATAGTTGGAGTTGGGGGCGCCGCGTTGTCAGGCGGCCAACGCCAGAGGGTGAGATTCCATGATGCACCCGAATTTTTGACCTGTATTTAGAGGGAAATGATTGACTTTGTATACACTCAATAAAGGTCGCCCTAGCACGAGCCATACTTCGAAACACGCCAATACTGATTTTAGATGAAGCAACAAGTGCCCTTGACTATGTCAGTAGGTCTCTAGTTATGGAGGCAATCCATACCTGGCGGCGGGGGAAGACAACCGTAATTATCACCCACGACATCTCCCAGATCACACCGGAAGATTTCGTCTACGTGCTCCAAACGGGCCGAGTCGTTCAAAGCGGCTACCGGTCTGAAATCTGCAATATAGACGGTCTATTTCGGGATTTCGTGAGGGCGTATGACACTAACAGGCAAGTGAGAGGCCCAATAAACTTATCTGATATCGAACCAGACCCCGGTTCCGGAATTAAAGAACCCGTGGTTGTTGGTTTATACAATGAATTTGAGGTTTGCCCAATTGATAGGGATTTGCCTCCAATATCAGAAGAAAATTCAACGGAAGAAGTTAAAGTATTTGACGGGGGAGCCGAGAAGCCCAATTTCAAACTAGAGAATTTGTCTCTTCCCAGTAGAGCAGAATCCTCGAATCCAAAAAAATCCAGAAATAAGCGTCGAGCAAGCCTCCTTGAAAGGCGGTATAACAACAAGGCCATGCGCCGCGACTATGTGCCGGCCCATTCCCCAACATTTGACATCGGTGCCATAATTCCCGAAACACCGCGGAAAAAAACTGTCCGAAGATTTGAGTCGAAGCAGATAACCCTTATTCAAATATTTTCCACAATATGGCCCGCTTTGAACATCAGATATAGATTCCTACTCGTCACCGGTTTCGCGTCAGCTTTCTTCCACGCTTCAGCAACTCCAGCGTTCTCGTACGCTCTTGCTCGACTTCTCTCCTCATTCTTCAAGAGCGATAATTCGGCCTCAGAGTCAGCAAGATGGTCTATAGCGATTCTGTGTATTGCAGTCACGGATGCGACGGGTAGTTACTTGATGCACTACTTCTTGGAATCCGCTGCACAGTCATGGATGGATACACTTCGTACAAAGTCATTAGCCCGTATTCTTGACCAGCCCCGTGTATGGTTCGACGAGAACCCTGTAGCAGCGGTGACGGAGGACATGGAAAAGAACGCTGAAGACATGAGAGACTTACTAGGCCGATTTGCGGGGTATGTATTTATTGGCGCGACAATCATGATTTTGGGTGTTAGTTGGAGCTTCACGGAAAGCTGGCAACTGACAATGGTTGGCTTGTCTATCGCTCCGGTAATGTATGGCATGACAAGAACTTTCGCAAGGGTCTCGGATGAGTGGGAAAAAAACACCAACGAGGCAGCCGAGATCGTTGGTGGGGTTTTTGATGAAACGATCACGAATATCAAGACGGTAAGGGGCCTTGCTCTAGAGAGATACTTTAAGAAAAAGTATGCGAAGGCTACTCGAGCTGCTTTGGGGATTGGCGTGAAGAGGTCTATTTACACAGGTATTGGTTATGGGTTATCAGATTCCGCAGTATCATTTGCAACAGGTGCGTCTTCGCAGCCCTACGCCCTTGCAAAATGCTAATTTTCGTTAGCTCTGATCTTTTGGTATGGTGCAGTATTGATTGGGAAGGGCTTATATGACATCCAGCATATCCTTACCGTTTTCAGTCTCCTGTTATTCTCTCTGGCAGGCGCAAATACGATTGTTGGCTTTGGTAATGTCTCCGCTCCAACCTGATTTCCACAGGATCTAATTTCTCCCAAGTTCCCCAGATAAGTAATAGCAAAGATACTGCAAGGCGCGTGCTGAGGCTCTACACCCTGCCTCGAAATTCCCATGAAATGGATGGTTCCAGAACATTGAACTTTCGAGGGGCCATATCGTTTTCCAACGTTACTTTTGCGTACCCCACTCGTCCAGATACTATTGTGCTGCGAAATTTTAACCTCATAATATCACCTGGCGAATGTGTTGCCATTGCAGGGTAAGAAGGATATATATAACAAATCCCATAGAAATCCCTAGCTGACAAGGCATCCTTAGTTTTTCCGGCTCAGGAAAATCGACTGTCGCAGCCCTTCTCCAGCGCCTTTACCCATATTTGACAGGTAGCATCACTATAGATACATTTCCGATAGAGGGCCTCAACATCCGATCTCTTCGCTCACAGATGGCTATTGTTTCGCAGTCAGCGGCACTATTTGATAGCAGTGTCCATGAGAATATTGCATATGGTAGCAACTATACTCGCAGTGAGGTTGAGAGAGCAGCCAAAGCAGCGGGAATACATGAATTTGTCATGGGCCTTCAGCAAGGCTATGACACTTATCTAGGGGACAAAGGGGGTCATATATCTGGAGGCCAGGCTCAAATGATTGGTATTGCGAGGGCTCTTGTCAGAAGACCGGCTATACTAGTCTTGGACGAGTGCACTAGTAATTTGGACCCTGAGAGCGCAAGGGCTATACATAAGGCCATCGGCCAGCTAACCAACGAAGGCAGTCTTTACGGAAAGAACATGACGGTCATTATCATTACCCACAGCCAAGAGATGATGCGGTGCGCTGAGAAAATCGTGGTGATGAGTTATGGAGAAGTTGTAGAGAGCGGTAAATTGACGGAGCTTTTAGAGCGACGCGGTGAGCTCCATAGACTTCTCAACAAGGGAGAATGGGTGAAAAGCAACGAAGATGACGAAAATGTCTAGATTTCTAGTTATCATTCATTCGGAGAGTTCCGCCCACCATTTTCGCTAGATTTATGCGAGAGCTTCATTTTATTCTTATCCTTCTACAATTAGCTATGGTGTATTTTAAAAATCAGAATACGCAGACCTATGAAACTCTGGCGAGTGCAAAAGAATAGTAGTCTTTGCTTCATATTTAGTCTGATCTTGACGCCTATGATCAACTCCAAACTTTCAGAATATCCTTGTTGAAGTCTATCCATAACCAACTCCCCGATTCCTCGGCTTCCTCTTCGTTGCTCCAAGAATCTGTCGCAATCGCAACATAGTAATCTTCCGATAGCTTCCCAATTTCCAGCATCCATTCATCTCTCTGCACACCATCTACAAAAACCTTTACTTGGGTATCTCTTTTCCCCTGTTCAACTTGTTCAAGTTGAACATTTTTAAAATCTATGGCTAAAAGATTGGTTACCAATCCCGTACCTACGGCTTTACAGTATGCCTCCTTCAATGCCCAATGCAAATACATCTTCTTAACCCGGTCTCCCTCTAGTTGTGAGGAATATATAGCCCGTATCTCATTCTTAGTGAAGACATCCGAGTCCCTGAAGGTTTCCAGAAAGTCAGCGGCAGAGGTGTTGCCTCGTTTATGGACCGTAGGTACCAGATCGACCCCCACCCTAAGGGGAGAGGACGGCTCTGCTGCAGTAACTCGCGCCACCAAGATCACGAGGCATGGCGCCGAATTAGAGCCCGACTTTGGGTTGTGATGTGAAACGTTGTAGTCCCTCAACACCAATCCCTGGCCCTTCGCCAAGAATTCGACGGGGGTGTGATAAGAAGGACGTCCGCTCTCAGCATCTCGAGTTATGGAAACTGAGGCTAGTGTTGGTATATGAGCACTGGGGCTCCCATTGCTATAAACTTTTGAGACAACGAAGCGCTGAAGAAGTTGCGAGCCTAGAGAAAGCTTGCGGTCGGCGGGGAAGTAGAACTTTGTCACCGATGGTCTTGTTGGGGCCGGTAGCAGCTCGAGGGCTTTGGTGAACTGGAAGAGTCGTGCGTGTAAGGGTCAGTTAGATGCATAAAGGAATTGAAACAGGTTCTTGAACCTCTTCGGAAGAATTCCAGAGTGGAGCAACGTCCAGTGCGTAACGGATCAGCATTGAATGCAGTGTATTGAGTTTGGTTGAGACCAGGATAAGTGAATGTATGCTATCTTAGGGCTCCAGCGATCCCAGAAACCGGGTAACACTAAATCTAGGGTACAGCTGCGGAGGTATCTACTCTAAGGGCCTACATGTAGGGGTTTCCCCAATTCCCGTAGTAAGTACCCTCGTTCCCCACCAAGCGAGCTCACCACCCCACCGAGCGCAGCAACCAATTCTCACACAAATGTCTCTTAGCTGCAGCTTTAGCGACCAGTTTTTGTGTGGGAGGCCTCAAGCTCGGTGGGAGGTGAACTCGCTTGGTGGGGAACGAGGGTACAGCCGTTCACAGTGGAAGGTTGCAGTCAAGAATCGAGTGACAACTGGTGCACATCCCGCGGCTCTCGAGACATGGCAATTACACACCTGGCCCCAGCAGCAGCCCGACAAGCGTCAGAAACTTAAAGCTGACTTCCACATAGATGTTAATATATTTGAGATTTTATTCATCCTTGACTTTCGCCCACAAACATATCCCTGATTCCTGAGTTGATTATTGATAATCCATGGATTTTTTTTTAAACTTCTATAGATTGACTGCCGAACAGTACACTCTGTTTTACAAAGCTGCAGATTCTCTTTTAGCCCCCGAAAACTCTCGAATTATTCAATAATCCGTGGCGGAACAGGCCTTGAGTTTATGTATATGTAGTACAGAACTCAGGCGTCTCGTGATTTGGAGTCTCAGCGGCAATGAGAAGTGCTCCAATAACACCCATTCCTTTCACGGCCATGGCTAGTAATATGATAAGAAATCAAACGATCGATCGTATTGAACCGCCCCCAGTAATACCATACCTACCGCGTATCAAGCAAGCACTTGGAAGTTTTTCTCCAAGTGCCTACTTTAGTTTCATCGGGAAATAAAAAAATTTCAGGCTCGTCAACCATAGGTAATCTATGGCCTTATTCGTAATCGTAGCTGCATGTTTCAGACACATCATAAACTCAGGTTCGTCTGTCAACCAGGCTCGTCTGTCAACCAGGCTCGTCTGACAACTAGGGTCGTCTGTCAACCAGGCTCGTCTGTCAGCCAGGCTCGTCTGATAACCTCCCACCTGTTAAGGCATGTTACACAGCACCCCCAGATGTCTTTGTGATTTTGGCGGCAATTAATCACGAAGACGTTTGGGGGGTGGGGTGCTGTGGGTGTGTAGTACTAGTACGATAACTCTAATCTACATATCAAGGCTGAGGTAGTCAATCCCATAGATAATAGGTACATAGTGTTTAGATTTATTTTTCCATCGGGGAAAACTCCCTAGGTATGGATTTTACGTAAAATGGAGCTCCATTTTCCAGTAACATGATTGGTGCCGATCCCACCACCTGCCAATCATATAACCAGAATATAGAGCCGGCTCCATTTGCTTGGGTACAGGCAGGCCCAGTAACCAGTATTCTCAAATAAATATATTAAAAAGACTAGCTCTGTGGGGTAGGCATGTAAGCAAGTACATACATGTAGGCAGATAGCTCGATCTTGCTCAACATGCAAAGTACAAGGTAAAAAGATTAGAGACGAAATTTGATTTAGGGTACAACTTTGTCAGGATCACCACAGCTTGTAAATGAAGTTTTGATCTAAATGTCTAAAATAGTTAAGTGCCATCGACTAAGTACTTGAGTATGTTACCAGTAGTTATTGGTCTGAATGAACTTGGGGTGAGCCTGAAGTGTGGCCGGGGTTCATAGAAAACTATATAATCTAGGGCCCTCCCCCCACTATTTTGAAACTCTTTTGCGCCCTCCTACGTTCAAATTCTCAATACCACACTACCTACACACTCTACCAGCTCACTAATCCACATTTATCTACACCTCCTTACACCGCAAGGCGTCCAGTTTTACTCTCATATCACATTTCAGGCAACAGTCCACGCACGGCCAATCAACATGGATCTTCGGTAACTTTTTTTTTTATACTTGACTGATGAGCCTGAAGGCATAGGCAAGACATAAACTGTAGAAGCGAGTCACATCCTTCATTCGCCACCCTTGAGAGCTATATTTGGGATGTATCACAGATTGAGCTTTCCAGATCCGATCTCCAATCCAGGCACGCGGGCTTTGAGAATTCTAAGCAAACCTACCAGCCGCCGTTGAGTGGGCTAATCGCTACAGATCTTTGGGACCATGTTGAGGATCGTCCTAAGCCTAATAATATTTCCACACAACCGCCTTACAAGTATAACGGACATGTCATGGACCGTGAAATTTTCACGGAAAGCCATGATGGCCTCCTAGCACATACTGCATTCCAGTTTCCGGTTCTTGTAAGCCAAGATCTTAACTATGGCCGTTCCAACTCAGCACAAGGCTATCAGACAGAGATGACCCCAACCTTTACGGGCGTATTGGATTGCGTTGACTCCTCTGGACCTGACCGAACCACGAACGGTCCGCTATCCAATGTTTCTACGAACCATGAGGACTCTACGGAGGAGGACGAGAGTCCCCCAGCGCGGACCCCAACCCCTGCTCTCCCAGCGAGATCGGTCGTAAAAAATAATTCAGAAAAGGCTGCTTCGTCTGGAGAATTTAGTTGCGGTATTAACTGCGGCGGTGGATTTATGTATGTATCTGGCAACTAAGATTATCTTAAATTGGTTTACAGAGTGTATGCTGACATTCAGTTCTATAGCGGTAAACACCAGTGCAACACAAAAGATAAAGTTCTCAGGGTAGGATGCTTATTCATAAAGCCTTGGTACATATCGGCTTGCAGGACTCAATTCAAAACCAAGAATGATTACAACCGTCATTTCAGATCCGTGCACCTTCAAGGAGACGCCCGACTTGCGCACACTGTCTACTGTCCAGTTACAGAGTGTAATAAATCGAAAGGGGAGCGCCGTCGAGGGTTTACTCGATACGACAACCTACACCAACACCTAAGGAATATCCACGGACAGAAAATTCCCAAGTTACACGTTACCCCCAGGATGAAGGCGCCTAAGCCCTATTCCCGCAAGGCTGTCGATCCCAACAGCGCGGGACCTTCAAACGAAAACAATTAATCCTTCATCACTTCATTTATGCTGGCCATGGAACATTCTTGCTAGGAATTAACAGTCCTGTTGGTTTCCCTACGGATCTTGGCTGGTATCGATGCGGCTGCGCGTGGTTTATGGTTTTCGACTTTGGCTTGTGATTGAATGTTCAGTTTTTCTTTGGTACTGTTCGAGAGTTCTGCCGATGAGGGGATGACATGTTACGATTATTTCTTTGGTACGCTCGAGAGTTTGTGACGATTTTCTTTTGTCTTTCTATCTCTTTTTATAAAAACCAAAGAAAGGGAAAAAAAAAAGGAAAAAGAAAAAAAAAGAAAAAAAAAATGGGAAATGGGGGAAGTGGGAGGGGCATTGGATGAGAGTTTGGTATTCTTGATTTTGTTTCTTTTGTTTCTTTATTCTATTTATTTTATCTAGGGCCACCAATCTGCAAAATACACAGGCCATTTATCAAAGCGACTGCTACTCCAATACTTAACAAAGCCAAGTGAAATGTGATGGAGTGAAATGTGATGGAATGACTAAGTAGCCTTGTTGATGTCCAAGATCTACTAGAGTAGTAGCTCCAACCAAGTCACTGCATCACAGTGCATCACTCGGTCACTCGGAGCCGCCAAACCAAGATAGAGAAGAACGTTAACAAGAAGAGAAAGAAAGAAAGAAAGAAAGAAAATAGGGAGGTAAATGAAAAGAATAGAAATAAGCTCTACACCTATCAAGATATCAAGACAACCTCCCCACCTTTACCTCCTCCAGCTTCCTCAGCTTCTCATACTTTTCCATCAACTTCTGCTCCTTCGCCTCCTCTCTCATCTTGATTTTCAGCCGCTCCTTCTCATGCCTTATCTTCTCCCTCTCGTCCTTGACCTTCTCGCGCTTCTCGAGCTTCTTCTGCTTGTCGATCTCCTTGAGGCTGCCGTGCCGCAGCTTGGTGATGATGTCACCGGCTTGTCCAACCGTCAGGTTCTCCGGAATCGCGAACTTTTCTCTAAAGTTTTCGAGGAACTTGAGCTGCAAGTTGGTGGCGGGCCGTTTCCGCCATGGGGCGCTGTGGAGAAGCAGCTTTCGTGCTTGCCGTTGAGAGGCAAGTGTGTCTGCATTATATAAAATTAGAGGGACAAGAAATGAACTGCTGGAGTGAGAGAGGGGGATATACCAGCGCCCTGTATTATATCGGCGATTGCTTTGGCACCTGTCATGACTACCCTCTTGTTGGATAAAAAGGTCTTTGCCCCCGTGATCTCTGGCGGGATCTTGCTAAACTCGATCAACGTGAAAGTCGCTGCACCACCATTAGCAAATCCACAAGCGCCTGCGGAAGGGGGGTCTACAAACAGTCATTCTCCCTCTGGATCTTCAGATAGTTCCCCGACTTTAGCGCTAGAATATGCTTCCCACCCGATATCGTCACCCAGGAATACTGGCTCAGCGTCCTGATGGCGTACGAGTCTTTTGTATCCTTCAGGAGATCAAACACATTCTCGTAGTCCGTGAACTGGACCTCCAGTTTCAGTCCGCTAACACTCTCCTCTCTATCTTCCGCCTCCTCTTCTTCCTCTTGGGCCTTGAGCAGCGCCTTCTGACGCTCTAAGCGCCACTTCTCGGCCTCGAGCTCCCGTCTCTCTTTCAGCTTCTGCAGCTCTTCTACGGACAGCTCCTCGATCAGCTCGTCAGGGTCGAGCCCAAAGAGTGTAGGCACTGTGGCGATCCCGCGCTTGAGGTTTCCGACCATGTCGATGATGTAGCAGTCTTCTTTGTTGGGGAAGAGACGCATTCCACGGCCAATCATTTGCACGAGGAGGTTGCGGGACTTTGTGGGACGGGCGAGGAGAACGCAGTCGATGTTGGGGATATCAGTGCCCTGTATTGTCCATATCAGCAAGCAATATCCACCTCATATCGAAGTCAAGAGACCAACCTCGGTGAAGACACCACAGTTGACCAACACAGGGAATTTTCCATTCCGGAACTCTTCCAATCTCTCACGGCGCACCTGCAGCAGGGTATTGCTCGTAATTGGCCGAGCATCGATCCCGTACTTTCGAAACGTGTCGACGATATCAGTGACATGCTGTATATTGACACAGAACACAATCGTAGATTTCCGGTCGTCTGGACTGCGTTGTCAACGGCTATTTTATTAATACGAGAGAGCGGCCAACTTACGCGCTTTTTCAAGCCAAGATCGTATCGTGACATTATTGGTCTCCCCCGTGTTGACGGCCCGCTCGAGCTCGGCGATGTTGAAGTCCCCCGTTGAGGAGTCACCGACATCCGAGAGGTCGACCTTCGTCTGGACGGTTGTGAATTTACAGGGTGATAGCCTTCATGGTTGGTTTAGCACTGACTAAAGACTTATATTGGGAGGGAGGGTCAATGAGCAACACACCAGTTATCCGCAATCATGTCCATATAGTCCCTACACAACTCACCCACCATCAGTCTACACTCCCACACCACAAAGCCGCATAAAACCGTAAAACACAGAAAGAGCAAAAAGCTAAACCACGGGCACAATTGAATGCTAACTTATGATAGACAATCCTATCCAGCACCTTCCCCAGCTTCAACCCATCAAACCTCGACATCGTGGCACTCACACCCACCAACACCGGCGCCTCCCCTGATGCCGCTTCCCCACCTCTATTCACCAGCCCAAAGTGCTCCAGGCACTTCAAATACCCCTTACTCACCGCATGATGGCACTCATCAATGAGTACCAGCTTGAACCTTGCCGGATCAAACTTCTCGAGCCTGTCCCCACTGACTATACTCATAATACTCGCGACAGTAATGTCGGCGCTACCACTCGCATGCGCAGCAGCCATCTCAATCTCAACTTTAGCATTGGGGTACTGCCGCCGGCAGTGGCCCGCAGCCTGGTCGACGAGCTCCTTGCGGTGCACGAGGATCAGTGTCTGGGTGGCGGTCGTGGGTCGTGAAGGATGTGACAGGCGCGAGATCAGCTGTGTGAAGATGACAGTCTTGCCAGAGCCTGTGGCGAGCGAGACGCCGAGGCGCCGCTCACCCTGGGAGACTTGCTCGAGGACGGCCTGGATGCATTCTTCTTGGTAGCTGCGGAGCTGGAGGGGCGGGGGTGAAGCGGCCACGGAGGCTTCCTGAGGTCAATATCAAGGGTCTCCAAACTAAAATTCAACTTGGGAGACTCACTTTCTGCAATTGAGGCCTTAGCTCTTGCCGGCGCAGTCGTAGCTACCCCCCTCCTACCCTCCGGCGCAGAAGGCGCAGAGCGCAAACGGCGCTGCGGCAGCCGTGGTATTATCTCTATGGTCCTTGGACATAGCAGTATCTGGTGTGTTTGTATGGGTCGTGGTACTATCAACGTCCCTATCCCTCTCGAAACTGCACGCATCTTTCTGTTAGTTGCAAAAGGTCGTAGTTGAATGAATTTTATCTAGAGAGGTTCCCTACCTTGCAGATCTTGAGATTTAGATATTATCACGTGATATGAAGATTAGTTATCTCACTCACGTGATACCAAGGTTTACATGTATGGTGCGCCCGATCATAAAGGTGACAGCAAATGGCAGCGTTAATAACTCCCCAACCAAGCAAGATATCAAAAATCTGTGCAGACAAAGTCTGCTCCTATATAATCTCTAGAAGTTGTCTGAACAGATTTTTTTTTAATTATTTTTTTAGCGAAGTTATTAAAGCCCAAAGATGGGCATTTTTGTATGTAAAAAGCGCCAAGACTTGGTGAAGTGGAACAATTTTATACCCATTTATACCCTCATGTGCACAAAAAAGCACTTTCCAGCCACAGTCATGGCTGAAATTTACCAGCTTGATTTTATTTCAATTTATTTCATTGGTTCAAAACCATCCTGAGTGGCTCAGCCTGTTCCAACTGAAATAGCGACATGTCTGTCACCTTTAAGGTAGGGCGCACCATATGTTTGTACTACTCTTAATCCAGTTTAGCGGTGAGGCTGTTTTAAGCTTCATCGATCCATTACTAAGACAAAAAGCTTGGCACCCACGCGTAGAGATTTTTGGTCCAAAGATCGCTCTAAAAGCCAAAACACTCACGACCATCACGACCACCATCTCCCAACCTCACCTCACATTCGTTCGCCACAAGCTCCCCTTAACTCCCACCTACACATCAAAATGTCCGACTATGGCGGTGACGACGGCGAGAACGAGTAAGCTCCACTCCTCCTCCTCCTCCCCCGAACCCATGCTAACATACCCCCCCCCCCCTTCTAGTTACGCCCAAGACGCCTACGAAGAAGACTACGAAGGCGACAACTTTGACGCCGACCCTCAGGATCTCCTCTCCGGCGACGAAGGCGAAAACACCCAAGCCCACACCCAAGACTACATTGTCGCGGGCGACCCTGCAGCTGCCGCTGCGGCCGCAGCCAGCGGCATCCGCGGCAAAGACCCTAAGAAGATCCCCGAGGACAAGCGTACGACGACGCCATACATGACCAAGTACGAGCGCGCCCGATTGCTTGGAACCAGGGCGCTGCAGATCAGCATGAATGCGCCGGTGCTCGTGGATACGGGTGGTGAGACGGATCCGCTGCTGATTGCGCTCAAGGAGCTGCAGGAGAAGAAGATTCCGTTGGTGGTGAGGAGGTATCTGCCGGATGGATTGTGGGTTACCCCGGTTCCTTGCTTGTGGAATTAATGGTGGTTTGGGTGCGTGAGAGCTGACATGAGGATAGCTATGAGGACTGGACTTGCGATGAGCTTATCTAAGCTCACTCGGCATATTGCTGTCCCAGTGTCTCCTGTATCTATTTTGATACCTCAGAGGTCCGCCGTACCGTGAATCTAATAAATCACGGTACATTTAAAACTTTTTACAAAAAAAAATTACGGAGTTTTTTTTATTTTTTTCCCTTACAAGTATTTCCCTAGCTATGACATGTATTTTTTTCTTGATCTTTTTTCTTCCCCCCCCCCCCCCCCCCCAAAAAAAAAAAAAAAGAAAGAATAATCGCCTCACGGCAGCAGACCAAACCTGATGTTTTTGTAGAGGCGTAGAGGGAGGACAGATTCTGTTTGTAGCCCGCAGCTTGATCAATTGAGTGTTTACTCTACCTACCTGCGTCCCAATGTCTTTTTATAAAAGTACACACCCCGGTGCTGGTATTATATTACCTTGGGTGGGGTGGGCATCTCCAAGGATCAACAAATCCTCCAAGGGGATACTCGAGACGAAAGAGTGATATCGTATCCATCCAGAACCCGGAATTTTTGGGGGGTGGGAAACAAAGCAAGAGTACCTGTACATACTTGGCTGCATTCTTGAAATCAGTTTCTCCATCCCCGGTGACGGTTTGATAAGGAATAGGAATAGGAATATGGGCAAGTATCTCCTCACATGTATCGATCGATCTTCACCGGCCAAGTCAAAACCCAACTAAACGCCTGAACGTCAGTCCTTGCTTGATCCCCTCGTAATCCACCATCCATCCCCACACCCAACAGGTAAAATAAAATAAATCCACCCTGTTGTGGAATGTTTTGCCCCCAAAGTGTTGTAAGTGGAGTCCATGAACCATAAACCATGCCATGAATCCATGCAACCCGCGCGCATGCGTGCGGGTGACATTACATGATTCTGCCTCCCTCCCTCCCTCCCTCCCTCCCTCCCATCCTGCGCCACCCCAACGCATCGCATCTCCCTCCCCTTCAACCACCACTAGAGTACCTACCTACAGCACCTACCCTCGATCCTCGGGAGTGAGTGGGCTGCTCTGCTCAGACTGTAGATGTTGACCCAACCGGGAAGCGCAACCGAGATACGCTGGCATCCCACAGCCCCCAACACCAATAGCTAGGAGTGTTTCCGCCCCTCGCTGGTCTCAGCCCGGCTGAATCGAAGTTTTGTGCAAAGGGTGGGCTTTGTATCGCGATTCGACGCCGGGCTCATGTAGGGACAGCGGAGGGTTTTTTTTTTTTTTTTTTTTACACTTACAAGTATCTACTCAGGCGTGCGAGAGATGGAGGGAGGGGGGGGGGATGGCGGAAGGTATGCTGTTGGGTGGGTGTTGGGTTGTAATAAATAATAATACCGGGGACGCTTATCGGGGGGGAGGGGGGTTACTTTTCTACGCAACCACAGTGTCAGTGATATATTTGAGATATTCGCAAACCCCTAAATCGATTGAGTCGATTCCATTCCATTGAGAAAAAATAAAAATAAAAATAAAAATAAAAATAAAAATAAAATAAAATACACACAATGATATTACCGACAGCAGTACCCGATTTTTTAAAGACCTTGACGTTCCCGCGGCCCGATCTCAACAGCTCCCTCCTCAGTACTCCACCCACACCCCGCTCACCGGCGCTCGCACCGCGTCCCCCCGCCTCTCTCGGCGCACTCGACTCCCTCCCCCTCGAGCTCCTCCATGACATTGTCCTCCAGCTCCCCCTCGCATCACTCAGCCCCCTCCTCGCCGCTTCCTCAAGCGCCCACAGTGTGCTCCTCTCCAGCCCCGCCTACCGCGCCCTAAGCACTCATGTCCCCCATGTTCTACGCGCATACTCCGCAACGTCCCTCGGGGCCTCCACGACCGTATCGCAGCTCCTCACAACGCTCTGTGCACACTCGTGTGCGCATTGCGGAGAGTTTGGGCCCTTCCTGTGGCTGCTGGACTGTAGTCGGTGCTGCTGGGCGTGCCTCACGCAGCACCCGGACCTGCTGCCGGTGACGGTGGAGGAGGCCAATGTGTTGTATGGCATCTCGGAGCGCGTGGCGGAACTTCCTGTCCTCAGGAGTGTGCCGGGGGTGTATAGGACGTGGAAGGAGATGTGCGTGGAGCCCGAGTCGAGACGGATGGTGTCCAAGACTGCAGTCAGGAGGATTGCGGAGGAGGTCCACGGAGGGGCCGAAAAGGTGGAGGCCTATCTTGCGGAGCGGGTGCAGAAAACCCCAGACTCGAAGGATGCGGATGTGAGAAGACATCTAGGCGTCATTCCGCTGCCGACATTTGATCGCAAGACGGGCCTTGCGGACCACGGCGTCTCCTGTAAAGGGTGCACGAGCACTCTGCCGGTGATTGCGCTGAGAGGCAATGGGATGCCCTGTATGCCCGTTAGGATCGGGAGCGGACTCGAGGGCTTTGACACCCGGAAGCGGGAGCTCGGAAGAATGTTTACGACGGCGGGATATCTCGCCCATTTCGAGACATGCGGACGGGCGAAGCAGCTCTGGGAGCAGGAGTTTGAATACGACAGTGATGAGGAGGAGTGGGATATGGAAGACGTAGATAGGAGTTCCCCGTTTCTGTGAATTATGGTTATAGTATAGTATAGTATAGTTATGGCCTGGAGATTTCTTTTTTTTTTTTTTTTTTTTTTTTAATACGGTGTTTCAGGTGGATCTGGTTAATGAATGAGCTGACGATACGATTCTTATATGTTTTTTTTTCTTTTCATTTTATTATCATTTCATCTTTGGGAGTACCAGGTGGTTGTTGGGGTTGGGTTGGTCTCTTGCTTTATTTATTATATACCCGATAACTACAAACTCTGGTTCTGGTCTGCCGGACAGACAGATACAGCCACAACCACAATACAAGTAATATTTCCAACACCGTTCTTTTAATTCTAGGCGTTCGTTTCATGTTTCATATACCCTAGCGGCCGTTCACTAATCCATGCAATAACTCCAGGCAGCGCTGGGCAGTGCAGTGCTTCCCATGGGTTCAATAATCCGCCAGGATCGGGGCCGGTGGGTAATCTTCAGCAGGCATCGACAGTAAAGAGGTTGAGATGTATCCTGGGGTTGTTATATTAGCTTCATTTCGAGGTTTTAGAGATCGTGTGGGTATGTGGTAATACATATGAGCTATTGGTTTGTTGACTGTTTTTTTTTTTTTTTTTTTTTTTTTTTGAATGTTGGGTTTATGTATATGCCTCGCTGACGGTCTGGGGATAAAGTAGTTTGTATTGGGGAATGCGGTATCTGACAGCAAGAGGCCGTATAATTATATGAATCAGGTACTGTAGATGTAGAACTGGCTGCATATAATACATATACATGCTTCTGGATCTCACAAAGGCGGTGAACACAGGAGTGGAATTCAACTCCCTTCTTTTTACAGTACAAAGTCAAGTATGTACAAAGAAAGCCATCGCTTCAAAGACAGTATCATTGCAGGTATATACAAAAAGGAAATTAGCACAAAGAAGGCGCAAACAAAAGAGACCCCCAAATCGCCGAGTGATACTCCATGCCGCACCTACGGAATCCTGATCACCGGTGGCTGGACCGTATACTTCTTCAAATATTTTCCATAATTCATCTCAATCTCCGGCGCCACACTCTCCCTACTCGCCAGCGTCAGAACGGCAGCCTTCTGCGCCCTATGGACACTGTTCTCCCAGTCCCGATTCCTAGCATAGTTGCCCAAGAACACACCCAGGAACGTATCGCCAACACCATTAACACTGACGATATCTCCCGCCTTCTCCGCTGGAAAGTGCTGCAGAAGTAGCTTATATGCTCCCCTGCTCTGGGTGACAATGGGCCGCGGCTCTACATTCTCCGAGATCTCTGAGTCGGCTGCTACAAGACGGAGCGAGAGGACTCCGCGGGCACCGAGCTTGATGAGTTGGGCAGGGAGGTAGGGGGCCAGTTGGACGGCTTGCTGGATGAGGCCAGTGGTACGGAGGTCAAGGCCGGCTTGGGCGCTGAGCATGTCAACTTCTAGAAGTCATATATTAGAATACCGATCATGATATGAGTAAAGGTTTGGGTGTGGTGGTGGAGGGACGTACCATTATTAAAGACGGAATTGACGTTGAGCTCGTCAATCATCTTGAACCACTTTTCGTTCTCAAAGAGATACTTTTTCTTTGCGGCTTCAAAGAGGGCGGCGAGCTCGAGCTCGTTGGGCGTGACGAGGGTGATGCGTGTCTTTGGGAAGAGGCGCATATTGCGCTGGATGATGCGGGCGGCCTTCTCGACGGAGGTGGGCTCGAATGCGACTGTTTCGTTATCAATATCAGTATCAATATCACACTTCTTCACCATCAGTTGAGAAGAGGGGAGGAGAAGATGAGGGGAAAGTGGGTAAAAAAAAAGAAAGAAAGAAAGAAAAACAACAAGGGAATACACACTCATAGTGTTCATCTCCCACATGCGCTCTCCGCCCACCAGCAGCTTGATCGTCTCTCCCGCGAGGTTCCCATCAATACACAACCACTTTGGCCGGTGTCTCGCAGCCATTCCCAAGATCCAGCTTTTGTCGAGCTCCTCAATAATGCTCATATCCGCGCCCGCAACATTCATATCTCCCTTCTCATCATTAAACGCCACATACCTGGCGGTACTGTAACCATCGACAAGCTGAATACCAGTCGGATCCATACCCTTGATCTTGATTCGCTGCAGCGCCCAATCACCAGACAGATCCTTGCCCACCGCCGAGAGCAGCTTCGTCTTTGCACCTGTGTAGTACGCTGCGGTAGCGACGTTGTGGCCAACGCCGCCGAGAGACTCTTGAATGTGGGAAGGGTTGGAGGTGGCAGGCTGGGAGGGCCCGACAGCGTCGCAGGAGAGGTCGATGGCGATGCTGCCGACGACGAGCACGTCAGGCTTGGTTATTGATACTGTCTCGGTTTGTACCGAGTCCTCGGCAGAATTGGCCTTTGGGACGTAGACGTGCGCTGGGTCGGGGCCGTGGAGCCTGCGGTGTCTGGCGGGATGTTAGCAAAAACCCGCATATCGATCATTACCCTCATCATCAACACCCCCAACACCCTCCCCCTAAAAAAAAAAATAAGAAAAAGAAAGTCAAAACTCACTCGTCCCCAATCTTCGCATACTCCATCGCAATCTGCGCCGCCATCAACGCATTATTCTCCACCAGCGCCTTATTCGCCAGCACTGACGTCCCTTTCGTCTGTTCCCTGATGATATTCAACGTATACGGCGTGACGGCCTTCCCGGTAATCTCCTTCTTCCTGCACTTTGTCACGGCCCCCGTGATGATCGTCTTCATGGACAGGTACGGAATATGGTATCTCTCGGGGATGGGGTTCATAAACAGTTGCCCGTTCTCGAGCCCCATCTCGTTGGCTGCATAGATGATCCCAGCGGCCTCCTTTGGGGTCTCAATCACCATCTCGGCCTTGAACCTGCTGTCTCTGGAGTAAAACAGCGGGATAAAGTTTTTGATTTCGGCGCCCTTCTTTCCGAATGTGATTGCGGGCACACCCGCAGTCTCAAGGTACTCAAGGGTACGCTCAATATCGAGGAAAGGCTTTGGGCCAGAGCAGACCACAGCTACGGGGGTGCGGCCGAGCTCCGCAAGATCGGCTGAGATATCCATACTGTTTGCTGCACCGCGGTGAACACCACCAATGCCGCCGGTGGCAAAGACCTTTATCCCCGCGTGATGTGCGAGGACCATTGTGCCTGCTACTGTGGTTCCACCGCTCTCCGCGCCCTAAAACCCATAAGTCCCGTCCCGCCAAAACCAAAAATTCCCAAAAACCCTGGGGATGGAGACGTACAATGCTAGTAACATACGGCAGATCTCGTCTGGAGACCTTTGTGACATTCTTTGGGCCAGAGCTTCCGAGGACCTCTATGAGTGATGCGTCCAAGCCGACCCTGGCAACGCCGTTGATGACGGCGGTGGTGGCGGGGATGGCGCCGACTTCGCGGATGATTCTTTCGACCCGATCGGCGAGCTGGACGTTGTCGGGATATGGAAGTCCTGCAGCATGCAATCACCCCCCCAATTAGCTTTTCCTCGTCCAATATAAAACGCCCCTCTATATTTTTACATATCCATAAAAAAAAAAAAAAAAGAGAGACCAATTGGGCCTACCATGCGTGATAATAGCACTCTCCAATGCCACAACCGGCTTCCCCTCTGCTAATGCTTGCCGCACCTCCTCCGAGACCTGGATGTTCTTTGAGAAGCGGCGCGGTCCCCGAATTGTCGAGTAGAGTCTTTGTGCAGGGCCAGGGAGTTTGAAGGCGCGGGGGAGGCGCGAGAGGAGCGACATTTGGATGAGCAATTCGTGAGATTCCTACGGAGGTGGAGCGAGAGTTCAAAGTCGCGAGAGCATAGTTGCAAATGTCGAGAAAAAAAAAGTAATCATGAAAGCGGAAAGCGCCGCTTGGTGCCGGGTAACGGCGTCATGGAGGGTCACTCGGTGGGTTTTATTTTATATTGTGGGCTCCAGCGGGCTTTTTTTATATTCTTAAATTAGCTCCAGTGGGATACTGTTTGTGGAATTTACAGGATTTAGTGGGGGAGAAATCCTGTATAATTTGTGGTTGGAATCTGCCTCGAGCCCTAGACAGCCGCCAACCTATGGGGGAGAGTATAAAATAACGAGTTCCCACATAAACTTTATATTCGGAGAGAGATCTCATTATTGATAATAGCCCGCACCAAATTATCAATATTTGGCTCACACCAGAACCCTGAAAGGCGGCCATATACACCAAATCTAGATCTAGAAAGCATTGTGAAGCTATAAGAAAGATCAAATTAACATGTCGTTAACGACTGAATAGTACTTTACTTCACATATGCGGCAGCCACCTCCCGGAGACCTTATCTATAATATCTATATACAAAATTAGCACATCCTCCACTCCTCCGTACCTCCCGTAAAGGTCTATCTTAAGTAAGGTAGTCGTCTAACAATGAGATCAGCCTATAGCTACAATAAGTCTTATTTCGGGATTAGATTAGATCACCAAATGTAAATCACAGAACCTTATGTTAAGTCAAACCACCACCCAGTACCACCTACCCACGTCTTCCATCATCACGGCGCGGCCTAATGGCTAACACCTTAGGTTGCGCCTCGCAGGGCACCGGTTTGCCGTTCGACCCACCCCTCAATTACACTTGGGGAGGGGATATGAGGAGCTCATATACGAGGCGCCATGAAAATGTGTATGGTGGAGAGGAGTCACGCGTCTTCAGAGATACATGACTTCTGTGGCCCGAGGTGGGCCAGGATTGGCAATTTGATCAAGCAGTGGTGAGGCCTGACAATAGCAGCCTCACCAGGTGAGTTTTGCCGCCCAGGTATTCTGGCTTCTGGCTTTTTGTTCTGCGTTGTCTCTCAACATACACCCCCCCCCCCCCAATTTGCGGATCTTTTGACTTTTAGATGGTGAGGTGACCGGCTGCCTTATCTTCATATAAGACAGCTACCTGAGGACTCATTAGATGTCCGTGGATATTATGGCGGCACGGGTCAATAGTAGCCGACGGTCATAATCACAGTGTTGAATACGAATCTGTAAGGATAGATCCATAAGGTCGGTTTCAAACCACCTCGGCGAGTGAAATACCCATTACTTCTAGGAACATTTGATATTGCTCGGTCCAAGTCATATCCGTGCATCAATATCCCAGATAGCTAAATAACACGACGTTTCATTTCTTCTTTACAAGATCTTGGGAGGTCAAAGATCTGTTATAAAGATGTCAGTGGTGTTGGAGGGGTATTGAGATGCAATATATTGCTGTGAGTGGCGTGGGGTTGAGTTAGGTTTTGGAAGAGGGGCTTTAAGATTCGTGTAAGGGCTGGTATGCTGGACCTAAGGAGGCCCCGGAACTCTCTCTTTTATTCCACGGGCGTGAGAATATAGTCTAGCAGTGGAATGTCTGCAGAATACTCATTTAGGTATCTACGAGTTGGAGCACTACTGAGGAGTGGCTTGGATCACGAGAAATCACTGATCACCCTAAAAGCAAGTATCATCAGATCTGGAAACGCATGATTGTCCCGTCCCATCAGCATCGGCTTAGCTGCATACTAAAATAGTGTCATCTCGCGACCTCGTTCAAACCTCAGTGCTCGCCACAGTACATCAACTTGGAGTTCGGTAAATTCCTTTGTCGTTGTCGAGATAATATAAATCACCTACTGTAGTAGTCAGACCAATATTGCTCCTATCCATTCTTTTCAGAGTCTATAAGTTGTCCCAGTAATAGTAGAAATGACAAATCCCCAAGAATGGCCAAGTGAGTAAGCCACTCCAAAAACGCCCAAATCGATCATTTCCCCTCTGTCCTGCGTTGTGGTCCATCCAGGGCACAACCCTAGAGGCCCCTTCAAAACAAGGTCACACTCAGCCTAAATTGCATTTCGTTAGCCGGACCTTGGCAGCCACACGCAAACCTTCTAAGCGTGCTGTTCGGCCATCCCCAGCCAGATAACATCGAAACAACATACGAATCCCCGCGACCGTAAAACTCACGACAGACCTCATTTCTCGACGCCCAGGTACGTTCTTATCACTGCACCCCTACGGACACAAGGAGGCAGATCTCGCAGGGAGGAGGAGGAGGAACCTGCTCGGTTTTTCTACATATGAAGGAAGGGGGGAAGAGAGCTCTCGCTAACTCGGGGGAATAGTTAGTCGCCACTAAACAAATCAGAACACCGCAATCATGGGTAAAGTTCACGGATCTCTCGCTCGTGCTGGTAAAGTCAAGTCTCAGACCCCTAAGGTATGCTCTTCTCTCCGCTGCTCTTGAATCCAAAATCCAGCAGTATCCGGCTCGTCTGTCGCTCTCGCCCACCGTCGCGGCTCAATCATCGGGAGAGGTGGCGGCAAGGGAGCAACAATCAGGCAGTCAGCGGATTACTCATCCATCTTGCAAAGATCACCGCTGACACATAACTCCCATCACAGGTCGAGCCTCAGGAGAAGCCCAAGCAGCCCAAGGGTCGTGCCAAGAAGAGAATCTTGTATGCCTCCTCATCTTTCAATCACCCCCCTCTCCGGCTAACAAGAGTGCGCCAACAGGTACACCCGCCGCTTCGTAAACGTCACCATGACCGGTGGCAAGAGGAAGATGAACCCCAACCCAGGATCTTAAGCGTTCCTTTTCCTTTCTTGTTTTCTTCCACATCCCCCTATCCTCCCCAGGCGGAGGGGGGGGGGGATTTGTTATAAAAATTGGGATCTGGGTTGTACTCTTCGTTCAGCAATTTAAAAAAAAAATTACAAAAACCCACTAATTTTTCTCTACTGCGTGCACTAAAAACCCCCCAGCCAAGTCAGACAAAAGCCAGAACAGACAAAGCCAGATATTAACGACACAACCAGAGTACGATGGGGTCAACTGGAAAAAAGGATGGATGGGAGCTGGGAACAGGGGATATGGGCAGACAGGCACAGACTTATTGGGAAACCCTGGAGAGGAAAATGTGGATTAGAGGGAATGTGGCAAACGGTGCCGGGACAGGGCGACTTCGTTTCTCGCCCCCCTATATTGCAAGCTCTCCAATTTGATATTCTCCAATCTGATATGGTTTAAATCACAACTGCATTGCCATATGTTTGCCCTAAATTCAATGCTCTTCGTCTCATAAGCTGAGAAGCTCTCATCTGAACGTAAAAGGATTCGACTTATCAGTCGTGCGAAGAACTTTAAGCCGAATCTATAGCTAGGCGGGTAAATCGATTTAATTCGTGGGATGGCCCTAGAGGATAGCGGTAGATTTATACTTTTATATTCTTTACATATATCACTCACTTTGATGACTCTTTATGAGGTTTTATCGCTAGGTATGACATCTAAATATTACCCCTGCCGTTCACACAACTACATGTATGATCTGCCACATCCTTGTCCGAATTGTCTACGAGTGACAAGACGTGAACGTTGATAATATAACAATTCCTACTTATACCTATACTTATTTCAAGAACCATTTATTCTCCAAACCCCATATACCCAACCAATATAAATTAGAAGAAAGAGAACAAAAGAATTAATTCCTAACTATGTCCACTCTCCACTCGGGGTGATGTGCTTATCCACCATCCAACCCATTACCGCCCACTCCGGCCGTTCCGAAAACAAACCAAAACGCGCCATCCATCCAACCAAGGTATAATACGCACATCCGCAAGATACAAGAAAGAAAAAAAAAAAAAAAAAAGCCGTTCATCGTGAAACTCGTAACGAGAGGCCGCCCCAAAACACAAGAAATAGAGAAAACAAAATCACATAGAAAACAAAAGACCCCACCCCAACCATACCAAGCCGATTACAAAAGGAAGAACGAGTGACCATCCATGATTAACTAGCCACTGAAAGGGGGAGGAATGAGAGAAAAGGAAACAAACTCTATGACCGTCCATTCAAATTACCCCAGCTCGATTAGGCTGAAAAATAGATGAAAGGGTTTAGCGAAGAATGGGAAGAAATCGACAAAGAGAAAGAAAGAAAGACAAGAAAAAAATAACGAAAGTTTTACTTTTGCCTGCCAACACCTACCATTTTCCAGTCCCCCTAATACCGTGTGCTCCATCAAACCTCGATTTTTTTTTTGTATTGCACAGTACTACATATGTCCAGTTAATCCGTTTTCCAGTGGCTGGTCAATGACTCCCCCCCGTCATTGTCACCATGCTTCAGCTCGAAGGCATACAACACCACTGCAAAACGTTAATTCCACAAATTCACCCCGCAAATTTGAAAAGGGACTCACTAGTAGCGCCAATGTTGACCCATCTCCACACCTGACCTCCTGCCGGCATCCCTCCTTCCCAGCTCCCGGCTCCCACGCCTGCATCCCCGCCGGCGATTTCAAGGTGTTGCATCAATAAATGTGTGTACACGCTCACAAGAATGCACGGGCTATACCAGCCAAGGATTCTTGACATTGCCTCTCCACCTCTTACACTTGCACTGTTCTCATCCCTTACCGCAGGGATAATCCTCGTCGAGGCATAAAACACAAATAGTCTATATGCGAGCGAGATCACCACAGATGGCGTAATTGTTGCAACAGCGCTGATACCAAATGACGCGATTTCTCGCAGAAACCCAGGAAGATATGAGGACATCGAGGCCACAATAGAGCTATACGACGCCATTATAAGGGGTGGAAATGGTGGAAAGTCAGGTTTTCCGGGTAGGGTGGCGTCGGCAGTATCTAAGGACGAAGGCTTGTAATCCGTAAAGATTTGGTATAGGCAGAGAACTATGTATGAGAACTATTTGGGAGATAGGGTAAGCAGGCTGAGCGAGATAACCTCTCCGTCTGGACGAGAACTCACTAGAAGAGAAGACTCGATAGGGTTTCCTCTGCCCGAGCCGATCCCATAGGCGCATAAAAAGATAGCACACGTAACCGCCACACCAATGAGCGAAGCATCGATATTACCAATTTCCGGGAAAGTCGTAATCCTCCAAAGAAAGTAGACAGACGAGGATATGACAGAACCCGACATGACTAACAATGCAATCTAAATATCAAATCAGCACTACCCACAGAAAAATGGTAAAGTGAATAAAGAAACTCGTTACCATCCAACTATCCGATTTAGTCCTATTGACTAGCCATCTCGAAATCTGCCCCACTGCTTGAATAACCAACAAGCTACAAAACCCTTCACAAAGTTGGAACACGGGTGTGGAGAATGTGAGGAAATTATCCCAGGGGACGATGCTCAGTTTATCTACCCATGACGGGTTCCAACTCTCGTCGTGAACGTAACCCGCGGTTTTGCCCCCATTGCCCTCATTGTCCGAGAACTTGTTGAGCGCGTAAATGAGTAGCCCTGGGATAATTACCAAATGCTGAGCTATCCCCACAGCAGATAGCAACACGCGCATACCCCTCCAGCAGGATGAGTTTGGTGTGACCATCTGCGCAGTCGACAGTAGGAAGTAGAATATCGTGAGTGAGAGACTGTATGTAAGACCACAGTCACGGCCACCAACATCAAAGGCTAGTGGTATAGACAGGATAATGAGTGACAGGGAGGTGACACCTGCCGTAACCCGCATGAGCCATAAGAAGCTCGACATCGGGAAGGTGATTCTATTATTGGTCGAGTGATGACACTGAGAGGGAGCTTATGGTCAACCGCTGTATTCTATCAGCGGTGGACCTGGCGGTTGTGAATGGTGAAGCCGTCGGAGGCGCGTGTTTGCGAGCTGGGAGAGATCCACGATGGACCGAGATGAGATATCTAGATGAGATGAGATGCGGGGGGGAAGTGGCAGCAACGAAGGTTCGATCAGTAGCCTCAGTAATGAATGAGTGGACGATGTTAATGCCAGTACTATATGTATTCGAAAGTTTGAAGTTAGAGGTGAGGTTGTCGATATGAGGTAGTTGTCTCAGAGTTGAGTGGGTGGAGTGGGGGGTGAGGAAATGGGTCTATGTGTGGCTTCTGACTGAGTGAATAGACGTATGGGATGTGAGATATAGGTGGCTGTTGAAAACTGGCGGTCTGAATGGACAGAATGGAAAGCGCGGAGCAGCTGCCAGTTACTCACTATTCGCTTCGTGAAAAACTTCCTTTCGTAGCCAAAAGTTCGAATACAGTGGAATGGCGTCTATCTATCTATATCACAAGCCTTTGCGCAGGGGAAAAACTCCAGAGCGGCAGCGGGCAGTCACAGCAGCAACGTTTGTGACTGACGAGGACCACACAAAAAAGAAATATGCCGTAATAAGTGGAGGAAAAGGGTCCCTCACGTCACCACAGCCGCACAACAACCCTTGGGATAAGTGATCAGGAACCGAATGTTTCCAGTAAAAGAACCCCACTGGTCTGGCGGGCAACTAACTCCACAATGGAGCATGCAAAAGGATTTGGGTTGGCGGAAGCAAGCAGGATAGGAGAAGCAGGTCAAGAAAAATTGATCTTCCGTGACTATCTACATGCAGTCACAAGAATTCAGGGAAAACCCGAAACCCTTCAGAGGCCCCGGGGGGTGCACAAATGATGATAATAATAATAATAAAAGAAAAATCCCTGCTATTTTGCCAAGTGACACCTATGGCCTGATAAGGTTTGGATCCGCAATAGATTAAGCATATTCGATAAGACTTATCGCACTCCAAGGTGCTCTTTACAGAATGCACCTACATTGGCTTAACTAAAATGTATGTTTAAAGTTTTGGTACCTGATTCTCATTCATCTATACACAGAGCTCTATGGAAGGTAGATAATGTACTTATATAGATAGGCTTACATGTAGGGTACTTTATCTGGCTGCACAAATACAAATGTGTTATCTTTTCGGCAGGTGTTTTGATGCAACCTACAGTGTGACTACATCACCTGCGAATTCTATTCTACCGGAGATGCTCCCTTCATATGGGAATTAATTATGCACACTTGACCATCGGAGGCTCGTGTGACTCGGGGAGAACATTGACTCTCGGCGCCAAGCGCGTGATCTAACGAAACGATTGTTTGACAGCGGAACCTAAATTCTAATCTCAACTCTTGAATTCAAACACTTGAACTCAAGAATACAAATTCCTCCGTTCGTGACCGTAATAATCGTTTTATTTCACATTTATTGATCTTTATCGTAAAGTTGTCTCCACTCCCAGGCTACGCGGCGCCAATTTTTTAATAGATTAATTGCAGACCTGCTCAAGGGTTTCACTATCATATATCACCCCAAGGATCATTCATATAAACAACCCCTATCATAGAATTTATAGATTACAACCACTCAATACATGTAGGGTGGGCTAGATCCGTGACCAATACTCCTACATACATAAATGTATATATGTAGCGGTCGGTTGATCCGATCCAGCGTGTATAGTAATAACCATTAGGTTATTGATCACACAGGGGTTGGGAGAGTTCTTTTAAATGCTCAGATCTAGATTCTGGGTATCTACATGTATGTACCTGTCAGATATCAACCTAGATCCTAGATTACAAAGTTAATGTATATGTAATAAGTAGATGTGCGCACCTTGCTACGAGGAAGATGATCCCCAAGCTCCTACCAGTACTAGGGGGCAGGGCCTATATAAACTATGGTTTTTTGGAATGTAATCCCGGTTATTGCCTTTCCTGATCAATCGTAAGGTCATTGTATGTAGTAGTACATATAAGTACAGTTTCCGTGATCATTATTTGGAAAACCAGGATAGGCAAACACCACAAATATTTTCACGAAAACTGTAGTTAGTCACTCGTGAGAGTGAAAATAAGTAAACACAACCTATCAGAATGTCCAAAGCAAACAAAAGAAAGTAGTACATACAATTAAAGAGTACCCAATAACTACATGTAGGGTATCAATCAAGTGTCGATGCTCTCTCAAAATCACAATTTCCCTCTACAATTATGGGATCCTCGGCCCCCCCCCCCGTCCTCCACATCCCTAGGAGTTCAGAATACTTGCCAGGTTTTTATTCTGTCCAATTCCTCTTTGGGGCTTGGACACATAGGGCTGCTTCGCGCTTTAACGGTATATTTGCCTACTTGCCGGATTTTGGATCGGACAGAATAAAATATTTGGCAAGTACCATACTGCATTACCCGGCTATTAACCTGGTGACATACAAGTAGAGACGGAGTTGCCAATCATGCACGACCGTCCCGCGTCATGACCCCGCGTTTATCATGCTGCCCCACCTCTTATCCTCAGCTCGATCCTCACTTCTCAAACAATTCACAACCACAACCACAACCCGCTACCAAATTTCCAAATTTGCAATTATGGCCACTTCTGTTCCTGCTAAACGTATGAAGGCTACCCCATTGAGTATTGGAACCCACAAGTTTGTCGCTCCCCAAACCAATTAACTCAAATGCATTATATCATTTGCTAATAACCACTGCCATACACCAGTGGTCATTTCCACGTACGCCTTAAGATGAGGTTAAAAGTATACCTATAGAAATGCTAAAAGATATTTTATAGGCCGACGAGGCTCTTGCCGTTTACATGCTCCGCCTGCTCCCAGAATACAAAGATGCCACCCTCACTCGCTCTCGAGATCCTGCCATTCTTGAAGAGTGCGACATAATTGTTGATGTGAGTGTACAAACCTTCTCAACTATCAATTGCCACACTGTCCCTAACGCCTTCTCTCACAGGTTACTGGTAAATACGATGGCACCAAGCATTTTGACCATCATCAACGCGAATTCGCCGAGACTTTCTCCCCCGACCACAAAACGAGGCTCTCTAGCGCCGGATTAGTCTACAAACATTTTGCACGCGCCATCATCAATCACCGTCTCTCAATCGAGCCAACCTCCCCCTCCTCCGATCTCATCTATACTAAGCTTTACAATGACTTCATTGAAGCCCTTGACGCCAATGACAATGGCATCTCTGCCTACCCCCCTGATGCCCCTTCACCGCTTTTCAACGAAAAGTCAATCTCTTTGCCATCTGCTGTTAATGCTTTTAACCCTAATTGGAATGATCCTTCGCCATCGCAGGAGTCCGAAGATACAAATTTTGTACAGGCATCCGAATTTATTGGTTCGGTGTTCCTGCGCAAGCTGGACTTCTACGGCAAGTCTTGGCTGCCAGCGAGGGATCTTGTTGTTGCTGCGGTAGAGAAGAGGATGGAGTATGATGACAAGGGTCGCATTTTGGTATTCGAACAGGGGATCCCGTGGAGAGATCACTTATTTACAATTGAGAATGAGAAAGGCATTGAGGGAGAGATCATCTATGCATTGTATGGTGAAGGCCCTGGGAAAAACTGGAGAGTTCAGGCCGTGCCTTCAAGTAGGGACTCATTTGAGAGCCGGAAGCCTCTGCCAACCGCTTGGCGTGGTGTTAGGGAAGATGCCTTGAGTGAAGTTGCTGGAGTTGCTGGCGGTGTGTTTGTTCACGCCAGTGGATTCATCGGTGGTAACAAGACATACGAGGGAGCACTTGAGATGGCCAAGAAGGCGTTAGAACTTGATTAGTTAATAGATACTAACTATGTAAAATGAAAAAAACAACTCGGGCTACATATGATTTTTTTTTTAAACCTTGAGTGATAGCACATGATCAAAATATCAACCCCCCGCGATCCTCTGTCCCGTAAATTGGAGGTTCCGGCCGCATTATCAGATGATGCAAAAGCCCTCAAGAGCTCCCCCAAAGGATATAGAGCGGTGGAGGGTTGGGCGAGAGGGAGGGAGGGTATGGCGGGGCTTGGTACCAAATTGATGCAGATCCTTTAGTTTCGCGAGCCAAGCCCCGCCATACCCTCCCTCTCGCCCAACCCTCCACCGCTCTATATAAGACCTGCTTTCAGCTACACATTCGCGCAGAGAGCACTATACAATATCTTTTTTATCTTTCTAGAAAAGCAATAGGTAGAGAGAAAAGAAAAAGAAAAGAAAAAAAGAAAAGGAAAGAAAAGGGCTTGAGAGAGCCAGTAACACCGAAAAAAAAAAAGATAAAATCTTCATTCGGCAGATATGGTATCAACTTTTCCCCCTGCAGCTTCTACCATCAATTCTATAACACCGGTACATCCAAATAATAATTTCATTGGTCTATCACTGCAAAACTGAAACAACTCATTATTTCGCCCTTGTCAACGAGTCAAGCTCGTTTCTCTCCCTTAACTCAGCCTCAATCTCTTCGATGTAGGGTAACAAGTATGGGACATCTTCCTCCGGCTTTGTCTGCTCTTCCTTTGGTAGGATCTGGTGGGCGACCGAGCACTATAGAAATGATACCATCAGCGACCCATCCAATTTTCGATATGATATGAAGTGATCTGATGACTATACATACCTGTACGGCACGACGCATACGGAACATACGGTCATAGGCGACCTTAGGGGGCAGTCTCTTGAGCGCCTGTTGAACGACATCGGTCTCCTCCACAATCAGGTCATCGGCGCTATTTCATATTAGCCGTGGGGCGTTCTTGATACATTTTGCTATTGAAGTTTTGGGGGACAACTTACACAAGTCCGATTTGACGGTATCCAGACAGATCAGCGTACCTGCCGGCTAGAGGAGCGAGAACGCGCTGCAGCCAGGGCCTAGCAATGATGGATTTCGCAATGGACAATGGAGGCATAATTATTCGAGTGAAGAGTTGTTGCAATTGAAACCCGGGGGTGGTGTATTGATGGCGCTGGGGTAAAAGCGAGGGGAGAGGTCTGGTGGGGAAGGTGAGAGGTTTAAACGTTTGGTTTCAGTTGAATATTCTGGACCGGGCGGGGTAGATACGGGAACGGTGGATACCCGAAAATTTCTCGTTCCCGCCGGATGTGAGGGAGTAAGGTTCGGTTGGGTAAGCCATTATCAGATCGATCTGGATTGGTCGAACACGCCTAAGGGCTTAGTCATGCGGGTTGCGGATCATGAAGGATGATTCGGTTCGGTTCTTATGGTTCTGGTTTTTTTTTTTTTTTTTTTAATTCATTTTGGGCATGCAACCTCAGTTATGGCACTATTAGGGTTCTGGATCAGGGTCTTTGTTTATTGTGGGGTTTGTTCAAGTTAGAGTCCTTTCTCTTTTGCTGGCTCACGGAGAGCTTTTCTTGCCCCAGACATCGCAAAATCCACGCCTAATGCAAAGCGCACATACGTGGATCGCGTATCAACAAATTTTTAAAAAAGGTTGCCGGCATACACACGAAGAATTGGCCCACATGGTATGATTAATCCATCAAACTGACAGCGGTCAAAAGAGATCCTCTTTCTCGCCGAAATTGCGTTGACCGTAATTACATTTACAGCTTCCGGTAAAATTATTGAAAAATTCAGAGCTAAAAGAGTAGATTTGTTGGTCTGTGCTCGTAGCAAAAGATCTTCTAAGGGCCAATAGGACTACCAGGCCACGGAGGACCCACTTTCGCAATGGTTCTACCGGAAACTGTATACATACTTGACCAAGTACCCAACCTCAGATTTGTGAGTCGCCAAACATTCAGCGTGATGGACCGGAGGGTCGCTTGCTCAATTAGCTATATGGCTGTATTTTTTGCCAAAAGCCCGCACCGAGCGGTTAATTTCCAAGTCAACTTATGTTCCCTTTATAATCAGAAGAAACCCAATCCCATGTGCTATTACATGTATATATGTTGCGCAGAAACTCTTTTGGTTTCTCTCTATATATTTTTATTTTTTCCTTTGTAGTCCTAGATTTATGAGTGTTCACAAATGCACCTTTTTGCACTTAATAAACTCACTGCGCCAAAATATAATTTCATGTTATACTAGGACGAATCAGGAACTAGCAGTTACTGGTTAGCCCCAATGATTATTCAGAAGAGTAAGTCTGACAAGCACCAACCCGGGACCACAAACCGCGATGTCGAAACGGTGTAAAATGGGCTAGCTAGCTAGACCAAGACGTGTTGCTGATATAACAGACCTGTGCTCAGGTCAACAGATGTAGCTATGCAGCGGCCGGAGCAGGCGCAATTCATGATATTTATCGTATTTGTAGCCAAATAGCTTCTAATTTGAACTAGAGGTTCCTCCTGTGGACTTGGTTGGGTTGCTGGGCTATATACGACATGAGCCTCAGAGCACTCGCAAAGATAAAGGAGGTGGACAGCTGTAGCCAAACCTCAAAGAACCTAATAAAACTTTTGGCGCTGCGTCTCGCATTTTTCTCGATCGCGGGAAAATTAACACGTACTGATGTTGGTTGCTCCACGAAACCTTGAATCCCATGCCTGATAAAATAGACACAAGAATTCAGTCACCTCGATCATTTCAGTCGTACACAGCTGGATAACTTAATAGATAATGTTTCATTGTAACACTCAGAACTTGGCCATGCATCGTGCGCTTACCGACCTGGCGGTTTTATGGTTGTAGGCGACTTTCCAAGTATATGTGGCAGCGGCCACCTAAAACTTCAACAAAATCACTCCAAACCTGGCAATCGGCTTAGAAAGAGATAAAAACATACAAAGAATATCAAGAAGTAACCATTAATTACGAGTATAGACAAAGCTAAGCTTAATCAACAAGATCGCCACTCCAAGAATTAATGTCGAGTGATAGCCTGTGATTACTAGGATTTTGATATTATTGCCAATCGATATCGCGATGTTAGGATTGACTAGCGCTTCTAGGTTTGTATATAGCCGTATAAACTAACCTGTTATAGTCTACGGGCTTAAAGAAGTATAATAGTGCCGAGGTATTAGAGATTTAGGGGATAGCTAGGCGGATCATTAGGATGAGCTGCACTAATTGCAGCGATCCGTCATCAATTAACCATCCCCTCGGCCAGTTCTATTCAACAATTAAAACGATAATTAAATTTCATTCCATTTAGGGAGTTTACGTATATGATATCGCTCCATACACAGAATTATAAAGTCTTATTGACACGGGGGATAGCTAAATCATGTAGAATTCTTCTTTCGCCCGGCATAGGTTGCTTTGTATTTAAATCATATAATTATAAGTGGTCGCGGTATATATATTGAGCGAGGGTACGGTGCCGTTGGGCGCACAAATTACCAAAGAGTAGGAATTTAGACTAAACTAAAAGGGCGTTCGGTCCCGGTATATTTCTGTCAGTCCGCCCTCTGAAATTCCATTGTACTATCATTGTTTTATTATATTAATGCTCAGGTGTACCCGTCACTCATCAGCCCGGCCCTTTAATTGTCATGCCCAATTAATCGATATTCCTTTTTCCAACTGATGTACGTGATATCACTGATCAACGAGGACAATTGACTTACATGATCTTATAACTCCACTCAAATATCTGGGGGGAATATACGGCTATTATGTATGGAAAGAGTACCACAGTATTTCCAGGAGGACGTTAGCTACATACAGTAGCACTCACACATTCCCTTTATGTGACATATTTGCTAAGGAAGCTCACCATTATAGAACAAAGGGCGCTCGTTGGGCTTATGACTTTCTCATTCAGGAGTCATCTCGTCCATATGGCCATGATTCAGTAAGTGGTCTCGTGATTAGCTGGGGTTATTCTTGTGGACAATCAATAAATGAGAGAGGGTACCATAATGACAAGTAAGTAATAGGATCACGACGAGATAGAAACAAAGAACCAAAAACTGGGCTTGTACAACTTGGTCAGCTCTGCTGCTCCTATATCTTCCAGATAGCCTAGCCCATGATTTCGCTTTCCTGCAATAGTTTATGTTGGGCGTTTATATTAGAGGGAAATTGTGAATCCCCGTCTGATATCTATAGTTGTCAACTTTCCTGCGTGGTGTTGTGTATGATTCCCATATAACATATGATACTTGCAATGATCAATATACCTATCGCGTGGCGATAAAATGGCCATGAGGCTCGTTCAACCGCGACAAGGCTGATCGAACCAAAAACAAACAGAAATCGTCATTGCACAAGCATCAAAGTCCCCACAATCCTAAGTGTGCTATATAGGCATATAATAACCCCCCCCCCCCAACCCCCCGGTCCGTGTGCCCGCATCTGTATCAACACGTGTGGGCTTTTTCCCCCCACAATACCCTTATATTCCTCGCACTCAAGCGCGCACTCGCGGCTACCTTCTGGTAGATATTCCCCTAAAGTACCAACCAACGGTCAACCAACCAACCTCAGCCAAAAACTCAACAACTCACCATCACCAAAAGCAAGACCCACGAGAAGAAAAAGGTTATACCCACAAAGAAATAAGCCACAAACGATAATGCCTCCTAGAAAAAAGCAGGAAGAAAAAATGGCCGCATTATCATTATCCGATACCACCTGGATTGACCAAGCTTTCCCCACTGCTAGCCAGAAATCCCTAAACATCTCCGTCCGTGATGCTCTTGGTACTCCCCCCCCCCCCCTCAACTCATTGGGACAGCTAATTAACATTATCACCAACAGCAAAGGATCCAAAATACACCGCGCTCCTTCACGACATTGGTAAATATATCATCACGTTGAAACCAACAGAGCGGTCCCCAGAGCCTTCTGTAAAGAAGCGAAAGGTCTCTAATGATGCCTCCGCTGATGAAGCTGAAGCTCCTACATTTAATGGAAAAGAAGTATTACTTGTTAAGGAAATTAGCTTTTCAGTTCCACAGAGGAAGAAATTCACTTTAGTACTCACGGAAGGGGGTATGAGCGCCATTGGTGCTGCTTCGGGAGTGATGGAGTTCGGGGTCTCATGGGATAGCATCAGTTAGTTACATATCCCTTCTTTTCTCCAATATAATGGCCAGCTATTGATACGCCACAGAATATATATCATGTCTTCCGGTACCGGACAAAGCAGCGCGCCAATGGAATTTTTGCATCTTCCCCGAAGGCTCGGAAGGTATCGGGGAGGGAAATGCGGACGCCTTAGTCTTCACAATTCCGGATAGCGCACCAAAGACCGCGACCGGGGACGGAATGAGTCGCGGATTTGACACAACGAGCTATAAATCGCTGCTCATTGATGCCTTTAACGCGCTTCTCAAAGCCTCTAAGTCCAATTCCGTAGTGCAAGAGCCCATCGAGGCTGATTTCTATTCAGCTATACCACAATCTCACCGGAAGGGTGAGAAGGCATTCCATGTCAAAGCCCACCGCGGTAGTAAAGATGGTATTTCCCAGAAATCCAGGTACTTAAGTATTCATAGGCTAACAGCCTATCTCTAGGCTACCTTTTCTTCCTTCGTACCGGCATTGTCTGGGCGTTCCGGAAACCATTAGCATACTTCTCGTTTGTAGCAATTACTTCAATCTCCTATACTTCCATTACGAAACGTACATTCAACCTGTCTATCCACGTCTCATCCCAATCTTCTCCGGAAGGGGATGAGATTGAGTTCGGGATGATCGATCAGGAGGAGTACACTGGTATAGATACCTATATCAGGAAAAACCGACTCAATGATGCCTCTATGGCCGAAGCACGGCGAGCAAAGGAATTCAAGGTCAACGGCGAAGAAGGAGAAGAGAGCGTATTGGAGCAGGCCATGGCTGATGTTGAGGACGAAGAAGAGGAAGATTATGTCCCCGGTCAAGAGGCAGGTAGTGGCAGTGAAGAGGGAAGTGGAGATGACGATGATAGTGATGTGGAAGGGAGCGAGGATATGGGTAGTGAGGACGAGGGAAGTGTAGATCTTGAAGATGAGCTAGGAAGTGAGATGGAAGAAGTTGATGAGAACAAGCCAAGGGAAAAAAGGAATAAAAAGTAAGTATTGATAAATGCGGGCTCTTTCTGCATTTGCCTTAATTTTCTTTTATCACGGAATTGGAAAATCTTCTTTTTTTTTTTATATCATTCTTTTTACTCATATTATCAAAATAGGGTATAACTATACCATTAACTTTTCTGGCTCTCATATTTCCTGGATAACTAAATAAGATTGAAGTAGCGCCCTAGTGGCGTTTAGTGAGATAACAAATTCCCTTCTATGTATGTACAAATAAAAACAAAAATAGCAAAAGGGGGAATAGAGAAGAGGTCCGTGCCCTAATTAAATTCAAAGACTTGAAGTATCAAAACTTACATGGGAAAAAGTTCTTGGGTATATAATTTGTTAATTTGACAATCAATTCGTAACTAGCTCAACTCGAGCTCGATCAGCAACCATTACATCCTTTGGTTTCCCCGCAATGTTCCGTTCTCCATTGTTTTCCCCGTCTTTATTTTCTTCGTTGCTTTTAGGACCATGCCAAGTAAGAAATTCAATTCCCTCGGGAATATTGATCCTCGAAGTGTCAACCATCTCTATAAACTCCTCATTTCCATATCTCGGATGGTTCCCTGCGAAGGACCGACTACGTCCCATTAGCTACCACTGCCTCCTCCCCTGTCCCCGCTCATACTATATGATATCTGGGACCCATAGAATACTCACTACTCTAGAATAATACTAGTATGATTCCATCCCATAAGCTTCCTAAGCACACCGACAAAGATCCCATGGCCCCCGTCCACCAACAAGGCCGGCAGGTTGTCGGTAGTAAGTAATTGCAATGTTTTTTCAACCGCACTCTTTGATAACGGCTGGGAAGCTTCTAGGTTACGAGGCTGCCAAAGCCCAAGGTGGACCAAGTTCAAGTTCTGCTCCTCTGATATGGCACGGAGTGGCTTGGAGGGCTTTTCAGCGGTAAGAGATAGTATAGTTTTGAGATTCAAACTGCGCAGGCCCCTCGGCTTATCAGTGGATTGAAATTTTCGGAAATTTTGCTTTTTACAAGGTGGGGTTCCATACGTTTTAAGAAATGGACGGTTTTCGGGGGACACACTGGAGCAACGGTATATAGGGAAGGGGGCGGCATCTGTGACGATTGAGAATAGTTCTGGAGGAACTAGAAAGAATGGAACGTTTGGTGGACGTCTTGATGCTGTGATTGATACTGACATAGCTTACCGGTATCGGTGTTGGTATGCTCGCGTGATGTCGAGTTGCGAGATGTCGGCGGTTGGGATCTTTAGGTGGGATGGGTTGTTGAGGCTCAAGCTAGACGCTAAGTGCACGGACCCTACAGTGATCTGCGATCTTGGCGGGAGGCTGCTAACGTTAGATCCGGGCTTGCTGTAACCTCTGTAAACAAATGTGGGTATATTGAGAGTTCACTCTCATTGGTCGCCAAAACAACTTACAGTCATTGATATCGAATATCATGGGTGTAATTGAGCACAAGTCTTAGTTAGGTACGTTTAATATATTATTCTACTTCGGGAACAGTCGCCCAGGCCCCAAGTTCCAATTCTACGAAGTTCATCTCCACATAACGCCTCTGTTTAACGAGATGATCATGAGGGTCGGAATAAGCTCGATGAGTAATTGACACAACCCCAGTGACGAACCAATAGCAACAGCGATACTCGAGTAACTACCTGTGAATATGGTATAGACTTGACCTGCATGTTGGTAACGTTATCGGGTAGACTGTACATAATGGCGACTGTGTACATTAAAGTTACCGTATTCATACACCCAGTTCCTGCAAGCCCACCCCAGGAAGGTAAGGTTCTTTGGAATTAAGCTGTCAAAAAGATATCAGTACTACCTTCCGATCGAGACGATCCCTGAATATGATTTTCAGACATCTCAACGTTTCGTAGCAAACGTGTCTGAAATTAGCAGTTGTCAATAGGCAAAAAAAAAAAAAAAAAAAAAAAAAATCCAAATGCCGAGAGTTTTTAATGTAGGCATAGGTACATACATAAAATGATACGCAATTGCAAGAGTTCAAAGGCGTGTAACTTGTGAGCGATTGATTTTGTTTATGGTAGATGTTGTCCGTAAATAGATACCTGCAATCCATTTTTGATTCACCCAGCCAAACAGGCGCTACATTCTACTCCCCAACCCAACCCCAAGAGTATCGCTGTTATAACCAATCCACCCAGTCGTTTGACGAAAGTGACCACTCCAACTGCGTCGCGAATGGCCAACCCCCAAAACTGCACCATTCACGTGTGCATAGGCTAAAATACTCACTCGCAGCGGACCGACCGGCTCACATAGACATGTCCGGCTCTGATCCGTTACCATTTTCCTCGATCCAAGGGAAGACTGATACGCCCATCTCAATATAGTCAACTACTTGATACGTATATATCGTGCTGGAGAGGCGCCCCAGCTGATGCAAGTCATCAAGATCTTGTTTTATGCCCCATCATGTCATGTTTGAGATGAGTGGAGGTCTTATGCAGGGAATGCAGCGGAGTACGTGGGTACGGGGCCCCTTTTGATAGACACGGAACAAATGCTTAGCCCGTGATCTCGATCGGGGGCGGTGAAAGGTACCTAAGCTCTGTGACTTGCGCTTTGCGGAACGGTTAAAAAAATTTAGTAAGACCGAAAACATTAGCTTTGTTTTGATATGACTTCCTTCATCCTCCAGACCTTATCAAATCCCTCTTTTCAAAACGACCCAAAAAAAGAAAAGAAAGCCATACACCGCATATAACGCGGGATTACTTGGTCTAATTAGACTTTTGCCAATGATCAACTGAGCTGGCGTTAAATTGAGAAGTTCAGAATGCCAACGTTGTTGGCCCCAGTAAAAATGATCTTCGCATTTCAAAAAACGTGTCGAGTAGAATCGCCTTCACATGTCAATACTTCAGTTTCTTCTTGCTGCTGCAGGAGATGAGAACCCTAGGGTGATCGGGTTCTTGGACGGGATCAGAAAGATATCTCGTGTCTGTCTTCGGCCCGTCCCAGGTTCACGCCACGGTTATGTTTGATGCTCTTTCGACCCGGATACCCCCCTCGCCTGATATAGAGAAATCCAATTAGGTCTCGAGAAGTATTCAGAGAGAACTTAGACCTTCTATGTCGTGGCAATTGAGGGCACAGACTCCAAATTCCCCGATCACAGCGCTAACCTATGAATCTCATGTAAATGATCAGGAATCACTTTTTGGTGTTAGACTCGTAAGCCACGTAAGCCAAGAGCCTTAGTAACGAGGAACGCTTAAAAAGGCAAATAAGATAGCGCGATTACGGCAGTTTGGGATAGGTTGACGAATTTATAGCCTTATTATTATCGATCCATATGGTCCTTTGTTCCTGGCTCCCTAAGGCTGTATATCGAATGTGCAAGACTCTCCAAGAACTATCATTGAGAGAAGTTCCTACGGGCGAATAGGCTGCGACTCTTCTCTCCTATTGATGTCTCTGAATTTTTTGATAAGACTCATTCGTCGATGTTGAAGATAACGATCCCTGATTCGCTTGATAGGTATGAAGGATGTGGTTGGATGTCAATGATCAAGGAACAACGTTAATCCGAAAACCCCAAGCTTCCCCAAGTCTGACACGCGCGCTGAACTGCGGACATCTCCTCCCAATGACATCATATTCACCTGTAAACGGGTCCGGCCCATTAAAAAGCAAAACAAAAGTAGATCTCGTCAACTTCAACCCACACAAATCCTATAAACTCTATTCAGACATGTCAGAAATTCTCCAGCAAGCACGATCTCTCCTCAATTCTCACGGTCGGGATTACGCTGGTATGCATGCCCCACACACCCAAATAGGTCCCCTCCCAAACTAACAACGGAACCGCAACCCCACAGAATCCCCTCTTCCAGCATGGGCCTTCTCCGCAGCTGGTACGTTCACACCACATGGGGGCTGAAGCAAACCATTTCTCTCACACGATGCAGTCTTATCGCAGCTTCCCTTAGCTCGAAAAAATAACGCCAAACTGTTCCCAAGGCCATGGATACTACTTCTTTTCTCGTCCAGCATGGCACTAGGAGGCTGGATGACTTACGACCATTCGCCAATTGACGGCGCTGGTACCACCGCCGCATGGTCAGCCCTCTACCTCATGGTTAATGGTGTACGCAAGAGCGTAAAGCAGTTAGTGCGTCTACGGAACCCATTACCGCTCGGTGTCGCAAGTTTTGCAGCAGTAAATGCCATCACACACGGAAACTATTACTTTAATACATCAAGGCCCAAAGAGGAGAAGAGCTCATAGAACCAGGGTGATACAGGGCATACTACCAGGGTTAGGTTTATTGATATCTATATAGTTCTCTTCTTATATTACTGACTGTACTTAAAGAGCCGAGCATATATTCACCGGTATTTCCTTTGGTCATACCATAAAATCTCGCCGACAACCAGGTCCCAGATATGTACGTAACCAGGTTACAGCACCCAAAAGTGAACATGTTTCGGCCAAGGAAGACGCAATATTGTAGAGAAGCGGCCATACATCACATGGCCCTAGGAAATAGTTATCCGTGAGACCAGTGGGAGGTATCCCCCGCAAGAAACAACCCTACATCCATTTATCATCGCCACTTGCCGCGGCAAGCCTTGGAAGCGAAGTCGATGAATCATAGTGATCACTAAACCTTCCGCAAAAGGGTATAGTGAAGTTAGTGGGTTGGGGTTTTATACAGGGCTGGTTCGTGGGAATATTTGTTTATATAATTCTAGGGGAGGTTGGTTCATATAGCAAGGCTTAAAGATGCAATGCTCAAGTGGCCAGGAACGGTAGGAACGGTGAGGCAAGCATGCAGCAGTAAGCATAGAAGACTGCTGAAAGCCAATGAATCGGGACCGAGATTGCCGAAACAGTGCAGGCTTGGACTAAATGGTCAGCTGATTCAGCAACCTCAAGAAAAATAGGACAAAACGACGTAGCCCCAAATGCTGTATCACTGTCGGGAACAATCTCAATTATATACGTACATATCTCCCAAAGACAGCCAGCATTGTTGACAACAAAACACAATAACACGCTGGATGACGAGTCTTTGGCCCCTATTCCGCTTTCCCCCGAGAAATCATAACTCAATTTCCGTGTTGAATCCCCGGTCACGCGGGCGGGAAAGCATTAGCACAACCTGTAAGCCCACAGTCAGAGACCGATAGACATCAAAAAAAAAAAAAAAAAAGACCCATCTCTTGAACGATCCTATTCTGTTTTCCGATCCTAACTCGTCACAAGTATTATAAGTGTGTAATGCGTAATAGGTTGCTAAATAATTGTACAAAACCAACCCTATCGAGACAACCTATCTGGATGCCGTACCGTATGCTGTGCTGTATGCTGTGCTCAAACCCAAACTAGAACCGTGGTACAAAGGTAATAAAGAGAAGACACGCAGGACACCTATCCACCAGAGAAAACACTTTCCTCCAGAATCTTATCCATAGCCGCTCTAATAAACTCAATAACCAGTAAATAATAACTCCAGAACCAACGTAGCCCTCAAACCCAAAAGAAAATTCCCAAATATAACCCCGAAAGTCACCTCATAATGAAGTGAAAAGAAAGAAAGGAAACCCACTGCTTCTCTTAGGAAGAGAGCAAGATGGATGTCTAAGAAAAAATTGCCGCCCACTGTACAAAGGCAAATAAATGTCCACCACATAAACCTTAGGGGAACGCAGAAAGAGAAAAAGAAAGAAACCAGACATGAACTTTTTGCAGCTCATCTTGAAATCCTAGGTGCGGGTTATCCAGAAAACAAGTGTTTCCCCAGATTTCCCCATAGATCTCGAAACAAGTCTTTTGTCAAACGAAATGAAACATCCGAGATTGGGAACTACAGAGCCTGGACTTCGAGCCCACCGCATCCGCATCCACCAATCCCGTCTGTGCATTCCTGATATGAGCAACCGCCGCCAGTCATCATTGCCGGAATCCACCCCCATTGCTTTGCAAGACCCATGCAAGCTTCTTCTTTATACAGTTCAATTTTCAACTGGTCGAGCGCGCGGCTCTTGGGGTCGGCGAAGCGACGGTATTCGTCGAAAATTAGGGTCAAAGACCATGCCTGGAGCTTGCGCAGGCAGCCGACAACACAACCGGTTCGGTGCTAAATAAAAGTCAATATCCATGTCGCACAAATTTGACATCATGCCATTTTTAAGAAAAATGGGCAAATACCTTGCCCTTATTGCAGTGAATAAGAATCGGGTGGTTGCGGCGGTCAAGCACAACCTGTAAAGCGGCAGATAGCTTCTCATCGGGAACTAGTCGATTGTTAGCGAATAGCCTCTATGCTGGAATTGCTTCTAGAGAACTCACTATTCACAAATGGCTCCTTGTTACCAGGCATGCCAATTTGGAAGTGGGTAATTCCGCACTGCTTCATGAATTTCAAATTCTCCTCAGGATACGGCTCTCCAACAAGAGTTCTATCACGCGACAGTTATCAGTAACTGCAACTTCCTAACAAACAACCTCGTCAAGATAAAGTACTCACAGGACACTCTTTAATCCCAAACGCCTAAGGTATCCAAAGTTTTCTGCTCTAGGGAAGCTGCTCCTGTAGACACCTCCACCACCAACGAGTGCGAAGTTGGCAGGCGGGGCGAATCCGTCGTTGAGAGAAACGCTCATACTCCTGAGGATTCTAGGGGCAGCAGGAGCTAAAGCACCAGGCGTACAAGTGTAAGAAGCGGTTCAAATCTTCTAGTTTAAGATGTTTAGGAATTTGGAAGTGAGATGGGAGCTCTACCTCCAGCCTTCTTCTTGACGGGACCAATTTCCTGGTTTGCGGATGCACGCTTCGGAAGATCCTCAACTCTGGTAGAGGAGTTCGAACGAATGCGAATTGTAGGACGCTCCGGATCCATTGAAGAGATGCGATGGCTAACACGTTCATTTTCCTTTGATTTGGTTTGGCTGTCTCTGACCGCGACGGTGTTCTTGGTAATAGATTGCGAGGTAGCCAGCTCGTGGTTGTTGAACATGGCTGATGATGATATTTATTTTGAAAACGAAATGATTCGATTTGAGGCTAGTAGCTATGGGTAGCAGTAGACTTTTCAAATGTTACTGTGCCCGATTAAATTCATTAGAATCAAAAGAATATGAGTTATAATGGAGGTTCATTCGAGGGGGAGCTCCACGCTACGCTAGTAGTAAAGTTACGTCGGGGAAAAAAGAATCAACTAAAGCTTACCTAACAGAACAGAGCACCTCTCTAAGATACTGGATCCGGTAATCAATAACGTGATGTGAAGAGAATCAGTAAAATATGAGATATAAATCTTCTTGCCGGAGAAATGGAGATTGATATAGGTGAGTGTTGTCTGGTTCGATAGATATACGACTAGAAGGTGTAGTCCTTGGAAACGGAGGAATGTATCGAGGCTTTAAAGGGTTGTTTGGGGGGGGGATGATGATGATGATGATGATGGGTGGGGCTGAAACAGAGTATTTATGGAAGCGAAGGGTTGTAGAGCAGACAGGCGGTGGATGAGAAGATCTAGGAGGGGGATCAAGTTTACTTTATGTATGGATATTTCACGGAGTAGGTACTTTGAATGGCTTGTCCAAAAAAGGGTTACTAGAGAGATCAGGTCTCAGTCCTAAATAAAACCGTCTTTCTCGAGTCTCGAGTCATTACTACCACCAGTCCACACCTATCATCCTGTACCTAATAGAGAGTACGTCAAGTAGGGGTAATTTATGTGACAGGTAATTATGCAATCTGTCGGTAGGTAGTCGATTGGGTATCACTGGTGTATGGAAGGAGGAGGCTGATGAAAGGGACTGACCATGAAAGAAGACAAAAAGAAGGAAGGAAGAGAAGGGGAGGGGGGCGATATTTTTTTTTTATTTTTTATTTTTTTTTTCCTAGTGAGCAATTGAAACTGAAGGTCCAACTTTTCTTCCCCGGAGCAAGTGGGACCCCACCAACACCGACACCGCACATCCCACTGTCTTGTTTCACTGACAGGGTAAGCGTTGTCGCTCGTGCCCCCCAAAAAAACCCTAGAGTTGACCCATCATCGTTGACCAATGGGAGAGTGGCCCAATTTCCAAGACTCAACGTTCCCTTGCCTTCAACCCCCCAAGACCCAGTCAATTCGCCTGCAAGGGCCCAACGTCCTGTTATCCCGAGCGACGTCAGACGCCTCGGATTTTATGCCTATACGCACATAACTAAAGCCCGTCTCCGGAAAATATTCTAGGAGGCATCATGAACTTGTATCTAGGCATAGGGAAGAGTACCATGTAGATGCGAACTCACCGACTACAGGTCCTTCAACATTCATGGATTCACCCCCCTCCCATTATTTGATTCACACGGATACTCGCAGAACGTACACGACAGAACACCCTCGAATACCCGCTTAAAACAGGATTGCCTACAGTTCCTAGGAACATGTTGGTTCGCAAGAAGAAATCCAGCAGAAAGGTGTAAAAAAAAAAAAAAAGTAGCCTAGTAAGAGAAATGATTTTCAACATGATCTGCGACTGCCGCGAGTCCTCTCCATTGCACGAGGAACCCCCTCCTCCTCCTTCTTCTCCAATTAACATGAGATATAACGCAACCAGTCAAGCCACGTAGATACGTATGTGCAAGTACCTACATGTATTCTTTCTAGATAGTCGATGGATACTTGTACGTACATGTATCGGATACTAGATTCTGTAGGAGTATCATACACATGAATGTTGGTACTAGGCTCTAGAAAGAGTTCCTACATATTTACTAAGTACATATCAAAACCACAATTGACTAGATGTATGTACCTACTTGCTGGAAAGCCAGTGGGCACCCCCGATATCTCCTTTGAAAGCACGCGAGCAAATTCATTTCCGAGATCTCCCCGTCGAATCATCCGCCACATCACCTGAGTAACGAATGATATCCATTCGAGGGAGGAGCGCACCATGAATTTCTGGTGTTTTGCATGTACCACGACCGTACTCGCAGTAGGCGGTTATAGGGAGTAGAGCATCTAGGTCTAGCTAACTACTACTCATGTACCTCTCCTCCCCAACCCACCACAGGCCGACGTCCACCAGTCCACCAACCAGTGAGACAAGTTGAGAGTGGGGGGGGGGGGAATATTTTTTCTTCCCAGGTATTCTCCTCCTCTAGATACCCCGCGCGGCGCTCTCCTCGGCTGGCGGACTGGCGGGCAAACCAGTGTAGCCTATCTTCCTTCTCCACGACACAGTCCATGACCTGCTTATGCGATGCCTTCTCTTCAGGTTCGCGATATATCCAACACCGTGTCACGCGTTACTCCAATTGGGAGGGGAGGGGAACCATTGCCCCTATTTTTCCTCTATAGTTTCTATGTACCCTTGGGGGGGAAGCTCTCTCTCCCGGATATATGCAATGCACTCTAAATTCCTCATCGTTGCTTTTTTTTTTTTTTTTTGTTTCTTTTGACTGGATTCAGTTAAAAGCCCTGCCTGACTTCTTGATACGACTGCTTTCTAGAGCACGTATGAAGGGTGGGCTCGATTGTATTGGCATCACAGGATTGTTGAGTCAAGTTTCGTAGAGGAGTATCATAGGTAGGGTCGGAGAAGCTTGCATTTGATCAGGATGTTGTTGTTGTTGTTGTTGTTGTTACAACCCTAATGGATCAACACACCCGCTTCAAGAAAGCCAAAAAGCGGCGCAACATGATCAGAGGCTGGGTATATCTCACCCACATTAACATCTTGGATGGATGTCATGTATGTTTCGTTTTACAGCCTTATCACCCCTACCCACCCACGCTACTAGAGGATATACATAGGTGATCGAGCCGAAGGAATCAAGTCAACCCGCATCATCTCTATACATGCGTTTCGTTATTTGTTTTGTTTCCCACATCAACCCGTCCTACCCTCCCCCACACGCACCGGGAAAAAAAAAAAAAAAAAAAGAGGGAAAATAAAATAAAATAAATACCCTCCCCCCCCCACCTCTTGAGTTTTTCCGCGATTCGAAAAACGGCCGTTGAATCGGAGATGCAGGATCTGACGGGTATGTACAAGAACGGAGCTCTAGAGCCAATCAGTCACCGCCCGATTGAATCGGAATAGAATCGCAGCGGGGTTCCAGTACAGTGGAGCGGCGGGCGGGCGCGGGCTGTCGTAAGGAAACAATCATTGGCCCTTATTCTAGCCAAACACACACAAGAGTGACGTCTCCAATCATTATACCCCCCTTTCCCCCTCTTTGGAATAGAGTAAACGAGGAGAAAACAGCCACTTGCGTTAATGCTGCTTAACGCTCGCATAGGTATTCGGATTTCGAATCCATCTGCTTCCATATACATACACAGACAGGGGAGGTAGGAAGAGAGTAGCAGAAGAGCAGGCCTAACCTGAATACTCATCTTTTCTGCCAATTACTAGAAGACTTTCTTGCCTGATCTACCTCGCAGGGACGAGAGAATACAAGAATAACCACTAAGGTCAAAGTAACACCTCCCTAAATGCGCCTACTCCCCCCCAAAATGCCTCGGCAGCCATAAACAGACACATAAGACGTATTTGAAAGCGGTCTACTTCCTGTACCTACTTGCTCTTACATCCATCTGGGTACTTACATATCTATAACCTTGAAAAGAAAAGAAAAAAAAAAAAAAAAAAAAAGATATGTGTCATATGATCATGCACGAGGTCTCATTTCTCTCTCCAAAACTCGTTTTCATAGGGTTCATGAGAAATCACTCGCCCAGGGTGTAGTGCTGTTTATGGCAACCACGAATAGCCGACAACATCTCATTGCTTATCGGCAACGATGAACATAAATAAATAAATAAAGAAGAAGAAGAAGAAGAAAAAAAAAATCTCTCCAAATGCACCCCACACTTTCCCCACCGCTTTGCATAAACACAATTGGATAGGAATTGACGGTCCGAGGGGGCTTCTTGGGTGATCAGCAGGGCCTGCGTGTAAAAACAGATACATGCGTATAACCACATCATCATCATCAGCCAGAAGGAGAAGAAGCAAAAGTCAAAGTACGAGATACGTGAATTGCAGTTCGCCATAACCCTATAGGGATTGTGAAAGATGGGGCAATGCTTTGACACCTCATTAAGGACCGGACCGAAGGTCTTTCATTAATGAAGCTTCCTAGAGGCCAGGTTTCTCGTCTCTCTCGGGCATATAACCTGTCAGTCCAGTTGGAAGTGGAAAGCATATGTCTCACTATTCAGATGACTTTTTCACATGATGATGTGTTTGTGGGGTTGATACCTAGAGATGAAGGTATCTTCGGCCTTGATTTATTCAGATATCATGAAGAATTCGAGAGTTCTCACCACATACTTCGCCTGTGGTAAATCATTATCGGATCTATCACCTTTTTTTTTTTTTTTTTCCCTTTTCACTCTCAGTTCCTGGGACACAAGTGTAGATCCTAAAGTCCCCTTTAGCCACGCGTGGTGTTGTTCCTTAGATTTGTGCAACACGACAATTAATATTGGCTTGCTGTTTGCTTTTTGTAGAACATAGCGGGGAAGCCCTGAATGTATGTAGGGTATGTTATGTAGCTATGACCACCCCAACTTCAACAGTTGGGGAAATACCCCGGTGGCTACCCTCGGACATCAAAACATCCCCCCGCATTCTGGCGCGCTACCGTCCAACATTGAACAACTGCCGACGAGATTCGTCGTAGGCATTCTGGAGCTCGCAGAATATTACATATCTTTGCTATGTTGAGAAGAAAGCGCGCAGATATGTGCTCTATCTACACTTTGTCGTTTGCTGACCTTCAAGATATCGATCATATGCCGGAACCGGAGACAACTAAAGATGTAAGTAATCCATGTTGTGAATATCTGACAGCTTATACATAGGTGAACCTAGCGAATATGACAGGCATATGCACCGGTCCTTGCCATCAGCGATAAACGCGTATATCCAGCCAGCAACGGGACACATAATCAACAAAATGCGGAGTGAAATGGGAGAAGAACCCATTATCGCCGGATTCCGAAATGCCGTCTCATAAGCTCGACCGCAATGACTCGGGCTATACTACCGAAACGCCGAAATCCGGGTACCGAGCATACGGGATGTTGACTATGGTTGTTCTGGCGGGTTACAAGCTGGCATTTGCGCTCAGCTGAAGCGAAAGATTATTACTGTGCTGATGTGGGCTTGACTGACAGAAATGACACCAACGCTATTCAGCTTGATAATTAAACTGTGCCGTATCGTAATATAATCTCCAGGGATCCTTATTAGGAGATAGAACCAGAAACCCTAGCACCAAATGCGTCAAAGTTCTTCCGTTTGCGGGGGAGCGGATAGCAGTCCGCAGGAGGTTTGGTGATAGTTAGTCAGGAGAATTCGTCAAAGAACTCTCAAAAGCTGAAACAGAAGGGCTTCTAATATGCGACACATTAAGGCTTGAGGTTATCAGTGAGTGGGATTTTCGGACTTGGTATGGTTATTGGTAGCAAAGCCCTGAGGGGGAAGGGAGGTACCAAGCGTCGCTGGAAGACATCTGTCCAAGCCTTAGTCATAGTCAACAAAACGGTAGAATAGCTCGACTGCTCACACCTTTCTTCGGTACCCCCTAAAGAAACCACTAAGGAGACGACTATTCAGAGCTGATATTGATGAAGGAATTTTTCTGTATTGAATGTTGATCAAAGGTGTAACAAGAGGTTCTAAGGAGTGACCAGTTGATAAACCCAGCGATCGATGGCTTGGTAAAGGGGACCTCATAAAGTGCCTTCATGAAAGGGAAATTCCACAGATTCAAAGATATAGAGTTTCATGATAAGATGTAGCTTTGACGAAATGCTTCAATCAAGGGTTAATATAGTCTAGTATTAACTCGAACAAAAGAAATCGAGTGATTTTTTGTGTCTACGAGTTGTGTGCATAGAGGAATTAAAGATAATTAGAGCTATATAAGCGTCGCATATCATATATGCCGCAGTGGAATTTTATTACTTTGTTATTAACTCAATAAAGAGATACCCTACGACCTCTACATGTACTTTTGATTAAGTCGATTAGCTCCTCACTGTGTTTCTAGCTTAGCCTAGAAAACAAGAGAAAAATATTCAAGTGATTATGATCAATCGATCAGCCAGCGTGAATCTCCCACATGCCGGAGATCTTAGGTAAAGTGCGGAATTTCTTCATCCCACTCAGCTTGCAATTCATCAAAGTCAACTGAGGCTGTACCATCCATTGTAGTGGTGGCTACAGACGAGCGAGGGGAGAATGCTCTGTCAATATTACTGAACCTGATATTATCCAGAAAAGAGCGGGGGTGGTTTACTGAATTCTCCCTTTGAGGAATCAACGGATTCGCCCTAGGCCTCCGGGAAGTCATTGATTTCTCTAGGGGTCTGGGGTCTGCGGCTGGTTCGACTGTGTTTTCCGGCGGGAGTGGACCGTTCCGTTGGGTTTGTCCACTGGGTAAAGTTTCAAGGGCAAGGTTACTCTCTGGCCGTACATAATTCTGAGGGTTCTGGCAATTGCATGGAATGCTTGATGGGCTAATCTGACATGGTGTGTTGTTATGTCGAGTAACTACATCTAACCCTGTTAGCATTATATTGGATAGGAGAGATTTTCGAATAAATACCGTCGTACCTTCTGAGCCCTCGATCGTCAACTCCTCCTTAAGCTTTGACCTCGCCTCTTCAATTCTCTTGCCGAACCTGGTAATTGGATCAATAGTGAAGTCAACAATTCCCTCTTTCTCAAAGAGTCTAGATTCTAGCCGTTTAATCCTCTCGTCTTTTTCTGCAATGATTGATTCAAGTTTAATGGTCACCTCATAAAAATTTCGCTGATCTTCGAGTGCTTTCATGTCTCTAAATTTGATGCTATCGCTCAATCCTTCAATGGAATCGTGGTAATTGACCTTGAGTAGGAATTCGTGAGATTTGAAGTAGCTACATTCGTCATGATAGCGCGTCATCACGGTCTGAGAGTTCTCGACGTGGCAATCCCTCAGGAGAGCGCGACGGAAATCATTGAGAGAAAGTGAATCGGGAAAGACAGCATTAACCAGGCCACGGTACCAAATTCGAGCAGATTCTGCGCCAATCTTCTCATAGATGGCTTTCAGGATTTCGGAATCAGGTGTAGGAGAATTTGCCCAAATGGAGATGTCAATCAGGTCGAGAAAACGGAGGGCCTCAGTGGGTGAGTTTCTGAATTTAACTCTCGAGATGGCGGGTTTGCACTTGAAATTAGAAGACATGTTTGCAAATAGTTCGAGGAAGTTTGTGGATTGATAATGAATGAGTGAGGGTGTAAGTGGTGAGAGGTTTGATAGGGAGGGTACTTGATGTATGTTTTCTATAGCTTGGTACCCTGTCCTTTTGTATATCTATTGTAGTACGTATCGTTCTAGGGTGTAAATCATCGTTGCACGTTGCAGGGCAAAACGACACTAAAATTGACCAAAATCGACAGCTGTCTATGCTTGAATTCTGCTCCAAAATTCATGAGCTTTAGGGATAAAAGGTTATGCTATAGGTAGTCATATATTGAAAAGAGAAGACTATTATATAAGAATATGAGGAGTTGTATGGGTTTGAATTTACACAATTTGTGTGTTTTGTTATTAAAACACATAGAAGGCAAAGGATACATTTATCACCAAAGAGTTTTACAGAGAAGAAGAGTTTCTTCCTGGGCCTTCGACCCCCATTGTACTTCTACTGGTTTCCTTTTCTTGTTCATGCTTGTTTACTTCCATGTTTTTGTGCTTTCTCTTAGGGACGCGTGATGCTTTGCTGTTAGGGACAGGTTATTTTGCGCCATTATTTGTGGCTACACACGACCATTTTGTACTTAGAGCTTAGAGGCGGTGGTCTATATAAAAAAAAAATCGCATCTCTAGGGGTCCTGATACGCCAAGAAGCCTCATTGAGATTTGAAATCGAGTGATGGGCCGTGATCCGACTCTTTTTTTTTCTTTCTTTTTTTCATTTATTCATTAGTGATCCGACTGTATATCGCTTCCAAGTTTTGGGTTCGCGTATGGTCCGTTCCTAGTCTTTTGAAGAAGTTATCTATGGTAATTAAATCTGCTGGTGTATAGAGCGCATGGAGAAGAAAAAGACTTGCGGTTGATGAGCGACTATGTACACATCGACCCAGTGCGACACGAAAGCGATGTGAGGTCCACGCATGCAATAGCATTTTTAGCATTTCTTTGAGTTGTAGAGATGCCTACCTCGCCGTTCGAGATACTCTGGCGGCTGATATCACAAGAAGGCAAGCTGACAAGACCAGACTTGAACCGACTTCTTGCGCCAGAAGACCGGAATACCTCAGCAGCGAATACTAAATTGAGCTGGGGTTAAGGACCTCTAAGCAGAACCTAAACCTACTAGAACCGGGCTGGAAGCACACGGCCCAACTGTATATCATCCAAGTCAGAAACTAGAATTTCATACTGTCCTAGGTAGAGCGCTCGAGCCACACCGGAGCCTCTGTGTAGTGTAACAGATCAGCAGCGCCGGAAGCTTTGTAAAGATGTAGCAAGATCAAAGCTGTGATAATATTATAAATATACAAGTGGAATACGGCCTCCGGCCGCATATGTAATCGTGTGCATACCAGTTCCTAATGTTTCATCTCTGTCCATGAGTGGCTAGTTTTGTCTATTCAGTTCAGTCTGTCTGTGAAAGTAGAGGCTACATTGTATGTAGCTTAGGCTGTTAAAGTCCCTGTCTTGAGTAATCATATGACAGTGTCAGTTAATGTTCCCCATCAATGGACAATTCCAGTAAAAGATACTGGTAACTAGTTGATGAAACTTATAGTAGTCTTGAAGGTTTTGGGGACCTAGAAATTGTTTGTGCATACCCTTTGGGACTGTAATGGTGTACGATCCCTCTTAATGTAGCTTTCCTTGTAGATATGCATCTAGTACCTATGAAAAACATGCAAACTGTCTTGACTAATAGAAATGCTTCCTAATGGCGATGGACAAGTTTATACTGTTTAGATATATCGTTTATTGGTAACATACAGGCCAGTCAGTGTCGCCTAAACAATACGTACTCGTTCTTATATGTCGGCGCGAGAGGAAGCGCAGGGTTGAGATTGGGCCATAAATAGTGGCGAGTTTGACAATAGCAGCTCGCCGCTAAGCTCCTACAGAATGAGAACGAGGAAATAGCGGGAAAAGTTCAAATGTTTTTGGGTTCGGCGTGTTTAATAGACCTCTAATTGAAGAGTCCCGGTAAGTTAAGTCAGACACCCGCGGACAAGTTTCGAAGAAGTGTAAGTGTCGAATCCAAAAGCCCATCTAATCATAATATATGGAAGGGTAGTTTCGAGTTAGAGGTTTAGTGTCATGCATTTGGCTTGCCTAGCTACTTGAGGTCGTGGGCGTTTCAATCACAAGCTATCACTCGACAAGAATGACACGTGCTATAAATATACGAGTCTCGTTGATATATTCAAAATTTAGTTAATATAGAGTTTAATAGAAGTCCACACAATCAATTGAAATCCCTGCACTCAAGTAGTCTGTTGCCCCACTTCCACTGATAACAGTGATCTTAAGGATATTCCACTGTGTTGTATCTGTGAGGAATGCACTTGCTGGTACAGTATACTAAGATCACATCAAAATCAGTAATAATTACTTTATGCGGTTGTACTTGAGAAGACGTACGGTAAAAATTGCATTATTTCCTCTATAAGTTCCGACAGTCAAACTTCTGGTGCTGCCTTGTGTACTCGCGCTGGGGAGTGTACTCGTCCAACTGTTTACGGCAATAGTTGGGCGTCCTCCGGCGTAACCTTCCGTGATACCGATTCGAACAGTCTTGGCAGCCGCGATCTGGGCAGCAGTCAACTTGAAGTAAACAAGGTAGTCGTTGTTGATATCCTTCCACATGTATCCTGGAAAGGTTGCAGTGGTGCTTGTTCCAATGATAAAGTTAGACGAATCCCAAGCGGCAAGGCGACCATCACTTGGGTGCATATAAGTTGGCTGCATGGAATAGGTTAGTCTTACCATATATGTGGGTTTGAGGATCTACGGAATGATAGGTACCTTCCATGGGGTGGTATCGAAGTTCAAGAATCCACCAGGAGTACCATCCCAATCACCAATTCTCCAGATAGCGGTAACATCTGAGGGGTCAAGATTGGGGGTGATTGTATTCAAGGCTAGGGTTGAGCCAGCACTGATAGTGACACTGGCGGTATACACGGCATATTCACCCTTATATACCGACAATGTGTATGTTCCTGGAACGACCCTTTTAATGCTCCAAGCGCCGCCGCTAGACGCAGCAGTACCCCAATACTGGTAATTGGTGTTTGCTAACGCAACGACGTATGTATAACCGCTCTTCATATTGGCTATTCCGACACCGGCAACACCTCCGCGTGCTGAGTCGGAGATCCAACCAGTGATACCAAGTGTGTCAAACCATGACCAATCAGCGTTTCTTGCAAAGAGAGCAGTGTTTGGGGTACCGCCACTAGTGAAGGAGAGAACATAAGGGCCTTGCAAGCCCCAACGTTCAGCATCCGTATGTCCCATAGAGTAGAAAAGGATTTCGTATAAATCTTCGGCGATGGTTGTACAGCCTCGGACGAGAGAGCGGAAGAAGGGGCCTCCGGAGGCCTTCTCGTGATTTGAACGAATAAGCCAGATACCCACGCTACCGGTGGTCTTTCCAACATAGTCGAAATCAATAACTCTACAATCCATTTTGTAAGTATTGGGATCATAAGAATTTATGGCGTGGATACCGACCTTCCATAATTGCTACCTTGGTAGTGCTTGCTCTTGGTATAACCAAGGGAATTTTGAGTGATATCAGATGCCTCAATGGTTGTGCTGTCGTCATCATAGAAATCTGACATGCTCGAGTCATGAGGAAGAACGTTTGGCTTCAAGCGGACAATGAAGCGAGAGGCGGCTACTGAAGAATCACCCTTATTGGTAAGTAGATAGATATTATCGTTGCCATAACGGGCTACAATAATATGCTGGAGAGTTCCATATGTAACCGTGACCTTGATAATATATGCCGGGCTGCTGTAGGAATTGATTGTCACAGTGGATGTTCCGAGGCCAGACTCGACGTGACTATTTTGATATCAGTAAGATATATTGCGTAGAATAGTGCGGGGATTGGGGTAATACGAGTGTTTCCCCTGGTATCCTTCATATTCGACACCATTATAAACCATGGAATTGATATCTCCATTTGTCTTGGAAACCTTGAAGACGAGACTGGCGCCGGTATCTGTTTTCCATTAGTCGTAATTCAAAAATGATCCCCAGAGCTGAACGGTACGAACCAATCACATAGTTAGATCCATCATCAGTGTACCCCCAAGCAGCAAAAGCAAGTAGAGGCTGTAAAGCCAGTAAAAGGAAAGATATCAACAGCATCATTGTGGCTTCTTGGTGGGAAGAGCTGTGACCTCTTCTCGTTATTTGGATTATCGCCTTGACTTTATACCAGGCAGATCGAGACGTGTTTCAGCTTCATTTTGGTCCCTGAAGGAAATGGGGAATGAGTTTTTTGACCAGAAGTCTTCGGTGCTAATAACCGCGAAATATTGAATGCAAACTGGTGAGTTCCGTTCGTCCGCTTGCAGAAAAGCACATTATATTTTGATTAATGTATCATTAAGGGGGGGGGGGCACGTTTTGATAATGTTCAGGTACAACTTCCCCCTCCTATATAACTTTTTTGGTTGGCTGAAAGGGTTTATCCCCGCACAATCAATATTAATACGTTACTCTTGATCGGTGTCTTTGCGCAGAACTGGGGGTGTTAACATGCGCTTTCTCGACAAAGGTCGGAAAATTTACGTCTTGCTTTGTATCTCTGGCCGATGCCTGAGCTTATTTTGAAATGCTTCAAGGGCTTTTTAATGCTGTAGTGGTCCTATAATTGTTTCAAGGGCACCAGAAAGTAAGGTTAACCAGCTGCTATAAGAGTGGTAAGCTCGCCATACGTAGGTATGAACAGTCATAATTCCACTCCTTAAAGCTGAGATAAGGCTTAGCCTGTATAGCCGCAGTTTATACAAAACCGCCATGTAGCCAAGCGTTAGGTACACATCGGGCCTTGTCCTGAATAGGCAGGAATATTAGTAGGGTTTGCCAAACCCTTGATCTCTTGGTAGCTGGTAGTCCTTGGCGACTCGGCCCGCCAATCCGGATCTTCTCCGGATTCCGAACGAAGGTTCGGGTTCAGCAGGGAAAACTCTTTATTCTATGTACCTGCTTCAAGATCAGGCCCGTGTCAACTCAGTAGTCTCGCAATATAATTATATAAAGGCTATTGCCCATGACCTTACATATATTGTATCATGTAGTCAGACCTGGCAAGGCATTAATGTGTATTTGGTTTTATGTGGTTCCCCGACGCCACTCGTAGCTAAGCCTGCCTGTATTGGGTTGTGCTCCACAATGAAAACCCCAGGAAGTAAGTAGCCCGAGGAGTTGATAAGGTATGGTGGAAGAAGCTCTGTACGGGTAGCTTATCAACCGTGCATAAACCACCCTTTTCATAGTAGCAACGGACTTTTATTCTGTTTGGTAGGCCAAAAGTGAGAGGTGTGAGCAGGGTTGACATGCTGCCCTACAAGGCTTCTTCCACCATAGGCCGGACATCAAACTGAAAATACTAGTCCGATTATCCAAAACCATCGGATCTCTCCACCATCAATAGATTAGATTCATCCAATATAGGGGGAGGAAGGGGGAGCAGACATTTGAGAGCTGCATACCGCCAGAAAAGTAAACAGGCCTTACAAGCATGTAGGCCGCAGGGATGAGATTAAAGAAAGCCTATACCCCGCAGGTTAGTTCCGGGCGTCAGCCCGGGCATAGTGAAAGACCGGCCAGATTCGACTACATAATTATGCATATGGGCCGAGAGACCTTGTAGTTTGGTATAGGTTACATACCTGTAAGTATAGTATCGTACATATGCGCATGTCGATGTCGGTTCCCTGCATTGACCTAGCATGAGGGTGATGAGCATCGATGAATTTACACATACACCCCCGAGTAATCTTCATAGGAAACTGTAGAAAACCCCGTCTGTTATGTCGCCAGACGTACGGTATACATATAACACATATGTTACACATCAGAAGAATGAGTATTGGGCAGAATGGTCGTAGTCTTGTAGAAGTGTTCCTGTGGTAGAAGCAATAATAAATTGGGCAAGTACTTTACATGTAAAAAAGAAATGGATTGATTGAAAATGTCAAATTTACGTCGCATCATAGCTGCTGCTAATTTGTGAGAGGCCAAATACATCTATATACTTGACTCAGACATCGTACTTACAGAAACCAGTTATCAGGGGATCACCTCTTTTCAGTATTACACTCATCATCTCACATGCAATATCGGCCAACCAGCCCTCTTCATTTGTGGGGCCTTTGCATATCTGTGCACTTCCATTTCAGATATCCTCTCACTAGATTTAGGCACCACATTGTTATGTACATGTATGTACATACTACGCATACCAGGGTAAGTCTGTTGAAAGTGTGTTTGTAACAACTCTCACTGTCAACAGACTTACCCTGGTATGTGTAGTACTTATGTGCATACTGGGGTCTGTAGACAGTGGTCGTGGTTGCAACAAGTAGTCAACCGCCGTACACTATGCCGGATGGCCAACATTCACCAAATCTCGTAGGATAGCAAGGAATTATAGATAGCAAATTGTTTGCGCTATAGAGAAATAAAACTCCTAGAGAACATCGTGCGGGACATCAAGGGATCCGGCATATTGAGTTCCGCCATAGCGAGGTGCAACTGTATGTCACACGACATTGGGGACGCATGGGCGGGCCGTCGTGCCTCCCTTGGGCCTGAGAACTATTTTCATAATGAAGGTCATAAGAGCTTGGGCGTATATTCGGGGTCGGGGGGAACACCGGTTTGGATCATGGAGGGATAAGTACATACATATATATTGACATTCGTATGATACTCCCAAAGTTTGTTATAGAGGGAATCAGGGTTCTAGTATGCCTGTGAAAAACCGAGGGCAAATGGTAACTGACTAATTTTCTTGGGCCTAATTACATAGAATTATGATCATACATATGGTTAATTATTGGATGGGCGCCAGGGGACTGGGTGCATATAGTACCTGGTCCCAGCTATAATCTCGAGCAAACATGTGATTGCAGTGTTTAAATAGGGATAACTAGCAGTCATTCTTCGATAACCGAGCAAAGTACAGGTCCTAATAGTTTGCTACTCGATAAGGAATTGCCAAGATATATATAGGATTAGATATTTTTTTTTTTTTTCACTTCAGTTGACATAATTAAACTCTCTAGAACAAATCAAGACAGGTTCAAATCTTTTGCGTCTAGAATGTGATATGTGAGAATGGGTGAGTGACAATCTGTGATCAAAAATTTGAATCATGAAAAAAGCCAGCTGCACGATATAGACATTACAGCTTAAAATATGAAAACTCTTAAAAGACCTTACTGAGCAACCTCTTGACCCCTTCGCTTGTCTCTGCCCTCCCGGTATCTGCATTCCCTTTGGTTTTATTTTGTCTAAATTGCCTCCGGACCTCAATGACTTTCTTTTTGCCTGCTTCTTCTTCCCCCTCGTTCTCTCCGGACTTTCGTTTCTTAGATGCTGTTGAAGCCTCCATGTTTTTGACCATCTTTGCCCTCTCAACATTTCGTATATATGTTTTGTTCTCACGGGTCGCTTGAGCGATCTCCGCACGCATTTTGGATTGACGAGAGGCATTCTCATAGGCGATTTGAGCTTGGAGGTGGTGCCATTTGAATTTGGGGAGGTATTTCAGGTTCCAGACATCGTCGTAATAATATGACCCCTTCTTACCACCTATTATATGTCAGCAAAGCTATCGGGTCACCAACAGGTTAGGCATACCGATAGAGGTAGCATTGAGCGTTTCGGCGACTAGCTTTGCGTCTTTTTTACTTACGAACTCGACCCATCCTTCGTCGAAGTTGCGTTTTTTATTACCGCCGAAGCGAACACGACGGGCATAGGCTTTGGGATCTTCGGGAGCGAGGAAAATGCGATTTATTTCGCCGAAGCGGGAAAGAAGTTGTTTGACTTTCATAGGCTTCATGAATGGCTATTTTAGGTCAATAAATTGTTGTGATGTCATTGGTTGGAAGGAAGAAAAAAAAAAAAGAAAAAAAAAAAAACTCACAGGAACTTTAGAGAGATATATCACCCCGGTTTTTTTTGTTGCTGCTTTGGAGGCTGTAAGCTCTTCCTGAGTGAGCGGCTTGAGCTTATTTGGATTTGTGAAAAGTAGCTCATCCTCGTCCTGCTTCTTTGTTTTTTTATTTTCCTCTTTTGGAACATTCTCTGCCTCTTCTGTATTCTCTCCGTCCTCATCCTTCTGTGATTCGTTTCCGTCCTCTTCTTCATCTTCACTGGCTGAGTCGACATGATTAATCTTTCGTCGCTTCGTGGAGCGCTTTGAGATTCCCTTTACTCGACTCTCTTCCTCCTCTGAACCGGTACCATTATCCTCAGCGTCGCTATCTTCGACGCCTAGCCAATCTCTTCTCTTTTCCTCTTGTTTCGTTTCGTCCTCGTTTGTGGTTGACATGTTTTGTGTTGTAACAATTGTAGAGTTGTATGAAAGGTTTGTCGCAGAAGATGGTAGAAATCCCGGCGCCAAGTCTTTTCTGGATAGGTCAAGGACTCCAAACATTTTCTGTCATGGCCAAAAAGAGACCAGATAGTCTTCACGCACCTCATCCCGTCCACAATCCGCCCAACCTCAACTCTCACTCTTTCAACAGGAACATCAACGTTGCCACCCCCAACCCCCCACTAGTTACATACATCCTCACACGTCTATTTTCAAATCCCTTACCTTCCCATTCTCTTATAGACGATTCAAACCCTCCCCTCTTTTCACATCATAGACGATGTCCTCAACGGGAGCTCAACCAAACCCCAATAAGGGCTCAGAGAAGTCCCGCGAGCACAACCAAGGTCGACAAGGTCGCGATTACACTCCCGAACAGAAGGCTGCTGTCGATAAAGTAAGAAGATGCAAAGCAACAGCGTACTATGAGATTCTCGATATTAAGGCGGAAGCGACGGAAGCGGAGATAAAGAAAGCATATAGGAAGCTGGCTTTAGTAATGCATCCAGATAAGAATGGGGCTCCTGGCGCGGATGAAGCCTTTAAACGTGAGTATAAAGCTCCTTTGTACTTCCTGGACTCAGGTCCGCGATGGAAATCCGAATCACACCCTGAGGCCTTAATTCATTGCCAGAATTGGCTAACACGTCATAGTTGTTTCTCGCGCTTTTCAAGTCCTTTCCGATAATGATAAACGCGCCGCCTATGACCGTCATGGCGGTGATCCCGACAGTCGCGGCGGCGGCGGCGGCTCCGGTGGTGTTCCTCGTGGTTTCGGCGGTGGTTCACCCTTCGGCTTTGCGCAGCAAGGTGGAGGCCGCGGCGGATTCGAAGGCGAAATCTCACCTGAAGATCTCTTTAATATGTTTTTCGGTGGAATGGGGCCTGGTGCAGCAATGTTCGGTGAGGGCGCGCCTGGCGGGTTCACAACATTTGGAGGGCCGGGCATCCGCATTCATCATATGGGACGACAGCCACGAAGACGACCCGCGCAGGCCGCTGGGGCGCAGGAAGAGGAAGCAGCCCCGGCAGGCTTGGGGAGAATATTCATACAGTTACTACCGCTCATAATTTTCTTTATTCTCCCGCTCATCGGTTCACTTTTCACCGGCGATAGTGGGGAGAGTCTTCGTGGACCGTCTTTCAGGACTGAGAGGATACATCCATTTACACTACAACGAGAAACACCACATTATAGGATTCCATTTTGGGTAAACCCCGCCGAAGTTAAAGACCTTAAGGCAGGCGAACTTGCAAAGCTGGCTAAACGTGCCGAGAACCGAATCGTGAATGAATTGAACTTCAATTGCCAACGGGAACAGGAGATTCAGGCAAATGAAAGAAATGCTGCTATGGGTTGGATTTTTGTTGATAATGAGAGAATGGCTAGGGCAAACTCTATGCACTTACCTAATTGCCAGAGAATGAGGGAAATGGGTATCAGGAGATATTAGATTTGGATGGGAGTGTGGTGGTTTTTTGTATTGTTGAAGCGGCCTTAATTTTACGCTGGGGCTTTCCCTCTTTCTCTCCTTTTGAACGATTTTATTAAGTAATGGGGTTCGTATTAACTTGTGCGCTAAAATGAACTAAAAAAGACGGGGGGATGGCGTTTTTCTTTTCCTTTCCTTTCCTTTCTTTAATGATATCTTTGAATTACTTACCTATCATTTTTAAATTCCTGTTTTTAGTGTTTTATATGGCTTGCAGTTCTGTAATGCTTATATATGGATGGACGATAGAGATGAAATAGGATTTATATATCCAATGTTTTTGTAACTGGGGATTCTGAACCTAAATGCAGTAGTTGGATAGTGGCTAGTGAGTGATTGTAAAAGTAAAAGATGGAGGGGTTGAATACTGCATTTTCCTTGTTGGTTGGGTACAGGAGTACCTGGTCCAAACAACTCACACGGGTCTAGCTACTCTGTAACGCTATATCGCTACAGTGCTAGAGAGAACACTCATTAATGCATTATGTAATATATAGATATACCTATACTAACCATACTGCTTGCTTTCGGGTTTAGGAACATTTGTTGACACTACACTCGAGCAGGTCATTTTTTATACTTGATACGTAAGGTATACTATATATACTACATGTTAATTGACTACCTGTGGCGAGGCGCGTACTTATTACTAGAAATAATGCCTTTGTTTCTCGGAATTCAATGGAACGGAGACATAATGATCGTTTAGGGACCGAGTGAGATTCTGTGCCCGAAACTACAGTCTTTCCGGCAGCTGATAATGTGTGAATGGGAGTTCGACACTTTTTTATTTATTAAGTGAGAGAGAGAATCATAAGCACTCGATACAAGCTAGTATCAATTTGGTATTGATGTTATGAATTACCCAGCCAGTAGGTACTACGGATATGGATATACGTATCGACCCGGTCTGTTCCATATCCACACGAACGAAAATAAGGAATCTCACCTATCTCACCCTTCCTTCCTTTGCCCTATCTCTTATTCTCGAATCCTCGCCTCCGACCCCCTCAACAATCGTCCTTTCGCCACCTGTACCCCTGCCTGCTGACACCTTATCAATGACCCTCGCAACACCGCTCTGCTCTGGTAGCGGCTCCTCGGGAAGTTGCCTATGTTGACGCAAGCTTTGATTTCTCCACGATATCTGGCCGCCGTCAGCCTCGCGATGCATCTTAGCGTTGGTCTTTGCAGCGTTGATGGACGTGCGCGTGTAGACGAAGAGGAGTATTGCCATGGTTGCGGCCGCCATGGGCATGGTTAGGGTCTTGTTTGGGCTGTTAGTATGGTTTGCCGGTAGGGAGGGAGAATAAGCGCACTCGGGCATTTATGGGAGGCATTCTGAAAGCTTTATTTGATACTAGCTGCTTTGCTTTGAGAGTTTCAATGCTTGTGAAAGTTGGAGAGCAGTTGCCGTTATGTGGGCCGATTGGTGGTATGAGGTCGAGCGTGGGATCTTATCAGATAAAAAGATAACGGTGTTTACAATTCATGATAAATCACTCGATGGTTCCTGGCGGTGATCCCTTCGCGTAAACCAATGAGAGGTAATTAACTTAGAACAAAAATCCTTGACTAAGGGAGTATTTACATAAACCTAATTTTACGGGCTCAACCTTCCCATTAAAACCATTCTATTACCTGGAAGTTCTGTGGTATTTATTCCCACGCTCCTTACTCTATTTACTTACATACTGATCCAGACAGCGCCTTCCTGTTTCGTTCAACAAACATTCATAGCTATCATTGTGTTAAACTCTGATACTAGCATTTTTGAGGCACTGGGAATGGGGACGATTGGCTTTAGCGCCAACTTCCATCCCATATTCGGCGCCGACGTAGAAGACGCGGTCGGGATAGTTCGAGATGATACCACTGTTATATAATTAGTTATCATTCTGGGGTATAGACGTAAAGTTTGATGAAATACTTACTCGACGCCGTCACTGATATTAATCGTTAGTTTCAGGCTCATGTATGTAATTCGGATCAAATAATAGATGAAACTTACAGAATTAACTTCTCGATAGTGATTTCGAAATCAACGGTCCAAGGAACAACTTGCATGCCAAGTTTGTGTGCTCTTTGTACGACATCCTTGGTAACAAAAGGTGTGTAACCAGGAGAGTTAGGAGTCTTGGATGAAGGATAACCATGAACTGGAGACAGGACAGCAGATCCAATAGACTTTGCAGCAGCAACCCAGTCACCGTTGAAGTCATCAAGCTGGTGAAAAAAAAAAAACCATCAGCTCTTGAACCTAGACAAAAAAAAACAGAAGAATTGCCATACGTTGATTCCACCCAACCAGGGATAGCCTGAGACACCACGATCCTCGGGGATGATTGTTGTGTCGTCCAAAAGAGCGACGATTCTTGTCTCAGGGAACTTTTCCTTAATTCCAATGAGGGTTCGCCAGTCAAAAGATTGAATATAGGTCCTTTCGGCCCAGCCGCGTCTCTCAAGAATAGGTACAATGTCATCAATGTATTTCTCGAGAACCAATGTCTCATTAGGACGAATGGGGTCGATTTTTGTCTATATTCCTTAGAATACCGCAAGGGCTCACTTAAGACAAAGGTAATTTACCTCCAAGTTAATTTCGACCTTCTCATCGCCGTAACAGTCGACCAAGTCAAGAACCTCCTCGAGAGTAGGGATTTTGGCCCCAGGGTGCACTAATCTAATAAGTAACACGTTCATAAGGCTGATAGCTGGGCAGAGCCCTACGTTCTACTTGCTTGTGAAGGTCAAGTTGTAGACTTCCACAATCAAGGGTCTAAATTAAAAATATCAATGAGTGAAATTCGTCGTCTAGCTTCAATGATAACTAATATACCTGCACTTGTGCAAGTGTCAAATTGGCAATAAACTATGATGAATTTTAGTAAGTAAATACCCCACCTGCGGCTCCAAAAAAAGAATGTTTCACAATCTATCTACTCACCTGTCCCACATATGTGGCGTTTGGTTCGGTATCTTTACACTTAGATGCCGCAATTTGGTGATCGTGCCAGATAACGGGCTTCAGCGATTAGCTTTGTATAATATTGGCAGAAACCCCTTAACTCACAACAGCATCTTTTGTAAACACCTATCACAGGTCAATAAAAAAAGAGGGATCTTCAGTATAGTGACAATGAAAAACTTACTGTATCCATTTCAAGGACATTGACCCCGCTCTCAAGAGCCTTTGCGAATGCCCATAAAGTGCCTATATAGTAACACGCATTAGTATCCTTGGGGATGCTATGTTAGGTGCACATTGAATAGGACGTACTCTCTGGCCTGTACCCGAGTCCTCCTCTGTGGGCCTGAACTTCGAGTTTCTTATCCCCCTTTTCACCGCCGTATGTTCTCGGAGCAGCACGCACACTTAATACAAGCCCAAGGGCCGTCGTGAGTTTCGAGAAATGAACCATGTTTGATGTTATAAACCACGTTACAAGTTAAGAGTTCTCGGGGATAAAGAAGAGTTTGCCGGACTTGGAGAGGAAGAGGGCTGCACTGTACAAGTAACGGTGTTTATAATCGAGGTGGAGATCCTCTCCTTTTGAACCCAAGCTACATCCGCTCGTTGTTTTGATGCAAATATTTCTCCCATGTAACTTCATAGTTCTTGTACCATTTGTTCTCAGATCTAAATTTCTGGCCAATAATGTGAATTTGTTCCACTCGTGGGGGGCATCTTCTGCGGCACGTTCCTACAACGTTTTCTGGGCCGACAGGATCCGCATAGGTATCCTTCGTGTCTTTACCCTTAAAAGCTCGTTTCGGGACATACCGTACCATCTTTCGGGAGAGCTTGTGGGGAAGATGATAGTTTTAATTGGTTAATTTTGAATTATAGCCCCTGTTCTCCCGGGATGGAGTTAACGGTCTTTCCTCACACGTGAAATACGGGACCTTACTTCTACCAGGTACGGCCACTAATAAAGGGTTTATAGGGGTTGAATAAGTACAGTATCGCTCAGACGGATGAAATTTGACCTGGTCCGTGCTCCTATTGAAGTTGGTAACTTTCTATAAATTGCGAATGTACTCACCAACCGCCAATTATTTCCTTAGGCGGCTATGAAATGATAATTTGGGTAGGCCGCGAATTTGACAAGTTTCATCCGTCAACGCGATACTGTATATAGAGTAGATTGAAGATTCCATGTACCGAAACTTTTTTAACCGGTCCTATCCACGCACCACCTACCTACTCTAGTACATACAGTTTTCATCTGGATTATCGCGGTTGTGGGGCAGTGGGACCCTACGCCGGCGAGAGGTCTGGTTGGCCCTGAAGCTGCGATTCACGGATTTTGAAAAAGATTCTTTGAATTTATTAGGTCTCGAGACTCGCCAGATAAAAACTGTACCTACATACTTACATAAGTAGTTACATGTAGGTATAGAGGTACATATGTAGGTACATATACAGCGGAACCCCGATAGTAGTATACTCGATAGTAGTATATTCTCGATAGCAGCATGTTGTTGGCCAATCCCGAAGGAATTGGCACAAGCAAATTTGTTCTCAATATAAGCATATTCGCGATAGTGGCATAGGAACTTCCGTACGTTCCGGACCATATGCCACTATCGGGGTTGCACTATACTTAAGTAAATAATAACGGGAGTATTGCGCACGTGTATCTGTGCTCTTCTCGACCAATGAAACTACAGTACGAAAAAATGGGCTGCAATCATTCTCACAATACCACGGTAATTAGTCCAGAATACCAAACTAAACCAGCATTATAACCCGAATACCGCATTGATACTGTATTCCTATCGCATTTCTAGCATATTTCAGGGAATATGGTAGTGAATCCATGACCAAGCGGTGGCTTCTTCAGTGGCTTCTACCGGCTAAACTCGAGTTCACATAGAGAGATGATGTTAGGTGATCCCGATGCTTTGGGAGATCTTCAGGTACAGGTGGCGACAACGTCATCCACTAGAGTAGGTACAGTGATGTATGTATTAAGTGCTTCTGGCAACGACGATGTGTTATCTACAACATACAGTAGCACATGTAGGTATAAAGTACATGTAAGTGCATGTATGTCTTATGACACGAGTAGAGGCTAATATTTAATTGGAGTCCCAAATTTCGTTAAACCACCAACCACCCCTCCTCTTTGCTCACCACGCCCTCTTATTCATTTACTGTGTGCTCGAACAAACTTTTCGATATCCCTATATCGTTGGCGAATATTAATCATTCCCGCAATTGGCGAACAAAGCTACGCTACTATGTCTATTCTGTGCTGCCGTCGAAGTGACCCAAGCACTGTCAACAAACAAGCAACACTCCCCCCTAAAATACTTGATCGTACAACAGCACCCTGTCCCCCAGCATCATATCAAAATATTGAGAGTTTCCAAAATGAGGGTAGGAAATTACCCGGTACTCAACAGGAAGAAACAGACAAAGCAAGTCTGCAGGATGAAATTAAGGAAGAGCGTGAGATACCCTAAGAGTTTGATAGAATGAAGAGCCATCTTTCTTGGATCATCATCAGCTGATAACCACAGCACGGAATCCTAGAACATTTATTGATGGGGAAGAGGTCTCGACAAGGCATATCGTAGCAGAGCATAGAATTGGGTACAAGAAACCTAAACCCTAAATCACCCTTTGTTTGATATCATGTTGTGGATTTTAACGAATCAACCCTCCAGTACTCACCGGCCATCTAAGTCATCCTCAGCGACTGAACTCCGTGGGTCGATCGTATCAACCGTCTCGGATTCTAGCTATATTACAGTCCCGGCAAAGTCAATGCCTGCATTGACAGACACCTTGGTACCGGGGATAGTTGAGTCCGCCGAGTCAGTTCAAGACAGAAACCCAAACTACGTGGCCCCAATTTCAATTTTTTGCGAGGAGGCGGGGGCCGCACCGGTGTCTCAGACCCTTCTGGGAAATTCACTCATGGTCCCAGGCGTAGCTATACCTTCTACTCCGGGCTTGAGCCCTTATTTAATGCCTAGCATTACTACCACAATTGCATCAATAAATGGGGGGTCAAGATCAGGGAATATAATCCCTATTCTCGAAGGCAATGCAGAGATCGGAAAGTCTTTACCAGAACAAATTGCAGACAGGGTGGATATTGGAGTTGAAAAACAGCAAGAAGACTGTGATACAGTTAGACCCGAGACCAGGCTTGGTGAGTCGGTCGTTGTGTTATGCTTTCTGTATAGAATATAGAAGTAGATAATGCTGACGAGAAAGATGGCACCACCGCCGATGAGGAGGAGGCAATAACTATGGATACAGGCAACTCAGAAAATGCAAAATATCAAGGAGGTGCAGGTACTGATCTGGCAGGAAGTAGAACCGATTTCACCCCCAATGAAATTTTCTCAAAGATACCCACATGGGTTAGACCTTCGACGAGTACTTTTATGTCATTGCCTTCTACTTACAGCCGTAACCGAAAGGATGGCCTCGAAAGCCCCCCAAGTACAGGAAGTGCAACACCTGAACTCGCAAAGAGTAACTCTACTAGATTTTATTCCCCACTAGAGGCAACAAGCGCGAGCAACACGGGGGTCAACACACCTGCATTCGCTTGCCCTCCGACTCCCGGCTATGAGTTTCGGCCATCCATTGATAATACTTCATCCTTCTACCCATCCCCTGGAACCTCAAACTGTGTATCTTTAGCTGGATCTGAGAGACGCATCTCAGAATCCTCAGACTTGTTTGCAGATACTGATAGCCGTATATTAAACCGGACTCCCAGGCCTTCAGACATCATAACAGCTTCATCAGGAGGTAGTTCGTTCAAGTTTCCTTGGGCAAACCGTAGCAGAAATAAGTCACCAGAGCCTATTTCAAACGAGGATGCTTTTACTAGAGGTAGCTCGCTTGCACACTTGAAAAAAGCACAGAAGAAGGGCTGCGAACTTCCGAAGAGGCACGGAGCGAACTCCAAACCTTCAAGGTCTCGGGATACTGTTGCTGACCAATATAACGAGATATGTGAAGATACATATTTGAAGGAAGATCGTGCCATATCTTCACTGGTGACTGCACCGAGCCATTCAAAGACTCTAATAGGTAAGGGCGATTTGTATCATGGGAAATTCGAGAACCGGGAGGATTCCAGCGGTGGAATAACGCCTGCCTCGCAGAAAAAGGAGAGAACAACTACATGGGTCAGGTCAACTACCCGTGTCAGCAGTTTAACGATGCGGCAAGATAAAATTAAAGACCCAAGAATTTTGGGATCACCGCGCACTAGGAGCTTTAGGGGAAACACTTTTAGAAATTACGGCAAATCCGAGAAAAAGTTTTCTTTGAAGAACAGTATCTCTCTCGGTGAAAGAATGTGGGAACATTCTAGTATACGGGGCAAAGGTCAAGAGGGGCTACAGAAACCTCCAGGCTCTGATGTTCTGTCCTCACTCACATCTGATATCGAGACTCTTTATGAAACTGATGAGAGGAGTTCCCGTTTGAAAACTAAGAGGTCAAGAGCCGTAATTCGCTCTAGGAGTATGACACTCAGGAGAACATTTACAAATAGCATTGCAAAGTTGAGGGCGAGAGTGAGCTTTAATGGTAGTTCAAAGGGGGTCATACCTCCTTTACCTCGGAGCAACCAATCAAATAATGACGACTTATATCAGGGACGTTATAACGAGGGAAACATAGGTGTGCAAAACTCTGAGATACTTGGTGAAGTGAGTAAGTTCGATATGTCGGAATCTGATGCGTCCAGCATTGTATTCCGACCAACACTTCCCAAGGAGATGCTAGAACATCATAGCAATACAGAAATTGACAACGATATGTTCTCCGAAGGTAGAGATATTACTGCGGAAGAAAAAAACGCACAAATATGTGTCGAGCCTCCTTCCGATAAGGACATGAATTCACATCAGACACCAGATTCTCGAAGTATATCTGGCAAGTCTGGGTCTCTGGTTGGGATCGAGGAATCAACTGTTAGCCCCAGACCATGGAGCACTATGTACGACGATTGTGTGATACTACCTTTTGACAATAGCGGTGATGATGAGAGCGACAATGGTGTTGATGCACAATCAACCAGACTTTTCGAAACCGGTGATAAAAATGAGAAGGAAATATGGCGTGATGCAAGAGAGTCCTTGGAGATCACGGTTTGATGACTGATAACAGACTGATATGCCCATACGACTTCATATGGGAATGTGGGAATAATCAATTGAGTATCCATGACTTAGATTCCCCACGGGACGTTCTTTGGCTCATCGGCCTATAGTAACCTCATGCTATCATTTCCTTCCATGCTGGCTGTAATCAAAAGGATAAAAGATTGTGTTTGACAAAAACTAAATTTGTAATATTAATTAAGTGAGAAGGTTCCACTCTGTTATTTTTATATGGCCTGCTTTTTATAGCTGTTGATTGATTACAATTAGCCGTCTGGTAAATTGATTACCAAAATCCCTGGTTCTTTCTGAATAAACATCTGCTTACTGGACTAAACTTTGCCAGTTGTTTAATATTGATTCTTTTGAGCCTCTTATGAAATGTTGACTAAGTTAAACCCGTAGTTTTCCAAGTGGAACCCTTATTCCACCTGGTTGAGATTCCGTCTTCTGCTACCTCAATACATTACAAAGCCTGACACAGGGTCTACTAGTAAATAATATGGGTATATCGCCTTCCACCTTCTCTTTACCAATTCAACACATGTACATGGACAACATCAAAGCTTTCCAAAAACTCTTTAATCTTCGCATATTCCTTGAAGCCCTCTGTCTTTGCAAATTCCCAGTGGTGGTCTACTGATTGAAACCCCAAAAATTGAACCCATTCTCCGTCAATTCCCTGATCAATATTGTCGATTCTCCAACCTCCAACCAACGGGTGCGGTTTTGTATAATCTTTAAGGTAGTGCGAATTTTCTCCCCATACCTTTGCGAAGGCTTCCTTTTGACCAGCTTTAACGAAGTGCCGAGCAAAAGACACGCAAGGTGCATCAAGTGGGAGAGTTGATTTATCAATATCGGCATGAAACATAAGGTCGACGTTGACAAGGTCTTTTAGCTCTTCGAGGAGTGCTAGGTTCTCTGCTGAGGGGAGGAAAGCTTGGTGGGCTTCCACAGCAGTCCAAGATCCTAGGAGATGAAGAATCTGGGGGTTCTCAATTTGCTGAAAGAGAGAAAAGGGGGTACCAGAAGGCGCCGATTCTTTGTTCAAGACCTGGAGCGCTTTCTGAAGACCGGATTTTAAAGAAGGGTTGTCAATGGTGTGTGGAGACTTGATATAGAGAACGGCATATTCGAGGACAACCATTTCAAAAATTGTAGGTGCGTATATATGTTATGTAGACGGGCGATGTTGATTCTAAGGTTTTGATAGCTTGCCATCACCACCTTATATACATTTATGGATCTACATATTGACTCATGAGCTTACATGTGGATTTTATAGTAATTCATATTCGGCATAACCAAACCCCCTGCACGTCGGCAAATACATACTCCTGTGAGATTATGTCACGGGGCTAAACGACCGCATATTTCGTGTAGTTCACCTCGATTGATTGCGTTTTAAGGCATTATAAAGACTTATATCTCCTTAAATAAACGGTATTGTTCGTTACATGCATGTTCGACTGTGCCTTATGCAAATACATACGCACTGCGTTTTGAAAAAACGAGGTGTGAAGTAAACCATAGGGTGACGGTGTTTTGCCAAGAATTCCAGATAGTCAGCGCCATATTCTTACTGCATTTACTAGCTGTGTTGGTGGGAATAATACCGCAAGATCTCAGTTCATTCGGACGGTTGCCAAGAGGACGGCTTTGCAGAGGAGCTGATTTAAACCAACTGTCTGAATGAACTGAGGTTTTGCGGTAGCTGATCACACTCGTGTTTTCGAGCACACCCGCTATTGAACACCGAAAAATTGCAAGTTCTCATGAACAGAGGAGTGTATTATTTCAGGTATGGTGTGAAGGTAAGGGTGGGATATGCATGAATGTATGTAAAGTATATTATTAATAATGTATATACCGTAAATATTCGATCACTGGTGTCCCCTATCGCACCGTTTTGAGGTTGAAATTGCTATGTATGGAGTCTTGTCAAAAATAATGGAACGCAACAGACTTCAACGTAGTGATTTTTCGATCACAACCGACCACAAAGATGCCATAAATATCTAAATGATAATTATATAAGATGGCAAAAATATGTTTTTTATCCTGTATCATCATTCATTGCAATTGGTGGCGAGGTTTGGTGGCCTGTTGTTGCGGGGTACATTCCTGTTGCGTCCCATTATTTTTGAGAACCCGCAATACTTTCTGGCACTAGGGAAATTTTCGAATACCTACATTATAGTACATGTACTTTACCGCCCGGGCGGATATCTTTTTAAGATAAATCTCAGCCTTAGTCAAATCATAGTCTAATAGAGGCCTTATAAATGCTTTTCAGTAGAATGTAATTATGGTTTGAGGTCTATATAAGGGGAAAAGGAGTCCCAATTGAAGATTTTTATTTCTTTCAGGCCTTCATTAGACTATGATTTGACTGAGCCATTTTTGCAGCTGAAAGTGGACTGAAAAAAATATCCGTTCTGACGGTAATGTATGTACGTACGTGTAGTGGGGGGTAATCCAAATAAGAACAAACTTAATACCAAGTAGATATAAGCCTCGTCAGCCCGTGTCACACATAGAACAGCTATTTCCAATTATCTCATTCAGAAATCCAAAATTCCGCATTCAAAGGGCCATTTATTTATCTAAGTACATCTAATAAGTATATAGATATACCCGATTATGCAGTGTACCATTTAAAAAAAGTTTTGATTGGCTAGGTTTGAGAAGTTTCTTTCTTTTTCTCCATCAAATATGCTTGAGACAGTCAGTAGGCATTGGTATTCCAACATGTCTTGAGTCAATCAAACAGTATATCAGACATGTGCACAGGGCATCTTGGGGTTTCAGTGAGCTTAAACTAGAGTTGGTAAACTGAGATTGTTTAAGCCATAACAGTTCCTACTCCGGCCGAGGGCCGGGGAACGCTCATGAGTATCTGGCAAAGTACCGTAGTATACCGACCCTTCTTTACTGGAGTGAACCATGTAGCGAATATATCCCCCTTTAACTAGAGTAGGTAGATACTTGTGTGTATATATGACTTGGGTTTTGTGTTATGATCATATGAGAAATACATACCCAGAGCGCCCTTTGCAATAACGATAGTGTATCCGGTCATTTTTAACGGGGTTCACGGCAAAGGCCACAGGAAAATGGTAAAATGGTGTAAAATGGTGTGGCTTACGTCTAAACTAGCCTGGGAACGGCCGGTCTGTTCCAGCGGGACTCTGCGGTATCCCTTAGTCTGGCGATGCTGCCACCCTATTAGAGGGTTAGAATTTTGATGTGAAATCAATTAATTGATGACAAAGCTCTTCCAATTTTGGGTGGGCAGCATTTTTTCGTCCCTCCATGAGGTTTCCGAACACGACCAATATTGCATACACACAAAAAAACGCCAACCCTTTTTTTTTTTTTTTTTTTTAAATCATATCTATTCATGTTTCTAGGTACAGAAAGTTCGCATGCAGTATAAACTATGGCGTAAACAGACCTTTCCCCGACCGGCACCGCTGGCCAAACAGACGCAATAAAGAAATACAAAAGAGAAAGAGAAAAACATTTCCACCGTTTGCTTACATGCAATGCCACCTGTATCCCATTCTCTGGGTCACATACGGCTCTAGAAAGAGGATCCCAACTGAACGGTGGGATTGGCTGTTGGTGTTTGAGGGCGAGGGGGGACGGCTTTTTGGGCCGCGTGAGGAGTGGGGGGTGGAGAGGAGGGGACCGAATTTACTGTTTTCCGCAGTCTTGTTGGCGCATTATCAACGACTTTAGAAAAGTGTGTTTAGTGGCCAGTGTGAATGGGGGGAGAGTAAGTGTTTGTGGGGGCGGTTGGTGGGGGCGGGGATCTTGGTCGGGAGGAACGCATGGTGACCTTAAGCGATTTGGGGAGACTTCGCAGCAGTTGGGGATGGGGCTGAAGTGGCCTTTGCAGGTGTTGATGGGATATCTGTGATCTTCGCGGCTGTGTGGGAGTGTGCAGATGGAGCAGGTAGGGGTTGCCTGCTTGCAGCCTTTGGTGTTGTGGCCGTACTTGCAACAGTTGCGGTATTGGGTTGATGGTGTGGACTTCCACATTTCTATGCAGTGACGTGGTTTGGAGAAAAGGCGGATGGGGTTTTTGAATAGAGGGGCATCTTCTTGTCTGACTGAGATGACCACTGAGGAGGTTTTTTTTTGGTTGCGGATCGCGTTGTCGGCAATCAGGAAGCGTGTGGAGTTAACGGAAGTGCCAGTGGCTAATGCGATGGCTTCTGGGAGGAGGGTGTCAAGGGCTTCCTGGTTTGGGAGATCAAACAGGGGGATGCCATGGATGACAAAGTTGGTGTCCGTTGGGGCGGGTGCGAGTTGGGAATGGGGCTTGAGGGGGGTGCCAACTTCTTGGTTGATGATGGCAGTGAGGGAGGCGAAGAAGGGGGCGTAAGTGGTGGTGGGGACAGAAGGTGGGGCTGTGGCGGTAATGGTGCCTCTGTTGTTGGTGGTGAAGGAAAGTGAGGTGGCAGGGGCCGTGAGGCCGTTTCTTGTCAGGAACTGGCCACACAGGATTGGGAGTCTGGAGGTGAGGCGTTCTGCTTCAGGAATGGGGGCGGGGGAGGACCGGGTGCAAAAGAAACGACGTTGAGCGGTTGGGAGGGCGACCTCCTTCTTGGGGTCTGCCTTGATGTGTTGCTTTGTTGTCTTTTTCTTGGTTGCGGGGTTGTTGGGTGTTGGGGTCTTGGCTGCGTCTGCATAGGATTTAGGGCCTTGGCGGGAGGCAGATTTTTTCGGTCGCGGAGGGGGGGGTGCGGCTGTGGTGACGATGGCGGTTTGTTTGGGGATGGCTTTGATCAAGCCTTCCAGTTTTTCAAACTGTTTGTCTGTGTTGGGGGGAGGGGTGGGGTTGATGGGTGTCTGAGGTTGTAGGGCCTTGACAGTGTCTGTGAGGTCTGCTATTTGTGCCCTGATGTCGTTCAAGTATTCAAACATGAGGTTGTTTTGCTTGATGATGCCGGCGAGCATGAAGGTGTCGCAGGCCAGGTGTGCGGCTGAGGGTTTCCCGAGTTTTTTTTTTATTTCATTCAGGATGGGTTTGTAAGGGGTTTTCTCAGGTTCATGGGGGTTCGTGAGTTTGTGGAGGCGTTGGTCTATTTGCTCAGCTTGGAGGGCTGCAAGGAGCCAGTTTTCGGGTGAGTTAAAGGAGAGGTCGCTTGGTAGTGAAGCCATTGTGGTGGCAGGATTTTGGTGTGGTGATGGTGTTGCCACTCAGGTTGTGGTGTTGAGTTTTCAAAAACCGAGTGAATAGAGGGGAAGAAGGATGAAAAAAACGCCAACCCTCCCCCCCCTTTTTTTATATGGTATGCAATATTAGTCGTATTCGGAAACGTCATGGAACTAGTGCTCAGTTAGTATATAAAGACATGTACCTGTTCCCTCGCGTGTAGATCCTTGGCGCCTCGTCAAAAAGATCTCTAGGTATGTTCTTGGGATCTTGTCTCAAGTTTTCTCGATAAAGTTTTCGGGTGACAACATTCATAACGAGAATGCAGGGATCAAAGCCAAAACCACGATCCACGGTGTGAAAATCTAATCTACTATACTATATGTATGTATCTCTACTTACGTAGCTGCATCTAGCTCGGTGATATCATATCAACTGTCCACAACTTAGAGCGGTACGAGAAATAATTCCGCTGTCTAGGTCCCACTCAAATTTATAACTCCCCCCCCTTTCCCCTTCTCTTCTCCCCCCACAACTTCACCATTAAGCTTCCAACTCCATAATATAGCTCTCAATAATGTATCTCTTGCGCGACACTGGCTTTGTACCCCTCACAAGGGATAACTGGCAGCTCTTGATGACATATTGGAACTATTTCCCGCTGGTACTGCATCACACTCTAGCCTACAAACTCAATTAAAGCTAATTCCACATATAGATATGCCCTGTACAACTACTCTTGAGGGACTGGTACCCTATGGGAAAGACTTCTTATGATTCTATTATGAATGTGCCTGGTAACCCTCCTTACATATAACATTTCGCAATACCTTTTTTCTTAAGTATCTTATTTAGGTAAACCCGCCTGGATTCTAATGGAGCTTGTCTCCCCACTCACAATGCTTTACACGGTCTTTACGAACCCTGAGAGCACGCAACCGCTCTCTTTCACTCATATGTGGCTAGTAGCACTCTACTGTTTACACTATTTTCACAGAGCACTAATCGGTCCCCTTATGAATCCTTCTATGGCGCCCATGAATATTGTCATACCCTTCGGCGCCGCTTTATTCAATATAATGAACGGTAGCTTAATTGGTGGGTGGCTCGGCGGGTATGGCTCTGCCCAAAATGTTCCGATGTGGCAGGTAGTTGTTGGTACTATTCTGTTTGCAGTGGGACTGTTTGGGAATGTGTACCATGAGGAGGTACTTCGAGGGATTCGAAGGAATAAGAGGGTGGATAAGATTGCGGAGAAGGAAGGAAAAGTTGTTGTATGCAATGGCAGGGCTTACAAAATCCCAGAGGGTGGCCTCTTTAGGTGGATTTGGCACCCTCATTACTTTACAGAATGGGTAGAGTGGTATGGGTACATGATTATCGGAGGGGGGTTTTCGAATTTTAGGCCGGCAGGAATGTTTGTGGTACATGAGGTTGCGACGATGTTGCCAAGGTGGGTCAATTTCTTAATTGGTATAACAATGGCCGTAGCTGACTATCTCTTTTGTGTAAGAGCATTACAAGGAAAAAGATGGTATTTAAACAAGTTTGGAAAGAGCGCCGTGCCTGACAGGAAAGCTGTCATACCAGGTGTTATCTGATAGCTTATAGATTTAGCTACATTGAGAGCAGTGCTTTAATTGGGAAGTGGGGGGTATTAAGTTTAACTGACAGCTGGGCGAGGGAGGGGATTCTGGCCGCTGGCCCAGGCCCCAGGAATCAAAAAAAAGAAAATCTACAGAAGAAATAAACGGGGAAAGGATGCAAAGGGGAAAAGAATGACAATGGACTATATCGATAGATCAATGCAATATAGAACCAACCAAGGAATTTATAGCAATGTGTAAATGTGTAAATAGGGAAAATCTGCTTAAACCCCGTAGTAATGGAAAGAAACGCCCAGATATAACAGCACTTCCCTAAATCCAGTATCCATTCAATCCACCTGCCTATTCCTTCGATAATGTGGTTATCTTCGGGCAAAGTACCTATGAAATCCAAAAATAAGAAATAAAGCTTATGCAGCTTCTGCCGGATTCAACTTACAGCTCTAGAAGGTCAATCCCTAAACCATTTCTTCTGGCCCATACGTCTCCTCAGCTTATCAGAAATTCTTTCCCTCCTGGCCTTGTACACAGTCTTAACCCGCTTCCAAGCCTTCCCCAGATGGCGAAAACCTTTAGGGTGAACCCTTCTACTCTTCCCCGCGGCAGAAACTGCTTCGACCCCGTAGTGTAGTGTCATAACCTTCTCTCTGATATCCGATTGGATAACTAAATATTGTTCTACCATTTTGTGAAGCTCCAGTTCCACCTGCAAAATTGCTAAAAGCAATTCTCCAATCTCTTTGTAATCAATGGCTAGTCTACCGATTGACATTTGGTTCCTAGCAGCAAAATACGCCTTGATATCCTCAAGCAACTTTTGGAACAATTGTACCTCCCGCCAGGCTGATTTGATATCAACGTCAAGCATGGCATTCAAACTCATGAACTCGTCCAGGGGCTCATCTAGCCTATATCGTCTGATCTCGCTTTCAGAAAAGGCGGTGTGGAGGTCTGGTTGTTTATGCATGAGATGCTCCTCTAACTCCTCCAAATGAATTTTTTGAAGTTCAACTGCTTCAGTCTTCTCATCGAGCGCCGACTGTACGGCATCTCGATGGGAGGTGAGCTGGTTCCTCATCAGATCTCGGGCGAGGATATTTTTGGTGCCATCACTACTGTACTGGGTATCGGTCCATAGGGTGATGAGCTTGTTGAGTGGCTGGTTCCAAAACGAACCCTTGGATGAGAGAAGATCTGTAAGCGAACGGAGGGTCATCTGATCTTCCGTCATTGTGGCTTGTTTTCTTTGGTTCAGGGGTTTGTGGTGTTTTGGATTTCTCCCGATGTTTAGGAGATGTCTTTGGAGAGATGAAAAGAGAAGGAAGAAGAAAATCCCAAGAGCGGATCCTATTCCATCGATGACATTTGGTAGAAGTTAGATGAGTTAGAGCTTAGAATAACCGTAGGGGATTTGTTTAGCGAGACCTTTGGTAGCGACTAGTGCGTGTTTCAGGCGTCTGATCAATTGTATGGTAGAGTTTATCGTTATATATTCAGGCCCAATGAATCTACCGGACCACTCAGAGCCGAGGGGATTATATGATGCTATGATCTACGTGTATAAAGTGCAGCACATTATTTTCTCACTCTGGAAATAGTCGCTAGTGATTCGCTATTTGATGAGTAATTGTATTCGCCCGGTAGTGGTTATTCTAGTCAATGTGGGTCTTACTGCGACAGTGATGTTGGATTCGAGTAATTTGGAACAATGTCGGACCGACCTCTAGTAGGTACAAAAAGCTCATTACATTACCTAAACCGAGATGCCCATTAATGGGAAGCTCGAGCCCAGGCTCGAGCCCTACAATCTTTGATATGTGTGCTATACCGTAAGTTGCCTACTTAAAGTCTTGACCAATATCTAATAGTCGAACGGATTTGTCTCTACTTGGGAACTTCTAATTTTAGGCCTCAAAAAGGGGGCTCGAGGTTAAGCTCGAGCCTACCAGGCTCGGACGTCTCAGAGCGTGTAAGTGAACGTTTCTGCACGAACCAATTCGTGCCCAATGCTAACAACGATATATATTTCATCTGTAGATTTAGCATCATCCGGTCGGCCTTTCTATCTGATTTCTTCTATACTTTTACAGATCTATGGGATCAAAGCGTAATCGAGTCGATATTTTTCGGTTTTTTTTTTTACGAATGCTTAGCCCCCATAGATATTATACCCTAGCAGGAAGATTCCAAGAATATAGGAGTTAGGCCCACGATCAGAACCTTAGATATCTCCACTATAGGTTTCAATAATCGAGTGATACATTATGATTGAATAATTAAATTCTACTCTGTAAATTTTCTCCGCCAAGGAGCAGGTAATGATACGCTCCAGAACGGACAACGCTCAATATCCAGATACCTCCAAATCAGTAAATTCTTACCTATTCACTATATTCAAGTCGCCAATGAAATACATCAGCTCCATTATGCGTGACCCCCGGCCAAAAGCTCTGCTTGCAGTTAATAGAATTGATTATTCAATCCCTCTCGAAGCCCCGATATTACTGTACAGATCTTGCATAAGATGGGATGACCAGCCACAGTAAGTTAATAAATTTTCCTCAGGAATACTATCAAGTCTTAGCCCTAATGAGATGTAAATACCGGCTTCATCTCCATGAATTTATGGGGTGCTTGCATGTAATAAGATTAGGAGCTATATGTATACATACATAAATGTACTTATAGGCCCATACATACCGTCATATATTACATTAAAATGACCTTCGTACATGTACATGGTTAAGACTCTGTACGATCAGGGCTTTAAAACTCAAACGTTGAATATGTTTTTTTTTTTTTTTGCTAACACGGGGCTATCCGCCTGGAATGATGTACCTTTTTTTCTTTTATTCATTACGTACATGCAACCTCACGGTTATGGCACTGAATCTGCTATCCACCTTCCTGCACTCCTCGCCTCTCTCCCCTCCTCCACAACCTTAAAGGAAAAACAAAGGGAAACTTAGAACATCAAGTGTGCAATTTTAAGGCTCATTCATCTTTTTAATCCTCCGCTTCTTCCTCTTCTCTGTCTAAGTTGCCCCACCCCCTATCTAGCTCCTTATTCGCTTCCACTTCTTCGACTCCTCTTTCTTTCTTCCTTCTTTTACAGAACCCTTTCCATATCTTGACCGCTGTGCTAAGGCCCTCTTTGCACCATAGCAGTTTAAGTATAGAGTCATGTTCCTTTCCTTTCTCTCTTTCGCTGGTGGTGAATCTGCATTCTGTCATGACGTACTTCACATCCTGCTCCCCTTCTCCGCATTCGCATTGCTTCGATGGTCTCTTGTTGATTCTGTATAGGTATGCATTCGTGTCGATGTGGCCTGTTCTGAGTCTGCTCAAGATGACCCTCGCTTCCCGGTCCTTCGTCACTTCATTCCTAATCTTATGTCTGTCCCTCGGCATGAGGATAGCTTTCTCCGGGTTTCTCCTTTTGAGCCAGTCTTCTTCCCATTCTCTGATGGTGCATTCTCGTGATTCCCTTTCCAAGTATGCTGAATGATGTACCTACACGCACCTACACATCTATAAAGATTTAAAAACACGTCTCAACCATAATACATGTATTTATACACCTCCCGCTAACCTCACATACTCCAGTACCGCATGCATACAACCTTGACCTCGCTGGACTGATTTTGGTACAAATATGGAAGCCTGGATTTACAAAAGCCTAAGATGTTCCGATGGATATCCATATATTCTCTACGCCCAACAAGATCAGCCATTTTCTCCAAATATCACCCCCGTGGTTGATATCTAGGTCTCTGCTGTATAGGGTTGTTGCTGGTGCCTTGGCCATCATTTCCCCAGTGATTCCATACTTCTCGGCCATCCGCTTCTCTTTAGCCTCTTGCCCTTTATATCTCTCAACAACCAAACATCGTAAAAATTAGAAGAAAGGATTACACACTTTGCTGTATGCTCTAGAAATTTGCTTTCACTCTCCCCGAGAACCTCTTCAAGAGTTTGGGAGGTACCAAAAAGGGGTTCAAGCCGCTGAAATGGGTTCTTTGTTTACTGGATTCGGAACGTTAGCCGCTAGAAATAAGATTTATCCTAGAATCGACACTCATTATCGAGGCCATCATTGCCACTGTATATGTATGTATTATGAGTGGATTCTGTATAGATGGGTTTTAGAATTTAGGGTTTGCGCGGCTTATATGCTATCTGAACATATGCGGCTGCCTAAATGGATACGTAGTCTGATGTCAGATGATACCAAGATATCGATAGTGATTTATATGAACAGGTTCCACAACGCCTAGGCAGTCTGCCTTGAGAGGCACTCACTCGACTGTACTCTCATGGATACCATGAAATTTAATTTTAACGTCTCGGATGCCAATTGCAAGAGTCGATTCCTAGCTGTTTAAAGTTTCCGAACAAGATTGGTGCCTGGGGGTCGGTCCTACTAGAACTCCATAGTATGTGGATGTTGCAGTTTATTAGACCTCGAAAGCCAAGACATAGTAAGCTAGGGCAAGGGGTTTTTTTCTCCCCGGCCCTGCAGCAGAGTATAAATTACCCCTCCCCCTCACACTCCTTTTCCTTCTCTACATATTACACGATCCTCAACATACCCTTGCATAGACCATTTTTTCACTTCAACGTCCAATTGCAAATTTTAGTAAGGGATCCAGAACAAATAACGCCTTTCATAATTCTCGCAATTTGTCTTTCCCACGGGTTTCGAGATTCGCTTCTGGCGCATATCCCACATCCCTTCCCCTTCCCTTCATATGTGTACTATAATGTTTGAGATATATGGCAAGGAAAAAAAAAAAAAAAAGAAAAAAAAAAAGAATAAAACATTAAAACTTTAAATTTTTAAACTTTGTGATAACTTCCGAACCCGCATTGCGTGACCCCTTGACATACAAAAAAAGATTCCATGCAAGAAGTTTTTTTTTTTTTTTTTTCATGGCAGTACTCTGAGACACTCATGTCAACCGTGAACCTGGGAACATGAACTTCCTTCAGAGCAGCGAAGCGAATCTCAGGCTTCTTCTCACTGATTGAGTGATTTTTACCTATCAGCTAACCTCCCCTGGCAGAGAGCCCCGTGGGTAAGATCCAGAGTAGCCATATGGAGAGTAGCACATGGAAGACGAAGAGAAGGGAGAAGGCAACAGTGCGCATCGCGGCCAGAACCCCGGAACCCTGTGTGGAGTAACTTGATTGGACCCTCAGTTACTAGGATATGCTTTGTAGATGTCAAGAAACTTGTTTCTCTTTTGTACTGCCAGGATGATTCTAGATTTGTGAGGGTGGGCAGTTGTGAGATGATTCCTGGCTATCAAGGACATGTTATTAAAAATTAAAAAGGATCAGATCCAAACCAACAAGAAGCAACATTCGAACTTTCAACCAAAACTCCCACGAAAGGGGAGGGGGAAAAAAGGGAAATACAATGCTCACAAAAAAAATAAAAAAACAGAAAACTCCAGCTTCAAATTAATTAAATGATGAAAACAAATATTCAACTAGTACGTAAGGTACGTACATATGTAGCCAGCTTTAACTCTATGATTCCATGAGATCGTAATGATATAATAAATAATGCCATGCATCTTGTCCAATTTCGACTTTGCAGTCCCTCCTTTAATGCCAATCTAGGTATCTTTACCATCAAACAAACAAACAAACAACCAACCACCATGCAATCAACAATCAAATCCAGAAAAGATATATAACGGGAACAAGAAAGCTCCGTTTCTATGTGAGAATACATAGATGATACATGTAAGGACAGACTCTAGTGAACCAGCTTCTGCCGATATGCGTGGAGAAAAGAAATAGAAAAATATCAACTAGATATAGGATGTGTGCCAACACTAAAACGGGGCATTATTTTTGTGTCAAAAAAAACAAGGTAAAAAGACAAAACAACCCCTAAAACACCGTTTTTATAAAAATGCAGCCTGAAACCTGGTAACAATAAGAGAAAAATGAGGGGATAGAAGGCGAAATAGTACTTTTGGGGGAAAGGAAAAAGAATCAACTTGTCAATCAAGACGCTGTCGAGGTCAAAGACGACCATGTCAAAAAGAAAAACAACTAATGAATGTTAGGAGTTGAAGGGAACGCCACCAAAAAAAAAAAGAAAAAGAAAAAGAAAAAAACGAGGGAAAGAAAAGGGACCCAGAATGCTCCAAGATAGAGAAATAAATAAAAGAGCATACGACGCTACCATCGTCCCCTGCTTCCCACCTCATCCCATCCTGAGGCTCACACTGCTGGCGCGCACTCCACCTCTGGTCGCTCCAGGCGTCATCAATCCCATTCCAAGCCCCATCTGGCCCTCGGGCCCAGGTGTACCGGGCGTCACGGGCAGGGCCGCTATCGCCATTGCAGACCCACCAAGCCCACTCATAACACTTGTCATAGTAGGATGCACCATGCTCATCAAAGTAGCACTTCTACTATTTGATCCGCTACCGCTTCCCCCACCGCCCCAACCACCAAGTCCAGGGCTAGGATAGTACATTCCCTGTGGCAGCGTCGCCTGCGCTGCGGGTCCCAACGCTGCTGAGAGTGGTGTTGCGGCGAGCCAGGTCTGTTGTGAAGTCATGGTCGGGGTCGGAGCCGGGCTGGGAGCCATGGGCTGGAACGCGAATTGTGTAGGTGATAGAGCTGATGGGGGAGAACTGGGCGTGGAGGATGTCTCGGCCATGTACGACCGGAACGAAGATCCGTTCAAGAGAATATAAAGGTCCTTTGTCGGACGTACAACCATCCCGACGGCAGTGAGCATATTTTTCCGGAAAGTGTATTCCTGATGGGTACTCTTTATGAGCTCCGCAATATTGATAATCAACTGTAATAACCCAATTAGTAAACCCCTCCAATTAGACAAACCGAAGCATAAGTCTAAACTCAAGACAAACCTTAGTGAAGATGTTAGTGTCGTCCCAGAACCTCCGCCTTTCACCAACATCTCCCTCCTGAATAGCTTCCCATCTGACCTTACTCAGCTTCCTTGCTGCGTCGGCCCCATTGGCACACAAGGCCGAGACCTGCCTTAATTTTGAAGACAGATTCGGCATCAGACTCTGCCCCAGCGCGGCCTTAATCTCCTTCTCGATGACCGGCAGCGTGCTCAACGCCGCGCCAATGGCAGTCTGGAAGATACCATATAGCGGCTCGTCGTGGTCGAAGCCAAACCCATTCTCCGACATCTGTGAGACAGCTGATGACGGGACACTATTTAGGCCCGGGGTTGGCGGGAGTGAGAAGTAGTCGGCACCCAACGGGCCGCCCCGTGGGGTAGTGTAAGCTGCTGACGACATGAAGGAAGCGGACGGGATCGATGCAAGTCGTAGACCGGGATTGTTGATCTGTAATGGCTGTCTCCCTCTCATCATTGAGCTAGCACTGGTGAAAGACTGTACGCTCGGCGCAGGACGATGAGTTTTGATTAACGGCCTGAGAATCTCATACGAGCTTTGAATTTCGACATAGGATCCGTAGACTGTAAGGAGTAGTGTTCGCATATACCGGACATCATGTACGGCTGCTCCGGCTCCGATCTCTTTAGAGCTCGACTGCAGCATCGAGAGCACTTGCCGGAATGCGGCAACACACGAGTAGCAAGCATCGATGACCTGATCTACTGCTGCCTCGTCGTCCTTTTCCTCATATGCCTCTAAAGCCCCGACTAATGATCCTATGTGGATATTCCCGTTATAAAGGGCTCGCTCAACTTTGTGGTGAGGGCCATTAGGGTCGACTGCCGACTGTACAAAGTGCTCGATTGGCTTCTGCAGTGTGCTCATAGCATAAAGGATCCCCCTTGCAGCTTCGCCAACCCTCGCAGATGTCAATGATGTCCGCTTATTCTCCGGCAAAGAACTCAATCGCCGAAAGTACGGCCCGGGCTGCCGTTCCTTCTCAGTAGGACTGCCCTGCGAGCCGCCACTAACACCATCAGCAGGCTTCCCCATATTCTTTTTTAGCGTCCGTCCAGCCGAGTCGATAATGCTATCGTGTGAGTAACCACGTTGGTGCTTCGAAGCCTTCTGCTGTTGGTGGTGCTGCTGTTGCTGCTGTTGCAGATGTAGCGGATGCTGTTGCGGTTGTGGTTGTTCGACAACGGTTCGAAGGATGTTGTTTCCCCCCTCTCCAACAATGCTTCCACTATTACTATTGCTGCTATTGCTGTTGTTGCCGGTGCTATTATTGCTGCTACTGCTGACGCCTCCTGGGAAAATGGCATTTGGGGACTTGCGTGGTGGCAACATGCCCATTCTCCGATTACCCCGGATGGTCTGCAGCTGTGCTGTAGATTCGCTATGACTACGGGATCGCTCCAACTGAGACAAGTTGGACTCTGAGAGTGGTGTCTGAGGCTGCTGCTGCTGCTGCTGCTGCTGCTGCTGCTCGGAGGATGGCGAGAAGGAGGCAGTAGACGAGGACGACGATGGGGAGGGAGAGGATGCTGGCATTGGTTCAGAGCTAGACAACATCGTGGCGTTCGACAGTGGCGAAGGCGAACGATTCTGGTGCAGAGACAGCATAGACCGTTTGGATGGACTAACGGATCGCGTCCTTAGAGAAGAATTGGAGGCGTGTGGCATGGTGGTATCGAGCTCTGCTGATAGCCTGGATTGTGCCTCTTTTTCTTCCTCAGTGTGGTTGACTGTAGTATCAGTAGCAATAGCAGTACTACTAATAGTAGTAGTAGTAGTAGTAGTAGTAGTAGTAGTAGTAGTAGTTGGATTAAAGTTGTTATTCGTATCGCTACCGTCTGCTGAGCTATTCACAGAACCAGGGCTTGGTGTTCTAGAAGCAAAGGTCGCAGTATCGATTGATGAACAGGAATCATTCCCCAAGCCTGGGCTGTAATCACTACTAAAAGGTAAATTTACCCCAGAAAAGTTAGTCCTCAAAAAGATTAAAACCCAGTTAATACAGCACAAACCCACAATGCCAGCAGATGCAGTAGTAAAAGTAGGTGGAAGAAGTATAGTAGAAGTAGGTAAAGCACCACCATAGACAGGCCAGGCAGCTCATCAAACCTCATCCACTCACCCCCCCCCCCCCCGCGCCCTGGTTTTCGCCGTGGCCCCGTCAATGCCGGGACCAGGGTTCCGGTAGGGGGGGTAGATATGCGAAAGGGGGAGGGGGGGGGTTTGGACCGGATAGGGCAGGGTAGGTACATGTAGGTACTTTACCTGCTTCCACTACTCATGTTACTCTATTGATATAGGAGGGCACTTCCTCACCTTGATTCGGACCCCGTGATCACCACCCTTTCCGCATGCTGCTGCCTCAAGAAACTCTTGATGTCCTCCAGCCATACCTCAACGTCCGTTGTGGCATCATCTATGTTCAGGAGGCGCTTTGGAGGGTAGACGATGGGGTTGTTGTGGAGCTTCAGCACCGCGAGATTGGGCATGAAACCGATGTAATTGGGCAGGACGGAGATTTTGTTTGTGCCCATTGAGAGCACCTTTTTTGGGCGACGATGGAGGCCATGTGAGCTTTTCAAATCATAGATTGTATAACTAGGTAGGGGTGGTATCTATGTAATTTAATCGGGGATTTGTAGGGGCGAGGGGAATTTTATTCTTTTGCGAATAGAAAAAAGTTCCAGTTATTGATTGCAGTACTGGCTGGACTGACCATACCTTTAACGACATCAGGGTCCCAAAGTCCTCTGGCAGTGAGCTAATCTGGTTGTGACTGACGTCAAGTATCTCAAGCGACGGCAGGCGAGTGATCTACAGCAACACATGAAGCAAACATTTTAGATATCAGCCCACCCGTTATTTTTTTTTTCTTTACCTGTGCAGTTACAGGAGGGTGGGGGGGGGGGAGGGGACGAGGGGTAGAATCAAAAGGAAGCTCAGGTAGGGAAGTTTTCTCGCTCTTGCCAAACCATACCACCACCGGAAATTCTCCGAGTGAGTTCCCACGGAGGTTCAGATATCTCATTCTGTGAAGGCCTGAGAACCCGTCTTGCAACGAGGTCAATTGATTATGGGCCAAAGCGAGTCTTCAAACACCCAAAAACAAGCCAGAACACAATTTGCAGGAGAATAATCAGTTAGCAACAATTGAACCCGCCACAAGCAGTAAATGATTTTTATATTTTATTTTTCTTTAAAGAGAGAGAGAGGGGAGGGGGGGGGTAGGTAAGGGTAAGGTGGTGGCGTTTCATCGTTCCCTTCTAATAATATCAGATAATGGTTTGCCGTTGGCTGACCTTTCTACTTCATCTTTGATGAGCTCAATAGCTTCTAGCGGGATGCTCGAAATCTGCTTGGATCGCAAGTCTACCGAGAACTGGCTTGGCTGGCGGCCCGGCGATGCTTTTCTGTGGAGCTTCTCGAGTCTGAACTCCTCACGGGCCTGTTCAAGGGCCTTTGTGACAATTGCGAGGCAAAGGGCATGTTCAGCGGATAGGGTGGGCATTTTCCGCAGTGCAGAGAGGATGTTGGATGAGTGAGACGTTGGGAGCAAGGGAAAAAAGACAACTAGCAGGTACGCAATGTATGGTATAAAAAGGTGAAGAAAGTAGGGCAGCCGCTGTGTTGAAACAGAAGAGTAGCAGCAGTCGCCCTGTTACAGTCAGTCTGTCAATCAGAGTCATTCACGGAGCTGACGCTGCGAGCGAGTGAGTGAGAGATTGATTGAGCGTTCACAAGCACACAACTGCAGTTCTACAACATGCACTTCATTCTGCGGAGGAGGCGGATACGCGGGCAGAACGAAAACCTGGTGCTGGCTGACCCATGGCGGTGAAAGCTTGCTGTATGTACCTACGGCCGGCCCGCTGGGTAATGATGCTTCTCGCCTGATTACCTGGTCTTCTATTCTTACCTTGCCTCATGATTTCTTTTCTTGTCAAGTATGGGAACATGCCGATGGATGGATGGATGGATGGATGGATGGAACCAACAGGCTTGGAAAACTTTCAGCGTTTTACATTACATGCGGGACCCTATCTTCGAATACACATTACCCCATGTAAAGCAAAATTGAAGAGTGCTTCTATACTGCAGTGAGCTTCTTCGTAAGCTTCCCCGATGAGCGATGTCGGCGGGAAATCAAACAGCCGGCGGAAGAGTAAAAGTTGTTAAAAAACTACTCCAAGAATGGGGTGCTGCAGGTACTAGCAGATACTCTAGCTGTAAAGAAAAGCAACAATATCCCTGAGAATTTTTCTTCTTTTAAGAAAAAGGCAGAATCACTCCCTATTGGGGAGTATTTGCTGCCTACATGTAGGTATGTATGTATAGCGTATGTATGTACATGGAATCAGGGTCCTCCTTTCCCGAGAAGCTTTCGATTTTGAATCCCCGGTTGTGATTCTGCGCACATAAAAGCAGAAACCGAGAAAAACAACGATTCCCTCGCATGGAGATCGATTCAGACGGACGTCAAGCTTTTACGCTTCCCCTTCTTACATACATACGAACGAAGGAAGGGATGGGGAAAGGGACGGACGGATGAGCGGAGCATTCACACATACCTACTCAACACACACCTACTCAACACACACACACACACACACACACACCTGCATTTTGCGGATCCGCGGGGTAACACGTGTGGTGTTGAGGGTTCTCGTTCCCCCGTGAAGTTAGAGAATACGTACTGCAGAGTACTCATGCCTGAGTACATATCTGTTACCATGTAAAAATGGCTGCCCTATGCAAGCTAGTGGGATTGATCAATTGCAGAAGAGCTTTTCTGACTTTTCTGACCGCGAGAAGCATCTCAATTTACCCATTCGTCTTTACTCGTTCAAATGAAGCTTTCCATCCCCCGAAATAGGAACTTTCTAGAGACATCACGAAAACGGCAATTGCAAACCCCCCCCCCCCCCCAAATAGGGCCCCAGTGTAGATAGAAATAATAAAAAACGATTACTGCTGCTCAACAGAAGCATTCCCCCCGAGACCAGATCGATCCCGTACCTGACGCTATCTTAATCAATCAATCAATCCCCGTTTCTCGGCAGTGGTAAGGCACACACCTGGCCCGTTGTTGAAGCGGCGGCGGGGTAAGCAAGAAGAGTAGTGGTAGCATTGGCATGGTGGTGGTGGTGATGGTTCAATGGTGGAAACGGATACCGATACATCCCCCCCCCCCCCCAGCTTATCACCACCTAGCCATTTACATACACTTCTTTTTGGATTCCATTCTCTGAATTCACAGAACCTTTGACATATACTCACATATTCATAGCTTCAATGATCATGTCCAGAGGTTCCATGATAATGCTCGACAAAGAAGACAATACCCCCACCTCTGCCACAAACCCCCACACTCCCCCGAACGTTGTCCAGCAGAACGGTACCACTACGTATGTGAAGAGCACAGAACAGTCGACAGAGTCCCTACACCAGATATGTTCACAACTCAACGATAAGATATCCGCCTTTCTCGTCTCTACGCCAGAGACTGAGCTCCTACGACAGGTCCAGCGTCAGACACAGATATCGCTAAAGGTCATTCAAGAGGCGCTCCAGAGATATTCGTTCGTATATGCCTCCCCCTTCGCCTTTGCCGTTCAAGTCATATACAGACAGCTAAAAGCTTCCCCTCGCAGATTCGATGAACTAGCCATCTCATTCAACGGTGGCAAAGACTGCCTCGTACTCTTAATACTCTTCCTCGCCGGCCTCACCCAACACTCGCTCTCAGAGAACTCAACGGCACTCCTCAACGCAGTCTATGTCATGTCCCAGCACCCCTTCGCCGAAGTCGACGAGTTCGTGGACATTTGCGTACCGTCATACCACCTCGACCTCGCCCGCTACGCGCTCCCCATGAAGGAGGCCTTCGAGACATATCTCGAGCAGAACAAGAACGTGAAGGCCATCTTCGTCGGCACGAGGCGGACAGACCCGCATGGTGAGTTCCTGACACACTTTGACCAGACGGACCATGGCTGGCCGGACTTTATGAGGGTTCACCCGGTCATTGATTGGCATTACCAAGAAGTTTGGGCGGTAAGTTTGAACAAGATTCCGGCCTCCCCCTCTCATTCCCGTCCATTTCGCTGCTTTCCTTGATCTGATTTCCTTCCTCCCTCCCGTCCGTTGCGCGGTTGGGTTGGGTTGGTGATTCTCGGACCCCCGCGCGGGGCGCAATTGTTGGGTTACTATCCACTGTCTCACCACGGGAAGACCCGCCCGTAATGTGTCTCGGTTGAGTCTTGTACCGGAACGGCATGCTGATCCGACGGGGTGTTGTCATAGTTCCTGCGCGCGCTCGACATTCCCTACTGCTCATTGTACGATAAAGGCTACACATCGTTGGGTGGCACGACAGATACCTATCCCAATCCCGTATTACTGGAGAGCAAGAGTGGAGAATCAAGTCCTCGGTTCAAGCCTGCGTACGAGCTGGTGGAGGACCTTCAGGAGAGGTTAGGGAGAGATAGCCGGTAGACATACCTATAAACATGTACGGCGAGGAAATTTGTTGGCTATAGAGGCGCATGTAGGAATTGTAATGGGGCTTATTTTTTATTTTTTATATATATGCTAAGCCTGGTGAGCGATTGTTGAAAAACTGACTATCTATATATCTATGTTGGCGTTTTATTTGGGGGGAGTGGGGTGAGTGGGGTGAGAGCTTCGGATTTTGTAAATAAGTGTTAAGCAGTGATGCTGTTTTATAGTAAGGAATTAGAAGAGATCTACTTCTCATATAGCAGGGTTTGGAGTGGTGCCTTTTGCTCTTTCTCTTCACAGCTCAACTCAATATGCTCTACCCTAACCCACCTTCTCCCCTAACCCTCCACCAAAGCCACCACTTTAAGGTACTTGCAGGCTTGCAGGCTTGCCGAATCACGAATCGTGCAAAAGCCATGATTCACATGTCTTTGGAAAAAACCCTAATTATCCCACATGCGCTTAAAACATGGGGAATCATCTAGACAATCACATGTTAGCTATGTACTACAGGTGCCAGGGTAAGTCTCCGGAACTGTTGCTTGTTGCAACCAAGACGCAGTTCTGGAGACTTACCCTGGCGCCCGTAGTACACTCCCCCGGGAGATCGACCGGTTACATTTGTGTCTGATACACACCCGTCTAAACCTCGGGAATCTCGCGCCAGACCCGGTAATGGTCGGTATCGGTGGGAAGATGGGTTCATGTGCAGGGAGGGCCTGCTGCGCGATCAGGAGATGGTAGAGGAGTGGGGTGGATACATGTGTGCTATCAGCAGTAGGACGGACAGTCTATTGGGGGGCTTGGTCATTGGATATCACTCGGCCCGTTATCTTCGCTCACACGCACTGGGTGTAAAAAGTTAATGGAAGGTAGCTTGGTGGAGGTTTGATGTTCCCTATCGAGTCTACTCTAGAAGAAAGAAAAATGAGTGCTTTTGCGTCTACCGTTGCTCCGTCTACTTTCTACTGTCTTCGTACCTGCCGTGTATCGCTTTGGCGCAAAAACTGGACTAAACGAAAAGAAAGAAGGAATGAAAGAAAGAAAGAAAGAAAGAAAGGGAGAGGAGATAGAAAAGAAAATGAAGAAGAATAAGAAGAAAAGAAGTAGAAGAAGAGGTGTATGGCGTTGCTACATTAGTCCCGTGTACATGTATATCCCATGACAATTTTCTTGCGATACAATTACAAGAAGAGAAGAAAGGCCGGTACAAAAAGTGTAAACCCCAAGAAGAAGCTCAAGAAGAAGGAGGAGAAGAAAACAGAAGAAGAGCCAAAAATCCCAACAGTAGAAAAAAAAAAATCCAATGAGAATAGTACGCTTAGGCAAGAAGAAACCAAGGAACTACAGGCATAACCATACTATAGTTACCGATCGATCATTCAAACTCAAACAATAAAACACAGTAAGCAAATAGACGACATGATCTATACCAATTCGTTCTGGTGATTTCTCCGGCTAGTATTCGTGTATAAAGAACATGGAGGCACAAAGAGAAGACTAAGAAAAGAAAACAGGAAAGAAAAGAAAGAAAGAAAAGATGATATCACCGTGATGACTGCGACTGTTCGCTCAGTAGTCGGTCCCTTTCTATTATCCCCTGCTCCTTGTATCGTGTTAATCGGCCTACCATGACTACTCACTCGTTCGTTAGTCACCAAACTTTTCACAACCAAATTCCCATATCAATGATTTTTCGGACAGGAAACTTACACTCATACGTCAGCAGCGTCATTGCGCTCGCCGGCACCGCCCTAATCATATTCGTCCCCATCCCCGCATAAAATCCCCTGATACCCTCCTCCCTAAACACCGTCGCAAAGCTCTGTACAACCCCCCTATACCTCCTCCCCCTTGTGCCTCCCGCCGCCTCCCCCGCCAACACCCTCTGCGTCTGCAATCTCGTCCTCACAACCTCATGGGGGTACGTGGCGGAGCTCGCACATATCTTGCTCATGCAGCTGGCCGCCAGTATCCCCCAGAAGTCCTCCTTCCTCCCTCTTCCGGCCTGCCCACCCTTTCCGGAGGTGAACATCTTCTTGAACTGCTCGTAGAGCGGGAACTGGACGGCGACGTGGGTGAGGCCCAACAGGGCAGGGGCGAGGCCGGAGTAGAAGGCGCGGACGCCCTCCTGCAGGTACATTTTGCGCATGGCATCTAGGGTGCTGGTGTAGTGATGGGAGGTGAGAGTCGGTGTGACACGCTGGGACATGAGGCGCGTTTTGATGACCCAGATGGGGTTTGTGCAGATTGTAGAGGAGGCGCCGGCGGTCATGGCGGAGAGGATGTGCGTGACCCAGGTGCGCTCGAATTCTGGGGGGTTATTAGTGGAAATTATTGGGGGCGTGGGTTTTCGGAAAGCGGGCGGTGATCATTGACGTCTAGGGGAATCATTGACTTTGGGATAATTTGAAACAATCCGGGGTAGTATGGGCATTATGGGCATGTATATATAGAAGGGGAGAATCTATAGTAAAGAATGATTCGAGCATAGGGAATAATAGAGAACCGCGTATAGAACAATTGAGATTTGGGAACGAGTCAATTGCGTTCCCAACATCCCAATGAAACCCGTACAAAACAGCGCCCAAAACCGACATAGTATTAAGATAAATAAGAAGTATAAAGGCATTTCTCACATAAATGCCTATGAACCGACTACCCCCCACCCCCCACCCCCCAAAACGAACCCACAAAAGAACCCCAAATCGAAACATCAAAGGAACGTAGGACTCACCCGGCTCCAAAAACTTTTTTGCCTTCTCATAGACCGTAAAATAGACCATCCACGTTGGTAAATACCCCAATATCAGCGGCCCTAGTCCCCTATACATCCCTCTAAACCCCTCATCCTTCCATATTGTATTGGCCGTACCAAATAGGCCTCTGTACACCACCTCTCCGGGCCCGGGCGGCATGTGCGACCATCCACCCTGCGCCTGCAGCTTCGTCTTGATGACATCGAGCGGGCAGGTAGCGATGCCAGAAGCAAAGCCAGCGGAGGCGCCAGCAAAGGCGTGGATAAAGTTGTCGGAGAGGTCGGCGCCGGCGGGGACGAAGATGGGGTAGATGTGGTGGACAAGATGAGGGGGCTTGTCGGCGGTGGGAGGTTCGGGGGGTGACGGTGGCATTGTAATGGGTATATTGGTAGAGAGTATCCGATATTAAGGTTGTAGGATTGTAGGATGGGGGGAGAATTATGGGGTATCGTGAACTCGTGGGATGTAGGATTGGATGACTGTAACTAGAGAACGGATGGGTGCGTTCCGTGGGTTGGGTGTGATGCAATGCAGCTGGCTGGAATTGTGGATTCGGTAGAAAGGAGCTCTAGTGTATCACCAAAGCCTTACTTGGTCGAAGGAGCTGTCAGCAACAGTTGTGGGCGGTATGGTATCGTAGGCACGCAGTATTGCACTATCGTGATAGTAGTGGTAAATGGTAGTGGTAGCAATAGCAGTAGTAGTAGTGGCAGTAATTGACCAGGTAGCAGAAGAATTACTAGACAATAGTGATAGCAAAAAACACACACAGTATTAATAGCAAGGTAATAATTGCTTGTGAAAGAAGATATCACCACAGTCTATAGTAGCCGGCCTTCTTTGGGGGGGGGGGGGGGGAGTGTGGAAGTAGAGTTGTAGGATTCTTGTGTAGATATGTAGCTGAGAGGTATGTAGGTACTAGCTGGTATATGGTATCGTATGTATTATGGCAGTTCTGGGTACTGTGGTGCTGCCGACAAAGCAGAGTGTACTGCAGGACGTACAACGAACGACTCAATAGAATAGAATTAAAAGCAAGTCTGCCTTACCCACTCTTTTGCACTCTCCTTCACACTTTCCAGTATACAGATCTCTTTTGCACCTTCTCCAGATCTTCCCTCTCTCGGCAGACTATCGCCCAGTACCAACAATGGAAGGCAAGTTCCCATCCACCCTCCACCCAACACAGTTGCAGTGCACGTCTCGTTCTTTCCCGGCGTCGAACTTCCGCCTCATTAGCGGGGGAACGGATGCGGGGGGATGGGGAAGGGATGAGTGAATGAAAAATGTGGGGGATGAGGGATGCTTTTTTTTTTTTTTTTTTTTTTTGGGGGGGGGGGGTCTTTCTGCTCGGTAACTATTGTCGGTTCCAAGAACACTGGGCAGGGGACGTCACAGGAACGAAACGAACCCTCGCACACACTTCTCACGATACCTTCCTTGGCTTTTGTGTTCTGACCTGATCGTGTGCGAGTAAAGTCCCCAAATTTGTTGAGCGCGGGGGAGTGTCGGAATTCTATCAAAGTACTAGGCTCTAGCTAGCGATAGCGCACGTGATGAGTAATCACCCCCCTCGATAAGAGGACAGAGACTCGGGCCCGGGTACAACTTTTGACAGCTGCAGACTGGCAGAGTAATCATTGGCAGCGCAGTGCTGATTAATGGGCCTGAAAACCCGGTTTTAGCTCTACAAGGCACTGAATAAGAAGCCCTACGCAAGGAAATACTATTACATCAAGAGGGGTTTCCTAATACCCGGGTTTTTAACGGTGCTTCTTTCATCCAGGGCCATAACTAAATCAACCCATTTACAGCCTACAGTACGATCCCCAAAAGCCTTGATTCCGTGTAGGTACACTATACAGAGTCATACTAATCAATACTGATCACGTGAGTGACAATGGTACAGTCTTTTACCGTCACTTGATGAATACCATCGGGAAGTGTGGGCCAGTGGAATTCAAGAGAATCCGGATACTTTTCCCCCATGCAATACTTATAGCACCTGTTCGTCAAGAGAGGGTGATTGTACTATGAAACGAGGTACTAACGTCCTAGATCCCGCGCCCTACATCTCATAGTGGAGATCCTACCCCCTTCGCCCTAGAATAATACTATGGAACGGCTGTCCGCCGCAAGAGGGGCAGATAGTCTTGGCTTGCCCTCGACTTGATCGAATATTCTGGACATGGCTGTAGACAATCGTTGTTTTAGTCGTTCTCAATTAACAATAGACCCCCACGGTACATACCCCTAACCCAGTATAATACTCGATATTGCCAACTCAACGATACCACATCTGAAGCCTACATACTCCCCCAAAAGATTTGACCCCGTACAAACCTACATGGAGACAATGAAGGAAGCACATAACTCAATTAAATAAATAAAAAAAGGAGGTACTGGCCCCGGACACGCCGCCAACCTCCCGACTACTACAAACGCCCAAGCGATAGACGTAGAACCGAAGCCATAGCTAATTACGCCACGGAGAGCCATGGCTTGTTGTATATCCAGAGGTATTTACGACTGCACTTGGCGCACCTGTTTGTCGTTGCTCTCTGCTGTTCAGTGAAGGGGTCGGTGCATAATTACATGTAAAGCACATACATGTAGAGTATGTGCTTGGCGTGAGTAGAGCTTTATGAATGACCCATGTTCAGAGATTGACCCACGGTGCCATCACCACACAGCAAATAACCCCCCCCCCCCCACTTTGCCCCGACCCTTACTTAGTTGTCAGATGCTTTCCTAACCATTCCCAAAACCGAGACTCTGTAGCAACTCCCTGAAGACAAGACCCTTGGCCACTACAACCATTTTATCAGGAGTTTATGGCTAGTGAGTGCAGGGGTTGCAGTCACATTCCGTAAGAAAAAAAGGATTTCTAGGACTCGGGGGTGCGGGATTAGATTTCTATCAGTTTGGTTTTAAACATGCATAGAGGAATTGACTCTTTAACTTTTCTATGGTCAATGAGAGTACCCCGTTCTACATACGGTGCAGTGCTCTTGGCCTATGATTTCCAGTTGAGGCTTATAACTATCTAGGGGGGCTTGAACTAAAACCACCGCCGGGAGTCTTAAAGTCAAGATCCTCGTACTTATCACTCGACCATCCTAAACCAAACGAGATCCAGATTTGGTTTCAATGCGTCTGCGACCCTAAACACGCATACGTGTATCTACAACCTACCCATACTCCACTCATGCTTAAACATAGATCCACTCTCAGAATTTCCCAATCCCGCCGAGTGACACCCCATGACGCCCATCCCATCCCTTCCTAGTCTAGCTCATAGTGTGGGGGGGGGGGACAAGGGCCTTGGCAGCAGCAACAGGGATCCGCAGAGCCTCCGCGCCTATCTAAATTTTTATTTCCCTGTGCATCATTCCAATATATCAAACTCACATACACAGAGACCACAATGCCACCAGGACAACGCGGACGCGGCGGCAGCAAGAGCTTTGGGGGACGAGGAGACAATAGCAGAGGCCGAGGTGGAGGCCGGGGCGGTGCCAGAGGCAGAGGTGGTAGAGGTGGTAGAGGTGGTAGAGGTGGTAGAGGCGGCAGAGGCGGCATAAGGAACTTTGAGAACCGACCTAAAGCGTCAGTGTAGCTTCCAATTCCCCCCCAAAGCTAAACCCACAAAATAAAAGCAATACTGACAATTATGGATGGCGACACAGAAACAACCGCGCCACACCCACAGAGTCCGAGGCCAGCTCCGACGACGAAGCCCGCGCTGCCCACGAAGCACTATCAGACCCCGAATCCAATCCCAAATCTGACGATAATGTAGAGCTCTCGTCAGACTCGGAGCCCGAAGCCACAGAAGAAAAGCCATACAACATCCTCCTCGAGTCATTGACACTCGGCCGAAAGGCAAAGCCCAAGCCCAATGAAGGCCGCGACGCAAAGCGCCGAAAGACAGTCCATGTCGTCGAGGAGCCAGAGAACCCCGAGGAAGAGTGGGCGCCTGCTGCCGAAAACGAAGAAGCTGCAGAGGAGGAGAAGGAGCAGCAGGAAGAAGAAGCAGAACAAGAAGCAGCAGACAGCGACGACGAGGACCAGGAGGACCCATTCGAGTCTCATTTTGCTTCCCCAACGAAGGAATACTTGTTGCGAGTGAAGGCGGCAGAGGAGGGCAATTGGGACGTCAAGAAACTCACGCACCCAGCGCTGACAGGGAGTCTGCTATTCAGCGCGCCAAAGGACTCTAAGGCTCAGCCAGGAAAGAAGGTTGAGAGTCTGACGGACGTTAATTTAAAGACGAAACTGTCTACGCCGTTTGAGAGACTTAATGGGCCGTTCAGTCCAGTGCAAAAGTCACTCGCGCCATACATATTTGCCAATCAGGACGTTCTGTTCACCTCTCGAACTGTCGAGAATGCGCAGTCCGTTCGGAACCTGGCCTGTTTGCACGTGCTGAACCATCTTTACAAGACGCGCAGCCGGGTACTGAAGAATAACGAGCGTCTCTCCCATTCAGCCGAAGATGCGGAACTCGAGCTGCGGGATCAAGGCTTCACCCGTCCGAAAGTACTCTTCATCCTTCCCACTCGCAATGTCTGCGCAGAGGTCGTCAATACGTTGCTATCGCTCTCGCAGTCTGAGCAGCAGGAGAACAAGAAACGCTTCACCGAGGCCTTTACACTACCCGCTGAGCACGAGCGTATCCCCGAAAGCAAACCGGCGGACTTTCGAGAGCTATTTGCCGGAAATCATGATGATTTATTCAGGATTGGCCTAAAGTTTACGAGAAAGAGCGTAAAATTGTTTTCACAATTCTACACCTCTGATATCATCTTGGCATCTCCACTGGGCCTGCGCATGATTCTCGGAAATGAGGGCGATAAGAAGCGCGACTACGATTTTCTATCATCCATCGAACTCGTCGTCATCGACCACGCCGATGCGCTGTTAATGCAGAACTGGGAACACGTCGATCACATCTTCAAACACCTCAATCTGATCCCTCGAGACGCCCATGGATGCGACTTTGGGCGTGTTCGGTCCTGGTATCTCGATAATCAGGCCAAGCATCTTCGTCAGACGATCGTGACATCGTCCTTCCTGACTCCTGAGCTGAACGCCCTCTTCTCCTCCTCCATGCTCAGCATTGCCGGTCGCGTCAAGACAATGCCAGAGTACCCCGGTGTCATCAATAATCTCGGTATAGCGGTGAGGCAGACTTTTCTGCGCTTCGATGCGGACTCGCCGGCAAAGGATGCAGATGCCCGCTTTGCCTTCTTCACCGCCGTGATACTCCCGTCACTTGTCCGTTCCCCAGGGGGGACTGTGCTGTTTGTTCACTCATACTACGACTTGGTACGGGTGCGCAATCAGCTAGATTCGGCGGGGTGCGACTTTGGCGTTGTTAGTGAGGAGACGCCACTCGGTGCTGTGGCCCGCGCGAGGAGCCACTTTAGGAGCGGAAGACTAAAAGTACTATTGTACACCGGGAGAGCACACCATTTTAGGAGGTATGAGTTGACTGGCGCCACAGAGGTCGTGTTCTACCAGTTGCCGGACAATGCGGTATTCTATCGCGAGGTTGCTGGTGGCTGGCTGGCAAGGAGCGTCGGTGAGGGCAAGAGTGCGGAGAGAGTTAGAGTTATGTTTGGTCGGTGGGATATACTTAGGCTAGAGAGGGTCGTAGGAAGCAAGAGAGCGAGGGTCATGTGTACGGATGCAGGGGATACGTTTGAGTTTGTATAGTGGGCAAGAGGGATAAAAGTGGTTTTTAGGGCTGTAGCTTGTATGTAGATAGATAATGGTAGAAGCAATTGGGAATTGATTGATGTGGTGAAAGAATTGTGATGGTGTTTTGTGGTTGCGAATGAGCGGTGACCCGAGATCCAATAGGCTGCTTGCTGGTTGCTCAAGCTGAAATGCCGAGAGCCGAGTGATAGCTGGTGACCGAATGCATTCCTATGAATTCGATACATACAGCACAACTAGGGTGCGGGGTTAGGGCTTCCACAAGGCGCATATCTTTCCCCCCCCTTCATTCATTACTTCATTACTTCTATGCATATCCATTGGAATGCCCCCATTGCAGATAGTAGCTGCTAAACACAACCTCGACATCGCCCCATGCTTAGCACAGGGCGCCGTTTTGGAGATTATGGGCCACCGCCTACCCCCAGGAGCAAGCGCACATCACCTGTCAAGACGAGTAGAGCCGCCGGACCCGGAATGCTCCTAGTGGGGAACATCGATGCGGATGTTGAGCGGAGGGTGCCTCGTCATGTTTTTAGTCTCTGCCTTTGCAGTGGGGTGTAGATTGGCGGTTTTGGGTTCCATGCTCTTGTGCATATGTAGTACGGACACTTGTGTACTGTGCTGTGGTGGGATCGAGGGCATGCGCTGAACTGCACCTAGGTTCAAAAGATGTCTGTATCCTCTGGTGAGGAGTTTTTAGTGGAGGCTTTGATGCTGTCTATGATTTTTGGGTTGATGTCATTTATGGGGTTGGCGGGAGATGTGGGAAAGGTTTAGAGGTTGTAAGTCTGGGGTGGGATGGAATGTGATGGGGCTTTCGATATGCTTGGCAAGAGAAGGGCAGGGAAACCAAGGTCTGAGACGTTGGACTATGTACCCCATCTCAAGGAATTGGTATTTTGTATTTTTTTTTTTTCCCGGTCATCACTCACGGGGATATTTGAACCCAAGACACAGGTAAATTATCCCAAATGCAGAGGCAGGTTACTCCAAGGCGGAGGGAATTCTCTCAAGATAGAGACAACTCACCGAAACGCTAGTATCGATGCATGTGCTTCCTTAGAAATGATTTCCCTAAGTATGATTTGGGGAGCATTTCGCCCATGGCCCTGGTTGGAATACCTGACTACTAGATACCTACTTATCATGATTTAACCATTTGTAGTATTCCAGAACCAAGAAGCGCCTTCTCACAAAGAGCCCATTCGCAGCAGGGTCCCGTTTGATAAAATGCGGTATTTATAAACCATCACTTTTGTTGAAATATATGGTATCAGGTATCTATGCATGAGAAAAGGACAATAGTAATTAGAAAGCAAAAGGCGAATTTGGACGCCAGAAAAAGACAATCCAACAGAGCAGTAATACAAACAAAAATCCGGCACCCTCTCAGTCTATCCATCTTATGAGACGAATGTCACCACCTAAATCATCAGTCAGTTGACATTTATTCCGGCATTTCCTATGAGGGGGAAAGTCGACTGAAAGTGCAAGAGCTCTCTAGGGGGCACTCACAGCCATAACGATACAGCACAAGCTGACATATGGTGACAATCGCTCTCCGATACGGGCAAACTTCCAAAACATGCCAAAGAAGCTGCAGTGGTCACCAATCGCTAATCAGTCTACCGTAAATTAGCCAGCAGGGGTGTGCCGGAAAACACAGAGAGAGTCCCTACATGTTCTTGTCCTTCCGTGAGTCCACCATCCCCGGGACAGTGGCGCGCACATAGGTGCATGTGCACACAAGGAGGAGGATAACCAGGAGGAGCGCGTCAAAGTGAAAGAGGGCAGACTACATGGAAAGAAGGTTAGAATTCTAAGCTGCAGTTACTGCAGAGGGATCTGAAGATAACTCACCATAGTAGAGATTTGTAGGTAGACTTGTAGCGTTGAATGTGAGAACGGGAGTCGTGGGGCAGCGTGAAATTGAATCGTGGTTTCGACCAACGTCACAGCTTTGATTGAAGCTAAGGTTTGGTGCACCCACCAACGCCACACGATAGCCTGAAAGCCACAAACACCGCCACGAATCAATAACCCTACATATCCAGATTTCGATATGAGTGTCTCTCAGGATACACTGAGCTGCTGCACTAGGACTCCGTCCAAAAATCGAAATCCAAGAACCATGGCTACAGATGCTGGAATCTCTCGCTCGCGCCCACGCAGCAGGCGTCAGCACCTTTTCGCGAAAGAGAGTTTGTCTACCGCTCCGGAATAGGCTCACTGTGTGTGGTACTGCGCTGACGGTTACTTTATCTGCTAGTTAGGTCGTTGATGTATGCTTTCGGTGATGATCAGGAGCCGCTCCAGGAGAGTGTTAATGTCCTTGACGAGATTGTGACTGAGTATGTTATTTCTAAAACTTCCCTTTGAGCTTAGCCTAGATAGCATAGCTAACATTCGTGCCCGTAGCTACATTGTCGACATGGTATTTATTCATCTACGAGACGCCCGTTTTCATACCAGCTCGACTAACCTACTTGTCTACACAGTGCCACGATGCAGCGCGCATGGCCTCGCAGGCTCGGCGAAATAAGATCAAGGTCGACGACTTCAAGTTTGCCCTGCGACGCGATCCGAAGAAGCTAGGTCGTGTCGAGGAGCTTCTGGTCATGGCAAAGGTGATCGCCGATGCTAGGAAGCAGTTTGACGATAAGCAGGACGTGGTGGAGGCTAGTACTTCTGCAAAGTGAACTACATATAGAGACGGAGGTCATCTTGTCTCCCGGATTCTGGGCTGTGGATCATAAGCATGGGATAAGGGAGCATTCTCAAGACGATTGGGCCGTTATTGTTTAGTTCCTGTAAAATAATTATAATTTCTTTTAGAGACAATTCTATGATTTTCAGCTCAATCAAGTTTATTTTCGATTTAGAGAGTCTGAACTTGTGAATACTTATACCACCGGTGGTGAGAATCCCCAAATGCGACACCCCCGGATCCAGTTGACCTAAAATTCCCCCGTTCCTAGATTTACGCCACATACGCACATGCCATCACCACCCCACGGTAACTCACCAAAGTTTTCCCAGCAACCAAACTCATCACCCCGGCGCCCACCCCGGAATTGCCCACCCAGAGATCCCCGAAACGTCCCCCGAATATATCGGAACAACCCAATGAACGCCATCAAACGACTGCGCCCCGTGAGAGTGCACCTAACCGCTTCCCGTCACCTCGAGACCGGACGGTTGCGAGAGGAGCCCGCGTGGTATCGGGTTGTCGGTTCGATACCGCCCACAACGTCACTTGTCCGCCCGCTTCCCGTACAGCAGAGTGAGCACAAGCCATGGACAAAGAGGCACAAGCCCAGAGGAATGTTCAAGCCGCAGAAGATTGAATATCCCGAGGACAAGCTGCGAGCAATATTCTATAAGGACCACCCGTGGGAGCTGGCGAGGCCAAGGATCTTGGTGGAGAATGACGGAAACGACCATAGGTACTACGATTGGAGCAGGATTGAGCAGCCGGGCAAGCAGCTGGACGGTGAAAGGTGGGCTCTTAGTATTGTTGGTGTTTGCTAGTGCTGATAGTACGTCTAGTGTTGTCCAACGACAGATGTGGTTGATGGAGAACCAGGATATGAGCCAGGTCGATGCCTACGATCGTGCTCGTAGGGAGTTCTACAACCTCCGTATGAAGGAGGATATTGAGCGCCGTGTTGCAGCGGAGGAGGCCTTGGCTGTGGGCGCACAGTTCGGGAAATCGTACCTTGAGATTGGTATCGAGATGGAGCAGAAGGCTCTTGGGATGTGGAAGGAGGTGGCTACGGCTGATATTCTCAAGAGACGGGGCAGGAGTACGTTTACTGTCTCCGACTTTGAGGATGAGCCGGAGACGCCAACTGCTGCTGCCGAGGCTGAAGAACAGCCTGTGGTGCCCGTGTAGAGGGCTGTATATATACATAAAAAAAATATGGGTTTGGTGTTTAAATATCTTTAATGGGCCACAGGGTCCCGTCTTGGAAGGGATATAGAAGCCTTGGAAGTTCTAGAAATGGGCAACGGACACCTGTTTACTTTATGATATCAAAAAGAGGAATATCGTACATTTACGCATGTGTCACAACTTAACTCTACTGATCCCTTCCTCTGAATTTCTACTATACCCGTCCACTTTGCTTTCGCTCCCCTTTACCAACCCACTCCTTCCCGTTTCCATACCAGAAATATGATGATATCGACTAGGAACCCCTGTCGTTGATTAAGATCTCAAAGCTTCGTACACGCTCAATCACTCGTTTGGCTTGGCATCCGATGCAAGCGCTGGAAATCAATCCTCTCAAATCATAAAACAAAGAGCCCATTTATTGATGCATGATTACCTGAGATGCTGGTTTTTTACCGATATTCTGGCCAGTGCTACCCTGCCCGTTCGAGGAGCCTCCAAGAGCCTACGGTTTTCACTACATAATCCCAGGCAACCGGCACCACATGTATGTATCCTTTGGCGCTCTGGAATTTCTTCGAGATAATGGGCATTTGATCAACTTCTAGCCTAGTATGCCCCATAGAGGGATAAGGCACGCCCACGGCCCTGTATCTCTCGAGGCGCGCGGAGTGCTCTCTCCTCATGGATAGCCCCGCCTTAAGAGGTCTAGGCCCACAAAGCCCATATATGCACTTCAGAGGCGTGGGTTCTTAAACGCCAATAAAGTGAGCGGAGCAGAGATATCCATTATGACATCTTACGTTTTACGATAGGAGTCGCTTATTTAGTGCGAAAACTCGAGACAGCCTCACAAAGCACTGGTCTAGGGTTACGAAAGCTGACCTTCTGAGACCATCGCTTCGGCATCCGACTTGCCGCCAGAGAGTCAAAATTGTGATCCTAACCGGTTCTGCGGGATGCATGATAGTCACCTTTTCAAAACCTCGAGTGCTATTTGGATTTTTTGCAAGTCCCACGCCACGGGCCGTTTTGATGGGCCGTTTTGATGGCCGTCTTGATGGGAAATGGGAGCAAACGACCAAGCTCTGCTGTGATTTCTAATTTTACTAATTTTACTGCGGCTACAAGGTCCAGCTTCAAATTCCGTTTGTCATATCCATGTACTCAAGCGCAGGGAAACGCAGGAACTCGGCGCGGTTGTTGAGGCTCTGTCTAACCTCAAAAAGTGCTAATCCCTGCGACCCTGGGCAGCTCATGGAACTGCCAGCAAAAAATTGGCTCGTGACCCTAACCCTGCTCTCTCAACACTCTCCAGTCTCACCCGCCGATAACTCAACGACCACGTCGTTCAGACTGGGCTTTTCCCTCTTCCCCGCCTGTTATCGATATAACTAGGTCCATCGATCGCCTGTATGATAGCTTCCGTCTCTCAACTCTCGACAATTGCTTTCCGGTCATGCGTGCCTTAATCCCACCCCGTAGTCTCCTCCTCCGGAATCAGAGCATCCTATCCCCCGCCTTAAACTCTGCCCCATGGACCTGCCGACGATGCCTCTCATCACTACGGAAACCCTCGACCTTCCAATCCATTAGAACGAAAACAAAAACTACCCCTCGTCGGAGTGGCAAAATAGTTTTGGGATTCGTTGGGGGCACGACGGTAGGAGCAGCAGTCTTTGGGGTCGTTCCGGACGTGGGGCATACCGTTGCCGCTGTGGAAAGGGCGGGTCGGGTCGCAAGTGCGTTGGCGCTGTGCATTAATGAGTATGTTCTTTCTTTCTTCCTTTCTTTCTTTTTTTTTACCTGCTACTTTTCCCGGGCTAAGCTAATGGATTGGTAGTTATCGAGTTACTCTTAAGATCCTTGACAGTGACCCGGATAATGAAACAGTGCTCTCGAAATGCCATAAACGGTGTGCCGAAAGGTGGGGCCAATGTTTCACTTTTCAGGTGTTTTCGAAAATCCATCGAAACACCTCTTGTGACGTGTAATTAACGCAGTTGTGTAGAACGTATAAAGTACTTGAGAAAAATGGCTCGATATTCATCAAGTTAGGGCAGCATTTAGCTGCTATGGGATACCTTCTACCCGTGGAGTGGACTGTAAGCTTACTCTGGCTGGAAACTGGAGAACCATTTTCTAATAATTTTTTAGGAAACCTTTATTCCCCTACAAGATCGGTGCCCGGTCTCTAGCATTGAAAGTATCGAAAAAGTAAGAAATTTTTGGATGACTAAGTTTTTCGGAAATGATAGTTTTGGCTGATTTAAACGAATTAGATGATTTTGGAAGACACCGGTCACTCAATACCAGAGCTTTTCTCGACATTTGACCCAGTCCCCCTAGGAGCCGGTACGCAAACCCAGTTGTTACTTTTTTCGAGCTATAACTGAGTTTTGTGACAGCATCTTTGGCTCAGGTGCACCGGGCTGTATTGAAGGAAACAGGCCAGGAGTGGGTTTTCTTACCCCACCTCGCTGAGATGAGTCTGAATGCTAAGAATCCCTAGGGTGGCGGTAAAATTGCAACATCCATCATTGGCGGAATGGATTCCGCTCGATATGCAATTGACGAGATTTTCATTCGAATACATCAAATGGTTCTTCCCTGAATATCCGTTGACCTGGCTTAGTGATGAAATGGAAGCATCGTAAGTATATTCTTCTGGACGTTGCTATTGTTGAGGGATGCTTACCTTTATAGTCTTCCCCAGGAGCTCGATTTCGAAAGAGAGGCCAGTAATATCCACCGGGCAGCGGAATACTTTAAAAACGTCAAAAACACCCCCGTAGTCATTCCCAAAGGTTAGTCGGCCTCACAAAACTATCCCGGGGCCAAATTACTGATCTTTAAGTTAGTGATTTGGGCAAAACCAAGAATCTTGGTAATGGAATATCTACCTGGAAAACGTCTAGATGATCTACAGTGGCTAGACAACAACAATATCTCCAGGGATGAGGTTTCTGCTGCCCTTGCTAGAATCTTCAACGAAATGGTATTTGGAAAGAATGCACCACTCCACTGTGATCCACATGGGGGAAACCTTGCAATTAGACTTGCAGACCCTTCAAAGAAAGGTTGGAGGAAGAGCAAGTTTGAAATAATATTATATGATCATGGATTGTATAGGGATATACCTATGGATCTGCGACGATCTTATGCAAAACTCTGGCTGGCCGTGATTGACGGAAATGAGAAGAAGATGCGGAGATATGCGAACGAAGTCGCAGGTATTACGGATGAACAGTTCCCATTGTTTGCCAGTGCCATCACTGGGCGGGATTTTACTGCCTTGCAAAAAGGAGTTGCACTCCCCCGGAATGAGGAAGAGAAGAAAGTAATTTCTCAAGGTTTTTATTCCCTTCGAGAATATTTGAGGAAATAAGTACTGACATTTACGATTTAGCCATGACCGAGGGCCTCCTAGAACAATTGATTCAACTACTCGCCAATGTTCCCTCGGTCATTTTGCTTATCTTAAAAACAAATGATCTTACTCGTTCACTCGATGAGGGCCTCCAAACCGGCCGGGGTCCGGAAAGAACGTTCATGATCCTTGCGAGGTATTGCTCGAGAGCAGTCTACGAAGAAGCCTGCGAGGAGATAGAGAAGCACGGCGGTTTATTGAGAGCAGAAAACATTGTTCGGTGGGTTTTGGCTGTATGGGAATACTTCCGTATTGGCGCGAAGCTCAAGATATTCGAGATGGGGATCTACTGGAAAGAGGTTTTCTGTGGGTTGGGCATTACCGAAATGGTACAAAAAAAGCAATTGGAGGGCTGACTGGGTAACAAGGTGGAAGTTGGCTGTGTTAATACATATATATGCAGATATTTTGACATAATCGGTGTTCTTTCAACAGGTTTTCTTTTTCTTCGGCATGGGGGTACTGTATTTGGAATGCATTGTTTCTCTGGGTTGTGCGGGATCTGTGTGCATCGGATCTGTTATTTAATGGACTTGCTCTATTTCTGGATATCCTGCTTGGTCTGTGTATACTCTGTTTGGGGGAAGCACGCACCCTGTTCTACTCCAGCGGATCCGTTAGTTTAAGCTTCTTTGTCAAAATTTATCATTAAGCTCCATTCAACTGGATGCTTGACATTTTACATAAATTTGCTCTTAGATGTGGCTTTTGCCCTAAATCAAAATCATTGGTGATCACTCGTTATAAAACTACATACAGCTATTCTTTCTTTTCTAGAGCACATCTCATGCTTGCTGAGAATTCCTCCCGCCCATGGGAAGGGTATTTTTGGGTTTATTGGTCATAGATATTCTAGACATAAATAACATGCATACGAAAGCGTATGGTCATGGCACATAAACCACAATGTCTAGTCAATAAAAGCATCTAGGAATACAGAGAGAAAAAAACTCACAGAGGCTCCCAAAGCCCATCACGAATATGACTACTCACACCGGATCTCCTTTAGGCACAGACGGGAACGCACTTGTCCTCAGTCTCTCCTGGTTCAGCTTCGAGATCTGTTGCTGCTTCCATCGTCGCAGTCTAGAATCAAAGATAGTCCTATAGAAAACATGTAGTTAGCGGAATACTCAAGCTTTGTAATTTATATTATTGAAGTGGGGTGAGCGGAGGTTAGGTTCGCACTTATGCAATGTGAATATCCTAGGCTCCTCAGCCTTCTTAGGCTCGGGCGAAAGCTCTTTTGGAGACTTTCCCTTTTCTTTCTCCTTCTCTTCCTTCTCCTTCTCCTTCTCCTCTTCGCCATCCTTCTTCTCCTTCTCCTTCTCCTTTTCCTTCTCGCCCTCTTCTTTCTCCTTCTTTCTCTGCTTCTCCTCGTATTCCTTCTTGACCCGCTCGACCTCCTCGGCCAGTACCTTCTCTTCAGCCTCTTTGCGCTTCCGCTGCAGCTCCTCGGGCGTAGGCTCTGGGTCTACGACCGCCGATGCAAAGCCACGGTCCTTCGTGTGACTTGGGCAGACATAAAAGAAGTCCTACGAATGTCATTAATAGAGAGAGACTTCACCGTCAATCTACCAACAAACCTTCTTATCCGGTGTCACCAGGACGCTCGTGCTGGGTTTGTAGCACACCATGCATGGCTTCGCAGCGCTCTAGAATGTCCGTTTTATCAGGTCCCGTGTTCCTTCTACAAGGGTCCGACCGAGCTTCCCTTACCTCTGCTACCTTCCGCAGGTGGTATAGATTTTGGAACGGAATGGACATCCCGGAGGTTCTGTAGGTTTTCCTTCCCTTCTATAGCTGTGGGCTTTTGGGGCGACGGGTAAGGAGGGCCCTGTAAGTGTGGGGTTGGTTTTGGGTTTGGAGGCTGAGAGAAAGCTTAAGGGAGACTAACGGGGTAGACTATCCCTGCATCGGGAAGTGGTCCGTGTTCAACATATATCTAACTTTACCTTTTGAGGATGAAATCAACAAATAGAGATCTGCTCTAATGGTCTGGTTCCTTTACACTCGTCCTACACACTCGGGATTCTAAGGTCATGTTTGCATATCAAATGCACCCGGAAAAAGGACGACCCGTGTGATGTTCTGGAGCTTCTAATAACTTTGGCCGCGGCCTGGTTTTTTGACATGACAGTTACTCTTTATTCCGTTGCTATTTAAGGGCCCGTTTGGCAATAGGTCAAAACGGAGTTTTCACCCCTATAAACTCCGTTTCAACGATCTTTTTGTTAGGCCTTGATCCTTGGAAACTCTGTTTTGTCTTGTGGCCAAACGGACCCTAAGCTTTACATTACGAGTAAAGCTCTGTAACACTCTCTTCGACTCGGCGGCGACGCAAAGTAATTGACTCTAATACACCGGGCTAATCGGAAAACTATCTAAGGCCGCCTTCAGCTCGATGTGAACCTCTCGACACAATCAGATTTCAACCTTTGCCGGGCATTGCGGCGGTGTGATCCGAAAATGCCTCGGATCCAACAAATACAACTAGTACAGCGGCGTACCCTGTAGTTGCCATAAGCACCTCCTTCTTATCTGAAGCCGTAAACATGTGCATGAGTATGGCAAACAAAAGCGTACATACGCAGATAATCATTAGCCTGCCCCATTCAGACCTTGTAAAGTACAGTACAAGGACCGGCGCAACAATCAGCACCGCTCCACCCAAGGAAATAAGGAATCTCAGAACCTCAAGGGTCGCGCGCGATTGAATTGTTGGCCTGATCGTAGCCACTTTGCCGCGAATGGATGGGAATACGTAAGCCCAGACTGGCCACTCCTCAAGTATACGGAGAAGACGAGACTGAAAAAATGTTTCCAGCATATCGGCATCACGAGCACAAAGTGCTATTACATCGGCAGAATCTTCGTCCAGAAATCGAAGCGTATCCGACTTTTTAGCAAGTGGGTCATCGGCACGCTGGAGCCAGTTCTTAAGTGCCTGTCTGTCACGAGTATGTGCGGTAGGAAGGTTAATTAATTGAGAATAGCTCAGAAGGGCCCTGTCTATATATATTAAGCGAGTAAATATCTAGTAACTTGATTGATTTATCGGGGAGCACCCACTATACGCTCCTAAGGTCATCTCAATCTCTCCCATCAGCTTACACCTCTTCAGGCTTATTGGTAGGTCTTTTATTCGCCCCTCTAGAGCGCGAGGTAACCGAAGAATATGACCTTGTGATCTACAGCCTTCATCCTCTCTATCAGCTTTCTCTTGAGCGCTTGAGCCGCCGTATGTGACACTTTTTAGTGAAAGTATTGAGGCTCGAGATGCTCTTGATACTCTTGATGGTTGTCGATGTCTTGGGCCGGGTCCCCCGGCGTCTTCTGGACTAACCGTCGCATCTGGGGCTAGACCCATATCCTCCGGGCCATCATTCATATCACCCATATCATCTATAAACCCATTCTGCTCATTATTTAGGAGTGCGAGTTCCTCAAGGTCTAGGTCGGCAAGTTGCTGCTCAAGATCAAAGAGATGTTGTTGGAGGTGAAGCAGATTTAGACAATTGAGCCTTCCAAACCGGGGATATAGCGCAAATTCATTCTGGTCGGACATTATAGTTGGAAGATCCAAGGAAATACTTGCTGCGACCAGATTCTCATAAGTAATCATTTTTTTTTCTCTTTTCCTTTTTTTCTTGGGTGGTTCTATGAGTATATAATGACAACCGGAGATACTAACTCTCAGCACTTATACTAGAGGGAGCGTAGGCACTCGGCGCTGTTTAAAGTTCAGTAAGTTATCTATTCATTCAATTAAATGGGGGATATATGTGAATCATACTCTCAACTCCGCCAGCACCGTTCACACAATGTGCACATTCCTCAATAGGCGAAACAACCCTGATGCTCTCCAAATCAACGTGGCTCTGCCCTATTTCCTCTTCTTCTCGGATTGTTACATGCCGTGAAGATTTCCCCCAAGGACCATCTTGTTGGCCATTAAGAGACTCGCCATCATCATTGTTATTTCCCTCTTTCAGAGTGGTTGTCTCTTGGCCAACCAGGCTGGTAGCTACAGAGTAACTGGATCCCGAAGAATATGACTCCGGGGTTGGACAAGGGTTATGTCTTCTAGCCCTCTTAATATCATCATCTAGCGTGAGGGTACGGGTTACCTTTCTGCGGGATTGAGGGTCCATGATCAGTGGTCAGTAGGTTCGAGTGTGGTGTAAAATATCCAAGCAGACTTGATCCAAAGATTCAAATAAGAAAAATTATATGTATGTGTTTAGGCCGAGCCTTTAGACCTAATAGGCCACGTAGAAATGACATGGTTTCCGGACACCAGAGAGGCGGCGGGGCTAGTTGGGTTAGGGTTTACTAGACGAGTGATATTCTGTGAAGAGACCGCCACGTTCGTTAAAGACATGTATCCTCCCACCTGTGGTACAGTTTTGGATGGATTGGACTACTTGAACGCTCATAGATGGTTGAGATTCACTGATCAGGGACAGCTCTTATCTGTAGAGTGGTTGGGGGAACTCCATCACAGGATAGTAGCCTGTTCTCAATATTGGTAGTTCCAGGGTATGTACAAAGGGTGACCTCCACTTCTCTAGTACCTTCATGCTAGGGGAGAGATATCCTAAGGCACGGATTAGACTGCGATAATTATGAGGGGACCCTTCAAAATATGGTAATGATTAGATTAGATCCTCGTACTATAGTGCTGAACTACGATCAATGCCTAAATTAATGGCACGCACATACATGTACCCACCCTTCAATTACGCTTGGGGAGGGGAATAGGAGGAACGTACACGGTGGAGGGGATCCCCGTTTCTGGTCAACCCCACCACGTAAGTCTTGCTCTCTCCCTAGATATTTGGAGATTGGGCGATTTGCTTTTATCTCCATATACCTCATACATATCCTGCGTCCCAGATATTTTGTTCAATTCATCATCATCATCATCATCATCATCATCATCATCATCATCATCGCTATTCCGTTAGCGTTAGGCATCACCGTGTAATTAATACTCCCCATTTGCGAGGTTTCTGAGGTTTGGATAGTAGGTGGTAGTAAGGCGGGATCTTCGAGACATGCACATGCATGCAGCATCAACATGTACTCAACAGTACCTACCCCACAAACCATTCCCCAAACCCCAATAACCACAAAGAGAACAACCCCAAAACGCCATGAGTCTACCAGACACAGACTAATGATGCTTTGAGCAAAGGGGAAGCATGTTGGCTTAATGGAATCGAAGAGGGGCTTGGTCGGCAGGAATTGATTGAGGATTAAAGACAATTCTTGGTAAACAGCGCTTGGCATTTAAAGTACTAGAGTACACACACATGTATCTACGTCAAACTAAACACACAGTCTAGCAGCACGGTACAAGGTGAGTATTTTCAGTTTCTACTAAAACACTTATCTAGGTAGCTACCATCTAGGAAACAATGCACACACAGCCACAAACTATAGGCCACAAACAGCAACAAAATACAGGGGAAAAGGGGAAGCTAACTAGTAAGTACTCACCGCCCCAACCCGCCCAACCCAACCCACCCCACCCCACCACCAAAATACCCATTTCCACCTCAAAACCATACTTTATATCACCGCCCCTTCTCCATCCCCTTCTCCACCCCCTTCCCCAACATCCTCACCCCCTCTCCCACTCCCACTGCCCCCTTCCCAGCCGCAAACCGCCTCCACACCTCCCACTCCCACCTTACCACATCCACCTCCGTACATAAATCCTTCACACACCCCCACCTCCCCACCCACAGCACCCATTCCCACAGGCGCCGTCCTCCCGTCACCCACTCGACTCCCCAGCTGCCTTGCTCTCCCACCGTCGTCACTCTCAACCACCCCGTCGCCGCAAACCAAACCAATGCACACAGCACACCAACACTATACCCGCACGCGACCTGCAACGGCGTGTGGTAGCTCAAATACACCCTGGATACACTCACCACCACGGATCCGGCCATACACAGGAGCGAGAGCAGGATCTTCTGCGAGCGCGGCAGCGGGTGGCAGCGCAGGTGCAGCCAGAGCGTCATGTACACGGCGAAGAAGGAGACGAACTGGGCGTGCGAGGACGGCATGCCATAGCCTTTGCCGTACATTTCTAGACGGTGTCAGGATTGATAGTATAAGATGGGAGGGAAGGGAGGGGAAGTACGCTTAGGCCGCGACTGCTTAAAACACCGCTTCAGCACCCAATTCAGCGCCTCACACGACAGCTGGCCGGCGAGCATGAGGAGTACCTCGAGCTCACGCTGCGCGAGTGCTAGTGTTGCGTAGGAGACCATCAGTGCCTGCGGGACGAGTGCGAGCCAGGCGCAGATGAGGGATGCTGGATCATCTGGATTCTATCCTCCAGATTATTACTGTTAGCTACTATCACCACACGACGAGCTCTCCCCCGATGGGGAGGAGAGAGGCACACATACGTAGTAGACATGCGTCAAGCTCAGCGACGCGAGCGGCGGTTCGAAGTGGTCGTTCCCCATTGTCTATGAGGTGCTCTTGAATTGCTCACGGGGGGGGGGGGGGGTAAAGAAGGTATGAAACTGTATGGGGCAAGATCTGGGTGTGTGCAGTTGCAACTTGGGTTTATATGCGCTTGGCGGTGATCGTCATGGCCTTACACTTGGACTGGGGTACAGGACTGGCTGGGGTAAGACAATGGGAGTTACAATTGTTCACGATAAAGAAACTTTAGGGGTTATGTATGTATATCGCCTGAAATTCTAGTCGAGTATTTACAATTCTGATTGTGTTTGGTTTGGGAATTAGCTATTAACCAGTAGGACCGATCATTTCAGCATCGTTAACTACAGCTACATAGCTACATGTAGTAGTAGCTACACAGCTTCTAGATATATGGCTACCAAAAATACCAAATACCGAATATTCATTCAAAGCACACATCACCGCACCACATCGCATCTTCATAATATAGTACAAGCCGTAACAGCTTACGCCTCTACAGCAGAAGAAACAGAACAGAGCAGAACAGAAAGGAATAATAAAAATAAAGAAAAGAAACACATGTCAAACAAATAAGAATTCCTAATACGCGTGAATCCGTGAAAGAATTACTTTTCCCTGGGTAGTCAAATCACTTACCACTTTGTAGATCAATCATCATCATCGCCACTATTAAGAACGAAAAAGGAGAAGAAAAAAGAGGAAGAAGCTACCAAGAATCCGAGCAGGCAAGAAAGAAAAAAAAAGAACCAAACTAAAAAAAAAAAAGAATATATATATAAAAAAAAAAAAGACCGCTGGGTATTAGCCCGAGATCTGCTCAACCTCTACACTGAGGTTCTCGAGCTTTTTCCTAGTCGATTTTACAAGCACATCTCTGCACGCCAGTTAGTAACCATCCACACATCCACAAAACACAGCAACAGGAAAGGGGAATCCATACTCTCTATCTAGCAGCTCCCTCAAAATCCTAAGTTTCTCTTCCCTGACACTCTCAGGAACATCATCCTTCATACCCGCCCCACCACAAGTCTTTCCTTCAACCAGCGGCGTCAGCTCCTCCATCATTCCCTTCACCATCTCCATCCTCGCGTTCAGCGCGATCCTACTCTCACCCTTCACCCGTTCTTCAATCTTGCTAACCTCCTTAAACCACCTCTTCTCGGCATCACTCAAGCCAGTCTCGCTCCTGACCACCAGCAACCTCAGCACCTCATCCGCACGCTGCTGGAGCTCTTCCTGCTTGGCTAGATACCGCTCCAGACGGCCACGAACGTCTTTGCTCTGCAGCTTGGCCAACTGCTCGTCCGCGCGGTGTATCGTCTCAATCTGCTTCCGGTACTCGATGCGCTGGAGGGCTGCACGATCATACATCTCCTGGGCGCCCTCCATCAGCGCATCATACTCGCGCTTGAGCGTGTCTCGCGCCCTGCGCAGGAACTCATTGCTCTCCGTAGAGAAGACAATGGGGCTCTTGACGAAGCGCGCATCCCGCTCAAGGGCTTGTGATAGCAACTGCGCGAGCTGGCTCGGTGCTCGGAATTGGGCTGAAGGTGTGTATGGTGGGAGAAGGATATTCATCTTCCTCTGCGTGCTTGACGAGAGTGGATTGCTTCGCTGTGAGAGTGACGTAGACAGTCGAAATGGGTCGGTACCGCCGAGAGTAGTGAATGCAGCAGCGTCAGAAGCGCGAGAGCCGGGTGCCAGAACCTCGTCGAACTCGGCGGAGAACACGGCCTTCGGCGTGGCGGCGACAAAGATATAACCCAGATAGGCCTCGTAGATGACGACACTGCCGAGGACGGGCGTCGGGTGCAGCGTCTTGCCGCGGTGTTCGAGGATCGTGCTAACGGCGCTCTGCGGCGCCTTCTCGAGCGTAAAGGCCATAAAGTCTGGGTCCTCCTCGTGATCGAGAACCGCCGATAATCTGCCGAGCCAGCCCTTCATGCTGAATGATGCGACGCCCATGCTGTGATTGACGAACCAGACCTGCTCGCTGCGAGGGTCGCGCACAAAGACGGGCCAGTTGGTGGTGGCGCTGCCTCCGCCCGTGTGTAGGCCAAGATCAATACTTTCATATGCTGCAATGACGGGGAGATCAGACAGCTCGCCCTGGTGCCGTTTCTTCCTATCGACCCATCTGGCGCGCAGAGGCTCAAATTCAAGGCAGATATCTACTTTCCCATTGGAGTAAAGGATGCCAATGACCCCGAGGGAGCCAACCTCCATGTGGAACATGTCGCAGGCATAGTAATCGCCAGGGAACTCAACGGGTGGGGGTTGGAAGAGGAAGGGGCCTTGAAGATGCGGGAGCACCTCCTCCTTGGAACGGGCATCAAGGCCTGGACGGGTAAAGTGTGTCTGGTTCTTCTTCCACGGGGTGCCCGGTGGTACGCCAAAGGAGCTCTCGAGGTTCGTTTCCTGCGTCAGGATATCGTTGATCCACTTGGTCTGCTGTCTGAGAATGAGCTTTTCCTGCAGGGGAGAGTCCTGGTCGAGGGACTCGAGGTCTGCGGTGATGTTGAGGGAGATCTTTTGCAGATATTCCCGACTGGCCATCCAGCGTGAGGGGACGAGTGGTGTGAGGGCATAAATGTCGCCGCCGCGCATGAGAATATATAGCGTGAACTGGCGCCAGCCTTCCGTGCCTTCGCCGAAGCAGCAGGACGCGGGCTCGAGGTCGGACTCGTCGGCGTAGAAGGCTTTGGTGTAGCGGGCTCGGCCGGCGAGGAGATAGAGGTCGATTTCTTGGCTGGCAATGTTGAAGGTGATGTCGCGGCCGACTTTGAAGTCGTAGGATCTGCATATAGATCAGATGAATGCCATAAGAATCCTCCTCACCTCATGAAACTGTCTGTGCCTAGGGGAATGAAGCGGGGGAATGAATGGGACGGACCTGATCATGCCATCTTTAGAAAGCACCACCAACGAGGCATCATCGACGCCCAGTGGATGCCATAGCACACGCACGATCGGTGTTGTGGCCTTGTTATAGACGTTATCGCCCACCTTGTGAAATCTGTATGCCCCCATATTCAGGTCAGTAGATTTCAGACGGACAGACTTGACGCCCTAAAGGCCAAAGCCATGTTGTAAACTCACGCTGGAACCCTCAGCTTCTGGTTATCCATCCTTGACAATCCTTCTGCGGGGAGTACGCAAACCGCGAGATCTCTCTCGCCGACAATCGCAAGAAACACTCCATCCTTGCTAATCTCAAGCTGGCAAATGTCGAAATCCAGCTCTGGTAGATCCAGTCTCTACACCACCGACCGCCCATTAGCCTCCATCCATATACCCCCACCAAACCAAACCAACAGCACCCCCCCCCCCCCCCAAACCAAAAAAACAAAAAGCCCCCTCCAAATAAAAGAGACACTTTCTGCGCACCTTATACTCTCTATATCCGTGCGTACCCTGCTTCTCTGGCTGCCTAGCCTTGAGATCCTGCAGGTCCGCAACTCGCACCTCGTTACCCCGCGCTACAAAGATCTCCGTGCCCCTACTGGCGATGGCCCTCTGTGGACCTATCGCGGGATCATCGTCACGTTCGTCGTTATCGCTGAGTACGGGGTAAGAGACGGGCTTCTCTGGCGGCTTCGAGAAGAGGTCCCAGCCTGTGGAGGGTTTGGCGAGGAAGGGCAGGTTGGTGGACGTGATTGTTAACGTCATCGGACGGTATGCTGTGTGTATATATGGGTGGGAAATGAATCTGTATTATTATTATTGACGTTGTTCCTGTAGTGGGTATCTCAGTATCTGTGGGGTCAATATTTGGGTGTTTGAACGCGTTGTGGTGGGGAGGGTTGGATGGTGGTGGGTTGACGCGCTGTTGGCGCTAGGAGGGGAGTGGTACAGATGAGGATGAGTGTGGTATGCCTGAGACACACGCTGAGAATGTTTGCTGAGCGCTAATAGGCGGAGGATAAGCGCTTTTTTGATTTCCACTCAAGAAAATCTTTACCCAACTCTCCCGTCACTCAAAGAAGAAAAACGCTAACAAACACGGCACAAATATTCGATTGGCCTTTTTTTTTAAAATCACCAACTGGAGTCACAATAACTAATCACGGACATCAAAAAGACAATGGGCATTAATTGAATTATTCTTTATGCTAATTGTTAACCTGCAAACGCCCCGCAATGCTTGATAAATGTAACTATTATTTACTTTACCCAAATGCTTGACTCCGATCCTATCCCAATTATTTTTCTCCATGACGACCCAAGCCGGGTTCCCGCAGCTCGTTGAGGTGTATGAATAGGCCATTTATCTCGGCCTCTTGATAGCTGATTTTCTTAGCAATCCTGCGCTGCAATTTCAGCAGCCTTTGCACTTGCACTCAGTCCATTAAAACTAGACGCCCTGGCGTCCTCAAGCTAAACAAAGGCCTAATCCTCGGCCGTCTCCATTACTTCTGTGGCCACAGATGCATCCTTTTTAGGTGCTTCTCTCTCCTCTCCATCCTCCCCCTCCTCCTCCCCTTCACTCTCAACCTCACTCCCCAGAGCACTATCCCTTGCTTCCAACTCATCCGCATCCTCCAGCATCGCCCTCGTCTTAATATGTGGTAGCGCCACGTCACACACCCGCTCCTTCGTCAACAGCTCATCAATAAACTCATCCATATGCGTGAGCCTCCAGCCGGCCATCCCACGCACGCGCAGCTTGCGATAGTCCGTCAATAGCGGCTCCAGCGTGCGGAATATATCGACCGCGCTCCACGTCAGCCGAATGTAGAAGGCCGCGAGGGCACGCAGGTACTTGAAGTCCGTGTCGTGCAGGTATGTCAGGACAATCTCGCGCTCGGGGTGAAGCTGTAGCAGCTTGAAGACGAGACAGAGGAAGGGCGTAGGGCGCTGGTTAGAGTATTGGCCGCCGATGTAGGTGAGTTCAACGGCGCGGTCAAGGAGTGTTGCGGCTATGCAAGGGGCAAGTTAGTATGTTTGCTATACTGCTGCCCTGGCTGATGAGGTTGGAAATAGATACCATTGAGACCGAACGCTTGCTCCTTCCAGTAGAGGGACTCGAAAATGCGCTCGCGGATGATCTTCTCGATGAGGAGGAGGGGGTTGACGCCGTGAACGGTGGCACCCGTGTACAGGCCTCGGCTGTCCAGCATGGACTTTGCGTCTGCTTGGTGAGACATGGCACGTTTTGTTATATTTCAATTTGAATTCGATTACGGGATTGCTGGGTTGATATTGGTATATTCGCGATATCGATATCTGGCATACGGCGCTGAAATTCAGCGCTTGTGCGAGCTTGTTTTGGCGGCTGCCGGGTAACAGGGGGTGTCAATGATTGGGAGGTAGGTTCTGGGCGCATCCCTGGATACAAATTGTTATCGGGGATATGCGACTTAAGGAGGGAGTTTATGCGTGGCCAGTGGGTTTCGTGGTTTTTCTTGTGGGCATTCTTAATTGGCACTCGTCCTACTAGGTCGGAAACACGGAACCAACTACTAATACTTAAAAAAGGAACACAATTGAAAGTTTAGGAAGCTACAATACACATAAGTATATATACGTGGTTCCTCAATTAACTAAGGGCCTCGACTTGGGAGAAATGAGCCTGACTAGCTACCCGGCGGCGGAGATTTCGAGTAATTATGCAATTATGCAGACCGCCAGAAATCCAGATTACCCGCTGAGATCACAGTTTATCAAAGAAATCATGTTAGAGGACAAAACATTATAAACCCAAACACCAGCCTAACTACAATATTACCACCGCCCCATACTCTGACAGGGTGAAGGCATTATTTTAGCAGGATAAGATAAAGCATGCAGTGGCAATAATCGAAATCAGTGGAATACACCCTCTAGGATAACTCTATTAATGAGAGTCTGGATATACGCTAGTGAGAAAATGATAACCCACTAACTAGGTTAGATCATGAATAGTCACTCGATATTTCGCGGGTTTCGGTGGATGCTATGGAATCTTTGGTTGTCAGCCAGGTTTGAAACGTAGATACAATGTCCTAACTAGATTAGGACTGAGGCGCCGTACTTACACATCAGTGCTCGAAGGTAAATGAATACCCACAAGTTTTTGTAGACCAGTCAGTCAGTTATCGTATTAATAAATACAACGAGAAGCTAGTGTTTCTGGTATACTAACACGAAGTCCGGAATATAGTACCTTTGGGAATGCCATAATGTTCAATCATATTTTGTGGGGTACGAGGTATGTATTGCCCATGCTATAATATCCTTCGAGTCATCGGGTAGGATCAAGAAGTATCAAAGCCGGAGATATCTACACTTACTGGATGTCGGTTAGAAATTCGAAAAGATAGAAAATAAACCAGTACGTATCGTGCATAACGCTATCTCACTATAAATCAACTATACCCCCAGTATTCTTTTATTCAATCGTAGTAAATTCTGACCGTAGGGCTTTTCAAAAAAAAAAAAAAAAGAGTTTTTTTTTTTTTGCGGTCAAATCAATTACTTATTGTCAAAACAAGCTACTTGAATAATTATGGTGGGGCCCCTGTACTTTATTGTTAATGAAGGTTAAGAAGGGTCCTAGCTAGGTCTTTCATGCAGCAACACACGTCATTGGTTGCAGAACCCCCTGCTTGGCTACAACCCCAGTGTATGCTCTGCCAGGCAGCCCTACATCTGCGCTGCACACCTCAACCGGAACCTTTATATCTCTTCAACCCATCACTGGGAAATTTCCTCCCACCCTCGCTGATACCCATAGGCTTTCCCCCGCTCAAATAGTTCTCTATACCCCATACCACTCCAAGTTTTGCACCTCTCGCGTGTTGAGGATTGAGGATGACTTCGTAGGTTGCCTAAGCCTCCATTAGTAATTTTTCTATTTGGACTAATAACTTTTCCCACTAGCTCAAACATACTCGACGTAACCCCCTCCCCCCTCCCCCAAACCCTCCAACCCAACCCACAACTGCCTTTCGACGAGCATAGACCTAAACACCTACTAATCCGCGTAGATACCATTCAGGAAGTCTGTACTTCTCAGCCTTTCCGATGCGATCAAACAGTACATATCAACGAAATATGACCAGCACCCTGACATGTTCGCTGCGGACCTCACCACAATCGATAAGCTCCGCACAGACGCCATACATGTCCAGGAAGCGCATGTCAGTGGCATAGCCAAATTATCAAGCTATGCAGCACATCTCCAGTGGATCAGTGGGAAATTCCCCATCGATGTATGTCCCCCGGAAGCTAGTTATCTGTTTTAGAATACTGACGGAGGGAAGATCGGAGCGGATTTTGCATGGTACCCAGCGCTGGGGTACAATACTCACAAACCTGGTAGGGAATTTCGTTTTGCATGGGATTTTTAGGACTATTTCTGATTTCCGCTAGTAACGCAAAATAACCTTCAATTCGAGCGCGCAAATGTCCTCTACAACCTTGCATCTCTATACTCACAGCTCGCCACATCTTCGCCTCGTAATACTCAACATGGGCTTAAAGTAGCTTGCAACTATTTCTGCGCCGCAGCTGGGGTCATGTCCTACCTCAAAGACTCGGTGCTGCCTGAGCTCCGCTCAACTCCACCTGAAGATATGGATGTCATCACCCTTGAGTGTGTAGAACAGCTCATGCTTGCTCAGGCGCAAGAGTGCTTCTGGCTCAAGGCCGTTGTCGACGGGCATAAAGATAGTCTAGTTTCCAAGCTTGCCGCCAAAGTGTCAGACTTCTATGATGCGGCTGGTGAGCTTGCAATCAAAAGCTCAAGCATCTCAAGTGAGTGGATCCACCACATGAGCGCTAAGCACCACCACTTCTCGGCGGCGGCTCAGTATAGAGCCGCCTGTGATTGCTTGGAGAAAAGTAAATACGGAGAGGAGGTCGCTCGTTTAAAGGATGCTCTAGATGCGGTTAATGATGCTCTGAAGGAAGCGAGATACCTTAATAAAACCGTGCTAGGCGACCTTCAGGGGTTGAAAGAGAAAGTCACAGAAACTTTAAAGGGCGCGGAGAAGGATAACGACCTAATTTATCTGAACCCAGTCCCGCCGGCGAGTGCTCTGACAAAGATTCAACGAGCGCCGATGGTAAACAGCAAGATTCCGAACGAAATCTTGCAGGCCAAGACGTTACTCGTAGAGGGAGGTCCTTATGGCGCTCCGCTTTTTTCGAAGCTCGTACCTTTTGCTGTTCACATAGCAGCCAGCATCTATGCGGAGCGCCGTGATAGACTAGTAAATACAACCTTAATCGAGGAGCTCAATTCTTTGACCACAAAGGTTCACGAACTGCTTCAATCTCTCGGTCTTCCTGGCTCCCTACAAGCTCTTGAGAAGCCACTCGGGCTTCCTCCTGGTATCATTGCTCATGCGGAAGAGATGCATCAACAAGGAGGGATTGGGGCGTTATTAAGCAGCATGGACGACATCGCAAAGTTGAAGGCAACCGACCATGCGATATACCAAGAGGCAGTAGAGATATTGGATGCCGAGAAAAAAGAGGATGACAAACTACGATCGAAGCACGGGACCGACCGTTGGTCTAGAGAGCCAAGTGAGACTGCAGGTGCAAAGTTATGGGCACATGTGGAAGAGTACAAAGGAATATTGAAGAGCGCGGAGAACAGTGATCGGGTGGTTAAGGGTAAGATGGAGGATAACGAGGCACTGTTGAGGTTGTTAGGAGGAGGAGATAGCGTAAGTTTCTCTCGGACTGCTCTGTATATTGGTATGCTAACTAGATGCTATGGATAGCGAGCCCTTCAAGACTTTGTGCCAAATTCTGCAAGAGCTACACTAACCCCGAGGATGGATCGTGAAGTCGGTAAATTACGCCAATGCCTTAACGAAGTTTTTAGGCTCGAGTCCAGAAGACGTCGAAAGATTGAGAGCCTTCGTGAAAAGGCTAAAGCTGATGACATCAGTACGCCATTCTATCTCCGCCTATCCATATTCCTATGGCCCAGCTAACTCTTCTTAGCGTCTGCGATTCTCGCCGAAGCTTCATCTCTCGAACGTGCCAATCCGCTCAGCAAAATTGAGCCTGCGCACTTTGAGCCCCTTTTTGAATCACGCTTAACTTCTCGGTATTCAGCGGAGCGCAACCTTCTTGCAGAAGAAACGGAAGCGCAGCAAGACCTTATAGAGCGCTTACGTGAAGCAAACGCCTCGTTCCTAGCTTGCCGTAAAGGAGAGAATATAAACAGAGAGCGGGAAAAAGCACTACAAGACCTCGAAAGTGCATACCTAAGATATCGCGAAATCATGAGCAACCTTGATGTCGGCCGTAAGTTCTACAATGATCTCAACAAACTACTGGTAGGGTGGAGGGACGGATGTAAACACTTTACATATGGGCGAAGAATGGAAGCTGGACAGTATGAAGAGTAATTGCACCCAACCGGCCGTACTTCGGCAAGACGAGTGAGAGCTGATGATTGGCGCTAGTGAAATCACGAACGCGATGCAAGCTCTACGTTTCTCACAGACACCTGTACTACAGCCGCAGCAGCAGATACAAAAAACAAAACCGCAGCAGCCGTTACCACCGATTACGGTACCGCAGAATAGACCAGTGGCACCAGGTACACCATTGCCTGCACCTGTTCCGAGACCAGTGGTTGGACTTCCTTCCCCGGGACTATGGAAAGGGGATGCTACCACGGCGATTAGATTCTCTGGTGATAAAAGCGGACGATGAAGAGTAAGGAGTTAGTTGTAGAAATTGAATTATGATGATGGTTCTATCGGATATGGTATAGAAATAAAAGTATCATGTTGCAATGTCGGGACTCTTATCCCATAAAAAGAAACTCCGAGGATATGGTTGTATTTTATGAGATTTAAGACCTTGTCTTGTTATTGGTGTTGTTGATCCCAGACTTGAGACCCACGGTATTTCAGGCAGTGGATACATGTAGGTAGATGGGGATGGGTAGATGTAGACCGAGTGATATATTGTGGTTAAGACCCCAATGGCCCAATCATGAATACCAGAGGAATCAAAATCTGGCAGAACGTTCTTGAGTCTGGTAGTACCCGACTCTGTAATCTACAATGCCCTCTCTTGTTTACCGGTTTGGTTATGATGATGGGAGCGCATACGCCACTTTGCCTGCACGAGATAATTAGAGAGAAACTTTGAGAATACTAACAAACGAAGAGTGATCTCTGGCTACCAATTCCAAAGTGATTCTCAGATAAAACATTCGATAGTGGAAAATGAGGTATGCTACCTCAACTTTAGTGTTATCCATTATCCACGGGCAATTATATTCGTAGAGTATCTAACTTCTATTTATATATTTTAGTTCACAAGGGGTTCCTATTTAGGGCCGAGGGCTGCACACGGAATGGCTAACCCAACAGCATTACAGAAGCTTGTGGGTGCATGCATTCCAGTAGCAGAGACACCCCGAGTGCAGTGCTGTCCAAGAGACCACCTTACGTTGAGTTTCGCAGCTTGGTTAAATGTTCCTGTCTCCCTACCGTGGCGTGGCCTAGTGGGTAAGTCCCTAGGTTGTGCCACACAAGACCGTGGTTCGGTCCCCCTTCTATTTAGGAGCCGTGGGGATAGAGGAATTAAGGGCAATAGATAGGAATAGGCACATGCGCAGAAGCATGTAGCAAGAGGAGGAAGCAGCGGTCACCTGAGGGGTCACCGCATAAGTCTTGCTAGCCAGATATTCGCTTTTTATCTCTTTTTTCGATTTCCATTGCCTGTTAATGAAGCTCGTTTCATTTTTCAAACTCTCCGTTGGAGTGTGTTTTCTCTAGATATTCTGGTGACGTAGATAAATAGTAGCCGGCAGTCAGTAGTAATCCCCGTCCAACAAATATCCTTCCTGACCACGGCGAAGATTATACTACTTAGACAATATGGCGCATATATGGCGCATCGTTTCCCTCTGCGATGCGTGAATAACTCCTGGGTCGTATGCATCGACCCTCTATGTAACTATATACCATGCAAGGGAACTTTTAAAACGCTCTTCTCGAAAATACTATGAGTACCAGTGCAGGCCGTTTTAAGAGCCGGAGATCGAGTTTGGCCCCCTTCGTTTTAAATTATACCCCTAGTCTGAACTCATAGTTTTAAACTAAACTACCCGCGGTGTTGACTGAAGAGATATCTACACTTTACATACCGGGTTGATGCTTGTGGGCTAAGGGGTGGTACTTCTAGTGTGCACCACGGGGAACTAAACCCTGACTCTCTCATTGGGGAGTGGAAAGACGGTAAAGCGTGGTCTACGACGCCATCGATACCACCGCCAATACCATCTCCAAGGGCAACAGTATCAAACCTCAACGGTAAACAAGAATAAAGGTTAACGGGGAAAGATACCCCGAGGACATATGCGGGTCTCATCTCCAACACCCTCGTGGGCCACATTGTTCAGATCTGATCTATAGGGTTGGCTCTCATTCTGTTTACACTCGTCAGTTCCTATGTATCCGTACCGACGTTGGAGAACATCTGTGTGTATATGTCTTGGGAGATTTGGGTTTGGTTCTCTGCTGATGTATTCCCTTTCTCTTTTGGTAAGGTACCAGAGCTCAACCCCGCCTTGAGCGGATCATACTCCGGGGTGGACGAAACCCCGTACACACGTGTGGCTGGATATCCTCTGATTGTGTTTTGAATTTTGTTCGTGGCTCGCTACTTTATCTTCAAACCCTCCCTTCCTCAAAGCATCACAATACTAGTGTAGTTCAGGGGTTACTCGGGATGAGTAAGGCTGATGTCTCGAGAAGTTTCTGTGTACCTCGTGAAGGTACTTAATATCCCGTCAAGAAAAGAAAGATGCCATCTTGAGGTATTCAGGGTAGCTTATTACTACTGGTATACTTTCTTTGGGTATGTTTGAAGGTATGAAGTCCCCAACTAGGTACTAACTATAAACACATGAGTATTGTGTTAACGGACTGATTATACTAGTTACACCTTAACCTCGAGGGCCAACAATACGCATATACTCGATTTGCGGACACCGTACATCGAGATGTCAAAAATTGAAAAGCCTCGTGGACCCCAATTCCAGGTAACTAAGTGTATTCCGTGTCTCTTTAGAGACTAAACCTACAGGCGCAACATTTAGTAACATGATACAAAGGGTTTATGGCCAGATGGCCCCTTTACATCAAGATGAGCTGCTAGAAACACCAATATCATGGCAAAATATTCAAGATATTGGGGATTACTCGATACACTTTTCTCCAACTACAGCCGGATAATAAAAGCTGACTGATGGGATTACATTCTCGTACCTCCGAAATAATTTAGTACTGATGCCAAGAATGAAAAAGGTCCCTGTGGCAAACACCTCGATACAGTGTCTAGTACTGCATGAACAGCTACTAAGCTTAATACAGACAAATAGTAAGACTAGATGAGGTATCTAATAGACGTTAACTTCGTGGGTTTTGGTGTCACCTCCATCGGATAGATCATCGATGAGATCACGATTCCGATTCAACACCTACCAATCATCAGCCATGGCACATGTTTTTGAGATTAACAGGAATCAGGATCGGCCTCACCCTGCATGGTCATCGTATAGGAGAATTGGGTTGTTTTCTCACCCTTTGGTAATCGGCGGACTATGGATGAAGAAGCTTTTTGCGAATATATGCATATTGATATGGTGTATCGTGGAATCTCGTCTTGGCCGTGTGAAATTGCCCGATTACGGTCAGGTCCTAGGCTTATGATTACGCACCAGGAGGCTATGTGGCTGAATATCAGATTATTAGAGTTTCCATATTCTCTTGACAATTTGAAGATCTAGTGATTTGATTTGACAGAGTACCCGCTACGGCTAGGCCCACGCTACACATATAAAACGCCAGTTTATTTTTATAAATTAGATGTGAGTACCAATCCGATTCGTGGTATGGCATATTTTTACTTTACATTCACATGCTTAGCACAACTTTCACCATGTGGGAAATTCTTTTTTTGGGGAGAAAAAAATCAAAACAAAAAAAACAATAACACTGATGATAAAACTTGCATAAGTATACGCACATGTACTGTAAGTTTACTAGTTATCATAAAACGTTTCGAGTTACATATGTACGGGGGACATGTCTTCTTGATGATACATATGTAAATCCGGTCGTATTTAGAAGAGTGTTGCAATTACGAGTACCTACACACCGGGGAAAGAATTATTCTCTAGTAGTGCCACACCGGTGACATACACACAACCACTTTCTGGACCCTCACCGTTATTTTTGGGGCCTTCCGTCATCTGCCACCAGGATTCGTCAGATCTGCGTGCCTGACAGGTCTCAAAATGGCGCAGAAGAATTTGTGGGGGGGGGCAGAGCCGGAATCTCTGGTGCGTGTAATAAACGAAATTTTCGGTTCCCGGTACAGTAAAGGACAAAGACGGATGATCTACGTAGCTACCAATAATTATTTTCTTTTAAGCTCACCAAACTTCTTTACGCTCTACGTTTTAGAGGGACCCCCACTCGATGAGGAGATTCTCCGTCCCCTTTAAAACCGTATGATCTACAAAGTCTTATGAATCGAGTCTTCCGTTAGGGCACATGATTAAGCCCTGGGGCGCTAAATGATTGATCGTATAGGTAGAGCGAGTGATTTCCTGTGACCCGCTAACTGCAAAGATATACACGCACGATATGCGACAGCAGCTGAAATCAAAAAAGAAAGTATATGAAACAGTGCGTGGATTCCCCTCAAAATCTGGGGCTTACATTGTCAACTAGCCTAACGTAATGCCTATTGTAATAAGTACCAGCCCTGGGAGCATCACTCAGTATTGAAATTTTTCCCCACCACGTTTGAGTTTTCAAAGGAAGCCAGCCTTATTGGCTGATGAATCATTTTGATCTCAGTACATATCCCACGAAATACGTACCCCATATGTTGTACTGCGCGTGGGGTTTATTCGGATTTACTGACTCGAACTTTTATTTTTCTGGCTGCCGCTGCTAGCCTCCTGACCATCTTACTCTACCTAGGTACTCTACTCCGGCTAACAAAAAAAGAAAATTGTAGATCCATCTGCCGTCTACCGAGAAACACTGACAGAGTGGGATGAGCGATTGCCGGCCGCCCCGCCGCTACAAAGCCGTTGAAACGAATCAAAAAATATTCGAAACGTAAAAAGTACCAAAAACAACCAAACCAGAAAAGGAAAAAAATGCTCATCCCACATTTTGGTCATTGAACTGGTTGGTTTTATTTCTTTCTTTTTTCCTCCTTTTTTTTTTTTTTTTTTTTTTTTTTGGCTCGCTTGGAGTCCCAGGTTTGGAATACTGAAAGTAGGCGCGGATGCACATATGCAGGTCGAGAGGATGCGCGTTGCAGCAGGTGCGTGTGCTACACTTCGGGCTTAGTCCCCAAGTACCTAAAAGGTGAGTTTCAACATTAGCTTCCGAATCCAACGAAACCATCAGTACTTGGTTACCAATAATTGCTTCCAATTCTTCCAACGGAGGCCAACTCTCTCATACCACACCCTCCTTTGATATATCCACTCAATTCCGGGTGATAGTCCCGCACAAGCATCCGGAGGCGAGCATCATCTCGGCTTTCCCCTAGGAAACAAAACACCGACCCAATTGATAACGCAATAAAAATCATGCCTCTCTGAGGTTAACTAGTTCTTTGGACTTCTTTCATCATTCGAAATCGGGCCCCTGTATGTATGTAATATGCCGGCTCTTTTTCCAGATACGAAAAACTGGTAACAGCATCATTCTAATTTCCTGCACGTGTTTCTATTATATATGGCGGCGTACATGTGGGTTCAGGGATAGATTATACGAGTGGAAAAGGCGGTAAACAAAGGCAAATTCCAATTCTGGGGAGCTGCATTGATGGCTAGCTTGCGAACTACATACTAATTATAAGCGGTGAATAGAATATTGAATAGAACAGTGGATGAAATAAAGCAGAAAAAGGGACCGTGTGAAATCCTAGGAATGGAGGACAATGTGCCTACCAAATTGAAGCTGGGCAAACTGGCGAGGCTGAGATTTTACCCAGTCAACAGTGTTAGCAACTGTCTCGCCGAAAGATGGTACCTGCAACGGAATTAAGCAAAAAACATATTTGGAACCCGAAATGAAACAAGAAGAGCAGTGGAAGATGCGGCCGAAGGAAGAAAGAAAGAAAGAAAGAAAGAGGGGAAGTGCAAAATTTTTTCAGAGGAAACAGAGGTTTACAATTAACCTACCAGCATACCTATAGACCCCATTAAGGACGGTACGCTCAAAAATCAAGAAGTCGGTATTGAAACATTTCACGGTATGACCAATCAAACAGCTCGTTTAAACTAACTGGTATCTGTCCACTAATAATTCATAAGGCTCGTAAATTTCTGGGGTATCTTTGCCAGGTCTTTTTGCGACATTTTATGCGTATACGCATATTTATTCAGGGAGATGCGATCGATCGATCGATCGGAAAACCGATATTAATAACGACACCTCCGTGCGGGATTAAACCTGTGTGCACCATCCATCAACGTGTTACTTTCTCTATCTCAGCCTTTCCATGGGTGTTAAACTGTTATGGGGTTTACTATCGCTGCTTTTTCACAACCTAGCACTCGTCTGATAATTTTTCCGCATGCCTATTGATTGTATGCGGGGGATGAAGAGAATGTGTGGAAAACGTGTCTTCTCACACACACACCTAATTTTCCTGTGATCATCCCAAGGAATCTTTTTACTTTCCCATATGCCCTTTCATAACGGCATTTCGGAAAAACTCATCCTAGGAACCTACCGAGTGACAACAGGTGATCTTCGTCACAAAACTAGCGAGCGTGGAGGTCAAATTCATGTAGTTACCTACGTTCGATTAGCGATCTCATGGCGGTAAAGATCCCGTCTCCCCACCCCACCAAGTATCCATGGGGGGGTGATAGGTTGTGAGCATTGATCGGTCCCTGGCATTTCCTCTCTTTCGTTTGGTTCGGCCCCTAGGTTTCCTCTTCCCTAAACGGATATGGACCTCTTGCCCTTTTAGAAACCCGGTACTGCATGAGAAAGACCGAAAGGCTCAATCTATCGGTCACCTTCGTAATATCGCTGCAACCTCTTGGGGAATACGACATAGATGGTTACACTTTAAGAAAAATCAGATGAATCCTGGCACGTGTGTGTGTAAAGCATCTATGCTGTACGCCGAGTAGAGTTTCAATTCGAAGATCTGATAACCGAAGATTCCTAAACTGCATTCTTTTGAAAATCGAGTTTTAACCTAACCACAACAGGGATGTGCAGCTGGGCGGTTATTCGGTTTTGAACTAAATCGTTGCCGAATTAACCCACTATCGTGGCTTTTCTCAAGATATGGTAGAAGAAAAGATAGAGGGGAGGTGTGTAAACCAGATAATTCCTAATACATAAATAGAGAAGGGTAAAAAACCTATTTAGCGTCGCTTTTGACCCGCAATCCAGTGTGGTGAGGTGTGGCTTCCGTGAAATTCTTTTTTTTTTTTTTGCTTGAGGCTTACACACCTTCCCTCTATCGCTTCTTGCAGTATAGTAGATAGGCATCTATGTTTCTTAGATACCCAATGGCTATTTCAAATCTTCACCTGACTACTTTCGACGATAAGAATTCTATGGGAAGGAACTTGGTAACTATCAAAATCCAAAACTCTACCAATGAACTCTATCGTGATATCAACTGATATGATATCTGCTTCCTGCTAGCTACATAATCTACATGTATGTACCTACACGAAATTCTCGACCGGGACTGTGCCAGACCTAGAAACAGGTCACATAGCAACCAGCACCAAGACTAAACAAGACCACTTAAAAAACCGATTGAACTGGTGAGTACTCTGAAAGTCTTGGGGCAATTATCTCGTGGGGTTGTTGAAATCTTGCTGGATCGCAGTAATCCCGTATGGAAGTGACCCATTTCCCAGTCTGAGACAGTTCCCGGTCAAAAATGTTACCTATTTCTTCACCGCCACCCAAAACTGCGCCAAATAGGCATTGCGACTAAGACTGTCTTGATCCCAACTGTACCCCGCAAATGCACCCCTCACCTTGCCCCTCCAAACTTCCACATCTGCAAAGGAATCCGTCCCTAACCTCTCCTCTGTCGGCACTAATTCGAACCCTATGTTCTCCGCAATTGCCAAAACTTCGTCAAGTGACGGTTCTATCCACGGGCTCGTCCCGTATAGTAGCGGTCCGAGGTTGATCCACACACCCCCGGGTTTCAGAGCAGCGTGTATCTTGTCGAGGTAATCAACAATGTTACGCGCTGTATCGATAAAAAAGAGTGTCACGACAACGTCATAACTATTGGCCTCTGTACCAAACTCAGTCGTGAAATCGCCGTCGATCAGGCAGAGGTTCTCGAGTGCTAAAGATGATAGATCTGTGTCCGGAAATGAGACACCGCGAAGCAGCGAGGTAGTTGTACGCTGATGCGACCACCAATTAATGAATGGATATAGTTTGAATGCCTCCTTTTGCCCTACGCTAGGGAGAGAAAGTATCCACAGATGTGCCAGATTTTGATAAAAGCTGTATTCATTCGCAGTAGTTTGGAACCCCATAGCGGCTATCTCGTACGATAACCTCCCCAACCCCGCGCCAGGAACAAGGACCTTTTTCCCCGCTCGTTCTGCAGAGTCAGGATAGAGTGATTCTAAGGTAGTGAGGATCTGCGGGAAGGTCGTATCTCTTTCATGGCTTCCTGCGGCGGACCAGTCGCGGATAAAGTGCTTCAAGGACTGTATCACTGAACTATGGTCCGCCACAGGCCTGGTGTCGTTCTTGTGCGCGGATCTGAAGGATAAGAGTTCGGTAAATGTCAGACCGTAGTAGGAAAGCCCATGATCGACGATTTTTTGCACCAGGATGTCGTTCTCGCGAACGAGAGCGGATGTCTTTTCCAGCTTTTCGCCGTAAGGCACTATAGACATAAGCTGATGGGATCAACAAAGCATATTAGCCCCAGGAACACAAACAAAAAAGCGATAAAATAAGGAGATAGTCAGAAACAATCTCAATAATGTCTTCCCACAGCCTCGGTTTCTCCCTAGTACGTCATGCCCGAATTGCGCTCCGGGTTAATTTGATGCAGACTTCAGAGATGGAAGAAGCAATGATCTACATCAAATGTAAAGATCCAATAGGCAAGAAGTGTGGTTAAACAAACACGATGGACTCCAAAACATTATGAAGATGACGCCATGATAATGAAACTGAAAAAAAAGAGAGACCATAACAAACCTCTTTCTGTCTAATGCTCAACTTGTTCCAACCATCCATCTTCTTTCGGATGGCTTCTTCCATTTTCTCTCTGTACTCTAGATACCCTACAAGTGCGCTTAGCACTCTTTGCCTGGGGTGACTTGTATTGCGTTCCCAGCCTTTAGTCTTCCTCAATTGCCTTAGTATCCGCTCTCGAGCTCCCTGCCGGCTCGATCCGTCTGGGAATTTGATTATCTGTGGTTTGTGGGTTGAAGCCATGTTGAGTGATCCGGGCTGGTTGTTGGCGCTCATTGCATGATATGGATCTGTAGAGGTTCGTTGATCTGATGTCTTTTGTAGCCACGAAAGCACTACGGGGTACTGTACTGCCACCAAAATGACAAAGATAGTTAAGAGAAGAATTAAGCTTGTTCTAGCATCACGGCTATTGTTATTGTGAGCCATGGCCGGGTATAGCTCTGATGGAAAGGGATTGAACATCTATTGGAACTTTGGTGTTGTATTCAGTTACTACAGCAAGTTATCAAGTGCCGAGAGTAATGTCGTACCCGCAAAGGTGTTTTGCCAAGGCCCCAGTGACCTCGCCCATGGAAATAGTCGTTTTCGGCGATACCCGCTCTCAAGTAGATCATCTTGGTATTTTACACATGCAACACACGAATGCAACGATCCCCACTCAATAAATTACATGTAACTACATAGATATCTACTTGCGCACTTGGTAAAACTCTGGTGCATACTCCAGTAACCAGTCTTTCTGTACAGATGTAACCTAAAATCACGATGGAATCGGACAGTTAGTGCATGTTGAAATAATACACCCTAGCTAATCGAGAGGTGGGAGGATTGGAGAGCTGCCATACATCTCTAATAAAAGTCTTATTTCCAGTCTCTACAACTTCATGGAATATCACCCAATCTGCCTTTCGATTGAACATGACGCTACTAGGATGGGCCCAGAGTACTGTACCACCACTGACATTTTTAAAGCTGCCATCTGGCTGCATTCTAGCGGCATGGGCGAAATAACCTGTAGTGAGACATCTCCTGATGCTTTCGCCAGTAGCACTTTGTGACCGGGACTTTTCCCTCTCCATATCCACTGTGAATCTTTCCAAGTATTTTTTCAACTGTGCTCGAACCGACACGGCCCTAGAAAGTGCCTTGAAATTTAGGTAGTTATCTCTGCACCATGATGATTTCTGGTCACCTTTAGTTGTAAATGCTTGGTAGACATTCAGTAGGGTCAGGTGATCGCCTTCTTCAACCGCAAAACGTCGCTTGGCCGATTCAGCAGGTTTCTTTTCGCCTTCATGACTGATAAAGACGTTTTGAACACTCGTCATTGCAGCAATACTAAGAATCTGCTCAGTGCACCCAAACTCCACAGAATTGAGTAGCTGTTTATGGGGTTAGTACCTGCTATGATTTGTACCCTCCAAAATTAAGGTTTGAAAAAATTCAGCTCACAATCTTCGCTGTCATGGGCTCTAATGGCATTTCTGCCATCCTCAGACCCAGTGGTTTCGTAAGTCTTGCATATTCATCCAAGGCCCCAAGACTGTACAACAGCTCCAAGCCCCTCACCATCAATTCACTTGGTGGTGGCGTGATGAAGGCAAACCGAACAACATTATCAATCCCCAGTGCTTTTAGCTGCAAAATTACTGGGGCTAGATTGCTCCTCTGGATCTCCGGTACTGCCATATCAGCCATCTCGTCTTGAAACGCGCTCTCCGTGTACAATCTAAAACACTTTCCCGCCCTTGTCCTCCCTGCTCTTCCCGCGCGCTGTGTAGCAGAGGCCTTTGAGATCGGGGCTGCAGTCAATGACTCGATCCCCGTATGCGGGTTAAAAGCCCGCAGCTTGACAAACCCGCAGTCAATAACAAAGCAAATTTTTTCGATTGTGACTGATGCTTCCGCAATGTTGGTAGATACTATCACCTTACGGTGGTTTTCAGGTGCAGGCTCAAAAACGGCAAGTTGGGCGTCCTGCGGTAGACCTGCATACAACGGTAGGGGTAGGAGCTGTGGGGCCCGAGGATGGAGATCTTGGGAACGCGAACGGATCGCAGAAACAGCGTTTTCGATCTCATCCCGGCCTGTGAGGAAGAGTAGGATGTCGCCCTCGCCTTCCTGCATGTTTTAGATATATCAGAAATCATTGATTAAAGGGAGAGCCGATTCTTTCCCTATTCCAGAACTGCAGCGATTGAAGACTTGAAAAAAAAAAAAAAAAATGGAGAAAAAAAGGTCCCAAAGAATGAATACTAAAAACAAAACTTACCTTGAGATGTATGTCGAAAACTGTTTGCACAGCCTTTTCAAAGTAATTTTCCGTAGGCTCCTCTAAATAGAGAACATCCACCGGGTAGCATCTTCCCTCCAACGAGATGATTTTTGCCAATTCTTTCTTTTCTATCTCCTTCCCTTTGCCCTTGTCCTGGTCGGGGATTTCGTCGCCCTCGAAAAACCTGACAAATTCCTCCGCCTGCAGGGTTGCAGAACTAATCACAATCCTCAATTCATCTCTCTTTCTCATAATTTTTTTCAACACCCCAAGCAATATATCCGTGCTTAAGCTGCGCTCATGCGCCTCGTCGATCATGACAACGGAATACCTGGATAGCAAAGGATCCACCAGCGCTTCTCGGAGCAGCATTCCATCCGTCATGTACTTTATCCGTGTGCGCGGGGATGTCATGTCTTCGAAGCGTATGGAGTAACCCACCTAAAAGTAATATTATCTCGCGGAAACCCCGCAAAAACCGTCAGCCCAGTAAATAACACATGCGACTATTGATATCTATAGCTTCCCAAGAGAAATAGATATTAATAATAATAAAAAAATACGTTCGAGCAGCACATGCTGCCTCAAAAACAACGGGATTTATTATTATCCGTAGCTAGCTGAGGTAAGGTATAATGGGCTGGGGCTCACAAAACCTCTTCGCCCAGCCTCACACCCATCTCTTCTGCCACCCTTGTTGCGACTGTAGCAGCTGCAACTCTCCTGGGCTGCGTACACGCGATAATCTTATCATCTCGAGCCCATCCCGCTTCGTCTAGATATTGGGGTAGCTGTGTAGTTTTCCCTGACCCGGTTTGGCCTACTACAATAGTAACTGGGTGATTTTCGATGAGGTACAGAAGCGCATTTCGGTGTCGCGATATGGGAAGGACTGTTGACGGACGGTAGAGACTAGGAAGATACTCCTCATTTTCAGTAGAGCGGTCGGCGGAAGCCATTTTCTTGGGGTGTATGTATATTAGTGAGGTAGTGGAAGGAATGGCAAGAAGGTCAGATTTCAATAGTTATGAGCTGGTGACGTGACTGTATCATAAGTAATTGTCGACCTGCAACGTTGTCACGGCATTGAGCCGCATTTACATGCAGACGCACGGACCAGGGAAACCGTTACGACCCTGTGCTAGCAGCGCACACTTGGCAAGGTACAAGAAGCAATTATGACCAAGAAAAAAATTCTTTTTTTTTTCTAGCAATGAATTCCCCCCCCCCCCATGTAAATTCCAGAGATTAAGTACCTAAATGTGTAGCCCCACCATTAATGATGAAGAGGATATAGAAACTCCGAGCAGCTACAACAATCGTGCTCCGTCAAACTCCACATGGCCTAGGGAAAGAAGTAATAAGTGAAGAAAACCCAATTGCCAGCTGTTAAAACCTAAACCAGCCAGCTTTTTTTCCCCATTCTCCTGAAACAAATGAAACAAAAAAAAAAAGACTAAAAAAATGATATAGAGACTGAAGAATTGAAAAGAAACTGCAAGCAAGATCCACAGAAACTTTACGCCTCATAAGAAGAAGGATAAGAAGTGAAGAAAGAGGAAAAAAAAAAAAAAAAAAACAAGAAGAAAAGAAACCACAAGCAGAAAAAACAAACACCTCAGGCCCGATTCCTGTTTTTCTTCTCTATGTTGAAATGCCAAAACTCAATCTACAAGCCAATCAACCAGTCGTTTATGCCTTCTTCTTTGTCTTGGGCATCTTCTCGTATGCATTTGGGCTCGGGCCTCTCTTACTTGGCTTCCCCTTGCCCTTTGAACGGGAATTCCTCATGGAGCCATGTCCGTGTCCGCAATCTTTTCCGTGTCGGTCATCGCTAGCGTCACTGTCGTCGTCGGATGAGGAGTCGCTGTCATCACTTGAGGACTCGTCGTAGGCTCTTGGGCGGTGGTAGATGCAGCAGACTATTGTAGTGAAGGATCACATGTTAATTGATGTCCATACTCAAATCTGAGGCCTGTGTGGCAACTGCCACCCAAACGCCCATGAATCGAAGGAATTTAAGTTACAAACCTTTAGACTTTTTTCTGCCTAGCCCTTCGTTGTCGATGACATCGGCGCCCCATCTAACACGGCGATCTTCAACGGGACCTCCTCTGAGTCTGAGGGTTCCATCAGGAACACGGACGGGTCTAGGAATGGAAGGCTGTGCGTTTGTTTGTGTTTGTGAGGCGGAAGGGATAATAGCTCCCGACTCGCGGCGTTCAGTAGGAGGAAGAAGCATTTTTTATTTGATATTGGGAAGTATGTATTGTAGTCTTGAAGTGGACTGGTTGATGTTCAGATCGTGAGGATGAAGATGAATCGAAAGAGGGCGGCGAGGTGATGTTAAAACAAAAGACACAAGGCTAAAGTTGGCGGGCAGGCAACGGAAGATAAGCAAGAGGACTGGACAGGCTCTGTTTGGGGATGAGGTAGAAGTTGGAAAGCGAGGGGGCACGAGCACAAGATAAGGACAAAAAAAAATCTGACTACGGAGAGCCAAATACTGAGTGTTCTCTGAGTGGTGCAAGTGTGTGAGTAAATGTTATACTATGGCTGGTACGTGTTACTCTACTGAAAGCGCGCGGACTTGGGATACTCAGAGCAAGCGGCCAAGACGGTGTCTACAAAGCAGACAGGGATGGGTGGGTTCGAGTGGGTAGTGGAATAGGGTGGAGGGCTCGAGGGAATGAGTGGATGGTGATGGGGATTTAGGGGGATTTGGGGGGTGGAGAGATTCGGGGGCGGTCGGGCGTGGGTAGAGCGTGGGTGTGCCTGTCAGTCACTCGATCCATCCCCGTGAGCTTAGTGCAGCGAGAGAGGACCAAGAAACCTAACCTTTACCCATTACAGACCCAGTGGTCCTTAGATCAGATTAGATCTTTTAGGCATATCCACTTCATACACCAACAGCTACACAGCCCGTAAGCTCAACCACCCCCAAACTCATCTACCCTCTCTGAGCTGCCAGCCTTTCTACCCACATACCCAAACTCTGCTGATCCTAGGATTTTAACTATATCCTCTAAATAGCTTGCAGGAGAACGAACAAGGAGCCCACCACCATCTCCTGCACTCTCTCTGCACTGCATTCAAAGAACAAATGCTGCACACCATCTCCCCCCCCCCCACCCCTCTCCTCCACGCATCCACCCCTCCCATAGAACAGAATATAAACAGAAGTGCAGACCTGTAATCCCTGAAAAGTCCATCCCTTCAGGTCCCTGCGACAATGACGTGACACTGCATCTAAAGCCTCGCAGCTCTCACCCCCCCCCCCCCACAGGTCTCTCTCCTCTGACAGGCCTGCAGCGCACCCACACACCCATCCAAACAAAAGCTGCATCCTCTTACATTACTTGCCCGCCCAATTGATGCAGATTACCCGCCACCCAGTTTCGCCAACATCTATGCTCGATTTTCACTCAATTCTCCGATTTAAAGAAAAAGGGCCATCCTGTTGAGCTCCCCCCGCTCATGTCCAAGGAGCTGGAACGAACTGACAATTGCAGCAGCAGCAGCAAGCATCTCTCTCGCTGCTGCTACTTCACGGAGCAGCGGAAACTACAATCTTTTTTGGCCGAAAATCTTGCCTGCCTACTAGGTATGGTATCAGCCGGTCAAAGCCCTTTCTTGAGCACTGCTGATTGATACATGTAGGCAGTGCTGTTCCGCCCAGCGAAACCCCTTTTGACACACAGTAGTCCGGACCGGTCCTTCAAGAGGGAACAAGAAGTGAGCTGCTACCCACCACGACGATCACGAACAAATATTCACGCACAACACATGCAAACAAATCTCCTGCCGCTATCCTCATACGTGAAGATGCAATCAATATATTGTTTATGCAGTTGGAAAAATGTTTTGCGCGGGATCTGTATCCAATGCACTACTTGTTGCTTCCCAATAAATTATAAAAACAAAGTAAAAATTAGAAAACTTTACCATAGGCTTACCTAGTTAGCTATGCGCCATTTCGGTACTTAGCTTTTCTTTCCGTAACATACATATTATTGCGCCTACATCAAATCAAACACCATGAAAAGAAATTGTCCAAAGTAATAAATTGTCGGCCAGCGTAGGAAACGTGCACCGCATCCACCCCAGAAGTAGAAAACGATACGACCAAACAAGGCTACCCTTTGATACACTAAACCGTACGTATCTACTCGGGCATTATGCCAAAGCAAAAAAAAAAAAAAAAAAAGGAAAAAAAAACTATCGTGCATCAACCACTAGCCCTTATTCGTAACGATAAGGTAGGGCTCTGGGACCAAGACACCGGAATAATCAGGGAGGGGCCCTTACCCTTCTTAAACATGGCTTTTCCGTTCCGCTGCACATCGGCGCGTTCCCACGCCAAACCAGAATTAGTAGGGAAGAGTAAAAAACGGTTGTTTAGTTACCGGTAAACAATTTAACAATGAAAGGCGACTCCCCGGTGCTGTCAAATGGAAGATAGATCTCTTATCTCAAGTAAGGTAGCTAAGCTGTTACCGGGATCCAAAGCCGCACTCTTTGGGACCATGAAACGAGACTCCCTACCTATGAAGGCGGTTGGCATCGAAAGGATTGGTCTTCAATCATTCCCGGGGGAGAGGCTGCCTAATCTTTTTGATTGCTTTTTTTTCTCGTCTCCTTACCCCAAAGCATACTTACCCCTTAAGCCTTAAAGGGTTCCCTAATAAACACATATTGATGCTCACCCCGGATCCATGATTCGTGCTGGGCTGCCGGTACTATAGTTAAACCTTTTTGCGTGTCCAGACTCGTCTGGTGCCGGCACCTTGTGGACGGCACCACCGATCGAAGGGGTTACTAGTTGACTGTGTCTGCTTCGAATCGGACAGATCTAGGGAGGGCCCGAGAAAGGGCAAGTTTGATACTCGACAAAGTGTCCTACTCTCCTCTACTCTGGATATTGGGGGGTGGTGTGGTGAGATGTGTCAGGGCACCAGTTGAAGGTCTCCCATTTGCTGCTTTTGACCCTTCAATTGTACCATAACCCCCCTTACATTATGGAATCAACTGCACTCTCGGTTATCCCATGAGGATTAGGTTTTGTAAACGAGTGGTTCTTGTTCACTGGGGAACCAAGAGATAGATACATACATGAGTCTACGCAGATAGGCCATACAGACAACTCGAGACATTAAACCAACGTGCGGCGTATGCACAGCACACTCGCAGAGCTCAGCAGAGGAATGTGTGACTTTTTTTTTTTTTAAATTGGACCTGTCAGAACCCAGAAAAGCAGCAGAGCTGGAGATAGAACAGAAAAAAAAAGCACAGATGGTATGTATGTGCAAAGCGTTACGGTCTGCATTGGACCCAAGTTGTGTTGTTGCAGTCGAGATAGGAGCTCTCTGAGCTGTCTCTGATATGTAGCTAGCTACCATGAACAGTAGTTTTGCTTAATGCCGCCATGGAACTGTCTGTCGCCTCATGATGTGCGGTCAAAACAAAGGATGCCGTAGCCGCGGAGGGGTAAAGTCGTCGTCGTTCCAATGATGAATCCCAATTCATTCGCTGCTTCCTGTGTGGAGGTACCTTTTACATACATGCCGGTACAGTAGAGCTACACAGTCTCTTTTTTCTTTTTCTTTTTCTTTTTTTTCTTTTTTTTCCTTTTCTTCTCTTTCTTTCTTTCTTTTCCCACGACCCCACGTTTCTACCGGCTTTCTCGAGGTGTTTCTGGCCTTACGCATAGTTAGTTTTTCCCTTTTCTGCGAGAATAGTAGGATTTAAAACTCTACTAAAAGTACTTGCAGAATTTGCAGGTAGCGAGGAAGTACTTAGCTATCTATTTTATACTCGCCACAGATACTGCCCAACCTATTATTTCCCTCCGCTCCACCACTCCCCATACCCCCCCCCCCCGTACGAGCCTGTACTTGCTTCTTTCAACCAACCATTTGCTATCTTCAGCCCCTTTTGAAATACTCGAGATTTCTTGCTTACATACATATACTTCGATATCAGAGAAACCTTTTTATCTCTGCCTTTTCATGTACTGTACTGTGCGATGCATACATTACAGCGCAGAGGGACTTTGGAGCCAACGAAACGTATGCTCTTGATGATAAACTAGTTAGGCTCCTAGCTGTTGTAGAGCTCCGATCCGATCAAAAGTCGCCTTGTTTACTGGTGGGAATTCACATACTACAATAGACTTATCTACCCGGATTTCCTTCTCTTTCACTTCAGCGGCGCGGCGCTAGGACTTGCTTACCGCAATAAACATACTGTACTGTATCTTAGAGCTGTCCCCGTGGATCTTGTGATTATTCTTTGAGCCTTTCGTTTCGTTGGGAGATGCAATGCGATGTTGACTGTTCACGGCGTTTCCTCCGGGTGCTATTGAGCTGATTTCTTTTCTTCCGGCAGCTCAGGTTTATCGTCTCTGTGACTATATTGATAGATCAAGCTAAGATTGTTCTACGTGTTGTTGGGATACGGAGCAAGGAAATTGGAATATTATACCAATGTCTCGGAGACCTTACTCGGGTGCTGATGCACATATTCTTAACTTGAGGTCATTCTGGTCTCATTCTCTGGTAAGGTACATACATACATGACTCCATGATCTTGTGCTCTCCGTCGATATAGGCTGCGGAAGAGTGCCCAGATCGTAGTGGTTGTTAAGAATCGGGTTCTTATTGGAGTTTTGAAACCCCGTAAACAGGTTTTTTCTCCGCAACTAACGTTAATATTAACCTCAAGATACCAGATGTCCAGACTGTGGGTATTTGCTTTGCAGTTTGTATGTCTTGGCCTCATTTATTAACTCTATTATATTAGTACCGGATGAATGAGTTGCCCTTTACACAGCAGAAGCTGAATTTCCTGGATACCGTACCGTGCCGGTGCCCAATTATAGCCATTTGTACCCTCCATACGAGACTTCTTATGGTAAGCGTGGCTAGTCACGTGCACTGTAATAATTCATATCTACCGATGTTCTGGTTATCTATCTGCGGCCGAATGCCTTATCACCAAACTATCTAGGCGTCAATAATGATGAACCCACTATGACTCCCCCAACAGCATCACACAACGATTAGCACATGCTAGAGCGAGTTTCTGGAGGGGATGCGTGCCTGAGCAATCGCAGTGCAGATGGCCCGCTCCAAACGGGTGACGTATGCTGCCAGCAACATTCGAATGCTTATTCATATTTTGGCGACACCCACCTGTCACCTCGCACGGACAAACCAGCTCATAGACTCTATGTCTCATTCCTCTCCTTTTGCGCCGCGAGGAGTCTTTCCCCCGCCCTCTTATTCTGTTTGACTCCTCCATATCGCCGATGTGGTTTCCTTGGTTTCCTTGATTCCTTAAAAAAAATCTTTAATCTATCGTTCGAAAAAATCTATATATGTTATTATTATCGCGAGCTTGTGGGCCTATCTTTAAAGCAGCATTTCTTTAGCGTGTGTTATTGATCGTTGATACCCGAGTTTCGATCTCGATCTGATTTCAAAGCTAACATCGGTCGAGTGATGGATAATGATTCGGCCTCTTGTACCACCTCCCTCACTGAGACATAGTTCTGAGATATATTATTTTATTCTTTGACTTGCCCACTTGATAAAAGAGCCGAGAAAGCCACTCGGAGCTTCGATTATCGGGAAAGGTTGAATGTTTCTGCCAATTATTAGCTGTGTGACGTGAGGTTGACCTGGCATGCGGCTCGCAAAGACCCGATCCCGGGAATAGAATAAACCCCCGGTATCAGTTAGTGAAAGTTTGAGAACGGGCTAGCTATCTGCTGCAGTTCTCCGATGGTATGAGCCGATGTCATGAGCCGGGATCGATTTTGGGAGTTATCTATCAGGTTATGGTCCCGGAGGTTCTGGAAGTGTTCTGGTTCCTGACAATGAGCTGGGGCTTGGCCCATAATAGGGCTGAAGATAGCAGAACCCGGTAATGCAAGTACCTGCATATATCTCCAGCCGCAATCATTTATATTAGTCTTATCGACTAGAAAGTCATGAAAGGGCCAAAATCCCTTTTGTATCTGATAAGACTAGGTCAGACTTACTTTCCCACTCTGAAATCCTATCGAGTCTTCGGTATGACTGCGAATCTGATAGGAAAATATAGTAATTCCAGATGTACCCACATAACTCATGTGATGAGAAATGACACCGTAACATTGTACTTCTATTGGACTATATGTGCGAAAGATCCATGGATTTAGCAGAAATCACCAGCAGCAGCCAACAGCAACTTGCTGCAGAAGATGAGGGTGGATAACCTGGAGTGGCCATTTGTAGGATGAATATAATTGCAGTGGTACAAACATTCCATTAGCTCGCTTGTGATACCAAACTTGAATGTATGTGACACGTATAACGCTCTGGGGCTCTGTTATTCTCACGAACGGGCATGGCTATGGCAGAATCCAACTTGAAACTGGATGTAAATATAAGCTAACAAGAGAAGAGTACCTTCAACTTTATATGTAATTATTCCCTATGTTTATACATCTGTGCCAGACCACACGCATACACAGCCATCAATTGTGTCATACAAAACACATTGTCACGGTAATTCGAGCTACAACTGTCTGAGAGTAGCCATGTAGCTAATTAGTATCACATATAGCTACACATGACTTGAAAGCGTTCCAATAGGATCTTCCGGGTAATGTTTTAAAAAGGCTAACTTTGCGCCAAGTCGCTACATGAAACTTTTTTTTATTCATAATATTCACTACATGATTTTTCCCGTAAGGATAGATAGACCGATCCACGGATGGTATATCCCCATCCACCTACTTGGGTGTTAAGTCCTGAGAAATTTTGTGAGGCAGTTGCTACCAAAGGATTTCTCGGGAGTTGATCAACGTGCGAGTATGTGCACGACTGGATTTGGATGTAATATAACCCTAGAATCGTCCGATGAACTTAAAACCACCGTTTTCAAAGATGAGGTGGTTAGGGGCCCACACGAAACTACCGCTGCACTTAAGTTGTCTTCACAACCAATCACTCGTCACAACTACATACTGCTTTCCAGACCTCGGCGTAAATAGAAAGGTTTTCAAAGATTTTATTCAAAATTGTATGTGTATACGACCCCAATATCAGGACTATATATGACCCTCGGGTACCGTACCAGTTACCATCTTCACCCATCCTACCCCAACAAGACTGTTCGTTCTAGCTTCATCAGGCGACTCAAATTTCCACCAAAATACTCAATTCTTCACCACATTGCCCAACAAAAAAAAAAAAAAAAAAAAAAAAAAAATGTCTACACCCAATAAAAATTTCCAACTCAACCCCCTTAGCCTGCCATTCGTGCCTGCGACGGCCCAACAAGCACCTACACATGCGGCTTCGAGCTATACATATAGCCATTCGGTGCAAAATACCTACCAGGGACGGCCAAATCATGAAAATTATGCAACCGCGGTGGAGAGGTGGGCCGGGTTTGACGATTCTGATTTTATGCCTGCAGGACTGCCAGACAACCATCGATAGGTAGGGAATGAGGGAACTTTTTAATTTTTCTCTTTCTTCTACTCGAGTGTTAGGTCCTGAGAAATTTTGGTAGCAACGGGCTTACAAAAGTTTCTAAGGGCTTAATCAACACGCGAGTACACGTGCCGCTTTCTCAGTCTTGGGGGCCTTTGATTAGTTTATGTCAGTATCTCGAATTTACCGTTTGTAATTTGGCTTCTGCCTGTTTTAATAAGTTAGAGTGATTACCAGAATTGAAATATTTAAATTCATTATACGTTTAATCTATGTGAAATGGATCTCGTTTGATTCCACAGCGATTACGCCATGTTTACCAGTTGAATGTGATTGATGGGGAGAAGACCTACGGGTTTAGATAAATGAACACAAAATATCTTTCACCGTAACGAATTTTAATTGAAAAACTTAAGCTATCTGCCCTGATTGGGGAATTATAACTGGAATCCAAATAGTACCTTGCCCCGAATCAGTCCCAGTAAGAAAAACGAGTGATCGCCCATGTCTGTTTCGAGATAACAATCGTGCCCCTCACTTATCCCATTGAGGGAGCCATACCTTCATTGCACGTCGCATATTTAGCACATTAGATAGTTGAGTTTCGAGTGATCGCTCATGGGCCTGTACTAATTGTGAATGATGGATGAGATAGAGCATTGAATGGTATGCTCATGCGTCAACCGCCTGTAAGAAGCGACGAAAGACCCCCAGAAGGAGATGTGAAAAACCCCAACGAGTCCCTCGAATAGGATCCAGAGACAAACAGGTGCTATACTCCCCCTTACGGAAGACGGTGAGGAAAAGCGTGGGAGAAAGTCGTGGTGACAGCTACCTGTCGGCCCGCGTGCACCATACATAGGTCTAACCAGAGTTTTCGCCGCCCATCACTTGGCACACCCGCACGTTACCCTCACGTGAATCACCAACCCCTTCAATCTGCAGAGCTTCTGTAACCCTATTCGAGCTGTATTGGTGTCGATACCTGCGGTTATTCTGGATGTCGATCAATCAGCCAACCATAGCCCTTTCCTGGGGCGCTAGTGGGGGCTATACTATTTAGAAAGCGGCCTGTTACACTTCTAATTTGGCGAATAAGATGGGGATATGGCCCGATGCCATGTAAAGACCTGGATTACACCTTCATAGTGACTCGGACCGGACCGGACCACACGAAGTACTCACCGCCATCTAGGGTCCGCTCTCAAGCTCATAATAAATGAAAGCCCCCTCTGTTCGATTCTAGAGTGTAGGGATTTGTATACATACGGCGAGTGCTTGTCTATGACTTAACTGCCAAAGGGAAAATATCGACACCCAGCTCGGTAGAGTCGAGAATCTCTACATATTCATAAATATTTTTTGCTAATATATGAGGGTATCAAGCACAAAAGGAGAACCACGCTGGGGCCAACGTGTAGGCCTCAATTTTCATCAGTGCTGTACAAGCCTCTCTCAAGCACCCAATTCTTTACACCCTCTGTCAATAACAACCCTAAGACCTCATTCCCACATACCTTCACTGCCTCTCTCACCCTGGTAGAGCTAATTACCTCTCTCAAATCATTCTCCTACAGCGCCATCAGTATAAAACAGCAACTTGTGGGTCGCACGGGGGGCCATTCACAATAAACTTAACTCTATTGGCCCATTCTTTCCTTCCGCCAACATTTTCCATTTCGCCGGCCCGTAACCGCTCCAACCATGCCTCCTGCTCCTCACGCGATCCATACCCATCTCCCGTCCTAAACATACACCACACCACACCGCGCTCAAAGAACATATCCAGGCTGTCCAGACGGTGTCCATCCTCCGGGTAGTACTTGGTGTCAAAAATGCGCACAAGCGTATCGAATCCCGTCAGGAATACAAACTCTTCCGCTCCTTGATAGTGCTTCTCAAGCTCCTTAGCTTTGTCAAGGAAGCGTGCATGCTTCGTAACCGCCACATCTACCGCTGCCGCATTGGCAGCAGTGGATATCTCCGAGGAGAAGAGCGACATCATGGAAATGCGCTCCTCGAACGATGCAGGTTTGGGTGCTGCGTGGCGGTGTCAGCCTGGTATATAGCTAGCTGGTTGAGCGCCATACACACCCTTATCGGCATTGTTTGTTGCAAGAAGAAGTAGGAGTCGCTTTTCTGCTAGGGGCCCTGTATTTTTGTCATGGAATGCACTGAGCGCAATGCGGAAGTGTGCCTTGGTTGGCGGATTAAACGAGGAATCGAGAATGAAGAGCTTCTTTGCTGTAGAGGCTGGGTTTGTGGTGGTGGAGCGGAGGAGTTGATAGGATGCACTGGAGCCTTTAAAGGCGCGGAGGCTCGAGTAAAAGCTAGGGAGAAGTGAGGCCATAGTGCCCTGGGGGTCTTTGTCGATATCAGTGGTCATTGTAGAGTTTTTAAAACAATATTTTCTCATTGACACTTCAGTCATTCAGGGTCTCGCTTAACAAAAGACTTGGCGGTCATCGGGGAGCACTCGAGGGTGGGGAATCCCTGCATGGTCAAAAGTTACATCTAGGGTCAATGATCGATCGGGGAATGTTTACATGTATGTAGCGATACATGGACTTTCACAACATTTCACAACATGGAAAACCCTAGTAGAACAAAGTAAATATTCCAACCAAAAAACTTTTGTTTTCCCTTACATATAACTACATACAAAAGTTAACACAAAACAATCATAAGAAAATGAGTACTACTCGCTAAACCCTGGTATCATCGCACCCTTTTACGCCTGGCTTCTCTTGGACAAAAGGTTCAACGCGCTTCCTGCAAGGACAAATCCACACTGGTCTTCACTCATTGTGTGCTTCACCTTGATGTTCAGCTTCTCACCATCCCTCTTAGTCACATCCAGTGACACCTCACCGTTTCCACCATTCTTCAACATGTTGTACAGGCCGACGGTATCAACAGAGTCACATGATGCGATTCTATCATAGTCTGCCTCATCCGCAAAGGTCAATGGGACAATGCCCTGCTTCTTCAAGTTCGTCTCGTGAATTCTCGCAAAGCTCTTGGCCAAGATGACGCGCCCGCCGAGATATCTAGGCTGGAGCGCGGCGTGCTCACGTGCCGATCCCTCACCGTAGTTGTTCTCGGCAATGACAAGCCATGGCTGGCCCTTGGCCTTCCACTTGCGAGCAAGCTCAGGGATACCAGAAACAGTGCCGTCCTCGTCGTAAGCCTTGTTGACCTCGTCAGTCTCAGCGTTCATGGCGCCAATGAGAGTGTTGTTTGAAATGTTCTCAAGGTGGCCCTTGTACTTGAGCCATGCGCCGGCAGCAGAGATATGGTCTGTTGTGCACTTGCCCTTGACCTTGAAGAGAACCTTGAGGCCCTTAAGGTCGCTATTGCCGAATGGCTCGAAGGGGTCAAGCAGAGCGAGGCGGTCAGAAGTAGGGGAAACAACGACCTCGGTTGATGGAGAGGGTGCGGAGTTGGAGGGGACAAAAGCGAGGTTTCCGAGCTCGAAGCCCTTAGATGGAAGCTCAGGGCCGGTTGGGGGTGAGAATTTAAAGGGCTTGCCGGAAAGTGTGGGGATACTATCTGTCATAGGGTTGAATGACATGGAGCCGGAGTAGATCATAGCAGTGACAATCTCCGGAGAAGCAAGAAAGTTCATGGTCTGTGAGTTTCCGTCGTTACGAGCACGGAAGTTACGGTTGTAGGAGGTTAGAATGGCGTTAGAGTCGCCCTTGGAGATATCGCTTCTCTTCCACTGTCCGATACTACATGGATTCCGTCAGGGAACGTTGTCGAGTGATATTTTGTGATAGTGAACTTACCAAGGTCCGCAAGCGTTTGCCAAAACGGTACCGCCAGCTTTCTCGAAAATATTCAAGGTCTCGTCTCTCTCAAGAGTGGCCCTGATCTGCTCACTTCCGGGGGTAACAAAGAACCCGACTTTTGGCTTCAAGCCGGCCTCCTCGGCCTGTTTAACCAAGTGTTCCGCACGCAACATGTCTTGGTATGAAGAGTTTGTGCAAGATCCAATCAGACCAGCTGAGAGCTCGGCCGGCCACTCATTTTCCTTAACAGCGTCCTTGAATTTCGACAATGGGGTCGATAGGTCAGGAGTGAAAGGACCGTTGATGTGTGGCTCAAGCTCAGAGAGGTTGATGGTGATAATCTCATCATACTTCGCGTTCTCATCCGCACGCAAAAAGTTGTGCGACTTATTGACCTCAGTCGCTGCCTCAGAGATAGGCGCACGGCGTGTTGAGTTGAGATATGAAGTCATAGAAGAGGTATATGGGAAGAGAGAAGTAGTAGCACCGACTTCCGCGCCCATATTACAGATAGTAGCCATACCGGTGCAGCTGAGAGTCTCGACTCCAGGCCCGAAGTACTCAATGATGTATCCGGTTCCTCCCCTAACAGTAAGCTGCCCAGCAAGGTTAAGAATCACATCTTTAGGTACAGCCCATCCGTTGAGCTCTCCCTCGAGGCGCACTCCAAGGACCTTGGGCGCCTTCAGCTCCCAGGGTGCATCAACCAATGGCTCGACAGCGTCAGCACCACCGACACCGATTGCGATAGCTCCGAGACCTCCTCCATTAGGGGTGTGAGAATCAGTTCCCAACATCATCAGTCCTGGTGCCGCATAATTCTCGAGCACAATCTGATGTATGATACCGGATCCAGGAGCCCAAAACTGGATACCATATTTCTTTGCCGCGCTTTCCAAGAAATCGAAGACCTCCTTGTTACCCTCGATGCTCTTTGGCAAGTCGACATCTGCACCCTTCTCTCCCACAATCATGTGGTCACAGTGGATACTCGCCGGCACCGCCGTCTTTCCTAAACCGCAGGTCATGAACTGCAGTAGGGCCATTTGAGCACTCGCATCCTGCATGGCAACACGATCGACCTTAAGCTTCAGGTACGCCTCGCCACGAATCTTTCCATTGCGACCGGCAAGCGACTCCTCGGGGTTGGCAAGATGGGAGTATACAATCTTCTCCGCGAGAGTGAGGCCGTTAGTAGAGCCAAGGACACGGCGCACCTCGGCCAAGTTTTTAACGAGTTTGGAATAGGGCGGTGTTCGTGAGGCGATCTCGGGGTGAACGGAGAAGTTTGAGCTTGAGCTTGTGGGTGTTGCGAGCGCTCTGGTGAACTGCCTTGTAGTAGGAATCCACTATGCGTGGGTAGAAAAATTATTAGCTGGACATGGCTTTTTTTTTCCCGTTCCTTTTCTTCTTTTTGAAGCTTTGGGTAAGTGGATGGAGGCGCTTCGGAAGATTATGGGGCCCAGTAAATAGCAATTGAAGCAATTTCCAGAATTTAAAATATTAGACGAAACAATTATTTACCTTATTGCTTCCAGCGCGAGCCAGTCGCGAAATCCTTGTTGACTGCATTTTGGTGATTCTCACTCAGGTAATTAGACTCGGTGTGTAGATGAGAAATCTGGGGAGATTTTTACCCCACTACGGACGGCACTTTAAGTATCGAGGGTTCGGTAAGGGCTTGGAGGGAGAAAGCACAACCAAAAGATTTTTTCGAGGTGTTTTGCTTTTTTTTGTCTAGTAGTGCCCATCATGCTGACTGAGCAAGGACGGAAGGCTGCCAATTGGTCTATCCGCTCTGCCAGGGTATGGCTGCCAAGTCTGTGTACCCTAAGCTAGTGCGTCATGGAATCTCACTCTACAAAATCCTACAAATCGCAAACCTCTCTTTACTTCTTCTCACACCTATCACCCTATCACTGCCTGAGGCAAGGGCTACAAAAGAAAACAGTAACTTTATCTCTCCGCTTTCCTACCGACACCAACTGTAAACCATCCTACATCAAAAACGAAAGGGAAGAAGCTTACTTTAAGCTTATCCTCATTATTCTCTGCTAATACAAAAGCTTTAAGTCGATTTTTTTTTCTTCAACCCCCCCCACAAACTTTCATCCATCCTCCATCTAGGGATGGTATTCTCAATGCAAGATTCGCGGTATGAGCCGGCCCCAACCACCCTCGACAGCTATGGAGCCGCCGAAATGATGGTAAGCATCCTCTATTTCCTGCCCTCTCCTCTTTCCCCTCTATTACAAGAGCCCTCCTTTACTAAACTCACAAAACAACCAAGGCGGACCTCGGCATCCATCGTCGAGCAGCATTGCCCCTGGCAGGGAGTAGTGTAGTCCTGCCCCCACCTCCTCCTGACATCACCAAAGTGACCAAGCGTGACCCCAAGGCTGCAAAACTTGCAGCGGAATACCCCGAAATCCCAAACGCCTGGGCTGGTATGTAATCCGCCCTCCCATATCTTTTGCTACTTCTTCGGCAGCAAATTAACATTCCCCTTTCCCGATAAGCTCTGTTCGACCCAAAACTGGTTGAAGAACGCGATGACGGCCTGGGAACAGGGCAAATGCACCGTAGCGGCCCCAACTATCAGCCCGATGGCCCCGAGGATCACCACCGCGGTCCCAGAGGCCCGGACCGGAAAAGCCGCTACCCAGAAACAGGGTCTCTTTCTGGCAGGGGGTCTCGTCACGAAAGGTCACCGCCGAGTAGGGCTCTACGTCATGCAAAATCACTTTTTGAGATGGGAAGGGTCCCGGATATTCCCTTTTTCAACAAAGGTCCGCTTGATAGCCCTCGCACTACGAATGGCGCCGCTGTTCAGCAGCGTAGGGCTGCGTTGCGTGCAGCTTCGCAGAAGTCTGTTCCCTCCACTCTTGATAGACTACAGGTATTAACAAACAATAGTTTTGAGGGACCTCCAGGGGATCCTTTGGCCCCGTTACGCGATGAAACCGAGCCGATAGCAAAGAAACGGACCGCTCGCGGGGTATACCAGATCGTTAGCCATCATCTAACCGGAAATAACCGAATTCCTCTAAGAACACAGGCCCCGAAAGTGAGGGATGCACCACCTTATGCTCCCCCGCTTGCCCCACCTCCGAGAACTACTATGCAGGCCTCTTATCTCGCTCTTCCTGCACCCCCGAGGACATCTGCTCCGCTGAGCTCTCGTCCTTCAAGTGTTGTTTCTCAGCCGCCTGCTTTAGCACCCCACCTTCCTTCTAGAAATGCCATAAGAAACCCTGAGGTTAGCCAGTAAGTTCACTAAAATTTACTTTAGTATTTGGGCCTATCCAATAACTCACACTCGAAATAAGGTGGAACACAGGTAAACTCATAACCAATAGCAACAACTATGATTACCTACCAAATCAACCAAATCATGCTTCCAACCTACCCCAAGTTGGCCTAGATTTTCCTTCCGAAAACCTAATTCCGGCTCCGGTAAAGATCGACCAAAACATCTCTTCTGGGGGGCTATTTCATTTACAAAACCATGGGGGGTCTGATGCTCCTAAAACGAGAATTAAGGATTCCGAGATTAAAATATCCGTCCCTGTTGTACCTGCCTCATCTCTCTTTCCTCCGATTAGCTCTTCATCTGCCCAAAAGCCTTCTGGAATTTCTAGGCCTGTTGCTTCCTCAGTTGATTCCACTTTAAACACTGGGCCAAGACCTAAGCCTCAAGTTAGAGATGGGTCCGATATATCAGCTGCTTCTACTCTTGGTCCTGGAGCGCCGCTTGCCTCCGTGCTAGACGTGGTTGTAAACGATTCTAGTTCTAGCGTGGCTCCACAGGAGGCTTTTTCTGCAAAATCAAAGTCTGAAATTGCCAGGGCACTCTCGCCTAAATCTCCAGAATCTAGATATTCGGCTATCAAAGCCGAGAATGACAGTCTTAAAGAGGTGTACGACTGTGAAAACCCCTCTAACGCAATTAATGACATCGAGGAGAAGGATGCGACTTTCGGGACCCTACATACTCATATAAATTCCCTTAACGAATCTATTGACAAACTCAAGGCAGAAGTATCTGGTATTGATGAGTTTGAAAAGTCTTTACAAGCTCGTATCTCTACAATGATGCAACTGAAGAAAGATATTCTCCAAAGGATCGAAACCAAAGAAGAAGCTATAACTAAGATTGGAATTGATTTGCACGAAATTAAGAGAAAACATGATAATCTCAAGCAGGCTATGTTTGATTTGGTTGATAAAACTGAAGATCATGCACCGATAAATGGTTCGCAGTCGATGAAAGGCAAGGTGGGAAAGGTAGAAGACCCCGATATCGAGATGTCTAATGCCGCAGAGAAAGCCTCTCAACAGGGTCAAGTTATTGGCGATTGGGAGATTAAAAGTCAAAGATTTACATATGAATGGCCCACCCATGAGAGATATCCTGGGTCAAAAGGGCTATTTGAGGCTACAATCGAGGTTAAACCGCCCGGGGAGACTCACGTAGAACCTTTCGTAAAGAACCCTATCGAACATGAAAGTTATTCGGAAAAGAGAACTGAAAATTTCAAACCTCAAAGGGCCAATGAACAGCTAGGCAAGATGAGCTTTGAAGCAACAACTAAAGCTCAATCGGGGGTTGAATCGGAAGAAGAAGCTAGCTCTGACGAGTCATTGGAGTTAAATGAGGTTTTAAGTAGCCCTATTGATAGGTCTACAGGGAAAATTGAAAACCAGCAATGGATTGGGGAAAGTTCTCAAGATCGGAGTGGTAGGACAATCCAGAGATCAAGTTCATCCGATAGTTTCAAAACCAATTACCACAAGAAAGATAATGCTGCGGGAAAACTAGCAGTTGATCGTGCGGATTATGAGAAGGCGGAACAGCAACGTTTCGCCTTGCTTTATGAGGAAACAGAGCAAAAAAGTTTAACTTCTCTTTGCGAAGAAGCAGAACGGGAACGTCTAAGGGCGGAACAGCAACGTCGAATCAACCATTATGAGAAGATTGCAATAGAACATGACGAAAAGATGGAGTGTGAACGTCAAGCTAATCTCGCAGCTTACAAGAAGGCCGAAGAAGATAGAACTGAGATGCAACGCCTTGTGAAAGAACACCTTGAGCGAGTAAAACTCGTAGAGAAGCGCCGTGTAGGAGCTAGGGTTCGACGCACGCCTACGACAAATGAAAGCGAAGAAGAAAAAGATCGAACACCCCGAGACAGCAATAAGACTGTATCTGACCGATATGAGTTAGCCTACGGGAGAGATGAGGAGCGGAGCCACCAGGAATTGTCTCAAAGGATGGCGGAGAATAAAAAGGTCGAGAGAAGGTTCCTTCAAAGAGCCACAGATCCTAGAGAGATTATGGTTACCAAAGAGACTACGGCATTAGAGAGATCTGATGCTTTCAACCAGACTACAAGCCCTAAGAACTCTGTGTACGCAGGTTCTGAGTGTGGACAGCCAAGATCGAAAAAGCCGCGCTTCCCGTACCATATATCCCTTGACCTTCGACCAAATTATGGGTAAGTTTGTGGAGTTTATCTCATAACCATTATGATTTATTGACTTCGTATCTAAAACAGTGTTTACCCTCTCCGAGTTGAGGTCCGTCTTGACCAAAGTCCGGAGGAAGCAATAACCCAGAGGTGCAGGGAGGTTATGGATCCCATAGGGTACCAAAACCTCATCAGTATGCCAAAGCTCAGGCTTTTTCTAGACCAATGCAATAATAGGCATGCGGTCAGGCTTTCAAAGTACTACGCAAGTGGCTGAGGCCCAGGTTATGGCTAAAGATTCTTCTAAGGGGTGGAGTTAGGGTATAATTTTGAGTATTTTTTTACCTCCTTTGTTCCATCTCTTAATTTTTTGTACACCTTGTGCATTTTACAATCTGGAAATAAAATACAATTAATTTGAAAAGCTGTAAGGACCAATTATCAGAGAATGTTGAATTAGTGTATCATGGGCTCTCACTCAATACTGGCGACTGGCAATAATACGACCATGGGGCTAGACAATCTAGGTGTCCTCTCACCCCAGTACCTTTTTTGAGGGCCTTTTCGTATGTAAAATAAAAACTGTTGAGAGTATAGCCCAAATAAAGTGATAGGGAGACCGACCGAGTGATCATTCGTGACTAGATATACCAGGAATAATGTACCCAAGTTACACCTCTCGCCCCAAAAGCCCCTCCATTGAAGAATCCACCCAAGCATAATTTTAGCACAAACTTCGGTTTTCTGCTTAAATGAAGGTTCAAGGTCAATCCGTATTTAGCCCTCGACAGACAGAGCGACAGGGTAACTCGAGATGTTTTGCCGCCGAATCCCAACATGAAATATCAACTTAGCCACTAACATATAAGCCCGAAACCTTGAGTATCATTCCGCGGTCTCTACCGACCGGTCCTTATCGTTTAGAAGTAATATTATCTGATATGCGTATGCATTTGCTTGACGAGTCCCTTGTTTGTGCACGGACAATCAAGATGGCTGTGAATAATATAAGACGGTATATAACTACATGCCGTATATATACTACCGCGCCTAACCGTTCATTATTCTCTTTCCATAAGCTGACTAAAAAGTGTAAGATGAGAGATTTCAGCAGACGCGTGTACACCCTACGGCATCCGGAGTATCGTAGGGTTCGACTGAAGATGGAGGGGTGATGGTGGTGGCTGGGTGATTGTTGACGCGATATTCCCTCACTTTCAGCTTGCCGATAGAAGTAGGTAATCCAACAAAAGAGATGTTTGTTCTCGTGAAAGTGGGAAGCAAATGGCAGAGGGATGAAAGGAAGCAACAGGCTCAGCCACACCCACAGATCCAACAGTAAAAGAGAGATTCACAAGATTAATAATAGATGTTTTTTTTTTTTTTTTTTTTTTTTTCCTCAGAGTGGTACGTAGGAATGGCGGCTGTTACTATATCATGCGCGGGTACTGCAGTTACTGCTGCAATGAGGTACCTGGCGGACGGTGATGATGGCCGAGATGAGCACAGCCCAGTTTTGGCCGTTTTTGCTTCCACACTGATGCACATGCACGCCGTGGAACCCTCCACTCATTCACTTATCCATCCAACCCCACCTCTTCTTTCTCGCTGAGGCGCTTGCACTCAACTCTTATTTCTGCTTCCTCCCTCTTCCCTTCTATTTCTTCAACACCCCCCATCTCGCTTTAGACATCTTTCTTCAAGAAGAAGAAGCTCTATCTTACATAACATTCCTTCCTTACACTTCTTGCAAAACATTCCTGCGTCCTGCTCTTATCGTTTGATCCCCACTTCTCATAGCGTGAATACCCCGCATCCTTCTCTGTAACGACCACCCTAAGCCATGGTAACCCCACCAAACCCTATCGCGTCACCAAACGCGAACGGCCCAAGTGTCGCTCCACCAAGCCTACCTATCGGCTGGTATGTATCTCACTTGCCCTTATTGCAAACTGGACGATCTATAGATCTAATGTTTATTTGCTTCCTAGGATCGCTCAATGGGATCCTACAACCCAACGTTATTACTTTGTTCAAACAGCGAACGGTAAAACAACTTGGGAGGTTCCAACTCAGGAAGCTCCCAACACACCCGGCCCGCCTACCCCATCCCCGTACCCAGCCCCCACAGACAACTACAACCAGCAGAGCCAGCCTTCGCACTCGGGATATGTAGATCAGCAGCAACAGCAGCAGCCGGCTTACAACCCACAGCAGTATAGTCCCCAGCCAGAAGGCCAGACATCTACCCGCGCTGGTGGATTTGGCGGTCTTGCCGGCAGTCTTGCCCAGGGAATGCTAGGGGGTGGTAAACACTCAAGCAGTGGACACTCAAGCAGCTCTGGCCTTGTTGGTACCATCGCTCAAGGAATGCTAGGAGGTGGTAAGCATTCCAGCAGTGGCCACTCATCAGGCGGCGGTGGTTTGGGTGGATTGGCATCCGGATTGTTGAGCGGCGGAAAGCCAAGCAACAGCGGAAAGCCAAGCAACAGCGGACATGGTGGCCATAGCAGCAGTGGAAGCAGCAGCAGCCTGTTTGGGCAGGCTGCCGGAATTGCCGGTGGATTGTTGGGCGGAGGAAAAAATAAGCACAATACCCAAGGTTCGCAGAGTGGGTATGGTCAAAGCGGGCAGGGCGGGCAGGGCGGGCATGGCTCTAGTGGTGGGCACGGCTCCAGTGGTGGGATGGCTGGAGGTCTTGGCGGTCTTGGTGGTCTGATTGGCGGTGTGTTGGGAGGCGGAAGTCACGGTCAGCAGGTGTGTACTACATTTCCCCATCCTTGGTGACCTTTAGATACATTGCGATACTGATGATTGATCGCGGTGATAGAAACCGGGCCAGCAGCAAAGCTATGGCTATGGAACTCACCAACAATCCCAGCAACCTCAGCAATACGGCGCACATGGCTCACCGTCTCCAAACCCTCCCTATAATGCTAACCCCCCCTACGGTCACCCCCAACAGTCCTACCCCTCACCAGGAGCACAAGGACAGCAGTTTTCCGGTCCTATTGGACAGCAGCACCAATACGGTGGCCCTCCTCAGGGCGGTTACCAGGGTCCTCCTCAGGGTTCTCAGGGCCCGCAAAGTACTCAGGGTCAATATGGCGCTCCACCAATGCAGGGTCAGTACGGTGCGCCCCCCCAACAGCAATATGGAGCCCCTCCTCAGCAGGGCCAGTACGGTGCGCCTCCCCAGCCGGGACAGTATGGTGCTCCCCCCCAAGGTCAATATCAGGGCTATAACTCACCTCCGCCATCTGCCTATTCACCTGCCGGAAGTGCGCCAGGATACCATGCACCCCCCGCCAGCGGTCCAGGTGGATACCAGCCCCAATCACAAACCAGTGGTCCAGGTGGATACCAATCCCAACCCCAAACCAGCGGCCCTGGTGGATACCAGTCCCCGCCTCCAACAAGCGGTGGTCCTGGTGGTCCAGGCGGTTATCAGCCCCACCCTTCGGCTGGTGGCCCCGGTGGTTACCAACCCCAGCAGCCAGTCGGCGGCCCTGGTGGTCCTGGCAGCTTTCAATCCGCTCCACCTTCAGCTGGCGGCGCTCATGGGCCCACTGGTGGAACTTATCAGGCCACTTCCCCTCCGCCGATGCAGTACCAGCCGGGTGCCCCGCCAGCTTATGGAAAGCCAGGCCATTAGTAATTTAGTGTGAGAATCTATTTCTAGTTTGGGCTGGTGGCTGTTTCTTTCTGTTTTCGTTTTCGTTTTCGTTTTTTTTTTTTTCACCTTTTCTTTTTGTTCACCTCTTTTTTTCTTTTTTTCTTTTTCTTCTTTTCACTACCCCAGAATTAGTAGGCAGGCGAAAGGCGAATACAATGAAATGAGCCGCGTTCAAAGGAGGCCTTGCAAAGCAACGAAAAGCATTTGTTTGTTTGTTTCACCTGATTTTCTTCAGCTTTTCGTATGAGATTAGAGATACTTGTATTTACGCCGAAGGAAGATAATTGGTTAGAACTTACCACCCTCTTCTCCGCGAAGATTTTCCGAAACTATATCCACATGATGGTAGTGGGAGTGTGGACTGTTGCGTGAGGGGTTGATACACTTCCACTTTGAGTCGATCAGAGCCGTACCACGGAGGTGTAGTCAACCCCAAGGTATGGTCAACTTCAAGGTTTTGAGGAGTGCCTAAAGAAACTATTGATTGACCACCTGCGTATCATATATCACTCTAGCGTATATTTTGAGATTGAACACACCCCGGGGTTGACCATACCCCGTGAGGTCGTCTACCCGAGAAATCATGTTGTATGGGAACTTAGTCGGGCCAAACCTCAAATGTCATACGATCCTCCACTTTACCCCAACACCCCCTACTGATGTGACATTATCAGTGCCATAACAGTGATGTTGCATGCAAATTATTGACCCCCCTTTTTTTTGGGAGCAGTTAGGTTCTACCCAAGCTTTCGGCTTGCAGGGCGCTCCTCGGAGATGCCATGCAGGGCAGATCTGGCAATTACATGTAAGGTAAAACCCGGGGAAAGAAAGAAACCTGATCGCAGGGCGAACCCTGCCTGTCCATAGCGCTGGGTCGTTGCGTAGATATCGATTCCAGAACAAAGGAAACCCTTTCCATAAAACCAACTACCTACTACAGCCAATGCTTCACGAGGATGTGACTCGCTTTACGTAAATATTAAGCTAGTGAGGCATTCTACCTGTAACTTCTTCGTCTGGTCTGATCTGGTCTACCCGGAGGACAGCAGGACAAGGAAGTTGAGTCGAGCTTTGACTAGAGCTGGCCGCATGATCAAGGAATCGTGATATACTTGCCAAATCTTTCAAGTATATACTCCCCGCCAATAGCAGCTCCAATCCCCCCATAGAATAAAATTTCGGCCGCCATGAAGCTCTTACAGACAACGGCCATTAGTATTACAACTGCTCTGTTTTTCCTCAAAGCGGCCACCGCAGCTTATAATCCCGTATTCGAAACCCCACCGGCGGTTGTAGCAGCGGGTAGGACGAGCACTAAGACGAAGAGCATCTCTGCCATGACTAGTAGCAGTGTTTGCAGCGGTAACTAGACGGTCCAACGGATTGAAACGCGGGCTAGGCTAATAGTTGTCTCCAGAAAGCAACCATGACGTAGATAATAATGCATCGAGCTTTGCTGTGCGGGTGTTTGGTGGGGCGTGGATTGGAACTGGGGTTGGTATTCTTGTGGGCGCTTGAGGGGGCTTTTTAGCTTTGGCTTGATTCGGAGAGGATGGATGGTTCTGACGTCAGAATAGTCGGCATTCAGAACTGTGTTTATGTTCTGCCCGTGTCTAAGCTGAGTTTTTCAGGGCATAATAAAAAAGTTTTTCTTTTTTTTTTTTTTTTTTTTTTCATATAGTCCATCAGCTTCAAATGTTTACATCCAAAACCAAAGACGCTCTAGCTTCCTAGACGTTATCGAGTGATATAATATGATTTGCCCCCATCCATGTCCCTTACATGCATGTAACTTACCCTACTGCCTACTTGAGCCGCAACACCATGCATTGTCCCCCACTTCTTGAGAACAGCTCAATGATCAGAATAGTGTTCTTTCTGCGAGGATATTGACAATTTCTTTCTGAGAAACTGTTGAAATGTAGGAATATCTTACTCGATACAAACCTTAACTCTCTTAATATTGTAGACTAAACTTTTGGACTCATCCAGAGAGACATTTTGAGCTATTAGGTCGCTGCGAGTAAAAGGCATCTACGTATTTTAAACATGCGGCTACATCTCTCCCCGGTACTCCGAAATATATTCTTCCATACCCACACTCGAACCTACATTCGTCAGCTCTGCCCTCCCTTCAATTCCCGTTCCCAGCATCTGTATAAGTCTTTTAATTCCACTGCTTACGCCCGAAACATTCAGACCACTAAAACAATGTCCGCACCCTCAACGACCATGAACTCTACCCCTACCTCCACAGATGAGAAGGCAGCCTACTCGCAGTCTGACCTTTCAATGCCATATGTACCCCGCTATATCGACATAGGCATCAACCTGACCGACAGCCAGTTCCACGGGGTCTATCACGGGAAGAAAGTATGACTTACTAAGAGCTCTACTCTGCGGCCATAGCTAAATGACTACCAACCCATAGGTCCATGAGTCTGATCTCGAAGAAATCGTCCAGCGCAGCCGCCTCGCCGGTGTCGAGAAAGTAATGCTGACTGGCTCCTGCCTCAAAGAGTCCCGTGCGGCCCTAGAGCTGGCCCAACGCTACCGTACGCCCTCCTCCCCTCCCTTCACCAACCTTAGCTTCCCCACCCTATTGAAATATTATTAACTCCCATAAATAGCTGACTACATGTACACCACCGTTGGTGTCCATCCCTGCAGCGCCCGCGACCTCACCACTCACCCCGGAGGCACCGCCGACTACATCACTTCCCTCCGCACACTCGCCCTCTCCTCACCGCTTGTGGCCGCCTTTGGCGAGATTGGCCTCGACTACGACCGCCTCTACCACGCCAGTGTAGAAGAGCAGAAGCTTGCCTTCACCCTACAGCTTGATCTCGCCGAGGAGCTAGGTCTGCCGCTGTTCCTGCACTCAAGGGCAGCAGCGAAGGACTTTGAGGCGATACTCTTCCCAAGATTATCAAAACTCCGTGGTGGACTCGTGCACAGCTTTACGGGGTCTGTCGAGGAGATGAGGAGAATTGTGGGCGCAGGGCTATATGTGGGAGTTAATGGGTGCAGTCTCAAGACTGAGGAGAATCTGGAGGTGGTGAGGGAGATGCCGCTGGACCGGATTATGATTGAGACGGATGTATGTCCCCTTCACTCAATCTGCTACTCTTAGCATCTGACCCGCCCTAACCTTACCAATATTGATGAGTTCATTGACACTGAGTGATGCTATACATAGGGCCCATGGTGCGAAATACGCCCCACCCACGCCTCCTCCAAGTTCCTCCAAGGGGCGCCTCCGCTTCCCAAGACCGTCAAGAAGGAGCGCTTTGCAGCTGGCTCAAACCAGATGGTCAAGGGCCGCAACGAACCGGTGGCCATCTCGCACGTCGCATACGTCATTGCGAACGTCAAGGGCATCAGCGTCGAGGAGGTGTGCGAAGCTGCATGGAGAAATACCGTTGGGGTGTTTGGGCTAGGCATCAAGGCACCGGCCTCAGTATGATACAGTAGATAGAATAATAGAGGGCACGGCAAAATGTGCATATATATAGACATAACAGATAGATGATTGCGGGTTTATAGTAGTAGTAGCTAGACTAATTCCCCATCACGCGCTGTATGGCCCGTCACCTATGTAACGAAAGAAAAGGAAACATTATTATTAACGGGACAGTCCCGGCGGTCAGATCTGCAACTATTCTGGACAGAAATCGATGAACGGTTAAGAGTAAATTTACCAACTAGGCCAACCAACGTAATGAATAAAAGAAAGAAAAAAAAACTAGGCCAACCTGAGCTGCTTCACCAGCAATCACTCGCAGCACCGGATTGGTTTAGCCGCGCGCTTGGCCCCCGAGGCTGGGCTGCCAACGCCTTTGGCCGAATCTACGCCTACATACCACAGCTAGACACAAGGAGATTAAGAGGGGGGGGGAGCACAAGCAGAAGAAAACCCTAGGTCCTGTCTAATCCATCCGCAAAAAATGCAGAAAGAACAAAAAAAAATTATAATCTTAAAACAGCGTCAACTTCACATGAGCAAGCAACTAAGCAAGAAACAAGCAAGAAACAAAAAAAAAAAATAGTAATTGAAAGAAAAGAGGCATAGAACCGTTTAATGCCCCCTCTCTAAGGGTTTCGTTAATTCATTGCACCCAATCAATAATTCCCCATTGCCCATAGTAATGTAGTAGTAGCAGAAACTTGACAGACCTAGCAATCATCGGCCCATGCATGACCAAGCTAGTAGTAATCCCACACGAAAGAAAAAGAAAAAAACGCAAGTACATGCAGTAGAAACTGATGAGAAAATTGCAAATGAGCATGAAAACAACGAAAACATGAAAATGACAGACGATGGCAGAACATAGCGCTCGGAGGTCTAGATTCTTCGTGACCTGATGTTTCCTTCATGAAGCCTAGTACACCCCAACCCTGTAAGCTTTCCGAATAGAACATACATCGCTTCATTCTAATGATGTTCCCCCGGTTACACAAACGTGACCAGAATTCGTGTCAACCATATCATTTCTCCGAAAAAATCACAAACAAAAAAACAAAAAGTTTAGGGGTTGGAGTAGTAAATTTCAGAAAAACAATGCTTCCCTTCCTCCAAATTACTTTTTTGATCTTTGATCTAATTTGAAGCCTGCTTTTTGGGCTCTCCGTCGGTAGGGGCGGCGGTTTTCGCGGTAGAGTCGACCTTGGCGTTCTCCTTGTCCTTGTCCGACTTTGTAATGTCCTTCATTTCCTCATCCTCATCCTTCTTTTCTCTCGCGGCTACCTTTCGCAGCGCTTCGTCGTCTTTTTCCTCCTCTTCTTTATCTTCCGCGTCGTCAAACATGTCTGCGTCATCAGAATCAGTTAAAACTTCTGTTCCGTCACCAAGCATGATGATGCGGCCCGCACCCGACTGATTCTGCGCATCAAACTCGTCCTGGCTGTCATCAAAGTCGTTGTGAACTCCCGGTCCGCGGAACTCGGCTGATATATATGTTAGCTTAGCAATAGTCAAAACGTATCTGAGCGTAGTTCAATCGTATAGATTTTTTTTTATGTGAGATGAGAGGGATACGCTATCGGATGGAAACGGTGGGGGCGACTTGCCGTACTCAGGCGGAGCGCAAGGACCGTCGCCGTCAGCAACACGCTTCACTATCATATCGTACCACTCCTCCTTGGTCTTGCCACGGAGCAAAGCAACGATGGCGATGGTCATGTTGTCACATCCTACACCCCCAGTATCGCTGCTAGACGCAAGGCAATTGTCCATCATATTTTCACAAATACGATGGAGCTCTTGCTTGGCAGCTATGCCACGTCGAACAAATTCAATAACAGCCTGGGATGATTGACAATCCCAGATTCCTAGATATTGTGTCAGTAACAAAGGAAACCCCAGGAGTTTAAAAAGAACCATTTACCATCACAGGCAAGAACTAGGAACTCGTCGTCGTCTGAAATTTCATGTATGTTAATGTCTGGGAAAGCGGTAACGATCTGCTGCTCTGGCGGGAGGTCGGCGCTCTTCTTGAACTCGAAATCACCGATAGCCCTCGACAATGCAAGGTTGCCGTTAACTCTTCCAAAGTCGACGAAACCACCGGCAGCCTGTATCCTGGCCTTCTCGGCTATTTTGACAGCATTAATGTTCTGATCACGTGCCAGCTATGCACGGGAGGGAAGGAAGAAAGCCAACCTTCATTCTGTGGCTTATGGTCGAAAGACAAGGGCTTAGCTCTTCCCTTTACGCCCAAAACTGTACGTGAATCACCGGCGTTTGCCTATCAAGTCTCAGCGTATTTCCCTTTTCTTAGTACTGAGAATGACTTACAACATAGATTTTTGTGTCTGAAATGAGGGCCGCGGTGGCAGTACATCCAGATACCTCATCACCATAGCGGGGATCTAGGGAACCGGTTGACTCATCAGCATCCTGCCCTAGAATGAATCCGAGCCAACTCTTAACAAACACTAGAAAAGGTGGTTTATTACCCTGCAAGATAGCTCTATCTGTAGCAAGAAATCCATCCTGCAGGGCCTTCCCGTAGTCACCAGCCTCGAAGGAGGACTGCTTCGCCACGATCTTGTGAATGTTCTCCCCGCTGAATGCAGCAACTTTATCGCCTCCATGCCCATCGTAAACACCGAAGAAACTTAACCTTCCCTCTTTTCCGCCGGCACTTGCAACGTCAGGCTTGTGGAGATCAAGAACAGCAGCATGAGCATCCTCCATAGAGATACGCCAGCCCTGCATGCTAGAAAGGCCAAAGGCCAAACGATCATCTTCACCGCTGTCGGATAGCTAATTTGTGTTAGATACTTGATCATATCTTCCTAAAAACTTCGCTAGAGATCCAGAGAGATAGCAAAAGCGTGCCATTCTTCCCTTTCTCATTCATCCACTCTTTCCTAGATACATTCTCTCGAGGATGACGTACCTTCTCTACTACTGGTTCTGAAAGAGTCTGACCCATGATGTCGTTCGTTTAAATTTGAGATAGGTAAAAATGGTTCAATCAAGGTATCGAAAAAAGCTGATGGTAATTTTTGATGTGTGGAGGACCTGTATTTGATGAATGATAAACCTTTTATTGGCAAGACAAAGAAGTTTTCCCTAAAGAAATGATGGAATCGCTCTTTATCCTTTCCTCGAGTTGCGCTGTGTGGTTGTTGATGGTGGGGGAGGGGAAAGAAGGGGTAGGAGTGCCTTGTCAAGTCTGTGCTGCGGCTACAGAACGACCCTCGCCCAGTCAAAAAGACAACGAAAAAAAAATGAGAGAAAACAAGAACTTTCGGGTAACGAGCTAATTAAAATAAGACCTCAGTATGCGCATGTCACAAACAAAACTAGGCACCATATGAGAACAGAGGGCCCGAAGATCCAGATTTTCAGGGTTTAACTTCTTCTCGGTCGCGTGCTTCTTAGAGGGCGATACAGGAAAAGCACTGCTGGATAAAGATGATAAGGTGGTAATCATCGGGGGAGGGGGCAAAGTCAGTTCCCCATTTATTACAGCCTGCTATAATACAAAATCATGTACGTGCTTCTACAATTATATATCCCCATACCCAAGACTTGTTGCGGAACATTTACCATTGCCAGAATCTTATCAGTGACGTGGGGAGACAAAAAGTGAAAAGCGTTCACCCGGAAAGAGGGGCAATGAAACTTCCGATGACGCCAGAAAACTCCCTCCTATTCATGTTCAATATGCCACCCGAGAGATGCAAGTAAAGTTACAATACAGCAGCAAAAAAAAAAAAAAAAAGTTGGAGTATGAGTATAGAGCATTAGGAGGCTGGCTTTTGACACTCCCAACAAAGATCATCTCCAGCCACTCAACAGCGGGGAAAGCTCAAACCAACCTGCTGATACAAAACGCGCATGGCTGCCTAGAAGATTGAGGTACCTAAAGTAAGTACTCTTCTCCATGTAGATATCTATGTATGCCGTGTTGGTGCACCTACACAGTGGTGTTGCAAGGTATCTTAGGACCTAACAACACTTATGCATACGGAACTCACCTGTAAAACTGACAATCAACACTAGACCTAGGCGCAGCTATCTTTATCAGCTTTGACTACACTTGCACTTCCAAGGTTTAATATTTAACATCCGCGCGCCAATGACCCGAGGCGAGCGACATTTTATGATTAGATACGACAAACGCCCCAGCCCTCGGCAACTCTATGGGGAAATGATCTGGATCGAGAATTTTTCTGATATGGACTTTACCTGAGTACGAGAGTAAGAAAAGAAATTTATAAGACCGAAAAAACAAATTACCCAACCCTAACCCTTGAGACTATGTAGGTACATGTACTACAGTACTATCGACTTTAGGGCTCGTGCCTAGGCTACCTGGGTGGTTCTCCGAACTACATACATATACCGAACCTGGACAGTATTCTGTCGATTCTGGACACCAACTCAATTGTCACCCACCTCAAGAGACATTACATGTATTTTTAATTTTGTTAGGTGGATGCCGCCATAAATGACTGTCCGCGTATTTGACAATCTTCAATTATGGCTTTTGACATTTTGCCGACCTTCAGATCAATGGATCCTGCAAATATCAAAAGTGAGGGTAAATTGTACCTACACACTATAGAGTAGTGGAGATGGTTGTGGCAGTTAACACTCATAGACTGTCAATTCTGCCTCAATTCCCAATTGTCAATTGCGCATATGTAATTGACGGTTTTCAAATACGCTAATGTCCTTAAAGTGATGTTTTTGGGCACTCTGGCGTCGCAACCACTCCCAAACTCAGGATCTAGAGCTGATATTTGCCTCTTTCTTTATATATACACTCTGATTCAACCCTTTTTTTTTATTGAATTTGATCTACCTAGACTGCCCTTAATTTGATTTGTTGGCACCGTGATTGGTGGCCGTGAAATAGTGGTTCGTGCTAGGCGTTGCATCACTTCAAGGACTTCCGGGGTACATGCATACACAGATCTGGATTAAAAAAAAAAAAAAAAAAAAAAAAAAAGATAACTACATGTATCTAGCCACTAAATATTGCTGTTGCAACCATATATATACATATAGGTCCGTTTGGCAATCCTCAAAAAACAAAACGGCATTTTACTGTGTGAATCAACTACCAAAGACATAACGATTGAAACGGAGTTTTCGGGCCCAAAACGGCGTTTTAGTACGGTTGCCAAACTGGCTCTAAATTTGTTAAGATTTCGACTTATTCCACGAGAATATGAGCATAGAAGCATATAGACTCTGTTGTGGTTGTGCGGGATGGTACCGAAGTAATTTTTCATACAAAATTTAGTTGTAACGTGGTTTAATTTTGACAACTCGCAATTATTATAGACGAAATTCCACAAGGAAAAGCTTTGGATTGCTAGAACTGTAGCGATACAGAATCCAAAAACCATCTTCCGAAATCCCTAAACTGTACTTGTGGCGCGCATGGCGGATGAGCATGGTCATAATGGATGATTGATGCTGCAAATACGCTCTATTACCGGCTCTCTGGTTGTATTCGTATATGCATTTTTACAATAGAACCCCACAAACAACCACCATAAATGGAATTTCGCTAATTCAGTCAACCGCACCTTCAACCTCGTACTGTAGGTACCGTACATCGACTCCATTAAAAGCCCTCTATCCCCTCCATCTTGCACAATCCACCGCCACCCTTAGTCTTATCAATTATTTCTGAATCTACTATTGTCGCCTAAGTAATTTGTTTTATTCCCTGCTTCCCCTGCAACAGAGATAAGTAATACCATCACAGAAAATCGCTCTAAAATAGTATAGAACTAAATATTTACAGAAAGTAGGCAATTCAACCAGCTCAAACGGACAGGTGAGACCTTAAAACAACATAAACTCCGTAAATAAACCCCATGTCGTATTACAAATAAGTCATATCCACCGGAAAGCTCCCTTTTATTTCCTCTTCGCTCACCTCCTCACTAATCCCAACTGGTCTCTTCTTCGTGAAATCCACCAACTTTGCCCGCTGCGTAACTAGAGGGGGTATAGTCACTTCACCCATTAAGCGGGCTGGCCGCTCCTCTTCGATACTGGGTCTTCCGATAGCAGGTCCATGTGCTCGTGTAGAAGTTACGGCAACGCCATATTCAAATGGCTCATACGGATAATATGATGATCCTCCACGACTGTAGGACGTAACTCCACTTTCCCTAGTAGAGTGTTTCGGATACCAGACCCTTTGTCCACTTTCATCAACCACATTTGAGAAGGTACCATCTTCTTCAGCAGTCAAGCCTCTGCTAGGATAATTCATAAACGACGACGATGCTGCAAAATGAGATGGCAAAGCACTGTTATATCTTCGCAGCGGTGTCTCTGGAAGATTGAGCGACGAATATGTGCCGATTGTCTTCGTACGACTGTTGTCCCGAATCATTGTTTTGATGGTATCGTCGATGACATCTTGGTCACCACCATCCGACTCAGCTCCGGTTGAAGAGTGCATCTTCGACCCCCTTCTCCATGCTGTTGAAGATCCTGCAAAGAAAGGTGAGGAACCTCTCGCTCGTGCTTGCATCTTTTCGACTCCTTCGGGGGACCCATCAACTAGCCGAACACTGGGTTGATCGACCTCATTTCTCTGTGCAACCTGTGGAGCCTGGTTGAAAATTCCAGTCGAAACAGTCTCAAAGGTTTCTTCACTCTCCCTGAACCGCTTCCCCCCAGGCCAACGGCTAGGTGAAACCATTGTTCTTTTCCACGATCGTTTTGGGATTCCGTATCCCGGTGGTCCTCCAAACGTGGATTTACCGCCAACACCATTCCCTTTGATGGATGTGCTTGAACACCGTCTGTGAACACGACCATCGGCTCCTTGAGTGCGTGAATTCGAACCTCTAGAACCTGTCCGGTGATTACCTGGTACAACGCCTCCCCCCCGAGAGATAGATCGTGCAATTGCGGGATGTGTGCCTTTCCCTTGGGAATTTGAGCGGTCAACCGCGGGATATAGGGAATATAATGGCCCTTTAGGGAACGAGATACGGTTCACGGGATGTTGAGAAAAATTGATGGCTCCAGTTGAAACATTTTCACCAAGTGTCTCTTGGGTGGAAGGAAGTGGGGCCGAGGGTATCGTCGGCGAAGGCAGCCGCAGTATCGTCCCATCATTGCTCATCATTGAACTCAGAAACCCGCTCGATATCCTCCCACTTACGTCTGCAGTGAAGTATCCGAATGTCGATAAACGCCTTGGAGTCTCCAAATCCTTTTGGTTGCTCGGAGTTACTGTCCATGGTTGTGGGAGCTGCACAAAGGGCCTCGAGATGTCTGAACCTATCGGAGTTGCAGAACGGCTGTAGTACGAAATCGAATCCGTGGATCGGCGGGTAGCAAAATACCATATAAAGAGAAAACTACAAACTACAATAAGAGGCAAAACAGTTGCAAGGACAATTATGAGGGTTCTCTTGTGACTGCGTTTTGTAGAAGCCTCAGTACTTGTATCCGTCTTTGCTTTAGCTTTAGGCGATCCTGTACGGGTTATCGTGCCTGAGGTTGTTTTGGTTTGTACTTGGTCTGTCGTGGTCCCAGTGGTTGGAAGGGCAGAAACTTCGGTGCTGGCATTTCCGTTGACATTTAACGAAAATTTGTGAGATTCAGAAGACCCCCCAATAGATTGAGCAGACACAATGACCTCTACTCTGGTAGAGTTCTTTGGTGCTGTGCCCTGGAATCGCAGATTCTCAGCATCAAAAGTGATCCAGTCCACATTCGGATTGTATTTCACACTGAACCTGGAATCTTTAGAAGAGAGAGACTTTCGGTTAATCGAGAATATAAAGTCCTCTCCACGAGTGATGTTAAAATCAGGGATTCCAGTAGTAAATATATTATCAGTTTTATTTACTGGCGAAACATTGATCTGGAGCTTCGCTTGAGCTTCGCCCCCGAAAACGTCGTGGGCCACGAGATTAACAGTTGATGACTCTATACCTTTTGGCGGTACTCCGCTAAGCAAGAAGGTGCTTGGATCGAACGAGACCCACTCAGACCCAGTTATGAATAATGAACTCAAGTTCTCGAGCCCAATTGGCTCGTTGTCTAGTAATATGGCATCCCGTGGAACCGTGTATTTGAAGAGATTTCCTGAATTTGCGTCGGCAGTAAATATTGCGTCCTTGAAATGAATACGGTGTGGCCCAACAACTATTTGAAATGATACGGATGGCCCAGCAAATCCTGGATAATCGGTTGCTATTAGAGTAACATCAAAAGACTGCGGCGGGGCAATCAAAGATGTCAAATCAGGTGTGACACCAGAAAACTTTAAGCGGCCTTGATCGAAGTTAATCCATGATGGCAATGGTGTATTTCCTGTCGAAACAACTTCGTATTGTTTAATTGATCCAGGGGGGCCAAAAGTATCCTTTGAGAATGAGAACTCGTATGGCTGGCCAGGATAAAAGATTATCCCACCTTTTCCATCTCTAATACCGGCATCTTTTAGTTGGGTACTAATACCCTTATCTATCACTGGGCCGGGCTCTGATGAAACGACAAATGTTGCTTGGTGTGGTGTTGAGCCTGACGGGTCTGTAGCAGTTATGACTACTTCAAAAAACCCAATATTATCTTGGCCCGGCGTTCCATACAGACTCCGTGAATTGCTGTCGATCATCAGCCATGAAGGTCCACCGGTGATATTGTATGATATAGGCTTCACACTAGAGGTGAATGTCCATGGTGAAAACACAAATTCAAACACCTCTGATACCCGAGCTACTGGTGGTACTTGTGAATTTATTGGGAAGGAAACTGATGGTGCTCCTGCTATAAGAGAGGCATATGAAAGCATGATAATAACAAAAGCCACCATTATAAAGATTGACGAGAATTCTAACCACTCGTTAGCATATGTTTAATTCTTGTATTGACACTTGAAAGAAAATGATATACCTCACAGATTCGCAGATTGATCTTTAAGAGATCTGGTCAATACAATATGTGAAATAATTTTTCTAGATTGTGCACTAGTGGACGGTATGAAGGACAATGAAAGAATGTATGATATGAATGAACGAGAATAAGTGACGAAAACTATGAAAGAACGACAGTGTACTGCTATAGGTTCCAGGAGAAAATCCCAAAAACTTTTGGAAGAAGCAATGAGACTTGATACCATGGCTGTGAATGACTACAGGCTTTTTCACAGGACCACTCTGAATCTCCCTTACTTTGTTAAGCCCGCACCCTTTAGAACACAACCCCCAATGTTCAGAAAAGGGGCCTAATAAGTTTCTACAATCAAGAATTCTCCAGAGTTAGCATACTTGGGATGATGGTGTTGGAATGGTATTGGGGTACATACCACAATGTAAGGGGGGTTATTGGTAGGCGGAGTGACACAATACATGTAGCTACACAAACTATTCAGATAACATCTCTTATAAAGCAGGAATTAGAAATTGACTTACCTTCGTGGGATATGCACTACGAATCACGCAGGTCAATCTCCATCCTGAGAGCATCACGTCCACGGGAATAATAATTTTCAACCATCTCTCTCTCCTCAAACCCGCACGTCTCATATAACCTCCGTGCAATGTCTCTATTTTTATCGACCCAGAGGTCAACAACCCCGGCCCCGCCCTTTTTCAGGTTTGCGAGGACAAGATCCATCATCCATTTCCCAATTCCCTGACCTCTTTTATTTTCCACAACGCAGACCTTGTGGATCCTTGTAATTAGTTTAGAACGAATATATACAGTATAACCGCATAATACAAGCGCGTTATCGATCTTTGTAAATGCGCAGTATAGATTTGTAGTTCTCTTAGGGAGTTCCGTGCTGAAATCAAATGCTTCATTTGATGGAAACGATCGTTTTTCAACCTGTTTGATGCAGGTGAGAAGAGTGTCTGAATCTGAGCCTAATTGTTTCGAAGGCAGCTGTACGAATGTGAGCTTTGAAAGATCCATGGCATTAGAAGGCCCCTCTAACTAAATGTGAACAATATACGTTAATCGTGTATCGCGACCGTCTGCGAGGTTCTAAACCTTTCGTTCAGTAAAAAGTGATGAGCTTTACAAGGGATGTATGTGCTTAGCCAAGAAGTGGGTATATAATAAGGGTTAGGGTTCTATGCATTGATTCTAACACCGTACCTACTTGACGTGACAACGATCCTGGCCGAGGACTTTTTCTCACGTAAAGTACTCGCTGCGAGAATAAGTTTCTGCCACCACCTTTGTGTTGCAACCGCACAAATTTGACGGAAAGTTATTCTCGCCGTAAGTACATACATACATGTATCGTACCTGGTGTTGCCATATTAGGGTACATGTATGTTAAGCCTCCAAGGATATAAAAACTAAATCGCAGTAATGAAGGGCAACCGCATACCGCGAATGATGGTCCACTCGTCGCGGCGGCCCAGCCGCCGTTTTTTCTCGGCAGGAATATTTTGAGAGGATGGCCTACAAGGTTTTCTTCATATTGGTAAAAGAAAAGCTAGCCTGATATAAGTCTTGCCGAGAAAAACGACGACTGGACCGTCACGGTGGGTGGACCATCATTCATGGTTTGCTCTAAACATATGCATCAGAAACAGTTGCAGTCGATGATGTCTGGAGGTTTGGTATCGTATTGCTACCGCCACTAATCACGGAGCCAACTCTGTATTTCTGTTATCTGGTTGGCAGGTTCTGGGGTCGGCACCAATCATATGAATCTACGATATGGTCTAAACTTATATATGTATGTCTGCGGCCTTCATGGCACTATCTGACCCCATATGACCGACTAGGGGATTGTCCTATTACCGGATGCCAAAGATAAAAGTTGATGAATATTAAAGGTAGCCACTGTTGAACATAAATGTAGGAACGGGGTACTTGGGGCATACTCGCCTACAGGATATAGAACCAGAAAATTCGAGTAAAGGAGCAGAGATTATTTGTATAGAGTAGCGCTGATCTGCCATACAAAATCTCCCTTTAAATTTTCTGGTTCTATTTCCTGTAGGCGAGTATATCAAAAAAGAAAGAAAGAATGAAAGAAAGAAAGAAAGCAAAAGTCTAAAGTACAATGCAGGTAGCTACATGTGGTGCGATGACATGAATGGGGGAAAACTAAATACTGCATAGAGGAAATGTTCTTCTACATGACCAACCTCCAAAATAATAATTCACTTTGCATTGCATTCGTTGCAGTTCGGGCCCAACCTCTAGTGCCATTTTGTAGCAGCCGCCATAATAAGCCTTCGAAATGCCAAGATTTGCGGCTCCAATGAGGCTCTAGCGGGGTTATTTTGACCCCACCTCCATCGAATCATCAGCCATCACTCTGTTGGTATATCATGGATCTCTTCGACAATAGCGACAGTGAGGTTGAGCCTTTTGGGCCAGATCTTGTCGCTCCCGCCCCACAGCTAAGAGCCCGTATCACCGAGACTACTTTCGATGGTCTCCTTGAATCACCTATCAAACTTCACGAAGATCTTGCGAAAGGATGTGGCGGGCAAATTTGGCCAGCAGGAGAAACCCTCACGAAGTATATTCTGAGGAGATACAAAGACAATGGTGATCTGAAGGGGAAAAGGATTGTAGAGCTGGGCGCCGGCGGTGGGCTGACAGGGTACGTATAAATGAAACTCTCTCAGTGATGGAACAAAGATGGTTCAGCAAGACTGACCAAGTAATTCGTTAGCCTTGGTGTTGCCGCCGCATGTGATCTTCATGGCAGCGAGTTATTTATCACAGATATGGATGCCATGATTGATCTAATACATAAAAACGCCGCACTCAACGGGCTTCAGAATAAAGTCAAAGTAGAATTACTAGATTGGTATACTGGTTACGCCTCCGACACAAACCCATGTGTTCTAAAATAGGACATTTTAGGAGTAAGCCCATACCCCATACAATTGCAAATAAAGCCGTGGATATTGTGCTGGCAGCAGACTGTGTATGCTTCCTCTTAGATTTTGAATCTTTGCCACTCAAATTAACGTTTATTACAGGTTTACTATGAACCTGCCTTTCCACTACTTGAAAAGACCTTGTAAGTTAGATTCTTCTATATGAACAAGAAGGGGGTAAAATCTTACTGGTGTTTAGAGTGGATTTGGTGGGGGATAACACGATTGTATTCTTTTGCTTTAAGAAGAGGAGGCGGGTAAGTAATTTTCTACCCCTACACTTTACCTCATGCAATGCTGAAAAAAAGATCTCCAGGCGGATTTGACTTTCATGAAAACAATAAAAAAACGATTAAATGTTCGTGAAGTCAAGGACGAGCCTGAATATGCCAAACACGACACGGACCATGCAAATTACACTAGAGAAAACATATTCTTGTATTCACCCCCTTAGTTCTCTTTATTATTAATAATGTACTAATTTACGCCATATAGGTATATTATGAGCAAAAGGAAATGAACATTTTCTTTGGGTTCCCTGGTCATAATATGAGTAATATCCCATAGACACACTAAACTTTTACCCCCAGGTGTTTCCGAATCCAGCCTAGGACCCCATTTGTCACCTCTTCTGGTGCCTCCTCACACAAAAAATGACCTACTCCATTCCCTATCCCTTTTGTACACAATGACCCCTTACTTTCATCAACCCAATCATTCCATACTTTCCTGACCTCATACCGACTTCCCAAATAACCCTCACTATATAAAACATAAGTCGGGCAGCTGATCTTTCGGCCCTCTTTCTGATCAATAACTTGTTCCGGAGCATCCACAAGCGCACCTGCGCGGTAGTCGGCGCAGGATGCGGCGATTACAGAGGGCCGTTTAAAATACGCAGCACAGATAGGAATACCAAGAGACACTTGCGGTTCTCCCGAGGGTCCTGTCCATTTCCTTATCATATTGTCAACAAATATATCACCTCCAAGTGCCTCGATCATATTCTCTGGTAGCGGTGAAGGGGCTGCTAAGAAGGGCCTATATTTCATGAGAATAAAAGAGATTAGATGATGTCCAATTCTAACAAACACAAACAGATACTCAATAAATACCAGTGAAAGGTAGCTACAGCAACTGCAGGGTCCGTAAACGATGTGAATTGAACAATCATCGGGACGATGTCTAACAAAGCGATTCCTAGAAGATCAAACCCGTATTTGACCTGAAGAAGGCCTTCTGCTGCGTCAACAGCTAGGCGATGAACGATACTTGCACCCCTATCATGTCCAAGGAGTATAATCCTCCTTTCTGGGGTGTTTAAAACTTTCTTGAGAGCTTCAAGAACGATATTTCCTATTGTGCGCTTGGAATACGCTGCCGTGTTCGAGGGTGCAGCAGAGTGAGTAGACTCCCCGTATCCGGGAATCTCCGGTTTTAATTATTAGCCAGGTGAGATATCAAAAAAGCGGCCCATGATACACATACATCTGGTATAAATAATGGTATCTGTTCTGGTAGAAGCTCCACTACATAACGAAACCTACTTTGGTAAGACCTTATGTTTTCTTCTGTAATTCTAAGGGTAAAATCTTTACATATTCATTCTATTTTCATCATCATATTAGTACATTGTTTCACTTGATATGTTTTCGCGGGGCTTTAAGGAGGCATACGATTGCGGGTATCCGTGAAGCATCACCAACAGCGGTAATTTTTCATTGTCCAAGCTCCGGGCCCTTGCAACTACAGTTGCTCCAGAGTTTGTCTCTATCTTATGTACATCCGGCAGCAATTGATGGATGGTTTGTGATGCCAGCGGGTCCTCTGAGATCTCCGTGACGGGTGGGATGGCTCTGGTTGGTGTCGACATGATTGAATATCCAGGGAGAATTGTGAGAAGTCTTTAGTCTTTGGTAGTAGGTCGAGCTTATTGCTACCCCGGCTAAGAATCACAAGCTACTATGAAGAAGCGGGGGATCTTCGATGACCTCATAATCAAGTCCTCAACACTATGCCAAGCCCTACTGACGATGCTTAGGACACTAACGTAGTATTATTACCCAGCATTCGGATTAAAAAAAAAAAAAAAAAAAAAAGAGCCTTCCCGACTCGAATGAAGGAATCTAAAAATCTTCCGTATAACATAGTATCCTGCGCCCATGCCAATTTTTTTTTTTTTTTAAAAAAAAAAATAAAACTCCTAGCCCAATATTTCCTTGGTTCCCCTAGAGCACAGAAGTAAAGAAAGCACATACTCCATCCCCCAAAATTACATAGATGACTAGAAGCATGAGAATAACTTTTGAGGGAAACTTAACCGTTCTGCCTCTTCTTCCTCGCATACCCTACAAGACTCTCAATGACTGTTTCAAAGGTCTCCTTGTCGCCAATTGCACCCTCACGCTTCCTAAGCCAATATGTAAGCACCTCACTAGCAATCTGTGTGACCTTCTCTAGTTCTTTCACGTGCTCCTGGAGCTCTTCCGTTGTTAATCCGCTCAGTGCCACGTCGCTCGTGCTACACAATATCCTGGCGCTCGGTACGTCCAGGGATTCGGGCCCAATTCTACCATTCTTATTTTTATCATCCGCTGCAGCCTTCCTTGAACGAGAAGAAGGGCGCGATGACCTTGACTGTGAACTCGAACGAGATCTGTGGCCATCGTCGCCTGAGGAGCGCCGGAGGGTATTGATGGAAGGGAGAACAAGCTTCTTCTGTTTAGTTTCTGCAGGAAGGATCTCATCAAGATCGACAGGAACACCAAGTGAAACTAGGAAGAGCCGACGGATACGGGATATCTTCCAGTTAGGAGGTTGTAGAGGTGGCGGGGCGACAAGTTGATTCCAGAGCGATAGACTGCGGTACACAGATTAACATGCGTTCTTGATTTGTTTCACAGGATAAACAAAACCTACCTTCTTTCAGTGAGGAAACAACTATCCTCAACTGGAGCGAGCTTGGTTTTCGTGCCCGTTGGGAACATAATCTCTAGGGATTCGGAGACAGCTTTGATGATTGCTTCTGCGCCGCTAAGCTCTTTGTGGTCGAGTACTGGAACAGGAATCACATGCTTTGCTGGTGTGAGTGGTTGTGGATCAGACTGTGGTGTTTCCATAGATATTGGTTCAAAATCGGCTGTAGGTTCCCCAAACCCCTTGAAATCGTCAAACTCCTCTCCCTCAACTACCTCACCGAAATCGTCGAAATCGTCGTCACCAAAATCATCATCTGCTTCTTCATCCCCTTCAAAGCTCCCAAAATCCGCTGAAGGAACTGCTGGTGATGGCGGGACAGATTTTATACTCCTGAGCGACGCCGCAGACGATTTTCGCCGCCGGGGGACAGGGTGTTCCTCAAAACCTGTAGAAAGTGTAGGGGAAAGCGCGGGAGTATTAGGAATGTCGTTCTCGGCTGCGTCGAGGTCAACTGTAAGTAAAGCTTTTGACACTGGCATCTCTAAAAAGCCACCGCTTACAACGACAGTACTTTCGTCGCAAGATGTGGCGCTCTCTTTTGTTTTTGTGGAACACATATCCCCGAAGCTTGGGCTAGCGCTTCGAGCTCGTGCATGTACTTGGTTGTATATAGTTTCTTTGCCCTTGCTCACGCTTGGGCTTACACTTCTCGCCCTTTCATGTACAGGGGCCACGACTGGTGTCCCGCCTCCGTGAACCATTTCCTCAATCTTCTCACGCTGGGTCTGCACTCTTCTTGTGATTCGATCTTCTTCTTCATTCCAGCGAACAATAATATCCGGCTGAGCATCCGCGGCCCGTTTGTTGTAAGCATCTGTACCGGGGACCTCGCCATGATATAGTCTTTCCTCCTCGATTCTTTGTACAACCATTGTAGGTATCGGACTTGGAGATCGGACTACATCAAGTTGCGAGTCGGTCAAGCTTTCTTTTGACGTTTCTGCTGCAGTTGTTTCTCCACTGGGAGCATTCTTTACTCCTTCTGAGGTAGTAACTGGAACACCCGACCTTGGTGTCTCAGGGGTTGACTCCACATTGTTGTCGTCATCAGCGTCGCAGTCACTTCCGTCAAATTCCCCGGGTATAGTAATGCACATTGATCTACGCTTTGTAGGGGTCTTGGCTCCGCCAGGCACTCTTGAGTCGTCATCAGAGAGGTCTTCTAAGGGTACTACCCCAAGAGCTTTATCTAGCTTAGAAAAGTCTGTAGGCGGTATTGGTATCGTTGGAGATGATGTTGTATCCGAGTCGCTCATTTCTGATTCGCGGCCCTCTTGCGCGTCTGAGAAGTGGTCGTCGTTGGAAGAATTATCTGCAGAGGGCCTAGTTTTAGAAGTGACGGCTTGGGAATGGGGCCCAAATACACCAGAGGGGCACTTACAACCACTTGGAAGATCAGCTAGAGATTGGAGAGAGTCACGGAAGAGTGTTGGGGCAGGCGATGGTGGAGGTTCAGCCATTGTACAGTGATATTGGGCTAGTTATTGTATTAACCAGGTGATGAGCTTGTCTATTGGGGGGGGGGGGGGGGGGGGGGGTTATTATCTGGAACCCGGGGTGGAGGGGACAGATGGCAGACGCTGCGCAGTAATATTACCGTCGCTAGATACTCGTCTTGTATGTATATAAGGTACTGACCAGGATTATTCTGGCTTGATAATTATTTTTATTTTTCAGATGAGAGGCCCCAGCGCCCTTGACGGATCCCAGATAGTTGTGCGCCGCAGCCAGGAAAGCTCACATGTATCTATTTTTTTTAATGGCTCATCCGTTAGGTTCAAACACATCTGAATCCCCCTTCTACTCTATAGGTACTCATGCGCGTCCTACTAGGATGAGTATGTAGGTACACAAACCAGCACGGATTTACCATATCTAAGAGCGGGTAGGCCCTTGTTTTTTACATACTATCAACAACCCTCCCTGTCTGGGATCGAGATCGAAATGTAGAGTGGTCAAGACAAATTACCGATGAGACGGACATACTTTTGTTTTTCCTGTCTCCTTTTCCATGAACGATCAAAACGGCAAATATTATGTATCATCACATCTCGTATCTATGATTGGGCCTAGTAACTTCACCCCATCACACATGGAAGAGCAAAGAGAGCTGAATGGTGACCAAGCGACAATTTGATTCAGATGGAGTTTAAGTATCGCCCCACGTCGATCATGGAACTAACAGAAATACCCAAGCGGCGGATGAGGGCGGAACCGCAAAAGCCTTCGGACAAATCCCAAATGAGAATGCCAGAACTACTGTGAAGCAAACAAGATATTGTTTCCACGATGATAATGTACAGCGTGAAAAAGAAGACTTTGGAAATGTTGAAAAGATTCACACTGCAAGTCTCCGTTCGATTTCCAAAGGGTTGGGGGACAAATCAGGTCAGGCATGCTTAGGGTAGAGACCTAGCACGCCGGGTAACTTCGAATTAAGGATAGCAGTCACTAGCTCACACAAATTATGCACCCTTGGCACACAGGCAACTTCAGCTAGGTGAATTGGTTTGTGAATACGCCAAATTTTCTGCACCCGACGACGACCACGACAATAACCCTCGACGCCCTTCCCGATAACCAAGCCGGTTTAAACGAAGTACAGCAGATTTCAAAAAAAAAAAAAAGTCAATATGGCCGACCCAGTCACTTTGAGGACCCGCAAGTTCCTGAGGAACGCCCTTTTGGCAAGGAAGCAGATGGTGGTGTATGTTATTCCGCTTGTTATCTTTGTTTGCATGCCGGGCAAGTGTTTTCAGCAAAGAGCTGGGGAAGGAAAATGGGGGGGTTAGAGTGGATATTGGGCGGATATGAAAGCTAGAACTCGGCTTTGCTAGGATATTGAAGGATTTTTTTCTATATCGCGAAATTTTGGGATTGAAACTAACTTGGCCACTTGGCTCAACAGTGACGTTCTCCACCCCAACCGACCCAATGTCTCCAAGGATGAGCTTCGCTCCAAGCTTGCTGAGCTCTACAAAGCCGACAAGAGCCAGGTTTCCGTTTTCGGATTCCGCACCCAGTTTGGTGGCGGAAAGTCTACCGGTTTCGCTTTGATCTACGATTCCCACGACGCCTTGAAGAAGTTCGAGCCCCATTACCGTCTGGTCCGTTACGGAGACGCCACCAAGATCGAGAAACCCTCTCGTCAACAGCGTATGTCCCTCATTTACATCCTGTATGCGCGGTAGGGGGCTGACTCATTTCTCTTTTGAAACACAGGCAAGCAGCGCAAGAACAAGGGCAAGGAGGTACGGGGAACCCACGGAAAGAAGGTCAGCAAGGACAAGAAATAAACGGTCTTGTCAAAACAAAAATAAACTACAATTCAAAAGCTGGGTTTGGTTCACGGATGTGGTTGGAAGGTTACATGATAGGGGTTCTTTTTCTGTTCAACCATGGAAAATAGATAATTGGGTTCTCGTTTTCCACCTGGTTGGGTCGCCTAAATCAATATCGCCTTCTTTTCTCATCACCCGGATATACCAAAACGAGGAGTTCATCAAATCTTAGCTAGCTGGGGTTTTTACTGTCTATAAAATACATTTTTGCGGGTTTTTCATTGACATCGTAGCATCTCCCCGCCTATATAGATAGCCAAATTGATGATTCTGTCGCGCCATGGCCTATTATTTACCATGAAGGTTTAAGTCCCAGAGTGTCCGCAGCCTTTACGCACCATGACCTGTCCATAACACCCCTTAAGCTGTCAGTAAATGCTAGCCCCGAAGAAAAAGGAAACAGTTGCTGGCGTTTGCTAGCAAGGTTACACATTCAATAATTGGCTGTATCAGTTACATATGTCCTGGGCGCATAAGACAGTTGGAGAATCTCTCTCATGCATTAGCGCCAAAAGTTTGGTTGTGAAGACGCCCAGGTAACCAGAGCAGTCTCTAGAATATCGCGAAAGCACTATAATATTCGCCGAGGGAGATTCTCCAAATGTCTTATTCGTCCAAGCGTAGGGGGTCAGCATCAACAGCTTGGGGGATAGCTACAGTCGTTCACGTGGTGAAAACGGATGCTGGGTGCTGATGGATAGAGATTCTAACTATGGCGAAAAGCACCCAAGCTCTAGAGTCGGAGTTCTTATTTGTTGAAATCCCCCTATCCGTCAACACCCAGCTAGAGCACACGCTAAAGCGCTTCAAGTAACCATGAGCACGCCCAACCTGGTCACACTATATCACTCGTGAAAAACATCTTCTGAGTACAGCTAGAAATCAAGCAAATGAGATAGATAATCCTCTAGCCTCAACAGACCTCCTGTGCCGAAACAGATATACAAGAGAAACGGCTTCACCTATCTATTAACCTAGGTCGTTGATTTGTCTGTTTCCAGTAATACTCGCTTGTCAAATAGTGGAAGACATCCCGTGGATATTTCCAAGGATTTGTAGGCGTTCAGATATAGTCTGTAGGCACCCCCCAGGAGGGTCTACAAATATCAAGGTGGGCCGTTGCTATGCACAATCTGTAATTTATCAAATTTGGACCCTTTAGAATATCCACGGGATGTCTTCCAGTATTTGCCCAACCAGCCAAACACACCAAAAATCGAGGTCTTCATCAACCCATAAAATGTCCCATACTTTTACCAAATAATATCTGCAAGGGAGATTGATGCCCCATTTTCTTGGCCTAATCGAGATAACATTAAAGGTCTGGCAGTAAAAGGGTCTCTTTAAATAGTCCACCTTCTGGACCCGTTTCTTGGATGACCTAAAAGTGGACTGTAGAGTCTTTCAGGTGTCCAGGGAAAAGATGCATGTTTTCGGGGGTAGATAGGGAAGCTCTTGGGATCCTGTGTGGTTTGCTGGTTGCGTAGATACATATTTGATATGCGAGTAGAGGGCTCGTAGGTACTGGTCTACGAGTACATACAACTCACTCAGATTGTTTTTATGTCGCCACCGCACGCTACGCTCGTGTCCCTGAAACAAGATTTACTCTTCGGACCTCCATCATAGGATCAATCATTGGCGCCATACTAACTATGTACTTGTAAACGAGTACGTCTTCGTCTGTTGTCAGTTTTCACGACATTTTAGCATGGAGATATTCAATAGGCTAGCTACTATTAGGGCTGTAACACTGCCAAAAGAGAATAAATCTGCCCCCAAGCAAGAAAAGATCTACTGGAGGAGGGGCGGCGAGTGGGATTAGGTTTACTAGTAGGCCTACTGGAGATGGATGAGGATACAAATTTATCAATCGAGACCATTGCAAGTTCAAATTGTTTACATGCCCCATATAATACGTATTATGTTCATAATACTAGGTATCGTTGAACGTCCGTGCGAGATAGTATCTATCTAGGCCGACAGAGAAGATCATGATTGAGTCTGAGCGGATGTGGATTCGGAGATACTGCGATATCTACACTCATTGTTTAGAGTCTGGGAGGCCTGGCGGGAAGAGAACTATCGAGACAACTCGTAGTGCTCACATTTCGGTATCAATTAACATCTCAGACAGTATAATGAATCATGCCTCCGATCATAATAGGTATCTTGAAGCCTATCCCCAGATCTAACTCAGTAGTAGTAGATCGTTAAAAACGTCGGTGATAGGTTCAAGTGAACCCTTTGCCAGCAGAGATGGAATGCCACTAGGGTATTGATAGGATTGACCGCAGTTTGAGTATTGCGAATTGCCAAGATTGATCGGACATCGCGTTGCAACCAGCATAGAGATTCTCAAAAACAAACTCTCTACATATCATACATGTAGTTATGGTATGGGGTGGTACCGAAGTCACCTCTCGTACAGAATTTAGTTGCAACGCGATGTCCGGTTAATTCTGACAACTCGCAACCAATAAAGCCCAGCGGCGGTCTAAGAGTGACCCCGTGCCTAGGCACTTTCTTCCGGATGTCTTTAATATCGGGCATTGGGCAGATGGGATATTCGTTTATCTTGCGGCGTCTTTATCGATGGGTCAGAGCACACTCAATTGGCTTGCCAGCCTATGAACAAGAGCAAAGACGACAAAGGAAAGTCTCAACATCAACCCCATGCTGGTAATTTCAAACCAAACATGTCAACTGGACGGATGACAGCTCCGGTATTACCATGCCGCACAGATCCAAACGCTTTGGTTGGTGATTCAGATTTATACCTACACCATCCGTTGTTGTCAGCTCGTCAACGTTGTTTCCACATATTTATTTTATTCTATGTGCAGCTCATAGTTCATCTGATATGTGCGTGCAGCAGTTAATTTGTGTTCCGAAGCGGCCCTGCCGAGCTTTATCCTATCCTGGGAGACTCTCCGGGTGGTTTTTGCTTGAACTTTGATCCGGAACTTCTGACCAACCAGTTCTGGCAAGCAGACTCGGTCATACTGCATCACTCGAGCTGATATAGGTACATACATTCGGTTATGTATGTATCTATGTGTATCTGATGTCCGCAAACTTTTTTCTTATGCCGTGTGCAGGTATTTGATACGCACCGTGGCCCTGGTACTCTGGAAGGGGTAAAGCTTCTTTCCTTTAATTGTATGATCTTTACGAAGATTATCACGGTAATCTCATGTGAGTGAAAGTGAAAGTAAAAGCACATAGACATTGATAAGCGGAACTTCAAGGTGTTTTCGTTTTTACACCAGGGATAAGACATCGAGTTTTTAGTTCCCTTCTCCGTATCATTACCCCGGCTGGTGTATTGCAAATCAAGTCAACCATGGTAATCGGCCCCGTTTTGATGCCTCTCACGGCCAATAATTCCGCATATGTATGTGAGGCCTGGGGAAATGAACTACATATATAATATTTTGCCTTGTTTCCGTGGGGCTGGGATTTCGATTCTAGGTCCCGATGGAATTGGCAGATCTACGTAAATGACAACCGCCTGAAGCGTAGGTATGAACACCTCCCCATGGGTCATTCGGTCCCCGGCGTTGGTCCCGGGGATCTATCTCTTCGTTTTCCCCCTACAAGGATTAGAAACATTGCCGCGCCCTGCCAAGAGATGCACAACAGCCCACAAACAAAGACATTGTCACAGACCCAACAACAACCCAGGAAAAAAGTTCTTCTGCGAAAAAAAAGTGTGCCAGCCCACACCTGCAAAGTTCCCTTCCTCAATCACCTCCAACCAACTTCAATCACAACGCTCAAACCTCGTGTTAATCAATTACCCGCCCACGAGGATAATCGAGATAATGACGTTCCTAATTCTTACCGAGACCAGTGCTGGTTATGCTCTTTTCAAAGCCAAGGACAAGAAGTTGTTAAAAAAGAATGATCTTGCCGGTGAGATGAGCACGCCCGAGGGCGCTGCTGGGTTGTAGGTTCCTCCTTTACTGTTTTGGTTCTATGATATGGGAATATACTTTCAGTGTATATGAGGACCAATTGAGTGGAAACTGCAGCTGACATCCCGATTTATGTAAAGATTGAAGTTGAAACAATTCGCAAAGTTCGACAGTGCTGCTACTGCGCTAGAAGAAGTAACTGCGATTGTAGAGAATAAGGTGTCGCCTATGCTCTCAAACCTTTTAGAATCGGTCAAGGATGAAAAGAAGGCCTCACTTGTCGTAGCTGATCCTAAATTGGGTATGTTTTACCACCCACCCCACCTTTGGTTTCGTTTTGATCTGTGGTTTTGCTAGCGCCCTAACACTCACTGTAGGAATTGCTATTAATAAGCTTCCTGGTCTCTCATTCACCATAATATCTGATTCTAGCACCCATGACCTGTACCGAGCGATCCGCGAACATCTCACCGCGCTCATTCCCGGCCTCACACCCTCAGATATCTCCACCATGTCCCTGGGTCTTTCCCACTCCTTGTCACGCCATAAGCTCAAATTTAGTCCCGATAAGGTCGACACAATGATCGTTCAGGCGATCGCCCTTCTCGATGATCTCGACAAGGAGCTCAACATCTACGCTATGCGCGTCAAGGAATGGTATGGATGGCATTTCCCTGAAATGGGCAAAATTATCAACGATAACTTGGCATATGCCAAGGTAATCAAGACCATGGGCATGAGATCCTCAGCTTCGACAACCGATCTGTCGGAGATCCTTCCTGAGGAGATTGAGACTGCCCTCAAGGCCGCTGCAGAAGTTTCTATGGGAACCGAGATCACCAATGAGGATTTGAACAATATCACCCTTCTTGCTGAGCAGGTCATCTCATTCACTGAGTACAGACAGCAATTGTCATCCTACTTGTCCGCCCGCATGTCAGCTATTGCGCCCAATTTGACTGTTCTAGTTGGTGAACTTGTCGGAGCTCGTCTTATCGCCCATGCTGGTTCTCTGATGAACCTCGCGAAATCTCCTGCCTCAACTGTCCAGATCCTCGGTGCCGAGAAGGCGCTTTTCAGAGCTTTGAAGACTAAGCACGATACTCCTAAGTATGGTTTGATCTACCACGCTTCCCTTATTGGCCAGTCAACTGGAAAGAATAAGGGTAAGATCGCCCGTATGCTCGCAACAAAGACCACTCTTGGTCTGAGGGTTGACGCCCTCACCGAGGATAAGGATGACTCCGCTACACTTGGTCTTGCTATGCGTGCCCAGGTTGAGAATCGTGTTCGCAAACTTGAGGGCAAGCCTCTAGCTCCCCGAGGTGCTAATGCCAATGCTGCCCCTATTGGTGGCGCTAGACAGCCCGGAAAATGGGAGATCAAAGAAGCCAAAAAGTACAACCCTGATGCTGATGCCGTTATGGAGGACGCCCCATCTGCCGCACAGACTGTCGCCGAGGATGCTGTTAAAGCCACCAAAGAAGACATTGAGATGGGCTCCGGCTCTGATTCTGAGGACTCTGACTCCGAAACAGAGACAATGAAGGAAAGCAAGAAAGATAAGAAGGGGGAACGTGAGGGAACAATTGTTGCCGTTCGTCCTCCGGCGCCCACCCTTCCCGCCGAGTCATCAGAAGACGAGGAAACCGATGAGGAGGCAAAGAAGAAGGCCGAGAAGAAGGCCGAGAAGAAGGCCGAGAAGAAGGCAAAGAAAGAGGCAAAGAAGGATAAGAAGGGCAAGAAAGAAGATAAGTCTAGTAAGAAGAGGCGGAAAGAGGTTGAGACCGACGGCGAAGTCGATAAGAAGAAGAGTAAGAAGGACAAAGATGGGAAAAAAAAGAGCAAGTCCGAATAAGTTTAAAGCAATGTGGGCGGGCAGGCGGATCGGGGGAGCTAAATTTCTTGCTCTTGTAGTATACTCTTAAACCGTGTCTTAGTTTTTCCTCCTCTCTTCATTGTCTACTGTATTCTCTTATGTCTTGATGTACTTCTCTTTCTCTTTGCATTGGTATGTAGTCTCTTTCTTTATCTTCTTTATATTGACTTTCTTTTGGTTTTGTACGTGATTTTCTGGGTCAACAAAAGTATTGTGTTGAATTCAAAATCAACAGAGAGAAGTTCGTGAAATATCTGCTGCATATGTGGAGGCCTTTAAGTTGGCATTTGGATAACGCTTTACCCAACCGGACGAGACCGGCCCCTCCCAATGGAATAAAACGGAAATTGCAAGTGACCCTTGAGCTTATCAGCTTGGCTAGGATGGAATCCCAAGGGTGAGAGGCCCACGATCCAATTAGGCTTTCTTCTTGGGCTGTCCCTGCGTAATATTAACACTCAACACACAACGCTAAAAGGTACGGAGTTCTACATTTGGCCCGCTTAACAAACTCCTGAGATATCAATACAAGGGAGTGATTCCACATGGTAATGAGGGATGGGAAGAAGAGAACAGGAAGAGCTAGATTGCGTGGGGGAGAATGAATAAGTTATTAGTAGCAAAGGACGGTTTCAGGGACGCTTGTAATTCTGGAAATTTACATGTGGGAATCTACCGTTTACATGGTGTTCCCCACTTCCCCGTATCTGATTTCAAATCCAAGTACTCAATCACATTTCTAGGTATGGGCAATCAAACATTCCACCAGTGATCCATTTTGTTACATGCCGCAAAAGACATCAAAACGAAATCATCCACTACCTCGATCGATAGAATAGTAGCGGGTGGTGTTCCATGTTAGACAGTTGAGGCTTTGTGGCTTTCCCGGAAATCCGAGAACCCTGCAGATCCGGTGACGGGACAGCAACTGCCGATCAAAGAATCAAACTGAAGGTCCCCACCCCATCTGAACACAAGCTTTACAACTAAACATGCCTTGAATCTGAAATGTCAACTTCTCTAATTAGCTCCAACAATACCAATAGCTCCCGCCCCGTACGGCGCAGCTCCAATGATTCAGTTCTCTCCTCCGCTCTATCTTCAGATCACTCGTCAGACGATTTAGTTGTCACCCCCGAAGCTCCTGCACCTAGTCGTTCGCCAGTGCCGCCGCTACAGCCAGTTCCACGTACGCCTAATCGGACGGTTCGGTTTGCTCTAGATGAAACTCCTGGCGATGATCAGGATGAGGAAACAGGGGATCATTGGGCTACGGAGGAGGACTATCTCCATAGCGACGATGAGGACGAGGGATTACTGGGTCGCAGGCCAACTTCGCAGTTCGAATTCGGAGAGCTCCTGGAGAATGCACGTCCAAAGAGCGGTATGAAAATGGCGTTCATGAATATGGCCAATAGCATCATTGGCGCGGGTATCATTGGTAAGTCCTAGTGCCTTCGTTCTATTCAGAGTCAGTTACGCGCGCAATGCCAGGGACTCGGGACGCGCGTACTAACAGCGCCTCTGAAATATAGGACAACCCTATGCATTTCGACAAGCTGGGCTTGGGATGGGTATATTTTTGTTAGTGGGGTTGACAATAACGGTAGGTACATTGTGATGCCCACGCCATCACGCCTGCATTGCATTGGCCTTTCCTCACAGGCGATAGTGCTGCAGCTGACAATGTGCGCGTAGGTCGATTGGACCATCAATTTAATAGTAATAAATTCTAAGCTCAGCGGTACAAAATCGTTTCAAGCTACTGTCAGTGCTTGCTTTGGGAGACCCGGGTTGATAGCGATTTCTGTAAGTTTTTATCTAGGAATAGTTGCAATGATGTAAATAATAAGCGCAAAACTAATAACCAAGTTTAGGTTTCGCAATGGGCGTTGTAAGTGATTTTAAGCCTATAGTCCCGATTCCGAGCCCCACTTCCAGTTTCTAATATTTGTTCATTATTTAGCGCGTTTGGAGGCATGATAGCATTCTGTATTATAGTTGGGGACACTATACCGCACGTTATATACGCACTTTTCCCAAATGCAGATTCCAACGCTATACTCAGCATATTTACGAATAGGAGAGCTTGCATAGTCATATTTATACTTACGATATCCTACCCACTGAGCTGGTATCGTGATATCGCAAAGCTTGCAAAAGCCTCAACTCTAGCGCTCATATCAATGCTCATAATTGTCCTCGCTGTAATAACTCAGGGCTTCACCGTACCCGAAAATATGAAGGGCAAGCTCGGAAAAGACATGCTCTTAGTCAATGATGGTGTATTTCAGGCCATTGGTGTCATTTCATTCGGTCCGTCCCACTCCCATCCCAGAACCTTTATAGCCAATTTCTCACAGAATTTTATAGCATTTGTTTGCCACCATAATTCGCTGTTGATATACGGCTCTCTTAAAACACCAACACTGGACCGTTTCGCGCAAGTAACTCACTATTCCACAGGAATATCTATGATCGCCTGCCTTCTCATGGCTGTTTGCGGCTTCCTCACATTTGGCGACAAAACTGAAGGCAATGTTCTTAACAACTTCCCCTCTAACAACCTCATGGTCAACATTGCACGTTTGTTAGTTCCCTTAGTCCTATTCGCATCTGTTATGGTCTATACTAAATTAACTATTAAACTATAGCTGCTTTGGCCTTAACATGTTAACCACTCTTCCGCTAGAGGCCTTCGTGTGTCGAGAAGTTGTCGAAACCTACTTCTTCCCTGATGCCCCCTTCAGCATGAAGCGTCATCTTATCTTCGGGACCTCACATGTTGTCTCTGCAATGATTTTGTCTCTTCTTACATGTGACCTGGGTGTTGTATTTGAACTCATTGGCGCCACGAGTGCATGCGCGTTGGCCTATATATTACCGCCACTGTGCTATATGAAGCTCTCAACGAGGAGCTGGAAGACGTATGTCGCAGGTGCAACAGTAGTTTTTGGAGTCTGTGTCATGGCAACATCTGTTATACAGAGCTTTTTGAAGGTTTTGAGGGGCGGCGCGGAAGGGGGAATGTGTTAGGTCGCTTACCGTTGCTTGGAGAAAGGGGGGAATTGGGTGTAAAGGATTAGGATAGTATATGCATAACTTCTATTAACCTTTACTGTAATAGTATATTATATCCAAGGGTGATTGATCATTGATAATTATTCCGAGAAATTGTTTGTATGTAATACATCCTATACTAAACTTATGGTAGAGTGGAACGCTTGGGAGAAAGATGACACCGAGAGCCCGTGGACCATGGATGTGTGTAGCGATGCTCTATACCACCCAACCTTTGGGTACAGTATCTTAAAACATTACAACAAAAAGTTCTCACCCAAGTTTCGACCATGCTAAGTGCGTAGTGATTAAATCACTAGTATATAATTTGTTACCTCACCCTGGTATCAAGCGCCAACCTCTCTGCAACTTCCAAATCACACATCCCCTTCATAAGATCCTTGAATCCCTTCAATTCATTCGCTCCCGCATTAAGGCTATCTACGTCTTGGTTACTCTGTACCCGTATACTCGCCTTTAAAATCCATGATTTGGCCGGGTCGAGCGGTACCAGAGCCGTCACCGGGAATGGGTTTCCCAGCATTTCATCTGCTGGAGGTGTAGCAGTATTGACTGGAGCCGGAAGGTTTGGCGGGAGTAATATCTGTGTCAACTTAATAATGACGTTATTGTGCACTAACCGAGACGACCTCGTGAAATATGCCGCCTGAAACCTATAGTCAAGTTCTATCAATACTCCGAACGAAATATGCCTCTTACCCACGGAACAAACTCACATATATCCCAAACTCTCCATGAAAGCGACCGCGTCTCCCTCGTTAATGTCTGAGCTCAAAACACTTCTATTGGTCACTGGTTTCCGTGTCGCCTCTGGTATATCTTCCAGTGTCATTGTCCATTTCTGTTTCCGCACATCATAGCCCTTCCTCTCCGCCTCCTGTGTCTCATCGATCCTAGAAACAAGGCGCACATAGTACAGCTCCGTACTACCTCCAGGGCCGAGCTGTTTGGGCCGTTTGGGCTTGAAGACGAGGGTGTGATGCAGTGAAGTATCGGGAAGCATGCCGGTGATGCCGGAGATGATGCGGAGGATCTGGGGCTGTCGTGATGAGGAGATATGGGAGTATAGAGATAGCTCTTGGTGAGAATTTTGGAACTGAGTCTGTTGAGGTCGCGACATAACTCAAAGATTCGGGAAATTGACTTTGGGTGGTAGTTTCGACGATTGTGCACTCAGGGAATATGTATGTTGGATGTTTGGTGTAGGAAGTGAGGCTTAAAATCGCTTAAGTTATCGCTTAGGCCTTACTTAGCAAACCGCTAAGCTGGGAGGGCGCACACGCTAAGAACTTTAAACCAACCTCAGCTGGTGCTTGTCCAATCATCCATCCCCAAGTACATACAGTTTCCGTGATCATTATTTGGAAAACTAGGGTAGGCGAGCGCCACAAATGTTTTCCAAATAATAATCACAGAAACTGTATATTCAGCCGACCTAGGCTGTCGGGGCTCACAGACTCCAAAAATTAACCAAGCTCATTATCTTTGTTGGTATCCAATTCGCATGCCTACATATAGCTTACAAAAAAAGTAGGGATGAGGAGTTTCCTGAGATCCACCTTATGCATTTATGGTAGATCCTATATTTACGACTTTTTTGTTCTGTTTTTCTCCCCGCCGTAAACTAGGGGGTAGCTGTATTAAAGTAGATTATGTACTTTACTTAATAGCTAGCTGGCTAGCCTTCGTGTTCAATCTTTCAGATATTGTAGAACCTAACACCGCCTTTTTTTTTTTTTTTTGTGAGCCAAGCTGGATACATATATCGATATCCAGGGAGTAAATATTTTGGTACATAAATGTATCGCTATACCAACCTTAGGTGTATGTATACATGTAGTTCTTCAAAAGTCATCCAGATATTAATTAAAATGACCGGTTTTTAGAAATTACCAGGATTTCAACAACACATATTAGTGAATGGCGATTTATCAGAGTCTACTGAATCATTTAAAGCATCCTACCAGAATTCAAACCTGAAAATAAAATCACTCTTTCATGGGTGACAATAGTCCTTGTGGATGATCTATTGATGTTTTTGACTGAGGGCACCCCTGCACTTTCTGAACCTATATTCTAAATCCCCAAAACCCACCAATTGGCGGTGATTCCTGTGGAGTGTTGCAAAAAATCCGTATTTGATGTGTTTTAGCCGTTGTCCCATAGCAAGAGTTTTTGATATTGAGCTGCCTATACATGTAAATGTGAGAAGTACTTGACGAGTAACGTCGACGGAACCTTCTTATTTGTGAATTGGGGCAGCCGATTTAGTTGGAACCTTTGGTCAGGCTAAGAAATCAAACTCATTACAAGATCAATTTGAAAATAGATGCGGGGGGGTTGGTTAACGATCAGGAATGCAGAAAATATCAGCCTTCTATATCGGACCTGGAAGCCCTAGATTTATATGGATCGTCGCTTCTTATAGTTAACGATAAAATTCCTCTAGATCCTACATCATATATAATAGTAGGATTAATAACTAATCTAGTATACACGCAATCTAGAGTTTCTTAGATCTCCCCTCGAGTCTGTCTTAGTACATATCTCCTTTCCCCCTCTATATGATAGTAGACCCATGACAATAGATTCAAAGGTTGTGGGGAGTAGTGCTATAACCGTAAGATTGCATGCACATGATGAAAAAAAGTGAGGGAGAGGTTATATACATAACGAGTGATACTTTATGATCTATATTTTAAGAGGGTAAGCCTTAACTACACGCACTACTACTCGCTATCCTGAAGATGCAGGTAACGGCGACATGGATAATTTGTATATATGAAGAATTGTCTTGGCTCCGTACAAATTGTCCTTATGGAGGATAGCGAGTAGGTTGGCTACAGTGATAACATTGCACTTTCCTATATTTTCTAGTTAGGTACAGTCGTGTTCAACAAGTCCTGCGACAGTATGACAACGCGATAGCAGCACATGAAATTCGGTCCTACCCAACAACCATAGGCCCAATGAGTCTGAAGTTAGAGGGGTAGAAAATGGTGAATGGGATTCTTTATATTTATAAGTCTTAAGAAAATTTTAGAATTATTGGGTGAGTAGCTTGTCCTAGTATTAATGGCTCCAAAATGCCAATTTGACATCTGATGCACAACTCACAATTTCTCAACAATGCAAAGTGATTATCTTGAGTTCTTAATTTCTATATAAATATTCTGACCTACTCTACTCTGGATAAGAGGATTATGTTTATTCAATAAGTCAAGGTTTAGATATCTATCCATTCATGTCAAATCTACAGTATTTCTTTGATCTTGTGTAATAAAGGCAATTTTGAAGTCCAGATTTTATGGGAATATATATTCAATCTCTACATAACTAGAACCAGTACTTATTTTGTTTTAATCAAATTGATTTCATGGTTGTTGAGTGAGAGGTATTTTATTTTTTTGTTGTGGTGTATGTCGCAGGACTTGTTGAACACGACTGTATATACAAATATGGGAGCTATACAAAGTGGATTTAATACTTCTTTAATTGCTCAGTCATTTTCTGTAGTTTTTATAGCGTACCTTGGTTAAGAGTAGATAATTTATTTAGGACCACTTTAGCAAAATAAGTCGTTACAACGGACTTATTCAGTAGGTGACTTATATATAGGTCAATTAAGTTACGTACTTCCTTAAAAAGCTAATAGTCTATTATTTGGCAAGCCCTTAGACCCACCACCAGCCTTACCATTTATATTAGGTTGAGTAGTTGCGATGACTGAATATGAGGCTACATGTACTTTTTATTTCCGGTCGATTTAATTACTTTACGGCCCGCCCACATATCCATATGAGAGTGATATAGTGCTTACATGAGCCCGAATTAACCATGATCTGATATTAATTCTGATATTTTTTATAATGTCCTTAAAACGCTATGATTTCGATTAGGGTTATATATATCAAGCGTTAGTACATGTGATAATAGCTAGATAAGGGTTATTTTATTCGGTGAAGAATCCAGATGTGCTGGTAGGCCAGTATTCACGCTCCTTATGCCATAGGTGAATTTCACAAGTAAAACTCTTGATTATTTTCCGATTTAATATGTACCGGGGGTTAACCATAAATACCGAGAATCAGATAAGATAAACGCACCTATTTCACAGCAAGATTCCTTTATCAGATTCTTCGTATTTACCGTTAACACCCGGTACATTTTATCTACTATACCACCCGAACCCCATTCCAATTGAGGGCCTTTTCATGCCCATGTACGCCTCGGATAAGCATTATTTTGATTTAAGCCGTATAGTTTTTATACGGTCCTTGAAACGCCCTGTTTGACTTTAGGTTTATAGATTTTAAGCCTTAGGATTTATGATAATGGCTATATAATGATTATTTAATTCGATGCAAAATCCTGATGTGCAGGCAGGCCTGTATTCACACACATTCTGCACAGGTGAATTTCACAGATTAAACTCTTTATTATTTCCCGATTATATATACACATTTGTCTAAAACCTTTTGCTACTAGTACATCCCAGTCTGCTTACCTGCCTACCTTCCTGATTGATTCTGTACTAGTGAATTGGGCGCTGAATTGGGTGCTTCATTTGGTGCTGAATTGGGTGCTTTATTCGGTACTGGATTCGATGCTGGATTCAGTGCTGGATTTGGTGAATTCAGTGCCGGTGCTGAATTGGATGCTGGATTTGGTGCTGGATTTGATGCTTGATTGGGTGCTGGATTCGCTGGATTCGCTGGATTCGCTGCCTGATTCAATTATTAGCTTATACTTGAATGACAGTAACGATGATAAATTGGAGTGGAGATACAGTGGGAAGAGCCGTAGAGGTGAAGGTGGAGAGGTGAAGGTGGGAGATGAAGGCATACATGTCTAATATCTGCCAAAGTTCTAGCCCTAGCCCTCAAAAGGTTATTGATTTTCCTAATGCTTATTTCGACCTACATGTCTATCTCCAAAAGACCCCTAATCATACCTCATTCAGCACTAATTATTACCACATATCAGAGTTATCGCCAAATCAGGCTCGATTAAGCCCTGTTATCGATATAGGTGCTAATTCAGGTCTTAATCAGCTCTCGAGCTCCAAATAACCCTTATTTGGAATGGGGTTCGGGCGATATAGTAACTATCGTCACTGCAGCCACTTATAAGCCTGCCTGCCTGCCTGCCTGCCTGCCTTCCTGCCCGCTTGCCTAACCGCTTGATTAGATGCTCGATTGGTGCTGAGTGAAGTGCCGATTTGGTGCGGATTTGGTACCGAATTGGGTCCTGAATTGGATGCTAAATTCGGTGGATTCAGCAGACCCGGTGGATTAGCTGCTGGATTAGTTGCTGGATTAGCTACTGGATTAGTACATGCTGGATTATCTGCTGGATTATCTGCTGGATCACCTGCTGGATCACCTGCTGGATCACCTGCTGGATCCGGTGGGTTCGATGGATTAGCTGCTGGGTTCGGTGTATTAGCTGCTGGGTTCGGTGTATTGGCTGCTGGATTAGCTGCTGGATTAGCCGCTGGACTTGCTGGACTTACTGGACTTACTGGATTCGCTGCCTACTTCACCGACTATCCCACGTGATGATAGATGCTCAAGTGCAGCGGGAAAGTGTAGAGGGGGGGAGGTACATGAAAGTGTAGAGACGAAGGTGTAGAGGCGAAGGTGTAGAGGTGAAGGTGTAGAGGTGAAGGTATAGAGGCATAGAGGTGTTGATATCTATTAAAGTCTCAGCCCTAACCTTCGAAACCTTACGGATTTTCCTAATGCCTATTCCTACATACATGTCCATCTCCTAAAGCTCATTAATCAAGCCTTATTCGGCCCTAATTATGTTCCAAATACCACTATTATTACTATATCGGGCTCAATTATACCTTGTTTTGATCAAAGGATTATACCAGGCTTTGATAACCTCTCGGTCCCGAAATACGTCTCATATGGATATGCGTACGGGCGGTATAGTAAGTTGCTTTCCACGAAAATGTTTAAGTCAAGGCCGTTGCCAAGCTGGCCCTTGGGCTTTACAGGACGACATTAAAGATGAATGGTCAATTTTGGAATACCTGAATAATAATGCCATAATGGGGCCAGTTGGGGTTTGATACATATAGAGGTGACTGAACTTACGTGGATTCAGGACGGAATCATTCGGTGATGCTGGAGTAGTGCACATAAACACATGTATGTGCAGGTGCTGTAGGCTTTGCGATGTTCTCGTGATGGATAGATGAGGATAAAATTGATACCAATGCAATACGGTACAGCACGAATATACCGCATTATCTTCGTAATCCAGCGAGGAATACCGTAGCACTGCGGTATTCCTACAGTATTGTACTTTAGGAAAATAGCGTTAATGGAGGTACATACATAAATAGTCATATAAAATATGGAAATTCAACATTGAGAAGCGAACTTGGTAGTTTATCCAGCACTAAAATCCTCTTAAAATAAAACAACCGCCCCAAAAACTAAAAGAGAAATTGATTTGGATGATCTATACGATAAATCAATCGGACATATCGAGAGGGAGGAGAAGCTACCAATAGCCCCTTCTCCTATATCCATATCCTCCAAAAGCTCCATAACCCGGAGCATACGTTGATGTATCTTATATGTTGTGAGCAGGATTCAATTCCTCGGCGTAATTTAGTTTATACGTACCACGCTCAAGACTCATACCCAATTGATCGGCTACGTTAACGTACCCTTCCTCTCCAACTCTTCCTTTCACGAGAGCAGACTTCACGTTTTCGCCATACCATGGTTGACGGCAGATAACACATGTCACTTGGCCAGAGCTTTGTGTGGCAGCCCATTGCCGGAAACAAGCCTGTAACCAAATAAGTCTCAAGAACCACACATACTTTTTCCATACGTAGACACAAAACAAGGTAAAAATTGGAGTGGTTCACGTACCTCGTGAATGTTGGTCCCACATTGAGATTTGCAGTATACAGTGCTCTCTTCGTTATCAAATTCAGAATAGCAGATAGGGCAGTCGTCATCCTCAAGGGGCTTCCTACTGATGGGGGCGCTGTTTGACCTATTGCTCGAAGGGGCAGCAGGGGCTTGGTTAAAGATAAGTTCAAGTTCCTGTAGATACGTGGTAAGGATATTTCTTGACCGCAATCCGTTGGAATTGAGAGGGGTGCAGTCCTTACAGATGAGAGAAGTGCTTGTTGGTAAACAAGCTCATCACGAGCTCTTAAGACCTTCATCAAAACCTACAACATGCATTGTGAGTGTTATAATCAGAGCTCTGGTCTCTAGATACGAAGACCTACATAGAGTATATGCTTACAGAGACCGTTCTACTACAATCAGTACAGTAATTCAGCAGACCATAAACTAGAACCCTTACCTGGATACCATCTGGACAGCTACAAGTTGACTTGCGTTTGATATGAACTTGGTAAACATTTCCTGTGGTTCCAGCAATTTGGAATATCTCTTCAGGTGGCGACGCTTCTGTAATTCTCTGTCTATTCAACACAACCATACGCTGAGTAAGACATCTATGTATCCTATCTCTCAGCTGCTGGGTTGGCTGTGAACGCCACCTCCCGAGTCTCTTCTCCTCTTCTGCTGCAGGTGCGCTTTTTTGTTTTTTGGCACTCGGTACTTTGGTAGAGCTAGTCGGTACAACAGCTTCCTTCCCTTTCCCCACTCTCGGCCTTACCGGCGTGGGCCTTGACTCGACTATCTCAACGTCATTGTCGCTGGCATCTACTAGGTCAATTTGGCGCTTATGCTTATTTTGTACTGGAATTAGGCCCGGGGCTAGATCTGGAGCTGTGTACGCAAGCTGCGATTCCAAGGTTGGAGAGTCATCATCCTGGGTGAGATCGATTACGTGTAATGGACGTCTGGCGGGATTGGCCAGGTCGTTGCTGTTCCTAAGGGCCATTTTGCGGGTTCCCGCTAGCAATATTTAACATATATCTGGTGATACAAAAATTATATGTATGGTAGGGGGCATAAAATAGGAGGAACTGGTGTTATGGTAATCGCGTGTTTAAACTTCGTATGTGATGACGTTCAAACTCATAATCTTAGCTTTGATTGTTATGCCTTGGCATGCAGGGACAGTTAAGAGTCGCTAATATAATATTAGTCCTAACTAATAACTCATTTACATGTATGGTATGTAAGTAGGTACATATCCCAATAATCTCCCATATATAAAAAGTAGCTACACAAACTCATCAGACATCAATTCGGCTCAATATATCTTGTCCATCCTCTTCCTCACTCCTGGCTTCCTCCGCTTCTACATCTTCGAATGTCAAAGAAGCTCCGTATGATATTAGTAGTTCCTCTCCTTCCTCGATATCACGCAGCGTTGAGTAAACAATCACTTCCATATCCAAATTACGCTTCCATCCCACATTTTGGCGAATTGATGAATGGTTAAACATCGACCCTAAACCCAGGACAATAGCTTGATGCATTATTGACTTTCCTGAAGACTCGCACTTCTTTGACCAGTTACTACACGGTCAGCGGGATAGTGGGAGGTATGTATTAGTTTTGGACTCAGGATATGAAATAAAGCAACAAAAAGGAGAGCGATGGAGACCTGGGAGGAAGAAATCTACGTATGGGAGGGTAGTTACTAGCTATAGTTTAGAAGTTTTGAATGTTGGATATATTTGTCGAACTCTTCCGATGTGAGAATTATCACAGGCGCTGTGTCAATTATTGTTCCAGCCTCGATCCTCTTCGCCGCAAAGACCCCACGCCCTAGAATGCACATGACTTAACCCCACTAACTCTCTTCTAGACAGAACAGCGGTCATATGCTTACCTTTCGGGGTATCAAGGATGAGCTTCAAGCAGTCAATGCGCTGCAATGGTACTGACATTTGAGGGTCACCTCAATAAGATGTTCTGAGAAATAGAGATGTAAAATAATATGTATGTATGTATGTATGTATGTATGTATGTAGAGAACCTTAGATGGCGACACCAATCAATTCAACGTGGGGTTGGAATAAAAAAAAATAATGTTCCAAGATCAGCCAGGGGTGTGTAACAGGAGCTTGGCGCGGTCCTCGTTAGTTGGTTTGAATGCAACGTCGGCCGCCTTTAACAAACGACATATTCACGACAAACAAATAGTGCTACTTCAGATCATATATTTGCATGTAGCTATGCCTCGTGAGCGAGCGGTTTCGGAAGTTAAGGAGCCTCACTCAATCTCCCTTAAGGTGCTCCGGTGAGCTTTCTCAGTATCCCAAAGTGCTCAGCTCATTGCTAATCTTTGTAGGCTTTCCCGGCCCTCTTTAGCAGAGCAACATCCACTCCCTGTCGACACAGCCTCGGGAGCTCTAGAACTTGAAGCATTGTCTAAGCATTCCCAAGCTTACCCTTCACACACTCTGTCGAACCCCTTTATTCTCAGTCCATTGGTATATGCCCCTTGCCCGAGCGTGCAGATAACGATAAGAAAGGGCTGACATCTCCAAGCTTACCCTTCCCCCAGCTTTTGGAAATGCCTACATTGGCGAAAATTTTAGCTGCTGCTTATCAGCCAATAATGAGAAGAATAATACCATTACGAACGTTCGCATAAGCGCTGAAATGCAGACACCCTCACAGACATTGAATCTGGAGCTTGGCGGTGATGAGCGGCAAAGTGTGGATCTAGAAGTTGGGCGTACTACTCAGAAGATCGTCCGCTACGATTTAAAAGAAGAGGGAAATCACGTTTTGGCGGTTACGGTGACATACACGGAAGCACCTAAGAAGCTCGACGATAATGAAACAATGCCTGGTCGGACACGAACATTCAGGAAGCTCTACCAGTTCGTTGCACAACAATGCTTGACAATTCGGACCAAAACAGGGCCCCTACCTGGTGGAAGGGCTATTTTGGAAGCTCAATTAGAAAATATGGGCGATGGCCCAATATCCTTGGAGATTGTGAATTTAGGTACGAAGAGGGGGTGGAAATCCGTTTCTCTCAATTGGCCAGGATCTACGGGGGCAGGTTTGTCAGGACAAGTTCCTAAGGAGACGCCTCTTCTTCGATCTCGAGATGTGATGCAGGTGGCCTTTTTGGTGCAGCCTGATGGCACGGTAGAGAAAAAGGATGATGATTCGGGTACAGAGAAAGTTGTATTAGGCCAATTGAGCATTGAGTGGAGGTCTGCATGTGGAGATAGAGGAGTTCTTTCCACAGGTCGATTAGGATTGCAGGTATAGATTGGTTTACAGCGGTTGATATGGGGGTATGGTGCCTTGTGGGTTGCAAATAGAATAAGTACTAGGATGACACAATGACAAGTAACATTCCAATAATAAAGACCTTCTATTTCAGAAGGGTGAAACACTCAGGGACCTCCTCTCTAATAAAAATTATGCTGATGAAACAGCCCGACATCAATGTCAGCAATCAAGGTAGTAATATTTAGCTAAAGACCAAGATCTCCCCTTGTGTTCTGAAAAACGAGATGTTTCCCGCACCTTATATAAACACGGTCCCTAAGTAAGATAAATGGGGCTACTAAAGAGAAAAAAAGAAAACTAAAAACTAGAACTGGACTTTCTACCTACTTGATAGTAGCGCCACGCGGTCGCAGGTTGGGATTTCGTGAACCACTCTAATTAGGTGTTTCGGTACCTCCTTCCCTTAACTCCCCTTATACAATGGTAGGCAAAAAGTTAAATATATGGGGGAGATGCGCGCGTTCCATTGCTTTTTACCTACCTCTGTACCTAGGGGTACGCGCCGGAAAGTGATGCAATGACTAAATAACCCATACTCCTTAACAACCAAACTATCTAGCACAATGTGGAGTAAACCTATGGCAATTTAGAAGATGGCGAGTATATCTGTGGTAAGTGTTAATGTAAATAGCTATTGCCTCTCCTTTTGTTACAGTTCCTTGCCACAAGCTGTCCTTTTGTAAGCTAAAACCCCCAAATCACCTGAAAGAATGTAGACTCAATTCTAGAGACTAATGTACTATGCATATGGCTACAATATCCATCCTGTTCAAGGATTGTGTTGTTAAAGGCTGAGATTCTGTGTGCCTTTCCGCATTTCTAGGTCAAGCGTTGCCCCCTGGGTACATAATTTGTTGAGCGATATCCTCCACGTCTCAATAATTGGATCACAATTCCTCCTATTTTGACATTATATATCTATAGCTAGGTATAGTTTTGGGGGTCTTTCAGTCCCTATGTCTAGCTTGGGCGCATTTATCCGGACGTCTTCACAGCCAAGGTTTGGCTTGCGTGAGAGGGGTTCTCCAAGTGTCGTATGCGCCCAAGGCATAGTACCACCAAAACTTGTTATCTCTGTCCAGGGGTTAGGTATCTTGGTCTCACGAGTTTTTGCGGTAGGTTGTTGGTTGCTCTAGGGTTAGGTTTTTATGCTCTCGACCAATTGAGTTGCGCCTTAGGGTAAATGATCAATACACTTCCCGAGTTTTCACTGGTCGTCATAGTATATCTGGATTTATTGTCTCGAGAAAAGGCCCATTTTTTTTTTTTTTTGGTATGGATACGCACTACTTTAAGCTTAAATAGCGAGATATGTCCGGCTGAAGTTTAATAAACCTGAGAATCGCTACTATACATTCTTATGTACCCTAAAATGATCATGCAACGGCCTCAGTAGCCCTCTGACGTCGTAACAATTGCCAAACTCAAAAAAAAAAACCAAACCGATATTTGGCCTCCTCACACACCCTGGTTCAGCTCTTTCTTATTGAATCCAATCTATATTGGGTTTCTTCAATTATGGTTTGTTGGCATGGTTGTCGGTGGTCATAAAGCAGTGGTTCGTGGTAGGCGTTGCACTTTAAGGACCCCCGGGGGCACATAGCTGCTACATGATGCATGCATGGTATTAGAAATCTGAAGATCTCCGACCCACCAGGCATATATATCTAGACTGTGCATTTGGAGCGTCCGTCAGTAAAATACTGACCCCCCAAGAAAAAGTAGCTTTACTAACAGATCCTGGTATCTCCCTTATCAAATAATAGATCTCTCATATAAATTTAATCCCCCTATTATAGGGGTTCAGCGTCGACGGACCATGGGATAATAAGTCTAAGAAAGAGGCTGAGTTTCCAATGTGTTTGCAAGAACTTAGTTGGTTATGATGTATTAGGTACACGTTTGACCTCATTCGCCCCTTTAGCTCAGACAACATGTGCACATATTTGCTTGATCAATTGATTCTAATACTACTTAATCGGATTTTGAGCGTGTTTCCGGTGTTATTTATTTTCTACTCTACTATCCCTTAAGCTGTCAGTAAATGCTGACCCCCTGCTGGCGTCTGCTAGCAAAGCTACACATTTAATAATTGATCTCCATACAAATTTTGACTTTGTATTATAGTGGGTCAGCATCGACAGCTTAAGGGATAAGATCAAAAGCAGCAACTGCGTAAAGACTTTGGAGGGTATCTATTGCAACTAATATATCGGGTTACACACAGTTAGGCAAGTCACGAGGCTTGAGCACGGCGTTGCAGTTTTTTTATGTTGTATAGTTCCTGCATCCTCACGGATCTAATAGGTCACTCTTCGAAATTCTTGCCAATTAGAGCAATAATATACTATTAAAAGTGGGTCGCCTCGTTGTCAATTATTATAAGTTGATTTTGGACGGACTTGCCAAGACTTGTCGTTTCAGGATATCTAACAGTGTGCTAGCGATTGATCTCTCATGACTTGATCCAGGCGTCCAAGCGGTCTTAAGAGGCAGGGGTGCTTGTACAATCTCCTTAATAATCAAGAATTCTGCGAGTGATACGTCATGCTGTGCTACTTACCAACGTATATGTCGGAGGAGATTAGAGGAATGACTGGCACCGTTTCCCCAGATCTAGGGCCGCGCACAATCTTATCAGCCAGTTAAAGCAAGGCGGAAAATCGAACTCGAAGATAGCATCTCATTTTTGTCAGGACAGCCAGCTGGATAGGCAACGAAGGATCCGGAGACAGTATTCGTTGGCGACCTAGTGACTTTCATGAGCCAAAATAAAGATGTGTACAACCCCGAAGCACATTCAGTTGCTGCAATTGGAACTTATCAACCTTTCTCCTACGGTAACACCTCGAATGGGCATAGGGGTTGCCTAGGAAAGGCGAGTTTCTAATCATCTGTATACTGATATCGTGTTTCTATCTCATAGAAATAAGACAAGGCTGAAGATAGAGACTATCTCAATTGCCTAGTAAAAGCTTATGCTTGTCACACCATTGGTGAGACCTAGCTGTGGGTGTCACGTCCGGCAGAAAGATTGGCAGCCGACATTTAGAGTCGTTTGCCGTGCCTGTTGTCGTTGTCTTCTATCCAGGCGAAGTTGGCATACGTTAACGTTAACAGAGAAGAAAGGGCTGCTTGCGTTGAACCGGTGGTGCTACTTAATCATTGAGAGGTTTCTATGGCAACAGGAGGGGATGAGAATAATTCAAATCGGGAAAGTAAAAGTGCTGCATTATGTAGGCCGTACTTGCAGGGATTGGGGAAAGATGTATGTAAACAAAAAAGCTGATTGGACTGTGGAACATCAGAATAAAAGACCAACCCCAAGGTACTTGCGTAGATTTTCACAAACCACCAAGTATGATACCTGGCTGTCGGTTTCACTGACAGTATTGCGGATAATAAGATCTTTCTATGTATGTATTCTAGCTGTGTGGACTTAGAAATAAGAAGACCTAAAGTGTAGCATGGTTATGTTGAATTTGCAACCGCAATGGTTTCCCACCTATAACTATACAAACTTCCACCATATTGAAGGTCTTGTGTACTTACGGTTATTGAATTAATGAGAACCTCGTACGTGTGGAATTGTCAAACTACATGTAGTAATTTTCTCGAGTACACGACGACCTTGGATGGGTGGATTACGTGTCCTAGCGTCACGGTAATGGGGGGGGGGGGGGCTTCAGGACTAGACGTTGGAGCGATGATGCATTCCCGGTTCCAGCCTTTGAAATTCCCCTCCCGAGCCTCCCGTTGATTATAATGAGTTTCGAATTGAACTGTCAGCCTGTTACTAAGACCTCTTGTGATATCGGGTGGTCGCGGGGGGGAGACAGTTGATGATAATAGAACTGGTTACAACATACCTGTATTTTACTAGCTACATAACTTTCACCCCCGAGATAGATACATGATACGGGTGCCTACGGCAATGTATTGTTGTCCTTTGCAACACCTACCGAATTTTGGTAGTGGCGCTTTTCCGCAATACGACCACATGCCCAATATGATTCTGTGTTTATGTCAATAGCTCGAAGGAGGCAATTGATCAACAAAACGATAGTACCAATTGCAAGCACGTAGGTGGTATCGATTCTCAAGTTTAAAGCCCTCTTGGCTCCTGAGGCTTTCTCCCCCTCTTGCACATATCAAGCACGATCAGGCATGATCAGGCATGATCAAGCATGATCTCGCTTGCGTCGAGGTATCGCGCATCGTAACGAGGTGGGAGAGAGAGCAACCACAGAAACAATTCTAATTGATTTTTTTTTTTTTTTGAACGGTGCAAGACCGAGAACAGCAAAGTTACATTATTATGGAAGATGCCGTATCATCCTAAGTTAGTGGCTAGGCTAGACCCTGCTCCTTTCTACCAGCTCCTGGGAGGAGAGATCGCCGCTGCCCCTGCACCCTTTCCCACACCCCTCCACAGAGGGCTCACACCAGCAGATATACCATTTCGCAGTCGATGCTGCTTATTGACATTGAGGACTGCAAGGAGACCAGAATAGGCAAACTGGTATAGACTTCCACCCAGAACAGTAATGAGAGACACGGGAGACACCTTCCCCAGCTGCCCCAGCTGCTTCCTATTCTGCACGAGGGAGCTCGCAAAGTGCAAATCGCAGGTCAAGTCTACCGTTGTTTTTAAAGGACGGGGAAACGTCAAAAAAAAAGATGGAGAGCAGTACTCCAAGTCGGTAAGGCACAATGTTTGCCGGCTCCCCTGTCTGTGCGCCAATAGTTAGTTGGCTGGACCTGTCTGTGTGCCTATCCCTAGTCCGGCGTTCCAGTCTGTGCAGAGTCTGCAGCACTGAGCAAAGGGTTCGGTTTTTGCGCTTCTTGTTTTGGGTTTATGGACTTTCTAGGCTTTCCTCACCTTTCCCTTCTTTATCATCCTTTCTGGATTTCATCCTTGAGATAGTTGTTTGCTTCTTTTTTTCTTTTTTATTTCTCCCTTCTATTCTTTCTTTTCCTACTTCGTGTGGCTTTACCGGAGAAGATTATCTAGAATCGATATCTAGTTGCATACCATATTTTTTTTTAGCGTTGCGTCCCTGATCGAGTAGCGTGAGCCCTACAACGGTGTTTGAGCCTTACTCTGGAACTGCTGCCCCTTTACCTCAACGACGCCCAGCAAGCAACGACGTTCACCACCACAAAGTACACCACCGCCCTGTGGTTGTTTCTACTACTACTGCTGCCATTTGTCCCCATCTCGTTTCCTCTCACCATCCATACTTCGGAAACTTTTTTTCGAATGTCATGAACGAATCCTCTTTGTTTTAACCCCCCCCCCCCCTTTCTTTAACTTCTTTTTCTTTCCTTAAACCCTGTTTGTCCCCCCCCCCCCTCCACACGCTCTAGTCATCTCAAACAGCCATTCAACATACCCATTACTCCAATAATCTCTTTGATATAAAAACCAAACATTCAGAACACGCATAAAAACCAAACGCCATGAACAGCCCTCCTGGACTTGACCCTCCCCTGGCAGACTACTTCTGGATAGCCGGAATAGACTCCATATCTTATGGAGAACATTTGGCCCAGGACTCGAAGCCAGCCAGACGAAGCTTCACAGAACAGTTACTAGAGGCTATCGAGGCAGAGGAGGAGGTGCAGGAAAGCCTTCACGTCCCGAGAAATGGCCCCTCTTCGCATGGAATGCATTCACCGGACAGCACCATGGCCATTGACCCATTGTCTCCAATCGGTGATGTCGGTGATTCGGTGGAGGCGTCTTCTCCAGTACAAGCTAACCAGATTAACAATAACCTCATTCGCAATTCATCAACCTCAAGCAGTTCTACAATCACAAATAACAATAGTACTGTTAGTGGTAGCGGCAACCTTAACAACGATGGTCGGGTGAGAACATTCAAAGGAATGACTGATGATGACTTCGACAACGCGCTTTTGAAGTTTGCCGCCGAAAGAGACAGCTTTTTGGATGATCTTTCATTCAGTGCGGGCACCATTGTACCCCACAAGCCTGTCATGCACCCCCGCGCTCAGAGAGTTGTCAGTGAGGATCTGGCCGCTCTCCAAAAAGCCCCCTCGTTGAGACGGAGAATTTCTTTACGGGACCTGACGTCCATGCGGAGAGCTCCGTCTGTTAATAGATCTTGTAAGAATCAAGGCCCTGATACTTGAACTGTCCAATAAAAGATAGACATTGGTTCGCTGACTTTTACCATTAGCTACAGCATCTGTTCGAACAGCCAGGCGGATGTCGAATTATAATTCTGTCATCCCAACTCCACAACCTCTTAATTCATCTCCGAATATGCATCCCTTGAAACGCAAATTTGAGCCTGTGCTTTTAGACAGGTATCCGCCAAAACATTTGACGGAGGAGACCAGGAGACGCGGACCATTCCCGGATTACGTCCCGATGTTTGCGTTTCCCAACGATGTGAACATTGTTTCATGTGATGAAAGACCTAGATCCACATGGCATGGATTTGTAAGTTCATCTATTCGGTGTATTGTGGGTAGCATTATGCTTACATCTAAACCAGACAATGACCGGGGGTGATAATGCACGCCTCCATGGAATATGCATAATTATCTGGATCCCACTTAATCCTAGGGCTGCGGAAGATCTTGAGAGGAGATGTGAAGAATGGAGAAGGGACAATATGACTGATGAAGAGAGAGAGCTTGCTACTAGTTTGGGCGAAAGGTATAGCTTGCGTCGGTTTTGTATTTGGTACTATTTTAAGCATGATTAACACAGTTGTTAGGCTGGCGGCGGAACGCACAAAACTGTCAAAGCTTCTGGCGAAACTTCCGTCTGTGGTGAACAACCCTGAGGCAAGAGAGGAATTGGACGATCAGATAATTGCTACGGAGGAGAAAATTGGACTTATGGCGGATCTGTTACGCCCTGTGCGTCACGGTGCAGCCTCTAAAATTGAAGGATTAACTGATGGCGAGACTGGACTATGGATTCCTCGGGCTTATGGTATCTTAGGAAAGGATTCTTCCATGGTTAACTTTTGGAAGGAGTGGTTGAAGGCAATTGTTGTGCCCATGATAAATGGATCAATTCTTAGAGTGCCTCTTTCTTCGCCAAAGATCGGAATGTGGCAGCCATTAGAAAGGTATAGGCTGTTGAGGTTTCTTAGCTATCATGTGCGTGACTGATAAATGGCAGATATGTCGTCAACCTCTGCTCTGAGGCCCCAGCACCCAACTCTTCTAGAACACAAATTGAGTTGGCAATCCGTGAGTTAAGGATGTTTGCTAGGAAAGAAGCCGGAAACGAGATTCCCGGAAGCCGTACTGTAGGTGCTTATATGTTCAGCCCCAGGATCCTCGCTAATATGAGTACAGACCGATCTTTATGCCTTGTTCAGGTCATTATCTCTTCCCAATATTGTAACAATGTTCGAGGTGAGTTCCTACCGCAGAGCTTTGTTGGAACCTACTAAATCTCCGGTAGTTTGCACTTGCTGAGTCCCGCATTATACTCTTATCATCTCATACATCCATGCTGCATATTGCAACACGTGCCCTGATCAGTCTAATGTATCCTTTACAATGGCTTGGGATTTACATTCCTGTTCTTCCGGCCCGTCTCCTATCCGCCCTTGAGGCTCCGTGCCCCTACATCGTGGGTATAGAGCGCCGTTATGACAAACTTGAACTCCCCGAGGAAGATTTTGTCTGTGTGGACCTTGATTCTGATGTGATCATCTCATCCACGCCACCAGTACTCCTTCCAAGGCAACAGAGAAGGAAGTTGCTTTCATTATTGCAGCTTGCAGCTCCCCATCATAACCGTTATGGTGTGCCAGTAGGTCCCCCTCAGTACGCCATTGAGACTTTCCCTCACAACTCTTTCATGTCGGAAAATTCCGGGATATTCACCCCTACACCCCAACCCAGTACTCTTGCGAAATTAGTCAACTTGAATTCGACCTCATTCGGCGACGCTGTGGTTTCAGATTTTGCCCCGAGGCCTTTGGTCTTTAACGCATTTCTTCAGTCAAAAGGTGAGACCAGGTACGAAAGGCCGGGAACAAGTGGTACTGTTAGAGGGCAGTCACCGCCGTCCCCTCACTCTCCCAAGTCCCAGAATTATCCGCCACCAGGAACGAATCTCTCCAGGAATGAAACCGGGTTCACTTTGACCGCGACTTTGCGAGGCAAGAGGTCTGGAAACTTCGATGCTGCCTCTCGTAGGAGCTCTTCATTTGGGTTTGAGCGTACGCCAACTCTGCGCCGGCCCAGTCTGCCCTTTGCGAACCATTCACCGTCTCCATCAACTAGTTCTCTGGGTGCTGACAATCAATCAGTGTTCAATGCTTATCCCCCCTCCGTATTTGCTCCGTCCACCATTGCAGCATCGACAGTCATGCCAAACATGCTAGTGCAGCCGGTAAGGAATACGGATACCACGAAATGGGTCGAAGGCCACTGTTTGCAGTGGAAGACTCACAACCTTGAGTCTGTTTGCTCAATTTGTGACGAAAAGTCGGATGAGGGGATTTACTGCTGTGCAAGTAGGTGTTCAATTTTCAATTGACAATAATTATATGGTACGATGATTCATGCTAATATAAAGCATTAGACTGTCGTGTTGCTGCACATGCCCGCTGCTCTTCTCAAATTGGTCTTCCATGCCCTGTAGCTTTCCATCCCGATCAAATACGTGCAGCATTTGTCAGGTGTTTTGCGAGTTTGTTTTACACATACCGCAAGTTTCTCCTACCGGCCACTGGTGATGGAAAGAAAGCCGGGAACATCTACCGCTTCAACATGGAGGGCTTTCTCAAGAGCATGCCGCAAGAAAACTCTCTTTTTATTCAGATGCTCGAACAGACCCAGGCCTTCAGCGAATTTATCCACGACAGGGAGGCAAAAAAGCCCTCGGACCCGTCAATCAAGCTATTTGATGAGGTCATCTTATCCAAGAAGAACCGTGGAAAGTCTGGTTTCTTTTCGAAGTCCAGTATGTTTAAATTGCATTCCATCCCCGCCGGCAGGAGTCTGGTATCTCACACTCAGGTTACAGCGGCGAATTATCTTCAAGACACATCCGAGCATGTATGGCGTACTATCACTAGTGGATCTCAAAGCTCAAGAAATCCTACGGTTGCGAGTAACAGAAGTATGTCTCTTCTTTTATATAACTACCACTTGTAGCATGCTGATAACGAATCGTAATTTTAGCACCCGCCAAGCTCGACCCTACACTTATGAAAGAACCAACAAGACCCAAAATGCAGCAGCAACTACAGCAGCAGCATGAAGTCCCTGTGGTTCAGGCTCCCACTGAAAAGGCAGAAAAACGCAAAACAAGGAGGTTGCACATGCCAACCTTACAGATCAACGGGAAGTAAAGAAAAAAAGTTGGAGTAGTTTGGTCTTTGCTGCTATATATTGGGTTTTAATGTTTGCTACTTCATGTACTCCAATGCTTTAGTTCCTTTTCACATCTTTTCCTTGTGTATCCTCAATTCCTGTCTACTACATATTTTTTTTTCTTTTTTTTTTTTTTTTTTGGAAAGGGTGTCCGGTGTGATAGTCATCTTGCTTGATTTTATTTTCTTACATTTGTACCACTTTTGTGATTACTGCAATGTCTTTCCTCGTCATTTTTATGAGCGTGACCATATGGCATTGTGCAAGCGTTCTTTGAATTATTGTTGTAATATGGCTATGGTCGGTTGCTTTTGCTTATTTGTTTTTTCTAGTCCGGTATTTTTCTTCCGGGCAAAGTGTACGGGGGTAACGGGAAAGTATCATATCCAAAGAGCGTGTATTTTTTATTTTATTTTTTTGGTGTTTGAGATTCAGTATGCGATTAGCGTAGTGCCGAAAAGAATCTTAATTATATCAGCCAGGATATATAAGGTCTCGGGAATCAGTTTTTATCAACCAATAAATTCAGGAGATTGAAAGAATTTAAAGAGCCGAAGGGTTGCCCGAAATTTCTACCGTATTCCGATAGAAAATTCACTGATGTTTGCTTTCATACCGTTGGTCTCCTTGGCTAATTCAATTATTATTGGCCCGATTATTTTCAGTGGCTCTATAAATCCGTCTTTTACTTGAAGACCTCTTGTTAAACAAGTTTCTATCATTGACATATCATCTAGGATTGATCACGTAGTCCTTCCAATTACGTGTGAGCACATGCAGCCCCGCTCTTCCACAAGAAATAGACAGACTTGATCTGAAAAAATTCCCTTGGTCTACTCATGCCCCTGTTCTTCTGCGCCATTCTCAGCCATCCGTCCGACCCTGTTTTGTGACTGTAAATAGTTCTCTGCATTTATATACTTGAAACGCCTCCCATGGGAGATTTTGTGTTAAAACCACCGTTTAATTAACAGAAAGCTAGAAAGGACGTCACAAAGCAATTATATTTCGTTAGTCCAAGTCTTTTCGCACGATGACTGTACATAATTATAATCTAGCATCTAATTCATCTTTAATAGCTTAAAAGTGACTCAAGGTCTAGTCTCATGCCCAGACTGCGTTTTTGTGTGAATCAAGGCTAAACAGTCTGGGCACGAGACTACTCAAGGTCCTATCCAGCTACCATAACCACACCCAGCCCTAGAGTTGATGGTTTTGGGGGACTCGGGGGGTAATCTGACAAAAAATACCCAGAGGTGTTTTTAGATTTTAGATTTTTTGAAATTCTATAGATTAATTGCCAAATAGTACACTCTGTTTACAAAACTACAGATTCCCTTTAATCCCTGAAAAGCCCCAAATTATTCGATAATCCGAGGCAACCGGACAGGCCCTAAGTATATTGCAATCTGGAATACATGTAGCTTTTTGTGCCTGGAGAAGTTGACTTCTGGCGAAGTTATGTAGAGAAGAGCCCCTACTTATAGTCTAGGATTACCTTACGCGAGACATTTAGCGATACAAGTAGTATATAATATTACTAGTGAGGAGCGACCTCTAGCCGCACATGAAATTAACCATAGTTAGAGGAACTGCTGATAACTAAAGTGTATAAAGATCCGGCCCTTTTTAATGGCTTAGATAGGCATGAGGTTCGGTGTAATGGTGTGAAATAAACATTCATGTATGTAGTTGGGGCTGGGCTCCTCTTTACTCGCGTGGGGTTGTAATTTTGGAAGAGTAGAGTCTCCCTTAAAGCACCCCATTCTTTGTCTATTGGCAGCTGTAACCCGCCAAACCACAGAAATCGGAGGCAGCTAACCATCCAATTGAAACCTTTCGTGGTGACAGAGATACCTGACTATACTATTTAGATTATTTAGATACATTAACGCCCGATCGGATATTTCCATGTGCCTGATTTCACTCTTAGTCAAAAGTTAGTCTAATAGAGACCTTATAGATCAACTCAGACCTTTTCAAGTGTGATTTAAGTATGATTTAAGGACTATATGAGGTTTGATAGAGCCTCAAAAGAGGATTTTAATTTTTTTAAAGGTCTTTATTAGACTAACTTTTGGCTAAGCCTTTTTAGCAGCTGAGAATGGACTTATAAAAACATGAGATCGGGCGCTATAGTACGTAGTAGATTCCAAATCCTCAGGAAGCGTACACCATAAAATTAACCCACGTTTCGATTAATTTATAATTTGCACTACTGAGACACGTACTAAGGATTTCTCTCTCTTGTACCTTTGATACTTAAAATCTGATCTCCTATCACACTAGTTATATACTTTACCGCCCGGGCGGATATTTTTTTAAGATAAATCTCAGCCTTAGTCAAATCATAGTCTAATGGAGGCCTTATAAATGCTTTTCAGTAGAATTTAATTATGATTTGAGGTCTATATAAGGGGAAAAGGAGTTCCAATTGAAGATTTTTATTTCCTTCAGGCCTTCATTAGACTATGATTTGACTAAGCCATTTTTGCAGCTGAAAGTGGACTGAAAAAAATATCCGTTCTGGCGGTAATGTACATACTTACATGTATTAATAGGGCCGGGCTCTAAGCATACACACATTTCCTCCTCTTTGTGTATATCAAGTGCCCATTATAGAATAATAATGTAGTTTTATCCATTGGCAATTCTCGTACATAAGATTCACTTCTCAATTAATATTAGCATTATAACGTTTCCCACTGACCTTAAACTTATACCTAACCGATCAATCAAACACTCAACTCGAGCTCAATTATCCTTTTTTACGGATTTTATAATTACATGCGACGAGTTCCCGGTATCTAAAGTACTAGAGATACAATAGCCCGTATAGTAGGGGATTACGTCGAATATTCTGTTGATGTCCGGAAATTTTTAAGCTTCAATTCAGAATGATAAGTACTTTAATAGTCAGTTCATTGCGTGTGGTTATAAGCCTTATCAACGAACAGAAAAAAATATTTGAGCGCATTTGTCCCCATGAATAATATAGCATAGTAATTGTAACATATATCCCGTGTTCTCCTCCTCGAGCTCTCTAAGTAACTCCAATATAAGGAAACCTTCTTTCTTTTGGACTCTAGTTGTATTAGAGCATATCAATATGAAGCTGTGTTGTGGGTAAAGGCTTATTAACGTTTGGATATAGTTCAAAAGAATCCGTATATTTTTGGGGTCTTGAGGGCTGTGCAGCCGAAGGCTCTTGAGAGATGGCATACAAGGTTTTGGAATTTAATGAGTAAACGGATCTTCATCTGTCAAGACCCCATGTGGTTCGCTCACCTAATGCCAGAGCCTTGTACTCGCGTGTTAATTAAGTAGTCGGATATTGTTGCAACCAAACTCATACTAAAAATTTCCGACTTTTTAATGAACGACTGAGTACTCTAGCCCATTATCCCAGGCTATTTACCACCAATCGATTATATAAAATTTTTGCAAATATACCGAACATGGCAGGATGGCCGAGTTGGTTATGGCGCCAGGTTAAGGTCTTACTCTTAACATCAATTCCTGGTTCGGAAACGAGCGTGGGTTCAAGTCCCACTTCTGTCACATATTATTCTTTTTGTTTTTTCTATTACATATTGCGCGACTTCAGCGAGTATTATGTCAGTTATCAAAATCTGAAAGGTCTAAAGTTTCGAGGTGCCAGTTTCATCCCTTAAATAGGTGTCGAGTGATATATTATGAGTGTGAGTAATGGGGCCATCACCCGAGAATAGTCATAAAAATAATTAGTATACTAGCGATGCCGAGTTTAATATAGATCATGTGACCCCCACCAGCGCCAAATCTTAGGGCTTCACATTGATATAAGAGTCACATGATCTATATATTAAATTCGGCATTGCTAGTATATAGCCCTAGGTAGCTCAAAAATCATCGTAATGCCGCCAAAACACACCAAACAAGGCCGAAATCGATAGCTCTAGCTCTCCATAGTTTGAGTTCTGCCTAAAGTTACTAAACCTTAAGGATAGAAACTTCTTCTATATGCAACTATATCTTTGGGGGAGGGGCCCATTGAATAAAATGTGGGGTTCAACAAGTTTGAATTTGTAAGTTTTGGGGTTTCTGTTAGTTTTGCCAAGATCCCATACAAATTCAAGGTCTTGGTGCAAATTTGGAGGCTAATCAAGATGTTTTACCATTGATGCTACAATGATTTTCTGTTGGAAGATATAGCCCTGTCAGAAAGAAATCCTAGAGGTGAAAGTGTATACAATTCACCCTCATGAGTTATATCTCACTGAAGTGGTTTGTATAGAAATTTGAAAAAGGGTCGTTTTGGCCTCTTTCTTTGTGTGTGTTTTGGTGGGTTTGCGGTGGTTTATTAATTCGCATTGGTATATACAACCAATCTTGGGCGGGCCCCTGGGATACTAAAATCTTGACTTAAAGATATATCTACAGTATGCTTATACCCTAATTCTCCCTGGTGGGAACGAGAACAAGGTAGGTTCTGTAGTGAAGCAGCAGCCGTCCTTTCGAGGTCCGATTTTTGCTTGCATTTCGTTAATATAAAAGAATTCACCCAGCTCAGACTTGAGGGCTACAGGTACTCTCAAGCTCTTTACGCTTCTGTACAGTAAGGTTTGGGTCGGTTAAATCACATCCGAATGCGTGCTCCTCTAGTAAAAGCAGAGTATGGCGCACCGGAGCCGTCAAATGGGCTTAGTCGTCTGTAAATTTAAACTGTAGTGACACTGCTTGTGTATAGATATGAAACTTTGGCGCAAGAGATCGGTAATCGGGTGTCGTACATAATCCACTATCAGCCCATTCCTGCAGGATAGGGATTCTAGATCAAAGTCTTCTTAACTTAATTGTGTTACTCCCTTTGCTTCGAGGCACAGATTTCGCATCGTGTATTACCGCAGGGCCGTGGAGGTTGATCAGTTGGGGAATAACTAGTATATATACTAACAAGATTTAGTGAAATATGACCCTGAATAGCATTGTTCTCTATGGGTACGTAAAACATCCCAGAGTAGTAACTACATGTAGTGTGTATAATTACACAATCTAAAAAATACGTACCCTTGAACTTGATATCTTAACAACTTTAACTTGGGATGCAGTCCGAGTGACAACCCATGAGAGTTTTCAAACCTATCCTACAGCTCAACCACTACTTTAGAACATATATCATTACATGCAAGTACATACATGTAGTTATAGGCTTAGGGTCCGTTTGCCAACCATACTAGTAAACCGCCCGAATACTCCTTTTCAACTCGGAGCTCCGTTATGTTTTTGGCGGTTGCTTCACACAAAATAAAAACGCCGTTTTGTTTTTTTTGGGGTTTGCCAAACGGGCCAAATAGAATAGTGACGTATTATATCAAGTGCATGTATACACATCACCTAAAAGTCCACGGGAACCGGCCTTCTAGACCAGTTGACCATTTTTTTCCAAATGGCCAGCGTATATATCCCTACACCACCTAAATGGATACACTAGGCCCTTGACCCCGTACAGCGGTACATTAAATTCTACTATCCCAAAATGCAATTGTGCCTTAGAACACTGTCTGAGACCCAAAGGGTATATAATCTTGAAAAGGGATCAACATAAACCTCAACTAAATGAAAGTCGGAACGCCATCCTGCGGCAGTTGGTGTAGCCAAAAAAAAAAAAAAAAAAAAAAAAAGCATATTTGGATCACGCAACCCCGTCGTACACCAAAAAGCCAAAGAAATCTTTAAATATATCAAAGATTTGGTTGAGCCTCTACTGCACTGCAATCCCCTCAAATTTCCCGCGTGTGTGGGGTATGTAATGATTTTTTTCTTTCTTTCCTTTTTCTTTCTTTTTCTTTTGCTTGGATGTAAACGGTTGACTACAGGAAAAGTCCTCGAAGCCCCCTACAGTTACGGCACGCGTCAAACGGTGGTGGCGACGGCGGGGCAAAGGAAACACACCGCAAAATCAATGGTTAATGAACAGCAAGTAGTCCAAATCTATATCGAGGGGACAAAAGGCATGAAGATAAGTTTGTGATCTACCGACGTCTCGGGATAGCCGGGGTTGCCGACTATTTCCCCCACAACTGCAACACCATGCCTGGCCTGCCTACGTACCTACCAAACCCCATTCTCCGTGCGTATGCTGCACGCGAGACAAGACATCACTTGCATTCGCATTCGACATATGTATGTAAGTACAGTTCGACCCAGTTCAGTTGAACAATGGCCTGGCAGATCTTCTGACATCTTTAAAAGCAACTAAATTTCGAAAAGTCTTCAGCAAGCACGCAAATAAATATTTTTGCTTTCCAGTCCAGTCAGCAAGTATTGTACTGTCCCAGGCTTCCGGTAATGGTAATTAAGGGTATGTTGGACCTTATTTGAATCGCGGGGTACTCAAGAAGGTCGTTCCCCCCACCCGTGCCGCCCCACCCATGGTAACCACAGATTACCGGTCCAGAGATCTTTACGAGCTCGAGGTGTATCGCAATTTGAAAGGGGAGGGGGGGGGAATTCTCCGCATACGATGGTGATGGGTATCTAGAGCGTATGTACGACTGTACATCTAGAAGCATGGGCAGGCAGTTTAGTAGGTGGCACGTGTATATATGTGGGTAGTTATGTTGAAATTCCCTCCCCCCCCTTCTTTATTTAGTTGATGTGACTTTGCTCGTGGGTTGTGGTGGCTCATGTACGAAGACGTCAGAGACTCAGGTAAGTGAGGAGCAAAGAAATAAAGTAAATAAGTAAATAAAAAAAAAAAAAAATAGAAAAAAAGAAAAAAGTAGCCCCTCCCCCACTCTCTTTTGTTTCAAGACTAGACGTTGTAGTTGGCACTTGCATATCCCCCCCCCCCCCCGGGGTAGATTGATACCTGCAGGAAGGACCCTTACCCCACACATTGGACATGCATCTGCACACGTGAGTGAAAAATATATTAAGTTCAAAGTATGTATGGAGGCCTTATCCTCTCGGTCGTAACCGCCTCACGAGAATCTACACACCTTTCTGGCCCTGAGAATAGTTTGCATGCCTATAATCCGCTAAAATATTATAACCCAACTAATGTAAGTCGACAAAGATAAATTCATTTCATGGACTTAACGGTTTCTAATTATTAGATTAATCCTAAGGTTGAAGTTAAATAATCAATTTCAGATACCGTTCCAGACGGATCTAGATTTGCGTTACTACGAACGAGCTAGGGGATAATTTTCACCATGTGCATGGACAATTAGCTTAGACAATAAAGAAAAGGAAACTCAAAAGATAAGAATTGCGTCATTGAGGGGAACCCGTCTCGGAGGTCGAGGGGGTCCGGCCCGGAAAAACTAATATCAAAACCGAAGTGACAACTTAGGCAAAGTAACCGCAGAAAGGCACTTGGGATGAGGGGGAGAAGTAAGGAAACACCGGAACAAGCCTCAAGTCCCCCAACAGCGGAATTTGAAACGCAATATGACGCTAGAAGCGAGGTTTATAAATTTTTTAAGAAACTGTAAATCTTGTAACAGCTTTCTAGATACACCAAGGTATTAAGATACAGGGTATTGATGATGCGCGCATCTATATTTTCTTACTGGTCTCTCTCTCTATGTGTGATATTACTCTTTGATACGCCCCTTGAGAAAAGACAAGACAATCAAGGGAAAAAAAAGAGAGAAAGTCAAAAGGAAACCCAATTTCGTGAAATTAAAGAAACCAGAATAAACACCCCAACCCGCCCACCAAAACAAAAACCAACTCTTCTTTCAGACAATGGGATTAGATAAAAAGATAAAAAAAATCAAAAGCCAATAAACCCCTGGTGACCACAAATAAAAACATAAACAAAAAAAAAAAACCCGCCCAAAACCGTTTATACCGAAGGAAAAAGCAGGGGAAATAAAAACAAAGGAAATTGAAAGGCGGCCCAGCCAATGATCCTCGAAACAGCTATTATAATGCTCGCAGTAGAATGAGGCAATGATCAGAGAAGAAAGAAAAACGAAAACAAAAACAGATCAACGAATAGACGCATCAAGCTGCCAGATACATCTTTCCAAAGATCTGCCAGTGCATGAAGGTGATATGTGAGGCCCTCTGGGCTATTGAAGCCAACTCCATAGATGAGCCTGTCACATCGACGTTTGACATGATTGAGAAAGTAGACAGTGAATGCCATCCCTTCATCACTCTTAGTACCATCCCGGTCAATTCTTCGGTGATACCCTTCTCAACCCGAGTGTAAACAGGTGAGTTAGTCTGCAAGTGCTTAGCAAACCAGTTCTCGGCCATCTTGACCAAGGAGGCATCGGCGATGCCGGGGGAGCCGTTGAACTCGTTAGCGGCTTGCGTGACATGCAGGGCCACAGCATTGCTGTGTCGTAGCCATCGGTGGACACCATCCTCCTCTCCCAGGATTGCCAGAATGGAGGTCCTCAGCTTATCAGTAGTGGCAGAGTTAACATCGCGTCGTGACGAGAGGGTGAGTTGACGGAAGAAAAGAATCGCTAGCTTGAGGCAAGTAGCTTCGCGAATATCATCGCGAAGGCTCTCAAGTCGCTCGTAGTCGAACACGAACGTGGCAGGGTACTTGGCGTAGTGTGAGGGCGTGACCATGTCCACAACGGCGCTAGTAAATGTGGTGAGATTGTCGGCGTTTTCGGTTTTGCAGGCCGAAATAGATTTGTTGTACCACTCCCTTGGTTCCCTCATGTCCAAGCGACCTTGCTCTATCCTCTCCTGGAAGTATCCCTGCTCGAAGCTGATCGCCGTGGAAATGAGGTGCGGTCTGAGTGTTCGAATTTGGTGGTTTGCAACGTCCTGAGAATGGTTAGTATGACTCAAAATTTGTCGGAACCACCCAATAGACAGAACATACCAGTTTCATTGCTTCTAAAATCCCGAAAACCATCTGCAGCCCTTCAACCAATGCTGAGACCTTTTGATTGTCCACCCCATATGTCACCTTTGCAACCATCTGCTCCACCCACTGATCCCTCATTGGCGCGCAGTGTGCCTTCAGAACGCCTGACAACCATGTTGCAAGTCCTTTAAAGTCCAAAACATTGTGCTTGAGCTGCTGCATGAGCAATGGTGCATCAAGAATAGAATCGACGTCCATCCGGTCGGTCTTGGGAACTAAGGTAAGAAGAATATCACGCATTGTCTGAAAGAGAATTGGTAGCTTCATCGGTACGTGCCCCAGCGAGCTATTTCGCTTCCACCTGGAGGACCCGAGTAAGACCTCACACTCTTGCAATACCATCTGCCAATACATATCCGCCATTTCCTTCTTTCTCCTCCCCCGTGTTCCATCAAGGTTGGGTCTGAAGTGAAGCTGTGAGTCAAACACAACATCGTGACGAAGCTTGGGATTACGGTAGATTTCGTGCAGGTCGAGCTCTCTCAGTGTGCTTAAAGTGACAGGAGGGATGTGCTGGTGGATGTTCTCGACTGGTCGCCGTTTGCGGCGAAGAGTAGGGGGTAGTGATAGTGATCTGTATGGTTTCTTGTTCTGAGGGCTAAATCTGTTCCTTGAGGACCTCTCGACATCTGAGTCTGGTGCTGTTGCTGGCTCTGATGGTGTGGGTGATGCTGGCAATACGGGTTCTGAGCATGGGCCTGCGTCCTCTACCCGCGGGCGTTTTGGGAATGGGGGGGCCGATTCATTTGAACGTTTTGCTGGAGCATTGGGAGAGGACTGGTATTCATATCCAGGTGTAGAGACCTCAGAGCTGACGCTGTGGGAGCCTGACTCTGGAAGCTCTATGCTTTGTGGGGGTGTGGTAGTCGTATCATAGTCACCATCTGATGTTTGTAGGTGGAAGGGTTGGCTATGGCTGTGGTGAGGGCCAGGGCTGGAATCCATTTTGGACTATTGTAGCGTTGTAGTGTGTAGTAAGATTGTATGAGCGTCGATCTTTTGTGGGCACTAGATAACGAAGCTTGGAGTAACAATTCAGTAGTTTGAATTATGAGGAGCTGGGTCAACCTGCTGTATATATGCTGAAGTCGAGAGCCAGGCAATTTAGGAAGAAGCCGAGGCAAGCTGATCTGAGTGAGAATATGGGGGACAGAGGCCGGGCGAGAGGGGGGGGGGACAAGTTCATTTTAAATAAAGGGACCTGCATCAATCGGCAGGGTAGAACTTTGGTAAGGGAGAGCCGTGAACATGGGGGGGGGAGTGGTAACTTTCAGTTGAAAGTCTGCCAGGCCTTTTTTTTTTTTTTTTTTTTTTCTTCTTTCCCTCTTTGCCCTACTTGGCCTGGAACCCATAGCGTAGTTTCGCGGTGTCTAGGGGGAGATGCAACAACAAGAGGCTACAGGCGTGGGTGTGGGTGGAAAATGTCTGGGACAAATTGGGAGGGGTGTCTGGCCTTTTTTTTTTTTACTGACTTTCCAGTTGAAGATAGACAGGACCCCCGCGGGCAAGACAGAAAGAATTAATAAGGAAAAATCATTCACATTTGAAATATTACAATACATTGCGTTTTGCCTCCTAAATCTCACTGTAGGTACATACATGTACTCTTGTTATTGCTCATGCTAGTTCTCTACAGAAGCCCTCCACTAACCAATGTTTCTCTTATTCCCCTCCTCCTTCCTACTACTGGCAAAACTATTGGCGCATAAATAACAACACTCAGCTGTCCGGCCGGATTGGAAGAGACTGATTGATTGACCTGACCTGACTGACTACTGACTGACTACTGACTGACCTAACTACGACTAACTAACTGACACTATGCAAAATCAAATATAAAAATTAAAACACAAAAAAAAAAAAAAAAAAAAAAAAAAAAAGCGGACCCATCTATCTACATCCACAACTTTCTCCGGATCCACCGAGCTACTACTTTTACTTTCGTGGAACCTAAAACAAAATCCAGCTTCTAAGAAGCTAGAACTTTTTTGCATGGCTTACCTAGAGTATCAGTTTTTTGGTCCGGAAACGTCTAGCTACTACAAAATAATACAATTAAAAGTCCCCTCTAACCCTAGGCGAAACGGGTGAAATAAAAGGTAGATAAATAAATAATTAATTAATTAAAAAGTGGTAGGACGAGGAAGAGCAAGAAGAGGCCCACCAGCCGTTACGCGAATTGCTTGCCCCGGGTACAGGAAATATAAACGGTGTGATGATGATTTCTCTGTCTAAGCTGGGTACGTGGGACTCACTAATTAGTGGGCGGACAGCGCACAAAAAGCATGTATTCACAACCCGCACGGAAGCAACCGTGCATGAATGAATGTCGGGGTTTCGCGCGAGATAGAGTAAACTACCAGGTATAGTTTGCAAATTTTTCGAAGACAACAATCAGTTACATATGTAAACCCCCCGCCCACCGCCCACCGCCAACAGCAGAGACGCGACGAGGGGTAGGGAAACCTCATCGAGTGAGCAGAAACGAGGAGGAGGAGGGGTAAGACGATGCTAGGGCGGTTCGTTTGATGGGATTCACGAACAATTGGTTTCGCCACGACCTGTCGTCTCCATATGATCACCACCACCACCACCACCACCATGATGGCAAAACCACTCCCCTCTCGATATATCATACTGCTTCTGCGAGTCCTTGCTGTTTAGGCATTAAAAAGTACCTTAGCACCAAATTGCAGAGGAAGGCCTATGCCTGTTCAGTTGCCTCGATTTGTAGTAGGTACATTTCTACTATGGAACTTAAAACGTTACATTCGCCGTTTGCCTTGCACCAGATGTACTTTTCTGGCCCATGGGCATTCTCACCGAAAAAATCAAAAACATATCAACTTTTGCCTGTTCACGCGCCTAAAATCTGCTCGTCTTTTCTTCTTCCTTCCTCACTCGCCCCCTCATGGTACTTGCTTTTCCCTTGATAATTGCCGTCATCGTGCTTTGTAGATTTTAAATTTTTAATTTTAATTTTTCTGCGGAGGAGAAAAAAAGAAAGACACAGGGAAGAAGAAGAAAAAAAAGAAGAAAAAAAGAAGAAAAAAAGAACTAGAAGAAAAAGCACACTGCTGTCGTCATGGGCCCTTCCTCTCCTCTACCCCCCTGATGCCGTAGATGTAGAAGAAAGTACATATACATACAGCCCATACATGGTTCCATCTCTCTCACACCTTTCGCCCTTCGCCCCGTCAGCCTTTTCTTTCCCTGCTTCTTGCTGCTACTGTTGATGATGATGCCGCCGGTGGTGCTGCTACAGCTATTGTCTTCTATTGCCACAATCAATTATCACCAGATTTGCCCTGCTTGCCACAGACAGATACTTTATGCAAGTACGGACGTTCCTATCAAAGAGGACCCCCATACAGTATACTTACTGTATGTTCCTGGATGCTGCCCAACACTTTGCACACTCAGTGATATTACGGATTTCAAGCTCTGGCCTGTAAGTAGGTTACTTGGCGCATAATTGGGCCATTTATCTCGATGCCCTCTGTTTCTGACTGGAATAACCTTCTTAGGGAAAGCGCCTGCTGTCTGTAACGTAACTGTGGGTGTGTATGGAATGAATGCCTTTCTTCATATCCACCCCAATTCCTCGCAGTGCAGCAGAAGCAGCAGCAGTACTTACCTCCAACCTGCAGAGGGTAAGTTTCGCAGCTTGCTGAACCCACGTCTGTCTATCTATCCAGTGTCCGCGGTACCCTCATTTCCGACGGCCCTTCTCGGAGAACTCGGTAATCTGCAGTACTCTACAAGTTCCTCCCTCTCCCCCCATCCTATTAACGGCTTCCATGACAATCCGCCAGACATGAAGCGCAATACCAGGTAAAGACACATGATGTTAGAGTGGTCACCACACTTACCTCCCCACCGCATACCCACCCGGCCGGCGAAGGTCCCTAGAATGCTCCTCCTTCTCCCCCCCCCCCCTTTTTTTTTCCCTCCTCTTTCCCCTACATACCCCCCAAAGCTTCTCTTCCAGCTACCTCCCTGAGTTCCCTATGTGCCCTCTGCTAATTGTGGCGCCACGACGACTGCTGCTGCTGCTCCACACCCGGCGCAGGTTGCTTGTCTGACACAATTTCGCATATGTCCCCTTACATCATGGGCCCTGGGATGTTAAGGTTTATTCCCTCCCCATCCCATCCCATTCCCCGCGGATACACTAAAAGTCCAGCTAGGGCTAGCCGAAGTTTCGAGAAGACAAAAAAAGAGGCTCTATCCAGCTCGCCGGGAATATAGCTGGAGGGTAGATAGACAGTAGATGGGGGGAAGAAGGGTAGAGGTAAGAGCTGGAGGGACGCATCCACAGCTAGAGTAGATGTTCGTCGGCTCTCCCGATCGTGATATACATCATAACATGACAGGATCTAGGATGCCCTTCCAATTCCCTTGTGCATCCCAATCATCAATCACCAGGCAGGTATCACTATCTTCAAATTAACAACATAACATATCAAATCGACACGTAGACGCCGCCTCTTCCTTCCCTTTATATTTCTGCAAGAAAAGACTTTTTTTTTTTTTTTTTTTTTTTGGGGGGGGGGGGGATAATTCGCATTTGGTGCCGATGAGCGCTGGTCTCTATAGTATCACGATGTTAGGCTTAGGTTGAAAGCTGAGGGAAACGTCTGATATTAAGCACCATCACAACCTCACCACAACCACCACAGCCACCGACAACACCAGTACTGTCCAAGCAACCTTATTGGACCGAATGTTGGGTGGGTATATATAGTTGTTCGTATTTGTAGAACCCTCCATGTGTAACGGGCTTGAAAGAGGTGGCTTGAACAGGTACCCTATCCATCTCTATCCACTGGTACTATACTACCCACATGGCCCGCCAAACAAATCGAGTAGATTCAACAAAACTATATCCTACATACGGGGGGGGGTCCCTCCCATCTTTACCCTTTCAGAGTACATCCTATGACTCGAAAGGGTATCTACAAATCAAACCGTCTGGCTGGGTTCAACCTCCTCACCATACCGCGTGCAATCTGCCTGAGGTTGATTGCCCTTTATGTAAAGGGGTGTGAGCTTGTGTATGAGGGGGGCAAGAAGAGGCTAGATGTAAGACATGGGCTCGCGCAATGGCAGGTCTATCGAGAAGGGTAGTGTTTATTCCAGCGCCCCATCCATCCATCTACAGACGCTGTGTTACCTACGTAAATAGGCGGCGGATGAACAGGCTCGGTATTTGGGGGGGGGGGGGGGGTTTGGGTTTGGTGTAAGCTCATCACCTATTTTGATTGATGACCGGTCTCCTCGAATGGAGATAGTCGAGGTACACAACTACTTAGCTAGGGGAGCTTGGAGCATCACCACCACTCACTTGCCTGTAAGACAACTGCTGCAACAGCACAACACAGCGCAACAAACCAAGACTATTCTACGGCGGGAAAGAAAGAAAAGAAAAAACTACATCCTGTAACTCTTGGGAGCTGCATGTAAGCTGGAAACGAAAAACCTCCCTGGGGCGTATATACTGCATATTTTGAGCAGCAACAGCTGCTGCTGTTGACGATGATGTATTTAATTGGTCCTCCGGTTCCTGATGAAATCAATATCCGTCGTCAAACCTAATACTCTACATACTCACCCCCCTTCGTCTTCTTGTTACCTATTCTCCCCTTCTCTCCACTTCTCTGACGAGCGGCCCCTTATGTGATGCTGATGCTGATGCGCATTTCAACATTCGAGACACGTGTTGCGTGGGCATCACGCTATCCGCTAACTTACGTGCCTGGCTAGCCCTTGCCTTGTGCTGGTCTGGTGGGCGTCCAAACACCTGCCCAAAGAAAAACTCAACCTTCGCGTATACCCCTCCGGATGTTTCTCCAGTCTTCGAACTCTCAAAGGTTAGAAAATGGAAAAAAGATCCCACGCAAAAATGCCCCACCCTCCAAACATAGAAACAGTCCGAATAAAAATAAAGAAAAAGAAAAAAATAAGGCTCTGTCCGCCTGCCCACGGTGTGGTGATAGCAGAGGTGGACCCTTCTTTTTTCTTTTTTTTTTTTTTTTTTTTCCTCGAGCGGAACGAGAGCGAGTGAGTGAGCGAAAGTGGAGCTTGGATCTTTCGCGCGGGCGTCTCCAGTATCCCACGCTTCTTTGTGAAAAAAAAAAAAAATGATTTGATCCTGAACACACACATCCACATAGACACCCATTACGGGATCTCAAACACCCGCCATTTTGGTTTGGCTTTGCCTGAAACATCGGGGGTAGGCTTGCTGAGTTATGAGGTACTGTACTTAATCAAGAGAAGGTATTCTGTTATATTATTTTGCCTGGGCATATTCCTTTTCCTTTTCCTTTTTTTTTTTTTTTTTTTTTTTCTTTTCCTTTTTCTTGACTCCGGCTGTTGTCTTCACTTTGTCTGAAAAACGTGGCGGAATGCGATTTTTTGCTCGACCGTTTTGCACTTTTCTGCTGGCCATCAATGGGAATTGAAATTATCGTGAGAGCCAGCAACACGTGAACAAACTTTTTTCTGCACCTGCTTTACCAAACCGTCTTGGTTAGCCCATTAATTTCCTTATCCTTCCTTCCCCTCTCTGAACTTCCAGAAGCCCCTCGCTCGTCTAACGGCAAACACGGCGGAAAGGGTCCACCGGCCGCGCGCACTCTTCCGGCCAACGGCTCTTCCATTCCTTCTAGAATCCGTACGCGAGGGAAGGACTAGAAGGAATAGTGGAATGTGCCTGTTCTAGCGCCGTCGGCCGAGCTGTCTGGGCTTGGCGCTAGTAGTAGGTATGTAGTGTCACGCAGAGTGGTGGGGTGGGGTGGAAGTATTAGACCCTGGGGAGAACTTTATGGATGGACCCTTGGATGTGTGTGAGGTACCTGCCACGAACGGGTACGGTGCGGTCAGTTACCAAAGGGGGGGGGGGGGGAAGATATCTGATCGATTGCACATGCTCACGTAGGTGTGAGAGTATGGGGTTCAACAGCAGAAAGCAGAAAAGAGAGAAAAACTTCAAGACATGTAGGGATGGGGGGGGATCATACTATGTATTAGTTAGTATATTAGTTTAGTATATAGTAAGTATGATACATACATATACTACTACTAGAGTACATGTAGGTACTCTTATGTATGTAATGTGTATGTATGTGATGAGTGTGATATCTATATGCTATCGACGCACGCATACATATGTAGTAGCACTCTAAGGAAATTGCGATTTATAAAAGAAAAGAAAAGGATGGTCACTGGACCTATTTATCGGCGCGCGCAATACTCTAGAGTACATGTAGGTACATGTAAGTACAGTGTCCGTCGGTTATGATCAGTCAGTCATGTACCTACAATATACATGTAGGTACATGTACAGAGCTCTCTACCGCTATGGCAGTTGGTGCCTACATATAGGTACATACTCTACGTACGGTACGGTACAATCGTAGTACATGGATGGTATATTATTCTCTTCAATTCACCCGCAATTGCTCTCCAGATCTACCTACATCCCCACATTGTTTGTTATATACTTCGGTGAAGCTACATGTAGAGTATGTATGTACATGTATGTATGTATGTATGTATGTATGTATGTAGAGTATGTATCACTTACTGCGTTCTCCAGGCCTCGTATTAATTTCATATCGATCGATTAATTGTCCACCTCCGTGATCGACGTCTGTACTCCACCCTTTCTCCAACATCTACCGACCGATTCAATTCCATTCCGCAGTACTCCCCCATATTCTCCATCGTAGGCAGGTACATGTGTTCTGGCGGTCCGTAGCATTGACAGTGCTCTCCATCCATCCATGGGGGATATTATTAACCCATGGCCAGAGCAAGTCCAAGAGGTTGGTTAGACCTTCTATAAACGGGCAACGGCAAAGATCAGCCGAAAGATACACAGAAGGGAAGCAAAGCACACGACACGACATAAAAACACCTGCGCATGCAGATGTTACACACACGCCTTCCTGCATTTCCTGCCTTCCTGCCTTCCTGCCTTCCTGCCTTCCTGCCTTCCTGCCTTCCTGCCTTCTTGCCTTCTTGCATCCTGCGTAGAATGCTGTCGGGTAGGTTACAGCTGCTCTACTTACTCTAGAGAATGGTGCAGTAACGGATGTGGTTACACTTGCAGCTACGGGTTATGGAGGGAACATATATGATATTCATCATCACCACCATATGTAGGGGAATAGAACATTACAGCACCTAGCCAACTAAACCAAACTATGTGCCTACACCTCTTACTACATGTAGTAAACTCTTAAGCTTTCTAGGAAACATGGCAGCAATCAGAGCCAGAGCCATCAGCGAGTGCATCACATTGCAGTGAGAAACGGAGTGATTTACAATGCACCCTACCCACTAGAGCAGACATAGGTACAACCGTCGATCCAGGTACCGTTCTAAATTCCCCGATCCTTCCGTCGCCTCCGCGATATTCGAACCTCCCCTCCCATATAACCACATGCATCTATCTATGTAGCTATATGAGGGGGATGGGGGAAAAGAGGACGGGGGGGTATGAAGGGGAGGCTCTGCGGACCGCGACAACCGGGGAAAGGACCGACTACCCGATAGTAGACGAGACAACACAACGACCAGACCCACGGTTCAGGTCCACACTTTTCATGCCTTTCTTCCCCTGGAGGCCCCCAGTCCATGTTTTCCAATTGGTTCCCCTTCTAGAACTAATTTTGATAGCGGCATGGGTCGGGGGGGGGGCAGGTGGTAGATTGATTTGGGGGAAAGAGGAAGGGTCGCGTAGGAAAACTGCCGTACCACTAGCGTCGTTCTAGAATACCTTGGCTGGGCATGGGGGATTTCGGAGAGTGGAGGATGGTGAGAGGTGAGAGGTGAGAGGTGAGGTGAGAGGCTACATGAAGTGCTGACTACATGTAGCTTAGCTTAGCTAGCTAGTCGGACCGTGCACGGACCACAATAGATCTATCGATGCAATTCCTGATGAGGGCGGTCCTGACTGATCTCTGGCTGTCTGGTCCAACTTTTATCTTGTCTGGTCGTTTCACAACCACCCCCCCCACCCCCCCAAACCCCAAATCATTAGGTACAGATTATCATTTCTCTGACATGTGGGTCCAAATAATAATTCTTTAATTCTTATTGGAATCACCCCCCCCCCCTTCCCACCTCTCGAAAGAGGGGATTGGAAGGAGACAAATGATAATATATCACTTTGTTATACAGACAAAAAGTACTCAGATCTTTTTCCCCTGTTAAATAGGTCTAGATAGGCGCGTACATATTGTGATGAGGATTTCCTCAAGATTCATCTTCCTCCCATTTCTTTGCTTCGTCTACGTCGATTGACCAGAAAACTAACTAAACCCACATGTGCCTCTCTCTACATGAACTATAATGTTTGGCCCGCATTAAAGGTCGCTCGAAAACCAACAAATGAGGGATCCCCATCTCGAACGAGATGAAACAACGGCCGCCAGAGAGTCCGACCAACAACAACAGCAACTGCAACAGTAACAACAAATACCAACAGCAATACATGCTTGGGACCTTTTCTGTTATTTAATTATGCGTCTTGCGTATGTGTTCTTATCCCCTCCTCACTTTCCCTCACCCCCTCACCCCCTCCGCCCCACCCACTCACCCCACCCTTGGAAGAACTCATCTCCTACAACAAACCTTACCTACATATGTATACATATCATACGTATCATCACTGCCACCTTAGCCAGCCAGCAGCAGCAGAACCAGCACCTCCAAGCAGAAGCACACCAGCGGCGAGCACTCATCAGCTAGAGGGCGGTCCCATGCTCAAAGGCTCGTCTACGCGAGTCATTAATACGGCAAGCTCAAGAGGGAGAGGATGAGGGGCGACGGCGAGGTTGTCCCTCCCAGGTCAAGAAAAAATTATCGCACCCCCACCTCCGATGCTGGTAACAGGCAGCAGGCATATGGAAAATATCCGGCGAACCGATCACAAGATTTAGGAAGGGCAATTCCGAGGGAACGCCCCCCCCCCCAATAGTAGAATCACCGGCTATCGGTGTAACGAGGTGGAAGGATAAGAAGAATCATTGCCCCCGGGTTCTCCAGGATACTCAGTCAATGATTCCAATAATCAAAAGCAGAATCAGCATTGCCACTATCTAGGTACATATATGGCCAGTGCGTGGCAAAGCCCTGGGTGAGCATCGCATACATATACATACGGTGGAATGAGAGGGAAAAAAATTATTATATTCCTACTGGCCTGAGCTGAACAATCATTGACACCATTGGCTACCGCCCATCGAGATGCTGCGGAGCGACTGAATCTTTTCTACAACACTAATTACCCCCGCGAACCAACTGGTTTGGAGGTAAACCAATATTGGCTTCTCTCGCAGAATTTTTTTTTTTTTTTTAATTATTTCAGTAACTGGCTATGGTGTCAATCGATCGCGTGTTGGGCGCAGGGAATGCTCCCCTGGTACGCCAATGGGTAAGAGGCAGGGGGTGTCTCTCTCTAGATCTTTCACAAGATCGACAGATGAACCACACACACTGCGAATAATTGAATAATTCTAACGATTCGCGAACAGAGTGATTTTTTCTTTGAATACCAATCATTCCCCTCATGCCAGGGGCTATGGGTAGCAGTGTCTTGGATATTATCATGAACCACTTTGCCGAAATCGAGGGCAGAAAGGCTTTACGTGGCAACATCTATTGAGCTTGCCAGAAATACAAATACCTAGCTAATCATCGTCTGGCATACTAGCAGCGGCTACTTTCAAAAGCAGGATTCTCAAGATACCTGCCTGAACATGGAGGAGTACAATATCTAGCTTTTGCTGACGTTCCGGCTGAAGAAGGGTCGAGAGTCTTGGGTGTCGGAATTTCTAACCGTTGGCGCGATTCATCTGATCAATATGAAATCCAGGCAATCATGAATACCAACGGCTTTCTTACCGGTGCACTTTGTCTACTTTCCTCTATCTCTCTGCCGTACATAGGACCTCCATCTCCTTGGAGGCATTTGGAATGCGGCCACCGCATAGCAATTGAGTTTCCTCTCGGCTGCTTAGCGGGCTTTCTGATTGGCGGGCCCGCCGGCCTAATCAGCCTATCAGGGGCGGATTTAGAATCGGCGCCAATGCGGTGAAGCAAAAGATACGCCCGTATCGATGTCTCGATTACAAGAGACCTCTGTATTGCGTAGGAATGGGATGTTTTTCATATCTCTGGCGATTTGGTACATCAAAGTCATAACCAATCACTCGCCATAATTTCCCCCTCTTAAACGAGAGGGGCAATGCTCGATAGATGTGATGAGGTGACAATACCCGCTCGCCGCCGACTCGCCGTTTGACGGATGGACGGGTACTTACCACGCAGCACCCCGACCTGATGCTGTCCGCACAGACAGTTGGCCCGGGTCTCAATGGCCAATGTTTTAATTCGGCGGGCAAAAATACCGTCGATGGACAGTCAAGCACCGTAACCCCTTGAGCGGGGGCAATGCAACGGCCAGCGGAGCGGAGCACAACAAGTGCTTGAGCGTTTTTTTTTTTGCTCTTGATAGGAATTGCTTTCTTTCTTTACAAATCATCACCTGTGGTGAGAAGATCAGCGGGAAAATTCAGATGCCGGGCTGTGCGCTAGGAAGCGATTTTTCTATTTATGTGAATTGTGCTCGTATTATCCTTTTAGGGTTTATTTTTTATTTTTATTTTTATTTATTTTTCCTTTGCGTGACATGTCCATGTCATGTGTCGTTACCACGTGCACCACTCTCAGGAGACCATCTTTGTAAGCCTCAGGATTACCATGTGGATTTCCTCATGGGAGGCTGCTATTAGTTGAGTTTTTGCTTTGGGGTGTGGGGGGGTTCTACTATTGGACCTATCATACGAACGCAGTGCGTTATGGTAGTTGTTGGTAGAAGTTTATTTTGGCCAATGGCTATATATATGCTTTTAATTGGAGTCCGAAGTCGAATTAACATTTGCTGTTAAAATAAAGGTGATGATCTGTCACGGAGTCTGATATACACCATAGCTGGGCAAACAAATCGCGCATAAATACTTTTCCATGATCGGTAAGCATTGAGATCCACAAGAACCCAAATAATAGCTTCTTTTAACCATGATAGGCGAGTGAGAAGTAGTGATCATACCCAGGAAAATAGTAATTTTGGGGTTGCAGGGGCTTGGCACTTGACATTCTACATGTAGTTGGTCGGATGTGTGTGTGTATGTTGAGTATGTACGGCTGTATGTTTGAACTAGAGAACACAAAAGTTGACCTCATTTGGGACGAACTTCAAAGGAGGACGTTATGTATTCTATCACAATAGGCGATCCCCTAGCTTGTCCACGGACAATGAACGTCATTTCGTCCTCTCTAAAGCTTGGGCGCACAACAGACAAACTCGATCATATCCGAGTGATCGGCTGTGAGTTTTGCGCACCTTGATAAGTTCCTGTGTGCTCTAAACGGAACTCAGCAAGCGGCACGCAAAAAGAAAGACTCTAGGTACGAGACCAGCACGAGCAGGTACCTTTTTCATTTCCCCTAGACTTACCTCACGGGGCGTAACTTATTCTACCACCACCCGCAGAAGCTAAATATTTTTGGTGGTCGAAGCTCGTCCCGGAAATGGTTTCTGCTCTTGACCAAGACCATTCTTCCGTCATTATTCTCTCGCTTGAACGGCGCTTGTACTCTCCCGAGTCAGTAATGTCCCAGTAATGATTAGTTAGCGTCCACACATAAAACGGTCTTTTGAAGCACCGTCGAGGTAGGCACCGATATGTATGTACCTTAAAAGAAGCCAACATGTGATTGCGATGTGAGAGTAGGTACATGTACCCAAGTACTCACTACCTATGCCGGCAGTGGCCGTGCCTGATCAGCGGCTAGCTGTAGGCTGCATAGCCCGAAGAACGGCGTTATGAATAGCTACCTACTCTACTCTAGAGACTTTTCTTTATGTGGGCTCAGTCGATCTCAAAAACGCCATGCAAGTGCAAGTTCCGGTGGAAAAAAAAAAAGGAAAGAAAAAGAAAGAAAAAAAAAAAGAAAAAGAAAAAAAAAAAAAAAAAAAAAACTGGCCAAAGCTTAACTAAATCGAGCACAGTGTGTTATTGTGGTGGCTGATCAGGTGTATAAAAAATGGCCGTGAAAACCTATTGAGGGTAGATACATGGGACGGAATGTTCGTCCTCCGTTCTCCGTGGTACTGGGTGACCGACCCGTGTCTCATATGCACCCGGCAGATCGATTTTTTTTTTTGGCTTTTCGCTTGGGCCTCACGATCCGAGGACTAGTTGCATCCGATTTTTTTTTTTTTTTTCCTGAATTGGTTAGAGTAGCTTCAAAGATAATTCTTGTCTATAAAGGGGGTGTTTTCGGTAGTAGGATCCACAAGAAAAAAAAGGAATCACGAGATCAATCAATAGGGTAAAATCCAGAGAAAAACTTAATTAATCGCCACTAAATCATCATTGATCACTCGACAAATGATGGAGCGTGAGGGTGAACCCGAAAAATTAGATTGTGTTTCGAGGATCTATAAACGGGGTGAAAATAATGGGAGCACAGACTCTTCATAGCATTCAGCATCGTGCCATTCATAGAACAATATGTTTGCTGCTTATTTGCCTTATATATTCGTAGCACCCGGGTGAGACCGTACTTTCGGGAAATCATCATGCATAGATGGCGTCCCCTCCGTTTACCGTTTCTAGCAACACGATATGCGGCTGCGTGATTCTCACGAAATAGAGCTAAAGAGGCCGAAGCTCGAGTGGGGGTTGGATGTCATAAACTTTGGGTGTTGGCTTTTTATAACGCTGTAAGCTTCTTGATATATATAGCCAAGCTATAAGATGCGTCACAATTGCAAGTCTCGTAACCAGGCATGGGATTTCCAAAGCCAATGCAGCGGAGGCTTATGTTGAAGTGCCATTTCTGGTTCTCGGGTTCAGGTGATGATCGCTTCCTCAACTTCTCTGACGAATCTATTCAGCTAACCTGATCTGAACGCGATCCCTCTTTGCAATTACCGAAGCCTGGGCTAACCGAATATTCAAGTTTGCGAGCTTGAAGGGTAACAAAAAAGAACATAAAGGAAGTTCCATGGCTGGACGGGACGTTAGGCGTATGTGCATGTGGTCATAGGAGAGAAAAACCTTATTGTTTGAGAGGTTCCGAGGACTTGTCTCTGCCACATAATCTTTCTCCCGCCCATGGTTTCCGCCTATTGATAGTTGCTAACGGCCCTTTCCATTGTTACTATGAGTTATGTTTACTCAACTTTGATTCCTGCAGTTGGGTTGGTATTCGCAGCCCCCATTTAAGTTGGACACGATTTGATATGGCGATTCGAAAAAAAAAAAAAAAAAAAAGCTCATCATTGCCAACTGGATTCCAACAGTGTCACCATCGATCGTCAGAGCAATTTCTCTGTTGTTTCATCTGCAGTGAAGTTTCCCACGGGAAAATCGACCGTAACCTCTTTGTGGCCCATGAGAGAGAGTACCATGAACAATGCGGAGTACAACTGATTGAGAGAGAAACAGGAGCAGAATGTTAAAGTCTAGAGCTATTGAAAGAAGGGAGGCAGCACTTGAGAAATTGTTGCCGATGATGGTGTGTTGGTGGTTAAGTATATGCAATTTACTAGGGACTTTTACCCCCTATCAACATGTATAAACCTATCTAGATCTATTAACGACATAGGATGAATGCCCCACTAGCTATAGCACTGCCAGCATTGGGGAAGAGGGGGGGGGGGGGGGTTACATACATAGTAGATGACCTTTTAATCATTTCTCGAATAGTTCACATAAAAAATACATATATTTATATCAGATAATCTAAATAATATAAGAGCTTCTATGTGTTGCGGTACACATAGCCTCGGCCGGCATTTGATACATTGTAATCATAGCGGTGATAATATTCTTTTTTAACAACATTGATAAAAACAGATCGACCCCATCTACTCTACCCCTGTGTGTAGTTAAGAGACCAAGGAGCAAGGCTGATCGCAGGCTATGGGATTGAGCTGAAGGTTACATGGTTAGTGTTGTAACGTAACTTTACTTACAAAGGGTAGCCCCGCGCCGACTGTACCTACAAAGGGGGCGAGTTCGAATACCATCTATACATGTATAAGTTAGGGACCAGAGCTCAATAACCCGGTTGCCCAATTTACTGTAGGTTTTTATACCCGAGAGGATTAGTATTTGGATTAGATTTTGATTTGCGATATGGGGATACTTGTAAGCAGCTTGTTGCTCCGTTTTTTTTTCTTTTTCTTTTTTTCTTTCTTTTATTCATTATGTGCATGCAGCCTTACGGTTATCGCACTAAAGCAACTACCTACACTCTCCACCACACCTCCCCTCTCCCCCTTCTCTCCCTAAACCTGCTGCTCCGTTTGGGAACAAGGCTATGGGGATATTGATGGGGATACGTTTTATTCCTCAATATTTCTTGCCGTAGTCTACGGGGCTACCCAAGGCCGTTTGAGGTAAGAAAGTACTCTTGGGTAAAATTTGGCTAGAGAAAATTAAAACATCCCTATATTATTCATAAGAATTCACTCGGAAGCCAGAATGCAGGGCGAATAAAGTTTTTATTGATTGGTTACCCACCAAGAAGGCAAACATAGGAGCTTTCGGTGCCTACATGAGAGGTTATCACTAGGCCTTCCAGGAATATCTTCAACTCATAAATATTCCCCTAGTACAGTCCACTAGGCATTCCCGCCCGATTTTTCTCCCGAGGTCTTTGCCCCGCGGCCTGAGGTAACCTAAAGTAAAGCACGTGAGTACGTCCAAAAGAAAAACCAGAACGCGCGATATTCATGTCACAAGCCATTTCTAGACACATTCTCACCTCGATGGCCAAAGCGTTCCAACATACTGGTGGTCAACATGCGGCGGTCATCAAATCAAGGAGTGTCCTAGACATATAGGGACCCATACACAACACCACCGGGTTGGAGTCCGATCAGTGAGAACGTGCGTACCCCGGGGGCCCTTAAAATGATGCAACGACAAGCACGAACCACCTTTCCATAACTACCAACTACCCCACCAATAGAAAAACTTTGGGAGCCGCCTATATAGTCGGACTAGATGTGAGAAAGCTAACTCGTGTTTATATAAAAAGAAAAGAAAAAACTCAATGTCAGCCCCGGATTCGGAGTTCTGGGCGTAGCCACAATGTCAGAGAATTGAACCTGTTGCATCAATTGAGGACCCCAGGGTACTTTGCGGCTAAAATGAGTAATAATGAGCGGTGGTTCGTCAACCTGATCCAAGAAAACATTATCTCTGGCATACTTGGGACTATCCCTAGAATTTGGCAAACTTTGTTTTCCCATAGGTCAAGTAAGGTCAAGGCCGCCAAACTGTAGCGTATTGATCGCATCACAGAATATCACTCGCGCCAAGGAAATGTTTCGCTGTCCGCTTACTGGGTCAATGAATGGGATACCATTGCCCTCTGAATACTACTATTACAAGGCATCCCCGATATAATTCCTATGTTCCCATAATATAGAGAATCTCGTGAGAGTCCCATTTTCCGCTATTGTAGAATTGAAAATACTCAAACCCTGATCAGCTGAACTGAGGTATGACCACTACTAGAAGCCCTCCAGGATCTTCATCGGGGAGCAGTATGTAATCAATGGAAGTATCAAAGGCCCAGCATACTATATGGCAGATTGAGTGTTTGGCCGAGATCTGTGCACATAACTCGCCTGTGCGCCCGAATAACTTAGTAAGTGGAGATCTTTTTTTCTTTCTTTTCTTTTATTCATTATATTGTGTATGCAACCTTACGGTTATGATACTAGTACATCTACCTACGCTATACCTACTTCGCCCCTCTCTCTCCTCCTCCTCTTGGACAAAAGAAAAGAAACACGCCATCTTTTAAGGACAGATTTACTCCTCCTCCTCCTCGCCCCCCATATCCAAGCTACACCACCCCCGTGTCAAGTAAGTGGAGATCTTCCGGAGGCGTTGCTATATGAGAAATAAAACTCCCATCCGTAACAGCTTATAGCCATCACATATCCTTGAAGGTCAGAAATTTCTGGGCTTTCTCGCTTGGTTCTGGTGCCATAGAGCCCTCGAATAGAAGGGAGATCCTACTTTCTCCTGTCCTAGCTATCCTTGCCGGGAAATCGTGGGGGGTGGCCTCTCTTGGGCTCTGAGCGGGATTTAAACTTAAGAGGGGGGGTTTTTTTTTTTAATTATGACTTCTTGAATATTTTTTGTGATATAAGAGACCCTCTTTGGCCCCTTTCGGGGTTGGGGGGCTTTCGTGTTGGGTTTCAGTCAGTATTGACTTTTAAGTGATACCCGAGGAGCTGAGAGAGGCCTATTCAACGGAGTTCTCATGGTGTGTACCTCTATCTAGGGCTGTAGCGTTGTGGGGGTGTCTATGTCAGAAGTGGAGTGGGGGCTGGAGTCGCTACGTTTTTCTTCGGTGCGTGTATTTGATTTTTTTTTTCTTTTCTTTTCTTTTCCTTTCCCTTTTTTCAGCTAGCTATAGGTATTCTAGAGGAGAAGAGAATGACCTGTTACCTTATTAAGATGATAGTCTCCACTTCTGCAGTACTCTTAGGTTTGTAGAGATATCGGTCGTTTAGAATCTGGTATCAGCCTGTAGCGATTCTGGGTTTGTGGTTAGATTAGATCTTTAGCGTAATCCTAAACTCTTATTTCAAACCACAGTCACCACCCAGGTACCACGTATCCACCTTTTCATCACCATAACATAACCTAATAGTTATAACACTCTAAGTTACAAAAATCAAAAAATCAAAATATCAAGATATAAAGGATAAAGCTTCTAGCTAACCCCTCGACATAGCCTAAGTGTGTCAATAAATACTGGCTCTCCTGGCTCTGTACTAGTGAGCGGGCGAGGGGTTCAGCTGCGCCTCCTCAATTTATTACAGGACAGTTCCAAGTCTCTCTCTCCTCTTAGACGAAATTGTCAGGATGGGTGAAGTGAAAATATCTTTCTTTAAAATACAGTTTTACTGCGTTCTCCAGCCGTGAGTGGATACGACAGTCAGTTTATATCAGTTCGATTTATTGATCCTCTGAAGGTATTCCCGCAGAAAAGTGCACGATGGAAAGAGGTCATCACTTCTGGAAACACGTACCTCCCGTGGCTCAAAGTGCGATAGAGTTGGGAGTTTGATCAAGCAGCGGTGAGGTCTGACAATTAGTAGTAGCTTCACCCCGCAAGTCTTGCTCCCTAATGTTCTGAGACGCTTTTTTTTGTCTTTGCTCCTTCAATTCGCAGTTGTCCCCATCTTTTTGGTATCAAAAACGGTTCCCAAATATTCACCACTCATTTGTGAAACTTTTAGCCCCACCTACTATGAGATTTGCCCGATATGGAGATTCTCGATTAAGATTATCCCTGGTTTGTATCGAAGGTGGCTTGTAGGTCCCGGATTCGAAGCAGGGGCTAGGTAGTTTGACTATGACCCATATAGGACTGATGCTACCATTTATTTCCGCCTCTTTTTACGTACGAATGGGGGCGAGCTCTCTGGTTATGATTATGAACGATTGCAGCAAAATACAATCACCACCCATCACTCGATTTGGGTCTAGTCTCGTAACGCAAGAAAGCCAAGCCATCCCGCGGCTCGCCAAATACCAACAACGCCAAGCTGCGAGGGAAACCCCCCCCCCCCCCCAGTCGTTGCCACGTCCCAGTTAAAGAGTTCCGACCAGATCGACTCTTTAGTTCTTTTCGACATCTGTTCTCCGTTCGTCTCTCCGGTCCTCTCCCTATCAAATTCTCTCTCTCTCTTCAAACACCGATGGTTTCGCTCTTGGTGCTGGTCGTCGTATTGACGGTGGTGACGCATGTGGTGAATATGCTGGGGGCTCAGCAGATCAACAATCTGGTATGTGTGCTGTGCTGCGGCGATATGTGTGTGTGTGTGAGGGAGAAAAAAAAGCTAATTGTATGGTTTTTGATGGGTGTAGCTGTGGTCGTTTTACAACTCACTTCCGTTCAGCTCGTCGAAGACAGAGGTCGCAAAGAGGCGTGCTCTCCAGAGAGAGGTCGTAACGCTCCGCGCGCAGCTGAGGGCTACGAGCTCCCAGGATGAGTTTGCGAAGTGGGCCAAGATACAGCGCACGCTTGATAAGAAGGGTGTTGAGCTTGAGAAGCTGAGTATGTTTATTCCTACCTTGTTTGAAATTAGAAATGGTGTACTGATCGGTGCTCGTGGGTGTAGATGCCTCGATCAACTCATCGCGCATTGCATTCGACTCCAAGACGCGAGTAGTGCGCTGGACACTGACATCGGGTCTGCGCTGGTTCGTGCTCTTCTGGTACAACAAGGAGCCAATGTTCTGGATGCCCGAGGGGTGGGTACCGGGCTACGTTGAGTGGGGACTTGCGTTCCCCAAGGCGCCCATTGGTAGCGTCTCGATCCAAGTGTGGAGCTTTGCGGTTGGGCAGGTGGTGAATATTGTTGCGGGAATCATCATGCAACTGCTTACGGCGTGTGGGAAGACTCCAGTTGCCATGCCCGCTGTGACGCCTGATGAGAAAACGAAGAAAGCGATGTAAAGAGACATGAGTATGGATTTTTTTTTTTTCTTTTTTCTTTTTTCTTTTAATTACTTACTTTGACGAGTGTCCGCTTTTCTCTGTGGGAAGACCGTCAGGAATAGTATTAGATCAGGAAGGGAAATGGTAATATCAAGGCGTTTGGTCATTGACGACAAGTGCATGGTTAAAAGTGTTTAAGCTACATATATACTTGTAATAATCAAAATGGGAATTTGAACTGTTTCCCACGAAATATGGAATATAAGATTCCAATCACAAATTTTGCATCAGTTTTCCATTTATAAATTGATCCTATCGGCCGGGTGGATGGAGCTGCATGCACATGATATCGATATATTAGAAACTCATCCCGGGTCTCAACCCTCACCACGGAATCTTCCCGAAGGCATCACCCCCCCCCCCCCCCCCCAGTAAACCGATCTGACAAATATCGGGGTTGTTGACTGATCCTTAATTAGAGACTTTGCAATAACCTGATTAGTACCGATCCCACCACCTACCAATCAGATAACCATAATATAGAGCTGGCTCCATTTGCGCAAAGTCTCTAGGCGTCTATCAATATCTCACACTCGCAACATCGGGGGGTTCTGGCTAGGGTTAGGGTATAGTACATAGTTTCACCACCCCAACCCCAGGCGTGGAATTATGCAAAAGTGCCCGAGAAGTCGGCGAAGAGAGGCAAGGGCCATGGCATTCCAGCACGACGAAATATTCTGCCCAGCCCAGACCCACCCCCCTGGAGCAAAGTAATACAATACATGGAGCTGTCCGGCGATTTCGTCATCATGTCTGAGTGTGGATTTGTAAGTCAAGGAGCGAACGAGAGTGAGAGAAAAACCCCACCAAGCGTTACACCGGAATATTCTCATCCCACCCCACTTTTTGACCCCACAACCATATTTGAGGACCAACCACCACGACCAGCCCACTTATAGGCAGCATAGATAAATACCCCCTACCCCTCTCATTACTTAGATAGAGCACTTCTCCCACACAGAGCAGTGCCCGCCCCCCCTCGTAATATATACAAACTGTCGGCCACCCTCCTCCTAAAACGCCTCTCTAGCCCGGCGTCAAACTCAAACACAGTGAATAGACTATCACATCTCTCCAGACACCTGTCGAATATGGCGCCGATCGCGAAGCATTATGATTACCTCGTCATTGGAGGCGGAAGTGGTGGTCTCGCTAGCGGAAGAAGGGCGTCTGCGATGTATGGGAAGAAGGTGGGGATCATTGAGAGTGGAAGGCTTGGTGGGACGTGTGTGAATGTTGGGTTTGTCTCTCCCCTTTCCTGTACGAGTGAGGATATGCGCTGAGTAGGATGGATTAGATGTGTCCCGAAGAAAGTAATGTGGAATGCGGCCACGATGGCCGAGCATCTGGCCGAGTCCAAGGGCTACTGCTTCGACACGGAGGTGCGCGGCTTCGATTGGCCAAAGTTCAAGGCAAAGAGAGATGCCTACATCAAGCGCCTGAACGGAATCTATGAGCGCAACCTCGGGAACGACGGCGTCGACTATATTAGAGGTCGTGGACACTTTGTCTCGGCGAATGAAGTGGAGGTCACGGGTGAGAGTGGGGAGAAGACGTTGTATGGTGCGGATAAGATCTTGATTGCTACTGGTATATTTATCCTCCTTTTAGTGCTTTTGATATTGGTGGTTAGGGAAGGGGGTATAATTGTTAACTATGAACAGGCGGATATCCGGTGATCCCCAAAGACATCCCCGGCGCCGAATACGGCACCACCTCTGACGGCTTCTTCGAGCTCGAGCACCAGCCCAAGAAGGTTGTCCTCGTTGGCGCGGGCTACATCGCCGTTGAGCTGGCTGGTATCTTCCAAGCCCTCTCCTCCGAGACACACTTGATGATCCGCCACGACACATTCCTGCGCCAGTTTGACCCCATGATTCAGGAGGTCATGACCAAGCACTATGAGGAGGGAATGGGCATGCACATTCACCGCCGCTCGAAGCAGACCAAGGTCGAGAAGGACAAAGTCACCGGAAAGCTGACTATCCACTACGAGGACAGTAACGGTCCGGCGGTATTGAAGGATGTGGATACGCTCATTTGGGCCATTGGAAGAGTGCCTGAGACTGGAGATTTGACACTAGATAAGCCCGGCGTCGAGTGTAATGAGAAGGGGCATGTCATTGCGGATGACTTTCAGAATACGAATGTCCCCAATATCTACTCACTTGGTGATGTGTCCGGCAAGATGGAACTCACACCTGGTTTGTGACACCCTCTCCCATCCTCATTCTAATATAATCTTATTTGACGTCTCCTTTTTAGTCGCTATCGCTGCCGGCCGCCGCCTCGCTGACCGCCTCTTTGGCGGTCCCCGCTTCGCCCAGGCAAAGCTCGATTACACCAACGTTCCCTCCGTCATCTTCGCACACCCCGAGATTGGCAGCATCGGTATCTCCGAGCCCGATGCGCGCGAGCGCTACGGTGATGAGAACATCAAGGTGTACAAGACGCAGTTCACAGCCATGTACTACGCCATGCTGGAGCACAAGGGCCCCACGGCGTACAAGCTCATCTGCGCGGGGCCCGAGGAGAAGGTCGTTGGCCTGCACATCATCGGTATCGGCAGTGCCGAGATGCTTCAAGGCTTTGGTGTTGCAGTCAAGATGGGTGCGACAAAGGCCGACTTTGATTCTTGCGTTGCTATACATCCTACGAGTGCGGAGGAGCTGGTCACGTTGAAATAGAGTTGGTACTGTAGTTTAGTTGGTAAACTGGCTAATTGAGCCTTTTTATATCATTGAGAGAGTGTGGATGGATGTTCGTGTGAAGCTTGTAGAGTGAATTTGAAAACTGAGGATCAACATGTGCGGCGGCCAAATATAAGGCGGCCAAATGCACGTAAAGAATAAAAATCCCGCGGGTTAGGGTGGTCGAGTGATAATGCATGTACCCGAGTGCTAAGGCGTGGCGGACTATTAGGCCGCCAACGGATCTACTAGCAGCGCATTAGCTGCCGATTACAGACTACAGGCCGAGTGATAATTCAAGCAACCCCAGGTTCAATTTTGACTAGATGATAGGGCAATTGATTTAAGGGTTCTCATGCAAAACCGGGAATTAAGCACGCCACCCCCAAAAAAAAAAAAAAACCACTTGACAAGCAATACAACACAAATGGAATTTCTAAATATGCATTCTGGATATAGTTAACAATCGAAAAGGGGGTAAAAACTCAAAAACAAATAACACTCCTCTCGCTACGTCATCATACAACATTGCTAAAAAAAAAAAAAAAAAAAAAAAAACATAATTCCTGTTTTTCTTCTTCTATCTAGCCTCACAGATGGTTTCCCTAGCTATTTAGCCAGCCAGGAAAGAAGAAAATGAAAAAAAAAAAACATTTCCCAACAGCCCAATACTCCGTTTTGAATTCCCTGGATGTGCCCCGTGTGTGTGTGGTATCGCGGTTGGGGCCGGGGCTATTTGCCGCCGCCGCTACTCGAGCCTGCTTTGTCGGCCTCTGCCTTTCTTTTGGCTTCGGCTGCGGTGATGGGTCAGTATTTGCACCGGAAGAGTACATCTTTGGTTTGTATTTTTTTTTTAGCTCATCAAAGAGTGGAGGATGGGATGAGTGAGTAAGGAGAGGAGAGGGCGATAAGGGGGGAGGGGAGGAGCTGAAAGGAGGGGGAAGGTTGGCTTTGGAGTGTTTCCAGAGCCTTGTCTTCCTTTCCTCACTTCTCACTCACTCACCACCTCCCGGATGGCGGTAGCAAAGTTTTCTACGAGATTGTAGTGCGTGCTATATATATTTACCTGCTTCCTGCTTCTGACGCATGATCTGCGCAACCTGCTCTTTATCGCGCTGCATTTCAGAGCCCGTTTTCTGTTTGCAGAGTTCTATTAGCTTCTATTGTCCTCCTGTGCTGCCTGTGAGTACGGGGGGGGGGTGCAAATAAACATACAGAGTTCTTGGCCTTTTGTGACGAGGCGGCCTTCTGGGCCTTTATGCGATCTCTCTCACGCTGCCGTACCCGTCGTCAGCAGCAACTCACTCCCATCTTACCTCTGGAGGCCTCCGGGAATGCCGACATACCTGATTTCCGCGGGTCATGATGTCTGCTATTATGTAGTGTAGTTCTGGTGATTATGGGTGTGGTGTGCTCTGGGGGTGTAAGCTGAGGAGAATGAGATAAGAGAGAGAGAGAGAGAGAGAGAGAGAACGACAGGGAGTGAAAGGGGATTTTGCCAGGTGGGCAGTGTTGGGTCGTGGGGGTTAGGGTTTCTAGAAAGGCTCGAGGAGAAGGAGGCTCAGCCTCACAAGATCGTGGCTCGCTAATCGGAGTCACGTGCATGTCCTTCCTGTTGGGGGTGAGGGGCCGGGAAGATCTGCGTGGGTAAACCGGGTTGGGGTAGAGTAGTGCACTTTGGTGCGATTGGATGGATGGGGGTGTCAATGATATTTTTTTTAGGGTCTTGAGCAGGAGAAGAGTGATGGTGCCGTTAGACCCGTGGAATAGAATGAGGGTGTAGAGTTGGGGTCTTTCATGTGGAGAAAGTGACAATGGAAATCAATGACACTCAGGTACCCGTGATAGTAGGATCCATTGAATTCTATAGCTGTGTTTGTGGGGTGTAACTATAGATAATTCCAGCCCCTTTGCTTGATTATAAACTCTGTAATATAGTTTCTTATAATTAAAGGATAAACACCACCATTGACAATAGTACTCTCTCTGCCCATACTCTTTCCTCCGTTTGCCCACTACAGATCCAGATCTATAGCCCCGGTAACAAGTTTCTTTCTTTCTTGCTTTATTTAATTATTACTATCTTTTTTTTTCTTTCAGAATGCCAAAACGCTCTAGGGGCTTTATAGCCCTAAATATAATCCGTGGCTTCAGTGTAATAGCTCTATCTCTGGGCATCGTGGCATCCATCACACATCTAGTCAAGAGCTTCATCCAGTCCAAAGTAAGATCTCCAGAAACCTTTCAATGCCCCGTTTATTTCGTATAAGCTCGCTGAGTGTCCTATGCTGTAGTATTTCCTGTTTGATGTCCTAAATAACCTCACTCTTGCACTATTGTGCGGTAAGTATAAGTATCCAGACCACAACTCAACACATCGGCCATGCCGTTTGCTAACAACTTATATACTGTTGATAGCATTCCTTCTAATCTCCGAAACACCCCTCCTCAGCACCTACTACAAGCGCCGCTGGCCCCTCTTTGGCCCTGACTCCTCCCTCGTCAGCATCGGCATCGCCGAAGTCCTCGTCGGCTTCCAGCTCCTCGGCATGGTCAACGACCAAGCCCACGAAGGGGGCAAAGAGAGCTTTGTCACCATCTCCTTCGACAAGATCCTCATCACCGCCGGTGCGCTCAACTGCATCACCGGCGTAGTCACCTTCATATCCGTAAGCATCCCACTTCTCCTCTCCCGTTGCCGACACTGATTTTTAGGAAGAACTACATATTCTGCAACTCCCAAACCCATATCACAGCCCGCCATATCCGTACTGTCTCCAAGGAGACCAGGGAGCCGCGCACACCACTGGCTCGTGTCGCTGTTGAAAGCGGGCCTACAGTCCCCCAGCGCACATTCTCAAAGGCGTCACGTGTTGCGCCGCCGAACGGCGAGATGAGCAGAAGGTCCTCTGCTACGTCCAGTAAGGGTGCCTTCCCGTATGTCACATCATCAACTGAGAACCGTGGGAGCTGGGTGGAGGGCTCAGAGGCAGCGTTCTCGAGCTCGCAGTATGGGGATGTGAGGCCGGCGCCGGCACCCACAGGATATGGTGTAGAAAGCCCGTACGCACCGTCTGAGACGGGGGAGTCGAGTTATTCATCGAAGCCGTCGCCGTCGCAGTACAGGGTGAAGGGGAATCCGTATGCGAGAATTGAGGAGTAAAGCAGTCTCGTGGCGCTCGTCGCACCGACGAAGGGAGGTGGAATATTTTTATCTGAAATTTTTTCGCTTTTAGGTTTGTAGAATAGTTGGATTTAGCGGCATGGCTTGCCTTTGATCATTATATTATCATTAGTAGGTGCCAACGGGGCCTGATGATATTGTTATCTTCTCATAGAATAGTGCGATATGCTTCTCTCCTCTCAGATTGCAGTTAGGGTGGATGATGATCTCGGAACTTCACAAGCGGATCTCAGTGCACAGAAGAGCAATTTTTCAAATAATATTTTATTTTTAATCAGGAAGGAGAAAAGAATACAGACAAACAAAGTCATGTCCCTCTTGCTTCGAGGCAGCAGTCCACACAATCTAGACCACCACCAGATACTGAAGAGACCCCCCTCCCTTTCTTTCGAGGGGAGGGTAGGCAACTTTTCTAGGCTCAAAAAAACTTTTTGACTTCAACGGCCATGGGGAAAAGGCTGTCAAAGCTTCGAAAGTGCCAATAGTGTCAAGTGAAAAAAAAAAGAACCATTGATAGCGGGAGGAAAAGTTTCGTAAAAAAATATAATAAAATAAAGGTGATTGTATTATTGGAATTGAGTTGATGTACATGATGCTTCCGCCATGTTCGCAAAGATAGCAGAGGTGAGGTTGATGTTGACGTCCGAGAAAATCTCGTTGAGAAAATCTCGTTTCTGTGCTTGTTAAATAGAGCGCTACCGCACGTGATCTGCACTTAAATACAATTTGGCCGCTGCCTCGGCGCTTGGCGGAGGCTCTGCTTTACTGAGTCTTCACGCGTCTCCCCCGGCAACCCAGAGCTTGATAACTCAAACTACTCAGATCAACGACGACAGCTTCAACAACCCCCCCCGATACGCCCCTAATAACACCAATGGACACCTCGGAGAACCTGCTCACCCATGAGGAAATCTGGGACGACTCTACACTCGTCAATGCCTGGGAGGATGCACTGAACGAATATAAGGTTGGTTGGTACCTGATTCCCGAGCCCGTTATGAGTTTCGGATCCGGAATCTGAGTCGATATCAAACAGGGCGGAGCTGACAGCGCAGTGTGTTATTAGAAATACCACAGCATCGAGGCGACTAGCGAGAACAAGGTCAAGGTCCTACGTGAAGCAGAGGAAGCAGAAATGGTGGACGCGCCGAGAACTACAAACCAGTAAGGAGCTGCCTACGTAACCTAGCTATTGTGGAGAGCTGTTGCTAAGGATATCATCTAGGGAAATACTCGAATACCAGCCCTCGATCGAAGATGGCGAGGTAGACGACGACAATGACGACGACGACGACGACGACGTAATGGAGCAAGAGGAGGGTGAGGTTGAAGCCGCCGAGCAGCAGCAGGAGCAGGGAGGCCATGAGCAGGTATAGACAACAGCTTCCAAATACTACTTGACAAGAGGAATCTGACAATCTCAGGTCTCAGACATCGTTACCAAGATCATCCCCCCGCCCACCACCACCACCACCACCACCGTCCCAGAAACTGCTACCGCCCACGCTACCGCCGAGAGAGTGAACACCGCCCAGAAAGAGACGCACGCACGAATACAGAGCCATCTGGACGCCCAGGCAGCTCTAAACATGGCGCCGCCACCGTTTCCAATGAGGTTTCCGGGTGACATAAAGGGCCAGGGTTCGTTGCCTTATTTCTAGATCTTGGGTGTGTAGTGGTTGTGCGCTAACAGGGTGAGACATAGATAACGAGGCTTTGCGGAATCTAATGATGTCCTGGTACTTTGCTGGGTACTATACGGGACTTTACGAGGGGCAGCAGCAGGTGCAATACGCTCAGCAGAATGGGGGGCAGGAGTCATAGGAGACAGGTTTGTCTGTCATAGCAGAAGGCCTGTCATAGCTAGGTAGGGTATAATAATGATAAGTATGTATCGTTTTCTCCCTGTTTGGGTCATCTTTCCGGGCCGTTGCGGGAGAATGGAAGAAAACAGGAGCGGCTTCACCAAACATGAGAAAAATGATGGGCACTGCGAGGGGGACGAGACCTAAGCGTAATAATGTCTCGTTTCCCGGTTGCTGTCACTAGGTTTTGTAAATGCCAATACATGGCACCAAGTAGTGGAAGTTCTGAGGATATCAATGTGAGTATATGTTCATATATTTGGACTTTTTTTTTCTTTTTCTTTTTCTTTTTTAGACATTTAATAACCTGGACATGATATTACAAAAGTCAAGATACCCATTAAAGATTTCTTTTTTCTTTTTTCTTTTTTTCTTTTCTTACCTTTCAGGGTCTAAATTAAGTTTAAGACACCCCCAAAAAGTATCTCAAAGGGTAAAAAGAACCCAATAAATATACAGGGATCAAAATCTCAAGAGTTGGAAAAACCCAACGTCTTCAATCTCCTTCTTCTCCTGCTTCGTGCATAACCCCTCTCATACCCCTTGGGGGGAGGGGGAATTGAACTCTAGCAAAGAGAGAGAAAAAAATCTGAACGTCCCCAGAAACCGATAACACTGAATCTCTGGTCAACTGCTCAGGCCCACAACCCTGTTAGCGCCCAACTCAAACGCAGTCAAGCTTTCTGATACACGCCCCCAGACACCAACAAGACGTCGCTCCTAATACGCCGATCCGCGCCCATGACAACCGAGGCGCCGCTATACCCTGTTTATAGAACTTTATTACTATCTGCAACAACCATTTTTGGCTACGAACGACAGCCCGTGACTGGTCGGAGGATTCGCAACAGAACTCTAAATGGGGTTCCTTACTACAGGGTAGAAGAAAAGAAAAAGAAAAAGGAAAAGAAAAGACTGTTGGACCTGAAAGGTGCTGTTTGGGTAGGAGGGCTTGTACGCCCATGTAATACTGTGTACGGGGCTGCAGAGTTTGGAAGGATGAGATGGGGATGGGGGGAAATATAAGCATAAAGATCTCTGAGCCCCTTCAGTTTTCTTGCTCTTGCTCTTCCTCTTCTTCTTTCTTTACTTACTTACTCCTCATCTCACTTGCACTCTTTTTTTCTTTCTTTCCTGGGCCGAACTCGAGTCGTTTCCTTCTTTACTTACGGCTTTATATATTTTGCTTTGATTGCTGTTCCCTCTTTACGAGTCAGGACTCGATATTTTCGCCCCTATATTCCCATATTCCCATATTCCACGTTAGCTTTCTGCTTCATCTTCCGCTGAGCGGTACTACTCCATCATAAAGTAATCACCATATCAAACCCCCCCCCCCCCCCCAAAAAAAAAAAAAAAGAAAAGAAAAGAAAAGAAAATGTGGTTCCTCAGCGCCCTCCTCGTCTCCTCCGCCGCCGGCCTCTCTCTCGCCGCGCACCCCGAGAGCATCACCTTTGGCTACGTCTCTGGTCCTGCGGAAACCACCGTAGTTGCCGCTCTCGAGAGCTCATCTAGCAGCTCTGCCGCAGTAATGGCCCACCCAACCATGAGCAGCTCCGCCGCCGCGGCAGAGGTCACAAGCGCCATGACCACTGCCGTAGGCGGATACACTGCATCCATGGCCGCACCAGCAGCTTCTGGCGGCCCAGTAACCCATACCGTAAGTAGCTAGCTAGCGCCCACATGAACATGAAGAACAATCATTGACATCCCATACATAGGTGACCGTCGGCGGCAGTTCCGGCCTCGTATATGCTCCCAATCAGATTATAGCTGCGGTGGATGATGTAGTTCGCTTTGTCTTTATGTCGCAGAACCATACAGTGACCGAATCCACCTTTGCCCTGCCGTGCAACAAAAAGGCCCCCGATGCACCAGACTCTGGGTTCTTGGCCAATCCTAACAATACGATTGTGCCCGCACCAACATGGGAGTACACCGTAACCAGTACAGAGGCAACCTGGTGGTACTGCAAGCAGCGTACCGGAACGCACTGCGGCAAGGGCATGGTTTTCGCCATTAACCCAACGGTCGAAAAGTCGTTTGATACGTTTAAGGCCGCCGCTATTATGTTGAATGGGACTGCAGCTGTGACTACTACTGCGACGGCTGTAGAGACCACGGCGGTCGGAACGGTGACGCTGATTGCAAGCACCAGTTCTGGGGCGATCGCCACGGCGACTGGTGGTGCGGCGGCGCCGATCCAGACGGGGTGGAACCAGGGCGGGAATAGTTGCCAATGTGCATGCTTTTGTGGGGTGGCAGCGTTTCCCCAGGGAGATGGGATTGGCGCATATGGGGGTTATGGAGGTAAATTGTTGCTCTGAGGGGGGAGGTTGTGAGTGTGTTTAGTTTGTAGTTCATAGCTGATTCGTCTGGTGTAGGGTCTCTCCCGGCTCCTTGGTAGATGTAGTCTACCGTCTTCTTTCATGTTGACTGGTGGACTGTAGGTTACTAGTTGGCTCGTTGCTTTTGTTCTTCTCCTCTTTTGACTTCTCTTTGCGTTTTATTATGGGCAAGACCCTTCTAAAATCTAATTTCGTTATTGTTACCCCGGATGAATTGCAGTGCAGTTAATATCTCTTATACCCATCCATACCCCCCCCCCCCTTTTTTTTACGGCTTTCTTGGGACTAGTGTGTACGTTTTTGTATATATGTTCTTTGAGGAAGCTTTGATTTTCATTTTCATTTTCTTTATTTTTTTCTCTCTCTTATAATCTGGTTGTGGAAAGGATAAAAATATGCTGGTGCGTATATAGCTGATTTTTGGGGGTGTGCGTTTTTGGTTGTGTTTGGGTAGTGGCTAGTAGAATGGAATGGCTATGGTGCTTGTTTTCTTCGAGTCACTTTTCATGATGCGCTTGCGGGTGGATATGTCTTTGGCTGTACGTCAATATCTATGATGCTGGAGATATGATGCCGGAGATATGATGCTGGAGATATGATGCTGGATATGATACTAGGGATATGATACTGAGAACAATTACTTACTAAGGACATCAAGAAATCGAATACATGAACTTTTTATTCACATTCCTAAATTTCTAAAGGTGGGTACATAATCTAGAATCATCAATTATCACCACATCCACATTTCGAAAACCACACCCCAACCACTACGAACCCCTTACAATTGCGTAAAAACTCCCAATTGAAACCCAAGACAAGTCTCGCACACCCCGCGACACACACGAAACCCACCAACCAGGGTTGCTTAGTCTTGGCATTCATACCCTAACCCCAGCTCCAAGCTCTCCCCCTAGCTAAAGCCCAAACCTAAAAGCTCTAATCCTAAACTACCGTAGCTATATCCAATATCCAACTAACCGCCCCCCCTCCCCCTTACAATGGCGACCCCCGACTCTGACCCCTACACCCTCCTCACCGCCTTCTTCGCCGCCCACCGAACCACCCACACCCCCCCAACCATCGAGTTCCATCCCGCCCCCCACCTTCTCACCTCCGGCCCCCACATCGCAATTCCAAAATCTCACCTCCTCACCGCCTTCACCACCGCCTACAGCACCTTTAACGCCCTCCACTCATCCACTCCATGGAGCCACGCAGACGCAAGATCCCTCCTTGATGCCACTTTGATTCTGACCCTTGTCGCCGCCGAGCATATTACTGCTATCAATACGCGGAGACGCATATTATTGGTGGTGTCTGGGGAAGGGGAAGGGGAAGGGGAAGGAGTGGTCACGCCGAAGCAGGAACTGGCACTACTGGAGGGTATCCTGACGAGCCATCTGCCGAAGCATAATAAGAGCCCTGGTCTATGGGGGTATCGGCGGTGGATTGTGGAGACGTATGGGGTAGGCATGCTGGAGGAGGGAATAAGGGGGGAGCTGGAGGTGGTGAGGAGGAGTGGGGAGGTGCATCCGAGGAATTATTACGTAGGCTCACTGACCTTTTGTTGTTTATAGGATAATGGAAGCTGAAGGTGGTAGGCGTGGGGATATGCCAGGTTCATCGTCGATAAGTTCTACGACGCTGGCGGGAATCCTCGGGTCTCTGGGGAAGGGATCAAGCTCCCGACGATAAAGGAGCTCATTGAGCACCAGGCATCGCTATGCAGGACTCATGTCTCGGATACGAGCTTCTGGTCGTTTCTGTTATTCCTGCTCTACAGGGCTTGTGACTCCAAAAGCGAAGATAGATACGTCTTTGGTATCATCAAGGACGCAGCGGTATATGCGCATGATTTCGCAAGAGGGCATGAGAGCGTTTGGGTGTTTGTTAGGTCCGTCATTATTGACGAGAAATTACTGAACGATGCTGAGCGCCAGGAGTTGATTGGCATGGTTGAGAAACGGGTCTCGGAGGGAGATCAGGATGATTGGGAGCTAAAGCTGGAGAGGAAAGCTTTGCAGTGGATAACTAGGAGGTCTAGTGCTTTGGGAGTCCCATTGGAGGCTCCGGAGAAGTGATATGAGAATCTAGAAGAGCTACTATTGCATGTATGTAGTTCTACTACTACTCATATCGCCGGCATTAGAATAAGCCTTTACTAACATTTTATATAGTTTTAGAGCTATTATTATCATTATTATTATTATTACTACCTAAATCATGCCTGTTGATATGTCCACACAATCTCCCCATAGAGAAAGACAGTGAGACTGAGTAAAGTTGACTAGATAGGGTCAACTGTGGTGCCTACCAGAATAGCGGAATATCTATCCAAGTGGGAATAGGAACGGGGGACTGAACGAACACTTGGTCTTGTGATATACCTACCCATTGGCAAATGATAACTTTAAACAATGCCTTTATACTACTAAGATCACTTGAATCAAATAATTAGCTGATCCCACACACACACACAAAAAAGAGGCTGTGATCAACCACCACCACCGAGTGACACCTCATGACTGATCACCATGGCCCAAGCTCCCTCGCACTTTACCATAAATGGCGTCACACAAAGCATTCCCCTGACCATACAAATTGCTCTGCGACATTTTCGTATTCACGCGCAGCAATATCAATATCACACCTCACAAAATAAAAAAATTAAAAAAAAATTAAAAAAAAAAAAAAAAACACTCTTATTACAGATTCCCTCCACACACTGCAAATCATACAATACATACACTCACTCACACACACTCACACATATCTGCAATGTCTCACACCACCTCCTCACGCCTACGCTCATCCGTCGGAATCGGAGCAGGAACAACCGCAGGAGGGGAAGGGGAGGCCAGCAGCAGCACAAATACCAACCGCCGCACCCTTTCCCCAGTGGCCCTTGCCCTTGCCCATGTCCCCAGCTCCTCCACCCCTACGCTGCCTTCCCCCTCCCGTACCCGCGCACTCCTGTCCACTCCCCCATCCCCCTCCACATCTATGCCCGCCCCCATGTCCACCTCCCACCCCGCAAACTTCAACGTCAACCTCAACGCCAAAGCCAACGCCAACAGCACCAGCACCCAAACATCCCACGAGAAGATGTGGCACGAGATGCAGCAAAAGCTGGAGGAAGTGGCCCTCTCCGGTGACCATGTCTTCGGCAGCGCGCACTCAAAGTCACTGGCGAACCTGCGGACAGCTCAGGTTGAGCTCGCGCAGGCGTGGATGCGGAGTGAGGAAGAGGATCTCGATACGAAGCATACTTTGTTTGGGCGGCAGGCATTTGCTCCTACTGGTACTGCTACAGGCGTGGCCTCTTCATCTACAGTGGCAGAGCAGGATGAGGATCTGCTGCTGGCTGGGGAGAGAAGAAGGGCAAATGACGCACACTTTAGTAGGGTCGCCATGAGTGTCGTTGATGTGACGAGAAGGCTGGAGAATGTGGCGAGGGCCATGGCGGGGGTGGAGCTGGAGAGTAGGGGAATATGGGCGGAGAGTGAGTCGGAGGGGAGCTCCCTCATGGGTTAATTGGGTAGAGATGTTTTTAGATAGTGTGCGCTTTCTCTCTCTCTTTTGCTCCTTCTTTTTCCCTTTTCCTTTTATTACTTTTATTTTTACGGGCGAGCTTAGAGCTCCATGTGCTTGCTTATTTCTACATAAAACCCATAGGGCATTCATTTACAGGACCAAATTCTAAGATTAAACGGGTGGCATATAGCATTGCTGAGTGTTAATGTGGTGCGAATTGCCCAACATCGGTCATCTTTATAATCATTAATAGCTAGAAACCCACCCTCTTCCTCCCATGGAATAGACACCCTCCTCCTAGGCTGCTAAGACTCCTCCTCCTGCATCTATTCCTTCATCATCATAATTTGTCTCTTCCAGCATCCTACCGCGTCCACAAGACATTAAATCCAATAAAGCCATCACCAGTATCTCTAAAAGTAACACCGATCCACGAGAGAGGGGGAAAAAAAAAGACAAAAAAAAAAAGGACAAAAATGTAACTCAATAAGAACAAGAAAGAATTCAATGGCAAGTCTTTGATTTAGATGACGTGCCGACATCATGGTACATCTGTTACTAATAAAGAGAAAAGAGGAGGAAAGCCAAGCCGATCCAGAGAAATAAGGGAGGGGGGGAAGAAAGGAAAGGGGGAAAAAGCGAAAACGAAACGAAAACGCCCTGCATTCCTTTCTTTATGGACTGGTTTTCATGATGGTTGGCGTCTCAGTAGCCTTATTCCCAGCCCCTTCCGCTCCGGCTTTGAGATCGTTCTGAATGCTGTCCTGCAACTTCTTCTCCTGCCCTTCTCTGGGGGGACTCTGGGAATCCTCGTCGTCAGAAGAAGCTTCCGATTGAGCCATGGAGCCACGTGGAGTTTGTCTTGCGCGCATCTAATCGGCTTTCGTTAATATCAATCTGATCTGAGCCGTATTTTCTCCAGGGATCAATTTATCCACTCACCCAAGATCTAACACCACCGATGAGACCTAGCGAATATCCATTCGCAAACTCGGTATGCGGCGACTGCGGCCTGGAAGGCGGTTCTAGATGGGAAAGGTGGTTCTTCTCGCCACCGGCATCCTTATTTGAACCACTTGATCCGCCATATGCCCCAAAGAGATAAGGCGACGACGACCTGGGTGAGGCAGGCGCCCAGTAGTTGCGAAATTCATCTCGAAGCTCCTTTCCGGTCGTGGACCAGTTGTTCTTGATGGTTTCACGGAGTTCAGTGACGTGGCGCTTGAGATCGAGCTCATTCTTCTTGAGCCAGGAGACATTGAGCTCTTGACGGCTAGTACCCCGCTTAAGCTGCCGGATGATATACTTCTCGTAGTCACGCACGATCCTATTACCAGTTATATATATACATCAGCACTCATCCGAATAATAAAAATCAATTGGGCCGGGTTATTCTCACTTTGTAATGATGTAGGTAGTTGAGATGCCCTCTGTCCGCTGCGTCACGAGGAATTTACCGGCCTCTTTGCATGGGCGGTAAATATCATCGGAATCTGCACTGGCATAAGGTTCGTCATCGTGTGCAACGTAGTCGATCGAGTGCTGCTCCAAGAATTCAGGGGTGACAATCCACGGCGCGTTCTCGATAACCTCGTCAACCCATTTGCAATGGCGGAGGGTTTCGGCTCTCTCTTGGTCGGTGAGAACCGTGAGTCCTTTGCGCTTATGGGTCTCAGTATCGTTGGGGATTCCAACAAGAAGATAGGTATTTGGAAACGCCTTCTTCGCCTGTTCGAGCTGTCGCATATGTCTGGGCGGTGTCAGAAACATTTCTTTTTCTTTTTCTTTTTCTTTCTTCCCTTCTTTCTTCTTTTCTACTCCTTGTTCCCACCGCCCAAATGGACGGTAGTTATTAAGCACAATGGGGAAACCGCAAGTATAAACTCACCCAAGATGGAACAGGTCGAAAACACCATCAGCATACACCCTCACCGGCCTATCAGTGGGGGGAGGGTTCATGGAGTACCCCGCAGGAGCAAGTGTACCTCCCTTCTCTGGCGGTGCCATAGGTGGGGGAGCAGGCGGTCCGTCCACACTTCCGGTGCTGCTGGAACTTGCGCTCGAGTTTGTCCTCGTACCACTCAATGGGCGTCTACCCTCTCTGACACGGCTCTCGATGGCACTGCTGGCTTCCGTGATCGATGATTTATCACCTTCGTCAACATCGTTATGGCCTATAGAGTGTCTTTTAGCTCGCTTCGCTGGGTGACCCCCAGGAACTGACTCTGATTGCTTCGACCCTACTGCTCCTGGGGCACCAACTCCAGCTGTGGGAGCGGAATCGTAGGAGAGCTCTGCATCGGCCTCCTCGCCAGAGCTGGGCTGCTGGTTTGACGGGTTTCCCTCCATTGAAAGACGATTGTCAGAGGTTCTCGAGTCCAACCTCTTGCGTTTATTAACAATTGAACTCGATGAAGACGACATGGCTGGTGTAACTGGGTGTAAAGGTACGTAGCAAGGAAATTTTTATAAGTGATAAAGAAATAAAAGGTGGTTGGGGGATCTGGTTTTTTTTTTTCTCTCTCTCTCTCTCTGCCTCAAAGCAAAGACGGGAAAATCCAAAGAGTCGGGCCTAAGTTCTTCTTGGAAAGTCGACCTCCTTTTTTTTTTTTTTTTTTTTTTGAGAACCCTTTTTTTTTTTTTATTTTCCCACCTTAGATTCGATCTGCTTTTCTTGCTATCGGGATTCGGAAGCGGAAGCAGGGTTTTTGAGAGAGAAAGGGAAAGGGGTGGTGGTGGTTCACGTCAACATTCGACGGAGATTTTGTTGGCGAAAACCTGGCGTAGAGATCAGCACAACAGCCCTTTCGCGATGTTGCTTGTGATAATGGGCTATTAAGAGGCTCGAATTTCTTGGGGGCGGAAAAAGGATGAGGTCAAAACCTGATTTAAAAAGGATTGGGCGAGCATGGGAGGCTTACCAGTTCGGAAGCTATATGTGTACTCTACCACTAAAACGTGTTGAAGCTCCTGTTCTTACAGGTCGGTTTGGTCTGCAAGTGGTTTCAGAGCGACTCTCGGACAACCTTATGCTATGCATTTTTGTCCTTTCTCTTTATCTCTCTGCCTTTTTACGTCCTTTCTTCTTCTTCTTCTCCTCTTCCTTCTCCCTAGTTAAGCTATCTATTCCGCTTCTCCTCGGTCCACGCTTAATCCGACTACATATCGTACTGTATCTACTACATGTACCTACTTGGGTCGCCTTTCCCCTTCTTTCATTGAGGCTGATGAGATGCATCCGTCATTACTCTGTGCACAGCCACAACGCCCCAACCATAAAATGCACCCTAGCCCTACATGACAGATTCTACTCGAGTGGTAAGATTGGAATGCCCAACAGCTTTATCCGCTGTCAAAACATGCCTGAAACAAACATCCCGTTTTAATAGTAGGTAGACCGGTACTCCTATTTGCCATCAAACAGGAATAATCACAGCATAAGCCACACCGCCACGTTCTACGGCCTACACACATACGTGTGCTAGTAAATACAGATAATAATTACGTCGCTGCATTATCAAGACCAGGTACTTTACAGTACGAAAAAACGGGCTGTAATCACTCTCATAGTACTACGGTAATTAGTTCAGAATACAGAACTAAACCAGCATTATAAGTTGAATACCGTATTTATACCGTATTTATACCGTATTTATACCGTATTTATACCGTATTTATACCGTATTTATACCGTATTTATACCGTATTTATACCGTATTTATACCGTATTTATACCGTATTTATACCGTATTTATACCGTATTTATACCGTATTCATACCACATTCCTGGAGTATTTCAGGGAACATGGTGGCGAATCCATGCCCTTTTTTGGTACTGCAATCCCATTTATCTATGTTCGTCTTGGAAGCTTGCTGTATTCGTCTATCAAACAGGTTCTACCAATGCAGGTAGCTTCATGAAGCTCATATATACATGCCTGTACGGACATGTACATATAGTTATTACAGTAAATCAACAGATACCATCCCTTTTCGCCGTGACTCCCAACACGCTATGTATATGTAGCCATTACAAAATTAGAGTGAAAAAAAAGAAAAATGAAGGTAGCGCAGGGCAGTAAGCTTATACAGAAAGATGACTGTAACCACAATGATGCAATGAGAGCGAGAAAACCCAAGGAGACGGTAATGTATGTATAAGCAATTGAAGACCACCGCAATAATAAAAAAACTCCTGAAAAAATCTTTCGGTTAAACATTGATTCTTGGCCTTCCCCTAAGCTCCCTAATGAGAGCCGGAACGCAACTAAAAGGAGATAAAAAAAACAATAGACTAATAAAGACAAGGAAAATCGTTATTAGCATTACTTGGTCGTGGTTGGCCCCTGCACTTGTCGTCCATTATCGGACGATTCCGGACTGCGCGCGAGAACCGCAATAGGACCAACAGCCAATTCAAGACCCAACCTCGCTTTCTCCCACAATCGCGAAGATCACACCACCACCAATGCAAACCAAAGCAAATGTAAGCCATACCATCACTTGATATAAAACCCCAACCCTCAATCGTTTCGTTAAAAACATCACTAAACCTGTTCCTGCCATTATCAACGAAACCAACACAGCACTGCAGACTTCGATATCTACCGTGAACCCTCTTTTGCGCCATTTGTGCTTGTGGCTTAAAATTGTCGAGTTCATGGCCAAAATGGCTGTAATAGAGAGTATTAAAAACGCACCCGCAAGGCAATAGATATCTGCCTTACTCGAAGACCGTGAAACACTGAACGGCGGAGCGGCACTGCCAGCACGGCGCCTGTGTGCGGACCGGGTGCTCAACAACATTCCTGTTTCCACATCAACCTCGCCTGAAGACAAAGAGCTTGCCATACTTGGTTTACGGAGTAGAGGCTGGTGTTCCGCCTTTTTCTCGGGATTCCAAATAAAGAGCCTCTTTATTTTGAGTCCAGTGGAAGCAAAGCCTTTTTTGATGAACTCTCCAAGTGTATCGTCACCGTCATCAAATCCATCATCGGAAGATGCCTTACGGCTGACAATGATTGTATAAGGCTCCTCTTCATTGTCTGTACCATCATTAAACTCGCTCCAGTAACGCTCACCGCCAATGCTTTCGATTTCAGATAGTCCACTTTTGGTCCTATTATACTTCCTTCCATTGCGATAACCGGTGCCTGAACCACTTTCATAGGCTGTTGCTGAAGAATCAAACCCATCAGTAAAATCATGAACTGTTGTTGATCCTCCGATTGATGCGGCTTTAGAGTTTGGAGCAAATGTTAAATGTGATGAACCCCGACGGCTGTGCCGTGGGGTTTGTACTGGTGTTTTCCGGATATCTTTCTTTAGCGCGGATACCTACATGTATTTTCGAACGTTAGTAACTTGTAGTGCATAGAAAAAGAGGATTGTTACCCAAAATGGAGCGGTCATTTTCTTTGGCCGATACAGCTCTGCGACTGCATGCACGTCAAGTGAAAACCCTCTCACATTTTCAACCTAAACAAACCTAGTTAGCGCTTGCCTAATGAATGCAGCTTTGCACGTGGTGGACTAACCATATGACTTGTCTCAAGCTCTCTCACAAGCTCTGGCAGCTCCTCCCCTTCCCACTGCACTTCAAGCACTGCATGCGGAAATCTCATCATAGTTCCATTCCTCAAACCCCTTCCTAGATCATCTAACCCCGGATCATTCATCCACTGCATACCCTTAGTAATTTTAAACATTCTTATATCCCAGTCAAGAAGAGCCCAAACTGGACTGCCGTCTGGGGTGTCTGCAAATCTTGTACGCTTCGTCAAAATCTTGACTAAAGGCGCGACATTCTTGTGCCTGGAGAACCATGACTTAATTTCCCCTAATCTAGGGCTATCCTCAGCGCCCGCTAATTCGAGCTTTGAATCCTTCCCAGGAGACACCATTTCAAGTAATCCTTGGACGTGATTTCGCTTCATTTTGACCTCTAGCGTCTCCCCAGAACTTGCATCATTGCCATTCAGTATTGTAGAGGAAGCATCTGAAACAACGACAACAGCTTCTGAATCCCTGGAACACCATCTAATTTGTCCCGCAGTTCGCAGTCCAGCTTTATTGACCTCGGCGATAGTAGCAGTGCTCTGCACATCCGAAAAGCTCTGCAAATCATCTAAAACCACTACACCAACATCATCGTCCTTGTTGACAGTTCCAAGCCATGAATCTCTGTGCGCCTGTGGGGTAGATGGAATACTTGAAGACGGGGATGTTGTTTGTAACGTCAAATATTTCATTAAAAGCACTTGGACCTCGATAAGATGGTCGTAATGAACCCAGAACGTTGCCTTTCCGCCATTACCGCCGCTGGAAGCTGACATAGCCAAGACAGTATCAATATAAGCTTGGCTTTCGGGTGTTATTGTATGGGAGTTGCTATTATCAAAGGATTGGCCGTCCCTTAATGGTGACTCTTTGGAGGGGCGATGGCACTGGCCAGGCAAAGTTGCAAGTTTGAAAGAATCGAAGCCACTTCGCACAACAATTAGTAGATCTGAGAGATCCAGCACGTTTTTCTCAAAGTCAATCTTGTGAAAAGAAGTTGGCGAGTCCAAAATTGGAAGGAAACGAGTGGTGAGATGTGATGAACCGGTCCATTTCTTGTATTTTTTTAAGAGCTTAATGAAGCCGGTGTACTGTACGTTCACGAAGCGGGACAAACTCTGGATTTCATAGCTCACTCTTGGTACCAACGTCAGTCCGTTGTAACATGCTGCTGTGCTGCCACTAGAATTATGGGATGAATTTACCGTTCAACCTCTTGCTCGACTTTTGCGTAACGACTGGCCTTTCTAGGAGTTATTCCGTCTGTTGGATCCCGTCTGCGAAGTGGTGCAACTTGTTTATTACAGTGAACTACATGTAAACATCAGCAAGATGTGCTTTATATTTACCCATCAGATCATCATGTGTATACCTATACGACGCTCTATCTCGCTGGCTTTACTCTTAACAAATAAATCGATCTGTGTTGATCAGTTACTATTACTCCTGGATAAAATAGCGAAGAACAGCATACCCTTCCTAACTGATCCATAAAAATCTCAAAGAACTCATCTTCGAACCCAGTTTTCAGCTCAGGCGCCTGCACAAGAGATTTTCCGGTCGTGTATCGCTTTATTAATTGTTTTATTTCATCATAATCAAGGTTATCTAAAGGTTTAGGATCAGTGATTTGTTCCCGGATAAGGAGCAAGGGGGTAAAATCCTCACAAGGAAGCCATTCCAGTACGGAACGTTGAGGGAGAGCCTCTCCAAATTTCATCGGGTGAGCAGTGAGTTAGAACGTAAACAGATTGTAAGCTCTGTTGAAGAATTGAGAATGTTGGTAGGAAGACAGATAAGGCCGGATAAGCTTTAACCAGCGGCGATTTAAGGAAAGGAGTGTGATGGGTAATAGGAGGGGGGTGTGTTATGTCTGTTCGCGAGCCCGAATGTCGCCTTATCGCAATTATTAAAAAAAAAATAAGGGTGTCAGAGGCGAGATGATAGATATTTAGAGAGCACGGGAGCAATTGCAGAATCTGGGAGTGATAGATGCAATAAGACGCAGTTGTGCAGCAAGGTAGACAGGGATAATCTAGAATCTTCGGGTGTAACGGGCACACTCCGGGCAGCTGTCCAGCTGTGCCCAAGTAAGTACTGCGACTGTTGTATGGATCCTGAAAGGCAACGTTTCTTTGGCAGAGTTTCCAGAGAAATTTGTCTTGAATTACATGTATTTATAAACAGTCTTCCTGGAAAATTTAGCAGGGTAAAACGTCAGCTGGCGTCCGAAGTTGCGCAGGAAGAAAGCAAAGAAGAGGAAATGGAAGATTAATAGGTAATATCTTTGGCACTGGCAGTGATTGTTGCGAAAAATTTGATTGTGGGGGTTGAATCGTGAAGAGCAAAAGAAAAGTGGTATTCGTCGATGGCGAGCTTCGATCATAACGCCAATCCAAAAACACCTATACAAATCGAGCTTTACCATCACCTTTACAGTACTGGGTACGTAAATGATTCTTTGTCTTTAATTTCAGCTTTGCCAGGGACTTAGGCGCTCTACCTACGTCCGCGGTACATATTTTTAGTTCAGCCATTCAAATGCGCTCATGATACTCTCTCTGGAGGCGACCAACACTCCTGAGTGAGTAAATTGAGGCTGTAGTGTTCTTGTTGGCCCAAACCACTTCGACTTCATGGGATATCTGCCCAATTTTGAAGGAAGGTGGTAGTGACTTTGGAAGGAATATGTTCTTTGTTTGAGCCGCTAGCCGAAGCTCATCGCCCCCCTCTCATCAAAAAGGGACTTTAGTCAAAAAATCCATGTAGGTATCTCGGCAACTAAAAAAACTGCCAAGAAACGACTTATCGTCATCCCGCACTTGCACATGAGTTACATAGCAAAAAGCCTCCATGGCGAACCACACATGTACCTTCGGTCCACCACGCTGTGCAAACAACTTGCTCTGCCATCGAGATTCCACCCGAAGATAACGATTGAGTGTTTCACCTCATCTCTTTGAAAGAGGGTTGCGTACTTAAGCTCGAGTATCATCCAGCAATTCGTGCAGCTACTATCAGTCGGATAAGTTTTGAGTAGAGTTGAGATCAGCCATATGATAACAACCATACCGGCCATGCAAAACAAAAAATATACCCCGATATGTGCCGAATAAGTTAGTACATATTAAACTTACCGTAAAAACTCGATAAATTCGCTAGCGAATTTTCGAATTTGATGCCATCGAGGCTGCATATTGCATGGGGGAATAGTTAGATTACCAAAGTTATGAAGTAGCCAAAACATTGCAATTGGTGTTTTACCCTCACTCCCCGGATTTTCAGATATGTGGAAACTGCTTTTTTCATAAGAATCTACGCACGTGTTTGTGCGATGGGTGGTAATTGGTTGGTAAAAAATTCGCAAACGCCCCAGGCATGCGAGTGCCTGCAGCTGGGAATGCTTGTAGGGGGGCCAATTGGCCTTTACCTGCTGTACTCGTTATCGCAGGGCTTATATACAGCGAGCGGAATGATCTATGGCGCGGTGCATCTTAAAGGTGACGACGATTTACTTAAAATTCGTCGTCACCTTTAAGATGCACCGCGCCATATGGAAAAACAGGGCCATACGATTTCACCCCCTCCTCCCCTGCTTTTCCATAGATCATTCCGCTCGCTGTAGATACATATGGTTTTAGAACAATCCGAGGTATTGGATTAAGGTATATGTACATGTACCTAGACCAAGTGCTCCACGGATAAATGCAGCTGTTATGTTGTACTCGCACTTTGACAGGCTTTACTCTAGAGGAAGGGCTAATTTGAGATATGTAGGTACATGTAGCCTTCCACGCTACATAGCCCGCCCGCTCTTCATACCGTAAATCTCTGAGTCGTTATTTTTTTCTACCGCTGTATCCCTTACAGTGACCACCTTTTTTTCCCCAATAAGGCAACCTTGCGAAAAGATTATCAGGTGAATTGATCAATGCAAAGAGACAATTTTGGATGTGCCGTAGATATGGCAAAATATGATGATTGTCGGGAACTCGGATGAAAGCCGCCGGAATCGGCAGTCCTAATGAAAGCCGTCACCGCTCAGGTAGGACAGGATACTTCACTCCAAAAAAAAAAGCGCGTGCAACGTCAATCTAGACTCACTATGATGGGCCAATTGTCTTAATTTTTATCCCGAAGTAAATGTAATGAAGATACAGCCGAATTATTTCGGTGACGGAAAAAGCCATATGATATCAGTTCCTCTTTAGATATCACACTCATACGCTATCACTCGCCATTTGTAAGCGGACCTTACTCTACATAAGTCGTTTATTATGGTTGATCGCAATTAGAGAGGAATCGGTGATCATATTTAATTAAACAATTGTATAATCTGTAAAGAAAAATGGCAACCCCTTGCATGTGAGTTGAAGAAGGTTCATGGCCATATGAAGAGATTATTGAACATTGGGGTAATGTCACACAGGTGCAGTAAAATCGGCTGCTTTTGAAATCCCTGTTGCACCCGTACTTGTAGAAGGAGCGCCTGATGTTGGTGTAGCTGAGTTTCAAACCTTGTTTTCGGTGATTTGTCTAAAACCGTATATTTGGGGCTGTCGAAAATACAATAATGAGCTTAACCACAAAAACCCACCAAGACTCCACCCACCCCTTAAGTGGAAAAGTAACAATACAAATATTACATATTGTACTACAGGTGTATATAGTAGATGAGTGCTTAGGCAATGTGAGTAGCTTACAGTACATGTACTATGTATGGGGCAGAATAGCTTGTGTTAATATAATGAATAGAGTATTGTACTCGCCAAATTTTCAAGTTTGTTGATTTTTTAGTACATGTAGTGCCCACCGTTGCTTTGTAGGGTAGATACATAAAACATCGACAGGCTTAAAAATTGTGGGCAGTGGCCTGCTGTTGCAACAGTTCTCACTGTCAAGAGACTTACCCGTACTACACTCTATTTAAATCAGGTTGGGTAGCTGTTGCATGGCAGGGTAACAGTTGATCCCTGACTCAGCGTGACTGACATCTCTAGCCTTTCTAGGGCCCAAACCCTGCTCTTAGCCCACAATTCGATAACGGGGACCACACAGAACATTCTATACACCCAGCAACAACTCAAGGACATCACGACAATCTCCCAGCCAGAAACAACCACCAAATAACTCAAGATGGGAAAGTGAGTTGAACAAAATTCAAGGGCTCGTCAAAACGCCGAAAGGAGGGACAACTGACATCTTTGTTTCTTCTAGAGGTAAACCAAGAGGTCTCAACGCCGCGCGCAAGCTCCGCACCCACCGTCGTGACAAGTACGAACTTCCTTCACTACAACCCGCAATCGGCAATTTCAGTTGTACTTCTTACTGACACACTCGCAGTCGCTGGGCCGATCAGTCTTTCAAGAAGAGACTTTTGGGAACTGCCTTTAAGTCTTCTCCCTTCGGTGGATCTTCTCACGCCAAGGGAATTGTTCTTGAAAAAGTTGGTGTCGAGGCCAAGCAGCCTAACTCTGCCATCCGAAAGTGTGTCAGGGTACAGCTTATCAAGAACGGAAAGAAGGTTACCGCTTTCGGTATGCAATCCTCTTTTTTTGAACATGGGTGGCGAATGTGCAGCTGGGGGGTTGGGGGTTAGGGGGATGGGCGCATGCTTGGAAATGGGTGGGATAGTGGGTTAGGAAATTGGTGGCTAACGAGGATTTTTTTTTCACTAGTCCCTAATGACGGTTGCTTGAACTTTGTCGACGAGAACGACGAAGTCCTGCTCGCCGGTTTCGGACGTAAGGGAAAGGCCAAGGGTGATATTCCTGGTGTTCGTTTCAAGGTCGTCAAGGTTTCTGGTGTCGGTCTTTCCGCGTAGGTTTTCCTAATTCAAGATTCAGTAATGCATAAGCTAATGGATATCACAGTCTGTGGAAGGAGAAGAAAGAGAAACCCCGTTCTTAAACAGATTTTCGTTCTGGATTTGGTTTCTTTCTTTCTCTCTCTTTTTTTTGCTTCACGATAAATCAATGAAATGTCTGGCAAAAGTCCTGATCAAAAGTAATAGAATTTTTCAGTGCAACCTCTTCAGTGACAACTGTATCATTAATTTCTACATAAAATACCTTACTCGATGCCATAAAAGAAGTCATTTGGACATTACTGAAGAATGATAATATTTTAATTGCACAAAGAGCGGATTGCAACTTCCGCTCGCCCAACTCGCACAAATCGTGCGCTTTGTTCACAGTGTCTGAATACGCGTACTCCGCTTTACATAGTGCTTTGAACTTGAGGAAGAAACCATACTCCGTTTCCCTACTCAGCGAGTTCCCTGTTGAGCAAGACTTCACATACTTACACATATTCCTTGGCTGCAGGCGTGGCGGCCAGTTTTTGGTTGGGGAACTCGCTGAGCAGGGAAACTGAGGAGTGCTAGTTGGCCTGCATTATAATCGATTGGCAGAATCCACAGCTCGCATGATAGTTTCCCCTGGCGGGGGATGTTCAGGGCTATTCGGGTGGGCCGACGGTCCCGATTATTAGAAAGCCAAGTAGCAACGGGATAATTCAGGTTCGTGCAAATCAATAATCCGCCAAGCTATGACACTTCTTACAACCTTTTTTTTTTGGAATCATATAAATTTATTTGCGGGAATAAACAATCGCATGCAGCATAAGCTATGGCGTAAAAGACCCGACAGCCCATGATCTATAGTGATTATGGTATACCACCAACCAGCACTCCTCTTACAAGGTTGACGAACCACAGGCCACTTCTTACAACCTACATGTACATACCTATATATGATTATTGCACTTAAAATTTGGGCTCTCAATACACCATCAGATCAACGAGAGATCAGTTATCCCTAGCACCTACATATCCTGATCATTTTCTGGCAGAAGAGGAGAGACTAATTTGATATACATTTTGCCTAGTAGAAACAGTAAATACCTGAAATGCTTATAGTGGGCGATCAATTCTTCGAGTGGTGTCCATGATCGATAATCCGAATACCCTCCGGATGTATCTGATAACTACATGTAAATTTAGGGATTTATCGACAGTACAATCCAGAGTCTGCCACATAATACATGTACTGTCAAAAATAACCAATCTGCAAGATGGTACATGTAACCATATGTGGTCAATGAAACTTCGGATCCTGTAAGATCCAGAGTACTACTAGTACAGCGGTGGGTAATAAGTCATCGGACGACCCACCCACAATTTTGCCTGCAAACGCATATTTTAGTGGTGTTCCATCTGATGACTTATTACTCACCGCTGTACACCACAACTACATGTAAATTGATTTGTATTGCCGAGTACGTATCTCTCAGATTCGCACCACTGAATATCCTCTGCCTATAAATTCGATCCTGCCTTTTTACAGAACCAAGAAGATTAATTGGATGGTCACCAAACAGATAATAGGTTTGATGGTTAAACACATTATCAGATATTTTTACCTAGTGTCGCCAACGAAGCCGGCGGTTCGGTCTTGTTTGATTATAACGCTGGTTTTAGTTGGTATCAAGACTCTGGACGGTTGGCCTTGACTGGGTCAATATCTGAAATATCTCAAGGCAAATAGCGGCCCTGAAGCACCTCCGTTTTGTAGTTGTATCCTTGGTTTCATACAGCCTTGGGAATTCGGCCGGCCTGATATATATATTACCCTAATTAAGCCCCATAGTTAAAGCCCATGATATATTCACTGCCTGGGTTTTATCAAACATCCGGACTTCATGAGTGGCAACCTGATTGGGTCACTTAGACTACATGCACTGACTACATGTAATCGTCAAAAAAAAAAAAAACCTCATATAAGTATATGTAGCGCTTGGACAGCATGTATACACCCAAATAAACCAGTGCATGGATGGGTGCTTTATCAGCATATATGATATTGGCGAGATACATGCATGCACTAGTTATACCTAAGTGCGCAGTGGTCTCGTACCCAGCTTACCTGTCCCCCAAGAGTGTAGGGAATAGGTAAAAGATTACAGTACTAGAAATGAGGATAAGATTGATACTAACGTAATACGGTTTAGCATATTATCTTCGTAATCCAGCAGTGATATGATATTCTTATGATATTATAGAGGATAGCGGTATTTATTTCACCGATATCTAGTGCTATATGTAAACAGTATCATAAAAGGCCCGCTACCATATTCCCTTCAATACGCTAGCTATAGAGATAGAGATATATTAAGAATACGTTATTCCTGAGTAGTGAAATTTTCATACTTTGCCAGGTGTGGCTAGTGCGGCGACAACCCTTGCTCGCACAAACTTTCGAGAATCACCATAGTGTGGGCATGAGACTAGTAGATCAATAGCACTTTGCATCTCAGCAAATCATCACCCATCCAAATAACGATCAATGGAAGACGATCCTCTCTGCGGTTTTGACTTCTCCGATGAAGAGGAGAGCAGCGTCCACAAAGACCGTCAAGCAAAACTCAACCAAACCGAGGAAGCTTTCCAGGCAGAAAAACGGCTATGGAACCCAGTGTGTCAAACTAAGCAGGCACTCTCCCCTCAAGGATATATGGCAGAATTTCGCTAACTTTTGCAAAAACCAGGCAATAAGGAGACTAAACTTCTCCACATCAGTTACAGATATACCATCGTCTAAAGAGGAAGCACTTGAGGTTAAAGCAGCGGCCGAGGAGCGATATTACTCTAGGGACTTCGAACGCTCATACGCCCTCGCTCGGAGGGCGCTGTTGGCTGATGACCTGATGCAGGGTGTTGATAAGAAAGAGCTTATGGTGCTGGAGCAGCGTTGCAAAGAGCGTATGAAGAGCTAATAAATGTCACCGTTTATATCTAAAACCTATTAACCCAATGGTATAAAACAAAACAAATGTATCTACATGTGCGCACTCTCATGTACCTCGTCATATTTACATGAAGTATTATGAGCAATAAATTTTACATCTATAACAGCTCTCAATTCTTTGCTAAGAGCTTGTCAATCTCGGCTTCTGTCATCTTAAGATCGGCGACATTGCCATTAAAACCCTGTTCTCCTGGATTCCCCGGATTCTGTTCTGGTATCATGCCCCTTGCAAGCTCGTCTGAATCTACGATGCTTTTTAACAAACTCAAAGTAAATCCGTTCGGTTTTACATTATTTTCGCCCATTCTCCTTAGAACATCTCCTGCTTTTCGTATACTTCCGGTCCTCACATATCCTGAAAGCAATGAAGTCCAGGTGACAACATTCGGTTGGATACCTTTTCGTCGCATCGCACCCAAGACCTGTTCTGCATAATCGACTTTCCCATTCTTCGCCATTGTATGCATTAAGATTGACCAGGAATGGACGTTTGGATGAACGGCAGAGTCGGGCTTGAGCATGTCCTCCATGATCATCACAGCGTACTGAAGAGTGTCCACATGTTGTCCAAGCGCAAACATGTACGCATTTGGTATATAACAACTAGCTCTACGAATGATCTCATGGTATTCATTCTCATCATCCCTGACAATATTGCGGTAGCGTTTGTAAGCTGCCCAGATTGCCGAAGGGTCTTTCTCAAGGATAGTATATGCATAAACCATCACAGCGGTTGTTTTATTGTTCGGTTCGAGCTTGTCCTGCATGTCTGATTTGCGTAAACCGCCGAGTTCCGTAGGGGCAATCCCAAGGGGAATGAGTGGCCCCGGATTGAAAAAGCGTAGGTATTCCTCCAAGATTGAAAAGTAGTGCTCGGTAGTTTTGAGTTTGGCATGTAGAATATCTGTAGCAATAACATGATTGAGTTTGCTATCCAACTGCATAGCATCCCGGATGACGTTTATCCGCTCTTGCTCTTGGTTTCTGTTTTTATAGAAATTGTGAAGAAGTCCAAATGTCACCATTGATGGTCTCAAGCCGCTATCAAACATTTGCCGGAATATCCCAGCCAAGCTGTGATCGTCGTTTTCACGAACAGCCTTGCTCATGAGTATATTGTAGGAGGTTAATCCAGGGCCAATTCCGCACTGGAGCATCATCCGGATAACCTTGCTGCTTTCCTCCTCGCCAATGAAGGTCGCTTTATAGAACATCGTCTGAAACCCTTTCCAGACCTGTGGAGAGTTCAATTCTCTTTTACGATCTCCTGTCAGCCTTTCGAGAATTGAATAGGCTTTAGACCAGCTCTCCGGTTCCGATAGTCGATGAATGAAGTGTAGAATTGTGTCGGTGGTGAGCGCCACCTTGGCGTTTTCGACAACGTCATAAAGCCGTTCAACCCCATCCAAAGACGCAGCACGAATAAGCCTATATATCGTCGACTGCCGTAAACAAAGGGCCCCACCGTATTCTATCTGCAGCATCTCTCGGAGAAGCTCAATGTATCTGGAAGCCTTTTTCTCAACCATTTCCCTGGGTGGTGGTAGCCATTGTCTGTTTCCCTTCTGGACCTGGAATTCCAATGCAACCAGATACTCCATCACCAACGAAATCTCCTCCGGATTTGGTACGTGCGTATCATGGATACAAGATTTTATTAATCTCATACAGATCTTTGGGTGCCTTTTTTCAAGAAGATATCCAGCAATACTTATTAGAACGCCGTGACGACGTTCGTTTGTGTCTAACTTTGCCCATCCTTTCGCCATGGCCTCAGAACTATGTCCTTCGGACATAATCAAAGGGATAACCCTGCGAAGCCTGTCATTTGAGTATTCCCGATGTAACGCTGATATCTCGCGCATTGTGAATCCATCGTCCGCATCCTCTTTCGAGACCACATCCACCACCGATTCCATTTGACTTGCGGCTTCTCGCTGCCATGTAGGAACGGTTTTCGGGCGCCGTTCCCCAATTAACTCTGCCATCCAACGTGGCATTGGTTCCCTTCGAGCTGATTGAATCGGCACCTGAGGTTCATATTCAACTCGACACACCGTCAATGTTGTATATAGAGTTGAGTGTAAGGTAGATTTAAGCTGCAATAATTGTGGTTCTACTTCTAATTTTGGACGGTCTTTCAACTAACACATTAGTTTCCCCCTTTATCCAAATTTATGATTCATTTCACTGTTAATTGAGGATAGAAATATATTCACCTCGACTCAGAGTGCTCCTAATACGAATCCCCGCCCCCGCCCCCACCACTATTATCGAATTCCGAGGCCAAATCGGCACGAGGGGTGGTAAGGTCGGGGATGACCGCCGGGTCGACAATGAGAGAATGCCCAACGACATTGACACATTGTTCGATAGGAGAAGAGGCGTCTTCATGCAGTTAATTCATCCGTTTCGCTGTGAGGATTTTTCTTTCCTGCTTCCTAGTGGGAAATTTTTTGATGTTACCCGGTTTTCGAGAGACTTGGCTTGTATGAGCCTCACCTCGTGCTCTCAAGGATACCTAGAGCTTCTGAATTTCGGAGCTTTCATTCTAATAGTCGCCATTTACGCCGGGGATCACTACTATAAACAAGACGACTTCAATAAGTAGACCGAGATGTCATCAATAGCTTCACTCGATGCTGCTGCTGCAGCACGCAAAGAACGCCTTGCAAAACTCAATGCGCTAAAACGCAAACAACCATCTTCCTCTACCGACACAGACACAGAAATTCCTGACGCTCCTGCATCAAATGCGCCCCTAAAATCACCTTCATCCTTAGGAGAAAAAGATACCTCCCACCTTCTCTCTGGACGCAATTATGACATAGAATCACGCGCACCAAAGATGGGATTCGCACAAGCCCCTACAGAAGGTGTCGAAACTCTAGAGGACCTCGTAGCAGCCATCGTCACCAAAACTAAAGAACAACAGCTGGCGGACGAAAAAAACGACAAAGCGATTGATCTTTTCAGTCTACAACCCAAAAAACCGAATTGGGATCTAAAAAGGGATGTTGATAAGAAGCTGGAAAAGCTAGACATGAAAACGGAAATTGCAATCGCAAAGATCATCCGCGCAAGGATTGAAGAGGCTAAAAAGAAGAAGGCCGAAAGCAAAGAAGATGTAGATGAGATGGAGGGAATGGAGGGTAACCTAGGAGCAATGGTTATGGAGAAGGAAAAAGAAGCCGAAAAGGAGAGGGAGGCGGCAGGAGATGGGGACAGTGATAGTGAGGAGCTGTAGCTGGAAATACAGTAATTGGAGGGGAGACTGGATCAATACCACCAATGAATGTCGTTTTTTCCCTTATATTTTTTTCCTTTCTCTTTTTATGCATGTAAAATTACAGTGATGATTCCAAGTGGGCAGGGAGTATGAACGGTAATAATGTACAATAATGTGCGTTGTTCTAAAAACGCATAATTGAAGCCAGCTAAAAGAAAGGTAGCTATAGGCAATTTCGTTAAAGATATAAAGACGGTACGCAGAATGAATAGGAAATATTTCAAAGAAGAATCGAAATGGGTTATAAGGGACGTTTTTTCCTCTCTAGAACCTATTATTTAGGGTCATCTATCCTGGCCCTCTCTGCATCTGTTCTGTAAGAAGCTTCCTTCTTGTGAATGGACTCAGGCTCCTCTCTCTGGGCGGGCTTGATCTCTTTACTACGGGCCCCCTATTTCCTCTTCTCGCTGGTGAAACAGACATCCTTTCGGCCGGCGAGAATGACCTATGCCTTGCTCGTCTGGGGGATGGACTCCTTGTCTTCTTCTTAGAGAAATCTGTGGGACTCATTTTGCGGCCTCTTCGGCCGGGGGACGGCGAATCACGGTATTTACGACGAACGGAGCGTTCATGGTGATCTCGGGCGTGGGAATCACTGCGGCGACGGCTTTTGGGGGAGCGATGGACCACCGTGCGATCTTGTGAGTAGTTAGGAGGTGTAGGGGAGCGGCCCGAAGAAATGCTAGAATATGAAGATGTTGATCCTGTTGAAATCGAACGAGTACGTGATGGGGCGCCAGGTGATGGACTACATTAAGGCAGGGTTTAGAAACTGTAATGCTTCAGCATCAAGGAGTTACGGACCTTTCTCTCCGTCTTTTACGGCCACGATCGTCCCTATCTAATGCACGGTCCCTCTCCCTTTCTTTCTGCTTCGACTTCAAGATTTCATCTGCGGTCCCTTTCTTTTTGAGTATGACTGCATCAGAAGGGGGTGTGGACTCTGTAAGAGCTGGACGTAGCGAGGGATTTAACAGTTGCTGAGTGCGCGATGGACGAGAGATATATGGGCGTTCACTAGCAGCGGCTTTGCATTCAAAACTGTAATGGCCTGGGTATTTATCAATTTGATCAGCAAATAGTCTAGCGTAGGCAAGGTAATAGAGAAGAGAGCTTATGGTAAAATACCAAGCTTAAGGCATTTCTGGCACTTTGTTGAGGTAGAAGCGCGGGATGACGAGGCAGAAGGGGCGAAAGGGCCCCTAGAGCGATACATTGCTGGTGAATTTTGCGGAGGATGAAGAGAGAAGGAGGAGGACAAGAGAAGGGCGACGGAGAAAGAATATGATTGATTGTGAGCCGGTATAGGAAATGCGTACAAATATAAAGAGAGTATTCTTAGAGGAGGTAATATCTTTAACTCTATCTTAGCATAATAATCCGAGTTGGGCTTAATGTGTAAGGAAGATATCCTGGTGCTGGCGATGTGTATTAGTGACTGAATGACACAAAAACATGGCCATTGGTCTCGAAGATTGTAGATTTCTCTCGTTGCCTACATAGCACACATGTATACATATAAAATTCAGTATTCTCAAGCACACAAAAACCGGCACTCGCTTTCTCCTAAACTGTCAAAACGGGAATCTGCCGCTCTCGCTCCACATCGTTTCTTATTCTTGTAAAGCACCTTCAACCTCGTTCACTGACTAATCAGATCTATGCATCAGATCTCTGAAGAGCCTATCGCGGCGGTTGCCAAGTATTATGGTCACTTTTTTTTTTTGGCTACGATCAAAGTTTGGCACTGACAACTGCAAGGCAACGACTTTTCTCTCCTGCTCCACCCCCCCACACACACAATCTCATTCTTCTATTTTACTCGAAGGAGGTCTTTCCCATCTTCTTCCTTAGTTATATTAAATAAAAGAATTCCCCTCAGATTTTACTACATGTTCTCCCTTTCTTTTTGCACTTAAAACCTGGTCTCCCTCCCAGGCTTCATCGCCTTTCTTTCTCCTTCATCTGGACCTCTCTTCTCCCCCCCTGTTGCTGCTACACCCCACTTTGCTTCGACCTTTCGCAAATGTGTTCGTTGGAGCATGTCTCGGGAGCATCGCAATTTCCAACAACTTCCTTTTGAGCTTTATCGGTTTAGTTCTCGTCTGTTGTTCTTCTTCAGCTGTATAGCTTTCGGCGGAGATGTCTAGTTCATCACCCGTTCCTGTTCTTTCAGCTTCTACCACCACAGTTCCAGCAACCACCGCAACTACCACCACTAACACCACTACCATCACCAGCGCGGAAGCCTCAACAAAAAACACAACAACAGCAACTATTGCGGTTGACATCTCCGTCAACACTTCTGACAGTGGTCTTGAGGTAAACATCTCATATATATCACGCTGGCCGCTTAACCTTGTGCTAATCATTGTTTCCACATTTACAGCTTATGGATGCGAAAGAATCCCAGGCGGATTCCCCCATACCAGTGAACTCCAGCGCCAAAATCGCTCTCGACAGCAATAAGAATATCCCCGTTACATCCACAATCTCAGACGATGTCTACCCTGTTTCAACCCTTCTCGAACAAGGCGCCCAGCAGCCTCGTTCTTGCCCTCAAGATATTGCCTTGATTCAAGAATCCCTAGGAAGCCTAAATTTAGGAACTAGTCACACTGTCGTGGACGCTGAATCATCCTCTCATAGCGGCGCTTCGGATCCGTGTCAGCCCACTGGTAATGCCTCAGTGGCCGCAGAGGGGAACTCTGCTGAATCAGCTACTGTGGGTATACTTGCTTCCGAGATATCGAGGGATATGCCTTTGTTGCTTACAAGCGCCCAGTCAAAAACCATAGCTTCCAGTCAGTCAGAAGAACATGTTCCGCGGCTTGTATCCCGTGACAGTGAACATAGCTCTGTTACATCTGGTGCAGAATCATCCCCAGTAATAGTTGTGTCGTCGCAGTCTCAATCCCCTGAGCCTTTCGCCGACCAGCTCAAGCCCGTAGTTCCAATGCTCATTGATGAGCCTGACGAACGTCTTTTAAACGCTTTGGAAACCCCACGTGACCGCTTATTTGTGATAAGGCTGGAGCACGATGTCATCAGTTTCATTCAAGACAATATGTACGTTCAGCTTGGTCATATGTGGAAAGATTAAACCTAATCAAATACAGCTGCGATGTTTTTGACCTTCCTCCCATCAATGCATATCAACGTCTGCTCGCCCATAAGATGGCCGAGTACTACAGGCTTACCCATGTAGCGGATGCCACCGGCGCTAGTGTTAGGTTTTATAGAGGCCAACACGCTAGAATGTATGGATTCTAACCAAACCAAGATTTGAGGAACTTTTATTTACTTAGATTATTATTTAGCCCTCCCGTAAGATTAGGGGACAAGCCCACCGCGGCTCTTCAGCTCAATTCTGCCGCTAACGGATCCGCTGCCCCTATGAAAATTATGCGGCGAACACGTTCTGAAAAGGGGTCAGATACACCTCCCGAGCATCGGAATTCTAGCACACCAAAGAAGCCATCTTCCGAGACATCCTCTGGAGATGGTTCGGCCCGAACGGGCAGCAGGGAAGAGAGAGAGGAAGCTTATCGGGCCGCTCGGGAACGTATTTTCAAGGACTTTGTTGTATCGCCCCCCGAGACACCTCCACCCACTAAGCAAACCGATAAACAGAGAAGACACGAACAGCCCGATGATTTCTCGGGTCGCTCCCAGTTCTTTCCTGTATTATCTCCTGCAGTTCCCGCAGCCAATACAAACTATTACCCTCAATATGAAAGTCCAGGGCTACAGTTTCAAGTCCCACACATGCCTTTGGCACCGCGCTTCAACCCGAACACTCCTAGTTTCCATCCTAACATGCCAAATTTCAATCCTTCCAGTAGCAATTTCACCTCGCAGCCTTATATACCTGTAGCACCTAACCGACAATTTCAAACACCAAATGATAGATTCAATGCACAAAATCCGGCAAACATGGGGCATCTTGGATACCCTCAACAACAGCCTCAGCAGCAGCAGCAGCAACACCACCAGCAACACCACCAGCAGCAGCAACACCACCAGCAGCAGCAACACCACCAGCAGCAGCAACACCACCAGCAGCAGCCTCAAAACCATCATCACCAGCAGCAACAGCAGCAGCAACAATTACAGCTTCAGATTCAGCTACAGTCCCAATCGCAGCTGCAACAGCATCAACATCGCAGCAATTTCTTTGAACAGCCAAATCATTTCAATCCCTCAGGTCCTTCTCCCCAACAACAACATAACACGATGGTCAATCCCTCATTTGCCAATCCTCCCCGCTTTGTACCACAACAGCCGCCTCATAGCTCTACTCACCACCCTACGCCCCCTACCCCTGCATCTGGAAATAGGCATCCTTATAACGCACCTTCTAACTACGCCGTGAACAACAATATAAATCAACACCGTTTCCCGCAATCGGGGCTTGGCTGGAACCCGCCTGCAGTTGGGGGTGTACCGATGAACGTAACAAGATCTCAACCGGGCATGCAAAGCTTCGATAGAAATGTCTCATCATTCGGAGCGCTGCCATACCAGGCGCATCAACAGCCACCCTGGGGTGGTGGGGGTTCATCATTTGGGAGAGGCGGGTATGGGAGTGGTGGGGGTATGCATGGTCCAGTTGGTGGCATGTAATACAGCGATGTTCATGTTTGGAGTTTTCAAATTGTAACCTGTATAGATCGCATTAGTTGGCTATGTGTGGCCAGTGATATGCCACCAAAAGCCCATTTCTTAGTACAGTGCTGACCGTGGCTTATTTTTTCAGTATTTATACTTCCGCAGTTAGATGGTTTTTGTTGTGAACGCGTTGATGAGGGCTTCGGATCGGGGTGAAAAGTCTATTAGATGCGGGATTGGATCTAATTTCCGTTGTTTGCTTATTCCTTTGTCGTCTTAATGTTCACGTTCCCTCTTTTTGTTTTGGTCTTTTTTCGTGTCTTGTGTCTGTGGGAGGTATTTTGTATCCGTTTCTTGCTTGCCTTCGTTCACGGATCCCGGTGTCTCAAATTGGCGTGGACTTACGGGCTGCACGAAATGGGTGTGTTGATTACATGTAGCTATCCTAAACATTATGTTTTACTCAAAACATGTGTCTATCGTAGAGCTAGAAACGACTGTTTCCATCTGAACAACAGAGTAATAGGCCCTTTGCGCAGAGACTTCAGAGTCTTTTGCGCAAAGGGCCTAATACATACAGTAAGGCACTTGATCATAAGATATCACTCGCTAGATGTTTTCTAATCATGCATTATCACTCGGACGCCTAAAGGCAGGGATTGTTTTGTTTGGTTTGATGGTGTAAATCATTATGTACACACAGCCTCTCGGATATTGGGGCTGGCTCTCTCTAAGTTCAGCCGTTCAGGACCCAGTATAGTACAATGGTGTAAAATGCCTAAATGGCCCTTAGGCCCGAATCAGCTACAGCCAAGATGGCCACTTAAGTTTAATATCAAATGAGACCTAACTACCATTCATGTGTGTAGCTATCCTGCAATCTGTATACAGTATGTGCTGTCAAGTGCAACGCACGTCTTATTCTGATAGTTGTAGGAAACGGTGAGGTCTGTAATCCCTCTGCCTAATGTACCTACATTCGGGAAGTAGTCCGGGATTAGTACATAGTTGCTCTAAATTTAAGAGCAAAAAGCTCCTGGTTTGAGCAATAGTTTGACCCCGTAGTGAGTTTTAGTGTGGTCTATTGATATCACCACATTCATGTAGCTACCAAGAACAGCCATCACGAGATACGAATTCAATATACAATCTTGTACTGAGGCTTATAGACCCTTATAGTGTCCTTTGTGTATCTCCTGGTTGGAAGTTCCGCAAAAAAAAAGGGGGGGGGGGTATCATATGGCTATAGACAAGTATAATGGCGGATTGGGGGTGGGAGGGGTGTCAAAATACATATCTTGGGAGCACCCCTATGGTACACGGGCCGTACCAAGGGTGTGTAAACTACAGACTAAGAGTAGTATATTTAAACAAAATTGTGTATTTACACCATAAAGATTATATATCTGATATTTTCCAGATGTGTTACTGAGCATAGTATTTGTATCCCTAGGAGTTGTGAACTTGTCAAATTCTTTAAAATCTTTTTGTCTTAAAATAATAATTAAATAGGTTAATAAGAGCAAAATATAGTAAATTTTTTTATATGAATCCATGGCTTAATAGATAAATATCTTGTTATGATTGTGTAATAGCCCAGGTTCAATCCTCCTCCCACCCAGTCATTTTTTTGCAGAGGTCCAGGAAGGATTTACACAACTATTTTGTGTATTTTACACCACAGTTGCAGTTTTGTGTATCATACACCACAATTTAGTGTAATTTAAACATTATTGTGGTGTAATTAAGTAAGTTGTGAGTGGTCTTAGGTGTGTACATTACACGCCACTCAATTGTACTATAGGGGCACTGAGGCTGCCATATTGGTCGACCTCATCACTGCGTCTGTTCCCCCGGGGATGGACCTAAAATTGCGGTCAAGGGTATCTTATTTTTGTCACTGCTGCGGCGGAGGCTACCCTATGGGTGTCTAAACTCTATAGGAGATATTTCAGCAAATAACATGCATGAAAGTATATACGCAGGGTAAGAGCGTCTATTACAGCTTGATCACCCAATAATGCTAACGTGAATAAGGCAATTTAATCACTTGATATTACATACTACATTTATTTTCAGTGTAGTTTTCTGAGGGAACCAGCAGAGCAGTCTATAACACGTCAATGATAAATTCTCCGCCCATAGACCACAAACCTGACCGTCTTCTACGGCCCTCATGTGAAATTTACAAATCCTTAGAGTATTCCTCTGTAAAGCACCAAATAAAAGTGTAAAATATAAAAAATAATGAAAAAGAAAAAACTTTAAAAAAGAGAAAAGGGAGAAAGGGAGAAAGGCTATTTACTTATCGCACAGGTTTGTAAAAAAGGAAAAGGAAAAGTAAAAGTAGAAAAGGGGAAAAGCCATGAACCGCGCCAGCCAGTCCAAACCGCTCAGGAAACATTTCATCGTTTCTTCGGTACAGCAGTAGCCTGGTTCTGACTCTCGCGCATCGCCGCTCTCGCCTGCCTGCTGCCTCCAAGCTTTGGTCCCCTCGGCTTCTTCGTCTCGTCCCTCTTCTTGCGGCTATCACCGCCTCTACGGCGGCGTCTCGACATGAGGGCGTCTAGGAACTCGCGCCGGAACTTCTCCGCGATACGATCGTCTGCAGCGCCTTCGGTCTCGCGCTGCTCCTCAGTGGGGTCAGGCTCAGTGTACATTTCCACTGCTTCAAGTTAGTATTTCTGATTATAATATATATAGAATAAATGGAATATTGAGTATGGGAAGAAGGGGGGGGGGGGACTTGCATCGAGACTCTTTGAGAACTTCCTCAACCAATTTGTCCCTTTGAATATCCTGACTATTGCGCCTCCTGCGCCCTTTTATCCTCTTCTTCCCTCCACTCTCCTCTTCTTCCGCCGGCGCCACTGCCCCATCATCCTGTAGCCGTCTTGTGGCCTCCTGCGTCCTCGCAATATTCCTCTTCTTGGTCTCTTCTCCAAGATCAACCTCATGCAGCTTCCCCAGCGTCGCGCCCCTTCCCTCCGGCACGACCGGCGTCCAATACGCTGACCGACCGGCACTCTTACCGGGTTGTGCACTGCTGTTGTTGTTTTCGGTCCTAGTACCTCTAGAAGTATCAATCCCACGCCGCCGCTGCATCTCGCTGTCGATGTAGGCCATCATGTGCTTATCCACGTCAAGGATCTGCCCCGTTTGGTGTGTAAACCTATTCACGACAGCCAGTAGCTCCTCCTCCTCCTCTGCCGCCTTTGCTGCCGCCTCATCATCTATCGGGGGCTGGTCCTCGACGGCGGTGGGCTTGTGCGCAGTGACCTCCAGGCCGCGACGGGCCGGGCGCGTGAGCTTTTTGCGGAGGCGGAGGATGGTGGTGAGGTCTGGTGTTTCGGGGCCTGCTGGTGGGGAGGGAGGAGCTGCGCTTTCGGATGTTGTGGGAGGGGGAGTGGTTTGAGCGCTGGGGGGGGCAGTCGCGGGGGGAGTGTCGGAGGAGGTGGAGGTACGGCGACGGATGAATTTGCGTTTCTTTGGGGGTGGGGGGGCGAATGTGGGGGCTTCGGACATGACGGTGTCGGTGGGGGTCATGGTCATTTTTTTTTTTTTTTTCTGTTTGGGGGGGGGGGGGTATTTAGAGACTGGTGAGATGGTTGATAAGATTGGTGAGGTTGGTGAGGTTGGTGAGGTTGGTGAGGTTGGTGAGGTTGGTGAGGTCGGTGAGGTCGGTGAGGTTGGTGAGGCCGGCGGAAAAGGAGTGACTGTGGCTCGTACGTACAGTGATCGAGTGAGCACTGAGACTAGGTGAGTGGTGTGAAGGAGTGAAGGTCTTTTTTTGATATCTCGAACGTTTATGATATAGTTTTTTCCTCTCCCTCTCTTCTTTTGCAATTCACCGTGGTATTTAGCTGTGAGTGTGGCGATGGTGGTGAGATGTTGGATTAGAACCGACAGACAGAAATATGAAGCAGAAGACGAGACGAGACAGAGAAGCTTGATGTCCCATCGGTCACGTGAGTGGCGGCCAAGTATTACATTTAGAGAGGCTTGTATCGACGCAGGGCGGCTATACAAGTCAGCTATCTGTGGCGTTAGCAGCTCACAGAAGTACTCAGGTACTCTATCTGCTATCTGCTATCTATGCCATCTAAAGTTGAGCAACCAGTAACCAGTAACCAGTAACCAGTAACCAGTAACCATGATATGAGGTGCTCACTCTGACTCTGTGTGCCCAATCAATACCCCAACCTCCTCATCCCGGCACGATCCATTTAGAAGTTAGCGGTGATAAGATGAGAGATGACATTTTAACATTTTAAAAAGAATTTTTTTTTTTTTTTTTTTTTTTTTTTTTTCCTTTTATGAGCTTGAAGTAAGTAGGGACATGTAGGTACATAGCCCGAGTGTTTCCCCATGTCCCGGCGTGCAACTCTCCCCTTTCCTTTCCCCGCCCTCTTACTAATCCCCCCAGAACAGCTAGCCCCAAGCCCAGAACCTATCTCACGTGAGAGTGGCAAGCCCCGCATTATCTCTTCATCTGATAATCTCTAGACTTCTGGACTTCTCTCTCTCTCTCTCTCTCGCTCTCTCTCTCTCCCCCTCTCTCTTTCTGCCTACTTTCATCCCGTCCCATATTTCACAACTTTCCCTCTTTGCTCCCCCCCACCCCCCCAAAACCATTGGACTCCTCATGTCCAACATGTACAGAGTGGTTTCCCGTTCATCATGGAGGCTGCTGCAGAAACGATCTCTTGCGACCGCCGCCGCCGAGTCTGGTTCTCAAAAGCTTGTGGCTGCTGCTGCCGCTTACAGTCCGGTCCTGCATTCGTCTCCGGCCGCGAGCTGGGAGGATAGGACGCTGAGGGATATCTTGTAATTGCACCCCCTCGGTTTAGTTGGTCGTTTCTGGATTTGTTTGAAGTAGAAGAAAATGCACTGCACTTGGATACCTATTCTGCTCTATATATACATATAACTGCTATACCTGCTATACCTGTTTTACCTGTTATACCTGTTATACCTGTTATACCTGTTTTACCTGTTTTACCTGTTATACCTGTTATACCTGTTATACCTGTTATACCTATGTCTTACCTACCTAGTTCTACATGTACTCTACAATTATAAATACAAATGTTCTTCCCAAGAGATGAAAACACAAGGGATATATCCAGCTAAAGATCATAAATTTCCAGTGATAATTCGTCAGTCTGGCGCGACTTTTCGTCAAAGTCCCACAACCCCACCGCCCCCTCCACCGGCCTTTTCCAGAACAAAGACCTTACCTCGGCCGCCGGCTTCAAGCTCTACGCTGATCGCACCCTCCAGAAGGCCAAACGTCAAGTCGATGTTATAGTCAATGCCCAAACACCTGATGAGCTCGTCCGCGTCGTCCGAGATCTCGACCGTCTCAGCGACCTCCTCTGCCGCGTCATCGACATGTCCGACTTTGTCCGCGCCACCCACCCGGACCGCCAAATCGTCATGGCCGCCCACGAGGCCTACAGCGTCATGTACGAGTACATGAACGTTCTCAACACCACCACGGGACTCTACGATGCCCTCAAGCGGGCGCTTGACTCCCCGGAGGTTGTGGCACGGTTTAGTGACGAGGAGAGGGCTGTGGCGACGATCCTGTACAAGGACTTTGAGAAGAGCGGGATCAACCTCCCTGACGGGGCCAGGCGGAAGTTTGTCGAGTTGTCTAATGAGATTGCGGAGCTGGGGCCAAAGTTTGTGAATGAGATGGCGCCCGAAAAGTATTTTCTGACGTTTGACTCTGTGAAATTGAGGGGGATGGATCCGATGGTGGTGAGGGAGCTGACAAAAAGGGGGAAGGTGACGTTGCCGACGATTGGGATGCCGGCGAGTCATGCCATACGGTCAGTGGAAGACGAAGAGGTCAGAAAGGAGATATACCTGGCTAGCCATACGAGCAGTGCTAGACAGATTGGGGTATTGGAGGAGTTGCTAAAGAGGAGAGCAGAGCTTGCAGTCTTGGTAGGGCGTGAGAGCTATTCTGAGGTTGCCCTGACAGACAAGATGGCATCCTCTCCAGGTTTGTGATATTCCAGATATGCTCATGTGTATACATGATATATACGTATATATATATATGTATATATAATTGAATCCTAATACTCTAACATCAGCCTGAGGGGTGGGGGGTTCTCTAGAAGCTGTCACCAAGTTCCTCAATGCCCTTGCAGATGCAAATCGTCCAGCAGCCCAGACAGAACTCGACTGTCTCGCCCAGCTCAAAAAGCAGTCCGGCCAATCATTACCCCTCCAACCCTGGGATAAAGATCTGTACACGGCCCGGATGATGCACGCTATCCGTTCTCGACGTCGGGGCTCCGATATCCTCTCCTCTTACTTTTCCCTGGGAACGGTCATGCAGGGCCTCTCGCGCCTCTTCAATCGGCTCTACGGGGTCCGCCTCGTACCGCACGAGACGCTGCCCGGAGAGACCTGGAACAATGACGTGCGGCGCCTCGACGTCATCTCCGATACTGACGGCCATATCGCCGTCGTCTACTGCGATCTCTTTGAGCGGGAGGGCAAGAACCCGAACCCGGCGCACTTTACGCTCCGGTGCTCGCGAAAGATTGGCGACGAGGAGTATCTGACCGAGGCGTTGGCGGGAGAGCGCGAGGACGATGGAATGGCGTCCGTCCGTCGCCCCGATGGGGCCCTCTATCAATTACCGACCATCGCGCTCATCTGCGACTTTGCGCGCGGTAACCCGGCGTTGCTGAATTTTAGAGAGGTCCAGACGCTGTTTCATGAGATGGGGCATGCGCTGCACTCGATGCTGGGGCGGACAGCTCTCCATAATGTCGCCGGTACCCGATGCGCCACAGACTGGGCGGAACTGCCGAGCGTGCTGATGGAGCATTTTGCAAAGTCGCCAGAGGTTCTCGGATTGTTTGCGAGGCATTATCAGACGGATGAGCCGCTGCCAATGGGGCTAGTGGTAGAGAGACTGCAGCAGGAGTCGCTGATGGAGGCGACAGAAACGAGGACGCAGATTGTGCTCTCTCTACTAGACCAGCGGTATCATTCGGTCCTACCGCTACAGAGGGGGTTCAACTCCACGGCTGTCTATCATGATGTAGAGACAAAGTATGGGCTACTGCCTCCGGTAAAGGGGACGTCCTGGCAGGGCTTCTTTGGGCATCTGTTTGGGTATGGGGCTACGTACTATGCCTATTTGTTTGATCGGGCCATTGCGGCAAAGATCTGGAAGGATGTGTTTGAGCGTGATCCGCTGAGGAGGGACTCGGGGGAGAGGTATAAGGAGGAGGTGCTGAGGTGGGGGGGGGCACGGAGTGGATGGAAGAGTTTGGCGGGGGTGTTGAGAAGGGGGGAGTTGGAGGATGGGGGGGAGAAGGCGATGGTGGAGGTGGGGGAGTGGGGGAGGGGGCTGAAGTAGATACCTAGATAATTGTAGATGTAGTGCTTCTTCTGTGCTGGCCCTTTCTTTTCTTTTCATTTTTCATTTTTCATTTTTCATTTTTCCTCTTTTTTTGGCTTTTGTTGGCTTGTACGGGTGTACATATAGATTGTACTTTTAGGGATTTGAATTTTAGTCCTCAATTGTGTTGTCTTGATTGCCTGTTTATTATTAGGGCCTAAGCTTGGTGAGATGTTGGATTAGCGCTATGCATAACCGTAGTTGGGGGGTGGGGGGGAATCTTATCTTCAACCCTATGCCAAGTAGAACACTGATATGAAAGATCAATTACTGCCTGATGGTACTGGTAGAGTTCACAACTAATACTCTCGGTGTGGTGCCGAAACCTTTATTGGCCCTTGGGTTGGGGAATCGAGTGATTCGCCGTGATGAACATAAATGGGGGGGGGGGGAGGAGTCTGTGGGTCAATGGTTTGCAATCGATATCCTGTGGGATTATTGCTTTTTTTTTTTTTTTGGGGGGGTTGGGAGGTTGGTATTGTGAGTAAGGTACTACCTACCCGTGTAGGGGTAAATCTGTAGATAGTGGTAGTGATGGCACCAGTTCTCACGAAAAGTTATTGGCTGTTTCCCCATCAAAACCTACATGTATGTACATGTAGTTGTTGTGTATCGGATGTAACGGAGCTTGGGAAGATACATGTATAGATATACATACATGATATACTTGGGCGTTTAGTAAAAGGTCGAGATAGAGATGGTTGTGATCGCCCGTTGCAAGGCCAATTTTCACGACCTTTTACTGAATGGCTGAGTATTGTACTGGGGAGGCCATTAAAACATGGAAATAACAGCATATATTATACATACCTATAACGTATATACCGAATTATATGAGGCCCATATAATACATGTAGTCCTCTGGCGAGAGTCAACTCAAGAGGTGAATAACCCCCATAACAGAGCACCAAATTAGAATTCATCTGCCAAAGAAGTCGCGGGATATTCGTCTCGCATAATCACTACAACGTCACTTAGAAATAAGCTCCCTTTGGTGCCATGCGTAATCTCCGTATACACAGCCCCATGTGGCTTTTCAAAGTCCCCGACTCGCTTGTTTTAGCGAGTGGCGATTCGCTACCGAGTGACTCGGTATGATTGCCTGATATTGTGGGGAGGGGAAGGGGGTTGCAATTGCTGAATCTCTGGCATGTAGGCAGTGGATGAGACATTGCCAAGAAGGTTTTTTTTTTTTTTTTTTTGGGGGGGGGGGGGTTGTTTATCTACAGAGAAAAGAAAAAAAGTTCAAATTGACTTCAGCTTTGTATATACAGATTTTCTGTATCACTCAATTCCTTTGTTTATAATCTCCGCACTGCCCTTCTATTCTATTCCCCCCCCTCTCTCTCTACCTTTGGGCTGGCTGTGGTTGATGGGGAAATTGGGCCCTCTAATGCAGCATAATATCGCTCTTGTAGGTACAAAGGAGCACGGGACACATTGTATTCTTCCAGGCGGCGGTGCTTTCCCTTGATCCTTCTTAAACAGCAACAGCAATAAGACAAATAAGACAGCAGTTGTTGTTACTTTCCCCTGCTGCTTCTACCTCTGACTAGTATCTACATACTTTACTGGATTAACCTTCTTCTCCTTCATCTTCTTCTTCCTCTTGTTCTCTTCTACTCCTTCCTCCTGTCCTCAGTCCTCGTAATTGCTGTATATTTGAGAGGCGGCCAACGAACCAGCCAACCAGATATCATCCTCTCTATCCGTCCTATCACATTGTGTCATCCTACCAACTGTTGCTGCTGCTTCTTCTGCTGCTGCATCTCATTGGGCCGTTCTCTCTTTCTCTCTCTCTCTCTCTCTCTCTCTCTCTCTCGCTCTCTCTCTCTCCCTTGCTCTTCACGTCCTCTGTAACAGGGTCTTTTTTTTCCTTTTTTTCTTTCTTTTTTTTTTTCTTTTTTTCTTTTTTTTCCATTTTATTATTATATTCTTTTTCCCTCCCTTTCTTTTCTTTTTTCTCTATTCTCCCGAGCCTCTCACTTTCTCGCCACCGTTTACCCCCCCCCCCCAAATAAACAAATACAATAATTACCCATACACCCGGATATCTGCTTATCGCTCGTTCCCTCTTCTCCTGCATTGTCGCGACCCAACAGTGTCCGCACCAAAACTCCCCCATATCCAACCAAGTCTAGTCTCTATCCCAAAGTCTTTCTCTCTTTCCTTCCCCTTCCATACAAATCTCGTATTAGATTAGTGACGGATTAGCACTCACCCCCCCCCAAAAAAAAAAAAAAAAAAATCAATAATCCAATCTAATCCATCCATCACCTTTCTCACGCGTCCAAACAAACCCCACCGCCACTAATCTACAATGGGACGACCAATCTGGCGCGAACCCACCGAAAAGCGCACGCCTGACGCTCCTCTAGAGCCCCGTCGCGAAGCAATCACCCGCCGCTCCGCCGGTAATCGCCCGCGAGTCAGAGGCTCCGAACGCTCCTCGGACACATTGTTCAATCTCCTCCGCAGCGATTACGCCCTCGAAGGCCTAAACACAGGCCCCGCCACCTGGAGTGACGCCCCACCGGGGAGCCTGTTTTCCTCCGCCCGTGCCGCTGCCGCCGTCGCTAGACGGGGCCTTGGAAGATCGGGCCCGCACCGCTCAGTGACGACGGGTGAGGAGGTGTACACGCCGTGGTTTCCACCCGCTGGCGACCGCGAGCTGGCGATGCAGCGCAGGGAGCGCGAGCTGGAGCGTATCCGCGAGGAGAATGAACGCCGTACGATGCTGGACAGATTGGACAGGGAACGCGAGATAACACAGCATAACGAGCGCATGACGCGCATGACCCGCCTAACGGAGGACCATCTACCCGACGATATGTCGTGGTTTAGGTTTCCAAGGTCGGCCCGCTACAGATATGCGTCGAGCATCATGGACGAGGACAGGGATCGGGATCGGGACCGCGGGCAGGAACCGGCGTCAAGCGCGAGTCGCGAGATTCACTTACCAAGGTTCAATATAGACGGCTTGGGTGATCGGGAGCGCTCTCTCAGGTCAATACCCTCATTCCCCGCATACCTTACGAGGCTAATCGAAGGAGCGAATGACAGTCCTGATGTGACCCAATGGGAGCTTATGGCTGAACTGGGATTTCCAGGCTGTGATCAGGAAGACAGCGAGGACAGTGAGGACGATGACCATAATCTCATGGACGCTCTCGGCACGCTTGAAGGAGAGGTCGAGAGGGACCGCTCCGAGGTTGAGAGACTGAGGAGAGTGGCCAATATGTTTACACACCGTAGGGACCTCGAGAGGATGGTTGGGGGTCTGCAATAGTAAAAGAAAACACCGTTTACGAACCCTTCTATTCTTTAGTGTGTTGTTATTGTCCTTTTTATTACCTTTTTTCTCATCTTTTATTACTTGTTTCTTTCTCTTTCGTCTCAATGATTGGAATGAAAATCAGGAACTTTTGCTTGGGGGGTGTCTGTTTTTTTTTTGTTTTTTTTTGTTCATGGGTATCTTTTTATCCCAGGTTTCTCTCGCCCTCCCTCCCTCTTTTCCCCTGCGTAGGATATATATATATATATGTGTGTGTGTGTGTGTGTGTGTACATTTGCGTCGTGTTTTATTTGGGATATGGATATCATCTCGGGGGCTCTGGGGGGCCGAGTCTTGATTCTGCCCACATCATGTACCGTGATTCTCGTGCTAGACACGGGATATCACAGACAACGCAAATAAATCACCATCTAATCGTCACGGGCTCTGGGAGCTAGCTCACCCGCTCACTGGAAAAAAAAAGAATAATAATAATAATAATAATAATAATAATAATAAAAACAGCAACAACAATAATAATACCATCCATCCTTCTTCCCCTCTATTCATTCGGTTTTTGAAAACTCAACACTATTTTGTTGTGTGGCAACCACATCATTACACATCAGCAAAAAACGGTTGGCGTCCAGACGAGCCGGGTCTTATTCAACGAGATTTGTTCGTCTCGCTGCATTTGGAGCATTTGGGACGTCCGGAATGTGAGTGATTCCTTTTGGAGCATCTTGGGACGTTCTAAAGGTGATAGGTCATATTTTGGCTCATTTGGGACGCCCAAAAGGCGATAGGTCATATTTGGCTCGTCTTCAACGCCCCAAAGTGTACTAGAATGACGATACTGACCCCACCTGACGTCAGCCTTGTCATGATTTCCAGGTCTTAACAGCACCCCCGGAGTCGCCTCCACCTCCACCTCTACATCTATCTTCACCTCCATCACCACTTCTGCCTCTACCTTCTCCAATTGGCATATCTCCCTACCTGGAGATTCTGACTCCTATATTGACATTTATATAGGCTTTTAACATGATGCCCAAATCAAGTGCTGTATCAAGTTCCTCTTCAGGTACCAAATCTAGCTCCAAATTTGTTTTGAATCAACAACGATTACCAGTTGCAGGTTGGTAGGTAAGCAAAAGTGAGACGGGTAGTGAGCAAGTAGAGGGTGCAGGTAGAATTATCATGTACATAAAATTGTATAACGGAACAGACCATGTTCAGAATAAAGTAGTTTTTACCGATTTAACCTTATTTTGTCAGACCGCAGGATGTTAAAAGGTCGTCTGCTGGGAAAAGATACTTCAGGTGATGCAAGACGAGTTCAAACGAGAAATTAACGGGTTCTAAACGAGCTCCAAATAAGCACAGGGTGTAATATTCTTGTCCCAGACGTTAGTGGTGATCTTATGGCGCGGAGGTGTGGGTTTTAGTATAAGTAGACGAATTGAGCGACTAGTGCATATAGGGCGCCGGAGCGTCACAGGATGAGACCTGATCTTTTGCTGATATACCTAAATTCTTTCTCTACTCAGATTTCAAAACATCTTGCTCAGCGAATCTTATAAAACTTCGCGGTTTGATGGGCGCCATCTTTCTAAGCGCGAAATGGTGGGGATGAATAAACAATTATACAAAGCGAAAGAATATAAATTCAGAGCGAGGTTTATTGGCTCCAAAATGCTTATAGTGTCGAAACTTCGCATTCGTTGTCGGGTTTCTTCTTGTGCGAGGATGTGTCGGCCAGTCTTGATGCGTTTCTTGGGTTTCGTTTATGTCGGGTTTCCTTTGAATTATATGGATTTCCATCACACGGATTAGTAATCGGTTCTCGGCGATGGGTATATATATATATATGGACCTGTTCTCTAATTCTCTCTCTTTCCTTTCTTCTCTACGCAACCTTCCTGTTCTTTAGGGTATTATATTGTTTTGTCTTTATTACTCCACCTTTATTACAAGTTGTTATTAGTTTTAGAATATAGTTACCATTCGCGTTACTATAGTTCCTTCGTCTCGAATCATAAGTTCGGAGCACTGTAGTTTCTTGGGTCATGGTTACGACTTCGGTTGTCTTTCATGGTTCGCCGTCATCGTCATCGTAGTCATGGTAGTAGAGCGAGTGTTCTATTAGTATTTCAAGTCCGTTCTTAAATGTGAGATATTTCTGTAGTCACTGGCTCTAGAGAGTTCATTTCTTAATAAGTAATGCCAAGACTTCCGTAACACATCTTCCTTACTTCGCTATAACGATCAAACAAAATCGGTAATACCCAAGCCCCGCATATTTATACTATCAACGCGCTAGTATTTCTGGGTATCGTCAAGCAAAACACTCTCATATTCGAATACTTCAACGAAATTTGAGCAAACATTACATCATTCAAAGAGAAGATCCCCACCTTCTAAATCCGTTCTTTATAGGCAACCACCATATAACCCACCACAGCCCAATGGTTTGAAAAACTAGAAAACTTCATCAAGATAATCTCCAAACAAAGCGACCCGTAAAAGTAAAACAAAAGCTTCCTTACCATCGTAAGCAATCAAAAACTGTTAAAACAAAGCAAATGGCCAGCGCAAGAAGGATGTCGCGCTCTTACCCGTTCAACAAGGTTCTTCGCTATCATTTCTCTCCCATTCTATCTCCAAGCAGACGCTTTACTGTAAAATCTTATCTTTTTTAAATTCCTAGTCGTGAATAAATTTCACCATTATCGCTCCCCTCACTTCACCGTCAATTATAGAAAACTATAACTATATCAGGTCACTCAGTTAAAATTACCGTATCTCTCCTCTTCAACGCCTCACAACAATCGTCAATGAGGTGGTCACTCCAACCGCCATATTTGATATTGATTTAGCCATCCAGAGCGTCTCAATCTTTGACCTCTCAACTAAAGAGACTCTGACCGTCTACCTCCCAGAAATTATCACACTGGTCACCAATAGCATCTCCACCAAAATTCGCTTCCTGATTGCTGACGATACCACTTGCAACCAAATAAAGATCTCCTTCGAAGTCATTCCCATCCATTAGGAAGATACCCATGTTGTTAAATGCTCGATCCATCTTTTCTCACGCTCTCATTAGTACATAGAAATTTGAATCTCACACCACCTAGTAATGTTTGAAATGTTGTAAGTTCAGTTTTACGGACGACATTGTAACTAGACAGGAAGAAGAAACTGGAGTACGCTTCGTAGGAATTCAGTAACATGCGGATGGGCTTGATACCGTCGAGTGTTCGAGATATTAAGAACTAGAAAGTCAGGCTAAAATACTGATGTAAGTAAACACTAAACGTTCAAATATATTTAACTAAAACTAACCACCGGAAAAAGTTGAAGTGAAGAAGAAAAGGAAAGAAAGAAGGCAAACAGCTATATATCACAAAAAGAATGGCATTTGAAACTAGCACTTGAAAAGCCGTAGAAACGCATCGATTTCTTATTAATACACATGACGGAGAGTGAATACCACGGGAGAAAAAGGCCTAAAGGAGGAAACTGTCTTGAAGTAACAGCGTGGCGGTAAAGGCTTGGAGTTAAATCCTGCTGTAGCGTTCTTTCGTGGCCTTAATTCCGTACCTGTCTCTTCGATGTGGCGTGACGTGAGCTGCTTGTCGGCGTCGTTGTTAGTAATATTCGGTATGTCTAGAAACACAAGTGGGACCAAGCTCAACTGCGCCATTCTGGCACTCCCAATCGCATTAAAATGAGCGGGATGTCTGTCGGTATGTGAAGGCGTTCAAAACTCAAATGGATGCCTTCTTGATGTATACACAGATCGTTCTGTGAAATGACATTTATGTATTTCTCTTACTCATACCAGTCATTACCTCCCGATCTGGCGCTTTCTCCTCTTTCGCGAGTATGCATGGCCGTTAGCGATTAGAGGCAGTATTACATTATTTAAAGGCGATAAATTCTTATCAGAAAACGTAGATAGTGGGCAAACCAGGCGCGAAAAATAGTAAATTCGATGCATATCTTTACCGGCTTGAAGTACTTAGATGATGTCGCGACTCTTCACTCACTATGCAATCGCGCTTAGTCGTCCGTTGAGGCTAAAGGGCGAGGATAAACTATGATCTAAAAGGCCAGACTATCGGATGGTATATAGTAGAAGTATGATCATTTGTGGTCGACTGTAATCATTTCTGAAGTCCAAGTAAATGATCCATCTTTTTTTAGGAGTACAAGGTATGAATTTGCGTAAAAGTGGTGAAATGTGTGTGTACATGTAGCAAACAAATATAGGGTATTATATCTTTCAAATTATAAAAAAAGGGTAATGTAAAGTTATGTATTTAATAGAAGTAGACATTGACAATTCTCCTATCATCGTCTTCTTTCACGAATATATAAATATTTTTTATATATATAAGCGTCTTTTAATGATAATCTTTAGCTCGAATGACCGGTGAGTCTTCTTATGATCATTCTATTCGCGGGGATGCTCAGTTAAGTATTGATCTGGAATTATTTGATTCTCAATTACCATGTTCTTTAAAATAAAGAAAAAACTAATTAGGTTTGGAAGCGTGAAACAGTGGTACGAACTACGAATAGCGAAGATGAGGCCAGGAGGCATTTGAGATGTAATTTATGTATGTGTTCTTTGGTAATTTGTAGATTCGAGAGTAGAAACTGAATCTGCCAAATATTATGTGTGTGGTCTGCGATCAAATCTGTTGAATTCTTTATTGAATTCGTGACAAAAAAAAAAAAAAAAAAAAAAAAAAAAAAAAAAAAAAAAAAAAAAAAAAAAAAAAAAAAAAAAAAAAAAAAAAAAAAAGAAAGATAAAAAAAAAAAAAAAAAAAAAAAAAAAAAACAAAATAAAAAAAAAAAAAAAAGAAAAAAAGAGAAAAAGAAAAAGAAAAAAAGAGAAAAAGAAAAAGAAAAAAAAAGAAAAAAAAAAAAAAAATCAATTATTTGGTCAGAAATGGTCGCATAGCATAAGATGAATACTTCTTTTAAATCTAAGAAGTAGCGAACAAATGACGATCACCAGCAATTTAATCTCCAAAATCCAATTCAATAATGATATATTTAAGCAATTATATATCCGATGGATTATAACAAACAATATTCCGTTCCAGCAAGCCGTTTCTCCATCTTTTCGATACTTGTCGATGTATTTATATGCTGTGGTAAGAATTAAAATTCTGAATATGTTGTATTGAATATATTCAACGATAATTATTATGACGTCGCTTTCTGGAATTTAAACAATGATCTTAAAATCATATGGTCTGATAAAATTTCTTGAATCATTGAATCTTTTATTGTTACGTAAAACAACAATTAAGAATGTTGAGCAATTAGGTTTGTCTGCTCATCCAGTTTTGATATGTGGGCGTTATAAAACAGCGCGAACCTTGCTGCTGTCGTCGGTTATTGATTGGATAAAGCAGAGATTCTCTTACCGTGAGCTTCTTGATCTCCGATGATTCTTAAGGCCCGTAGTGAAGGTGAAAATCGAGTAAGCCATTGTTTGGTCTGATACATTCAAGATTCGCCAGTTAAGCCTGTTGAGATTCTTCTTTTGGATAATTCAGGTAATAAGCCAAAAACTAGCTACCGCGTTATATTCAAAACCGTGCTCCGATTATACTTTATTGTTCGTACGACATTTCACAGCAAAACAGCGTTAGTATGGCCGTACGTCGTTATCACCGATTGGCAGCGTACAATTTCGGTATATCGAGATCCTTGCACGTCGCGTCACCGAGTTATTCACCCTTGGCTGAAACAGGAAGAACGAAAAATCTTCAAAAGCGAATGCTTGAGTTAAGGCGATGATGTAGATGATTTGGCGTGTAGTAATGAAACGAAGAATCTGCGATAGAAGAGGGCTTGTTAATTTGGCAGCCGTAAACGTCACAAAGAGCCATGTGTGACAGACGTAATGGGAGGATCGGTTACTCCATAGCAAACGGGAAAGGTTACGGGAGGATTGAAACTGTATCTGCGTCCGGAGATTTCGGGAAGCTGGTGGCGACTATCTGTGACAATGTTTAGAAGATTTAATGTAATATATTTGAATACCCAAAGGCCAAAGAGAATAACCCGTAGAGAAATAAGAACCCAAACTAAAAGAACCACAATACAACAGGAAGATTGCGTAAGGAAGAAAGGAAAGGAAGACAAAGGGAAGGTAGAGCCATATATATACAAGTGACGCCGAGATGTCGAGACATGATTAATAATCCGTGCGACGGAAACTCACGGAAGCATGTTAAGGAAAATTACAGAGAAGAGAAATGATCGTCACACGAAAACTCAAAAGGAAACACAAACAGGAAGCGATAACCCGAAGCCCAATGCACCGAAAACCCAAAGCGATATCCTTCCTCCGCAATCCAAAACCAAGACACGAAACGCCGTTAGATGAATCTTATTGTCAAAGTTTTTCTTTATGGTAAAAGGTCGGTACAACTACTATGTTCTGAAGGCCAGAAACAGGTAGAGAAAGAAAATATTGAGATGAAGAAATGGAGAAAGATTGGTCCTTTGGGTAAACCCTAGAACCTCACTGTCTGGATCTCAGGAAGTCCAAAACGACGGGAAGTATTCTGCAATCCTGTTATTACTATTTTGGGATCTGCAACTTAAGCTCGGACACTTATATTGGGTGATGTTACTAGATAGACAGGGGATTACAATGGTTTAGAAAGAGCTTTGAAGTTGAGACATGCAATTGACTTCCACATTCACCAACTCCTAAGGGATCATACAGGCCCAAAATTATCCATTGAGAAGGATCAATTATGCCCAAGTGATTGGGTTGTACTTGAGGAAATGTTTGAATTTTTGAAGCCATCTCGGGATGATATTTTAGGTTTAGAAGGCCATAAAACTCAAGACGCCTTACACGAAATTTATCCTTTCTTTGAATCATTGAGACGCTATATATTCAAAGCCAAACAACATGTACAGTCTGTATTCCTGCAGATTTCTTTACAATTTGCAGCAGATAAGCTTGAGAAATACTACTCAATTGACTTCCTATCTCCTATGATTTGTACATCAATTGTACTCCAGCCGGATATGGATAATCTTTTTGAAGATAATGAGATAGGATGGGGTGATCGGCCAGAATAGGGATTCAAAGCTAAGGCGTTGGTTAAAGATTTGTGAGAAAGCTTATATAAGGGTATACAGTTACATGGTGCATCAACAGCACCTCCACAATCATAGAAGTGCACTTTGGATCACATTACAGTTAAGAAAGTACGAAGCTTTAAGAAACCACGTCTCAACTTGGAATCAATTGAAGATAAGCTTTCCCGGTACACCAATCGGGTATCTCAAAATGAGTATGAAGTTGGAGCCCCTATACTCTGGTGGATCAAGGCAAGGCCTTTATATTTAAAGCTCTCTATTCTAGCTTTAGATGCATTTTCAGCTCCCGCAATGTCTGCTGAATGTGAATGCGTATTTAGCAGGTGTGTTATATTTATTCCTTTAATAATTTAAATCAAGGCTGATTTTATTTAGTGCTAAACAATCTATTACCGATCAGAGGAATAGATTAGATGAAGAAATTATTGAAGCAGGTGAATATCAAAAGTCATAGTCGCGTGATGGTCTTATTTCATTTCAACGCGTAAGAGAAGTTTCTGAGTATCTTGAAAAAATTGAACGAGATTTCTTAACTTCTAATATCTTGGGTTAATTATATATATATATTCAAAAAGCCCTCTTTGTTTATATTCCAACTTGGCCAATTGTTCGGCAAGGAAGTTTTTTTTTTTTTTTTTTTTTTGGCCGAGTAACCTTTCTGTATATGTAGTTTTCCATTCTCTTTCTTAAAACAACACCAAACATCTTCTTCTGCTTTTTTCCCGCAACAACAACCAACACACCTCTTAAACAACAACAAGTAAAATATTTTGCCGTGGTTTCACACAAATATCTTTTTTGGACGATTATTAGTTGCTGTTCTAAACCTTCTAATAATTTTTGTTGTTTGAGATGGATTCTGAAATCGACGAAGAAAATTCTCACGGCCTCTTCGTTCCCTCAGTGGAATCTTTTGTCCAAGAAGAAAAACCTAAACCAGGAGAATTTCTTGAAAAAAAAACGTCTTCTACATGATGTTTCCAGAAACTATCACAAAACCTTTACTACTATTCTCTCTCCTTCAAACATTACTTTTTCTTTTCTCTACAACAATTCAGGTCAACGAGTTCCCCTATAGTGAAAAGATCCTTGTATTTTGGAAAGATGCTGTCAACTCCCCATTTGGAAAAACTCAAGGCCAAAACATCATGAACCAACTAGTGACTTCCCTTCAGAATAGACATACCGTTTACCTTCCACCTCCACCAAAAGCCACCGACAAGCGTCACAAACAAACCAACAACAGTATCGTCATTGAAAACCTTGGTGTAATATGTGGTGTTTACCATTATGCATAATAATATGCAACTGGTCAATCTAAAATCAAACCTCCAATTCTTTCGAAAGACTTCATCAAAACTGGAGCAATCCTCAACGGGGGTATTCAATTCTTCAAGAATATTGCACAAATTCTACAAGTTATTGGTATTATTTATCATGTCATTGATCCACAGGATTATTGGAATGCACTTCAACTGGTTCACGTCACTCGAAAACGGGTTCTTGGGAACTATATACAACAAGTCGTAGGTTTCCTTTTCCTGGAATTGCAGTGCTCAAAAATGTACGGCTCAAACCTCATAAGGATAGTGGTGATAGAAAGGATGGATGGACGTTGATGATATGCTCTGGAGAGTTTAAGGGTGCATACTTGGCTCTACCTCGGTTGAAGTTGAAACTTGAATTTAGACCCGGGGATATCATTATGTTCAAGTCATCTCTATTGTAGCATTTCTTGACAGAGTTTGAGGAGGATAGAACTGTTTTGGTATTCTTTACACATCAAAACATTTGGGACAATTCAAAACCTTAAATAGTACACTCCAATAGATTCAATAAAAACTCTCATATTATATTCAGTTCACTCATGTACTACGGAGGTAACGTATTTGACTAGGAAGCCGAACGTGATCAGGTAACCGAATGTGTTCATTTTGTCGCGTACGCTCGATCATTGCCACGATTGAGGCCCAAAATGGCTCTAAATTCGCTCTAAATAAATACAATTTATATTTTGTTAATTCTAGCCCTTATAAAGGGGTATAAAATTTAATTCTGAACCCTTTTTGAAGGTTCTCTCTTCCTACATGATCTGCTACTGCTAGTATCCTCAACTATCACCTTTGACCACTCTGAATCTTCCATCTCCTCAACATCTAGACTAGTATCTATAGAATATACAGAAATATTTTCGCTTATAGTAACTCTTTTGCCCAATGACCTCTTGTTGACTTCCCTAGCCAAAGCCTATACTGCTTTTTTACTGTCTGCAGCATCTCTAGCCTTTTTAAACCTCTCCACATCGTGACGGGGCTCTGCCTCTACTAAACAAGAGTGTAGGAAGCAAGAGGGCCAGTAGAAGAAAGAGTTAGGTTTAGAGAGTAAAGATTTTTCTTGGTAGACTTAGAATAATCTTAAGGGCCTTCTTCCGCTTGTTACAATTGATGATGGGGAAAACTAGAACTAGTGGACGGAAATGGAGATGAGTATTTATACTCCAAATCTCTCGGTTTTCCTGCCTTCCACTGCTCAAACTAAGTTCCAATGAAAACTCTGCTTTGGAGCGGAAACAGTTCCTCCGCTACACCGCTTCTCTCTAAGCACTAGCGGGTGTTTCCAGTCCTAGAGTAATGCACCCTTAGCCAGGGTCAAGAATCACCTGCAGCCTGGCTGTCACACAGCTCCGGGCCTGCATTTAGAGGAGTTCCCACTCTGGTGGTCTACCCTTGCTGGCTGCAGAGCTGTAACTCATTGTAGACTATTCCCGGGCATAACCACTGCCGCCTGCGGCAGGGCTATTCTTTTGCTCTGAAGGTTAATGGAGATGCCCGACACTTAGAGACCTTTCTCTAGCCGGTCCTCTATTCACTGACAGGGTTCAGACTCGTCAGTCTGCCCTTCATGAATAGATCTCCTCCTTAGTAGCCAGAAGGTGGGTACACTTGCGACAGGTTGCGGTACTCACCTACAGGTACTTCCCTATCACTGTAACTACTGGATTCTATCAATGATTATGAGCCTATAACAGGTCCGGTGAGAACTAGTCTCCTGGCCGTTGGTATGGCTCTGTCATACACATCTTCAGTAGTAATTACTCTTGCTTTACTGAGTTGTTTTCTGTATTTAGTAGAGGCCTGGCTCACTTTTTTGACTACTGATTTTCTGAACTGAACATGTACATGATCACCTATTTCCTTTTCTGTTAAAGATATTTGCAGGCCTTTATCCAGTTGCTTTACTAGAGTGCGTAATTTCTCGGCGCTTTGTGAACCTCCTCTTATTAGTGCTAATGCTTGACTTGAAGTTGACTTCGCCATTCTGGTATTTTTGGGTGTGGTGGGTCCTGAAACTATTAGGATGGATATATTAAGCGGGGTTGGCTGCAAAACTCGGCGGGGATTATAGGGCATTATTCTTGTTTTAGCCTATGCTGTCAGGATATTATGGGAGGTATAGGGTCTCTTTCTAGCTTCAAATAGATAACTAAAACATGTTAGCCAATTCTCAGCGATGCAAAGCAGGTTCGGCGTGGTTCAGAAAGGGTTCAATGTAGGAGTCATAATCTACTTTAGGAAGGTTCTTTTATTGATGCCGGTATCACCCCCAGACTGTTCCATAGGCTCATCTAAAACATTAGAACAATGTTTTTGTAATGAGCCAAACAATCCCACATCCAGTAATTGTAACAAGTGGGTGGAATGTGGGGGTAGACAGAAATGAATTATTTTATTGTTGAGACAATAATCAAAGAACTCCCAAGTGGTATGTGATACATGTCCATCTAGTATTCGGAGACGCCATCTATCCTGCGCCCTATAATTAAATTAGTCTTCATTAATATCTTTTTATAAGTGCGGTCTTTCTCGGCGTATAATTATTCACTATCATTTCGACGTCACGGCGTTATAACCTAAAATTAATAAATAGAACTTACACTTCAGATGTGTATTTATCAAAATTCACAATCAACCAATCCTTTCCTAGCTTTGAATCCGTCCAACCCTTTGGGTAATAGGCAAATGTCGCTATATCTCGATGCTTTACCCCTGCATATCAGCCCTTATAATGAGCCGTCTTGGATTCATGTCATGCGGTAATCTTACCCCATTCCGAAAGCTGCTTCAATACTGTCGTATGCGATTATAGAATGTGTGAAGTGAGGATTTTTCCGTCCTATTCTGCAAATGACTTTCACCTTTGCATACATGCCCATCATAAAACCCTTTTCGTCCATATTATATGTATCCTTCAGTAGTACGTCATATTTGCCCGTCACCTCCTTCAACTATAAGCAGTTAGTAAAATTTGAGATTGAACTAATACGGGGTGCAAATCATCCACCTTGGCGATGGCGGCTTGCATATGCCTAATACCTTTTTGTAAAAGTCCTTTAATAATTCTTGGTTATTTGTTCTTTACTGCTTATCTGAGGTCACTAAACCTGGGTAAGTTCTGGATTCGGTCAAAAATCTACATGTTGGCTAACTTATCTGGGCCCTTCCGGTTTAGAAATAAAATATCTGTTAATTCGCCCAAAAGATAATCTCAAAGGAAAACCCCAATCGTCCATGCGTTGACACCATCTCACTATGCATCCTTCTTCATCCTCATTTAGCAATTGTTGTGCCCTGTGTGCCTCTCGCCTGTTTTGTGCTCTATTTAGCCTATCTCGAAGAGTACCTCAAGAGATATCAAAAGTCTTGGCGGAAATCTGGAGACTTGCAGAGTTACCTGATTCCCTGTAGTGGGTCATTGCCTTCTCAATTAATTTTTTACGCTCCTACCATTTTTTAACCTTAAGTCTCGGCATTTTGAATTCTGAATGATGGTGGGACTTGAATGCTAGCGCTATTCATGCCATTCACAACACTACCCGAAGATATTTTTTACTGGGTAAACTTGGATGGTGTTGGACAGTTACCTGGTCATGGTTGGGTTTGTGGTCAAATACGTTAGTGTCCCTACCCCCGTTGTACTGGGGTATGCGGGTAAGTACTAAGAACTCGAGCTGATAGATCGCTTGATATGATTGGGTAGGATTCCGCCAAGAGGAGCACCGCCATGACACGTCAACCGACTTCCCTCAAGTGTTCGTGAAGTCAAACACCGTTCCTGAAGCCGAATACCTGTTCGTGAGGCCGAATACCTGCTCGTGAGGCCGAACACCATTCTTGAATTCAAACACCTGAAGTCAAACACCTCCATCATGAAGCAGAAAGGAACATGAGCCGACCATCATGAAGCCACACGCTACAAAGAAACAACAAGAAATGAGAGAATACGGATTATTGCTTTAAGAGATGCAGGATTTAAGTGGAAAGAGGTAGCAGAACAGGTGCGAGTAGATTTTCGTACCTGCCAACAAATTTACGGTCGAGCCAGAGCCAATGGTACTCCTACAAACATTAGACGGCAAGGACGCCCTCCTCTTTTCAACGAAGTAGAGAAGGAGAGACTACAAGCATTTATTACAAGGGATAAAAGAATAAGACGACTTCCTTATGAATGTATAATTAAAGAGATGGGATATGCCTGCAACTCCAAGAACATTGAAAAATGTATTGAATTCTATGGGTTATCATAAACACCTTTCCCGTAAAAAGTAATACCTTTAGCCCTTTTTAATAGTATCATAAACTAATCTTCTATATATCAGCAAAAAATCAGGTCTCGTCCTGTGGCGCCTATATCTTAGCGGCGAATTGGTTTCTTCTGCTAAAGCCTTGCGCCAGACTAACTTTGGCGTCGGCGAAACACCGTCTCGAGCTTGGTCGTCACAGCGTCACGACCGTCCGCCGCCCAACGCGCAGCCGTCTGGCGTTCTGGCTATCCGTCCGTCAGCGTCACGACTATCTGCCGTTTGACGCCTGACGCACTGACGCCTGCTTCGTCTACCTCTTTGCGCATCCTGACGTATTGCGTCTTGATCGCCTGCCTTTCTGGCGTCTTGGCATCCTGACATTCTGACCGCTTAATTTGACGCCGTGTCTGTACGCGGTCTTAGCTGCGCAGCGCTTTGTGCTGTTCTGGCGTCCGGACGTCCGGACGTCACGACCATTTCTTCATCTGAAATCCTCCATTGGTATCCGGGACGGCGTAAATGTCTTATTCAGATGAATCTTGCGGACAGTGATATTTAATGATCTCTTACAATGTCATATTGCCCTTGCAGAATACAGGTCTCGTTAAAACATTAAGCTCACACCGCGCGTTGTTTGGCGGCGCGGTGTGCGCAGTCTGAAACAAAACAAAACGAAACGCAGCGTATTTACCGGCAAACAAATGCTGCGTTTAATTCTCGGCATTCTGCTTTCCTGACTGCTTTCTCGTCTTTCCTACTTGCGCTTCTTTCTTTTCCTGACCCTGTTTGATGTCTCCCGTCTTGATGGCGCATTCAACTTCGATCTCTTTTGAGACTTGGTTTGGCTCAGACCTCCTACTACTGTCGCCGTTCCTAATCAATCCTCTCCAGCCGACTCTTCATCCTCATCGCCAGCGTAGTAAGCCTCTCCACTCTCGCGTCTTTAATCTTTCTCGGATGTTATAAGGAAAATTCAGCGAACTTCTTTTTCGGTCGCTATTGTCACGACTTTCTTTGTCTCTGGATATTAACTTGGATGTTCCTCGGTGGATACTTGTCAATACTAACCCTGTTGATTCGTCGTCAGGGAAGGACCGATCCCCTGTACTGACCTGCCTTTCAAAAACCGCTGGTCCGCATTAGATTGAGATTGAAAAGGACGAGAGTTTCTCATCTTACCCCATAAAGTCGCTATTGAACACCCGTTTTTCCAATTACTGCGCTCCGAGAACATGGGTCGCTTAAAGCGTGGTAGAGGCAGGCAGTCATTAAGCGTATGAGCGTCACTGTTTATGTGTTCGCCAAAGTTAGGATGGTTAATCGCCGTCTTGCGATTCGTCCGATAGTAGTGGCGGACTATCAACCGCTGGATTTGAGGCGCGAAGTCTTGCCGTGTGGAGGCTTAAGATTACCGGTGTCAGGAACAAGGGAGAAGGGGGGGTTACTCATAGTCTTGCAGGATCGCAGTTGAATCTGTCGTCCTCCGATAGATACCTGACTTCGCCGCTTGTCGTGGACAGGCCTTCAAGCCGTGAATCGACTTTATCATATCACCGCATTGGCTACAAGGTGTGATCGTCTTCGTTGATGATAGTAACGGATTTGGTTCCTATTGGGTAGTGGTAGTGAATATCGAGATTCTTTTTCTGACGGCGTCCCAGTACTTTTTGACCATATCTCGCTTCCATCAGGGCAGAGGGTTTTCAAATAGTATTGCCCTGGTTATATCACATCCTGCCTTTTCGATCAAAATCCTGTAAGTGATATCAAAACGACCCAAATCCCGCCGTCTGTTCTTTTTTATCTGGGTGTTACTTGAATCCGTTGTCTTCGACGAGGAGGACGGAGTTGGATTATTTTCGGCTACGGACCCTCTACGATCAAGCTCGGAGGGTAGGCTGCCGTCTTCTTGTCCGTCCATATCATGAGAGCAGGGGTTAAGCATAGTAGTAGAGCGCGAGGCGCTGAGTTGACAATGGCCTTGGTTGTTTCGAGGAGGACTGTTCTGAAGTCTTGGCGTTACTTGGCGAGGCGGGAAAGCTCTCTAGAGTTCGAGCGAGAAGATAGATGATCTCGCGTCTGAAGTAGTGAATTTCGAAGATCTGGGTAAATTCACTGCGGTCGTAGGTATGATATATGGACGAAGGGCAAAGGAGGCAACCGAGGTTCGGAATCTATGGAGCGTAAGGAACTACTAGTATGAGTTCGACGATTATGGGTTCGAGGGGCGTGGGGAGGAACTATAATGCTTGAGCGATATATATTTAGTAATATAATTATGATAGCAGTAGAAGCCCAAAGACAAACAATAGAAACACCCTAAAGAAACGAGGAAGGTTGCGTGAGAAGAAAGGAAAAGAAAGAGAGACAGGCCCATATATATATCTATCGCCAAGAACCGATTACTAATCCGTGTGACGGAAACCCATAGAACCCGAAGGCACGATTACAAATGGCAGAATCTTAGCAAGTGGCCGTCTTGATGCGGTAAACCTAGTAACGTAACGCGAACTCTTGACACGCCGTTATAAGGACTGGACAGAGGTGATGATGTCGACAGTCTTTGGGCCGGCAGTTTTGCCTTCTTGGCCAAAGATCGTTCTCCATAAAGGCGTAAATCGATCTGCGGGGCCCTCTGTGAAAGTTCTGGTTCGTACTGACTTTCGTCTTCATTCCTATGTGGCCTCAGGGACGGTCCTTCGAATCTTGACTTGCGTTATCATGGCTCTTCTATCTTGCTCCAGGCGATGACCATCTTAGCGCTTGTGGGAATGTCTTTAATGCTCTTCGATATGTTGCTTTTGAAATTCTTTATTCATGTTGGCGAGTCTCATGGTGCTTGATTTTGGGGGAGTGTGTGGATCGTTCGCGGATTCCTTTGTTTCTCTCGTCTGGCGTTATGTGTGTGATAAAGATGAAAGATGTGCGAGCTGAACAATATATCGTCGCGGAAGTCAGAATGGATGGATGGGTGGGGCGAACACGGGGTATAGCCCTGAAAGAAAAGATGATATCGTTGATCGATATAACGGCGCTAGTCTTAGACTAAAATAACATACATGTAGATATTGGCTATTTCAGCGTCAAGACTAGTGAGAAGATAGTTAAGCGATAAAGCACAAGCAAGGAAAGTCAAAAAAAAAAACCCATAAAGTCTCAAAATGGAAAAGCGCGGGACCAAGCGCAGGAAGCAAGCAGTTAGTCGAGGAAGCAATGATAATCTGCTCATACCTACATCTTTGAGATAGATAGATAGTAATGAAAGCGCAAAAAAAATGTATCGATAATCCAATACTGGCTAACTAAAATCAAAAAATCTGCGATAAAAATAATGTGAAGAAAAAGGCCAGGTCGGGCTGACCAGAGATATCGACTATTTCAACGGGGGTTGAAGATCAGCACCAATGATCAGTTCAGACATCGGTGAAAAGCGCTTCAACTCGAGAACTTACGCTGTTTCTTTGCTCTCTGCCTCTGCCTTTTTCCTCGGCCCTCGCCGAGTGGGAGAATCATCGTCGGTGACCAAAGAGTCCATCTCTTGTTTTGTCAATCTTGTTATTCATGATCGGGCTGTCTCTTTCATTTCTCGCTAAGTCTTTATCACGCCAAGTCTTTTTCTTGAACCGAATAGAGTCCTTTTTCAAAATAAAACATGGCTGAAATTTGACTTGTCCTTACCGTCACGCGGTGATATCTGCATAGAAACCGCAGTTTATACCAGCAGTAGCAGCAAGCCAGGTCTCAACGTGATCATCATGTTCCAAAAACATCCACTCCCCGAGACGGAAAGCCCGCTCGTGCGGAATTATGCTTCCTTTTGGTAGATTGAACTGGGTAAATTGTATTGATGGAATCAGCGCCCCTATGATGTGACGGATATTAGGCAAGTCCTCATCGGCATCATCCAGATAAAACCTTCTCAGATAGTGCTGCTGCCCGTGAACTATTTCGAATACTTCAGAAACGTAGGGAGCTGGCAGGCGGCAGAAACTCAGGACCGGCGGCCAATGCGGGTGTTCTGGTATCCAAGTAAATCCCTCCCAGAGTTCGCGGGCAGTAAAGGGTCTGGAGTCGAGATGCGGAAGGTCCGGTATCTGTATCATCTCTTCTGACGGTCTGCCGGTACTGGTTTGGCGTTATTTGGACTATCAGACAAGCGGCCCCAAAACCGAGGTCGCAGGCTCTTTCGAGCTTTGATCCGTGTCGTTCAGAGTTGGTGTCGTGACCTCACTTTCTTGGTTGTTGAACCTCTGCTTGTCGGTAGGATTTTTGTTCTTGCAGCTCAGTCATCATACATTTGAAGGCTACCTGCACGATCTTCCCTGCTTGGTCAAATCTTCCTTAGATTGATCGAGTAGGTTAAGCATATTCAGAGATTGGTTCGAATTTGGCCAGATAGTCTAGGGCCAGCTGCCACTTCTCGACGTCACACTTTTTTGCTCTTTATCCTGTTTTGGACGAGAAAGTCCTTCACCTTCCGGATGTTTTTCCATGAATCGTTGGTAATACCGAATATTCTCGGCATTCGAAAGACTGAGTTCTTTTTCTTGAACAGTTCCTGTAGGCGCCTTTAGTCAGTCTTATACGATATGATTATTAGTGGTTAGGGACAACGTCACTCGATTCTAGGGCTTCGGAGACGGGCAGGACCTATTGGTTTGAACTTCGTGGTTTTTGCTTGATTCTGACGTTGATTTGGTGATCCCTTCTGACTAGTGGATTTGCAGGGTCTTACTTGATGTCTTTCTGTAGTAGGGTGTTTATCGTTCGGACTTTGAGGACCGGCTTTAGGAATAAGAATCAAGTTTATCAAAACGTCGGGAGTTCAGAAAGATGTGATATTGGCGCGGAGTTCAAGTGGAGCTCTTTGGATCTTTAGAGTCTTTGGATCTTTGGAGGAGAGGGTGGGATTTGGTGGACTATATAGTGTGAGCCAAGTAATTAGTCCAAACCAATTCATCGTGAGGATGGTAGGCCCTCTTGGGGAGAGGGCTAGTTGGAACAAACAAAGGTAAGTGAAACAGGGCTACTCAAGAGATTGCCGGATGTGGTAAAGACCTTCAAAGAAAAAGCAAAATTCATGAGCTTTCCTGTTGCATACAGGCCTGGATCGGCAAATAGGGCCAAACATTTGTTTGGCAAACTTTCTTTTGAGTGATGCTACAGATAGTGTTGCCGAATGATGACGATTTTACCTAAGGCAGGCAATGTGATGTTGCCCGTCGTGGGCCTAGGTCCGGGCCAAATTTAGCCCAGACTCGGCCCAATTTGGGTCTCGGACCTTCATTTAGCGAAGCTTCCAGTGGGAGATGATAGGGATATTCACACTATGAGAACGGAGAGTTCGAGAATTGTGTATATTGAAAGAAAGACCTAATTAACTATAAAAATCAAATCTAAAGTATTATGGGAGGTGCTGAGAACCCGTTTGGCTAACATACTACTAGAAAAGCGATTTACCAACGACCTTTTCATTACAACAACCACCTCATCTGTGTTATTCGACTGAGATTAAATGGGATTCCCAGGAATGCGTAGATTAGCTTCAACGCCTCCACCATGTATGCGAATTCATGCCGTTCCACTGAATCGTGTGCGGGTAGTCGGGGGCGGTTAAGTAGACACCCTCTCCAAGTCCGAGTCTGGCGCCCAAAGCTCGCGTCAGTCGGCAATGGCAGGCAGCGACCTTCCGCCGATGATTTCAATCCTGCACCTCTCCTCGGCCTGACTGCTTTGTGGCATGGGGAGACAGCTTTTCGAACGGGTCATCCCATCCTCGCGGCAACACCAGGTGTTTCGTGATCCGTCAGTTCGCGTCTCGTGGCTGCAGCCCACGTAACTGAAATCGCATGGGCTAAACGAGCATAAGGGACTATGTACTCGCCTTCATATGAGATCAGTACGGCTGCAAGGTCCTGCTCCTGCTGGCCATGAATCCTGTAAAGTCAAGAATAGTGCAAGGGCGATATGGTGTGTAAAGATGGTAGAAGGGAATTAGCCCCTCTTTCTACTCCTGTGGCAGTTTTGACGTCGGGCCCTCTTGGCACCTAGGCACCTTGGCACCTTGATATCTCGAGAGGCGTGGCCCACAGCGGCTGACCCAGGAATGTCGTCAGAACCTTCAGATCACCTCCGTGAATACCGCCGCAATATAAGGTGGCAGCTTTAACGCCTTTGATGCCCACGCTTCATGTCCACAATATCAACCATGTCGTCGGCTTTCTGCCCATACTGCCCGCGTTTGTACCGTCAGACCGGTAATCTTCTGCCACATCGCCAGCGTATGCAACGAATCTCCACAGGAGGTGGGGGATGGAATTGAGCAGAGTAGTCAGGTGGGAATCGCGGGCCCAAGTGTGCTTACCACTATATTGGACGGCTCGGATGCGGCGAGGACTTCAGACTCCGAAGACAACTATCTGAACGAATCCGATTTCGATGATTCCGATGAGGATCTGGACAACCAGGACGAGGGCGAGCGTGATGAAGAGGAAGAATATCTGCCTAATAGTAGGGCACCTTTGGGACGTACTCCAGGCTATAACGACCATCTCAAGGACAATTGGAATGTTTCGGCGCCGTTCAAGGACACCGTGGAATGGAGACTGACAAGGTTTTTTATCAATCACAAGCTAACTTCTACCACAATCAACGCGTATTTCAACGAGGGGCTACACAAGGCAGGACCACAGCATCGAAGCTTCCAATCAGCGCACACGTTCTAGCGCCAGCTTGCAAAGATGCCCGGGTCTCCACCGAGCTTCCAGTATGGGACAGTCAGTGAAGGGAACGGCAGGACCACCGAATTCTTCTACAGAAACCCAATACAATGTGCAAGATAGCTTTTTGGTAACGGTCTACTGATTATAGTCTACCATGGGTGAAACGTTATAACCCCAACTTCCAGCTTTATACTGAGATCTTGCTGAGTAGTGGTGGGGAATGCAAGAGAGACTTCCGTCCGGGGCAACACTGGTTCCCATAATATGCAGCTCGGATGTGACTCACCTGACCAACTTCTTTGGAGACAAGAAATGCTGGCCCATATACATGACTATCGGCAACATCCCTGGGAAGGTCAGAGCCAGAACCTCGGACAAGGCGCATCTCTTGCTTGCCTTACTGCCAGTACTACCCAAAATCGTAGGAGATACGGCATCAAAGCAGAAACTACGAGACTGGACGGCCGAAGCCCTGATGACTGTGATAGCAATCATTCTCGAACCTCTGACCAACTTCAATAGGGATGCAGGTCTTCCGATGGACTGCTCCGACGGCTACCGAAGGCAGTGCTGGCCCGTACCTGCGGCGTGGCTGGCAGACCATATGGAAAACTGCAACCTTCACAATACAAAAACCAATGTATGTCTGAAGTACGAAGTCCCGTTGGACAGGTTAGGGTAGTATGAGGCGGAGCCGACCAGGATCTACAGGCGAAACCAGGACGAATATCGGAGGATGTACCGTCAGTATCTTTGCGATAAAAGGCTATAGAGCGGCCGAGGAGGTACCAGAAGAGAGAATTGAAGACACTCGCACAATGGTTCGATGCCTGGGGCTTGAAACCTCGGTATAGTCCATTTTGGGACCTGCCGTACATCCAATCATTCCAGCTTCACAAACCGGATATGCTTCACGTAGTATATCTGGCGTCCTGAAGCGTTGATAGAATGGCTAGAGGACTTCGTGAAGGACCACGGTCGATTGAACGAATTCAATCTTATATGGATGCATATGCCCCTATATCCTGGATTCGCGTCCCGACAAAACCCTATCAAGCCGTCAATCGCGAGGAAAGGAAATGAGAACTTAAAAGATAGTCCTGCCTGCCTAAACTGCACTAAGAAATCCCTTGCCCGGGCAGGTCCAGCCATTCAAAAAGCTCAAGTCGTCAAGCGCAAATCAAACTGGTCGTTAACCCATTCCCCAATATCCGGTAGATATGATGGATGAAGACCTTTTAGTTCCACCGGATGAAAGAGGTCTTCAGGAAGTATCGGCGAGCAGAGAGACCGACAGGTTTCGCTTCTGAGCGCCGAAGAGAAATTTCGAGGGAGAATCCGATGCGAGTTGGCGAGGGCAGGATGAGTCGTCGATTCGAAGGAGAAAACCATTCTGAATGGTAGCGTGAGGATAGAGTCAGAAATCGGCGAAATCTGTGGTCAGAGTCAAACTTCAACTTTCCAAAATGCATCTCTCTCTCAGCGGCATATCACGGGAATATGGGGTCGTCGGTATATCTTTCGACGGAGCTCGAATCTATTTCATCGGAATGGATCAAAATCCCTATCAGCGGAGCAATCGAGCCAATGATGCAGATATTGAGGACATTCAACCGGGATTATACCTTCGCCATGCATGAGCTTAATCTTCATCAGATAGTCAAAAAAAGACTTGCGGACGAAGAACTCATCGGAAATCTAGGACTCTTCCCGTCCTTCATGAGGAATCGCATCCAGCAAGCGAAGGAACTCAGGAACTCGGTGAAGGTGGAGAACTTCGGCTGCAGCTTGTGCGAGTGGTCCTGACCCCTATCGTCGGATCGGATGAAGAGAGCAGCGCGAAAGGAGGTCAGTCAAGGGCAAAAGAGGTCAGCGTGATGGAGAGGTCAGCGTTAGGAGCAAAGCAAAGGACTCGACTTTTCGTCGGCATTCTTGATTAGGGAGCGTATCCTCAGTAGAAAGTTCCGTTGGATATTAAAGGCTGGAAAGTACAATCTTACAAGCAACTAAACGTCCTGTCGCTATCGTGGAGAAGGGGCCGAAACGATCTTGCTTCTTTCCGACAGCGGTCGCTTGGAGTATAGAAAGCAGGGGAAAGGAACGATTGGGTATGGTTTCAACAGGCCATGACTATAGGAGACCATCTATAAGGGAGATCGTGTGTTGAAGATCTTAAAAAGTCGTTGGCCGTCAGAGACACGTCAGCTTCATAGCGATAATAAGACCTCTAAAGCTGGATGGGACGAGCGCGGGACCACTCGCTTATCGGGGTTTAAATCTACGGTCATTTCGAACAACTCTGGGCGATGGCGTAAAGTGTATCGTTGGGATGGCTGTCTAGTCCCGGAAGCAGTATCTCTCTATGAGCACTAGATGAATGCATAAACAACACAATCGACTTGGCTCTATGGATCTATATATCTTGGAGATATGGTAGAGGTCTATTCTGACGATTACATCCATCTCACTGACTGACAGACTGAATTTGGGGTAGGCACAACCGAAAGTATCATTTTTGGGGGGGGTGGAGGAACTGGAAGACCATATATATTATTATTGTATCTAAAAGCGTAGTTAGGGCATGGGACCTCAAGGGTACAAGGACCTCAATATAAGCCATGGGCAAATAAACTTCATGAACCAAGTGATATGTCAAAATGTCAAAACGCCAGCACGTCAGGAGACCAGGACGTCAGGAGGCCAGGACGTTAGGAGGTCAGGACGTCAGAACATCAGGGCGGTGAAGGTGGCTAAGGCGAGGGACGTCGAGGCGGAGGTCAGAGACGGGGACGATCAAAACGGTCAGCCGGGTCGGGACCAAGGGACGAGGAGGAAACGAGGTCAGGACGAGGTCGAGACGAGGCAAAATGAGCCAGGGACGAGATCTGCAAGTTGGGATGTCCCAAATGCTCCAAATTCAGCGAGACGAACAAATCTCGTTGAACGAGACCCAGCTCGTCTGGGTGCCAACCCTTTTTTGCTGATTTAGATGGGTATACGCCCACAAAATTCAATCAAACGAGTAGAATGGTGTCAAACCAAACTACATTGAACATATGATGATTGGTTTTGTACTGTTTGGACAGATGAATCCATTTTTAATACAGCTGGATTTGGTCATAGACCATGGGTTCTCCGTCGTCCTGATGAAGAATATCATCCAGATTGTATCGATGAGACCTAGGAGTCTGGAAGGAAGAGTGTCATGATATGGAGGGCCTCCTGGGAGGAAATGAAATCAGAATTGGTATTTTGCCCATCTGATACAAGTGTCAACTCCCAAAGGTATAGAGATAACATACTCGACCCTTATCCTATACCTTTTTGGCATCGTACCTGTGAAGAATATGGTTGGACACAGGTTGTGGAAGATAATGCACCAGGTCATAAAGGTGTTTCTAATATATGTAGGGAGATTAATGAAGTGGACAGCATTGAATAGCCTCCACCATCTCCAGATCTGAATCTTATCGAAGCATTATGGGCCGATATTGAAACTGAACTAGGCGAAGGTATTGGATTGATACGAGATATAGAAGTTTTAAAGCATATGATAGCAAGAGCATGGAATAATATTGATGTAAATAGACTAGATGGTTTGATTAGAAGCATGCCTCGTAGACTAGAAACTGTTATTGCAGCTGGGGGGCATGCCACTGCCTATTAGAATAGCTATATATCAAAAGTTCTTAATACTTTTTTCCACCCTATAAATTTGCCAAGCTTTCCTTGAACTCCTCGATTCTCACTGGTCGCCACTTGGTGGCGCCCGTATAATCATGCTGCACCCTCGACCTATCACAACGAGTTCTTAGTATTTATCGACAACACCCGGTACAGTCCAGTCCTGGCCAGTCCTCGAGGAAAAGGACGGACTGGCTTGGCTGGACTTCCATAGTTGACTGCAGTTGACTGCAGTCGACTACGCCAAGTCAGTCAGTCCAAAGTCCGTCCCAAGCTTGCACGGCCGGCAGTCGACTGCAGACAGACCGGACGATTCGCGGCGTTGCTTACAGCTACCACCACCTCACTCACAAAAGTCCTTTGATTATGTATACGACTTATAGCCATGAGTGCAATAGGGAATTCATCCACCTAAATGAGTTACCCCACCCACAAGTTGTTTTCTGCTTTTTTGTTTTTGGTTTCTTTTGCTTTTTTTCTTTTTCTTTTTGTTTTGGGGAGGATTTGGTATACCATCTGGGGAAGGGTTTATGTACGCCATAGTTTAGACTTTATTCGATCATTCGGTACCCAGAAACAAGAATTGAAATGATTTAAAAAAAAATAAAAAATAAAAAAATAATAATACCATCTAGCTAGGTATCTATCAGTCTAACAATAGTATTGTATACAGGCAAGCCCCCCTCCCCCCCCTCCTCTCCTCATTTTGCTATTCAGACTGCGCATACTCCAGGTCCTCCATGCTTTGGATGACCCGTGTCGGCTTGCACATGTTCTCGATGATGTAGTCCCCATTGATCAGGTCGTTCTCGTCTGCCCGCTTCGCGGCAAGCTCCTCGGTGTCTACAAGGCCAGCGGCCAGGTGCCGCGTGATGAGGCGCTTCCGCGCTATGTCTCGCTCCACAGAGACGAACCAGAGCTCATCAAAGAGCTTGGAGATCTCCCCCCAGATGCCGGTTTTGAGGGAGAGGTAGTTTCCTACACATCATGATGTCAACCATACATTTAAAATATCTAGAAGAAGAAGAATAGCTCGCGGGGGGGGAAGAGCTAGACCTTCGAAAATGAGGATTCGCTGAGTGGCTAGGATTACAATGTCGTCGACGACGGGGTCCTTCTTGGCGTGGTCGAAGCTAGGAGCGTAGATGGTTTGGGAGGTGGCCGTGAGCGGCGCTTTGAGGCGGACAATTAGGTCTTTGAGGGCGGCGGGGTCAAAGGTGAAGGGGGCACCGCGGCGGGCATGGGCTTCGGTAGGGTTGGGCATGGCGGAGAGGGCGGCACGGGTGAGGTGGTAGCCGTCCTGATATGTATAAAGGTAAGCATGTATTTCCTATCATTTACAGTTCATTCATATATTGTATAATTCTCTTTTCATAAATGGGATGGATATATGGGGGAATTTGTGGGTTTGAGTTGGATACACACCATGGGCACCATCGCGGCAATTCCAGGGCTCTCAGCGTTGAGGCGGTTAACGACCTTTCCGGCGAGGGTGGTCTTGCCGCTACCAGGGATGCCAGAGACGCTGATGAGGACACGAGTGGACGGCGGCGCGTGGGAGAGGAGCTCTAAGGTGAAGAATGACGAGTTTATTTTATATATATATTGTATGTATCATTGACAGTGCAGTTTTTCGCCTTGACGGACGACAGAGTATGTAGTGGTATTATGTGTTGTGGAAAGTACTAGTGGGAAAAATGTACACATACTGCTTGTAGCGTTTACGAGATCATCGATTATATTTTCCATCATTTTTGAAATTCTGAATTGTTGGTTCAATCTGAAAGGTTGGGGGGGGGGGGGAGGTTTTTATTTTTATTTTTATTTTATTTTTATCTTTAATTTTTTTGGTTTTTGCTGTTTTTTTTGGTTTTGGTTTTGTTTTTTGTTTTTTTTTCTTTTGGGGGGAGGGAGGGGAAAGATATATTATGGTGGTGGTGGTGGGTGGTGAGAGTGGCTTTGGGGGGGGGGGGTTGGAGTTGATTATTGTTGTAGTGAAAAGAAGTTTGAGGATCTAGCTGGAGCTTTTTATTACTATTTGCTATTTGTGTATGGCTGTTTGTGGGACTGGTGGTAATGATGGAAATGACGGTAATGATTGTGATGCATGAAATAGGGTGATACATACAAGATGTTGACAACACTGAGGTTTCTGGATGGAATTGCCTTGCTTGATAGAGAGAGAGAGCCCAGCAGAGTGGTAGCTGCAAGAAGAAGAATGACGATTTGACAGTTCAGTTTGATTGTTGATTGTTTTTTGACAACTGTACGTATGACCACCAGTAACAATGTGGCGGTGATATGTAGCTCTTTTCTCTCCTCTCCCCCTTCCCCTCGCTATCATCCGGGTCTATCAATGCTTTTGTTATCGACGCGGGACAGGGGATAAATGACCGCCAAGACGGCCCATTCCCGCTGCATATATCTAGAGTACAAGTTGGTGCATAATAGACTACCTACATGTAGGTACTCTACCGCATGTACTTTGACACTGTCATACATGTCGCTCAACTCACCCAACTCACCCAACTCACCCAACTCACCCAACTCATACATTCCACATCTACATTGCGAGACATCATTGGACGAACCATCCCACATCTAATCTGCACGAAAACAGACATCACACAACTCAACTCTTCGCCATACCCATACATATGGCTCGAGACTCGATAGAGGGTGGGTGTGTATCCTGTACAGTCATAGAGCATTCCCATTGGCTGGAATACACAAACACAAAAGTTCCTCATTAGCGCCGTTTCCCAGAGCAGAGCAGACTCGATAGAGATTTATTTATTTTGCCACTCACCCTCTATCACCTCTTGAACCATACATCATATAACACACACACACGCCCACACATACCCACACACACCCACACAGCACACACGCACATACAAATACTCATCCCTTGCTTATTTGTAGAAAATAAAATAATAATAATAACAATAACTAAACATTACATCTACACGACACTGCCATGATTGACCTTGGCCTCAAGAGAATTGGCGCACTGCTGCAAAACCAGGGACGTTTTCCATGGCAGGCCATCCACGTATGTTTTGCTCCTCCTTCTCCGCCTTCCTCCTCCTCCTCCTCCTCCTCATCATCATCATAATCATCCTCCGCCTGTCGTATGCACAACTTCAGGCAGATATCTCTCCCCTGTTTCACTGGCGTCATTACTCCACTCCTAGTGACTAACACCCCCCCCCCTCCCGCAGGTTGCAGGAACGAACGGAAAAGCGAGTGCTCTCCACCATCCATAACATGGAATAGATAACAATGATCCAATCCATACGCCGGTGACCAGCAGCTGCTAAGTCCGAAGAAGTGCAATAGGGTTCGGTGTGCGCATATATCTCATCCGTACTACACGCCGCCGGCATCCAAAGCGGTCGCTTTACGTCCCCACACTTGGTTGACCGATGGGACTGCATAACGCTCAATGAGACAACAGTCTCGCAGTCCCTCTTCCTGGAGGCAGAGGCCGCTGTCAAGGCGCGCGACGAGAGCCTCGGTATCGACGCCACGGAGTTTGAGCTTCTTGCTGCCACGGCATTCGAGATATTCTCACGGCATAAGGTCGATGTTGCTGTTGTAGAGGTTGGCGTCGGTGGCCGCCTAGACGCTACAAATGTCTTTGAGGCGCCGCTCGCAACAGTGATTACAAAGATTGCTCTCGACCATCGGGGGCTTTTGGGAAACACGATCGAGGAGATAGCGGCTGAAAAGGCGGGGATCATGAAGAAGGGGGCGCCGTGCGTTATCGATGGTTCCAACACTGGGCAGGTTCAGTCTGTATTGCGACGTGTTGCAGACGAGGTGGAGGCCGCTGCATTCACCATCGTAAGGCCAGAGGCTGTCGACGGCGGATATGCCCATATCATGACACCAGCATTTGGAGCGCAGCGCTTCACGGGGTTCCTACACGGGAGTTACCAGCCGGCAAACCTAGCATGCGCCATCAATGCGCTCTCGTACGCCTCTGAAAAGTTCCCGGCCATAACTGTCACGGCGCTCCAGAACGGAATCAAGGCCACAAGATGGCCAGGAAGGATGGAATGGGTCAATGTTTCGCCCGTTGTTGGGCGGCAGGCCTCAGTGCTGGTCGATGGCGCACATAACCCGGAAGCCGCAGAAGCGTTGGGCGAGTATGTGAAAGGGATGCTCACGGGGCCAGTGACATGGGTGTTGTCTGCGTCGAGAGGGAAAGAGGTAGGGACGATGTTGAGAAGTTTGCTCAGGGGCGGGGACAGTGTGATTGCTGTTGCATTTGGGGCGGTGGATGGCATGCCGTGGGTCTCGGCGACGGATCCGCGGGAGATTGTGGATGAGGCTGAGGCCGTTTTGGGTAGCAATGCTAATATCTCGAACTCTGGAGATAACGTGGAGACGGCCCTGAAGACGGCGTGCGCCGATGGCAAGAATGTGGTTGTTGCGGGTAGTCTGTGAGTATATGCCCTTATATGCGCTTTGGAGAATTAAAGTATTTGGGGCTTGTGTGCTGACTTTGTTGAGGTTGTAGATATTTGGCTGGAGAGGTTCATAGGCTGGTAAGGTCTAGTTCATTGAACCCATGAACCCCATATTTTTTGTATATGTACGTACAGCCACTCTGCGAAAGTGTTCGTGATTCGGATTTAGTGTGGCATGTCCAGCTCAAATTAAGAACCAAGGTGTGCACTGAAATGTTCAAAGTGCCAACCATGTATCAGTCAATGGTGCCCAAAATTAATATTAGACTTCTATGATATTAATGTTTTTGCCCACCGATTCTACAAAATTATTTGGATACATTTCAGTTCCTCAAATCGACCTCAAAGCCACCTTGCGCATTGACCAAGTTGGGTGTAAATCACGAACACTTCTGGAGGGTGACTGCAGACAAGTGTAGATAAATCATTGTAGATAAATCATTACAGCAATGGCTTTAAGTAAAATTAGTCGAGTGATAATTGGTGAAGAATATTGGTGAAGAATATCGCTCAGGGCGCAATTGACTTTAACAACTGTTGGGGCTCTCACGTACGAACGGACCAAAATCTCAACGCCATCGCTATAAGCTGGCTAAGCTTATGATGTTGTAGTTATATGATCTTGTAGTTATATGATAATAATCTTGTAGTTATTGGTTGAATGATGTACTGTAGATCCTCTTGAAAAAGTTAGATTTGCCTAGTACCGATTGTAGTTAGCAGTCCCCCGATAAGCAACCCTAGGCCCGCTGTCACCGTCACCGCCACTACCACTAAGTAATACTTACTAGCAGTACGCGCTCGTCAGCCTCTGTGGCTGATCACATCCATTTTTTTCAAAGGGACCTTTCACAAAAAAAAAAAACCTCCACCCACATTCCTCCCCCCCCCAAAACCTACAACCACCACAAAAAAACCCAAAAATGCCTGCACCTACAGCTCTCGAGAAAGCACCTGAGTCTGCCGCTTCAGCTGTGGACCAACAGCAGGCAATGGGTACATTTGCCCTCTCTTCATTTCCGCAGATATAGTAGTAGAATTCTAATGGCGGGGTTGTTGCAATAGAGGTTGTCGACGATGAAGTTCTCATCGACGCATCTGCCGCCACAACAGCCCCTGCACTCAGCATTGTGGTCCCGCCGCTGAAGGAAGCGGAGGATGCGGAGATGCATATTGACGAGGAAGGGCGCCCGAAGTTTGCGCCTGCAAAGGCAAAGGTATTTACAACCTATATATATATTCATATACGTATTCTATATGGATATGCGTATCTCCAGTTCTGCGGCATTCAACTAAAACCTCACTGCACATATAGAGAATCAGGCAAAAATCCGAATCGCGCAAGGTCGGCATCCCGCCGCACAGAATGGCCCCGCTCAAGACGACATGGCCAAAGATCTACCCCCCAATCGTGGAGCACCTGAAGCTCCAGGTGAGGATGAATCTGAAGGACAAAGCTGTTGAGCTGCGCTCCTCATCGCTCACCACGGACACTGGGGCGCTACAAAAGGGCGCGGACTTTGTGAAGGCGTTTGCGTTGGGATTCGATGTCGATGATGCAATCGCCCTGCTCAGGCTGGATGATCTGTATATTGAGACCTTTGAGATCAAGGACGTCAAGACGCTCACCGGCGAGCACTTGGGCAGAGCAATTGGGCGCATAGCGGGCAAGGACGGGAAGACAAAGTTCGCGATTGAGAATACTACTAAAACTAGGGTTGTCCTGGCGGATCAGAAGATCCATATCCTAGGCGGATTCCAGAATATCAGGATGGCAAGGGAGGCGATCGTCTCGTTGATCCTAGGAAGTCCTCCGGTATGTGCAATCCTTGCGGTGAATTCTTGGTGGTGGGGTACTGACTACATTGCAGGGCAAAGTTTATGGAAATCTCCGGACTGTGGCGGCGAGGCAGAAGGAGAGGTTTTAGAGGGAGTGGGGAAACTGGCGGTAAAAGTCTTTTTTCTTTTTCTCTCCCCCCCCCCCCCCTAAACCTTTCCTCTCTTCTCTTTTCCCTTTTCCTCTCTCTCTCTCTCTCTCTCTCTCTCTCTCTCTCTCTCGCTTTTTACTCATTCCTTTCCTTTCCTTTCCTTTTTACCTTGTCATCTTTACGACTTTATGGGTCTCCTGGCGTGTGGGTTCTGTACTTAGGCATTTGCTTCTTTTGTTTGTTTTATAAATGCATACATTTCTCTAGGGATGCGTGTGCGTAATTCCTATCACGTGAAAGGTCTACCCCATGCTGTGTAGCTTGGAATTTGGGAGAAGCTTGACAGCCTTATCCGCGGTGGAGATTGCGACATCGCTAACCGCTGGTTAATGTGCCGGTACGTACCAGCCGCGAGCTCCTTGACTTAGATTCGTGCTAGCCATTATCCTCCGCAAACTGCAACCTCGATCTGGACTTTGACTTTTGAGGGCGATTCAGATGATTGAAACTTGGAGATAATTGGCCTAGTACTGCATCGAGTTGCAAATTTCGTTGATGGTGGTCGTTGTTCGCTGCAGGGGTTGAGTGACCTTGTAGGGCAATTGTAGACGGGTATCTATCTATATGTAGGTAGCTCATGTGTAGAATCTTATCTACTTATATATATCTACAATATTTACCCTAGAGTACCTACATGTAGCGCGGGAATGAAAGGGGAGAGAAAGGAAGGGGGGTGATTTGAATGGATTGGCCGGGGTGATTCGCATGAAAGCCGGGAAAATTATCCTTTAATCTACTTCATGTAGAGTAGCGAGCATCTTACAGTACAGAGGTTGATGAATTGTAGATTCGTCGATAGATGGGGGGGGGGGGAAGGCAGCTAAAGCTATTTCTAGTTTCCTAGTTACACCTAAGAAAACCTCATGTAAGAGAGCAGGGAAAGAAGCATAATGAGTGAGGGAGAGAGAGAGGGGGGAGCAGGAAAAGGGGAGGGGGGAAGGAGAGGGGGGAGAGAGGGAAGAGAGATCGTGTCTCTTTCTCCCCCCTCACTATCATTGCCTTTTGCGATCCACGCCTCGGTCCGTTATCTGCGACGGCCTTGGGGACAGGAAAGCCCATACATACATACCTGTGTTGTTTGAGCCGCAACCCTTCGCGCAGTTTGTCCCCTACACAAGGACCCCCCCATCTACTTTTCCTGCCTGCTGCTCTGCTTCACGCCTCGTCTTGTGCTGGTCATTGTCCTTGCGTCCGTTCTCTCTGTTCCTGTGTCCTGGCAATGAAGACGCTGCTGCTATCACTCGCCCGATTTCAACACTACAAGACGTCTCTACTACTCCTCTAAGTGAAATAAGAAATGCCAACCCTCACGCCCATCCCGGTCAGACAGAATGGCCGTCAAATCGAACGTCCGAGAACGCCGAGCAGGCCTAGCACCTCATCTTCGTCCAAAGAAAATGAATCCTCTTCCTCCACAAAGAATTCCGCCCCACTGGCAGATTACGTGCGTTTATCGCCCCAACCCCCCACCCCCCTTTCTTCTATTTATTATAGATGAAATAATATCTGGGATTATTGGCTGACAAACTGGAGAGTAGACACTGGGAGACTGTCTGGGGAAAGGCGCATTTGGATCGGTGTACCGAGCGCTCAATTGGGGGACTGGGGAAACCGTCGCTGTCAAGCAGGTCAGGCTCGCGGATCTGCCGAAGAGTGAGCTGAGGGTTATTATGGTAAGTCTTGCGCTGCACCGATGTGTGTGTGGGTGTCTGTGTGTGTGGGGTTGCTGGACTAGTAACTGAGCTCTGTATGTTCCATAGCTTGAGATCGACCTTTTAAAGAACCTGAATGTATGGGAAATATACTTCCATGCCCTCGTACTGCTTGCACACACACTGATTCACAAGGCAGCACCCGAATATTGTTCAATACCATGGTTTCGTCAAGACGACGGATTCCCTGTACATCATTCTAGAGTATGTGGTCATCTTGGGCGTCAGTGCTGGCTGGCTAGGCTAATAATCTTCAGGTACTGCGAGAACGGCTCCCTCCACAGTATTTGTAAAAACTTTGGCAAATTTCCCGAAAACCTTGTCGGCCTCTATATGACACAGGTCCTCCATGGACTACTATATCTCCACGACCAGGGTGTTATACACCGTGATATCAAGGGTGCCAATATCTTAACAACGAAGGAGGGATTGGTCAAGCTTGCGGATTTCGGGGTTGCCACAAGAACTACTGGGCTCAGTGACTCGTCTGTTGTTGGGACACCATATTGGATGGCGCCAGAAGTTATTGAGCTCGCAGGCGCTACTACATCATCAGATATCTGGTAAGGAGCTTCCTCAGCCTTTTCGGAAGTGCTTGGTTGGGGCTTATAGAGGTGAAGGAGTGTGGGCTGTACAGTTGTTGAGCTTCTTGACGGAAAACCGCCGTACCATAAGCTTGCTTCCATGCAAGCATTGTTCAGAATCGTCAATGATGACCACCCGCCACTTCCGGAGGGAGCTTCGCCAGCTGTTCGGGATTTTCTTATGCAGTGTTTCCAGAAGGACCCTAACCTTCGAGTTTCAGCCCGGAAATTGCTGAAGCATCCATGGATTGTTAATGCAAAGAGGTCGGACTCCGTGGTGCGGACACCAACCACAAAATATGATGAGGCTGTCAAGAGTGTGCAGCAATGGAACGCTGCTCTACAATCTCCAAACGCTCCGAAAACAACCCGGCCTTCTGTTCTTAGTCCCAATCCTCCCCGGCGCACACATGTATACAGCCTCGAGCCTGGAAAGGGGCCGTTGGCGCTGAGGACTCGACAAACCGATGCGTTCATGTCCCCAGAGAATACCTGTCAGTACACACTTCCTACCGTTTCTTGTTTTCCTGTTGACCATGTTTACAATAGTGGAGGATGACAATTGGGACGATGATTTCGGTTCTGTTATATCTGCAGCAGCACTCCAGTTTCCTCGCAATAGGCCTGTTGATGGAAATTTTGCAAGCCTGCAGTCTTTTGACCGGTTGAAGTCCTTTGCGTCCAATGATGGTACAGATGAGAACTGGGGTGATGATTTTGAAGGCGATATAACCATCAAAAGCCCACCGAGTGAGTGATGATCCATGAACCAAAGCCCGACCCCCAACAATTCCAATCATTTTCGTTAACAGAAATACAGTCATGGATTTTGAAGCAGATCCTATGCAAACAATAAGGCCTTACTTTCCCCGTAGACAAAGTGAACCTCTCATGCCAAGCGATGAGATAACGACTACAATGGTCCCAATTGCCGAGCCTACGCTATTGCCCACAACTCCTACAAAGTCGAAGCCACGAAAGCTAATGTTGCCGTTCCGGAATACCTCTCGCCATCCGTCAGTATTTAAAGAGGATGCCTCCGAAGACTATTCCGACCTCGCACCCGTTAACGAAGCAACATTTGCGAGAAAGGTTGATTTAATGAAGGTATAAAATGACCCCCCCCCCCCGGGATACGTTATTCCTGTGTCTCATTAGATTTATAAATAGAAGGACGCCTCGTTAAGTCCGCGGCTTTTCCACCCGAGTGATCTTAAAAGTCTCCCGAGATCTGCAAATTCATCCCAGCACGGCAGCCTTAGAAGACAGATCTCGTTAGCGTTGGGGGACACTGAAACGCAGGCACATGCAATACGGCGGTCGCGGTCTTCGATGGAGATACAACGGTTTGCGGAGCCTGAAGGCGAGGATGATTATTCGGATATATTTGGCAGCGAAGGGGGAACTGATGAGGCCGGTTCGGAAACTAGTGATGATAATCATAGTTTGTTATTAAATACCAAACTTTCAAATAATTCTTGGGTAAGCTTATGTGTTGTTTTTAATTGATGTTTTACTAATTCATTAGCTGGGAGACGAGGAACCGGACGAGGATGATCCATTTGCCCAACTGGAAGAAGGGTTTGATGAAATGGGTATCTTTTTTTCCCCTCTCAATTGGGCTTGTTTGAGAAGATGTCACTGATATGCTTGTAGATCTTGAGGCGAATATTGCTAGAGATAAATATGCGCGGCTTTGTATACAGGTCGAAGCATTGGTTGGTTCATTAAAAGAAACCCAGTCAGAAGAAGATCTGGATGATATCTCGTCTCAGTTGGTATGGCTTCCAGAGAAGATGGAAAAGGTTAGGTTTGTAGGCTAATTATAGTAGATGGACGTTCTTTTAGAATCGCCAGAAACAAGGAATACGATCATTGGCGCTCATGGTATGCTACCGATATTGGAAGTTCTGGAGACTTGCAAGAAACGAGAAGTTATACTCAAGCTCTTGAAGATTGTTAACGCTGTAAGTCGAAGTTACCCTTATTTTTCAACATTATCCTGACACATTACAGATTATTTTTGATGATGTGGAAATTCAAGAGAACCTGTGTTTTGTTGGAGGAATCCCTATAATCACAAAATTTGCGTCAAAAAAGTATCCAGGACACATCCGTCTTGAAGCAGCAGCATTTGTAAGGCAAATGTACCAGACCTCGACTCTGACTCTGCAGATGTTTGTCAGCTGTGGAGGATTGAACGTTCTCGTAGAGTTCTTGGAAGAGGATTACGACGCTCAGAAGGACTTGGTGCTGATTGGGGTTAATGGTATTTGGAGCGTCTTTGAAATGCAGGGCCCTACGCCAAAGAATGATTTCTGCCGGATATTCTCCCGAAGTTCGGTTCTACACCCATTATCGCTGGTATTATGTCATGTCCTTGATGAAGATGGGGAATTGTCAGATTTATGCGTGGAACGTATAGTCAACATATTCTACTTATTTTCACAGGCGGAAAACCATGTCAAGGAAATGGTGGCAGACAGGATCGTTTTGAAAAGTAAGACATCCAAGTCTTTCGTTCAACCTTGAAACTAACGCTTTGGCTACAAGGAGTTCTAAAGGATCTTAAACGGATGGCGCCATCTCATCAGGTCGTGATGCTAAAATTCATCAAAAATCTATCCATGTTGTCGTCTACTTTGGACACATTACAAAACTCAAATGCAATTGAGGTTTTAACTGATCTTTTAACTACCAGCATGAGTGCATCGCATTTTAAGGTTTTTATTTAAAATTCTTGGCACCCTTATTTTCTGGTCTAACATTGCTGTAGGAAATTTCGAACCAAGTCCTAAATACAATGTTTAATTTGTGTAGATTGAGCAAATCCCGACAGGAGGAGGCCGCTCTTCACGGCATTATTCCCTTACTCCAGCGTATTGTGAGTACAGAGCGACCGCTCAAAGAGTTCGCATTGCCCATCCTTTGTGACATGGCACACTCTGGAAAGGTTTGCCGAAAGATACTTTGGCAAAACAAAGGCCTTCAGTTTTATATATCGTTACTCTCAGACCCGTATTGGCAGGTGACTGCACTTGATGCTATATTCGTCTGGTAAGCTTTTATACATCAATACCTACATTTGATTTAACGCTGATTTTATTATAGGCTCCAAGAAGAGACTGCAAGGGTGGAGGAGAAGCTGCTCGGAGAATCCTTTACTACAGCTATAATCAATTGTTTTACGACTTCAAAGACAAATGCCTTCGAGAACATACTTGATCCTTTGCAAAAGTTAATGCGTTTGAGCTTACCCATTGCTCACGCCGTTGGACAGCCAGAATTTTTTGCCCGAATTCTCAGCAAGCTGTCTCACCACAAGGCCGTTGTCCGATTGAATCTTCTCAGGATACTGCGGACCATATGCGATGCAAGCGAGCAGAAGGAATCCCTGATTAAAATACATGGGATGTATAGCGCTATCTGCCGCTTGGCGCAAAAAGATAATGCTGTGCTAGTTTCAAACCTCGCGGGAGAATTGATAAAAATGTGCGCTGAGAGGGAGAAAGAGAAGCGCGTTAGCTCCCGTAGTAGAGGGCATAGGGCCATATCATCAAGCACCGCGTCATCGTTTTCTATGAGAGAAAGGGCTTTATCTTCATCACAGCGGGGAAATATTTCTAGTTTATGGGGTTATGATGTAAACGGTATCATTGGAGGGGATGAGCCCGATATGAATCAGCCACAACTAAGCGGTAATAATAGCTCCGGAAGGGTTGTGCAAGAGAAGAAAAGGGTTCTCAGAAGAACCCCTCAAAGCTCGGGGCTGAGAGCTTCAAATAAGTACATACCTCGAAGAAGTCGCGGGCCGCCCACTACAGAAATGCCTGAGTGGGACTGAAGGGGGATAAGATATGTTCTGAAGCTGGAGAGTATTCCACGGCAAATTACATATTTTTGGTTTTTTTTTTCTCTTTCTTTTTTTTCTTTCTCTTTATTTCGTACAGTTGTCTTATTATACTTTTTTCCGGATAACTTCCCTCTAAATTTGCTCTCCGATTTCCTTTGACCATGTTATTTGCGCCGCATCATATCCTTAAGGAGTAGCATCAATGAAAGACAGGCTGTTTTTCATCATTTCACAACTACGGCCACTCACCCTTAACATCTATCCTACAACAGATGGCGGTTAAATACATAGAATGTTTCGTCAAGGTGTGTCTAGTAAAAGGATGCGAAAGCGACCTGCATGGCCAAGGACACATTCTCGTTAACCAAAAGATCCGTCAGTGTATGTAGGTATCTCTCGGGGTACACTAGGTATTGTACACCGCCGCTTAACCATGGCTCCCGTCACCTATACCCGACACCACTGGTTCAATGCTTTATTCACGGTAATCTCTTGATAGAGACATCAAGATAAAGGCGGCGAACAATTCTATAAAGAGCCCCTCAAAATAGTACAAGCCCTTCGATGGTAATTAGAATTCTTGATACTATCTGAGGCACCAGATTTGTTTCATGCTGGTGTTGAGTTTAGGTATTGCGAGCCACATAATATGTATAGCTGATCACGTGATATTGTGGTATGCGGGGATGATGATTTCCAATCAAACTACTTAGGTAAGTATATAGTACAAACGTTCCCCCAAACCCCTCCATGCCATATTTAATCTTCTTTTTTACGTTCTGTCAATACGGTCTAACGATTGTAACAATGGCCATCTCAATCTTCCCTTCATACCCACCTTCGATATCACTAGAACAATCCTCTCACTTGCTAAGGTCCTTTATCGATTGGTCACTGTTCAATGGTCTCAGTGTTCGGCCACTCCAGGCGGAAAACACGGACGGGGCTCTAGCGGTACATGCGCCAGTAACATTATTCCCAAGCCCGTTCCCGAGAGCCTGTTTTGAGGAAGCGAGAGCAGTCCAGAAATGGTACAATGAATTATATGCCCGGATTGCGTCGGACGAGGAATGGTTGCTGAAAATTGTGGACGAGTACGTAGAATCCTTCGTTTTCCGATTAAACTCTCTTACGGGAACTATGGGGGTGATGTTTATATAAAACCGAGTGGGAGGAAAGAAGAAAAACAAAGAGAGAAAGAAAAATCAGATCAAATCTGTGTGTTTGGAATGAAAAGTAACTGAAAATGTTTCTTTTCTCCTGTTCTGTAGATTGATCGAGGTGGACGACTTCATGGCTCGCTTGTACAAGGTGCATCTCGATGTCAAGAATGAAGGCTTTGCTCAAGACCTCTCGCTTGGTATATTTCGCTCAGATTACCTGCTCCACATCGACCCATCATCGGCGACCTCTCCACCAGTAATTCACCAAGTGGAGTTCAACACCATCTCCGTGTCTTTCGGAGGCCTCGCAACACGTGTCTCGGAGCTTCATAGATACTTGCTGCGGGCGGGTGCATATCCGTCTACGACGGCCAGTTTGTTAGCGCATGAGAATATACCGTTGGACCCCTCGGCCAAAGAGATAGCCAGCAGCCTGGCAGCAGCACATAAAGCGTATGGCCCCGGAGGATCAACACCCAACACGGCAATATTGTTCATCATCCAAGGTGACGAGAGGAATGTTTTTGATCAGAGATTAGTAGAGTATAACCTTCTGGAAAATTATGATATCCAGAGCTACCGTATCGCAATACAGCAAGTCCCGGATCTCATCTCATTGGACCCTGTAACACGCGCTTTGTTATATCGCCCACCGCATGATGATGCTGTTCAAGTGGAGATATCTGTAGCTTACTTCCGCTCTTGCTACGGTCCAGAGGATTTCCGTTCCGAGGTTGATTGGGTATCCCGTACCACGATCGAGCGCTCAAAAGCTATCAAATGTCCGTCAATCATTACCCAGCTGGCTGGGGCCAAGAAAGTACAGCAAGTTCTCGCCATGGAAGGTATCGTGGAAAGGTTTCTCCCAGATCCATTGGTCTCGGCTCGGATTCGAAACACTTTCGCCGCTATTTATCCGCTTGACAATTCACCAAGTGGCTTGGCTGCTCGTGAGCTGGCATTTAAGAGCCCGGAAAAATACGTTCTGAAGCCGCAGCGGGAAGGCGGCGGGAATAACATTTACAGATCCAAGATTCCACATTTCCTCAAGTCAATTCCGGAGTCTCATTGGGGCAGTTATATTCTCATGGAACTGATAGAGCCGCCGAGCTTAGGAAACAGCATAGTTAGGAACGGAAATGTTACGACTGGGGAGGTCATATGCGAATTAGGCGTCTTCGGGGCAGTGCTTTGGAGAAATGACGAAGGGCTAGAAAGGGGAAAGGGAGTAAAGGAAATTATTGTGAATCAAGAATCGGGTTGGTTATTAAGGACGAAAGGAAGGGATAGTGAAGAAGGCGGAGTGGCAGCGGGGTTTGGAAGCGTTGACGGTGTTCTACTTATCGATTGAAGCCCACTGTTCATGAGCGATCACTCGGCTCGTCATTAGCGAATAACTACAGCTGTTGCCAAACTAAAGTACTGACACAACTATCTTCATCGAAATGATCATAATTACATATGTACACAGACGATCTCCCTAGCCACTCGGACAGTCAATCATGATCGGTTGAAAAGAGGTGTTAAAGCCACTTAAAACATTGATCTTTTCTTTCCTATGTTAACTGTCCGAGTGAGGGGGTTTCCGGGTGACCCGGGAGGTCGTCTACTAGAGTGAAGAGATTAAATTAGAATTCGAACTTTGTAGACTGTTTTTCAAATTTTTTTTTTCCCTTTTTTTTGTTTCTGATCTACAGGCCCTTATCCCAACCCAGAAATGTAAAACAGAACCTCGGAAGAATCTTTGCGTTGAAAGGTAGGATGTTTATGGATGGCGGAAAGGCGAGAAAAGGAAAAGGTGCTTAGTCGAAAAGACCGAAGCCCATATCCTCGTCCGACTCCTCCTTCTCCTCCTCCTTCTCCTCGACCTTCTCTTCAGCAGCAGCGGCACCACCAGCGGCGGCAGCGGCACCACCGGCTGGCGCGGCAGCGGCACCACCACCGGATCCGACGTTCAGAAGCATATCCTTAACATCCTTTCCTTCAAGAGCCTATTTCGTAAAGGGGAAAATGATCAGCAAATAATCTTCCGCGGCCCTTCCTCAATATCTAGACTGTTGATTTTCTGACCTTAGCGAACAGGGATGTCCAGATTGGCTCGACTTCAGCACTGGCAGCCTTTATGAGGCTCTGCAACTTGTCGGCCTAGAATGATATTACAAACATTAGTCTGTAGTCGGCGCAAGGTGGCTGAGTCATGCTTTAAGCTTTATGAGGACATACGGTGATTTCAACACCATCATCGGCCAAGATGAGGGCAGCGTAGGAAACGGCGAGCTCGGTGTTAGACATTCGATATCTGCAGAACTTGGAGTTAGAAGCTGATCCAAGTTTCGAACAAAAGTGTCTGCCTGGGTGTCGACTTACTTATTTGTTGGATGTAGATAGGGATATGGGGCGTCTGTCGGCGTTTACTGTCGTGAGATTATCGGGGGTGGGTACGTAGGTCGCGAGAAAATGAATGTTCCTTCCTGTTCAGTGGCACTGGTGGGTTTGAGCCCTGTGTGGGCTAAAAAGCAGTCATGTATCTGCCAGAATCACATCTAATCAGATTAGATACCCCCACCTCATCGCCTGTTTTTGACTATTGTAGATTAACAGTTTTCGAGCTTCTTGGCAGGTTACCCGGCTTGAATTTCACAGCGTAGCAACCGAGCCGCCTCACCGAAACTGGAGATGGACCCATGAATTGGATGGGAGCTTGAGGGGGGCCGAAGGCCCCATAATTGTAGAGAGTTGAGTTCAATTAAGAGAGCTGTTGAAAACAATTGATACAAAGCGCAGCTCGCGGTTGCGAGTTGGCACACCCATAGTGTTAGTTGTAGAGTACCTGGGGTTAATCGTAAATACAGCAAGATTCCTTTATCAGAGTCTTCGGTACTGGCCCTCGATCCAGGCTTACCTCAGCACGACTCTCACCCTTCGTGAAATTGAGGTAGGCGAAAAATACGTGCAAAATAAGTTTTCTCCCAGCTGATTCTCTGCACAAGCTTTAGCTGTTGAGTAATAAGCGCGCTGGTCGCGCACCTCAATTTCAGTGCCAGGCTCTGAAATGGTGCACGAGTAACTAACTTAGGGACGTAATGAATAAAAGAAAAAAAACTAACTAACTTAGGGCCCGTTTGGCAACAAGACAAAACGGAGTTTCCCAAGGCCTAGCAAAAAGATCGTTGAAACGGAGTTTACAGGGGTGAAAACTCCGTTTTGACTTGTTGCCAAACAGGCCCTTACCTACCAGCCACATACAACCACACAGAGCCTGGAATCGAGGCTACATATAGTCATTGTCTCAATATTGCATTTTTCGTAGAATTACACTGTGTATTCAGCAGGTAACGGAATCTATGTACACGAGGCAATGACCTATGAAATTGGCCTTAGGACCGTGCATGAGCTTGTACGTGTAGATATATACATATGTAACTTGTTAAAAGCCCCTCAGGAGGATACGATCAATTAAGGGTCCGTTCGGGAGCTTTCTCATGAAAAAACGGCGTTTCAACTAACTTCCGTTAGTGGGCGGGATATGGAGAAATTTTGAAAGCTCCATTGAGTTAACGCTGTTTTCTGAACCCTCAAAATTGGTCGCCAAACACAACTCATTTTCTCAGAACAGAATTTCTGCTAGAACGGAGTTTTAAGCGCCCATAACTCCATTTTGGACGTCTCCCAAGCGGGCCCTAATGCTTTCCGTTGCCATATATACTCACGCGGCCGGTTTGAAGCCGCTCAATGAACTGTGGCGAGTGGTTGTTTGAGCGGCTTCAATCCGGCAGCGCGAGTAGGTACAACTTCCGTGATCATTATTTGGAAAACCAGGGTATGTACACGAGCTATACCTAGGCGATCGCCACAAATATTTTCCACGGAAACTGTACAGTCGCACCACTGAACGTGCATAATCGGGCGTGGCTTGTTCCTTATAGCAAAAAATTCCTTACAGTAAATTTTACAAAAAAAGGGTTAGGGTTTCTTCATGCAGTTCCCCATTTTTTGAGTGGTTCTCACCAGTTTTTTGGTAGTAGTTACTAGTGAACTCTCAGATCACTGATTGTGAGACTCCTGTGATCACTGAAAAAAAGAAAACCCCACCAATTTGGAGAAAAACATAAAAAAAATGGAATAATTAAGCAAACACTTTGTTAATCACCACCAATCATGAAATCGTTGAGAAATTTCAAGAAAATCTGGGGAGATTAGGTAAAAATTTGCACCCAAGACCGAGTGATAATTCCTGACAGCAGATTCAGTTTGTATGGGAACAAGAGTGTGACAGGGGTGTTTGATTTGGGGATTTCATCCACTACTCGTAGCTTTCTAACGTTTCCAAACTGGACTGGGTCTGCATACCACTAAAATCTTGTTGCAAACTACAATTTATGCCCATATGCAGGCCCAGTCCAGTTCGGAAACGTTAGAAAATTACGAGTACACTAAAGGCAGTTTTTTCCTTATACAGAGGTTTTTTTTGATGAGGTGGAAAACAATCAAATCTATTTCCTTATAGCAAATATTCCTTAATCTGGGGTTCCTTAATCCGAGGTGCGACTGTATGTAACTAGGAAAACGCTATGTATGTACTAGTAGATTGACTCCTAGATTATGAAAGCTTTGCGGGCTGTAGGAACATTAGAGCACTGTAGATATCTACCAAGAAAAAGCAAATATTTGCTAGCAAAGCCGCACATTTCATAATTGATCTCCATACAAGTTTTGACTTTGTGAGGGATGACGCCGGCGTGGTATTGCTGCAGTTTTGCCCATTTCCGGTGCACTGTGTGCTGTATCACCACTCTAACCGAGTGTGGGGTTGGCAGTCAATAACGATAAGCGTGTATTTCTGGGAATGGCGGGTGGGGTGGCCCCATATCCCTGCCTTGTGCAGCATACATGTATTTAACTAACTGACAGCTTTGGAGACCTGCCGTCACCTTTTGCACCAAGTACCTTATCGAACATCAATCCAAATATGTTCACCACTCCAGAGGCAGTTGCCGAGAAGCTTGTTAAGCTCCGAGACAGCTTGATAAAGCTTAAGCAGGATCGAACGACATACGTCAAGTCTAGTAGTGTGGTTCGCCTCTACGATGAATTGTGCGAATACATCCAACAAGCGCAAGAGTTTGAAAGCGAACTTTTGAATGGTCCGAGGGAAAGCGGGAGCAAGCGTGAGACAACTTCTCTGGAGATGAATCTTTTCTGCCAAGAAGTCTTGAATTGATTATACTAAATTATAATATATGCGAGCTAGTTGGTGAGCTTGTGACCGACTGTTACGAGTTAATTTCACTGTTATTTCTAACAGTCGGAAGAAACAACGAACCGCCAGCAGTGTAAGTTAACATAGATGCTTACAGCAGTTTCATAGTATTAGGCCCAGTAAAGCGATGGGGCACGTAGATACAGTGTGGCCTAGGTGGTTCAATCAGGCTCCTCTCATATTGAATCCTCGTGAGCCTGGTATCAGAAATTCCAAAATTGCATTGTATCATGTGTTATAGCTTAGCCGGCCCTGATATTGTGAAAATTGTTGTGGTGAAAGCTAGGATATGCTAATTATTTTTAAGTTACGCTCCTAGCGTCATTATAAAGGTTTTTCTCCGCAAAACCCTCCTTCTATTAGTGCTGACATTTAAAAGCGACTTTTAGAGCATCTGAACGAATCAGGAAACTTCTCTAGAAAGGATCTTGTTCCCCTCCAGCGCACATTAACAAATATGCGCGAGAATATCGAGCAGGGTCGTCCTCTTTATAACACCTTAATCATATCTATGCTCGAATCTCAAGTGTCCGCTTCCGAAAGATCTTTAAAGAAATTGAAGGAAAAGTTGGAACCTGTACCATTTGGGCTGGAAAGTGTGTTGGAGAGACTTGTAAGTCTGCGGAGGAGCATTAAGGCCTGCGAGTCCAAGAAGCAGGTATGTAGTAACCTATAATTTTACCACTAAGCAGTATGTTGAGTTTCTGGTCCAGTTTCCAGTTGCCGAAGTCGAGGGATATCTATCACAAATCAAAGAGATTGATGCAACAAGAGTTGATGGGAAATTTGTGTCAGATGGCGAGAGTATTTCAGAAACGGGGCAGGAAATCTTGGGTGCTTTACTCAAACGGTGCTACACAGTAGCAGAAAACGCCCTGCAGAAGTGAGTAACAAACTTATCCGTCTTGAATTACTACAATCTTAATGACACTTCTTGCTCTTTAGACAAGGCGCAATAGCACCTGAATTAAAAACCACGTATGAAGAGCTGTTCCAAGCAAAGAGTCAGCTAGAAAAATTGGAGCTGACACAAGCTTGGTCGCTGAGAGAAACCGATCTCTACGAGTTTCAAAAGCTTGTTTTGGCTCTGGACCAGGAAAGAGTGGGCGGGAAATTTGTGAGCAGTGAAGGAAATGCCCCCGAAGAAGGTCAAGGTGTAAGATTTTCAAACATCCCAGAATCCTTTATCAAGCTCTAGGCTTACCTAAAGAAATTCATTTCATTTAGATACTATTGTACATGGTTAGACGGTGTTACGCACATATATACAGCCTGATAGATTCAAGCGAAGTAAGCAACGCCCCTGCCACCGATTCGTGGGTTATCGAAGTATAGTCTAAAGTCACGTGCAGCCCGTCAGCGAAGCCCTAACACCTGTTTTTAATCAACTCCAAACTGTGCGTCGTTGTTTAAAAGAAGTGCAGAAATTCGGTATATGCAATGCCAGAGACCTCTATCCATACAGCATGAAGGTACAATGTGATCATTACCCATCTGGGATCAAGGGGAAAAACTGACCTTCAACTATAGTTGGCTTCCATCGATAATATGAGAGTTGATGGTAAATTCATGGTAGGGACGGATATCCCCGAGGGTCAAGGAAGGGTTAATTCTCTATTAGCAGAATGCTTCGAAATTTGTGAAGAACTACGGAATAGCGAAGACAGCGGGATTGCAACTCCCTAAGGCCACATAGTGCATGCTAAAAACCAAGCATATGTTTGTATTTATGCCTAATATAGAGGGTGATGTTTGGCCCGGCATGGTTCACGCCTCATCTAAGGCGTCATGGTCTATCATGGCGTAGTGCCATCTATGTAGTCTCGTGCCCAACATATAATTAACTTCCAACATACATCTAAAATATATATACCTATATAATAACAACCAAATTAAAACCACTCAAACAAAAGGGTAATTGAACTATTACTGGCTGCTACACCACTCGCCACACTCCCTTGGGCGGCTTCAAACCGGCCCCGGGAGTATTTTATTTCCTCAGAAATGCAATTCTAAAATTATATCCAGCGTCTTAAAAAGGTAATTAAGGGCTTTTTTTTTTTTTTTTTTTCGTATCGTATCAATTTTGTTTCTGAGTACAAAATGTTCACAGTCATAAACTATGGCGTAAGATAACTAAGAGCTAACACAACATTAAGGTTATTATTATCCTGAGATTTGAATGTTCACGTGAATAACTTGGATTAAATGGAGCAATGATCAGATTCTACTCTAGTCCAAGTTTGCCTACTTATGTATTTACCTACAGTAGCCCTACATAAAGTATGTATCTACGTACCTACATAGAGTACTCGCGGCAGGTAACAAGTACCCGAAAATGCATGCCCTAATCTACAATTACCATTGGAGTAGAAGTCAAAAATACACAAAAATAATGCAGCTGCATTTTCGGGTACTTGTTACCTGCCGCGAGTACATGTACCTACCCAGCACCGAGGATCCCAAGAGAGTGGGAGGACCGTTTTGTGAATATCCCTGAGGGGTTATGGTGACAGGGCGAGTATGGGAGAATAGCTATAATAATTACATTTTTAAGGTACAGGCAGGTTACATGTGGGGGCTGTAGGCTACATTTTTTTCTTTCCTTTTTTTTCTCTTTTTCCTTTTCCTTTTCCTTTTCTTTCTTTTCTTTTTTCTTTTTTTTTTTTCTTTCCATGTTTTAGAAGCACGGACATATGGTTCTTATCTCTCCTCTGCTACACCCCTAATGGATTTTTCTGGGTTTTGGAAGGATATAAAACGAGGTTTCCTTCCTGCTTTGCGAACTGAATATATATATATCTCTGACACTCATTCGTTGATGCACGGATATACATGTATCTATTCTAGACCATATGTATAATAAGTATAGAGTAGAGGGGTTCTTATTCACTTAGATACTCGCCCCTCCATGACGTTTCCGAACACGACCAATATTGCATACCATATAAAAAAGGGGGTTTGGCATTTTTTGTGTGTATGCAATATTGGTCGTGTTCGGAAACGTCATGGAAATAGTAGTACATGTATCTAGACTCCAATTCCGACTGTTCTCAACTCGCCCATGCGTCTGACTCCTCTGTGCGAGGTGCGACAAGGGGTTTTAAGTCCTGTTAGCTGGGGTCTGTGGGACTTGCCGCAACAGAGAGGGTGTTTTTTTGGGGTGCATACGCATTTTATCTCAAGGAGGTCTTCTTGTATGGCCAGACGTAAGAATCTCGTATACATGTACAATCTTTGAATCTATAGACACGCGTAGATGTAAGTACATGTAGGTACATACATGTATATGTAGAGTGCTCTGCTGGTATTGTATGTACGTAGTCTATGTATGGATGTATGGATGTATGGATGTATGGATGTATGGATGTATGGATGTATGGATGTATGGATGGATGTGTACCGATGTAGGGACTCTGCTCTAGGTACCTGTGTATCTACCTCACACACCATAGATTAGAGTGTTTTATTTTAGAGTCACGGGTGCTGTAGGTGCATTCACAGTAATCCCACTAGAGTATACAGAGTACATGTATGATGTAGCTATATGTAGGTACATAGTACTCTTGACTAGACTTTATACGTAGGGTATATGTGCTTATAAGAGAGTACCTTCGAGGTGTAGGTACTTACTCACATATATGCGATGAGTACTGCGAGTGAGGCCTGTTTCCCTCCTTGAGGACAAAGCGATTCAGGGGTTGGTGTTTTGGTTTTCCGTTTGTGAGCTGGAGTGGTAAGGTTTCAGCTTTAAAGGCGGTAGAAAAGGGTAATACGTATGTCTATGTACTAGCCACGCACGCAAAAAGGACCAGACCTAAGTGAACGCGAAAACAATAAAATGATATGAACTGGCGGAAATACGGCAGGGAGATAGAGAGACTGTTCAGGAAACACAATTCCATGATGGTGTGTGGAGCACAACGATTACTTTACCGGGAGGATTGGCAATCACAGTACCACAGATCCACATGTTACCTGTATGGTGGGAAGATATGGAAATAGCAGGAATACAAATGTTTTCTTCGGGGATAGGACCAGACCAACCGACCCTGCCTGGGGCTGTTGCCCGGGAAGCACACTCATGAGCATTTACTCATCTGCAAAGGCAAAGAGGCAATAAGATATTAACATTCAGTGTAGCTATGGCAAACCGTCTCTCGCGCCGGTGCACGTTCATTTTCCAAGTATGGATGATGGGAGCGAACGATACACACAGGCAGCAGCATCAGCAGTAGTAACTAGCAGCACTGGTAGGCAGGCAAGCAAGCAAGCAAGCCCGTTCAGCTGCGGCCAAGACCTCAGCCTGTGTGTCCAGCAAGTATGTAGCCAACCAGCCAGCCCTCCGTTCCATCCCCTTCTCTCTCTTCACAACAACCCTCCTGGGCCGCTTCCACTACCTAACACCACTGAGCCATCAACTGTCCTTCGCGCTTTCTCTCCCTTCATCCTCTGTCTTCTCTCCACCACACCCTGTGCATCTTTTGCCGTTGACTCTCTCGCTATCTCTCTCTCTTGCTCTCTTCTAAGTAGTCTCCTACCACACTACTGCCTGCTATTCTCCCTTTTTTTTAATACAAAACTATCACCGTTGTAATCCTCTTTCACCCTCTCCATCAACAAACACACTTCCACCACTATCCCCCCCCCACCCCTTAACAAAATAAACAACAACCTTTGGTAAGTAATGAATGATCCTTATGCCAACGTTTATACATGTGCCTAGACTTGCCCCTGTCGTGCTCATCCTCCTCCTCCTCCTCCTCCCCCCTCATAAGAGCAAGTAGGTCATGTTAGATGGGAGAGAGCTCGTAAACATCCTACTCCTCTTGAAAACTGTGCTTTAAACCATTCATATTGATACTTGATTTCGCTTCCATCGGTCGCTTGGCATTCTTTGGCCCTCTAATCATTATCCTGTGTGCTTTACAGAAATGGCCGAAATTAGACGCAAGTTGGTTATCGTCGGTGACGGTGCCTGCGGAAAGACCTGTTTGTTGATGTAGGGCCCTATACTACCACGACCTCTAAACTCGTTTTTTTTTTTTTTTTTTTAAATAGCGGCTGCTAACGAATACGTGCAGTGTGTTCTCCAAGGGAACCTTCCCCGAGGTATGCGTGTTTAGCTACTTACAGTAACCATCTACAACCAAATATTTGTAGTATTGACCGAACTTTGGTATAGGTTTATGTTCCTACTGTTTTCGAGAACTATGTCGCCGATGTCGAGGTCGATGGAAAGCATGTAGAACTCGCCCTCTGGGATACTGCTGGCCAGGAGGATTACGACCGTCTTCGCCCTCTCTCATACCCCGACTCTCACGTTATTTTGATCTGTTTCGCGATCGACTCGCCTGACTCGCTCGACAACGTTCAAGAGAAGGTACATGTTGCCACTTTCTTTTTACAAAGCAGTATCTGTGGTGGCAAATTGGTTTTCTAACGTCAAGATTGCTCCGACAGTGGATTTCTGAGGTTCTTCATTTCTGTCAAGGTCTCCCCATCATTCTCGTAGGTTGCAAAAAGGATCTCCGACACGATCAGAAGACCGTTCAGGAGCTCTCAAAGACCTCCCAGAAGCCGGTGACCGAAGCCGAGGTACGTTCTCTATTATGATTTCCGGAAAGACTTGTAACTAACCCTCTTTTAATAGGGTGATGCCGTTAAGAAGGTCATCCACGCCGACCGTTACCTTGAGTGCTCAGCCAAGACTAATGAGGGTGTCCGCGAGGTCTTTGAGCATGCAACCCGTTGTGCCCTACTACAGAAAAAGCCAAAGCATCGCAAGACATGCAGCATCTTGTAAGTTGAGAAAGACTTTAGAGTAGGGTCGGGTTTGGCGACGGTGTTTTTAAATCAACGGTGGCGTGCTTTTTTCCCTTCCATTTGCAAAATTCCCAACATGGGGCAGTGAATGGGCACATATCTAGTGTACTGTTTAAGCGTCTTTTGAAGCGGGAGATCGAGGCATCAGTTGAGTCAAAGTCGGGAAAGCAATTACGGATATTGTGGGATGAGGACAGCAAAGTAAGGGAGGAATGGAAACAATTGTTGGGACATGTACTTTTCTTTTTCTCTATTTTTACTGTTTCTCATCTCTTTTGAAGTGGTGCGGTTTTTCTTGTATTGTTGGTTCCTTATTATCCCCATTTGAGTTGTCCTGGTTTGGTATTGTCTTTTTACAATGTTTTTTGTTTCTCTTCTACCCTCTGCCGCTAGGACGGGGGATAATCGTTGAGCACAGGTGTGGTTTTTTTTTTTTTTTTAAAAAAAAAAATCACTCCCTGACGTACGACCCATTTACCAACTACCTCTTCCATCGTGATAATCGTGAAATTCAAACCATGCACCAACACCACACATGCTCGAGGCCCTCCGCCTGAAGTGAGGCTGAGAGGAGGGTAACCCATGACCTATTAGCGAATAAAGAAGTACCGCTTATCAGCGGCAAGATCAACCTCAGTCGCACTCAACGATCCAAATGTCTATCTGTAACAAGCCAGATGCTTTCTTATCTCTAATAACTACTCCACACATAGAGACTACACGTGATGTAAGAGAGGATAAAGTCATTATACACGTCTCCCCCCGGACCACTAATCATCAACATCCATTGTGTCCGCGTTCATTGAAGTCCCGGCACGTCGTTCTTTTATCCAAGCCTCTATCTGCTTCTTGAGCTCCGTATCTAAAGCACTGGTTAGGGCAACAGGGAATGAACAGTCCATAGAAAAAACCATGCTTACTAGGAATAACATCTTCGATTTTCAAAGGTTCTCTGTTAAATGGATCTTTAGGATCGCTGAGCAAATGAACCTTGATAGTTTGTCGATCAATCGAAACCTTGGAGGATGGCAATATTACAGGGTCTTCCATCAACGTAGCCATCAATGGATCTGTAATGTTGGTTAGGCCTTAAAGCTAGAAATAGAGCAATCATATGGATTCCTACCCAAAAAGTCATCCGGAATTTCTCCAAGCTCTTCCTCGCCTTCTTCTTCACGCCGTTTGGTTTCTTCAACCATGGCGGCTAATTTGGCCAACGCTGCTATATCAGGAGTGCCTTTTAAGCTGTTCTTTTCCAAAACAGCCTGTAATTTTTGGAAGAGCACGGGCTTATATGAACGTCCATCTCTTGCAACTGCTTCTATGAATGGTGTGAAATGTCTAAGGTTTAAATAGACTTCTGTGATCTCCGACAACAAAGCTTTGGGGTTGAAGCGGTATTTCTCGGGGTTGCGAACCCTCAGGGAGTTGCATTTGGGCCCAACCAGAGCCTCGAGGTTATAATCCAACATGCCGGCCAATCTATTAACAATCTCTGGCATTATGAAAGCATTAGGAATCGCAGATGTGAAGAGCTTCAGCATTGTGACTGTTTCGTTGCCTAATGACATGTACGAAGTTGCATCTCGCTCAGATTTCGCTAGCGCCTTCTCTTTTTCGGTCCTCTCCTGGGCGCTCATGGAAGCGGCTGCATCGGCTTCGAGCTCATGTTGCAATTTATTAATTTCGGCAAGCGCAGTGAGCGAATTATCTAACACGTATGTGACGTCGTTGAGAAGCAGAGCCACAAAGCGGATGAAAAAATCAACGTTCAACCTTAATTTATCATTAATTTCATACAAATTTTGAACAGGGGGTTGAAAACACACTTGCTCTCTTGATCTAGCTTTGATCTGTATTCGGGGTTTGGCCATATTGATTTGATTATCTCTGAAATGTGATATCGGACGGTAAACTTTTCGTAATATTGCCTCTCGATTTCTGCGTTCATTTAGCACATGCTTCTGGATAGAGGGGTGAGCTTACCAATATAAAAGTTCATGAGAGCATTCAAGAAATGTTGCAAAACGAATTTGTGGGTATTTATGGTATCCCCCAACATACCAGCTGCCTTGCCACGGTAAGGGGAAATCCCATAATAGAGTATCTCGACGAGCTTCGATTTAAGGTTAGGCTTTTTTATATAGGTTGAGGTTCGCAAAAAGGTCGTGCAGAAGATGACAAGTTCATCTACTTGGGTCGTCACGATGCACTCTGGCAGATATCTCCCTACGAACCCAAAACAGAGTCCAATATCTTCAATGAAATATTCTGGCAAGTTACTAAACTCGGGAGGTGCATCTATGGGCAGGGGTAGGCTACATTCGTTAGCCTACATTGTAAAACCAAGACTCAAATTAGTTACCTCATCATTTTCTGCGGATAGCTATGCCTAGGAGAAACGAGTCTTAGGAGCCAGGTTGTAAGGTATCGCATGAATAAAAGCGATCTTGTTTGTGATAATCCGTCAAAAAGGAAGACCTCGAGTGCGAACTTATACGCAATTCCTTCGTCTATACGCTGCCGCAATTTTTCTATATTTCTGTCCCAAATACCTATCTGTGGTGTCTATGATTTCAATCAGTAATAGGTCGATATTTGGATACGTCAAAACACCTTACGTTGACCCAGCGTGATCTCTCGCCTTGAATTCTTTCCAAATGTTTTTCCATGTCTCCAATATCCTTTGCTAGCTGATCGTGATTAACTTCAGTAGCGCCAAGTCCGTAATGATGGGCAGCAACATTCAGGAAGAATATTTCCGAAATGAAGTTATTAGATCCTTCAATTATCATGGAATAAAATTCGGATGCGGTGTCCTCATCCGCATTGATTTTTGTCTCATCACTGATGTCTAGTCTTGGGTTACGTCGAAAGTAGTCAATATCGATTTTGTCAAGCTATAGAGAGTTAGAAACAAGCATGCAAACGATATTGTAGCGCAGACCTTTGAGAAAGATGCATCCATAAAAGGCTCTGACAACCTGTTTAATACTGCTGTTATGTTGAGCATGAAACCGTCTGAGGCTACTGTAGCTGGGTCCACCTTTACCCCTAAAAGTTAGGGTATAAATAGATATATATTGGGTCCTCGGATATATCTTTACCTGGATAGCACCGCGCTTCTTATTCAAATTGATTGCTAAAGCGAAGAAGTCCAGTATCTTGACCCTTGCTTCAGGAGACGCCCGGATTATACACATGGTTATCTGGTATAATTGATCCTTGAAAGTGTTAGCTAGTGATTTGGGGCCTGTATATCGGGTATTACCTGTATAGTTTGGAGAGATAGGCGAAGAGCCCGAGTGGCATCATTTATAGCTGTCTGACCTTTGGTCTTTGCACCAGTAAAATATGTGCGACATACTTGCGACTATTGTAATTGTCAATGATGATATATGCTATATTATGCTATGTGTATATAGATTTAGAGGTAGCAATACCTGAAGAGGCGAGAGTTGAAAAAAAGGACCTAATATGGTTTCCTTTTCTATAAGATGCGCCGGAGTCTGTTCCGGAGAAGGAAGAAATGAAGGCAATTTAATCATAATTTCCACAAGTGATTTGTACTGAGTAAGTCGCCCTAAAGCCGATATAAATGGTTTATAGTTATCGCTCATATTCATCTTACTTAGTCGACTGCTAAGGTTTTGAATTGCATGCTGTAAAAACTCCATAAGATGAGGGTTATCCTCGGATCGAGATACAAGCTCATTTAAAAACTCCTGGGGCAAGCCGAGATCATCTTCTGCTTCGTTCAGCAAGCGATTTTCGAGTTTGACTGGTGCATGGTTATTCCTGTTAAAATATTAGAATAACTCAAGCGCGTTGCTCCTTTGTGAGAATGCAACTTACTCAAAGATATCTGGCATAGTGATGCAGTTTTCTCCATAGTTGATGCAAAGTTGTTTAGCTGTGTTCAAGATACTGATCTTTTTCTCATCTAGTCTGGATTGAGGTGTGTTTCGAAGTGTGGCGGAGGCCCGCCTCCAACAACCAACCAAGTAGTCCATAGGAATGACATCAGATTCTTTGCATACTGAAAGTATCAAGTGATCCAATGTACCGACGGAAATATAGACCGCTGGATATGTTATTGTGGATTCAAGAGCCTGTTCGAGGGGCCATACGTACGTTTTCCTTCGACTGATTGCTCTTCTAAATCTTTCCGCAAATCATCTAAGATATGGCATCCTGTGGCCCGTGGTCCGGGCTAAACAAACATAATCAAGTGTTACTCGAAGGCAATAGAATCCTTATAGAGATACATGCTGGCACCAACCTCTAGAGCCACCTTAAATATATGCTTCAAATTTTTATCCTCCCATGATTCCATAGCACTGAGATTACCAACTGGAGACTCTGGCAGTGGTATGGGCGTAGACTGTGTTTGATTTATAGGGGAACGGACATCTGGGGGCGGTGATGTAGCTATTCTTTTTGGCGTTGAACTTAAAGACTGATCAAACCCCAGCTTGGTGAGCGGGTTTGGCGCAGTATCACTTTGGGGCCTAGAAGTCGGAGTTTGGAGGTCCTTTGCAGAGGAGGAACTGCTCGCGCCATCCTCGGTTTGAGATTTTGACCGCGATAAGGCTTGAAGTCTTGCTAGCCGCTTGTTACGGATCTATAATGTGTTATTAAATGGTTGACATTTCTAAAAAGATAAAGCTTTCTATGTGAGCAACTTCACTCACTTTGTCGGCTTCAGATTCGGAATTTGAAGACATGAGTACTCAATAGGCCCTGGAAAGCTGCTAAAAAGCAAAAGATTGTTGATCAAGGAGATAGTGTTGATGTTATAGAGAGAAGTAGAGGATGTAGTTCTGTTGCTACGTGACGAGCAACATGGGGTTATGGGCGTGTGCGGCTGCTTTGACGTCGTTGGTAGTGAGTAACCCCATGCACCGTGCAACCACACACCTTCCATAAGCTTCTCTGTTGCTTCGAGTGAAAATCCATGAAGGTGCATAAAAAGCAAGTAATATTTGGCACTTTCACATCATGGGTCGGAATATACATCTAAATTGCAAACATGTATCAGTATCATAGAGCAACGTGAGATTATTAGCTTATCCAAATCTCATCCCGAGTAGTTCAGGTATGTCAGTTGTTTACTTATTTAAGCATCTGTTAATAGCTGAGATTGAATCCGCGCCAGAATATAATTACGCTTCTCCATTGAGAGAGAAATATTTATTATTCACAGGAATAATCATGCAAAGAAGATTTTATAAAATTTAAATACAAAGAAAATAATATTCCCAAACAGGATGCCAGTATTCAATTACATCCAACTTTCAAAATCAAAAAACCCCCGTAACTACGCATCGAGCGATTAGGCTGACGCGGAAGGAGTGACGAACACGGTAGTGTAGACGCTCATTGTGGTGGTGCTGGTGCTGTCGTAGGAAATTGTGCTCATGGTGTTATTAGAATAGGGAGGCACGATAGGTGAATGGACAGCGCTGGGAGCGGCAGGTGCAGGAACGGTCTATAAAATAAATTAGGCACATATACAAAAGCATATTTTATGGCCGGGATACTCACGACTGTGCTGTACAAGGTTACGTACTGTGGGACATAGACAGTCTCCACTGAACAGGTAGCTGCAGTAGTACCGGCGGCGGCAACATTAGAAGCGTCTTCAATAGTGACGGTAGATGCGACATTGGGAATTGTGACTATCATAGTAGTGGTGCTCGTGGACTTGGATTTTGTTGAAGAAGTAGCTAGAGTAGCAGAAACTGAGAGTGTAGACACGTCTGAGCTGACGGCAGCAGCAAGAGGAACCGTAGGCTCAACTGAACTAGGAGAAGCAACCGCAGGAGTTGTTTCTATGATAGGGGCAACGGTGACGGTACTTTTTACGTGCGCAACAGTCTGAGTAGTTTCTTCCGCCTATATATTTGTTAGTATTAGCTGAAAACAAATATTTGCAGATCAATGTCTTACCTTTGTAATGGTAGTAGTCTTGATACGACCATCGCCCAAGGTGTAAGTAACAGTTACAAGCTTAGTATTTGTTTGGGTGACAGTGACAGTGTATAACGAAGGAGAAACTACAGCGGTACCAGTTCCAAGGGCAACTGTGGTTTCGGTTCCGTTATAGTTTTGCCTGGCTGCAAGGTGGCCACGGCGATGCAAATGGTTGTGGCCATGAGCACTGCAAGCAGAAATGATGGCACTGAGACAGATGACGAGGTTACTGAAGGAAACCATTTTTATATCTTGTAATTATTTAATGTCCGTAAAGGGCTAGAAATGTCAATCTTTATCTTGGAGAGCGCTGAAAACGAGGAAGTTAATGCTGCTAGACCGAAAAACAGGAGATTGATATTGATGACTAGCTTGCGGAGACTTGGAATTGAATGAGTGACAAAGACCCGAAGAAATTGAAGTCGAAAAAGAGGGGGAAAAACGGTAGAGAGCGTGGACAATCCAGAAACTTTAAGAGGTTGTGGATGAAGAGAAATGAGGGAGGAAGGGGGAAGACGAGAACAAAAAGGGAATGATGGGTGAGAGTGTGCTGATACGAAGTTCGGGCAGGAGCATCACACAGCAAATTAACTCTTCACCCTTAGGGGGCTCAAAAGTAGGGGTCCGCCGCCAGCAACTGGGATATTGAAGTTGCTCCATCATTAGGGATGGGTGGGTAGATACATTGCTTGCACATTTATCTAGGCACATCTTGCCATACCCCGACTTAGTATGAATTACATGTAGTTACTTACTCGGGCTACCCGGTATCTAGGAGGTGGGGGACTAATATGTGTGAAAGTGTTAGTTAGGGGTCTAAAATGAAGGGGAAGTAAATTTTTCTTTCGCGATAAACATGAAACTCATAAAACCAGGGATAACTTCGTTCACTTTAGTACAGGGTCTGCATTGGCCTAATCAAACGAACAAATAAGAATCCACAGCAGCTGAGTGTGATAGACCCGAGCGCTGATGTTCCCCAGATCTGAAATTGACTAGCTTTCGCAGAGTATTCAGTATCATCATTTGTGTCTATGCCCCCTCCTTTCCTCTTCTATTGAGTTTTGACTATAACAGTTGGTGTTCATGATCAGCCTTTAACTCTTTAGGATGTTACGGCTTCTTAGCGCTTGTATCCCTTGTGTGCGCATTAATCCCGATTTTGAAGTGTCGCCTTGGCAAATTTCCCCTATCCGAAATTACTGATCTAATAATCAAAAACACAGCCAATTAAGGAAATATGTAGTTCTAATCTGGTAATCTGGCTTTGTTCTCAAAGATTCGAATCACGCAGCCACTATATGGAGAGTTAGTTACCTACGCTCCTCGACTACCTTACATTTTAATATGCGGCACAGGAGATCTCACCGGTAAACATAAGTAACCACCCACGTACAGACCGTATATGTAATGTGGTTACTCTTTTTCTACGCTACAAGCTACCATCAGGGACTCGGTCGGCTATGAGGTAAGTAGCGTTACGGATGATTCTAGCTAGGGTCGGGACCATCCATACGTACCTACATAGTGACAACTGTAAGAGTACTCTCATTCACCCAGTGTTGCGCAATCAGTCCCGCTAGCAATAAATTGCAAGTAGGGAACTTTGGTGGAGGGTATCTCCTGCCATATGCTGAGAAACTTTACCGGGATCTACAGGCACAGATAACCGAACCATAAGATGACACGGTGTATGTATGTGCTTACATGTATCCATAGGTTGGAAGTTACTATACCGCCCGAACCCCATTCCAAATAAGGGTTATTTGGAGCTCGAGGGCTGATTAACACCTGAATTAGCGCCTATATCGAAAGCTGAGCTTAATTGAACCTGTTTTGGCGAAAACCCTGATATTAGGTAATAATTAGTGCTGAATAAGGCTTGATTAGGTGTCTTTTGGAAATAGACATGTAGGTCGAAATAAGCATTAGGAAACTCACTAAGGTTTTGAGGGCTAGGGCTAGGACTTTGACAGATATTAGCGTCTGGCCCGTTGGCCTTCACCTCTCTGCCGCACCTTTCTGCTACCTTCACCTCTTAGCCCATCTCGTCTTCTCGCGTCGTTTCTATCCTCTACTGTATCTCCACTCCAACTTATCGGTCACTATCATCAGAACTAATTATTGATTTAGGCGTGAATCCAGCGAATCAGCGCGAATCAATATTGAATCAGAAGCCGAATAAAAGCAATTTAATACCAAATCAACTAATCGAAATGGCGCGTAGGCAAGTAAGTATAGCGAAGAGTTTTAGACAAATGTGTATATATATTCAAGAAATAAGAAAAAGTTTAATCTGTGAAATTCACCTGTGCAGAATATATGTGAATACAGGCCTGCATGCATATCAGGATTTTGCATCGAATAAAATAATCATTACATATTTATTATTATAAATCCTAAGGCTTAAAATCAATAAACCTAAAGTCAAACAGGGCGTTTCAAGGACCGTATAAGAAATATACGGTTTAAATCAAAATAATGCTTATCTGAAGCGTATATGGGTATGAAAAGGGCCTCAAATAGAATGGAGTTCGGGTGGTGTAGTAATTTAAGTATAATATTATAATATTACAGAGGTTTTGCAACGAAGTCTGTACTATCTAAGTGAATCGTTTCTACAGTAATGGCTGGGGGCCTTGCTCCAATGCTGGCTTATGCATATTTTCTAGGCTTCTTCTGGACAAGCTAAGTAGTACATACTAAATGTTACACTATGTTAACGAAGTTTTTAATGCGTATTATTTCAGTGTAAACAGAGCTAAAATGTGTAAACAAATGCACTGATTGGCCTAATATTCCTGGTGTGAAGCTGATGATACCCTAACAGTACAAAACAAAAACCAACGCTTCCTCAAATTCCTATTCTCACTAAATCCCCCCCCCAGTACAGTACTCAAATAGTTTAAAGTTTAACAGATTGCTGTAATACCTCTGTATTGAATTAGCTTTGTATTAGGGTAAACAAGCCTTGTTGGATGGGTTGGGTTGTGTTTTTTAGTGTGGATTTCTGCCGAATCATATACTCAATCCGTAACTACATTTTGAAAGACCATCTGCCCCAAGCAAGTATTGATTTACAGGTATTCTATATATAGTTTCAAAAAGTGTGGGGTAATGGGTTGTAAAATTTTCAAAGATATGCCACATTGTTCACAAAAACAGGTGTTTTTGCATCAGCTTTGCTTGCAACATAAAGTTATACAGTCCTTGGATATTTTTTTTCCTCAACCGGTACCTTTTCCACAATTATTACAACATGATAACCCAGACACCGATACAGATACTAGCGACATAGACTTTGAGTTTGATTCTGACTTGGATGATGAATTATATAAGTTGTCAAGAGCAAAGAAAAATGTAAGAAAGACAGTTGGCGACCTAGTCTATGATGAAATAATTAGAGAATTAAAAGCAAAAAAATATTGATTACCACAAACCTTTATGATATGTAGGACAATAGAAAATCAGTTGCATCAATCCGTTTTCGATAACCCTCGAATATTTTAAACAATATTTCGTATAAATAGGGAATCATTTGATATTTTATTATCACTCATTCAAAATCACTCTACGCTCTTTAATAGTTCTTTATTACTGCTATTTCAGTATTCCATGTCGTAGAAAGAAAAGATGTTATCATCGGGCCATAGCTTTTTCTATATAAAATGAGAGGGAGTGGAAGTACACAAAGTAGTATAGGATTGGTACTTGGAATAGAAAATGGAAGTATTTCATTGTATGACAATCGTGTATTGATATCACGGACCGTAGCCGGCAGGCTAGGTCTAAGCCGGTACCGTTACCAAAAAGGCAGTTGCGAGGCAGGATTGTATAAGTAATAGGTTGTTAGGATTTCCTATCCGGTCCTCACTTGTGTTAGGCATTGCTGCAGCACAGTTCTTCCTTGTATATTTTCTCTCTTGCCTGTAATTTTCTATTCGAAGTGGTGTGATGATAAATCGGTGGAGTTTCTATGGGTTTCTTCTGGGTTCGGTTGCGTGAAGGGTCTTCTATATATAAACTCTGATGTCTTTCCTATTTTCTCTTTCTTTTCGTCTTCACGCAATGTCTTCTTTTCGCTAGTTGATTTTAGTTTGAATATTTTCAAGTATTTTGGTTTCTACATTCGTCGGTATATAGCCCGACTTCCTAGTTCCTAGTAATTCGAATCCTCGACGGTATCAAGCCCATTTCTGTGTTATTAAACTTTCACGAAACGTATCCCGAGTTGCTCCCCTGCCTAGTTACGACGTTGTCCGTCAGAATTGACTACAATATTGTCATTGAGAAATCTATTTATAAAATGGCTAACACCTTTGGAGAGATAATTACACTCAGAACGTGTAAAGGAGGTTTCTTTATGTGTTTTTCCCAGGTATCACGAACCGACGCCGACAAGTTAGGCCTAGGCTCATATCATTACCAAGAAGGCAACTACGGAACAGGGCTGTATGAGTAAGGTGTCGTTAGGATTTCCTATTCGGGTCTCAGATACATAAGGTGTTGCTGAGGTGCGGTCTCTTCCCTGTACATTTTCTCTCTTCCCTGTATTTTCTCTTCATGATGATGTGATAATGAATCGAAGGGGTTTCTATGGGTTTCTTCGGGGTTCGGTTGCGTGAAGGGTCGTCTGTATATAATTTTTGGTGTTTTTCCTACTTCTCTTTCCTTTCTTTCCTTTTCTTCTTCACGCAACGTCTTTTTTTCGCTGGTTAGTGTTAAACTTTAAAATATATTTGAATATTTGGTTTCTACCTCCGTTGGTACTAGCCCGACCCTCTAATTCCTAGTAGCTTGAAATCTCCGACAGTATGAAGTCTGTTCCCGTGTCCCTGAACCTCTACAAAGCGTACCCCGGACCGCTCCTCCTGCCTAGTCACGACGTCATCCGTTAGATTGGGTGTAAAGTATTCATTGACAATACTTTTATAGTTCTATAATATGAACTTTTAAAGGACTGGTACTATTATTTCAAATGTAAAGAAACATATGCTTTAAATACTATTGTTATATGTAGTGATCGAAATCAAATTATATATACACAATATTGTGATACATAGTAGTATACAATGCTCAAGTCTTTAGCAATTCATTTTTGTCTTTTCATCATGAAAATTTCATGACTGAAAACGAATTCCTTATTAGAGACTCAGCATATATGAACATTCGTCATATAGTTAATGCTTTTAAAATACCACTTGCAAACAGGTCTGATTGCAGATTGTTCAATGCTATGCTTAGTTTCAGAAGAATAATAATTGAACATATATTTGAGATACTGAAGACTTAGTTTCTAGCATTCACGTCTGTACCTGTTTGAATAATTGGTATAATAGTATACAAGAGAATGGTTAATTGGTTTGAATTTGTATGTCTTTTACATAAGTCTTTACTTGAACTTGTAAACAAAGATTGGGAAGAAGATGAAGTGAATCAGAATGTATATGAACATATATATGATACAAGTAATTGCCAGCCTTCAACCGGTAGTGGGGTAGGACTATCATTAGGGTATAGGACTGTAGGGAACATATTTCGAAATATATACAGTTTAGTTGACATCAATGATCTAGTAGAAATATCATTAGGGTACCGGATTATCAGGAGAGTACTTCTTTTATTTATTTATAATATGCATGCAAGTTCATGATTATGTTGCTAGGCAACTACTACTTATATCATCTATTGTCTCCTCCTAAAGGAAAAAAAATGAAGTTATATTGGTTGGGAGAAGAAGAGCGAAGTGATTTTGAGTTGGATTTGAACATGTCACCTTTTGGTTGAGATAGTGATGTTACTGGAAAGTGAAGACTTTTTCAATTGTGCCGCTGAATATTTCAAAGTGATAGAAGATTTTGGTCGCTCTATATATTCAGATATTTTACAGACATGTGATTCCTGATTACATAACTATATCCTTGTTCCCTCTATTACTCATTCAATAATACATGATTACTATACCACATAACCGATGTCGCAATGTCAAGCCCTAATTCTAACAAAAGCAAACATACAAAAACAAACACAAAACTTTGTTTTCTCATTCTATGAACCTGAACCTTACCTTTATCTTCTCCTTGCCATACTGAATTCACTCTTCTAGTTTGTTAGTTTGATGATTCAGCTATCTAAAAGAAAACACCCCCTGTCTATTTCAAATTTCTTATTTGAGTTTTTATTCTCTAGTGTATCCAATCTTGTAACTTTCAAAAACCGTTGCAGCATTGGCAAAATCATTATCGCTTGATTGTTACTATATGTATATCAGATTCAGTCTTTCATCGTGTATTATTCATCTTCGTTTTTAACCGTTTCATTTTATTCTATTGCTGCATTTTTAATTTTTTATACCCGATAATTCTCATAGGGTATTGCAATCATTTCAGTTTTCTTGCTGTGTGTTGAGAATTCAGAATAAATTGAGACAGAGTAAATTAAACCTAATAGTGTTTCCTTTTATGCTCTATATTATTGGAAGAAGCTGCATTGCCCTTGGGTTTTGTGTTGGATAGTTGGCTCTAGGTGATTTTTTTTTTTTTTTTTAAATCATATCTATTCATGTTTCTAGGTACAGAAAGTTCGCATGCAGTATAAACTATGGCGTAAAGAAACCTATCCCCAACGAAAACTAAAACGCGTCCCCTGAAAACACAAAACACAAACACAAAACAAAGAAAGAAATATACAAGAAACGTAGAACGAACAAAGGAAACGGCTAACGTGAGGGCCGAAGGCCCGAATGCCAACTGTGGGGCTTTTCATCGTATGTGGAGGGAGGTGGGTGGGGCCATTTATAGGTTCCCAGTCGATATGGTGGAGATGGAGCTAAGGGAGGATGATTCCGCTAAGCCTGTTTGGAGAGGGGATGTGATTTCCTTCCTGGGGAAGTTGATTTTGGCGGAGGTGATGGTGATGCTGAGGGCCCAAGTGAGGGTCTGGTCGTGCCATACTTCTTCCAGGGACGGGACCTGGTTTAGTAGAGCGTGACGGTGTTTGGCTGTGGCGGTGCAGGTGAGTATTGCGTGTTGGGGTGTTTCATCTTCCTTTCCACATTTTTGGCATAGGGAGGTGAGGTGTTCGTTGATCCATGATTTTTGGGCGCGAAGGTAGCTTTTGTTGGCCCTCATCTGGTGGATTCGTGAGCAAATTTGTGGAGGTTTGTGAAGGGGAGGCGTTTGAGTGTGAGGGGGTGTTTGTAGTAGTCTGGGGGGGGTATGACGCTTGCAAGAAGTAGATGTTGTTTACTGCTATTGCCATTTTCTGTGGGACTCTTCGCCTACGAGGAGCGGATGAGTGAGCAGAGGAGCTCGATGGGGAGGTGGGGACTCCTTTGGACGCGTTGGAGTTCCACTTTTGGGGGTCTGCCTTTTAGGAGGCGTGGGAGTAGACTCTTTCTGTGGTGATTGTCGGAAAGAGGCTTGTTCTTCCAGTTATTGGGTTGGTGAGGAGGCTTGGAGGTTGCGAAGCCTTTGTTTGCGTTTTAGGTAGTGGCAGTAGAGGTCGAGGGGGGGGGCGTTAGCTTCTGCCCAGAGGACCCTCTTGTTTGTGGCTCTGAAACACCCGGTGGCCCATGGAGGACTGAGTTCCAGAAGGTGTTCATGCTTTTGAGTGATGTTTGGGGTGAGGTGGATGCCCGTGATGTGAGCATTGGTCATTGTTAGGAGGCGATTCTCATGCAGTTGGCTGAGGACAGTCCTTTGCCGGCTGATGAAAACCTGAGATGATGCCAGCGGACCTTCTGCTGCAAGTCTCCTTTGGAAGTGTTTGTCAGGGTTGAGGTTGGGGAGAGCCAGAAGCCAATCCAATCGAACTATGTTGTTTCGGGTTGAAGGCTGGCCATTGAGGGTGATGTATTGGTGCAGGGGGCTGGTGTTCCTGGGGGCACCAGATGAGTTCAGTCTTATCGACTGAGAAGTGTATGTTTAGGGGAGCAGGGCAGATATCTTCCTGTAGTGTTCCTCCAGGGGTTGAGATGTTTTGGGAGTAGGTGGGTGACGCGACGGTGATTGCGAAGTCGCCGACGATGATATTGTGATGCCCGGGTGGGGTCGTGTTTGTGTAGGAAGTTTACGTAGATGATGAAGAGGAGGAGATGGGGATCCCTGACGCCTACTTGTACTGCTGTTGGGATTTTGGGGACCCTTGAAGAGGAGTGATGACCTATCGATAGGAAGGAGCAGACCCAGTTTGTTATGTACTTTTGGGGACGTGTTTCTGTGCTAGGATTGGTGCCAGGGATTGTTTAATGACGCGAAGCCGCCTTTAACATCGAGGAACGTGGTGGAAGCATTTGAGTTTTGCAGCTGCCTCTTATTTCGTGGTGGAGGGTGGTGGCAGCATCGGCAGTGGATAAACCTGCGACGGAGCCGCACTGGAGGGGGTCAATAAGACCGTTTGCTTTGGCGACTTTTGCTAGTCGGAGAGTGATGATTTTTTCCAGAATCTTGGAGAAGGTGTTGGCTCTAGGTGATCCTAACACATAATATATATATTATATTATCAAACATATACTTTGTAATAGTAGCATATATATTTGTATATATTATATTATGGAAAGTATTTTTTGTGTGAGTAGTACATATATTTGTATATTGAATTTGTTTTAGTAAAACAGACCATATTATATGCAGATAACATGCAAGATATAGCAAAAGTATCAAACAGAAACCAGTGGTGCTAATACAAACCTCATATACGTGACTGATATATGACATATAATATTATCTTTGCGAGTAACACATATGATAGTAACACAGACGGGATTATGTGCTTGTAATACTAACTCTAACTAAATCAAATACACATTTTACCTTTTTTTTTTTTTTTTTTTTTTTTAAAGCATTTCTATTCCGAATTATGGGTACAGAAAGATCGTATACAGGATAAATTATAGTGTAAAGATACCCTTCCCCGAACAAGACTTAATATTTCTAACATCGAAAGGAAAAACAAAAGAAAAATAAAGTAAAAGCTGACACTGTCTACCGTGACGAGGGGTGTCGTGCCACCGTACTTCATTTTCAGGGAAACGTATAGTTCCAAACCAGAGGCAGTGTAATACTGATGAGAGGAGAGGCCCAGCTGGGCGACGTTATCAGCAAGCCTATTAGGCTTTACCAGAGGCTCGGGAGGTATGGGGAATCTCCCATATTCTCTTGAGAACCTATCAAGCCCTCCTGATGTCTTCGGAAACTCTTAATCTTTAAGCGAGATCTTTCTACCTCTCTTGAGAGCCTACCAAGTCCTCCTGATATCTCCAGAGACTCTTAATCTTTAAGCAAGATTTCCCTAACTCTCTTGAGAACTTACGAAGCCCTCTTGATATCTCCGGAGACTTCTAATTTTTAAGCGAGATCACCCATTCTCGCCTGATGTCTCCGGAGACTCTTGATTTTTAAGCGAGATCACCTATGTTCTCTTGATGTCCTCGGAGACTTTAGAAAGCTTCAGTGGACGCTCAAAAACCAGCTTAATTAATATAATATACCTTAGCCCATAATGAACACTAGCCCATATATGATAAAAAATAACCCAGAAAAAAAACCCAGATACTAGCCCCCCAAAAAAGATTGTAGTGGGAGGAGACTCTGTGAAAGCCTATGGAGCCTTTGCCACCTCCACCCCCCTAAAATTACTCTCACTTAGTGGATCTTGCTGGTACCTTCCCTTTCTTTCTACGTGCTTTTGAAGCTCTCCAAGTAGCAATGTCAGCGGCTAACTGAACATCATCCTCCTCAAGGGCCAATTTCGATACAACCTCTTTAGGCACTCTCAATTTATCACGCTAAAGGCATATTAGTATTTACATAAGACGGCATGAGCCTTTCTCACCTACCTTCTTGCGATTGAATTCTGTTATCACTTCCAGCTTACCCTCTTTGTTTTCATTACTTCTCTTTCCCCAAGTGTTTAACATCCTCATATAGGGAGTTGGGGGAATTCTGAAGTCAGCAGGGGCCTTTTAGAAAGCTTGGCAGGATGTACTCACGATATCTGAATTCTGATGCTGATTAGAGTTTAACCTCTCGACGTTTGTGCCTGTGTTCCAACATCACAAAATAAACCAAATTATAGTGCAAACTAGGCTAACAAAAGCTGTAAATATACCTTGAATAAAACTAGAATCCTTTGCTCTGTGCATCTTATCACCTTTGTAATATTTTTAAAATATGACATCCACGATTTCAGGAGCACAAGAGTGATGTTGGCCGGTATAAAGGCTGTAAGCACCTCTGCAAAGGCTTGTAGGACGGTAGGGGACGCTGTTACAGTATAATTTTTAGGGTCACTGATAAAACGGTCATTCTCAAAGAGAAAGCACGCCTTCTCACCAATCGACTCCGGCGTTTTCTCATCGTACAAGCCGTACAAAAGTCCATCCGTCATGTAATTCTTAATTGCATAAACAAGATGTGATCTTGCCTGCGAACATTGGATTTGAATCTAGTAACAACTGTTAGCTAAAGCTTATTAAACCCTCTGAAAGATGTGCGAAGCTTTCACCTCACTCCCTACTGGCTTAGAGAATCATATATTGGTATTGAAATGGTCATTTGCCTCACTCCACAATCAACAGACATCAACACTAAGAGTATCAGCTTTAGGCTAAAGCTCCTCGAGCAATGTATAATTCATGAGAAGCTCTCCAGTATACTTTAATACACACTTCACCTCTGCTGACTCATTAACGGGCTCAAACTCTGGCGGTGTTGAGGCTCTACCCTGGGAAGGGGTTGGTATTCCACAATATGCGGGAGTAGGTGTATAAAAATAAGGCGTAGAGATTGTCTCTTTGCTCAAGTCGTACTCATGCCATAAGGTGCTGCTGGCTGAAGTAAATGAGAAGTTCGAAGATTTAAAGCTAGCCTTTTCGAAGGCTTGCTCAGCATTCCTCTGGTCGTAGGATGTTTCCTGCCTTCATGAATTAATGGCATGACGATTTCCATGCTCCGTCACGTTAGCAGTTTAATCGATACACAAGGGCTTTTATCACGGACCGTCGCCGACAACCTAGGTCTAGGCCCGTGCCATTACCAAGCAGGCAGTTGCGGAGCAGGGTTGTGTGAGTAATGCATCCTCGGGATTTCCTAGTTGGGTTTCGGTTGCGCTGAGTATTGTTGCGGCGTGGTTTCTTCCTTGTATATTTTCTCTCTTCCTTGTAATTTCTCCTCGGGGTGGTGTGATGATAAATCAGTGGGGTTTCTATGGGTTTCTTCGGGGTTCGGTTGCGTGAAGACCCTTCTGTATATATAGCCGCTGGTGTCGTCTCTCTCTCTCTCTCCTTTTCTTCTTCACGCAACGGCTTCTTTTCGCTAGTTAGTTAGAAGTTTGAAATATACTTGACATTTGGGTTTCTTCTCCCCCGTCGGTAGTTAGCCCGACCCCCTAGTCCCTAGTTTCTTGAACCTCCGACGGTATCAAGCCCATCCCCTCGTCCACCAAGTCCCACGAAGCGTACTCCGAGTCGCTCCTCCTGTCTAGTCACGACGTCGTCCGTAAGAGCTTTAAACATCATACCTGCATCATATTTACTTGAATGAAAGAAGAAGCAATTGCTTCTGTAGCTGGTCTGCTAGGTCTTTTTCGAGTGGCTGGAATAGCCTTGGCAGAGGCTACAGGAGTCTCTGTTGACTTTTTTCCAGTTTGATGATGGTGGTGGTGATGGTGAGGGTGGTGATGGTGGGGATGGGGATATACTCCATTCACAAAAGGCATACGTCCAGAGGGTGTTGGTACATTCTCATCCCCCAGCTTTTCATCCTCATAGTCATCTTCAAGGATCTCAACATAGTCTTCCTCCTCTGTATGATAATCGAGGGCAAACCAGGTTTTTGATGGGCCCTGCAACACTCTGTTTACCAATATTGCACCATCGGGAAAGCTTTCTGTGCTTTCTTGAAGGCTTTGGTAGCCATAGTAATAGAGTTCTCTATCTACTTCTGTAGTTGCATTGGAATTCATACTGCTCCCAAGACTGGAAACACTCATCGCTCCCCTTAAACATTTACTAAGAGAGGTGGAGACAGGCGCTTGCATACCATATCCTTCCTCAACGCTGCACTTGCTGATTCTTGATTTCTGAGCAGACATGATGATGTTTTGCAGAAAGAACTTTCATGAAGGCTCTTTCTCCATTACATATAGCACGGTTCGCTTAGCAAACCACATAAACTTTGCTTTTTCTCGGCAGTAAATTAAAGGTTTTTTCTCCTGGAGTACGAAAAGGACTCGAGAACCCTGTTGGACGGTTCGAAAAGCCTTTTGGAAGGCTTGTTAAAGCATAATTCTATAATTAACCTAACTAAAGACAACGGGAAGCTCAAATAAGCAACCTACAAAATGCCAACTGAATCACAAAAAATAAAATATTGGCTATGCATACGATATCCGAGTTACTGTTAGTAAACATGATCTACATCCTCCAACCAATCATGGAGGAGGTAATCTCTGGCCAGAGATAGCCAATTCTTTTTCATGTTTTATCATATTTCAAAACTCCAATAAACGCTCCTCAAACGTAGCCTACACCTCCAACACTAACGGCACCGGCACCTCCACCACCAGTCACACCAGTACCTCCATCATTACTGTCGTCCTCGTCACCCCCCTTATCTCGGTGGTTATCAGCCTGATCATTGGTGTCTTCACCTGCACCTCCAGATTTCTCAAACAGGTGATTTCTCTCAACCTGAGTCCAAATACGTTCAGGATCATAATGATAAGATTCAAAGATAATGCCATTCGGGAAGTGTCTTCTATAATGTTCACAGAGCCTTTTTTCGATCTCCGTATACCTCTCAATACATTTATAAACTACCAACATTACTTTCGGGCACTCCAGGCCAGAACGAGGCATGGACATACTCAAACACTTTTTGTGAATCATATTACTGAAGGCCAGAAGTTCCTCGTCAAGCTCTATTTTACTAGCAAAGTCGTCATCTGTAAGGTGCTTCCATCCCTTTTTCACATGGGTTTGGTGCATTTGACCTGGCCCTTTTATGTTTGTCGAAGGCCTGTCAAGCACAGCACAGATTTTCAATGGTTTCACCTCAGAAGTCTTGAGCCAATCTTCCAGCTTGTCGGCGTCCCCGATTGGAACATATTCTGAGTTCGGATTATAAGCATTTTGCTCCCGAGAGGCTGAATTAGTCAACGCCCCATAGAAGGCTCGAACAGTCCTGATGGATTCCTCTGAGGCGGCCGGTGGGATTCGTTTCAGCACGAGGGCTTGTAAATCTTACATAGACAGTATTTGGAGAGTGCCGCGAAATGGCGTAAGTGATGCAAGGCTGTATCAGTCATAGTGACAGTATGTATCGCTGGAAACGTTTCCAGCTTTTTTTGGGTTAATAACATGTATGATTATTCCTGGCCTGCAGCGCATCTCTAAGAGGTTCTAATAGGTGGATATGGGTTCGGCCTCTTTGATTCTTTTCTCTTGGCCCCTGACGATGCTACTGTCGTCGTTGTCGCCGTTGCCATCGTCATCATCTTCGTCGTTGTCGTCTTTGTCGTTATTGTTGTTGTTGTTGCTGTTGCCATTGCCATTGTCATTGTCTACCTCCAAAGACCCATCATTCCGTTTACTCTCCCTGGACCCCTTCTGCGATAAATTGATAATGAGAAAGACGAGGGCTTTTTGGATCATTACGGAGTCCTCTGAAACCTTATCTAACCAAAGGGGCTCTAAATGCTTGAGGACATTGTTACATGAAACTGTTCGTTAAACAAGCTTCTTAGACTGATTGCCTATTCTTACCATCTCATCCACGACTACTTTGCGACAAGCATTATATAAAGCACTTTATTCAGTCATCTACAAAATTCTCCAGCAGTCCGATGCAGTATTACAAATATACCCAGCAGGTCAACTCCTGGGTGTTAACACCACTGCAGGAGTCTCCTTTTTTGCCTGTAGAACCCCTATTTTGGCCTGTAAAGCCTTCTTCCTGGTATATGGAGCCTGATTGATCTTAGTGATGGGTTTTGGGGAGACTCCAAAAGCGCTCAGTGAGCTAGAGTGAGCCTTGAATTCCGATCTCAGGTGAGTATTGTATGAGGTCTGGTTGGACATCTTTGATTTTCCCTTCTCTTTGTCTTTGAGATCGGAATTGGTGACTGGACTAAGGCTGGAATCCGAATTCTCCTTATCAATATAATCACTTGGGGCTGTTGATCCCACATCCTGTCATTTGGACACTTTTTTGACCCTATGTAATGTATAACTGAGTTTTCATTGGTTAGATTGGCCTTGTTCGGGGCTTGGCGGGGCTCCTGGAGAACTACTAAATATCAAGTTATAGAAAGATAAAAACTCCGCCTAGATATATCAATGATTTGAATAAATACTATAGAGAGAATACATTACTATCGTATATAATCTTTTGGAGGTTTGAGGAGACTTAGGGATACCGTAGTAAGCCTATGTAAGTGAGGGATCGGTTGTGGATGTGAAAGCATGAGAATAGGAGAATACAGAGCTTATATATCTCTGATCAAACTTCACTACTACTACGTCATACATCAGAGTATCCATTAGAGTCATCTGTTGGAGTTGGATTATATAATGTCACTCAAATATTGCCTGATCAGCTTGATAAGATATGATTTGATCTATCGGTGCACGGGGCCTTTTAGAGCTCTGGAGCTCTAGAGACTACCAAAACAACTCTCAACACCAAACTACATCAATACCAACTATCAACAATGAGATCACGATGTCCATTTTGTATACAGGGTTACGCCAGTGCTGGTAGTTTCAATTGACATCTCTCAAAAGACCACCCAGTGCAGGCATCAGATTGGCATGATAGGCAGCTTTCGAGTCCACCCATTGAAAGCTTGCAAGACCTTTTAGAAGGTTCAGGGTGCCCCTATGAGAGCGGATACATGGAAATTACGGCTTTAGATTTCTACAACTTCTCCAAAGACGAATTTGATACTGAGACAATTAATGAAGATCACATTTTGGGAGGTATTCCGCTCAATCCAACAACTATTGTATAAAAGGGTACAAGAGAACCTCTTTTCCCCACACCGTGATATGATGAAGGCTCAGGGAACCTTTTGATCAACCCATGACAACCTTTTGTATCAGCAGAGGAATTTCAGTTATCGCGCTGGTTCCTACGATCAAATTTATCGCAGAGTCAAATAGACGATTCTTTCCGTATCACACGCTCTCTAAAAGGCCCCTACAACACTGGTAGAGGCTTTTCACTCCGTCTTGACAATATGTCATCTACTGAAGGGTTAGGAAAAGAGAGTTGGATACATTCAGCGGTCGAAATGGGTGGGCAAAAAATTTCCTACTACCATAGGGACCCTATGAATATAGTGCGTTTTCTTCTGGAACAACGTGCATTTAGAGAGTCTGTAGTGTACTCACCTACTATGGAATATAACGAAATGGGAGAGCGAATGTATGGGAAATACACACGGCAGACTGGTGGTGAGAGGTGCAGGTTCGGAAAAATACTTGAAAGGCTCATGAAACTCTCGCTAACGTCGAGCAAATGTTGCAGAATACCCTTCCAAAAGGATCAACGGTAGTACCGGGAATATGTGCATCAGATGGAATATACCGCACAAATTTCAGCGGTGATAAAAATGCTTGGCCGGTCTACCTAACAGTCGCCAATATTACTTCGGATATACGTAATAAATCTTGTAATTACACGATCATACTCCTGGCTCTACTGCCAGTGCCAATAAAACTAGAAGTACGGATAAATGAACGCCGTTGAGAGAGTTAGATAGTCCTTCATTGTGTCCTTGTGGAGGTTTTTGAAAGCCTCCAGCACCCTGTGGAAACGGTTGAGCTTATTTCATGTGCTGATAGCTATGTGCGCCTGTATTATCCGATACTATGTACGTGGCTTGCAGATCAACCAGAACACGCTTCATTGCTTAATATCAACAATCAGACCTGCCCTAGGTGTGAAGTTGATTTCAAGGGCCTGGGGAGCCTTCAAGAACACCTGTCACACACTCAAGAGCAACATATTGAAATGCTGGAGCGTTATAATGAGGATACATCAGATACTGCACCCGTTCAATACCTCGTATCGAAGTCCTTGAAGATTCTGTACAATGCTTTGTGGGCTCTGCCGAGGGCTCAGGCGTATGATCTTCACAAGCCAAATATGTTGTATAATATTTACCTCGGGCTATTTAAGCATACAATGGAATAGATTCAATTGTTTTTGAAGAAACAAAATCGGATGGAGAATTTTGATCGGGCTTGGGCGTCCATTAAGCCTTATCCAGGACTTGCTGTAACAAATAGGGCTTATCGGGCGATGACTCAATGGCACAGTAAAGAAATGCGTCATCTTGGCCGGATAGTGCTAGGAGCCTTTGCGGTGGCTCTTTGGAACCCCCTGAAGGCTTTGCAGGGCGAGTTCAGGAGAGTTTTGAAATGTGTTCGATCACTAATCGATTTCTACTTGATGAGTCAGTACACTACGCTTACAAAGGAAACACTGGCCTATCTTCAGGGGTATTTCGAAGATTTTCATAAGTATAAAGATGTGTTTCTGGAATTTAGGGCCTATAAATGAACAAGAAAAGAGGCTAAAAATCAAACTAAGGCATTGGAAGGCTCAAGGAGCCTTGTTAGAGGCCTAGCAGAGCTTGAAGAAATTCACGAAGCCTCTCATTTTAACTTCATTAAAATCTATCTACTTTCACACTTCCGAGAGCATGTAGAATGATTTGCGAATATTTCAATGTTTTCAATTGATATGAGTAAGTTAGCTCAAAGACAACAAATTAAGATGGCTTATACAGCCTCCAATAAGGTCGACGCAACAATCCAAATCCTTGATTGCCACTTGAGGCGTATGACTATGGAAATACAGGTCTTGAATCTGAAAAATGATGTTTCTAGTCTCTCAAAATATTACAAGCGCTGTGCAAGCCATAGAGAGAGCCTCTGGAACATGCTGGAAGTATTCAAAAGCAAGGACTGACAAAGGGCAAGTGAAAGGTTCCTAGATGAATATCCCAAACCTAAAATTACAAGCTCCGATGATAGAGCATACATATTATCCGATATCACTGATATGATCAAAGTGAATAGAACTACAGTAGCAAGAGCGGTGTCGGAATATGGTCAGAGCTTGTACCGGTGAGAACAAGGCTTATTGAGGGTTCTAGAGTACCCAGTGATGCTATGTAAATGCCTACAGATACCAGTATCAATTTTTCAAAAGCCTGACAATTATGAAATATACAATATACAATGTACCGGGGAGACACTATTTAGAAAATGATCAATTCGGAATAGTTGAGTCTGGATTAAGGTAGCCACAACGGAATCTTTCAAGGATGCCTACCGGGACTTGTATGAGCAGGATTCAAGCTACATGACAGTATATCGACGAAAATATATCAACTTTGTCTTGTAGTACTACTGAAAGCCAGAGATAGGGGTCTACCAGATGGCTCGCATGATTTTTTTAGCGTAGCGAGGCGCTTTTGGCAAAGGTTTTGGGTAGTTAATATTAGTAGTGTATTGGGAATGGCTCATTTGTTTGAATTGGAACAAGGTGAATGACTTATAAATACAAGGATAGATTTGAAAACATAGAACGAGTTCCATATATAGCGACTATGGTTCGAAGAGCCCGGAGAAATGGGAAAGAAGCCTTGTATTTAGAATGAAAATCTTGAACGTGATGGTAAACAATAATATTAAGTTAAGCGGTCCAAAGAACTCTTGGAGACTCAAATCAGGACTCCAAAAGCCTTTGCAAAGATGCAGAGAGCCAGGAGCCTTCGGGAACAGCAGGAGGGCACGAAAGAGACATCTGTGAGAGAAGCAATAGCCGGTCGCCTCCAGTGACTTAGTCGAGGGTTCAGGAGGTTATCGGGAAGGTTGTATGGTTCGGTAGGAGAGATGAAGAGAGCAATAGCTTTAGTGATGTTTTCCAGAGACTTAGTTGAGGGTTTAGGAGGCTCTTAGGAGGATTGTGTGGTTCGGTAGCAGGGATGAAGAGAGTAATGGCCTTAGCGATAGCCTCCGGAGACTTAGTCTAGAGTTCAAGACACTCTCTAGAGGGTACGAGTAGTTAACATGGCTATTAGGAAAGGTGGGTGCGTGGTTGCTTTAATGGTTGCCTCCAGAGACATAGTCAGGGCTCCAGAGAAAGTCAATAATTTGCTGATGTTTAATTTGCGAAGTTTACCTATGCAAAATGTATGTGAATATGGGCCTACCTGCATATCAAGATTTGGTATCGAATAAAATAATCCTTATATATGAATTATGACAAATACTAAGGTTTAAAATATATAAACCTGAAGTAAAACATGCTGTTTCAAGGAACATGTAGGAAATATACAGTTTAAATGGTATAGTATCTATTGATTTATACTATACCACTGTGTGCCTCATGGTCCATACAATTACTATACCGCCCGAACCCCATTCCAATTGAAGACCTTTTTATACCCATCTACACCTCAAATAAGCATTAGTTTGATTTAAGCAATATATCTTTTTATACGGTCCTTGAGACGCCCTCTTTGACTTTAGGTTTATAGGTTTTAAGCCTTAGGATTTATGATAATGTCTATATAATGATTATTTAATTCGATGCAAAATTCTGATACGCAGGCAGGCCTGTATTCACACACATCCTGCACAGGTGAATTTTACAGATTAAACTCTTCATTATTTCCTGATTATATATACACATTTGTCTAAAACATCTTGCTACTGGTACATCTGAGTCTGCTTACTTGCTTACCTCCCTGATTGATTCTGTACTACTGAATTGGGCGCTTAATTGGGTGCTTTATTTGATGTTGGATTGGGTATTGGATTGATTGCTGGATTGGGTTCTTGGTTCACTGGATTTGCTAGATTTGCTAGATTTGCTAGATTTGCTAGATTTGCTGGATTTGCTGCCTGCCAGTAATTCAATGATTAGCAAAGCCTAGATGATAGTGACGATGATAAATTGGAGTGGAGATACAGTAGGAAGAGGTGTATAAATGACAGTGGAGAGGTGAAAGTGGAGAAGTGAAGGTGGAGGTGAAGGTGGAGATGTGAAGCTGGAGATGTGAAAGTGGGGAGGTGAAGGTGGAGAGGTGAAGGTGGGAGATGAAGGGATATGTCTCTAATATCCACCAAAGTCTTAGCCCTAACCTTCAAAACGTTATTGATTTTCCTAATGCTTATTTCGACCTACATGCCTGTCTCCAAAAGATCCATAATCATACCTCATTCAGCACTAATTATTACCAATTATCAAAATTGTCGCCAAATCAGGCTCAATTAAGTCCTGTTATCGATATAGATGCTAATTCAGGTCTTAATCAGCTCTCGAGCTCCAAATAACCTTTATTTGGAATGGGGTTCGGGCGGTATAGTACATGAAATAAGCACATAATTCTCGTTCAGAGAAGTATTCTCCCCATTTCACAACGTGTTCAAACACGGCCGCTATTACATGCTATACAAAAAGGTAGCCTTGGCGAGTTTTGTGTGTATGCAATATAGATGTGTTCGAAAGCATTGTGAAATGGGAGGTTTAGATCATCCAGACAGCTCCTAGATCCTGCTTATAATTACCGCCAGTTTACAATCTATCAGAACAATTCGCACTTATCCGATATATCTCAACCCGTATGCGGGCCTTACGCCAATACCTATATGTAGCTTTGTCGTAATAACCCCTTATGTACTTAATATACGTCCTTATAAATCTTTTATTTTTATATGGATAATTTCTACATAATGAATAAAAATAAACTGGGGGGGGGGGGGAAGGAAAAATAACCAAAAAACCCAAAAGACAAAGGAGAAGACCCATAGACTTTCTAGCTGGTATGATAAACGAGTGGTATAAGGGTATACGTCTATACCCGCGGCCGGTCAGATACTAAGAGCAAAGACACGTATGATTTATATACACATATAGTGATCCCGGACCACAACTTTAAGGAGCGTTGTACATCTATTTTCACAACATTTAATCAGGAACTAAATCAAACCTTTCGATAAATGTTGTAACATTGTGGAAAAATGCAAATTTCTCATTAAGATCAATGCATGTGATGAGTATTTGGACCGAGTTCGGCACTAGGTATATAGACTTTATATAGAGCGTAAATATTACCACTATGTACCTGGTAACGAACTCGGCCCAAATACTCTTGACATGTGGCGATACTACAGTACCAGAAGTGGGGTGAAATACCGTAGCACTGCAGTATTCCTCACTGGATTACGAAGATAATGCGCTATCCCTTAGTCTGTCAGTAAAATGCTGACCCCCCAAGAAGAAGCAAATTTTGTGTGGCTTTACTAACAGATCCTGTTATCTCCCTTATCAGATAGTAGATCTCCCATACAAATTTAATTCCTCTATTATAGGAGGGTCAGCATTGACAGCTTAAGGGATACCATATTGTCTTTGATTCGAATATTACCCCCAATCATGTCGAGTACTGTACAGTCACCCTCCAGAAGTGTCGTGATTCACTCCTAACTTGGTCAATGCGTTATGTGGCTTTGAGGCCGATTTCAGGAACTGAAATCTATCTAAATAATTTTATAAAGATTCATGGTTGATATTTTGAACATCTTAGTACACACCTTCATTTAGTGCGAGCCAAATATGCCACACTAAATCCGAATCACGAACACTTTTGCAGAGTGGCTGTATGTATCTACATGTATATTAATATGATCTCTACTAGCTAGTAGCCGATTCTGATGGCTTCCCGTTCAACCATGCGCTGCCCCGAATAAACCATTATATATGCATATAGCCGTATTTATAAAACTGGCCATATAAATTGATCTTCTTATCTAGAGAACTTATGAGTTAGACCAAAGCCTTAAGCCAATCTTACACTGCTACAGAAATCAACGCCGCCCATCTTTATTCGCTATGTGGAAGCTTTTATTAGTCACACGCACGGCCTACCTTTCTTAGAGATACAATAGCAAGAAAGGGTATGGATTCGATACCATATTCCCTGAAAGATGCTAGAAATGCGGTGGGAATACGGTATCAATACAATATTCAACTTATAATGCTGGTTTCGTTCGGTACTCTGGACTAGTTACCAGAGTACTCTGAAAGTAATTGCAGCCCGTTTTTGTTCGTAATGTAGGTCTAGATTCATGGTAATATATATTATCTCATGATCATCAATAAAATGTTGGCATTGCTTATAAGGACATAACTGCTCATTATGTATGTGAAAGCTTGGGCAACCAACTTTTTTTTTGTTCATTAAGTAAGTAGTTGTCTGCATTGCACAATTAACCTAGATACCTAGGCTGTGTCCCGGGCACCTTGATGGGGTATCTTTTCAGGAATCAAAGTTTATCTATGCGTTAAAATGGCTGGTCCAGCAAAATATATTTTATATGAACGCACATATACCTACCTGGTCCATGTTCATATAAACGTGTTGCTTCAGGATGTATCACTCGGTCGCCAAGCTAGCGAGCGCTAAGCCAATTGGTGATACATGTAGATACTTTACCGCTAGACCACATATTTTTGTCCAATCTCGGCCTTGCTCAAACCATAGTCTAGTGAAGACCTCATAAATTCTTTCGAGCACAATTTGAGGATTTTTATTCAAGTCTTCATTAGACTATGATTTGACTGAGCCCTTTTTACAGCTCAAAGTGGGCTTTAAAAAAATACACTCGGGCGGTAAAGCACATGTAGATACATAGATATTACATGTAAGAGTTAGTTTGGGGGCTTGAGGTTTTGCAACATACAAGTAGGTACCGACTCACAGGGTACTTACATGTATGCACAGTCGACTCTTGCTATAAGGGTACCTTCTATAAGAATACGACTTCTCGATCCTATAAGGGTTCCGATTCCCAGTCTAGCGCGTACCCTTATATCGAGAGTTGACTGTATTCGCCTATGGTACATTCATCTACTTAATGATATGCACCAGCTGGAGGGTTAGGCTTTTCCTAACACGATTTTAAATTACATACTCTATATGCATTAGATGTGAAATCGGCATGTAAGCCTCCTTTGCTCGATTGTAGCTTTATAAGGATTTGCTGAGTTCAAACTTAAAGTACATGTAGTTATTATATGTATGTAATTAAATTAGGAGGGATAGATAGGTTTGATATGGTAGATTCAAACCATTTCGCAAGGACGAGAACCGGATAGGCAACGCCAAAGCTTGAAATAAATACGAAGAGGGAAGCACTGACTAAATTCAATAACTCCTGGTTTTGTCCCCGGTATATATAAATTACAGAAGCGCACAAAAGGGGGTCTGGAAAGGTGAAACTGACTATTAAGGCTTCTCAGAATCTAGAACTGATGCCCAAATCTAATTGTTCTGTAAGCGCTTGTCAAGTAAATATTTGGGACCTCAACATACATCTCTACTACCCTCATATGCATCGCTAAGGGTTGGCGTGCTTGGGGAACGATGAAATGGTGAAAGGGGTGGTGTTTTAAGGAAAGAACTCTGTGAATTGGCAGCAGTACCTGGCCGGACAAGGCCTGCTTTCTCACGCTGTTCTAGAGTACCAACCTGTTATTAGTATAGGTTGTATTTTTGCTTTAGAAGGCATTGACTCAAGAAGTTATGCTAACCATCGTTCCAGTCAAGTACAGAGGCAATCAGCTGAAGAATTTCATATTTCTTAGAATCGCCCCTCTGTATGCTAACAAATTGAAGGAACACATTTGTCACAAGATTTCTGTGGCCCAAACGTCAGCAGAATATCAAATATAAAAGGGGTATTTGTGCAAATACACGGGGCAATACTTGTCAATCTTGTCATCAGCGTTATCGCGTTTTAACATACGTAGGGCTTTTCTAAGATGATCATTGAGAGTGACAGCTTATTAAAGGCGCTATTAGCCCATTGATTATGTCTGAAACGGGTCATTGGGAAGCCTACCCTCATGACGAAGCTTCCCAATGAGAAGGTTCTTTTCCTTAACCTCTTTCTCAAATGGTAAGACACGCTCAAGGTCCTGGCGAGCTAGTGTTAAATCTAGTTCAGTTTCCTTTACCCGCTTCTCCAAGGTTTCTCCCTTTAACGCTAGTTGATTTATTTGTGCCTCCATAGTCTCAACAACTTCACGTAATTCTTGTTTGCGTGCTAGAATAGATCAGCGAGAACGTGGCTTGAGGGGTCAGGAAGCTACTAGTACCATTTTGTATATCTTGCAGCGCTCTCTGCAGCCCATCAACTATACTGGACTCTCTATCTCTTTCAGAAAGAATTTTATCATATGCAGTTTGTTGATTGGCTAGCTGTTCCTCCAGTTCAATGACACGATCTCCCAACGATTCTCGTACAGATCGTTCCTCTGTCGCTATGATTTCCCATTCCTGCATCGCCTGGCGAGCAGCTCCAAACTCCTCACGGGCGTATTTTTCTGCATTGATTAAATCACTTCTTTCCTTCGTCCAGTTCTGCTGTGAAAGATTCAATCTATCCCGAAGGATTGAAAGCTCCTGGGAGGCTTCATAACCAACCTCGTTCGCTTTTTCTAAATCAGCCTGAAGATTATTTATGGTTTGATTAAGAACTCGATTTTCTTCCTCCAAACTATCCGCCATGTTTCTGGTACGCTCAAGTTCTTCCTATGTTGTACATTAGTATTCGCTATGTGATTCATTGAGTTCTTCTGCGGGTTTACGCACTGCATCGGATTTCAGTTTGTCGCTAAGAGTCGTTCTGATGTGCGCAACTCTTCCGAGAAGTGCTTTATATTGAGTGTCTAGTTGTTGTTTTTCTTCCTGTACTGCTACTAGCCTCTGCTCTGCAGCAAAACGTTCCTTTTCCCGAGACTCTTGCTCTCTCTCAAGCAGCTGACGCAGTTTGGAAATATTTTCTTCGCTTTGAGTCTCCCGCGAAGTTTTGTCCCCTTCTGTGTGCTCTGATTTCACCGAAAGTTGAGCCGTCGGCTCCTGTCCATCTTCTCCCAGCTCCTGTGATTTTGATTCTTCCTTCTGTAGCTCTACGCTAGCTGGTGTTGTGATCCCTATTGATGATGTGCTTTCCAATCTCTTTTTCAGGGTTTCAACCAGCCCCTCTAGCTCTTGATTCCTCTTGAGCCCCTTCGCAAGCATTCCCCGTAGCGTATCCGTGTCGTCCTCAAGAGGTTTGTTACCGTCTTTATCGCCCTTTGTGTGCTGGTTCTTTCGGACGTTGGGAGAGTCGGGCGCGCAATTCTGCATATTCCTTGAGTAATGAAGTGCGAGCGAAAAGCTGAAGGGGACCAAAATACCACGATTTCTGGGCCATCTTCTTTCTCCGCTTCTATATTGTCACCTCCAAGCTTGCCCTCCTCGTGTCCCGCTTCGCCAGCGGGGTCCGGGGAGTTTGATCTAGATGCCGGGAAGACTTGCTCTCCATCATTGGGTTGCTCTTCCTTCTTGTTCGCCCTCTTCTTGCTCGAGGGTGCTATACGCTACATTAGTACACGACACTATTGAAATGTCATGGAGATACCCACTAGAATATACCGTTGGAGGTGAGATAGATCCCGTGTCTGTGATATCCATATCGTCGTAAATCTCAAGAGTGTGGGAGATGAAGGGCCAGAGTCAGTGAACCTAATTTACACCTGGCGTCTTCAGCGTTGCGGCGGAGCAGGTGAATGTACGTGTATGCAGGCATGTACTCAGGTAACCCAAAGCAACGGATCACTGCACATTGTGTTTAGCAACGCAACACAGAAAGCAGAGATCAATCGATCTCAGAGCTACAAATCGCATGTAGGTACTGGTGAATGAGAATTCATAAAAGAGAGGCTTGGCGACAACCAGAGTACAACTGGAATGTGTTATATGAATCACAGCTATAGATCTCGGTGGTCCTTGTCTGGGAATTGACTTGATTAGAAAGAAGCTTCGCTATCGGAATTGGTTTAGGTAAGAGTAGAGGCGCAACCCCCAAACTTTGGGCTGTCGTTGCCATATACCACAAAAAAATGTTCGTTCTCGAGAACTCTTTTGAAAAGTAAACTTCTCTTTTCATATCTATTCTAGGTTAGGTTCGGGTTTACAAGAAAAAGTACCCATGAGTACCTGTGCTCATTGCTCACACTCATCAACTTAACCAATCCTGCTAATACTCGAGGACTTACTGTAATCATGAATTGAGGTTAGTAGTAGAGAATGATACTGCCGTGACCAGTTTTTCCGCATTTATGTATTTCTGGCCTTTGGGATTTTTGATCCCAACTCCACAGAGCCCTTGAGCCTCTCTTTCCCATCTGGCAGTTTGCGGATGTCCGCTAATCTTCTGTTTAGTCTTTGAGTCCCAGCAAACTCCCTCCTATTCACCAGCAATACCTGTATTCAAAGGTGTGATATCTATAAGGGGCAAGTTGAGGCCATTACTATTATTAAACTGGTAGGCCGCTACGCCAGCAAAAGAAAGTTGACACCCAGAGGAGCCGGGTCTCGTTCAACAACATTTTTCCTTCTCGCTGCATTTTGAGTATTTGGGACATCCGGAAGGTGACTGGTTGGTTTTGGGATGTCTTGGAACGTTTTGTGAGACGTTTTGGGACATCGGAAAGCTAATAGGTGCCTTTCTGAACATCCCAAATGTCATAAGTGATATTACTGCGAGTTTGGGACATCTCAATGATGATGGGTCACGTTTTTGCTCAGTTGGGATGTCCAAAAGGTGATGGGTTATATTTCGCTCGTTTTTGACATCCCAAAATACACTAGTATAATACTATTAACTCACTCAATATCAGGTATGGCATGATTGCTATGTATTAACAGTCTCTCAGCTTAAATTTCAACTTCGCTTCTACCTTTATTTCTACGTACATTAGCAAATTACTGACTTTCTCCGGAGGCAATTGTTAAATCAATCACTCTCACCAACTCTCCAGACAACCATGTCAATCACCCGTATATTCCTGAGGCCCTCCTGAGTCCTGGACTAAATCTCCCGAAACTATTGCTAAGGCTATTGCTTTCTTCATCCCCCCTACCAACCACCAAAGCCTTCTGATAGCTTCCTGAACTCTCGATCTCTTCTGGACCCTCCTGCTGTTCCCGAAAGCTCCTGGTTCTCTACATCTTTGCAAAGACTTTTGAAACTCTCATTTGCATTTCCCAAAGTCTTTTGAACTGTCAAACCTGATTTTAACATTTACCATCACGTTCAAGTTTTTTATTCTAAATATTAGATATCTTTCCTCTTTCCTCAGACTCTTTGAACCATTGTCAATATATATGAAGTTCATTCAATGTTCAAAAATCTATCCTTGTATTTACAAGTCATTGACCTTGCCCTGGTTCAAATAAATGAACCATTCTCAATATACTGCTAATATGAACTACATAAAAGCTTTGACAAAAACGTCTCCCGACTCTAAGAAGGCTGTACTAGTCATTTGGTAAACTCTATGACTTGCTTCAAATAGTTCTACAAGATAAAGTTAATATGTTTTCGTCGATATACTGCTCGTACAAGTGCTAATCATTTTGAACTGATCGTTTTCTAAATAGTGTATCTTATAATTCTCAAACTTTTGAAAAATTAATACTTGAATTAGTAGGTATTTAAAGGGCATCATTGGGTACTCCAGAAGTTTCAATTAGCCTTAATCACCTCGGCCAAACCCTAACCATATTCCGATATGTTATTCCAACATGATGTGAAACACTCCTAGTGAACGAAATTTGGGTTGTGAAGTTCAATGGTTTTTATTGGATGGTGTAATATTGTGTAATGAATTTGAAATCAAGTTTTCGATGTTTCCAAAAGTTTCGATTTTACGAGAATGAATATTCATCGAAGAGATAGTATAGTATATATATGTTGGATTGATATCTTTCCTTTGTTCTTTTCCTCTCTCCCTTCTTCATTTCACCTGTTATATTCTTTCTATATTAATATATTTAAATTTTCAAATGCTGGTTTCCTTGATTCATTAATCGAATAAAATATGCATAGCCTCTTGATCTGTTCCCTCGCCATCACCTGTAAAAACATACAGATGTTCTATAGTTCGATTCTCGCAACCTCTTACTCAGATACGGTCCTCGCTATTTCAGATCACTTCTGCCGCTGGTTCATCTCTAGTTTTAGTTCTTAATATTGACAGAACCTTTTGCATGATTCATCAGTTGTGTTCCTAGTCTTCCACGTTTATAGCTCCATACTAATTTCCCAACTGGATTCTTCAAATTTCGATAGGTTTCAATTATACAGGTTAGTAATCGGGTAATTGTATTCCTGGCGTGATATGTATATATATGGTTCTATCTTTCAGTTTTCTTCCTTTTTATTCTTCCTTACACAATCTTCTTATTGCAATGAGGTCTTTTTAGTATTGGATTTTATTTCTTTCAATTATTTGTTTGGGTTAGGGTATAAGAATATATTACGTTATACTCCTACTATCATTCACTTTGCATAATGTGTCCAAATTCCAAACCACTTTGTTCCGATCAATATCAAGTTTGATTCTCCAGTACCTGCATTTAGTCCGCTTGGTATCGAGCCTTCGTTTGTTGTGTTGTGTTTCTTGACATCTTGTTCTTGGAGCTCTAATACATAAGCATGAGTCCGCTACCATATCTCCACTATTTTCAATCGCTCCTTGTCTCCTCAGCTTGGCACGTAATACAGGTTTCTGTCAAGGCTGTTGAAGCCTTGCAATACTTTAGTTTCATCTTTTTCCTCTGTCCTTTTTCGGTTATAGGTCTAACGGCATTTCATGTCTTGGTTTGGATTGCAGAGGAAGGATATCGCTTTGGGTTCTCGGTGCATTGTCTTTCGAGTATTCACTTCTGCTTTGGGTTTTCTTTCGGATTTTCGTGTGATGATCATTTCTCTTTCCTGTAATTTTTGCTAACGTGCTTCTGTGAGTTTCCATTGCGCGGAGCACTAATTGTGCCTTGGTGTCTCGGCGTCACTATGTATATATATGACTCTACCTTCCCTTTGTCTTGCTTTCCTTTCTTCTTCATGTAATCTTCCTGTTGTATTGGCGTTTTTCTAGTTTGGATTCTATTTCTCCACGTGTTATTCCTTTTGGCTTTTGGGTGTTAGAATATATTCTATCAAACATTCCAAGCATCGTTCGTTTCGAATAACGTGTCTGAGTTCCTGAAATCTCCTCGATCGGTATCAAGCCCGATCTTCTTAACAATCCCTTCATCGGTTACAGCCTGATCATCTTGAATACGTTTCGTTGTCTTGTGTCTCTTGGTGCTTCGTTGTTGGAACTTTGACACCTAACCATGACCTCACTCTTGTAACCCCGCTATCTCTAGTGTACCTTTGTCCTTCTGGTTCAGTGTGTAACAATAGGCAATGAATTTCAGAAACACATCTTTATATTTAGAGAAATCTTTGAAATACTCCTGAAGATAGTCAAATATTTCTTTTAAATGTGTAGTGTATTGATTAATCAAGTAGAAATTGATTAATGTTCAAACATATATCATAACTCTCCCGAACTTGTCCTGCAAAGCCTTCCAAAGATTCCAAAGAGTCAAAGCAAAAGCTCCTAGTACAATTCGGCTGAAATAATACATTTTTTTACCCTGTCACTGAAGCTTCACTAAATAAAGCTTATTTGGTACAGCCTGCTCTAGATAAGGCTTAATAGATACTCAAACTCGATCGAAATTCTCCATCCAATTGTATTTTTTGAAAAGCAATTGAACCTATTCCATCATATGTTTAGACAGCCCAAGCTAAACATTATACAATATATTTTATTCGTAAAGATTATATACTTGAGCCATCAGTGAGGCCAACAAAGCATTGTATAGATTTATCAAATACTTCGATACTAGGTATTCAATTGGGGAAGTATTTGATGTATCCTAATTATAATACTCAACTATTTTAATATATTGTTCCTAAATGCGTGACGGGTTTTCTTGAAGACTCCTTATGCCTGATTGTTGATGTTTAGAATTGAAATATATTTTGGTTGATCGGTAAACAAAATATATAATATTAGACAATACAGACACACATAGGCATAAGTGTATACGATAAGCTCACCTATTTCTGTAAGATTCCAAAAGCCTTCAAAGACCTCTATAAAGACCTAATAATTGACCAACTAACTCTCCTAATAGTGCCCATTTGCTTGTACTCCCAGTTTTAGTTTCACCAACAGTGGAATCAGGCGTATGATAGCGTAATTAGAAAGTTTATTAAATATATTTGAGGTAATCTTATTGATTCGTAGTTGGCAGGACGATCGCTTTTTATTAGCACTGAAACTTTTGAGGTATGTTCCGTCTGATCTATATATTTTTGATATTACCGTTGTTCCTTCTAGAAGGGTATTCTGCAATATTTGCTAGATGCTAGGTAGGGCTTCATCAGCCTTTCAAGTATCTTCACAAATCTTTATCTCCCGCCACAAGTATGCTGTGTATATTTCTTCCCCATACATTTGTTGTCCTATTTCCTTATATTCCATAGTAGGTGAGTATACCAGAGATTCTCTAAATAAATATTATAATTGAAGAATAAGCATTCTATTCATAGAACTGTTGTGGTAGTAGAGGGTTTTTGTCCACTTGTTTCGATCTCTGAGGGTATCCAACTCACTTTCCCTAAATCCCTCATAGATGATAGTGTATCAAAGTAGCATATGATGCTTCTATATTTTAGATGAACCCTACAAATCTCAGTCTAGACAACTTAAATTACTAGGAAGGTAGTTGCAAAACAAAGTAGTAAAGTAATATTGTGTCAGCCGGTATGTGGGTTTCCTATTTCAGGTTTGGTTGGGTGGTGTATTGCTGCAGTATGGTTTATTGCTTGTATATTTTCTCTCTTTTCTGTACTTTACTCTTCACTGTATTATACTAATAAATCAGTGGAGTTCTACAGGTTCTTTTATGGTTCTGTTGTGTAGAGGTATCATCGGGATTCTTCTGTATATATAGTCATTACGGTATTCTTTCTCTCTCTTTCCTTTCTTCTCCATGGAATATCTTCCTTTTGTTTGTCAGTATTTAGTTTGAATATATTCGGTTGTTTAGTTTTCTAACTTCTGTTGGTATCGAGCCCGACTTCCTGATCTCAAGTATTCCTACTACTGATAGTATCAAGCTCATTTTCGTATCCTGATGTCCATAAAGTGTACTTCAGGTCACTCACACTGTCTAGTCCTGCCCTCGTTTCTTAGATATTATTAGTATCATAGGAGTCATTCAGAGAATATATCGTATGGAAAAAATTATCTTTTTAATTTTAGGATACCTTCAATTAGAGACGTCAGTGGGATAACCAAAAGCTTTCTGTTAAGTAGAAAGATCGCTATGGGTTAATCGAAAAGGCTTTCTGAACCTTCATCATATCCCGGTGTGGGGAAAAGAGGCTCTCCTGCACCCTCGTATATAGTAGTTGCTAGATTGAATCAAGTACATCCCAAAATGGAATGTTCATTATTTGCCTCAGTATCAGATTCGTCTTCGTAGAAGTTGTCAAAGTCTAAAGCCGATATTTACACGTATCCAATTCCCTTGAGGCCTCCTGAGGCTTTTAAAAGGCCTTGCAAGCTTTCAACAGGTGGACGCAAAACCTGCCTGGCATACCAGTCTGAGGCCTACACTGGATGGTCTTTTGAGAGATGTCGATCGAAACTACCAGCACTGGCTTAGCTCCGTATAGAGAATAGACATCATGATCTCATTGTTGATAGTTGATATTGATGTGTTTTGGTGTTGAGAGTTGTTTTGGGAGTCTCCAGAACTCCAGAACTCTAAATGGCGCTATGCACCGATAAATTAGATCATATTTTATGGAGCTGATCAAGCAATATTCGAGTGATATTATATGATCCAACTCCAACAGATAACTCTAATTGATACTCCGATATATGATATAGTAGTAGTGAAATTTGATCAGAGATATATAAGCTCTGTGCTCTCCTATTCTCATGCTTTCAAGCCCACTACCGATACCCTCACTTACATAAGCTTACTACACCATCCCTAAATCTCCTTAAGCCTCCAAAAGAGCTCACATTTATATAGGATGGTACCGTATTTTCCCTATAGTATTTACTCAAATCATTGACATATGTAAGCGGGGTTTTCAGCTTTCTATAACTCGCTATTTAGTACTTCCCCAAAATTCCAGACAAGGCCCGAACAAGGCCTATCTAACCAACGGAAACACAACTATACATTACATGAGGCTAAAAAAGCATCCAAAAGACAGGGTGTGGGATCAACAGCCCCTGGGAGTTCGGGTTCCAACCTTAGTCCAGTTACCGATTCTGACCTCGAAGACAAGGGGAAGAGAAAATCAAAGATGTCCAAGAAGACCTCATACTATACTCTCTTCAGGTCGGAATCCAAAGCTCACCCTGGCTTACCGAAAGCTTCTGGAGTCTCTCCAAAACCCATCGCTAAGATCAACAAGGCTCCATAGGCCAAGAAGGAAGCTTCGCAGGCCAAGAAGAAGGCTTCACAGGTCAAGAAGGAGGCTCCTACGGTGGTGTTAACATCCGGGAGGCGACCTGCCGGGTACATTTGCAATACTGAGTCGGACTGCCGAAGAATTCTGCAGATGACTGGAAGAGGTGCCTTATATAAGGCTTTTCACAACGAAGTCGTGAATGAGATAGTAAGAATAGGGTGGGTCAATAAGTCGAGCTCGGGCAAGCAGTTCTTTAATGAGCTGTGTCAATTCTGCATGGGTCACAAGGCCCTCAAGCATTTAGAGCCTCTTTCGTTAGATAAGACTTTAGAGGACTCCGTAATGATGCAAGTAGTACTTGTCTTTCTCATTGTCGATTTATCCTAGAAGAGGTCCAGGAGGAGTAACCGGAATGATCGGGCTCTGAAAGTAAACAACTACAACGACAACAGCAACAGCAACAACGATGATAACGACAACAACAACAACAACGACAACGACAACGACAATGATAACGACAATGACAACGGCAACGATTACGACGCGAGTGGCAGGGTCAGGGGCCAAGAGGAAAGGATCAAAGAGGCCGAAGCCATATCCACCTATTGGAACCTCTCAGGGGCGCGCTGCAGGCCGGGAATAATCATACATGTTCTTGATGCAGAAGAGTTTGGAGATTTTCCCAGCGATACATACTGTCACTACAACTGGTATGGCCTCGCATCACTTACGCCATTTAGCGGCACTCTCCAAATACTGTCTATGTACGAATTACAAACCCTCGTGCTGAAACGACTGCCACCTGTGGCCCCAGGGGAATCCATGAGGGCTGTTCGAGTCTTCAACGCGGCGTTGGCCAATTCAGCCCCTCGGCTACAACATGCTTATAATCCGAACCCGGAATATGTTCCAATCGGGGATGCCGATGTATAACGGCATGCCAAGACTTCGCATTACATCACTAGGTTTACCGCTGCACGGAAAGGTGCCAGCGATTCGGTTAAGCATTCTCGGGTTTTCATTTGTAATCAGGTTTCCTTTGGGTTCTATGGGTTTCCGTCACAGGGGTTAGTAATCGGTTCTCGGCGATGGATATATATATGGGCCTGTCCTCTCCTTGTCCCTCTTTCCTTTCTTCTTTACGCAACCTTCGTGTTCTTTAGGGTGTTATATTGTTTGTCTTTAGTTCTCTACGGTTATTATAGTTGTGTTACTAGTTTAGAATATATATCGTTCGCGTTACTATAGTTCCATCCTACGTCCCTCGAATCCATAGTCATTCGGAACTCATACTAGTAGTTCCTTACGTTTCATAGTTCCCGAACCTCGGTCGTGCTCCTTGGTTCCCTTCGTCCATAGATCATAGTCTATGACCGCAGAGCGAGTGCTCTACTGGTATCTTCAAGTCCACTACTTCGTACGCGAGATCATCTATCTCCTCGTTCCCGAACTCTAGAGAGCTTCCCCGGTCTTTGCAAAGCAACGCCAAGACCTCTGTAATACGATGAGTTGGAAGGTTGGTTCAATAGTTCTGAAGCGAAACCATTGAGAATCTGTGCTGTGTTTCACAGGCCTTCGGCAAACGTAAAAGGACATGGGCAAAGGCTCCAAACGCTTCTACCAAACGGCTAGGAGCACCTAAAGGTAATAAGATATGTTAGGTAAGAGGTTTAATAAAATATTAAGCAGGAAGTTTAATAAAACAGGTCTGAAAACCCCCCAACTATCCATGATAGAAGGCTTTCCCGATATTTTGATCTGATCGAAAGAAACCACCTGTAGGCGCAGAGGAATAAACCGGCGGCGACCATTTCTTTTTTTCGTTTTTTAAATTCATTATGTCCTAGGCGCTTTAGGCGGTTTAGAAGGTTTGAGGGGTCTTTTTTATTTTTTATTTTTGGATTTGTATGACCCAATTATTTCTTTAGGTTGGGCACGTCCATTTTGGCAAATCATTTATTATGAACGCTCGTCGAGCTGATCAGAAGGCTTCTGACGCGCTTCCCTATTCAATATTCAAATATACATCAGCAAAAAAGGGTTGGCGCCCAGACGAACCGGATCTCGTTCAACGAGATTTGTTCGTCTCGCTGCATTTAGAGCATTTGGGGCGTCTGGAAAGTGACAGGTTCGTTTTGGCTCGTTTTGGGACGTCCTGGGGACGTTTTGGGACGTCCAAAAGATGATACGTCATATTAGATCTCGTTTAGGACGTCCCAAAGGTAATAGATCATATTTTGGTTCGTTTGGGACGTCCAACAGGCGATAGGTCATATTTGGCTTGTCTTTGACATCCCAAAATGTCTTAGAATGGCGAATGACCTCTGACGGCGTCAGCGCGCATGATTTCCAGAATGTCTTAACGGCTCACGGTCGCCTCCACCTCCACCTCCACCTCACTTCACATCTACATCTACATCTACCTTCACCTCCATGACGACCTCTGCCTCTACCTCCACCTCTGCCTCTCATACCAATTGGCGTACCTCCCTACCTCGAGATTCTGACTCCTCTACTGACATCTATATAGACTTTCAACTCGACGCCCAAATCAAGAACCGAATCGACACCTCTTCAGGCACCGAATCGACGCCTCTCTAGGCACCTCTCCAGGTACCGAATCGACACCTCTTCAGGCACCGAATCGACACCTTTCCAGGCACCGAATCGACGCCTCTGCAGGCAACAAATCAGGCACCGAGTCAGGCACCGAATCAGGCGCTTAATCTCCTCCAGAATCGGGCCTGAATTTATATAGCAGGGCAGACTATCAGAATAAAATCTTTTTGCCGATTTGACCTCATTTTGCCAGACTACAGGGTGCTAAAGAGGCGTCTGCCGGGCAAAAAGGTACTTCAAACGAACAAAGCAAAGATGCTTCCAAAGCAGCAGACGAGCCATAGATGAGTTCCAGACGAGCCCAGGGCGTGATATCCTCGTCCCGGACGTCAGAGGCGATGTTATGATGCCGGGGCGTGAGTTTTAGCGTAAGCAAACCAATTGGGCGCCAGGGCGCCACAGGACGAGACCCAATTTTTTGCTGATGTACTACATTGGCTAAACAGAATATGACATAGACACTGTCCTTACCTATTCCGATACTTTCAAACTTGTCACTTTCCATCTATTTGCATGTCTCCTGAAGCATTTCAAAGCTTCCATATTGAATTACTATACTTCGATCTTGAATTACTCTACTTCCATCTTGAATTGTTATATCACTATCTTGGATTCCTGTATAATATATAAGATGGTGAAATATTCACTCTAAAGCTCTATATTCAAACTATTGACATAACACAACTCCATATCTAGCTAGATACCCACAATAATGTTTGGAAAACCAAATGAAGCGCTAAAATAGGTTCAGAATACACAAATCGCAGTATGAATTTCACAATTCAGTTTCTGTATATGATCTAGCATGCTATACGGAATTAGAGGTAATTGAGCCTCTAATATGTCTACAATAGTAATAAGATATATAAGAAAACTCTGCATAGTTTAAGAAGACACTAGAAGTAATCAACCAGATCGAATACTCTTGCCAACAAATTAATACCCACTTCTCGAAATTCTGCAAACCAATAGCAAGGCTCTAGAGAGAGAGATGCCCTCATACTGAAGGCCAACTATCTTGTTCAAGTGCCCGACAATTCATGACATCCGGACAATCCTACAGTTAACCAGAAAAGATGCGATCTATATTGCTTTTCGTAACGTAGACAGAAATAAGATGGCAAAAATGGGCTGAATTAATAAGGCCACTTTGGGTCAAGAATTGCTCAATACTTTGTATGGATTTTGCATGGATCACAAACCGTTCAAGGCGCTGAAGAAGATTTGGTTAGCAAACACTACAAAGAACTCTATAAAGATACAAGTAACCCTTCTCCGCCTCATTATTGGTTTATTACAAAAGAAGTACAGGAGAGGTAGACTCTATATCGGAGTTTTAAAAGCATTAAATGAATATGAAAATAATGATATTAACGTCAACACTCCTGACAACAGCACATTCAGCGACAACCTGCAGGCTGAAGTACAATCAGAATACGTTTTAGAAATACCGAACTGGCTAGCAATAACTGTTTATATTATTGACTCAAGAAAGATTGCGGATAAACCAAGAAATACGTACCATAACTATGATTGTTACAGCCCTGCATCATTTACACGATTCAATAATATGCTTCAGAAAGTATTTATGCATGATTTAGAAAGACTCGTAATGAGGTGAGTTCTACCAGCCGTTCAAAGGAGCCCTACTAGGGCCTGTTGAACCTTCTATGGAGAGTTAGTGAATTCGGCCCCTGTACGGTGAAGATTCTTATGGTTTCACTCCGCAATATATTGCAATCAGAAATGTAGATGAGTTGGAAGATTGATTCAAGACGTATGAAGTGAAACTGTTGAAAGTTGATATTATACTTGACCGGCCTTTGGCAAATATACAAGGATCTGGTCAAATACTCCAAACCTATGGAAAAAAAGAATTAAAGTACTTCATAGATGATGATTTTGCTAGTAAAATAGAGTTCGAGAGGGAACTAGATTAGCAAACAATCAGGTCTCGTCCTGTGGTGCCCCGGTGTCCTATATGCCCTGCGCGACCAGGACATCCAATTGGTTAATTTATGATAAGACCGATACCACGGCACCATAAGATCGCCCCTGATGTCTGGGACGAGGATATTACGCCCTGGACTTATCTGACGTTTGTCTGGAGCTCATTTGGGGCTTGTCTGGAGCTCGTTTCAGGCGTACTGGGCTCGCCTATTTCTCATTTGGACTTGTCTTGTCTCGCCTGCAATATGTTTTGCTCGGCAGATACTTTTTTAGTACTGGTAGAATAAGGTAATTTGTTAGAAGCTACTTTATTCTGGGCATAGTCTGCCCCGCTATATAATGCTATGTAGATGATAATCCCTATTGGCACCCTCCGCTTGACTACCACCCACCCCGTGCCTGCTTCTTTATCAATCTGGAACCAGTAATCGTCACTAATTCAGAGCCAGTTTGGAGACAGTTTTGGAGCCAGATTCGGTACATGGCTAGGTGTCGATTCAGTGCCCGATTTGATGCCGTGGGAGGTATCGAATCGGTGGTTGCAGAGGTGTCTGGAGAGATGTCGATTCGGTGACTGATCTGGTGGTTGTGGAGGTGTCGATTTGGTGCCTGGAGAGGTGCTTGATTCGGTGCTTGATTTGGACGTTGACTTGAAAGTCTATATAGATGTCCGTATCGGAGTCAGAATCTCGAGGTAGGGAAATACAGCAATTGGAAGAGGTAAAGTCAGAAGTGGATGTAGAGGTGCAGGGAGTGGTCGAGGTATAGGTGGATGTAGAGGCGATGATAGAGGTGAAGGTAGATGTAGAGATGAAGGTGGAGGTGGAGGTGGAGTCTAAAAGCGTTTCATGCCTTGTATTGAATTGCGTTGAAAAAATATCGCTTTTGGTTTTTAATGCATTGAAGTTTAAGTTATTATTTCTTACTTATGCTTTTTTTCGGTGTTTGTGTGATGCTTATTTCTCTTCCCTGTAATTTTCCTTAATGTACTTCCGTGAATCTCCATCGTATGAATTACTAATCATGTCTCTGTGTCTCAGCATCACTTTGTATATATATAGTTGTAACTTCCCTTTGTCTTCCTTTCATTTCTTCCCTACACAATCTTGCTGTTGTATTAAAATTCTTTCCGTTTGGGTTTTATTTCTCTACAGGTTATTCCTTCTTGGTTTTGGGTGTTAGAATATACTACTTTGAATCTCTCAAGTAATATTCACTTCGTATAACGCATTCGAGTTGCAAGAATCCTTCCGATCGGTATCAAGCCCGATCCTTACTAGAACCTCTCCATCAGTCATAGTCTGACTTCTGCGAACTCATCTTATCGAGTTGTGTCTCTCGGTGTTTGCCTCAGAGTATCTACTTTGATTTCGTTTTCTATAATTTATGACTGTTGACCGAGTTCTCTATTGCTATTTCGTTACCCATTACATCGTACTCGATGTTATCTACACTATTATTCTTGAACTCTGAAGAACTACCCCGCTCCTAGCCAAGGAACACCAAGATAGCATATAACATTAAGATTGTGTCTCAACCAACCAATACGTTCAGCATGTCACCCCCTCCCGTAGCTATCCTCTTGGGTCGGCTATCGACCTTTATCCGAGAAGCTCTCCTCCCGACACCAGAAGATGGCCAGGAGTGGAACGAGGTCTAGGACTTCATTGAAAACTCACTTAATGTCCTCACTGCCATCTCCACCTCCACTCCAACCACTGAGTCCGAACTGACAACCTCAGTAGAGAAAGAGGTCGAACCCATACCTGCTCCGGCCCCAGCACCCTCCATTCCAGAGGAGACCTACATGGAGATCATTAACAATCTCAATACAGAACTCGAGGCCTCTAAAGCCTCCCTCCAGATCAATATTACGGACCTCACCACCTGCTGCCAGGCCCTCGCTATAACAGAGCCATACCAACGGTCAGGAAACTAGTTCTCACAGGGCCTGTTATAGACTCAGAGTCATTGATAGAATCCAGTAGTTACAGTGACAGGGGAGTACCTGTAGGAGAAGACCGCAACCTACTACAAGTGTACCTACCTTCTGGCTACTAAGGAGGAGATCTATTCATGAAAGATCAGATTGACGGGTCTAAGCCATGTCAGTGAATAGTGGACCGGCTAGAGAGAGTTCTTTAAGTGCCAGGCATCTCCATTAACCTTCAGAGCAAAGATAGTTACAGCTCTACAGCCACCAATGGTACACCACTGGAGCGGAGACACCTCTAATGCAGGCCTAAAGCTGTGTGACAGCCAGGCTGCAGGTGATCCTTGACCCTGGCTAAGGGTGTATTACTCTAGGACCGGAAACACCCGCTAGCGCTTAAGGAGAAGCGGGGTAACGGAGGAATTGTTTCCACTCCAAGGCAGAGTTTTCACCGGAACTTAGTTTGAGTAGTGGAAGGCAGGAAAGCCGAGAGATTTGGAGTACAAGTACCCATCTCCATTTCCGCCCACTAGTTCTGGTTCTCCTCATCATCAGTTGTAACAAGAAGAAGAAGACCCTTAAGATTATTCTAAATCTACCAAGAAGAAACTTTACTCTATAAACCTAACTCTTTCTTCTACAGGCCCTCTTGCTTACTTGTTACGGAGGTCTTGGTGTTACTTGGTGAAGAGCGGGGAAGCTCTCTAGAGTTCGGGAACTAGGAGATAGATGATCTCGCGTACGAAGTAGTGGACTCGAAAATACCAGTAGATCACTCGCTCTGCGGTCATGGATTATGATCTATGGATGAAGGAAACCAAGGAGCACAACCGAGGTTCGGAATCTATGAAACGGAGGGAACTACTAATATAAGTTCCGGTGACTATGGGTTCGAGGATCGGAGGAAGGAACTATAGTAATGCGAACGATATATATTCCAAACTAGTAACACAACTATAATAACTGTAGAGAACTAAAGTCGAACAATATAACACCCTAAGAAACAGGAAGGTTGCGTAGAGAAGAAAGGAAAGAGAGAGAAGGAGAGGACAGGCCCATATATATATCCATCGCCGAGAACCGATTACTAACCCGTGTGATGGAAACCCATAGAACCCAAAGGAAACCTGATTACAAATGAAATCCAAGAATGCTTTAGCTGAATCGCTGACACCTTCCCGTGCAGCGGTAAACCTAGTAACATAACGCGAAGTCTTGACACGCCGTTATATTACTAGATTGTTGTTTAGTAGAGACAGAGCCTCGTCACACTCGCCGCCTCCGACTCCCTCCTCAAGGAAGTTGAGAGCGAATTCAATCATGTCCTTGCCACGGCCACCTTGGCCCAATCTGAAGTCTCCTGCCTCTCTGTCGTCCTCCGTTCCGCTGACTCCCACTGCCAGCAGCTTCATCAGTTGTCCCAGGACCACAAGAACGTAGCTGCTCAGTTTACCTGTTTGGCTCGAACTTTCATGCCCACTTCTGCCCCCATTCCCCAACCCCACCTCGCTCCCTTACCTCTGACCCAGCCCCAATCCTATCTCCCCGTTCTGATTCCCGCACTATCAACAACTGGAGAGCTCGGCTAGTTGCCCCAATATCCCCACAGCAGCAGCTAAAAGGTGAGCCACTATGGTAAACCCTGACATACTGCAGGGGCCTGCCCGTCACCAACAACTGCTTCTGCCTCCTCCTCCGTTCCTGCCTTTGGCCTTGCCTTCACCCTGCTTGCCTTACCTCTGTCGAAGGACGTCTTGTCTGATGACCAATTGGTTGTTAACTGTCAGATTTCCATAGATTTCATTGCTTCGATCCCTGTCCCCTCGGCCACACTCATCCACTCTGGTACCTCAGGTTATGCCTTTATCGACGGAACTTTCGCCCAATCTCATGGCTTCCCCCTGTCTTCCCTCTGTGTGCATCGCGAACTACAGGTGATCGATGGTCGCTTTATACCCTCCAGTCCACTCACCCACCTGACCAAGCTGGCACTTGACATCGATGGCCACCAAGAATACATCCCGTTCCTTGTCACCAAATTGGGCCACTACTCACTAGTGATGGAAATCCCCTGGATGTGCTACCATGATCTCCACCTCCGGTCTAGACAGAACCCGGTCCACTTCAGCTCCCCTTCCTGCCTCCAGCAATGCTTCCCCTCATACCAGCTACTGACTGTGTAAGGCATCACGTTCTGGTCCCAGTCTCCCCTTGCCCTCATTCTCGTCGCATGTATTGGCTCTGCCCTCTTCTCCCGTCTCGTCCGGAAGCGTCAAGGAATGCTCTTTACAGCATACTTAATCGCTATCGACGACAAGCTCAAACAAAGGAACAACGACTTGATAGCATCTATCCTGCATGAATATTGTGGTGAGTACATGGTCCTGTTCACTAAGGTTGCTACCTCTGCCCTGCCCCTGTCCCGTCCCCGTTACGAGCTGCACATCAATTTCTAAGATGGTAAGGAGCCTCCCTTTGGTTCCATGTATAACCCGAGACACCAGGAATTACAGGCTCTCCGGGAATACATTTCAGAGAACCTGTTCAAGGGTTTTATCTGTGCTTTCGAGTCCCCGCTAGTGCCCCCATCCTTTTCATGAAAAAGGCCGATGGCTCTCTCTGTCTCTGAGTTGACTACAAGAAACTCAACGAGATGACGATCAAGAACTAACACCCATTGCACCTGTTCTCAGAAACCCTTGTCCAGGTCGCCAAAGCCTGAAAGATTTGAATTCCATGTCCAGGAAGTAAAATACCTGGATATGATCCTGTCACCTGAAAGCCTGAGAATATACCCTGCCAAGATCTCCACTGTTTAAGAATGAGAAACCCCCAAGAATCTCAAGGATGTATAATTCTTCCTGGGCTTTGCGAACTTCTATCGTCGGTTCATTTTAGGTTACTCAAGTATTGTCTCCTCCCTCACCCACCTGACCAAGAAAAACGTCAAGTTCCTCTGCAGTCCTCAAGCAGACCAAGCATTCCGATACCTGAAGGATGCCTTCAACCCGGTCCCTGTCCTCCGCCACTTCGACCCGAACCAGAAGATCATTGTAGAAACCGATGCATCTGACTCTGTCTCCGGCACTAGCCTGTCTCAACGCAACCCTTAAGGTATCCTACACCTTGTAGCCTTTTTCTCTAAAAAACATTCCGTCGGGGAATGCAACTATGAGATTTACGACAAGGAACTCCTGGCGATCACTGGGGCTTTCGATGTTACGATCTGAACTAGAGGGACAAAGATATGCTGGAGATAGCAGGGTTATGAGAGCGGGGTCAGGTTTAGGTGTCAAAGTTCTAGCGACAAACCACCAAGAGACACAAGACAACGAAACGTATTCAGGATGATCAGACTGTAACCAACGAAGAGATTGTTAAAAAGATCGGGCTTGATAACGATCGAGGAGATTTCAGGCACTCGGAAACGTTACGCAAGTCGAACGATGCTTGAAGCGTTTGATAGAATATATTCTAACACCCAAAAGCCAAAAGAAATAACACATAGAGAAATAGAACCCAAACTAGAAAAACCCCAATACAACAGGAAGATTGCATGAAGAAGAAACGAAAGGAAGAAAAAGGGAAGGTAGAGCCATATATATACAAAGCGATGCTGAGACACCGAGACACGATTAGTATTCTGCATAATAGAAACTCACAGAAGCACGTGAGCAAAAATTACAAGGAAGAGAAATGATCATCACACGAAAATCCGAAAGAAAACCCAAAGCAGAAGTGAATACCCGAAAGAGAACGCACCAACAACCCAAAGCAATATCCTTCCTCTGCAATCCAAACCAAGACACAAAACACTGCTAGATTCCAGAAATAGCAATACTACTTCGAAGGCTCCCAGTCCCCGATCACGGTCATCACAGAACAGCACAACCTGCGGTAGTTTATCACAAAGAAGACCCTGAACCGCCGTCAGGCACGATGGTCGGAATTCCTGTCCTGCTTTGACTACGTGTTACACTACCGACCAGGAAGACAAGGAGGGAAACCGGACGTGTTGATTAGGAATCAGGAGATCTCCCTAAGGAAGGGGATGAAAAACACCTACATCAGTCCCAGCTCATGATCATGGCAAAAAACTTTGCCCCTGAAAATACGCTAGGTTTGTTAGCGGGTACTTTATCAAATGAACCCGCTGAAAGATTGTCACCCATAATAAAATTGTTTGCCCAAGCTTACCAGACAGACAGTTTCCCGTCTGAATATCTGACCATGCTGCGCAACGGGACCAAGTACTTCCGGAAGATCTCCCTATCCGAATGCTCTGAATCACTTGAGGGGTTACTCCTGTACCGCCGTCTCGTCTACGTTCCGGAATCTGTCGAGCTCAAGTTGTTCCTGCTACAGGAACACAACGACAAGCCCTCCGCCGGACACGCTGGCAGAACCAAGACCCTGGAACTCCTGTCTCACATATATTACTGACCTACCATAAGAAGGTATGTCGACCAGTATGTCTTAAACCGCAAGGTGTGCCAGCAAAGCAAGACTCCCCGGAATGGAGCACAAGAAGTACTCCGTCCGCTCCCAATCTCCGCAACCCCTTGGACCGATATCTCGATGGACTTCATCACTGGCCTCCCTGACTCCCAAAGTCATAACGCGATCCTTCATCAGCAAAAAAAGGTTGGCACCCAGACGAGCTGGGTCTTGTTCAACGAGATTTGTTCGTCTCGCTGCATTTGGAGCATTTGGGGCGTCCGGAAAGTGACAGGTTCGTTTTGGCTCGTTTTGGGACGTCCTGGGGACGTTTTGGGACGTCCAAAAGATGATACGTCATATTAGATCTCGTTTAGGACGTCCCAAAGGTAATAGATCATATTTTGGTTCGTTTGGGACGTCCAAAAGGCGATAGGTCATATTTGGCTTGTCTTTGACATCCCAAAATGTACTAGAATGGCGACACTGACCTACCTGACGTCAGCCTTGGCATGATTTCCAGGTCTTAACGGCTCCCCGGAGTCGCCTCCACCTCCACCTCCACCTCCACTTCCACATCTACATCTACATCTACCTTCACCTCCATGACGACCTCTGCCTCTACCTCCACCTCTGCCTCTACCTTCTCCAATTGGCATACCTCCCTACCTCGAGATTCTGACTCCTCTACTGACATCTATATAGACTTTCAACTCGACGCCCAAATCAAGAACCGAATCGACACCTCTTCAGGCACTGAATCGACGCCTCTCTAGGCACCTCTCCAGGTACCGAATCGATGCCTCTCCAGGCACCTCTCCAGGCACCGAATCGACACCTCTTCAGGCACCTCTCCAAGCGTCTCTTCAGGCACCGAATCGACACCTTTCCAGGCACCGAATCGACGCCTCTGCAGGCAACAAATCAGGCACCGACTCAGGCACCGAATCAGGCACCGAATTAGGTACTGAATCAGGCACCGAATCAGGCGCTGAATCTGGCTCCAAATCGGGCTCTGAATCAGCGACGATTACCGGTTGCAGGGTGGTAGGTAAGCATGTCGCAGGCGTGGGGCGGGCGGTGAGCAAGTGGAGGGTGCAGGTGGAGATTATCATGTAAATAGTATTATATAGCGGGGCAGACTATGCCCAGAATAAAGTAGCTTTTGCCGATTTGACCTCATTTTGCCAGACTATAGGGTGCTAAAAGGGCGTCTGCCGGGCAAAAGGTACTTCAGGCGAGGCAAGACGAGCCTAGATGAGAAATGGACGAGCCCAAGACGCCCCAAATAAGCTCCAGAAGAGCCCCAGACGAGCTCCAGACGAGCACAGGGCGTGATATCCTCGTCCCAGACGTCAGGGGTGAACTTATGGCACTGGGGCGTGAGTCTAAGCGTAAGCAAACCAATTGGATGCCCAGCTCGCCCAGGGCATATAGGGCGCCGGGGCGCCACAGGCCGAGACCTGATTTTTTGCTGATCTTGTTGGGGTGGATCGATTAACGAAGATGAAACAGCTGATCCCCACCACTGAGAAAGGCAACTCCCGCACCCTGGCAGACCTGTTCGTAAATTACGCTTGGAAACTCCATAGCCTTCCAGAAACCATCCTCTCAAACAGTGGCACTCAGTTCACTTCAGACCTCTGGAAGTCTCTCTGCTCCCGCTTGGAAATTGCACTTCAATACTCGACGTCGTTTCTCGTCCAGACTGACGGCCAAACTGAAAGATTCAACACGGTCATAGAACAGTAACTCCAGGCCTATGTGTCTTACTAACAGGATTACTGGAGTCGCTTCCTCACCTTAACCGAGTTTGTTGCCAATAATTATACCTCCGAGATCACCCATATATCCCCGTTTCAGGCCAATTATGGCAGGCACCCCAGAAAGATCTTTGTCCCCCTAGTACATGGAAAGACCACCATTACCATGGACCGATACTGACGGCCTAAACCTAGACCCGTGCCACTTCGGTGGAGGCAGTTGCGAAGCAGGGTTGTATGAGTAATGTATCGTTGGGATTTCCGAGTTGAGTTTCAATTGTTTAAGGTGTTGCTACGGCGCACATTCTTCTCTGTATATTTTATCTCTTCCTTGTATTTGCCTTTCGGTGTGGTGTGATGATAAATTGGTGAGGTTTCTATAGGCTTCTTCTGGGCTCGGTTGCGTGAAAGTTCTCCTGTATATATAGTCGCCAGTGTGTCACCTTTCTCTCTTTCCTTTCTTCTCCACACAACATCTTTTTTCAGTTTGCTAATATTAAGTTTGAATATATTTGATGAGTTGGTTTAATCTCTGTCGGTTTTAGCCCAGCCTTCTAGCTGCTAGTATTCAAAATTTTTGACGGTATCAAGCCCGTCCTTGTGCCTTTGAATCCTACGAAGTGTATCCTGAACCGTGCTTTCTGCCTAGTTATGACCTCGTCCGTTAGAACCAGTGAGGACCAAGCTAATGGTATGGCACGAGAGATGTCCCAACTGGTCGAATTCCTCCGAGACGAGATGTGCCGCTCCCAAATGATTCAGGCAGAGTCAACCAACGCTCACTAGACCCCCTCCTCTCGATACATCGTTGGCGACAAGTTTGGCTGTCCACCAAGAACTTCAAAACAAAGTGGCACTTCAAGAAACTGGACTGGAAACTAATTGTTCCCTACACCATCAAGCGGGTCGCAAGTCCCTACGTATCACGGCGTAGCACAAAGACACATGCAAGCGTGAAGGGAAAGGGTTTAGTTGGGTTTCCATTTGTCAGTAAAGGTTCTATGGGTTTCTGTTCGGTTCTGGGATCACAGGGATTAAGGAGTCACTCGCTTTGTAATGCATCTCTTATGTTCTTCTATTAGATTCTATGGATGAGTAAGCGAAGGAAGTACTGGGATATGTATAGAGGCCTCGCCTCCCACCTGTATTAATTTCTCTTCCTTTCCTTTTCTCTTCACACAACCTTCTTTGTCATTAAGGAATACTATTGTTTCGGTACTTCGGTACACCTACGAACTTCGAACTACTTTCCACCCCTGTGAACTCGAGGGGCCCCCACAGTCCCCGAATCCTAAAGGTATTGAACCAATCCTCCAGTTCATATACGTAAACAGTCCTTGTCTCGGTCGTGTACCTTGGCCCCTCGCCATCCAGAACACTCCATAGATATAGAAGAAGGCCTTAGATCCATCCGTGATACTACGCTTACAAACTCTCCCTCCCGACAACCATGAAAAGACACCAGGTCTTCCATGTCTCACTCTTGTCCCTGACCTCCCATAACCCCGTATTTGATTGTTACGGAAGTATTGGCGTTGCTTGGCGAAGAGCGGGGAACCTCTCCAGAGTTCGGGGACTATAGCGTAAATAACCTCATGTACGAAGTAGTGGACTATGAGGTACCAATAGAATTATCACGGATGGATCTAAGGCCTTCTGTAGTATCTTACGGAGTGTTCCGAAAGGCGGGAAGCCAAGGTACACGACCGAGGCTGGGGTGATTCACGGGTATGAACCGAGGGACGGGTTCGATACCTATAGTATTCGAGGACTATGGGGCCCCCGCGGGTTCACCGGGGTGCAAGTAATTCAGAGTTAGGTAGAATGCGAGTACCGAAACAGTAGTATTGCTAAATGACAAAGAAGGTTGCGTGAAGAAAAGGAAAGGAAGAGAACTAATACAGGAGGAGGCGAGGCCTCTATATATATCCCAGCACTTCGCTTACACATCCATAGAATCTAATAGAAGAACATAAGAGATCGTTACAAAGCGCATTAATCCCTGTAATTCCAGAACCGAGCGGAAACCCATAGAACTTTTCTGACAAAAGGAAACCCAACTAAACCCTTTTCCTTCACGCTTGCATGTGCCTTCATGTGACGCCGTGATATATACTTAGGTCTCTGGCCTAGCTCCTGATAGGCAGGCTTTATGGTACCGATCGTGGAAGTCCTTTCTGAGTTCGAGTGTTCTAGGTCTTTTGGTGGCTGTCAGGATGGTTAAATGCGTACCTGGTATCGTCAAGTATTCTAGTTTCCCACGGCGTCGGCGAGTCCAAGACTGCGTCTACTTCCCATTCCTGCTCTCCTTCGATCTCAACTGGGGGTGGAGGTGGTTGACTTTGGCCGGAGTCTGCGGTCCTCAGCTGCTGGTGATAGTAGTGAGACGTGGAAGACTGGGTGGACTTTCATTGAGGTAGGGAGGTGGAGCTCATAGGCATATGGGCTGACTACTCGCAATATGGTGTAGGGGCCAATTTGTTTCCAATCCAACTTCTTCGACGGTCTCTTAGTTAATAGATTCTTTGTTGATAGCCATACCTTGTCTCCAGTCCTGTAGCGTGGTGCCGGGATGTTACGGAGGTCTTGGCGTTACTTGGCGAAGAGCGGAGAGCTCTCTATAGTTCGGAGATGAGGAGATAGATGATCTCGCGTACGAAGTAGTGAACTCGAAGGTACCAGTAAATATTTCTGCGGACGTGGGTATGATCTATGGGACGAAGAAAAGGAGCACAACCGAGGTTCGGGACTATGGAGCGTGAGGAACTACTAGTATGAGTTCGAGCGATTATGGGTTCGATGGGCGTGGAAGGAACTATAATGCTTGAGCGATATATATTAAAACTAGTAACTCAACTATAATAAGCATGAAATAAAGACAAACAATATAACACCCAGAGAACAGGAAGGTTGCGTAGAAGAAAGGAAAGAGAGAGGAGGACAGGCCCATATATATATCCATCGCCGAGAACCGATTACTAACCCGTGTGACGGAAACCCATAGAACACAAAGGAAACCTGATTACAAATGAAAATCCAAGAATGCTTAACCGAGTCGCCGACACCTTCCCGTGCAGCGGTAAACCTAGTAACGTAACGCGAAGTCTTGGCACGCCATTATACGGGACCCTGTGGGCATTGGCCGATTCCTCCTGAATCCTTTGAGCTCGGAACATTTCTGCTTTTAGAAAGTCGAAGACTTGCGACATGTCTCTCGCTAGGGTGTTGGCTTGGTCTTCGTTGGTGGTGACTCCATGCCGTAGGAGGCCAAAATTCATTTTGGGGTTCAGTCCATAGTTTGCTTGGAGCGGTGACATGTTGGTTGATTCGGAGACGTGATTATTTGTCGCGAATTCGGTAGGGTAGATGTCTGTCCAGTTATCCTGCTGGTAGTCGCATATTCTGGAGATATTGTTCCATTATGGCGTTGATCCTCTCCGTTTGACCATCTGTCTGAGGTGAAAGGCTGTGGAGTAGCGATGGGGATATTTCCAGTCGTTCGCATAATCTTCCAAAAGTCGGCGTGAACTGTGTCTGTGATGCGAGACTATTGTTGTGGGTAGCGTGTAGGCAGATGTTTTCATGTACATCGGCGGCATCCTGGCGTTAGCTTCTTCTGTAGTGGGGATGAAGTGTCTCATTTTTGTTAGGCGGTCAACAACGGCGAGGATTGCATTATCTTACATTGCTTATTGGTAGCCTGTGACAAAGTCCGTTGAGATGTCTCTCATGGTGCGTAGGGACCTGTAGTGGTCGGAGCACTCGCAGGGTGAGCTTCGATTTGCTCTTCTTCGGCAGGCGTGGCAATTCATGGCGTAACGATCTGTGTATCTCCGCATGTTGGGCCAGTAATCTTCGCGACTGAGCAGTTCGAGGGTTTTTCTCGGTGTCCTGCCGATGGTTTGTCTTGGTGTTCTTGAAGCAGTTGTAGTTGGAGTTCTTCGTATTAGGGAGCGTATACTTTCGGACGGTATAAAGTAACCTTCATCGTTTTCAGCGCATTCGGCGAGGAGATTAAACTTTGTCTGCTTAGTCGTTTTTAGCATCTCGAGATCTTGGATGGCGTGCTATCAATTTGGTAAGCTTTGGCCATTAATTCCTTCACAGTGGGCATTCCTTCAGCGGGTTCATTTGATAAAGAACCCGCTAACAAACTTATCTTAAAATCCAAATTTTTCTTCTTCAAGATCGTTTGACTTTGATGTGCTAGGCGTTCATCCCCTTCCTTTGGTAGGTCACCTGACCTTCTGGTAAGTGTATCCGGCTTGCCCCCTTGTTTCCCTGGTCGGTACTGGATTACAAAATCAAATCGGGATAGGAATTCTGACCAACGTGCTTGTCGTCGGTTGAGCATCTTGGTCGTCATGAAGTATTCTAGGTTGCGGTAGTCCGTTAGTACCTTGATTGGGTATTGTGCCGACTCCGAGAAGTATTTCCATTCGTCAAAGGCCCGAATGATTGTCAGTAGTTCTTTATCGTATATTTCATAATTACACTTTCGGCTGGTGAGTGTTTCTTGGAGAAATCTGTGACGGGTGCAGTATTCTTCGTCGTCCCGCTGTGATAAGATGGCCCCCGATACGTAGTCTGAAGCGTCTGTTTCTACTATCGCTGGTCTGTCCGGGTCCCAGTGCCGTAGTATGGGTGCTGTTGTAAATGCCTTCTTGAGTTTTTGGAACGCTGCTTCAGCCTTGTCTGACCATACCCATCTAACGTTCTTTTTTGTTAATGCTGTCAGGGGGGAGACCACTCTTGAATACCCTAGGATGAAGCGTCTGTAGAAATTTGCGAAGCCTAAGAATTCCTGTACGTCCTTTAAGCAACCTGGGGTCCCCCAATTCCGTATTGTGGAGACTTTCTCCTCGTCCATCTTGGTGCCTTCAGGGGTTAGAATAAATCCTAGGTATTTTGTTTCGTGGAGGTGTCATTCGCACTTCTCCGGTTTGAGGTGTACCTGATTATTGCTCAGGATTTGTAACACGAAGCCTAAGAATTCCTGTACGTCCTTTAAGCAACCTGGGGTCCCCCAATTCCGTATTGTGGAGACTTTCTCTTCGTCCATCTTGGTGCCTTCAGGGGTTAGAATAAATCCTAGGTATTTTGTTTCGTGGAGGTGTCATTCGCACTTCTCCGGTTTGAGGTGTACCTGATTATTGCTCAGGATTTGTAACACCTTGTTGACATGTTCCTTATGTTCTTCCAAAGTGTGGGAGTAAATTAGGATATCGTCCAGGTATGCTGTTGCGAAGTGGTCTAGGTAAGGTCTTAGCATATCGTTGACCCAATGTTGGAAGGCTCCGGGTGCATTGGTTAATCCAAACGGCATGACTAAATATTCAAAGTGACCATATCGTGTCCGAAAGGCTGTTTTCCATTCGTCCCCCTCTTTGATCCTGAGTTGGTGGTATCCGTTGCGTAGGTCTAGTTTGGTGAAATACTTGGCCGATGACATACCCGCGAAGGTTTCTGGGGTCAGTGGTAAGGGGTGCCTGTTTTTGATTGTTACCTTATTTAGCCTTCGATAATCCACACACAGACGTAATGATCCATCGGCCTTTTTGACAAAGAGTACCGGGGCACCGGCTGGGGAGACGCTGTGGCGGATCCTTCCTTTAGCGAGGTATTCGGCCAGATAATCTCGTAGGGCTTGAAGTTCTTCCCTAGTCATCGCATACATGGGGCCGAATGGTGCTGTTTCGCCTTCTTGTAGGTTGATAGGGAGGTCGTAATTCGTTCGGTGAGGGGGAAGTGCCGACGCATTATTCTCGTCGAGTAGGTGTAGGAATTGTTGGTGATCAAGTGGTACTAGGTCGAGGGGGTTGCCTTTTGTTGTTGCTAGGATGTCGTCTAGTGCCTTCAGAGTGGTGGAGTAGAGATGAATTCCCCTGCGTTGTTTTCCTTTGATTAATGTTTTGAAGCTGACAGTTGAAATGTGGGTGATTGGTTTGGTGGGGGGTTCTATGGAGATCCCTCTAACTGTAACAGGTTTTTTCTCGAGGCAGCAGTGTTTTAGGCAAATAGGCCAGTCGAAGCATAGCTCGTTGGTGCCTGGTCTAATGGTAACTTGGTGTCTTCGCATCCATGGTATTAAAATTCTGATAGGGTAGTGCCGAGTTGGGTTACAAAAAGGGAAGTTGTTCTTGGTACCCATGGATATCAGGCTTAGTGTGACGGTGTCTGTGACCTTTCACTGATTCTATGGGTCTACCATCGATAACGTCGATTTGTCGGGGTATTTTGAGGGGTAGTAATTAATTTGTGGTGAACTACGAAGGATTTATCTATGAATCCGTAACGGACGCTCCAGTATCAATGAGGGCATATGATGGGATAAAGAATCTTTATTTTGAGAAATTGAGCGCGTTACGACTAATTGATTCCCATCCATATCATTCTCCAAAACTGAAAAGCAGAAACAGAAAGTTTAGAAAAATCTTTAAAACATCCCATTTGAGCACTCAAGCCAGGGATAAATCTTCTTCGCCTCGCCATGGAGGTCTCTTCTTCCACCTCGGAGTCTTCCTGCTCCGTATTCTGGAGTTCTAATCAATGCTCCTCTCATCCTGGGGCGGCATTCGAGGTGGTGCTTGGGGCATTCCTTTACCAAGTGTCGCTCCACTGCAATAATGTAACACCGGCCCTCGGCTCGGCGGGCATCTGGTTCAGCGGGGTCTGGGTGTCGGCGGCCTGCAGAGGTCCATGGGTGCGACACCTCCTGGTCTTTGTGAGGGTGTCCCGTTGGAGAGGCCAGCGCCGCAGGGCGGGGTGAAAGTGCTGGGGCAGCAGGAGCAAAGGTTCGGTTGGGGGTGCGCGAGGACAAAGTGACAGGGGGTAAAGCGGGAGGTTGTGGCAGGGCGCGGTATCGGGCATTGACCTTTTGTGTTTTGCTGTCAGGCGTTGGAGCACCCGGGCAAATTCTTCAACCGTTTCTGGGGTTACTTCATGGACCATGGCCCGGTTGAGTTCCTCATTGGCGGTTCCAGGACCTCGATGTTTAACCGTTATAGCCTGCTTCCGCTGCGTATCTCTGGAACTCAGCAAAGTATTCTGAGAAGGGGCGCTTGCCTTGTTGGATTCTCCCCAAGTTGCGACGGGCTGTGCCCACACGGTCTGGGTCTCCAAATGCTGTGTCCAATATTTCAAAGAACCTTTCCATGGATGGGAGGTTGACGCCAGTGTGGGTGAGGTAGGGGAGGAATTGATCCGCCGCTGGCCCTTCTAATTGTGAGATAGCATAGATCAGTTGGTCTTGCAGGTCTGGGAAGCGGTCCGCATTGCCGACTAAACGAGGCGGAGTTGGTGCTGGAAGAGGGAAGCTCGCCTGCCGCCTTTGAACTTCTCTGGGTCTGGAAGTTTTCGGATTTGGCTGAGGTTGTATAGGGGGTGTTTGCGGTTGCGACTGGTGAGAACCGGTTCTGGCGGCGGGAATTTCTGGAGGGATTGCAGGTTCACGAGGCAGGGATCCGGGCTGCACTTGAGGTCTTCTAAGCGCCTTGGTGAGAGCTGTCTTGGTAGTGGTCAGCTCCTCTCTGGCCTCTTCAGGTCAGAGTCTAGTCGGGCCATGTCTTCGCCGAAGATCGCCGTGCATCCTCCGTCTGCTATGGTTTCTTTTAGTTCGCCTTCATACCATTCCAGACTTCTTTGTGCGCGAATCGTTAGGGTGTGGAGGGCCTGTGTGGGGCTGTGATACTTCGCCGAAGTTAGGGAAGGTTGTCAGGAAATTGTTGATGTCTGCTAGGGTTGCTTCATGGGTATCTTCGTCCATGGGGGGGAGTCTGGTTTGCGACATGGTGGTCTATGGTCCTGTGGTATCGTAAAGTCGTGTAGGTTGGCGTTGGAGACGCAACCTTAGTATCACGGATGGATCTAAGGCCTTCTGTAGTATCTTACGAAGTGTTCCGAAAGGCGGGAAGCCAAGGTACACGACCGAGGCTGGGGTGATTCACGGGTATGAACCGAGGGACGGGTTCGATACCTATAGTATTCGAGGACTATGGGGCCCCCTCAGTGCAAGTAATTCAGGAGTTAGGTAGAGATGCAGATGCGAAACAGTAGTATTGCTAAATATGAAAGAAGGTTGCGTGAAGAAAGAAGGAAGAAGAACTAATCTGAGGAGGAGGCGAGGCCTCTATATATATCAGCACTTCCTTCGCTTACTCATAGAATCTAATAGAAGAACATAAGAGATGCGTTACAAAGCGAGTGACTCATTAATCCCTGTAATCCCAGAACCGAACGGAAACCCATAGAACTTTTCTGACAAAAGGAAACCCAACTAAACCCTTTTCCTTCACGCTTGCATGTGCCTTCGTGCTACGCCGTGATAAGAATACTCCTTCTATGGTCATGGACTATAATCTATGAACGGAGGGAACCAAGGAGCACAACCGAGGTTCGGGATCTATGGGACGTAGAGAACTACAGGTATAAGTTCCGAACGGCTATGGATTTGAGGGACGGAGGAAGGAACTATAGTAACGCAGACGATATATATACCAAACTAGTAACACAACTATAATAATCGTATAGAACTAAAGACAAACAATATAACACCCTAAAGAACAGCAAGGTTGCGTAGAGAAGAAAGGGAAGAGAAAGAAGAAGAGGACAGACCCATATATATATAGCCATCGCTGAAAACCGATTACTAACCCATGTGACGGAAACCCGTAGAGTACCAAGAAAACGTGATTACAAATGAAAACCCACGAGTGCTTAACCGAGTCCCTGACACATCCCAGTTCAGCGGTAAACCTAGTAAAGTAACGCAAAGTCTGGGCACGACGTTATACTGATCAACATCAGCGTCCCCCACCACCTGTCGAAATCGAAGGCGAACAGGAGCGGGAGGTCGAAACCGTCCTAAATTCTCGCTGCCATCATGGTCAACTCTAGTACCTAGTTCGCTATGTTGGATATGCCGACTCTTACTGACAACTTCACACCGACCTCAAGCATTCCCCTGAACTGGTCTGATAGTTCTACGATGGGTACGCTAAGAAACCTAAACCTAGCAGGAGTTGGGCCTTGGATAGGAGCCTAATTTCTAATGGCATTTCGTACCTTGTCTTGTATTGTGGAGGAAGGGTATTGCTTTAGGTCTTTGATGCATCGGATTTTGGGTTATCGTTTCTTGTTTGGGTTTTCTTTCGGGTTTTCATATGACAATTATTTCTCTTCCCTGTAGTTTTCCTTGACGTGTTTCCTTTAGCTTCCATCGCACAGATTACTAATCATGTCTCGGCGTTTTGGTGCCACTTACTATATATACGACTTCACCTTCCCTTTGTCTTCCTTTCCTTTCTTACTTACGCAATCATCTTGTTGTATTGAGGTTTTTTTCGTTCAGGTTTTATTTCTCTACAGATTATTGTTTTGGTTTTGCGTATTAGAATATATTACGTTAAATATCTCAACTATCATTCGCTTCAAGTAACTTATCCGAGTTCCAAGAATCCTACCGATTGGTATTAAGCTCGGTCCTTTCCAAAACCCTCTCGTCGGTTATAGCCCGTTTTCCTTGAACACGCGTTGTCGTGTTGTGTCCCTCCGTACTTCGCTTCTAGAATTTGATATCAAATCTTGACCCAGCTCCGATAATTTTGGTATTTCCATCATTCCCCTATCCTTCCAACTTGACGCATAACAGGTACTCAGTGAGTATGACGGGATGGTAATAATGAATCCTTTCATTTTATTACACCGTTTTACGAACGTCGAATGACAATGTATACAGAACATTCCGCGGCTAGTAGGAAATAAAACTTACCTAAAAGTGGGTATTGAGGGAAAAATGTCTCAGATGTTTGGTTCAGGCAAAGCTGCAAGGATGCATATTATTAGAATTTCATTCCTAATGGCAAAAACAGTAGATTTGGCGATGAAAAGAACATTGAGCACAATAAAGCGGAAGCAGTTTCATTTAACGGTTATCAAACATCAGATATTATTGCGAACATTTTTTCTATCTTTGAACGGTGGTAAAGTAAACTATCAAAAATATACTGATATTCCGAATGTATACTTGAGTCTACACTACGAGCAAGATGTAGAAAATTATACGACGAGTCATAATGCTAGAACTATGTGAGGCGGACAGGAACACAAAATATTTAAACAACACGCAACATATATTAATTCTAAAAACAGTGATTTTGAGTTCCCGAAAGTGATCAACATGAGAATTACACTCAAAGCTGGAGGGAGAGAGGTTGGCTAGAGATAGCAGAGTTACGGAAGCGCGGTCAGGGTTAGGTGTCTGACCTTTAGGCACAAAGTACAGCGATACACAATATGGCAACAAAACATAACACGAATTGAAGAGTCAGGCCGTAACCGACAGAGAAGTTCTTGGGAGGATGGAGTTTGATACCGATCGGAGGAGGTAGTTCAGGACTTAGATACATTGCGCAAAGCGAACGATAGTTGAAGTATAAGCGTAATATATTTTAAATTCGAAAATCCAAAATACAGAGAATAGAAACCCAAACTAAAAAATACGAATACAACAAAAAGATTGCGTGAGGAAGAAAAGAAAGCAGGACAAAGAAAAGGTAGAGCGATATATATACATCAGTAATGCTGAGACGCCAAAATTCTGATTGCTAACCCAAACGGTAGAAATTCATTGAAGTAAATTAAGGAAAAATACAAGGAAGAGAAGTAACAGTCACACAAAAACACTGAAGGAATCCAAACATGAAATAGAAACCCGAAAATAATGCATCGAAGATGCAAAATGTTATTCTTCCTCCGGAATTCAAAATTAGTCATGAAACACCATTAAAACGACAGAGACCATTAGGGTTCTGCTTAATGGTACATTCACTTGATCAGCCCCTAATATCAATAGACAGGTCCAAAATGTTGTGGATAGATGCCCGATCTTGAGGATTTGATTTCTTGTCAGAGCATCAACTGAGGCGGAACAAGGCTCCATGTATACAACTGAGAGTGTTCATACATTTGGAAGCTTTCTAAAATTTGCCAAGACAGGGCGTCTATTAACCCGAAAGGTTATTAGATGGGAGAACCACGATTCAGCCCTTCAGATGTTGACTGAATCTTACAAAGATGTTTTGTATATCGTACTCATGAAGATCATAAGATACAAGATTCATTATTGTGGCTACATGAGCGGTAAAACCTGTGAAAGATGGGTTTATGAGGACTACCACATGTATAGGTTCTCTGCCTTTAGCAGTTTCGTGAGATTGCGTGAAGATCCTCCTTTGAATTTTTAATGGGTTCACCATTTACTGACTTTGACAATGGGGACAAATGTTTCGATGTTTCTTATCATAGAGGTATTACAAAGAAACACAACAAGGGAGGAAATAGCCGAACCTTACTCAATCTACAAGAAAATATCATATATGATGATTGCAAATCTTGTCAGGATTGATCCCACAATACTTGGCTTTGTAAGAAAAGTGACTGGTTCATGGTGATGGAATCTCTTTATTCCTTAATTCATGTAAACTACATTTACATGTAAAGCTAACAAAATATTGATTTTACTGTATTATTTTATTAGACTTACTGTACATCCAGTAACTGTACTGTGATCAAATAAGTAGAGATAGAGTAAAGTCAACAATCACGTGATCCAATGACTTTCGGCCACTCGAGTACATGTGTTTGTGTATCTGGGTATGGATGTGTATTAGGGTTTAGAGGTGGCAGCATTGGCTGTATAATGAGAGTGACTCCTTATCTTCCCCTTTTTGTACGCTCTCCCTCCCTCTCCCTAACCATTATACAGTAATCAAAGGTTTACCTTTTTATATTTTTTGATGCAAATGGTACTATGTGATGAAGGGGATACAGAAACAGTTGAGCTTTTCCAATATAACAAACATGGTATTAAAACATCTCATTGTCGTATTTCCTGATGCTGATTATGATGAAGCAGATAAGGAAATGGTTTAGCACTGTCTATATAACCAATATGATAACAAAACGTTCTATTCTCGTGTAACAAGATTGGTGCCAATCTCACTACATGCTAATTATTTGGGCTGTTGACAAGTAAGAACCCTTCATCGACTTAATACCAGATTCTTGTACTATACAACAGATTCTCACTTCTTCTACTAGAAATAATAAGTAAACATATAGTGCTTATTATCACGGACCAACACCGACGGAGTAGGTCTAGGCCTATGTCATTACCAAGAAGACAACTGCAAAGTCGGATTATATGAGTAATGGGTTGTTGGGATTTCCTATTCGATTCTCATTTGCGTTAGGGGCCGCTGTGGTACGGTTCTTCCTTGTATATTTTCTCTCTTCCCTGTAATTTTTTATTCGGGATGGTGTGATGGTAAATCAGTGGGATTTTTATGGATTTATTCGGGATTCGGTTGCGTGAAGAGTCTTTCGTATATAGCTGATGATGCCTTCGCTTTCTTCCTTTCCTTTCCTCTTCACGCAAAGTCTTCTTTTTGCTGGTTAGTTTTCAGTTTGAATATATTTGATATTTGGTTTTTCACCCTCGTCGGTAATCAGCCCGACTCTCCAGTTTCTAGTAGTTCAAATCTTCGATGGTATCAAGCCCGTGTCGTGTCTTTGAACTTCCACGAAGCGTACCCTGGGTCGCTCTTCCTACTTAGCTACGATGTAGTCCGTTAGATAAAACCAACTACCAAACTCACTCACCCACTACCTAATCCACTCGGTACTTTCTTAATCTCGAGATGGCCCACTGCTAGTAGAGATGTATTTAAATACCCACAGTCATTAGATGCATTTCTTCCGCTAGTAATGAATGAATAACACGTCAATGTATAGAAATAGATGTACATATAGAAATATCATAAATAAGATAATATAAATAAAATCTCTGATATGACCGAATACTGGCTTGGTATAAACTATAAATACTATAAAAGATAATAACACTATAGTATTTGTATGTCATATGCTAGTGAAACGGAGTTCAAACCATAGAATAGAGAATATGTATTGTGCCTTATATCGTTCCAGTCCAATAGTAATCCGGTTTTGTATAACAAATCATTTGAATCAAATGAGCGTAGTACTACAGTAAGCGCAGGGTCTTCGTTAAGAATACGCATGACCAGGAATTCAGCAGTTAATTGGTATTGGAACCGGCTTTATTAAGAGATAATCTTTAGGAAACTACTGTATTGGAATAGTAGTCAGAGGGCCTCGGTCAGAAATGCGCATAAATTACAAGTAAGTAGGACTATGGTTGAAGAACTACATTCTTTGCCATATTGCCTGATTAGGAATATTGTACAACTATGGTGCGCCCTATCATAAAGGTGACAGCAAATGGCAGTGTTAATAACTTTTCAACTAAGCAAGATATCAAAAATCTGTTCAGACAAAGTTTGCTCCTATATAATCTTTAGAAGTTGTCTGAATAGACTTTTTTTAGTTATTCTTTTAGTGAAGTTATTAAAGCTCAAAACTAAGCATTTCCGTATGTAAAAGCGCCAAGAATTGGTGAAGTGGAACAGTTTTATACCCATTTATACCCTCATGTGCATTAAAAAACACTTTCCAGCCACATCATGGCTGAAATTTGCCAGCTTGATTTTATTTCAATTTATTTCCTTGGTTCAAAAACATCCTGAGTAGCTCAACCTGTTCCAACTGAAATAGCGACATGTCACCTTTAAGGTAGGGCGCGCCATACTACATCCCTACCAGCCCACAACCAATGCTGCTTCACTCCGAGCCTTGCTTGCTACGGTCGCCCAACCCTATTGTCAACAAGCGAGTTTTGTTTGCAAGCGGTATTGTTTTTACAATACGCGTGGGCTATCCTACTTTATTCTCGACAATACCGATCTATATCAGCATTTTACAGAATGACACATTCTCCGGAAGGCGGTAGCCCTACTCTAGTACTACTGTAGCAGGAACACCCCTATTTTTGTTGCTGTAAGTCAGATGTGCCTATATTAATAGACAGGTTGAGCAATCAACATCTCGGGAAATAAAGTACACAAACGTTCGAAGGCGATTCTCCACACAGTATACCGTCATAAATGGAGGGAAATGCAAGCTTAGGGCAATACCTATACACCTTGTGTGAATATTCACCCAATGCCCTGGTTCAGTATCCGTCCAACTAGAGAGAGAAAACAAGAAAGACATTTTATAATAATCATATTCGTAAAGATCCACTCATAACCCTTAAATCCATCGATAATATGAGAAACGGGAGAATCCTGCAGCGTTAATCTAACCTTGCAAGAATTAAAATATATAAAACTGGAAATACAAAGATTCTACCACGACACGAAAGAAGAATTCGGGTATCGAAGGATTTATTAAAATAGAAGATGCGCATCAAAGGACCTTTTTTTTTTTTTGACATCTCGTCCAACCGGCAAAGTTGTCTGTACCAAGTGATTGACTAGAAGTTTGACGAAGTATTGACAACACCGGGAGGCTTGTGGTATTGATCCAGAGTAGCCTTAAAAGGAGATGCCTCGGGGCTTGCAGGATGCATATCTCTCCCTGCAGCAAGTGGCGATCCATCGCGACGCATAAGATCGTCCTCATCCACTGGATTGACCCTCTTCCTCTTTAGACGCCAAGCAACAATTGCAAGTCCACCGAACATAAGAGCGCCACCCACGCCAACGACAACACCGATTATAGTGTTTCTCGTTGAAGTAGAGAGACCTGAACCGCTGTTATTGTTATTGCCAGCTGGGAGGGCAGTCCCAGTTGGGGTTTCAACGGTGGTACTTGATGTGACGTACGAACTGACCTGGCCATTGCTACTGAGGGTGGTATAAATTGTCGCTACGACTACGCGAGTGGTTGGGCTGGCAGTGACTACATCCTCAGACTGGGTGGTGCTAGGCGCAGGCTCTGTTGACGTAGTCTCTGCAGGAGGTCTCGGCGTTGTGGAGGTTGAGGTTGGGGTTGTAACCGTTGTTCCTGGAGGAGGGGTTGTAGTTGTGGTGGTTGGAGTTGAGGATGTTGTGGGAGTTGTTGGTGTAGTCCGACTGGAGGTGGTTGTTGTTGTCATTGAGGGAGTAACTATAGAAGTAGTCCTCGAGGTACTGGACCTAGTCGATGTAGAAGCCACCTCTGAGGAGGTAGAAGTCGAATTGTTGTCTTGACGTTTGTCGAGTTCGGGCAATTCCAAGTCGTCAAAAGGTATTGGCGCCGGATTGGCTAGCGAAGAACCCACTAGAAGACATAAAAGCGAGAAACAGATGAGAAGTGTTGATATTTTAGCCATGATGGTGGGCTAGGGGCGGGGGGTGGGGATGATAATTGAGTAGGGGGAAGCCCCAGGGCGGGTAAAGAGAAACTCTTGTAGTCGGTGGGTGAGTACACTTTGTACGACTAGACCGCGTGACTTTCAGGGAATAAAGAACAGAAGGGAAAGTCTTGCGTGGTGATTTTTACGCTGGAATTTATGTTACTCCTTCCCCGCAAGGGAATCTGTCTTTTTGCTTTCTGGCGGTGGAGCAAGAAGTGTCCGATCGGAAACGAATAGAAGAGATGTAGTTGCCGATAATCGGGGGCCACAAACACAAGGAAGAAGTGAAATAAAGCAAAATTTATTCGCAATGAGTATTATGATGAGTATAATATTCTTTTTATATATCGCCGCAACGAAGAGAGGAGCGATCTTAGCCGAGCAGCGAGAGAAGGAGAAGACCAAGAAAGTACGGGTGGATGGGTTAATGTGTGAGATAGTTGAATGAATGAGTGAGATGTGATTGAGTGGGCAAGGTGAGCAGGCGAGCGAGCGATTGCGACCAAACAGTGGTTTTTCGAAACAAATTTGAAGGAGTGCTGTCTGTCAGCACCACTGGATGGGATACGGTCTGAAGATGAAGGTATCAGGGCAGCAGGGGGCATGATAGAATGGTGGCGACGAAGCTGACAAGACTCCCCGGGAACTTGAGAGCCGGTTTAAACTAGGAAATTGGGGGGGGGGGGGGTGCGTCTGCAACTAAGCTAAGAAGTCCCCAGCGGTTGAAGGATTGAAGGGTTCATTCAAAGAAAGAAGAACCTAGACAGGAGAAGTATGAAGTTAATAGGAATCCAAAGAGGAAATGAACGAGAAAACAACAGCCCGATACCCTGGAGAGAAAGTGTAAAAGTGAAGCCAGGAACAATCGTAGGGGCAAGAACTGATCAGAAAAAGGAAAACAAAGCCGCAGGAGTAGATGTCTTTGATGGCCAATCAGGAACAAGTATTAGATGCTTTGACGGCCATGTGAAACCACCGAGCTGCTTGAGTCTTGTGCTGCACAACCGGCACGCCGTTACCTCATCGGCCTCAACCTAACGAATCCGTTACGTTACTTGTCTCCTGCGCACTGCCACCTATCACAGGTATTGTAGGTGCCTTTTAATACAGTGGCCCGCATCTTTTACTAGTCCCTGGAACGGGCTAATGTAGGTACAGATATATATATATTCTGCATGTTTAATCTGGGCTCTACTTCTCACTCTAGTACTACGTACTGGTACATACATGTAGTTTCCCGACGTTTTGAACTGGGCCGCTATTGCATTCACCCAAAATCAGGAGCTTGGCGTATTTTGTATGATATGTATCTAGCAATATCAGTCGCGTTTAAAAACGTTAGGAAACTACGAGTAGAGTAGCGTACTCGAGTACGAGCACCAGTAAACGAGTACAGGCCAATCTATATTGTACTAGATTAACAACTTTTCTAACATCTTGCGTATTTGATTGGCTGGAAGGTGCAGGGGTGGCTTAGTCAGCACGACACATCAAAATACATACGGAACAAGTTCTGGGACAAATGTGATATGTGGAGGAGGATGGGGGGCCGAAGGCCCCCCATAACTGTCCAGTGTTCTTTCTACAATTGAATTGAGTTGTAAAGTTCAACTAGGGGAATAGGAGCTTGGGGGGCCGAAGGCCCCTCCACTGAAGGCCTCGCTTTCCACACTTGATTGATACCCTTAATCTACAGAGCACAACTCGCGGTCGCGAGTTGGCCCACCCCTAGTATGATGTACTACGGGTGTTGGGGTAAGTCTGTTGACAGGTGGCGGTGATACACGAGCAAATATTCGAAAATCTTCTACCAATGCACCGCCACCTGTCAACAGACTTACCCCAACACCCGTAGTAGAGCGGTGGAGGGTTGGGCGAGAGGGAGGGTATGGCGGGGCTTGGCTCACGAAACTAAAGGATCTGCATCAATTTGGCACCAAGCCCCGCCATACCCTCCCTCTCGCCCAACCCTCCACCGCTCTATATATTTTAGTAAATGGTGTTTGCGCTAATGTACCCCAGGGTCCTTCAAGTGATGCAACGGGCCCAACCCTTTGGGGATCGAGACTGCCATATAAACTGTGAACCTAGGGCTAGTGCTGAGTTATTTTCTATATATTCTTCGTTCAATGCCACTTCTAAACTAATCTGTTAATAAACGATTCTTAATATAATAGGTAGATTCAGCAACAACCTAGCACGGATTATTCGGTTAAAAACTGTCGATTTTGGCACCCAATGTGGTAAGTGAACCTACCCAAACTCTGATCTCTAGGGTAAATAACGATGTAGAAAGTGTGAGTTGTTGAAATAATCGATATAAAACTTCTTATTACTATTTGCTGCAGTCTGACCGTAATGCAATCGCTTGCTATAAATTGTTCAATACGGATTATGCCATTTCTGGAAATTTCTATATAGACAATTTTTACCCGAACGTGTGTCTGCGAGTCCTGTCATATTTGGTAGATATTACATGTATTTGGCCAGTCCAAAAGTATTTCTTCCGTAACTGAAAAATCATTCGAGGCTTGACGGTTGGTTGGCAATTTTAAATAGATATTTCTATTCTGCTTCTTTTGTTTGAACAATATCTCTATCTCTCGATTAAATACTAATCACTTACCTGACAGCCGTTGCCTTTTCTGAATTTCAGCAATCTGATCCGTCCCTTTCCTAATTCTTTCTGCAAAAGTTGACTTTGATACAATAAATCATACTACGGTTTTCCAGGTAGATGAATAATCTAGATGGATTTTTATAAACTTGAACTACTTCAGCAAGATGTTGAGCTCTTCTAATTGTAATTGTTGGATTGCTGATAGCCATTCTCGCTGTGAACACTGAGGGTTGAAGTTTGAAAGCTGCAACCAGGTCTTGACCTAGATATGTCACAGCTGTCTCAGATCTTTACAACACACCAATCAAAGCACTCACCACGATGAAGTGTCCGGGTGAGTGGTGAGGCGTCTACCAATAGAGGTCACTGCTGGTATTTAACATTTAGGTCAACCAATACATGCCATATACGTGCATATACACGCAGTATTTCCCTCGTCCGAATCCCGTTTTGAAGGGTTAGTGGTACAGCTGGGAGCCGTCACGTTGTGGTAATGCCGGGCCGACCTTCACTATCAGATAAGACAAGAAGAAAGGTTGATAGGAATAGTATTAGCCCCAATCTCTATCTCCGGGGGGGCTTTCAAGTACCCGAACCTAACTACATCTAAATACCGGCTTGCTTTTTTCACCTGACACCCCAGGACCTTAGATCTTCTCTAGTCAGACACTTCATAAACCCTCCTCTTTTATTCCCATAAAGCGACGTTCGTCTTCCTACTTCTCAATCCCTTATTGTCCTCATGGCCTTAAATCGAGTGTTTTTATCAGATGCGCTCACTTATGCGCAAACGTCTACTCCGCTGGGCGTCCGCGAAGCTCTGTCAGGTATCTCGGGTACCATTTCGCTGGTTTCATGGATTGTTCTACTAGTGCGTTGAAGTTTTCATCACATGTTGCGACCATCACCGCGTCTTGACTGACATCATTCTACTTGCGCTGCAGGTACCCCAAATTCTAGAAAACTACAAGAACCAAAGTGGTGATGGCGTATCTACAGCATTTTTGCTTATATGGCTTTTCGGAGACATCGCAAATTTGGCTGGTATGCCACTCAATTTCTTCCACATAACCTTTTGTCTCGTCTGTCGGGCAAATTATTGCTTGTTTCGCGTCTTATACAATCTGCTCTTCCTTATGGCTGCAAGCTGCTGACGCCCCATTGATTCCTTTCTTTCAGGCGCCGTTAAGTCCAATCTTCTCTCCACAGTCATTACCCTCGCGATCTACTTCTGCCTTGCAGATACCATTATAATAACACAGACCTTTTATTACAAGCATGTCAACGCGCGAAAGATAGCTGTCAGAAACGCCAGGCGCCAATCTCATTCAAGTAATTCGGATGATCCCACCCAGCCATTGTTTTGCCGCCGTAGGAGTTCCGACGAAAACTCCCGTAGCAGACTTTCCGGGAGTATGCCTAATAATCCTCTGCTATCCGCTATTGTTGAGAAAGAGACTAGCACTATAGCGGAGGTAACTCGGAATTTCCTCTCGATCATCTCCGTTGTATTTCTTGGGTGTCTCGGGTGGTTTCTGGCTTGGAAGAGTGGTGTATGGTCTGCTACAGTTGAGAATGGAGACGATATCAAGACATCCTTGGTCGGCGCAGTCCTGGGGTATATAAGCTCAGTACTATACCTTGGGTTGGTAATCTATATTCCCTCGGTTATCAATGTAGAGTCTGACATAACGAATAGAGCGAGAATTCCTCAGATCATCAAGAATTATCGATGTCAGTCTTGTGAAGGTACCTCCTAGAAACATACATGTTCCATCTTCCCATCTAATTTTGTCTAAGGTCTCTCGGTCCTATTTTTTATATTATCCCTCTTAGGAAATATTTCCTATGGAGCAGGAGTGAGTAAAACTCGGAATTCATTAAGTCATTTCAATTTAGCTTACCCATTCTTGAGATTCTACTTCATTCCACAGAGAATGACTATGTGGTCCACAATCTTCCCTGGTTGATCGGGAGTTTGGGAACAATGGCCCAAGACTTGATTGTAAGTTTATCATGAGCTGTAGTTTGCTTTTGACTCTGCTGATACTCATTTCAAGATTTTTATACAATTTCACAAATATATAGGGAATAAAAAAGATGGTTTAGCTGTTGTTTAGAGCGGGCTATGTATCCAATCTGAAGAGATTTCCCTTTTTCTTTTGAATTACCAATTGATATATCGAAATTAGTTAGAATTTTGATCTATCAATGCCCTTCCCTTTCTACAAAGATTAGCTCGCAAGGCCGCAAATTATCTTGTTAGATTATAGAGATTAGATTGTTAAATGACGATGAAAATAACCTGGACAGCAGAGGCTGAAGATAACCTCATATCAATACGATAGATAGTGCGCCTAGGCTCTTTGTTGGAGTAGGTACACTGGCAGTGAGAATAGCCAGAATAGGCCGAGGTATCAATCTTTTCGTTTGTAATTGGCAAGCGCCTGCGGCCATTTGAGTGGTACTGAGGATAATAATGTCTCATAGAATCCCTTTACCAACTGTGACCTTTTCTAAGGGAGACGGAAACATGCAGTAAACTCCTGGAGATACTTATTTTCCTGGCAGAATTACTAATGATGCCAACAATTCTATGGATCATGTGACCTATTATTCTGAGGTCTACGCAACAAATACTGAAGACTCCACGCAAAGACAGCGGCACGTGACCCATAGAATTATCGGCATCACTAGTAAACCTTTCCGACCGTGAAGCCCTAGCCCCGAGCCCACAGCCCTTTGTGTGCCCCACTTCCTTCACGGGTGTCGGTACAACAGCGAATCACGCCCGGGAAGTGACAACAACGAATCTTGACCTGGTTTCTTTTCCCCTCAGCCCCCCACCCCCACCCGCTGTCATAAGCAACCTATATTCTTTCATCTTCACTTTCATCGCACCCCCTGAAAATACCATCAAAATGTCTATCCCAGCCTTCGCTGACATTGCTAAGCCCTCCAATGATGTATGTTTCTCTCCATCATTTCTTTTGAATTTGCTTTCGAAATGTTTGGATAGCTATACTGACGATCAATTTGATATAAAGCTCCTGTCCAGAGATTTCTACCACACTTCCTCCGGTGGGTCACTCCGTGGCTGCTTTAAATCTTGCACTTCGTGTTGGTATTCCCGGTTGAATTCTAATCTAACTTATGGTGCAGCCAATCTTGAGGTCAAGTCAAAGGCCCCTAATGGCGTCGCATTTACTGTGAAGGGAAAGAGCGATCACAAGACTGGAGCTATCGCTGGTCAGGTATATATATATATATGAAACTTCACATGTAATTCTTTTTGAAACGGGGAACTGGAGTTGACTCCAATTCCTCCACAGATTGAGGCAAAGTACACCGACAAGCCTACGGGTAAGTTTCTTCCGTTTAATTGAACCTACCCTCTGTAAACTGATGTAAGAATCTTAGGCGTCACTCTAACCCAGGCATGGACTACGCTCAATTCTCTCGACACCAAGGTTGAGCTCGACAGCACCCTTGCTAAGGGCCTGAAGGCCGAGGTTATCACAAACTTCTTCCCATCCAGCAAGTCCAAGGGTGCTAAACTCAACCTCCACTACCGTCAACCTCTCTTCCACGCCCGCGCTTTTTTCGATCTCCTCAAAGGTCCATCCTTTAACGGTGATGTTGTCCTCGGACATGATGGCTTCCTTGCGGGCGCCGAAGTTGGGTATGATGTTGTTAATGGCAGAATCACCCGTTATTCCGCCGCCGTTGGGTACTCCGTTCCCGAATATACTGCTGCCATCACCGCTACCAACAGCCTAAATGTTTTCGCCGCATCCTACTATCATAAGGTCAATGCTCAGGTTGAGGCTGGTGCTAAGGCAACCTGGGATGCTAAGAGCGGAAATGCTGGCGGTGTTGGTTTGGAAATTGCTTCTAAATACAAGTTAGACGCTGCGGCCTTTGTCAAGGCCAAGATCAACAACCAGGGAATTGCTTCTCTTGCCTACAACCAGCTCCTCCGCCCTGGAGTAACTCTTGGTCTTGGTGCATCCGTTGACACCCAGCACCTGAACGAGTCCGCTGCTGCTCACAAAGTCGGCCTTAACTTCGTATTCGAGGCCTGAGCGTGAAACCTTGCAATAATTTAGGCTGAGCTTTGTAAAGTCTCCTTTCCTATTGGTTTTACGAAGATCCAAACTAATGGAACTTAGAGATACCAGGGAGAAGTAAGGATCCGGGAGCATCCTGATACGTATGGGGGTTCGAAAGTTGGCGTTTGTAGAGTATTAAGTTTAAAAGAAACATAGCTTTCATCCATCATTCTTCAGAATTATTGTGCCCTACATTTCATTTTAATATCCGATGTACACTACTGGGAAATTTCTTGGCAAGTGCATGGCGCAAGATATCTGCGAAGCGTCGGTCATCAGCGTCCAAACCTAGAGTAGGGTCTTTTTATTTATTTTATTTATTTATTTATTTATTTATTCCCCATATCCATCAAATTTTCAAGACAGGGTATAGAGCGGTGGAGGGTTGGGCGAGATGGAGGGTATTGGCTCACGAAACTAAAAGATCTGCATCAATTTGGTACCAAGCCCCGCCATACCCTCCCTCTCGCCCAACCCTCCACTGCTCTATATCATATCCGAAAAAGAAAGGATAGCAGTCCATAGGTAGAAAGTCCCAAAAGCAAGCTTTCCTGGGCCATATCTCATGCACACAAAGGGAAACTGCTTCTAGAATCTGGAATATGTACTGTTGTAGTAATAGAATCCCAATCATGTATGACTTATTTCCCATCAGAAGATACCCCGTGGGTCCATCTGGAGAAATAAAGAAAGTAGATAAAAATTCTTTACGCCTCGGGTTTACAGGAATTGCTGGCGCAAGCAGCATAATGAGTCTCACATAGATCTGAACATCTACGGGGTAGCGTAAACAGCTATTGAAACTACTCCAACTAATATAGTTGTTACCCCAACCAACGGGAAAATTATACTGGTATCAGGCTCAAATCGGCGGTGTTTAGCTCTCCGGGCCCATCGATTCTGCTGCTCCTCATGTTGCCGATATTTTTGCCCATAGTTGAAATGAGGAACATCTTCAGATCTGGCAGTCGTTGAACCATCCGCGCGGAAAACCCCAGACGCAGTGCCTGGGTTAGAGCCGGACCTTTCTTGCCTTGCGTGTGATGACTTCCCTTTGAAGGTACCCCATCCACCGTTCCGGAAAAATGAAGGAGGTGGCCCATGAAACTGGCCACGCCTCTTGCTTAGGCCGCTCGCCGGCCGGCCCCCCACAGGACTAGAAGTTCTATATCTCCGCGAAAGCTCGCCGTCATATTGTGCGCGGTGTTTTTCATGACCAAGAATAGCATAGGCGGCGCTTATCTTGATAAAGCGCTTTGAAGCCTGAGGATCATTGCGATTACGGTCTGGGTGGTGAGCTTTGCTCAGTTCGAAGTATCGTCTATGTGTGGGTCAGTCCCAGATGGAAAGATAGAAAGAAAGAACGATATAACTGGGGTTTTACTTTTTGATCTCTGCACGCGTCGAGTTTGGAGGGATATTAAGGGTGTCATAGTGGGTGCTTTCTTCGGTTTCCGAACGGTGTATAGTAGATGAGTGCAGAAGACGCCCGCTGAGGTGGAAGGCAGGGTTTTTGTGGCCGGTGCGAAGAATCGAACGCGGTAGCATCACCTATTGATCATACCAAAACGCAGTATCGGCTTGGAGGGCGTTTATGTGATTATCCCTTAGTCTGTCAGTAAAATACTGACCCCCCCAAGAAGAAGCAAATTTTGTGTGGCTTTACTAACAGATCCTGTTATCTCCCTTATCAAATAGTAGATCTCCCATACAAATTCAGTTCCTTTATTATAGGGGGGTCAGCTTAAGGGATAGTGTCTAGCAAATACACAAGCCACATACAGGCCTTCATGACGTCTGCGGAGGGGAAACTTTGCGGCTGAGTGGCTGGCTGGTGCGGTGCAACCGCTCACATCCGACCCCACCATTTGCGTCACCTTATCACTTTCCCTTCTAGTAAACAATTCACCTATTGTAACCTTTTTCTTTCGGACAGTTGAAGTGTTGAAGGCTTTCTTTTGAGGTGCATTCCAATTACTTCGCTGAAAATGACCAGTATGGAGGCGACCGCAACTGAGCTCGAACAGAAACTTAAGGGTATGGCTACCCCGCACGTTGGAGTGACTACCATCTGACCTGAAACTTCTCCTTGTATATTTAGTTTCTGATGAGAAGCATAAGGAGGAAACCCCATCAAACAGCCAAGGAGCTGAAGATTCCGGAGAGGATGATGAGGTGGATGCTGCAGCCACTGGGGTGACAGGTTTGCTCACTCAACTACATTTAGTGCTTATAATTCCGGCTCTAAGTTAAATGTAGGAGCTGCAAAGAAAAAGAAGAAGAAGAAGAAGAAGCCAAAGAAGAAGACAAGGGCAGGGGCCACAGCCCAATCTAACCCTCCAAGAATCCCAATAGATCAACTATTTCCAAATGGTTTCCCGGTAGGGGAGGAATGCGATTACCGTGACGAGAATCTGAAAAGGAAAACGGACGAAGAGAAACGACATTTGGACCGTATGAATAACGACTTTCTGACAGAATATAGAAAAGGATCAGAGATTCACCGTCAAGTGAGGCAATGGGCACAAAAAACCGTGAAGCCTGGGATGTCTCTTACGCAAATCGCCGAGGGGATTGAAGATTCGGTACGAGCTTTAGTAGGTTACGACGGACTCACGGAGGGCGATTCCCTTCTAGGCGGGATGGGGTTTCCTTGTGGTTTGAGTATCAACAATTGTGCAGCCCACTATTCACCTAACGCTGGAAACAAAACGGGTAGGTTTGCCATCACAAATCGGTTTCAACTTTTTTATTAACAATTACCTATAGTTTTGCACAAGGAAGATGTCATGAAGGTAGATTTTGGAGTTCATGTAAACGGAAGAATTGTCGATAGTGCGTTCACTATGACATTTGACCCTGTATACGACAACCTTCTTGCTGCGGTGAAGGACGCAACAAACACCGGCATCAGAGAGGCCGGTATTGATGTCCGTATGTGTGACATAGGTGCTGCGATCCAAGAGGTCATGGAGAGTTACGAAGTAGAGATTGGTGGTCAAACCCACCAAGTTAAATCTATTCGTAACCTCAACGGCCATGATATCCATCAATTCCAGATTCATGGTGGAAAGAGCGTTCCTATAGTTAAAGATACAACAAATCAGGAAAAGATGGAAGAGGGTGAAACATTTGCTATCGAGACCTTTGGAAGCACGGGTAAAGGATATGTCAGAGATGATGTGGGCCGTAATTTCCTTATATTCACATCGCATGGTATTTACGGTTTACTAATTGCTTGCAGCTTGAAATTTCACACTACGCCAAGAATATAGATGCCCCCAATGTGTCTTTGCGCCTATCGTCCGCAAAGAACATCCTTAACGTCATCCAAAAGAACTTCGGTACATTGCCATTCTGTAGGAGATACCTTGATCGTCTTGGACAAGATAAATATCTGTTAGGGGTTTGTTATTCACAGGATTTTGGAATATGAATGTACACTCATCTCGTTTAGTTAAACAACCTAGTCTCTAGCGGTATCGTGGAAGCCTATCCCCCCTTATGCGATAGTAAGGGTTCTTACACTGCCCAGTTTGAACATGTAAGATTTCTGCCCTGAATGCTCAGATCGTGATAACTGATATCTTTGTTTCTTTAGACAATCTTGCTGAGACCCACGGTAAAGGAGGTAATCAGTAGGGGCGACGACTATTGAAATGCAAATTATGCTATATACCTTCCTTTTCGACTGGTCGTAATAAATTAGTGGTATCTAGCAAACTACATGTAGGCCTGTTGCCTAGTACGGACAAGCTTGCTCATGGCAATGCAATCGCAAAAAAGAAAGAAAGAGAAGTTAAAAAAATGTGTTATATTGATGAATATAAGACTGGCGTTCAAAATGGGATTCCTAGTCCAAATGTAGACATCGTTTGGCTTGAGGAAAAAGAATAAGGGCCCGTACAGCTATGGTGCGGCGCGTCTTAAAGGTGACATGTTCGTATTTCAACTGGAACACTCTTGGCTACTCCGAATGCTCTTGAACCAATTAGAGCATTGTAATTCAGTCACTTTAAGTCTGAAAATCTTATTTTAGCTGCAGCTCTGTAATGGGGGGTATAAATTGGTGTAATACTGTTCCACTTTACCAAGTCTTGGCTCTTTTTACATGCAAGAATAGGTAAATGTCACTGTTTATAACTTTTCAACCAAGTAAGAGATCAAAAATCTATTAAGCAAAATTGTAGATATTAGTATAATAAAGACTTTGAGTTCATAGATTTTTGATATCTTATTTGAAAAGTTATAAGCGATGAGGTTTTTGTCACCTTTAAACTAAGCCGCACCATACACTTTGAGACAAAGTTTCATATTCCAACCAGATTACTTCACGTAAATTGTATTCAACAAAGTTATGAAATGGAATTCTTATGTATTTCACTGGAAGAAATCATTCGCTTCATGATATAAGTTACCGAAACTGACGATCAGTTGAATTGCTCACTTTATAATCTTTTCGAAGAAACTGATTTCTTCTAGTAGGATAAGACTGTACAATTGGGAGGACCTATATCGAGCAACTTTAAGCCTCCACTTCTAGCGTTAATATTTCAACCACCACCACCTCTAAACTTATTTAATTACTAAAGGAAAATCTTACTTCACCTTATTATAACAGAGCTATACCAGCAGTCAGGAAACTAGTTTCCACCTGTCCTGTTATAGGTTCAGAGTCATTGATAGAATCCAATAGCTATAGTGATAGCAATGTACCTGCAGGAGAGGACCGCAATCTACTGCAAGTGTACGGACCTGCTGGTTACTAAGGAGGAGATGTATTTATGAAAGATAAGGCTGACGAACCTAATACTTTTCAGTGAATAAAGAACGGGCTAGAGAAAGACTTTTAAGTATCAGGCGCCTGCATTAACCTTCAGAGCAAAGATAGCTATGTTGCAACATTAGCAAGCCTATTAGGCTTTACCGGAGGCTCGCGAGGTATGGGCGACCTTCAGAGGCACCCGCTAAACTTTCGATCTCCAGAGGTCAACGGGCTGTACGAGAGTCTCCAGAGTCCTTATTGAGGCTTATGGAGCCCCCTGACTCTCAGCGACGCCTTCCAGAGGCTTTGTTAGATTCTCCAGAGAGTCTATGAGATATCCGAGGACATTCATACTAGTAATTCGTTTTCATTCCTGGAGTTTCTTCTGGCGTTTGCAAAGGCTTCAGAGACCACTACTTATAAGCCCCGCGATGAAGCCAGCTTCCGTAGAATATTCTCCTGAAAGTCTATCAAGCTCTCCTGATGTCTCCGGAGACTCTTAAGTTTTAAGCGAGATCTCCCCCACTCTCCTGAAAGCCTACCAAGCCCTCCTGATGTCTCCGCAGATTCTTAATTTTTAAGCGAGATCACTCATGCTCCCTTGATGTCCCTAGAGACTTTAGAAAGCTTCAGTGGACGCTCAAGAACCACCTTGATTAATATAATATACCCTAGCTCATAATGAACACTAGCCCATATATGATAAAAAATAACCCAGAAAAAAAATCCATATACTAGCCCCCAAAAAAAAATTGCAGTGGAAGGAGACTCTGTGAAAGCCTATGGAGCCTTGGCCACCTCCACCTCCCTCAAATTACTCCCGATTAGTGGATCTTGCTGGTACCTTCCCTTTCTTTCCACGCTCTTTTGAAGCTCTCCAAGTAGCAATGTCTGCGGCTAATTGGACATCATCCTCCTCAAGGTCCAATTTCGATACAACCTCTTTAGGCACTCTCAATTCATCAACCTAAAGGCATATTAGTATTTAGATAAGGCGCTATGAACCTTTCTCACCTACCTTCTTGCGAATCAATTCCCTTATCACTTCCAGCGTGCTGTCTTGTTTCTCCTTTCTTCTCTTTCCCTACGTGTTTAACATCCTCATATAGTTAGCTGGGGGCATTCTGAAGTCAGCAGGAGCCTTTTAGAAAGCTTGGCAAGATGTACTCACGATATCTGGATTCTGATGCTGGTTAAAGTTCAACCCCTCGACGTATATGCCTGTTTTCCAACATCGCAAAATAAACCAGATTGTAGTGCAAACTAGGCTAACAAAAGCTGTAGATATATCATCAATAAAACTAGGATCCTTTGCTCCACGCATCTTATCACCTTTGTAATATTTTAAAAATATGACATCCACGATTTCGGGTGCCCAAAAGTGACATTGGCCGGTCTAAAGGCTGAAAGTGCCTTTGCAAATGCTCGTAGGACGGTAGAGAAGGCTCTTACAGTATAATTTTCAGGGTCACTGATAAAACGGTCATTCTCAAGGAGAAGGCACGCCTTCTTACCAATCGACTCCAGTGTTTTCTCATCGTGCAAGCCATACAAAAGTCCATCCGCCATGTAATTCTTAACCGCATAAACAAAGTGCGATCTCGTCCGCGAACATTGGATTTGAATCTAGTAAGTGTTAGCTAAGGCTTATTAAGCCCTCCGAAAGGTGCGCGAAACCCTCACCTCACTCCCTACTGGTTTAGAGAATGCTATACTGGTTTTGAAATAGTCGTTTGCCTCACTCCACAATTTACGGACGTTAACACTAAGAGCATTAGCTTTAGGCCAAGGCTCCTCGAGCAATGTATAACGTGCGAGAAGCTCTCCTACATGCTTTACTATAGACTTCATCTCTCCTGACTCATTAACGTGCTCAGACCCTGACGGTGTTGAGGCTCTACCCTGGGAGGGGGTTGGTGTTCCACAATGTGTGGGAGTAGGTGTATAAAAAGAAGGCGTAGGGGTTGTCTCTTTGCTCAAATCATACTCATACCGTAATGTGCTACTAGCCGAGGTAAATGAGGAGCTTGAGGATGTAAAGCTAGCCCTTTCGAAGGCTTGCTCAGCCTTCCTCCGGTCCCGGAGTGTTTCCTGCCTTCGTGGATTAACGGCATAACAATTTCCATGCTCCGTTGCTTTAGCAGTTTAATTGAAACACAAGGGCTTTAAACACCATACTTGCATCATATTTGCTGGAATAGAAAAAGAAGCAATTGCTTCTGCGGCCGGTCTGCTGGTCTTTTTTGAGTGGCTGCAATAGCCCTGGCGGAGGCTATAGGAGCCTCCTTTGGCTTTTTTCCAGCTCGCGACCCCCGGTTTGATGCTGGTGGTGGTGGTGGTGGTGGCGGTGTTGGTGGTGATGGTGAGGGTGGGGATATACTCCGTTCTGATAAAGGCATACGTCCAAAAGGTGGTGGTGCATTCTCATCCCCTGACTCTTCATCCTCATAGTCAGCCTCAAAGATTGCAACATAGTCTTCCTCCTCCGGATGATCATCGAGGGCAAACCAAGTTGTTATAGGATATCACAGAACTCAACGATTATGAGTGATGGATGATGTCCCGGCTAGAATGGTTGTCGCCAAGGCTCGGTCGACAGGGAACACTCTACGGGTGATGGTGTGATAGCAATCCACCAATCAGCATTGGACACGTAGCGACTATGCACTCTGGGTGAGTGGCATAGCCGTCATAGTATGGAGCAGCGCTGGGCACTGTATTGCTACGCCATGCGCAGTGGATGACCTTTGTATGCGGGATTATTGGGGCACCAGGATAGTACGGGCGCATCGCGAGATTCTATGAGCGATCGGTGCAAGTATGAGGCATTTTCTATGTGAGGGGTTTTACGGGTTTCTTCTATTATCGTGTTGGATTACTATTGGTTTTACTATGTCTTGGCGAGACATTTCTCTCAGTATAAATAAGCGTGTGATGGCCTCCGGTTAGAGTCCATCATCACCAACATCTTCAGACATCAGAACAGTAGACCGGAGTCCGGTTTAACAATAATATACAAACTATCTCTTCAAGTCTTTCTATATTACTTCTAGTGATAGAGTTTAATCAGTACTTGTAACTACGACAGTACTTGGCATATTCCCAAACACTATATTGTTACCATATCCGCCTACTACGATACTACTCGCTTAAAAACACAGAGTAACCTCCACCTCATGCATCCAGCTGCCGCAACAAGAGAACAAATTCTCGCGACAGTAATCAACAACTACACCTGCACTACCTCATTCGTAGTTCGAAGAGGCAGTCCCCACCATCTTTTCGTCGGCTACCTAGAGTACAGAGGCTTCTTCGCAGAAGCAGGTACTACCTGCACCTTTGAGGAACACGATCCTCAAGTTGTCGACTGGCCCTTCCTCCTCCCCATCAAGATCACGCTTAGCCAGAACTCCTTCGGCTTAGCCCACAATGTTCCTTGGTTCACCGCCCCTTGGTGCAAACGCGAACCAAACCTCCAATTCGAACAACTCAGCAATGTCACAGATGCAGCAGTCGACCTACGAGGAAGACTCAGAAATGCAGGACTCTCTGACGCTGAGAAATCCCGGTACCATCAGACGCCATGTGAGGGAAACTCACCAAACTGCCCGCGACACGCCACTAGCCGATATCTTCCGATCGACCGAGAGGGAAGGATCATTCTTGCAGGGACCCCAGCAAGAAATCGAGTACCGGCAAGGCAGCCCATTCGTGACGCCAACCCGGCCCCCATCCTTTTCTCGGCAAGATATTTCGCGGAGACGAGCACCCAGATACGGCGGCCTCGAAGAGGAGATTTCTGGCGACCTGGTCGATACCATTACGAAGATCGTCAGGCAGCAAGGCGGCCCGGAAGTCGCGGCGATTCACCAAGAAATTGGTTCCCTCGCGGAGTTTCGACGAGAACAGGCTCTCAACTCCGCGCTCCTGAAAGATCAGCAGGAGCAAATGGTCAACGAACTTCGGCTGAAGTTCCAACAAGACGAGGCCAACATCCAGGCCACTCTTGGGCGCGTGGAATTGGTGGAAACTCAAGCCACCCACTCCAGCCAGCAGTACCGGTCGTTGTTCGAGCAGATGACGCTAACCGAGCGTCTGAGGCGGGAACAACAGGAAGAGCAGGATCGGAGGAACGCCGAGGTGGTAACATACCTCAGCCAACTACGAGAAGCCACCGCCGCTGGTAGAGATACCCCGGCAATGCCTGAAGAGCTGATAGCTCACTTGCAGGAGGATAAGGAAAAGTGGGAGAAGGAGGCAAGGGCGAGAGAGCGTGAAACCGCGCTGATGACCCAGATGTGGAAGGAGCAACAAAAGCTCACCAAGAAACTGGGCAAGCGGTTAACAGAGCTGACGAGGAAGAAGACGGGCGGAGGAGCCGCAGAAGGAAACAGAGGAAATGGCGGGGGAGCCGCCCCACCACCAGCGGGGCCCCAAGCACCTGGATCGCCCCAACCACCACCACCACCTCCGATGGATATCGAGGTAGAAGGTGAGGAGGAGATGGAAGCAGGAGATGGCCATGGAGGCCAAGGAGGAGGGAACGGGAATGGAGGTGGAAGGATGGCAGGAGGTCTGGGAGACCCAGAACCCTCGGACAGTGATTCCTCGGATGAGGACGACCGACGCTCCCGACCCAGTAACTTGGGCCACGGAGCAGTCCCACCAGGAGGAGGAAGACGCAGAACGATGCCACCACCACCACCGCCATCCCAACCCACTGCTAGCGTCGGAGACACACCGAAGCCAGCCAAGATCCCCTTTGCTGGACTTCCCTCCGAAGACATCTACAAGTGGATCGGTGATATGGAGACACTGATCTTTCTCCAGAAGAAGGTCAGATGGGATAACCAGACAAAGATACTCTGGGCATCCCTTGAGTTGACAGGAAGTGCAGCCAAGTTTTGGCGCAATTTCAAGGAACGAGTACTTCTGGACCCAACCTTAGGCACCTGGGAGATGTTTAAGCGAGAGCTTAAAATCCAATATGGTAACCGAACGAGTCAGGAGGAGGCCAAGAGAAAAATGGAACTCTTGCGCCAAACCGGACCCATAGATGATTACATCAATGAGATGGAAAATCTGGAATGGGATGCTCATGTCGGCCCTACCATGATGCGGTCAATGATCCTGACCGGAATTAGCTCATCGCTGGAGAATAGACTCTCCATCGCGGTAGACGAACCAGAAAATTTCGCCGAATGGGTCACATGGGTCAGAAGGGTTGGAAGAAAAGACGCCGAAGTAAAGGCAAGGAGGAAGATCCTCCGAGGAGATGAACCGGCTAGGCACCGGGAAAACACCTCAAGACCTTTCCAACCACGGCGCCATGACGTTACCCCCACCACGCCCGAAGCCCTTCATACCAAGCGACTACCGAAGGCAGTCATAACATAAACACCCTCGGAGCCACTCAGGATGAGAAGGACCGATGGCGAAAGGAGAACAAATGTTATCGCTGCGGAGGAACGGGCCATTTTGCTAGTAAATGTACGGCAAGAGAAAAAATGGTCAGGGCTACGGAGACGTCGGGGAAAAGGAAAAGGAATTCTTCCGGAGCGAAGAATGAAGGAAAAGGGGGTGAGAAGAGGCAGAGGCTGGAACCACAATCGGGAGCATTCAGGTCGAGGATAACGACCTTAGAGGATTAATTTGGAGTTTGACTTTTGGCCACCATCAACAAGAAGTGGGTGAACAGGAAGCGCGCAGTGCGGTTTGTTGGACCTCTCCACACCCCTTGTCTGAACAGGTGTAAGACCGTCTCTTTGTTAGTGCTGCCGACATTTGCAATGGGGTACTCGAGAAAAACATAATTTCATTGGTTACGAGGTTTCATTGGGAATAACAAGGATCGTTATATTTTGGTTTCTTTACTATTTGTTATCATACGCGTTGAATTTATTTCTATTTTTACAAGACAACCTGAGGATGGCTTCACAAGCCGAAACGCCTGGTGCGTAGTTGCTCTACCTGATCTACATCACAACACAGACTTCCTTTTTCGCAACAAGCACCACAATTCAAACTTCGCACATAACAAAACACAAAACACATCTTACATACGAAGAACAGAACCCCGACTTCGTCATGTCCTCACACACACAAGAAACCCGCCTCGAGATCGAGATCTCTTGGCATGAACCCACCACAAACACATACCAATACGAAAGAGTCAACGCACTTTTGGACAGCGGTACCGAGGACTGGATCATGTCCTGGAACTGTGTCAACAGAATCAAGTGCCCAATCCAACCAAGATCAAAACCCCTCATTATCCGACAGGCTGATGGAACTCCCATGCCATCTAGCGGTTCTCACATCACCTCACCTCTCACCTTTCGAATAAAAGATCACTTGGACAGAAATATCCAATGTGAAATCGGCACATTTGCCGGGGAAGACTTAGTCATCTCAAGACCGATGGCTCAAAGAGCACCAACCAACCATACATTGGGGCAGCAATGATGTCTCATTTGACAGTCAATACTGCCTGGTCAAGGGCTGCAAGATGGTTGAATCTACCGGTTACGACGAACCAGAAGTAGACGAGTTAGTGTTGCGTTTACGCGGCACTGGAAGATCATGTATTTTGGGTTCGGGCACTGACCTATGAGGACCGATTAGCCGCAATGCCAGAAGAATGAGGATTACAGGGATGTGTTCTCGAAAGAAGGGCAAGCCTCCTTCCTGAACACGCCGAGTGGGATAACGTGATCCCCTTGTCGACGGGAAGATGCCACCATGGGGACCTCTATATCCATTAAGTCCACCAGAGGATAAGGCGTTGAGGAAATTCCTGACGATAACCTACCGTCAGGAAAGATTGCACACTCAACTAGCCCGGCAGCTTCACCAGTACTCTTCGTCCGAAAGAAGAACGGAGAAAGACTATGCGCCGACATCGCGTGGTATCAATAATATCACGATCAAGAATCGATACCCGCTACCATTAATGGGGAACTAGCGCATGCGACCAAGACGCTACTTCACAAAAATCGACCTCAAAACGGGTACCACTTGATTCGCATGGCTAAGGGAGACGAGTGGAAAACGGCCTTCAGGACCAACACGGCCTGTTTGAATTCAGAGTAATGCCATTTGGATTGACGAATGCTCCGGCAACGTTCCAATATATGGTCAATACTATATTCAAGGATCTAATCGATCGGGGCGTTGTGGTCTACATGAATGACATCTTGATGTATTCAAAGACCAGAGAAGAGCATGTGACGCTCGTTCTCGAAGTATTGGATCGGTTGCGTCAGCATCGTCTATACGGTAACCTAGAGAAGACAGTGTGGTTCCAAGAGGAGGTAGAATTCCTCGGATTCCAGCTATCGGGAAAAGGCAGCCAAATCTCTCAAGAGAAAGTCAAAGCGATATTGGAGTGGTTACCACCAACCAAAGTCAAAGAACTCCAGACATTCTTGGGATTTGCCAATTTCCTCCGACGATTCATACATCGCTACTCCCACACCACGCGAACAATGACGAGTCTTCTCAAGAAAGGTGCAGTATGGAGATGGGCCACGAGCAGCAGGCAGCTTCGAGGAACTCAAAAGGAGATTTTCATCGGCACCAATACTGCGGCACTTTGACGAAAGTCACCAAGCGATACTTGAGACCGATGCGAGTGACTGGGCAGAGGCCGCAGTTCTCTCTCAAGTATTCGAGGATGGTATTTTGCACCCTGTTGCATACCATAGTCGCAAGTTCAACGAGGCGGAAGTGAATTACGAGATCTACGACAAGGAGATGCTCGCAATTGTGTCTGCGCTCTTGACTTGGAGACACTGGCTGGAAGGAACAGATATTCCTATCCAGATATTTAGTGATCATCAGAATCTTCAGTACTTCACAACGACCAAGAAGCTGTCAAGAAGGCAAGCCCGTTGGGCAGAAAAGATCGCACCTTTTCGCTTCAGAATCCACTACCATCCAGGTGACAAGAATGGCAAGTCCGACGCTTTGACACGGCGCCCAGAGTTCGCCATGGAAGGGGAGTAATCGAGAACAGCCCATAAAAAGGCTACTTACAGACGAACATTTTGCGCGACGAACCCTCTTATGGACTCCCGAATGGGATGCGGAGGTTGTAGTTGGCACTCCCGAGCCGCAGAGGATTGGATTGGATCAGTGGTACGAGATACCGGCAGTTGAACTTCCGAAGGAGTTGCAATCCTGGTACGAGACCGGGTTAACGGTCTCGGGATCTGATGATGGATGGGCGCGAAGGACCATCCCCGGACGTGGCCTTCAACAGGGTGTAGCGCTATCCCCGGCCCTAGACGGTACCAGCCGAATTTCCAATCCCGCGACCAAAAGCGTCCTAGGCAAGGTCGGAGAGGAACCGGAGATCTGGGAACCAGGGCGAGATACAGATACGCACAACGGACGATGGATCGTACCGGCGTATGCTGTCAGAGAGGTCATCGGAGATCATCACGACCGGCCTGTAGCAGGGCACATGGGACGCGACAAAACTCTTGAACTCATCGACAGGAACTACTGGTGGCCAGGAATGACCACGGACGTAGCAAACTATGTCAGGACCTGCGATGTTTGTCAACGAGCGAAACAGAGGCGTCGCCATCTGTCCCTACCACAGTCGTTAGAGCTGGCTACAACGCCGTGGATCGATATCTTGATGGACTTCATAGTGGAGTTGCCTAGAGAAAAATCCGGCTTCACCAACATTTTGGTAGTTATCACGGACCGTCGCCGACAACCGAGGTCTAGGCCCGTTCCATTACCAAGCAGGCAGTTGAGGAGCAGGGTGGTGTGAGTAATGCACCCTCGGGATTTCCTAGTTGGGTTTCGGTTGCGCTAAGTGTTGTCGCGGCGTGGTTTCTTCCTTGTATATTTTCTCTGTTCCTTGTCATTTCTCCTGGTGTGATGATAAATCGGTGGGTTGTCTATCAGTTTCTTCGTTCTATGCGTGAAGACCCTTCTGTATATATAGTCGCTGTTGTCGCTCTCTCTCTCTTTCTTCTTCACGCAACGCCTTCTTTTCGCTAGTTAATTAGAAGTCGAATATACTTGATACTTTGGTTTTTCTCCTCGCCGGTAGTCAGCCCGACCCCTAGTCCCCAGAACCTTGAACCTCAGACGGTACCAAGCCCGTCCCTCGTGCCCGAACCCTGAACTTCAGACGGTATCAAGTCCGTCCCCGTGTTCCCCTAAGTCCCACGGAAGCGCACTTCGAGCCGCTGCTCCTGTCTAGTCACGACGTCAGTCCGTTAGATTACGCTATGCGTGCAATTTACATCGACTCCTGGTACAGCCGAGATCATGACTACCTCTGCGGCCGTAATTGGGCCAGCCCCCAGACACTCGAAGATTTTTCAACAACAGTGCGCGAAGATCCGTCGCTACTGTTCACCCACCTAGCAACCACCATTGGAAACATCCAAAGAAGAGAGAGCTCGCAGTTTTTTAGCCAACGCTGAGAATGTCGCAGCAGCCATCCCCGAGCTAGAACGCGAGGTAATGGAGTTGCGTTTCAAGTTGCGGAGCAACGCGAACTCATTCGCCTCCTCCGAACCAATCAGGTTCCGCCTCCTCCTCCTCCGGCGGACCCACAGGATCGGCTAATCCCGACCCTGCCCTGGGAGCCGCCCGCTCAGAGAAGGTTCCAGATCCCCCAAGTATGACGGTTCTCGCACCGCCTCCGCCCCTTCATCACCCAACTCCGCCAAGATGGTGGCCAACCGCGATCGATTCCCTGCTCCCCAGCAGCAACTCGCAGATACGCCATCAACCTCCTATCTGGCCGAGCTCTAGACCAGGTCATGCCCCTGGTGCGAGGAGAGCAGATCGAGCTCGCCAACCTAGAAGCCCTTGTCACCATCCTGGAGGTCGCATTTGGAGATCCCGACAGGGTAGCCACTGCGGCAAGTTGGAAACTCTCTCCAGGAACTCGGGACTTCTCAGCCTACTATGCGGAGTTCCAGCGCTTGGTTGCGGATGTCGAGTGGAACGAAAGCGCAAAGAAGCACTCCCTCACTCAGGGCCTCTCCCACGACCTCCGCCAGGCAATGATCCACCACGCGGTCCCCACCACCTTGAACGAGTACGTCCTGTTACTACAACAATTGGACAATCGTATCAGGGATGCAAAAGTTCGCTCCCGCCCTGCCTTTTCTGTCCCTGCCCCGCGTGCTCAAGTTCCAGCCCCCCGCACGTCTGCCCCTACTCCTGCTTCTCAGTTCTCTACCTATCCTTCTCACACCCCCGGGGGAGTAGCCCCCATGGATTTGTCTAACCTCCGTTCCCGCACCCGTGGTCCTTTGTCCCCAGCTGAGCGCTCCCGACGCATCTCCCAAGGCCTCTGCATGTATTGTGGGGGCTCAGGGCATTTTGCCACTGGAGTGTCCAGCTGCTCGCACCCTGCCCCTGTTTTCGTCCTCTCCGCCGCTGCTACTATGCACGGTGCTCTTCTTTCTGGTTCTCCTTCTGGTTCTTCTAACGTTTCTTCTGGTCCTCATTCTTCTTCCTCCTTTTCTGCTTCTGGTTCTGGGTCTTCTGGGTCATCTTTTCCTTCTGGTTCTCTTGGCGCTTCTGCTTCCTCTTCTTCTGGTTATGATTCCTTTGGTGCTCCTGTTATTTCCAATAATCCTTTTCACTTTGCCCTGGGCCAACCGTCGGGAAACGAGGACAGCTTGGCCTAAGTGGCTTCCGCCAAGCTTCCCCCATCTCTCGTGTTTTGTCTGTACTTTCGGTTTCTAGTTTCTCTGTTTCTTCTGCTGTTGGTTTATCAGATAACGATCATCTTGTCGTTTCGTGTTCCCTGTCTGATAAAAATAAATCTGTTAAATCATACGCATTAGTAGACACTGGAGCATCCGGAATTGCTTTCATCGACGAGAGATTTGCATGCCACCACAATCTTGTACTAAACCCCCTCCCCCACCCCCGCAAGCTCCAAGTCATCGATGGAAGAGAAATCTCCTCCGGTGAAATCACCCACACTGCCCAATTCTCCTTCGCTTTCTGGTCACTTTGAAAACCTCACTGCCTTCAGAGCTGGGACATTACCCTATAGTCCTTGGAATTCCTGGCTCCGTCGTCACAATACTAAACTAGATCATGAGCAATTCCATCACCTTCGACTCACGTTGTCTCCGGCTCTGTAATGACGATCCTTCCCTACCACGATTCAAGGCATCTCCTCCCCACTACCACGAACACATGACCTGGAGATAGAAATCGTAAGCTGGCTACTTTCGCAGAAGAATCGAAAGGACTCACGGTTTACGCCCTAATTCTCCCTAAGAACTCAGGAGACCTCCCCAATAACCCGATTCCCCTCATGGAGCGAGAATACCCTGACTGCCTAACCTTCATGTCAGAACAGGAAGCAAACCGCCTCCCTCCTCACCGGCCCTACGACAACAAAATACCTCTACAACCTGGCACACCACTCCCCTTCGCCCAATGTACAGCATGTCCAGAGAGGAACTAAAAGTCCTAATGGAATACATCGATAAGCATTTTGGCCAATGGGTTCATCGACCACAGCTCGTCACCAGCCGGCTCCCCCGTCCTATTTGTCAAAGAACCAGATGGTGGGCTCCGCCTCTGTGTCGATTACCGAGGGCTGAATGCAATAACGATCAAGAACCGGTACCCCCTGCCCCTATCTAAGGAAACCTTCAACATGCTGAGTCAGGCCAAATGGTTCACCAAACTGGACCTCAAAGGAGCTTACAACCTGGTTCGAATGGCCCCAGGAGAGGAATGGAAAACTGCGTTTAGAACCCGCCTCAGCCATTTCGAGTATAAGGTAATGCTCTTTGGACTAACCAACGCTCCTGGGACATTCCAGCACTTCATCAACGATACTCTGCGACCATACCTGGACCACTTCTGTACAGCATACTTGGGCGATGTTTTGATCTTCAGCAATGATCTGGACACGCGTAACACGCTCGAAAAGTGTTGAAAGCTTTGATTTCTGCCGGTCTCTATGGAACCCTGAGAAATGTGAATTCCACGCCCAGGAAACCAGATACCTGGGACTAATCATCACTACGGAAGGCTTGAAAATGGATCCACGGAAGGTAGAAAAGATCCGCGAACTGGGAAAGTCCGAAATCGGTAAAGGAGATCCAAGAGTTCCAAGGGTTTGCCAATTTCTACCGACGGTTCATCAAAGATTATGCCAGGATAAGCCGCCCCATGACCTTGCTGACACATAAGAACACCCCTTCGTGTGGTCCCCTGACTGTGAAAAAGCATTCCAGGAACTGAAGATCGCCTTCACTTCCTACCCAATTCTCCCGACACTTCGACCGAAAGAAAGCGCTATTAGGAAACCGACGCCCGACTACGTGTCGGCCGGTGTGCTCTCCCAATACGCCGATGATGGGCTCCTGCACCCAGTAGCTTACTTCAACAAGCAACATACCCCAGCCGAATGTAACTATGAAATTTACGACAAGGAACTCCTTGCGGTAGTACGATGCTTCGAAGAATGGAGATCAGAACTGCAATCGGTAGCGGAACCAATAGAAGTCCTGAGCGACCATCGGAATCTGGAATATTTCATGACCAAGAGGAATCTAAACCGCCGTCAAGCCCGTTGGTCTGAGTTCCTATCACGCTTCAACTATAAAATCACATACCGGCCCGGGAAGCAAGGGGGAAAACCTGATGCATTGACTAGGAGATCAGGAGATCTGCCTAAGGAGGGGGATGAACGCCTACTACACCAAAGTCAAGTGGTTTTGAAAAGTCAAAACATTGATCATAAGTTTGTTCGCTTTTCACAAATGAAGCCGCCAAGATGCGACCCTCTTAAAAACTGTTTGACATTGCATACACTAAAGACTCGCTCCCACCAAGATCATAGAAGCTCTCCGCCGGGGTGATAACCACTCCCGAGAAATCACGTTGGCCGAATGTTCTACCCGCCGTGGGTTGTTAACCTACCAAGGTAAACTCTATGTACCCGAGGACCAAGAATTGCAGTTACACCTTCTCCGGGAACATCACGATGCACCATCCGCTGGACATGTAGGTAAGGCTAAGACTTTCGAACTCCTGTCACGAGGTTACTATTGGCCTAAGATGCGAGCGGTGGTCGACCGGTATGTGCGCAACTGCCACATTTGCAGTCGAAGCAAAACCTCTCGGCATGCCCCCTTCGGAGTACTACGTCCTCTACCGGCCCCTCAGCGTCCCTGGCTTCATCTATCAATGGATTTACGGTTTACCCTAAGTCGGGAAGGATGCTATCTTGGTGGTTGTGGACCGACTATCCAAGATGAAACACTACATCGCCTGCAATACCACCACAGGATCGGAGGACTTAGCTCGGTTGTTCATCGAAAACGTATGGAAACTACACGGCCTCCCCGCCAGCATTGTCTCGGACCGAGGCACTCAGTTTACGTCCCACTTTTGGAAGTCTCTCTGCCGCCAACTCAAAATCACCGTTGCCATGTCGTCGGCCTTCCACCCAGAAACGGATGGACAAACGGAACGTGCTAACGCGGTCATGGAACAATACCTTCGGAGTTATGTATCCTACCAACAGGACGACTGGGCTGACTGGTTACCCATCGCCGAGTTCACGGCCAACAACGCGGTGTCTGAAACTACCCAAGTATCCCCCTTCGCGGCTAACTATGGGTATAACCCCCGATTCACGGAGACCCTAGCACTACCGCCCTACTTGGGGCACCCACAGGACACCAACGCCTTAGCCACCCGTCTCGCCGAACTCCATAAGGACCTAAAAGCCGAGATGGAGTACGCTCAAGCCCGTCAAGAGGAAAACGCCAACCGAAGACGCCTCCCCGCCCCTGCCTATAAGGTGGGCGACGAAGTTTGGCTCAACGCGAAGAATATCCAAACCACCAGACCCGCCAAGAAACTCGATTGGAAACGTCTCGGTAGGTTCAAAATAAAGAAAATCATAAGCCCCTACGCTTATGAACTCGACCTTCCCACCTCCATGAAGGTTCACCCAGTCTTTCACGATCCAAACTCGAACCCTGTGCTGTTGACCCTCCCCGCCATATACCCCCTCCGGCGCCCCCGGTCATCGTCGAAGGCGAAGAGGAATGGGAGGTCGAGGAAATCCTTGACTCACGGTTACGATATGGGAGTCTCCAGTACCTGGTCCGGTGGAAAGGTTACGATGCCCCGACATGGGAACCAGCAGAGAACGTCTCCAACTCACCGGCACTCCTGTCACGCTTCCACCGCCTCTACCCCACCAAGCCGAGCCCTACCGAAGCTCTCACGGAGCTCGAGCCTAGAGAGGGAGCTACTATCACGGACCGTCGCCGACAACCGAGGTCTAGGCCCGTTCCATTACCAAGCAGGCAGTTGAGGAGCAGGGTTGTGAGTAATGCACCTCGATTTCCTAGTTGGGTTTCGGCGCTAAGTGTTGTCGCGGCGTGGTTTCTTCCTTGTATTTTTCTCTGTTCCTTGTCATTTCTCCTCGGGGTGGTGTGATGATAAATCGGTGGGTTGTCTATCAGTTTCTTCGGGTTCGGTTGCGTGAAGACCCTTCTGTATATATAGTCGCTGTTGTCGTATCTCTCTTCCTTTCTTCTTCACGCAACGTCTTCTTTTCGCTAGTTAGTTAGAAGTCGAATATACTTGATACTTTGGTTTCTTCCCCCTCGTCGGTAGTCAGCCCGACCCCCTAGTCCCCAGAACCTTGAACCTCAGACGGTACCCAGCCCGTCCCCGTGCCCAAACCCTGAACTTCAGACGGTATCAAGTCCGTCCCCGTGTTCCCCAAGTCCCACGAAGCGTACCCCGAGTCGCTGCTCCTGTCTAGTCACGACGTCGTCCGTTAGAGTAGTCGTGGATCGCTTCCCCAAAATGGCACACTTCGTTCCTATGACAGGAATCAGTGCGGAGCAGACAGCGAACGCAGTTGTCAAGGACATCTGGCGATTCCATGGTCTACCGCGGAGCATAGTCTCGGATCGAGGCACCCAGTTTGTATCGGCATTCTGGACGGCGGTCACAGAACGGTTAGGTATCCGTAGAAGGTTATCTACATCGTTCCATCCTCAAACCGACGGTCAAACCGAGAAGACCAACCAACACCTCAAGTCCTACATCAGAGCCTTCACAGCAGGCACGGGCAAGAAATGGCAAGACCTAATCCCCATCTGCGAATATGCGTATAACAACGCCAAACACTCGTCAACTGGAATGTCGCCTTTCTACTGCAACTATGGATTCCACCCAAGGACGGACTGGCCAACAGATGCGGAGATCGCGAAGTTGGACGCCCGAGGCAACAGTCACTTGGACGAGATACTATCGGCACACGAAATGGCCAAGGACTCCCTGCAGAAAACATTCGACAGGATGGCAGCCCGACCCGGCCCGGCAGTACAGAGGTTTACGATAGGACAGAAGGTCCTACTCGATACCAGGAATCTTGGAGGTTACAATAAATGGTCGGACAAATTCACCGGACCATTCGAAGTCTCAGCGGTTATCGGCACACGGGCATACAGATTGGATCTCCCGGTAGAATGGAAGGTACATAATGTATTCCACGAGATGCTACTGCGACCCTACCGTGAGGATCCAGATCCAGGCCGACAACAGAATACGAGGAAGCGACCAGCGACCCCTGAACCACAGGAGGCATTGCTGGACGATAACTTCAAACCACTCCCGAACCAACGACCTACGACACGGAGCCAGACAAAGGCTGAAGGTCAACGAGCACGCAAGGCTCACAAGCGAAGAAGGAAGGACTAGTTCGATACCTTTTCCTACTCAATGGCTTTTCCCACAGGGTTTGTACCATGAGAGGTTTTTAACGGTCGAGGACGACGTCTTGGAAGGGGGAGTAGTGTTATAGGATATCACAGAACTCAACGATTATGAGTGATGGATGATGTCCCGGCTAGAATGGTTGTCGCCAAGGCTCGGTCGACAGGGAACACTCTACGGGTGATGGTGTGATAGCAATCCACAGACGAAAAATACTGCATATATGCACTCTGGGTGAGTGGCATAGCCGTCATAGTATGGAGCTGGGCACTGTATTGCTACGTGGGGGCCATGCAGCTTAGTGGATGACCTTTGTATGCGGGATTATTGGGGCACCAGGATAGTACGGGCGCATCGCGAGATTCTATGAGCGATCGGTGGAAGTATGAGGCATTTTCTATGTGAGGGATTTTACGGGTTTCTGCTATTATCGTGTTGGATTACTATTGGTTTTACTATGTCTTGGCGAGACGTTTCTCTCTGTATAAATAAGCGTGTGATGGCCTCCGGTTAGAGTCCATCATCACCAACATCTTCAGACATCAGAACAGTAGACCGGAGTCCGGTTTAACAATATTATACAAACTATCTCTTCAAGTCTTTCTATATTACTTCTAGTGATAGCGTTTAATCAGTACTTGTAACTACGACTGTACTTGGCATATTCCCAAACACAAGTTTTTGATGGGCCCTGCAACACTCCGTTCACCAATATTGCGCCATCGGCAAAGCTTTCTGTGCTTTCTTGAAGGCTCTGGGAGCCATAGTAATCGAGTTCTGTATCTACTTTTGTGATTGCATTGGAGTTCATACTGTTCGCAAGACTGGAAACACTCATCGCCCCCCTTAAACGTTCACTGACAGAAGTGTAGGCAGGGGCTTGCATACCATATCCTTCCCTAATACCGCGCTTGCTGATCCTTGATTTCCGGGCAGACATGATAATGTTTTGCAGAAAGAGCCTTCATGAAGGCTTTTCTCCACTATATATGGTACGATTCACTTAGTAAACCACATAGACTTTGCTTTTTCTTGGCAGTCAATTAAAGGTTTTTCCTTCTGGGACAGGAAAAGGGTTCGAGAACCCTGTTGGACGGCTCGAGAACCCTGTTGGAAGACTTGTTAAATCATAATTCTATAATTAACCTAACCAAAGACAACGGGAAGCTCAAATAAGCAACCTACAAAATGCCAACTACATCTCAAAAAACAAAAGATTGGCTATGGATACGATATCAGAGTTACTGTTAGTAGACATGATCTACATCCTCCAACCAATCATGGAGGAAGTAATCCCAGGCCGGAGATAGCCAATTTTTTGAGTTTTATCATATTCCAAAACACCAATCAAGGCTTTTTAGGCCTTCTAGGCTTCCAATGAACGCTCCTCAAGCGTGGCCCGCACCTCCACCACCAGCGGCACCGGCCCCTCCATCATCACTGTCGTCATCAGCCTAATCGTTGGCTTCTCCGCCTGCATCCCCATTTTTCTCAAACAAGTGACTTCTCTCAGCCTGAGTCCAAATACGGTCAGGATCATAATGACAAGATTAAAAGATAATACCATTCGGGAAAAGCCTTCTATAATGTTTGCAGAGCCTTTTTCCGATCTCCGTGTACCTCTCGATACGTTCATAAACTACCGACATTACCTTCTGACACTCCATGTCGGAACGGGGCATGTTCATATTCAAACCTTTTTTGTCAACCATATTACTGAAGGCCAGATGTTCCTCCTCAAACTCTATTTTACTAGGGAAGTCGTCATCCGTGAGGTACTCTCATCCCTCTTTCCCACAAGTTTGAGGCATTTGACCTGGCCCTTTTACGTTTGCCGAAGGCCTGTGAAGCACAGTATAGATTCTCAATGATTTCGCCTCAGAAGTCTTGAGCCAACCTTCCAGCTTGTCAGCGTCTCCGATTGGGAGATATTCCGAGTTCGGATTATAAGCATTTTGCCCTCGAAGGGCTGAATTGGTCAATGCCCCGTAGAAGACTCGAAGAGCCCTCGCAGGGCTCCCTGAGGCGGCTGCTGGAACCTGCTTCATTGCGAGTCTTTCTAAATCATGCATAGACACCTCCTGAAGGATGTTAATAAAGGGTGTAAGTGATGCGAGGCCGTACCAATCATAGTAATAGTATGTACTGCTGTGTCAATAATATGGACGGTTATTGCCGGCCTGCTCAGTATTCCTAAGGCGCGCCAGAACTCTGCTTCAGCCTGCAGGTTGTTGCTGGAGGCACTGTTGCCGGGAGTGCTGGGGTTAATTCTATCATTTTCCTCTTCATCCAAGTCCTCCAAAGCTCCGTCATGGCGTCTACCTGTTCTGTACTTCTTTCTTCTTTTGTGATAGATCGGTAATGAGGCGGAGGAGGGCTGCTTGTATCTTTATAGAGTCCTGTGAAGCCTTTGCTAACCACGACCTCTTCAGCGCGTTGAGGGCCTTGTGATCTATGCAAAATCCACACAGACTGCTGACCAATTCTTCGCCCGAAGTGGCCTTATTAATTCACCCTATCTTTACCAGCTCGTTTCCGACTGCATTACGAAGAGCCCTATAGAAGCTGTCTTTTCCGATTAGCTGTAGGATTCTCCGGCAGTCCTGGATTGTCGTGCACTCGTACGAGGCAGCTAATCTCCCGCGTGGTGGCATATTTGTCTCTGTTGTCTTCTTCTAAGTTTGTGGAGACTTCTTCTGGGTTTGTGAAGCCTTGCTGTTGGTTTGCAGAATGCTGAAAAGTAGGCGTTAATTGGATGTCAGGAGTCTTTGATCTGGTTAATTGTTTCCGGGGTCTTCACGGACTTTTTGGAGGTTTCTTGGGTATTGCTGATTGCTACTGAGGCCTTCTCGTAGACCCAGGTATCTCTAATTCTGTATAGGATGCTCGATCGTATACCGAGGCTGAAGGATGAAATTTGCAGCGACCTTTGTGTATTCTGGGCCTATTGCAAGGCTTGATGAGACTTTCCAAATATTGTTGTAGGTGTTTAGTTAGATCTGTAACTGTGTTAAATCAATGGTTTGAATATAGAACTTTAGAGTGAATACTGCACCATCTTATATAGTGTATAGTAATTCAAGATAGAGATATAGCAATTCAAGATGAAAGTATAGTAATTCAAGATAGAAGTATGGTAATTAAAGATGAAACCCTTGAAAGGCTTCGGGAGACTTGCAGATAGCTAGAAAGTGACAGGTTTGAAAACATGAGGATAGGTAAGGGCAATGCCTATGTCATATTCTGTTTAGCCAATGTAGTATATTTGAATATTGAATAGGACAGCGCATCAGAAGCTTGGTGATCGGTTCAACGAGCCTTCACAATGGATGACTTACCAAAATAGATATAACCAACCTAAAGAGATAATCGGGTCAAACAAATCCAAAAATAAAACCCCATTTGCAAAGAAAAGACCGCAACATAATACATAAAGAAAAAAAGAAAAAAGAAAAAAAGCCCCTGAAGCTTTTAAACTGCCTAAAGCGCCCAAGACATAATGAATTTAAAAAAAGAAAAAAAAAAAAAAAAAAAAGGCCCCTCAAGCCTTCTAAACTGCCTAAAGCGCCCAGAACATAATGAATTTACAAAAAGAAAGAAAAGAAATGATCGCTGCCACTTTATTCCTTTACGCTTACAGGTAGTTTCTTTCGGTCAGCTCAGAATATCGGGAAAGCCTTCTATGATGGATGGAGGGGGGTATTCAGACTTGTTTTTTGAAGCTTCCTGCTTAATATTTTATTAAACCTCCTACCTAATATATCTTGTCAACTTTAGGTGTTCCCACCTGTCTGGTGGAAGCATTTGGGGCCTTTGACCAGGCCCTTTTACATTTGCCGAAGACCTGTAAAGTACAGCACAGATTCTCAATGGTTTTACCTCACAAGTCTTGAGCCAACCTTCCAGCTCATTGACGTCCCCGATTGAGACATATTCCAGGTTCTGATTATAAGCATTTTGCCTCCAAGGGGCTGAATTGGCTAACACCCGATAGAAGACTCGAACAGCACTCATATATTCCCCTGGTACCACCGGTGGGATTCGTTTCAGCACGAGGGCTTGTAATTCTTACATAGACAGTATTTGGAGAGTGCCGCTAAATAGCGCAACTGATGCGAGACCGTAACAGGCATAGTGACGGTATGTATAAGTTGGAACGTATCCAGCTTTTTCTGGGTCAATAACATGTATGATTATTCTCGGCCTCCAGCACGCCGCTAAGAGGTTCCAATAGGTGGATATGGTTTCGGCCTCGTTGATCTTTTCCTCTTGGCCCCTGATGCTATCACTGTCATTGTCGTTGTCACGGTTGTTGTTGTTGTTGTCGTAATTGTCGTCGTCGTCATCGTCATCGTCATCGTCGTCTTTGCTGTTGCTGTTGGCATTGTCGTTGTCTACCTTCAAAGCCCCGTTATCTTGTTTAGTCCACCTCGACTTCTTCTGGGATATATCGACAATGAAAAAGACGAGGGCTACTTGGATCATTACGGAATCCTCCGAATCCTTATCTAATCAAAGTGGTTCTAAATGCTGGAGGGCCTTGTGACCCATGCAAAACTGACAGAATTCATTAAACAACTACTTGCCCGAGCTCGACTTATTGACCCACCCTATTGTTACCATCTCATCCACAACGTCCTTTCAAAAAGCGCTATATAAAGCACCTCTTCCAGTCATCTGCAGGATTCTCTGTATCACGGCGTAGCACGAGGACACATGCTAGTGTGAAGGAAAAGGGTTTAGCTGGGTTTCCATTTGTCAGTAAAAGTTCTATGGGTTTCCGTTCGGTTCTGGGGCTACAGGGATTAATGAGTCACTCGCTTTGTAATGCATCTCTTATGTCCTTCTATCAGATTCTATGGATGAGTAAGCGAAGGAAGTACTGGGATATATATAGAGGCCTCGCCTCCCACCTGTATTAGTTTCTCTTCCTTTCCTTTTCTCTTCACGCAACCTTCTTTGTCATTTAGCAATACTACTGTTTCGGTACTCCGGTACTCCCACGAACTCCGAACTACTTGCACCCCGGTGAACCCGCGGGAGCCCCATAGTCCTCGAATACTAAAGGTATCGAACCCGTCCCTCGGTTCGTACCCGTGAACTACCCTAGCCTCAGTCGTGTACCTTGGCTTCCCGCCTCTCGGAACATTCCGTAAGATACTATGTAAGGCTTTAGATCCATCCGTGATACTCTGGCAGTCCGACGCAGTATTACAAATGTATCCGGCAGGTCGCCTCCCGGGTGTTAACACCACCGCAGGAGATTCCTTCTTGTCCTGTGGAGCTTTCTTCTTGGCCTGTGGAGTCTTCTTGATTTTAGTGATTGATTTTAAGGAGATACCAAAAACCCTCGGTAAGCCAAGGTGAGGCCTTGGATTCCGACCTGAGGCGAGTACTGTATGAGGTCCTCTTGGACATGTTTGATTATCCCTTCCCCTCGTCTTCGAGGTCGGAATAGATGACTGGACTAAGGTTGGAATCGAAACTCTCCTTATCAATATTATCCCCTGGAGTTGTTGATCCCATATCCTGTCTTTTGAATGCATTTTTAGCCCCATATAATATCTAGCTGCGTTTTCGTTGCTTAGATGGATCTTGTTCGCGTCTTGTCGGGGCTTCCGGGAAAGTTCTAAATATCGAATTATAGAAAGATGAAAACATTGTCTACACATGTCAATGATTTCAGTAAATACTATAGAGAGAGTAGGGTACCATCTTATATAATTGTGTGCTCTTTTGGAAACATGAAGAGACATAGCGATAATGTAGTAAACCTATGTAAGTGAGAGTATCGGTCTTAGGCTTCAAAGCATGAGTATAGGACAACACAGAACTCATATATCTCTGAACAAACTTCACTACTACTACGCCATATATCGGAGTATCAATTAGAACTATCTGTTGGAGTTGGATCATATGATGTCACTTGAATATTGCTTGATTAGCTTGATAAGATATGATTCTATCTATCGGTTCAAAGGGTCCTTTAGAGCTCTGGAGCTTTGGAGACTCCCGAAACAAATTTCAACACCAAAACACATCAATATCAACTATCAATAATGAGATCACAATGTCCATTTTGTATACGGAACTACACCAGTGCTGGTAGTTTCGATAGACATCTTTCGAAAGGCGACCTAGCGCAGGCCTCAGACCGGTATGACAGGCAGGTTTCGCGTCCATCCGTTGAAAACCTGCAAGCACATTTAGAAGGTTCAAGGGAGCCTTAAGACAGCGGATACGTGGAAATATCAGCTTTAAAATTTGACAACTTCTACGAAGATCAATCTGATCCTGATGCAAATAATGAAGATCCCACTTTGGCACGTACTCGATTCAATCGAGCAACTACCATATACGAGTGTGCAGAGGAGCCTCTTTTCCCCACACCGGGATATGATGAAGGCTCAGAGAGCCTTTTGATCAACCCATAACAACCTTTCGAATCAGCAGAGGAATTTCAGTTATTGCGCTGATTCCTACAATGGAATGTATCTCGGAATCAAATAGACAATTTTTTCCGTATCACACGCCCTCTAAAAGGCTCCTACAAAACTGGTAGATGCCTTGCACACCACCTTGATGAGATGTTGTCTACTGTAGGTTTAGGAAAAGAGAGCTGGATACATTCAGAGGTCGAAATAGGCAGGCAGAAAATTTCATACCATCATAAGGACCCTATGAATATAGTGCGTTTTCTTCTGTTACAACGTGGATTTAGAGAGTCTTTGATGTACTCACCTACTATGCAATACAACGAAATACGAGAGAGAATGTATGGGGAAATGTGCACGGCAGACTGGTGGTGGGAGATGCAGGTTCGGAAAGACCCTTGAATGTCTCACGAAGCCATCACTAACGTCCAGCGAATGTTGCAGAATATCCTTCCAGAAGAATCAACGGTAGTACCCAGAATATATACATCAGACAGAACACACCTCACGAATTTCAGTGGTGATAAAAAGGTTTGGCTGGACTTAACAATTGGCAATATCACTTTGGATATACGTAATAAACTTTCTAATTTCGCGATCATACTCCTGACTCTACTGTTGGTGCCACCAAAACTGGGAGTACGGACAAATGAATGCCGTTGGGAGAATCAGATGGTCCTTCACCGGGTCCTTGCAGAGGTTCTCAAAGGCCTCCGGGGCCCTACGGAAAAGTGTGAGCTTATTGCATGTGCTGATGGCTATGTGTGCCTGTGTTATCTGATACTATGTGCATGCATTATGGATCACCCAGAACACGCTTCATTGCTTAACATCCACAATCAGGCCAGTCCTAGGTGTGAAGTTGATTTCAGGGGCTTGGAGAGCCTCCAAGAAATCCAGCCACGCAGTGAGGAGCGATATATTGAAATGGTGGAGCGTTATAATGAGGATATATCAGATACTGCACCCGTTGAATACCTGGTGCCGAAGGCCTTAAAGACTCTGGACAATGCTTTGTGGGTTCTGCCGAGGGCGCAGGCGTATGATCTTCACAAGCCAGATATTTGTTGCATCATATTTATCTCGAGATATTTAAGCAAATGATGGAATAGGTTCAACTCTTTTTGAAAAAACACAATTGGATGTAGAATTTTGATGAGGCTTGGGCATCCATTAAGCCTGATCCAGAGCTTGCTGTACCAAATAAGGCTTATCGGGTGACGACTCAATCGCAGGGTAAAGAAATGCGTCATCTCAGCTGAATAGTGCTAATAGCCTTTGCGGTGGCTCTCTGGAACTCCCCGAAGGCTTTGCAGGGCGACTTCGGGAGAGCTTTGAAATATGTTCGATTACTAATTTCTTTCCACTTGATGGTACAGTAGACTACGCATACAAAGGAAACACTCAGCTATCTTCAGGGGTATCTGGAAGATTTTCACAAGTATAAAAATGTGGTTCTGGAATTCACGGCCTATAAACGAACAAGGAAAGAGGCAAATGATCAAACTACGGCATTGAAAGGCTCCCGGAGCCGTGTCAGACGCCTGGTATAGCTTGAAGAAATTCGCGAGGCCTCTGATTTTAACTTTCTTAAAATCCATCTGCTTTCACACCTCCAAGAACATGTAGAATGATTTGGGAATATCCCAATATTTTCAACTGATATCAGCGAGTTAGCTCATAGGCAGCAAATTTAGATGGTTTATGCAGCCTCCAATAAGGTCGACGCAACAATCCAAATCCTTGATTACCACTCGAGTCGTATGGCTATGGAGATACGGGTCTTGAATCTGAAAGATGTCGTTTTCAGTCTCCCAGAACATTACGAGGGCCTCACAAGCCATCGAGAGAGCCTCTGGGACATGCTGGAAAGCGAGGACCGACAAAGGGCAAGTGAAAGGTTCATGGATGAAGATCCCAAACCTAAGATGACAACCTCCGATGGTAGACCATGCATATTATCCGATATCACTGATATTATTAAGGTGAATAGAACTACAGCAGCAAGGGTGCTGTCGGAATATGGCCAGAGATTGAGTCAAGGAGAACAAGGCTTATTGAGCCTTTTGTACTACCCAGTGATGCCCTTTAAATGCCTACAAATACCAGTATCAATTTTTCAAAAGCCTGACAATCATTAAATACACAATATACGATGTACCGAGCAGTATTCAAGTTACCTGACGGTATATCGGCAAAAACATATCAACTTTGTCTTGTAGAACTACTGGAAGTCAGGAATAAGAGTCTACCAGACGGCTCGCACTGCCTTTTTAGAGTCGACAGGCGCTCTCAGCAAAGATTTTAGGTAGTTAATATTAGCAGTGTATTGGGAATAGCTTATTTGTTTGAACTGGGGCAAGCTGAATAGCTTGTAAACAAAAGGATAGATTTGAGAAGATAGAACGAGTTCCATATATAGTGATGATGGCTCGAAGAGCGTGGAGAAAGGGGAAAGAAGCCTTGCATTTAGAATGAAAATATTGAGCGTGATGGTAAACGATAAAATCAAGTTTGGCGGTCCAAAGAGCTCTCGGAGACTCAAATGAGGGCTACAAAAGCCCTCGCAAAGATATAGAGAGTCAGGAGCCTTCGGGAACAACAGGAGTGCCTGGAAGAGACGTACGTGAGGGGAGCAATAGCCGGTGGCCTCCGGAGACTTAGTCAAGGGTTCAGGAGGCTATCAGGAGGATTGTGTGGTTCGGTAGGAGAGATGAAGAGAACGATAGCCTTAGTGATGGCCTCCGGAGACTTAGTGGAGTGTCCAGGAGGTTCTTAGGAGGGTACGGGTAGTTAACATGGTTATCAGGAGAGGTGGGAGAGTGGTTGCTTTAACGGTTGCCTCCGGAAACGTAGCCAGGGCTCCGGAGAAAGTCAGTAGTTTGCTGATGTAGATCAGGCAATAATTTTAATTCACCAATTCAGTTCATCTTCGATGTAAAGAGCCAATTAAGTGTATAGTAACTATTGTATAGAATTAGAACTTTATATCGTTTAGGAATAGGTTTGTTAGGAATTCTATCTGTATTAATGTTCCGACCAGTGAATTTAACAATCATTTTATTGATAGATAAATTTGTTCCAGGATAAAAGTTCTGTTGAGACGGCTGGCCTAGGTGTGAAATAAGTGATTCCAGTTTTCTCAGCTAATCTTTGTGTTGTATATCACCTCTAGGAAATGATATATGTAGGTATCAGCGAATTTGATAGTATTGTTCACAGCACGTTGAACTAGAAGAAAGAAGTCCAAGTATCCAGTATCCCTTACATTAGTAACACATATGATACCCATCAGTTGTAATTCCCACCAAATTTCTGAACTCTGTTGCTGTTAAACATTGGGGCCACTGAACTCTACTAGCACCTTTATATTTGGCATATGCATTGGTCACATTGACAAGAGAATCAATAATACTCTCATCCCAGAATAGGTTGAAAAACGGTAATGGATCTCATGATGTACTATCCGGCACACAGGATTTACTTGCATGGTCGATACAGGCGGTAGGGATAAAAGATTCTGGAGCGCTCAAAACCTCAAGTTTTTCGTTGATATTGCTTGCCAACTTACAGCGCTTAGTCTGAGGTTCGTCAAAATCTGTACCGACTTGACTTAATTGTTTCCGTACTCGTTTGGCTGACATGGTGGAATTTAATTCGTGGTTGATAGCCCTGATGCTTCTGAAGCTCCCCTTGACACGAGATTCCAAATTACATGATATATTGCTTTTTAATGCTTTGATAAACCGCACTAATGCATGAGAGATTTTCCCAATGTCTCATACATGCGGGTGATCGTGAATACCTGCAGTTTCATTTTTGTTTGTTTTATTTGCTTAGTTGGGGTCCATTTGACAATCCCACGAAAACGCTGTTTTAGGCCCTCGATGCAAGACTCCGTTACGTTTTTGGTTTTGTCATTTCAGGCTCTTTGTTCTTGGCTGACCAAAGACGAAAAAAATGATACAAATTGTAATCGAGCGATTTGGCCAATCCCTGTTTTTCAAATTTGGAGCTCAAATTTGAAGATTTTCACATCAAAAATTGTCGCCAAGAACTAAATATTTAGATCCAGCCAAACCGCTTTAATATGTGGTTACAATATTGGTATCTTGAAATATCGAGTTGTGTTAATTAAGTCCTGAGAAATCTTGGTAACAACGACCTTACAAAATTTCTCAGGACTTAATTAACGCGGGAGTATATGGGGTCCATAAAGGTGCCGGCTAACAGAGGAGGTACCCGATTTCATTGAGGACGTCGAGTTACCTTTCTAGGAGGCCTTTTTTGGCCTCTGGAAGATTTACAGTGGCGATATTGGCTCAAGGGACCCCAGTTCGCGTAGCCTGCCATTTACAACTATCAAAAATAACGTAGAGCCCTAAAACATAACGAGTCGCAGATATATGCCTTCTATTTGTCTGGGTGTGTAAAGTTGCCAATTTAAAATAAAAAGCCCTCATTCCATCCATGTCTGTTGAGCTAGAAGTCAGACTAGATCTATTTTGACAACTATTCTTTTTCATATTTTGCAACATGAATATCAATTGCTCTGTTTATCAATAGTATTAGTACCGTGCCTGAAAATTATCACCTGCAAGAGATACTAACCTTCCACTGGGGTCAGTCTGGTTGGACCAGGTAGGCTTCCATCTCATGACAGTAGGTGCACACGGAGCTGGGAATTGTTCATCAAACATACACCTGTACCAATAGCCCTCCTTGCTGTCAGGAGCATCAGCACCCCACTCAGGCTTGGGGTTCTTGAGCTGCTCATCGGTAACCATCTTTTCCGCAGTATCCTATACAATATTTCAGTAAATGGTGTTTGCAAAAGCCTCAGGGCCTTTACCTTCAAGGCGTCAATCCACCCATACCCAACACCGTCGCTGAACTGTTCCTTTTGACGCCATAAGATGTCATCAGGAAGGTATGGTTTTTCATTAGGACTTCCAGATGTATCAAATGCCTTTCTGAGAATATATTTCTCGAGACGCTCTCCCTTGAGGATAAGCTTATCTTGGGGGTCGATGTTCATTGTGACTTCCAAGAACTACAAAGACCGGTATCAATGATTGCTCGATGTTTTAAGGAGAAAATCTTACCTCCTTGTCTAAGAAAGGCACACGGGCTTCAACACCCCAAGCAGAGGTAGACTTATTAGCCCTCAAGCAGTCGGAAAGATGTAGGTTGTTAACTCTAGTGATGGTCTCCTTGTGGAATTCTTCCTTGTTCGGAGCGTTGACAAAGTAGAGATAACCACCAAAGATCTCATCACTTCCCTCTCCGCTCAGGACCATTTTCACACCCTGAGCCTTGATTTTCCTACTAAGGAGGTACATAGGCGTCGACGCACGGATCGTGGTAACATCGAATGTCTCAAGGTGATAGATAACGTCACGAAGGGCGTCAAGGCCTTCCTGTAAGGTAAAGTTGAACTCGTGGTGAACTGTTCCGAGATATTCAGCTACCCTTTTCGCAGCAATTGTATCTGGGGACCCTGGAAGCCCAATAGAAAATGAATGTAGTTCCGGCAAGGCAGTGATCGTGTCAAGATCATCACCTTCGTTGATTCCAACAAGTTCGTGGGGTATCACATTGCCGCTAGCAACTCCAGACTTGAGTTTCAGTTTCTCAGTTTCACGCGCAGCAATCGAAGCAATCAGGCTAGAGTCAAGTCCTCCAGATAAAAGGACTCCATAGGGGACTTCGGCCATAAGTCTCTTGCGGACCGCCTTCTCTAGAGTAGTTCTGACCTTTTCATAATCAACGGAGGTCGATGGGATCTTCGAAGAGTCCAACCAGGAGGGTTGAAAGTATCTAGTAGTCTTTCCGGTGGCTGAATCATAGATATGGCCGGGGGGGAAAGAGATAATCTTGTCACAGACCGGGTGAAGACATTTCAACTCGGAAGCGAAGTATACGGAGCCAGGGGTTTTAGAGGACCAGCCCTGATAGAAACTCGTAATACCGATAGGGTCGCGCGCAGCAATCGTCCGATCCTTGACTTTGTCATAAAGTACGAATGAGAACATCCCGTCGAGCATCTTTGGGGTATCGATGTCATATTTAGGGTACTTCAAGGTTGATTAGTAGATATAAGTTTAACTTGTGGGTGGTAGTCCTACCAGATGCAAAATAACCTCACAATCGGAATGGGTCTTGAATTTTGTATCTGCATCGAGCTGCTTGCGCAATATTCTATGGTTGTATATTTCACCATTGACCGCCAAAAAAATAGTTTCCTCCTCGTTGACAAGGGGCTGGGCTCCACTATCTGCTACGACTGTTAAAAAGCCCCATGATTGAAATGAGCACGGGGAAAACCTACCAATTCCAACAATACTCAAACGTTCATGAGTCAAAACTATTTTGGAAAGTTAGTTTCTAGAAAGTCTGCGGATATTCAGCATTTACTTGTGTCGTTGGAAATGATATTTCCACCTGCAAGATAAGAATTAGAACTTTACGCTAAGGAACCCCAAGAAAAGAAGTGTCTTACTCCAATCTGGACCGCGGTGACGCACGCTGCAAAGACGTATGAGTATTGAACCCCCCCCCAAAAAAAATCTTTGAACGGAAGTAAAACATACGCCTTGGCTAATTGTAAAGCCTGAGGCTTGAATTGGTGGACATCGGGGTGTTTATGGCAGGCGAATATACCTTTATTTCAACAGTGCTGTCAGGGTTCTGCGATTCATAGTGGGGCAGGAGGGACAATTCCGTACCACACATCGTAAAGGGCTAAGGTTATATATTGTGACCTATAGCGTGGCAGAATGATGCGGAAGTGAAGTGTTGTGGGAGATAAACGGAAGATAAAAAAGAAGGAACGATTGATTGATTTATAGATTCAGGTGGTAGGGTAAATAACCACTCTTGGGGAGAAGGGCCAGGGTAGAGTGGAGAAGGGCAAAGTTTTGACTCACAGCCATTCAATAAAGACACCTACGGCTGTACCCTCAACACCACGATCGATTTGTATAAAGCTTCAGGCCAGTTACTCTAGCGTATAGACCGAGTGCTCCAAAACTTCCAAATACGAATCCCACCGATTGTTCTAGATTTAAGCAACTATTTATTTAGACATTGGGAAGGATGCAAGGAAAAGAGGGGTGAAATGTCATCGTAGTGAGGGCATTTGCCCACCTTATGACCTTAGCACACCCTGCGGTTTCGGTCCGCAGAGGTTTTTTGGTCTATCATGAGTGAGTGAGGAAGTCAATATCGAATAAAATAGGTCTTAGTCGCCCCTACATTGAGTACATGCACAAAGCACATGCGCAGTCATTCTTGCATACTCATCGCCAGCACCATCAAAATTTATTCCTGGTCACTGGCATTAAACGTGCATAGCTGACGGCGGCCGATCATTGCGCAAAGCTACAATGCCTTATAACTTCTACACTTGGTCGCGCAATTGCTAAATACCGTAAAAACTCGAAAGCTTGGCTATATCCGGCCAGGGATTATCTCCTCAACAATTGGTTGAAGGGTGTACTAAGAGTAATTCTGATCTCATATGCATAGAGTTTTGATGTACCGGGGGTTAACCATAAATACCGAGAATCAGATAAGATAAACGCACCTATTTCACAGCAAGATTCCTTTATCAGATTCTTCGTATTTACCGTTAACACCCGGTACTCGTTTGCCGATAAGAGCCAGAAAATGCAATTGCTCAAGGCAAGGATTGTTTGCAAGGAGTGGCGGTGATCTCTCATACAAACTATGGCGCGCCCGATCTTAAAGGTAACAGCAAACGCCAGGTCTAAAAACTTTTCAACCAAACAAGATATCAGAAATCTATCTAGAAAAAATCTGCTTCTATATATTATCTAGAAGTTATCTAGACGGATTCCTTTTATCTATTTTTTTGATGGAGTTTTTAGACCTTGAAAATGGCTGTTTTTGTATGTAAAAAGCGCCAAGATTTGGTGGAGTGGAACAGTACCATCCCATGGACGGATGAAATTATCAAAGTTGCGACCTGGACCATGCATCCACTTGGCGCTGATGATTTCCTTTTTGAGTGGTCATGTGATATCATATTTGATCTGGTAGAGGGGGGGCCGGTGGCTTAGTTCAACTGGCAACCGACTCGGATAATGGTTGCAAATCAGTTTTGGTTCACCCTGTCAACCGATGGTGTATTACAAATCATCTTTGGTTCACCCTGTCAACCAATAATGATTGTAAATCATTTTTGGTTCACCCTGGCAACCGATAATGATTGCAAATTACTTATAGTTGACCTGTCGAAATACAAGAAGAGAAGCAATAATAATAGGCGCTGACTCGGAGTTGTCAATGAATCAGGCCGTCACGGTGATATTTTACAAAACAGGCACGGCATAGGACAAACTTGCAAAGTACACAAGAAAAATATGATGTAGGGGCCCTTTTTCTTTTCTGTCCTTCTCTCCTCAACTTCAGCCGGCAGTACTCGCATTCTCTTTTTTTTTCCATGCGTACCTAGTATGCCAGAAACACTGTGAGATGGTGAATAGTAGTAGCAATTAGAAAAATATTACATGTGTTACCTACCTGTACATGTTCTTGTAGAGGCCGGTCAACAGGTAGTGGTAAATCCAAAACTCCATAAATTTTGCTGTACGTGACTCTTGCTGTTTTTCTTTTGTACCAGCGGCGTGTTTTTCTCTCTTCTGGTCCGTACTTTTGAAGAAGTTGACCAGCAAGTAAAAGCCGGAAATCTTTATGTGTGATTTTGAGCCGAGGTACAGCTTGATTGAGTGAGTAGAGGAGAAAGACATTGACAACCATTGTATTCAATAACCAAAAGAAATATGGTAACCAATTGCGTCTTGCAATCAGCTGTGTAAAAAAATAACTGCGCAACTGATCAGCTATATCAACACCACCTTTATGATAATTGTAGTCATCGATAAGTTCAGGAATTGGAATATTCATTTTCTGATTATCCCTGAATGCCTGTTGGATCAAGGGACCACTAGTACTGGTTAAGCGTGTCTGCTTAAACCGCAGAACTTTTCGCCTAAAGTATGATATGGAGAGTACAGACATGATTGTTGTCCTGCCATTGCATTGCCAGTACACTGACAAGTCCATTACTATCTGATACTGCACTACCAACCACCGTATTCTAGGGAATGTCTTTTGCGTTGTTGTTGTATTCAAGCGGGAAGCGGCCTGCTTGTAGATGTGCTGTACTACATGCACCTATTCCGATACTCCTGAGCTTGCTGAAAAGGGCAACAGTACTAAAGAGATTATCCATATAGATGACAAAGTCGTATTCTCGATATGGTAGCGATAATTCAGCTAGTTGATAGACGACAGCTGTAGTCAGTGCAGATATACCAACCGAATCCCGGTAGGCAGAAGACAGTTCACGAATACCCTTAACCCTGGAGTGAAACCGCCAATTGATTGTGTATCCATGGTCACAAATCGCAAACACGTTGTATCCCTCTGTGATTGGCTTATTAGGCATACAAACAGTGTGCTTACTTCTTCCCCCAAACCTTATCATCATCTCGTCAACTGTTACTGATGTGGATGGGAGATAGTATCTCTTGCAGCTTTCACGTATTTTACCACTCAAAGGCTCAAGCTTCTCCCACCAATTATCTGGCCCAATCACACTAGAAGGCGGAGATACATGAAAATACCGCTTAATTTGAAAAAAGCGGTTGTTGCCCATTGCTTTGGAGACTGGTCCTTTCCAAATTGGGACATAGATCTGGATACCGGATGTTTTCCTCCACAAGTCATTAGGTGATTTGCACCTGTTTACACCCATGGCGATCAAAAGCCCTAAAAACACAGCAATTTCTTGGGCTGTAGTAGGCTTCTATTTGCGATAGGTACGAGACTTTCTCTGCACAGCGTAGTAGGCATTGATATTTTCCGATAGTGAGTGGAGTATTTCTGGTGTCCAAAAGAATTCAAAAATATCCAAATGTATGAGTTCCACATTCTAAAGTTTAGTGCGCTGCTAGTCAGAACTACTAATAATAATAAGTATTAGATCCAGAACATACCTCTAGCTCCTCTGGCAATAGTATTTCGGCCTCATGAGAATTCTTATGCATTGGCGTGTACGGCCTCAAGGGGTCTAAGAAAAGCGATACCACTACTTTTCTCTACGACACCTCCTTGGCGAATTGGAGGTTGTTAATTCGCCTAACGGTACCGAATTCGAACGCCAATATTCGCCACGTTCATCATTATCTCGCCCCTTCGTTGGAAGTTGCTGGAGGTGTCTAACTGAGACATTTTCTGAGACAGCTTGGCTATGAATACGGTCCAGGTCGCAACTTTGATAATTTCATCCGTCCATGGGATATCCATTTATACATTAAGGCTGAAAGTTAATAATTTCAATTTATTTCATTGGTTAAAAAACATTTTGAGAGGCTAAACCTGTTCCAACTGCAATAGCGACGTCACCTTTTAAGCACTGACGCCTATATCCCTGTTTCCGCTATTTGACTTTTTCTTATTCTTTTCGCAGAACGAAGAGGTAGCGGAAGCCAGACGTTAAATAATGGTGACACTTTGCACGATTGGTTGAGGTCGTGAGGCGCAGCAAGCAGCGGGCCAATGATAGTTGATGCCGAGCGACACCAAGTGATGCCGAGCCAGAAATTTGTATGGGGGAAAGAAATACGAAGACACTCCTCTAAAGCCACAGCCACACCTTCAATTATCTATCTAATACCTAGTAGGCTGTCTACCAGCAGCAATAATTGCTTCTAGTCTTCTAGGCATGCTCCTTATAAGTCCATCCAGTCTCTCCACAGTGATATTAGTCCATGCATTCCTGATCATAATTTTCAAAACTTCTAAATCTCGTACCAACACAATTGTTTCTACCAATTCAGTTTCTATATTTTCCCAAAGAGCTTCACTCAGATTGAGATCAGGTGACTGAGGAGGCCATTCAACACTCTCTACTCCATTGAGCGCTCTGCAAGCAATAGCCACTCTCTTATGGTCGGGTGCATTATCCTCCACTACTTGTGCCCAACCATATCAGTAAACCTATTAGGTTTTACCAAAGCCTCGGGAGGTATGGGAAACCTTCGGAGGCACCCGCTAAACTTTCGATCTCCAGAGATCAACAGGCTGTGTGAGAGTCTCCAGACCCCTTACCGAGGCTTCCGGAGTCTCCTGACTCTTTATAACGGCGTGTCAAGACTTTGCGTCATGTTGCTAGATTTACCGCCGCACGGGAAGGTGTCAGCGACTCGGTTAAGCATTCTTGGATTTTCATTTGTAATCAGGTTTCCTTTGGGTTCTATGGGTTCCGTCACACGGATTAGTAATCGGTTCTCAGCGATGGATATATATCTGGGCCTGTCCTCTCCTTTACTCTTCCTTTCTTCTCTACGCAACCTTCCTGTTCTCTAGGGTGTTATATTGTTTGTCTTTAGTTCTCTACGGTTATTATAGTTGTGTTATTAGTTTGGAATATATATCGTTCGCATTACTATAGTTCCTTCCTCCGTTTCTCGAACCCATAGCCGTTCGGAACTTATACCAGTAGTTCCTTCCATTCCCTAGACTCCGAACCTCGGTGGTGCTCCTTGGTTCTCTCCGTCCATCGACCATCGTCCATGAACGTAGAACAAGTGTTCTATTTGTATCTCCGAGTTCACTACTTTGTACGTGAGGTCATGTACGCCATAGTCCCGGAACTCTAGAGAGTTCTCCGCTCTTTGTCAAGTAACACCAAGACTCCTGTAACACTAAGGTTGCGTTCTCCAACACCAACCAGCACAACACCTCGCTTAGCTCCTGTCCTGCTCGGTCGCAACCATGACCGACCCAGTTCCCTTCGTGCTGCTCAAGCGCCTCTCAGAATTTCTGACCATCTACGGCCCTTCCTGGCTGACGAAGATGTCAGCCATGAAATCACGAAGGCTCACAGCCTCATCACTGAATGTTTGGAGGTCCTAACCTCCCTCCCAGACCCAGACAATGCCCCTAGTCCTCCGGCACCTATAGTGTGCAATCATGAGGGGTAATTGAAGACCTCAACTCCCAACTCGAAGCTGCCATGGCTGAGAACCAACACCTCTGGCAAAGAATGTCGGAGGCAAACAAAGAAACTGCCTGGGTCATTGAGGACCTGGACCAACAGATCGAAGCCCTTAAGGAGGATCTCACCCAAGTACAATTCTCCCTACTCTACATCGAGAGCAACTTGCATTCTCCGATGAGGACCTCCACCAAACTGTGCTGGAAATCCAGCAGGTCATCACAAAGGGCAATGTCCACATTGCTGACCTCACCAGCCGCCTCAACTCCGTTCCCCGCTCTGCCCCTATCCCTGCCCTGTTTCCCCGCACTCCTGCTGCCCACAATAAGCCCTACTACCTTGCTCCCCATTCTTAAGACCACCGCACCAAGGACAACTGGAGAAAACCAATTGAGTCCAGCCCCCAATCTCCCGTACCGGCTTTAAAAGCCATGCCCCTTTGGTAAACACTGGCAAACAAAAGGGGCTAGCACCACCAACACCAAGTGTCACCATCTCCGCTGTCTCTGTTTCTGAGGACAAGATGTCCAAAGATCAATTGGTTACCACTTGGTCCGTCTCCCAGAACCTGGCCTCCTTCGTGCCAGCCTGGGCCCTCATCGATACAGGGGTATCAGGTTATGCATTCATTGACGTAGACTTCTGCACCCGGCACAACATCACCACGGTTCCCCTGAAGAAACAACACCTGCTTGAAGTCATTGACGGTAGGTTGATATCTTCAGAAAGCATCACACATATCGTCAAGCTTTCACTGGACAGCCACGGACATCGAGAAGAAGCACCCTTCTTTGTTACAAAGTTGTGCCACTACCTGATCGCTATGGGAGTCACTTGGATGCGCCGCCATGATGTCACCCTCCGGCCCAAGAGAAATCATGTGTTACGGAGGTCTTGGCGCTACTTGGCGAAGAGCGGGGAAGCCCTCTATAGTTCGGGAACGAGGAGATAGATGATCTCGGGTGCGAAGTAGTGGACTCGAAGATACCAGTAGAGGACTCGTTCTGCGGTCATAGACTATGATCTATGGACGAAGGGAACCAAGAAGCACAATCGAGGTTTGGGATCTATGGAACGTAAGGAACTATGAGTATAAGTTCCGAACGACTATGGGTTCGAGGGACGTAGGAAGCAACTATAGTAAGGCGAACGATATATATTCCAAACTAGTAATATAACTATGATAACCGTAGGGAACTAAAGACAAACAATAGAACACCCTAAGAACAGGAAGGTTGCGTAGAGAAGAAAGGAAAGAGAGACAAGGAGAGGACAGGCCCATATATATACCCATCGCCGAGAACCGATTACTAACCCGTGTGATGGAAACCCATAGCAGCCCAAGAAAACCTGATTACAAATGAAAACCCGAGAATGCTTAACTGAGTCGCCGACACCTTCCCGTGCAGCGGTAAACCTAGTAACGCAACGCAAAGTCTTGGCACGCCGTTATACCCAAGCAGTCCTCCTCCGCCTCATTACCGATCTATCACAAAAGAAGAAAGAAGTACCGGATAGGTAGACGCCATGACGGAGCTTTGGAGGACTTGGATGAAGAGGAAAATGATGGAATTAACCACAGCACTCCCGGCAACAGTGCCTCCAGCAACAACCTGCAGGCTGAAGCAGAGTACTGGCGCGCCTTAGGAATACTGAGCAGGCCGGCAATAACCGTCCACGTTATTGATACAGCGGTACATACTATTACTATGATTGGTACAGCCTCGCATCACTTACACCCTTTATTAACATCCTTCAGGGGGTGTCTATGTGTGATTTAGAAAGACTCGCAATGAAGCGGGTTCTAGCAGCAGCTCCAGGGAGCCCTGCGAGGGCTTTTCGAGCCTTCTATGGCGCGTTGACCAATTCAGCCCCTCCAGGGCAAAATGCTTATAATACGAACCCGGAATATGTCCCAATTGGGGACGCAGACGAGCTGGATCGTTGGCTCAAGACTTCTGAGGCGAAACCATTGAGAATCTGTGTTCTGCTTCACAGGCCTTCGGCAAAGGTAAAAGGGCCAGGTCAAATGCCTCAAACCTCTCGGAAAGAGGGATGGGAGCACTTCACAGATGACCAGTTTGCTAGCAAAATAGAGCTTGAGGGGGAACTTCTGGGCTTCAGTAATATGGTTGACAAAAAAGGTTTGAATATGAACATGCCCTGTTTTGGCATAAAATGCCAAAAGATAATGTTGGTAGTCTATGAACGTATCGAGAGGTACACGCAGATCAGAAAAAGGCTCTGCGAACATTATAGAAGGCTCTTCCCGAATGACATTATGTTTGAATCTTGTCATTATGAACCTGAACATATTTGGACTCAGGCTGAGAGAAATCACCTGTTTGAACTAACTGGAGGTGCAGGCGAAGACGCCAACGATCAGGCCAATAACGACGGTGATGATGGAGGTGCTGGTGCCGCTGGTGGTAGAGGTGCGGGCCACGCTTGAGGAGCGTTCATTGGAAGCCTAGAAGGCCTAAAAAGCCTTGATTGGTGTTTTGGAATATGATAAAACTCAAAAAATTGGCTATCTCCGGCCTGGGATTACTTCCTCCATGATTGGTTAGAGGATGTAGATCATGTCTACTAACAGTAACTCTGATATCGTATCCATAGCCAATCTTTTGTTTTTTGAGATGTAATTGCCATTTTGTAGGTTGCTTATTTGAGCTTCCCGTTGTTTTTAGTTAGGTTAAGTATAGAATCATGCTCTAACAAGCCTTGCAAAAGGCTTTTCGAGCCGTCCAACAGGGTTCTCGAACCCTTTTCCTGTTCCAGGAGGAAAAACCTTTAATTGACTGCCAAGAAAAAGCAAAGTTTATGTGGTTTGCTAAGTGAATCGTGCCATACATAGTGGGGAAATGCCTTCATGAAGGCTCTTTCTGCAAAACAAGGTCATGTCTGCCCGAAAATCAAGGATCAGCAAGCGCAGTGTTAGGGAAGAATATGGTATGCAAGCCCCTGCCTACACTTTTGTCAGTGAACGTTTCAGGGGGGCGATGAGTGTTTCCAGTCTTGCGAGCAGTATGAACTCCAATGCAATCACAAAAGTAGATACAGAGCTCGATTACTATGGCTCCCAGAGCCTTCAAGAAAGCACAGAAAGCTTTGCCGATGGCGCAATATTGGTGACCGGAGTGTTGCAGGGCCCATCAAAAACTTGGTTTGCCCTTGATGATCATCTGGAGGAGGAAGACTATGTTGAGATCTTTGAAGATCACTATGAGGATGAAGAGCCGGGGGATGAGAATGCACCATCACACTCTGGACGTATGCCTTTATCAGAACGGAGTATATCCCCACCCCCACCATCACCACCACCACCGCCATCTAACGGCGTTTCGTGTCTTGGTTTTGGATTTGCGCAGGAAGGATGTCACTTTGGGTTTTCTGTGCATTGGGCTTCGGGTTATGACTACTGTTCGTATTTCTTTTCGGGTTTTCGTGTGATCATCATTTCTCTTCCCTGTAATCTTCCTTAACATGCTTCCGTGAGTTTCCGTCGCACGGATTATTAATAATGTCTCGGCGTCTCGGCGTCACTTGTATATATATGGCTCTAGCTTCCCTTTCTCTTCCTTTCCTTTCTTCCTCAAGCAATATTCCTGTTGTATTGGGGTGCTTTTCGTTTGGGTTTTACTTCTCCACTGGTTATTCTTTTGGTCTTCGGTATTCAATATATATTACGTTAAATCTTCTAAACATCGTTCGCTTCGCGTAATGTGTCCGAGTCCCCGAATTCTCCTCGATCGGTATCAAGCCTGATCCTTCCTAGAACCTTCCCATCGGTTATAGTCCAACCCTCCTGAATACGTTCCGTCATGTTGTGTCCCTCGGTATTAGTTTATGACCGCTGAACGAGTTCTCTATTTGTATCTCGCTGCCCACTACTTCGTACTCGAAGTTATCTACGCCATCGTCCCTGAACTCTAAAGAGCTTTCCCGCTCTCCACGGTATACCTCTGTCCCTCCGGTTCAGCGCGTAACACACCACCACCACCACCACCACCACCATCAAACAGGGGATTGCGAGCTGGAAAAAAGCCAAAGGAGGCTCCTGTAGCCTCCGCCAGGGCTATTGCAGCCTCTCGAAAGAGACCTAGCAGACCGGCCGCAGAAGCAATTGCTTCTTCTTCTATTCCAGTATATATGATGCAGGTATGGTGTTTAAAGCCCTTGTATTTCGATTAAACTGCTAACGCAACGGAGCATGGAAATCGTTATGCCGTTAATCCACGAAGGCAGGAAACACCCCGGGACTGGAGGAAGGCTGAGCAAGCCTTCGAAAGAGCTAACTTTACATCCTCAAGCTCCTCATTTACCTCGGCCAGTAGCACCTTACAGCATGACTATGACTTGAGCAAAGAGACAACCCCTACGCCTGCTTTTTATACACCTACTCCTGCACATTGTGGAACACCAACCCCTTCCCAGGGTAGAGCCTCAACACCGTCAGAGTCTGAGCCCGTTAATGAGTCTGCAACGGTGAAGTCTGTAGTAAAGCATACGGGAGAGCTTCTCACGCGTTATACATTGCTCGAGGAGCCTTGGCTTAAAGTTGATGCTCTTAGTGTTAACGTCCGTAGATTGTGGAGTGAGGCAAACGACCATTTCAATACCAGTATGTCATTCTCTAAACCAGTAGGGAGTGAGGTGAGGGCTTCGCACACCTTTGGGAGGGCTTAATCAGGTTTAGCTAACAGTTACTAGATTCAAATCCAATGTTCTTGGACAAGATTGAACCTTCTTTATGCAGTTAAGAATTACCTGGCGGATGTACTTTTGTACGGCTTACACGATGAGAAAACGCCAGAGTCGATTGGTGAGAAGGCGTGCTTTCTCCTTGAGAATGACCATTTTATCAGTGACCCTGAAAATTATACCGTAAACCTCCCCTATCGTCTTACGAGCCTTTGCAAAGGTGCTTACAGCCTTTAAACCGGCTGACGTCACTTTTGGGCCCCTGAAATCGTGGATGTCATATTTTGAAAATATTACAAAGGTGATAAGATGAGTGGAGCAAAGGATCCTAGTTTTATTGATGATATATCTACAACTTTTGTTAGCCTAGTTTGCAATACAATCTGGTTTATTTTGCGATGTTGGAAAACAGGCATATACATCGAGGGGTTGAACTTCAACCAGCATCGGAATCCAGATATCATGAGTACATCGCGCCAAGCGCTCTAACAGGCTCCTGCTGACTTCAGAATGCCCCCAGCTACCTATATGAGGATGTTACACACGTAGGGAAAGAGAAGTAAGGAGAACCAAGAGAGCACGCTGGAAGTGATAAGAGAATTAATTCGCGAGAAGGTAGGTGAGAAAGGCTCATAGCGCCTTATCTAAATACTAATATGCCTTTATGTTGATGAATTGAGAGAGCCTAAAGAGGTTGTATCGAAATTGAGCCTTGAGGAGGATGATGTTCAGTTAGCCGCCGACATTGCTGCGTGGAGACCCTCAAAAGCGCGTAGAAAGAGAGGGAAAGCACCAGCAGTATCCACTAGGAGGGGAAGTAATTTGAGGGAGGTGGAGGTGGCTAAGGCTCCATAGACTTTCACAGAGTCCCCTCCCGCTCCAATCTTTTTTTTGAGGCTAGTATATGGTTTTTTTTTCGGGTTATTTTTTATTATACATGAGCTAGTGTATGAGTTTTTTTTTTGGACTAGTGTTTATTATGGGCTAGTGTATATTATATTAATTAAGGTGGTTTTTGGGCGTCCATTGAAGCTTTGTAGAGTCTTCGGGGACATCAGCAGAGCATGGGAAATCTCGCTTAAAAATCAAGAGTCTCCAAAGACATCAGGAAAGCTTGGTAGGCTTTCAGAAGAGCGTGAGAGATCTCACCTAAAAATTAAGAGTCTCTAGAAACATCAAAAAAGCTTGGTAGGCTCTTAAAAAAATATTCTACGAAAGTTGACTTCATCGCTAGGCTTATAAGCGGTGGTCGCTGTAGCCTTTGCAAACACCAGCAGAGACTTCAGGAATGAAAATGAGTTGCTAGTATGGATGTCCTTGGATATTTCAGAGACTCTCTGGAGAATCTAACAAACCCTCAGTAAGGTGTCACTGAGAGTTAGAGGGCTCCGGAGGCTTCGGTAAGGGCTCTGGAAACTCTCGCACGCCCCGTTGATCCCCAGAGCCCTTGCCGAGACTTCTGGAGCCCTCTGAGACTCAGGGATATCCTTCAGGGCCTTTATTGGATTCAATGGAGAGCCTCTTGAACCCTTCACTCTCAACAACGTCCTCTGAAAGCATTGTTAGATTCTCCTTACTTCTCTTTCCCCACCTGTTTAACATCCTCATATAGGTAGCTGGGGGCATTCTGAAATCAGCAGTAGCATTTTAGAGGGTTTGGCATGATGTACTCATAATATCTGAATTCTGATACTGATTGAAGTTCAACCCCTACCCCTGGATGGCCGAGTGGATAAGTGTCCAGGTAGCCATATTCTCCCAATGAGGAAATATCTGAGTGTGGGCAAGGTCGCAAGTTCAAATCCTGCTGAGGCGAGGACTCAGGTGATATTTATCGTGACTTCCTTTCTCGACTTTTCATGTGGGATGGTTTCGGCTCTTATGGGGGAGAGTTTTCCATACACCCGCAATGTTAATGTTACGCACTAGATCGTATGGATAGAAGTATGCTGGGGATAACGGAATGGTGGGAGCGGGGTCAGGGATAGGTATCCGAATTGTAGCGATAAGGCACTGTGAAATACAACAGGACAAACAAACTCGAGAGGATCGGACTATACCAATGAAGAGATTCTTGGAAGGATCGGCCTTGATACCGATCGGGTAGGTTCAGGGACTCGGACATGTTACGCGAAGCAAACGATACTTGCAAGTTGTAACATAGTATATTCTTAACACCAAAGGCCAAAAGAAATAACCCATAGAGAAATACAAATCAAATTATAAGAACTCAATACAATAGGAAGATTGCGTAAGGAAGAAAGGAAAAGAAGATAAAGGGAAGGTAGAGTCATATAGATAGAAAGTGACACCGAGACGCCGAGATACGATTAGTGATCCGCACGACGGAAATTCATAGAAGCACATCAAGGAAAATTACAGGGAACAGAATTGATCATCACACAAAGAACCCAAAAGAAAACCTACACAAGAAGTGATGACCCAAACACAATACGCCGAGAACCCAAAACAACATCCTTCCTTCGCAATTTCAACTAAGTCACTAAACGCCGTTAGAGCTAGATCCTGTTTGATGATCGGATAAGGGATATTGTGAGGAATCTAGTAGGGCAGGGAACAGGTGGCAAGAAAAAGGGCTAGATACCATCGGGCTTGGAATGGCACGAAGGCCAACAGGAGGCAAACAGGGGAGGGCAGCGCAACGTAGCAAGGCGAGACTAGGGTTTTAGAAATAGAATACTTTATCTTTGAGTGGTGCTCAAGGAATCTTTGTCTAGAGCCTGAGGTGCGACTGAGGATCCTATTCTGAAAGGCCTGCCCCTGGGCATACGCCTAGGGCTGGAAGACTTAAACAAATATGAGAAAGGCTTTTGTAACTAGGTTTAAGGTAGGTCTTTATTAACAAGAAGGTTGCGTCAGGAACTAACAATCAGGACAGACGAAAAACTATATATATAAGCACAGGAACATAAGCAAGAACGCCAAGACAGGAAAAGTACAACAAGAACCTAAAGCGCTAGATAGAGAAGCAGAAAGCCCAAATACAGAACAGAGTCGGGCAGAATATGGGATGCAGGAGCACACTCCAGCATGAGAACAGGGAAGACAAGGAAAACAGAACCAAGAAGAAAACAGCACAACAAGACGAGGCGACAACAAGCGAGATGAATAGAGACAGAATAGTACGGCCTAGGATGGCGTTGTATGCATGCATGAAGGAAAAGAGTTTAGTCGGGTTTCATTTGTCGTAAAACTCCTATGAGTTTCCGCTCGGTTCTCAGATCACAGGGATTACTGAGTCACTCACTTTGTAATACATCTTTTATGTCTTTCTATCATGTTCTACGGATGAGTAAGCGAATGAGTCAATGGGATATATATAGAGGCCTCGCCTCCCGCCTGTACTAGTTTTTCTTTCTTTCCTTTTCTCTTCATACAACCTTCTTTGTCTTTTAGAATATTATAGTTTGGTCTTCGGTACTTGAGGTACTCTTTGAATCACTGAAAGGTTTCCCGACTCCGCGGACAAGAAGGGACCTCCATAGCCTCGAATATTAAAGGTATCAAACTCATTACTTGGTTCGTACTAATGTGAATACCCTCCGCCTCGGTCATGTACCTTCGCTCTTCGTTCGATTGGTTTAGCAAGCGTTGTGTTAAACTTTATCCTAGTTCCATCTGTGATACAGAGATAGGTATCGAGAGAATACAGAAGGGCATGGGCACACCCATTCAACTGAGGCAGTGAGACGACATGCAAAACAGAAGTGAGAACGAAAACGAAAACCAGAAGAGAGGAAACAATAGTCGAGAGCTTGAGATAGGAAATGTGTGAGGAAACAGGACTGGAGAACAGAAGCGAAGGAGATATAAGAGACAAGGTAAGCATGAGCACACTCATGCAACAAGGGACAACAACAGAGAAACGGAACGAAGAGACTAGGAAAGAATGGGTAAGTTTAGGCACATCTATGCACTAGGAGACAAGACAGGTAGGAGACAGAGGACAAGGCAAGGGGTGATAGGATGTGGAGAAACCGTGAAACAAAAGGAAGTAAGGGTGGGACAAGGTTGCATGTACATAATGAATAGAAGAAAAAAAAAGGATGGGACAACAAACAAGGCAATAATGGGGCGGAGACTAGGAACTAGAAGGTTGGCTTCGCATTGTGTTTGTTGGGCAGGAATTAGGTATATTAGGAAATGTTAGTGGTTCAGTGAATCAATGTAGAACGCTCGTAGCAGAACATGCGTTGTCATGTACCGCGCGAGGGGAAGCATCAGAACCGAAGTGAGACAGGACAAGGAGACAAGGAATAAAACAAGAAACAAAACTGGGGAAGGTAATGGAAGTCATGTAACATGGTTATCCATCTACTAGATGAGCACATGCAAGCCAAAATAATATGCACTCAAGGATCGAGCTATACATCACAAGAAAGGAGTTTTATGCATGTACAGGGATCAGTCAAAGCAGAGATCAGACCAGGGCAAGGGAAGGGCTAGGGGACAGGAACAAGCTATCATGGGATAACTCCGGGGTCAAGTCAGCATCACCACATATCTGGTTAAATTGTCCCACGATATATACTTGCCAAACACAAGCCAGAGACAACTTAGGTCCAAGGAAACAAGAATCAAACCAAGAAAACAGGGAAATGAAGAAACATGAACGAAACGGAAGGAAAGGAAACAAGGAAATAGGAGCAGAAACATAGACAAGAAAATAAGAACGGGAACAGACTCTAGGAGACAGAGACAGAGACGGAAACCAAGAGAAGCAGACACAGAAACAGGACAAGAGAATAGAACGAAACAAGAAAACATGTGTGGGAACGGGGGTCGGAGATGTAACTCGATGGCAGGCTAACTTTTTTGTGTGAACCAAGCTTGGTGCCAAGACGACGTTATATCATAATGATAAGATTCAAAGATGCTATTCAGGAAGAAGTTTCTATAATGTTCCCAGAGTCCTTTTTCGATCTCTATGTATCTCTCGATACGTTAATAGACTACCGACATTACCTTCTGGCACTATATGTCAGAAAGGGGCATGTTCATATTCAAACCTTTTTTGTCAACCATATTATTGAAGGCCACAAGTTCCTCCTCAAACTCTATTTTACTGGCAAAGTCATCATCTGTAAGGTGATCATTTCCCTCTTTCCTAAGGGTTTGGGGCATTTGACCTGGCCCTTTTTCGTTTGCCGAAGGCCTGTGAAGCACAGCACAGATTGTTAATTGTTTCTCCTCAAAAGTCTTTAACCAACATTCCAGCACATCGACGTCACCGGTTGAGAAATATTCCGTGTTCGTATTATAAGCATTTTGCCTCCGAGAGGCTGAATTGGCCAACACCCCGTAGAAGGCTCGCACAGGCCTCATGGGTTCCCTTGAAGCCGTTGATACGGTTTATTTCAGTATGAGGGCTTCTAATTCATACATAGATAGTGTTTCGAGAATGCCGCTAAATGGCGTAAGTGGTGCGAAGCCGTATCAGTCGTAAGGACAATATGTATCGTTGGAAACGTCTCCAGCCTTTTCTATCTCAATAACATGTATGATTATTCTTGACCTACAGCATGCTCCAAAGAGGTTCCAATAGGTGGGTATGGCTTTGGCCTCTTTAGTGATTTCCTGTTGGTTCCTGATGCTGTCACTGTTGTTGTTGTTGTAGTTGTTACTGTTGTCGTTGGTGTTGTTGTCATCATCGCAGTCATTATTGACGTTGTCATCGCTTTCGCTATTGTCATCGCCATCATTGCTGTTGCTGTTGCTATTGTTGTCTCTATTCAAAGCCCCGTACTTTCATTTACTCCTGCTGGATCTCTGCCACGATAAATTGATAATGAGAAGGACGAGAGCTCCTCTGATCATTACCGAGTCCTCCGAAGGCTTGTCTAACCAAATGGGCTTTAGATGTTTGAGGGGTTTGTGACTCATACAAAACTAACACAATACATTAAACAACTGCTCGCTCGAGTTCTACTTATTGAGCAACCCTATCTATACTATCTCATCCACGACTTCGTTGGGAAAAGGCTTATAGAAGGTACTTTTTCTAGTCATCTGCAGGATTCTCCGGCAGTCCAACTCAGTATTACAAACGTATTTAGCAGGTCAGCTCCCGGGTATTAACATCACTGCAGGAGCCTCCTTCTTTAACTGTGGAGTCTAACGGCGTTTCGTGTCTTGGTTTGGGTTGCGGAGGAAGGGTATCGCTTTGGGTTCTCGGTGCATTGTCTTTCGGGTTATCACTTCTCCTTTGGGTTTTCTTTCGGGTTCTCGTGTAATGAACGTTTCTCTTCCTTGTAATTTTCCTTGACGTGCTTCCGTGAGTTTCCGTCGCGTGGATTATTAATCATGTCTCGGCGTCTCAGAGTCACTTGTATATATACGGCTCTACCTTCCCTTTGTCTTCCTTTCCTTTCTTCCTCACGCAATCTTCCTGATGTATTGGGGTTTTTTTCGTTTGGGTTTTATTTCTCTACGGGTTATTTCTTTGATCTTGGTTATTAAGAATATATTACGTTAAAACCCTCAAACATCGTTAAACCGGCGTAACGTGTCGAGTTCCTGAAATCCTCCGTCGGTATCAAAGCCGATCCAAAATTTCCCGTCGGTTATAGTCCACTCTCACCGAATCTGACTCCGTCGTGTTGTCTTTCTTGGTTCAGTTTATGACAAGCCTTGTGAGTCACTCTATTGGTACCTCCGTGTTCCCTTTCGTCTGTGAAATAATCTACCTTCATTTCGAACTACGAAGAGTTACCCTGCCTCCTAATCTTGTCTCTCTCCGGTTCAGCGCGTAACATTAAGATTAACGTCTCAACCAACGCATTCAGCATGTCTCACTGCCGTCGCCGCCCTCCTGGGTCGGTTGTCGGCCTTCATCCACAAGCTCCTCCCATTGAGGATTGGAATGAGGTCTCTGACCTCATCGAGGACTCTCTCACAGCCCTCACTCTCCTCTCCTCCTCCAACAACAACCCGAGTCAGCCGGCCCCTCAGTAGAGGAAGAGGTCGAACACCTGCCTCTTTGCTCCGGTCTCCTCCATCCAGAAGAGACCTACATTGAGATCATCAGCGATCTCCTTGCCAGAACAAGGCCTCAAGGCCTCACTCCAGGCTCACCACCTCCGACCTCGCCACCTGCCGACAGTCCCTCGCCGCCTCCGACTCTCCTCGGCGAGGAAGTCGAAGAAGAATCAACCTTGTCGCTTTCTGCCACCTCGGCCCAATCTGAAGTCGTCCGCCTCTCTGCTGCCCTCCGCTCCGCCAACACCCACTCCCAACGGCTTCATCGGTCTTTTCAGGCCCACATGAACTTGGCTGGCCAATGGTACCAGTTTGGCTCCAGCCTCCATGCCCGCTTCTGTCCCCGTGCCCCAACCCCACCTCGCTCCCTCACTCCCGTACCTGCCCCAGCCCCAGCCCCAACCCCCCGCCCAGATCCCCGCACCATTAACAACTGGAGAGTCCCGCCGGTTGCCCCCGTATCCCCGCAGCAGCAGTTAAAAGGTCAGCCCCGTCACCAACTACTGCTCCTGCCCCCTCCCTGGTCTCTGCCTCTGGTCCTGCCCTTGCTTTGTCTGCCTTGCCCCTGTCGGAGAATGACTTGTCGGATGACCAATTGGTTGTCAACTGCAAGATCTCCGTGGAATTCAATGCCCCGGTTCCTGTCCCCTCGGTCACACTCATTGATACTGGTGCTTCAGGTTACGCCTTCATCGACGCGACCTTTGCCCAGTCTCATGGCTTCCCCATGGTCCCCCTTCGTGTCCCCCGTGAACTACAGGTGATCGACGGCCGCTCCATCGCGTCTGGTCGAATCACCCACCTGACGAAGCTGGCACTTGACATCGATGGCCACCGCGAACATGTCCCCTTCCTCGCCACCAAGTTGGGTCACTACCCACTGGTAATGGGGATCCCATGGATGCGCCACCATGACCTCACCCTCCGGCCCAGACAGAACCAGGTACACTTCGGTTCCCCCTCCTGCCTCCAACAATGCCTTACCTCACGACAGCCATTGACTGTCCAAGGCATCACCTCCCGGTCCCGTTCCCCCTCGGCCCCCATCCACGTCGCCTGCATTGGCCCTGCCCCCTTCTCCCGGCTTGTCCGAAAGCGTCAAGAATGCTCTTCGCAGCATCCCTCACCGCAATAGACGATGAGCTCAAGAAGAGGAAGAACGACCTCATGGCCTCTGTCCTCCAGGAGTACCGCGGTGAGTATGCGGCCCTGTTTGCGAAGTCTGCTGCCTCTGTCCTCCCCCCTTCCCGTCCCCGCTATGACCTGCCCATCAATCTACAAGATAGTAGGGAACCCCCCTTTGGCCCCATGTACAACTTGAGCCACCAGGAACTACAGGCTCTCCGAGAATACATTTCCGAGAACCTGTCCAAAGGCTTTATCCGTGCGTCCGAGTCCCCTGCTGGTGCCCCCATCCTCTTTGTAAAAAAGGCCGATGGCTCTCTCCGTCTCTGTGTTGTCTACAGAAAGCTCAACGAGATGACAATCAAGAACCGACACCCACTGCCCCTGTTTCCGGAAACTCTCGTCCAGGTCGCTAAAGCCAAGTACTACACGAAGCTGGACCTCCACGAAGGGTACCATCAGATCCGCATCAAGGAAGGGGACGAGTGGAAGACCGCATTCCGGACCCGGCAAGGCCTCTACGAGTACCTCGTGATGCCCTTTGGACACACCAATGCTCCGGCCGCCTTTCAGCACTGGGTAAATGACCTCCTCCGCCCCCACCTGGATGAGTTCGTAACAGCCTACCTGGACGATATCTTGATATACTCCGAGTTTCTGGAAGAACACCGCATCCACGTCCGGAAAATCTTGGATATCCTGAAGGCTAACGACGTCCACCTGAAACCCGAGAAGTGTGAGTTCCATGTCCAAGAGGTCAAATACTTGGGCATGATCTTGTCCCCCGATGGCCTGAAAATGGACCCGACCAAGGTTTCCGCGGTTCGAGAATGGGAAACCCCCAGAAACATCAAAGATGTCCAGTGCTTCTTGGGCTTCGCAAATTTCTACCGACGGTTTATCCTGGGGTACTCAAAGGTTGTCTCCCCCCTCACCCACCTGACCAAGAAGAATGTGAAGTTCGTTTGGAGCCCTCAAGCAGATCAAGCGTTCCGACACCTCAAGAACACCTTTACCTCGGCCCCTGTCCTCCGCCACTTCGACCCCGACCAAAAGATCATCGTGGAAACTGATGCATTAGAGTACGTCTCCGGCGCCATATTGTCCCAATGCGATCCCCAGGGTATCCTGCACCCCGTGGCCTTCTTTTCGAAGAAACACTCCCCTGCGGAATGCAATTACGAGATCTACGACAAAGAACTACTGGCAATCATCCGAACCCTGGAGGAATGGCGGCACTACTTGGAGGGATCCCGATTCCCCGTCACCATCATCACTGACCACCGCAACCTTGAGTACTTCATGACAAAGAAGACCATCAACCGTCGTCAAGCCCGCTGGTCCGAGTTCCTGTCCCGCTTCGACTATGTCCTCCACTATCGCCCGGGAAAACAAGGTGGAAAACCGGACACCCTGACCAGGAGATCAGGAGATCTCCCTAAGGAAGGAGATGAAAGACTCCTGCACCAGTCTCAAGTCATGATCAAGGCAAAAAATTTGGTCTCTGGAAATAAGCTAGGTTTGTTAGCGGGTACTTTGTCAAATGAACCCGCTGGAGGATCGTCACCCGTGATTAAATTGTTCGCTCAGGCTTACCAGACAGACAGTTTCCCCGCTGAAGTCCTAACCATGCTCCCGCTGACGCCAAGCACTCCCGGAAAATCTCTGCGGCGAATGTTCCGAATCCCTGAGGCCTCCTCCTATACCGCCGCCTGGTTTCGTCCTGAATCCCTGAACTCAAACTGTTTCTGTTACAGGAACACCACGACAAGCCCTCCGCGGGACACCCTGGCAGAGCCAAGACCCTGGAACTTCTATCCCGCATGTACTACTGGCCAACCATGAGAAGGTATGTTGACCAATACGTCTTGAACTGCAACGTGTGCCGCCAGAGCAAGGTCCCCGGGAACGGACCTCAAGGAGTACTCCGACCCCTCTCGATCCCCACTGGCCCCTGGACCGACATCTCGATGGACTTCGTCACTGGTCTCCCCGAGTCACATGGATACAACACCATCGTGGTCGTAGAGGACCGCCTAATCAAGATGAGACACCTGATCCCCACCACCGAGGACGTTGACTCCCGTACCCTGGCCGACCTGTTCGTGGAATACGTCTGGAAACTCTATGGCCTCCCGGAAACCATAGTCTCAGATCGCGGCACCCAGTTCACCTCGGACTTCTGGAAATCTCTCTATTCCCGCTTGGAAATTGCCCCCAGGTTCTCAACGGCATTCTACCCCCAGACTGACGACCAGACGGAAAGGTTTAACGCTGTCATGGAACAGTACCTCCGGGCCTATGTGTCATACCAGCAGGACGACTGGAGCCGTTTCCTCCCCCTGGATTCGCTGCCAACAACCATGCCTCGAGACCACTCACATGTCCCGTTAGGCAAACTATGGTAGGCATCACGTGACCTTTGGCCTCTTGGCATGGCAAGACCAGCAGCGAATCAGGCCAATGGCCTGGCCGAGCCATGTCCCAGGTCGTTGAGTTCCTCCGGAGCGAGATCTTGCCGCTCCAGATGATCAGGAAGAGTCGGGCTTACGGACCCCTGCCCTCGATCGCTGTTGGCGATAGGGTCAGCTATCCAACCTCGAAACCAGCGGCCCTCTAAGAAACTGGATTGGAAACAGATCGGCCCATATCTATCAAGCGTGTCGTCGGTCAGCCCATACGCCTACTGAGCTCTCCCTGCCACCATGAAGATCCCACGTCTTATGTCTCGCTCCTGTCTTTGGCCTCAGCGTCACGGTCAAGCATCACCACCTGTCGAGATCGAGGGTGAACAAGAATGGGAAATCGAGGCTGTCTTAGATTCCGCCGCCACCATGGCCAACTCCAGTACTTGGTTCGATATGTTAGATGCAGCTCCTACTGCAACAGCGCCGACCTCGAACACTCACGCTGGTTCGACAGTTCGCGAGTATCTGAAGCCTAGCAGGAGCTAGGCCTTAGAGAGGGACCTAATCTCTAACGGCGTTTCGTGTCTTGGTTTGGATTGCGGAGGAAGGGTATCGCTTGGGGTTCTCAGTGCATTGTCTTTCGGGTTCTCGTGTAACGAACGTTTCTCTTCCTTGTAATTTTCCTTGACGTGCTTCCGTGAGTTTCCGTCGCGCGGATTATTAATCATGTCTCGGCGTCTCAGCGTCACTTGTATATATACGGCTCTCGCTGTCTTATTTCGCTTTCTTCCTCACGCAATCTTCCTGTTGTATTGGGGTTCTTTTCCTTTGGGTTTTATTTCTCTACGGGTTATTTCTTTGATCTTGGTTATTAAGAATATATTACGTTAAAACCCTCAAACATCGTTCGCTTCGCGTAACGTGTCCGAGTTCCTGAAATCCTCCGATCGGTATCAAGCCCGATCCCTCCAGAACCTTCCCGTCGGTTATAGTCCAACTCTCCTGAATACACTCCGTCGTGTTGTGCCTCTTGGTTCAGTTTATGACAGCCGCACGAGTCCTCTATTGGTACCTCCGTGTTCACTACTTCGTACGTGAAATAATCTACCTTATCGCTCCCGAACTCTGAAGAGTTACCCTGCCTCCTAGTACCCCCCTGTCTCTCTCCGGTTCAGCGCGTAACATGGAGCCTCCTTCTTAGCCTGTAGAGCCTTCTTGGCCTGTGGAGCATTCTTCTTAGCCTATAGGGCCTTCTTAATCTTAGCAATGAGTTTCGGGGAGACTCCAGAAGCCCTCAGTAAGCTAGGGTGAGACGTGGATTGTGAGTTGATGTGAGTAGTATATGAGGTCTTCTCGGACATCTTTGATCTTCCTTTCCGCTCGTTTTCGAAGTCGGAGTCAGTGACTGAACTAAGGCTGGAATCCAAACTCTTATTATTAATATAGTTCTTTGGGGCTGTTGATCCCACATGCTGTCTTTTGGATGCCTTTTTAGACCCATGGAATTTTTAGCTTCGCTTTCGTTGGTTAGATAGGCATTGCTCGGGGCTTGTCGTAGCTTTCGGAGAAGTACTAAATATCGAATTATAGAAAGATGAAAACATCGTCTACATATGTCAATGATTTGAGTGAATACTATAGAGAGAGTACGGTACCATCTTATATAATTGTGAGCTCTTTTGGAGGCATGAAGAGACTTAGCGATAATGTAGTAAGCCTATGTAAGTGAGGGTATCGGTATTGGGCTTGAAAGCATGAGCATAGGACAACACAGAACTTATATATTTCTGATCAAACTTCACTACTACTACGCCATATATCGGAGTATCAATTAAAGTCATCTGTTGGAGTTGGGTCATATGATGTCACTCAAATATTGCCTGATCAACTTGGTAAGGTATAACCTGATCAATTGGTACACGGAGCTCTTTAGAGTTCTAGATCTCTGGAGACTCTCAAAACAACTCTGAACACCAAAACACATCCATATCAACTATCAACAATGAGATCACGATGTTCATTTTGTATACGGAGTTACGACAGTGCTGGGAGTTTCGATTGACAACTCTCAAAAGAGCACCCAACGGAGGCTTTAGACCAGTATGACAGGCAGCTTTCGCATCTACCCGTTGAACGCTTGCAAGGCCTTTTAGAAGGCTCAGGAGGCCCCTAGGAGAGCGGATACTTGGAAATATTAGCTTTAGATTTTGACAGCTTCTACGAAAACGTATCTGATACTGAGGCAAATAATGAAGATCCCACTTTGAGACATACTCGATTCAGTCTAGCAACTGCTATATATGAGAGTGCAGGGGAGCCTCTTTTCCCCACACTGGGATATGATGAAGGCTCAGAGAGCCTTTTCATCAAACCATTGCAACCTTTCAAATAAGTAGAGGGATTTTGGTTATCGCACTGGTTCCTATGATCGAATGTATCCCAGAATCAAACAGACAATTTTTGAAGTACCATACGCCTTCTAAAAGGCTGTTACAACACTGATAGAGGCTTCGCATGCCACCTTAATGAGATTTCGTCTACTGGAGATTTAGGAACAGAAAGTTTAATACACTCAGAGGTCGAAATGCGTGGGAAGAAAATTTCCTACCACCATAGAGACCCTATGAATATAGTGCGTTTTCTTCTGGTACAACGTGCAATTAGAGAATCTTTGGTGTACTCACCTACTCTAGATTACAATGAAATGGGAGGACAAATATATGGGGAAATGCACATGGCAGACTGATGGTGGCAGATGCAAGTACCGAAAGTCACTTAAAATGTTCATGGAGCCTTTGCTAACGTCTGACGAATGTTGCAGAATACTCTTCCAGAAGGATCAATGGTAGTAGCGGTAATATGTGTATCAGACGGAACAAACCTCACTGGCTTCAGTGGTGATAAAGCAGCTTGGCTGGTCTACCTAACGATCGGTAATATTACTTCGGATATACGTAATAAACCTTCTAATTACGCGATCATACTCCTGCCTCTATTGCCGGTGCCATCAAAATTGAGAGTACAGACAAATGAACGCCGTTGGGAGAGTCAGAGGGTCCTTAACCGGGTCATTACGGAGGTTTTCGAAGGCCTCCAAAGGCCTGCAGAAATGTTATGGCGCTCTGTTTCTACTAAACAGAGTATATGAAGCAAGAGAGCCGGTAGAATATAAAAGTTAGGTTTAGAGAGTTAGGATTCTTCTGCGTAGACTTGGAATAATCTTAAGAGCCTTCTTCCACTTATTACCATTGATAATGAGCAAAAACTAGAACTGGTGGGTGGAAATAGAAACCAGTACTTGTACTCCAAATCTCTCTAGTTCTTGCCTTCCATAGTTTAAACTAAGTTCCAGTTAAATCTCTGTTTGGCAGCGGAATCAATTCCCCCTCTACTCCGCTTCTTCTAAGCTCTTGCGGATGTTTCCCGTCCTAGACTAAACACACTTAGCCAGGGTCAAGGATTACTTGCAGTCGGGCTATCACACAGCTCCGAACCTGTACTAAATGAATCTACACTCGGTAATCTACCCTAGATGACTGCAGAGTTGTAAATAATTATAGATTATTCCTGGATATAGCCACTGCCACTTGTACCAAGTCGAGCTTTGCTCTGAAGGTTAATGGAGCTGTTCGGCACTTAGAAATCTTTGTCTAGCCGGTTTTCTATTCACTGAAAGATCTCAGACTCGTCAGCTCACCTTTCATGAACAGATCTCCTCCTTAGTAGTCAGAAGGTGAGTAGACTTGCCGTAAGTTTTGGTCCTTTCCTGCAGGTATTTTCCTATCACTGTAGCTACTGGATTCTATGAATGACTCTGAGGCTATAACAGGTCCAGTGAAAGCTAGTTTCCTAATCGTTGATATGGCTTTGTTTTAGGAAACGGGTGAGCTTATTGCATGCATTGATGACTATGTGTACCTATGATATTTGATACTATATGCGTGGATTGCGGATAAATCAGAATATACTTCATTGTTCAACATCAACAATCAGGCCTGCCTTAGGTGTGAAGTTGATTTCAAGAGCCTGGAGAGCCTTCAAGAAAACCCGCCACGCATTCAAGAACGATATATTGAAATGATTTAGCGTTATAATGAGGATATGTCAGATACTGCACCCATTGAATACCTTGTATTGAAGTCCTTAAAGACTCTGTTCAATGTTTTGTTGGCCATGCCAAGGACTCAGGCTTTATGATTTTCACAAGCCAAATATGGTGCATAATATATATTTCGGGCTATTTAAGTATATGATGGAATGAGTTCAATTGCTTTTGAAGAAACACAATCGGATGCAGAATTTTGATCGGGCTTGGACGTCCATTAAGCCTTATCCAGCGCTTGCTGTACCAAATAAGGCTTATCGAGCGACTAGTCACTGCCAGAGTAAAGAAATACGTCATCTCGAATAGATAGTGCTAGGAGCTTTTGTAGTAGCTCTTTGAAACCACTAAAGGCCTTGCAGGGTGATTTCGGGAGAGCTTTGAAATGTGTTTGATTACTAATCGATTTCCACTTGATGGGACAATACACTATAGATACAAAGGAAACAATCAACTATTTTCAGGGGTATTTGCAAGATTTTCTCAAGTTTAAAAATGAGTTTCGGAAATTCAGGGCCTATAAACGAACAAGGAAGGAAGCAAAAAATCGAACTAAGTCATTGGAAGGCTCCAGAAGCCTTATCAGAGGCCTGCCAGAGCTTGAAGAAATTTGCGAGGCCTCTCATTTTAAATTCATTAAAATCCATCTGCTTTCACATCACCACGAGCATGTAGAATGATTTGCGTATATCTCAATGTTTTTATCTGATATCAGCGAGTTACCTCGTATGCAGGAAATTAAGATGGCTTTTGCAGCCTCCAATAAGGTCGACGTAACAATCCAAATCCTTGATTACCACTGAAGGCGTATGGCTATGCAGATACGAGTCTTGAATCTGAAAGATGACGTTTTCAATCTCTCAGAACATTACTAGGACCTCCCAAACCATCGAGAGAGCTTCCGGGACATGTTGGAAGTATACAAAATCGAGGACAGACAAAGGGCAAGCGAATTGTTCCTAGATGAATATCCCAAACCTAAGATGACAACCTCCGAGTGTAGATCACGTATATCATCTGATATCGCTGATATGATTAAGGTGAATAGGACTACAGTAGCAATAGCAGTATCAGAATATGGCTAGGGTTTAGACCAGGCAGAACAAGGCTTATTGAACCTTCTGGAGTACCTAGTGATGTCATTTAAATGCCTACAGATATCAGTATCAATCGTTCAAATGCTTCACAATTATGAAATACACAATAGACAGTATACAGGGGAAACACTATTTGGAAAACCATCAATTTGGAATGCCTGGGCATAGATTAAAGTGGCCACAACGAAACCTTGAGAAACCCTTCAAGGACGTCTATCGGGGCTTGTATAAACAATATTCAAGTTATTTGACGGTATATCGGCAAAAATATATCAATTTTATCTTTTAGAACTACTGGAAGTCATGGATAGTGGTCTACCAGACGGTTCGCACGGCGTTCTTAGAGTCACCAGGCGTTCTCGGCAAAGGTTTTTGATATTTAATATTAGCAGTATATTGAGAATAGTTTATTTATTTGAATTGGGATAAGGTAAATGATTTGTAAACACAAGAATAGATATGAGATCGTGTAATGAGTTTTATATATTGTGACGATGCTTCAAAGAGTTTGGGGAAAAGGGAAAAGAGACTTGTATTCAGAACGTAAATCTTGAAGGTGATGGTACACAAAGAATCAAGTTTAGTGGTACAAAGGTCTCTCCGAGACTCAAACGAACACTCCAAACGCCTTCATAAAGATACAGAAATCCAGCAGCATTCCGGAACAGTAGGAGGTTCCGGAAGAGACGTAGATTAGGAGATCAATAGCTGATGGCCTCCAAAGATTTAGTGAAGGGTTCAAAAGGCTCTCAGAACGATTGCGTAATTCAGTAGGAGAAATATAGAGAGTAACGGCCTTAGCTATAGTTTCAGGAGACTTAGTCCAGGGTTCAGTGAGGCTTCAGAAGGGTACAAGCAGTTAATATAGTCATTAGGAGAGGTGGGAGAGTGATCGTTTTAATGGTTGCCTCCGGAAACGTTGTGAAGGCTCTGGAGAAAGTCAAAAGTTTACTGATGCTGTTATATTGTTTTGCTTCTAGTTTCTTTACAAAAATTATAGTACTTTGTGTTGTTCATCTCTAGTTATATGGTAGTTACTTGTCGGCAATAGAAATTATTCATATTACTATAGTTTCACGATGTTCCTCCTCCGTTTTTAGAATCTGTAGTGGTTTGGAATCCAAACTAGGAGTTTTCTACGTTCACTAGTCTCTAGACCTTGGTTGTGCTCTTTGTTTCTCCTCATCCATAGTCTATTGTCTATAACAGTAAAATATTTGTTCGATAGGTACCTAGTTGTACATTATCTACGTAATAGTTCTTGAATTCTAGAGATTTTTCCCCGCTGTGGGCCAAGCAATGACAGGACCATTATAACAGTGTGTTCGTAATGGGTTGACTAAATATTTGTGTATGGCAATATATCAAATACCTCTAATGAAACTAACAATAGTATACCTAATGGCGTAGGGTATTTGTTAGGTTTGCTATAAAGTTGTAGAGAGATGAAATAATATAAGAGCATTGATAAAATCAATAAAACCTAATAGAAATCAGTTCACTGATTCAATTCCCGCGTTTCCATAATATTTGTGAATAATGATAGAATAGAAGAGAGACCTCTTGTATATCAGGAGTTCGCAGCTAAACGTCTTCAATAGTGCAACAGCTCTACTTTATAATTTTGACCTTGATTATCAATATCACATGAAGGTATTAATCTCTTATTTAAAATATATGCAAGTTGATATCAATTAAATACATTCGTCACTTAATACTAAATTATTAAATCTTCCCTATCCTTTACTTTCTCCATTCTTGTTGACATACTATCAATATACTTATTCCAATCTTTTTTCTTCTAGTCTATTCAATTCTTATTGACTTGTTTTTTATATTTGTTTTACATTATTTCGGAAGTGAAGCCTTGTTTTGATCTATTGTTTCAAGACTCCCCCATACATCTTCCAATGGCTTCAAGTCAGGAGATCGCATGGGTTTATCAGCAAATTATTATCTTTTATAACATCTCTTGACAGTCTTCTGAATCTCCTGAGAAGTTTCTGAAATCCAAGAGACAGATTCAATCTTTTGCAAGCTTGTTGATATCTAGAATAGTGAAAGATATCAAATATTTTGTTGACTTCTATGTGTATCTTTTTAGTTTCACGTTGTGGTATCCCATCTTTAATATATAGATCTCCTGTAGGTGTATCATAGTCAAGAAAACCCATAAAAGCTCATTAGTAAACTACTATACCCTACAAAGTCTCTTAATACTCAATTACATTTCCTGAGAGTCTTTTGACACGCTAGGATATTTTTTAAATCTCTGAAGATTCTGGAATTAGATTTTCCTTTCTTAGAACTTCTTGTAACTACTATTACAATTGTATCTAGTACTTACTTTAAATAATCTTTCAGACAGTATTCTTTTTTCCCCGTACTCTTCACAAATTTTATTTCGGACTTCCAGTTGTAACTGATTGCTCCTCATATCTACATAGATCCTCATTGACTATTAACTATATAATGAGTGCAATCTTCATTATATCGTTTGCTAGAAAGTTGGGTTACTCATTTTGAACCACTTGGAAAGGTATCAAAAGTCTATTCATTAGAATACATATGTGAATACCTAAATTTGACTAGTTTATTGGAATGTTTATTGACATCATCTTTTTTATCCTGTTGGTTTTGACAATTCAAAAATGGCTTTTTGGAAGCCTTATCCCGATAGTAGTCCTTTTGAGCCAGTGCATGTTGACTAATATGTTATTCAACATTAAGTTACGTCTTATTCACTAATTACTTCCTGAACAGTATTTTTTCCTCTGAACCGCTTGTGAATATGATAATAAGGTATCAGATATTACGTTTTGTGAAATGAAATGAACGTTTAACTCGGTAATGGGTATGATATAAATGTTGAGGCCTTGGAGGCCAATAACTTATAGTTTGCTATCGCACTTATCACAGACCGATGCCGACAGCCTTAGTTTAGACTTGCTCTATGCACAGGAAAGTAGTTGCGGAATTGAGTGGTTGGGTAATAAAGATATAGATGGATCATTGGATCTCCTATTTCAGTTTCGATTGCAGAAGACAATTGCTGCGGTGCGGTTTATTCCTTGTATATTTTCTCTCTTCCCTGTATTTTCTCTTCAGTCTGGTGTAATTATACATCAGTGGGGTTTCTATGGGTTTCCTCGGAGTTCGGTTGCGTGAAGGAGTCTTGAGGATTCTTCTATATATATCGCTGTGGCTGTCTTCACTTTCACTTTTTCCTTTTCTCTTCACACAACGTCTTCTTTCTCTTTGTAAGTATTTAGTTGAATATATTTGAGCTTCAGGTTTTATTCTTTGTCAGTATCAAGCCTGACCCCCCTAGTTCCTAGTACCCTGAGTCGCCGACGGTATCATGCCCACTTTTGTTTCTTTGAGTCTTACAAAGCATACTCCAAGTCTCTCTTTTGGCCTAGTTTCAGCCTCATCTGTTAGAGTACTCTAGTTCCTTATGATACTTCAGTTTGAAAGTAATCTTCTTCGAGTAGAATATATACTCTCAGTCTTGTAAGTGTTGTATAGTTGCCATTGAGTGTATTGTATGTGAGAGTGGAAATCATTATCAATGTATGTATGTGGACGTATAGCCATTGCAATGTGTGCTACCGAAGACCTTTTGGCCAAAACCTTGTACAACAGAACTCTATCTAATTAAGGTCACCGGTAATAACAACAACGTATATTTCAGAACGAGATCAGCGTGACACATATGTGGCTCCACTGGCGTGACTAGCGTGACATCGGTCCGTCACGCTACTAGCTACAACCCGCTTCACCGCCATCATGTGCTATTGTGGGAAGGAATGCTCCACGGTGCTTGATTTCTTGGTGCAGACGCATTGCTAATGTGTCAGCCACTGAAAATTCCCCGCGGTTTGTACACACGCCACTTTCCAGCCAGCATAAAAAGAACCACATAACCCGGTAAAGCCTCCAGCACGTTGTGCAACTTAACGCTGCCTCTCTACCACCCCTTCCTCTCCCCTCTGCTATTTACTAAATCAGTGATATACTGTGAAAACTTCTTATGATCTCTTGCTCTTTGCCCTCATAAGTATATTTCTGTCGGCTCCACCCTTGTTAAATACTCCTTCTCGCTTGACTCGCTACAATGTCGCTTTTCGGAGCTGCCGCGACCACCACTCCCGCTGCCACAGCCAACAATACTCAGGGAGACTTGAGTAAAGATGTAGAACTTGCCTCACCTCCAGAGGACAGTATCTCGGGTCTCTCGTTCTCTCCCCAGTCCGAGCATCTTGCAGTTGCTTCTTGGGACAACAAGGTTCGCATATATGAGATATCAGAAACCGGTCAGTCTATAGGCAAGGCTTTATACGAACACCAAGGCCCTGTTTTGTCAGTACACTGGTCGAAGGTTCGCTAACCTGCTTGGTTTAAGCTGCGGCGTGCCCAAACATTTTTAATACTAACTCCTTTACTTAGGACGGATCAAAAGTAGTCTCCGGTGGTGCTGATAAGGCTGCTCGTATGTACGATCTTACTACCGGCTCATCCCAACAAGTGGCTGCCCATGATGAGCCTGTTCGGTGTGTCAGAATGTTCCAGGCGCCGAACGCTGGCGAGATGCTCGTCACAGGATCATGGGATAAGACCCTGAAATATTGGGATCTTCGTCAGCAGCAACCTGCTGCTACTGTTCAAATGCAAGAGCGTGTATATACTCTCGACGTATGTCAAGGCTTACTAGTTACCGGTACTGCAGAACGGCACATCAATGTCATAAATCTTGCTAGTCCAACTACAATCTTTAAAACAATTCAAAGCCCGCTCAAGTGGCAGACAAGGGTTGTTAGCTGCTTCCCTGATGCTACTGGATTTGCGGTTGGCAGTATCGAAGGAAGATGTGCAATTCAATATGTTGAAGACAAAAATGCCAAGTAAATATTCCCCGTATTCCGCACCTGTAATGTTCTGAAACATAGGCTGATGATTTCACGCGTCATATCTAGTATGAACTTTTCGTTCAAATGTCACCGAGAAACCACCACATCTACAGGAATTGCCAATGTTTTTAGTGTGAATGACATTTCTTTCCACCCCACTTTCGGAACCTTTTCTACTGCTGGTTCAGATGGAACCTTCCACTTCTGGTGCGTATTTTTTATTTTTTATTCTTTTTTTTTTTTTTTACTTTTCTTTCTTTCTTTATTCTTTTCTTTTCTCTTCTTTTTTTTTTATAATTACTACCCTAGATGCCGATCCTGCCGGACACCCCCAATCTCACTTAACGATTATGTACAGGGATAAGGATGCCAAGCACCGTCTCAAAGGATTTCCATCCGTTAATGGGAGCATTCCGGCGACTGGATTCAACAGAAACGGTAACATTTTCGCCTACGCTATCAGTTATGACTGGAGCAAGGGACACCAATCCAATACACCGCAATATCCCACTAAGGTCATGTTGCATCCCATAAAGGAAGATGAGGCAAAACCTAGGCCAGTTGCGAAGAAGCGATAGTTCACCTGTTGTCCTGAAATCAAAGGAACACTACCTGAGGTATTAAGGTGCTCTGATAAAAACCTACAAACACATTATTGCTAGTGTTTCTGGCTGATGTAGAGAATTCCCTTTTTCCCTTTTATTACGGGCTATTGCGACATTTCAACCAATCTAGTCAGATTCAATGACGATTTTGCTAGTATCTGAAGGCTGATGACAAAATGGGATTGTAATTCTTATAATCATAAAATCAAAAACCAATTTTTGTTGGTCACTATCACATGATGGATGTGCCTCAGTACCCTGTGCAACTAGTAAGGATTAATTTATTCCTTGAACTGGCGAATATCTTAAATTCGTTGTTTACCTCTTTACCTATATATATCAACTAGTATTAAATTTCAATTAGCTCTTTCATAACCGTCACTTAAATTCGCTGTTTGGGCCGTGCACGCTGTTAGTAAGGCAACTTTTGAGAGTTTCAATGTGGCGGATGCAGGTTACTACAAACACAACAGTGAAACACTTCCGACACGAAATTTCGCTAATTACTCTGCAGGAAACATTTTTCTTTGCAAACGCTAACCATAGCAATGTGCGCTGATTCCAGCTCTACCTCACTATGCTCACTGATCTTTTCATATTTTTGAAGTTAGACATGAATTAGCCATTGAAAGAGATAGAATATAACCCCCCACACGACAGGCTGAAGAGTAATGTGTGCATTCTGAGGTAAAATAAAACGAAACGCTTACACAACGAAAGCAACAATGTCTTCGTCTGTTGCCGGTTTTCACGACCTTTTAGCGTGGAGATATTCAACAGGCTAGCTGTTATTGGGCCTGTCACACTGCCAAAAGTGAATAAATCTTCTCCAAGCAAGAAAAGATCTGCTAAAGGAGGGGCGACAAGCGCGACGGAATCAGGTTTTAGGTCTACTTCAAGTAATTTTGCATGGCCTCGAAAACAGACGAAGACATGATAGCCATAATAAAGGGCTTGCCATGCGGAAGAAGATCCCTGTTATGTACCTCATCTTATCGCAGTTCCGGGGCATCGATCTGAGCTCATGCAAAGCCCTAAGTGTGCAGTAGATCCCAGTAACTGTCATCCAGTTAAACGTGCCGATGGGTATGTAGTGATTATCATAACCAATTTTTTGTAGTTTCATTACTCACATAATCAGTTATTATGTACCGGGCATTAAGGCTAAGTCTGGAGACGCCCAAGTTGTACTGCAAGTCGTGATTGGCTAATATTCGGGCCAAGACAGGACACCGCCACTGCCACGTCGTTGTTGTGAACTCTCACGTAAGGAAGGAAGATCGTTGTTGTGAACTCTTTCAAGTTGCACCCGTTCGATGCGTACTTTTGCACCCATTCGACGTGTCATGAGGCAGAAAGGAAGACGGTCTGATCATCACGAAAATACCCAGAATAGAGAGACTACGAGGGATGAGAGAATCAGGATTATCACTCTGAGAGAGACAGGGAAGAGTTGGAGAGAAATAGGGAGAATAATCGAGATAGACTTCAAGACCTGTCAGGGAATATTTAGATAGGCAAGAGCAAATGGAACTCCTACAAATAAAGTCATGCAAGGCAGACCACCTATCTTTAATGAAGCAGAAAAAACGAGACTACGGGAGTTTGTTACGGGAGATAAAAGAATAAGATGTCTACCTTGGGAAGCTGTAATTCAAGAGATGGGATATGCCTGTTCTAGCAGAACTCTACGAGTTGTCATGGTCTCTATGGGTTATCATAAACGCCTACTTCGTAAGGAGTAAGATTGCTCGCTTCTTTATAAGAATTCAAACTAATATTAGTAAATATATGAGGTATAAGACAGCCTAATCTAATCAAGAGGGTTCAATGGTGTCAAGCTAGATTGCACTGGACCTACAATGATTGGTTTAGAACCATTTGGACAGATGAATCTACATTCAACACAGCAGGCTTTGGCTATCGACCTTGGGTTATAGGCACACCAGAGGAGGAATATCATCCTGACTGCATAGATGAAACATGGGGTTCAGGTAGAAAGAGTATAATGATATGAGATGCTTTCTGTGTAGAGATGAAATCAGAACTGTTTTTTACCCCGACTGATATCACAATGAAGTCTCGAGTTTACAGAAATCATATTTTAGATGCACACCTTATACCTTTCTGGCATCGTACCTGTGAGGAATATGCATCAGCAAACTACTGACTTTCTCCAGAGCCTTGACTACGTCTCCGGAGGCAAACGTTAAAGCAACCACTCTCCCACCTCTCCTGATAATTATGTTAACTACCTGTATCCTCCTGGGGGCCTCCTGAGCCCTGGACTAAGTCTCCGGATGCTATCGCTAAAGTCATTATTCACTTGATCTCTCCTACCGAACCAGACAATCCTCCTGAGAGCCTCCTGAACCTCGACTAAGTCTCAGGGGGGCATTGCTAAAACTATTCCTCCCTTGACGTACATCTCTTGCGGGCCCTCCTGTTGTTTCCGAAGGCTCCTGGCTCTCCGTATCTTTGTGAAGGCTCTTGGAGTCCTCATTTGAGTCTCTGAGAGCTCTTTGGACCACCAAACTTGATTTTATCGTTTACCATCACGTTCAAGATTTTTATTCTAAATACAAGGCTTCTTTCCCCTTTCTCTAGGCTCTTCGAGCCATCGTCGCTATATATGCAACTCGTTCCATGTTATCAAATCTCTCCTTGTGTTTACAAGCCATTGACCTTATTCCAATTCAAACAAATGAATCATTCCCAATACACTGCTAATATTAACTACACAAAACCCTTGTCGAAAGCGTCTCGCAACTCCAAGAAGGACGTGCAAACCGTCTGGTAGATCCCTATCCCTGGCTTTCAGTAGTTCTACAAAACAAAGTTGATATGTTTTCGTCGATATACTGTCACGGAGCTTGAATACTGCTCTTACAAGTCCTGATAGGCATCCTTGAAAGGCTCCCCAGGGTTCCGGTATGGCCAACTTAATCCATGCCCAAGCATTCCGAATTGATCGTTTTCTAAATAGTGTCTCTCCGGTACATCGTATATTGTGTATTTCATAATTGTCAGGCTTTTGAAAAATTGATACTGGTATCTGTAGGCATTTAAAGGGCATCACTGGGTACTCCAGAAGGTTCAATAAGCCTTGTTCTCTCCGGCCCAAGCCCTGGCCATATTCCGACACTGTTCTTGCTACTGTAATTCTATTCACCTTAATCATATCAGCGATATCGGATGATATACATGGTCTACCATCGGATGTTGTCATCTTAGGTTTAGGATGTTCATTTAGGAACCTTTCGTCTGCCCTTTGTCTGTCCTCGCTTTTGAATACTTCCAGCATGTCCCGGAGGCCCTCTGGATGGCTTGCGAGGCCCACATAATGTTCTGGGAGACTGAAAACGATATCTTTCAGATTCAAGACCAGATTCCATAGCCATACGCTTCGAGTAGTAATTAAAGATTTGGATTGTTGCACTGACCTTATTGGAGGCTGTATAAGTCATCATAATTTACGGCCTATGAGCTAACTCGCTGATATCAGTTAAAAACATTGGGATATTCCCAAATCATTGATGGATTTTAATGAAGTTAAAATAAGAGGCCTCGCGAATTTCTTCAAGTTCTGCCAGGCATCTGACAAGGCTCCTGGACCCTCCCACTGCTTTAATTCAATCTTTTGCCTCTTTCCTTGTTCGTTTATAGGCCCTGAATTCCAGAAACACATTTTTATACTTGTGAAAATCTTCGAAATACCCTTTAAAGATAGCCAAGTTTCCTTTGAACGTAGTATACTGTACCATCAAGTGGAAACCGATTAGTGATCGAACACATTTCAAAGCTCCCCGGTCGCCCCTACAAAGCCTTCGTGTTCCCAAGAGCCACCGCAAAGGCTCTTAGCATTATCCGGCCGAGATGACGCATTTCTTTACCCTGCCATTGAGTTGTCGCCCATTAAGCCTTATTTGATACAGCAAGCCCTGTATAAGGCTTAATGGACGCCCAAGCCCAATCAAAATTCTGCATCCGATTGTGCTTCTTCAAAAGCAATTGAACCCATTCCATCATATGCTTAAATAGCCCGAGATAAATATTATTCAACATATCTGACTTGTGAAGATAATACGCCTGAACCCTCGGCAGCGCCCACAAAGCATTGTACAGAGTCTTCAAGGACTTTGACACAAGGTATTCAACGGGTACAGTATCTGATGTATCTTCATTATAACGCTCCACCATTTCAATATATCTCTCCTGAATGCGCGATGGGTTTTCTTGAAGGCTCCACAAGCCCTTGAAATCAACTTCACACCTAGGGCAGACCTGATTAATGATGTTAAGCAATGAAGCGTGTTTTGGTTGACCTGCAAATCCACGCACATAGTATCAGATAACACAGGCGCACATAGCCATCAGCGCATGCAATAAGCTCACCTGTTTCCGCAGAGCCCCAGAAGCCTTCGAGAACCTCCACAAGGACCCGGTGAACGACCATCTGACTCTACCGATGGCGTTCATTTGTCTGTACTCCCAGCTTTGGTGGCACCTGCAGTAGAGTCACGAGTATGATCGAGTAATTAGAAGGTTTATTACGTATATCCGAAGTGATATTGCCGATTGTTAGGTAGAGCGGCCAAGCCTTTTTATCACCGCTGAAATTCCTGAGGTGTGTTCTGTCTGATACACATATTACCGGTACTACTGTTGATCTTTCTAGAAGGGTATTCTGCAACATTCGCCGGATGTTACCGAGTGCTTCATGAGCCTTTCAAGTGTCTTTCCAAACCTGCATCTCCCACCACCAGTCTGCCGTGTGCATTTCCCCATACATCCGCTCTCCCATTTCGTTATATTCCATAGTAGGTGAGTACACCAAGGACTGTCTAAATGCACGTTGTCCCAGAAGAAAACGCACTATATTCATAGGGTCCCTATGGTAGTAGGAAATTTTCTGCCCACCCAGTGCGACCTCTGAATGTATCCAGTTCTCTCTTCCTAAACCTTCGGTAGACGGTATCTCCTCAAAGTGGCCTGCGAAGCCTCTATCAGTGTTGTAGTAGCCTTTTAGAGGGCCTGTGGTACGGAAAAAATCGCCTGTTTGACCCTGCAATACATTCGATCGTAGGAACCAGCGCGATAACTGAAATTCCTCTGCTGATTCGAAAAGTTGACATGGATTGATCAAAAGGCTCTCTGAGCTTTCATCATATCCCGGTGTTGGGAAATGACGCTCCTCTGCACCCTCGTATATAGTAGTTGCTAGATTGAATTGAGTATGTCTCAAAGTAGGATCTTCATTATTTGCCTCAGTATCAGATTCGTCTTCGTAGAAGTTGTCAAAATCTAAACCCGATAGTTCCACGAATCCGCTCTCCTAGGGGCCCCCTGAGCCTTCTAAAAGGCCTTGCGAGCTTTCAACGGGTGGACGCGAAAGCTGCCTGTCATACCAGTCTGAGGCCTACGCTGGGTGGTCTTTTGAGAGATGTCGATCGAAACTACCAATACTGGCGTAGCTCCGTATACACAATGGACATTGTGATCTCATTGTTGATAGTTGATATTGATGTGTTTTGCTATTGAGAGTTGTTTTGGGAGTCTCCAGAGCTCCAGAGCTCTAAAGGGCCCTGTGTACCGATAGATCAGATTATATCTTATCAAGCTGATTAGGCAATATTTGAGTGACATCATATGATCCAACAGATGACTCTGATCGATACTCCGGTATATGACATAGTAGTAGTGAAGTTTGATCAGAGATATATAAGCTCTGTGTTGTCCTGTTCTCGTGCTTTCAAACCTACGACCGATACTCTCAATTACATAGACTTACTACGCCATCCCTAAGTCTCCTCAAGCCTCCAAAAGATTATATACAATGGTACCGTATTCTCTCTATACTATTTACTCAAATCATTGACATATGTAGGCGAGGTTTTCTTCTTTCTATAACGCGATATTTAGTACTTCCCCGGGAGCTCCGACAAGCCTCAAAGAAGGGCTATCTAACCAACCAAAACGCAGCTATACATTACATGTGGCTTAAAAAACATCCAAAAGACAAGATATCGAATCAACAGCCCCGGGGTATGATATTGATACGGAGTGTGAGGGTTCCAGCCTTAGTCCAGTCACCGATTCCGACCTCGAAAACGAGGGGAAGGGAAAAATCAAAGATGTCCAAGAAGACCTGATACAATACTCGCCTCAGGTCGGAATCCAAGGCTCACCCTGGCGTACCGAGGGCTTCTGGAATCTCCTCAAAACCCATCCCTAAGATCAAGAAGGCTCCACAGGCCAAGAAGAAAGCTCCACAGGCCAAGAAGAAGGCTTCACAGGTCGAGAAGGAGGTTCCTGCGGTGGTGTTAACACCCAGGAGGTGACCTGCCGGGTACATTTGCAATACTGTGTCAGACTGCCGGAGAATCTTGCAGATGACTGGAAAAGGTGTCTTATATAGGGCTTTTCCCAACGAAGTTGTGTATGAAATGGTAAGAATAGGGTGGGTCAATAAGTCGAACTCGAGCAAGCAGTTGTTTAATGAACTGTGTCAGTTTTCCATGGGTCACAAGACCCTCAAGCATTTAGAGCCCCTTTGGTTAGATAATGCTTCGCAGGACTCCGTAATGATCCAAGGAGCCCTCATCTTTCTCATTGTCAATTTATCTCAGAAGAGGTCTAGGAGGTGTAAACGAAATTTCGGAGCTTTGGAGGTAGACAACGACAATGGCAACGGCAACAGCAACGACGACGATGATGACAACAACGATGACAACAACTACGACGACAACGGCGATGGTAACGGTAACAATGACGACGACAGTGGCAAGGACGACGACGACAGTGGCAGAGTCAGCGGCCAAGTGGAAAGGATCAAAGAGGCCAAAGCCATATCAGCCTATTGGAACCTCTTAGGGGTGCGCTGCAGAACGGGAATAATCATACATGTCATTGATTCAGGAATGGCTGGAGATATTCCCAGCGATACATACCGTCACTACGACTGGTATGGCCTTACATCAGTTGCGCCATTTAGCGACACTCTCCAAATACTGTCTATGTACGAATTACAACTCCCCATGCTGAAACGAATTGCACCGGTGGTCCCAGTGGAATCCATGAGGGCTTTTCGAGCCTTCTACGAAGCGTTGGCCAATTCAGCCCCTCGGGGGCAAAATACCTATAATTCGAACCCGGAATATGACCCAATCGGGGACGCCAACGAGCTCGAAGGTTAGTTCAAGACTTCTGAGGCGAAACTATTGAGAATCTGTGCTGTGCTTCACAAGCCTTCGGCAAACGTAAAAGAGCCTGGTCAAATGCCCAAACTCCCCTACCAGACGGGTGGGAACACCTAAAGTTGACAAGATATATTAGGTAGGAGGTTTCATAAAATGTTAAGCAGGAAGTTTAATAAAACAAGTCTGAATACCCCCCCCTATCCATCATAGAAGGCTTTCCCGATATTCTGATCTGACCGAAAGAAACCACCTGTAGGTGCAGAGGAATAAACTGGCGGTGATCATTTCTTTTTTTTCTTTTTTTAAATTCATTATGTTCTGGGCGCTTTAGGCAGTTTAGAAGGCTTGAATGGCTTTTTTTTTTTTTTTTTTTTTTTTTTATTTATTATATTGGTGTCTTTTCTTTGCAAATGGGGTTTTATTTTTGGATTTGTTTGACCCGATTATCTCTTTATGTTGGTTACATCTATTTTGTCAAGTCATCCATTGTGAAGGCTCGTTGAGCCGATCGCCATGCTTCTGATGCGCTGTCCTATTCAATATTCAAATATACTACATTGGCTAAACAGAATAGGACATAGGCACTGCCCTTACCTATCCTCATGTTTTCAAACCTGTCACTTTCTAGCTATCTGCAAGTCTCCCGAAGCCTTTCAAGGGTTTCATCTTTAATTACCATACTTCTATCTTGAATTACTATACTTTCATCTTGAATTGCTATATCTCTATCTTGAATTACTATACACTATATAAGATGGTGCAGTATTCACCCTAAAGTTTAATATTCAAGCCATTGACCTTACACAGTTACATATCTAACTAAACACCTACAACAATATTTGGAAAGTCTCATCAAGCCTTGCAATAGGCTCAAAATACACAAACGTCCCTGCAAATTTCATCCTTCAGCCTCTGTATACGATCGAGCATCCTATACGGAATTAGAGATACCTGAGCCTCCGATAGGGCCCCAGCAGCAATCAGAGATACTCAAGAAGCCTCCGAGAAGTCCGAGAAGATGCCGGAAACAATTAACCAGATCAAAGACTCCTGACACCCAATTAACGCCTACTTTTCAGCATTCTGCAAACCACCAGCAAGACTACACAAACCCAGAAGAAGGCTCCACAAACTTAGAAGAAGACTCCTGATATAGATATACCACAACGCGGGAAATTAGCTGTCTCGTACGAGTACAGGACAATCCAGGACTGCTGGAGAATCCTACAGCTAATCCAAAAAGACGGCCTCTATAGGGCTCTTCGTAATGCAGTGTGAAACGAGATGGTAAAAATAGTGTGGATTAATAAGGCCACTTTGGGCGAAGGATTATTCGGCAGTCTGTGTGGATTTTGCATTGATTACAAGGTCCTCAACGCGCTGAAGAAGTCGTGGTTAGTAAATGCTTTACAGGACTCTATAAAGACCCAATGTTACGGAGGTCTTGGCGTTACTTGGCGAAGAGCGGGGAAGCTCTCTATAATTCGGGAACGAGGAGATAGATGATTTCGTGTACGAAGTAGTAGACTCGAAGATACCAGTAGAGCACTCGCTCTGCGGTCATGGGCTATGATCTATGGACGAAGGGAACCAAAGAGCACAACCGAGGTTTGGGATCTATGGAACGTAAGGAACTACTAGTATGAGTTCCGAACGACTATAGGTTCGAGGGACGTAGGATGGAACTGTAATAATGCGAACGGTATATATTCCAAACTAGTAACACAACTATAATAACCATAGAGAACTAAAGACAAACAATATAACCCTCTAAGGAACAGGAAGGTTGCGTAGAGAAGAAAGGAAAGAGAGACAAGGAGAGGACAGGCCCATATATATATCCATCGCCGAAAACCGATTACTAAGCCGTGTGACGGAAACCCATAGAACCCAAAGGAAACCTGATTACAAATGAAAACCCGAGAATGCTTAACCGAGTCGCTGACACCTTCCCGTGCAGCGGTAAACCTAGTAACGTAACGCGAAGTCTTGGCACGCCGTTATAGATTAGGTCCTCCTCAAGGCCTAGCTCCTGCTAGGCTTAGGCTTGCGTGGGTAACGGTCGTGGAAGTCCCTGACCAATTTAGGGGCATGTTCGAAGTCTGTTAGGGGTTGCCAAGAGGGGTCGTCATAGCCTGTATACCGAACCAAGTATTGTAGCTGTCCTCGTAGCCTTTGCGAGTCCAGGATTGCATCGACCTCCCACTCCTGTTCGCCTTCGACTTCAACCGGGAGAGGAGGGGGTTGTTTCTGACCGGGGACGGGATTTCCCGAAGCAAGAGACAGCAGGGAAACATGGAAGACGGAGTGTACCTTCATTGTGACGGGAAGATCCAACTCATAGGCATAGGGACTAACCATTCGCTTGATCCTGTAAGGGCCAATACGTTTCCAATCCAGTTTCTTGGATGGTCGCTTGGTTTCAATGTTCTTGGTTGACAACCATACCTTGTCATTGACTGCGTAGCGGGGGGTCGAGGTGCGGTTTGTATTTGCCGAGTCTTCTTGTATCTTCTGGGACCGGAACATCTCGTCGCGTAGGAACTCATATACCTTGGCCATATCTCGGGCCATTCCGTTTGCTTGGTCCTCATTTGTGGTCTTACCATGAGCCAGGTGGCCGAAGGTCATGCGTGGGTGTCGTCCATAGTTAGCCTGGAATGGCGACAGCTTGGTGGTTTCGGAGACATGGTTGTTCGTCGCGAACTCTGCCATTGGTAGGAACCTGGTCCAGTCATCCTGTTGGTACGAGACGTAGGCACAGAGGTACTGTTCCATGACGGCATTGATCCTTTCCGTCTGGCCATCCGTCTGTAGGTGGAAGGCTGTGGAAGACTGAGGGGCAATCTCAAGGCGTCCACATAGTGACTTCCAGAATTCTGCTGTGAACTGAGTGCCACGATCGGAGACTATGGTTTCGGGTAGCCCGTGGAGTTTCCAGACGTTGTCGAGGTACATGGTTGCCACATCACGGGCCGAGGCTTCTTCGGTAGTCAGGATAAAGTGCCGCATCTTGGTCAGTCTATCCACCACAACTAGGATTGCGTTATACCCATTGCTTTCCGGGAGGCCAGTGACAAAATCCATTGATACATCGGACCAGGGACCTTTTGGTACAGGGAGGGGTCGTAGGACACCTTGCAGGGCATTGCGTGAGGCTTTGGACCGGGAACAGGTGTTGCAGTTCAAGACGTATTGGTCTACGTACTTCCTCATCTTTGGCCAGTAGTATGTACGGCTGAGGAGTTCCAAAGTCTTGGCTCTTCCTGGGTGACCTGCCGAGGGTTTGTCATGGTATTCCTGTAGGAGGAACAGCTGGAGTTCGGGGTGGTTGGGGACGTAGATGGTGTTTCGATACAGGAGCAGTCCCTGGGTGCTGCGTGCACATTCGCCAAGGAGATTTTCTTGAGTGCTTGGTGCCGTTGCTAGCATCGTCAGGACCTCGGAGGAAATTATCTGCCTTATAAGCCTTCTTGAATAGCCCTATCAACTTGGACATTCCTTCAGCGGGTTCATTTGCGAAAGAACCCGTCAACAAACTTAACTTATCCTTCGATTGCACATTCTCCCGCTTCAGGACCACTTGAGCTTGGTGCAGTAGTCGTTCATCCCCCTCCTTAGGGAAATCTCCAGATCTTCGAGTCAATGCATTGGGTTTCCCTCCTTGTTTGCCGGGCCTGAAGCCAATCCTATAGTCAAACCGGGATAAAAATTCGGACCAGCGGACTTGTCGTCGATTCAGGATCTTCTTTGACATAAAGTACTCCAGGTTGCGGTGGTCGGATAGGACTTTGATCGGGAACTGTGCTGACTCCAGGTAGTGATGCCATTCTTCAAAGGCTCGAATGACCGCCAACAATTCCTTGTCATAGATCTCGTAGTTGCATTCAGCCGGAGTGTGTTTCTTTGAGAAGAATGCGACGGGGTGCAGTATTCGGTCGTCATCCCGTTGGGACAAGACGGCAGCAGAGACATAGTCGGAGGCGTCGGTTTCAACTATGATTTCCCTATCGGGGTCAAAGTGCCTGAGGATGGGGGCCGAAATGAAGGCTGTTTTGAGGTTTTCAAAAGCCTGATTTGCCTGGAGGGACCATTTCCACTGTACGCCCATCTTGGTTAATGCCGTGAGAGGGGAGACAACCTTGGAGTAACCTCGTATGAAACGACGGTAAAAATTCGCAAAGCTCAGGAAGGTCTGAATGTCTTTGAGGTCCTGAGGGGTTTCCCATTCCTGAATGACCTGAACCTTCTTGGGATCCATCTTGATGCCTTCTGGGCCAAGAATCATTCCGAGATACTTGGTTTCTTGGACGTAGAACTCGCACTTGTCAGGTTTCAGGTGGACGCCATTTCTCTGCAGGATTCCCAGGACCTTTTGGACATGTTCCCTGTGTTGTTCCATGTTATCGGAGTAGATCAGGATGTCATCGAGGTAGGCTGTGGCAAAGTCGTCGAAGTATGGTCGAAGGATGTTGTTGATCTATCTGTGAAACGTGGCGGGAGCATTGGTGAGACCGAAGGGCATGACCTGGTATTCGTAGTGTCCTGGGCGGGTTCTGAAGGCCGTTTTCCATTCGTCACCTTCCTTGACTCTGATCTGATGGTAACCCCACCTTAGGTCCAGCTTCATATAATACTTAGCCTTGCCTACCTGGTTCAGGGTTTCGGAGAACAGGGGGAGTGGGTGTCTATCCTTGACTGTGATCTCATTCAACTTGCGGTAGTCGACACATAGACGTAGGGAGCCATCGGATTTCTTGACAAACAGGACTGGGGCACCGGCGGGGGACTTGGAGTGACGAATAAAACCCTTGGTCAGGTTCTCCGAAATATATTCGCGGAGTGCCTGTAATTCACCTTAGCTCATGTTGTACATGGGGCCAAAAGGAGGTTCCTTACCTTCCTGGAGCTTGATATCAAGGTCATCAGGACGGTGGGGGCCGAGGACAGAAGCATTTGACTCGGAGAACATGGGCAGGAACCGGTGGAGGTCAGCGGGGACTATGGCACTTGGGTCGAGGGCCTTTGTCTTGTCCAACACATCGTCTATAGCCTGGAGGAACGCACAGAACAACCGGGAGCCACCGTAGCGGGTCAATCCCTTGAAGGGGGCCGCCCCGATAGCCGCGATATGGATCAGCGGGCTGTCCGGCGGGGTGATCGAGATTCCTTGTGCAGTGACCGGGTTCAGGGAGGGGAGGCAGTGACGGAGGCAGTGCACGGAGTTAAAGACTACATGAATTTTCTTGGGCCGGAGGGTGACATCATGGTGGCGCATCCAGGGGATTCCCATAACGATTGGATAGTGGCCCAACTTTGTAACAAAGAAGGGTGCTTCCTCGCGCTGTCTGTGGATGTCCAGGCAGAGCTTGGCGATGTGCGTGATGCTTCCTGAAGACACCAACCTGCTGTCGATGACTTCAAGCAGGCGTTGTTTCTTCAGGGGAACCGTGGTGATGTTGTGCCGGGCGCAGAAGTCTTGGTTAATGAATGCATAACCTGATGCCCCCTCTAACGGACGACATCGTGACTAGACAGGAGAAGCGACTCGGGGTACGCTTCGTGGAACTTGGGGGACAAGGGGACGGGCTTGATACCGTCGGAGGTTCGAGGTTCTGGGGACTAGAGGGTCGGGCTGACTACCGACGAGGAGAAGAAACCAAAGTGTCAAGTGTATTCAAACTTCTAACTAACTAGCGAAAAGAAGACGGTGCGTGAAGAAGAAAGGAAATAGAGAGAGACGACATCAGCGACTATATATACAGAAGGGTCTTCACGCAACCGAACCCCGAAGAAACCCATAGACAACCCACCGATTTATCATCACACCACCCCGAGGAGAAATGACAAGGAAAAGAGAAAATATACAAGGAAGAAACCGCGCCACAACAATACTTAGCGCAACCGAAACCCAACTAGGAAATCCCGAGGATGCATTACTCACACAACCCTACTCCGCAACTGCCTGCTTGGTAATGGAACGGGCCTAGACCTAGGTTGTCGGTGACGGTCCGTGATAGCCCCGTATCAATGAGGGCCCAGGCTGGCACGAAGGAGGCCGGGTTCTGGGAGACGGAGCAGGTGGTAACTAATTGGTCTTCGGACATCTTGTCCTCAAACACGGAGACAACGGAGACGGTTTGACTTGGTGTGGGTGGCGCTAGCCCCTTTGGTTTGCCAGTGTTTACCAAAGGGGCATGGCTTTTAAAGCCGGCTCGGGAGTCTGGGGGCTTGGTTCAACTGGTTTCCTCCAGTTGTCCTTGGTGCGGTGGTCATTGGAACGGGGGGCAAGGTAGCGGGGCTTGGACTGGGCAGCGGGGGTGCGGGGAGACAGGGCAGCGACAGGGGCAGAGCAGGAGACAGAGTTGAGGCGGCTGGTGAGGTCAGCAATATGGGCATTGCCCTTTGCGATGACCTGCTGGATTTCCAGTTCGGCTTGGTGGAGGTCCCCATCAGAGAATGCAAGTTGCTCTCGATGCAGAGCCAGGGAGAATTGTACTTGGGTGAAGTCTTCTTCGATAGCCTCCATCTGTTGGTCCAGGTCCTCAATGACCCGGGTAGTCTCGTCGTTTGCCTCTGACATTCTTTGCCAGAGGTCTTAGTTCTCAGCCATGGCGGCTTCGAGCTGGGAGTTGAGGTCTTCAATGACCTCCTCATGGGTGCACACTGTAAGTGCCGGGGGACTGGGGGCTTCGTCTGGATCGGGGAGGTAGGTTAGGACCTCCAAGCATTCAGTGATGAGGCTGTGAGCCTCAGTGATTTCGTGACCGACATCTTCGTCAGCCGGGAGGGGGCCGTAAGTGGCCAGGAATTCTGAGACGCGCTTGAGCAGCGCGAAGGGAACTGGGTCGGTCATGGTTGCGACCGAGCAGGACAGGAGCTAAGCGAGGTGTTGTGTTGGTTGGTGTTGAGGGACGCAACCTTAGTATTACGGAGGTGTTGGCGTTACTTGACGAGGAGCGTGGAAGCTCTCTAGAGTTCGGGAACGAGAAGATAGATGATCTCACTTACGAAGTAGTGGATTCGAAGATACCAGTAGAGCACTCGCTCTGCGGTCATGGGCTATGATCTATAGACGAAGGGAACCAAGGAGCACAACCGAGGTTCGGGATCCATGGAAGGTAAGGAACTACGAGTATAAGTTCCGAATGACTAAGGGTTCGAGGGACGTAGGAAGGAACTATAGTAACGCGAACGATATATATTCCAAACTAATAATATAACTATGATAACCGTAGAGAACTAAAGACAAACAATAGAACACCCTAAAGAACAGGAAGGTTGCGTAGAGAAGAAAGGAAAGAGAGACAAGGAGAGGACAGGCCCATATATATATCCATCGCCGAGAACCGATTACTAATCCATGTGACAGAAATCCATAGAACCCAAAGGAAACCTGATTACAAATGAAAACCCGAAAATGCTTTAACCGAGTCGCTGACACCTTCCCGTGCAGCGGTAAACCTAGTAACGTAACGCGAAGTCTTGGCACGCCGTTATAAGCCCTCGCTAACGTCCGGCGAATATTACAGAATACCCTCACAGAAGGATCAACGGTAGTACCGGTAATATGTGCAATAGACGGAAGACACCTCACGAACTTCAGTGGTGATAAAAAGGCTTGGCCGGTCTACCTAACAATCGGTCTAATGGTGTTTCGTGTCTTGGTTTGGATTGCGCAGGAAGTGTATCGCTTTGGGTTGTCAACGAGTCATCCTTCGAGTGTTCATTTCTGCTTTACGTTTTCTTTCGGGTTTTCGTGGAACAATCATTTCTCTTTCCTGTAATTTTCCTCGACATGCTTCCATGAGTTTCCGTCGCGCGGATTACTATTCATGTTTCGGCGTCCCGGCGTCACTTGTATATATATGGTTTCACCTTACTTTTGTCTTCTCTTCCTTTCTTCCACACTCGATCTTCCTGTTGTATTGGGAGGTTTTTTTTTTTTTTTTCTTTTATTCATTATGTGCGTGCAACCTCACGGTTATGACACTAAAACACTACCTAACTACACTACCTATCACCCCCTCCCCGGAAAAATAAAAACAAAACAAAAACAAAATACAATTTCGACCCCTCGTCACATAAACCTGAAGTTGGCCTCCATCCTGCCTGCCCCATATAGTGTCTTGTCTTCAAGTGCCTTTATTTGCTATCTCAACATTTTACATTGAAAGCAATCTCTGTCAATCTCAAAGTTATAGTCCCTACTTTTGATCTTTCCCAATCTTGTTACTTTCGCAAACCGTCCCGGTGCCGGTATAATTAAAGTCGCCTGTTCGTCACTGTATTTAAACCATGCCCATTCCTGGCTCGTGTATTGTTCGTCTTTGTTCCCATCCCTGTTGTTCCATTCCTCTTTTTCGTCCCAAGTTTTCCGTGCTCGATAGTTGTCTTCTGGTATAGCTACTATTTCAATTGATTTCTCTGGAGACGGAGTCGGAGAAAGTGAACCGGAGTCTCGCTCCTCTCCCTGTAAGAGTGATCCGCAAGAGACAGGGCTCTTTGTATTGGGGTTCTTTTCGTTTGGGTTTTATTTCTCTACAAATTAATTCCTTGGTCTTTGGGTGTTAAGAATATATTACGTTAAACCTTCCAAGTATCGTTCCATTCGCATAACGTGTCCGAGTTCCTGAAATCTTCTCAATCAGTATCAAGCCCGATCCTTTCAGAATCCCTATGTGGGTTATAGTCCGACCTTCCCGGGAACGTTCCGTCGAGTTTTATCTCTCGGTATTAGTTTATGACTGCTGAATGAATCCTCTATTGGTATCTCATTGCTTATTACTTCTTACTCGAAATTATCTGCGCTAGCGTTTCTGAACTCTGAAGGGCTACCCCGCTCTTCCCTAGCAACACCAAAATAGTGCATAACAATCGGCAATATTACTTCGGATACACATAATAAACCTTTTAATTACACGATCATACTCCTGTCTCTACTGCTGGTGCCACCAAAACTGTGCATACGGACATATGAAAGGCGTCGGGAGAGTCAGAGGGTCCATCATCGGGGTCTTTGCAGAGGTTCTCGAAGGCCTCCGGGGCCATGCAGAAACGGGTGATCTTATTGCATGTGCTGATGGCTATGTGCGCCTGTGTTATCTGATACTATGTGCGTGGATTGCAGATCAACCAAAACATGCTTCATTGCTTAACATCAACAATCAGGTCTGTCCTAGGTGTGAAATTGATTTCAAGGGCCTGAGGAGCCTTCAAGAAAACCCGCCACGCATTCAGGAGCGATATATTGAAATGGTGGAGCGTTATAATGATGATACATCAGATACTGCACCCATTGAATACCTTGTATTGAAGTCCTTAAAGACTCTGTACAATGCTTTGTGGGCTCTGCCGAAGGCTCAGGCATATGATCTTCACAAGCCAGATATGTGGCATAATATTTATCTCGGTATAACGGCGTACCAAGACTTCGCATCGCGTGACTAGGTTTACTGCTGCGCGAGAAGGCGTCAACGATTCGGTTAAGCATGCTTGGGTTTTCATTTGTAATCAGGTTTCCTTTGGGTTCTATAGGTTTCCATCACACGGGTTAGTAATCCGTTCTCGGCGATGGATATATATATGAGCCTGTCCTCTCCTTCTCTCTCTTTCCTTTCTTCTCTACGCAACCTTCCTGTTTCTTAGGGTGTTATATTGTTTGTCTTTAGTTCTCTACGGTTATTATAGTTGTGTTACTAGTTGGAACATATATCGTTCGCGTTATTATAGTTCCTTCCTCCATCCCTCGAACCCATAGCCGTTCGGAACTCATACTAGTAGTTTCTTACGCTCCATAGACCCCGAACCTCGGTTGTGCTCCTTGGTTGCCTTCGTCCATGTATCATAGCCCATGACCGCAGAGCGAGTGCTCTACTGGTATTTTCGAGTCCACTATTTCGTACGTGAAATCATCTACCTCATAGTCCCCGAACTCTAAAGAGCTTCCCCGCTCTTCGCCAAGCAACGCCAAGACCTTCGTAACACTCGGGCTATTTAAGCATATGATGGAATGGGTTCAATTGTTTTTGAAGAAACACAATCGGATGCAGAATTTTGATCAGGCTTGGGCGTCCATTAAACCTTATACAGGGCTTGCTGTACCAAATAAGGCTTAATGGGCGACAACTCAATGGCAGGGTAAAGAAATGCGTCATCTCGGCCGGATAATGCTAAGAGCCTTTGCGGTGGCTCTTGGGAACCCCCCGAAGGCTTTGTAGGACGACTTCGGGGGAGCTTTGAAATGTGTTCGATCACTAATCGGTTTCCACTTGATGGTACAGTATACTACGCATTCAAAGGAAACACTTGGCTATCTTTAAGGGTATTTCGAAGATTTTCACAAGTATAAAAATGTGTTTCTGGAATTCAGGGCCTATAAACGAACAAGGAAAGAGGCAAAAGATTGAATTAAAGCAGTGGGAGGGTCCAGGAGCCTTGTCAGATGCCTGGCAGAACTTGAAGAAATTCGCGAGGCCTCTTATTTTAACTTCATTAAAATCCATCTGCTTTCACACTTCCGAGAACATGTAGAATGATTTGGGAATATCCCAATGTTTTTAACTGATATCAGCGAGTTAGCTCATAGGCAGTAAATTATGATGACTTATACAGCCTCCAATAAGGTCGACGCAACAATCCAAATCCTTGATTACCACTCGAATCGTATGGCAATGGAGATACGGGTCTTGAATCTGAAAGATATCGTTTTCAGTCTCCCAGAACATTATGTGGGCCTCGCAAGCCATCCAGAGGGCCTCCGGGACATGCTGGAAGTATTCAAAAGCGAGGACAGACAAAGGGCAGACGAAAGGTTCCTAAATGAACATCCCAAACCTAAGATGACAACATCCGATGGTAGACCATGCATATCATCCGATATCGCTGATATGATTAAGGTGAATAGAACTACAGTAGCAACAGCAGTGTCAGAATATGGTCAGGGCTTGGGCCGGGGAGAGCAAGGTTTATTGAGCCTTCTGGAGTACCCAGTGATGCCCTTTAAATACCTACAGATACCAGTATCAATTTTTCAAAAGTCTGACAATTATGAAATACACAATATACGATGTATCAGGGAGACACTATTTAGAAAACGATCAATTCGGAATGATTGAGCATGGATTAAGGTGGCCACAACAGAACCCTGGAGAGCCTTTCAAGGACGCCTATCGGGGCTTGTACGAGTAGTATTCAAGCTATGTGACAGTATATCGAAGAAAACATATCAACTTTGTCTTGTAGAGCTACTGGAAGCCAGGGATAGGGGTCTACCACACGGCTCGCATGGCCTTCTTAGAGTCGCGAGGCACTTTCGGCAAAAGCTTTGGGTAGTTAATATTTGGAGTGTATTGGGAATGACTCATGTGTTTGAACTGGGACAAGGTCAATGGTTTGTAAACACAAGGATAGATTTGTGAACATGGAACGAGTTCCATATATAGCGACGATGGTTCGAAGAGTTTGGAGAAGGGGGAAAGAAGCCTTATACTTAGAATGAAAATCTTGAACGTGATGGTAAACAATAAAATCAAGTTTGACGTTCCAAAGAATTCTCGGAGACTCAAATGAGGGCTCCAAAGTGCTTCGCAAAGATGCAGAGAGCCAGGAACCTTCAGGAACAGTAGGAGGGCCCGGAACAGACATAAGTAAGGGGAGCAATAGCCTTAACGATGGCCTCCGGAGACTTAGTCGAGGGTTCAGGAGGCTTTCAGGAGGATTGTGTGGTTCGGTAGGAGAGATAAAGAGAGTAATGGCCTTAGCAATAGTCTCCGGAGACTTAGTCCAGGGCTCAGGGGGCCCTCAGGATGGTACGGGTAGTTAACATGGTTATCAGGAGAGGTGAGAGAGTGGTTGCTTTAACGGTTGCCTCAGTAGAAAGTCAGTAGTTTGCTGATGGATGTTGGTACCATCAGAGGTGGGAGTATTCTGAACTAGGAGGGCGGATTTGATACCCTGAGGAAATAATGTAACAGGGCTCTGCCTCTACTAAACAAGAGTGTAGGAAGCAAGAAAGCCGGTAGAAGAAAGAGTTAGGTTTAGAAAGTAAAAGATTCTTATTCCGCTTGTTAAAACTAATGATGGGAAAAACTAGAACTAGTGGGCGGAAATGGAAATGAGTACTTATACTCCAAATCTCTCAATTTCCCGACCTTTCACTGTTCAAACTAAATTCCAGTGAAAACTTTATTGTGGAGCAGAAACAAATCCTCCGTCACCCCACTCCTACGGGGTGCTAGCGGGTGTTTCCGGGCAGAACTACTGCCGCCTGCGGCAGGGCTGTCTTTGCTCTGAAGGTTGATGGAGATGCCCGGTACTTAGAGACATATCCCTAACCATTCCTCTATTCACTGATAGGACTCAGACTCGTCGGTCTTGTCTTTCATGAATAGATCTTTTCCTTAGTAGCCAGAAGGTGGGTATACTTACGGCAGGTAGCGGTCCTTGCTTACAGGTACTTTCCTATCACTGTAGCTACTGGATTCTATCAATGACTCTGAGCCTACAACAGGTCCGGTGAGATCTAGCCTCCTAACTGCTGGTATGGCTTTGTTATAAATAAAGAATCCAGAAACAACTATATTCAAAACTAAATACTGCAAACAAGAATATATTGCATGCAGAAGAAAGAAAACAGTGAAAAGCAGACAGCAGTAACTATATATACAGAAGAACTCTGATGACTCCTCTACTCAACTGAATCATGAAGAAACCTGGAGTGCCCCAACAATCTCTCACCACACCAAACCGAAGAGAAAGGTCCAAATAAAACAGAAAATGCCGAACCAAAAGACCGTGCTGCAACAACACTTCATGCAACCAAACCCAGAAATAGGAAACTCAAACAATGATCAACACAACATTACTCAACTATCATGCTTCGTGATTGCCTCTTTGGTAATAAAACTAGTCTAAACCAAAGGCGTAGAAGGTTGGTCCGCTATACTATGTTTCATGGTAGTATGACATACTGTAGACATCAATCAAAAATCATAAGATGATATATTTAATAAGAAAATTATAGAAGTTTTGAACAAAATATATGTAAATTAAATATATAAATAGAGTTTAAACTATCACCTATCTACAATTGGACATTCTTTCTTTCCTTTTGGTTTGAAACTTAGCAACCTATTATTGAGTAACGAGAAACTAAGGATTATCGAAATCAAAAACACAATCAGGAAGAGAGAATAGAAAATCAATATTGAGTCAATAATAAATACAAAGTAATCAAGCGAGTTGAAATCAGACACAATTTGAAAATGCGAAGCCTATATCTGAAATGGAGTTTGAGGAGAAGTTGTATTAGAACACTAGTATCTCATACCGAACCCCTGAACCTTGGCCAAGTAATACAGTGTACTGAAGAATACTATAGTAAAATAAGTTTAGATTATCGAGTTCATTAGTTATGGGGCTTTCCTTGCAGTTCTTTGTCCTTCTATTTGATGATACAATACTCCTAAAAGACAATATTATATGCTGTAGTGATGGTCCTACATAACGCAATGGATTTGAAATCAGGTTTTGTACGTTTCTATGTATTTCCATTTCAATATAATAATTAGTCCTCGAGCAGGTAATATAGTGTATATACCGATTTGATAGGTCTTCTTAGTACTTTTTCTTTCTCTCTTCTTCATCTCGCCTTTCTATTTTTTCTATAAAAGTTTACTTGATTCTTGAAACATTATTATCAAGTTATAGTACAATATCATATGCGGGCATGGATAAGAAGGATTTAATTCGATTTCCATTTGTCATCAAGGTTCTATAGGTTTTTGTTTGGTTCTCGATTCACAAGAATCAATGAATAACTCGTTTGTGATACATTTCCTATATTCTTTCCATGGAGTTCAATGGATCAATAAGCGAAGAAATAATGAAATATATATAGATGGCTCACCTTCCGTCTCAAATGGTTTCTCTTCCTTTCCTTTTCTCCTCACACAAGCTTCTTCATCGCTTAGGAATTATCATAGTTCGCCTCTGATACTTACGTACATTATTATATATGGAACTGTTCCCTGAATCTGTGAACTGGAGGGAACTCTAATAGTCTTACCTTCAACTCCTAAAGCCTTGGTTACTTAAGTTACTGAACCTGCTCAGCCGCTTGTACTAACATGAACTCCTTTCGTCTCGGTCGTGTACCTTGGCTTCTCATTGTTCTAGTTTTTACATTGTGTTTTAAGCTTCGCATTAGATCACTCTGTGATTACTAATTTTCTTAATTCAATAATCAAGTAAAATATCGATACATACTTGACCTGCTTCCTATCACAGCGTAGCATCACTTCCTATGCAAGCGTAAGACAAAAGAGTGTAGTTTGTATTTCATTTGTCATCAAGGTTCTATGGGTTTCCGCCAGTTCTAGTGTTACAGGAATTAATGAATTACTCGCTTTGTAAGACATTTATTATGTCTTTCTATTAGATTCTATGGATGAATAAGCAAAGGAAATACTGAGATATATAGAGAGGCTTCACCTTCCACCTCTCCTAGTTCCACCTACTTTTGTTTTCTCTTCACCCAACCTTTTCTGTCCTTTGAAGAATATTATAGTTGGTATTTTAGTTCAGCTTCTCTAACGGATGAGGTCGTGACTTGGCAGGAGGAAGATTCGGGGTACGTTTCGTGAAGGTTCGAACTACTAGGGACTGGGAGGCCGGGCTATTTTACCGGTGAAGGTAAAAACCAAAATACTCGGATATATTCAAACTAAAACTAACTCGCACAAAGAAGATGTTGCGTGAAGAGGAAAGGAAAGGAAGAAAGAGAATACATTATCGACTAAATATACAAAGACTCTTCACGCAACCGAACCCCGAAGAAACGCATAGAAATCCCATAGATTTACCATCACACCATTCCGAATAGAAAATTACAGGGAAGAGAGAAAATAGACAAGGAAAAACTGTGCTGTAGCAATGCCTAATGCAGGTGAGGACCTAATAGGAAATCCTAACAACCCATTACTCATACAACTCTGCTTCGCAGCTGCCTTCTCGGTAACAGTATAGGCCTAGACCTACCCTGCTGGCTACGGTCCGTGATAGCTTCGTTTACAGAACTATTCACCGATTCCGAGAACTTGAGAGGATCTCCATAGTCCTTAGTATAATAAGGAATCGAACCCTCCCATCAATTTGTTCTAATGTGAACCTCCTTCGTCTCGGTCCTGTACCTTTCTGACGGACGACGTCGTACCTAAACAAAAAGGGGGACTCGGGGTTCGCTTCGTAAGGTTCAAGGAAGAAGACGGGCTTGATACCGTTGAATACTTAGAATATTAGGAACTAGAAGGCCGGATTGAAACTGACAGAAATAAAATCAACTCCTCAAATATATTCAAACTTAATAATAACAAACAAAAAGAAGACGTTGCATGAAGAAGAAAGGAAAGAGGAAAAGGGAAGACACCAGCGACTATATATACAGAAGAACGTTCACATAACCGAGCCCCGAAGAAACCCATAGAAACCCTACCAATTTATTATCACATCACCACGAAGAGAAAATACAGGGAAGAGAGAAAATGTACAAAGAAGAAACTGCGCTGTAGCAACACCATACGCAACCGAAACCCAAATAGGAAATCCTAACAACACCCTTCTCATACAACTCTGCTTCGCAACTGCCTTCGTGGTAGTGGTGCGGGCCTAGGCCTAGCCTGTCAGCGCCGGTCCGTGATACACCATTTGTTGTAGCAGTTGAACTCCTATTAATGCAAGTAACAGTAGCACCAGCAGTAAAGATACCAGTTGCGCCAGCCTCACCAGCAGCAACACTGCCAACAGCAACACTATTAGTAGTAATGGAACTACCATCAACAGTACTAGCAGCAAGTAGAACATGCTTGTTGGTGGCTATTTCTGCAGAAGTCTCAATCTTGTCTATTGCGAACTCAATGATGTGTGAACCAACATTCAATAGAGAATTCAGAAGATACAATAGCTGGATTGTTTGTATCACGGATGGATCTAAGGCCTTACGTAGTATCTTACGGAGTGTTCTGAGAGGCGAGAAGCCAAGGTACACGACCGAGGCCAGGGTAGTTCACGGGTACGAACCGAGGGATGGGTTCGATACCTTTAGTATTCGAGGACTATGGGGGCCCCGCGGGTTCACCGGGGTGCAAGTAGTTCGGAGTTCGTGGAAGTACCGGAGTACCGAAACAGTAGTATTGCTAAATGACAAAGAAGGTTGCGTGAAGAGAAAAGGAAAGGAAGAGAAACTAATACAGGTGGGAGGCGAGGCCTCTATATATATCCCAGCACTTCCTTCGCTTACTCATCCATAGAACCTGATAGAAGAACATAAGAGATGCGTTACAAAGCGAGTGACTCATTAATCCCTGTACCCCAGAACCGAACGGAAACCCATAGAACTTTACAAACAAATGGAAACCCACTAAACCCTTTTCCTTCACGCTAGCATGTGTCCTCGTGCTACACCGTGATAGTTTCATATCTTTCTGCTACTTGTCGCAGTACACCATAACTCTATATATGACCTTCTAGAAGCTTATATCTATCAGGAGTGTCTGTATTTTGTAGTCAGGACTCATTACTCTTAAATTTATATCGAACTGCAGATTTTCAACTTGCAGATCGATAAAGATATAATCCGCTTCATCTATATGAGAAAATGTATATCAAGGGCATAAGCTCTATACAGCAGTAAGATCAACATGTATATATGATTCCTAATGGATGATTAGTAATTTATAAGGTTTATTAATGGTGTTTTTCCTCTGACCCGTCTAAAAACATCAGTATCATCGGTATCCTTTACTCTAGGGGTGATTTCTCGTAATTCAAGCATATTGTTGATGTCAATATTTGTAGTCTTATGCTTCATTATGATCCCGTAAGGCTCTGTAAAAATATAGTTGGTCATTAATCACTAGAAATTGAATTCACTGTACAGATTGTAATAGTACTATTTGGCTATTACATCACCTGAATGTGGGTCATCTAGATTATAGTTTTCCACGATTATCATAATACTTAAATAGGAATATTACATAGACAAGGATGAGGTTGAGAGCGTTGGGAATGATGACTCCTGTTCATGTGGTCAACTCTAATTACTATTATACCTTTCTCTAAATTCATGTATATATTATGGAGGAACGGGGAACAATGGGCGAAGACAACCATGGACGTAACCTAAAGTGAAGATGAAAAAATACTACGTCAATAATCATCTGAAATGATAACAGGTCAGAGTCAAAGCCGACTTGAGATAACTAAGACCAGATTTGAAGAGGACATTGGAGAATGAGACTACGGAACACCTGTAAATTTTGAGAGTTGACGAACTAAAGGGGCTAAAGAATGATAGAGATAGTAGAGTTACAAGGGCAGGGTTAAGGTTATATATTGGGTTCCAAATATAAAGGATTGAAGTATATAATGTGATAGAACTCAGTCCGACGTTGATAGTGCCCTTGATATTACTTGGGGAAAGTTATTTGATAGAAAACCAAACAAATGAAAGAGTCGAACTATAATCGATGAGTTTCTACGAAAAATCAAACTTGATACCAATTGGGACAGAGATGGAAACATACTCGCAAGTTTTCAAAAGATGGAATCGTTTTTCTGAGTCTCAGAAAACTCTGAAGATATTCTGAAGTTTCAAAAGACTCTTAATAGCCCCAGAAAGCTGATACGAGATTCAGTAGACTGCAAGTATTAGCAAAAGATTAAGTTTCGTTTCATGGCGCACCCTTGCCTTATATGACTTGGGCAACTTGAATGTCCACTTAATTTTCTTAAAGTAAAGTCCACACCCTAGCGTCATAGACAGTCTGTAGTATCTGAGATAAGGCTATCACTCCCTGAAATTGTCTATGGCTCGTTTGGAGTATCTTGAGCTCATCTAAAGTAGCTTTCACCCGGCAGGCGACTTTTGAGCACTAGCAGAATGAGATTATTCGGAGGAGCCACTTTATCTCTAAGTGTATCATGGACTGACGCCGACAGGCTAAGTCTAGGTTCGTGTCGCTACCAAGAAGGCAATTGCGACGCAGGGTATATGAGTAATCTGCCGTTAGGTTTTCCTATTTGAGTCTCGGTTGCGTAAAGTATCGCTGCGGCATGGTTTCTTCCCTGTATATTTTCTCAATTCCCTATACTTTCTCTTCATGGGGGTGTGATGATAAATCGGTAGGGTTTCTATCGGTTTCTTCAGGGTTTGCTTGCATGAAAGTTCTCCTGTATATATAGTCGCTGAGGCCTTCACTTTCTCTCTGTCCTTTCTTCTTCACGCAACATCTTCTTTTTGCTTGTTCGTTATTAGTTTGAATATACTTGAGATCTTTTTCTACTCCTGTCGGTCACAGCCCGGCCCGCTAATTCCGAATATCCTGAATCTCCGATGGTATCAAGCCCGTCCTTGAGTCTTTAAATCATACGAAGCGTACCCCGAGTTACTCCTACTCCTTAGCGACGACATCGACTATTAGACTTAGCTTATAATCAATATTTTGACACTTCAAAACTACTTGACATTGGTGTAGCAGGCGGTCATACCCCTCCTTAGGCAGGCCTGCTGATCTCCTAATTAGTGCGTCTGGTTTTCTTTCCTGCTTTCCGGGCCGGTACGCGATCTTATAATTGAATCGGGATAGGAATTCAGACCATCGGGCTTAACGATGTTTAAGATTCCTCCTGGTTATAAAATATTCCAGATTCTGAGGGTCGTTCAGGACCTCTATTGGTTCTGCCGCAGATGTTGTTCTGACCTCCAATATTTGAAAAAGCGTACCACCGTAAGGAGTCCTTTGCCATAGATTTCGTAATTGCATTCGGCGGGGTGTATTGTTTGTTGAAGTAGGCTACTGGTAGGGTTCAGAAGTCCATCGTCAGTATATTGGGAGAGTACACCGTCTCAAACATAATCGGAGGTATCAGTTTCCACAATAGCTTTCCATTCAGGATGGAGGTGTCGGAGGATGGGGTAGGAGGTCAAGGCAATCTTCAATTCATTAAACGCTTCTTCACAGGCAGGGGTCCAGACAAAAGGAGTGTTCTTGTATGTCAGCAGTATCATAGGGCGACGTATCCGGGTGTAATCCTTAACGAAGCGCCGGTAGAAGTTGGCATAACCTTGGAATTCTTAAATCTCCTTTACCGACTTTGGACTTTCCCAATTTTGGATCTTCTCAACCTTACAGGGGTCCATCTTTAGGCCCCCGGTAGGGATGATCAACCCCAAATACTTAGTTTCATGCACGTAGAATTCGCATTTCTTGGGGGTGCCATAGAGACCGGCAGCGATCGGGACTTTCAACACTTTCCGAACATGTTCCCGATATGTTTCCAGATTACTTAAAATCAGAATATTGTCGAGGTATGCTGTACAGAAGTGGCCCAAGTATGATCGTAAGTATCGTTGATGAAATGTTGGAAGGTTCCGGGGGCATTGGTTAACCTAAATAGTATTACCTTATACTCAAAATAGCCGAGGCGAGTTCTGAATTCGGTTTTCCATTCCTCTCCGAGGGCCATGCGAACCAGGTTGTCAGCTTCTTTAAGGTCCAGCTTGGTAAACCATTTGGTCTGGCTCAACATGTTAAATGTTTCTTTTGACAGGGGCAGTGGGTAACAGTTCTTGATTGTAATTGCATTCAGACCCCAATAATAAACGCAGAGGTGAAGTGCACCATCTGATTTTTTTATGAATAGGACAGGTGAGCCAGCTGGGAATGGGTACTGATCGATGAACCCATTGGCCAAATATTTGTTGATGTATTCTGTTAATACCTTCAGTTCATCCTGCGACATGCTGTACATTGGGCCAAAGGGAGGAGTGGTACCGGGTTGTAGGGGTATTTAATTGTCGTATTCTCAATGAGGAAGGAGGCAATTCCCCTCTTGTTCTGACATAAAGGTCAGACAGACGGGGTATTCCCGTTCTATTAGGGGAATCGGGTTGTTGTGGAGGTTCTCTGGGTCTTTGGGAAGGATCAAGACATAGACGGTGAGTCCTATGGTTTCTTCCGCAGAGGTAGCAGTGCTGACAATCTCTATTTCTGGATCATGTGTACGTGGTAGTGGGGAGGAGATACCTTGTATGGTAGCGGGAGAAGAATTGTGATTACAGAGCTGGAGACAACCTGGAGAGTCGAAGATGATGGAATTCTTCCCGAAGTCTAACATAGCATTATGACAACGGAGCGAGGTGATTCCAAGAACTACAGAGTAGTACCGCAGCTTGGTGACGAAGGTAATGATATTTTCATACTGACCAGAGACGCAGAGAGAGACTTGGACGGTGTGGGTCATATTACCGGAGGAGATCTCTCTTCCGTCGATGACTTGTAGTTCATTGAGTTGGGACAGAGGAATTAATACAAGATTGTGGTAGCATGCGAATCTCTCGGCAATGAAAGCAATTCCGGATGCTCTAGTGTCTGCTAATATGTATGATTTAACAGATTTATTTTTATCGGACAGAGAACATGAAACAACAAGGTAATCGTTATCTGATAAACCAACAGCAGACGAAACAGAGAAGCTAGAAACCGAAAGTACAGACAAAGCACAGGAGATGGGAGAAGCTTGGTGGAAGTCACTTAGGCCAAGCTGTCCTCGTTTCCCGACGGCTGGTCCAGGGCAGAATGAAAAGAATTATTGTAAATAACAGGACCGCTAAAGGAATCATAACCCGAAGAAGAAGTAGCACCAAGGGACCCAGAAGGAAAAGATGAACCAGAAGAACCAGAACCAGAAGTAGAGAAAGAAGGAGAAGAAAAAGAAGAACCCGAATGACCAGAAGAAACAGTAGAAGAACCAGAAGGAGAATCAGAAAGGAGAGCACCGTGCATAGTAGCAGCGGTGCGAAAAGGACCCGCAGGGGCAGGGCACAGTGAACAGTTGGGCATTCCATAGCAAAGTAACCGAAACCACCACAATACATGCAGAGTCTCTGGGCAATGCAGCTGTAGCGTTCAGTGGGGGACAGGGGACCATGAGTGCGAGAACAAAGGTTAGATAAATCCCTAGGGGCTACTCCCTTGAGGGTATAAGAAGGTCGTGTAGAGAATTGAGGAAAAACAGCGGGGGTAGAAGTACGGGAGCAGAGATGGAAATATGAGGGACCAGGACAGAAAACGCAAGGCGAGAATGGACTTTAGCATCCCTGATCCGGTTGTCCAACTGTAGAAGTAGAAGAACATACTCATTCAGGGTAGTGTTACGGAGGTCTTGGCGTTACTTGGCGAAGAGCGGGGAAGCTCTCTATAGTTCGGGAACGAGGAGATAGATGACCTCGCGTACGAAGTAGTGAACTCGAAGGTACCAGTAGAGCACTCGCTCTGCGGTCATAGGCTAGGATCTATGGACGAAGGGAACCAAGGAGCACAACCGAGGTTCGGGACTATGGAACGTAAGGAACTACTAGTACGAGTTCGAACGACTATGGGTTCGAGGGGCGTGAGGAGGAACTATAATGCTTAACGATATATATTCCAAACTAGTGGCACAACTATGATAACCGTAGAACTAAAGACAAACAATATAACACCTTAAGAACGAGGAAGGTTGCGTAGAGAAGAAAGGAAAGAGAGACAAGGAGAGGACAGGCCCATATATATATCCATCGCCGAGAACCGATTACTAACCCGTGTGACGGAACCTCATAGAACCAAAAGGAAACCTGATTACAAATGAAAACCCGAGAATGCTTTAACCGAGTCGCTGACATCTTCCCGTGCAGCGGTAAACCTAGTAACGTAACGCGAAGTCTTGGCACGCCGTTATAAGTAGCTGGACAGTATGGTAGTTCAGTGTTTGCCGGAGGTCATGGGAGAGGCCCTGCGTGAGAGAGTATTTCTTCGCGCTCTCGTTCCATTCGACATTAACTACCGAGCACTGTTCACCACGGACTAGGGGCATGACTTGATCAAGAGCTCTACTTGATAAGAAGTTGATAGAGTAGGTGAGCTGCTGCTGGATGGCAGGGAAGCGATCGCGGTTGGCTCCCAGCTTGAGGCTCAGCTGGATAATGAAGGGCTGGAGGGCGACACGGGAGCCATCATATTTGCGGCGGTCTAGGGCCTTCTCGGAACGAAAAGCAGTTGGGGCAAGATCTGGATTAGCCGATCTTAGCGGATTCGCTGAAGGAGGAGGAGGAGGAGGGGTGGAGCCTTGGGTAATTCGCATGATATTGATCAGGGTGTGTTGCTCTGGAATTCGATTTCGGAGTTCCACCACCTTTCGTTGAAGTTCGGGAATCGCTGCTGCTGTGTTCTGGGCATTGGCCAGATTTGCTCGAGGTTGATCTCTCTCGGTTCTGAGGTGTTGTGTAGTACTTGCTGGGTGGTTGAACAGGATGGTGGGATCTTCCGTGTATTGATCTTGCAAGTCTTCAAAGGTTTTGAGAGCGTCCCATTGGTTGAGATCAGGGGTGGTCATGGTTCGGGGTGCAGCAGGAGTCGATGTGAATCGCACACAACGTAATCTAACGGACCACAGCATAAATAAGCAAAGAGGAAGACCTGAGGTATGCTTTGTAGAAATTCAAAAACACAAGAACGGATTTGATACCATCGAAAATTTGAGATACTAGAAACTAGGAAGTCGGGCTGAGTAGTGACGGAAGGCAAACCAAACATTCAAATCTATGCAACTAAAAACTAACCTACGAAAGGAAAGAGAGAAAAGGAAGGCACCAGTGACTATATATACAGAAGAACCTTCATGCAACCGAACCCCAGAGAAACCCATAGAAACCTCACTGATTTATCATAACACTATTTCGAAGAGAAAATAAAGGGAAGAGAGAAAATATACAAGAAAGAGTTTTTGGCATAGCAACACCTTATGCAAATGAAGCCCAACTAGGAAATCCTAACAACACATTTCTCATACAACCCTGCTTCACGATTGCCTTCTCGGTAGCGGCACAGGCCTGGACCTAACTCGTCAACATCGGTCAGTTATATTACTTTAGGACCGGAAACACCCCCTAGTGTTTAGGAAGAAGCGGGGTAGCGAAGGAATTGTTTCCGCTCCAGAAGAGAGTTTTCACCGAAACTTAGTTTGAGCGGTGGAAGGCAAGAACCAAAGGGATTTATAGTATAAGTAGTTATCTCCACTTCTGACCATCAGTTCTATTTTCTCCTCATCATCAGTTGTAACAAGCGGAAGATGACTCTTAAGATTATTCTAAATCTATACAAAAGAATCTTTTCTCTCTAAGTCTAACTATAATCTTCTACCGGCCCTCTTGCTTCCTACAATTTTTTTTAGTAGAGACAGAGCCCTGTTACATTGGCGCTAGATTCAGCGCCAGATTCGGTACCAGATTCGGTGCCCGCAAAGATATCAATTTGTTATCTGAAGAGATGCTTGAAGAGATGCCTGGAGAGGCCTCCATTTCTTGCCTACGGAGGTGCCTGAAGAGATGTCTCAAAGTATTTAGAGAAGTGTAGATATGGTGTCTAGAGAGGCGTTGATGGTGTACCTGGAGAGATACTTGGAGAGACATCAATTGATTGTATATAGAAATCTCTGAAGAGATGACATTTTGGTACCTGAAGAAATACTTGAAAAATATCGATTCAACGCCTAAAAATGTGTTTGATTTGAGTGGTAAGTTGTGAACTATATAAATATTAGTATTGGAGTCAGCATATCAAGGAAACAGATAATTCAATTGGAGGAGGTAGAGGCAAAGGCTGTGAGGGAGACAGAAGTAGTGATAGAGATAGAGGTAATGATACAAATACAGGTAGATATCAATGTGGAGGTAAAGGTGAAGGTTAAAGTGATACCGAGGGACCATTAAGATATGGAAATCATGCCAAGGTTGACATCAAACAGGTCAGTGGCGCCATGGTAATAGACTTTGAAACGTAAAAGAAGAGTCAAATATGACTAATTCCTATTTGAACGTCCCAAACAAGCCAAAACATGACGCATCATCTTTAGAACGTACTAAACAATTTGAAATATGACTAATCATATTCCAGACATCACAAAACTATCCAAAATGTCTTAAAACAGTACGTTCTCCCGTGAGTCATAATACTATTGTGGCGGAATGTTTCATTTGTATTTGTCATACTTTCCTATGAGTCATCTTACTATGTTTTCTTATGGGTTCTGTGTAACGACATTTATGTATAAATAAGGGGTGGTTTCCCCCTCCTCCTGTATCATTAAGTTCAATCAATATCTCTATCTACTCTCTACATCTTTAAAATGAACCAGTCACCTTCCGGACATCACAAATACTCGAGATGCAGCAAAATGAACAAATTTCGTTGAACAAAATCCAATTGGTCTGGGCATCAACGCTTTTTTGCTGATGCCGTTAGAAAATAACTACCGAAAACTAATCATAGCGGTCTTTCAGGCCCTTTACATGAAATTTCTAATGTTGCAAAGTACTTTCAGCCACGGTTTACAAAACTTAATATTAATAATCAATTGAGAATAGTCAATTCATTTGAATCAGAACAACTTGAAGGTGCATGACTTGTAAATATAAGGATAAATTTGAGAACATGAAATCTGTTCTATATATAGCAGCAATAGTTTACAAAATCTTGGAAAAGAAGAAAGACATTTGACTATGGTAAGTGGAAAAAAATATAATGGATTGTATTTAGAGTAAATTGAAATCTTGAATATAATGGTAAACGATAAAATCAATTTTGATGGTCCAATGAGTTATCAAAACTTTTGTAAAGATTCAAAAGGCATGAAGCTTTTAGGAATAATACTAGAGTATGTAAGTTACATAAGTAAAATTATTACTTCAGTCATAGCCTTTGCAGGCTTTATCGAGACTCAGGATTCTCTCAGTAGGATGGAGTAGTTTGGAAGTAGCAATGCAATGAAAGCAATAATATCAGTGACTTTAATGATAGCCTGCAGAAATTTAGTCGAGGTTTAGGAGACCGTCAGGAAGCTATAGATAGTTGTCATAGTTGTCAACAAAGGTGGGAGAATTATTGTGTCAAAAGTATCCTTCCAAAACATAGCTGAACCTTTGGACAATATCAGTTGTTCATTGATATTATTTCGTTTTTTATTAGCAGTTTGACTTTTATAAATTTTTTTTTTTTATAATAATAAATAATAAAATTATTTGAACTCTATTTGATTTAGATCAAAATTTAAAAGATCATTTAACAGAGAACAAATACCTTGTGGTAAAGCGGTTGGAAAGACATCACTTCTTAAAATTTAATAGTCAAATGTTTTCTGGTTATAGCGCAGCATCGTGTAAAGGTTATACAAATTGCATCGTGAATAGCTTTTTAACCAAGTAAAATATCAAAAATTCATGGAATTAGATTGTATATATATATATATATGATAAAGATTTTGATTACATAGATTTTTGATATCTTGTCTTGTTGAAAAGTTATTAGCCATACTATTTGACTATTTTTGTATGTAAAAGGGCTCAAAACTTGGCAAAGGGGAATAGTATTACACCTATTTATACCTCTACATGGCTAACATAAAGCCAAGATTTGGTTTTGAGTGTAAAGTTGCTGAAATCTAAGGTTCTTATTGGTTCACAAGCAGCCGGCGTAGCTAAGATTATTTCAGTTGAAATACCAAACTGTCACCTTAAAGACGCGCCGAGCCATACGGGTGTCCGCAACCATACTACTCAGTTTCTGGATGCAACTGCTATTACATGCTACCACAAAGATAACTGCTCGTGGTTTTTTCTTTGTATGTAATCACAATTTCGTTCTGAAACGTCAGCAAGTAAATTTCACCGTCCAAGAAGATTCTGGTTCTGAACAGCGACACTAAGCATAGTCTGATAGCCCCTGGATGACCGAGTGTGTAGCTGTCCAAGTAACCGTGTTCTTCCAATGTGGAAATTTCCGAGGGTAGGCAAGGTTGCAGGTTCAAATCCTACCAGAGTGAGGGCCCAAGAGATATTAATGGTACATTCCTTTCTTGGCTTGACGTGTGGGATGGTTTCTGCTCCTATGGGGGAGAGTTTTCCATGCACCCGGCCCCCAAATGGGACATGCGGACTAGTGATAGGGTGTGGGTATGAGGAGGTATGAGTATTGACTTTGAACCGGTTGGGGTATTCCACATCCTGCGGGGTGAAATCCTGTGCTTGTACTGAACTGAGATCGGATAAACTAGTACGCTGCCATAACCGTGAGGTCGCATGCAAAAAAAAAGCGTGGTCTGGTATGTGGTCCACGTGACAATGCATGTAGATCATGAGGCTCAATTGCTATTTTACTTTTCTCTGCAACGGCACTATCCACCGAACGGACATTCTCCACCCCAACGAAGACTGAAAAATGGTTCAAGAGGTAAAAGCAATGGGTGTTCTCATATATACAAATGATTTACTGACTCTAAATGATAATAGGTAATGCGTCTCCCACCTCTGCGGAACCTCCGCGTCACCAACCCCAACCAGGCTTCAAAGAATCCGTGCATCGGGGTAATGGCGACATTGTTGAGCTGCTGGGCATCCCAGGGTTATGCTGTTGAAGGGTGTGGAAAGATCGAGGAACAGTTGAGAAACTGCATGGATGCTAAGGTATGCAAATTTACGGAGAATTTCAGAGAGTTGCTTACTGAACTGCGTGTGATAAAACAGAAAGGGCCTTCCTTGAAGAAGAACAACATCAATTACCACCTTGGACGGCTATACCCCATGATTAAACCACCGCACAAAAAGTGGAAGGGTTATCAATAAAAAATGTGAAATAAAGGGTGAGGCTTTCTTGTATAATACGAAGGGGGATTATTGGAGGGATCTGAAGGGAATAAACCGGTATCTACTAGCTAAATTCCCCAGAGAATTCTGTGTAGTGTTATTGAATACCAATGTGTGGGGTTTCTTTGGTTTCGGCACTCCCAAGACCAACTTTGATATTGCTACCCTCGATGATTATGGAATATTGATTTTGTTTCTGTGGGCCGGGGATAACGATAAGATTCAGGCACTTCTGCCGAGTTCAAACTGAACCCAGAAACGCCCGCCCGTGCTGGATGAGAGAATTGATTCTAGAATAGGACAGACGTGGGCGCCTTCATGGGCTATTCGGACACACTGTCCACTTAGACAGTAGACTATAATTAGCAAATTACCGTCTTATTCCACTAGAAGAGACCGGTCTCTTCTGATGGATGTAGAGGAAATTACGGCGTGAGCCACTCAAAATGAACGCTAGATCCTGCGGCTTACGCCGTGAAGCGAGTGGTCTCTTCCAGTGGAATATGACGGTAATGTAAGGAAACGGTTACAGGGTTCACTGTTTGAGTGGAGGGTATATCTGAGGGGCCCATTTTACTCTCCTGTGGCCTTTGATGGGAGAGACTGCAGTCGACGCCCCCTCACCGAGAAAGTTAAAGTTTCCACACCACCTCTATAGTCGACTGTCCTGGTGGAGGGTGTCCTGGAGGCCTGGGAAAGTGTCTATGCATCTCAAGAAATAGAAGATCCTACTATTTCTTGAGCGGCGATCTACACCCGTATTGAGGGACTAGCTGATACAAGCTGAACTTGCCAGAGATCACGGGGTAAAGTGTTCTTCCCCGCGGATCTGCCCCACACTTCACTTCGTCTTGTAATGACGTAGAAGGTATTGAATGTAGGAGGTCATCCACCTTTGTTATAAGAGCGGTGAATCCCCAAGGTCCAGAAGCCATCTCACCCACAACTACAGCGACTTGGTTTTAACCAAATAAAAAACTTCTTCCTTATAATGTCTCAAAGAAGCACAAGCCCTCCTGTTGTAGGATCTTATACTCAAGGGGATGGGTACAACACACAAGCGGATCAATATAAATCACTCGATGATAACGCCAACCCTCTTCGCCGGGCGTCTACCACATCCTCTGTGGAAGACTCTTCTCGTCAGGAGGCCCAGGGAAAGAAAAAGCGTTTGGTAAGCTGTCCCAGAGGCCTTACATGGAATTTGTTCAAAAACATTTAACACCGTCGTCGTGAAATCCAGTCATTTGGAGGGGGAAATGATGGTCGAGGAGGTGCAATGTTCAAGAACCTTGAAACCATAAGGGGGCGCCATGCATCGGAGGGTTATAACGACCAGAAGCCTATGGACGGTTTCATCGGCGCTGCCTTCAAAAGATTTGTCTCTCCAAAGGATTCTAGTACCATTGCCGGTGGCAAGGTGTAATTTTATATGCTCCATTTTGTTTGATTCTTTTTCAAGGCGTTTAGTTCTGTGTTGGGTCACAGATCCTTTGGAAACGTTTATTTCTATTATGTGAAAAGAACACTAAAACGTTGTTTGCGCCCGAAAGCTCCTCTATCCTCCAGGGATGTGCTTCACACAAATGAAAATGCCGTGCCGAGGCGAAAAGAGGTAACAAATGAATTGTCAAAAGGGAGCAAGACGATTATTGCAATTACTACTAGAAGACATCCCATCGATTATTTCAAGTGGTCGTGATATGGGGAGTGTCAGAGTTGCCGAACTTTGAGACTTAGGCCCGTTTAGTAACAAGATGAAATGGAGTTTCCAAGGGTCAAGGCCTAAGAAAAAGATCATTGAAACGGACTTTACAGGGGTGAAAACCCCGTTTTGGCCTGTTGCCAAACGGGCCCTATTCCAATAGACTCTACTAGAGAGGTTTCGCACTCTCCAACAAGATATGAGGATAATTTTGAGGTTTTGCTCTTTGCTGCTCTTTCGCATCCGACTATGCGCCAAGAACTCCTAGAGTGTCCTTTTGTAGGTAGATTTATGCACCCACTGGAGTTGTCTGAAGGAGGTGCCTAAGAGAGTGCATCCGCTTAAGATATCGGTATGCTTGGTATCTGACATCTCCAATTTCTGACCTACAGAGCACACGAAGGCCGCTAACCCACAAAGGGGGCCATATGCGTGACCTCATGCACTCTCACAGTGCGAAAATCTCGTTGTCAGATGTTGCAAAACCTCTCTACTCGCAATTTTCAAGCGTCTCCGGACGCAACTGCTATTGCATGCCATACAAGAGATAGCCATGGCGTGTTCTTTCTTGTGTATGGCGCGAGAAGGCATAGAGGGTGGGTGTGTCAACTTCAGAGGAACCTTTTTTGTATGGGGAATTAGAAAATACCACCGTTAGGCTAGGCACTAGTATCATTATAGGAGTATGATATCTCACAAATTCTGTAGACTGATTGGCTGCAAACGCCGAAGTTTACACACCTACCTCCATAGCTTCTCGAGCCATATGCGTCCGGAAACGCTTGAAAATTGCGAGTAGCCGCAAAGTGGCGTGTTACCTTAAGACTCTATCACGCAATCTGAATCAATGTGGCTGAACCCGTCTTGCATCAATGATTAATTCATCTGATACAATGTGGCAGCATTAACAGGCGAAGCGACACAGCAAGTTTTGGGCACTTATGCATGAGAGGGATTTCGTACTCTTTCTCATCCACCCAGGGCACAAGCAAACTGCCCGATGGCTGTCCAGAGTGTGATTAATCATATCTCACGATCACACCGTGGAGATCTGGCAGAGAGGGGAAAATCAGATGTATTAAGATGATCCTGTCGACCTAAATAAGCAAAGAAAACGTAACCATGCTATTTCCAAAAAATGCGATGTCGAGAACCGGACGGCTCTACGCCTCGGCTGCTCCGGAGAACTTTGCCGCACAGGATGTATAGCTTTTCTCTGGTTCGGTCAGTGTACCTTCAGATCACTCACAAGAGAAAACCGAGATGTGAGAATTAATGTGGGCAGTGTGATTCTGTGTAGGCATAAGATAGGTACTACGTCAGAAGCTGCGATCCGATCCTCAACAGTATTGTACTTCGGGGTAGGTGGAAGTTTTGGGTTTGTGAGGGTAACCGATCACATGATCAATAATGTTTCCGGCATCGCTAGTACGAAGTACAATGTTCTGTTATTTCAATGTATTCGCTTACTCAATGCCAGTGCGTACTAACGGTATCCAAATTACATGTAGGGAGACCACCTCGCGACCGTGCTTTGCAGATTACCGGTATCAATCAAGGGGCCTTCTGCTCCCCACCCGCCTCCTGCTCTCTCACAATAGATAAACTCCACTCTGCAACTATGGGGACTTCAGAAACTGAAAGACAGGATATATTAGAGCGTATTGGCCAATGCGACCGGCCTTTGGTGTGGATAGCCCGCCAAGAGCTCAAAATTTGAACTCAAAATATGGGTGTGGCCAATATGCTCTATTAGATTAGCCTATCATAGGAGGATTTATTGGTGAGGAGCTTTGGGTCAGTAAGATGTAAGTATAGGCACTGCACTTACTCGCATCTACTTACCTGTGATATATAACTGGCGAAATCGGGCAACCGTACAATGTCCTTTACCTTACCGTAGAATCTCACGAATAACGAAAGCAACCGGCTAGGGATATGCGCCCTTATATTGGTCAGTTGCGCGTTGAGCCACATCCAGAGCTTGACTTTTGACCGTTTTGACCAATGAGATTACGGATTTCCAGTCCAGTTCAATTCGTTATTCGTGAGATTCTGCGGTAATAGAGACTTTGCGCAAATGGAGCCAGCTCCATTTTCCGAAAACCTGATTGGTGCCGATCACACCACCAGCCAATCAGATATGGTGCGGCACGGCTTAAAGGCGACAAAAATTTCGTCGCTTATAACTTTTCGACCAGACAAGATATCTAATATCTACAACTTGGCTTCATAGATTTTTGATATCTTGCCTGGTCGAAAAGTTATAAACAATGCCATTTACCTATTTTTGTATCTAAAAAGCGCCAAGACTTGGTGAAGTGGAACCCCCCATTACAGAGCTGCAGCTAAAATAAGATTTTCAGACATAAAGTGGCTGGATTACAATGCTCTAATTGGTTCAAGAGCATTCGGAGTAGCCAAGAGTGTTCCAGTTGAAATACGAACATGTCACCTTTAAGACGCGCCACACCATAATCAGAATATAAAGCTGGCTCCATTTGCGCGAAGTCTCTAATACCTCCGTAGGCGACACTAGTCTTTTTGTGGAGGGTTAGGTTTATTGCGCTGCTAGCGGTTAATGCGGTAGGATGTGCCTTGATAGAAAGTCCAAAGGAAATCACGTCTCTGTCTCTGTCTGCCGAAATAGGTAGGTGTGCTGTCGGTTGTCAGTCCTCCGAGTAGACCGGCACGTGATACTACTACTTCAAGTAGTGTGTGAGCTTTGAGGTTCGGTTCGTTCAATCCATCATACCTCAGATGTCATCATAAATCGACTACGAACTGCAATCCGCGCGCCCCGCTTCACTTGGAACTTATGATACCAATGGCAGAATTGGAGACGTCGAACAGGACGCTGTCCCACAGCAGGCGCCACTCAAGAAGGTCGACGGGAAACATCAATTTCAGTCACCTGTCGTTATCACCGCTCACATCAACCTCGATAACAGAGCAGGACTTCAAGAGAAAGGGTGAAAAGAGAAAGCCCGGTTCTTATATTCAGGGCATTTCGGTCAGTATTCCCTATCGATTTCTTAAATTAAACCCCACAAGAAGAGGGTTTCTGTAAATACCGGGGCCACGGGCTTGCTTTGCCCGTTTTCAATCTATCCCCAATGCACATATACAAGGCGGGCAGATCGTTTACATAGTTTCGTAATCTTATAGGCTCCGACGACTCCTGGAATCCTCTCCAGAAACCAATCCTTTACCTCACAGCATGGTTTCTATAGCGAGATTACCAAATCCAAATCTTCCTCCCATTTAACGACTTCGCAATCACTTTCCACATCAAATCAATGGCTTCAGAGGACTGGTGCAGCCCTCGCATCTGAAACGCGCGAGAGTAAGGGCCAGAGTTGGTTAACCAGCCGCGCCAGCTCGACCAGCCTTGTCAGGGAAGGGGAAGACGATGATGGTAGCATATATTATGGTGCCGACGACGAGTTTTCGCCTCTTACTCCGAGGCGTAGGCTATCGAGGAACTTTAGCGGCGAATTGTATACGAATGGGTTGGATGCGCTTGAAGAAAGAGCTGGTTCAACACGAATAGATGACTACCGAGAAAGAGAGGAGGGATGGAAAGAAGGTGAGGGTGAATACATTGATATCCCCAGGGGTTTCGGGGTTGGGCAGTTTGTGGATCGGTTGATTGGGTGGTCCGTATTTGCCGACGACGACACCGATTCCGAAGAATCTTTAGACGGATACGAAGAGGAACATGTGCCTTCAAAGGCTCGGGGGGAGCGGGCGGGAGTTGAGGTACCGGGTGATCGGTGTGTGCGAGAGCAGCAACGGCAATTGAGAGATGAGGGTGAAGGATGGCAGGATCTCGGGTGGGTTTTTAATATTGCATCACAGTTTTTCCTTTGAGGTGTATGGATTGCAAGCAGTTTTAATAAACACCCTTCATCAATCGATGCAAAATATGTTATCTAAATAAGGTGACAGTTGAAACGATATTCCAAGAAGAGGTCCACATCTCATGGGATTTCATGCTGAATCGTCCTATTGTGCACTGAATGGACGTATGTAGAACAGTAACGGCGTGGTTTACGAGGCCGCTCGAGGCAAGGTCGGCGGGTAGTCTTGAGGCAGCTCAGCCTCTTTTTTTATTTATATCATCGAATTATTCTGGGTGGTCTCGAGGTGCTTGGCGGCTCGAGATACATGGGGGTTTAATACATTTAGCTATTGGTCCCGGCTTTGTGGACTACACTAACATTGTAGGTAAATCTCTCTCTGGGCATGGGAGGGTAAGGAAAAAGTGGGTCAGTGAAACATCTAGTTCACTCGGAATCAAGATAATTTTAGGGGTAGCTCAAAATAGGTTACGATAGCATATCACGGAGTGAGTGCACCGTCATTACATGAAGTTCTTTCTTAGCACAGCTTAGGTTGTTTTATACAATGAGAATATACATAGTGTTCACAAGGCATAACGACGTCCACGCCAGTTCATTACAGCACAAACAATAGGTGGAATTGTACAGTCCAAATAATGAAAACGGGGAAAACAAGTGAGGAAAGAAAGGATATATGCGATAAACCGTAGAAAAAGAAAAAAAGATAGTTGTATAAGAGTTCCGGCTATGAAAGAGAGTTGTGGTATAGAAGATAAGGCAACTGAAAAGTCATAAACAACCCAAGGGTAAAATCCGCAAGAAACTAATAAGAGATAGAGATAGAGATCATTGAAGTGGGGGGGGGAGAAAAATGATGAGCTAATTGTTGAGAAGGTCGACCAATCAAGTTATTTCTACCAACTACGGACAGGCACTTGGACACCCGCAGAATGCATATTGAAGTTCCGTCCACTGAATTTGCTAGTTTCTTTGCCGTAGTCGTCATGACCCACAGCTTGTTTTAAATGTACCAGAGCTGATTGCATCCTTCCTTGCGATTGCTCAACATGTTTTGCAAGCTTTGCCCCCCAACCGCCATACTCCAGTTGGATACCAGCTCCACGCTTAGCTGCTTCTTGTATTACCAACACCCATGCCTTTGTAATCTCTTCATAGGCCATATTTTTTGAATGATTATGAAGTGGATTGTCCCAATTAGGTAGGCGGTGAATTATGTGAGTTGCTTCATCCAAAAATGTCAGGCTTGTAGCAGCTTGTGACTCATTTGGAGGTAGGAAGTGAGGAGTGTAGTCGGAAAGTGCGTCGAGGAGCTCGTTGAGGGCAGGCCTCACACGATTGAACGCATAATCCGCTCCGGAATTTCCACCATAAGGAAAGGCTAACTGCATCGTGCTTTCGTAATTACCCAAGGTCAAGAGAGCTGAGTTTACCGTAGGCCGTGGGGCTAGTGACAGAACTTCGGAGGTCAGACCTGGGTGTCGGTCGCAAAGGGTTTGGAGTATCGACTTTAGCGTGTGGGAATCCACCGTTTCAAGTGTGCGGGCGAGCGGTAGGGGTCTACCGGTAACATCACTACGTTGGCGTTTATTGATCCGTTGGGGGGTGCAAGGGGAACGAGGGAGATTATTTGTCGAATTCATTTGGTTATCTTCCGAATAACGGTTGTCTTCATGCATGCCGGAGCGACCATCGTCTGGATCATCGGCCTTTCTTTTTTTGCCTCCCTGGGAGGCTTCAAAAGGAATTAGCAAATCTTAAGTAGGAAATACAAAGCACAGGATTCACAACCAGGATGGTTCAGAGGGAAATACGGCTTACCAAAACGAAGCGGGGGGTAACGAACATTTGCGGGATGAGAGGGCTCCGGGAGATTGTTCATTATGTATTTTGTGAATAATTAATGGGTTGTTAATAGTAAGAGGGTATAGTGGTGGTGGTGGCGGCAGTGGTGGTAGGCGGAGAGTTGGTTTCTATTGTTATTCTCCTATTGTTGTGGTTGTCGTCAGTTGACGGTGTTGCTACGATGACTTGCTATGACTTTGCAGTGAGGAGAAGGGGGGTGGAAGGGGGGGGGGGGGGTAAGGTGTTTGTATGTACGTAGTAGATCCGCTGTTTAGAAAGAGAGGGAAAGGGAAGGGGTGTAGAAAGGAAGACAAAAAAAAAAAAAAAAAAAAAAAAGGAAGACAGAGAAAGTATGCAGAGTCTGAGAGCGGAGGGAAGAGGAGAGGGGAGACTGGGAGAAAGAAGAGAAGGAAGAGAAGCGCACTAAGTACCTACACACTACCAACCTACATGTAAGAAAAAAAAAAAGAGGGTGGATGAATTCCACTGGACGACTTACATAGGCCGATGCAGATTCCAGTGGCATCCACGTTCAGTGGATGGGCGGTGTGGCGCCTGGCGTGTAAAACGAACGAACGGCCGCGGCAGCGCTGCTTTATCCTTTTTGCCAGGGAAGGAGAAAAAAAAGGATGAAAAGACGAAATGATCTTGAGTAGGTAAGCGGATCGCTTGCAGTGGCTCCCCGCCGTTCAAATGTAGGTACTCTGAAGACACCTACAGCTCTACACCTACATAGCATAGCACTCATCTACTTCGAGCCCGTGTAAATCCTTGCGCCAAATCCACCATATATACATGCAACTATTTTACCTACATACAGCACAATATTCAAGATGAACAGTCTGTGAATTTAACTTAGTCTTAGTTGCCTGGCTCCTGCCCTATTACAAATAGGGCGCGTTCTTCACAACTCGAGAGTCGGGCATAGCACAGGTACTCAAGGTACGTATTCCACTGCAGATCCCGTAGAGTAATCCCGCCACAGCCTCGAACCCCGTGCACAGTCCACTCGCGGTAAATCCGATCCATCATCGGGAAGGGAAGAGCCTCAGCCTTGATTACATGTAGGTACTTCGGGGGTAGGGGTAAGTGAGAAGACACCAGGCTGCCAAGCTTGGTAAAGGGTGTCTTCTCACTTACCCCTACCCCCGAAGTACTCACATACTTACCCTAGCCTCACCTGCTTTTAAATAACCCCGCTAACCCATTACTCATATTCTATCTAATCAACAACCCCGCTTCTTACATCTACAATCAGTTCGTTACCTTTCTTTATCAAATTCACTCGCCTCCATAGTTTGAAAGAATGTCGGCGAGAGCACTTGACTATTCTTCTGGTTCCGCTATACCCGAGGATCAGACTAAAGCCAATAGGAATCCCTTGGTCAACAGAGACATTACCTATGAAGCTCTACGCTCTCTGTACCTCAAAGATGTGACAACGGAAGGGAAAATGGAGGGTCCGTTTGTTACATTTAACAGGGCCCAGGAAGGCTTCCCACCTGTCAAGAAATTGAGCCCATTGAATAAGAAACGTGTATTGGTAACCGGTGTAAGTGCAGTACTATTTCGGTCTTCATGTACCTCTTGCCTTCTAGCTGGTGCAATCCCCTTGCATTATTTGTTATAAACCCCCTCGCGTCTTGATGCCATTAAAACCCCACGCAAAGCTTATATTTATCTGGGAGGATCTATAGGGCGCAGGCTTCGTTGGATCACATTTGGTAGATCGGCTTATGCTCACGGGGCACGATGTTATCTGTGTCGACAACTACTTCACCGGTTCGAAAACAAATATCGTACATTGGATTGGACATCCGAATTTTGAAATGATACGGTATGTAAGAAGATTTCCTTCTCCCCTGATTTTTATTAGGGTCATGTCGTTGCCTCTGGCTACTACCTACCGAGAGAATAATCCGTCACTTATCATGTAGGACCTTTGTATTTGGCTCTGGTTAGTCATGATGTTGTGGACCCGCTTCTTATCGAGGTCGATCAGATTTATCATTTGGCCTGTCCTGCGAGCCCTGTGCATTATCAGTCAAATGCAGTCAAAACTTTGAAGACTAGTTTTTTTGGAACGTAGGTTGCCTTACCAGTGAACCTTGTATATTGTATAGGCCTACGGGGAGTAGGAGACGCCGCCCTATTTTCATCTTTGGCTTACAATCCCCCTGTTCTGGATTTCTCCTGTTTAGTTATAATATGCTTGGACTTGCGAAACGCGTGAAGGCGCGTTTCCTTCTTGCAAGCACTTCGGAGATTTATGGTTCTCCTAAGGAACACCCACAAAACGAAGGATATTGGGGGCATGTCAATTGTTTTGGCCCCCGCGCCTGCTATGATGAAGGGAAACGCGTGGCAGAGGCCCTTACATACAGCTATGCGCGCCAGGACGGTGTAGACGTGAGGATTGCCCGCATCTTTAACACTTTCGGTATGTTGCCGGCTACTTTGTTCCCGATTTCCCAAAAATATGTTCTTAGTGGTGTGCTTGATTGCGCGGCTATACTCAAATATCAGGCAAGGGGGTTAAGACAGAAAGGCAGGCGGTTTAGTAAATAGCATACTTGTGGTTTGTTCTGGGCATAGGAATTATTTCTAGATATTCCTGGCAGTGGCTATTTTTCAGGCATTTCTTCCTTTCACCTCCGCTGACTGTTGTAGGTCCACGTATGAACTTCAACGACGGAAGGGTGGTATCTAACTTTATTCTGCAAGCATTGCGGAGTGAAGACATCACTATCTATGGGGATGGATCAGCGACAAGATCCTTCCAGTACATACACGATTTAATAGACGGCCTTATTCTGCTGATGGAAAGTGGTTGTACAGAACCCGTAAACTTGGGTAACCCCCATGAGTTTACGATCAAAGAATTTGCGGATATGACCATTGGTCTTGTCAACGAACAGAAGGACCATCCTTCCACATCAAATGTGGTATATCTACCCGCAGTTGTTGACGATCCGCCGAGGCGGAAACCGGATATATCAAGGGCCAAGGAAAGATTAAGCTGGGAACCGCGAGTCTCGGTGTATGAAGGGTTATTAGAAACTGGTAGGGTTACTTTCCTCTTCTAATTTCGAGCTTAAGTGGAATTAACGGGGCAAAAAATAGCGGCCTATTTTATGCAAACAATGGAGCTGCAGAGTACGCCAGAAGGTCAATGCCTATAAGACGTAAATCAGGGTCTAGCTTTATATTGGGTGAAAGTCCTCTAGTGCCTCAATATTCGTTAAGGGAAAGAACCCATCATTCCATTTACGCCACTCAGTGGGGGAAACTATTAGAAACGATGAATTCAAATTGAAGGAACTTGACAATGTGCCGAAAATTCTAGAGGATTTGTATTCTGAGTCAAATTGTGATGCTCTGCTATGCCACGACCAGTGCGCACGATGGCACCATCCCAGCTTCTTTGAGAGTTTGGCCAAAGTCGACTCCTTGCTGGTAAACCTTACGAGGAAATGTTGTTGTAATTGAGGTTACTTCAATACCTATATATAGTGTTAGAACTTTCTTATATCGCCCCACTTTCTTTTCACCTTCCAGTATATGCTATCTTCCGTACCTCTCTCTTCCCTTACAGCCTCGGCAACTTCAAACAATGTAACATCTACCGAAAAGACTTTTATTAATGGTGGACCGGAAGGTAAACGAAGCTGGAGGCGTGTCTCTGTGTGAGACACAGTAACTTTAGGAGCCGCAGATTTCATAGGCTCGGGCCGTTGTTCTTCTATAAGTCTTCCCTCCCGTGCAGCCCTTTCTCGCTCTGCTTGTTGTTTTCGTAATTCTTGGGTTTCTTTGATTTGTTGCCTAATTCTCTCCTTCGCTGCGGCGTCCTCGATTTTCTCACGCTTACGTTTCTCAACTTCTTTCAATTGTTCCTTTCTCCTAAGCTCTTCTTTAATTTTGTCAGAATCTTGGCCTTTTTTGCGGCGAATAAGCTGGGATTTAGTTAGTATGGACATGAATAACTTTTTAGCACCCATACATACTTCATTTCTTTTTTGTTCCTCTCTATCCTTGATGGCCTGAGAGGCCCTTTTATCTGCCAACCTACCAAGGGGGTTAGTTTCCGGGGGGTAAAATGCTTGAACATCTTGGTAGCGTCAATGGATCGCCAACCTTTGGCGAAGCTCTTGTAGCTTCGCTGCCTTCTCTTCTTCCGTTAATGGTTTTATGATCTCGGTGGATTCCTCGAAATTTTGGTGTTTACTTGCTTAATTAGTGAGACGGTGGGGCTCCAACCTCTGTAGAATCAAGGGCTTACGTTCTCGTAGCATGGTACTGTGCGCGCTCTGCACTGGAGAAGAGCTTGCCACAATCAGAGCATTTCATACTGGCCGCAGTACCGGGAATCTCAGATTTTTCATCGCCGTCAAAATCATTCCCATCGTCTTGGATAACCGAGGACGAGCCAGGTTGTTCAGTTGAAGCCTCGAGTTCATTCAATGCCACATCCTGATTCTGGTCAAGCCAATTGAGAGCATCTTGGACTATTGTGCATCAGTATGAGTCGGAAAAGTTGCGACGAGCCGTGCAACTTACGTCCTTTGGTCTTTTTGACAGCTAGAGTGGCACGTTCGGGGTCGAATCCCATTTCTAGGAGCAAATCATAATCTCCTTGGACCATGGCTGCGATAGATGGAAGGGGCAGAATATGAAACTAAGCAGGCGTGGATTGGTTCCGAGAAATAAGGAGATACTTTGAATAACACGAAAGACAGCGGTGGGGTAGGGAGCTGTAACACTACTAAAGATACGAGGTGGTGGCAATCGACGTCACTGAGAACGAAGCGCGGGGTGTGGCGCGGTGGATAATGTCCTACGGAGTAGGGGTTAGTCTGGCGACACCTGGTGGTGATGTTGAGGCTCAGGTCCAATGGGTTTGTGGCGTATACAAGGTGTCTCGTGGCAGTGCAAACGATCGGGCACCAGTTTTTGGACACGCAGCATGCCGAGGCTGAGGCTGGGGTTAAGATGTAGTTGGGTTGAACGGCCAGCAGAGACACAAGCGCAAAGGCCAGAGATTCACAGAAGGCCAAATAACCATCCATCGCGACATTTGCTCACACACACTAGTAACCTTGACACCGTCCTCTCACTCAGCAGCTTCTTACCCCCCTTAATCACAAACTCCCTGTAAGTACATGTACATGTAGGTATATGTACCAGTTAGATAATAGACAACCACAGCCCCAGTAGTCGACCACAAGCACCACAGTATCCACAACTACTCAACTACTCTCGCCCTCAGAAACTCCAGTACCACCAGAACCGCTATATTCACACCACCATCTCCACCACCACCACAACAATACACCCTCTTAAGTCCTCTACAACTGCTAGTGCCTAAAGCCCTTTGAATACTTGCTCACACCAGATCAACGATTTCAAACCGAGCCCTTAGTGCCCTCAAAACCTGCTTCGTCCGCTCCACCTATCATTTACGAACGTCGAAGAGTCGCCAAACATGAGCATCGAACTTGACCCCACCGAGTTGGGATTTGAACGTAGGGCACTTCCTTATTTCTATCCTTTGTTTGCTCGACAGGTAGAGGCGACAACAGAGGAGGGAAGATGAAATGAAAACTCGACAGCTACTAATTTCGCTTTGAAATTAGGCCCCTTCAATCACGAGGTAACTCGAACACTTCGTATCAAAAACAACAACTTTGAACCAGTTGCCTTCAAGGTTTGTTACTATTGATGTCATGCCTTTTGTGAGGGTATTGTTAACTTGAGTGTTAATTAGGTGAAAACAACCGCTCCCAAGCAGTGAGTGCACACGAGTTCAAGATACCCAGCATGGGTTTTTGCGTAGAGGTTGTTGCTGAGTAATTGGTCAGGTACTGCGTGAGGCCAAACTCCGGCCGTATAGAAGCTGGGAAAGATGTCGAGGTCCAAGGTATTATCAAGTTTAAGCTCTAACCTGGGAAAGTAAAATCTAAATGTACTAACCAAGCTTAGTCCTCCTTCAGGCCATGAAGGAAGACCCGCCACAAGGTTACAAGTGTCGTGACAAGTTCCTTGTACAGTCTGTTGCCATTACCGCGGACAGGGAGTACACCAGTGTTCAGCAAATTGTGAGACCCCAATAACCTATCAGTGGTATCTTTGTCCTAACTTGACAATCAGTGGGCACTTGTGGAGAAGAACGAAAAATCATCGATTCAAGAGAAAAAAATTCGGGTTACGTTTCTTGAGCCCGGCGAGAAGACAAACGCGCCCAACGGGGAAATTGTCCAAGATATATTGGTAAGTTGGGCCATGTGGCTTTGGTTTTTCATTTTCGGAATTTATCAGTTGGCTCACAAAACTTCAGTTCAATGACACCCAATCCCGCTCCTCTCCTCCGCCATACACATCCCCTACACCGTCTGATGAGCCTGCAACCTCCGGTACCCTACCCGCACTGACTCACAAACCTGATCCCAAGTCAGATGGGCACTCATCCCCTGGGGAGGCCATTCGAGGCGCTAACACCCAATATGGTTCCCCTAGTTCAGGAAGTAATAGCCATGATTTGGCATCTCAGCTGGCTAAAGCAAAGGCTACCATTGCTATATTGCAAGAGCAGCTCAAACAGCACCAACAACAGGGTCTGCGGGAGCGCAATCCCACTACTGCCACTTCTGACTCTAAGTCGCCTATTGCTGAAAGCACCGCTGGTATGGGTTTAACCGCCCATCCTCCCGAAGGTGTATCCGTCCAGATTTGTGCTGCATTGTGCTTGATGACGTTTTTCCTAGCATATCTATTCTTTTGAGCGTTATGTTAGTATTGGTTAGTCCAAAACCACATTCCCTTGAAAGATTTCATTTGTTTACCTCCCGAGGAGGCGTACTTGCTGGATATTTGGTTTTGTTTTGATGGTGGTTTTTCCATTATTTTGCTAGGATTCATTTTACCTTTCTGTTATTGGTGTACTCTAAAAGATCGATAAGAGGCTTCGCGCCCTATATATGTATCTTCACCTCACCTATGGTACTAAGCTTTCCAAGCTTTCTATCAGTCAATATCACCCTAAAGGGAATCTTTCGGTGTGATTAGCCTTTTTTCTCTCTCTTTTTTTTCTCTTTTCTTTCTTCTTTTTTAATTCCCTTCGCACTCTTTGTCGTATTTTCTATCATTCGAGTGCAAAATACTGATATTTTCCAAAACGGGGATATCTGATTTGATCGTAATCTTTTTTCCCCTTGGGCTGGGTATTGTTTAATTTTGCCGTAAAACAGAAGGGGGCAGATGAATGCAGTATATAAATAGAAAAACATCACCATACAAGTTTTCAAGCGTTGGGATAGGATGAGACTTCCCCACTTGCCCCGCTTCTGATTTGGGATAGACTCGTCAACCTGCTTTCTTTACAACACTTTCAAACCCATCAACCTTCTAAGATCTCTCATACCCTTTACTCTACACTTTACTCTACAGAAAATGCGGGCACCAGCGGCAGAGCGTCCTCTCATATCTGGCCCTGAGGAGGGTCCACTCCCCCCTTTCCCAATTCGCCTTTCAGGGCCGGTCGTCAAAGGGTTTGGGCGAGGTTCCAAAGAATTGCAAATACCTACTGCCAATATTCCTATCGAAGGTCTTAAAGTCGGTGGATGCGAAACTATCGAAAGTGGTGTTTACTACGGTTTCGCAGGGCTTGACCTAATCAGCACTGATACTCGATCGAAGGGGGCTGTCTTCCCTATGGTAATGTCAATTGGTTGGAACCCATTTTATAAAAATACTGTTCGATCAGTCGAAGTACATATTGTACACTCCTTCCCCGAAGATTTTTACGGCGCGCGTATGAATCTTGTCATCCTGGGCTTCATCAGGCCAGAATATGACTATGTGAGCAAAGAGGCTTTGATTGAGGACATCAAGATGGATATCAAAGTTGGCATCAATAGCCTTGAGCGCGACGCGTATAAAGTGTTTGAAGAAGACAAGTATTTGAGGCGTTTCAGCGACGAATGAGGGTAGGTGTTGCTATAGGAAATAGGACGAGATTTTACTGTTTTGTATTGGCCTTGGATTGTTTCATGTTCAGAACATTTCCCTGTTCGGCCAAAAAAAGCCTGAGTCTGAGTACAATTCATGTTATTAAATATTCTACCTTAAAGCATCGTCATCCATGAACTAATTCACGTAAAAGCCCACTATGGTTCTATAGAGCACAGAAATAGTATCCCCAAATTACAAATCTCCCACTAAGCATTCTTCTTATCTTCCATAACACCGCCTTCACCTTCTAGTTCTTCTTTTGTCCAATCCGCCTCAACCTTTTTCCCAGTTTTCAATTGCTGTTCTCTTTTGACTCTTGACCAGAGGGAAACGTCACTATCCCAGATAAATTGCCAAATAACCCATGACCAGCTTGTGTGGGTAGGAAGGGGTTCGTAGAATTCGCTGGCGATTTCACGTAGCTTTGGAAGCCGGGTCCACGGAATGGCAGGAAAATCGTGGTGTTCATTGTGCAAACCAACATTGTAAGTGAAAAAGTTCAAACAGCCATAATAGGAATAGGTTTCCACCGCAACCGCTGCCTCGGAAATGGAATTTCTTGGGGATGTGTTATGAGGTTTTTCAAAGACATACTACACAGATTTGAGTGGTAAGCTTATATTGGTTCCGCAGGTAATAAGGATCAGGGCGCTACAAGGAAGTCACAATGAGGAAAAACCCACATGTTCAGCAATAAAATGACCTGCACAAGGATGCAGGCTCCCTGCCAGAAAGCTGCTCATTATCAAGTAGGCAAAAGAGTTCCAACCACAAAACCAAATTAGGATGGCGTCAAAACCAAGCTGTACAACAAGGTTGAGAAAGTGCAATCCAGTGAATGGTAATGTTAGGACCATCATTGGCCTCAGGGCGTAAAATAGGATTTGGAAGGTGCAAAAAAAGGCCTTTCCTAAAACCGAGTCTAGGAAGATGGCTTCAAATTTGGTTGGAAGATCAGTGTCGAGGCCATCGACCCCGAGTGCTTTATGATGAGTCAAATGGTATGGCCGAAAAGCTGCACTATAAGGGAGACCAATTGGTAGGTTTGCAAAGATTGCGAATAAACGGTTGGCATATGCGCTTTTGAAGGCGAGATTATGGGAAATCTCATGAATGGCTAGAAAGGTATTTTGATTTGCCGTCGCCCCTACGATGTACGCCGTGAGGAGGAAAGGCCAGGAGAAGATAGGGGTTGATCGTAGTAGGTATGCGCAGCCAATTTGCAAAGATGTGACACCTAGTACAACATACTTGGTGAGAGGCTCGGGGCCACATAGTTTAGTGACCTGTTAAGAACCGGGTCGGATCAGTAAACGGTTACAGTTCCATGTGTGCTTCATTTGTCGTCTAGCTAGCTACTGGGATACATACCTCGGGATGTGCCTTGATAATCTGGTGTCTGCGTGTTCTGTGAGGTTCCTCCTGGTATGTCTGTGTATTTTGTGGTTAGTTTCCATTCACTTAAACTTTTTTGTCAGGCGTAGTACCCAAATCCAGTCGCTTGAGGAATCTTTCGCAGCATTATTTAGGCCATTAGTGGTGGTTTCGACAATTGAAGCCATGATGGGAATGATTGAGAAGCGAAGGCAAGATTATTCCCTAAATACTAAAGTGGGAGGGGGTAGGAAACAAAAGAAAGGAGAAATAAAGGTAATAGAGGGAGTGTAGTGATTCCTCAATTGATTCCTCATTCTAGATAGGGCATGTGTCTTATACTAACCAAATGCCATGTGCCTTATATCAGCTGTTCCCCAAGCAGCATGTCCCAAGCGACCCCTGAATTCTGAATTGCTCTTGCCAAGATTTGGGTACGAGGTACCACAGTTGCGCAGTGCATAAGAAGATGTGGGAACCGGCTACTGCTCCCCACTGCTCCCCACTATTATTGACAGTGACGGAGGAGCCTCACTGTCCGAATCTCCATCACCACCGCCCATCAAGATAATCTCATCAACTGCTTGAATCTGCATAATATCCGGTTCTAGCAGTTGGTTTTGCCGCAATTCACCTCACCCTGCGGGCTTGAACGAACACGCCAAAGCACTTTGCTTCACCACCCTCGTCACCATCTAGCCCTCAAGATGACTTCCATCCAAGAGAGAGAAAAGGCACTTAGTGACTTCAAGTTAAAGGTATTTCCGCTCGTCAAAGAAGAAGAGGGAGAAAAAAGATAATTCTTGATGATTTAACTCACAGGCTTGTGTTACGTAAAGCTATTGGAACATAGGGAGTGGGATGCAAAACTCAAGAACATACGAACAGAGCTCAAGGATCTACAAAAGGAATTCAATCACACAGAGGATAACATCAAGGCTCTACAAAGTGTAGGCCAAATTATTGGAGAGGTTTTAAAACAACTTGACGACGAGAGATGTATGTTAGAACCTGTGATTTGCATTGTCTTGGAGCTCTAAGCCGCTGATCATTCTGGAGCTAACATTCATTCCGATAGTTATCGTAAAGGGTAATGTCCCATCATATCCATCAGTGGGAGATGGGAGTAATAGTACTGACTGCTAAAATAAAACCGGTCAGCCTCCTCTGGACCCCGCTATGTTGTTGGATGTCGTTCAAAAGTAGACAAGACAAAGCTCAAGCAAGGGGTTCGAGTAGCTCTTGATATGACTACTTTGACCATCATGCGAATGCTACCTCGGGAGGTTGATCCTTTGGTCTATAATATGTCCCTTGAAGATCCTGGTCAGGTGTCATTTGGTGGTATCGGAGGTCTCAACGAACAAATCCGGGAGTTGAGAGAGGTTATTGAGCTACCCTTAAAAAACCCCGAGTTATTTTTGAGAGTTGGCATCAAACCTCCAAAGGGTGTTCTACTATATGGTCCGCCAGGAACAGGAAAGACTCTGTTGGCAAGGGCTGTGGCAAGTAGCCTAGAGACCAATTTCTTAAAAGGTAGGAGTATATATGTAGTATTGATTTTGCCTTAAGGAAGCCAATGCTAATATTCGTTTCGCGCTTTAGTTGTCTCATCTGCAATTGTAGATAAATACATCGGAGAATCTGCTCGGCTTATTCGTGAGATGTTTGGGTACGCCAAGGAGCATGAACCATGTATCATTTTCATGGACGAGATAGATGCTATTGGTGGTCGAAGATTTAGTGAAGGTACATCGGCCGATCGTGAAATCCAAAGGACGCTTATGGAACTACTCAATCAACTTGATGGCTTTGACTATTTGGGGAGAACAAAAATCATCATGGCTACCAACAGACCTGACACTCTTGACCCGGCGCTGCTTAGGGCTGGCCGACTGGATCGTAAGATCGAAATTCCCCTCCCGAATGAGGTTGGGAGAATGGAGATTCTCAAGATTCATGCGGCGGGTGTTCAAAAGGACGGAGAGATTGACTATGAGAGCATTGTCAAGATGAGCGATCAACTCAATGGAGCTGATCTCAGAAATGTCATTACTGAAGCTGGTTTCTTCGCCATTCGTGATGACCGTGATGCTATCAATCAGGATGATATGTCTAAAGCGGTCCGAAAAGTGGCGGAAGCAAAGAAATTAGAGGGCAAACTAGGTTAGCCTTTTGCCTTGTGATTCCAAGCATGATTATCTTCAAATATACTAACTTCCTGTATAGAGTACCAGAAGCTTTAGTTAAATGGAATGGTTCAAGACGTAATAGATTGGCGTGTTATCCCTTCCGAGTGCTTCTATTTTTCTTGTACACTCGAAATAAAGTTTGGAAACTCGGTGAATCAATCACTGTTAGAATCCCTCCTACCTGCCCCTAGGGTAGCCCAGAGAAAAGCTTTGGTTTAGTATGTGGTCACCGCGAATAGTCCTCCATTGTATGAATACCTCTTGACCCTGCTCTGTCTTTATCAATTGCACGTGCAGGATGTAGCCAAGCCTCCTAGGATACATATTGGGTAGGTATTGCTACATACATGTAACTACGTGTACCCTGAATTCCGCCTGGAACCTCTCTTCATGGTTGACTGGCAGATTGCCAGGTAGGAGGGTTATCGGCCATCATTCTGGTCAGATATGTGCTTCTCCCGTCTTCAAACAAGAAGAAGGCAATCCAAGAAGACTGCTGTCACTAGTCAATCTCATGAAAGGAAATATTTGTTCAGGTCTGTTTTTTTTAGAAATTATATCAACTAAGTATAAGCTTCGCATGCAATCATAGACTATCATGTAATGACTTATGGTCAATGCCAGACCCTCAAACTATCACCACAGCAGGTCGGGACTTGCCAAAACCTGGGGCAGTACAGCCCCAGTCGGAAAGTCCTGGCACCCTGTATAACTATATCGAGCGCGAGTCCGTTCATTAATTGGAGCTCACCAACAACCATTAACGTATTCCACCGTGTACCCGTGTGTCACCATGTGCCCGTGTTTATGTCTCAGATTTCAAGAAGTTCTCTCGCTAATAGAATACAGATATAACCATATGCTACAAACGTGATCTAGTAGACCTTTGGACTGGTAGCCGTTCAATTAACTCTGCATCAGAGTCTCATTCTTCATCTGCTTTAACTGTCAAGAGCTTTTCTCTTTTCAATTTCTTAGCTACCTTCTCTTTCTCCTTTCTTTCCCATGCGGTCCTAAAGCGTACTACATCTTCAGAAGAAACAGCTAGGGCTTTTGAGAGAATCTTTCGACTTTGGACCTTTTTGGAATCAGTTTCAGCTTTGTTTTTCTTAAGGAGGTGTTCCAATTCTTGTTGTAATATGACAACCTTTATAGGTTATTCAGGTTAGTGAAATAGTACTTGAGTGGATGATTCTGCAGCTCAAGTAGATAGTTTTTGAACCATAAGTTGTAGTTTTTCAATGTCTTCGCTTGTAGGGAACGGATTCTTTGTCAAAGCAAGTGTTCATTTAGTATGAGTAAAAATTGTCCTTTCATGACGGGGAGTTGATGGGATTAAGACCTGTAAGTGTTTTTTGGCTTCCAATGCTTTGATAATAGCAGGCTTGATTTGTTTGCGTATGTTGAAAGGGTAGATACCAGTAGCTTCAAAAGCACTTAGTATATTTTTTTTGGTAAAAGTAAGTCTGCGCGCCTGTAACAAAAGCCTATTTATTCGATATTAGAAATAATACTATAATGTGCCCTTATGAATCCCAACATTTCCTTGCAACCAATTATCAAGCAAGTTTGAGTAATTCCGTTGCAGAGGTCCAAATTAGCCTACATCTAGAGGTTGCAATGTGAAATATGACCATCCATAATGAATAGACAGGTTTTCCTACAAGCATTAGAGTGTTATACATTTTTATTACATATCTTTCACGTGTGTTAGGTTCAAAAACATCACGCATATACTCCAATCCTATTTTACTATTGGTCCAACCACTAGTCGACCGACTGAAATATGTCTTGTCACCGGCTTTGACAAGTGCATGCCATCCAGCATATTGCACTTCCCCATGATATATAATCATCGGTGGTAGCACTGTTCCAGCTCACCATCCCTCTCGTCCGCTAAATATTTGATTTTTGAAATAAACCTCCAGAAAACGTGTTGCAACCAGGTTACACACACCACAAAGTCTTTAGTTTTATAACCTCAACCATCACCACCACTCCTGGCAAAATGCCCCCACCCCCTGACTACCTCGTCAAGGCTTGGGATTGCCTTGGAGTCCAACACATTGACAGCGACCTCACAAACAATAATCAAGACGCAGCCTCCCCCATCCTCGAACTCGCCGAAAGCATTTTCAAACACGAAAACAACCATGACGAGACAACACTCTCTCTGCTCCTCCTCCTCAACATCAACCGCAACCTGGCCATTCTCGCCGGCACCGCTGAAGAGCACACCGAGCGCCTGATCATCGTCGAGAACGGTATCAGGGACCTGAAAGCCACCGCTGCCACCACAAACAACAGACTTGAACGTAAAAAATCCCTTCACAAATCCTCCCTCTCTCAACCCCCAACCAACAAAGGGAAGAACACTTCCCCCGCCCCCATCATCGACCCCCACATTGCCGCCACCGTGAAACCAAGCGGCTCGGTCGGCGATGATACCCGTCGCCTCCTCAGGGATGGCCTTGCCTTCCAAAAAAAATCCAAATCCTGCGCTCAAACTGCAGGCGAAAACTCCAACCAATAGAAGGAAGTGAGAAACAGAAAGTCCTCCTTCAAAACCCCCTCTCCCCCCCAACAAACACTCCCAAAGCCCTCCCAGCTGCTCAAAGAAGGTTCTTTGCGAGCAGAACCCACCATGCCTCTATCGAGTCGTCAGAACGCGTGGCTGCGGACCTCTCCGTCTCACTAGGGCAACTCCTTGCCAAGGGGGGTCTCATGGCCCCTACCACCTCTCTATCAGTCTCCATCAGACCTAAGGGAACCATCACAGTCCTCCCTGCCTCCATCGTCAGCGTAACCACCTACCGCCTATGGTTCGAAGCCATGACCGCCCTGGTGAACCAAAAAATCAACACTCCTGAAAACCCAGTCACCCTCTTCCACCCAGCCCCATGCAACGTCGACATCGCCATTCACGCTGTCCCACTATACGACCTCGAGAACAAAGAAAAACTCGACAACACCTTCCCCGAAATCTTCAACCTCGCGACAGGGTACATACCCATCGCGACACGTTTCCTCAACAAAGACGATATCGCCAGAAACAACAAAGCCACCTCCACAATAGTGGTTACCCTCACAGCAGATGAAGCCTCCAAACTGGGAGACACGGTCCGTTTCTACTCCAGGCCCCGTCGCTGTGTCACTATGTGGTCAGCCTCCCCCTCCACCCAATGCAGAAAATGCTGCAAATTCGGACACGCAACCCAAGGATGCAAACAACTCCTCCCTACCTGCCCCCTTTGCACCAAGAACCACACTAAGGCCGAAAACCGCTGCGCTGTACCGATCTGTAAGGGCCACACAGCCTCCATCCTGAAATGCTCTAACTGCAATGGCATCCACACTGTGTATGACGCCACCTGCCCCATCAAAACAGCCGCCCGCTCCAGAACAAGAACCTCCGAAACCTCCCCCCCACCGGCGGATGAGATGGATACAGCCCCTGACAATACTCCTCAATCCCCCCCCTACTCCAACTAATCATGCCGTCACAACCTTCAGACAACCATTTCCTCCGCATAATCCAACACAATTGCGCAAACAGCAACGTTGTTCTCCTCTCACTCTTTTCAATCCCAATAGTACAGAAAACCCACATCATCGCCATTCAAGAACCCCCCCCTCTTCAAAGGCAAGCACCCCACAACCTCTGCCTTCACCCTCGTCACCCCTATTCCAACTTCCCCTAACGATAAGATTTCCGCATGTCTATACATCTCCACAAACCTCCTCGACAAAAACTCCTTCACCACAGTCCCCTCCCACTGAGGAGACATAATCACCGTCAACATTTTCTGCAATACAGGCCCCAACACCCACACCACAGTGACTGTCTCCTCCGTCTATAACAGACCATCCAGCAACTCCACACATTCCCTCAACCCCTCCCTCATATTCAAACATATCGAGAACCCCGCAATTGCCCTCGGAGACTTCAACATCCACTCTCCCGCTGCCGACCCAGCCAGATCATTCTCTAGTGGGGAGTTACGTCTCTCACAACAGTACTTCAATACCGCGGCTAGCACAGGATACGCCCTAGTCAACACCCCTGGCATCTACACCAGACTCTCCCCCGACCAGAAAAAAAGGCACAGCGTCATTGACATGGCCTTCACCAACCACAGCGCCGCACCCCTCATGTGCAAATGGCTTCCCCTCTCAAACGCCACAGGATCCGACCACCGAGCCCTGGCTATGACTATGCACCTCCAATCATCAAACCTATCCCCAACTACTCTCCCCAACTGGAAACTCACAAACTGGCTATCCCTCGAAGAAGGCCTCCCCAACTGGTCGACTCCAGCCTGCCCCCTCCCCGCAATGGTCGATGACTGATTCGAAAAGTCATTAGACTCCCTCACCAACCTCCTCAAAACGCACACCCCCCCCAAAACAAGCACCAAATGGTCTAAACCCTGGTAGAACCCCAACCTGACCCAACTCCGCACCATCTTCCACTCAGTCCATAGAGACTTCAGAAAAGGAAGAGCCCCCCCATTCGAAGCGAAGGCCACGAAAAATACCTATTTCAACGCAATCAAACAGGCAAAACAATCTCATTGGAACTCGTTCATCGCGAACGCCTCACTCAATGACGTATGGAGGATTAAGAAAATGGCCACCAAGTCAGAAGACAGGATCCCTACCCTCCCCAACTCCCCCACCCCATCTCTCCTCAACGACAATCTCGTCAAAGCCTTCTTCCCCCCAGGCCGGAAGAACCATCCCCTCCCCCATCCTTTTCAGAGACGTCCCCCTAATCACACCAAACGAAGTCCAACAAGCTCTCACACTCACCTCCAACCTCTCCGCCCCTGGGTCCGACACCATCCCCTACTCTACATGGAAAGGTATTTACAGATGCAGCCCTTCCATCATCCTCTCCCTCCTCAACCCTCTAATCTCCCTAGGCTACCACCTCCTATCCCTCAAAGAGCCAACGGGGTAAACCTAGCCAAACCCAACAAACCAGACTACACATCCCCGTCTGCATACAGAATAATAGTCCTACTACTAACATTCTCCAAAATCCCAGAGAAAATAATCACCCTTCGCCTAGCAAAGATCGCAGAGGCCACTGGCCTCATCGACCCCCTCCAATGCGGCTCCGTCACAGGCCTTTCCACCGCAGACGCAGCCACTACCCTTCACCACGAGATTCGGGCGATGCAACTCGCGAAACTCAAATGCTCCACTATGTTCCTGGACGTCAAGGGCGGATTCGACCACATCCTCAAACAATCCCTAGTACCAATACTCGCCCAAAAACACTATAACGGCGTGCCAAGACTTCGCGTTACGTTACTAGGTTTACCGCTGCACGGGAAGGTGGCAGCGACTCGATTAAGCATTCTCGGGTTTTCATTTGTAATCAGGTTTCCATTGGGTTCTATGGGTTTCCGTCACACGGATTAGTAATCGGTTCTCGGCAATGGATATATATATGGGCCTGTCCTCTCCTTGTCTCTCTTTCCTTTCTTCTCTACGCAACCTTCCTGTTCCTTAGGGTGTTATATTGTTATCTTTAGTTCTCTACTAAGTATTATAGTTGTGTTACTAGTTTAATATACATCATTCAAGCATTATAGTTCCATCCCACGCCCTCGAACTCCATAGTTGTTCGAACTCATACTAGTAGCCTTCACGCTTCATAGATCCCGAACCTCGGTTGTGCTCCTTGGCCCTTCATTCATAGATCATAGCCTACGACCGCAGAAATGAAGATTTTCCAGATCTTCGAGTCCACTACTTCGTACGCGAAATCATCTATCTCCTCGTTCCCGAACTATAGAGAGCTTCCCCGCTCTTCGCCAAGTAACGCCAAGACAACTGTAACAAACACACCCCCAAATACCTCACCAACTGGATCTGCTCTTTCCATTCAGAGAGGTTCATCACACTACTCTTCAAAGGATCCCCCAAAACCGCAACAGCCGTCCAAGTAGGGGTCCCTCATCTCCCTTCTCCTCTTCGTCATCTATGTGAACTTCCTCCACAAACATGACCCACACCCAGGCATCACCATATCATACGTCGACGACTTCGCAATCACAGTCGCGTCCCCCTCCTACTTCCAAAACATCACATGCCTTGAAGAGCACTACAAGAGATAGTGACTCTCGCTGCCCCACACAACATACACTTCTCGGTCGACAAAACCGAACTCATGCACTGGCGCTCCCCCCAGAGACACCAGTGACCATTGCACCATCCCCATCTCCCTCAACAACTGCAACTTCAATCCCAGCAGCCAAGTTCGCTGAATAGGCTTCTGGCTCTCACCCAACTTCAACCCCGATAAACACTTCCAAAGGAGGCTAGCAGCTGCTAGATCCGCCTTCGGCATCATCTCCCGCTTCTCCTCCGCAGGTAAAGGCCTGTCTTCGGCCAACTGCATGAGAATCACCCTCCTCGCCATCCGCCCAATGCTCACATACGGGACATCCACCCTCACTCCCAAAACATCACTAAGAAGCATGATCACCTTCTGGAACTCAGTCCTCCACTGGGCCACCAGGTGCTTCAGGGCTACCAACAAGCGAATGCTCTGGGCGGCAGCCAATGCTCCTCCTTCCCCACTATCTCCCTAGAAAGATTCTACTCCCACGATGCTCTCCTGAGAGGAAAGCCCAATGCACCAAAGAAATGGAACTCCAACGCGGCCAAAGGGGTGTCCCACCTCCCCATTGAGCTGCTCTGCTCCCTCATTCGCCCCCTCATTGACGAAGGAGCCCCCTCACACAAAATGGCAGCACGAGCCAAACAACAACTCATCATCATTAACTGGCAGGTGACCTACCCCTCCCCCAGACTACTATAACCACCCTCTCACCCTGAAATGCCTCCCCTTCACTGCGATCCATAAGTTCGCTGCAACTCAAATCCATCAGATGAGGGCCAACAAGAGCTACCTCCGCCCCCAAAAATCATGGATCAACACACACCGCTCCCCCCTCTGTCAGAGATGCGGAGAAGAGGACGAAACACCCCAATATGCAGTATTTACTGCCCATCCACCGCCGCACACCGCCACCCACTCCTAAACCAGATAGAATCTCTGGACGAAATCTAACACGATCACATCCTCACATGGGCCCTCAGCGACACCATCATCGCCGCCAAAACCAATTTCTCTATAAGGGAAATTCCATCACCCATCCTCCAGAGCTCAGCAGAATCATCTTCGCTAAACTCAGTCTCCACCACCTCGATTGGAAGCCCATGGGTAATTCCTCTCAACTCACACCGCTCTCGATGAAAAGTCCCAATGAAAGCATTCGGGCCTACAGTCCTCATTTATCTATCTGCTTTGTTTGCTTCTAGTTCTTGTATATCTTACATTTATTTTGCTTTTTTCTTTATTTTGCTTTTTAAGGGACGCAGGTTATGACCTTTGCCGGGGAGAGGTCTCTTTACACTGTAGTTTATACTGCATGCAAACTTTCTGTACCTAGAAACATGAATAGATATGATTTAAAAAAAAAAAAAAAACACTGTTCCAGCTACGGAAATAGTTTCAATGACCGTAATTAATTTACGGTTTCCATCCTGGGTTTTGAAATTCCGTTTCTTCCCTCAGCGTTGGATTACTTTAATTCTGACTGATCGACTCATTATAAATCCTTTTTCATCCATGTTATACATGTTGCCTGCAGCCATCTCATATTCTCTTATAGCAGTTCAATAATTTCAGGATTATCGGTATATGCATGTTCCTTATCCAATCGTGTACAGAATTTAGATGCGAGATCGAGATTTCGTAATAGAAATCGTGTTAACTAGTTCTTTCTTAACACTGGTGATATTACTCGGTGACTTTTGATGAAGTCTAGCGCTTTATCCTTGACATATTGATGACGAGGTGGGAATCCCCAATCATCAAGCTTGAATATCCATCCTCTGATCACATTCTCTTCAGTTGATGTTAAAATATGCTGATCGATTTTGCACTGTTGCTTGCTTTTCTTTCCCTCCAATCTATCTCGCAATGCGCTTTCTGCCAATGCATGTGTGATAGCTACTTCTGAGATTGTCAAGCACTGTCCAATTGAAAGATCTGTCTTTGTATCCAAGATCCGTTGCTCAAATTCTGCGTTCAGTTTTGCTTTAATATGATTACTGAGTGACTGGCGAGGCATAATGAATACTATAACTCGTTGCTAACTGAAGCCGAGCAAATTTCTGCTAAAGACAAGTGTGGATCTGAAACATGGTGTCTTACGGATACATGGTGAAATACGTTACTCCCGCATCTACTCAACAATTAATAGGTATGACTGTAACTATCATGGACCGTCACCGGCAGGCTAGGGCTAGGCCTGTACCATTACCAAGAAGGCAACTGCTAAGCAGAATTGTATGAGGTATGGGTTGTTAGGATTTCCTATTCGGTTCTCGCTTGCGTACATCAGCAAACTACTGACTTTCTTCGAAGCCCTGACTTTGTCTCCGGAGGCGACCGTTAAAGCAACTACTCTCCCACCTCTCCTGATAAACATGTTAACTACCCGTACCCTCCTGAGAGCCTTCTGAGCCCTGGACTAAGTCTCTGGAGGCTAACGCTAAGGCTATTACTCCCTTCATCTCTCCTACCGAACCACACAATCCTCCTGAAAGCCTCCTGAACCCTCGACTAAGTCTCCAGAGGCCATTGCTAAGGCTATTGCTCTCTTCATCTCTCCGGCCGAACCACACAATCCTCCTGTGAGCCTCCTGAACCCTTGACTAAGTCTCTGGAGGCCATCGCTAAAGCTATTGCTCCCCTCACTTACTTCTCTTCCGGGCTCTCTTGCTGTTCCCGAAGGCTCCTGGCTCTCTGCATTTTTGCGAAGGCTTTTGGAGCGCTCATTTGAGTCTCCGAGAGCTCTTTGGACCGCCAAACTTGATTTTATCGTTTACCATCACGTTCAATATTTTCATTCTAAATACAAGGCTTCTTTCCCCTTTCTCCAGGCTCTTCGAGCCATCGTCGCTCTATATGAAACTTGTTCCATGTTCTCAAACCTATCCTTGTATTTACAAGCCATTGACTTTGTCCCAGTTCAAACAAATGAGCCATTCCCAATACACTGCTAATATTAACTACCCAAAACCTTTGCCGAAAGCACCTCGCGACTCTAAGAAGGCAGTGCGAACCGTCTAGTAGACCTCTATCCCTGGTTTCCAGTAGCTCTACAAGACAAAGTTGATATGTTTTTGTCGATATACTGTCACATAGCTTGAATACTACTCGTACAAGCCCCGGTAGGCGTCCTTGAAAGGCTCTCCATGCTCCCATTGTAGCCACCTTAATCCATGTCCAATTATTCTGAGTTGATCGTTTTCTGAATAGTGTCTCCCCGGTACATCGTATATTGTGTATTTCATAATTGTCAGGCTTTTGAAAAATTGATACTGGTATCTGTAGGCATTTAAAGGGCATCACTGGATACTCCAGAAGGCTCAATAAGCCTTGTTCTCCCCGGCTCAAGCCCTGGCCATATTCTGACACCGCTCTTGCTACTGTAGTTCTATTCACCTTAATAATATCAGCGATATCGGATAATATGCATGGTCTACCATCGGATGTTGTCATCTTAGGTTTGGGATATTCATTTAGGAACCTCTCATCCGTCCTTTGTCGGTCCTCGCTTTTGAATACTTCCAACATGTCCCGAAAGCTCTCTCAATGGCTTGCGAGGCCCTCGTAATGTTCTGGGAGACTGAAAACGACATCCTTCAGATTCAAGACCCGTATCTCCATAGCCATACACCTCGAGTGGTAATTAAGGATTTGGATTGTTGTGTCGATCTTATTGGAGGCTGTATAAGCCATCTTAATTTGCTGGCTATGAGCTAATTCACTGATATCAGTTGAAAACATTGGGATATTCCCAAATCGTTCTACATGCTCTCGGAAGTGCGAAAGAAGATGGATTTTAATGAAGTTAAAATGAGAAGCCTCAAGAATTTCTTCAAGTTCTGCCAGGGCTCTGACAAGGCTCCCAGAGTCTTCCAATGCCTTAGTTCGATCTTTTGCCTCTTTCCTTGTTCGTTTATAGGCCTTGAATTCCAGAAACAGATCTTTATACTTGTGAAAATCTTCGAGATACCCCTGAAGATAGTCGAGTGTTTCCTATGTATGCGTAGTGTACTGTCCCATCAAGTCGAAATCAATTACTGATCGAACACATTTCAAAGCTCTCTCCAAGTCGCCCTGCAAAGCCTTCAGGGGGTTCCAAAGAGCCACCGCAAAGGCTCCTAGCACTATTCGGTCGAGATGACGCATTTCTTTACCCTGCCATTGAGTCGTCGCCCAATAAGCCTTATTTGGTATAGCAAGCCCTGGATCAGGTTTAATGGACGCCCAAGCCCGATCAAAATTCTCCATCCAATTGTGTTTCTTCAAAAGCAATTGAACCCATTCCATCATATGCTTAAATAGCCCGAGGTAAATATTATACAACATATTTGGCTTGTGAAGATCATACTCCTGAACCCTCGGCAGGGCCCACAAAGCATTGTACAGAGTCTTCAAGGACTTCGACACGTGGTATTCAACGGGTGCAGTATCTGATGCATCTTCATTATAACGCTCCACCATTTCAATATATCGCTCCTGAATGAGCGAGGGGTTTTCTTGAAGGCTCCCCAAGCCCTTGAAATCAACTTCATACCTAGGGCAGCCTTGATTGTTGATAAGCAATGAAGCGTGTTCTGGTTGATCTGCAATCCACACACATAGTATCGGATAACACAGGCGCACATAGCCATCAGCGCATGCAATAAGCTCACCTGTTTCCGCAAGGTCCTGGAGGCCTTCGAGAACATCCGCAAGAATCCGGGAAAGGACCATCTGACTCTCCCGACGGCGTTCATTTGTCCGTACTCCCAGTTTTGGTGGCACCGGCAGTAGAGCCAGCAGTATGATCACGTAATTAGAAGGTTTATTACGTATATCCGAACTTCTCACGGCGTTTTGTATCTTGGTTTTGGACTGCAGAGGAAGGATATCGCTTTGGGTTTTCGGTACATTGGTTTCGGGTTATCACTTCCTGTTTGTGTTTCCTTTCGGGTTTGCATGTGACAATCATTTCTCTTCCCTGTAATTTTCCTTGATGTGCTTCCGTAAGTTTCCATCGTGTGGATTATTAATCATGTCTCGGCGCCTCGGCATCACTTGTATATATATGGCTCTACCTTCACTTTCTCTTCCTTCCCTTTCTTCCTCACGCAATCTTCCTGTTGTATTGGGGTTCTTTTCGTATGGGTTTTATTTCTCTACGGGTTATTCCTTTTGGTCTTGGGTATTCATATACATTACATTAAATCTTCTAAACATCGTTCGCTTCGCGTAACGTGTCCGAGTCTCCGAAATCCCATCCATCGGTATCTAGCCCGATCCTTCCTAGAACCTTCCCGTCAGTTATAGCCCGAACCTCCTGAATACATTCCGTCGTGTTGTGTCTCTCGGTTTAGTTTATGACAGCCGAACGAGTCCTCTATTGGTACCTTCGTGTTCACTACTTCGTACACGAGATAATCTACATTATCGCCCCCGCACTCTGAAGGGTTACCCCGCTCTCCCCCACACTCTTCTGTGTTCCGGTTCAGCGCGTAACAGAATTGATATTGCCGATTGTTAAGTAGACTGGCCAAGCCTTTCTATCACTGCTGAAATTTGTGAGATGTATTCTGTCTGATGCACATATTACCGGTACTACCGTTGATCCTTCTGGAAGGGTATTCTGCAACATTCGCCGGACGTTAACGAGGGCTGCATGAGCCTTTCAAGTGTCTTTCCGAACTTAAACCTCCCACAACAAGTCTGCTATGTACATTTCCCCATACATCCTCTCTCTCATTTCGTTGTATTCCATAGTAGGTGAGTATACCACACACTTTCTAAATGCACGTTGTTACAGAAGAAAACATACTATATTCATAGGGTCCCTATGGTAGTAGGAAATTCTCTGCCTGCGCATTTCGACCTCTCAATGTATCCAACTCTCTTTTCCTATACCTCCAGTAGACGACATCTCGTCAAGGTGGCGTGCGAAGCCTTTACTAGTGTTGTAGGAGCCTTTTAGAGGGTGTGTTGGATGGAAAAAATCGTCTATTTGACTCTGGGATACATGCGATCGTAGGAACCAGCGCGATAACCGAGATTCCGCTGCTTATTCAAAAGGTTGCCAGGGTTGATCAAAAGACTCCCCGAGCCTTCATGATATCCTGGTCTGGGGGAAAGAGGCTTCACTGTACCTTTGTATATAGTAGTTGCTAGATTGAATTGAGTACGTCCCAAAGTGGGATCTTCATTATTTGCCTCAGTATCAGATTCGTCTTCGTAGAAGTTGTCAATCTAAAGCTGATATTTCAATGTATCCGCTCTAGTAGGGGCCCCTGCGCCTTGTAAAAGACCTTGCAAGCTTTCAACGGGTGGACGCAAAAGCTGCCTATCATACCAATCTGAGGCCTGTGCTGGATAGTCTTTTGAGAGATGTCGATCGAAACTACCAGCACTGGCGTAGTTCTGTATACAAAATGGTCATCATGACCTCATTGTTGATAGTTGATATTGATGTGTTTTGGTATTGAAAGTTGTTTTTGGGAGTCTCCAGAGCTCCAGAGCTCTAAAGGGCCCCGTGCACTGATAGATCAGATCATATCTTATCAAGTTGATTAGGCAATATTTGAGTGACATCATATGATCCAACAGATGACTCTGATCGATACTCCGGTATATGACATAGTAGTAGTGAAGTTTAATCAGAGATATATATGTTGTGTGTTCTCCTATTCTCATGCTTTCAAGCCCATGACGGATACCCTCACTTACATAAGCTTACTACGCCATCCCTAAGTCTCCTCAAGCCTCCAAAGATTATATACAATGGTACTGTATTCTCTCTAAAGTATTTACTCAAATCATTGACATATGTAGGCGGGGTTTTTATCTTTCTATAACTCGATATCTAGTATCTCCCCGGGAGCCTCGACAAGCCCCAAACAAGGCCCATCTAACCAACCAAAACGCAGCTATACATTACATGTGGCTTAAAAAACATACGAAAGACAAGAGATCAAATCAACAGCCCTGGGGGATGATATTGATAAGGAGAGTGCGGGCTCCAGCCTTAGTCCAGTCACCGATTCCGACCTCGAAAACGAGGGAAAGGGAAAAATCAAAGATGTCCAAGAAGACCTGATACAATACTCGCCTCAGGTCTGAATCCAAGGCTCACCCTAACTTACCGAGGGCTTCTGGAGTCTCCTCAAAACCCATTCCTAAGATCAAGAAGGCTCCACAGGCCAAGAAGAAAGCTCCACAGGCCAAGAAGAAGGCTTCACAGGTCAAGAAGGAGGCTCCTGCGGTGGTGTTAACACCCGGGAGGTGACCTGCCGGGTACATTTGCAATACTGAGTCGGACTGCCGGAGAATTCTGCAGATGATTGGAAGAGGTGCCTTATATAAGGCTTTTCGCAACGAAGTCGTGGATGAGATAGTAGGAATAGCGTGGGTCAATAAGTCGAACTCGGGCAAGCAGTTGTTTAATGAACTGTGTCAGTTTTCCATGGGTCACAAGACCCTCAAGCATTTAGAGCCTCTTTGGTTAGATAAGGCTTTGCAAGACTCCGTAATGATCCAAGGAGCCCTCGTCTTTCTCATTGTCGATTTATCCCAGAAGAGGTTTAGGAGGAGTAAACGAAATGATGGGGTTTTGGAGGTAGACAACGACAATGGCAATGGCAACAGCAACGGCAATGACGATGATGATGACGATGAGAACAACTACGACAACGACAACGACAATGACAACGACAACAACAACGGTGCCAGTGGCAACGACGACGACGACAGTGGCAGCGTCAGGCGCCAAGCGGAAAGGATCGAAGAGGCCGAAGCCATTTCCGCCTATTGGAACCTCTTGGGGGTGCGCTGCAGGCTGGGAATAATCATACATGTTATTGACCCAGAAAAGGCTGGAGACGCTCCCAGGGTTACATACCGTCACTACGACTGGTACAGCCTCGCATCACTTACGCCATTTAGCAGCACTCTCCAAATACTGTCTATGTACGGATTACAAGCCCTCGTACTGAAACGAGTCCGACCGGCGGCCCCAGGGGAATCCATGAGGGCCGTTCGAGCCTTCTACAGGGCGCTGGCCAATTCAGCCTCTCAGGGGCAAAATGCTTATAATCCGAACCTGGAATGTGTCCCAATCGGGGACGCCAAAGAGATGGCAGTTCGACTCAAGACTTCTGAGGGGAAAATATTGAGAATCCGTGCTGTGCTTCACAGGCTTTCGGCAAACGCGAAAGGGCCTGATCAAAGACCGCAAATGCTTCCACCCGACGGATGGGAACACCTAAAGTTGTCAAGGTATGTTAGGTAGGAGGTTTAAAAAAATGTTAAGCAGGAAGCTTAATAAAACAAGTCTGAATACCCCGCCCCTATCCATTATAGAAGGCTTTCCCGATATTCTGATCTGACCAAAAGAAACTACCTGTAGGCGCAGAGGAATAAACCGGCGGCGACCATTTTTTTTTTTTTTTTTAAATTCAGTATGTCCTGGGCGCTTTAGGCAGTTTAGAAGGCTTGAGGGGCCTTTTTTCTTTTTTATTTCTTTCTTTTATTTATTATGTTGGGGTCTTTTCCTTCCAAATGGGGTTTTATTTTTGAATTTGTTTGACCCGATTATCTCTTTAGGTTGGTTACGTCCATTTTGGCAAGTCATCCATTCTGAAGGCTCGTTGAGCCGATCAGAAGGCTTCTGACGTGTTAATCTATTCAATATTCAAATATACTACATTGGCTAAACAGAATATGACATAGGTACTGCCCTTACCTATTCTCATGTTTTCAAACCTGTCACTTTCTAGCTATCTGCAAGTCTTCCGAAGCCTTTCAAGGCTTTCATCTTGAATTACTATACTTTCATCTTGAATTGCTATATCTCTATCTTGAATTACTATACAATATATAAGATGGTGCAGTATTCACTCTAAAGCTCTATATTCAAGCCATTGACATTACACAGTCACAGATCTAACTAAACACCTACAACAAGATTTGGAAAGCCTCATCAAGCTTTGAAATAGGCCCAGAATACACAAGCGTCGCTGCAAATTTCATCCTTCAGCCTCTGTATACGATCCAGCATCCTATACGGAATTAGAGATACCTGAACCTCAGATAGGGCCCCAGTAGCAATCAGAGATACCCAAGAAGCCTCCGAGAAGTTGGAGAAGACACCGGAAACAATTAACCAGATTAAAGACTCCTGCCAACCAATTAATGCCTAAGTTTCAGCATTTTGCAAACCACCAGCAAGGCTACACAAACCCAGAAGAAGGCTCCACAAACTTAGCTGAAGATTCCTGAGACAGATATGCCACCACTCAGGAGACCAGCTGCCTCGTACAAGTGCACGACAATCCAGAACTGCCGTTGAATCCTACAATTGATTGGAAAGGACGCCGTCTATATGGCACTTCATAACGCAGTCAGAAATGAGATGGTAAAAATAGGGTGAATTAATAAGGCCACATCGGGTGAAGAATTGTTCAGCAGTCTGTGTGGATTTTGCATGGATCATAAGGCCCTCAACGCGCTGAAGAAGTCGTGGTTAGCAAAGGCTTCACAGGACTATATAAAGATTCAAGCTGCCATCCTCCGCCTCATTACCGATCTATCACAAAAGAAGAAAGACATACAGGACAGGTAGACGCCATGGCGGAGCTTTGGAGAACTTGGATGAAGAGGAAAATGATGGAATTAACCCCAGCACTCCCGGCAACAGCGCCTCCAGCAACAACCTGCAGGCTGAAGCAGAGTTCTGGCGCCCCTTAGGAATACTGAGCAGGCCGGCAATAACCGTCCATGTTATTGACACAGCAGTACATACTTATAACGGCGTGTCAAGACTTCGCGTTACGTTACTACGGTTACCGCGGCACTTGAAGATGTCAGCGATTCGGTTAAGCGTTCTTGGGGTTTCATTTGTAATTAGGTTTCCTTTGGGTTCCATGGGTTTCCGTCACAGGGGTTAGTAATCGGTTCTCGGCGATGGATATATATATGGGCCTGGCCTCTCCTTCTCTCTCTCTTTCCTTTCTTCTCCACGCAATCTTCCTGTTCCTTAGGGTGTTATATTGTTTGTCTTTAGTTCTCTACGGTTATTTTAGTGGTGTTACTAGTTTGGAATATATATCGTTCGCATCACTTACACCCTTTATTAACATCCTTCAGGGGGTGTCTATGCGTGATTTAGAAAGACTTGCAATGAAGCAGGTTCCAGCGGCCGCCTCAGGGAGCCCTGCGAGGGCTCTTCGAGCCTTCTACGGGGCGTTGACCAATTCAGCCCTCTGGGGGCAAAATGCTTATAATTCGAAGCCGGAATATCTCCCAATCGGGGACGCTGACAAGCTGGAAGGTTGGCTCAAGACTTCTGAGGCGAAATCATTGACAATCTATACTGTGCTTCACAGGCCTTCGGCAAACGTAAAAGGGCCAGGTCAAATGCCTCAAACTCGTGGGAAAGAGGGATGAGAGTACCTCATGGGTGACGACTTTCCTAGTAAAATAGAGTTTGAGGAGGAACATCTGGCCTTCAGTAATATGTTGACAAAAAAGGTTTGAATATGAACATGCCCCGTTCCGACATGGAGTGTCAGAAGGTAATGTCGGTAGTCTATGAACGTATCGAGAGGTACACGGGGATCGGGAAAAGGCTCTGCAAACATTATAGAAGGCTCTTCCCGAATGGCATTATCTTTTAATCTTGTCATTATGATCCTGACCGTATTTGGACTCAGGCTGAGAGAAATCACCTGTTTGAGAAAAATGGGGATGCAGGCGGAGAAGCCAACGATTAGGCTGATGACGACAGTGATGATGGAGAGGCCGGTGCCGCTGGTGGTGGAGGTGCTGATGACAGTGGTGATGGAGATGCCGGTGTCGCTGGTGGTCGAGGTGCGGGCTACGCTTGAGGAGTATTTATTGGAAGCCTAGAAGGCATAAGGAGCCTTGATCGGTGTTTTGGAATATGATAAAACTCGAAAAACTGGCTATCTCCGATCAAGGATTACTTCCTCCATGATTGGTTGGAGGATGTAGATCATGTCTACTAACAGTAACTCTGATATCGTATCCATAGCCAATCTTTTGTTTTTTGAGATGTAGTTGGCATTTTGTAGGTTGCTTATTTGAGCTTCCCGTTGTCTTTGGTTAGGTTAATTATCGAATTATGATTTAACAAGTCTTCCAACAGGGTTCTCGAGCCGTCCAACAGGGTTCTCGAACCGTTTTCCTGTCCCAGGAGGAAAAACCTTTAATTGACTGCCAAGAAAAAGGAAAGTCTATGTGGTTTACTAAGCGAATCGTACCATATATAGTGGAGAAAAGCCTTCATAAAGGCTCTTTCTGCAAAACATCATCATGTCTGCCCGGAAATCAAGGATCAGCAAGCGCGGTGTTAGGGAAGGATATGGTATGCAAGCCCCTGCCTACACTTCTGTCAGTGAACGTTTAAGGGGGGCGATGAGTGTTTCCAGTCTTGCGAGCAGTATGAACTCCAATGCAATCACAAAAGTAGATACAGAACTCGATTACTATGGCTCCCAGAGCCTTCAAGAAAGCACAGAAAGCTTTGCCGATGGCGCAATATTGGTGAACGGAGTGTTGCAGGGCCCATCAAAAACTTGGTTTGCCCTCGATGATCATCCGGAGGAGGAAGACTATGTTGCAATCTTTGAGGCTGACTATGAGGATGAAGAGTCGGGGGCTGAGAATGCACCACCACCTTCTGGACGTATGCCTTTATCAGAACGGAGTATATCCCCACCCTCACCATCACCACCAACACCGCCACCACCACCACCACCACCAGCATCAAACCGGGGGTCGCGAGCTGGAAAAAAGCCAAAGGAGGCTCCTATAGCCTCCGCCAGGGCTATTGCAGCCACTCAAGAGAGACCAGCAGACCGGCCGCAGAAGCAATTGCTTCTTTTTCTATTCCAGCGAATATGATGCAAGTATGGTGTTTAAAGCCCTTGTGTTTCAATTAAACTGCTAACGTAACGGAGCATGGAAATTGTTATGCCGTTAATCCACGAAGGCAGGAAACACTCCGGGACCGGAGGAAGGCTGAGCAAGCCTTCGAAAGGGCTAGCTTTACATCCTCAAGCTCCTCATTTACCTCGGCTAGTAGCACATTACGGCATGAGTACTATTTGAGCAAAGAGACAACCCCTACGCCTTCTTTTTATACACCTACTCCCGCACATTGTGGAACACCAACCCCCTCCCAGGGTAGAACCTCAACACCGTCAGGGTTTGAGTCCGTTAATGAGTCAGGCGAGGTGAAGTCTGTAGTAAAGCATGCGGGAGAGCTTCTCGCGCGTTATACATTGCTCGAATAGCCTTGGTCTAAAGCTGATGCTCTTAGTGTTAACGTCCGTCGATTGTGGAATGAGGTAAACGACCATTTCAATACCAGTATAGCATTCTCTAAATCAGTAGGGAGCGAGGTGAAGGCTTCGCGCATCTTTCGTAAGGCTTAATAAGCCTTAGCTAACAGTTACTAGATTCAAATCCAATATTCGCGGACAAGATCGCACCTTGTTTATGCGGTTAAGAATTACATGTCGGATGGACTTTTGTACGGCTTGCACGATGAGAAAACGCCAGAGTCGATAGGTGAGAAGGCGTGCTTTCTCCTTGAGAATGACCGTTTTATCAGTGACGCTGAAAATTATACTGTACGCCTCCCCTACCGTCCTACGAGCTTTTGCAAAGGCGCTTACAGCCTTTAGACCGGTCAACGTCACTTTTGGGCACCCGAAATCGTGGATGTCATATTTTTAAAATATTACAAAGGTGATAAGATGCGTGGAGCAAAGGATCCTAGTTTTATTGATGATATATCTACAGCTTTTGTTAGCCTAGTTTGCACTACAATCTGGTTTATTTTGCGATGTTGGAAAACAGGCATATACGTCGAGGGATTGAACTTTAACCAGTATCAGAATCCAAATATCATGAGTACATCGCGCCAGGCCCTCTAAAAGGCTCCTGCTGACTTCAGAATGCCCCCAGTATTTAGGGATATCAGAGATATATACCGGCGTGCCAAGACTTCGCGTTACATTACTAGGTTTACCGCGGCACGGGAAGATGTCAGCGACTCGGTTAAGCATTCTCGGGTTTTCATTTGTAATCAGGTATCCTTTGGGTTCTATGGGTTTCCGTCACACGGGTTAGTAATCAGTTCTTGGCGATGGATATATATATGGGCCTGTCCTCTCCTTGTCTCTCTTTTCTTTCTTCTCTACGCAACCTTCCTGTTCTTTAGGGTGTTACATTGTTTGTCTTTAGTTCTCTACGATTATTATAGCTGTGTTACTAGTTTGGAATATATATATATCGTTCGCGTTACTATAGTTCCTTCCTACGTCCCTCGAACCCATAGTCGTTCGGAACTCATACTAGTAGTTCCTTACGTTCCATAGTCCCGAACGCCGGTTGTCTTTCATGGTTCCTTCGTCGTCATAGATCATGGCCCATGACCCTTGAGCGAAATCTTTCTACTTGGTATCTTGAGTTCACTACTTTGAGATCATCTATCTCCTCGTTCCCGAACTATAGAAACTTCGCTCTTCGTAAAGTAATGCCAAGACCTCCGTAACACTAAGGTTCGTCTTCCAACCTCAACACACTCGACTTAGCTCCTGTCTTTCGGTCATAACCATGACCGACCCAGTCTCATATGTAAGCGCCTCTCAGAAATTCCTGGCCACCTCTCCGGCTGGACGAAGATGTCGTGGGTCATGAAATCACCGCTCAGCCTCATCACTGAATCTTGGAGGTCCTAACCTCCTCCCCGACCAGACAGAAGTCCCCAGCCCCCAGCACCTACAGTGTGCAACCATGAGGAGGTCGTTGAAGACCTCAACTCAGCTTCAAGCCTTGCCATGGCTGAGGCAAGAACCTCTGACAAAAAGAATGTCGGAGGCAAGCGAAAAGACTAGGGTCATCGAGGACCTGGACCAACAGATCGAGGCCCTCGAAGAGGACCTCACTTAGCAATTTTCCTGGCTCTGCGAGAGCAACTCGCGTTCTCTGATGAGGACCTCCATCAAGCCGAGCTGGAAATCCAGCAGGTCGTCATGAGGGCAATGCCCGTATTGCTGACCTCACCAGCCGCCTCAACTCTGCCCCCCGCCCTGCCCCTGTCGCTGCCCTGTCTCCCCGTGCTTCCACTGCGAACAAGCGCTACCTTGCCCCCGTTCCCATGACCACCAAAGACAACTGGAGGAAACCAGTTGAACCAAGCCCTCAGACTCCCGAGCCGGGTTTAAAAGCCATGCCCCTTTGGTAAAAACTGGCAAACCAAAGGGGCTAGCGCCACCCACACCAAGTCTCACCGTCTCCGCTGTCTCCGTATCTGAGGACAAGATGTCCGAAGATCAATTGGTCACCACCTGCTCTGTCTCCCAGAACCTGGCCTCCTTCGTGCCAACCTGGTCCCTCATTGATACAGGGGTATCAGGTTATGCATTCATCCACCAAGACTTCTGCGCCAGGCACCACATCACCACGGTTCCCCTGAAGAAGCAACGCTTGCTTGAAGTCATTGATGGCAGGTTGGTATCTTCAGGAAGCATCACGCACATAGCCAAGCTCTGCCTGGACATCCACGGACATCGCGAGGAAGCACCCTTCTTTGTTACAAAGTTGGGCCACTATCCGATCGTTATGGGACTTCCCTGGATGCGCCACCATGATGTCACCCTCCGGCCCAAGAGAAATCATGTGGTCTTTGACTCCGTGCATTGCCTCCGTCACTGCCTCCCCTCCCTGAACCCGGTCACTGCACAAGGAATCTCGATCACCCCGCCGGACAGCCCGCTGATCCATATCGCGGCTATCGGAGCGGCCCCCTTCACGAGATTGACCCGTTACCGTGGCTCCCGGTTGTTTGTGCATCCCTCCAGGCCATAGACGATGTGTTGGACAAGACAAAGGCCCTCGACCCAAGTGCCATAGTCCCTGCTGACCTCCACCGGTTCCTGCTCATGTTCTCCGAAGCAAATGCTTCTGTCCTTGGCCCCCACCGTCCTGATGACCTTGACATCAAGCTCCTGGAAGGCAAGGAACCTCCTTTCGGCCCCTTGTACAACATGACCCGAGGTGAATTACAGGCACTCCGTGAGTACATTTCGGAGAACCTGACCAAGGGTTTTATTCGTCACTCCAAGTCCCCCGCCGGTGCCCTAGTCCTGTTTGTCAAGAAATCCGATGGCTCCCTACGTCTCTGTGTCGACTACCGCAAGTTGAACGAGATCACAGTCAAGGATAGACACCCCCTCCCCCTGTTCCCCGAAACCCTGAACCAGGTAGGTAAGGCTAAGTACTATACGAAGCTGGACCTAAGGTGGGGTTACCACCAGATCAGAGTCAAGGAAGGTGACGAATGGAAAATGGCCTTCCGAACCCGCCTAGGATACTATGAATATCAAGTCATGCCCTTCGGCCTTACCAATGCCCCTGCCACGTTTCAGAGCTGGATCAACAACATCCTGCGACCCTACCTTGATGACTTCGCCACAGCCTACCTTGACAATATCCTTATCTACTCCGATAGTATGGAACAACATAAGGAACACGTACGAAAGGTCCTGAGAATCCTGCAGAAAAACGGCGTTCACCTGAAGCCTGAGAAGTGCGAATTCTACGTCCAAGAAACTAAGTATCTCGGAATGATTCTGAGCCCAGAAGGCATCAAGATGGACCCAAGAAGGTTCAGGTCGTCCAGGAATGGAAAACCCCTCAGGACGTCAAGGACATCCAGACCTTCCTGGGCTTTGCAAACTTTTACCGTCGTTTCATACGAGGGTACTCCAAGGTTGTCTCCCCTCTCACGGCATTAACCAGGAAGGGCGTACAGTGGAAATGGTCAGGCGAATCAGGCTTTTGAAAACCTCAAAACAGCCTTCATCTCGGCCCCCATCCTCAGGCACTTCGACCCCGATAGGGAAATCATAGTGGAAACCGACGCCTCCGATTATGTCTCTGCTGCCGTCTTGTCCCAACGAGATGACGACCGAATCCTGCACCCCGTCGCATTCTTCTCAAAGAAACACACTCCGGCTGAATGCAACTATGAGATCTACGACAAGGAATTATTGGCGGTCATTCGAGCTTTTGAAGAATGGGCGCCACTACCTGGAAGTCAGCGCGGTTCGATCAAAGTCCTATCCGACCACCGCAACCTGGAGTACTTTATGTCAAAGAAGATCCTGAATCGACGACAAGTCCGCTGGTCGAATTTTTATCGGTTTGATTATAGGATTGTCTTCAGACCCGGTAAACAAGGCGGAAAAGCCCGATGCGTTGACTCGAAGATCTGGAGATCTCCTGGAGGATGAACGACTACTGCACCAAGCTCAGGTGGTCCTGAAGCGGGAGAATGTGCAATCGAAGGATAAGTTAAGTTTGTTGACGGGTTCTTTCGCAAATGAACCCGCTGAAGGAATGTCCAAATTGATAGGGTTATTCAAAACGGCTTACAAGGCAGATAGTTTCCCCTCCGAGATCCTCACGATGCTTAGCAATGGTACCAAGCACTCGAAGAAAATCTCCTTGGCCGAGTGCGCACGCAGCACCCAAGGACTGCTCCTGTATCGAAACACCATCTAAGTCCCCAACCACCCCGAACTCCAGCTGTTCCTCCTACAGGAATACCATGACAAGCCTTCGGCAGGTCACCCAGGAAGAGCCAAGACCTTGGAACTCCTCAGCCGGACATACTACTGGCCAAAAATGAGGAAATCGTGGACCAATCGTCACGAACTGCAACACCTGCTCCCGGTCCAAAGCCTCACGCAATGCCCTGCAAGGTGTTCTCTGACCCTCCTGTACCAAAAGGTCCCTGGTCCGATGTGTCAATGGATTTTGTCACTGGCCTCCCGGAAAGCAAGGGGTATAACACAATCCTAGTTGTAGTGGATAGACTGACCAAGATACGGCACTTCATCCCAACCACCGAAGAAGCCTCGGCCCGTGATGTGGCAACCATGTAAATCGACAAAGTCTGGAAACTAAACGGACTACACGAAACAATAGTCTCCGACCGTGGCACTCAGTTCAGCAGAGTTCTGGAGGTCACTATCACGAACGCCGAGATTGCCCCCGATTTTCCACAGCTTTCCACCCACAGCGGATGGCCAGGCGGAAAGGATCAATGCAGTCATGGAACAATACCTCCGTGCCTACTCTCGTATCAACAAGATGACTGGACCAGGTTTCTACCAATGGCAGAGTTATGACGAACAACCACGTCTCCGAAACCACCAAGCTGTCGCCATTCCAGGCTAACTATGGACGACACCCACGCATGACCTTCGGCCCCCTGGCTCATGGCAAGACCACGAATGAGGACCAAGCAAACGGGATGGCTAGAGATATGGCCAAGGTATACGAGTTCTGTGACGAGATGTTCCGGTCCCAGAAGATCCAAGAAGAGGCGGCAAATGCAAACCGCACGGCCGCTATGCAGTTGATGACAAGGTATGGTTATCAACCAAGAACATAGAGACCAGCGACCATCCAAGAAACTGGATTGGGCGCGTCGGTCCTGGGATCAGCGAATGGTTAGTCCCTACGCTTACGAGTGGGACCTCCCCGCCACGATGAAGGTACACCCCGTCTTCCACGTTTCCCTGCTGTCTCTTGCCTCAGAAAACCCCGTCCCGGTCAGAAACAACCTCCTCCTCCTCCTGGTGAAATCGGAGGTGAGCAGGAGTGGGAGGTCGATGCAATCCTGGACTCGCTACGAGGACAACTACAATACTTAGTTCGGTATACAGGCTACGAGCGACCCTCTCTTGGCAGCCCCCATCAGACGCCGAACATGCCCTGAATTGGTCGAGGACTTCCGACCGTTCTGCGCAGCTAAGCCTGGCGAGCTAGGCCCGAGGACCTAATCTATAACGGCGTGCCAAGACTTCGCGTTACGTTACTAGGTTTACCGCGGCACGGGAAGATGTCAGCGACTCGGTTAAGCATTCTCGGGTTTTCATTTGTAATCAGGTATCCTTTGGGTTCTATGGGTTTCCGTCATACGGGTTAGTAATCGGTTCTTGGCGATGGATATATATATGGGCCTGTCCTCTCCTTGTCTCTCTTTCCTTTCTTCTCTACGCAACCTTCCTGTTCTTTAGGGTGTTACATTGTTTGTCTTTAGTTCTCTACGATTATTATAACTGTGTTACTAGTTTGGAATATATATATATTGTTCGCGTTACTATAGTTCCTTCCTACGTCCCTCGAACCCATAGTCGTTCGGAACTCATACTAGTAGTTCCTTACGTTCCATAGTCCCGAACCTCGGTTGTGCTCCTTGGTTCCCTTCGTCCATAGATCATAGCCCATGACCGCAGACCGAGTACTCTACTGGTATCTTCGAGTTCACTACTTCGTACGCGAGATCATCTATCTCCTCGTCCCGAACTATAGAGAGCTTCCCCGCTCTTCGCCAAGTAACGCCAAGACATCCGTAACAAGATATGGCTAATGCTAGGAGATAGTTCTGTAGCTTTTAAACGAAGTAATATTGTTAAACCGGATTCCGCTTGCTTGAAGGACTGATGATGTCCCCTCTACTTCGCGGGAGTCTAGCCCTCTATTTATACAAGAATTATGACCCGACCATGCAACCATCTCGATCATAACTTTCCCAACTAATCCTTCCAACTCTCCAATCCTCCCGAGTCCTGTGGGTTGGTCCTGCCATTCTAAGCCCCCCTTGTGACGCCTTACACTCTTACCCCGCTTTCCCATGCACCTAAGCTAAAGTAGACGGGGCGCAGTCGCATCCCGCTAGATACTTTACTTGGCAGGCCCGTTCCGTCGATTACCCGGAGGTTGCATTGTCGTCCGTTGCTTAGTGCCCGGGTATCCTATAACACCCAGCTACCTATATGAGGATGTTAAACACGTGAGGAAAGAGAAGTAAGGAGAACTAAGAGGGCACACTGGAAGTGATAAGAGAATCGATTCGCGAGAAGGTAGGTGAGAAAGGCTGTTGACGCCTTATCTAAATACTAATATGCCTTTAGGTTGATGGATTGAGAGGGCCTAAAGAGGTTGTATCGAAATTGGGCCTTGAGGAGGATGATGTTCAGTTAGCCGCGGACATTGCTATGTAGACAGCCTCAAAAGCGTGTGCAAAGAAAGGGAAGGCACCAGCAGTATCCACTAGGGCGGGAAGTAATTTGAGGGAGGTGGAGGTGGCAAAGGCTCCATAGGATTTCACAGAGTCCCCTCCCGCTGCAATCTTTTTCTTTGGACTAGTATAATGGTTTTTTTTCCGGGTTATTTTTTATCATATATGGGCTAGTGTATGAGTTTTTTTCCTGGGCTAGTGTTTATTATGGGCTAGTGTATATTATATTAATCAAGGTGGTTTTTGGGCGTCCACTGAAGCTTTGTAGTATCTCCGGGGACATCAGGAGAGCGTGAGAAATCTCGCTTAAAAATCAAGAGTCTCCGGAGACATCAGGAGGGCTTAGTAGGCTCTCAGGAGCATATTCTACGAAAGCTGGCTTCATCATGGGGCTTATAAGAGGTGGTCTCTAAAGCATTTGCAAACGCCAGAAGAGACTCCAGGAATGAAAACGAGTTGCTAGTATGGATATTCTCGGATATTTCAGAGATTCTTTGAAGAATCTAACAAAGCCTCCGGAGGGCGTTGCTGAGAGTCAGGGGGCTCCGGAAGCCTCGGTAAGGGCTCCGGAGACTCTCGCACGGCCCGTTGACCTCTGGAAATCGAAAGTTTAGCGGGTGCCTCCGAAGGTCTCCCATTCCTCCCAAGCCTCCGGTAAAACCTAATAGGCTTGCTAATGTGGTCCCTGCCTATAAGGTGGGCGACGAAGTATAGCTCAACGCTAAGAACATATAGACCCTACGACCTGCCACGAAGCTCAATTGGAAACGACGCCGTAGATTCAATATTAAGAAGATCATCAGCCCTTATGCATACGAGCTCGACCCTCCTCCCTCCATGAAGATCTATCCAGTCTTTCACGTTTCCAAACTCGAGGCATATACTACTAATCGCCTTCCTGGCCATATTCCCCCACCAGCACCTCCAATCACTGTCGAAGACGAGGAGGAATTGCAGGTAGACGAAATTCTTGACACCCGATTACGCTATAGAAGTCTCCAGTACCTGGTATGTTGGAAAGGATACGACGCCCCAATATGGGAACCCTTTGAGAACGCATCAAACTCGCCCACCGTTCCATCACGCTTCCACCACCTCTACCCCACCAAGCCGAGTACTACCAAAGCTCTGGCGGAGCTCAAGCGCACTATCACATACCGATGCCAATAGGCTCGGTCTAGGCTCTTTCCACTACCGAGAAGAGAATTGGGAAGTAGAGTTATATGAGTAATTTGTCGTGGGGATATTCTATTTGGGTTTCGGTTGCGTAAGGCGTTGCTGCAGCACAGTTTCTTCCTTGTATGTTTTCTCTCTTCCCTGTATTTTCTCCTCGTTATGGTGTGATGATAAATCGACGGCATATCTATGGGGTTATTTGGAGTTCGGTTGCTTGAAGAATCTTCTGTATATATAATCGCGGGTGTCTTACCTTTCTATCTTTCCTTTCTTCTTCAGACAATGTCTTCTTTTCAGTGGTTGGTTTTAGTTTGAATATATTTGAATTATTTAGTTTCTATTGACGTCGGTATCCAGCCTGACCCTCTAATTCCTAGTCTCTCGCATCCTTAACAGTATCAAGCCCGTCTCTGTGTCCTTGAGTATCTACAAAGCATACCCAGAGTCGCTCCTCCTGCCTAGCTACGACATCATCCGTTAGATATTCAATGAAATAGAAGAAGAAGCAATTGCTTCTGCAACTGATCTGCTAGGTCTTTTTCGAGTGAGTTCAATAGCCCTGATCGAAGATACAGGATCCTTTCTTCTCTTTTCTTCAGCTCGTTATCCCTCGTTTGAAGATGTTGGTGGTGGTGGTGGTGGTGGTGGTGATAGTGATGGCGGAGGTGGGGATATACCACATTCTGATAAAGCCATACGTCCAGTGGGTGGTAGTACATTCTCATCCCCCGGCTCTTCATTCTCATAGTCATCCTCAAAGATCTCGACCTACTCTTCCTCTTCTAGATAATCATCGAGGGCAAATCAGGTTTTTGATGGGCCCTGCAACACTCCGTTTACCAATATTGCGCTACCGGGAAAGCTTTCTGTGCTTTCTTGAAGGCTTTGGGAGACATAGTAATCGAGCCCTGTATCCACTTCTGTGGTTGCATTGGAGTTCATACTGTTCGCAAGACTGGAAACACACATCACCCCCCGTAAACGTTTACTAACAGAGGTGGAGACAGGGGCTTGTATACCATGACCTCCCTCAACGCCACGCTTGCTAATTTTTGATTTCCGAATAGATATGATGATGTTTTGCAGAAAGAATCTTTATGAAGGCTCTTTCCCTGTTATATATGGCATGATTCGCTTTGCAAATCACATAAACTTTGCTTTTTCTCGGCAGTCAATTAAAGGTTTTTCCTCCTGGGGCAGGAAAAGGGTTCGAGAACCCTGTTGGAAGGCTTGTTAAATCATAATTCTATAATTAACCTAACTAAAGACAACTGGAAGCTCAAATAAGCAACCTACCAAATGGCAACTACATCTCAAAAAACAAAAAATTGGCTATGCATATGATATCAGAGTTACTGTTAGTAGACATGATCTACATCCTCCAACCAATCATGGAAGAAGTAATCCCTGGCCGGAGACAGCCAATTTTTGGTGTTTTATCATATTCCAAAACAACAATCAAGGCTGCTCAAGCCTTCTAGGCTTCCAGCTAAACTCCAATAAACGCTTTACAAGCATGGCCCACACCTCAACCACCAATAGCACCAGCACCTCCATCAACAACGTCGTGGGTATCTCCACCACCAGCGGCACCTGCACTTCCACCACCAGCAGCACTGGTACCTCTATTATCAACGTCAGCACCGTCAGCTTCATCATCACCGTTGTCCATGGTGTGATTGTTGGCGTCTCCGTCTTAACTTCCAGTTTTCTCAAACAGGTGATTTCTCTCAACCTGGGTCCAAATACATTCAGGGTCATAATAACGAGATTCAAAGCTGATGCCATTTGGGAAGAACCTTCTATAATGTTCGCAGAGCATCTTTTCGATACCCGTATACCTCTCGATACGTTCATAGACTACCGACATTACCTTCCGGCACTCCTTCTCGGAACGGGGAATGTTCATATGCAAACCTTTTTTGTCAACTATATTACTGAAGGTCAAGAGTTCTTCCTCAAACTCTATTTTACTAGCAAAGTCGTTATCTGTGAGGTAATATCACGGACCGTCGCCGACAACCTAGCTCTAGGCCCGTTCCATTACCAAACAGGCAGTTGCGGAGCAGGGTTGTGTGAGTAATGCACCTTCGGGATTTCCTAGTTGGGTTTCGGTTGCGCTAAGTATTGTTGCGGCGCGGTTTCTTCCTTGTATATTTTCTCTTTTCCTTGTCATTTCTCCTCGGGGTGGTGTGATGATAAATCGGTGGGTTGTCTATGAGTTTCTTCGGGGTTCGGTTGCGTGAAGACCCTTCTGTATATATAGTCGCTGATGTCGTCTCTCTCTCTCTCTCTTTCTTTCTTCTTAGCGTCTTCTTTCCGCTCAGTTAGTTAGAAGTTTGAATATACTTGATACTTTGGTTTCTCCTCCATCGTCGGTAGTCAGCCCGACCCTCTAGTCCCCAGAACCTTGAACTTCAGACGGTATCAAGCCCGTCCCCGTGTTCCCCAGAACCTTGAACTTCAGACGGTATCAAGCCCGTCCCCGTGTTCCCCAAGTCCCACGAAGCGTACCCCGAGTCGCTCCTCCTGTCTAGTCACGACGTCGTCCGTTAGAGGTAATCATTTCCCTCTTGCCCAAGGGTTTGGGGCATTTGATCTGACTCTTTTACGTTTGCCGAAGGCCTGTAAATCACAGCACAGATTCTCAATTGTTCCACCCCAAAGTTCTTTAACCAACTTTCCAGCTCGTGGACATCCCCGGTTGGAACATATTCCGGGTTCGTATTATAAGCATTTTGCACCCGAGGGGCAGAATTGGCCCACGCTCCATAGAAGGCTCGAACAGCCCTCATGGGTTCCCTTGAAGCTGCTGACGGGGTTTATTTCAGCATAAGGGCTTCTGATTCGTACATAGACAGTGTTTCGAGAATGCAGCTAGATGGCGTAAGTGCTGCGAGGCCCTATCAGTCGTAGTGATGGTATGTATTGTTGGGAACCTCTCTAGTCTTTTCTGGATCAATAATATGTAAGGTTATTCCCGGCCTGCAACTCACCCCTAAGAGATTCTAATAGGTAGATATGGCTTTGGCCTCTTTGGTCCTTTCCTTTGTGTCTCCGACCCTGCAACTGTTGTCGTCGTTGTCATCGTTGTCATTGTTGTTGGTGTTGCCGTTGTCATTGCATTGTCTACATTCAAAGCGCTATCATTTCGTTTACTCCTCCTGGATCTCTTCTGCGATAAATCGACAATGAGAGAGACGAGGGCTCCTTATATCATTATGGAGTCCTTTGAAGCCTTGCCTAACCAAATGGATCTAAATGCTTGAGGGTCTTGTGACTCATGCAAAACTAACACAACTCATTAAACAACTGCTCGCTCGAACTTTACTTATTGATCCACCCTATTCTTACCATCTTATCCACGACTTCGTTGCAAAAAGTCTTATAGAAGGCACCTTTTCTACTTATCTGCAGGATTCTCCAGCATTCCAACACAGTATTACAAATGTATTCAGCAGGTCACTGCTCGGGTATTAACACCATCGCAGGAGTCTCTTTCATGAACTGTGGAGCTTCCTTCTTGACCTGTGGAGCCTTTTTGATCTTGGCGATGAGTTTTGTGGAGACTACAGAAGCCTTCAGTAAGCTAGGTTGAGTCCTGGATTCTTAACTGAGGCGAGTATTGTATGAGGTCTTCTTGAACATCTTTGATTTTCCCTTCCTCTCATCTTCGAAGTCGGAATCGGTGACTGGACTAACTCTGGAATCCAAACTCTCCTTATCGATATAATTATCTGGCGCTATTAATCCCACATTCTGTCTTTTGGATGCTTTCTTATACCTACAGAGGTTTTAGCTACGTTTTCGTTGGTTAAATAGGCCTTACTCGGAGCTTGTCATGGCTCCCGGGGAAGTTCTAAATATCGAATTATAGAAAGATAAAAACATCGTCTACACATGTCAATGATTTGAGTAAATACTATAGAGAGAGTATGGTACCGTCTTATATAATTGTGTGCTCTTTTGGAAACATGAAGAGACTTAGCGATAATGTAGTAAGCCTATGTAAGTGAGGGTATCGGTCGTGGGCTTGAAAGCATGAGTATAGGACAACACAGAACTCATATATTTCTGAACAATCTTCACTACTACTACGCCATATATCGGAGTATCAATTAGAACCATCTGTTGGAGTTGGATAATATGATGTCACTCAAATATTGCCAGATCAGCTTGATAAGGTATGATCTACTCAATTGGTGTACATGCCCCTTTAGAGCTCTGGAGCTCTAGAGACTCCCAAAACAACTGTCTACACCAAAATACATCAATATTAACTATCAACAATGAGATCATGATGTGTATTTTGTATACGGAATTACGCCGGTGCTGGTAGTTTCGATTGATGCCTCTCAATAGAGCACCCAGCGTAGGCCTCTCTCTGGTATGACAGGCAGGTTTTTTGTCCACCTATTGAAAGCTTGCAAGGCCTTTTAGAAGGCTCAGGGGGCCCCTACGAGAGCGGATACGTGGAAATATCAGCTTTAGATTTTGACAACATCTATTAAGACAAATTTGATACTGAGGCAAATAATGTAGATCCCACTTTGTGATGTACTCGATTCAATCTAGCAACTATTATATACGAGAATACAGGGGAGCCTCTTTTCCCCACACCAGGATATGATGAAGGTTCAGAGAGCCTTTTCCTCAACCCACAACAACCTTTTGAATAAACAGAGAAATTTTCATTATTGCGCTGGTTCCTATAACTAAATGTATCCTAGAATGAAATAGACAATTATTTACGTACCACATGCCCTCTAAAAGGCCCTTACAACACTGGTAGAGGCTTCGCACACCTCCTTGACGAGATTTCGTCTACTGGGGGTTTAGGAAAAGAAAGTTTAATACACTCAGAAGTCGAAATGCGTGTCAATACATCAGTAACTACATATTCCATTCCCAAAGGTAGATTAATAATTTCTGTACTTTTTAAAAATTCAAAGAACCCCATGAATGTATAATATCTGAAATCCCTGTTTGATAGATTTCTAACAAAATGATATAACTTTGTTAAATTCTTTCTGACAAATATCGTATATGTTGGTTTATCATATAACCAAACTTGAAATACATGAAGTTGAGATCATACTTTAGAATAACTTTCATATGAAGATCAATGATAATTTTTTACCTTCGTATAATCCGAAAACATGATATGTTAAATCATTTGGATTCTTGATAGCAGAATGTTTGAATATATGATATGTGTTATAACTATGACAGGTAATTGTTTACCAGTCTATTCACCTACAAATATTTCAGATTGTGCAATCAATAAATCATCAAGAATTCGTTAATGATAAGCCTTTAGTGTATATAGCAAAATCAGAAATGGATAAACGATCAGTTGTTAAATGTCCTGATTGAAAATTTTGAAGAAGAAAATTTCAATTATTGAATATTTGCAACCAAATTCAATGGAAAGGTTCAAATATCATGGAGCAGGAATAATTGAGCAATAGAGAGATTGTTTGAAGGTGATTTGGACAACGTAAACCTGTGCAAAATATAAAAAACCTGCTTTTTTGTGAATGTATCATATGATGCAGTAACAGATTGTATTGTTAACTTGAACATAATGATTATTTTAAGGATATCTTGAAAAGTGAAACGTAAAAGGTACCAAATATCATTATTATTGAGCAAACACGGGTTTAATCACTTATGTTGAAATGTATTGGGTTTAAAGTTTGCAATCTTTCAAATAATGTAATCTGTTTCCTAAATCTCAGGAGATTCAAAGGATATATTGAAGTATCGGGAATCTCTCAGGAGATTCAGGGGACTGTCAGGAGACTCCAAGATAAATAGTAGCTTGCTGATGTTCTCATCGCTCGCATTATGTAAGACTTTATCATATAAATCACCTTGCGAATAGATGACACCTTTGCAAATGTCACCCGTAGCGATAGTGCCGGACCTGATTTGATATTGACCTTTCTTCTCAATGGAATAGTGGTCCAGCCCCATATGGATATAAAATATGAATATGAATATTTGTGAATGGTCAACACACTCTAATATTTCGATATTCTGAATCTGAAAGTGTGAGGATAAATTACAGATCTTGCATAGCAACCGCATACCATATCAAATTCTGTCAAACCAAGTCTAGTGCACATAATGCTTCCTTTTCAGAGGCGAAGCAGAAATAAAGCCTGCAAACAGGCTATCTGTATTATTGATCGTTAAAATCAAGTTACTTCACATTTTTAGAATTTTTAGAGAGTATTGTAGTACTGTTTTGGTCAATTTTGGAGCGTTGGTTTTAAGGAGATTGCGAGGTGAGTAAATCTGTAGACCCCCTGGAGGGTGGGGGGGGGTCAAAAATATCCAAGGGGATGTCTTCCATTCTCTAGATATTTATGTTACTAGGCACATATCTAGATATACCCGATGTGTGATGTGTGATTTGAAGGATTTGATTAGCTAGGTTTGACAGGTTTCCTTTTTCTCTATTCAATATGTTGGAGTCAGTCAGTAGATATCCTAACAAATATGTTTGATATTCGTATTCCAACACATCTTCAGCCAGTCAAATAGTATATGAGATATGTGAACAGGGGATCTTGTGATTTCAGCGATATGATGATATTGTTTAAACCATAACAGTTCATACTCCGGCCAAAGGCCGGTAAACTCTTGTATCTTGGAAGCCGGATACGATAACCAGTTGCGCGGCCTGAAATATATTTGCGAGAAAATAACAATCGGTGCCCGGCACCTTGATTGACTGTGCCGGGACAAGGACCAAAAATTGCTATTTCTGAAAACTTCTCTCTACTTCAACGAGAAATTGGTAAGTTGTACTAGATGGCTAGGATACTCGTCATTAAGTTTCAAAATCAAAATAAGTTCCTATTTCCTGACAAAACTCTCGCCCAAGAACCGTGGCTCTCAAAACGATGGAAGGCGATCCTGATGGAACTAAGAGCTAAAACCCTAGAGAGAAATTAGATGGTAGTGGCATGATTGGTTGGAAGATATGTATAGCTGATGGGACGGGTACTGGGTTGTGGTGGTCAATGATATGGTGACTCGCCATTACCATATTCCTACGGGAAGAGGTATTTTCACCCAGATCCACAATCTAGGTTGTATATTCCTCCTGATTTTTCTAAGAGAAGTCGTCCAATGATTTTACCGAACCTATAAACCTACATTTTAATCTAGCTGGGCCGTGGAAACTTCTAAAATGTAGAACGCGGCCTGTACCAGGACTAGGAGGGAAGGAGGGAACCCCATAGCATTGGATTTAGGTTCATAGGGGGTGAGTGATATTCTATGTTTACCATCACTTTCATAAGACGAATCAATCTATTGTGGGGCCCCATTATCTACAATGAACACAATTTCTTCTGGAAATCTTAATGATTTCTGCATCTAAATTTGAGCTTACGGGTAGATTAAGGAGCTTGCCTTGATTGGCCGGTTATATTTGTTAGTAACATCGCCCGAACTACTTAACACCGTTACCTAGCTTAGTACAATCATGATTTCACAACCCCAGCCCCAGTTTCATTGGATGATGTGTAGTCCGGTATGATAAGTATTTGTCGGGGTGAGGCTCTGAAGACAATCCACCGATACTTTACCGGTGGCACGCTCACTATAGGGCGCATCTTCTTGCCACCTCATTGCCATGACTTCTGACAATATTATCCATAATCTCCCTTAATTTCCCACACCCATCCAACGCTACGGCCATCATTCCCTCCAGCCTTTCCAGCCTAACCTTCGTCTCGAGTTGCAACAAGGTGATTTTTTCCGAGTTTCCGATTGTCGCAATTGTAACCCCCGGAAGGTCACTTTCCTCAACATTATTCATATCTAGAAGTGGATTCTCTCCCTCTACATCAAAATTATTGCCGTTTCGGACCGAATGCGAGCCTGCTGTGCATGCCACGACATAGTCACTCATTGGAATACCAGCATCAACCAGAGCAAGTGTACAGGCATTGATGGATGTAGCAAAGACAGACCCGTCCTGTGATAATATATGAAGGGTAATTAAGATCTCGGATCGCGGGTGAAGATTTGTTAAGATCGCCTGTGCAAAAGTTCTCTGGAGAGCAGTCTGCATTTCCTGTACCCTTCTACATGAAATTATACTCCGATCAGCCACGATATCGATCTGAATAGGATGAGGCTTCCGGGACGAGTGCAACATTTAAATACCAAAAACAAAGTAGCTTACCGGTCACCCTTGGCGCGTTTCTTTCTCTCGTTCCCGCTGAATGCAGCAAAGCAGACTTCCACCGTAACCGACGCCCTATCCTGGTTCCTGTTCGCTCCTGTCTTCGGCTCAGTAGGCCCGCTTACATTGCATATAACTTTTGTATTGCCCCACTCCACATATGATGATCCATCGGCGGCTGTAGTGTTGGACAGACGTGCTTCAAAACGGCGAAGCTCATTCCATCGTCGGCCATCCATACGGAGCCCTTCGGGTGAAAAGAGTTCGTAGCGAGACTGCATATAAACACAGTTAGTATCAGGGAGCTATACGAAAATGCGAGGAGAAGATACCATTATGGATATTTTGGGGTCCACTACTTTTAGATGCTGGAATGGGTATCTAGACAATGGGAGAGGTCGAAAAGCGGCAACCTTGGCAATCGAACCAACAATGGCTAAGTTTAGGCTAACTCCATCTATGGCGCGCCCAATCTTAAAGGTAACCTTGACCACTGTGCACCAATCAGAATGTCGTAAAAGTGGCTGCTAGATGGCTAGAAATTATAATTTTATCATATTGGGGTATAAATGGGTATAATGGGGTTCCACCTTGGCAGATCTTGATGCTTTTTACAGAAATGTCTAGTTTCAAAGTCTAAAAACTCAACCAAAAGAATTGATAAAAGATATCTGTCTAAACAACTTCTAGATAATATATGAGAGTAAACTTTGTCTGGATAGACTTTTGACATCTTGCTTGCTTGGTAAGTGTTTGGACCTGGCACGTGCTGTCATGTTTATTATCGCACATGTTATGCATGATGTACTAGTATACTAGAGTATCAAGGTAAGTTTGGAGATGCTGTAATAATTGGACCGAAAATTATGCAAATTGATAATAGGTGATATTGAGCGAAGAAAGGATATAGCCGTTGCCAAGTAGAAGGGGAATAATACCTTTCAATACTATCAATTTCATTCAATATTGTCGATTTTACTATCAACCTGTTCAATACTACCCGTTCAACTCCAGTCGATCCAGTATAAAATTATGAGACAAAAGGAAAACAATTTAGTTATCATGAAAATATCAGGAATAAGAAAACAACAAGGAATAAACCAGTCAGAATTATAATTTAAAGATAACTTGAGAAGAGTTGAGGAGCAATAGGAGGTCTGACAAAATATACAAGGAAAACTGGATATTTTTAACACAGCAAAAAAAGAAAGTTCATACGTGTTTATTACTTGAGACAAATGGGGACGAATACTATCATGACAAACAATTATCAAGGAACAAAATATGAAATTTTAATAAAGACTTAGTGATGTTATGACATCTAGTAGTTACCATACAAGACTACTTTGTAAGTAGTATCATTTTCATTTTCTCTTATTATGTCTTAAATTAACAATATTTGAATAGAATTTAAGTGCGGTGAATTTAAATAAGTGGATTATGTAATGTCAAAAGAGACTATATTGAACCTACGATGATTGATTTTAGAATTATATAGACAGATGAGTCTATTTTCAATACGGTAGGATTTTGCTACAACACATGAGTTAGAAGTTGGCCTGATGCAGAATATCATCCCAGCTGTTTCGATGAAACTTGCAAAGAAAAAAAAAAAATACGATAATACAAAGAACTTTCTGTACAGGAATGAAATTCGAATCAGTATTCTCTCATTCTAGTATGACTAGCAACTCTCGTATCTAGAGAAATCAAGATTTGAATTCACACCTTCTCTTTATATCTGTATAGAATATTAATAGTCATTAATGGTGGGTGATAATAAATGCAATCATAAAGGACTATTTAATGTTTGTCGTCAAATTAATGAAGTGGTGCACAATCATCAGGTCTTAAATTTATTGAACATCTTTGTACTAATATTGAGATTAAATTAGAGGAGACTTCTGTATTGATATGCAATATAGAAGTTTTGAAGGCCATAATTAGTAATGCTTGAGAAAATATTACTATAGATAGATTAAATACCTTGATTAGGAGTATATATAGAAGACGAATAACAGAGACTACATTTGGGAAATATCCTACTAAATATTAGATTATTATAACTGTTTGTATGTTAGAACACCTCTTCGTAGAAAGAAAATTTATGAAATGCATGATTTCGATCTCAAAGAGATGTCTTTATATTTGTTTCCCTCATTAAAATTTCTGACTCAGTATCACTGGTCATAGGGTCACGTATCGGCAATGTTACTGGTACTATACTATATGAAGCAATCAATCTAAATATATAGGTATTTACGGTGTACACTTGGTACTGATAATGAAGTTGAGACAGTCAGTATATCAATTAGAGCGATTTCATACCTTAACTGCTATAGCTTAATGCATTGGATGTTCCAACATCATTCTTTCTATACTAGTACTCTCAAAAATTCACAGGATTTGTAATTACACCTGATAATGTATAGATAGAAAAAATCAGTAGGGCTACTTTTCTCCATGGAATAATATAGGAATCTTGTTCAGAAATGTTGTGAATATTCGAATATGTATTTTTACGGGTGGTTTGTGTGAAAGCAAAGCATTGTAGAGGAGGCTCTAGGAATAGAATATTAGTTTAAGAATATACCAAATATGAATTGACAGGTGAATAGGAATACAGATCATCTTTGGCAGCTAAGAAAGAAATCATGAATATCCTTTGGTTTGATACTTACCTTCATATCGGGGCTCTTACGTTTGGAAAGCACCAGTTCTTACAAATATTTTATTTCAAACGTTTTTATACTGCTTCTTCGAAAGTACAAATACTCAATCAAAATTTATTTTCATCTTGCGAAAGCTACTGATAATAAGGACAATATATATTCAGCAAATCATACTAGTCAGTAATATCATATTTACTAATCATTGACGGATGGCTTTTGAACTCAGATATAAATTTCAAACTGGAAATATGGCAAGTTTATTACACACTATTTTGATTACACAGTATTAAGAACATTAAGATCTTCAATAAAAGATCCTTTCCTTGTTGCCAATTCTAGTAGGGAATTGCAAGCTACTCTATTTTATGCCACTATTGCCCACATAATGAAACATCAAATAATTGAATAGATGCCAGTTCGAAGGCATTATAAATATCATAAATATAACAGAGCGATACCAGTGGTTAGGGAGCTAGATCTCACCGAGGCTGTTATAGGTTGAGCGTTAGTTATTGATAGACTCCAGTAGCTACAGTGATTGGAAAGTACCTGCTGTTGAGGACCGCAACCTGCCGCAAGTGTACCCACCTTCTGACTACTAAAGAGGAGATCTATTCATGAAGAATCAAGCTGACGAGCCTGGGTCTTGTCAGTAAATAGAGGACCGGCTAGAGAAAAAGTCTCGAAGTGTATTACGGACCGATAACGACAGGCTAGGTCTAGGCCCATACGACTACCGAAACGGCAACTGCAAAGCAGGGTTGTATGAGTAATGGATCTTTAAGATTTTCTATTTGGGTTTCGGTTGCGTAACGTATTGCTGTGGTATAGTTTCTTCCTTGTATATTCTCTCTCTTCCCTGTATCTTCTCTGCATGATGGTGTAATGATAAATGAGTGTGGTTTCTATAGGTTTCTTAGGGGTTCTGTTACATGAAAGTCTTTCTGTATATATAGTCGCTGGTGCCTTCCCTTTCTTCCTTTCCTTTTCTTCCTCACGCAACGTCTTCTTTTCGTCTAGTTAGTTTTAGTTGAGTATATTTAAAAACATTTTGTTTCTACTTCCATCAGTACTCAACCTGATTCTACAATTTTTAGTATCTTAAATCTTCGACGGTATCAAGCCCGTCACTGTGTCCTTGAATTTCTACGAAGCATGCTCCAAGTCGTTTCTCCTGCCTAGTTACGATGTCGCCCGTTAGAAAGTGCCGAGCATCTCCATTAACCTTCAGAGCAAAGATAGCCCTGCCGCAGGTGGCAATAGTTATGCTCGGGAATCATTTACAATGAATTAGACCTCTGCAACCAGTTAGGGTAGACCACCTGAACGGAGAATCATTAATACAGGCCCGGAGCGGTGTGGCAGCCTGGCTGCAGGTGATCCTTGATCCAGGTTAAGGGTGCTTACTCTAGGAGCGGAGTAGCGGAGGAATGGTTTCCACTGCAGAACAGAGTTTTTACCGGAACTTAGTTTGAGCAGTGGAAGGCAGGAAAACCGAGAGATTTGAAATATCAGTACTCATTTCCATTTTCGCTCACTAGTTCTAGTTTTCCTCATCATCAGTTGTATCGAGCGGAAGAAGGCCCTTAAGATTATACTAAGTCTACCAGAAGAATCTTTTCTCTCTAAACCTAACTCTTTCATTTACCGGCTCTCTTGCTTCCTACACTCTTGTTTAGCTGAAGCAGAGCCCCGTCACAATAAAATGGTCTTTGTAGAAAATATGGGTTCGTCTTACAGTACTATGATACATCATATAACCTGAGTAGCCTAGATACCTATTCGATTTTCTATTATAGAGTGACTATCTATAAACCTGAATTCAAGACGTGGAGTTTATAAAAAATACAAGACGAAGACATAAAACTGAAGTGAATGATATTCACGGTAGTATACATTGATGAAATGGATTATATCTTTTTCCTATTGCAGTTCTCGTTGAAGACACTAAAGTGCCTGCTGAATAAACAGATTTGGATGAACCAGTTCGAGTGATGAAGATTGTACCTAAGTAGCAAAGAAGATTCATTTATAATATTTTCTTAACAATAGAAAAGGTAGTGTGAAGAGGAAAGAGATGGAAGAGAACTAGTACTGCGAATAATATGATCCCTATATATACTTCAGTTGTTCCTTTACTTAATCAAATATAATACCTGTTACGGTACCCCGATAGTTATTTGGAAAACTAGGGTTAGTGAACGACTAGTGGAGTCAGATAAGCATGCTGAGAAAGTGAGATCCTCATTGGTAGATAGTCAACTTCATAAAACTGGACGAGAATAGAGGAGAATAAAAAACTTAAATAATTTCCATGACTTCTGGATTACGGAGATCATAATTTATAAAGTGTACGTAGTTCTGGATCACAAAAGTGCATAGTTTGTAGAATCCACAATGGAACATATAACATTCAGAATCCCGCTTTAAACTTTCTATAACATTTGCCTTCATTACTCACTAACTTTGTCCAAACTTAATAACACTTCCACTTCTAGAGCAATTCAGCTATAATAACTGTCAGAATAGAGAAAGTTTCCTACAAGACAAAATACTGCATTCAAGGTTTATTGGATGATCAATGGACACATCAACGCATTGCCAATGATCAATTGTTACGCATCAAGCCGCACAGACAACCATACACTGCCAATAACTGTATAACGGAAACAGAGTCAGGGTTAAGTATCGGACCTTCAGGGACAAAATACTTAGGGACACAATTGAGCATATCACGGCGTAGCACGAAGACACAATGCAAGCGTGAAGGAAAACGGTTTAGTTGGGTTTCCATTTGTCAGTGAAAGTTCTATGGGTTTCCGTTAGGTTCTGGAGTTACAGGGATTAATGAATCACTCGCTTTGTAAACGCATCTCTCATATTCTTCTATCTGATTCTATGGATGAGTAATCGAAGGAAGTGCTGTGATATATATAGAGGCCTCGCCTCCCACCTGTATTAGTTTCTCTTCCTTTCCTTTTCTCTTCACGCAACCTTCTTTGTCATTAGGAAATACTATTGTTTGATCTTGAATCCTCTACGAACTTCGAACTACTTGCACCCCTGTAGGCTCGAGGGGTCCCCACAGTCCCCGAATACTAAAGATATTGAACCTATCCTTCGGTTCGTATACGTGAACGACCCTGGCCTCGGTCGTGTACCTTGACTCCTCGCCTCCCAGAACACTCCGTAAGATACAACGGAAGGCCTTAGATACATCCGTGATAGAGCAATGTAATAAAAAATAAGCAGTCAGGCTGTAATCGATAGGATATGTTTTAGGTGTCAAGCTATAACCGACAGAGAGATTCTATGGAGAATTGCACTTGATATTTATCGGAGAAGGTGGTTTGGGACTTGTACACATTACACGAAGTGAACGATGGTTGAAATATTTAGCGTGGTATATTCAAAAGAACCCAAACTCAAAGCGATAACAAGAAGTGAAATAAAACCCACACTAAAATGACTTTAATATAATAGAAAGATTACGTGAAGAAGAAAGGGAAGAGAGACAAAGAAAAAGTAGAACAATATATGGTACGCTCAATCATAGAGATGACAGCAAATGGCAGCGTTAATAACTTTTCAACCAAGCTAGTTATCAGTAACCTGTTCAGACAAAGTTTGATCTGATATAATTTCTAGAAGTTGTCTGAACAGATTTCTCTTAATTATTCTTGTAGCGAAGTTATTGAAGCCTAAAAATGAGTAATTTTGTATGTAAAAAGTGCCAAGTCTTGGTAAAGTGGAACAATTTTACACCCATTTATGCTTTCATGTGCACGAAAAAGCACTTTGCAGCCATTGTCATGGCTGAAATTTACCAGCTTGATTTTATTTCAATTTATTTCATTAGTTCAAAACCATCCTGAGTGGCTCAACCTGTTCCAACTGAAATAGCAACATGTCACCTTTAAGGTAGGGCGCACCATATATACAAGTTACTCCGAGAATACTATTATTTGATAACTAACCTGTGTGATGGTCATTCATAGAAATTTGAAAAATCCAGTAAGGAAAATTACAGGGCCAAAAATAAGAAGCCGTGATACAACATGTAAAGCAAACTCGACTATATCTAATGGATGACGTCGTAGCTAGGCAGGAGGAGCGACTCGGGGTACACTTTGTGAAAGTTCAAAGATACAGGAATGGGTGTAATACCGTCGAAGGTTCGAATTACTAAGAATTGGAAGGTCGGGCTGATTACCGACGAAGGTAGAAACCAAAATATTCAAACATATTCAAACTTAAACTAACCAGCGGAAAGAAGACGTTGCATGAAGGAGAAAGTAAAGAGAGAAAGAGAAGACATCCGTGACTATATATAAAGGGGAACTTTTACTCAACCGAACCCCGAAGAAACCTGTAAAAACCCCACCGACTTATCATCACACCACACCGAAGAGAAAATACAGTGAAGAGGAAAAATATACAAGGAAGAAACCGTGCCGCAGCAATACTTCAGGCAGCCGAAACCCAAATAGGAAACACCAACAATATCTTACTCATACAACCCTGTTTCGCAACTGCCTCCTCCGTAACAGAATGGGTCTAAATATAGACTACCGGTATCGGTCCGTGATATTATTACACACAAATTCAAGGATGGCACAAGTTCTTCCCACAATCCGGAAATCAACGTAAAATGCCATTAGAAGCTGTCAGAGCTTGAAGAAATTTACGAGACCTCTAATTTTAATTTTATCAAAATGCATTTGCTTTCACACTTCAGAATACCTGTAGAATGATTTGTGAACATCCCAATGTTTTAGCCAATATCAGTGAATTAGATCTTGAACTATATCATGAACAAATTCTTGATTTTGTGTAGCCTTTGACCAGTCTCCTAGGTCTTCTGAGAGTTTCCTAAGACTTTAGAATAATTTTTGACTCTTTTGAGATTCAGGAGGCACATTTCATCTTTTGAAAGCTTGTCAATGAAATTGAGATGGGTTATGCAGCTTCTAATAAGGCGTATACAACGGTTCGAATCTTTGATTACCACTCAAAACATATGGCTATGTAGATACAGTTCTTGTATCAGGAAGATATCGTTTTCAGCCTTTCAGAACATTACAAGCGTTAAATAAACCATCGAAACTGTCTCCGGGACACGTTGGAGGTATTCAAAAGCGAGTACTGATAAAGGCCAAGTGAAGGGGTCTAAGATGAATATTTCAAACCTAAGATGACAATATCTGATGGTAGTTCATCTATATTATCTCATATCGCTGATATGATTAAAGTCAACGGAACTATACTAGCAAGAGCAAGATGGGGATCTGATCAGGGCTTGAACCGAGGAGAACAAGGTCAATTGAATTTTCTGAAGTGTTCAGTAACGCCCTTTACATGCTGACAGATAACAGTATCACTTTTTCAAAAACTTTACAATTACCAGATACACAATTTGCAGTGTAGTGAGGAGGGGTTGCTTGAGGGATGATCGGTTCTAGATAGTTAGTCGTAGATTGCTGAAGCCATAATAGAATTTTAAGAAATCTTTTATAGACATCTACCAGGCCCTTTAAGAGCAGTCTTCAAGTTAAATCATAGTATATCAACGAAAACATATCAATTATGGCTTGTATAGCTAGTGGAATCCAGAGATAGCAGATTATCAGATGGTTCGGTTCGCACGGCCTTTTGGGAGTCACGGGTCGCTCTCGACAGAGATCTTTGATAATCAGTCTCAATAATGTACTGAGAATGACTGATTTGTTTGAACTGAGGCAAGATCAGTGGATTCTAGATAGAAAGATAAATGTGAAAACATGTAATAATTTGCAAATATAATAACTATTGTTCAAACAATTTAGGGAAAAGAGAATAAATCCAGGTAAGCGAAGGAAAACATAACAAAATATAATTAGAATCATAAGAATCTTAAACGTGATAGTAAACGATAAAACCAAGTTTGGCGATTCAAAGGGGTTTTGGAGAGTCATATGAGAATTCCAAAGTCTTTACAATGATGCAGAGAGTCAGCAACCTTCAGGAAGGGCAGGAGAACTCAAAAAAAAGATATGTGAGAAGAGCAATAGTTTTAGCGATGGCCTCCAAAGACTGAAATCAGGTTTAGAAGGCTCTCATGAGGATTAAATAGTTCGGTAGTAGAAATAAAGAGAATAATGGCCTTAATGCTAGCCCCTTGAAACCTAGATAAATTAGAAGGCCTTCAGGAGGATTGGATGGTTAGATAGGAGGAATGAAAAAAATAATAATTTTAGCGGTAGCTTCTGGAAGCTTAGGGGAGGGTTTAGGAGACTCTTAGGAAAGTATGGCGAGTTTATGTAGTTGACAGAAGAGGTTCGAGAGTGGTTGCTTTAACGGTTTCTTCTAGATACGTAGTAAGCGCTCCTGTTGCGCGCCAAGTCAAACAGACAGGGGAACATTGGAGATAAGGGAGTTACGGGAGCGGGTTCAGGGTTAGATATCGAGCTTTCGAGACAAAGCACCAAGAGATACAACATGACGAACGTATTCGAGGAAGTCAGATTGTGACCGACCGAGAGGTTTTGGGAAGGATTGGGCTTGATACAGATCGGAAAGAGTCTCGAGACTCTGACATACTACGCGAAGCGAACGATAATTAAAGTATTTAATGTAATGTATTCTAACACCCAAACCCCAAAGAATAATCCATAGAGAAATAAAACTCAAACCAAAAGAACCTCAATACAATAAGAAGAATGCGTAAAGAAAAAAGTAAGGAAAGACAAAGGGAATGTAGAACCATATATATACGGGTGATGCCAAAACAGGATTACTAATCTACGCAACGGAAACTCACGGAAGTACGTTAAGGAAAATTACAGGGAAGAGAAACGAATGTCATACTAGAACACAAGGAAAACCCAAACAGGAAATGACAACCTGGAAACTAATGCACCGAAGACCAAAAGTGATAGCGTTTCTCCTCAATCTGAACCAAGACATGAAACACCGTTAGAGCTCCGGAGAGAGTCAGTAGTTTGCTGATATATGCTAAAAGGTTAAACCAACTATTGACAATGATCATCATGCTATGAAGATATATTTTTCATTACTGCATATGAGGAATGTTGAACATTTCCTTGATTAAAGTTAGATAAGTCGACCCTTAAAGATTAAGGCATTTCTGAAAGCTAATGTAGGATACACTGAATAGTAGTTTTATTTTCTTTGTAGTCTAATTAACTTCACTATGTCTTTCCTATGAAATATGTTTACTTATGGTTGAGGGGCGGGTATTGGAGTTGGGGTCTTTAGGTAAAACGGCGGGAAATTGTTGCGCGCAACTGTATGGCAGCTTGGTGTCTTCTCACTTACCCCTACCCCCAAAATACGAACTCACGCCCAAAAGAGTTCGGTAGCACGAGTCGCAACAGCAACACCACACAACACATATCAACAATGACTTCCACTCCACCATGCAACAGTTCCAATATGTTACGCACTGAACCGGAAGACGGAGAAGTGTAGAGGAAAGCGGGGTAACCCTTCAGAGTTCGGGGGCGATGATATAGATTATCTCGCGTACGAAGTAGTGAACACGAAGATACCAATAGAGGACTCGCTCGGCTGTCATAAACTGAACCAAGAGGCACAACACGACGGAACGTATTCCGGAGGGTCGGGCTATAACCGGCGAGAGGATTCTGGAGGGATCAAGCTTGATACCGATCGAGGAGATTTCAGGAACTCGGACACGTTATGCGAAGCGAACGATGTTTGGAAGGTTTAACGTAATATATTTTAATACCCAAAGACAAGAGGAATAACCCGTAGAGAAATAAAACCCGAACTAAAAGAACCCCAATACAACAGGAAGATTGCGTGAGGAAGAAAGGAAAGGAAGACAAAGGGAAGGTATAACCATACATATACAAGTGACACCGAGATGCCGAGACATGATTAATAATCCGTGCGACGGAAACTCACGGAAGCACGTTAAGGAAAATTACAGGGAAGAGAAAATGATCATCACACGAAACCCCAAAACGAGACACAAACAAGAAGTGATAACCCGAAGCTAATGCGCCGAAAACCCAAACTGATACCCTTCCTCCGCAATCTAGGATCAAGACACGAAACGCCGTTAGACAATAGTGCTGACTGGATGACACCTACTAGAGTGAGGGTATATAGTTTACTTGAAAATGGGTATTCTCAAAGTAAAATATCCCGACGGACTGGAGTACCACAGCAAACTTTTAGCGACTGGTGCCAAAAATCACATCATTCCCACCACAACCATTATAGATCTGATCGTCCACACCTATTCACAGAATGTGATATTCGACATCTTATTATGATCATTAGAAGTGGTTGGGAGGGAAGAAGACTATACTGGAGGAAATTAGGGAAGGAAGCAGATCTTGACGTATCACCACATACAATTTAACGTGCACTGGTTCGAAAATGTTACCATCGATATAAAGCTTGTAAAAAGCTATTTCTTAGTCGTCAAAATCAACAGGATAGAAGCGTCTATGCCAATAAGTATTTCAGCAAACCGATGGACCTTTGGAGCTCACGTATTTATTCTGACGAGAGTTCATTTGACAGTTCTACCCGTGGTTCTACATGGGTGACACGACTTCCTGGCAAACGATACCACCAGGATTGTCTCCAATGTATATTCAATAGTGGACGAGAATCTGTTCATGTATGGGGAGCAATAAGTTACAACTGGAAATCAGAACTAGTGTTTCTGGAAGGTACAGGGAAGGGGAATGGTATCTGTACCAAGGATTATATGGAACAAGTCCTAGAACCTATCATTACGCCCAGGTTTTATGGGTCTATTGGGTTATACTGCATCTAGAGGAGGTTTATATGTTGAGGATAGAGCACCATGACATGGGACTAAAAAGGCATTGGTGGAAGTCAAAAAGATATTTGGTATCCTCTCCATTCTAGACCCGTTCAATTCCCTGACCTCAACCCAATTGAGAATGTATGGAGGACTTTGAAACAGTGAATTCAAGCAAGGCCTAAGTTTCCTAATACCGTAAATCAAATGAGAAAGACAATTCAGGATGAGTGGGATAGGCTGGAGCCAAAGGATTGGAATAAATTTATTGACAGTATGCCAATAAGGTTGGAGGAAGTAAAGAAAAGGCAGGGCCTGATAACTCAATATTAAATGATAAATGTATTTAATTGTTCTTAAAGATCATATATTTTAAATAGGAGGTGAACACCTCAATGTGTCGTTGAAATATCAAGGTCAACGTTGAGGAGGGTTCCCCGTTGCTAGGTGCGCTACCGGACTCTTTTGGGCGTGAGCTCGTACATAGTTGACGAGTGAGTACGGTCCAGGTCGCGAATTTGACAGATCCGCTTCAGCAATTCTTCCAATGCAAACATCAATAATCAAATCACAATAGAAGATTGGAACTTCTTCTTCTTATATATTTCATACCTTCAGCTATCTTTTATCATATACAATAATATAAGTACATTTTAACAAAGTCATCGAACCCTCAAAACGCGCTCAATTCAGGCTGTGCTAGACTTTTGTTTCCGTTGTTCAGCGTGATACTTGAAGCTTTTTTAAAAGGGCGCTAAGAGGCTCGTACATGTGAAAGTTGCAACCGAATCAAATGCCGCTGATTTCAAAGACTCATATATGTATGAAAATTTGTTGGAGTTCCGCAGTTTTTTGTAGATGCTTGGAAATTCTTTTGCCATCGCTTTCAACACTTCCTATGTATTTTATCCCCCTTTTTGTATCACAGGTAGGGAGTACCACTGAGGCCTATAGAACGAACTACAAGTGAGCACCAACAGCTTCTCCTAGCTTCAGCACCACCACCCGCCCAGTACCTGAACCCAACGCTAGCATCACCATCTCCTTCACAAACATTCAAGCCTTCTTAAACGGTATCAAACCCAACCACCATCTTTCCTTGAATACTACCGCCTAGCTTTCCGCTTGCTGCCTCAGCAATCACACCATGTCGCTCTGTGTCAATCGGCTACAAGAAGAAAGGTATATCTCTTGTTGCCCGACCATCGTTCCTCAAGCTTCTCAGCTGCCCGCTGTACTAATATGATATTTTGGCCACTCGAAGAAAGCAATGGCGTAAGGACCATCCGTTCGGATTCTTTGCCAAGCCTGCAAAAAGTCCAAACGGCGGACTTGACCTCATGAAATGGAGCTGCGGCGTCCCTGGGAAGGAGAAGACCATATGGGAAGGAGGGCTTTTTAAGCTCGACATGATATTTCCGGAAGGTATGGACTATCTCGAACAGCTTGAAGCATAAATTATAAAACTCATCACTAATTGCTAGGGCATAGAATATCCTACTAAACCACCGAAATGTATGTATACACTTCCCCACATTTCAGCAGCCTCTTGCTCATTTTTTGCTTCATATAGGTAAATTCGTTCCTCCACTTTTTCACCCCAATGTTTATCCTTCAGGCACTGTATGCCTAAGCATTCTTAACGAGGAAGAAGGCTGGAAGCCTGCTATTACTATTAAACAAATTCTTCTCGGTATTCAGGACCTCCTTGATGATCCCAACCCTGAGTCTCCAGCTCAGGCAGACGCCTATAACCTTTTTAGGAAAGACAGAGCTGCTTACGATAAGAAGATCAAGTATATTGTTAGGGTATGTCAAGAATCAATCGTCAATATCTAGTAAATTTACCCTTTTAACTCTAGATTTCAGGAAAATCCCGCACCATAGACAGCCCTAATCTTATCTTTAAATCCGTGGATTAGACTTCATTCTCTTTTCTAGACACGGGTGAGGATAACTAGCTACATGTGTGGGAATAATTTTAAGAGTGATATTTCTTAACACTTTGCGTTTGAAACAGTGATGATCAATTCTCCACTTTTTCTTCGTATCCTTTCCTTTCTTACAATACTGAGGGCGAAGGAGCATATATTTAGTCTTTGATGTCTCCTCTGCCAGGGCTTTACTTTTCTACCTCCCTGCCCCCCCCCCCCCCTCTTTCCAAAGATTCAGGGTTACGCTGTATCATAATCCCGTTGAAAATTTTTGCTCTCTCATCCCTTGCAAGATCATCCATAAATTAAGGGCCCGTTCGGTTGGCCACATATACTATGGTTTCGAGCCGAATTACTATGGTATTCTTAATACTATGGTAAGTGGCTGTTCGGTTGACCACAAAAGTATGTAATATTACTATAGTATTGACTGAAAATACTATGGTATCAATAAATACATCGAGACCTATTTATTCTCAACACTCACAGCTCAACCCCTCCCCGCTTGGAACCATATATCTAAAAGTATGTATTCAACCACAACCATGAACATGTCTAACAATAATTATTTAACCCCTGAGATACTTTTGTCAATTGTAACAACTGTCAAGTGCATATCATAATGCAAGAATTAATCCTATCCCTACGGTTCACTGCTGAACTCGTTGGTGGATGAGTCCGTTGATGGCTGGACTCGCTTGGGTAGTTGTGGCATTGGTGGGGTAACATTAGTTTTGCTAGTCCCTAACGAACACTTCAATACTCGGTTTTGCTGTAGGGGTGGGATACTATAAAACTGGATTCACCATAGTATTGAATACTACGCCCAACCGAACGGGCTCTAAATGTGTATGCAGAGTTTGTATTTCGTGTATCTGCAACGTAGATCAGGATTGTTACCCTACCTCAACCAAATCACTACATACTGACTGTACTCGCTTTGCACCATAGTAACTGTGCATGTCTAACACCGCGCCTGGCCACCATTGCTGCTTCCACAGTTCAAACAGCTACATTAAGATCTTACAAAGCAGCTTCTATGTCGCAAGTCAACATACAGCTAGGCGATCATGTAAGGATCAACAGTGACAGACCCGCCATCCTCTATCTTGATCTCACAGGACTGATAAAAGCTACTTGGTCCTCAATCTAGAGAATCATCAAAGCAGCAACAAGTACGTCCAATACAGAGCATCTTACAAGTTCAAACGCAAAGGTCTTTCCCATTCCAGGCCCCCCCCCCCCCCCCCAAAGCGCGGAATCTGATAATGACGAGAGGTGAAGAAAGTGTTGGAGGCTCTCCTGCTAGCCTCCAATAAGCTGCGTCAAAGATCAGAAGCTGTCGCAACAGAAATGGAGGCCGTTCCCCGAACCAAAGCGATTGAACATGCTTTGATAAACCAAAATCGATCATCCTTGTAATCGATCTATAAAACATGAGAATTTCGGAGGAGTACTAAGTACTTATTTCGTTCACCTTGATTCAATTTAAGTTGATAGGGACTTGTTATGGTAGTCATGATGCGTTTAACCCACGGCCGTTCCTATTTAATAGATACTATCAAACCCATAACACCAAATACTGTATCAAAACAATTTTGTGACCGGAGAGGATACGCTGTAACCAATACATCAATTCGCTCTTGCAATTTTGTTCAATGAAGTGTACAATGGATACTGAAATGAAGAAATATGGGTTTTAATGAAGAAAGAAGGAGATACAAGTGGATGCAGGGGAGAAATACTTTATTGATAACATCCTATACAGCAACAGGCATGGAGAACAGACCGATACCGTAATTTATACGCCAGGAGGTCTAACCGCGTTGTAGGGAGGTGGCGGAGGTGGAGGTGGAGGCGGGTTGCTGGATGGCGGCGGCGGCGGCGGCGAGCTCACGGAGGCCATAGTTTGATATGAGGAGGCCCCCGGGGCTTGTTGCTGGTGGCCGTAATATGCTTGGTCTTGGGTGTTGTCATTAGTGATTATCCACACAATTAGGTAGGTGATCTCACAATATTGTAAATATTGCTGATATCCACCAAATGAGCTGTACGGGTCGGCCCCCCCTCCTGAATAATAAGCGGCATAGGGGTTTGCCGCGCCTGGGGCTGCCGCAGCAACACCTGGTACCACTTGGGCCACTGGCTGTACAGATTGTTGGGCTGGAGGTGGGGAAGTTGAGTGTCCCTGGCCATGCCCGTGGCCGTGCCCATGGCCGTGACCTTGACTTGGGCCATTGGTCTGACTCTGCCCTTGATTTGGTATAGAAGGCACGTAAACATGGGAATTATTTCCGCCATACCCAGGGAAACGGGCTGGCTGTGGCTGACTCTTATGTTCTTCATACTGCTGTTTTACAGCTGTTAAAAGGTCTTCGCAAAGACCCTTAGCGTTTTGCACCTCGCGGGCGTCTGGGCCACTAAGCCAGAATCAGCATGCTTATCAACAAGAACATTCCACAAAGCTTTTCTTACGTCACGTGAAGATAAAGGGGCTCGTCACTCTCCTGGCCAAGGCCATGCTCCATAAACCCAGACCCACGGCCTTTAATTTGTACTCGGCAACGCGTCTCCTGTTGTATGTGCTTGACGTATTGTCCGCCATGCCCAACCACAGCTGCACGCAAATTAAATCCAGGAATGGGTTCCAAATCGACCGGAATTCTTTCTTCGGGCCATTTACGCTTTCGATTCGTCAGTTGTATCCTGAAAGCAGAGGTGTCTTGAACTCACTCTTCCATATTCGTCACGTTCGACAGGTTCTGGCGGTTCTCTCCTTTTAAATCGGCGTTCGTCAACAAGATTTGGAAGGTCCTGCTTCATTAATTCTTCAATTTTGAGGACTGCCTTTTCCAAGCCCTCTTTTGTTGTGCTAGTAATATGAAGGTATAAAGGCGGGTTCTATACGCCATACCAATTAGTATAGATATAAAGGAGAATTTTGTAGACGATAAACATACCTGCGGGGTTGCCATAGTTTTATCCGGATAATATGCTCCGCGAGTAGTGACATCTTATTTATCAAAGGAAAGTGAGCAACAAAGTCTAAAATAATTGTAAACTAACAATGGGGTAGTGGGGCGTACCCGCGCCAGTCTCTTCTTTTATCTAAACAAGCACGGTGACAGTCAGCGGCAAGGCACAAAAGGGTTTGCACAAAACTGCTATGCACAAGTATTGTTTCAGCTTTGTGTGATTTCCCCAAGCTGAGCTATACATAAGTAACAACCCAGAGTAAACCACATCCATTGTTCTAGGCCAAGGAGAGGGATAGGTAAAACGGGTATAGCCAAAGCTCATTAAAAACCTGGGGGGGGGGGGGAATCAGTGTTTACCATTTTCTGAGTAGCACCCTTTGTCAGCGTATAGCGATTGCGCAAGTCATTAACCTCTATGTCTTTGATATAATCTCCATCGGCAATGTACATATCACTGTTAAAAGTGGTTGTGCTAGGTGGGCTAGACGATTTGCCGGTATTTTGCTGCTAAGGTAGGCACAGTCAGAACTAAAGGTATGAACGGCATGAGATACGGACTGCCCATACAGATCTAATTGGAGGGACATCAACGTGCTGAACGCCTCGCTTGGCTTGGATCGAAGCGTTAATACGAGCAGCGGCAGCAGCTAGATGAATATTAGTTTACTTTCAAGTTCGTGCTCGAAATTGTAGATGTCAAAGCATACCAGCAGCAGCAGCGGGATCGGGTTTGGCAGGGGATTGCCTGCTAGGGCTTGTGGCATCACGAGCGAGAGGAGGAGTGCTTCTTCGACGATCATCTCTGCGGTCTTCTCGGCGGGAAGTGTAGGGGTTTGAGGCTGGAGAACGGGAACGCCTGTCGTCCCAACGAGATCCTCCGCGGCTGCTCACAGACCTTTCTCTATTGTCGGGCCGGTGGTCTCCATGGTGTCCGACTCTGTCCCGGCTAGAACTAGATCTCTGGGTCTCGTCCCACTTGCTTCTTTTCCTGCGATCTGGGGAGTCGTCCGTCATTGGAGAGATTTCTAGGATGTATTGGTAATATGAAGCTCTGAATTGAGCAGAAAAACGCGGTTTATGATTAATATTGGGGGGAGGGTCTGTGTACGTAGGTGTGTAAGGTAGAATAGAATAGGATTGGAATATATTGTAGTATAAATAATGCTCGTGGGAAAGGAGAGAGGAAATGGGGGTTGAACCACGTCGATCGAGAGGGTGAGGTTTGAAGTGTGGGTTGTGGTGGTTGCGGTTGGGAAGGAGAATGTCAAAAGACGAATCCATTGGTCCTCCACCCTAGCATGGTGTCAGTGTTTAAAGTGTAGGCACCCGGTACATGTAAGGACCACATGTATGCGCATACACCCAGGAAAAATATCAAGACAGGGAACCACCGCCTCGATTTGATATTACATATGATACACCAACCATCATTAATTCCAAAGAAAATTGATAGTTGCAGGGTAGTGTGACGATCTAGGTTTTTCACAACCGATAATCGCCCTAAACTCTCTACCACCAACTTCGTCAAGAACTCTGGTCACGTGGTGAGAGTTCAAAGACTTGCCTTACCCTGTGAGACTGCGTGTTCAGGGCCAGGGTCAGGGTCAGGGTTACTACACGCCAAAAAAATTTCAATTTTAGGCCAACCGGCAAGTTGAAAAATGCGGGTTGGAAAATTGTTAGTTGCGGGTATAGTGCGCCCACTCTAAAGTGTAACCGAAAAATGAAGCAAAGTCGAATTCCTAAGGCTTTTCAACGGAAAAAGTTGAAAAAATTTAAAAAATAATCGGGACATACAAACTGTGGTGCTAGTGATAAAGTTTGAATTGTAAGAGCAGATTTTTAATATCTGTGCTGGTTGTAAAGGTTTAGAGGTTTGAAATTTCACATTTATGTATGTAAAAAACTTCAAACCCTGGTTAAGTGGAACTGATTTTTGCCCATTTACTAGCAATGCAGCGAAAAATATTGGTTATGTGACTGATTTGAAGTTGAGGGGGCCGCAATGAAACATGTTAGATACCCGCAAAGAGTTGTTTTGACGAACACCATAACAATACATGAAGTGTACAAATATCAATTAAATATAGAAGTTGGGATCAGCTCCATTGTTTTTGATTTGTTGTAATTTCCTATGAACTCCATCACAATTTATTGATTCAATCCATAGAAAGAGACTCCAATAAGATCTGAATGATACTCTTAGCCTCGTCATTTATGGCTTGATTCTAGCCAAGAACATCAGCAAACTACTGACTTTCTCCGGAGTCCTGGCTACGTCTCCGGAGGCAACCGTTAAAGCAACTACTCTCCCACCTCTCCTGATAACCATGTTAACTACCCGTACGCTCCTGAGGGCCTCCTGAGCCCTGGACTAAGTCTCCGGAGGTTATCGCTAAGGCTATTGCTCTCTTCATCTCTCCGACCGAACCATACAATCCTCCTGAGAGCCTCCTGAACCCTCGACTAAGTCTCCGGAAGCTATCGCTAAGGCTATTGCTCCCTCACATACGTCTCTTCCCTCCTCTTGTTCCTCGCAGCTCTCTGCATCTTTCTGAAGGCTTTTGAAGCCTCATTTGAGTCTCAATCTTTGGACCGCCAAACTTGATTTTATCGCTGTACCATCACGCGTTCAAGATTTTCATTCTAAATACAAGGCTTTTTCCTCGTTCTCCGCGCTCTTTGGGCCATCGTCATATATATGGAACTCGCTCCACGCTCACAAATCTATCCTTGTGTTTACAAGCCATTGGCCTTGTCCCAGTTCAAACAAATGAGCGAATTTCCCAAATAATCGCTAATATTAACTACGAAACCTTTGCCGAGAGTCTTTGACTCTAAGAAGGGCGTCTTACGTCTGGTAGAACTATCCCTGACTTCCAATAGCTCTACAAGAAAAAGTGGATATATTTTTCGTCGATATCTTGTCGCGTAGCTTGAATACTGCCGTAAAGCTCGGTAAGCGTCTTTGAAAAGCGCTCACGAAAGTTCCGTTGTGGCCTTAATCGATCTTGTCATTCCAAATTGATCGTTTTCTAAATAGTGTCTCGCAGACATCGTATATTGTGTACTTCATAATTGTCAGGCTTTTAAAATTGATACTGGTATCTGTAGGCGTTTAAAGAAGGCATCAGACTCTAAAAAGGCTCAATAAGCGTGTTCTCCCAGCTCAAGCCCTACCATATTCCGACACCGCTCTTGCTACTGTAGTTCTATTCACTTTAATCATATCAGCAATATTGGATAATATGCATGGTCTACCATCGGAGGTTGTCATCTTAGGTTTGGAATGTTCATCTAGGAACCTTTCGCTTGCCCTTTGTCGGTCCTCGATTTTGAATACTTCCAGCATGTCCCAGAGGCTCTCTCAATGGCTTGCGAGGCCCTTGTAATGTTCTGGGAGACTGAAAATGACATCTTTCAGACTCAAGACCCGTATCTCCATAGCCATACGCCTCGAGTGGTAATCAAGGATTTGGATTGTTGTGTCGACCTTATTGGAGGCTGCATAAGCCATCATAATTTACTGCCTATGAGCTAACTCGCTGATATCAGTTAAAAACATTGGGATATTCCCAAATCATTCTACATGTTCTCGGAAGTGTGAAAGCAGATGGATTTTAATGAAGTTAAAATAAGAGGCATCGCGAATTTCTTCAAGTTCTGCCAGGCCTCTAACAAGGCTCCTGGACCCTTCCAATGCTTTAATTCAATCTTTTGCCTCTTTCCTTGTTCGTTTATAGGCCCTGAATTCCAGAAACACATTTTTATACTTGTGAAAATCTTGAAATCTGGCCTTAAAGATAGTAAGTGTTTCCTTTGAATCGTAGTATCTTGTATCATTAAATTGGAAATCGATTAGTGATCGAACACATTTCAAAGCTCACGGTCGCCGTACAAAGCCTTCGGGGTTCTAAACATGAGCTCTTAGCGTTATCCGTAGAGATGACGTTTCTTTACCTTGCCATTGAGTTGTCGCCCATTAAGCGCTTATTTGGTACAGCGCGGATAAGGCTTAATGGGCCTTCTTTGATCAAAATTCTGCATCCGATTGTGTTTCTTCAAAAACAATTGAACCCATTCCATCATATGTTTAAATAGCCCGAGTGTTACGGAGGTCTTGGCGTTGCTTGGCGAAGAGCGGGGAAGCTCTTTAGAGTTCGGGGACTATGAGGTAGATGATTTCACGCGTCTGAAATAATTGACTCGAAGATCTGGAGTAAATATTTCGCTCTGTGATCATGAGGCTATGATATATGAATGAAAGGGAACTAAGGAGCATAGCAAGGGTTCGGTCTATGGAGCGTGAAAACTACTAGTATGAGTTCGAGCTATGGGTTCGAGGATGGAGGAAGGAACTATAATACGTGACGATATATGTTAACTAGTAACACAACTATAATAACCGTAGAGAACTAAAGACAAACAATATAGCACAGAAACAGGAAGGTTGCGTGAGAAGAAAGGAAGAGAGAGAAGGAGAGGACAGCTCGTATATATATCCATCGCCGAGAACGGATTACTAACCCGTGTGATGGAAACCTATAGAACCCGAAAAGCGCGATTACAAATGGCAGCATGCTTAACCGAATCGTTGGCGCTTACCATGCGCAAAGCCTGGTCGCGCGATCGCGAAGTCTTGGTACGCCGTTATACCGAGATAAATATTATGCAACATATCTGGCTTGTGAACATCATATGCCTAAGCCCTCGGCAGAGCCTACAAAGCATTGTACAGAGTCTTTAAGGACTTCAATACAAGGTATTCAATGGGTGCAGTATCTGATGTATCATCATTATAACGCTCCATCATTTCAATATATCGCTCCTGAATGCGTGGCGGGTTTTCTTGGAGGCTCCCCAGGCCCTGGAAATCAACTTCACACTTAGGACAGGCCTGATTGTTGATGTTAAGCAATGAAGCGTGTTCTGGTTGATCTGCAATCTGCAGCGTAGTATTGGATACATACATAGCCATCAGCGCGTCAATAAGCTCACCCGTTTCCGCAGGGCGGAGGCCTTTGAGAACCTCTGAAAGGACTCGGTGAAGGAAGCATCTGACTCTCCGACGCGGCGTTCGTTTTCCGTACACCCAGTTTGGTGGCACCGGCAGTAAGTAGGCGTATGATCGCGTAATTAGAAGGTTAAATTACGTATATCCGAAGTGATATTGCCGATTGTTAGGTAGGCCAAGCCTTTTATCACCCTGAAATTCGTGAAGTGTGTTCCGTCTGATCATATCACCGGTACTACCGTTGATCCTTCTGGAAGGGTATTTTTGCAACATTCATGGGACGTTAGCGGTAACATGAGCCTTTCAAGTGTCTTTCCGAACCTGCATCTCCCACCACCAGTCTGCCGTGTGCATTTCCCTATACATCCACTCTCCCATTTCGTTGTATTCCATAGTAAGTGAGTACACTAAAGACTCTCTAAATGCACGTTGTCCCAGAAGAAAACACACTATATTCATAGGGTCCCTATGGTAGTAGGAAATTTTCTGCCCCCCCATTTCGACCTCTGAGTGTATCCAGCTCTCTTTTCCTAAACCTCCAGTAGACGACATTTCATCAAGGTGGTGTGCGAAGCCTCTACCAGTATTGTAGGAGCCTTTTAGAGGGCGTGTGGTTCTAACGGACGACGTCGTGACTAGGCAAAGGGAGCGACTCGGAGTACGTTTCGGAGGGATAGGGACACGAGGACGGGCTTGATACCGTCAGAGGTTTTCGGGAACTAGGAACAAGAGGGTCGGGCTGGTCACCGACGAGGATAAAGAACCAAGATATATTCAAACTAAATTCTTAACTAACGAAAATAAGACGTTGCGTGAAGAAGAAAGAAAGAGAGATAGGAAAGACACCGGAGATTATAAACAGAAGACCCTTCACGCAACCGAACTCCGAAGAAACCTATAGAAACCACACTGATTTATAATCACACTACTCCAAATAGCAAATTACAGGGAAGAGAGAAAATATACAAGGAAGAATTGTGCCATAGCAACACCTGACGCAAGTGACAACCAAATAGGAAAAGCCTAACAACCCATTACTCATACAACCCTGCTCCGTAGCTGCCTTCTTGGTAGCGGTAACGGGTTGGACTTAGCCTATCGGCTACAGTCCGTGATAGTAGCTCCCTCTCCAGGCGAGAGCTCCGCGAAAGCTCTGGTAGGGCTCGGCTTGGTGGGGTAGAGGCGATGGAAGTGTGCCAGTAGGACCGGGGAGTTTGAGATATTCTCGAACGGTTCCCACGTCGGGGCGTCGTAGCCTTTCCATCTCACCAGGTATTGGATGTTCCCATAGCGTATTCATGAATCGAGGATTTCCTCGACATCCCATTGTTCTTCGCCTTCAACGATAACCGGGGGTGCCGGAGGGGGTATATGGCCAGGGAGGGGGTCGACGGCACAGGGCTCGAGTTTGGATACATGAAAAACTGGGTGAATCTTCATGGAAGTAGGAAGGTCGAGTTCATATGCGTATGGGCTAACAATCCTTTTGATCTTAAACCTGCCGAGGCGTTTCCAATCGAGCTTCTTGGAGGGCCGAGTAGCATGGATGTTTATTGCGTTTAACCATACTTCGTCACCTACTCTGTAAAATGGTGAGGGGAGACGGCGTCGGTTCGAGTTCTCCTCTTGATGTGCTTGAGCATATTCCATTTCGGCTTTGAGGGCATCGTGAAGTTCTGCGAGGCGGGTAGCCAGTATATTCGTGTCCTGTAGTTGGCCCAAATATGGCGGTAATGCCAGTGTTTCAGTGAATCGAGCGTTGTAGCCATAGTTAGCCGCGAAAGGGGATACTTGTATGGTCTCTGATACTGCGTTATTGGCGGTGAACTCGGCGATAGGTAGCCAGTCAGCCCAGTCATCCTGTTGGTAGGAAACGTAGCTCCGAAGGTATTGTTCCATGACTGCATTTGTTTGTTCCGTCTGTCCATCCGTTTCGGGGTGAAAGGCTGATGACATGCCCGCGGTGATCTTGAGTTGTTTGCAGAGGGATTTCCAGAAACAGGATGTGAACTGCGTACCACGATACGAAACTATACTAGTAGGGAGCCCGTGTAGTTTCCATACGTTAGCGATAAATAGGCGGGCTAGTTCCTCCGATCCCGTCGTGGTGTTGCATGCGATGTAGTGTTTCATCTTGTATAGACGATCCACAACCACCAAGATGGCATCCTTACCGCGACTTATGGGCAAACCTGTGACAAAATCCATTGATATATGAAGCCAAGGTCTTTGGGGAGCTGGGAGGGGTCTTAGTACTCCGAAGGGGGCATGGCGAGCTGTTTTGATTTGTCTACAGGTGTGACAATTTCGAACGTATCTGTCGACTGTCGCTCGCATCTTGGGCCAGTAGTAGGCACGGGAGAGGAGTTCGAAGGTTTTGGCTTTACCCGTATATCTGGCTGCCGGCGCATCGTGGTGTTCTCGGAGGAGGTGTAGCTGGAGTTCTTGGTCGTCTGGTACATAGAGCTTACCCCGATAGGTTAACCAGCCTCGCCGAGTTGAACATTCGGCCAACGTTAATTCTCGGGACTGGGTATCCCCTCGTTTCAGGGCTTCTATTATTTTGTTCGGTACTGGGTCTTTAGTATATGCTACATCAAAGAGTTTTTTAAGGGGGGTCGTATCTTCGGCGGCTTCATTTGTCAAACAAGCCGCGAACAAACTTAGTTTAGGATCAATGTTTTGACTCTTCAAAACCACTTGACTCTGGTGCAACAGGCGTTCATCCCCCTCCTCAAGCAAATCTCGTGATCTCCTAGTCAGTGCGTCTGGTTTTCCTCCCTCTTTCCCAGGCCGGTATGTGATTTTATAATCGAATCGGGATAGAAATTCAGACCATCGGGCTTGTCGACGATTTAGGTTCCTTTTTGTCATAAAATACTCCAAGTTTCGATGATCGCTTAAGACCTCTATAAGTCTGATCTCCATTCTTCGAAACATCGGACTACTGCGAGGAGTTCTTTGTCATAGATCTCGTAGTTACACTCAGCCGGGGTATGTTGCTTATTAAAATAGGCGACCGGGTGTAAGAGGCCATCATCAGCATATTGCGAGAGTACACCGGCTGAAACATAGTCTGAAGCATCAGTTTCCACAATGGCTTTCCTTTCGGGGTCGAAGTGACGGAGGATTGGATAAGAGGTGAAGCCGATTTTTAACTTATTAAACGCTTCTACACAGGCAGAGGACTAGACGAAGGGGGTGTCCTTCTGTGTCAGTAACGTCATGGGGCGACTTATCCGAGCGTAGTTCTTAATGAAGCGTCGGTAGAAGTTGGCGAATCCCTGGAATTCCTCGATCTCTTTCACTGACTTTGGACTTTCCCAATTACGGATCTTCTCAACCTTACGGGGGTCCATTTTTAGGTCTTCAGTCGTGATGATCAACCCTAGGTACTTGGTTTCCTGTAAGTGGAACTCGCATTTCTCAGGGGTGCCATAGAGGCCAGCGGCAATCAAGGGCTTCAATACTTTCCGAACGTGTTCTCGGTGGGTTTCCAAATCATTACTGAAAATTAGGACATCGTCCAGGTAGGCTGTGCAGAAATGATCCAGATATGGACGTAGGGTGTCATTGAAGAAGTGCTGGAAGGTCCCAGGAGCGTTGGTTAACCCAAAGGGCATTACCTTATACTCGAAATGGCCGAGACGGGTTCTGAACGCGGTTTTCCATTCCTCCCCGGGGGCCATTCTGACCAGGTTGTAAGTTCCTTTGAGGTCTAGTTTGGTGAATCATTTGGCCTGGCTCAACATGTTGAAGGTTTCTTTGGATAGGGGTAGGGGGTACCGGTTCTTGATTGTAATTGCATTCAGGCCTGGGTAATCGACACAAAGGTGGAGTCCACCATCCGGTTTTTTGACGAATAGGACGGGGGAGCCCGCAGCAGATGAGCTATGATCGATGAACCCATTAGCCAAATGTTTATCGATGTATTCCATCAGGACCTTTAGTTCCTCTCTGGACATGCTGTACATTGGGCCGAAGGGGGGAATGGTGCCAGGTTCTAGAGGTATTTTGTTGTCGTAGGGCCGGTGAGGAGGGAAGCGGTTAGCTTCTTGCCCCGACATGAAGGTTAGACAGTCAGGGTATTCTCGCTCCATGAGGGGAATTGGGTTGTTGGGGAGGTTCCCTGAATCTTTTGGGAGGAGCAAGGCATAGACTGTGAGTCCCTTTGATTCTTCCACGAAGGTAGCGGCGCTTACAATATCTATCTCCAGGTCGTGTGTACGTGGTAGTGGAGAGGAGATGCTTTGGATTTTGGTGGGGGAAGGGTTGTCATTACAGAGCCGTAGACAGCGTGGGGAGTCCAAGGTGATGGAATTACTTGCGAAGTCTAGTTTAGCATTGTGACGACAGAGCCAAGGAATTCCAAGGACCACGGGGTAGTATCCTAGTTTAGTAACAAAGGCAGTGATATTTTCGAAGTGGCCAGTGACACGAAGGGAAAATTGAGCAGTGTGGGTGATTTCACCGGAGGAGATTTCTCTCCCGTCGATGACCTGAAGTTTACGGGGCTGGGGTAAGGGGTCTAGTACAAGATTGTGGTGGCATGCAAATCTCTCGTCAATGAATGCAATCCCGGAGGCTCCAGTATCTACTAATGCGTATGATTTAACAGATTTATTTTTATCGGACAGGGAACACGAAACAACAAGGTGATCCTTATCTGATAAACCAACAGCAGAAGAGATAGAGAAACTAGAAACCGAAAGTACAGACAAAGTACAAGAGACAGGGGGAGTTTGGCGAAAGCCACTTAGGCTAAACTATCCTCGTTTCCCGACGGCTGGCCCAGGGCAAAGTGAAAAGAATTATTGGAAATTACAGGAGCACCAAAGGAATCATAACCCGAAAAAGCAGAAGCACCAGGAGGACCAGAAGGAAAAGATGACCCAGAAGAACCGGAACCAGAAGCAGCAAAGAAAGAAGAAGAAGAAGAAGAAGAAGAAGAACCTGAGAGACCAGAAGAAACGTTAGAAGAACCAGAAGCAGAACCAGAAAGAAGAGCACCGTGCATAGTGGCAGCGGCATGGAGAGGACGAGTGGGGGCAGGGGCAGGGGCACGGTGAGCAGCTGGACACTCCGTAGCAAAATGCCCCGAGCCTCCACAATACATGCAGAGGCCTTGGGAGATGCGGCGGGAGCGTTCAGCAGGGGACAGGGGACCACGGGTACGGGCACGGAGGTTAGACAAATCCATAGGGGCTACTCCCCTGGGGGCATGAGAAGGATGGGCAGAGAACTGGGGGGCAGGAGCAGGGACAGAAATGCGAGGGGCTGGAGCTTGAGCACGCGGGACAGGGGCAGAGAAGGCAGGACGGGAGCGAACTTTTGCATCCCTAATGCGATTGTCCAACTGTTGTAGTCGGAGGATGTACTCGTTCAGGGTGGTCAGAACCGTGTGGTGGATCATTGCCTGACGGAGATCGTGGGAGAGGCCTTGGGTGAGGGAGTGTTGCTTCGCACTTTCATTCCATTCGACATCTGCAACCAATCGCTGAAATTCCGCGTAGTATGCCGAGAAGTCTCGAGCTCCCTGGGAAAGAGTTTCCAACTTACGCTCGGTGGTGGTTACTCTGTCGGGATCTCCGAACGTGACTTCCAGGATAGTGACAAGGGCTTCTAGGTTGGCTAGTTCGATCTGCTCACCTCATACCAGGGGCATGACTTGATCTAGGGCTCTGCCCGATAGGAGGTTGATGGCATATGCGAGTTGCTACTGGGGAGCAGGAAAACGGTCACGATTGGCCACCATATTGAGGCGGAGTTGGGTAATGAAGGGGCGGAGGGCGGTACGGGACCCGTCATACTTGGAGTGGTCTGGAACTTTTTCTGATCGGGCGGCTATTGGGGCAGGATCGGGGTTATCCGATCCCTGTGGGCCCGCCGGAGGAGGTGGAGGAGGAGGAGCGGAACCCTGATTGGTTCGGAGGAAACAGATGAGTTCGCGTTGTTCGGCGACATGGGAGCTCAACTCCATTACCTCACGCTCCAATTCGGGGATGGCTGCTGCGACATTCTCAGCGTTGGCTAGGGCTGTGTGAGCCTGTTCTCTCTGAGTGCGGATGGTTCCAATAGTGGTTGCTAGGTGGGTAAAGAGTAGGGAGGGATCCTCTGCGTACTGTTGTTGAAAATCTTCGAGTGTCTGGAGGCTGGCTCAATTACCGGCCGCAGAGGTAGTCATGGTCTTGGACGTACCAGGAGTCGATGTAAATCGCACGCAACGTAATCTAACGGACGACGTCGTGACTGGGCAGGGGGAGCGACTCGGAGTACGCTTCAGAGGGATAGGGACACGGGGACTGGCCTGATACCGTCGGAGGTTTTCGGGAACTAGGAACTGGAGGGTCGGGCTGGTCACCGACGAGGATAAAGAACCAAGATATATTCAAACTAAACTCTTAACTAATGAAAAGAAGACGTTGTGTGAAGAAGAAAGAAAGAGAGATAGGAAAGACACCAGATATTATATACAGAAGACCCTTCACGCAACCGAACCCCGAAGAAACCCATAGAAACCCCACCGATTTATCATCACACCACTCCGACTAGCAAAGTACAGGGAAGAGAGAAAATATACAAGGAAGAATTGTGCCGTAGCAACACCTGACGCAAGTGACAACCAAATAGGAAAAGCCTAGCAACCCATTACTCATACAACCCTGCTCCGTAGCTGCCTTCTTGGTAGCGGTAACGGTTTGGACTTAGCCTGTCGGCTACGGTCCGTGATAGTGGTACGGAAAAAATCGTCTATTTGACTCTGGGATACATTGGATTGTAGGAATCAGCGCAATAACCGAAATTCCTCTGCTGATTCGAAAGGTTGCCATGGGTTGATCAAAAGGCTCTCTGAGCCTTCATCATATCCCAGTGTGGGAAAAAGATGCTCCCCTGCACCCTCGTATATAGTAGTTGTTCGATTGAATCGAGTACGTCTCAAAGTGGTATCTTCATTATTTGCCTCAGTATCAGATTCGTCTTCGTAGAAGTTGTCAAAATCTAAAGCCAATATTTCCACGTATCCGCTCTCGTAGGGGCCCCCTGAGCCTTCTAAAAGGCCTTGCAAGCTTTCAACGGGTGGACGAAAGCTGCCTGCCATACCAGTCTGAGGTTCGCGCCTGGTCGCTTTGAGAGACGCCGATCGAAACTACTAGCACTGGCGTATTCGACAAAATGGACATCGTGATCTCATTGTTGATAGTTGATATTAATGTGTTTTGGTGTTGAGAGTTGTTTTGGGAGTCTCCAGAGTTCCAGAGCTCTAAAGGGCTCCGTGCACCGATAGATCAGATCATATCTTATCAAGCTTATCAGGCAATATTCGAGTGACATCATATGATCCAACAGATGACTCTAATCGATACTCCGGTATATGACATAGTATTAGTGAAGTTTGATCAGAGATATACAAGCTCTGTGTTCTCCTGTTCTCATGCTTTCAAGCCCACGACCGATACCCTGACTTACATAGGCTTACTACGCCATCCCTAAGTCTCCTCAAGCGTCCAAAAGATTATATACGATAGTACCGTATTCTCTCTATAGTATCTATTCAAATCATTGTCATGTGTGGGCGGAGTTTTCATCTTTCTATAACTCGATATTTAGTACTACCCCGGGAGCCCCGACAAGCTCCGAACAAGGCCCATCTAACCAACGAAAACGCAGCTATACATTAGATGGGGCTAAAAAAGCATGCAAAAGACAGGATGTGGGATCAACAGCCTCAGGGGATAATGATGATAAGGATAGTTCGGATTCCAGCCTTAGTCTAGTCACCGATTCCGACCTCGAAGACGAGGGGAAGTGAAAATCAAAGATGTCCAAGAAGACCTCATACAATACTCGCCTCAGGTCGGAATCCAAAGCTCATCCTGGCTTACCGAGGGCTTCTGGAGTCTCCTCAAAACCCATCGCTAAGATCAACAAGGCTCCACAGGCTAAGAAGAAAGCTCCACAGGCCAAGCAGAGGGCTCCACAGGCCAAGAAGAAGGCTCCACAAGCCAAGAAGGAGGCTCCACAGGTCAAGAAGGAGGCTCCTGCGGTGGTGTTAAAACCTGGGAGACGACCTGGTGGGTATATTTGTAATACTGCATCAGACTGCCGGAGAATCCTGCAGATGATTGGAAGAGGTGCCTTATATAGGGCTTTTCGCATCGAAGTCGTGGATGAGATGGTAAGAATAGGGTGGGTCAATAAGTCGAGTTCGGGCAAGCAGTTGTTTAATGAACTGTGTCAGTTTTGCATGAGTCACAAGGCCCTCAAGTATTTAGAGCCTCTTTGGTTAGATAAGGCTTCAGAGGACTCCGTAATGATCCAAGGAGCCCTCGTCTTTCTCATTGTCGATTTATTCCAGAAGAGGTTCAGGAGGAGTAAACGAAATGACAGGGCTTTGGAGGTAGATAATAACAATGGCAACGGGAACAGCAACGACCATGACGACGACGACGACAACAACCAAGACAACGACAACGACAACGACAACAGCAACGATGACGACAGTGGCAACGATGACGACGACAGTGGCAGCGTCAGGGGCCAAGAGGAAAGGATCAAAGACGCCGAAGTCATATCCGCCTATTGGAACCTCTTAGGGGCGTGCTGCAGGCCGGGAATAATCATACATGTTATTGACACAAAAAAGGCTGGAGACGTCCCCAGCGATACATACCGTCACTATGAGTGGTACGGCCTTGCGTCACTTACGCCATTTAGCGGCACTCTCCAAATACTGTCTATGTACGAATTACAAGCCTTCATGCTGAAACGAGTTACATCAGCGGACCCAGGGGAATCCATGAGGGCTGTTTGAGCCCTCTACTGGGCTTTGGCCAATTCAGCCCCTCGGGGGCAAAATGCTGATAATCCAAACCCGGAATATGTCCCAATCCGGGACGCTGACAAGCTGAAAGGTTGGCTCAAGACTTTTCAAGCGAAACCATTGAGAATCTGTGCTGTGCTTCACAGGTCTTCGGCAAACGTAAAAGAGCCAGGTCAAATGCCTCGAACCCTTGGGAAAGAGGGATGGGAGCACCTCACAGATGACGACTTTGCTAGTAAAATAGAGTTTGAGAAGGAACTTCTGGCCTTCAGTAATATGGTTGACAAAAAAGGTTTGAATATGAACATGCCCCGTTCTGACATGGAGTGCCAGAAGGTAATGTCGGTTGTCTATGAATGTATCGAGAGGTACACGGGGATCGGAAAAAGGCTTTGCGAACATTATAGAAGGCTTTTCCCAAATAGCATTATCTTTGAATCTGGTCATTATGATCCTGAACGTATTTGGACTCAGTTTGAGAGAAATCACCTGTTTGAGAAAACTGGAGGTGCAGGCGGAGACGCCAACAATAAGGCCGATGACGACGGTGATGATGGAGGTGCCGGTGCCGCTGGTGGTGGAGGTGCCGATGACGGTGGTGATGGAGGTGCCGATGACGGTGGTGATGGAGGTGCCGATGACGGTGGTGATGGAGGTGCCGGTGCCGCTGGTGGTGGAGGTGCAGGCCACGCTTGAGGAGCGTTTATTGGAAGCCTAGAAGGTCTAAGGAGCCTTGATTGGTGTTTTGGAATATGATAAAACTCGAAAAAGTGGCTATCTCTGGCCAGGGATTACTTCCTCCATGATTGGTCGGAGGATGTAGATCATGTCTACTAACAGTAACTCTAATATCGTATGCATAGCCAATTTTTCGTTTTTTGAGATGCAGTTGCCATTTTGTAGGTTGCTTATTTGAGTTTCCCGTTGTCTTTAGTTAGGTTAATTATAGAATTATGCTTTAGCAAGCCTCCCAAAAAGCTTTTCAAGCCGTCCAACAGGGTTCTCAAACCCTTTTCCTGCCCCAGGAGGAAAAACCTTTAATTGACTGCCGAGAAAAAGCAAAGTTTATGTGCGCTGTTTAATCGCCATATATAGTGCGGAAAAGCCTTCATGAAGGCTCTTTCTGCAAAACATCATCATGTCTGCCTGGAAATCAAGAACAATGGCGTTGAGGAAGGATATGGTATGCAAGCCCTGTCTCCACCTCTGTTAGTAAACGCGTTTAAGGGGGCGATGAGTGTTTAACTCTTGTAAGCAGTCCGAACTCCAATGCAACCACAAAAGTAGATACAGAGCTCGATCACTATGGCTCTGAGAGCCTTCAAGAAAGCACAGAAAGCTTTCCTGATGGCGCAATATTGGTAAACGGAGTGTTGCAGGGCCCATCAAAAACTTGGTTTGCCCTCGATGATCATCCAGAGGGGGAAGACTATGAGGATGAAGAGTCAGGGGATCAGAATGCACCACCACTCTCTGGACGTATGCCTTTATCAGAACGGAGTATATCCCCAACCCTACCATCACCACCACCACCACCACCACCACCACCATCAATCCGGAGGTTGCGAACTGGAAAAAAGCCAAAGGAGGCTCCTGTAGCCTCCGCCAGGGCTATTGCAGCCACTCAAAAAGGACCTAGTAGACCGGCCGTAGAAGCAATTGCTTCTTCTTCTATTCCAGTAAATATGATGCAGGTATACTATTTAAAGCCCTTGTGTTTCGATTAAACTGCTAACGCGAAGGAGCATGGAAATCGTTATGCCGTTAATTCCCGAGGGCAGGAAACGCCTGGGACCGGAGAAAGGCTGAGCAAGCCTTCGAAAGGGCTAGCTTTACATCCACAAGCTCCTCACTTACCTCGGCCAGTAGCGCCTTACGGCATGAGTACGACTTGAACAAAAAGACAACCCCTACACCTGCTTTTTATACACCTACTCCCGCACATTATGGAACACCAACCCCTTCCCAGGGTAGAGCATCAACACCGCCAGTATCTGAGCCCGTTTATGAGTCAGCAGAGGTGAAGTATGTAGTAAAGCATGCGGGAGAGCTTCTCACGCGTTATACATTGCTCGAGGAGCCTTAGCCTAAAGCTGATGCTCTTAGTATTAACGTACGTCGATTGTGGAGTAAGGCAAACGACCATTTCGATACCAGTATAGCATTCTCTAAGCCAGTAGGAAGTGAGGTGAGCACTTCGCGCACCTTTCGGAGGGCTTAATAAGCCTTAGCCAACAGTTACTAGATTCAAAGCCAATGTTCGCGGACAAGATCGCACCTTGTTTATACAGTTAAGAATTACATAGCGGATGGACTTTTGTACGGCTCGCACGATGAGAAAACGCTAGAGTCGATTGGTGAGAAGGCGTCCTTTCCTTGAGAATGAACGTTTTATCAGTGAACCTGAAAATTATACCGTAAGCCTGCCCTACCGTCCTACGACCCTTTGCAAAGGCGCTTACAGCCTTTAGACCGGCCGACGTCACTTTTGGGCCCCCGAAATCGTGGATGTCATATTTTTAAAATATTACAAAGGTGATGAGGGCGTGGATCAAAGAATCCTAGTTTTATTGATGATATATCTACAGTTTTTGTTAGCCTAGTTTGCACTACAATCTGGTTTATTTTGCGGTGTTGGAAAACAGGGATATACGTTGAGGGGTTGAACTTTAATCAGCATCAGAATCCAGATATCATGAGTACATCGCGCCAAGCCCTCTAAAAGGCTCTTGCTGACTTCAGAATGCCCCCAACTACCTATATGAGGATGTTAAACACGTGGGGAAAGAGAAGTAAGGAGAACCAAGAGGGCACGCTGGAAGTGATAAGAGAATCGATTCGCGAGAAGGTAGGTGAGAAAGGCTCATGGCGCCTTATCTGAATACTAATATGCTTTTAGGTTGATGAATTGAGAGGGCCTAAAGAGGTTGTATCGAAATTGGGCCTTCAGGAGGATGATGTTCAGTTAGCCGCGGACATTGTTGAGTGGAAAGCCTCAAAAGCGTGTGGAAAGAAAGGGAAGGCACCAGCAGTATCCACTAGGGGGGGAAGTAATTTGATGGCAGTGGAGGTGGCAAAGGCTCCATAGGTTTTCACAGAATCCCCTCCTGCTGCAATCTTTTTTTTTGGGCTAGTATATGGGTTTTTTTTCTGGGTTATTTTTTATCATATATGGGCTAGTGTTCATTATGAGCTAGTGTATATTATATTAATCAAGGTGGTTTTTGGGCGTCCACTGAAGCTTTGTAAAGTCTCCGGGCACATCAGGAGAGCATGGGAGATTTCGTTTAATAATCAAGAGTCTCCGGAGACATCAGGAGAGCTTGGTAGGCTCTCAGGAGAATATTCTACGAAAGCTGACTTCATCGCGGGGCTTATAAGAAGTGGTCTCTGAAGCCTTTGCAAACGCCAGAAGAGACTCTAGAAATGAAAACGAATTACTAGTATGGATATCCTCGGATATTTCAGAGACTCTCTGGAGAATCTAACAAAGCCTCCGGAGGGCGTCGCTGAGAGTCAGAGGGCTGCAGAAGCCTCGGTAAGGGCTCCGGAGACTCTCGCACGACCCGTTGACCTCTGGAGATCGAAGGTTTAGCTGGTGCCTCCGAAGGTCTCCCATACCTCCCGAGCCTCCGGTAAAGCCTAATAGGCTTGCTGATGATTTTGTTGACCTTGAACCTGCCGAACCGTTTCCAATCCAGTCCCTTGGAGGGCCGAGTAGTCTGGAGGTTTTTAGCATTTAACCATACTTTGTCACCAACCTTGTAAGCAGGAGTTGGGATGTGACGTCAGTTGGCATTTTCCTTTTGTTGTGTTTGAGCATACCCTATCTCTGCTTTGAGGAAATCGTGAAGTTCTGACAGGCGAGTGGCTAAAGTATTGGTGTCTTGTTGTTGTCACAAATACGGAGGTAGGGCCAAGGTTTGGGTGAATCAGGAGTGATACCCATAGTTGGCAATAAAGTGGGAAACTTGTGTGGTCTCTCAAGTTGCATTATTGACGGTGAACTCAGCAATGGGCAACCAATCGGCCCAATCATCTTGCTCATAGGAAACATAACTCTGGAGGTGTAGTTCCATAACTATATTAGCTCTCTCAGTCTGGCCATCACTTTCGGGGTGGAATGTTGAGGACATGACGGCGGTAATCTTGAGTTGCTTGCAGAGAAACTTCCAGAAGTGGGAGATGAATTGAGTACTATGGTGCGAAACTAGACTAGCAGGGAGACGATATAGTTTCCATACGTTTTTGATCAACAGGTTGGCTGAGTCCTCCGACCCTGTTGTGGTATTGCAGGCCATGTAGTGTTTCAATTTGGAAAGACGATCCCCCACCACCAAGATGACATCCTTATCAAAACTTAGGAACAACGCCGTAACAAAGTCTATTGATATATGAAGCGAAGCTCGTTGGGGAGCTTGGAGGGAATGTAATACTCCGAATGGGGTATGCCGCGATGTTTTGCTTCGACTAGAAGTACAGCAGTTACGTACGTAACAGCCGACTGCGGCTAGCATCTTGGGTCAATAGTAACTACCAGAGAGGAGTTCAATGGTCTTAGCCTTGCCTACATGTCCAGCGGATCGTGCATCCTGATGTTCCCGAAGCAGGTCTAACTGTAGCTCCTGGTCCTCTGGTACATAGAGTTTGCCTTGATAGGTTAACAGCACACGATGGGTAGAGTATTCTACCAACATAATTTGTCGAGAATGATTGTCACCATGGTAGATAGCTTCCATTATCTTCTTCGGGAACGAATCTTTAGTATAAGCAAAATCAAAAAGTCTTCTAAACGGGGTTGTATCTTTTGCGGATTCAATTGACGAAGAAGCTGCGAACAAATTTAGCTTGTGATCAATGTTTTAACTTTTCAAAACGACTTAACTTTGGTGTAGCAGGTGTTCATCGTCCTCCTTAGACAGATCTCCTGATCTCCTAGTCAGTGCATCTGGTTTTACTCTCTGTTTTCCGAGCCGATACGTGATCATATAACTGAACCGGGATAAGAATTCGGACAATCTAGCTTGACGACGATTAAGATTCCTCTTGGTTATAAAATATTCCACATTTCGGTAGTAGCTCAACACCTCCATTGGTTCTGCCACAGATTGTAGTTCTGACTTCCATTCTTAGAAACAGCATACCACAGCAAGGAGTTCTTTATCATAGATTTCATAATTGCATTCGGTGGGAGTGTGTTGTTCGTTGAAGTAGGCTACGGGATGTAACAGCCCATCGTCAGTATATTGAGCGAGTACTCCTGCTGAAACATAGTGAGAGGCGTCTGTTCCCATGATAGCTTTTCGTTCCGGATTAAAATATCGAAGGATAAGAGGTAAAGGCTACTTTCAAATCGTTGAACGATTTCTCACAGACAAGGGACCAGACAAAGGGGGTATTTTTGTGTGTTAGCAATGTTATGAAGCGACTAATCTGTATATAATCTCTGATGAAGTGTCGGTAGAAGTTGGCAATGCCTTGGAATTCTTGAATTTCCGTTACTGGCTTTGGACTTTTTCAGTTGAAGATCTTTTCTACTTTCCTTGTATCTATCTTTACGTCTTTAGTAGCGATGATTAATCTCAAGTGCCTGATTTCCTGGACATGGAATTTGCGTTTTTCGGGGGTGCTATAAAGAACGGCAGAGATTAGGGTTTTCAATACCTTCCGAATAGGTTCCCGATGTGTTTCTAGATCGTTGCTGAAGGTCAGATCAGCCTCCAAGTATGCGGTGCAGAAATGGTCTAAATATGGTCGCAGAGTATCATTGATGAAGTATTGGAAGGTTCCGATGGCTTTGGTTAACCCAAAAATACTTTATCTTGTACTCAAAATTGCCAAGGTGGCTTCTGAAATCAGTCTTCTATTTCTCTCTGGAGCCATGCGAACTAGGTTGTAAGCTCCTTTAAGGTCCAGTTTGATAAACTATTTGGCCTGACCCGACATAATGAAAGTTTCTTTGGACAGGTGCAGGGGATACCAGTTCTTGATCGTGATTGCATTGAGACCCCGATAGTCCACGCAGAGACGAAGTCCGCCATCGAATTTCTTTACAAACAGGACGAGGGAGCCGGCTGGAGATGAAATGTGGTCGATGAACCCATTAGTCAAGTGCTTGTTGATATATTCCATCAGCACTTTTAACTCCTTTCTGGACATCCTGTATATTGAGCTGAAGAAGGGAGTGCTGCCAGAGTGTAGTGGTATCTTATTATCGTATAGCCGATGAGGAGGGAAGCGGTTTGCTTCTTGTTCTGACATAAAGGTTAAACAGTCAGAGTATTCCCCTTCCATCAGGGGTATTGGGTAATGGGGGAGGAGGTCTCCCGGATACATGGGAGAATCAAACCATAAACGGTAAGCCTTATAGATTCCTCCGCGAAGGTAGCACTGCTTACAATCTCTCTTTCTAGTATAACAGAGTCATACCAGCGGTCAGGAGACTAGTTCTCACCGGGCCTGTTATAGGCTCCGATTCATTGATAGAATCTGGTAGTTACAGTGATAGGAAAGTACCTGTAGATGAGGACCGCAACTTACTGCAAGTGTACCTACCTTCTGGCTACCAAGGAGCAAATTTATTCATGAAAGGTCAGACTGACGAGTCTAAGCCTTGTCAGGAAATAGTGGACCTTCTAGAGAAAGGCCTCTAAGTGCCGGGCATCTCCACTAACCCTCTGAAAAAGGGCAGCCCTGCCGCAGGCGGCAGTGGTTATGCCCAGAAATGATCTACAATGAGTTACAACTCTGCAGTCATCTAGGGTAAACCACCGGAACAGAGACTCCACTAATGCAGGCCCGGAACTGTGTGACAGCCAGGCTGCAGGTGATGCTTGACTCTGGCTAAGGGTGTTTACTCTAGGATCGGAAACACCCGCTACCACTTAGGAAGAAGCAGGGTAAGAGAGAAATTGTTTCCGCTCTAAGACAGAGTTATCACCGGAACTTAATTTGAGCGGTGGAAGGCAGAAACGAGAGAGATTTAGAGTATAAGAACTCATCTCCAGTTCCACCCACCAGTTCTAGTTTTTCTCATCATCAGTTGTAACAAGTGGAAGAAAGCCCTGCAGATTATTCTAAATCTACCAAGAAGAATCTTTACTCTCCAAACCTAATTCTTTCTTCTACCGGCCCTCTTGCATCTTACACTATTGTTTAGTAGAGACAGAGCCCCGTCACATCTATATCATGTCTGCATGGGAGTGGGGATGAGATACCTTGAATAATCGTCAGGAAAGAATTGTCATTACAGAGTCGAGGGCAACGTGGGGAGTCGAAGATTATGGGGTTGTTTGCGCAGTCTGATTTAGCATTATGATAATGGAGCTAAGGGATTCCAAGGACTACAGAGTAGTCTCCTAGCCTGGTAATGAAAGCAGTAATATTTTCAAAATGGCCAGAGACACGGAGGGAAAATTGGGCAGTGTGGGTGATGTCACTGGAGGAGATTTCCCGTCCATTAATGACTTGGAATTTACAGGGTTGGGGTAGAGAGTTTAATACAAGATAGTGGTGACATGTGAATCTCTCGTCAATGAAAGCAATTCCGGATCCTCCACTGGTTGTTAATGTATATCATTTAACTGATTTATATCTATCAGACACGGAACATCAAACAACAAGGTAATCGTTATCTGAAAAACCAAGAGTAGAAGAGATAGAGAAACTAGGAACGGAAAGTCCAGACAAAGGACGAGAGGTGGTGGAAGCTTGACGGAAGCCACTTAAACCAAGCTGTGCTCAATTTCCGACAGGTGGGGCAGGGCAAAATGAAAACGATCGTTGCAAATAACAGGAAAGCCAAAGGAATCATAACTAGAAGATGAAGAATCACCGAGAGAACCAGAAGGAAAAAGACGACCCAGAAGAACCAGTATCGGGATCAGAAGAAGAAGAAGAAGAGGAAGACCTAGTAAAACCAGAAGAAACATCAGACGAATCAGAAGGAGAACCAGGAAGAAATGTACCGTACATAGTAGTGACGGTACGAAAAGGGTGAGCAGGGGTAGGGGCACGACGAGTAGTTTGACACTCCCCTGAGGGTATGTGAAGGATGAGTAGTAAATTGTGGGGCAACAGTGGAGGCAGAGGCACAAGGGGGTAGGAGCAGAAGTACGAGGGGCAGGAACAGGAAAAGCAGGGTGAGAACGAACCTTTGTGTGACGGGGTTCTGCCTCTATTAAACAAGGGTGTAGGAAGCAAGTGGGCTGGTAGTAGAAAAAGTTAGGTTTAGAGAATAAACATTCTCCTTGGTAGATTTAGAATAATCTTAAAGTTCTTCTTCCACTTGTTACAACTAATAAAGTTGAAAAAACTAGAACTAGTGAGCGGAAATGGAGATGAGTACTTATACTCCAAATCTCTCGGTTTTTCGGCCTTCCACTGCTCAAACTAAGTTCCAATGAAAACTTTGTTTTGGAGTGGAAACAATTCCTCCCCTACCCTACTTCCCCCTAAATGCTAGCGGGTGTTTCCGATCCTAGAGTAAGCACCCTTAGCCAGGGTCAAGGATCACTTGCAGCCTGGCTGTCAGACAGTTCCAGGCATGCATTAGAGGGGTCTCCGCTCCGGTGGTCTACCCTTGATCTCTGCAGAGTTGTAACTCATTGTAGATTATACCCGGGCATAATCACTGCCGCCTGCGGCAGGGCTATTTTTGCTCTGAAGGTTTAATGGAGATGCCCAGCACTTAAAGTCCTTTCTCTAGCCGGTCCTCTATTCACTGACAGGACCCAGACTCGTCAGTCTACCCCTTCATGAAAATATCTCCTCCTTAGTAGCCAGAAGATGGGTACACTTGTGGCAGGTTGCGGTCATCACCTACAGGTACTTCCCTATCACTGTAACCACTGGATTCTATCAATGACCCTGAGCCTATAATAGGCCTGGTAAAAACTAGTCTCCTAACTGGTGGTATGGCTCTCTTATATTATCAATGACTCTGAACCTATAACAAGCCCGGTGAGAACTAGTCTCCTGACCCCTGGTATGGCTCTGTTATATTTTGCATCCCTGATACGGTTACCCAACTATTGAAGCAGCATGCTGTACTCATTCAAGGTAGTGGGGACAGTATGGGGGATAATTACTTGACGGAAGTCGTGGGAAAGGCCCTCAGTAAGGACATGTTTCTTCACACTCTCACTCCACTCAACATCAGCTACCAAGGGTTCGAATTCCGTATGGTAGGCCGAGAAATCTCAATGTCCTTGGGAGAGGGTTTCCATTTTTTTCTTGATGGTGGCCACTCGGTCAGGATCTCCAAAGAGAACCTCCAGGATAGTGATGAGGGCCTCCTGATTGGCACCCTCAATCTGTTCATCGCGGACTATAGGCATGACTTGGACTTGATCCAGGGCTCTGCCTGATAGGAGGTTGATAGCCTATGCTAATTGCTGCTGCGGGGCAGTGAAGCAGTTACGGTTGACAACCATTTTTAGGCGAAACTGAGTAATGATCGGTCGGAGGGCAGCATGGGAGCTAACATATTTGGCCGGGTCTGGGACCTTCTCGGAGTGTGTGGCAATTGGGGCAAGGTATAGATTTGCAGATTTTTGTAAATCTGTCGGGAGAGTTGTAGGAGGAGGAGCCCTGAGTGGTTCGCATGAAATTGATGAGGGTGTATTGCTTTGGAATTCAATCTCACAATTCTGCCACCTCACGCACAAAGTCCGGAATCGCTGCTACTGTGTTTTGGGCATTGGTCAAACTTGCGTGAACTTGATCTTTCTCTGTTCTGAGGTGTTGTATAGTCCCTGCTCGATGGTTGAATAGGAGGTTAGGGTCTTCCGTGTATTGATCTTAGAAGTCTTCAAATATTTTGAGGGCGCCCTATTGGCTGTGATCGGTGGGGGTCATGACAAGGGGTGTACCAGGAATCAATATAAATTGTACGCAGTGTAATCAACAGATGACGTCGTAACTAGGCAGGAATAGCGATCTGGAGTATACTTCGTCGGAATTCAACAAGACGAAGATGGACTTGAGACCGTGGAAGATTTAAGATGCTAGGAACTAGGAAATCGGGCTGAGTACCGATGGAAGTAGAAACCAAAACATTCAAATATATTCAAACTCAAAACTAACCAACAAAAAGAAGACATTGCATGAGCAAGAAAAGAAAGAGAAAAATGGAAGAACATAGCAACTATATATACAGAGCAGTTCTGATGACTCTTTCACCCGACCAAACCCCGAAGAAACCAATAGAAACTCTACCGATATATCATTACACCACACCGAAGAGCAAATATACGGAAGGGAGAAAGTATATAAGAAAGAACTTGTACCGCACCAAAACCTTTGCCAACCGGAACAGAAATAGCAAACCACAACCCGTCATTACTCATACAACCGTGTTTCGTAACTGCCACCTGGGTAACGGCATGGGCCTGGACTATAATAGAGCCATACAAGCGGTTAGGAGACTGTATCTCACCAGGCCTGTTGTAGTCTCAGAGTCATTGATAAAATCCAGTAGCTGCAGTGATGGGAAAGAACCGGTAGGCAAAGACCGCAACCTGTCGCAAATGTACCCACCATCTGACTACTAAGGAAGAGATCTATTCATGAAGGGTCAGGCCGACGAGTCTGGGTCCTGTCAGTGAATAGAGGATCGGCTAGAGAATAGTCTCTAAATGCTGGACATTTCCATTAATATTCAGAGCACAAATAGTCATGCCGCAGGCAGCAGTGGCTAGGCCCGGGAATAATCTACAATGAGTTACAGTTCTGCTTGACTCTGGCTAAGGGTGCGTACTCTAGGACCGGAAACACCCGCTAGCGCTTAGTAGGAACGGAGTAGCGAAGGAATTGTTTCCGCTCCATAGCAGAGTTGTCACCGGAATTTAGTTTGAGCAGTAGAAGGCAGGAAAACCAAAAGATTTGGGGTATATGTACTCATCTCTATTTCTGTCCACTAGTTCTAGTTTTTCCTCATCATCAGTTGTAACAAGCGGAAGAAGACCCTTAAGATTTTTCTAAGTCTACCCAAAAGAATCTTTATACCTATCACGGACCGTCGCCGACAACCTAGGTCTAGGCCCGTCCCATTACCAATCTAACGGACGACGTCGTGACTAGACAGGAGGAGCGACTCGGGGTACGCTTCGTGGAACTTGGGGAACAAGGGGACGGGCTTGATACCGTCGGAGGTCTCGAGGTTCTGGGGACTAGGGGGTCGGGCTGACTACCGACGAGCGAGAAGAAACCAAAGTATCAAGTGTATTCAAACTTCTAACTAACTAGCGAAAAGAAGACGTTGCGTGAAGAAGAAAGGAAAGAGAGAGAGAGATGACATCAGCGACTATATATACAGAAAGGTCTTCACGCAACCGAGCAACCGAACCCCGAAGAAACCCATAGACAACCCACCGATTTATCATCACACCACCCCGAGTAGAAAAGACAAGGAACAGAGAAAATATACAAGGAAGAAATCACGCCGCAACAATACTTAGCGCAACCGAAACCCAACTAGGAAATCCCGAGGGTGCATTACTCACACAACCCTGCTCCGCAACTGCCTGTCTGGTAATGGAACGGGCCTAGACCTAGGTTGTCGGCGACGGTCCGTGATAGTAGCTCCCTCTCTAGGCTCGAGCTCCGCGAGAGCTCCGGTAGGGCTCGGCTTTGTGGGGTAGAGGCGGTGGAAGCGTGATAGGAGTGCTGGTGAATTGGAGACGTTCTCTGCTTGTTCCCATGTCGGGGCATCGTAACTTTTCCACCGGACCAGGTACTGGAGATTTCCATATCGTAACCGTGAGTCAAGGATTTCCTCGACCTCCCATTCCTCTTCGACGATGACCGGGGGCGCCGGAGGGGGTATATGGCCAGGGAGGGGGTCGACAGCACAGGGTTCGAGTTTGGATACGTGAAAGACTGGGTGGACCTTCATGGAGGTGGGAAGATCGAGTTCATAAGCGTAGGGGCTTATGATTTTCTTTATCTTGAACCTACCGAGACGTTTCCAATCGAGTTTCTTGGCGGGTCTGGTGGTTTGGATATTCTTCGCGTGAGCCAGACTTCGCCGCCCACCTTATAGGCAGGGGCGGATGCGTCTTCGGTTGGTGTTCTCCTCTTGACGGGTTTGAGCCAGTATTCCATCTCGGCTTTCAGGTCCCCATGGAGTTCGGCGAGACGGGTGGCTAAGGCGTTGGTGTCCTGTGGGTGTCCCAAGTAGGGCGGTAGTGCTAGAGTCTCCGTGAATCGGGGGTTATACCCATAGTTAGCCGCGAAGGGGGATACTTGGGTAGTTTCAGACACCGAGTTATTGGCCGTGAACTCGGCGATGGGTAACCAGTCAGCCCAGTCGTCCTGTTGGTAGGATACATAACTCCTGGTATTGTTCCATGACCGCGTTAGTTCTGCTTCAGTTTGTCCATCCGTTTCTGGGTGGAAGGCAGACATGAACGGTGATTTTGAGTTACGGCAGAGAGACTTCCAAAAGTGGGACGTAAACTGAGTGCCCCGGTCCGAGACAATGCTGGCGGGGAGGCCGTGTAGTTTCCATACGTTTTCGATGAACAACCGGGCTAATTCCTCCGATCCTGTGGTGGTATTGCAGGCGATGTAGTGTTTCATCTTGGATAGTCGGTCCACAACTACCAAGATAGCATCCTTCCCATGACTTAGGGGTAAACCATTAACGAAATCCATTGATAGATGAAGCCAGGGACGCTGAGGGGCCGGTAGAGGACGTAATACTCCGAAGGGGGCATGCCGGGAGGTTTTGCTTCGACTGCAAATGTAGCAGTTGCGCACATATCGGTCGACCACCGCTCGCATCTTGGGCCAATAGTACCCTCGTGAAAGGAGTTCAAAGGTCTTAGCCTTACCTACATGTCCAGCGGATGGTACATCGTGGTGTTCCCGAAGAAGGTGTAACTGTAATTCTTAATCGCCAAGACATAGAACTTACCTCGGTAGGTCAACAACCCACGGTGGGTAGAACATTCGGCCAACGTGATTTCTCGGCAGTGATTATCACCCCGGCGGAGAGCTTCTATGATCTTGGTCGGGAACGAGTCTTTAGTGTATGCAATGTCAAACAGTTTTCTAAGGGGGGTCGCATCTTCGGCGGCTTCATTTGACGAAGCATGAACAAACTTAGCTTGTGATCAATGTTTTGACTCTTCAAAACCACTGGACTTTGGTGTAGTAGGCGTTCATCCCTCTCAGGCAGATCTCCTGATCTCCTAGTCAGTGCATCGGACTTTCCTCCTTGCTTCCCAGGTCGGTGGGTGATTTTGTAGTTAAATCTTGATAAGAATTCCGACCACGGGCCTGTCGGCGTTCAGATTTCTCTTGGTCATAAAATATTCCAGATTGCGGTGATCACTCAAGACCTCTATCGGTTCTGCCACAGATTGTAGTTCGACCTCCATTCTTCGAAGACCGCACCACCGAGTGAGTTCCTTATCATAGATTTCATAGTTGCACGGCGGTATGTTGTTTGTTGAAGTAGGCTACCGGGTGTAGAAGTCCATCATCGGCGTATTGGGATAGCACACCGGCTGATACGTAGTCAGAGGCGTCGGTTTCCACAATAGCTTTTCTTTCGGGGTCGAAGTGTCGGAGGATTGGGTAGGAAGTGAAGGCGATTTTTAGTTCCTGGAAGGCTTTTTCACAATCAGGGGACCACACGAAGGGGGTGTTCTTATGCGTTAGTAAGGTCATGGGGCGGCTTATCCTGGCATAATCCTTGATGAATCGTCGGTAGAAATTGGCAAATCCTTGGAATTCTTGGATCTCCTTTACCGATTTCGGACTTTCCCAGTTGCGGATCTTCTACCTTCCGTGGGTCCATTTTCAACCCTTCCGTAGTGATGATTAGTCCCAGGTATTTGGTTTCCTGGACGTGGAATTCACATTTCTCAGGAGTTCCATAGAGACCGGCAGAAATCAAAGCTTTCAACACTTTCCGAACGTGTTTTTGATGTGTGTCCAGATCATTACTGAAGATCAACACATCTTCCAAGTATGCTGTACAAAAGTGGTCTAGGTATGGTCGCAGAGTATCGTTGATGAAGTGTTGGAATGTCCCGGGAGCGTTGGTTAATCCAAAAGGCATTACCTTATACTCGAAATGCATCGAGGGTTCTAAACGCAGTTTTCCATTCTTCTCCTGGGGCCATTCGAACCAGGTTGTAAGCTCCTTTGAGATCCAGTTTGGTGAACCATTTGGCCTGGTTCAGCATGTTGAAGGTTTCCCTAGACAGGGGCAGGGGGTACCGGTTTTTGATCGTTATCGCATTGAGACCTCGGTAATCAACACAGAGGCGGAGCCCACCATCTGGTTTTTTTACAAATAGGACCGGGGAGCCGGCTGGGGACGAGCTGTGATCGATGAACCCATTAGCCAAGTGCTTATCGATGTATTCCATAAGAACCTTTAATTCTTCTCTGGACATGCTGTACATCGGGCCGAAGGGAGGTGTGGTGCCAGGCTGCAGGGGTATTTTGTTGTCATAGGGCCGGTGAGGAGGGAGGCAGTTTGCTTCCTGTTCCGACATGAAGGTTAGGCAGTCAGGGTATTCTCGCTCCATGAGGGGAATCGGGTTATTGGGGAGGTCCCCTGAGTCCTTAGGGAGGAGTAGGGCGTAAACCGTGAGTTCTTTCGATTCTTCTGCGAAAGTAGCCGCACTTACGATCTCTATCTCCAGGTTATGTGTTCGTGGTTGTGGGGAGGAAATGCTTTGAATTGTGGTAGGGGAAGGATCGTCATTACAGAGCCGGAGACAACGTGGGGAGTCAAAGGTGATGGAATTACTCGCGAAGTCTAGTTTAGCATTGTGACGACAGAGCCAGGGGATTCCAAGGACTATGGGGTAATGTCCCAGCTTTTGAAGGGCCGTGAGGTTTTCAAAGTGGCCAGAGACGCGAAGGGAGAATTGGGCAGTGTGGGTGATTTCACCGGTGGAGATTTCTCTCCCATTGATGACTTGGAGCTTACGGGGTTGGGGCAGGGGTTTTAGTACAAGATTGTGGTGGCATGCGAATCTCTCATCGATGAAAGCAATTCCGGATGCTCCAGTGTCTACTAATGCGTATGATTTAACAGATTTATTTTTATTAGACAGGGAACACGAAACAACAAGATGATCGTTATCTGATAGACCAATAGCAGAAGAAACAGAGGAACTAGAAACCGAAAGTACAGAGAACACACGAGATGCGAAAGCCACTTAGCTGTCCTCGCTACGGCTGGCCTAGGGCAAAGTGAAAAGGATTATTGGAAATGACAGGAGCAGCAAAGGACTCATAACCCGAAGAGGAAGAAGCACCAAGAGAACCGGAACGAAAAGGCGACCCAGAAGAACCAGAATCAGAAGCAGAAAAGGAAAAAGAAGAAGAGTGAGAACCAGAAGAAACGTTAGAAGAACCAGAAGCAGAACCAGAAAGAAGAGCACCGTGCATAGTGGCAGCGGCATGGAGAGGACGAGTGGGGGCAGGGGCAGGAGCGCGGCGAGCAGCGGGGCACTCCGTAGCAAAATGCCCTGAGCCCCCACAATACATGCAGAGGCCTTGGGAGATGCGTTGGGAGCGTTCAGCTGGGGACAAGGGACCACGGGTGCGGGAACGGAGGTTAGACAAATCCATGGGGGCTACTCCGCCAGGGGTGTGAGAAGGATGGGTAGGGAACTGAGGAGCAGGAGAGGGGGCAGAGATGCGGGGGGCAGGAACTTGAGCACGCGGGACAGGGGCCGAGAAGGCAGGGCAGGACGGAGCGAACCTTGCGTCCCCTGATACGATTGTCCAACTGTTGTAGTAAGAGGACGATTCGTTCAACGTGGCGGAACCGCTGGTGGATCATCGCCTGGCGGAGATCGTGGGAGAAGCCCTGCGTGAGGAGTGTTTTTGCACTTTCATTCCACTCGACATCTGCAACCAATCGCTGAAACTCCGTAATATGCAGCGGGATTTGAGGGGATCTTGGTCATACTTGAGGGAGCGGGACCCTGGGACTTTCTCTGGGTCGATCCCAGCTGCAGGGGATTATTGGGGGAGGGGAGGGAGAGAGGGGGGGGGAGGAGAGGAGGAGCGAGGCATGCATAGAGGATGCATTGTTCGCGGAGCTAACCCTTACGCTCTACCTCGCAACGCCACACCACGCTTCTAACCGTGATGGGCGCCATGCGAGGCTGGTTGCCGCGCCAAGACCGTTTCTCTGGCGGATATTTCCAATGGTGGTTGTTAGATGGGTGAACAGTAGTGACGGATCTTCCGATCGTTGTTGAAAGTCTTCGAGTTACTGGCCCATCGCCGCAGTAGTCGATCTCGGCAGGAGTCATGTTCCATAACGAGATTGATGATCGGATGACGATCAGTCGCTTCAACAACAAGGGACGGCTTGATAGTCATGCCTCGAGTTTCAACGCCGGCGCTCTTTCATCTTTCAGAACTGCCTCCTAATGGGTTGTTGCGACGCGTCCGTATAACCAAGAGTTACGAGCAGGCTTGAGTAACTTTGAGATTTTTGTTTTGCCATTTGTTGCGGCGCTGTTTTTTCTCAGATATTTTCCTTCTTCCTTATAATTTCTCCCAGGACGATAACCCATGTGTTTTGGCCGTTTCTATAAGACCTTTCAGATATATATCATGGTCGCTTCTCTCTCCTTTCTTCTTCACTTAACGCTTCTTTTCGCTAGTAAAGTCAATATACTGATACTTTTGCTTTTCTTCTCCTCGGTATTTAGCCTGACCTCTACCTTAGATATCCCGAACCTCCGACGTACTTTCCAACAAGTCTTCAGTCACACGACGCGTCAGTCTGCTAATACCCTAAACCTAATTTCTATCTTCTACTGGCCCTCTTGCTCCCTACACTTTTGTTCAATAAAGGCACAGGCTCATTACATAGATTTAGGCTGTCGGCATCGGTCTGTGATAATTGTACCGTCGATTACAAACCGTTTGAAAGAATATATAACAAGCATCAGCAAAAAATCAGGTCTCATCCTGTGGCGTACTGGCGCCCTATATGACCTGGGCGCCCAATTGGCTTGCTTAAACTAAAATCCACGCTCCAGTGTTATAAGATCGCTTCTGACATCTGGAACGAAGATATTATGCCCTAAGCTTGTCTGAGGCACATATGGGACTCATTTTAGCCAACTTGAGCTTCACTATTTCTCGTCTGAGTTCATCTTGCCTCGCTTGAAGTACCTTTCGCCCAGTAGATGCTCTTTTAGTACCCTGTAGTCTGGCACAATGAGGTCGAATCGGCAAAAGCTACTTTATTCTGAGCATAGTCTGCCCTGCTATATAATGCTATGTACATGATAATCGCTATCCGCATGCGTGCTACATACTTACTTACCAACCTGCAACCGGTAATCGTTACTGATTCAGAACCCGATTTGAAGCCAGATTTGGCGCCTGATCCGGTGCCTGATTCGGTGCCTGATTCGGTGCCTGATTCGATGCCTGCAGAAGTGCCATTTCTGCGCCAGTTTCTGCGCCTGGAGAGGTTCCTAGACAGCTGTCAATTCCGTGCCTGATGAGGTGGTTGATTCGGCGCCTAACAAGGTATCGATTCGCTGTTCGATTTGGGCGTCGAGTTGAAAGTCTATCTAGATGTCAGTAGAGAAGTCAGAATCTCGAGGTAGGGAGATACTCCAATTGGAGAAGGTAGAGGCAGAGGTAAAAGTAGAAGCGGAGGTGGAGGTAGTGGTGGTGGAGGTCGAGGCACAGGTCATGATGGAGGTGAAGGTAGATGTAGAGTTGGAGATGGAGGTGGAGGTGGAGGCGGCTCTGGGGAGACGTTAAGACCTGGAAATCATGACAAGGCTGACGTCAGGTGGGTCAGTGTCGCCACTATAGTACACTTTGGGACGTCGAAGACAAGCTGAATATGACCTACCGCCTTTTGGACGTCTGAAACGAGCCAAAATATGACCTATCACCTCTGGAACATCCTAAACGAACTGTAATATGATACATTATATTTCGGACGCCCCAAATGCTCCAAATGCAGTGAGACGAACAAATCTCGTTGAACGAGACCCGGTTCGTCTGGGCACCAACCCTTTTTTGCTGATGATTGGTGATCGATATATCTAAAAAGGCAAAAGAAAATACGAATCAATATTTCCATGTTCATATATGTGTTGTATATCTCGTACATCGTTGATTTACGAGATCTACACCATTCTTATGATAATTACAATTATCAATAATTGTTGGTATGAAAATACCTGCTTCTTTTTATTTCTGGATGCTTTTCGTACAATTGTAACATTTGTACTGGTATTTCATAGTTTTTGATCTTTTCTTGATGTCATTTCATTTCAGAAACGTGAAGTTGAAAGCATACAATCAATATTATTATCCATTCAACGAATACATAATATACTAGAGTTGTCAACAACATATTCATTCATTGTATTTGAATCGGTCAAAGTGATATACTCATGTTTAAAGCATGTCGGATACTCCGGTCTATTTCCCCGTATAGTACTACAAGTACCGATACCAATTTTCCTCAATTTGCGAAAAAGCGATATAGTAGAAAAATTATTATCTATATATAGTATACAACTATAATTGGTATCCAAACATTCACACAACTGCATTACCGCTGATGAAGTCGATAACAAGTCCAGTAAACGAAATAATTCAGCCATTGATTCCACAACGTAAGTAACCAGTTGAGAGTATAATCATCTTCACAAATAGCAAAAACTTGATATCCAACTGGAGTTGGTTTGCTCTGTAATTTTTTGTTGTATGTCTGTTTGGTCATGTAAATGGAATCATTATTTTATTGATGGAAATATTTGTAGTAGGAAAATAAATATCATGAAACCATTGGCGGAGATGACTAGATGGAGGTTCCATCTTTTTCCACCAATCTTTGAATGAGACTCTATGATTTTCAATATTCATTGGCATTGAAATATGGAAATACTTCTTGATCTGCTAGTATTACATAGAATTCATTGAGCGTTTTAGGTTCTGACTCCTATGAGTATGGCGCTTTCCTGAAAATATTACAAAAAACCAATACCTCCTTATTGCAGAAACCCGAATTACTTCCATTACAATAGTGATACCAATATAGACTCGTAGTTCGGATATTGTCAAATCCCGACACCACTGGTTTTTCTTTGTATGCATTTGCTTAGCATATGAATCTGTTGCTTTGACAAGTTGTTCCACAATATCGTTATCGCCAAAAAACTTAAAGAATGATACAGGTGATTGTAGGTTAATAGTATAACCAATAGGTATTCGCGCTTCGCTAGAATGGTCAAGATGTGGAAGTGACATGAAAGTGGTAGGGTCAACTAGGATATCCACAGTCTTTTGCCGTTTACTAGAGTTTAAAGATTGCTGGATATTGTGACTAGTATTGGGATTAAGGTCTACTAATGGCTTCTGGGCTCGTTTGGTCAACATTCTGGGTATAGATATTGGAAGTGTCTAGGTATTGAACTTGCTTAGTAGTTGAAGCTCGCTGAACTGGAGATGAGGTCTACAATCACATGATCAATTATACTTCATTGGTTTGCCAAGTCATACTAATGCATGAGAGAGATTTCACCCACTGTTTCGAACACCCAGGACATACCAAACAGACCATATTATCAGCTTTCCGTACCACCGGCATTCATCCCCTCAATCCAAACAATGTGCTTGACAAAATTGCACCGGCCACCCAGCCAACAACTCCTAATGGCTTCAAAATCCTTTCCTATAAGTATTTAAAAACGCCGAGAAACCGCCGAGATTTACGCCAGAAAACACAACTCGTAATTATGTAGGATCTCAATGAATCAGATATGAAGGCAATAATTATTAAGCTTTTGCATATGACAGAAACAGCTGTCAGTGAAGCAGAAATAGCGCAAATTCAAGGATAAAATATGAAGGTACGAAAGCAATAAAGAGTGACAGAAGAGTGTTGTCGAAGGAACAAATAATTACAGGTGCAGAGATACTTAAACACAAAGAGAAGCTGGAGCAGAAAGATCTTACCCGTACATTGAAGAAGGAAAAGAAAGAATCCCCTTCAGGCTCGGCTTCTCCAATTCCTGTAGCTAGAAGAAAAAGAAAAATCCAGTTTCAGAAATCAAGTCAAGTCGCAAGATCACAGGGTCGTAAGGTGACAGGTCGAAGGATCGAAGGATCGAACTTGAAGGGTCGCAGAGTCGTGGTGTCAAGGTCGAGGTCGAGGTCGAGGTCGAGGTCGAGGTCGAGGTCGAAGTCGAGGGCGCAAATATTATTATCATATTATTAGATAAGTTATAGACAAATAAGTAGTCCTGTAGTATTTCTATTCACATATATATATCAGTATACAGTGCCATACTAGTAGTTCGAAGCTTGAAATACAGAGAACGTGGGATTACCATGCTGAGACATTGGCATCCGAGTTCTGGGTGATATCCGACATCCCTGTTAGATACGTTATAGTATTATCAATTTTTTGACGTTTACATGAAGGTTTATAGATGTTGGTTATGGTGTTGAAAGTCACACGATTGAAATGGATATGATTGGGCCTCATGCATGAGAGAGATTTCGCTATTGTCTGGTGCGTCAGGGACATAAGATCACTTATCTTGAGAGATGAATACACGAACGGCTTGCATTTTTCACATAAATCTAGTGAACCACAAATAGTTCTCATTCGCTCAGGTACTCGAGAGGGGTAATAAAAATATTTCCTTGAAGTAGAAAATACAATCCGCCCACAATCTTCTGAGTATATCAGCTGCTAGGCCTCCATCTAACAGTCGCGGGCGGTAGTGGCGACGATAGGTATCCGAGTTGTGTTAGTAGTGGCAGTAGTGGTGGTAGTGCATTAACATCACCGGAAAATATTTCGTTCACTAGGCACACAAAAATAAAAAAACACCAACTGGGGGTATGCGGCTAACAATCATCAAACGAATGAACTAGAGATTTGTTTTTGATGCCTGGGCACCACAGATAAGCTGCATTTAGTATTCTACATATGCAAGTGTTTAAGGATATATCTTGGAAACATTTTAACCAGGTGGGAGAGAGCTAGCATCAACAACATCACTGGCGTCTTTAACGTCAAGTTCTTCTGTGTGTGCATGTAGAGGTGACCGTGGCAGCGCCATGAGACCTATATGTGCGAAAAACAAAGTTAGAAATTTTGAGTGAGTGTTAAGAGGAGTTAATCTGTACCAGTTCGAGCAGATTCCAAAATGCCGAAAGGAGCGATGAGCTTCATGAATGCATCGAGTCTGGATGGTTTCCCAGCTCTGCATATGTAGGTGTCAGTTAATCTCCTTACCCCGGATAGGTTTGGTCTAAAACTAACAATTCAACGATGCAGTTATTTTCAGATATGTCTGAAATTTTGCCTCCAAACTGGCGAGTCAATTGAGTGATGGCCTGAAGATGTTGGTGCTTGTGCCTCAATGCCTGGGAAATAGGAAGCTTTGATGGATGGTAATCACTATCCTTGTTTGAACTTTGAGCTCGCCCACAATCTCCGCCCTCGGCTGTAATCTCCCGGTGATGTGCAAGGAGCTCCTCGAAATACTCTGGACCCAGTATGGAAATCTTCGCAAGCAAAAGCTCTCGCTGAACGAGAGGTGCCTCAGTGTAATCAAGCACTGCCCAGACAGGTACAAGATCTTCCAGCTGCCGCCTAGCCTGTTCCACAACACCATCAAGGCCACTAAGGACGATAGTCATGCGGGATAGGTCCGGTACTTCAGTATTGCAAACCACCAATGAGTCTATGTTGAAACCACGCGCAGCAAGAATTCCTGATACTCGGGAAAGAACACCGGGCTCGTTTTGCACAAGACAATTGAGGACATGTCTCTTTGGCGGAGCAGATGAAGGCAAGGGAGTCTCATAGAGAATTGAGGAGACGGCAGCGGAAGCAGACCAAGCGGGAGGATCTGAGGTTGGGAGGGGATTAATACGTCGATGCAGAGCCTTATATGCCAAAGCACCCGTTGATGACCCAGAGGAGGATGTAGATGAGCGACGAATTCTCACTGAGAGACAGCGAGCAGCGGCAGTACCTGCAGCACATTTTTCAAATATCGTACACGGTAATCTGGCTGTCCGAAGAGAAGCAGGAGCCAATGAAGCAAGGGAAGCCATGTTTGGTGGAGAAAGGAGGGTCCTAGATGTCGAGGGTTCGATGGGGAGGAAATAGAAAGCGGCTTTCTTTGTGGGCACGCCAAGAAAAAATAGGGCGTAGCAAAAAAAAAAACGGTGTACCTACTCTAGGTAAAGAAAGCCCTTGCCCAAAAGTTTCCTTGACGAATACGGACAAGGGACTTGGGCGAATAGAAATTAAAAGCACATTCAGATCTCGCAGCTTTGGCTGTTGCTTCTGTTTCTTGCCATGATTGTTTGTCAAGTGGCAGTGGTCGTCAAGCGACGGTAGAAGACTGTGCTAGCAAAGATTCCCGAGTTGAGGTTACCATGGATAAGTTTATAACTAGGTCTTTTATCAATCCAGTTCAACAAATCCTCTCTCATGTCATTATCGATTGAAAGCGCAAAAGTATTAGAGTCATGAAAAGCAGTGAAATACAATCCAAAATTTATGAAGCAACGGAGCTCTCAACTACAATGTTTCATTATATCTCAACTAGATAGAGTCCGTTCAGTTGATTCTGATTTATTAAAGAGATTTAGCAAAAAAATTAGGCGGGTATTTTTGTGATTTTCCTGTACTCTTGCACAGTCCATCAGTGCAAGATCTCCTATATAAATTAAGAATAAAATAAAAGTACAACCTCATGCTAAATTTTCTAGCAGCAACAACTATCAGCCAATTGTTCTATTAATACGATGAAAGAATCACTAGTATATTGTCAACATATTGCATTTGGTTTGAATAATTTAGAGTCCTTACTGTTAATGATGTGTATTTCCAAAGTGAAGGCACATTCCAGGTGGTTAGGTAACCACCTATAATCAGCAAGCTTTCAAAAGATGGAATCTGTCTCCTGAGATTCAGGAGACTCTCAGGAGACAGAGAAGATTCTAAGAAAAAGTATAGTTTACTGATACGACCACAACCAATAATAGAAGGAAAATTTTTGAACTGCAAAAGTTTACTATTGATTGTATCCGCACTTGATATAAGGCTTTAGTGTAAAGTGAATGGATAGAGATAGGTTAGTCTGCAATATGGAATGAAGTTTGGAAATCGAAAGATTTTGAACTCTCCCCTTTAGACGTGATAATGTCTATAAATGTTCCTTATTTGTTTTCCATGAATTGTATGGATTCACAATCAACTGAACAAACTTGTGAGTAATGCAAGTTTTATGAAATCGGTTTAGGATTTGGGTTGCTTGCAAGCGGACCACCAATTCCCAACTCCTTGTTCAGAAAAGTAGGTATCAAGAGATCAACTCGCACAACAAATTGTAAAGAAAGATTTAATTCCGCTATTTTAGAAGTTTAGTTCTTCACTTATTCTTCCAAATTATACTGTTAGGATTTCATAATCCAAAGAAACTATATTCAATAGATTTTACTTCAATTCACAACAACAATAACTACTATCTTTAGACAAGATATGAATGCCTACCACCCATAATTCTGAATGCAAGATATCATCTAGTTTGATTCACTCTAGACTGTCAGTTAGTTTTTGATTCAGAATATGACTCTTGTAGAAGATAGTCCTATGGCCATTCAAATGAGTTTGTATGAAAGTCAGAGGATTCTTTTGACTTGTTGATAGTGTATATCATCCCCCGCTCTCACTTACCCATATGGAATTGGATAGACCTAAAATTATTACTATAGGTAACTCAATTGAAATGTAACTAATTAAACATACCACTTTCTCAACAGAGAATCAAAGTAAATCTCTAATACATATGACAGAAATAGAAAATATTAAAGTTCATGAACAGACTCTACGGAAGCTATTCGCAAATATTATATACAATAGGTAACTGATAGATATCAAATCCTATTGCATTGCTATTGCTGAAGTCAAGCATATCTATTAAGCAGAAAACATTGGTAATTTGATTATTAAACACTTCAAGGAAATAGTATAGATTGTGAATATATATTTGATATAAGGGAATTTGCAAGCAATATATAAGACATACATCTTCGAAATGAACAGTACTGTAAGAATTGTTTATTAAAATGTTCAAAATTTCATACTGTCATAGTTTAAGTGGGTAAGTACAATTGTAAGAATGAAAAGAAAGTGGAGCTGCAGGTTAAAGCGATGAAATGGAAATAGTATAGGTGAAGTAGTTGGAAATATAGGTGTAGAAATGGAGTAGGTGAAGATGATATTGGAAAACTTTGAACAAATTATGTTATAAATTACGTCATTGGCTTGTACTAGTGTTCCATTGGTTCAAATTCTTCATTCAGGAAGTAGCTATCAAGGTTTAATACGTAGAATACATAATATACATACTGTTTGTATGTAGTGCTTGATTAGTATACTGTACTCTCAAAGGAAAGCCCTATGAAATATTTTATTGAACTGATTCTAATAGATGAGGTTCAATCTATAGCAAACTATTCTTGGTAAGATTCATGAGGGACTATTAATAAAGAAATAGGCTTGATACAATTGGATTACTAGAAAACTTAGAATGGCAATGTTGGGTTTGGTACTGATCAATATAAAGAAGCAATTATTTAAAAAATTGGACGAAATACTAGGAAAAAAATAAAGAATTTACTTGGAGAGAAAAAAAAAGGAGGAAGGAAAGATAGCAATATCTATATATGTCATTATAAATTTAGTGACTTCTTAGTGCAACTGAAGTTCATAGAATCGTGACGAATATTATCACACCATACTGAAATATAAATGTATCAGAAAGAAAGAAGAGTAGAGGAAAGAAGCCACACCATAGCAACATTTCAGACAAGCATATCTAAAATATAAAACTTGAACACTGATTGATATAATATTGTTTAAATAGTCTTGCTTCTCAACTGCCACTTTGGTAATAGATCATATGTAGATTGAGGTTGATGATATTGATCAATATAATTTGTGTTACGCGCTGAACGGGAGAGACAAAGGAACACTGAAGATAGCGGAGTTATGGGAGCGGGGTCTGGGTTAGGTATCGACTCTAGCGACGAAGCACCGAGAGACACAACATAATGGACCGTATTCGGAAAAGTCGGACTATAACCATTGGAGGGATTCTAGTAAGATTGGGCTTGATACCGATCGAGGAGAATTCGGGAACTCGGACATGTTACGCGAAGTGAACGATACTTGGAAGATTTAACGTAACATATTTTAATACTCGAAGCCAAAAGAAATAACTCGTAGAGAAATAAAAATCCAAATGAAAAAAACCCCAATACAACAGGAAGATTGCGTGAAGAGGAAAGGAAAGGAAGACCAAGAGAAAGTGGAGCGATATATATACAAGCGACGCCGAGATGCTGAGACATAATTAATAATCTGCGCGATGGAAACTCACGGAAGTACATTAAGGAAAATTACAGGGAAGAGGAATAATCGTCACGCAAAACCTGAAAGAAAACCCCAACAAGAAGTGATAATCCGAAACTAATGCGCTGAGAACCCAAAGCGATATCCTTCCTCTGCAATTCAAACTAAGACACAGAACGCTGTTAGAGTTTGTAATATATAAATCATTTCAATAGAAGTACATGAAAATTCTCTTGAGTCATTATATACTCCCAACTCCTTCATTCTGAATGGAAGATTGATTGGTTTTAGAAACAATGACATCAAGTAGATACAAATTCTATATCAAACAACTCTATATATTGATATTATTAAAGCATTTAATATAGGGTAATTCAATTATCTCTGGTGTCAGAAACTATCAGTGATAACTTCAAACCTATCACGGAGCAATCTAAAAGAATGTTCAACACAAAATATAGAAGTTTAGGGAGTAGACAGAAAAGGTAAATGACAGAGGCATAGGATGTATATGTTAGTATGACGTGATTAGTTGATCTGATACTTTACTATATTGAAGACTGTTGGTATCCTTTCGAGTGCGCAGAATTGGAGAATAGTTTGTAGATGAAAGTGCACCGAACTACGCAAGACAAACTATAGTATTTCCTAGATGACAAGAAGGTTGTGCGAAGAGAAAAGAAGAGGAAGAGAAGCTAGTAAAGGTGAGAGATCAGACCTGTATATATCTTCCAAAATCACCTTTGTTTACTCAGCTATAGAACCTGATAGAAAACATAGGAGATGTATTGCAAAGTGAGTGACTCATTAATCCCTGTGATTACAGAATCAACAAAAATTTATAGAACCTTGATGATAAATAGAAACCCCAACCGAAACCTTTTCCTTCACGCTTGCATGCGAGATTAGGTTATGAGGTGATAAAAGCTGTCAAGACATTCACGTCTGATTTTATAAAATTCACAAATACTTTCAATCAATACTTAAACTGACACATTTCTCAGAGTGCTCTAGGTGGATGATAAAAAAATTGTTTCGCAGAAAATAATATAGATGCTTTACTTTTATTTGTGTAGTTGCAAGTTTTGAAAATCTATATATTATCTTATCAGCAATTTGACTTTTGGCATGAGCCATTAAACTTGAACCATCAGTAAACTATCAATTCTCTTGAAATCACCCACAGTCTCACAAGTCTCCTGAGAATCAGAAGACAAATTGAATCTTTTGAAAACTTGCTAATGGCAAATGTCAGGGTTGATACTCCTGGTTGATCTCAAGTCCACAATGGTTTCAAAACAGTGAGGACTATAGTTGTTACATTCACTTGCTTAATACTATTCTTGTCAAACTGCAATATACAGGTTGCAAGGGAGGTTATACGCTAAGCCAGAGAGACAAAAATTCACTGGAGATAGTGGAGTTATGGAATTGGAGTCAGGGTTAGATGTCGGAACTTTAGAAACAAAGTATCCAGAAATACAACATGACGGGTTATCATAACATGGAATGAAGAGTCAGGCTATAACCGACAGAGAGCTTCTTGGAAGAATGGGAATTGATACCAATTGAAGAAAAGTACTCAAAACTTGAACACATTACACAAAGCAAACAATAGTTGAAGTGTAAACGTAATGTATTCTAAAACTCAAAATCCATCACAGAGAGAAATAAAACCGAAATTAAAAGAACGCCAATATAATAGGAAAATTGCTTGAGGAAGAAAGAAAAGGAAGCAAAAGGCAAGATATAACTATATATATACAAGCATGATATCGAGATGGCGAAAATCTAATTACCAATCCATATGATAGAAACTCACAAAAACACTACAACAAAATTACAGGGAAGAGAAATGATCATCACACGAAACATCGAGAGAACGCAAACAGGAAACAGAGAACCGATTACACTGCACCAAAGACTCAAAGAGATATCCTTCTTCTGGAATTCAAAACAAGACATGAAATACCGTTAGAATCTACGGAATTCTGTAGCAAATATGTACAGAATTACAAATCTACCCAACATATTGCTTCTCGGGTGTTAACACCTTTTCAAGAGCCACCTTCTTGTCATGTAGAGCATTTTTGTTACGCGTCAAATTCGAGGAAAAGAAATGTGCTGGAGATAGTGGGGTTATGGAAGCTGGGTCGGGGTTAGGTATCAAAACTCTAGCGACAAGGCACCGAGAGATACAACACGACGGAACGTATTCAGGAAGGTCGGACTATAACCGACGAAGGGCTTCTGGAAGGATCGGACTTGATATCGATCGAGGTGATTTCGGGGCTCGGACACGTCGCGCGAAGCGAACGATGTTTAGAAGATTTAATGTAATATATTTGAATACCCAAAGACTAAAAGGAATAACCCGTAGAGAAATAAGACCCAAACGAAAAGAACCCCAATACAACAGGAAGATAGCGTGAGAAAGAAAGGAAGAGAAGACAAAGGGAAGGTGGAGCCATATATATACAATAAACGCTGAGACGCCGAGACACGATTAATAATCCGAGCGATCGAAACTCACGGAAGCACGTTAAGGAAAATTACAGGGAAGAGAAATCATCGTTACACGAGAACCAGAAAGGAAACCCAAAGGAGAAATGAATAACCTAAAGACAACGCGTCAAGAACTCAAACAATACCCTTCCTCCGCAATCTGAACCAAGGCACGAAACACCGTTAGACCTGTACGAGCAGTAACCAAGCTACGTGACAGTATATGGACGAAAACATATCAACTTTGTCTTGTAGAACTACTGGGAGCCAGGGATAGGGGTCTACCAGACGGTTCACATGTCCTTCTTAGAGTCATGAGACGCTCTTGGCAAAGGTTTTGGGTAGTTAATCTTAGCAGCGTATTGGGAATGGCTCACCTACTGGAACTGTGACAAGGTCAATAGCTTGTAAACACAAGGATAGATTTGAGAAGATGGAACGAGTTCCATATATAGCCACGATGGTTCGAAGAGCCTGGAGAACGGGGAAAGAAGCCATGTATTTAGAATGAAAATCTTGAACGTGATGGTAAACAATAAAATCAAGTTTGGCGGTCCAAAGAGTTCTCAGAGACTCAAATGAGGGCTCCAAAAGCCTTCGCAAAGATGTAGAGAGCCAGGAGCCTTCGGGAACAGCAGGAGGGCCCGGAAGAGACAAACGTGAGGGGAGCAATAGCATTAGCGATGGCTTCTGGAGACTTAGTCGAGGGTTCAGGAGGCTCTCAGGAGGATTGTGTGGTTCGGTAGGAGAGATGAAGAGAGTCATGGCCTTAGCGATAGCCTCCGAAGACTGAAGCCAGGGTTCAGGAGGCTCTTAGGAGGGTACGGGTAGTTAACATGGTTATCAGGAGAGGTAAGAGAGTCGTTGCTTTAACGGTTGCCTCCGGAGACGTAGTCAGGGCTCCGGAGAAAGTCAGTAGTTTGCTGATGTGGTTGCGAAGCAGGTTTGTTCAATAACAATGTATCAATCAGTATTCTGGTTTCATAATTGATATCCGATTACTTGAAAGTATTGACATGGTGTAGTTTTTACTTGTATAATTTCTCTCTTACCTATATTTTTTCTTATAGTTTGGTATGATGAGAGTCATCAGAATTCTATAGACTTTAGTTGTACGGAGAGGTTATTGGCTTCAGTACTGTATATATAGTTGTTGCTTTCTTTTCTTTCTTTGCCTCCCTTCTTCTCCGCACAACGTCTACTTTCTATTTGTTAATATTTAGTGTGACGGGGCTCTGCCTCTACTAAACAGGAGTGTAGGAAGCAAGAGGGCCGGTAGAAGAAAGAGTTAGGTTTAGAGAGTAAAGATTCTTCGTGGTAGACTTAGAATAATCTTAAGGGTCTTCTTCCGTTTTGTTACAACTGATGATGAGGAAAACTTAGAACTAGTGGGCGAAAATGGAGATGAGTACTTATACTCCAAATCTCTCGATTTTCCTGCCTTCCACTGCGCAAGCCAAGTTCCGGTGAAAAACTCTGTTGTGGACCGGAGAACAATTTCTCTGCTACCCCGCTTCTCCCTAAGCGCTAGCGGGTGTTTCCGGTCCTAGAGTAATGCACTCTTAGCCAGGGTCAAAAATCACCTGCAGCCTGGCCGTCACACAGCTCCGGTCCTGCATTAGAGGAGTCTCCGCTCTGGTGGTCTACCCGCGCTGGCTGCAGAGCTGTAACTCATTGTATATTATTCCCGGGCATAACCACTGCCACCTGCGGCAGGGCTATTCTTTTGCTCCAAAGGTTAATGGAGATGTCCAGCACTTAGAGGCCTTTCTCTAGCTGGTCCTCTATTCACTGACAGGGTTCAGACTCGTCAGTCTACCCCTTCATGAATAGATCTCCTCCTTAGTAGGGGCACACTTATGCAGGTTGCGGTCCTCGCCTACAGGTACTTCCCTATCACTATAACTACTGGATTCTATCAATGACTCTGAGTCTATAACAGGTCCGGTGAGGACTAGTCTCCTGACCGTTGGTATGGCTCTGTTATACTACTCCCCTCTCTCAGGATCTTGGTCACCAAGATTCAGTAACAACAAATTCTATTCAACCTAATTTTTTCAAGGAAATTTCCGTGACTATGTACAAGTGGAGAATCTAGAGAAGCTACATCGAAACCCTTTTGTCCCGGGGTTTCTTAGCATACCTCATGTGAAAATCTTGGAGGGCTTCTTCTGTACTCTTCCTAAGATGTTCAAAGGGTTCCCAAGTAGCGTCTTCATTCTCATACCCTTCCCATAGTACTAGGTATTCCACTCTTCTCCTGATCCTATTGACCCGGCTATCTGCTACCTCTCGGACTACCCAGTTCTCTTCTCCTGCAATCTCTTCTGGTTCCGGGGGGGGAACTCTTCTCCGGTCTACTGGCGCTCTGTAAGGCTCTAAGAGAGACATGGAAGACCGGGTGTATAGCCATCTGAGGAGGAAGGGAGAGCTTGTAGGTATGGGTGCCTATAGCTTCAATGACCTTGAAGGGTCCCAGCTTCTTCTGATCTATTTTCCCATTGGCCGCTTTGTTTGCACATTGCGCCGGTCTAGCATTACTTCATCTCCAGGCTTGATCTCCGGAGGTGCCAGTGCATGTTTATCATACCACCGGGCCATCCTAATCCTAGCCTTGCCTAAGATTTCTTGCATAGCATGCCAAATAGATTCCCATTGAGAGATCATGACCTCACTTGCTGGATTGCTAACTTCAACACCTTCCCTGGGGGCCGGCCAGTTGGTCCTGGGTTCATAACCATAGTTGGCATAGAATGCCGATACTTTGGTGGACTCAGAGACCGCCGAGTTGGAAGCATACTCTGCCATAGGCAAGAGATCTGCCCAGTCATGCTGTTGATATGAACAATAACTCCGCAAGTAATGTTCCAGGGTCTGGTTAACTCTTTCTGTTTGGCCGTCTGTTTGGGGGTGAAAAGAAGTAGACATTTTCAGCTTCACATTGAGGAGGCTCATGAGAGACTGCCAGAAATAAGAGAGAAACTTGCTATCTCTGTCCGAGACTATGTCATCAGGTAACCCATGGAGTCTCCAAACTTCCTTCAAGAACAACCTAGCCAAATCTTCTGTCTTATTGAGTGTAGGGAGCGGTATGTAATGGGCCATTTTAGGGTCCACTATTACCCAGATCTTAGTAAATCCCTTTAGACTCGTAATCCCACAATGAAGTCCATAGAGATGGAAGTCCATGGCCGATAGGGTATTTCCAATGGTTGGAGCATACCAAACTTCTTGTGCCGAGATGTTTTGTTCCTCTGACAACTGTCACAGGAACGGACATACTCTTCCACATCTTCGTCCATTTTAGGCCAAAAGAAGTTATTCTTTACCCACTCTAGTGTCTTATATTGACCATAATGTCCAGCCACTTTAGAGTCATGGGTATTGGTCAGAATATCCATCCGGAGCTTCTTGTCTTTAGGAATGTACCATCTATTCTTGTAGAAGATGAGGCCGTCCTTGACAGACAAGTTCTGGTCCAAATTTGGTTTCGCTTCAACCAGCGAGCGGTGCACTAACTGCCAATCTTTATCCAACTTGACTGCCTCTAATAAGCGGTCTATGAAAGAAGACTGCAACCGGTTGACTTTAACTACCGCTAATCTAGCAGTGTTTAGAACCAATTGACCTGGTCTAAAAAACATCTGTGGCTCCGGCTGCAGTGGTTCACTCCCCTCTGCAGGGCGATGATCCCAACGCCTAGATAGCACATCAGGTTTGCCATTTTTCTCTCCCGGTCTGTAGACAACTTTGAAATTGTAGCCTGCCAGATTTTCAGACCATCTAGCTTGCCGCCTAGTGAGAACCTTGGTAGAATTGAAGTATTCCAAGTTCTTGTGGTCTGTGAAAACCGTGACCTCCTGCGCACAAGATTTCAGCATGTGCTCCCATTCCCGAAAAGGGGCTACAATAGCTCCCATTTCCTTATCATGAATGTCATAGTTGATTTCGGCAGGAGAGAATTTCTTAGAATAGAAAGCTACCGGGTGTAGTTTCCCATCATCTCCATACTGAGAGAGTACTGCTCCCTTGGCAAAGTCATTGGCATCAGTTTCAACCACAGTTCTCTTAGTAGGGTCAAAATGAGCAAGTACTGGAGAGCTAGTAAACCGGTCTTTCAACTCTAGAACGGCCTGCACACAAGCTGCGGTCCATTGCCATTTCTTGCCATTTTGCAAGAGGTCAGTTAGGGGTTTGCATACTCTACTGAAGCCTTCAATAAAGCGCCGATAGAAGTTGGCAAATCCTAGGAAGGCTTGGATCCCCTTAACATCTTTGGGTTCCGGCCAATCCCTAACTGCCTCTACTTTCTCTTCTGACATTGATACTCCCTTTTCTGAGATGTGGTAGCCGAGGTATTCTACCTCCCGGACATGGAAAGAGGTCTTGTCAATGGATGCACATAGCTTATTCTCGGATAGCCGCTGCAAGACCTTATTGACAAGATCAACATGTTCTTCCATAGTCTCCGAGTGGATGAGGATGTCATCAATATAGACAATCACTCCCTCATCCAGTAGATCCTTTAGCACATCATTCATTATAGCCTGAAAGGCAGAAGGAGCATTGCATAGACCAAATGGCATCACATTGTACTGATACAGGCCATAGCGGGTTCTGAAGGCCGTTTTCCATTCATCACCTTCTGCTATCCTGATCAAATTGAAGCCATTCTTGAGATCTATCTTTGTGAAGATCCGGGCTTTGAATAACCTATCCCTGAGTTCACTCATGATGGGTAGCGGGTATTTGTCCTTGACAGTAACCTTATTCAAGCCTCTGTAATCCACACAGATTCTAAGTTTACCATCCTTCTTTGGTATGAACAGAATGGGTGCCGCTGCTGGGCTGCTAGATCTGGAGATTTTGCCTGCTGCCAATTCCTTGGTTAGGTACTCCTTGAGGGCCTTTAACTCTGGAGCGGAACATGGGTATAGCGGTCCAAATGGGATTGTAGAATCAGGCAGGATCTTGATCTTCAGCTCATTAACAGACTGCGGAGGTAACTCCTCTGCCTTCTCTATGCTGAATACATGTGCCCATTGCCGATGCTGTGCAGGAATTCTAATTTCCACACTCACACCATTCTCATCATGCCAAATGGCCGCTACTAAGTGGTACACCTCTTCCTCTTCTAACATTTGATAGATTGAGACGGGTTCCACAGTAATGGCCACTGGGAGACAGTTCTGCTTGCAGTAGTTACTTCTCCAGCTTATGGTATTGAGTTCCCAATTAATGTCCGGATTATGCTTCCTTGCCCAATCAATTGGCAGATAACCGGAGATTCCAGCTTCCAAAGAGGCTACCTCCCATCGGAGTGTCTCCTTATGATCTCCCATGCTCATGTGTATCGTGTGAGTATAGTACTCTCCACTTTCCATCATGACATCTCCTTGAGCATCATATATTGTCAGTGGTTGATTCCTCCGCACTAAGGGTATTCCATTCTTTCTGACAAACTCTGAGTTCAGGATAGGTCCTGTACACCCGGTGTCCAGAAGGAATTTCCCTTGGGAGCCTTCAACCCTTTCCTTAATTGTCCACCACAATTTGGCCTCTAGCACAGGTCTCTTACCATGTACTGGTAGGGGCGGAAGACTTGCTTCTTCCCTTCTCCTCTTGCAGGTTTTCTCAGGAGTGGTTCCTCTCGTTCTCTTTAGGTTCTGTGCTCTTAACATAGTGTAAAGCAAATAGATATGAGGCAAATAGATGTAGTGGGTACTTCTTGTTCTGGTTCTGGATAATGAGGTCTTAGATGCAACAGCTCCTTGTCCCGTTATACTTTTCAGTAGTAAGGGCCGATGCTATTTAGCAATCTTAGCCTTTCATTATCCTCTCCGCAATCCTGGGACCATGGTCACAAGTTAACCACAGATTTATTCCTATCCTAAAAAAACAAGACAACAACCCAAACAGGAAGAAATTCTAGTATACATACACCCTAAACAGACACTACCAGATAATATCCTCATCTGACCCTAATCCGCTTCAAAGATAAAATCCTCAGGAAACTCAGGAAGTACATTGAATGGTTGTTCTGCCACTACAGCAGCAACCTTAGCTTTCTTTCAGATGGTTCCTGGGTATTATCCCCGGAGCCAGATCCTCTTTTCCGCTTTCACTGTACTTTCACTGCTGCCACTCGGACAGTAGTAGGTTCCTTGGACCAACAGGTGGTCCATTTGTGTCTGGACTTGCCGCACTATTGCACACGTCAGTCTATGTACTCTACCTCACAGGGGACTACTGGAAGGTCTTACCTTCAAGCATATTTCAGCCTTTCTTCTTTCTTCCAGAATATCCCCCGGGATACCCTTTAGTTCCACAGCTTTGTCCTTGGACCCTGTAGCTGCCTTGGGAGCGGAGGAGCTAGAAGCTTCCTTCCTTCCCTTTGGCTGCCGGCCTCTAGCATTGCTGGATTCCTTCTAGGTCCTGGCCGGAGCTTTCTCAGCTGCTGCCTGGTACCACTCGTGAGTGTATCCCAGCTCTCTCAGAGCTGTGATCCTTTCCATCAAGGTCCTAGGTTTGGGATTGAAGAGTGCCCAACTTAAACCTAGCTCCGGTAGGAGGGAGCCTTGGATCTTATCATCTACCAGCTGTCCTTCATAGCCGGTCTTCCACATCAACTGAATAATAGTATTCAGGACGGAGTCTATTCCTTCCTTCTTGGTGTGGGTGAGGAGATTCCATTGGGCTACCGCTTCATCCCTAGAGATGGCTTCACCAAAGGCAGCTCTGAAAGCTTCCACAAAAGAATCCCACATCTTCCAGCGCTCATCTAGCCTTACAGGCCTCCCAGCAATCCGGTTGGCAGAGGCTTGGTCTATTGAGTTGTGGTAAGCCTCATACCACTTGATTGCTGCCGTTCCTTCCATGAGATTCCCGGCATACCGGATCTTTGTCTCATCAGCCAGGAAGGACTGGCTTTCAATGGAGAACACATTCTCACATTGCCGGAGGAAGGTTTCCACCTGTTCCGCATGGCCTTGGAACTTGGAGGGTGGAGGGGCCTTAGGCTCCCGGGCCTTGGATGACTGGAGAGGGTGTGGCTGCTCCTGAGGTGGCCGGTTGATCAAAAGAGCAAGAAGATCTCTCTGCTGCTTCTCTAGCTTCTTCTTGACATACCTCCGTCAGGCCCTCCTGTCATTCCCTTCTGGCTCCCGGAGGGGGAGGAGGAATGTTGCCTCCGCTTCCACCTGAATTTGCTGGAGGTGGGGGAGGTACTTCCGGAGCTGCTGAGCCACCACCGGGGATTTCTGTCGGAGGAGGAGCCGGAGAAAGAGGCTCATCCTCAAGGTCACTATCTCATTTGATTCCTAGGCCAGGGAAGGGTCTCCTTCTGCCGGGAGGAGGAAGGGGGGAGGCTCCCACTTGTGGCATTACCACCGGGACAATGGGGCCTTGCTGGTGCCGGGGGAAGGTTGCAAACAGTGAATGCTGCCTTCTTGTGAACCTGCTTCCTGCTCTGGAGGGTACCCGGGATGATGGTCTGGGTGTCCCAGGCCTAGCTATCTGTAGCCTTCCCTCATTGATGGCCTTCTGGATCTCTTCCAGGTAGTTGGGAGGGATGACCGGGTTGGACCATTCAATTTCCATGGCATCCGGGTCTAGGTCATCCTTTTCCACAAATCTCTTCAGCTCATCCTGAAGAGAGCTGACTTGGTCCCTTATGAAGGTCAAAGCTTGCCTCATGAGTTCTGCCTCCGCTTGCTGCCGCTCTTGGATGAGTATCAGGGCTTAAGAGCCCCTGTTTAGCTCTTGCTGTATGCGGTGCTGGAGGTAGATCTGGAGTTCTCTAAAGAACTCCGGGTAGGTGACCGAGTCTGTGTCTTGCCAGGCAGGCTCACAGCCAGGAATGTAGGCCTGTAGCGCTGCTCTAGGGTTCTTGACCAACTGTGTCCGGGCCGAGGCCTCTATCTGCAGAGTTGGGGTGTCCATTCAATCTGGAGAGGCACCACTGGGGCAGGTAGGGCGGACATGTCTGGTCGTTTTGGAGGATTTTGGTGTCTATAGTTCAGGAGCTAGAGAGTAGATGACTTCTCTGATGAAGTAATGGGCTCTTAGGTACCAGTAAAAGAGCCTCTCTCCTGACATAGGCTTATAGACAAGTTGAGGAAGATAATCTCTAAAGGTAACTGAAGCCTTGAAGATTTTAATGTGACGGGGTTCTGCCTCTACTGAACAGGAGTGTAGGAAGCAAGAGGGCCGGTAAAAGAAACAGTTAGGTTTAGAGAGTAAAAATTCTTCTTGGTAGACTTAGAATAATCTTAAGGGTCTTCTTCCGTTTGTTACAACTGATGATGAGGAAAACTAGAACTAGTGGGCGAAAATGGAGATGAGTACTAATACTCCAAATCATTCGAACTTCTTGCCTTCCACTGCTCAAGCCAAGTTCCGGTGAAAACTCTGTTTTGGACCGGAGGACAATTCCTCCGCTATCCCCGCTCTAGCGTGTCAGCTGCGGTCCTAGAGAATACACCCTAGTGATCACCTGCAGCCTGGCTGTCACACAGTTCCGGCCTGCATTAGAGAGTCTCCACTCCTACCCACCGCTGGCTGCAGAAATGTAACTCATCAGATTATTCCCCAAGATAATCATCGCCACCGCAGAGGCAGCTTATTCTTTTTGCTCCAAAGGCAATGAGATGTCCAAAGACTTAGAGGCCTTTTCTAGCTGGTCCTCTATTCATCGACAGGGTTCAGACTCCTACTCCCTTCTTCATGAATAGATCTCCTCCTTAAGAAATTTAACGGCTGCCTTGGTTTGGATTATGGAGGAAGGGTATCGCTTTCCTACAAGATTGCCTTTCGGTGCTATCACTTCCTTTGGGTTTTCTTCCGGTTCAGAACGATCGCTTTCTTCCTCAATTTTCTCGACGCTTCCGCGCGCGGATTATTAATCATGTCTCGGCGTCTCGGCGCCACTTGTATATATACTACTCTACCTTCCCTTTGTCTTCCTTTCCTTTCTTCCTCACGCAATCTTCTTCAGACGTGCTCTTTTGGGTTTTATTTCTCTACGGGTTATTCCTTTGTGTCTTTCTAAGATTAAATATATTACGTTAAACCTCCTAAGTCGCTTCGTAACGTGTCCGAGTTCCTGAAATCTCCTCGATCGGTATCAAGCCCGATACTTCCAAGACGTTCCCGTCGGTTATAGCCCGACCCTCAATACGTCCGTCGTGTTACGCTTTGGTTTAGTTTATGACAGCCGCACGAGTCCTCTATTGGTATCTCCGTGTTCATTACTTCATACGCGAGATCAACTACCTTATCGCTCCCGAACTCTGAAGGGTTACCCTGTCCTCCTAGTCCCCTCTGTCTCTCTCCGGTTCAACGAGTAACAGTAGCCAGAAGGTGGGCACACTTGCGGCAGGTTGCGGTCCTCGCCTACAGGTACTTCCCTATCACTGTAACTACTGGATTTTATCAATGACTCTGAGCCTATAACAGGCCCGGTGAGGACTAGTCTCCTGACCGTTGGTATGGCTCTGTTATATTTAGTTTGAATATATTTGGCTTTCAAGTTTTCTACCTTCCGTCGGTATCAAACCCATTCTTCTAGTTCAAAATTTCTACACTTCTGACAGTATCAAACTATTACGGATTAACGCCGACTGCCTTGACCTAGACCTGTGCTGTTGCCCAAAAGACAGTTGCGAAGCAGGGTTGTATGAATAATGTATTGCTAGGATTTCTTATCTTGGCCTCGGTTACGTAAGGTGTTGCTGCAGGACGGTTTGTTCCTTGTATATTTTCTCACTTTCCTGTATTTTCTCTTCGATGTAGTGTGATGATAAATCGATGAGGTTTCTATGGGTTTCTTCGTGATTCAATTGCGTGAAAAGGAATCGGAATTCTACTGTATATATAGTCACCGCTGTCTTCTCTTTCTCTCTTTTCTTTCTTTTTCATGCAATATCTTCTTTTCGATAATTAGTCCCTTGTTTGAATATAGTTAGTTTGATTTTATATCCAACGGTATAAAGCACATTCCTCCAGTTTCTAGTATTCTAGAAACTTCAGTCGTAGTCAGTTCGTCTCCGTGTCTCTGAATTCTACAAAGTGTATCCCAGTTCGCTCCTCATGTCTATTTACGATATTGTCTATTATATCAAACTCTCCGTGAATTCCTTAAATTTTGCGTACTGTACCCCATAAATTGCTCGCTCTACTTTGCTCCATTCATGTTTGTTAGGAATATGATATCTGTTAATGTCTTTATAGACTACTCATCCTACACTCAAAATAATCTCTAATCTATATATAAACAATGCTTAATCAGTGTCCAAAATGACATCTAATCAATATCTAAAATAACATCCAAAACAATATTTAATTGTCATATAAAATAGCACATAGTCAATATCCAAAATGTCACCTAATACTGTACCCAAAATAATGACTCATCGTTACTCCAAACGGTTGTGTCTGACTCCCAAATTACTAGTGTTAAGGCCGCATTGCCAACGTTCAACTCCGCTTCAACCCTAATTATCTTCCTACCTTTCTCCTATTTCTTACCTCAAAACACTCTGTTAAGTATTTCACCATTACTCTTATCATTTTGTCTTACACTATCTAGACTCCTTACCAAAGCTCAAATCAAAACTAAATCAGACACCACATTAGGAATCTGGTCAAGTATTAAATCAGGGACTAAATCATGTATCAAATCAGTAGCCAAATAAACTTCAAGTAAAACATCTAACTGTCTAATTAACAGCTTTTGTAAGCAAGAAAGTAGGTATCAGAGACAGTGGAGACATATATAGATGTATATAGATACTATTCAACTATATAGAAATGAAGAAACATGGTCTCGTGGACAGCGTAATTGTAAGCTATTATTTGTCAAATAAATTAATTAATTTCAACTGTGTGAGGAAGTATGCATCTAACGGCGTTGCACTTTGCCGATCATGGAGGAAGGATATCGCTTTTAGTTCTGCGCGTTGTCTTTCTGATTATCACTTGTTTGGCTTTCTTTCGCTTCGCATGACGATCATTTCTCTTCCTGTAATTTTCCTCATCGCTCATGAGTTTCCGTCGCGGATTATTAATCATGTCTCTGCCTCGGCGCCACTTGTATATATATTCTACCTTCCCTTTGTCTTCCTTTCCTTTCTTCCTCACGCAATCTTCCTGCCAGACGTGCTTTTAGTTTCGCTTTTATTTCTCCTGCTATTCCTTTGCCCCTAAGATAAATATATTACGTTAAACCTCTTAAACATCGTTTCGCTTCGTAACGTGTCCGAGTCCCTGAAATCCTCGACGCAGATCAAGCCCGATCCTCCGTAACCTTCCCGCTTGCTATAGTCCGCCCTCCTGAATACATCCCGCCATTACGCTTTTGCTTAGTTTATGACAGCCAAGACGAGCCCTCTATTGGTACTCTTCGCTCACTACTTCAGACGCGAGATAATCTATCTCATCGCTCCCGAACTCTGAAGCATTACCCTGCCTCCTACTGTCCCTCTCTCTCTCCTGCTTCAGCGCAGAATATTAAGATTGCGTCCCAACCAACCCAAGACATTCAGCATGTCCTCCCCTGCCGCCGCCTCTTCGCCGGGTTGTCGGCCTTCATCCGCACAACTCCTCCCAGTCCCTAAGATGGTGAGGATTGGAATGGTGCTCACGACCTCATCGGCGACTCTCTCACAGCCCTCACTCTCCTCTCCTCCCCAACCCCACCAACCGAGCCCGAGCCGGCCCTCAACAGAGGAGGAGGTCGAACCCACACCTGCCCCTGTCTCCTCCATCCCAGAGGAACCTACATTGAGATCATCAGTGATCTCAATACAGAACTTGAGGCCTCCTGCGCCTCCCTCCAGACCACCACCTCCGACCTCACCACCTGCCAACAGCCTGCCGCCTCCGACTCTCCTTGAGGAAGTCAATGAGAATTCAACCTTGTTCTTGCTGCGGCCACCTCGGCCCAATCTGAAGTCACCTGCCTCTGCTGCCCTCCGCCTCCGCCAACACCCACTCCCAACAACTTCATCGGTCATTCCAGGCCCACATGAACTTACTGGCCAGTGGTACCAGTTTGGCTCCAGCCTCCATGCCCGCTTTGTCCCCGTGCCCCAACCCCACCTCGTGCCCTCACTCCTGCCCCCACCCCCGCCCCAGCCCCAACCCCTGCCCAGATCCTCAAGACCATCAACTGGAGAGTCCCACCAGTTGCCCCCTGTGTCCAAGACAACAGCAGTTAAAAGGTCAGCCCCTGTGGTAGAACCCTGACATACCACAGGGCCTGCCCTGTCACCAACCATCGCTCCTGCCCCTCTCCGGTCTCTGCTTCTGGTCCTGCCCTTGCTTTGTCTGCCCTACCCCTGTCGGAGAACGACTTGTCGGACGACCAATTGGTTATCAACTGCAAGATCTCCATGGAGTTCAATGCCTTGCCTGTCCCCTACAGACTCATTGATACTGGTGCTTCAGGTTACGCCTTCATCGACGCAACCTTTGCCCAGTCTCACGGCTTCCCCTGGTCCCCCTTCGTCCCCTCGGAGCTACAGGTGATTGATGGCCATTTATCGCGTCCGGCCAAATCACCCCACCTGACAAAGTTCAAGACTTGACATTGACGGCCATCGCTAATACGCCCCTTCCTCGTCACTTGGGTCACTACCCACTGGTAATGGGAATTCCATGGATGCGCCATCACGACCTCACCTCCGCCCAGACAGAACCAGGTACACTTCGGTTCCTCCTGCCTCCAACAATGCCTTTGCCTCACGACAGCCATTGACTGTCCATGATCACCTCCCCGTCCTGCTCCCTTTGGCCCCCATCCACGCCGCCTGCATTGGCCCTGCCCTTCTCCCGGCTTGTCCGAAAGCGCTGAATGCTTCGCAAAGATCCTCACCGCGATAGACGACGAGCTCAAGAAGAGGAAGAACGACCCCATGGCCTCTGTCCTCCAGGAATACCGCGTGAGTATGCGGCCCTGTTTGCGAAGTCTGCTGCCTCTGTCCTGCCCCCATCCTGTCCCCTGTTATGACCTGCCCATCAATCTACAAGATGGTAAGGAACCCCTTGGCCCCATGTATAATTTGAGCCACCAGGAGCTACAGGCCCTCCGAGAATACATCTCAGAGAACCTGTCCAAAGGCTTTATCCGTGCTTCCGAGTCCCCTGCTGGTGCCCCCATCCTCTTCGTGAAAAAGGCCGATGGCTTCTCCGTCTCTCGCTGACTACAGAAAACTCAACGAGATGACAATCAAGAACCGGCATCCGCTACCCTGTTCCCCGAAACCTCGTCCAGGTCGCCAAGGCAAAATACTACACCAAGTTGGACCTCCGAGAAGGGTATCACCAGATCCGGATTAAGGAAGGTGATGAATGGAAAACCGCGTTTAGGACCCGTCAAGGACTCACGAGTACCTTGTCATGCCCTTTGACTCACCAATGCTCCTGCCGCGTTCCAGCACTGGGTTAACGACCTCCTCCGCCCCCATCTCGACGACTTTGTGACGGCCTACCTGGACGACATCCTGATATACTCCGAGTCCCTGGAAGAACACTGCATCCACGTCCGAAAGATCCTCGACATCCTGAAGGCCAATGACGTGCACCTGAAACCCGAGAAGTGTGAGTTCCATGTCCAGGAGGTAAAGTACCTAGGCATGATCCTGTTCCCCGAAGGCCTAAAGATGGACCCCACCAAGATCTCTGCCGTCCAGGAATGGGAAACCCCCAGGAACCTCAAAGACGCTTTCTGGCATGAACTTCTACCGACGGTTCATACTGGGATATTCAAAGGTTGTCTCGCCCCTGACCCCTCTGACCAAGAAGCACGTGAAGTTCCTCTGAGCCCCCAAGCAGATCGCTGCCCGCACCTAAAGGATGCATTCACCTCGCCCTGTCCTCCGCCACTTCGACTCGACCAAAAGATCATCGAGAAACCGATGCATCTGACTATGTCTCCGCGCCATTTTGTCCCAGTGCGACCCCAAGGCGCCCTGCACCCCGTGGCCTTCTTCTCGAAGAAACACTCGCTGAATGCAACTACGAGATTTACGACAAGGAACTCCTGGCAATCATTCGAGCATTCGGCGAATGGCGACACTACTTGGAGGGGTCCATGCCCCCCATCACCGCCATCACCGACCACCGCAACCTCGCGTACTTCATGCCGAAGAAGACTCTCAACCGCCGCCAGGCCCGCTGGTCCGAGTTCCTGTCCCGTTTCGACTACGTCCTCCACTACCGCCCAGGAAAACAAGGAGGGAAACCGGACGCCCTGACCAGGAGATCAGGAGATCTCCCTAAGGAAGGGGATGAAAGACTCCTACACCAGTCTCAAGTCATGATCAAGGCAAAAAATCTTGCCCCTGAGAATAAGCTAGGTTTGTTAGCGATTTTGTCAAACGAACCCGCTGAAGGATCACCCGCGATTAAATTGTTCGCTCAGGCTACTAAGCAGACAGTTTCCCGCTGAAGTCCTATCCATGCTCCGTAACGGCACCAAGCACTCCCGGAAAATCTCCTGAATGCTCCGAGCCGCCTGAGGGCCTCCTCCTGTACCGCATGGTTTACGCCCCAATCCCTGAACTCAAACTGTTCCTGCTACAGGAAAGACCACGACAAGCCCTCAGCCGTCACCCTGAAGAGCCAAGACCTTGGAACTCCTATCCTGCATGTACTACTGGCCAACCATGAGAAGGTATGTTGACCAATACGCCCTGAACTGCAATGTGCCGCCAGAGCAAGGCCCCTGAACGGACCTCAAGGAGTACTCGACCCTCCCAATCCTCGCTGGCCCCTGGACCGACATCTCGATGGACTTTGTCACCGCCTCCCTGAATCACACGGATACAACACCATCTTGTAGTGGACCGCCTAACCAAGATGAGACACCTGATCCCCACTAATGGCGACGTTGACTCCCATACCCTGGCCGACCTGTTCGCGAATATGTCTAAACTCCATGGCCTCCCCGGAAACTATCGTCTGACCGCATGCACCCAGTTCACCTCGGACTTCTGGAAATCCTCTGCTCCCGGTTGGAAATTGCCCTGCGTTCAACGGCATTCCACCCCCAGACTGACGGCCAGACGGAAGGTTCAACGCTGTCACTAACAAGTACTTCCATTTACTATTATACCAGCAGGACGACTGGAGCCGTTTCTCCCTCGCCGAGTTCGCCGCCAATAACCATGCCTCCGAGACTACTCACATGTCCCCTGCTCCAAGAAACCACGGTAGACATCCCCGCATGACCTTTGGGCCCCTGACACTAAGAAAACCACTAGCAAGACCAGGCCAACGGGTTGGCGACATGTCCCAGGTTGTCGAATTCCTCCGAGACGAGATGCGCCGCCCCAGATGATCCAAGAAGAGTCGGCCAACGCCATCGGACCCTGCCCTCGATACGCTTGTCGGCGACAAAGTCTGGCTTCCACCAGAAACCTCGAGACCAAGCTGCCCTCAAAGAAACTAGATTAAACAGATCGGCCCCTTACCCCATCAAGCGTGTCGTCAGCCCATATGCCACGAGCTATCCCTGCCAGCCACCATGAAGGTCCACCCTGTCTTCCATGTCTCGCCTCCTGTCTTTGGCCTCCCAGAACCCAGTGCCGGGTCAACACCAGCCCCCCCACCTGTCGAGATCGGCGCTAACAAGAATGGGAAGTTGAGGCTGTCTTAGATTCCCGCCACCGTCACGCTAACTCCAAGATTTTATTTGACGCTGACACGCCGACTCTACCCAAGAACCTGTTCGACTTAGAACACTCTCCTAACCTGGTTTCGAGAGTTTCACGAGGATCCTAGAACCCAGAGGCCTAGCCTTAGAGAGTGACCTAATCTCTAACGGCGTCAGACTTGGTTTATCGGAGGAAGGATATCGTTTTGGGTTCATTGTTTTTCTTGGATTATCACTTGTTTGGGTTCTTCGGGTTCTCATGACGATCATTTCTCTTCCTGTAATTTTCCTTATCAAGGCTTCGTGAGTTTCCGTCGCATGGATTATTAATCATGTCTCGGCGTCTCGGCGCCACTTGTATATATATAGTTCGACCTTCCCATTGTCTTCCTTTCCTTTCTTCCTCACGCAATCTTCCTGTCAGACGTGCTTTTTAGTTTTATTTCTCATGCTATTCCTTTCGTCTCTAAGATAAATATATTACGTTAAACCTCTTAAACATCGTTTCGCTTCACAGAACGCGTCCGAGTCCCTCGAAATCCCTCGACGCAGACGTTCTCGATCCTCCGTAACCTTCCGTCGGTTATAGTCCGCCTCTCCTGAATACATCCCGCTTTGCTCTTGGTTTAGTTGACAGCCAAGACGAATCCTCTATTAGTACCTTCGCTCACTACTTCAGACGAGATAATCTATCTCATCGCTCCCGAACTCGAAGTTCGCCTCTTCCCATCGTCTCCTCTGCTCTCTCGGTTCAACACAGAATAACGACCAGGCTTTGACGGAGTGAGCATCGAGGGCCATTAGAAATCTAGTGATATTTCTGGAAATAGAGTTTGTCTACAGAGTGTTAGAGAAAAGTTCTGAAGCTTGCTGATATTGTAACTTCCTCTTCAGTAATAGAATTATTCTAGACTGACGTTGATGATATTGATCTTTAATCTGAAGGTAGTGAAGAAGGTGAAGTGGAGGATGTTAAGGAAGTTGAAAAGAAATAAAGAAAGTGAGGACATGAAAGAAGTCGAAATAATATTGATGATTTGACATCATATTAATAATTATATGATTGATATGTACTAATCCTAATCAGGACAGTATTGTGTCAAAGTATCAAATTTTCCAAATATATATTTTAGTCAGACTTGTAAATTTCCAAAGTTAATTTATAGATTAATAATAAAGTGACTATTCATGTATCAGATTAGCCAAATTAACGCAAATAGAAAAATAATTACCGATTAGCACGAGAATTTCATGTTAATGAAAAAACAAATATTAATATCGTATATTACTGAACCAATATATCATATAAACAAAAATCAAAATCAATGTATCATTCAAAATCAATAGTGTATGTATATAGTACAATTAAAAGTGAGAATCAATATTGTAATATTAGGTAAACAAATGCAAAAATCAATATCATAACATTTGGTAAAGAAAAGCAAAAATCAATATATCAAATAAAGTAAAGCAAAAATAAATATCATGCAATATGAAAAAGCAAAATTCCTTATCAATTTATAACACTTGACCAATCAAAACTTTATAATCATATATTGTTTATCAAATACATCTATATATTTATAACATATTGTTATTAGTCGCAAATCATAATAAGTCAAAATCCTCAATCGTATGTGACTGATCACAAAAATATTGCAAATCTCATTTACAAACAAAGCAACTTCTTATACATATTCAATCAAAACCTCCAAAATACACATTATCTATCGATATATCGATATATTTGTTAGATATCTATATATTTATAACATATTGGGATTCGTCGGAAGTCGTAATTAGTCACAATCCCCAATATATTATATGTAACTGATCATAAAAATATTATAAATTTTCATTTGCAAAAAAAAAAACTTCTCATACATAACCAATCAAAACCTTTAAAATACACATTGCATATCGGTATATCTATAAACTTCTTAGATTTGGATGCCGTTTGGTTTCCACTACTAATCTATTTAGTCTCGAATGAACCTCTCAAGGTTGAGAATAGCATACCCGAAATAACATAATAGATACTACTATAAACTTCAGACTTGATGAGTATTTAATATTTGTAGGGTTATAAAAATGTTTCTAATAATCCACTAGAATATTTTGATAACTTGAAATTATAAATTTTTACATTTTTCATAGAGCTAAAGGCAAAAAATGAAGTGTTCTGAGACATCCGGGTTCTAGGTCACATCCGACATCCCCGTGTGATACGTTAAGCAAGATTTTATAGTGGGGTCACATGATCTATCTTAAACTCGACATCGCTAGTGGATTCCTTCACGTTGGTCAAACGCGTCTTTTTGTTAATACACCACATCCATCTCACCATACTTCTTTCTATGTAGCAGCTCTGCACTACGAGTTATAAGGTACGTCTAGAACTATCAACGTAAATCCACAAAAAAACTTAACTCTATACACAATGACTTCCACTATTGATCTCAACTCTGGGTCGTGCATACTCCTCAAACAAACTACACCTTTCAAAGTCCACACCCCCCCACTCCCCTTTACTCCCTCACGGTCGTCGCCCTTGTCCACACTCCCACAAAATATCGCTAGTGGGGTCTTAGACCCTAAGATGCTACCATCACCACCATCATCTCCCGACTTTCTTGCACCAAAACGGATATTCAAACCAGTGCCTACGATTGCCTCCCGCGAAAAAGGGCGTGAAAAGCGGCGCGATCTCTTTTTGCAGAAGGTTAGGAGAGGACGTGAAGATAAAATTATAAAATCAAGGGGAGGCGAAGATGAAGTAATATTTAACATCCTCTATTTATCACAATCAAATTTGAATGTTTTTCTAATATCCCTTGCTGTAGATGATGCGGTTGATCTTCGTATCAGAGCAGAAGAGATGGGAAGCAACACAAGCCAGAGCCGCCGCAATGATACCAACAATATACGAAGAGGAGGAACTGGGGATTGAGATGGCTAACGGCTACCCATACCAGACTACCAGTATGCGCCCCCCTATAGAAAAACGTGAATCTTGTTTGTATTAACTCTTCATCACAGGTACCGACGATGAAGATTTTGACAAGTTTATCGAGCGTGAGGGAGAAGAACTCGAAGCCATGCTCTCACAATTAGACCTAGACTTCGACCATAACTTGATTGGGGGCTCAGCTAGAACATTGGAGCAAGCAAACATATCACTAACACCTTCAGTGACCTGAGATCCTGCTTGAGCCCTGATTACTCTATACAACTGGTTTGGTATTCCTGGTTTTCGCATAAACTGAGCTCGTTTCGTGCTCCAGAGTTTTTGTATTATTATGCCTTGTTTGCTTCTTATTACTTTGATGTTTACGGATAAATAGTCCAGGTACCCCGTTACCTCTTTCCAAAGTGCATCTTTATCCATTCGGATCGATGTAGTCCCCAGTGAGAATTTGTAGGTTTCCACAGTATGAAGCTGAAACCTACAAGACATGGCATGCCCCGCAAAAGCCCGTTTCTTGCGTATTTCTCCAAAAAGGCAAACATCAAAGGCCCTGATACTCCACTGCTTTTTTGATAGACATACGACTTGCAATGTACAAATAAACTATTTGATTAGTTCACTATGTTTGATAACCACCTTCATGAAATTGTACAGTTCGAGTCCATGTCTGATGGATCAAGACCTTGGCCCATTTCTCCCATCAACTCCGTTGGTGGAGCTCCGGCTGCTTGCATCTGTAATCAAATAATTAGATTACGATTAGATAAGATCAGGACACAAACCTTCTGCATCCGATCAATAATGTAGTCTCTATCTTTATCATTCTCGTCACGGTATGCTGGTTCCTCAAATTTGGAAACGATTTCCTTAACCACTAAATATTGATCTCGGTATCTCTCTATGTCCGCGCTTGGCTGCGTTCCTTCATTCTTCCGCAACCACTCTGGATACTTCTCGGCCAACTCTCGCATAGGTTCATAGAGAATTTCCTTACTAGTTAGCTGCTCCATCATAGTCAACAACATCTTTGAAAAATCCTCGTCACTTTCTCCACCCCCGCCGGTGCCTTGCATCTGCTTTAACATCTCTGCAAGAAAATCGTCACCCTCAGAATCAGCCACCGCGGCATCAACCTCCGCTTCGGATGATTTCATTCTCTCCATCGTTTGTTTGATACGATCTTGAAAATTTGCGGGCGTTTTTGAAGGCTTTGAAGGAGTAGATGACGAAGGCGTGGCCTTTCCTCCTGTAGCGGCATCATTGAGCTCCTTTACAAGGTGCTCAAACTGGTCTTGGAGCTCTTTCTGAGAGAACTCTAGTTAACCTACATAACGAGTGGATTTGGAATTCTCTATTAGGAAAGCGATAATGGCTACATACTGAATCCTGTATTTCTCCCAATAAGTCCTGCATCCCAAGCTGTAACTGGCGCGCAAAGTTGTCATCGAGGGATGAGGATGATTGTTCATTATGATTCTGGGGTAGTCCTGGACCTCCGGGTTTAATCGATTTTATATCGGTAGCCGATATAGAAGGGGTTTCAAAATCATCAAGAAAATCTATAAGAACCATGTGAGATGTTTTGAACTGAAAGTCCAATGTCCTACAGGGAGGAATATCACCATCCAATTCATCATCGTCATCAGAGTCCTCCTCTACTGTGGGAGTTGGAGGGACAACATCAGGCTTTTTTTCAGGATTTTGACTCAAGTTTTCAGAAGGGATTCCAGCCGAATTTTCAGGCTCCATGATATTTCTAGGGATATGAGTACGTTTCAGTTAGAGGATGTTGTGGATGAGGAGCAAGTGAGGTGTGGTGGACCTTGAACCTGAATCATCTGTCACATGAAAGCGCGGGTTACTAAGCAATGTCATCCACCTCATAGGTCAACGTCATGTAACCCGGGAACATTCCAACCTTCAATCTAACATGGCACTGGATTCCAAACACACCGCTAAAATTCAGCGTGATAGGTGACGGATTTCAAGAGCATTCATTTCAAGTTATCTGCCAATTCTCCGTTATTGTTTGCTACACCTGTTTCTTTCCGCAATTATACTCAAATATTTGGTTGCCAATCTGGCAAGGGATCAAGACTGAAAAGTTTTTGAATAAGTCAAATATACTGATATATATCACGGACCTTATTATTGAGGCAATGGAGCAAGAGCTGTACAAGTCCGCACTCAGAAAATTCAGGTAGCAGTCGCCACCATAAGAACATCACATAACACAGATCAACGACTTCGATTCCCCCAAGGAACAACTTTAATAAGAGTAATATTAAAAACATTAGCTTTAGACGAAGGCTCCTTGAGCAATGAATAACGCCATGTAAGCTCTCCCACATGCTTAACTACAGACTTCACTGCTGTTAACTCGTTAATAGGTTTAGAATGTAGTGATAATAAGGCTATGTATTGGGAAGAGGTTGGTGTTCCACAAGGTAAGATAGTATGTGTTCAAAAAGATTGAGTAGGCATAGAGGTGGTCTCTTTGTTCAAGTCATACTGATACCGTAAATTGCTATTACCAAAAATAAATGAGGAGCTTGATGATGTAAAGCATGTCTTATTGAAGGCTTGCTTAGTTTTGCTCTAGTCACTAGGTATTTTTGGCTTCCTAGATTAACGGAATAACGATTTCTATGCTCATTAACAGTTAATTAGAAAAATCAGCGCTTTAAATACTATACATATATCATATTTACTAGAACAAAGGGAGAAGCAATCGCTTCTGTAGCCGGCCCGTTAACTCTCTTCTGAATTATTCCAGTAGTCTTGTTAAAGGTTACAAGAACCTCCTTTTGCTTGCTTCTAATTTGTAACTTCCAGTTTACACATGGTAGTAGTGATCGTGGTGGTGGAGGTGGTAGTGATGCTGATAGTAGTGGTGATGGTGATGGTGATAGTAGAGGTAGTGTTACGCGCTGGCTTGACGTTGCTTGGGAGAGCGGGGTAACCCTTCAGAGTTCAGGGAGGATAGTGTAGATAACTTCACGTACGAAGTAATGAACAACGAGATACCAAGAGAGGACTCGTTCAACAATCATGAACTAATACTGAGAGATACAACACGACGGAACGTGCTCGAGAGGGGTCGGATTGTAATCGACAAAGGGATTCTGGAAGGATCGGGCTTGATACCGATCGAGGAGATTTCAGGGACTCGGACGCATTACACGAAGTGAAGGATACTTGCAAGATTTAACGTAATATATTCTAACGCCGAAAGCTAAAGGAGATAACCTGTAGAGAAATAAAGCCCAAACTAAAAGAACTGCAATACAACAGGAAGATTGCGTGAGGAAGAATGGAAAGGAAGACCAAGGGAAGGTGGAGCCATATATATACAAGTGACACCGAGACATCGAAACATGATTAATAATCCGCGCGATGGAAACTAATGGACGCACGTTAAGGGAAATTACAGGGAAGAGAATTGATCGTCACATGAAAACCCGAAAGAAAACCCAAACAAGAAGTAATAACCCGAAGCCAATGCATCGAAGACCCAAAGCGATATCCTTCCTCCGCAATCCGAACCAAGACATCAACGCCGTTATAGATAGGTATATATTGCATTGTGATAAAGGTCTAGGTTCAGAACTTGGTGGTGCATTTGTATCTCCAGGATATTTATCCTCATAGTCATCCTTAAGAATCTCCACATAATCTTCCTTCTTTAGTTGATTATTGAAAGCCAGCAATGCTTTGGATGGACTCTGTAACATGTTGTTTATCAATATTGGATCATTCGGAAGGATTTCTATGCTTTCATAAAAACTTTGAGAACCGGAGTAAACGGCTTCTGTAATTACTTCTGTGTTGGCAGTGGTGTTTATATTGTTCGCAAGAGTTAAAACACTCATTATGTGATGGGGCTCTGCCTCTACTAAACAACAGTATAGGAAGCAAGAGGGCCGGTAGAAGAAAGAGTTTAGGTTTAGAGAATAAAGATTCTTCAGAGTAGACTTAGAATAATCTTAAGGGTCTTCTTCCACTTTATTACAACTGATGATGAGGAAAACCAGAACTAGTGGGCGGAAATGGAGATGTATGCTTATACTCCAAATCTCTTAACTTTCTTATCTTCCACTACTCAAGCTAAGTTCCGGTGAAAACTCTGTCTTGGAGCGGAAACAATTCCTCCGCTACCCCGCTTCTCCCTAAGCGCTAGCAGGTGTTTCCGGTACTAGAGTAAGCACCCTTAGTCAGGGTCAAGGATCACCTGCAGCCTGGCTGTCACACAGCTCCGGGCCTGCATTAGAGGATTCTCCGCTCTGATAGTCTACCCTTGATGGCTGCAGAGCTGTAATTCATTGTAGATTATTTCCGAGCATAATCACTGCCGCCTGCGGCAGGGCTATCTTTGCTCTGAAGGTTAATGGAGATGCCTAGCACTTAGAGGCCTTTCTCTAGCCGGTCCTCTATTCACTAACAGGACCCAGACTCGTCAGTCAACCCCTTCTTGAATAAATCTCCTCCTTAGCAGCCAGAAGGTGGGTACACTTGCGGCAGGTTCCGGTCCTCACCTACAGGTACTTCTCTATCACTGTAACTACTGGATTCTATCAATGACTCTGAACCTATAACAGGCCCGATAAGAACTAATCTCCTGACCGTTGGGATGGCTCTGTTATAGATTACCCTCCTTTAACACTTGCTAACAGTGGTATAGAGAGTGGCTTGCACTCCGTATCATTCCTCAATACTGTCCTTACTAATTCATGATTTCCGGACCCCCATGATGATGCTATGCAGAAAGAGCATTCGTGAAAGCACTTTTCCTACTACATATGATACAATTTCATTACCAAGCAATATGAATATTGCTTTTTGTCGGGAGCCAATTAAATATTTTGCTTCATGGGTAGGAAAAAGGCTCCAGAGCCCTGTTGGACAGCTTGTTAAAACATAAATTCAATAATTAACCTAATTAAAGACAATGAGAATCTCAAATAAACAACATGACAAAATGTCAAGTATATTTCAATCAATAAAAATCAACTATGTATACGATAGTAGAATTACTGTTAGTAGATATAATCTATATCCTACAACCAATCGTGAAAGAAGTAATTCCTTGCTGGAAATAGCGAATTTTTCATATTTTATCATATTCAAGACTTAAACACAAATCAAGGTTGATTATTCCTTATACCTTCTAGTCTTCCATCTAAACTGCAATAAACACTCTTGAAGCGTAGCCCACACCCACATCACCACCGTCAGTGAAACTCTTATTAACTCTATTTTCATTGAGAATTTCATCACTACCATAATCATTATGAGCTTTATCGTTACCGTTGCTATTAGTATCTTTGACTTGATCGTTGGTATTTCCATCCACTTCTCCAGTTTCTCAAACAACTGATTTCACTCAGCCTGAAGTCAAGTTTGTTCAGGATCATAATGACAAGTTTCAAAAATAATGCCATTCTGGGTAGAGTCATCTATAATTTTGAAAATGTCTTTTTCCGAGCTCTATTCAGCTTTCGATATGTTTATAAATTACGTATATTGTCATCTGACACTCCCTGTCAGACCTTGATATATTTATAACGGCGTGCCAAGACTTCGCGTTACGTTACTAGGTTTGCCGCTGTACGGAAGGGTGTCAGCGGCTCGGTTAAAGCATTCTCGGGTTTTCATTTGTAATCAGGTTTCCTTTGGGTTTTATGGGTTTCCGCCACACGGGTTAGTAATCAGTTCTCGGCGATGGATATATATATGGGCCTGTCCTCTCCTTGTCTCTCTTTCCTTTCTTCTCTACGCAACCTTCCTGTTCTTTAGGGTGTTCTATTGTTTGTCTCTCTGATTCTCTACGGTTATCATAGTTATATCGTTAGTTTGGAATATATATCGTTAAGCGTTACTATAGTTCCTTCCTCCGTCCTCGAACCCATAGTCGTTCGGAACTTACACTCGTAGTTCGCTTCGTTCCATAGATCCCGAACCTCAGTTGTGCTTTCATGGTTCCTTCGTCCCATGATCATCCTAGCATGACCCATGAGCGAGTGCTCTACTGGTACCTTCGAGTTCATTACTTCGTACGCGAGATTATCTATCTCCTCGTTCCCGAACTATACAGAGCTTCCCCGCTCTTCGCCAAGTAATGCCAAGACCTCCGTAACAATATTAGTATTCAAATTTGTTTTGTCAATTATATTGCAGAAGACCAGAATTTCCTCTTTGAACTCTATTTGACTACCAAACTCATCATTAGTGAAGCACTCCCATTCTTCTTTTGTACAGGTTTGGAGTATTTGACCTGGCCCTTTTATGTTTGCTGAAACACTGTGATGCACAGCACAAATCCTCAAGGCTTTCAGTTCAGAGGGCTTGAACCAACCGTCTACCTTGTGGATATCCCGATTTTGACATCTTTCGGGTTCAGATCATAAAGATTTTGCCATCGAGAGGCTGAATTGGGCAATACTCCGTAGAGAGCACGAAAAGCCCATGCAGAGCTCCCTGTAGGGGCTGCTAGAACTTATTCATTACGAGCCTTTTTAAATTACGCAGAGGCCTTTTTTGAAGAATATTGATAAATAGGGTAAGTGATGCAGGGTCATAGTGAATCATGGAAACGGTATCCATCGCTGTGCGTATTCCCAACCTTTGCTAGATCACTAACAGGGAAGCTTATTGCAGGCCCGTTCGCTATTCTTAAAACAGGTCAAAACTTTGCTTCAGCCTGCAGTTTATTGCTGGAGATGCTGGTGCTAAGAGTGCTGGGGTTAATTTCATTATTTTCCTCTTCATGCAAGGACTCCAAAACTCTGTCACGACGTTTACCTGTTCTATACTTCTTTTAGTATAGATGTTACTCGCTGAACCGGAGAGACAGAGGAATGCTGGAGAAAGCGAGGTAACCCTTTAGAGTGCAGGGACGATAGTGTAGATGATTTCGAGTACGAAGTAATGAACAACGAGATACCAATAGAGGACTCGTTCAGCAGTCATAAACTAATCCGAGAGGCACAACACGACGGAGCGTATTCGGGAAGGTCAGACAATAACCGACGGAGGTATTCTAGGAGGATCGGGCTTGATACCGATCGAGGAGATTTCAGGGACTCGTACGCATTACACGAAGTGAACAATACTTGGAAGATTTAACGTAATATATTCTAAAGCCCAAAGCTAAAGGAAATAACCCGTACAGAAATAAAACCCAAACTAAAAGAACCCTAATACAACAGGAAGATTGCGTGAGGAGGAAAGGAAAGGAAGACCAAGGGAAAGTGGAGCGATATATATACAAGTGACGCTGAGACACCGAGACACGATTAATAATCCGTGCAATGGAAACTCACGGAAACACGTTAAGGAAAATTACAAGAAAGAGAAATGAGCGTCACACGAAGAACCTGAAACAAAACCCAAACAAGAAGTGATAACACGAAATCCATGCACCGAAGACCCAAAGCGATACCCTTCCTCTGCAATCCAAATCAAGACATGAAACGCCGTTAGAATAGATAGAAAATAAGGTTGAGGAGTGCTGCTTGTATCTTTATAGAGTCCTGTGAAACCTTGGCTAAATATGACTTCTCCAGTACCTTGAGGGCTTTGTGATCTATGCAAGGTTCACAGAGACTACTGAACAATTCTTTGCTAGAGAGTGTCTTATTAATCCATCCTATTTTTACCATCTCGTTTCAAATTGCGTTACGAAGCGTTCTATAGGCAATGTCTTTTCCTATTAGCTACAGGATTCTGCCGCAGTCTTGGATTGCTGTACACATATTTGAGGCAGCTAATCATCCTATTAAAATTACTGCTTGGCATTACGAATCAATTATATACTATAGTAATCATATATTATGGAATAAGTCATAGATGGAACAAGGATATAGGTATGTAATTAGGGATCAAGCGTCTGTAAAATCTTTGTATATATAGAGTGAACAAAATCCTCTATCATTCTGAAATATTCAGTGGCACAATTGGAAAGGTCTTCACTTTTTAGCATCACTATCTCAACCAAAAGGTTAGGTGTTCAAATCTCACTCAAAATCACTTTGCTCTTCTTCTCCCAAACAATATAACTTCACTTCTGAATGATGTCATAACTGTTTCAGGAACTTTCTTCTAAATTGGTAAAGCTTTCCTCTGAACTTGTGGAGCCTTACTGCTGGTTTGTAAAATGCTGAAAAGGTTTTACTTGTTTGAAAAAAGTCTCCGATCTGGTTTGTTTTTTCCGGTGTCTTCTTGAACTACTCAAAGATTTATTATGTATTTCTGATTGATACCGGAGTCCTATTGGAGTCTGAAGTATTTCTAATAGAGTGCATACTGCACTATCTGATATTTCAACTGTGTGTCAAGACTTCTCTTACATCACTAGGTTAATTGCTGTATGAGAATATGCCTGCGGCTCGGTTATGTATTCTTGGAGTTCCATTTGTAATCAGGTTTCCTTTGGGCTCAATGAGTTTCCATCACCCAGATTAGTAATGGATACTTGGTGATATATATACACATATGGGCCTGTCCGCTTCTTCTCTCTCTTTCCTTTCTTCTCTACCCAACCCTCCTCCTTCTTAGAGTGTAATGTTGTTTTCTTTTAGTTCTCTACAAATATTATATTTCTATTGTTAGTTTTGATGATAGAAATCTATTACAAGCCAAGCCGAAGGGAAAGGAAAGCGCTGGAGATAGCAGAGTTATTGGGGAGGAGTGAGATTTAGGTGTCGAGACTCTGGTAAAAGCAAGAGACACAATACAACAACAATGCAACACGAACAAGAGGTCGGATTGTAACTGAAGGAAGAGTTCTTGAAAGGAATGTGCTTGAACCCGATCGGAAAGATTCTTGGAACTTTGGAACATTACTTGAAGGGAACGATGGTTGAAGTATTTAACATAATATATTTAAAGACAGAAAACCGCAAAGGGTAATTTATAGAAAATAAAATCCAAATGAAAAGAATTTCAATACAACAGGAAGATTGCATGAGGAAAAAAGGAAAAGAAGAGAAAGGGAGGGTAGAGTCATATATAAATAGAAGTGAAGCTGAAATGCCGAGAGACGATTACTAACCCACGCAATGGAAACTCATGGAAGCGGTGAAGAAAATTACAGGGAAGAGAAATAACCATCACACGAAACACTAAGGAAAACCCCAATACGAAATGATCACCCGAGATTGCACAACTTGGAACCTAAAACAATATCCTTCCTCCACAATCTGAAGTAAGACAAGAAACAACGTTAAAAAATTATCCGCGTCGTTATAGTTATTTGTTCTTCGGTTATGAAATTTGTAGTCACTCGGAATCCCGATAAGAATTCTCTACAGTTTGTAGTACTTAGAACCTCAGTTGTGGTCATTGGTTCCCACGTCTATAGTTACAGTTCATGACCGTAGAACGAATCCTCTACTGGTATTTTGTTACTCATTACTTTGTAAACGAAGTTATCTACGCTATAGTTTCCAAGCTTGAGAAAGCTTCCCCGCTTATCGCTAGGTAATACCAAGGCCTCTATAATATATATTGTATTGTAATTTAAGATAGAGGTATGATGCAGCTGATTATAAAGGTGATATCATGGACCAATGTCGACAAACTAAACCTAGACCCTTGTCGCTATCAAGAAGGCACTTGCGAAGCAAGGTTACATGAGAAATATTTTGTTAGGATTTCCTATTTGAGTTTCGGTTGCGTAAGGTGTTGCTGCGGTACAGTTTCTTCTTTGTATATTTTCTCTCTTCCCTGTATTTTCTCTTCGTTATAGTGTGATGATAAATCAGTGGGGTTTCTATGGGTTTCTTCGGGGTTCGGCTGGGTGAAGGATCTTCTGTATATATAGTCGCTGGTGTCTTCCTTTTCTCTCTTTCCTTTCTTCTTCACGCAACGTCTTCTTTTCGCTGGTTAGTTTTAGTTTTGAATATAAGTCTTTGTTTGGGTTTTATTTTCTGTTGGTATTCAGCCTGACTTCCTAGTTCCTAGTAGTTCTGAACCTTCGAAAGTATCATGCCCGTCCTCGTGTATTTGAATATCTACGGAGCATACCCCAGGCCGCTCCTCCTGCCTAGCTACAATATTGTCCATGAGATATGATAACAAATGGTAGCGCTAATAACCTTTTAACCAAGCAAAATATCAAAGATCTAATCAGTCAAAGTCTGCTCCTCTATATTTTATAGAAGTTGACTGTACTGATTTGTTTTATTATTTTTTTAGTGGAATTATTAAATTCAAATATGCGTCAAGTCATGACAAAATGAAACAGGTTTGACAGGTGGCAACCGGCTCTCCCCAAAGTGAAAAATGACTATGTGAGGCTTTTTGATAACTCCAACAATCTTCATGTTATAAAATCGTGCTTTTGATATATGATAGTTGAGAGGCAGGTGTATATATCGAAAATTATATTGTATTTTTGCAATGATCATATGGTGGGGGGGAAATCCCACAAGGAATTCAAAGCAGTATTAGTCATGGAATGAAATAATTTTAAAATATTTGAAATTGCTATATAAATAAATCTATATCTTGAATATCACTTTACCGAACTATAGTTTATTACTTGCGTTGTTGTGGTGTAGGAATTTTTCCTGTGGGGATGGTTGCTAGGAAAGTGGAAATGATTAGGATACAAGATTTCTGGCCCTCACTTTTTACACCATAGCTACATGAGTCTTTTAATTATCGACAAACTATTTCCAGAGGATGTAGATGTGACGGGGCTCTGCCTCTTCTAAACAAGAGAGTAGGAAGCAAGAGGGCCGGTAGAAGAAAGAGTTAGGTTTAGAGAGTAAAGATTCTTCTTGGAAGACTTAGAATAATCTTAAGGGTCTTCCTCCGCTTGTTACAACTGATGATGCGAGAGAAAACTAGAACTAGTGGGCGGAAATGGAGATGAGTACTTATACTCCAAATCTCTCGGTTTTCCTGCCTTCCACTGCTCAAACTAAGTTCCGGTGAAAACTCTGCCTTTGGAGCGGAAACAATTCCTCCGCTACCCCACTTCTTCCTAAGTGTTAGCGGGTATTTCCGGTCCTAGAGTAATACACCCTTAGCCAGGGTCAAGGATCATCTGCAGCCTGGCTATAGCACAGCTTCTGGCCTGCATTAGAGGAATCTCCACTCCGGTGGTCTACCCTTGATGGCTGCAGAGCTGTAACTCATTGTAGATTTATTCCCGGGCACAACCTCTGCCGCCTACGGCAGGGCAGTTTTTTGATCTGAAGGTTAATCGAGATGCTCGGCACTTAGTGACCTTTCTCTAGCCAGTCCTCTATTCACTGACAGGATTCAGATTCGTCAGTCTGTCACTTCATGAATAGATCTCCTCCTTAGTAGCCAGAAGGTGGGTACACTGTGACGGGGCTCTGCCTCTACTAAACAGGAGTGTAGGAAGCAAGAGGGTTGGTAGAAGAAAGAGTTAGGTTTAGAGAGTAAAGATTCTTCGTGGTAGACTTAGAATAATCTTAAGGGTCTTCTTCCGTTTTGTTACAACTGATGATGAGGAAAACTTAGAACTAGTGGGCGAAAATGGAGATGAGTACTTATACTCCAAATCTCTCGATTTTCCTGCCTTCCACTGCTCAAGCCAAGTTCCGGTGAAAAACTCTGTTGTGGACCGGAGAACAATTTCTCCGCTACCCCGCTTCTCCCTAAGTGCTAGTGGGTGTTTCCGGTCCTAGAGTAATGCACTCTTAGCCAGGGTCAAGGATCACCTGCAGCCTGGCCGTCACACAGCTCCGGGCCTGCATTAGAGGAATCTCCACTCCGGTGGTCTACCCGCGCTGGCTGCAGAGCTGTAATTCATTGTAGATTTTATTCCCGGGCATAGCCACCGCCGCCTGCAGCAAGGCTATCTTTGCTCTGAAGGTTAATGGAGATGCCCGGCGCTTAGAAACCTTTCTCTAGCCGGTCCTCTATCCACTGACAGGACCCAGACTCGTCAGTCTGGCCCTTCATTAATAGATCTCCTCCATAGTAGCCAGAAGGTAATTACACTTGCGGCAGGTTGCGGTCCTTGCCTACAGGTACTTCCCTATCACTGTAACTACTGGATTCTACCAATGACTCTGAACCTATAACAGGCCCGGTGAGAACTAGTCTCCTGACCGATGATATGCCTCTGTTATAGTTGAAGACTAGTGTACGTGGGACACGGCGTTAACGTAAATGGTGTAGCTGTAGTTGTTATTGTGTACGCTATAGAGTGAAGTTGTTGACTAATATTTTGGACCCCTCACTATACCTACCCTACCCTTGAATTAATAACCCAATGAGTTTCCAAAATATTAGCAAATATTTTTTAGAATAGTTAGATAAAAAGTATAAGTAGAGAATAGAGATATTATTGATGGTATTGAAGAAGGTTGAAAAATCTTGAATTTTGCTATAGTATCATATGATTTGTATTTATCACAATTTCACTGTAACACACCATTTATTACCACACTTATACCCCACCTTCCCTCAAGCATGAAGATAGAACCTATTCAACATTTATTTCATCTTTCTCAACATCAAAACAGTCACGGCACGTCTCAGTAACCGCCAAGTTAAACAACAATTCCAAGCCAGAAATATACTCAACATTAAAGGTAGAGTTAGTATTGTTCCTGTACCAGAGGGTTCACCTCCTATCAATACTCCATTGAAACCAAAGACTACTACTTGACGAATTAAAAAAAAAAGCTCCTGCTGCAGAAAGAACTCTAAATATAGCTGCTCTTGCTAAAGCCAAAACCACTGCCAGCAAGTTCTCTAGCACCCACAACAGCTATATCAACAGTATCATCTCCACCCCTATCAAAACCCGTTGGGATATATACTTTACACTTAATATAACCAGAACAGTTGCAGGTACTGTGGATAGTGATAGTATAGCCAGTCAAGAGTGGGACATATCAGTTCCAAATATTGAAAGAGATGGTGGTTTAGATGAGGAAGATATAGATTTTGAGGATAATGCAGATCAGTCCATTCTGAATAAATTCAGTCCACAACTATTAGAAACCGATAAAGCTATTGATAAAGCAAAAGAGAAGTAGCCTGAAGCCGAATCTATTTCTATGCAATATAGTATTATCTATAAAGGTTAGTACACTAAAGAAAGTTAATGATAGATTTTCGGAATTTCTTACTAATAGATATATTGGCAGGTATTATGGATATGAAAACTCTAGTAGCATCGAAGAAATGCTCTACTGGCCATGATTTTACTTGCTATCTTCAGGTTCTACAGTTTCTCAACTGGCACCTTAAGGGTGTCAAAAGTTCTCATCAATATTTGCCACTATCCAGAAGGGAATGTGTTATGAATGTGACAACAGGATTTGGCAAGGGAGCCAAAGTTAATTCACCAAATGGGAAAGCGGGTATCACCAGACCAGTTGAAACAAATTCTCAAGAATATGTAAAAGACAAAACAAAAGAACCAGTTGGAGTTAAGTTTGTGATATGGAATAATCTAGATCGTAATTACCGTATGTTTTAAATTGCTTGGAAAGAAAAAAAGATAACATTATATAATAGAATCATTGCTAGCAAGAAAGGAGAGAGTGAGGAACGAAAAAAATGAAAACAAATATTGTCAACAAAACCTGAAACTGATGAGTACTATATCCTGACAGAAATCAACAAACGAATTCAATAATTAGACTAGCCTAATTGTTATATAGGTGTTGACGAAGAGTCGAGAAGCTACATATGATTCGGGAACTATGACATAGGTTGCTTTATGTATAAAGCAATGAATCATGAGATACTAATAGAACACTTGTTCTACGGTTATGGACTTTGGACTATAGACGATGGAGTGAAGGAGCACAACGAAGGTTCAGACAACTATCGAAAGTATGAAACTACTCAAGGGAGCACTGAACGACTATAGTTTCCATTGGAAGGAGAATGAGGATCGAAGGACTATGGTAATACGAATAATTTCTATTGCTGAAGAATAACAACTGTAGGACTACAAACGAATTATACAAGGAACTATAACTTTTGTAGGGAAATTAATGAAAAAACAATATAGTACGTTAAGGAACAAAAATGTTGCGTACAGGAGAAAGGAAAAAGAGAGAAGGAGAGGACAAGCCCATATATATATTCATTAACAAGAACCGATTACTAACCAATCTAACTGAAACCCATAGAACCCAAAAGAAACGTGACTACTAATGAAAACACAAGAATGCTTAACCGAACTACTGACATAGTCTCGTACAATAATGAACTATCACGGACCAACGTTGACAACCTAGGTCTAGGCACATGCTATTACCTAAAAGGCAGCTGAGGAGCAGGGTCGTATGAGCAATGTGGCGTTAGGATTTCCTATTTGGGTTTGGGTTGCTTAAGGCGTTGCTATGGCATGGGTTCTTCCTTGTATATTTTTTCTCTTCCTTGTAATTGCTCTTTGGTATTGTGTGATGATAAATCAATGGGGTTTCTATGGGTTTATGATGGCATGCCAAGACTTCGCATTACGTTACAAGGTTTACCACTGGATGGGGATATGTCAGCAGCTCGGTAAAGCATTCTTGGGTTTCTATTTGTAGTCAAATTTTCTTTGGGTTCTATGGGTTTCCGTCACATGGGTTAGTAATTGGTTCTCAGAGATGGATATATATATGGACCTGTCCTCTCCTTTTCTTTCTCTTTCCTTTCTTCTCTACGTAACCTTCCTGTTCCTTAGAGTATTATATTGTTTGTTTTTAGTTTTCTACGGTTATTATAGTTGTTGTTACTTTTAGAATACAGTTATCGTTCGCGTTACTATAGTTCTTCTTCTCATCCCTCGAACCCATAGCAATTCGGAACTCGTATCGGTAGTTCCCTACGTTCCATAGATCTCGATCCTCACTTGTGCTCCTTGGTTCCCTTCGTCCATAGTTTATAGTCCATGACCATAGAACGAGTGTTCTATTGGTATTTTCGAGTCCATTACTTCGTACACAAAGTTATTTACGCTATTGTTCCTGAACTCTAGAGAACTCCCCCGTTGTTCGTTAAATTATGCCAAGACCTCCGTAACAGGGTTTCCTTGGGGTTCGGTTGCGTAAAGATTCTTCTGTATATATAGTGGTTGTTGTTTCTTCTTTCTCTCTTTCTTTTCCTCTTCATGCAACATCTTCTTATTGTTGGTTGGTTTTAAGTTTGAATATATTTGAACGCTTTGTTTCTACTTTCGTCGTTACTCAACCCGACCTCCTAGTTCCTATTAACATAAACCCTCGAGAGTATGAAGCCCCTTTTTGTGTCTTTAAATTCCTACGAAGCGTACCGCAGGTCGTTCTTTGCCTAGCTTTGACGTCGTCTGTTAGATGAACCTAGTAACATAATGCCAAAACTCGGCACGATGTTATACTGATTCTTTAACCTCCCACTATCATAGACAAAAGAGCAGGGCAGACTGTGAATTAAAGGAGCAGGAAACAAAAACCAGTGATAAATCTAAAGAAGGGCACCAAGACCAAAGCGGAGGACGTCATGTTAGTACGAACCAATAAGTGAGTTCGTATTACGGATGAAACTAAGACAAAACTTCACATACAACGTAACGATTCAGGGAACAAAAGACCAAAGTATAAGACGGAGGTGAAGGATGTTCATATTGGAACGAACCGATGAGTGGGTTCAATATCTTATTATATAAAAGAGTATGGTGATCACCTCGAATCCCTGGAATCAGGGAATAGTACTGTGGACGATGATAAACCGAAACAATATATTTAATATTTTCTAAAGGACAAAGAAGATTACGTGAAGAGAAAAGAAAAGCAAGAGAAACTAATACAGGTGGGAGGCGAGGCTTCTATATATAGTCCAGTATCTTCTTCACTTACTCATTCATAGAACCTGATAGAAAGATCTAGGGAATGCATTACAAGATGGGCGACACATTAATTATTGTTGCCTTGGAACTGAATAGAAACTCATAAAACCTTGATGTCAAATGAAAACTCAACTAAACTCTTTTCCTTTACGCTTGCATATGATATCGGACTATACCGTGATAGCAACAAGTGCATTTTGTACAGAGATAAGAATTGTCATTCTTTACTGTATCCCTTTCATCAAACGGACCTGTGAGAATCTAACGGACGACGTCATGATTAGGCAGGAGGAAGGACTTGTGGTACGCTTCGGTGAAAGTTCGACGATACAGAAACAGTTTAATACCGTTGAGGAGTCGAACTACTAGGAACTAGGGTGCAGGGCTATAACCCGATGAAGGTAGAATAAAAACACTTGAATATATTTCAAACTAAAATTAGTTAGCGAAAAGAAGACGTTGCATGAAGAAGAAAGGAAAGAGAAATAGAAAAGACACCAGAGGTTATATACAGAAGGCCCTTCAAGCAACCGAACCCGGAAGAAACTCATAGAAACCCCACTGACTTATCATTAGACCACTCTGAATAGAAAATTACAGGCAAGAGAGAAAATATACAAGGAAGAACTGTACTGCAGCAACGCCTAACACAAATGAAGACCGAATAGGAAATCCTAACAACTCATTACTCATACAACCCTGCTTCGCAGCTGCCTTCTTGGTAAAGGTACCAGCCTAGACATAGCCTGCTGGCTACTGTCCGTGATAGAGAAACTGAATCTGGGTTATGGGCTAACAAATGAAGTCGTAACTACGTAGGAAAAGGGACTCAGAGTACACTTCATAGTATTCAAGAATACGAGGATGGGCTCACTACCGTCGGAGGTTTTGACTCCTAGGAAGTAAAAGAACGAGCTTTATACCATTCATTGGCAGGAAAACCAAAATAACTATATTCAAACTAAAATTAACTAACAAAAAGAAAATGATGCTTGAAGAGAAAACAGAAACAGAGAAAGGGAAGACACCAACAACTATATATACAGAAGAATCCCTATGACTCCTGCATGCAATTGAACCCTGAAAAAATCCACAGAAACCTCATCGATTTATCATCACCCCACATAAAAGAGAAAATACTGAGAAGAGAGAAAATATACAAGGAAGAAACCGTGCCACAGCAATGCTTGATGCAACCGATACTGCAGCAGGAACCTCAATTACCACTGAATACCCTTATAATAGAGCGATATCAATGGTCAGGAGACTAGTTCTTCTTGAAATAGTACGCTCTCCCGTGAGTCATAATACTATTGTGGCGGAATTTTTCATTTGTATTTGTCATACTTTCCTATGAGTCATCTTACTATGTCTTTCTTATGGGTTCTGTGTAACGACATTTATGTATAAATAAGGGGCGATTTCCCCCTTCTCCTGTATAAACAAGTTCAATCAACATCTCTATCTACTCTCTACATCTTTAGAGCCCTTAAGCCTGAACAATCTCCCAAACGCTTCCAGCTTCAAATCCACTTCCACAATTAGTACATTTTATCATTACCACCTACAAACATGTCTCAAGAGTCCTTCAAGATTCCAGCCCTCCCACAGAAACTTGGTGGGCAGGCCCATTACACAGTTTGGCGGGATGTGTCCATGAGAATGTTAAAGGTCTATGATCTCTAACATTGTCAGCGGATCAAGCAAGCATCCGTCTATGAGGAAATCACCGTCCACAGCCTCCTCAAAGGGTACAGGGATCGACACCACGGAGAACCCTTCACCGCGATCAAGAAGAAGATGAACCTGAAACTTCCGACAACGCAGAAAATCTCCACCTGGGACAGAAAGGATAACATCGCCATTGTTTTCCTGCAAAGCAACATTGAGTTCGACATCATCCTCACTCTTACCCCACCGGACTCTGCGTACCACCTTTGGACTCAACTTGAGGACAAATTCGATCGGAAGACTGTGGCCCGCTACACTCATTGTTAGCGAACATCACCACACACCAATACACTCCTGATAAGAGCATGAAGGACCACGTTACCGAGTTCAACACCCTCTGGTCATCACTGCTTACCAGAACAAGCAACTGCACCGACAAGGGAAAAGACCCACTCGGGTATCACCTCCATCAGCTCGCGTCCGTATCAGAAGTCAAAGCCTCCTTCCTCCTCCTCTCACTCAGACATGAATCACTTGAGTCGGTAGTCGACAACCTCCAATCGAAGCCAAATGTCACTTTCGAAGATATACAAGATAAGCTCTTGGACCTCGACGCCAGACGCAATCAGGATTCTTCCGAGTCAGGAGCTGCCTACAGCATCAGGCGAGGACACGGAGCACCCAACAACAACAACAGCAGAAGGAAACACCCAACTGCCAAGAAACAGTCAGACTTGACCTGCACATGGTGCACCAAGAACGGCGAATATGCGAAGGGACACACACACAAGGATTGCCGCAAACTCAAAGCTTACAAGTATAAAGAGAAGTCCGCTGCAAAAAGCAACCTTAATGTCGCATCAGGATCCGGCACAGCATTCCTGGCACACTTATTCTCAAAACCAATACCCTCCGAAGTGGTTGCCCTGGACCTAGCTGAATACACCAACCCTCCTGATGTTGTCATGACCGACTCATTCGCATTCGTTTCTGGTACCCCTCAATCTGACTCAAAGGCATGGATCTTTGACCCTGGTGCAACCAACCATATGACCGGAACCCAAGTTTTGGAACCCAGACCATACAGTGGCACAGTCACAGTTGGTGGGGGACACAAGCTGAAGGTAACCGGAATAGGTGGTGTAACCATCAACGGATCACATGACGTTATCACCCTGCAAGAAGTGTTTGTAATTCCCGAACTTGGTAATGTTAACCTGATGTCATGGTCATGCATCGCCAAAAAGGGATTCACCATCACCGGGGATGAAACTCTAACGGCGTTCGTGTCTTTGGTTCGGATTGCGGAGGAAGGATATCGTTTGGGTTTTCGATGCATTGCTTTCGGGTGTTCATTTCTCCTTTGGGTTCTTCTTTCGGGTCTCGTGTAACGATTCTTTCTCTTCCCTGTAATTTTCTCTGACGTGCTTCCGTGAGTTTCCGTCGCGCGGATTATTAATCATGTCTCGGCGTCTCGGCGTCACTTGTATATATATGGCTCTACCTTCCCTTTGTCTTCCTTTCCACTCTTCTCCACGCAATCTTCCTGTTGTATTGGGGTTTTTTTAGTTTGGGTTTTATTCCTCTACGGGTTATTCCTTTGTGTCTTCGGGTATTAGAATATATATATTACGTTAAACCTTTCAAACATCGTTCGCTTCGCATAACGTGTCTGAGTCCCCGAAATCTCCTCGACCGGTATCAAGTCCGATCCCTCCAGAACCTTCCCGTCGGTTATAGTCCGGCCCTCCTGAATACACTCCGTCGTGTTGTGCCTCTCGGTTTAGTTTATGACAGCCGCACGAGTCCTCTATTGGTACCTCCGTGTTCACTACTTCGTACGCGAGATAATCTACCTTATCGCTCCCGAACTCTGAAGGGTTACGTTTACTTTTTGAAAAAGAAGTCCGACACAGCAGCAGCAACCAAAACCTACATCACACTAGTCGAGAACCAGCTGGAACGAAAGGTAAAACGGTTTAGGAGCGACAATGGTGGCGAATACATTGCCCAGGAACTCAGACAATTCTTCACCTCAAAAGGTATCAAACATGAGTTCACTGTCCCCTACTCACATGAGTCCAATGGCATAGCCGAGCGCTTCAACAGAACGATCACTACCATGGCCCGAACTGCCCTCCTGGAATACAACCTTCCTAAAAACCTCTGGGGGGAAGCAATAAACACCATGGTACACATCAAAAATCGTCTCCCACATATAGCGCTCCCGGACAAAACACCATACGAAGCCATCACAGGTTACAAACCAGGCATCGGTCATCTCCGCACCTTCGGTGAAACAATGTTCGTCCACATCCCGGTCAAGGCACGCCCTCCTGGAACCAAATTGGATGCAAGAGTTCTCACTGGACAATTCTGCGGATACGAAGATACGACCAAAATCTGCCGGGTTTACATACCTTCACCAAAGAAAGTTGTTTTATCTCGTCACTTTCGCTTCAAAGGTCCATCAGTAGGGGAAGGCACACCCTTGCCAGTCATACCTGAAGCACCCTTAAAGCAAATCAGAATCAAAACCGAACCTCAGGACCCACTACCAAGTAGTTCAAAAAGGAATGAAGCAAGTATAGTGGGGGCCGGCTTAGCGAGGCCCACTCCTGAACGTACCCCGGTTAATGACTTTGATCCAAATGCTAATGATAATAAATATGATGACGACGACGAACTACAACAACAACTTCTACAAGAAATGATGGAACCCCGATCTGGAGATGCATCGGAAGATGAAACTCACGCAAGTATAGTGGGGGCCGGCTATTCGAGGCCCGACACTGAACATCCCCCGATAGAAGAAGAAGAAGAATCAGAAGCTAATGAACCAACTCCGAGACGTAACCCTGCATGGAACCGAAAACCACCTGCCAAATACGGATACCATGTCAGCGCCACAAAAATCCTGAACGAACCAACCAGCTTCAAGGAAGCAATAGACGGCCCAAACTCTGCACTATGGCAGACGGTTATGGAAATTGAACTTGACTCCTTGGCTCGCAACAATACATGGAAACTGGTAGACATCCCCGATAATCGCAAACTGGTTGACTCCAAATGGGTATACAAAATCAAACTCGGACCAGATGGCAAACCAACTCGGTATAAAGCCCGACTCGTCGCCAAAGGATTCTCACAAGTACCAGGCCAAGACTTCGACCAAACCTTTGCCCCTGTCACCCGCTATGAGACCATCCGACTCATCCTCGCTCGCTGCCTGCAAACAGGTGGCAAATGCGACCAAACGGACGTCACTAGCGCATTCCTATATGGAGAACTCCAGGAGAACATCTATATGAAACCTCCTCCCGGCTACCGCCGACCCGGACAAGCTTGCAAACTAATCAAGTGTATCTACAGCTTGAAGCAATCATGTAGGGAATGGTATGCCCGTCTCTCCAAAGCGCTACTCTCAATGCGATTTCACAGGGCAGAATTCGACTCTTGTGTGTTTATCCACTCAACAGGGGAAGTAATCATAGCAATCTATGTTGACGACATACTCATCTTTTACTGGTCAGCTGAACTCAAAAACCGTATCAGCTTGTCCCTCCACGCCGAATTCGAAATGACCGAGGCTGGAACTACCAGTTGGGCACTCGGAATCCACCTGATCCACACTAAGACCGGCATTATCCTATCACAGGAAGCCTACCTCAAACGGAGACTCATCAAGTACGGATTCAACGAGTCAAGACCTGTCGCAACACCACTAGATCACAACGTCACCTTCCATAAAGGTACCCCTGAAGAGCAAATCGACGATTCAACACTTTATCAGTCGATCATCGGATTCTTAATGTACGCAGTCATGAGCACCCAACCCGACCTTGCCTACACCATCACAATGCTCTCACAATTATCCTCCTGTCCAACAGAAGTCCACCTCACTGCCGTCAAACTCGTACTCCGTTACCTCAAAGGAACCATCCATTGGTGCCTACACTACAACAAAACGGCACCCACCGCACTCATAGGTTACAGCGATGCAAGCTATGCATCAGACATCAACGACCGCCGATCATTTACCGGCTACTGCTTCATGCTAGGGGAAGCTCTTATCTCCTGGCGATCCTGCAAGCAAAAGTCTGTCGCCACCTCTACAATTGAGTCGGAATACATGACACTCTCGGAAACCTGTTGGCAATTAGTTTGGTTAAGGAATGCTCTCTCTGAATTGGAACGGATTTCAAATATTTCTTTTATTCTTCGTGGGGATAATAACGGCTCTCTTTCATTGGTTCGTAATCCTGTTTTTCACAAAAATTCTAAACACATCGAGGTGCACTACCATTATGTTAGGGAAAGGTTTAACGAAAAGGTTTTTTTTTTGGAGTATGTTTCTACAAACGACAACATCGCGGATCTGTTTACAAAGGGTTTGGATAAGGGAAAACACAATGTTTTTTCGTCTATGGTTCACTGTGGACCGCGAAAGGAAGTCTTGAAATAGTACGCTCTCCCGTGAGTCATAATGCTATTGTGGCGGAATGTTTCATTTGCATTTGTCATACTTTCCTATGAGTCATCTTACTATGTCTTTCTTATGGGTTCTGTATAACGACATTTATGTATAAATAAGGGGCGATTTCCCCCTTCTCCTGTATAAACAAGTTCAATCAACATCTCTATCTACTCTATATATCTTTAGTTCTCACCGGGCCTGTTATAGGTTCAGAGTCATTGATAGAATCCAGTAGTTACAGTGATAGGGAAGTACCTGTAGCTGAGGACTGCAACCTGCCGCAAGTGTATCCACCTTCTAGCTACTAAGAAGGAGATCTATTCATGAAGGAGCAGACTGACGAGTCTGGGTCCTGTCAGTGAATAGAGGACCGGCTAGAGAAAGGTTTCTAAGCAACGGGCATCTCCATTAACCTTCAGAGCAAAGATGGTTCTACCGCTGCCGGCAATGGATATGCCCGGGAATAATCTATAAAGAGTTACAGCTCGGCAGCCATCAAGGGTAGACCACCGGAGCGGGGACTTCTCTAATGCAAGCCCAGAACTGTATGACAGTCAGGCTGCCGGTGATCCTTGACCTTGGTTAAGAGTGCTTACTCTAGGACTAGAAACACCCGCTAGTACTGAGGGAGAAGCGGGGTAGCGGAGGAATTGTTTCCGCTCCAAAGCAGAGGTTTCACCGGAACTTAGTTGGAGTAGTGGAAGCCAGGAAAGCCGACAGATTTGGAGTAGAAGTACTCATCTCCATTTCCGTATCACGGATGAATCTAAAGCCTCACTCGATATCTTATGTGGCAATCAGGGAGGCGGGGAGCCAAGGTACAGGATCAAGACAGAGGACTTTCACCTTGTAACGAACCAAGGGATGAGTTCGATACCTTTAGTATTCAGGGGCTACGGGAATCCCTCGAGTATTCAGGGGTATGGAATGGTTTGAAGGTCGTAAGTGTACCGAAGTACCGAGACAATAATATTTCCTAAGGACAAAGAAAGTTGAGTGAAGAGAAACGGAAAGGAAGAGAAACTAGTACAGGCGAGAGGCAAGGCCTCTAGATATATGCCAATGGCTCCCGCGCTTATTCATCCATAAAACTTGATAGAAAGATATAGGAAATGTATTACCAAGTGAGTAACTCATTAATCCATGTTTTCCCGGGACCGAACGGAAGCCCATAGAACTTTCAATGACAAATGAAAACCTGACTAAACCCTTTTCCTTCACGCCTGCGTATGGTGTCGTGCTACGCTGTAATATTCCACCCACTAGTTGCAAAAATCCTAATCATGAGTTGTAACAAGCGGAAGAGGACCCTTAAGATTATTCTAAGTCTACCAAGAAGAATCTTTACTCTCTGAACCTAACCCTTTCTTCTACCGGCCCTCTTGCTTCCTACACTCTTGTTTAGTAGATGTAGAGCTCCGTCACAACACTTATGGCTCAACTATACGGCTTCGTAACTACCTATTTGGTAATGGAACAGGTCTGGATCGCAGCTTTCAGCATCGGTCTATGATATATGGCTAGTCGAGTATAATACTTATACAAATACTCTTATCACGGCGTGGCACGACATGGTATGCAGGCGTGAAGGAAAAGAATTTAGTCGGGTTTTCATTTCTCATTGAAAGTTCTAAGGGTTTCCGTTCGGTTCTGGAAATACGGAGATTAATGGGTCACTCACTTTGTAATGCATCCTCTATGTCTTGCTATTGGTATCTACAGATGAGTAAGCAAGGGGATCACTGGGATATATATAGAGGCCCTGCCTCCGACCTGTACTAGTTTCTCTTCCTTTCCTTTTCTCTTCACGCAACCTTCTTTGTCCTTAGAAAATATTATTGTTTCGGTACTTAGGTATGCCCACGAACTTCGAACTACTTCTCACCCCTGTGAACTCGAGGGGTCCCCACAGTCCTCGAATACTCAAGGTATTGAACCCATCCCTCGGTTCGCATACGTGAACGGTTCCTGCCTTTGTCGTGTACCTTGGCTCCCCGCCTCCCTGATTGCTACGTAGAATATCGAGCAAGGCCTTAGTTCCATCCGTGATACTAAGGTTGCGTCTCCAACGCCAACCTACACGATTCGACGATACTATAGGACCATTGACTACTATGTCACAAGCCAGACTTCCCCCTATGGAAGAAGATACCCATGAGGCAACCCTAGCAGATATCAACAACTTCCTGACGACCTTCCCCAACTTCGGTGATGTATCGTCAGGCCCAACACAGGCCCTCCATACCTTAATGATTCGAGTACAAAGAAGTCTTGGAATGGTATGAAAATGAACTAAAGGAAGTCATCTCAGACAGGGACGATGCGTGAAGGATATTCGCGGAAGACATGTCCCTGATGGACTCTGACCTAGAAGAGGCCAAAGAAGAACTGACTACCACGAAGACAGGTCTCACAAAGGTGCTAGAAGATCTCGCAGCAGCCCGGATCCCCGCTCTTCAAGAACCTGCTATTCCGCCTCCGGAAGCTCCCCGCCGCCAGAACCGGTTTCTCACCGGTCGCAACCACACAAATGCCTCCCATGCAACCTCAACAAAGTCCGAGAAACTCCCGGACCCAGAAAGGTTCAAAGGCGGCAGGCGTGCCCTCCCCCTCTTCCAGCACCAACTTCGTCTCAAGCTAGTCGGCAATGCCGACCGCTTCCCAGACTTACAAGACCAACTCATCTATGCCATCTCGCGACTGGAAGGCCCGGCGGCGGACCAATTCCTTCCCTACCTCACTCACACTGGCGTCAACCTCCCATCCACAGAAACGCTCTTCGAAATTTTAGAAACAGCATTTGGAGACCCAGATCGTGTGGGCATAGCCCGTCGCAACTTGGGAAGAATTCAACAAGGCAAGCGCCCTTTCTCAGAATACTTGCTGAGTTCCAGAGATACGCAGCGGAAGCAGGCTACAACAAAGCTGGGGGCATTGAGGCCCTGGAAACGGGACTCAATGAGGAACTCAACAGGGCCATGGTCCATGAAGTAACACCAGAAACTGTCGAGGAATTTGCCGGCGTGCTCCAACGCCTAGACAGCAAAACACAAAAAGTCAATGCCCGCTATCGCGCCCCTGGCACAACCCCCCGCTTTACACCCTGTTACTCTGGCTCCGCGGGACCTACCACCCGAACCTTTGCTCCTGCTGCTCCAGCACCCCGCACGCCGGTTCAGCCTTCCTCCGGTCCCAGGCGTTTCCTGCCCTCGTGGATTAACGACATAACGATTTCCATGCTCCTTCGAGTTAGCAGTTTAATCGAAACACAAGGGCTTTAAATAGTATACCTGGATCATATTTACTGGAATAGAAGAAGAAGCAATTGCTTCTACGGCCGATCTGCTAGGTCCCTTTTGAGTGGCAGCAATAGCCCTGACAGAGGCTACAGGAGCCTCCTTTGGCTTTTTTCCAGCTCGCGACCCCCAGTTTGATGGTGGTGGTGGTGGTGGTGGTGGTGGTGGTGGTGGTGGTGGTGGTGGTGGTGGTGGTGGTGGTGGTGGTGGTGGTGGTGGTGGTGGTGGTGGTGGTGGTGGTGGTGGTGGTGGTGATGGTAGGGTTGGGGATATACTCCGTTCTGATAAAGACATACGTCCAGAGAATGGTGGTGCATTCTGATCCCCTGACTCTTCATCCTCATAGTCTTCCCCCTCTGGATGATCATCGAGGGCAAACCAAGTTTTTGATGGGCCCTGCAACACTCCGTTTACCAATATTGCGCCATCAGGAAAGCTTTCTGTGCTTTCTTGAAGGCTCTGGGAGCCATAGTGATCGAGCTCTGTATCTACTTCTGTGGTTGCATTGGAGTTCGGACTGCTTACAAGAGTGGAAACACTCATCGCCTCCCTTAAACATTTACTAACAGAGGTGGAGACAGGAGCTTGCATACCATATCCTTCCTCAAAGCCGTCCTTGCTGATTCTTGATTTCCAGGCAGACATGATGATGTTTTGCAGAAAGAGCCTTCATGAAGGCTTTTCCGCACTATATATGGCACGATTCGCTTAGCGAAGCACATAAACTTTGCTTTTTCTCGGCAGTCAATTAAAGGTTTTTCCTCCTGTGGCAGGAAAAGGGCTCGAGAACCCTGTTGGACGGCTTGAAAAGCCTTTTAGAAGGCTTGTTAAAGCATAATTCTATAATTAACCTAACTAAAGACAATGGGAAGCTCAAATAAGCAAGCTACAAAATGGCAACTGCATCTCAAAAAACGAAAAATTGGCTATGCATACGATATCAGAGTTACTGTTAGTAGACATTTTCTACATCCTCCGACCAATCATGGAGGAAGTAATCCCTGGCCGGACATAGCCAATTTTTCGAGTTTTATCATATTCCAAAACACCAATCAAGGCTCCTTAGACCTTCTAGGCTTCCAATAAACGCTCCTCAAGCGTGGCCCGCACCTCCACCACCAGCGGCACCGGCACCTTCATCATTACCGTCGTCATCGGCCTGATCGTTGGTGTCTCCGCCTGCACCTCCAGTTTTCTCAAACAGGTGATTTCTCTCAGCCTGAGTCCAAATACGTTTAGGATCATAATGACAAGATTGAAAGATAATGCCATTCGGGAAGAGCCTTCTATAATGTTCGCAGACCCTTTTTCCGATCCCCGTGTACCTTTCGATATGTTCATAGACTACCGACATCACCTTCTGGCACTCCATGTCAAAACGAGGCATATTCGTATTTAAACTTTTTTTGTCAGCCATATTACTGAAGGCCAGAAGTTCCTCCTCAAACTCTATTTTCCAAGCAAAGTCGTCATCTGTGAGGTGCTTCTATCCCTCTTTCCCAGGGGTTTGAGGCATTTGTCTTGGCCCTTTTACGTTTGCCGAAGGCCTGTAAAGGACAGCACAGATGCTCAATGGTTTCGCCTCAGAAGTCTTGAGCCAACCTTCCAGCTCAGCGGCGTCCCCAATTGGGACATATTCCGGGTTCGGATTATAAGCATTTTGCCCCTGAGGGGCTGAATTGGGCAACGACCTATAGAAGGCTCGAACAGCCCTCATGCATTCCCCTGGGGCCACCGATGGGACTCGTTTCAGCATGAGGACTTGTAATTCGTACATAGACAGTATTTGGAGAGTGCCGCTAAACAGCGTAAGTGATGCGAGGCCGTACCAGTCATAGTGAGGGTATGTATCGCTGGGAACGTCTTCAGCCTTTTCTGGGCGAATAACATGTATGATTATTCCCGGCCTGCAGCACACCCCTAAGAAGTTCCAATAGGCGGATATGGCTTCGGCCTCTGCGATTCTTTCCTCTTGGCCCCTGACACTGTCACGGTCGTCGTCATCGTTGCCACTGTCGTCATCATTGCCGTTGTCGTTGTCGTTGTCGTTGTCGTGGTTGTTGTCGTTGTCGTCATCATCGTCATTGCTGTTCCCGTTGCCATTGTTATTATCTACCTCCAAAGCCACGTCATTTCGTTTACTCTTCCTGGACCTCTTCTAGGATAAATCGACAATAAGAAAGACGAGGGCTTCTTGGATCATTACGGAGTCCTCTGAAGCCTTATCTGACCAAAGGGGCTCTAAATGCTTGAGGGCCTTGTGACCCATACAAAACCGACACAGCTCATTAAACAACTGCTTGCTCGAGCTCGACTTATTGACCCACCCTATTCTTACCATCTCATCCACGACTTCGATGCGAAAAGCCCTATATAAGGCACCTCTTCCAGTCATCTGCAGGATTCTCCGGCAATCTGAGGTAGTATTACAAATATATTCGCCAGGCCGTCTCCCGGGTTTTAACACCACCGCAGGAGCCTCCTTCTTGACCTGTGGAGCCTCCTTTTTGGCTTGTGGAGCCTTCTTCTTTGCCTGTGGAGCTTTCTTCTTGGCCTGTGGAGCCTTCTTGATCTTAGCGATGGGTTTTGAGGAGACTCCAGAAGCCCTCGGTAAGCCAGGGTGAGCTTTGGATTCTGACCTGAGGCGAGTATTGTATGAGGTCTTCTTGGACATCTTTGATTTTCACTTCCCCTCGTCTTCGAGGTCGGAATCGGTGACTGGACTAAGGCTGGAATCCGAACTATCGTTATCAATATTATCCCCCGGGGCTGTTGATCCCATATCCTCTCTTTTGGATGCTTTTTTAGCCACATGTAATGTATAGCTGCGTTTTCGTTGGTTAGATGGGCCTTGTTCAGGGCTTGTCGGGGCTCCCAGGGAAGTACTAAATATCGAGTTATAGAAAGACGAAAACCCCGCCTACATATGTCAATGATTTGCGTAAATACTATAGGGAGAATACGGTACTATCGTATATAATCTTTTGGAGGCTTAAGGAGACTTAGGGATGTCGTAGTAAGCCTATGTAAGTCAGGGTATCGGTCGTGGGGTTGAAAGCATGAGAACAGGAGAACACAGAACTTATATATCTCTGATCAAACTTCACTAATACTACGTCATATACCGGAGTATCGATTAGAGTCATCTGTTGGATCATATTATGTCACTCGAATATTGCCTGATAAGCTTGATAAGATATGATCTGATCTATCGGTGCACGCGGCCCTTTAGAGTTCTGGAGCTCTGGAGACTCCCAAAACAACTCTCAACACCAAAACACATCAATATCAACTATCAACAATGAGATCACGATGTGCATTTTGTATATGTAGCTACGCTAGTACTGGTAGTTTCGATCGACATTTCTCAAAAGACCACTTAGCACAGGCCTGAGACTGATTTGACAGACAACTTTCGCGTCCACCCGTTGAAAGCTTGCCAGGCCTTGCAGAAGGTTCAAGGGGCCCCTACGAGAGGGGATACGTGGAACTATCGGCTTCAGATTTTGACAACTGCTACGAAGACCAATCTGATACTGAACCAAATAATGAAGATCCCACTTTGGGACGTACTCGATTCAATCTAGCAACTACTATATACGAGGGTGCAGGGGAGCCTCTTTTCCCCACACCGGGATATGATGAAGGCTCAGAGAGCCATTTGATCAACCCATAGCAACCTTTCGAATAAGCAAAGGAATTTCGGTTATCGCGCTGGTTCCTACGATCGAATGTATCCCAGAATCAAATACACGATTTTTTCCGTACCACACGTCCTCTAAAAGCCTCCTACAATACTGGTAGAAGCTTCGCACACCACCTTAACGAGATGTCGTCTACTGGAGGTTGAGGAAAAGAGAACTGGATACACTCAGAGGTCGAGCTGGGCAGGCAGAAAATTTCCTACTACCATAGGAACCCTATGAATATAGTACGTTATCCTCTGGGACAACATGCATTTAGAGAGTCTTTGGTGTACTCACCTGCTATGGAATACAACGACATGGGAGAGCGGGTGTATGGGGAAATGCACACGGCAGACTGGTGGTGGGAGATGCAGGTTCGGAAAGACACTTGAAAGGCTCATGAAGCGCTCGCTAACGTCCGGCGAATGTTGCAAAATACCCTTCCAGAAGGATCAACCGTAGTACCGGTAATATGTGTATCAGACGGAACACACCTCACAAATTACAGTGGTGATAAAAAGGCTTGGCCGGTCTACCTAACAATCGGCAATATCACTTCGGATATACGTAATGAACCTTCTAATTACGCGATCATACGCCTGGCTCTACTGCCGGTGCCACCAAAACTGGGTGTACGGAAAAATGAACGCCGTCAGGAGAGTCAGATGGTCCTTCACCGGGTCCTTGCGGAGGTTTTCGAAGGCCTGCAGGGCCCTGCGGAAACGGGTGAGCTTATTGCATGCGCTGATGGTTATGTGCGCCTGTGTTATCCAATACTATGTGCGTGGATTGCAGATTAACCAGAATACGCTTCATTGCTTAACATCAACAATCAGGCCTGCCTTAGGTGTGAAGTTGATTACAAGGGCCTGGGGAGACTTCAAGAAAACCCGCCACACATTGAGGAGTGATACATTGAAATGGTGGAGCATTATAATGAGGATACAACAAATACTGCACCCGTTGAATACCTCGTGTCGAAGTTCTTGAAGACTCTGTACAATGCTTTGTGGGCCCTACCGAGGGTTCAGGCGTATGATCATTACAAGCCAAATATGTTGCATAATATTTATCTCGGGCTATTTAAGCATATAATGGAATGGGTTCAATTGGTTTTGAAGAAACACAATCGAATGGAGAATTTTGATCGGGCTTGGGCGTCCATTAAGCCTTATCCAGGGCTTGCTGTACCAAATAAGGCTTATCGGGTAACGATTCAATGGCAGGGTAAAGAAATCCATCATCTCGGCCGGATAGTGCTAGGAGCCTTTGCGGCGGCTCTGTGGAACCCCCTGAAGGCTTTGCAGGGCGAGTTCGGGAGAGTTTTGAAATGTATTCAATCACTAATCGTTTTCCACTTGATGGGACAGTACACTACGCTTACAAAGGAAACACTCAACTAACTTGAGGGGTATCTCGAAAATTTTTACAAGTATAACGATGTGTTTCTGGAATTCAGGGCCTATAAACGAACAAGGAAAAAGGCAAAAGATCGACCTAAGGTATTGGAAGGCTCCGTGAGCCTTGTCAGAGGCCTAGCAGAGCAGAGCTTCTGACCTCTTCTGAGACTCCGCAGTTTGGCTCACACCGCTCCCTACCACTGCCCTCGTTCCTAATCACCTCCTCTCCAGCCGACTCTTCATTCTCATCCTCAGCGTAGTAAGCCTCTCCACCCTCTCACGTCTTTAATCTTTCTCGGATGTCCTCCAGGAAGCTACTCACCCCAGGGTCGATAACGGCTTCTTTGCTTTCGGTCCTTATTGTCCTGACTTTACTATCTCTGGATATTAAGTTGACTATTCCTCGGTGAATACTCATCAATACTAGCCTTGTTGATTCGTCGTCAGGGAAGGACCGATCCCATGTGCTGACCTGCCTTTCAAAGACCGCTGGTCCGCATTAGATTGAGATTGAAGAGGACGAGAGTTTCCCATCTTACCACCGCAGAAGTCCTTATTGAACACTCCGTTCTTCTAATTACTGCCTCCAAGAACATAGGTCCTTAAAGCATGGTTGAGGGCAGTAGTCATTAAGCATATGTGTATATGAACTTCCTGTTTATGTGTTCGCCAAAGTCAGGATGATTAATCGCCGTGCCACGATTCGTCCGGCAGTAGCAGCGGACTATCAACCGCGGGATTTGAGGGACACTGAAGTGCCATTATGCAGGCTTACCAGATTAGCGGGTGTCAGGAACAAGGGGAGAGGGGGGGAGGGTTACCTCATAGTGCCTGGGATCGCAGTTGAATCTGTCCTCCTCCAATAGATACCTGACTCGCTTCCTCGCCTTGTCCATGGAAAGGCCTTCAAGCCCATAATCTGACCTTATCATATCACCGGCATTGGCTACAAAGTGTGATTGTACTCGTTGATGATAGTAACGGATTTGGTTCCCTATAGCCATGGATAGTGGGCCGTGAATATCAAGAGATTTTTTTGCTGCGACGGCATCCCAGAACTTTTGACCATATCTCCCACTTCCACTGCCGAGGGCAGAGGGTTCTCAAATAGTGTTGCCCTGGTTATATCCCATCCTGCCTTTTCGATCAAAATCCTGTAAGTAATATCAAAATGACCCAAATCCCGACGTCTGTTCTTCTTTATCTGGGTGTTACTTGAATCCACTGTATTTGACGAGGAGGACGAAGTTGGATTATTTTCGGCTACAGACCCTCCGCGATCAAATTCGGAAGGTGGGCTGCCATCTTCTTGTCCGTCCATATCATGAGGAACGGGGGTTAGCACTGCCATGGTAGAAGGGACCTGAGAGGCCTGAGAGCTGAGGTTCGACCACCAGCCTTGGTTGTTTTCGGGGAGAGGAGGACTGGGCAGAGGTGACAATGTTGACAGTCTTTGAACCGGCAGTTTTGCCTTCTTGGCCAAAGATCGTTCTCCATGAAGGCGTAAATCGCTCTGCGGGGCCCTCTGTGAAGGTTCTGATTCGTACTGACTTTCATCTTCAGTCCTTCTGGCAAGCCTCCAGGACGGTCCTTCGGAGTACTGAATTGCATTATCGCACCCCACTCTACGTCTTCCAGACGATGACCATTTTAGCGATGCTTGTGGGAATGTGCTAGTGACCTCTTGCAATGACTGTATTGCTTTTGGGGTTACTTTTCTATTCATGTCGGCAGAGCCTCCCATGGTGTACCGTAAAGACCTTGATTTTGGGGACTGAGTGTGTGGATCATTCGCGGATTCCTTTGTTTTCTCTCGTCTCGGCATTGTCATTGTCAGTAGTGTGTGTGATCAAGATGAAAGAGGGTGCAGGAGCTGAACAATATATACGCCAGGGAAATCAGAATGGATGGATAGGTGGGGCAGGCGGGACACGGGAGCATAGCCCAAAGGCAAAGAGGCCATGATCTCATTGATACGTATAACACCACTAGTGCCAGTACTAAAATAATATACATGAAGATATTGCCTATTTCAGCATCAAGACTAGTGAGAAAATAGTTAGAAAGTGATAAAAACCCCAAACAAGGAAAGTCCCAAGAAACCCAAAAAACCCATAAAGTCTCAAAAGGGAAAAGCGCAGGATCAAGCCTAGGAAGCAAGCAGTTAGTCAGGAAGCAATGATAATACCCACTCATACCTACATAATTTGAGATAGATATATCGTAATGAAACCCCAAAAAAAATGTATCACCGATAATCCAATACCAAACCTAACCAAAATCAAAAAATATCACGATAAAAATAGTAACAAAAAAAAAAGCACACAGGTCAGGCCTAACCAGAGATATCGACTATTTCAACGGGGGGGCTGAAGATCAAAGTACCAACAACCCCCAGTCAGTTCCAGACATCGGTGAAAGGCGCTTCAACTCGCGCTTACGCTTTGCCTTTGCCTTTGCCCTTACCTCTACCTCTGCCTTTTCCCTTGCCTCGGCCCTCGCACGGAGTGGGAGAATCATCGTCACTGACCAAAGAGTCTACATCTCTTGTTTTGTCAGTCTCGTTCCCGCGGTCAGGGCTGTCCCTTTCGGCTCTCCCGCTAAGTGCCCTATCACGCCGAAGTCTTTTTCCCTGAACTGAATAGAGGTCCTTTTGGAAATATGAGCTAACATGAGGCTCGGGGGTGACTTGTCCCTTACCGTCACCTTGGTGATATACCACCGCAAGACGTAGGCAGTTTATACCAGCAGTAGCAGCAAGCCAGGTCTCAACGTGATCATCATGTTCCAAAAACATCCACTCCCCGGGGTGGGGGGCCCGCTCGTGCAGAATGATGCTTCCTTTTGGTAGATTGAACTGGGTAAATTGTGTTGATGGAATCAGCGCCCCTATGATGTGACGGATATTAGGCAAGTCCTCATCAGCATCATCCGGATAAAACCTTCTCAGATAGTGCTACTGCCCGCGAACCATTTCGATTACTTCAGAAAAGTAGGGAGCTGGAAGGCGGCAGGAACTCGGGACCGACGGCCGATGCGGGTGTTCCGGTATCCAAGAAAATCCCTTCCAGAGTTCGCGGGCAGTAAAGGGTCCTAGGTCAGAGGTATGGAAGGTCCGGCCTTCCGTATCACTGTCTCTTACGGTCTGCCGATACTGGTTTGGCATTATTTGGGATATGCAGAGAGCGCGGCCCCAAAACCGAGGGTCCCTTTTGACCCTCTTTCGAGGGCTTTGATTTGTGTCATTCCCAGAATTGGTGTCGCTGACCTCACTTTCTTGGTTGTTGAACCTCTGCTTGTCGGTAGGACTTTTATTCTTGCACAGCTCAGTCATCATACATTTGAAGGCTACCTGCACGATCTTCCCCTGCTTGATCAAATCTTCCTTAGATTGATCGAGTAGGTTAGCATATTCAGAGATTGGTTCGAATTTAGCCAGTTAGTCTAGGGCCAGCTGCCACTTCTCGGGTGACGTCACACTTTTGCTCTTTATCCTGTTTTGGACGAGAAAGTCCTTCACCTTCCCCCGGATGTTTTTCCATGAATCGTTGGTAATACCGAATATTTCTCGGCATTCGGAAAGACTGAGGTTCTTTTTCTTGAACAGTTCCTGTACCGAAGGGCCTTTAGTCAGGGTACTATACGATATGATTATTAGTGGTTAGGGACAACGTACCCTCGATTCTAGGGCTTGCCTGGAGACGGGCAGGACCTATTGGTTTGAACTCGCGGGCGTAGTTTGCTTGCCTTGATTACGACGTTGATTTGGTGATCCCTTCTGGACTAGGAGATTTGCAGGGGTCTTACTTGATGTGCCTCTGGTAGTAGGAGCCATGTTTATCGTTCAGGACTTTGAGGACCGGCTTTAGGAACCAAGGATACCAAGTTTATCAAAACGTCGGGAGTTCAGCAAAGATGTGATATTGGCCTGGAGTTCAAGTGGAGCTCTTTGGATCTTTAGAGTCTTTGGATCTTTGGAGGAGAGGGTGGGATTTGGTGGACTATATAGTGTGAGAGCCAAGTAATTAGTCCAAACCAATTCATCGTGAGGATGGCCCAAGGGCCCTCTTGGGGGGGAGAGGGCTAGTTGGAACAAACAAAGGGTAAGTGAAACAGGGCCTACCAAGAGATTGCCGGATGTGGTAAAGACCTTCAAAGAAAAAGCAAAATTCGCGAGCTTTCCTGTTGCATACAGGCCTGGATCGACCCAAATAGGGCCCAAACATTTGTTTGGCAAACTTTGCCTGAGTGATGCTACAGATAGTGTTGCCGAATGATGACGATTTTACCTAAGGCAGGCAATGTGATGTTGCCCGTCGTGGGCCTAGGTCCGGGCCAAATTTAGCCCAGACTCGGCCCAATTTGGGTCCCAGACCTTCATTTAGCGAAGCTTCCCGTGGGTGATGATAGGGATATTCACACTATGAGAACGGAGAGTTCGAGAATTGTGTATATTGAAAGAAAGACCTAATTAACTATAAAAATCAAATCTAAAGTATCATGAGAGCGTTACGCGCTGAACCGGAGGGGGACAGAGGGGTACTAGGAGGGCCGGGTAACCCTTCAGAGCTCGGGAGCGATGAGGTAGATTATCTCGCGTACGAAGTAGTGAACACGTAGGTACCAGTAGAGGACTCGTGCGGCTGTCATAAACTAAACCAAGAGGCACAACACGACGGAAGGTATTCAGGAGAGTCGGACTATAACCGACGGGAAGGTTCTGGAAGGATCGGGCTTGATACCGATCGGGAAGATTTCGGGAACTCGGACACGTTACGCGAAGCGAACGATGTTTGAAAGGTTTAACGTAATATATTTTAATACCCAAGACACGAAGAAATAACCCGTAGAGAAATAGAAACCTAAACGAAGAGAACCCCAATACAACAGGAAGATTGCGTGGGGAAGAAAGGAAGGAAAGACAAAGGGAAGGTAGGGTCGTATATATACAACTGGCGCCGAGACGCCGAGACATGATTAATAATCCGCGCAACGGAAACTCACGGAAGCATGTCAAGGAAAATTACAAGGAAGAGAAACGATCGTTACACGAGAACCTGAAGGAAAACCCGAAGGAGAAGTGATAACCTGAAAGACAATGCGCCGAGAACCCAAAGCAATACCCTTCCTCCGCAATGCAAACCAAGACACGAAACGCCGTTAGAGAGAGGTGCTGAGAACCCGTTTGGCTAACATGCTACTAGAAAAGGCACCGATTTGGCCCAACGGACCCTTTTCATTACAACAACCACCTCCCCCCCCCGTGTTTTTCCTCGACTGAGATTCGTCCCGAATTCCTGCAATGCGTAGATTAGCTTCAACGACTCCACCATGTATGTGAATTCACGCCGTTCCACTGAATCGTTTACAGGTAGTCGGGGGCGGTCAAGTAGAAACCCTCTCCAAGTCCGAGTCTGACCATCCAGCAAGCTCGTGCCCCAAGAGTCGGCAATGGCAGGCAGCGACCTTCCGGCCGATGATTTCAATCCCGCACCTCTCCTCCCGGCCTGACTGCTTTGTGGCATAGAGAGACAGCTTTTCCAACGGGGTCATTCCATCCTCCGGCGGCAACACCAAAGGTGTTTCGTGATCCGTCAGTTAGTGTCTCGTGCCTGCAGTCCACGTAACTGAAAACGCATGGGCTAAATGAGCATAAGGGACTATGTACTCGCCTTCATATGAGATCAGTGCGGCTGCAAGGTCCTGCTCCTGCTGGCCATGAATCCTGTAAAGTCAGGAATAGTGCAAGGGCGATGTGGTGTGTAAAGATGGAGGAAGGGAATTAGCCCCTCTTTCTACTCCTGTGGCAGTTTTGACGTCGGGCCCTCTTGGCACCTTGGCACCTTGGCACCTTGGCACCTTGATATCTCGAGAGGCTTGGCCCACAACTGCTAATTCAGGAATGTTGTCAGAACCTTCAGATCGCCTCCATGAATACCGCTGCAATATAAGGTGACGGTTTTAACGCATTTGATGCCCACGGTTCATGTCCACGATATCAACCATATCGTCAGCTTTCTGCCCATACTGCCCGCGTTTGTACCATCAGGCCGGTAATCTTGCACGCTACATCGCCACATCGCCGCCACGCAAGCAAACGACGAATCCTTACAGGAGGTGGGGGATGGAATTGAGCAAAGTAGTCAGGTGGGAATCGCGGGCCCAGGTGTGCTAACCACTATACTGGACGACTCGAACTCGGCGAGGACTTCAGACTCCGAAGACGACTATCTGAACGAATCCAATTTCGATGATTCCGATAATGATCTGGAGAACCAGGACGCGGGCGAGCGTGATGAAGAGGAAGAATATCTGCCTAATACTGGGGCGCTTTTGTGACGTACTCCAGGCTATAACGACCATCTTAGGGACAACTGGAATGCTTGGGCGCCGTTCAAGGACGCCGCGGAATGGAAACTGGCAAGGTTTCTTATCAATCACAAGCTAACTTCTACCGCAATCAACGCGTATTTCAACGAGGGGCTACACAAGACAGGACCACAGCATCGAAGGTTCTAATCAGCGCAAATGTTCCAACGCCAACTTGCAAAGATGCCCGAGTCCCCGCCGAGCTTCCAGTATGGGACAGTCAGCGAAGGGCACGGCTGGACTACCGAATTCTTCTACAGAAACCCAGTCCAATGTGCAAGACATCTTTTGGCGCAACGGTGCTACGCCCAGGTTATGGTCTACCAGCCGATGAAACGTTATAACCCCGAGGGCTTCCAGCTTTATACTGAGATACACACGGCTGAGTGGTGGTGGGGAATGCAAGAGAGACTTCCGTCCGGGGCAACACTGGTTTCCATAATATGCAGCTCGGATGTGACCCACCTGACCAACTTCTCTGGAGACAAGAAATGCTGACCCATATACATGACCATCGGGAATATCCCTGGGAAGGTCAGAGTCAGAACCTCGGACAAGGCGTATTTCTTGCTTTCCTTACTGCCAGTACCACCCAAAATCGTAGGAGATGCGGCATCAAAGCAGAAACTACGAGCCTGGGCGGCCGAAGCCCTGACGACTGTGATAGCAATCATTCTCGAGCCTCGGACCAACTTCAATAGGGATGCAGGTCTTCCGATGGACTGCTGCGATGGCTACCGAAGGCAGTGCTGGTCTGTATTTGCAGCATCGCTGGCAAACTATATGGAAAGCTGCAACCTTCACAATACAAAGACCAATGTATGTCCGAAGTGCGACGTCTCGTTGGACAAGTTAGGGGAGTATGAGGCGGAGCCGACCAGGATCTACAGGCGAAACCAGGATGAATATCGGAGGATGTACTGTCAGTATGCTGCGATAAAGGCTATAGAGCGGCCGAGCAGGGACCAGAGGAGAGAATTGAAGACATTCGCACAATGGTTCGATGTTCGGGGCTTGAAACCTCGGTATAGTCCATGTTGGGACCTGCCGTACATCCAATCATCCCAGCTTCACAAACTGGATATGTTTCAGGTAGTATATCTAGGCATCCTGAAGCATTTGATGGAATAGCTTGAGGACTTCTTGAAGGACCACGGTCGATTGAACGAATTCAACCTCATATGGATGCATATGCCCCCATATCCTGGATTCGCGCCCCCGACAAAACCCTATCAAGCCGTCAATCAGTGGCAAGAAAAGGAAATGAGGAACTTCCAAAAGATAGTCCTGCCTGCCCTGGCTTCTGCACTAAGAAATACTTCGCCCGAACAGGTCGAGCCATTCAAAATGACACTCAAGTGCATCAAGGCCCTCGCCAACTGATCCCTCATAGCCCAATATCAATCTCATGACGTACTGACAGTAGATATGATGGATGAGTACCTTTTGAATTTCTACCGGACGAAAGAGGTCTTCAGGAAGTATCGAGGGAGCAGAGAGACCGACAGGCTCGCTGCAGAGCAGCAGAGTGAGTTCAGGGAGGAATGCGATGCCGAGTTGGAAGAGCAGGATGAATCATCGGTTCGAAGGAGGAACACCATTGCGGACCAGCGCATGAGGATAGAGTCAGAAATCGACGAAATACTGCGGTCAGATTCAAACTTCAACTTTCCAAAGATGCATCTCCTCTCTCACTTCAGCGAGCAGATACGGGAATATGGCGTCATCGGTATATACTCGACGGAGGCCTGTGAATCTGCCCATCGGGACCAGATCAAAATGCCCTATCAACGGAGCAATCGCATCGAGCCAATGATGCAGATATTGAGGACATTCAACCGGGATTATACCTTCGCCATGCATGAGCTTAATCTTCGTCAGATAGTCAAAGAAGAACTTGCGGAGAAAGAACTCATCGGAAATCTAGGACTCTTCCCGTCCTTCATGAGGAATCGCATCCAGCAAGCGAGAAGGGACCTCCACGGCCTCGACGAAGGTGGAGAACTTCGGCTGTAGCTTGTGCAGGGAGTAGCCCTGACCCCTATCATCGGAACCGATGAAGAGAGAGCAGGCCCCGAAAGCAGGTCAGTCAAGGGCAAACAAGAGGTCAGCGTGGTAGAGAGGGTCAGCATTCCAGGAGCAAGCAAAGGACTCGACTTTTACATCGGCCGCTACTTGGTTAGGGAACGTATCCTCAGGCCCGGCAAAGTCCCGTTGGATATTAAAGGCTGGAAAGTACAATCTTACAAGCAACTAAACGTCCCTGTCCTTATGCATGGAGAAGGGGACGCGAGGACGATGCACTTGCTCCGGGCAACAGGGTCCTTGGAGTATAGAAACCAGGGACCAAGGAACGATTGGGTATGGTTTCAGCGGGGACCACGGACTATAGGAGACCATCTACAAGGGAGATGCCCGGCGAAGCTGTTGAAGATCTTAAAAGTCATTGACCTGGCAAGGAGACGTCCCAGGCTCATGGCGACAATAAGACCTCTAAAACCGGATGGGAACGGAAAGCCCCACGTGTACCACGGCCTTATCAGGGTTTCATCTACGGTCACCTCGAGCAATGACATCTGGGCAGTAAGCATAAAGAGTAACATTGCGGCGGCCCATCTAGTCCCGGAAGCAGTATCTCCTACGAACACTAGATGGTACATAAACAACACAATCGACTTGGCTACCTATGGATCTATATACTAGTTTGGAGAGATATGGTAGGGTCTACGCTACGAACGATTACATCGATCTCACTAACTGACAGACTGAATTTGGGGTAGGCACAACCGAAAGTATCATTTTTTGCGGGGGTGGAGGAACTGGAAGACCATATATATTATTATTGTATCTAAAAGCGTAGTTAGGGCATGGGACCTCAAGGGCACAGGGACCTCAATATAAGCCACGGGCAAATAAACTCCGTGAACCAAGTGATATGTCAAAACGTCAAAACGTCAGCACGTCAGGAGACCAGGACGTCAGGAGGTCAGGACGTCAGGAGGTCAGGACGTCAGAACGTCAGGGCGGTGAGAGCGACCAGGGTGATCAGGACGTCAGGGCGGGCAGAGGGGCAGGACGGTCAGGACGATCAAAACGGTCAGCCGGGCCAGGACCAAGGGACGAGGAGGAAACGAGGTCGGGACGAGGTTGAGACGAGGGAAAATGAGACAGGGACGAGATCTGCAAGTTGAGATGTCCCAAATGCTCCAAATGCAGCGAGACGAACAAATCTCGTTGAACGAGACCCGGCTCGTCTAGGCGCCAACCCTTTTTTGCTGAGGATAGTATTAGGTATCATTTTGGATATTGATTAAATACTGTTTTAGACTACAATTAGTCTAACGGCGTTTTCGTGTCTTGATTTGGATTGCGGAGGAAGGATGTCGCTTTGGGTTCTCGGCGCGTTGTCTTTCGGATTATCACTTCTTGTTTCGGTTTCCTTTCGAGTTCTCGTGTGACGGTCATTTCTCTTCCCTGTAATTTTCCTTACTGTGCTTCCGTGAGTTTCCGTTGCGCGAATTACTAATCGTATCTCGACGTCTCGGCGTCACTTGTATATATATGGCTCTACCTTCCTTTTGTCTTCCCTTCTTTTCCTTTCTTCTTCACGCAATCTTCCTGTTGTATTGGGGTTCTTTTAGTTTGGGTTCTTATTTCTCTACGGGTTATTCCTTGGTGTCTTCGGGTATTAAAATATATTACGTTAAACCTTCCAAACATCGTTCGCTTCGCGTAACGTGTCCGAGCTCCTGAAATCTCCTCGATCGGTATCAAGCCCGATCCTTCCAGAACCTCCCCGTCGGTTATAGCCCGACCCTCTGAATACGTTCCGTCGTGTTTGTGCCTCTTGGTATTAGTCTATGACAGCTGAACGAGTCCTCTATTGGTACCTTCGTGTTCACTACTTCGTACGCGAGATCATCTACATTATCGCCCCTGAACTCTGAAGGCTTACCCCGCTTTTCCGAGCAATCTTCTGTCCTCCAGGTTAAGCGCGTAACAATTAGGTATTGTTTTGGACGTTATTTGCATATAGATTAGGTGTCATTTTGCACAGTGATTAGACATTGTTTTCGGTATAGATTAGACATCATCTTGAGAATCATTTTGAAGGTTGATTATGCGTTATTTTGAGAATAGGATTAGTAGTTTCCAAAGACATTAGCAGATATTAGAATCCTAATAGATTTAGATGAAGCAAGGTATAGTGAGCGATTTGCGGTACGCTGTGCAGAAAACAAGGAATTCACACATGGGTTTGATAATGACAGAAGGTAGAAAACCTGAAAACCAAGTATATTTAAACTAAATATAAACAAATAGACAAAAGACGTTATGCGGAGAAGAAAGGAGAGAGAGAAAGGAAAGAAAGCGACAACTATATATATAGCACTGAACTTTATAACTATTCCGTATAATTAAAATCTATAGAATTCTGCTGGCAATCAATCATTACAGCAAACTACAAAGAAAAGTACAGGGAAGCGAGAAATTATACAAAGAAAAACTACACCATATTGATACTTTCACGTAAGTAGATATCAATTATTGTTACGCGCTGAAGTAGAGGGATGGAGGAACGCTGGAGATAGCGGAATTACGGGAGCGGGGTCAGGGTTAGGTATTGACTCTAGTGACGAAGCACCGAGAGACACAACACGACGGAACGTATTCGGGAGGGTTGGACTATAACCGACGGGAAGATTTTGGAAGAATCGGGCTTGATACCGATCGAGGGAACTTCGGGAACTCGGACACGTTACGCGAAGCGAACGATGTTTAGAACATTTAATGTAATATATTGAATACCCGAAGACTAAAAGGAATAACCCGTAGAGAAGTAAAACCCAAAACGAAAAGAACTCCAGTACAACAGGAAGATTGCGTAAAGAAGAAAGGAAAGGAAGACAAAAGGAAGATAGAGCTATATATATACAAGTGACGCTGAGATGCCGAGACATGGTCGATAATCTGTGCGACTGAAATTCACGGAAGCACATCAAGGAAAATTACAGGGAAGAGAAATGATCATTACACGAAAACCCGAAAGAAAACTCAAAGAAGAAGTGAGTAGCTGAAAGACAACGCGCCGAGAACCCAAACGATATCCTGCCTTCGCAATCCAAACCAAGACACGAAACACCGTTAGAATTATGAAATCAGAACAATGATTGATACATACTTATTCAACAACCATACTCTACTGCTGTTTTGTTGATAGTTGAAAGATTCTAGATCGTGGTTGACTGTGTGAACCGATAATAGCATAGTAGTATCTTTGAGTACAAAGTATTATATTCACAGGTTCCGATTACAATACAGTATTTCCAGAAGTTCCAGCTGCTAGGAGCGTAAGGATCTAGCATCACTGCTATAGTACAGGAGTGTCCACCTAGAGACTTTTGACACAATTTAAAATATCAAGTAAATAGCATCTTAGGTATCGATTAGGTATTGTTTTAGACATCGTTTTGTATATAGGGTTGGAGATTGTTTCAACATCAAATAAACATATTTCTCAACATTGATCAGACATCGTTTCGGATATCATTTTAAGAGTGATATTTGGCACTATTTTAGGTGTAGGATTACTAGGACTCTGTGAAAATATTAGCAAATATTAAAAGAAAGTAATATTTCTAGGTGTAGAGTGGTATTTTTAAGAGTTTTATGTATAGATGGTACAGCACAACCTCGACGATATCGGCCTATGCCTAGGCCTGTTCCATTACCAACAAGGAAGGTGCGAAACAGGATTGTATAAATAATATGTTGTTCGTGTTTCCTGTTGGGGGTTTGGTTAATTAGAATATGTCAGTGGCATTGTTTCTTCCCTGTATATTTTCTCTTCTTTCATGTATTTTTCCTTAGTTATCATGGGACTCTGCTTCTACTAAACAAGAGTGTAGGAGACAGGAGGACCGGTAGAAGAAAGAAGTTAGGTTTAAAGGGTAAAGATTCTTCTTCCGCTTGTTACAACTGATGATGAGGAAAACTAGAACTAGTGAGCGGAAATGGAGATGAGTACTTATACTGCAAATCTCTCAGTTTCCTGTCTTCCACTACTCAAACAAAGTTCCGGTGAAAATTCGGTGTGGGAGCGGAAACAATTCCTCCGCTACCCCGGTTCTACTAAACGCTAGCGGGTGTTTCCAGTCCTAGAGTAAACACACTTAGCCAGGGTCAAGTATCACCTGCAGCCGGGCTGTCATACAGTTCTGGGCCTGCATTAAATGAGTCTCCGTTTAGGTAGTCTACCCTAGATGGCTGCAGAGCTGTAACTCATTGTCAATTATTCCTGGGCATAGCCACTGCCGCCTGCAGCAGAGCTACCTTTTCTCAGAAGGTGAATGGAGATACCCGGCACTTAGAAACCTTTCTCTAGCCGGTCCTCTATTCACTGACAGGACTCAGACTCGTCAGTCTGAGACGTCATGAATAGATCTCCTCCTTTGTAGTAGGAAGGTGGGTACGCTTATAGTAGATTGTGTTCCTCTCCTGCAGGTACTTTTCCTATCACTGTAACTACTGGATTCTATCAATGACTCTGAGCCTACAACAGGCCCGGTGAGCACTAGTCTCATAACCACTGGTATGGTTCTGTTACAACCCATGACAACACAGGTCGCGGATGACAATGCAGTGGGGCGTAAGGGAGTGACTGTTGCTTGCAGAGAGCTCAATGAAGTAGAAAGTGTTGAATTGGATCATCAGTCACCTGATCTTAATCTGATCAAACCATTTTGTGTAGATATTCAAACTGCATTGGATGAATCAATTGGATTGGTATGCAACTTGGAAGTTTTGAAAATTATTATCCGGAATGCATGTGATAGCATCAGTCTACATAGATTGGATGGGCTTATAAGGAGCATGTCTAGTAGACTAGAAGCAGTTGTTGGTATTGGTAGACAGCCCACTAGATATTAAATATATGATTGAGGTGTTCGTGGGTGGGAATACCTGTTTGTGAGTAGGTATTTGTTCGTAGACCAGAACCGACAGCCTGTTCACCAGCACGAACACCTACGCATAAGCAGAGTAACTGCGATCTCAGATACTATCGCCGTATTTCTTTCCTCCATATAAATTTCTGGCTCGGCATCACTTGATCTCACTCGGCATCAGCTATCATCGGCCTGTCACTCGCTGCGTCTTATGACTTCAACTAATTGTCCAAAGTGTCTCTGTATCTAACGTGCATGTCCGGTACGGTGGTATGAAAAAAGTAATGAAACAGAACTGAGATATCCAACCCCAAATCCTTCCAACCACGACCCATAACTTTTTATCATTACTATACCAAATATCGAGAGTAAGTGATTGGAATCTGATTACTTTTTGCTACACCCTAGTACTATAACTTGTAGTGGAGACTGAGACCCAGGGAGATCTCATCATGCTCAATGATATCTTTTTTTTTTTTTTTTTTTTTTTTTTTTTAATCATATCTATTCATGTTTCTAGGTACAGAAAGTTCGCATGCAGTTATAAACTATGTCGTAAAGAAACCTATCCCCAGCAGAACACAGCGCGTCCCCTGAAAATCAAATTAAACAAAAACAAATAACAAAATACAAGAATGGGAAACAAACATGAGAAGGGTTGAGAGAGGATCGAAGGCCCGAATGCCATCCGTGGGACTTTTCTTTGGTTGCGTTGGGAGTCGAGTGAAGCTTGACTTGGGCTTCCAAACGGGGTGGTGGGGACGGGTAGAAGGGTGTGAGGAGAGGACCAAATTTACTGTTTTCCACAATCCTGTCGGCATATTATCAGCGACTTTCTGGTGAGGACATGTTGCCCGAATGACGAGGAGTGAGTGTTTAGCGGCCGGTGTCCATGGCCCTGGGGGGAACAGTTGGCGTTTGAGGGGGGTGGGTGGTGGGGCGGAATGAGCAAGTAGGAAGGAACGCATGGTGAGGACCTTCGCCGTTGGCACATTTAGTGGGGGAGACTTCATAGCAGTTGGAGATGGGGCTGGAGTGGCCCTTGCAGGTGTTGATGGGGCACCTGTGGTTTTCGCGGCTGTGTGGGAGTGTGCAGATTGAGCAGGTAGGGATTGATTGCTTGCAGCCTTTGGTGTTGTGGCCGAACTTGTAACAGTTGCCGTATTGGGTTGATGGGGGGGATTTCCCTATTTCTATGCAGTGGCATACCCTGGAGAAAAGGCGGATTGGATTATTAAAGAGGTGGGCATCTTCTTGTTTGACGGAGCTGACCACTGAGGAGGTTTTTTTTGATTGCGGACTGCGTTGTCAGCAGTCAGGAAGCGTGTTGAGTTGACGGAGGCACCAGAGGCTAGAGTGATGCTCAATGATATCTATCTACCCGCGTTTATATCTATCGCCAAAACCAGCCTACAGGAGTATGTTTTTACCTAGTACTCACTTATTCTCTCCACGCATAACTTCTCTTCCTCTGATGGCTTGCTTTTCTCTACTTTGCTTCAGTTTTATACTCGTTTACTTGTTTTCAGTTATCCAAAATTTGGTCTAAAGCCGAAGCCAGGCCATCCGCTAATTATTCATGTCTGAAGGAACCTTTCATTTTCCTTCACTGGGCGTTGTGGCGCACGGTGGCGGTGAGTCAGGCTGTGGCCAGTGGGTGACGGAGAGGTCACACTAGTCATTCCTGTTACACTTACTACATGTGTCACGCTGGCCTCGTCCTGATAGAACACGGGGCAGTGGCAGAGGTGGCCTTAGATAGAAACACCTGTAGCACACACTCTCTTTCTTCTTCTCTTATCATAATAATCATCATAGGAATACAGTAGGAATACATCCAGAGACTTGTGGTATCAGTCTTTGAACAGTTCTTCATCAGTTCCATTAGCGAATCGGTTTATTTTGTTTTCATCCATAACTATAGTATCACACGCAATAGCCTCCAGCGTCCTACTAGCGTGCTTGCATCAACTTGCAATCTTTCCTTTTGTATCTATATGAGTTGCTGCCTACTCCCTTAGGCCTTCGCCTGATATATCATCTACTTCACCAACACCAATATCTCTTTTGAGCCAGATCAGAGCTTTGATTTCCTTCTTTAAGTTGGTAATGCTGACTTTAAATAGACATAGTAATTGTTCTTCTGCAGAATTTCTAATTCCTCTACTCATGCTTCTGCAACCTTCTCATGATTGGGCCCCCAAGGTTTAATCCTTTAGAACTAGAATCATGATTTTGCAGCGTATTAAGGGTTGATCTTTGCCTGAAGTTTTAGCGTGTTCCGAGCGCAAAACCGAATTTGCAGGGTCTTCAGGGTCTTCAGATAATGTATGCTGATGAACGTGCAAACAGGTCCAACGCTCCCAGATGGATTGAAATACCAAAAAAGAAAGACCTGGCTCGTCTGGACACCCCGGTATTTTTCCTAATGTATAGCATTCTTATGCACAGTAATCTCTATAATGTAACATCAAGACATATTGCTATCATGGATTATCAAGTAGAGTTCCCACCTTCGCCACTAAAATAACATAATGTCACATAATGAAACCGGAGTATCCAAGAATGATATTGCCATGGCACCACCACGACTAGTATGATCATGACTCGATGAGCCATAGGATTCTCACCTCATGCCACCTATATACCCTACAACCCTCGTGGCCCGGGTTGAGAGTAAGGTGGAGACCGGCACTAGAAAGTAGTAGGCGCGGTACCCTTTAAAACGACTCTCGTTGCTGGACCTCGCCCCTTGTCTCAAAACCGCATCATGAGATATCACCCTACTTCGAGACACAAAGGTGGTCATTCAAACATTTCCAAGGTTTTAAGGATGTTGTGCTTATGCTGCTTTTTCGCAACAAGTTCTCTTGAAAGTTGAGAGTAAGGAAGCTTTATGCATATTCTTCACACACGTATAGATATGTAATTATACTTCTCATAAGGTCAAATTAGTGGTCAAAGGCAGAGAAACTCTCTCTCGAGCAGACGTACTTAGTCGACAATCGAACATTGTATTACAGAGAATTCGGCAAATCAAGCATCTTGATCGAATATTAAAATTCAAAGTAACGATAAATAAAGACAGGAGAAAAGAAACTTCGGACCGGTAAAATGAGGAAATTAAGGATGAAATCTAACAAGTGCGAGGAGATGGTGGCATGTTAACCACCAACAAGAGCTCCTGTGATGTTAAGATGTCTCGCCCATGCGGAGCGCAAGAAGAGCTCTCACATCGGTGGCGTATTGAAGGGCTTCCAAAAGAGGTATTAGATGCAAAAGATCTATATCAGTTGGATCGTTGATCCATCCTTCGATGGGTATTGCATTATCTGGTGAAAAGTAAGTTGTTCTATCCAAATTTCCAGGATCTTCTGAGGATCACTCTGACAAGGTAGGGACAAACACCTACCTTCATGAAAACAATAACTTGTCGGTGAATTGTCGATTATCATCACTTTCGAAAGGTCAGGCTCAACGGCACTTAGATCCTTGATATATGCGCCATTGCGCTGAGTACAATGTTGACGGTAGTATCTGCCTTTGAAGTACTTCCGATCCTGTTCTAGCCAATCTATTACAGGATCGGCGTATTCTTGCACAGAGGCCGTAAAAACAACTAGGTTATACCATTTGCAAACCTAAGGGTTCAGGTAGAAGTCAATAAAGGGCAGGTAGCATATCAAACTAGCTAAACCAACGATATAATACCTTACGAAGAAAATCATCGCAGTATGGGCGCTTATGAACATAATAAAGAATGGCGTGTTGTCGGTCGAGTTTAACCTCCACCATGTGCCCTGAAGTCATACGTCCGCCTTTAGCCAAGGAGTGAATTAGGGTTTCATCAAGGTCTAGTATCAGGGTTTTTGGTGATGGATTACTCGGCAGCAGCGGTTTCGGCGGCCCATAGTTACGAGGATACTTTGTGAGTCTTAGACTGGATGAGGGCGAGGTCGGGGATTTTACTGATGAAGTCCTTGATTTATTGCTTAAATCATCGTTATATAGACGAATCCTTATTGATCGTTGGGGTAGTATCTCTTCTTGTATGAGAGGGTTAGAATCTTGACTGATGGACCTTGATCGAGAGTGATGGGCGGTAGAAGGTGACGCTGATAGAACCAGCGGCTCATCTCTGTAATTGTGCTCTTTTTTTTGGTCGTTTACATTCTGCGTGGCAAGCCAGTGCTGGGATTTAGTGGTGGGGTTAAAACTGGAGCTTTCTTGATTGGAAGCCCCGAAAGGCCTCAAGATGAGCGCAATAATGCTCCGGAATGGAATGAAAGGAGAAAAGATACCCTGCTCATCGTAGACACAGGATATAAGCCAGTTGGTTGATATTACCAGTATCGATATGAACCACCGGAGAGCACCTAGGCTGATCAGGGCAATATATATTCTTTCATTGAGTGATTGCGGAGCTTCTTTGCAAAGGAATGATGATTGCACTGTATGTCTGTCATCTTCATCATCATCATCATCATCATCATCATCGTCCACTTCATCATCCGACCCATCGTCGTCGTCCTCATCATTCTCGTAGAAAACTGTTTCGTCTACAACTCTTCGAGATAAATAAGGCCTGTCGCCAACTGGAGCTAATGAGCTCGCTTGATGCTCATGTCGTAGAGCCTTTGAAGATTCGGGTTTATTTATTGACGCAGGGGTTCCGCCGATGACTTTGTCAACTTGAGAGGAAAGTAGGCTGAGTGAGTTCATCGTTATGTTGATAAGGCCATAGATATGGTTGAATAGAAGCTGCTCGAGTGTAGAATATTGCTGCGACCTCGTAATTGTTTTGGTGTATATATGTAATGTATGTTGCTATTAAACCTGTCGGTCCGAAGATTTTGTTGTGCTCTTCCGTGTTCCTCCGTGCTCTTTCGTGCTTCGGTAGCTCTGGGATTTGTAGAATGCCGTGCGCTGCGTAGCTGTTGATGGTTTTCTAGCACACAGGAGAACTACATGTACGCCAAGGCTAAGGCACATATTACTGGGGAAAACTACATGTATGCTTGATAGGCAACTTGGGAGGAAAGTTGAAACTTCTTGGTGGATAGGTCTATAGCCACCAACTGTGATAGTTACAAGCTGAGAATTTGATTTCCCGGTGGCCTCAGTATTCTACACGCGCTAAAGAACAATTTGAAAGGACTCCTGGCTGTGGAAGGATGATTAAGGGTTGAGCCCGTAAGCAAAGCCAGACCGCCGCTAATAGGTACCTACTTTCTTCTTTGCTCTTTCTTTTAGTGTTTTTTCTGGGAACATGCTTTTGTGTGCCATAGTTTTCACTGCATGCGATCTTTCTGTCCCATAATCAGAATAGAAATGAATTAAAAAAAAAAAAAAAAATAAAGTATGCACAAGTCACTAGTAGTTAAGGCGGAATCATGTCTTAGCTAGATAGAACTATTGTAGTTTAGGGTCCGTTTGGCAAACCTCAAAAAAGAAAACGGTGTTTTATTTTGTGTTGAAACGGAGTTTTCGGCCTAAAACGACGATTTGGTATGGTTGCCAAACGGGCCCTTAGATCTTCTCTCCTGTTCCGTTCCCTTTCATAGTCATCATTTAGGGTGTGTTCGGCAACAGGCCAAAACGACATTTACAGGGGTGAAAACTCCGTTTTGTCTTACTGCCGAACGGGCCCTTAAATACATTAGGAATTGGTAATTTTATCGGTCCATGATTAGGTCTCATCAGTTCAAATAGTGATTTCGTTTTATTTCACTACACTCCAAGAACACTTACAAGCTGTAGAGATCGAATAACAGAGAAAATTAAATTAGGGTGTGGTTGGAGAAAGTCAATAGCGGTTGAAGTTGACCCCCGAAACCACTCCGGTTCAAGGCATCGAAAACTTTATCCGCCAAGGATTTATTACAACCCACTTCCACCACTTTCACCCTGTTTGTACCGAGGACTTCGTGTTGACAGAATTGGAAGTTACTTCTATTGAGGGTTTCGAAAACATGTATTCTGCAAATAACGGGACTCCGGCTGATGATGCAGCCTTAGATGAGGAGCTATTTGGAGACTTTGCTGGACAAGATGATAACCACCAAAGTGCGTTGCATGGCATAATGACCTCCACAACAGCTAGAGATCTGTTCTGACTAAAGATTAAGGTTCCAATTTGCTTTCTGACTCTCAACGCGCGGCGGCCACGTCAGGAATATCGCAGGCTCAAGACGTATCCCAAGCAATGGCCACGTCTTTATCTGAGAGCGACATACCCTCACATCTATCCCCGACGTCAGCCTCCCTCCGAGTTAGAAGTCAGCAGTACCTTATCCCTTTGGAACCAATGGGCCACACTGATGCTAGAAGTTTGGATCCACCTACCTCCATACCTACTACTACTCCCGAGTTTGTAATCACGAATGGTGATGGTCCCATTCAACTGATTACGGAGAATACATCATGGATGAAGGCTCGAATAACCGATGTTCATCAATTGCTCCTACATTACATCAATCTTCGAAACTCCCACACTGAGCTGGTTACAAATATGCACAAGGAGACAATGCTCCAGTCCGAGACAAACGAAGCCCTAGAGAGAATTCGTGAACAACAGGACCAAATCAGTGAAGATATTCCTAGGCTTCAGTTCCAGATTGCTCAATTGAAGCTCGATGTGCAAAATGAACGTGCTGCTCGGATCGCAGCGGAAACCTGCGTCACGGATGTCAAACAAAGGCTCTGTGCTTATGAAGAGATCTATTTTTCGATGCAAAGTAGGTTGCGTGAATATGAAGAGAAAGAAAAAAACTGGCAGAATGAGGAACGGGCTGTTGATAGCCTGAGATAGGGAGGAACGGAGGGAGGCATGAACCTCCCCATGATGACCCTCCGCAGCTCTGTGAAGGGAATAGATTGAATCCCGGTTAGCTCGCAACCCCCATGATGTTGAGATAGCTATGCTCGACCAGAAGGCTACATACGTTTAGGATGCTGGAATAATAAGAAAAATTGGTCTTGAACGTACTGGGAGTGCCAGTGTGGTGACCAATGAGTATTTGACGGCTTGCATTAGGGTGCCATTATGCCGGGAAATTTGTATGGAGGAAAAAAGTCTGAAGAGCTCTCGGTTTCATTCCAGCCACGAACGGGTGTTCCAGCACGAACAGGTGTTCCAGCTACGAACATCTATCTAATATGCTGTCCCATGCCCACCAGTAGCAATCACTGCTGCCAACCTACGAGGCATACTCTTAATCAAAGAATCTAAACTATTAGCACCAATATGATCTCAAGGCCTTTTTAACATATCCCTCAAAACATCCACATCCTGTATCAATCCAAAGGTTTCTTCTAGTTCTGTCTCTACCATTCCACATAATGTTTTGATAAAGTTGAAATATGGTTACTATGCAGGCCAATAAAGGGACTCTACTGCATTGATTTTTCGACATGTATTAGAAATACCTTTATGTTCAAAAGCATTATCCTCCTTAACTTGTGTCCACCAATATTTCTCACAAGTACAAAATTAGAATGGAATCAAATAAGGATCAAGGATATGATTTCTATATACCTTGGAATTGATGCTGGATTATAACGGTGTGCCAAGACTTCGTATTACGTTACTAGGTTTACTGCTGTATGAGAAGGTGTCAACGATTCGGTTAAGGATTCTTGGGTTTTCATTTGTTATCAAGTTTCATTTGGGTTCTATGGGTTTCCATCACACGGGTTAGGAATCGGTTCTCGGCGATGGATATATATATAGGCCTGACCTCTCCTTCTCTCTCTCTCATTTCTTCTCTACTCGACCTTCCTGTTCCTTAGTGTGTTATATGGTTTGTATTTAGTTCTCTACGGTTACTATAGTTGTGTTACTAGTTATAACAGAGCCATACCAATGGTCAGGAGACTAGTCCTCACCGGGCCTGTTATAGGCTCAGAATCATTGATAGAATCCAGTAGTTACAGTGATAGGGAAGTACCTGTAGGTGAGGACAGCAACCTGCCGCAAGTGTGCCCACCTTCTGGCTACTAAGGAGGAAATCAATTCATGAAGGGGCGGACTGACGAGTCTGAACCCTGTCAGTAAATAGAGGACCGGCTAGAGAAAGGCCTCTAAGTGTTGGGCATTTCCAGTAACCTTCGGAGCAAAGGAATAGCCCTGCCGCAGGCGGCAGTGGTCTAACGGACGACGTCGTGACTAGACAGGAGGAGCGACTCGGGGTACGCTTCGTGGAACTTGGGGAACAAGGGGACGGGCTTGATACCGTCGGAGGTCTCGAGGTTCTGGGGACTAGGGGGTCGGGCTGACTACCGACGAGGGCGAAGAAACCAAAGTATCAAGTGTATTCAAACTTCTAACTAACTAGCGAAAAGAAGACGTTGCGTGAAGAAGAAAGGAAAGAGAGAGGGAGACCACATCAGCGACTATATATACAGAAGGGTCTTCACTATAACAGAGCCATACCAACGGTCAGGAGACTAGTTCTCACCGGGCCTGTTATAGGCTCAGAGTCATTGATAGAATCCAGTAGTTACAGTGATAGGGAAGTACCTGTAGGCGAGGACCGCTACCTGCCGCAAGTGTACCCACCTCTTGGCTACTAAGGAGGAGATCTATTCATGAAGGGTCAGACTGACGAGTCTGAGTCCTGTCAGTGAATACAGGACCGGCTAGAGAAAGGATCTCTAAGCGCCGGACATCTCCCTTAATCTTCAGAGCAAAGATAGCCCTGCCGCAGGCGGCGGTGGCTATGCCCAGAAATAGATCTACAATGAATTACAGCTCTGCAGCCATCAAGGGTAGACCACCGGAGCGGAGACTCCTCTAATGCAGGACCAGAGCTGTATGACAGCCAGGCTGCAGGTGATCCTTGACCCTGGCTAAGGGTGCATTACTCTAGGACCGGAAACACCCGCTAGCGCTTAGAGAGAAGCGGGGTAGCGGAGGAATTGTTCTCCGGTCCAAAACAGAGTTTTCACCGGAACTTGGCTTGAGCAGTGGAAGGCAGGAAAACCGAGAGATTTGGAGTATAAGTACTCATCTCCATTTTCGCCCGCTAGTTCTAGTTTTTCCTCATCATCAGTTGTAAAACGGAAGAAGACCCTTAAGATTATTCTAAGTCTACCAAGAAGAATCTTTTCTCTCTAAACCTAACTCTTTCTTCTACCGGCCCTCTTGCTTCCTACACTTCTGTTTAGTAGAGGCAGAGCCCCGTCACATTCACGCAGCCGAACCCCGAAGAAACCCATAGACAACCCACCGATTTATCATCACACCACCCCGAGGAGAAATGACAAGGAACAGAGAAAATATACAAGGAAGAAATCACGCCGCAACAATACTTAGCGCAACCGAAACCCAACTAGGAAATCCCGAGGGTGCATTACTCACACAACCCTGCTCCGCAACTGCCTGCCTGGTAATGGAACGGGCCTAGACCTAGGTTGTCGGCGACGGTCCGTGATAGTAGCTCCCTCTCTAGGCTCGAGCTCCGCGAGCTCCGTCGGCTTGGTGGGGTAGAGGCGGTGGAAGCGTGATAGGAGTGCTGGTGAATTGGAGACGTTCTCTGCTTGTTCCCATGTCGGGGCATCGTAACTTTTCCACCGGACCAGGTACTGGAGATTTCCATATCGTAACCGTGAGTCAAGGATTTCCTCGACCTCCCATTCCTCTTCGCCTTCGACGATGACCGGGGGCGCCGGAGGGGGTATATGGCCAGGGAGAATTCGACAGCACAGGGTTCGAGTTTGGATACGTGAAAGACTGGGTGGACCTTCATGGAGGTGGGAAGATCGAGTTCATAAGCGTAGGGGCTTATGATTTTCTTTATCTTGAACCTACCGAGACGTTTCCAATCGAGTTTCTTGGCGGGTCTGGTGGTTTGGATATTCTTCGCGTTGAGCCAGACTTCGTCGCCCACCTTATAGGCAGGGGCGGGGATGCGTCTTCGGTTGGTGTTCTCCTCTTGACGGGCTTGAGCGTATTCCATCTCGGCTTTCAGGTCCTTATGGAGTTCGGCGAGACGGGTGGCTAAGGCGTTGGTGTCCTGTGGGTGTCCCAAGTAGGGCGGTAGTGCTAGAGTCTCCGTGAATCGGGGGTTATACCCATAGTTAGCCGCGAAGGGGGATACTTGGGTAGTTTCAGACACCGAGTTATTGGCCGTGAACTCGGCGATGGGTAACCAGTCAGCCCAGTCGTCCTGTTGGTAGGATACATAACTCCTAAGGTATTGTTCCATGACCGCGTTAGCCCGTTCAGTTTGTCCATCCGTTTCTGGGTGGAAGGCAGACGACATGGCAGCGGTGATTTTGAGTTGGCGGCAGAGAGACTTCCAAAAGTGGGGCGTAAACTGAGTGCGGTCCGAGACAATGCTGGCGGGGAGGCCGTGTAGTTTCCATACGTTTTCGATGAACAACCGGGCTAATTCCTCCGATCCTGTGGTGGTATTGCAGGCGATGTAGTGTTTCATCTTGGATAGTCGGTCCACAACTACCAAGATAGCATCCTTCCCATGACTTAGGGGTAAACCAGTAACGAAATCCATTGATAGATGAAGCCAGGGACGCTGAGGGGCCGGTAGAGGACGTAATACTCCGAAGGGGGCATGCCGGGAGGTTTTGCTTCGACTGCAAATGTAGCAGTTGCGCACATATCGGTCGACCACCGCTCGCATCTTGGGCCAATAGTACCCTCGTGAAAGGAGTTCAAAGGTCTTAGCCTTACCTACATGTCCAGCGGATGGTACATCGTGGTGTTCCCGAAGAAGGTGTAACTGTAATTCTTAATCCTCGGGTACATAGAGCTTACCTCGGTAGGTCAATAACCCACGGCGGGTAGAACATTCGGCCAACGTGATTTCTCGGCAGTGATTATCACCCCGGCGGAGAGCTTCTATGATCTTGGTCGGGAACGAGTCTTTAGTGTATGCAATGTCAAACAGTTTTCTAAGGGGGGTCGCATCTTCGGCGGCTTCATTTGACGAAGAAGCCGCGAACAAACTTAGCTTGTGATCAATGTTTTGACTCTTCAAAACCACTTGACTTTGGTGTAGTAGGCGTTCATCCCTCTCCTTAGGCAGATCTCCTGATCTCCTAGTCAGTGCATCGGACTTTCCTCCTTGCTTCCCAGGTCGGTAGGTGATTTTGTAGTTAAATCTTGATAAGAATTCCGACCACCGGGCCTGTCGGCGGTTCAGATTTCTCTTGGTCATAAAATATTCCAGATTGCGGTGATCACTCAAGACCTCTATCGGTTCTGCCACAGATTGTAGTTCCGACCTCCATTCTTCGAAGCACCGCACCACCGCGAGGAGTTCCTTATCATAGATTTCATAGTTGCACTCGGCGGGGGTATGTTGTTTGTTGAAGTAGGCTACCGGGTGTAGAAGTCCATCATCGGCGTATTGGGATAGCACACCGGCTGATACGTAGTCAGAGGCGTCGGTTTCCACAATAGCTTTTTTCTTCGGTCGAAGTGTCGGAGGATTGGGTAGGAAGTGAAAGGCGATTTTTAGTTCCTGGAAGGCTTTTTCACAATCAGGGACCACACGAAGGGTGTTCTTATGCGTTAGTAAGGTCATGGGGCGGCTTATCCTGGCATAATCCTTGATGAATCGTCGGTAGAAATTGGCAAATCCTTGGAATTCTTGGATCTCCTTTACCGATTTCGGACTTTCCCAGTTGCGGATCTTCTCTACCTTCCGTGGGTCCATTTTCAACCCTTCCGTAGTGATGATTAGTCCCAGGTATTTGGTTTCCTGGACGTGGAATTCACATTTCTCAGGAGTTCCATAGAGACCGGCAGAAATCAAAGCTTTCAACACTTTCCGAACGTGTTTTTGATGTGTGTCCAGATCATTACTGAAGATCAACACATCTTCCAAGTATGCTGTACAAAAGTGGTCTAGGTATGGTCGCAGAGTATCGTTGATGAAGTGTTGGAATGTCCCGGGAGCGTTGGTTAATCCAAAAGGCATTACCTTATACTCGAAATGACCGAGGCGGGTTCTAAACGCAGTTTTCCATTCCTCTCCTGGGGCCATTCGAACCAGGTTGTAAGCTCCTTTGAGATCCAGTTTGGTGAACCATTTGGCCTGGTGCAGCATGTTGAAGGTTTCCCTAGATAGGGGCAGGGGGTACCGGTTTTTGATCGTTATCGCATTCAGACCTCGGTAATAAACACAGAGGCGGAGCCCACCATCTGGTTTTTTTACAAATAGGACGGGAGAGCCGGCTGGAGACGAGCTGTGATCGATGAACCCATTAGCCAAGTGCTTATGGATGTATTCCATAAGAACCTTTTATCACGGCGTAGCACGAAGGCACAGGCAAGCGTGAAGGAAAAGGGTTTAGTTGGGTTTCCTTTTGTCAGTAAAGTTCTATGGGTTTCCGTTCGGTTCTGGGATCACAGGGATTAATAAGTCACTCGCTTTGTAACGCATCTCTTATGTTCTTCTATCTGATTCCATGGATGAGTAAGCAAAGGAAGTGCTGGGATATATATAGAGGCCTCGCCTCCCTCCTGTATTAGTTTCTCTTCCTTTCCTTTTCTCTTCACGCAACCTTCTTTGTCATTTAGCAATACTACTGTTTCGGTACTCCGGTACTCCCATGAACTCTGAACTACTTGCACCCCGGTGAACCCGCGGGGGCCCCATACTCCTCGAATACTAAAGGTATCGAAGCCGTTCCTCGGTTCGTACCCGTGAACCACCCCAGCCTCGGTCGTGTACCTTGGCTTCCCGCCTCTCGGAACACTCCGTAAAATACTACAGAAGGCCTTAGATCCATCCGTGATACTAAGGTTGCGTCTCCAACGCCAACCTACACGACTCTACGATATCACAGGACCATAGACCACCATGTCGCAAACCAGACTCCCCCCCATGGACGAAGATACCCATGAAGCAACCCTAGCAGACATCAACAATTTCCTGACAACCTTCTCTAACCCGGCGAAGTATCGTCAGGCCCCACCCAGGCCCTCCACACCCTAATGATTCGGGCACAAAGAAGTCTGGAATGGTATGAAGGCGAACTAAAAGAAACCATAGCAGACGGGGAGGATGCACGAAGGATCTTTGAGGAAGACATGGCCCGACTAGACTCTGATCTGGAAGAGGCCAGAGAGGAGCTGACCACTACCAAGACAGCTCTCACCAGGGCGCTAGAAGATCTCGCAGCAGCCCGGATCCCCGCTCCTCAGGAACCTGCAATCCCCCCTCCAGAAATCCCCACCGCCAGAACCGGTTTCTCACCGGTCGCAACCGTCTAAACACCCCCATACAACCTCAGCCAAATCCGAAAAACTTCCAGACCCAGAGAAGTTCAAAGGCGGCAGGCGAGCCCTTCCCCTCTTCCAGCACCAACTCCGTCTCAAGCTAGTCGGCAATGCGGACCGCTTCCCAAACCTGCAAGACCAACTGATCTATGCTATCTCACGATTAGAAGGGCCAGCGGCGGATCAATTCCTCCCCCACCTCACCCACACTGGCGTCAACCTCCCATCCATGGAAAGGTTCTTTGAAATATTGGACACAGCATTTGGAGACCCAGACCGTGTGGGCACAGCCCGTCGCAACCTGGGGAGAATGGAACAAGGCAAGCGCCCCTTCTCAGAATACTTTGCTGAGTTCCAGAGATACGCAGCGGAAGCAGGCTATAACGAAGCTGGAAACATCGAGGCCCTGGAAACTGGGCTCAATGAGGAACTCAACCGGGCCATGGTCCATGAAGTAACCCCAGAAACGGTCGAAGAATTTGCCCGGGTGCTCCAACGCCTGGACAGCAAAACACAAAAGGTCAATGCCCGATACCGCGCCCCTGCCACAACCTCCCGCTTTACCCCCCGTTACTCTGCCCCTGCGGCACCCACCAACCGAACCTTTGCTCCTGCTACCCCAGCACCCCGTACCCCGGCCCCTGCGGCGCCGCGGGCTCCCCCCCCAACGGGACACCCCTCACAAAGACCAGGAGGTGTCGCGCCCATGGACCTCTCTGCCGGCTGCAGACACCCAGACCCCCGCGAAAGAGATGCCCGCCAAGCTGAGGGCCGGTGTTACTATTGCGGAGGAGTGGGACACTTAGTAAAAGAGTGCCCCCAAGCACCACCCCCCCGGAATGCCGCTCCCCGGATGAGAGGAGCATTGATTAGAACTAGAAATACGGAGCAGGAAGACTCCGAGGTGGATGAAGAGACCTCCGGCGATGAGGCGTTAAAAGATGTATCCCTGGCTTGAGTGGCTCAGCCCGGGGATGTTTCAAGGATTTTTCTAAACTTTCTGTTTCTGCGTTTTCAGTTTTGGAGAAGGATATGGATGGGAATCAATTAGTTGTAACGTGTTCGATTTCTCAAAATAAAGATTCTTTTATCCCATCATATGCCCTCATTGATACTGGAGCGTCAGGTTATGGATTCATAGACAAATCCTTCGTAACCACCACAAATTAATCACCAACCCCTTAAAATACCCCGACAAATCGACGTCGATGGTCGACCCATAGAATCAGGAAAGGTCACGACATCGTCAACCTCAGTCTCGATATTCATGGGCACCAAGAACAACTTCCCCTCTTTGTAACACAACTCGGACATTACCCCATTGTAATGGGAATACCCTGGATGCGAAAACACCAAGTCACCATCAGACCAGGCACCAACGAGTTATGTTTCGACTCCCCTATTTGCCTCAAGCACTGCAATCTCGAGAAAAAACCAATCAGGGCTAAAGGAATCTCTATTCAACCCCCCACCAAACCAACTACCCGCATCTCAACTGTGAGTTTCAAAAACTTAATCAAAGAAAAACGACGCAGGGGAATTCAACTCTACTCCACCACCCTGAAAGCATTGGACGACATCTTGGCGACAACAAAAGGCAACCCTCTCGACCTAGTACCACTCGACCACCGATATTTCCTACATCTACTCAACAAAAACAATGCATCAGCACTACCCCTTCACCGGACAATGTATGACCTCCCTATCAACCTACAAGAAGGCGAAACAGCACCATTCGGCCCCATGTATGGGATGACTAGGGAGGAACTTCAAGCCCTACGAGATTACCTAGCCGAATACCTTGCCAAAGGAAGGATCCGCCACAGTGTCTCCAGCCGGTGCCCCAGTACTCTTTGTTAAGAAGGCCGATGGATCACTACGTCTGTGTGTGGATTACCGAAGATTAAACAAGGTGACGATCAAGAACAGACACCCCCTACCACTGACTCCAGAAACCTTCGCGGGCATGTCATCGGCTAAGTACTTCACGAAACTGGACCTCCGTGACGGTTATCACCAACTCAGAATCAAAGAAGGGGACGAATGGAAAACAGCTTTTCGGACGCGATATGGCCATTTTGAGTATCTAGTTATGCCGTTTGGATTGACCAACGCTCCTGGGGCCTTCCAACATTGGGTCAACGATATGCTAAGACCTTACCTAGACTATTCGCAACAGCATACCTGGACGACATACTAATCTACTCCAACACCCTGGAAGAACATAAGGAGCATGTCAACAAGGTATTACAAATCCTAAGCGACAACCAGGTACACCTCAAACCAGAAAAGTGTGAATGGCATGTCCATGAAACAAAATACCTAGGATTCGTCCTAACCCCCGAAGGTACCAAGATGGACGAGGCGAAAGTCTCCACAATACGGGATTGGGGAACCCCAGGGTGTTTAAAGGACGTACAGGAGTTCTTAGGCTTCGCAAACTTCTACAGACGCTTCATCCTAGGATATTCAAGAGTAGTCTCCCCCCTGACAGCATTGACAAAAAAGAACGTTAGATGAGTATGGTCAGATAAAGCCAAAGCAGCGTTCCAGAAACTCAAGAAGGCATTCACAACAGCACCGATACTATGGCATTGGGACCCGGACAGACCAGCGATAGTAGAAACGGACGCTTCAGACTACGTATCAGGAGCCATCCTATCACAGCGACGGCGAAGGAATATTACACCCGTCGCCTACTTTTCTAAGAAACACTTACCAGCCGAGTGTAATTACGAAATATACGACAAAGAACTACTGGCGATCATTCGGGCCTTTGAAGAATGGAGATACTTCTTGGAATCGGCACAATACCCAATCAAGGTACTAACGGACCACCGTAACCTGGAATACTTCATGACGACCAAGATGCTCAACCGACGACAAGCACGTTGGTCGGAATTCTTATCCCGATTTGACTTTGTAATCCAGTATCGACCAGGAAAACAAGGGGGCAAACCAGATGCACTCACCAGAAGGTCAGGTGACCTACCAAAGGAGGGGGATGAACGCCTAGCACACCAAAGTCAAACGATCTTGAAGAAGAAAAATTTGGATTTTAAGCTAAGTTTGTTAGCGGGTTCTTTATCAAACGAACCCGCTGAAGGAATGCCCACTGTGAAGGAATTAATGGCCAAAGCTTACCAAATTGATAGCACGCCATCCAAGATCCTTGAGATGCTCAAAAATGGGATTAAGCAGACAAAACTAATCTCCCTCGCCGAATGCGCCGAAAATGATGAAGGGTTACTCCTATACCGCCGGAAAGTATACGTCCCCGAATATGAAGAACTCCAACTACAACTACTTCAAGAACACCACGACAAACCATCGGCAGGACACCCTGGTAGAGCGAAAACCCTCGAACTGCTCAGTCGCGAGTATTACTGGCCCAACATGCGCAGGTACACAGATCGTTACGTCATGAACTGCCACGTCTGCCGAAGAAGCAAGGCAAACCGAAGCTCACCCCAGGGAGTACTTCGACCACTACGAGTCCCTAAGGCCCCATGGACGGACATCTCAATGGACTTTGTTACAGGGCTGCCAATGAGCAATGGGTATAATGCAATCCTCGTTGTGGTAGACCGCCTAACAAAAATGAGACACTTCATCCCCACTACAGAAGAAGCCAATGCTAGGGATGTCGCTAGGATGTACATTGAAAACATCTGGAAACTACATGGGTTACCTACGACAATAATCTCAGACCCGCGCACACAGTTCACGTCAGACTTTTGGAAGGCATTTTTGCGAGCGATTGGAAATATCCCAGGTTACTCTACAGCCTTTCACCCTCAAACAGATGGTCAGACGGAAAGGATCAACGCCATCATGGAACAATATCTCCGTGGCTATGTGGACTACCAACAGGATAACTGGACAGATTACCTACCTTTGGCCGAATTCATAACGAATAATCACGTCTCCGAATCGACCAACATGTCACCGTTCCAAGCAAACTATGGACTAAACCCCCGAATGAACTTCGGCCTCTTACGACATGGAGTCACCACCAACGAAGACCAAGCCAATACCCTGGCAAGAGATATGTCGCAAGTCTTTGACTTCTTGAGAGCGGAAATGTTCCGGGCTCAGAGGATTCAGGAGGAATCAGCCAACGCCCACAGAGTCCCGGCACCACGCTACGTAACGGGAGACAAGGTATGGCTCTCGACAAGGAACCTATTAACTAAGAGACCGTCAAAGAAGCTGGATTGGAAGCAAATTGGTCCCTACGCCATATCGCGAGTAGTCAGTCCCTATGCCTATGAACTCAACCTCCCCGCCTCAATGAAAGTCCACCCAGTCTTCCACGTCTCACTACTATCACCAGCAGCTGAAGACCCGGTACCCGGCCAAAGTCAATCATCTCCACCCCCAGTGGAGATCGAAGGAGAGCAGGAATGGGAAGTAGATGCAGTCTTGGACTCCCGCCGACGCCATGGGAAACTGGAATACTTGGTACGATACACCGGGAACGACGAACCATCCTGGCAGCCACCAGAAGACCTAGAACACTCCCCCGAACTCGTAAAGGACTTTCACGATCGGTACCCACGAAAGCCCAGGCCTATCAGGAGCTAGGCCTCAGAGGGGGACCTAAGTATATATCACGGCGTAGCACGAAGGCACAGGCAAGCGTGAAGGAAAAGGGTTTAGTTGGGTTTCCTTTTGTCAGTAAAGTTCTATGGGTTTCCGTTCGGTTCTGGGATCACAGGGATTAATGAGTCACTCGCTTTGTAACGCATTTCTTATGTTCTTCTATCTGATTCCATGGATGAGTAAGCGAAGGAAGTGCTGGGATATATATAGAGGCCTCGCCTCCCTTCTGTATTAGTTTCTCTTCCTTTCCTTTTCTCTTCACGCAACCTTCTTTGTCATTTAGCAATACTACTATTTCGGTACTCCGGTACTCCCATGAACTCTGAACTACTTGCACCCCGGTGAACCCGCGGGGGCCCCATAGTCCTCGAATACTAAAGGTATCGAACCCGTTCCTCGGTTCGTACCCGTGAACCACCCCAGCCTCGGTCGTGTACCTTGGCTTCCCGCCTCTCGGAACACTCCGTAAGATACTACAGAAGGCCTTAGATCCATCCGTGATACCTTTAATTCTTCTCTGGACATGCTGTACATCGGGCCGAAGGGAGGTGTGGTGCCAGGCTGCAGGGGTATTTTGTTGTCATAGGGCCGGTGAGGAGGGAGGCGGTTTGCTTCCTGTTCCGACATGAAGGTTAGGCAGTCAGGGTATTCTCGCTCCATGAGGGGAATCGGGTTATTGGGGAGGTCCCCTGAGTCCTTAGGGAGGAGTAGGGCGTAAACCGTGAGTCCTTTCGATTCTTCTGCGAAAGTAGCCGCGCTTACGATCTCTATCTCCAGGTCATATGTTCGTGGTAGTGGGGAGGAAATGCCTTGAATTGTGGTAGGGGAAGGATCGTCATTACAGAGCCGGAGACAACATGGGGAGTCAAAGGTGATGGAATTACTCGCGAAGTCTAGTTTAGCATTGTGACGACGGAGCCAGGGGATTCCAAGGACTATGGGGTAATGTCCCAGCTTGGTTACGAAGGCCGTGAGGTTTTCAAAGTGGCCAGAGACGCGAAGGGAGAATTGGGCAGTGTGGGTGATTTCACCAGTGGAGATTTCTCTCCCATTGATGACTTGGAGCTTACGGGGTTGGGGCAGGGGTTTTAGTACAAGATTGTGGTGGCATGCGAATCTCTCATCGATGAAAGCAATTCCGGATGCTCCAGTGTCTACTAATGCGTATGATTTAACAGATTTATTTTTATTAGACAGGGAACACGAAACAACAAGATGATCGTTATCTGATAGACCAATAGCAGAAGAAACAGAGGAACTAGAAACCGAAAGTACAGAGAACACACGAGAGATGGGGGAAGCTTGGCGAAAGCCACTTAGGCCAAGCTGTCCTCGTTTCCCGACGGCTGGCCTAGGGCAAAGTGAAAAGGATTATTGGAAATGACAGGAGCAGCAAAGGACTCATAACCCGAAGAGGAAGAAGCACCAAGAGAACCGGAACGAAAAGGCGACCCAGAAGAACCAGAATCAGAAGCAGAAAAGGAAAAAGAAGAAGAGTGAGAACCAGAAGAAACGTTAGAAGAACCAGAAGGAGAACCAGAAAGGAGGGCACCGTGCATAGTAGCAGTGGCGCGGAGAGGACGAGCAGCGGCAGGGGCAGGAGCGCGGCGAGCAGCGGGGCACTCCGTAGCAAAATGCCCTGAGCCCCCACAATACATGCAGAGGCCTTGGGAGATGCGTTGGGAGCGTTCAGCTGGGGACAAGGGACCACGGGTGCGGGAACGGAGGTTAGACAAATCCATGGGGGCTACTCCGCCAGGGGTGTGAGAAGGATGGGTAGGGAACTGAGGAGCAGGAGAGGGGGCAGAGATGCGGGGGGCAGGAACTTGAGCACGCGGGACAGGGGCCGAGAAGGCAGGACGGGAGCGAACCTTTGCGTCCCTGATACGATTGTCCAACTGTTGTAGTAAGAGGACGTATTCGTTCAACGTGGCGGGAACCGCTTGGTGGATCATCGCCTGGCGGAGATCGTGGGAGAAGCCCTGCGTGAGGGAGTGTTTTTTTGCACTTTCATTCCACTCGACATCTGCAACCAATCGCTGAAACTCCGCATAATATGCAGAGAAGTCGCGAGTTCCCTGGGAGAGAGTTTCCAGCTTACGCTCGGCAGTGGCTACTCGGTCGGGGTCTCCAAATGCGACCTCCAGGATGGTGACAAGGGCTTCTAGGTTGGCGAGCTCGATCTGCTCTCCTCGTACCAGGGGCATGATTTGGTCCAGAGCTCTGTCAGATAGGAGGTTGATGGCATATGCGAGTTGTTGCTGGGGAGCAGGGAAGCGGTCACGGTTGGCCACCATCTTGAGGCGGAGTTGGGTGATGAAGGGACGGAGGGCGGTACGAGAACCGTCATACTTGAGGGGATCTGGGACCTTCTCTGAGCGGGCGGCTCCCGGAGCAGGGTCGGGATTAGTCGATCCCTGTGGGCCCGCCAGAGGGGGGGGAGGAGGAGGAGGAGCCGAGCCCTGATTGGTTCGGAGGAGGTGGATGAGTTCGCGTTGTTCCGCAACCTGGGAACGCAACTCCATTACCTTACGTTCTAACTCGGGGATGGCTGCTGCGACATTCTCAGCGTTGGCTAAGGCTGCGCGAGCCTGCTCTCTCTGGGTACGGATATTTCCAATGGTGGTTGCTAGATGGGTGAACAGTAGTGACGGATCTTCCGCGTACTGTTGTTGAAAGTCTTCGAGTGTCTGGGGGCTGGCCCATTTACCGGCCGCAGAGGTAGTCATGATCTCGAGGGTACCAGGAGTCGATGTAAATCTGACGCAACGTAATCTAACGGACGACGTCGTGACTAGACAGGAGGAGCGACTCGGGGTACGCTTCGTGGAACTTGGGGAACAAGGGGACGGGCTTGATACCGTCGGAGGTCTCGAGGTTCTGGGGACTAGGGGGTCGGGCTGACTACCGACGAGGGAGAAGAAACCAAAGTATCAAGTGTATTCAGACTTCTAACTAACTAGCGAAAAGAAGACGTTGCGTGAAGAAGAAAGGAAAGAGAGAGGGAGACGACATCAGCGACTATATATACAGAAGGGTCTTCACGCAACCGAACCCGGAAGAAACCCATAGACAACCCACCGATTTATCATCACACCACCCCGAGGAGAAATGACAAGGAACAGAGAAAATATACAAGGAAGAAACCACGCCGCAACAATACTTAGCGCAACCGAAACCCAACTAGGAAATCCCGAGGGTTCATTACTCACACAACCCTGCTCCGCAACTGCCTGCCTGGTAATGGAACGGGCCTAGACCTAGGTTGTCGGTGACGGTCCGTGATAAGTGGTTATGCCCGGGAATAATCTACAATCAGTTACAGCTCTGCAGCCAGCGAGGGTAGACCACCGGAGCGGAGACTCCTCCAATGCGGGCCCGGAGCTGTTTGACAGCCAGACTGCAGGTGATTTTTGACCCTGGCTAAGGGTGTATTACTCTAGGACCGGAAACACCCGCTAGCGCTTAGAGAGAAGTGGGGTAGCAGAGGAATTGTCCTCCGGTCCAAAACAGAGTTTTCACCGGAACTTGGCTTGAGCAGTGGAAGGCAGGAAAATCGAGAGATTTGGAGTATAAGTACTCATCTCCATTTTCGCCCACTAGTTCTAACGTTTCTCATCATCAGTGGTAACAAACGGAAGAAGACCCTTAAGATTATTCTAAGTCTACCAATAAAATCTTTACTCTCTAAACCTAACTCTTTCTTCTACCGGTCCTCTTGCTTCCTACACTTCTGTTTAATAGAGGCAGAGCTCCGTCACACTAGTTTGGAATATATATATATATATCGTTCGCGTTACTATAGTTCCTTCCTCCGTCCCTCGAACCCATAACCGTTTGGAACTCATAACAATAGTTCTTTACGTTCCATAGATCCCGAACTTCAGTTGTGCTCCTTGGTTCCCTTCGTCTACAGATTATAGTCCATGACCGCCGAGCGAGTACTATAATGGTATCTCCGAGTCCACTACTTCGTACGCGAGGTTATCTACGCTATAGTTCCCGAACTCTAGAGAACTTCCTCTCTGTGCGCCAAGCAACGCCAAGACCTCCGTAACACTAAGGTTGCGTACCCCAACACCAACCAGCACAACACCTCGCTTGGCTCCTGTCCTGCTCGGTCGCAACGATGACTGGTCCAGTCCCCTTCGTGCTGCTGAAGCGCCTCTCAGAATTCTTGGCCACCTACGGCGCCCTCCCGGCTGACGAAGATGTCGGTCACGAAATCACTAAGGCTCACAGCGTCATCACTGAATGCTTGGAGGTCCTAACTTCCCTCCCCGATCCAGACGAAGTCCCTAGTCCTCCGGCACCCACAGTGTGCAACCATGAGGAGGTCATTGAGGATCTCAACTCGCAACTCGAAGCCGCAATGGCTGAGAACCAAGACCTCTGGCAAAGAATGTCGGAGGCAAACGAAGAGACTACCCGAGTCATTGAGGACCTGGTGTGACGGGGCTCTGCCTTCACTAAACAGAAGTGTAGGAAGCAAGAGGGCCGGTAGAAGAAAGAGTTAGGTTTAGAGAAAAAAGATTCTTCTTGGTAGACTTAGAATAATCTTAAGGGTCTTCTTCCGTTTGTTACAACTGATGATGAGGAACTTAGAACTAGTTGGGCGAAAATGGAGATGAGTACTTATACTCCAAATCTCTCGATTTTCCTGCCTTCCACTGCTCACTCTAAGTTCTGGTGAAAACTCTGCTTTGGAGCGGAAAACAATTCCTCCGCTACCCCACTTCTCCCTAAGCGCTAGCGGGTGTTTCCGGTCCTAGAGTAATACACCCTGAGTCAGGGTCAAGGATCACCTGCAGCCTGGCTGTCACACAGCTCCGGTCCTGCACTAGAGGAGTCTCCACTCCGGTGGTCTACCCTTGATGGCTGCAGAGCTGTAATTCATTGTAGATCTATTTCCGGGCATAGCCACCACCACCTGCGGCAGGGCTATCTTTGCTGTGAAGGTTAATGGAGATGTCCGGCGCTTAGAGATCCTTTCTCTAGCCGGTCCTCTATTCACTGACAGGACTCAGACTCGTCAGTCTGCCCCTTCATGAATAGATCTCCTCCTTAGTAGCCAGAAGGTGGGTACACTTGCGGCAGGTAGCGGTCCTCGCCTACAGGTACTTCCCTATCACTGTAACTACTGGATTCTATCAATGACTCTGAGCCTATAACAGGCCCGGCGAGAACTAGTCTCCTGACCGTTGGTATGGCTCTGTTATCCCCTCTCTCAGGATCTTGGTCACCAAGATCCAGTAACAACAAATTCTATTCAACCTAATTTTTTCAAGGAAATTCCCATGACTATGTACAAGTAGTGAATCTAGAGAAACTACATCGAAACCCTTTTGTCCCGGGGTTTCTTAGGATACCTCATGTGAAAGTCTTGGAGGGCTTCTTCAGCACTCTTCCTAAGATGTTCAAAGGGTTCCCAGGTAGCGTCCTCATTCTCATACCCTTCCCATAGTACTAGCTATTCCACTCTTCTCCGGAACCTATTGACCCGGCTATCTGCTACCTCTCGGACTACCCAGTTCTCTTCTCCTGCAATCTCTTCTGGTTCCGGGGGGGGAACTCTTCTCTCCGGGTCTACTGGCGCTCTGTTAGGCTCTAAGAGAGAGACATGGAAGACCGGGTGTATAGCCATCTGAGGAGGAAGGGAGAGCTTGTAGGTACGGGTGCCTATAGCTTCAATGACCTTGAAGGGTCCCAGCTTCTTCTGATCTAGCTTTCCCATTGGCCGCTTTGTTTGCACATTGCGCCGGTCTAGCATTACTTCATCTCCAGGCTTGATCTCCGGAGGTGCCAGTGCATGTTTATCATACCACCGGGCCATCCTAATCCTAGCCTTGCCTAAGTTTTCTTGCATAGCATGCCAAATAGATTCCCATTGAGAGATCATGACCTCACTTGCTGGATTGCTAACTTCAACACCTTTCCTGGGGGCCGGCCAGTTGGTCCTGGGTTCATAACCATAGTTGGCATAGAATGCCGATACATTGGTGGACTCAGAGACCGCCGAGTTGTAAGCATACTCTGCCATAGGCAAGAGATCTGCCCAGTCATGCTGTTGATATGAACAATAACTCCGCAAGTAATGTTCCAGGGTCTGGTTAATTCTTTCTGTTTGGCCGTCTGTTTGGGGGTGAAAAGAAGTAGACATTTTCAGCTTCAGATTGAGGAGGCTCATGAGAGACTGCCAGAAATAAGAGAGAAACTTGCTATCTCTGTCCGAGACTATGTCATCAGGTAACCCATGGAGTCTCCAAACTTCCTTCAAGAACAACCTAGCCAAATCTTCTGTCTTATTGAGTGTAGGGAGCGGTATGTAATGGGCCATTTTAGAAAAGGGGTCCACTATTACCCAGATCTTAGTAAATCCCTTAGACTCCGGTAATCCCACAATGAAGTCCATAGAGATGGAAGTCCATGGCCGATAGGGTATTTCCAATGGTTGGAGCATACCAAACTTCTTGTGCCGAGATGTTTTGTTCCTCTGACAACTATCACAGGAACGGACATACTCTTCCACATCTTCGTCCATTTTAGGCCAAAAGAAGTTATTCTTTACCCACTCTAGTGTCTTATATTGACCATAATGTCCAGCCATTTTAGAGTCATGGGTATTGGTCAGGATATCCATCCGGAGCTTCTTGTCTTTAAGAATGTACCATCTATTCTTGTAGAAGATGAGGCGTCCTTGACAGACAAGTTCTGGTCCAAATTTGGTTTCGCTTCAACCAGCGAGCACTAACTGCCAATCTTTATCCAACTTGACTGCCTCTAAAAAGCGGTCCATGAAAGAAGACTGCAACCGGTTGACTTTAACTGCCGCTAATCTAGCAGTGTTTAGAACCAATTGACCTGGTCTAAAAAACATCTGTGGCTCCGGCTGCAGTGGTTCACTCCCCTCTGCAGGGCGATGATCCCAACGCCTAGATAGCACATCAGGTTTGCCATTTTTCTCTCCCGGTCTGTAGACAACTTTGAAATTGTAGCCTGCTAGATTTTCAGACCATCTAGCTTGCCGCCTAGTGAGAACCTTGGTAGAATTGAAGTATTCCAAGTTCTTGTGGTCTGTGAAAACCGTGACCTCCTGCTCACAAGATTTCAGCATGTGCTCCCATTTCCTTATCATGAATGTCATAGTTGATTTCGGCAGGAGAGAATTTCTTAGAATAGAAAGCTACCGGATGTAGTTTCCCATCATCTCCATACTGAGAGAGCACCGCTCCCTTGGCAAAGTCACTGGCATCAGTTTCAACCACAGTTCTCCTAGTAGGGTCAAAATGAGCAAGCACTGGAGCGCTAGTAAACCAGTCTTTCAACTCTAGAAAGGCCTGCACACAAGCTGCGGTCCATTGCCATTTCTTGCCATTTTGCAAGAGGTCAGTTAGGGGTTTGCATACTCTACTGAAGCCTTCAATAAAGCGCCGATAGAAGTTGGCAAATCCTAGGAAGGTGTTACGGGTATACAATGTGATAAGTAGAGGGAACCCGAAGACAAGACACTAGGACTCTCTATCATCACTCTGTTGCACTTTGGAATCGGACCATAACTGATCAGATGGCGAATGGATTGAGAAGGCTTACACTGGTGGCTCCCAGGGAAAGGAAAGACTACCCTAGTCCTCCGGTACCTTATACCTCGCCAGTACTCCTAACGTTGAGCTATGCTCCTTAGTGTAGGACAGCGACGCAGGGAAAGAGTTGACGAGCGAAGTCGAGGCCTGGCACCGAGGGGTTATCAGGTAGGCTAACTCCCGAGTTCCCATGATCGCTGATGAAGGCTGAGTGCATGCAGTAGTGCAAGATGAGTGGGGGGTTTTTCTTAGTGTTCAAGGATGGTTAGGAATGTTTCGGAACTTAGGCGTTTGATTAGTTGTATCATGTATTTGGCGTTGGTTTCCTTGGCGATTCGGTTGGCATGGTCTTGGCGTTTCTCAGGGTCTTCGGGGGTTGCCACATACTTGTTGTAATGATTAGTTCTAGTCCGCGAGACACACACGCGGGATATAAATATGCTGTCATTCTCCGACTTCTACAAAAATCATTGTGAAGGAAGAACGAGTCTTAACGATATAAAATATCTACCTACGAGTCTTTTACCTCTATATCCCTTACGCTTGATTATCTTTGGTGATTCTTGATCTCTACCTGAACCATTCTTCGAACTCTTTGAACTCTAGCAACTGTAACGTTTATACTCGTTGGTTGAACATCGAACCGCGGAGACTCCTAGTTGAGTATCGACTGAAGTGACCTCGTTCCTTTCTACCTGGTAGATAGCGTTTCGAACTCTGAGCTCGGTACAAGACTACTCTCGTAGTTTGGTGCGAACCCGAAATAGAAGGCTTGGATCCCCTTAACATCTTTGGGTTCCGGCCAATCCCTAACTGCCTCTACTTTCTCTTCTGACATTGATACTCCCTTTTCTGAGATGTGGTAGCCGAGGTATTCTACCTCCCGGGCATGGAAAGAGGTCTTGTCAATGGATGCACATAGCTTATTCTCTGATAGCGCTGCAAGACCTTATTGACAAGATCAACATGTTCTTCCATAGTCTCCGAGTAGATGAGGATGTCATCAATATAGACAATCACTCCTTCATCCAGTAGATCCTTTAGCACATCATTCGTCATAGCCTGAAAGGCAGAAGGGGCATTGCATAGACCAAATGGCATCACATTGTACTGATACAGGCCATAGCGGGTCGAAGGCAGTCTTCTATTCATCACCTTCTGCTATCCTGATCAAATTGAAGCCATTCTAGAGATCTATCTTTGTGAAGATCCGGGCTTTGAATAACCTATCTCTGAGTTCACTCATGATGGGTAGGGGTATTTGTCCTTGACAGTAACCTTATTCAAGCCTCTGTAATCCACACAAATTCTAAGTTTGCCATCCTTCTTTGGTATGAACAGAATGGGTGCCGCTGCTGGGCTGCTAGATCTGGAGATTTTGCCTGCTGCCAATTCCTTGGTCAGGTACTCCTTGAGGGCCTTTAACTCTGGAGCGGAACATGGGTATAACGGCCCAAATGGGATTGTAGAATCAGGCAGGATCTTGATCTTCAGATCATTAGCAGAATGCGGAGGTAACTCCTCTGCCTTCTCTCTGCTGAATACATGTGCCCATTGCCGATGCTGTGCAGGAATTCTGATTTCCACATTCACACCATTCTCATCATGCCAAATAGCCGCTACTAAGTGGTACACCTCTTCCTCTTCTAACATTTGATAGATTGAGACGGGTTCCACGGTAATGGCCGCTGGGAGACAGTTTTGTTTGCAGTAGTCACTTCTCCAGCTTATGGTATTGAGTTCCCAATTAATGTCCGGGTTATGCTTCCTTGCCCAAGCAATTGGCAGATAACCGGAGATTCCAGCTTCCAAAGAGGCTACCTCCCATCAGAGTGTCTCCTTATGATCTCCCATGCTCATGTGGACCGGGTGAGTATAGTACTCCACTTTCCATCATGACATCTCCTTGAGCATCATACATTGTCAGTGGTTGATCCTCCGCACTAAGGGTATTCCATTCTTCCTGACAAACTCCGAGTTCAGGATAGGTCCTGTACACCCGGTGTCCAGAAGGAATTTCCCTTGGGAGCCTTCAACCTCCCCCTCAATTGTCCAGGACAATTTGGCTTCTAGCACAGGTCTCTTACCATGTACTGGTAGGGGCGGAAGACTTGCTTCTTCCCTTCTCCTCTTGGAGGTTTTCTCAGAAGTGGTTCCTCTCGTTCTTTTTAGGTTCTGTGCTCTCAACATAGTGTAAAGCAAATAGATATAAGGCAAATAGATGTAGTGGGTTCTTCTTATTCTGGTTCTCGATAATCCGGTCTTAGATGCGGCAGCTCCTTGTCCCTTTATACTTTTCAGTAGTAAGGGCCGATGCTATTTAGCAATCTAGCCTTTCATCATCCTTCCCGCAATTTCGGGACCATAGTCATAAGATAACCACAGATTTATTCCTATCCTAAAGAAACAAGGAAACAACTCAAACAGGAAGAAATTCTAGTATACATAGACTCTTAAACAGACAATACCAGATAATATCCTCATCTGACCCCAATCCGGGTTCAAAGATAAAATCCTCAGGAAACTCAGGAAGTACATTGAATGGTTGTTCTGCCACTACAGCAGCAACCTTAGCTTTCTTTTCAGATGGTTCCTGGGTATTATCCCCAGGCAGATCCTCTTTTCCGCTTTCTCTGTACTTTCACTGCTGCCACTCGGACAGTAATAGGTTTCTTGGACCAACAGGTGGTCCATTTGTGTCTGGACTTGCACTATTGCACAAGTCAGTCTATGCACTCTACCTCACAGGGGAGTACCGGAAGGTCTTACCTTCAAGCATACTTCAGCCTTTCTTCTTTCTTCCAGAATATCCCCAGGATACCCTTTAGTTCCTCAGCTTTATCCTTGGACCCTGTAGCTGCCTTAGGAGCGGAGGAGCTAGAGGCTTCCTTCCTTCCCTTTGGCTGCCGGCCTCTAGGATTGCTGGATTCTTTCTGGGTCCTGGCCGGAGCTTTTCCAGCTGCTGCCTGGTACCGCTCATGAGTGTGCCCCAGCTCTCTCAGAGCTGTGATCCTTTCCATCAAGGTCCTAGGTTTGGGATTGAAGAGTGCCCAACTTAAACCTAGTTCCGGTAGGAGGGAACCTTGGATCTTGTCATCTACCAGCTGTCCTTCATAGCCGGTCTTCCACATCAACTGAATAATAGTATTCAGGAAGGAGTCTATTCCTTCCTTCTTGGTGTGGGTAAGGAGATTCCATTGGGCTACCGCTTCATCCCTAGAGATGGCTTCACCAAAGGCAGCTCTGAAAGCTTCCACAAAAGAATCCCACATCTTCCAGCGCTCATCTAGCCTTACAGGCCTCCCAGCAATTCGGTTGGCAGAGGCTTGGTCGATTGAGTTATGGTAAGCTTCATACCACTTGGTTGCTGCCGTTCCTTCCATGAGATTCCTGGCATACCGGATCTTTGTCTCATCAGCCAGGAAGGACTGGCTTTCAATGGAGAACACATTCTCACATTGCCGGAGGAAGGTTTCCACCTGTTCCGCATGGTCTTGGAACTTGGAGGGTGGAGGGGCCTTAGGCTCCCGGGCCTTGGATGACTGGAGAGGATGTGGCTGCTCCTGATGTTGCCGGTTGATCAAGAGAGCAAGCAGATCTCTCTGCTGCTTTTCTAACTTCTTCTTGACATACATCCCCCAGGCTCTCCTGTCATTCCCTTCTGGCTCTGAGTCTGAGCTGTCTGGGTCATCTCCGGGGGCACCACCTTGGGCTCCCGGAGGGGGAGGAGGAATGTTGCCTCCGCTTCCACCTGAATTTGCTGGAGGTGGGGGAGGTACTTCCGGAGGTGCCGAACCACCACCGGGAATTTCTGTCGCAGGAGGAGCCGGAGAAAGAGGCTCATCCTCAAGGTCACTATCCCAGTTGATTCCTAGGCCAGAGAAGGGTCTCCTTCTGCCGGGAGGAGAAAGGGGGGAGGCTCCCACTTGTGGCATTACCACCGGGACAATGGGGCCTTGTTGGTGCCGGGGGAAGGTAGCAAATAGTGAATGCTGCCTTCTTGAGACCCTGCTTCCTGCTCTGGAGGATACCCGGGATGATGGTCTGGGTGTCCCGGGCCTAGCTATCTGTAGCTTTCCCTCGTTGATGGCCTTCTGGATCTCTTCCAGGTAGTTGGGGGGGATGACCGGGTTGGACCACTCAATCTCCATGACATCCGGGTCTAGGTCATCCTTCTCCACAAATCTCTTCAGCTCGTCCTGAAGAGAGCTGACTTGGTCCCTCATGAAGGACAAAGCTTGCCTCATGAGTTCTGCCTCCGCTTGCTGCCGCTCCTGGATGAGTATCAGGGCTTGGGAGCCCCTGTTCAGCTCTTGCTGTAAGCGGTGCTGGAGGTAGATCTGGAGTTCTCTAAAGAACTCCGGGTAGGTGACCGAGTCTGTGTCTTGCCAGGCAGGCTCACAGCCAGGAATGTAGGCTTGTAGCGCTGCCCTAGGGTTCTTGACCAATTGTGTCCGGGCCGAGGCGTCTATCTGTAGAGGTTGGGGTGTCCATTCGATCTGGAGAGGCACTACTGGGGCCGGTAGGGCGGACATGTCTGGTCTTTTTGGATGGTTTGGTGTCTATAGCTCAGGAGCTAGAGAGTAGATGACTTCTCTGACGAAGTAATGGGCTCTTAGGTACCAGTAAAAGAGCTTCTCTCCTGACATAGGCTTATAGACCAGTTGAGGAAGATAATCTCTAAAGGTAACTGAAGCCTTTAAGATTATAATGTGACGGGGCTCTGCCTTCACTAAACAGAAGTGTAGGAAGCAAGAGGGCCGGTAGAAGAAAGAGTTAGGTTTAGAGAAAAAAGATTCTTCTTGGTAGACTTAGAATAATCTTAAGGGTCTTCTTCCGTTTGTTACAACTGATGATGAGGAACTTAGAACTAGTGGGCGAAAATGGAGATGAGTACTTATACTCCAAATCTCTCGATTTTCCTGCCTTCCACTGCTCAAGCTAAGATCCGGTGAAAACTCTGTTTTGGAGCGGAAAACAATTCCTCCGCTACCCCACTTCTCCCTAAGCGCTAGCGGGTGTTTCCGGTCCTAGAGTAATGCACCCTTAGCCAGGGTCAAGGATCACCTGCAACCTGGCTGTCACACAGCTCCGGTCCTGCACTAGAGGAGTCTCCGCTCCGGTGGTCTACCCTTGATGGCTGCAGAGCTGTAATTCATTGTAGATCTATTTCCGGGCATAGCCACCGCCACCTGCGGCAGGGCTATCTTTGCTCTGAAGGTTAATGGAGATGTCCGGCGCTTAGAGATCCTTTCTCTAGCCGGTCCTCTATTCACTGACAGGACTCAGACTCGTCAGTCTGCCCCTTCATGAATAGATCTCCTCCTTAGTAGCCAGAAGGTGGGTACACTTGCGGCAGGTAGCGGTCCTCGCCTACAGGTACTTCCCTATCACTGTAACTACTGGATTCTATCAATGACTCTGAGCCTATAACAGGCCCGGCGAGAACTAGTCTCCTGACCGTTGGTATGGCTCTGTTATACCTGGACCAATAGATCGAGGCCCTTGAGGAGGACCTCACCCAAGTACAATTCTCCCTGGCTTTACATCGAAAGCAACTTGCGTTCTCTGATGAAGACCTCCACAAAGCCGAGCTGGAAATCCAGCAGGTCATCACAAAGGGCAATGCCGACATTGCTGACCTCACCAGCTGTTACGGGTATATGATGTGATAACTAGAGGGGATCCGAAGACAATACTAGGACTCTCTACCACCACTCTGTTGCACTTTGGAAAGCTTCAAGTACTCGCACCTCGCGCCTGAGAGGCCCAGTTTGGCCAGTATGGCGGGTGGTATGGAATTGCCGTTTCCCTAGTTAAAAAGCGTGTTTTTGACCCCAGAAATAACCCCTGGAGCGTCAAGCTGCCGCAGGGGCCAGCCTTGACACCAGTGAGTATATGAAGGGGCGGCAGTGGAAGTTTGGAGTCAATCGGACCAGAACTAACTGGATGGCGAATGAATTGAGAAGGCTTACGCTGGTAACTCCCAGGGAAAGGTAAGACTACCCGAGTCCTCTGGTACCTTATACCTCGCCAGTACTCCTAACGCGAGCCGTGCTCCTTAGAGTAGGACAGCGACTCAGGGAAAGAGTTGACGAGCGAAGTGGAGGCCCGGTACCGAGGTGTTATCAGGTAGGCTAACTCCCGAGTTCCCATGATTGCTGATGAAAGGCTGAGTGCATGCAGTAGTGCGAAATAAGTGAGGGGTTTTCTTAGTGTCAAGGATTGTTAGGAATGTTTCGGAACTTAGACGGTTGATTATTTGTATCATGTATTTGGCGTTGGTTTCTCTAGCGTTCGCTTGGCATTGTCTTGGCGTTATTCAGGGTTTTCGGGGGTTCCCACATACTTGTTGTAATGTCTAGTTCTAGTCCGCGAGACACACACGCGGGATATAAATATGCTATTATTCTCCGACTTCTACTGAAATCATTATCAGCGAAGAACGAGTCTTAAAGATATAAAATCTATCTACGAGTCTTTACTTCTATTTACTTGTGCTCAAAATATCTTTGATAATTCTTGACCTCTACCTGAACCATTCTTCGAACTCTTGAACTCTAGCAACTGTAACGTTTATACTCGTTGGCCGAACACTGAACCACAGAGATTCATAGTGGACTATCGACTGAAGTGACCTCGTTCCTTTGTACCTGGTAGATAGCGTTTCGAACTCTGAGTTCGGTACGAGACTACTCTAGTAGTTCGGTACGAACCCGAAATACTGGGGCACACTCATGAGCGGTACCAGGCAGCAGCCGAGAAAGCTCCGGCCAGGATCCAGAAGGAACCCAGCAATCCTAGAGGCCGGCAACCAAAGGGAAGGAAGGAAGCTTCCAGATCCTCTGCTCCTAAGGCAGCTACCGGATCCAAGGGCAAAGCTGTGGAACTGAAGGGTATCCCAGGGGATATTCTGGGAGAAAGAAGAAAGGCTCAAGTATGCTTGAAGGTAAGACCTTCCGGTACTCCCCTGTGAGGTAGAGTGCATAGACTGACTTGTGCAATAGTGCGGCAAGTCCAGACACAAATGGACCACCTGTTGGTTCAAGAAACCTACTACTGTCCGAGTGGCAGCAGTGAAAGTACAGAGAAAGCGGAAAAGAGGATCTGGCTCCGGGGATAGTACCCAGGAACCATCTGAAAACAAAGCTAAGGTTGCTGCTGTAGTGGCAGAACAACCATTCAATGTACTTCCTGAGTTTCCTGAGGATTTTATCTTTGAACCCGGATTAGGGTCAGATGAGGATATTATCTGGTAGTGTCTGTTTAGGGTGTATGTATACTAGAATTTCTTCCTGTTTGGGTTGTTGTCTTGTTTTTTTAGTGTAGGAATAAATCTGTGGTTAACTTGTGACCATGGTCCCAGGATTGCGGAGAGGATAATGAAAGGCTAAGATTGCTAAATAGCATCGGCCCTTACTACTGAAAAGTATAAAGGGACAAGGAGCTGCCGCATCTAAGACCTCATTATCCAGAACCAGAACAAGAAGAACCCACTACATCTATTTGCCTCATATCTATTTGCTTTACACTATGTTGAGAGCACAGAACCTAAAGTGAACGAGAGGAACCACTCCTGAGAAAACCTGCAAGAGGAGAAGGGAAGAAGCAAGTCTTCCGCCTCTACCAGTACATGGTAAGAGACCTGTGCTAGAGGCCAAATTGTCCTGGACAATTAAGGAAAGGGTTGAAGGCTCCCAAGGGAAATTCCTTCTGGACACCGGGTGTACAGGACCTATCCTGAACTCAGAGTTTGTCAGAAAGAATGGAATACCCTTAGTGCGGAGGGACCAACCACTGACAATGTATGATGCTCAAGGAGATGTCATGATGGAAAGTGGAGAGTACTATACTCACACGATACACATGAGCATGGGAGATCATAAGGAGACACTCCGATGGGAGGTAGCCTCTTTGGAAGCTGGAATCTCCGGTTATCTGCCAATTGATTGGGCAAGGAAGCATAATCCGGACATTAATTGGGAACTCAATACCATAAGCTGGAGAAGTAACTACTGCAAGCAGAACTGTCTCCCAGTGGCCATTACTGTGGAACCCGTCTCAATCTATCAAATGTTAGAAGAGGAAGAGGTGTATCACTTAGTAGCGGCCATTTGGCATGATGAGAATGGTGTGAGTGTGGAAATTAGAATTCCTGCACAGCATCGGCAATGGGCACATGTATTCAGCATAGAGAAGGCAGAGGAGTTACCTCCGCAGTCTGTTAATGAGCTGAAGATCAAGATCCTGCCTGATTCTACAATCCCATTTGGACCGCTATACCCATGTTCCGCTCCAGAGTTAAAGGCCCTCAAGGAGTACCTGACCAAGGAATTGGCAGCAGGCAAAATCTCCAGATCTAGCAGCCCAGCAGCGGCACCCATTCTGTTCATACCAAAGAAGGATGGCAAACTTAGAATTTGTGTGGATTACAGAGGCTTGAATAAGGTTACTGTCAAGGACAAATACCCCCTACCCATCATGAGTGAACTCAGAGATAGGTTATTCAAAGCCCGGATCTTCACAAAGATAGATCTCAAGAATGGCTTCAATTTGATCAGGATAGCAGAAGGTGATGAATAGAAGACTGCCTTCCGAACCCGCTATGGCCTGTATCAGTACAATGTGATGCCATTTGGTCTATGCAATGCCCCTTCTGCCTTTCAGGCTATGACGAATGATGTGCTAAAGGATCTACTGGATGAAGGAGTGATTGTCTATATTGATGACATCCTCATCTACTCGGAGACTATGGAAGAACATGTTGATCTTGTCAATAAGGTCTTGCAGCGGCTATCAGAGAATAAGCTATGTGCATCCATTGACAAGACCTCTTTCCATGCCCGGGAGGTAGAATACCTCGGCTACCACATCTCAGAAAAGGGAGTATCAATGTCAGAAGAGAAAGTAGAGGCAGTTAGGGATTGGCCGGAACCCAAAGATGTTAAGGGGATCCAAGCCTTCTATTTCGGGTTCGCACCAAACTACGAGAGTAGTCTTGTACCGAGCTCAGAGTTCGAAACGCTATCTACCAGGTAGAAAGGAACGAGGTCACTTCAGTCGATACTCAACTAGGAGTCTCCGTGGTTCGATGTTCAACCAACGAGTAAAAACGTTACAGTTGCTAGAGTTCAAAGAGTTCGAAGAATGGTTCAGGTAGAGATCAAGAATCACCAAAGATAATCAAGCGTAAGGGATATAGAGGTAAAGACTCGTAGGTAGATATTTTATATCGTTAAGACTCGTTCTTCCTTCACAATGATTTTTGTAGAAGTCGGAGAATGACAGCATATTTATATCCCGCGTGTGTGTCTCATGGACTAGAACTAATCATTACAACAAGTATGGCAAGAACCCCAAGACCCTGAGAAACGCCAAGACCATGCCAACCGAATCGCCAAGGAAACCAACGCCAAATACATGATACAACTAATCAAACGCCTAAGTTCCGAAACATTCCTAACCATCCTTGAACACTAAGAAAAACCCCCCCACTCATCTTGCACTACTGCATGCACTCAGCCTTCATCAGCGATCATGGGAACTCGGGAGTTAGCCTACCTGATAACCCCTCGGTGCCAGGCCTCGACTTCGCTCGTCAACTCTTTCCCTGCGTCGCTGTCCTACACTAAGGAGCATAGCTCAACGTTAGGAGTACTGGCGAGGTATAAGGTACCGGAGGACTAGGGTAGTCTTTCCTTTCCCTGGGAGCCACCAGTGTAAGCCTTCTCAATCCATTCGCCATCTGATCAGTTATGGTCCGATTCCAAAGTGCAACAGAGTGATGAGAGAGTCCTAGTGTCTTGTCTTCGGGTTCCCTCTACTTATCACATTGTATACCCGTAACACCTTCCTAGGATTTGCCAACTTCTATCGGCGCTTTATTGAAGGCTTCAGTAGAGTATGCAAACCCCTAACTGACCTCTTGCAAAATGGCAAGAAATGGCAATGGACCGCAGCTTGTGTGCAGGCCTTTCTAGAGTTGAAAGACTGGTTTACTAGCGCCCAGTGCTTGCTCATTTTGACCCTACTAGGAGAACTGTGGTTGAAACTGATGCCAGTGACTTTGCCAAGGGAGCGGTGCTCTCTCAGTATGGAGATGATGGGAAACTACATCCGGTAGCTCTCTATTCTAAGAAATTCTCTCCGTCAAATCAACTATGACATTCATGATAAGGAAATGGGAGCACATGCTGAAATCTTGTGAGCAGGAGGTCACGGTTTTCACAGACCACAAGAACTTGGAATACTTCAATTCTACCAAGGTTCTCACTAGGCGGCAAGCTAGATGGTCTGAAAATCTAGCAGGCTACAATTTCAAAGTTGTCTACAGACCGGGAGAGAAAATGGCAAACCTGATGTGCTATCTAGGCGTTGGGATCATCGCCCTGCAGAGGGGAGTGAACCACTGCAGCCGGAGCCACAGATGTTTTTTAGACCAGGTCAATTGGTTCTAAACACTGCTAGATTAGCGGCAGTTAAAGTCAACCGGTTGCAGTCTTCTTTCATGGACCGCTTATTAGAGGCAGTCAAGTTGGATAAAGATTGGCAGTTAGTGCACCGCTCGCTGGTTGAAGCGAAACCAAATTTGGACCAGAACTTGTCTGTCAAGGACGGCCTCATCTTCTACAAGAATAGATGGTACATTCTTAAAGACAAGAAGCTCCGGATGGATATCCTGACCAATACCCATGACTCTAAAATGGCTGGACATTATGGTCAATATAAGACACTAGAGTGGGTAAAGAATAACTTCTTTTGGCCTAAAATGGACGAAGATGTGGAAGAGTATGTCCGTTCCTGTGATAGTTGTCAGAGGAACAAAACATCTCGGCACAAGAAGTTTGGTATGCTCCAACCATTGGAAATACCCTATCGGCCATGGACTTCCATCTCTATGGACTTCATTGTGGGATTACCGGAGTCTAAGGGATTTACTAAGATCTGGGTAATAGTGGACCCCTTTTCTAAAATGGCCCATTACATACCGCTCCCTACACTCAATAAGACAGAAGATTTGGCTAGGTTGTTCTTGAAGGAAGTTTGGAGACTCCATGGGTTACCTGATGACATAGTCTCGGACAGAGATAGCAAGTTTCTCTCTTATTTCTGGCAGTCTCTCATGAGCCTCCTCAATCTGAAGCTGAAAATGTCTACTTTTTTCACCCCCAAACAGACGGCCAAACAGAAAGAATTAACCAGACCCTGGAACATTACTTGCGGAGTTATTGTTCATATCAACAGCATGACTGGGCAGATCTCTTGCCTATGGCAGAGTATGCTTACAACTCGGCGGTCTCTGAGTCCACCAATGTATGGGCATTCTGTACCAGCTATGATTATGAACCCAGGACCAACTGGCCGGCCCCCCAGGAAAGGTGTTGAAGTTAGCAATCCAACAAGTGAGGTCATGATCTCTCAATGGGAATCTATTTGGCATGCTATGCAAGAAAACTTAGGCAAGGCTAGGATTAGGATGGCGGTGGTATGATAAACATGCACTGGCACCTCCGGAGATCAAGCCTGGAGATGAAGTAATGCTAGACCAGCGCAATGTGCAAACAAAGCGGCCAATGGGAAAGCTAGATCAGAAGAAGCTGGGACCCTTCAAGGTCATTGAAGCTATAGGCACCCGTGCCTACAAGCTCTCCCTTCCTCCTCAGATGGCTATACACCCGGTCTTCCATGTCTCTCTCTTAGAGCCTTACAGAGCGCCAGTAGACCCGGAGAGAAGAGTTCCCCCCCCCGGAACCAGAAGAGATTGCAGGAGAGGAGAACTGGGTAGTCCGAGAGGTAGCAGATAGCAGGGTCAATAGGCTCAGGAGGGGAGTGGAATACCTAGTACTATGGGAAGGGTATGAGAATGAGGATGCTACCTGGGAACCCTATGAACATCTAAGGAAGAGTGCTGAAGAAGCCCTCCGAGACTTTCACGCGAGGTATCCTAAGAAACCCCGGGATAAAAGGGTTTGATGTAGCTTCTCTAAATTTTCTACTTGTACATAGTCACGGAGATTTCCTTGAAAAAATTAGGTTGAATGGAATTTGTTGTTACTGGATCTTGGTGACCAAGATCCTGAGAGAGGGGAGTAGTATAACAGAGCCATACCAACGGTAAGGAGACTAGTTCTCACCGGGCCTGTTATAGGCTCAGAGTCATTGATAGAATCCAGTAGTTACAGTGATAGGGAAGTACCTGTAGGTGAGGACCGCAACCTGCTGCAAGTGTACTCACCTTCTGGCTACTAAGGAGGAGATCTATTCATGAAGGGGCAGACTGACGAGTCTGAGCCTGTCAGTGAATAGAGGAGCGGCTAGGGAAAGGTTTCTAAGGGTCGGGCATCTCCATTGACCTTCAGAGCAAAGATAGCCCTGCCGCAGGCGGCGGTGGCTATGCCCGGGAATAGAGCTACAATGAATTACAGCTCTGCAGTCATCAAGGGTAGACCACCGGAGCGGAGACTCCTCTAATGCAGGACCGGAGCTGTGTGACAGCCAGACTGCAGGTGATCCTTGACCCTGGCTAAGAGTGCATTACTCTAGGACCGGAAACACCTGCTAGCGCTTAGGGAGAAGCAGGGTAGCGGAGGAATTGTTCTCTGGTCCAAAACAGAGTTGTCACCGGAACTTGGCTTGAGCAGTGGAAGGCAGGAAAACCGAGAGATTTGGAGTATAAGTACTCATCTCCATTTCCTCCCACTAGTTCTAGTTTTCCTCATCATCAGTTGTAACAAACGGAAGAAGACCCTTAAGATTATTCTAAGTCTACCAAGAAGAATCTTTACTCTCTAAACCTAACATTTTCTTCTACCGGCCCTCTTGCTTCCTACACTCCTGTTTAGTAGAGGCAGAGCCCCGTCACAGGTTATGCCATTTGTGCTAACCAACGCACCGGCAACTTTTCAGGGCATGATGAATGACGTATTCAGAGAATTTCTGGACCAAGGGGTAGTGGTATACTTAGACGATATCTTGATCTACAGCAAAAACGAGGAAGAGCACGAGCAGCTCGTCAATAAAGTCCTCGACAAGATCATCGAAAACAACCTGGTGGCCCATCCAAAGAAATCTTTCTTCCACCAGGAGACAATCGAATTCCTTGATTTCGTGTTGACTCTTGAAGGTGTCACCATGTCGACGGATAAGGTGGACGAAGTCTTGAAGTGGGAATCCCCGAGGACCGTCAAGGACATCCAAGTTTTTATGGGATTCTCCAATTTTTATCGGAGGTTCATCCAGAACTACTCTGGGGTCTGTAAACCCATCACTGACTGTCTACGAGGCAATGCTAAGCACTTCTCCTGGACTAGTGCCGCCGAAGCAGCTTTTTTGAAGCTGAAGATCCTCTTCACATCTGCTCCTATCCTGGTTCACTTTTCACCGGAAAGGCAGATTATCGTGGAAACGGACGCAAGTGACTTTGCAATTGGTGCACTGCTTTCCCAGCCTATTGACGGCACAATCCATCCCGTGGCCTTCTACTCCTGCAAACCTATCCCAGCCGAACTCAATTACGATGTCTGGGATAAGGAGATGCTCGGTATAGTCGCAGGTTTCAAACAATAGCGACATTACCTCGAAGGACCCAAGTTTACCATCCTTGTCTACACAGATCACCCGAACCTGCAGTATTTTGATACCACTAAGGTTCTGAACCGAAGACAAGCACGATGGGCCCAACTTCTAGCGGAGTTCAATTTTAAGATCACCTACCGGCCGGGAACTCAGAACGGGAAAGCCGATGCACTGTCAAGACGTCCGGAGTACCGACGTGAAAGGGGGGGCGTGCAGGCAGTTGAGAAGTTGTTTAAGCCTGGACAGTTGGTAGGGGTGGAAGATTTTGTTGTTTCTTCGGCTTCGCTCGCCGTAAAGGAAATTGTTGACTAGTCTAAGGATTTCCTTGACCTAGTAAAAGAAACATCGTTGAGGGATTCAGAATGGAATGAGTTGAAGAGAAGAGGAGAAGCTAAGGAGCTGAAGGAGTTTTCCATTAAGGAGGGGTTGCTTTTCTACAAGAACCGCATATACATACCCAATAGCAATGCGTTAAGAATCCGAATCGCTGAATCAGAACACGATTCGAAGGTAGCCGGACATTTTGGTCAAGACAAAACATTGGAACTGATTACACGCAACTTCTATTGGCCAAAGATGAACGAGTGGATTGACGACTACGTACGAAGTTGCGACGACTGTCAAAGAAATAAACCAAGTCGACAACGCAAGTACGGGGAGCTACTTCCATTAAGCACCCCGAACACAGTATGGTCATCCATTTCCATGGACTTCATCGTTCAGTTACCTGAGTCCAAGAGATACACGCAGATATGGGTAGTGGTTGATAGGTTCTCAAAGATGGCACACTTTATTCCCCTCCTAGGCGAAGCCACCTCTCAAGATTTAGCAAAGTCTTTCCTGTCTCAAATCTGGCGAATACATGGGTTACCTCTGGATATAGTTTCGGATCGCGATGCCAAATTCACGACAAGTTTTTGGGCATCGCTGATGGAACTTCTAGATATCAGGTTACGTATGAGTACCGCTTCCCACCTTCAAATTGATGGTCAAACGGAGCGCGTCAACCAAACATTGGAACACTACCTCCGGGCATTCTGCAACTACGAGCAAGACGACTGGGCTGAACTACTCCCTCTGGCTGAATACGCCTACAACAATTCGGTTACATCTGCAACGGGGCTATCTCCTTTCTATACCAAATACGGTTACAATGCCCGAACGAGTTGGCCCACAGAAGCCGAAGTAGTTAACCCCACGAGCGATCTCTATGCCGACTTCATACGAGGTGTCCACGACGCTGCTCGCCAAAAATTGACCATGGCAAGGGAAAAGATGGGAAAATACTATGATAAGAAAAGAGAGACACCTCCGAACGTCAAGATAGGGGACCGTGTCATGCTCAACGCTACCAACATCAAGACTCGCCGATCAACAAAGAAACTCGACCACAAAAAGATGGGGCCTTTCACAAACAAACGACTAGCCGGTGAACATGCATGCGAACTCGATCTTCCTCTTCAAATGAAGATCCACAATGTGTTCCACATTGAATTATTGGAACCTTACCAAGTCAGCACCATACCTTGTCCTGAACAGAGGCCGCCTACACCTGATGAGGTCGATGAAGAAGGCGAGAAACTATATGAAGTTGAGCGTATCATAGCCAGTAGGAAGAGCAGGAGAGGGGCCGTTGAATCCCTGGTGAAATGGCGGGGTTATCCTGTTGGCGAAAGCACATACAAAGTTGTCGATGCAATGGACGAGGAGGTACTGTCACTAGTGCATGACTTTCACAGGAAGAACCCCAAGGCCGTGAAGGACCAACGCCTGAGACTGTAGAGGTACCCTTCGGGCTAAGTCCTTCCCCTCCACAGACACCACTGGTGATAAGTGAAGAAGGTTTAACGGAACCACAGTCGGTCAGAAGATGCTCTGAGGACAGACCACCCTGAAAGGGGGGTAAGCTGTTACGGGTATACGATGTGATAAGTAGAGGGAACCCGAAAAACAATACTAGGACTCTCTATCATCACTCTGTTGCACTTTGGAAAGCTTTAGGTACTTGCACCTCGCGCCTGAGAGGCCCGGTCTGGCCAGTATGACGGGTGGTGTGGAGTTGCCGTTTCCCTAGTTAAAAAGCCCGTTTTCGACCCCAGAAATAACCCCCGGAGCGTCAAACCGCCGCAGGGCCCAGACTCGACATCGGTGGGTATATGAAGGGGCAGCAGTGAAAGTTTGGAGTCAATCGGACCAGAACTGAGCGAATGGCTGATGAATTGAGAAGGCTCACACTGGTGACTCCCAGGGAAAGGTAAGACTACCCGAGTCCTCTGGTACCTTATACCTTGCCAGTACTCCTAACGTCGAGCTATGCTCCTTAGTAAGACAGCGACGCAGGGAAAGAGTTGACGAGCGAAGTCGAGGCCCGGTACCGAAGCGTTATCAGGTAGGCTAACTCCCGAGTTCCCAGGACTGCTGATGAAAGGCTGAGTGCATGCAGTAGTGCGAAATGACTGAGGGATTTCTTAGTGGCAAGGATTGTTAGGAATGTTTCGGAACTTAGGCGTTTGATTATTTGTATCATGTATTTGGCGTTGGTTTCTCTAGCGTTCGGTTGGCATTGTCTTGGCGTTGTTCAGGGTCATCGGGGGTTCCCACATACTTGTTGTAATGTCTAGTTCTAGTCCGCGAGACACACGCGGGATATAAATATGCTGTCATTCTTCGACTTCTACTGAAATCATTATCAGCGAAGAACGAGTCTTAACGATATAAAATCTATCTACGAGTCTTTACTTCTATATTACTTGCACTCGAAATATCTCTAGTGATTCTTGACCTCTACCTGAACCATACTTCGAACTCTTGAACTATAGCAATTGTAACGTTTATACTCGTTGGCCGAACACTGAACCCCCGGGGACTCATAGTTGAGTATTGACTGAAGTGACCTCGTTCCTTTCTACCTGGTAGATAGCGTTTCGAACTCTGAGCTCAGTACAAGACTACTCTGGTAGTTTGGTGCGAACCCGAAATACAGTTCCCCGGCACCTACAGTGTGCAACCATGAGGAGGTCATTGAAGACCTCAACTCCCAACTCGAAGCCGCCATGGCTGAGAACCAAGACTTCTGGCAAAGAATGTCGGAGGCAAACGAAGAGACTACCCGGGTCATTGAGGACCTGGACCAACAGATCGAGGCCCTCGAGGAGGACCTCACCCAAGCACAATTTTCCCTGGCTCTACACCGAGAGCAACTCGTGTTCTCGGATGAGGACCTCCACCAAGCCAAGCTGGAAATCCAGCAGGTCATCGCAAAGGGCAATCCCCATATTGCTGACCTCACCAGCCGCATCAACTCTGTTCCCCGTTCTGCGCCTGTTGCTGCCCCCTTTCCCCGTACTCACACTGCCCAAACCAAGCCCCGCTATCTTGCCCCCCGTTCCCATGACCACCGCACCAAGGACAACTGGAGGAAACCAGTTGAACCAAGCCCCCAGACTCCCGAGCCGGCTTTAAAAGCCATGCCCCTTTGGTAAACACTGGCAAACCAAAGGGGCTAGCGCCACCTACACCAAGTCTCACTGTGTCCGCTGTCTCCGTGTCTGAGGACAAGATATCCGAAGATCAATTGGTAACCACCTGCTCCGTCTCCCAGAACCCGACCTCCTTCGTGCCAGCCTGGGCCCTCATTGATACGGGGGTATCAGGTTATGCATCCATTAACCAAGACTTCTGCGCCCGGCACATCATCATCACGGTTCCCCTAAAGAAGCAACGCCTGCTTGAAGTCATCGACGGCAGGTTGGTATCTTCAGGAAACATCACGCACATCGCCAAGCTCTCTCTGGATATACACGGACATCGCGAGGAGGCACCCTTCTTTGTTACAAAGTGGGGCCACTACCCGATCGTCATGGGAATCCCTGGATGCGCCGTCATGATATCACCCTCCGGCCGAGGAAAAACCATGTAGTCTTTGACTCAGCACACTGCCTCCGCCACTGCCTCCCAGCCCTGAACCCGGTCACTGCACAAGGAATCTCGATCACCCCGCCAGACAGCCTGATTATCCATATCGCGGCTATCGGGGCGGCCCCCTTCAAGAGATGGACCCGCTACCATGGCTCCCGGTTGTTCTGTGCATCCCTCCAGGCTATAGACGATGTGTTGGACAAGACAAAGGCCCTCGACCCAAGTGCCATAGTCCCCGCTGACCTCCACCGGGTCCTGCCCATGTTCTCCGAGTCAAATGCTTCTGTCCTCGGCCCCTACTGTGCTGATGACCTTGACATCAAGCTCCAGGAAGGCAAGGAATTTCCTTTCGGCCCGGTGTACAACATGACCTGAGGTGAATTACAGGCACTCCGCGAGTACATCTCGGAGAACCTGACCAAGGATTTTATTCGTCACTCCAAGTCCCCCGCCGGTGCCCCAGTCCTGTTTGTCAAGAAATCCGATGGCTCCCTACATCTCTGTGTCGACTACCGCAAGTTGAACGAGATCACAGTCAAGGATAGACACCCCCTCCCCCTGTTCCCCGAAACCCTGAACCAGGTAGGTAAGGCTAAGTATTATATGAAGCTGGACCTAAGGAGGGGTTACCATCAGATCAGAGTCAAGGAAGGTGACGAATGGAAAACGGCCTTCAGAACCCGCCTAGGACACTACGAATACCAGGTCATGCCCTTCAGTCTCACCAATGCTCCCGCCACGTTTCACAGATAGATCAACAACATCCTTCGGCCCTACCTCGACGACTTTGCCACAGCCTACCTCGACGACATCCTGATCTACTCCGATAACATGGAACAACACAGGGAACATGTTCAAAAGGTCCTGGGAATCCTGCAGAAAAACAGCGTCCACCCAAAACCTGCGAAGTGCGAGTTCTACGTTCAGGAAACCAAGTATCTCGGAATGATCCTAGGCCCAGAAGGCATCAAGATGGACCCCAAGAAGGTTCAGGTCATCCAGGAATGGGAAACCCCTCAGGACGTCAAGGACATTCAGACCATCCTAGGCTTTGCAAACTTTTACCGTCGTTTCATACGAGGTTACTCCAAGGTTGTCTCCCCCCTCACGGCATTAACCAAGATGGGTGTGCAGTGGAAATGGTCCCACCAGGCAAATCAGGCTTTTGAAAACCTCAAAACAGCCTTCATCTCGGCCCTCATCCTCAGGCACTTTGACCCCGATAGGGAAATCATAGTTGAAACCGACGCCTCCGATTATGTCTCCGCTGCCGTCTTGTCACACCGGGATGATGACCGAATCCTGCACCCCGTCGCATTCTTCTCAAAGAAACACACTCCGGCTGAATGCAACTATGAGATCTATGACAAGGAATTGTTGGCGGTCATTCGAGCCTTTGAAGAATGGCGCCACTACCTGGAGTCAGCACAGTTCCCGATCAAAGTCCTATCTGACCACCGCAACCTGGAGTACTTTATGTCCAAGAAGATCTTGAATCGACGACAAGTGCGCTGCTCCGAATTCCTATCCCGGTTTGACTATAGGATTGCCTTCAGACCCGGCAAACAAGGCGGAAAGCCCGATGCATTGACTCAAAGATCTGGAGATCTACCTAAGGAGGGGGATAAACGACTACTGCACCAGGCTCAGGTGGTCCTGAAGCGGGAGAATGTGCAACCGAAGGATAAGTTAAGTTTGTTGACGTGTTCTTTCGCAAATGAACCCGCTGAAGGAATGTCCAAGTTGATAGGGCTATTCAAGAAGGCTTACAAGGCAGATAGTTTCCACTCCGAGGTCCTGACGATGCTTAGCAACGGTACCAAGCACTAGAAGAGAATCTCCTTGGCCGAGTGCGCACGCAGCACCCAAGGACTGCTCCTGTATCGAAACACCATCTACGTCCCCAACCACCCCGAACTTCAGCTGTTCCTTCTACAGGAATACTATGACAAACCCTCGGCAGGTCACCCAGGAAGAGCCAAGACATTGGAACTCCTCAGCCGCACATACTACTGGCCAAAGATGAGGAAGTACGTGGACCAATATGTCTTGAACTGCAACACCTGTTCCCGGTCCAAAGCCTCACGCAATGCCCTGAAAGGTGTCCTACGACCCCTCCCTGTACCAAAAGGTCCCTGGTCCGATGTGTCAATGGATTTTGTCACTGGCCTCCCGGAAAGCAATGGGTATAACGCAATCCTAGTTGTGGTGGATAGACTGACCAAGATGTGGCACTTTATCCCGACTACCGAAGAAGCCTCGGCCCGTGATGTGGCAACCATGTACCTCGACAACGTCTGGAAACTCCACAGGCTACCCGAAACCATAGTCTCCGATCGTGGCCCTCAGTTCACAGCAGAGTTCTGGAAGTCACTATGCGGACGCCTTGAGATTGCCCCCTGGTTTTCCACAGCCTTCCACCCACAGACGGATGGCCAGACGGAAAGGATCAATGCCGTCATGGAACAATACCTCCGTGCCTACGTCCCGTACCAACAGGAAGACTGGACCAGGTTCCTACCAATGGCAGAGTTCGCAACGAACAACCATGTCTCTGAAACCATCAAGCTGTCGCCATTCCAGGCTAACTATGGACGACACCCACGCATGACCTTCGGCCCCCTGACTCACGGCAAGATCACGAACGAGGACCAACCAACCGGGATGGCCCGAGATATGGCCAAAGTATATGAGTTCCTACTCGACGAGATGTTCCGGCCCCAGAAGATCCAAGAAGACGTGGCAAATGCAAACCGCACCCCGGCCCCCCGCTACGCAGTCGATGACAAGGTATGGTTGTCAACCAAGAACATCGAAACCAAGCGACCATCCAAGAAACTGGATTGGAAACGCATCGGCCCCTACAGGATCAAGTGAATGGTTAGTCCCTACGCCTATGAGTTGGATCTCCCCGCCACGATGAAGGTACACCCCGTCTTCCATGTCTCCCTACTGTCTCTTGCTTCGGAAAACCCCGTCCCCGGTCAGAAACAACCTCCCCCTCCCCCGGTTGAAGTCGGAGGTGAACAGGAGTGGGAGGTTGACGCAATCCTGGATTCGCAAATGCTACGAGGACAGCTACAATACTTGGTTCGGTATACAGGCTATGACAATCCCTCTTGACAGCCCCCAGCAGATCTCGAACATGCCCCTGAATTGGTCAGAGACTTCCACGACCGTTATCCAAGCAAGCCTAAGCCTGGCAGGAGCTAGGCCTTGAGGAGGACCTAATCTATAACGGCGTGCCAAGACTTCGCGTTACGTTTCTAGGGTTACACTGGCTATGGGTTTCCATCACGCGGGTTAGTAATCGGTTCTCGGCGATGGATATATATATATATGGGCCTGTCCTCTCCTTGTCTCTCTTTCCTTTCTTCTTTACGCAACTTTCCTGTTACTTAGGGTGTTATATTGTTTGTCTTTGGTTCTCTACGGTTGTTATAGTTGTGTTACTAGTTTGGAATATATATCGTTCGCGTTACTATAGTTCCTTCCGACGTCCCTCGAACCCATAGTCATTCGGAACTCATACTAGTAGTTCCTTACGTTCCATAGATTCGAACCTCGGTTGCACTCCTTGGTTCCCTTCATCCATAGATCATAGTCCATGTCCGCGGAGCGAGTGCTTTACTGGTATCTTCGAGTCCACTACTTTGTACGCGAGATCATCTACCTCCTCGTTCCCGAACTCTAGAGAGCTTCCCCGCTCCTCGCCAAGCAACAGCAAGACCTCCGTAAGTCTAAGGTTGCGTACCCCAACACCAACCAGCACAACACCTCGCTTAGCTCCTGTCCTGCTCGGTCGCAACCATGACCGACCCAGTCCCCTTCGCGCTGCTCAAGCGCCTCTCAGAATTCCTGGCCACTTACGGCCCCCTCCCGGCTGACGAAGATGTCGGTCACGAAATCACCAAGGCTCACAGCCTCATCACTGAATGCTTGGAGATCCTAACCTCCTTCCCCGACCCAGACGAAGTCCCCAGTCTGTTACAGGTATACGATGTGATAAGTAGAGGGAACCCGAAAAACAATACTAGAACGCTCTATCATCACTCTGTTGCACTTTGGAAAGCTTTAGGTACTCGCACCTCGCGCCTGAGAGGCCCGGTCTGGCCAGTATGACGGGTGGTGTGGAGTTGCCGTTTCCCTAGTTAAAAAGCCTGTTTTCGACCCCAGAAATAACCCCCGGAGCGTCAAACCGCCGCAGGGCCCGGACTCGACATCGGTGGGTATATGAAGGGGCAGCAGTGAAAGTTTGGAGTCAATCGGACCAGAACTGAATGAATGGCTGATGAATTGAGAAAGCTCACACTGGTGACTCCCAGGGAAAGGTAAGACTACCCGAGTCCTCTGGTACCTTATACCTTGCCAGTACTCCTAACGTCGAGCTATGCTCCTTAGTAAGACAGCCTTGAGAAAGAGTTGACGGCGAAGTCGAGGCCGGTACCAGCGTTATCAGGTAGGCTAACTCGAGTTCCCAGGACTGCTGATGAAAGGCTGAGTGCATGCAGTAGTCTTGAAATGACTGAGGATTTCTTAGTGGCGATTGTTAGGAATGTTTGAACTTAGGCGTTTGATTATTTGTATCATGTATTTGGCGTTGGTTTCTCTAGCGTTCGGTTGGCATTGTCTTGGCGTTGTTCAGGGTCATCGGTGGTTCCCACATACTTGTTGTAATGTCTAGTTCTAGTCCGCGAGACACACGCGGGATATAAATATGCTGTCGTTCTCCGACTTCTACTGAAATCATTATCAGCGAAGAACGAGTCTTAACGATATAAAATCTATCTACGAGTCTTTACTTCTATATTACTTGCACTCGAAATATCTCTAGTGATTCTTGACCTCTACCTGAACCATTCTTCGAACTCTTGAACTATAGCAACTGTAACGTTTATACTCGTTGGCCGAACACTGAACCCCCGGGGACTCATAGTTGAGTATCGACTGAAGTGACCTCGTTCCTGTCTACCTGGTAGATAGCGTTTCGAACTCTGAGCTCGGTACGAGACTACTCTAGTAGTTTGGTGCAAACCCGAAATAGGCGAATCCCATAAAAGCTTGGACGTCCTTGACGGTCCTCGGGGATTCCCACTTCAAGACTTCATCCACCTTATCCGTTGACATGGTGAAACCTTCAGGACTCAACACGAAACCAAGGAATTCGATCGTCTCCTGGTGGAAAAAAGAATTCTTTGGGTTAGCCACTAGGTTGTTTTCGATGATCTCGTCGAGGACTTTATTGACGAGCTACTCATGCTCTTCCTCGTTTTTTCTGTAGATCAAGATATCGTCTAGGTATACTACCACGCCTTGGTCCAGGAATTCTCTGAAGATGTCATTCATCATGCCCTGAAAAGTTGCCGGTGCGTTGGTTAGCCCAAAGGGCATGACCAGGTACTCGTAGTGTCCGTAACGTGTTCAGACCGCTGTTTTCCACTCGTCACCCTGCTTGATTCGGATAAGATTATAGCCCTGCTTGAGGTCGATCTTGGAAAAGCTTTTCGCGCCCGCAATACGATCTTTCAATTCCTCGCCCAGAGGAAGAGTGTATAACGGAGCCATACCAACGGTCAGGAGACTAGTTCTCACCGGGCCCGTTATAGGCTCAGTGTCATTGATAGAATCCAGTAGTTACAGTGATAGGGAAGTACCTGTAGGTGAGGACCACAACCTACCGCAAGTGTATCTACCTTCTGGCTACTAAGGAGGAGATCTATTCATGAAGGCCAGACTGACGAGTCTGAGTCCTGTCGGTGGATAGAGGACCGGCTAGAGAAAGATCTCTAAGCGCCGGGCATCTCCATTATCCTTCAGAGCGAAGATAGCCCTGCCGCAGGCGGCGGTGGCTATGCCCGGGAATAAATCTACAATGAATTACAGCTCTGCAGCCATCAAGGGTAGACCACCGGAGACTCCTCTAATGCAGGACCGGAGCTGTGTGACAGCCAGGCTGCAGGTGATCCTTGACCCTGGCTAAGAGTGCATTACTCTAGGACCAGAAACACCCGCTAGCGCTTAGGGAGAAGCGGGGTAGCGGAGGAATTGTTCTCCGGTCCAAAGCAGAGTTTTCACCGGAACTTAGCTTGAGCAGTGGAAGGCAGGAAAATCGAGGGATTTGCAGTATAAGTACTCATCTCCATTTTCACCCACTAGTTCTAGTTTTCCTCATCATCAGTTGTAACGAACGGAAGAAGACTCTTAAGATTATTCTAAGTCTACCAAGAAGAATCTTTACTCTCTAAACCTAACTCTTTCTTCTACTGGCCCTCTTGCTTCTTACACTCCTGTTTAGTAGAGGCAGAGCCCCGTCACAGAGTGTACCGATGCTTGATGGTGTCGTGATTAAGGCCACGATAGTCAACGCAAAGTCCAAGACCTCCGTCCTTCTTTCTCACAAATAGGATGGGGGCACCTGCCGGGGACTTGCTAGGTCTGATCTTCCCTAGCTTGAGCATCTTGTCGAGGTACTCATGGAGAACTTTCAACTCAACCTCGGAGAGGGGGTAGATAGGTCCCCATGGGGGCTGTTGACCACGTTCAAGATCGATGGCGTGATCTGAGTAGCGACTGGGAGGTAATTTGTCGGCTTCGGACCGGAGGAAGGCTTTGAGTTTTGGCCAATATTTCTCCGAAATGGTTGCCCGTAAGTCAACCTTGCCAGTAAGGGCGCAGATTGTGCCAATGAAGAGCGCCTCAGGATCGTCAAGTACATCGCTGTTGAGAACCACTGAAATTTCTCTCTGGTCAGCGTAGTACCTGCTCTTGCAAAGATCCCCATTGAAGGTTACTTCCCCATTTGGGGCAATAGCCGGTTTATGCTCTTGTAGCCACCACGCTGGAAGGATCGCATCGATGCCGTATGGGAGTGGTGCTATCTCGAAAGAGAGCTCGGACTTATGCCCCCCAGAAAGGATATTTAACATTACAGTAAAGGCTTGTCCCGCGCCTGCCATAACTTCACCAGTAAAACCGAAAACATTGGCGGGGACGTCTCTTTGCACCTTTGGGACAGAGAAAGCAGCAACAAAGGAAGAACTAATAACAGGGCCAGTTGCCCCAGTGTCCAATAAAACTCGACAAGGAAATAAGAAATCTCAAAACCCAATATGAAATTTGACAATAGGACGTGGCCCATGAATAGGCTCGTCCGAAATTCGTTGTTTTTTCTGCGGAGAGGACGCCCCCTCATCCGCTCTTTTTCTTTTTATGATTTTTTTGGTTTTTCCTGTCAGTGAAAGCATGACAATTTGGGGGAGCTCTTGACTTGACTCATCAGAGTCCCCTTCTAAAAACCCATGTCGAAATCCACCTCCGACTCTGACCCCAACTCCGGAACGTAGGCATTGCCTGTTGAAGTTTCTACCGCGGCGACTGCTACTGGTTTTTTCTTTTTTGGTCGTGACCGGGTTTTCTTTGCTGGTGGGGGAGCTGGTGGATCCGCCATTTCCTCGTCGTCGTCTCGTCGCCGTTTCTGACCCAGAGCGGAGATGGCGGCGCTGGAGTTGGGGTTCTGTCTGCACCATTTCCATAAGTGACCCCTTCTGCCACAGCGGGCACATTCTCCCTTGCTTTTCCTCTAGTCCAGGACGAACTTGGGGATGCCCTTGGTGGCTTCCTCGTAGTCGGCGTGTAACGGTTTGTTGCCCTAACTAGAGCGTGCTCCTCCTTGGGTGTTCGACCCTCCTCCAGGGCGACTCGACTCTGCTCTCTGTCCTTCCTGGGCCCGACCCTTGATCTGGAACCCAGGCCTCTTCTTCTCCGGAAGGTCTCTCCTTGCCAGTATCCCGCTCGACACCTTCCCAAGCAGCTTCTTTTGTTCCAGGAAGCTCTCATGAGCCTTCCCAGCCCTTTCCAGTTGTGCCAGGAAGTGGCCATCGTCGTCCGCCGGCTCAAACTTGGAGTGTCGTTCCCAGATTTCCTCCCGGAGTCCAGTGAGCAGCGTCTTCCGAAGAGAAGCACCACTTTGCTGAGCGCGCTGGTTGAGTATCTCCATCTTGGTGAGATAGTCGGAGATGTTCGACTGGTATTTGAGCTAGTCCATCTTGAATGCAGCGTCAAGAGCTTCCTGAAAGCTCACAAACCGTCCCTTGACTTCCTGACGGAATCGTTCCCAAGTGCAGAAGTCCCTACCGTTGATGCCCTTCATGTGGACCTCGTGGTTGTTGGCGAACCATTCTTTTGCCAGCCCTGTAGTGTAGGTGCCGGCAAAGAGGACCTGCTGCTTGTCGTTGCGGAACTTGCGAGAGCTTTGTCCAAAGTAGATCTCACATTCCAGGAGCCAGTGCCTTGGGTTGTGCTTTCTGGGATTGTCAAATTCGAAGGGCACCTTCGCTAGGGAGTCCCTTCCTCTATCTTCGGGAGACTCTGATCTGTCGTCCCGTCTGCCCTTGGCCTTCCATCCCCGGACCTTCTCTTCCACCTCCATCTCCTCATCTGACCCTTTACCGGGAGCAGCTACTCCTTTCCCTTTGTTGATTGGTGGTGGCGGAGGTGCTTCACCGGCTTCTTCCTCCTCATCCTCGATCTGGGTGAGGGGGCGTCCACGTCCTGATCGGCTAGGAGCGGCAGAGCGTTGGCTGGCATCACGGACCGTAGCCAACAGGCTAAGTCCAAACCGTCACCGCTACCAAGACGGCAGCTGTGGAGCCGGGTTGTATGAGTAATGGGTCGTTAAGCTTTCCTATTTTGTCGTCACTTGCGTCAGGTGTTGCTACGGCACAGTTCTTCCTTGTATATTTTCACTCTTCCCTGTAATTTGCTATTCGGAGTGGTGTGATGATAAATCGGTGGGGTTGCTATGGGTTTCTTCGGGGTTCGGTTGCGTGAAGGGTATTCTATAACAGAGCCATACCAACGGTCAGGAGACTAGTCCTCACCGGGCCTGTTATAGGCTCAGAGTCATTGATAGAATCCAGTAGTTACAGTGATAGGGAACTACCTGTAGGTGAGGACCGCAACCTGCCGCACGTGTACCCACCTTCTGGCTACTAAGGAGGAGATCTATTCATGAAGGGGCAGACTGACGAGTCTGAGCCTGTCAGTGAATAGAGGACCGGCTAGAGAAAGGACTCTAAGTGCCGGGCATCTCCATTAACCTTCGGAGCAAAAGAATAGCCCTGAGCGGCGGTGGTTATCTTGGGAATAATCTACAATGAGTTGGAGTTCTGCAGCCAGCGAGGGTAGACCACCGGGCGGAGACTCCACTAATGCAGGCGAGCTGTGTGACAGCCAGGCTGCAGGTGATCTTGACCTGGCTAGGATGTATTACTCTAGTACCGGAAACACGCTAAGCGCCTTAGAGAAGCGGGGTGGCGGAATTGTTCTCCGGTCCAAAACAGAGTATTCACCGGATCTTGGCTTGAGCAGTGGAAGGCAGAAAAACCGAGAGATTTGGAGTATAAGTACTCATCTCCATTTTCGCCCACTAGTTCTAGTTTTCCTCATCATCGGTTGTAACAAGCGGAAGAAGACCCTTAAGATTATTCTAAGTCTACCAAGAAGAATCTTTTTTCTCTAAACCTAACTCTTTCTTCTACCGGCCCTCCTGCTTCCTACACTCCTGTTTAGTAGAGGCAGAGCCCCGTCACATCTTCTGTATATAATCTCTGGCGTCTTTCCTATCTCTCTTTCTTTCTTCTTCATGCAACGTCTTCTTTTCATTAGTTGAGCTCTAGTTGAATATACTTAGTATCTTGAGTCCTCCCCCTCGTCGGTAATCAGCCCGGCCCCTAGTCCCTAGTATTCCGAACCTCTGACGGTATCAAGCCTGTCCCTTTGTCCACCAAGTCCCCCGAAGCGTACTCCGAGTCGCTCCTCCTGTCCAGTCATGACGTCGTCCGTTAGATTACGTTGCGTGCGATTCACATCGACTCAGAATTGAATCATGACTTCACCTCGGTGTTACGGGCGTTCTTGGCGAGGAAGCAAGTCTCTAGATTAAAGCGAGGAGGTAGATGATCTGCGTACAAAGTAGTGGGACTCGAAGATACCTGGTAAAGACTTCGCTTCTGCATACGTGGGTATGGTGCGTGACGAAGGGAACCGAAAGCATAGAGTTCGGATCGTGGGAACGTGAGAACTACTAGTATGAGTTCGAGCATTATGGGTTCGAGGGCGTCGGAAGGAACTATAATGCTTGAACGATATATATTCCAAACTAATGCTTATTATATAATAAGCATGAGAACTAAAGACAAACAATATAACACCCTAAGGAACAGGAAGGTTGCGTAGAGAAGAAAGGAAAGAGGGAGAAAGAGAGGATAGGTCCATATATATATCCATCGCCGTGAACCGATTACTAACTTGTGCGACGGAAACCCATAGAACCCAAAGGAAACCTAATTACAAATGAACACTCAAGAATGCTTAACCGAATAACTGACACATTCCCGTGCAGCGGTTCACCTAGTAACTTAACGCAAAGTCTTGGCACGCCGTTATAGAGACTTAGTTCAGGGCTCAGGAAGGCCTCAGGAGGGTACAGGTAGTTAACATGGTTATCAGGACAGGTGGTGGAGTGGTTGCTTTAACGGTTGCCTCCGGAGACGTAGCTAGGGCTCCGGAGAAAGTCAGTAGTTTGCTGATGTAGTTAGTCGTCAAAATGAAACTCAAGTTGGTGACATTCGTAATTTTCTCCAAAAAAAACCCGAATTTTTAACATGTAATGCAGTCACAACCATAGGCTTTTTAGTAAATCCCCGGCTGTTACGAGTATATCCACCATGAATACTATCACTTGACAGAGCAAGTTTTATTCTAGCTCATTGTAGTGGGTCGCTATTAAGCTCTGAAATTGGGCGAGTTCGGTACTCCGCGTCAAGGCGTCCCCAACCATAGTAATGGAGCAAGCTGGAGAACCTGCCAAGGCGCGTGCAAAAAAACATTCTAGCACAATATAGATTTCACAAAAAAAAACGTCCAACCTCGTATGTCCTGAACATATTAGGCACTGGTAAAATTTCTCTCATCAATGTGGCCTATGAAAGAAATGATTGGCCGTCACGTGCCAGTGATATGTGAAGTTTATGGAATTTCTCAGTAGTCTAAAGACCAATAATACGGCGGACTACTTACCCAGACCTTATCTATGAGAGAGATTTCGCCAGTGTCTTGTGCGTCCAAGGCATAGGAGAGGGACCTTACACAACGTAATTTAACTCACGGAGACGGAGTGAGGGTTAGGTTTCTTACGGAGTGTGTTGTAATGAAAACACACGAAGAAATATGATTAGCTAATATATGAAAGATGTGGGTCTTAAATACCAGATGCCTCGTCAAAGCTTACACCATTCAGGAAGAAGATTTCTAACTGTACATCAGCCGCTCAATCACGTCCATCAAAGCCGCAAGTTGGTCCATCCAGGAAATTCATTCTTCGATGGTAAGGTTGTCGCACTTACACGAAAAAACCTGTTTTTAACCCTTGATTTGACATCTTTAGTCAAAACAATATCTTACAGCCTATGTTCATGAAGAAGGTATATCGGTAATACCCGTAGAAGATCTATTCATAACAGACATTGACCGTGGCTCTTAATCAAGCCCATCCTTCAGACATTTTTACACTCGCTGTGACCTCTGAATACGTGATATCCGGTTCTGGGGACTCGAACATCAAACTGTGGGATACAGCTTCATCTGGGCACCCACTCCTACACACTTTCACGGGAGCTCATCCCTTGGGAATTCATCATATTGCAGTAAGCCGGGATGGGCGAATTGCGGCCAGCTCCGGGTTTGGTGGGGAGACATCACTTTGGAATCTGGAGCAGCTTAAGAAGATCGGAGATCTTGGTGGTTCGTATATTAGGGTTGCTTCTGTTAATCATGTTAATAATACCCGGGCTTGACTAGGAATGAATGCTGGAGAAGCCTGGGGCCTTTCTCTATCGTATAATGGGAGTCTCCTGGCCACGACAACATATGATGGAAGGATAATTCTTTGGGATACATTAGAGGAAGGAACGAAACTTCGACAGTATGATACAAAGGGAAGTTTTGGAATGTGTGTTGAGATTGTACGACTTCAGATCTTTTAACAAAGATTAAAATGTTGACCAGGTTCATAGTCTCCCGACGGAAAGCTTGTGGCCTCTGGCCATGAAAATGGGGGTGTATATGTCTTCAATAACGAGACGGGGCGCATCTTTCATTCCCTTCCTGGTGAGTCATAAATTTTCTGGCATCATCTCGAATTTGCTTACAGAAAACTTCTAGGGCTTCTCAAACCAGTGAGATGTGTTGCATTTTCTCCTGGAGGAAAATTACTGGCTGCGTGTGGTGATTCAAATGTCATTGCCCTATATGACGTGGCATCTGGTGAGCAAGTAGCCAATCTTGCTGGTCATTCTAGCTGGGTCTTTTCTGTTGCATGGAGCTCAACTGGGGAGTATCTTCTTAGCGGGTACGCACTTAACGCTCTAAACGGGATTACGATCGTTAATAGCATGTCTTAGGTCATTTGACGGAAAAGCAAAGGTATGGTCTACCGAAACGAAAGCTTGTGTAGCGACCCATAGTGAGACAGATAAAGCTTTGTACGCCGTCAAATGGCTATCAAAGGGGCAAGAGAGCTTCTTAACTGCAGGTGCAAATTGTAGAATAAGTTTCTATCGGGAGGCTACAGGGGGTTAATAAAGATGCCTCCATTTCCGTGTTCATCGTAGTTCTTCAGACTGTGAACATATCAAAAGGAGCCTAGACCGCTCATATCTATTCTAATTCAATGAAAGTTACAATCCCTCTAGTCTATATACGACCCTCACAAATTGGCTATGAGATCGGGTTACAGTTAGTAGACATAACCTACGCCTCTCCATCAATCGTTGAGAAGTTTTTTCGGTATGGCGGGACCCACATGGAAGGGTACTCTTCGTTGCCATACAGATGATCCCTTGAAATTACGTAAACAAGACCAGTATCTCAAAATTTGGGTGTGTTGACAAGAGTACCCTTCCAGGTGGGTTCCGCCAGAAAGTCAATTTGGGGGCAACGACCGAACCTGGAGCAGCGACGAAAACACAGACCCCAGTCAACCAAGCGAATAGATACTAGCCTGAGCGCCTGTACTTCGGGGGGTAGAGGTACTTTATATGTTGCCACCCACCAGCTGTTGACAGACTTACCCCTACCCCCGAAGTACTTTGACTGCCAAATATCCCTGTTCGTCGTTCAACCAGTTTTGTCGTTAAACTCTTTCCTTGACAACGAACGTGCAGGACGAAGCGACCAATCAGAAGCCGTCACGGGTTTTCCTCAACACCATCAGGCTACCCCTCTTTTAAGTTTTCCACCAATCAGAAAACTCCCCCCTTTTATCTCTTTGGCTTCAACCATGAGATATCATCAAAAACGAGCACAAATGTCAGCAAACTGGAGAGAGAAGAGAGTTATGAGTCTGCAAAACTTCATGGCTATGGCGTCAACTTGCAGTCGAACAAGTGAGGAGATTAAGGGGTTGAGACAGAATGTTAGCGATCGGCGAAGAAGAAACCTGTTGGTAAAATCCACCACCTAGAGACCTAAAACTCTCCACCTCGAATCGCGAGACAAACCAGAAAGAGTGGGCAAGATGAAGACTTCTAGATCAACAAGCAGTCTGAAGACGTGAGCGTCGCGGAGATGACCACAGCGGCAGCGGCGATAATGGGAGACAATGATATCACAGGTGTGACGAGAACTGCTCTACTAATCGAAGTGTAGGAAGCAAGAGGTAGGTAGAAGAAAGAATTAGGTTTAGAGAAAAGATTAACTTGGTAGCTTAGAATAATCTTAAGTGTAACTTCCGTTTGTTACAACTGATGATGAGGAAAAGCGAGAACCTAGTGGGCGAAAATGGAGATGAGTCTTATCTTCCAAATCTCTCGGTTTTCCTGCCTTCCATTCTTCAAGCTAAAGTTTGAAAACTACATTTTGAATGGGAGAATAATTCTCCGCTACTCTCTGGCGCTAGCGTGTTTCTGGTCCTAAATAATCTTGGCACTTAGCAGTCGAGGATCGCTGCACTTGCACTGTCACAGCTCGGTCCTGCGTTAGAAGTCTCCTCGATAGTCTACTTGATGGCTGCAGCTGTAATTCATTGTAGATCTATTAGGGCATTCTTGCGCTCTTTGGCGAAATTATCTTTCTTCTGAAGGTTAATGGAGATGTCCGTGACTTAGAGATCATTTCTCTGGGGTCCTCTATTCATCGACAGACTCAGACTCGTCGATCGACCCGTGAATAAATCTCCTCCTTAGTAGAGAAGGTGGGTACTCTTCTTGACGAGTAGCGGTCGCCGCCTGGTACTTCACTATCATCTCTTGGATTCTATCAATATTTCTGGCTATAACAGGTGAACTAGTCTCCTGACCGTTGGTATGGCTCTGTTATAACCAGATGACAATGAATACTATCGAAAGACATGGAATCCCTACCATCTCCAAGAATGGACATCGACACCCCCCCCCCCCCACCACAATCAACACACCACCTTATACCCACCGCCAACCATGCCACCACCGGCAAAAACACCATCGCCACCATTAGCGACAACACGGTACCACCCACACCACCTCCCTATCGGCAAACTACGTGAGGACATGTGGCGAAAAAAGAACTAGTAAGAGCATCGGCATCTGGCCTAGAGCTGTCGTGAACGCTCTCACGGAGAAAAGCGAGGACGACTCTCCGACTTCATTTCTCGAAAGAATCGAAATAATAAATAATCTGGGAAGATAAGCTATTTTTGCGGAAAATCGAAGAGAAGCGAGAGGAATGGAGCAGCGGGGTTAAAGCGAGCATCTGTCTGGCGGTTCAGGAATGGGCATGGTTCAAGCGAAAACAAGCGATTTTAATCTTACCGTGCAGGACGATCTGTGAATTCAAGCATGGGTGAGATTAAGGACAGGGACAAGAACTTTGAGATTGACAGAGATTGTTTTGAATTCAGAATGCTTAGATGGCAAATAAAGAAGCTTGAGGAGAAGACACTGTATGGGGCAAACGGGATGGAGGCCAACTTCAAGTTTATGTGAGGAAGGGACGAAATTGTATTTTGTTGTGTTTTTGTTTTTGTTTTTCTGGGGAGGGGGTGATAGGTAGTGTAGTTAGGTAGTGTTTAGTGCCATAACCGTGAGGTTGCATGCACACAATGAATAAAAGAAAAAAAAAAAAGGTTTTGTCGTTGTCCCCAGAATGACTTTACTTCAAAAATCCGTTGGAACAGATCACGACTAAAAGTTAGCTCAGACCTTCGTTCCATGTCACTGTCTTGGGATTGGTTGTGTTAGCTTTGACATCACCACTGTACGATTACCGCCCTGCAGCAGGGATCTTCTTCACCAAAACCTACAAATTGACGTTTAAATACTACCTCTGGTTGGTCAATATCCCTGCTGAGGCGCAACGAATAACTCGAGGTTTTGCGGTAGGCTTGGTTCACGAATGGGAATTCTAACTAAAAGATCTGCATCAATTTGTACCAAGCCCCGCCATACCTCCATCTCGCCTAACTCTCCACCACTCTATATCCTCTTGGGGCAAGTTTGTCTAACCAAATAAAAGCCTCGCTAATAAGCATACCCCTCGTCTGTTATTGTCAAATTCCCTCTTTCAGCTGATACCAACCTAGTCTGGCAATTGTTGGAAATTCTTGATTGGTTTGGTTATTGCTATTTACTGTAATAAGTAATATAATTCCTTTACTATGTTGTGCACGGTCCAGGTCGCGAATTTGACAAATTTCATCCGTCTGATTGATAATTCACTAAATAAACTTAAAAATTGGCGAACTGGTTGGTTTTGGTTGGTAAATTCATAATCTAGAGTACATACATGTACTCTAGCTATGTTGCTTACATGTAGGTACATATATAGCCGTGTTACCTATATGTAAGACAGGTATGTAGTACATGCCTATATTTACCTTACCTTCTCTCCTTTCTTCCCTCCTGCACTTTAACCTGTCTTCTCTTCACGAATTCTCGAATACAATACTCCGTCGTTCTTTATACCAGAACCTTTTATTTTCTCAGCCTTACATTCATTCAAGACCTGTAATCAAGATGCTGAGGAACACATTTTTAGTCATAGCCTTGCTCATCATTGATGGACTCCTCTACGTTGCTGCAGCAGATATCCCACCTGTAAGATCTCTTCACCTCTTTGTTTGTGCTCAACTAATAATAATAATGTACAATACTCAGGCTTGTGTACTTGCATGTGTCAATGAAGAAAGTACGCCCTCTGATATACAAGCAGTCTGTGCATCTGGGAGTGCGCAGACTTGCCTTGCCTCCAGATGCGGTGGATCAAGACAAAAAGCTGTCGATTATTTCCAGGCAACATGCAAATCATATAATCACGAAGTTGGTACGTAGTTCTCATTGATACAATAGCGAATAAGTCCCACGTGGAAGCCCAAACCTTGATCTCCCCATGTAAACATACTCGCCTACTGGAAATAGAAGTAGAAAATTTAAAAGGCAGATTTTGTATGGCAGATCAGCACTACTCCTACAAATAATCCCTGCTCCTTTACTCGAATTTTCTGGTTCTATATCCTGTAGGCGAGTACATACAGGAGTTTTGTGTCACCGTGCTAACATCACGTCTTTTTTTAGCTGAACCGATCCCCGCCAACGTCACGTGAGTATTTCACATATTAATCCCTCGAGGAATTTACTGACCTAATGTAAGGATAACCGCATCTACACGTCCAACTGTTGCTGCAACTGCTTCAGCTACCGTATCTGACGCTGCAAGTCATGGTGTGAAATTGTTGGCTTCTGGTGGGCCCCTTGCGATGGTCCTTTGTACCGTTGGATATTTGGTTTTGTAAGAGTCTTACTCAAATCATGCGCTACAATGATAAGTTCTGAAAGAAGTCATGATGCACAATAATAGAGTGCTTAATATTGATAAATTCAGAGGGTATAATCCAAAGTGTGACCACATTTAAGTCTGACGAAGGCTTGCTACATGGCCCAATAAGTCTGGTTTAACAGACGTGACCCGCGAATTCAACATCCACGACTAGTGGTTGGCCGGCATAACAATTTTGGTAGGTAAACAGAAATAGTAAGGGCCCATTTGGCAACAAGACACAACGGAGTTTACAGGGGTGAAAACTCCGTTTTGGCCTGTTGCCAAACGGGCCAAGTAACGTCAAAACTTGTCAGACAAGGGTGGGGTTTGACACGGGTCTAAAATTAAAAAAGCTTAAGTGCCGTTTCCAGTTGACATCAAGTAAAAGGTCACACATTTGAGACGTTTAGTTGCAATTCGAAAACCGTTACTCAAGTGAAAGTCGAGTTCATATAGTCAAGTCCTGTTTGCATGAAGGAAAAGTCTTACTGTCAAGTATCAAAACTGAGCGGTGAATAGGTAAGGGTTTTCACAACAGGCTCTATACAATTATCGAACATGAACACCCAAAGCCTGTTAAAGATGATAAGCGAGGAGGAGAGGGAATTATTGGAAAGGGGAAAAATTTCATTTTTCTTTACCTTTCTGAACACGTTTCCTTCTACCAAGTCAATGAATGTCGTCTTGACCTTAACAGAGATTAAATTCTGGAGATATTTTAAAGGTAAGTAATGGATGATTAAGATAGATTTGTTTATATTATACGTTTGCTACGCCTTGCTAAAATATTTTATACTTAATCAACTATACCGTTTACCCGATAGGAAGCAGTTTTCCTATTAGTGAGGTTTTGCAGTGAATTCGGAATCGGTTATGAGGGGCGTCTCTAGAGTAACAGCAGTAGGAACTCACAAAACTGGGAAGGTCTCGAGATAACGAAAAGCTACCGCTATTTCTCGAGTAATCCACTATCCCCGTACAAGTGAAGCATAAATTCGAACCAAGAAAACGATGGCTCGGCACATATGTAGCCAAGTAAGTGCATTATTCTCCAAATGCTATAAATTCTATGGACTCGTTTACATCATGTTCTCTATCTACATCGGCAAAGTCAAAAAAGGAATTGGGAACGGTTGGGGTATTATTAGTAAGTGATAGTTTCCAATCACCAATTTGTATATCCTCAAACCCTTTTATATCTAATTCATGTTCCTAACTATCATCTGTAGCGAGGGAAAGACCCACTTTGCGAAAGCTCCTTCCAATCAACTCATCTTTCCCAATTGCAAACAGATATCAAGCATAACCTGTACTCCAAGTAGTAAGGATACGCCTATCAATTACTGTCCATGGCTTAGCCCCATGATTTCTAACTGTTTCATCTGTCAAAGTTCGTATGGATTCTTTTAAAGGCTTGATTCCTGATACATCGAGAGGCTGTACTAAACTAGTGCAACCAACTGGAAACAAGATGGGAATTATTTGGTGAGGTCGGAGAAAGTTCAATACGGTAGGTGTCTTATGTGATGCACAAAGATAAATAGTGAATAGAGACGATTTATAAATATTGTTCAACGAATATATAAGATCCATTTCAATATCTTGAATGAAGAGATCTTCAGTCATATATGCAGTATCATTAAATTCAGCAAAAATACAAGGGTGATATTTCGTTGTTTCATTTCCTAATCGTTTCTCTTAACCATGGAAGATAATCATAGGTGATATCCGGTTGACTCTATCCGCAAAAATACATGATATTAAACTTGCTTGTCTCTTATCCCAACAACTTCTTGACTTCGTCACTCAAACCATTTATCGCCTATTGAATGGTATGTTATAACAGAACCATACCAATGGTCAGGAAACTAGTTCTCACCGGGCCTGTTATAGGCTCAGAGTCATTGATAGAATCCAGTAGTTACAGTGATAGGAAAAAGTACATGGACATGAGGACTGCAACCTACTGCAAGTGTACCTACCTTCTGGCTACTAAGGAGGAAATCTATTCATTAAAGATCAGGCTGACGAGTCTAAGCCTTGTCAGTGAATAGCGGATCGGCTAGAGAAGGGTCTCTAAATCCGGGCATCTCCATTAACCTTCTGAGCAAAGATAGCTCTGCCGCAGGCAGCAGTGCATCAGCAAAAAATCAGGTCTCGTCCTGTGGCGCTCCGGCGCCCTATATGCCCTGGGCGAGCTGGGCGCCCAATTGGTTTGCTTACACTAAGACCCACGCCCCGGCGCCATAAGATCGCCCCTGACGTCTCGGACGAGGATATCACGCCCTGGGCTCGTTTGGAGTTTGTCTGGGGCTCGTTTGGGGCTCTTCTGGGGCTCATTTGGGGCGTCCGGAGCTCGTCCATTTCTCATATGGGTTCGTCTTGCCTCGCCTGAAGTACCTTTTGCCCGGCAGACACCCTTTTAGCACCCTGTAGTCTGGCAAAATGAGGTCAAATCGGCAAAAGCTACTTTATTCTGGGCATAGTCTGTCCCGCTATATAATACTATTTACATGGTAATCCCCACCCGCACTCCAGCCTTGCCCCGCCGCCTCTTGCTTACCTACTACCCTGCAACTTGTAATCGTCGCTGATTCAGAGCCCGATTTGGAGCCAGATTTGGAGCCAGATTTGGAGTCAGATTCAGCGCCTGATTTGGTGCCTGATTTGGTGCCTGATTTGGTGCCTGATTTGGTGCCTGATTTGGTGCCTGATTTGATGCCTGATTTGATGCCTGGAGAGGCATGGATTCGGTGCCTGAAAAGGTGTCAATTAGGTGCCTGAAGAGACGCTTGGAGAGGTGCCTGAAGAGGTGTCGATTCGGTGCCTGGAGAGGTGCCTGATTCCGTGCCTGGAGAGGTGTCGATTCGGTGCCTGAAGAGACGCTTGGAAAGGTACCTGAAGAGGTGTCGATTCTGTGCTTGATTTGGGCGTCGAGTTGAAAGTCTATATAGATGTCAGTATAGGAGTCAGAATTTCGAGGTAGGGAGGTATGCCAATTGAAGGAGGTAAAGGCAGAGGTGGAGGTAGAGGCAGAGGTCGTGATGGAGGTGAAGGTAGATGTAGATGTAGATGTAGAGGTGGAGGTGGAGGTGAAGGTGGAGGCGACTCCGGGGGGCCGTCAAGACCTGGAACTCATCTTGAGCTGGCGTCAGGTAGGTCGATGTCGCCACTCTAGTAATGCTTTGGGGCGTCGAGACAAAGTAAATATATTATCGCCTTTTGGACGTCTCAAACGAGCTAAAATATGATCTATCACCTCTGGGACGTCCTAAACGAACTCTAATATGACCTATCATATTTCGGACGTCCTAAAACGTCCCCAGGACGTCTCAAAACGAGCTAAAACGAGCCAGTACCTTTCCGGACACCGCAAATGCTCCAAACGCAGCGAGACGAACAAATCTCGTTGAACGAGACCCGGCTCGTCTGGGCGCCGACACTTTTTCGCTGATGCCCACTAGCGTTTAGTGGGAGCGGGGTAGCAGAGGAATTGTTTCCGCTTCAAGACAGGGTTTTCACCAGAACTTAGTTTGAGCAGTGGAAGGCAGGAAGACCGAGAGATTTGGAGTATAAGTACTCATCTCCATTTCCTCCCACTAGTTCTAGTTTTCTCATCAACAGTTGTAACAAACGGAAGAAGACCCTTAAGATTATTCTAAGTCTACCAAGAAGAATCTTTACTCTCTAAACCTAATTCTTTCTTCTACCGACGCTCTTGCTTTCTACACTTCTGTTTAGTAGAGGCAGAACCCCGTCTCAGACAGAAGAGCCTGGTGGAGGTATGTCAAGAAGAAGCTAGAGAAGCAGCAGAGAGATCTGCTTGCTCTCTTGATCAACCGGCAACCTCATGAGCAGCCACACCTTCTTCAGTCATCCAAGGCCCGGGAGCCCAAAGCTCCTTCACCCTCCAAATTTCAAGGCCAAGCGGAACAGGTAGAAATATTCCATCAGCAATGTGAGAATGTATTCTCCATTGAAAGCCAACCCTTCCTGGTAGATGAGACCAAGATGTGGAATGCCGGAAATCTCATGGAGGAAACGGCAGCAATCAGGTGGTATGAGGCTTCTCACAACTCAATAGACCAAACCTCTGCCAACCGGATTGCTGGGAGGCCTGTAAGGCTAGATGAGCACTGGAAGATGTGGGATTCCTTTGTGGTGGATTTCAGAGCCGCCTTTGGTGAAGCCATCTCTAGGATAAAGTGGTAGCCTAGTGGAATCTCCTTACCCACACTAAGCAGGAAGGAATAGACTCCTTCCTGAATACTATTATTTAGTTGATGTGGAAGACCAACTATGAAGGACAACTGGTAGATGACAAGATCCAAGGCTCCCTCCTACTGGAACTAGATTTAAGTTGGGCACTCTTCAATCCCGAACTTAGGACTTTGATGGAAAGGATCACAGCTCTGAGAGAGTTGGGGCACACTCATGAGCGGTACCAGGCAGCAGCTGAGAAAGCTCCGGCCAAGACCCAGAAGGAACCCAGCAATCTTAGAGGCCGGCAACTAAAGGGGAGGAAGGAAGCTTCCAGATCCTCTGCTCCTAAGGCAGCTACCGGGTCCAAGGGCAAAGCTGTGGAACTGAAGGGTATCCAGGGGATATTCTGGGAGAAAGAAGAAAGGCTGAAGTATGCTTGAAGGTAAGACCTTCCGGTACTCCTCTGTGAGGTAGAGTACATAGACTGACTTGTGCAAATAGTGCGGCAAGTCCAGACACAAATGGATCATCTGTTGGTCCAAAGAACCTACTACTGTCCTAGTGGCAGCAGTGGAAGCACAGAGAAAGCGGAAAAGTCGATCTGGCTCCGGGGATAATACCCAGGAACCATCTGAAAAGAAAGCTAAGGTTGCTGCTGTAGTAGCAGAACAACCATTCAATGTACTTCCTGAGTTCCCTGAGGATTTTATCTTTGAACCCGGATTAGGGTCAGATGAGGATATTATCTGATAGTGTGTGTTTAGAGTCTATGTATACTAGAAATTCTTCATGTTGGAATTGTTCTCTCGTTTCTTTAAGATAGGAATAAATCTGTGGTTATCTCATGACTATGGCCCCGGAATCGCGGAAAGGAGAATGAAAGGCTAAGATTGCTAAATAGCATCGGTCCTTACTACTGAAAAGTATAAAGTGACAAGTATCTGCCGCATCTAAGACCTCATTATCCCAGAACCAGAACAGAAAGAACCCACTACATCTATTTTGCCTTATGTATATCCGCTTTACACTATGTTGAAAGCACAGAACCTAAAGAGAACCAGAGGAACCACTCCTGAGAAAACCTCCAAGAGGAGAAGGGAAGAAGCGAGTCTTCCGCTCTTACCAGTATATGGTAAGAGACCTGTGCTTGAAGCCAAATTGTCTTGGACAATTGAGGGAAAGGTTGAAAGCTCTCAAGGGAAATTCCTTCTGGACACTGGGTGTACAGGACCTATCCTGAACTCGGGGTTTGTCAGAAAGAATGGAATACCTTGAGTGCGGAGGGATCAACCACTGACAATGTATGATGCTCAAGGAGATGTCATGATGGAAAGTGGAGAGTACTATACTCACACGATACACATGAGCATGGGAGATCATAAGCAGACACTCCGATGGGAGGTAGCCTCTTTGGAAGCTGAAATCTCCGGTTATCTGCCAATTGCTTGCGCAAGGAAGCATAACACGGACATTAATTGGGAACTCAATACCATAAGCTGGAGGAGTAACTACTGCAAGTAGAATTGTCTTCCAGCGGCCATTACTATGGAACCCATCTCTATCTATCAAATGCTAGAAGAGGAAGAGGTGTACCACTTAGTAGCGGCCATTTGGCATGATGAGAATGGTGTGAATGTGGACATAAGAATTCCTGTATAGCATCGGCAATGGGCGTATGTATTCACCAGAGAGAAGGCAGAGGAGTTACCTCCGCATTCTGCTAATGATTTAAAGACCAAGATCCTTACTGATTCTACAATCCCATTTGGGCCGCTATACCCATGTTCCGCTCCAGAATTGAAGGCCCTCAAAGAGTACCTGACCAAGGAATTGGCAGCAGGCAAAATCGCCAGATCTAGCAGCCCAGCAGCGGCACCCATTCTGTTTATACCAAAGAAGGATGGCAAACTGAGAATCTGTATGGATTACAGAAGCTTGAATAAGGTTACTGTCAAGGACAATTAGCCGCTGCCCATCATGAGTGAACTCAGGGATAGGTTATTCAAAGCCTGGATCTTCACAAAGATAGACCTGAAGAATGGCTTCAATCTGATCAAGATAGCAGAAGGTGATGAATGGAAAACGGCTTTCAGAACCCGCTATGGCCTATATCAGTACAATGTGATGCCATTTGGTCTATGCAATGCCCCTTCTGCCTTCCAGGCTATGATGAATGATGTGCTAAAGGATCTACTGCATGAAGGAGTGATTGTCTATATTGATGATATACTCATCTACTCGGAGATTATAGAAGAGCATGTTGATCTCGTCAATAAGGTTTTGCAGCGGCTATCAGAGAATAAGCTATGTGCATCCATTGACAAGACCTCTTTCCATGCCCGGGTCGTAGAATACCTCGGCTACCACATTTCAGAAGAGGGAGTATCAATGTCAGAAGAGAAAGTAGAGGCAGTTAGGGATTGGCCAGAACCCAAACATGTTAAAGGGATTCAAGCCTTGCTAGAATTTGCTAATTTCTATCGGCGCTTTATTGAAGGCTTCAGTAGAGTATGAAAACGTCTAACTGACTTCTTGCAAAATGGCAAGAAATGGCAATGGACCGCAGCTTGTATACAGGCCTTTCTAGAGTTGAAAGACTGGTTTACTAGCGCTCCAGTGCTTGCTCATTTTGACCCTACTAGGAGAACTGTGGTTAAAACTGATGCCAGTGACTTTGTCAAGGGAACGGTACTCTCTCAGTATGGAGATGATGGGAAACTAAACCCGGTAGCTTTCTATTCTAAGATGTTCCCTCCTGCCGAAATCAACTATGACATTCATGATAAGGAAATGAGAGCTATTGTAATCTGTTTCCGGAAATGAGAACACATGCTGAAATCCTGTGAACAAGAAGTCACGGTTTTCACAGACCACAAGAACATGGAATACTTCAATTCTACCAAAATTCTCACTAGGCGGCAAGTTAGCTGGTCTGAAGATTTAGCAGGCTACAATTTCAAAGTTGTCTACAGACTGGGAGAGAAAAATGGCAAACCTGATGTGCTGTATAGGCGCTGCTATCATCGCCCTGGAGAGGGGAGTGAACCACTGCAGCCGGAGCCACAGATGTTTTTTAGACCAGGTCAATTGGTTCTAAACACTGCTAGATTAGCGGCAGTTAAAGTCAACCAGTTGCAGTCTTCTTTCATGGACATTTATTAGAGGCAGTCGCGTTGGATAAAGATTGGCAGTTAGTGCACCGCTCTCTGGTTGAAGAATAACCAAATTTGAAGAACTTGTCTGTCAGGGCGATCTTATCATCTACGTGACTAGATGGTATATTATAATGACAAGAAACTGGATGGGACATCACGACGATCTGTGACTCTAAAGTGGCTGGACATTATGTTCAATTTAAGAGACTAAAGCAGGTGAAGAATAACTTCTTTTGGCCTAAAATGGATCAAGATGTGGAAGAGTATGTCCGTTCCTGTGACAGTTGTCAGAGGAACAAAACATTTCGGCACAAGAAGTTTGGTATGCTCCAATCTTTGGAGATATCCTATCGGCCATGGACTTCCATCTCTATAGACTTCATTGTGGGATTACCGGAGTCTAAAGGATTTACTAAGATTTGGGTAATAGTGGACCCCTTTTCTAAGATGGCCCATTACATCTCGCTCCCTACAGTCAACAGAACAGGAGATTTGGCTAGGTTGTTTTTGAAGGAAGTTTGGAGACTCCGTGAATTACCTGATGACACAGTCTCAGATAGAGATAGGAAGTTTCTTTCTCATTTCTGGCAATCTCTCATGAGCCTCCACAATGTGAAGCTGAAAATGTTGACTTATTTCCACCCCCAAACAGACGGCCAAACAGAAAGAGTTAACCAGACCCTGGAACATTACTTGTGGAGTTATTGTTCATATCAATAGGATGACTGTACACACCTCTTGCCTATGGGAGAGTATGCTTACAACTCAGCGGTCTCTGAATCTACCAAAGTATCAGCATTCTATGCTAACTATGGTTATGAACCCAGGACCAACTGGCCGGCCCCCAGGAAGATGTTGAATTTAGCAACCCAGCAGGTGAGGTCATGATCTCTGCCTCTACTAAGCAAGAGTGTAGGAAGCAAGAGGGCCGGTAGAAGAAAGAATTAGTTTTGGAGAGTAAAGATTTTTCTTGGTAGACTTAAAATAATCTTAAGGGTATTCCTCCGCTTGTTACAACTGATGATGAGGAAAACTAGAAATAGTGGGCGGAAATGGAGATGAGTACTTATACTCCAAATCTCTCAGTTTTCCTGCCTTCCACTGCTCAACTAAGTTCTGTTGAAAACTCTGTCTCGGAGTGGAAACAATTCCTCTGCTACCCCGCTTCTCCTGAAGCGCTAGTGGGTATTCTGCTGCAAGCAGCCATGGCAGGGTCGAGGATCGCGCTGGAGCTGGGCTGCGCGGCCTGCATTAGAGAAGTCTCTGCTCGGTAATTCTAGATAGCTGCAGAACTGTAACTCATTGTAGATTATTCTCGAGCATAGTCACTGGCATCTACGGCAGGACCATTTTTGCTCTAAAGGTTGATGGAGATGCCCGGCACTTAGAGACCTATCTCTAGTTGGTCCTCTATTCACTGACAGGACCTATACTCGTCACGCTGCTCCTTCCTGAATAGATCTCCTCCCTAGTAGTCAAAAGATGGGTACACTTGCGGCAGGTAGCGGTTCTCACCTACAGGTACTTCCCTATCACTGTAACCACTCGATTCTATCAATGACTCTGAGCCTATAACAGGCCCGGTGAGATCTAATCTCCTAATCGCTGGTATAGTTCTGTAATACCTATGGCCCTCGGTTATTTCTTTCCTATGTTTCGTTTTTATTTCATGATATATATTCTTTTGATTTTCGTTTATATGTTTTCTTTAGGGGATGCGTGATGGATACGCTCGGGATAGGTCTGTTTATGCCATAGTTTATACTTCATGTGATCTTTCTGTACCTAGAAACAAGAATAGAAATCAATTAAAACAAAAAAAAACTCCATAATTGCCACAATCCGTCACTTCAATGTTTGTTTGGCTTTGTGAAAGTTCTTCAGGCGACGCGTGGGCATGGAAAGGTTCTCTCGTATCTCAATTCAGGGTTAACCACTCTGTAGTCGTTGGCTAAAACACTCTATTGACGGATAACTTGAACTAATAAAATATCACTCGTAATATAGCTCTCCTTGGAGACAATCTGTCAGCTTGGCTCGATAAAATATATGTAGTCGTGCGTCTTGGCGTGTATGAAAATTGCACTCAATATCATCATCCCGCTCATCTGGTTTTTCCTTCACCCACAGTACCAAACAGCAGCAGTAAGTCAGGAAACAAGCCTTTCTATCTTTTTGTCTCTTGAATCCATTGATTTGCCCTCTTACCCTGGCGTCACCTATAATGGCTTCTTCGAATGCTCTAAAACTTACTTTGCGGAATTATCCTCGCGCTACCGCTGCCACCGGTGTCTACACTTTCCTCCATGAACTCACAACTTCATCGTCAAGTAAACATAGCTTTGAAACATATTCCAATCATTCTACTTCCCCATTCACTCCACGGCATTTCCTTTCAATCGCAGACCTCTCAGCCTCTGAACTCTCCACCCTAGTCAACCTGTCAAGCAAAGCCAAATATGCCATCAAACATAATAATAGCTCCACTTCACTTCGAGGAATATTATCTGGCAAGACAGTAGCGATGATGTTCTCTAAGCGTTCGACTAGGACTAGAGTGTCCACTGAGGCTGCAGTTGTGTACCTTGGAGGTCATCCTATGTTCCTGGGAAAGGATGATATCCAACTTGGGGTCAGTCCACGCTACGATAGTTTGATATAATCGATTGCTTATTGGTCTAAGTCTAGGTTAATGAATCGCTCTCTGATACCTCTAAAGTCATTTCCTCTATGGCATCTGCTATTGTTGCTCGAGTTGGTTCTCATTCTGATATTATCGAGCTCGCCAAATCCTCGGCAGTTCCTGTCATCAATGCACTTTCGGACGCTTTTCACCCCCTCCAAGCTGTCACCGATATTCTCACCATAACCGAACACTTCCCTCAATACAAGGGCATCAAAGTGGCTTGGGTTGGCGACGCCAACAATGTTCTTTATGATCTTGCCATTGCTTGCGGGAAACTTGGAATCAATGTCTCCATAGCCACCCCGAGTATGTACTCTGTTGGGCCTGACATGCTTGAGCTTGCCCGTCAGGCGGCGGACCAAACTGGTGCCATTATTGAGACCACACACGAGCCTGAGATGGCAGTAAAGGGAGCCAATATCATTGTCACCGACACCTGGGTCTCAATGGGACAAGAATCAGAGAAAGCTAAAAGATTGCAGCAATTCAAGGGGTTTCAAGTTACATCAGAGCTTGCTGCGAAAGGAGGTGCCGATCAACATTGGAAATTCATGCACTGCTTGCCAAGGAAGCCTGAGGAGGTTTCAGATGAAGTTTTCTACTCCCCGAGAAGCTTGGTATTTCCTGAAGCGGAAAACAGACTCTACGCAGCTATAGCAGTCTTGGAAGCGTTTGTTGTTAAAAAGGGAAAGTTTGACGAATAGGATCCACGGAAACGGAGATATAGCAGCTGTTCATAGTGGGCTCAACCCAGAGCCATTCATGCAAGGCTATTATGCTAAATATGAGGGGAAATAAATGAAAAAGCGCCGTATTTCCTTTTCCTTTTCTTTTTTCTCCCCCAGCTCCTCCAGCGGAGATCACAACCTATAGGAAAGTGTGGGGATACTGCTTCTAATAGACTTAGTCTTGTTCCCATTCTGACGTCCTGTAATGCATGGGGCTGGGTATGAGCCTAGAATAGAACGTATCTGGGTAAATGTAGGTACTCCAGTTGACTACGCATTTTGATTTATACATGTTTCCGGAACGACAACACCAACAATACCCAGTAACGCGTCCACCTACCCCCACAAACTGCCCAGGAACCAAGCAGTGATGTATACAAGACGAGACAAGATGAGACAAGATGTTGCCGCTAGTACCTGTCGCAGGACGTCCCAAGACAAACCCAGGATCAAGCTGTCTCGAAACTTTGCAAACATCGGTCACGCACAAAGGAGATAGATATATATCCTGGGCGTATGAAATCTCTCTAATGCATTAGTGTCGAGGGCAGAGCAAATTGCTTCGGTTTGCTAGGCATTACTTTACACTAGTTTCACTTGTTTCTTCAGCCTAGTGATATCCATCCTGCCATCTTCTCTTCACCTTCTCTACACCTTTATCTTTATACCATCATCTCTCCACCGCCATCATTATACCTTCATCTCTCCACCTCTATCTCTAAACATCTTTCTCCTAACTATATCCTTACACAAATTTATCATCGTCACTATCATCCAAAGATGAGTTAGTCGGTGAGGCAGGCAGCGAACCCACAGAATCCACAGAATCCAGTAAATCCACGGAATCTAGTGAATCCACCCATTCAGTGCTTACGGCTAGAAGCAGGATATAGTTAAAAGATATAATAGGGTCAAATAGAGGTATTTGCTGAATTCACTATAGGGAGAACACCCGGCGCCCTTTACTTTATCCCTTTATTCGGAGATGACAGCAAGAGCAAAGTCACGAGATATAATTAGTGGAGTTAAATGACTCCTCAGATGCACTTTGCAAGTGAGACGTGATATCAAAGTAATTGCCTGACCATCAAATCCTCCAGATGCAAATAAAATAGAACCCTTGTTGGTCAACCCGAGGGATGCAGTTGCAGAATATCACCTTCCGGGAGGGAGTACTAAAGCGGCTAGGTTACAGGCAAGGCAGGTTATCCAAATCAAGTGGGAAAGACTTCCTATTGATCTTATCCCCCAGGTCGTCCGGAATTTTCATGGCTTTTTGAAGTGGACGGTCAGTCAAAAAGGGGGGCTTCAAAAACTATCGCTCAAATACAAATGCCTATGCAATAATGAAGGGTGCTGATGAATTGAGCCGCCGGCTGTGGCATCCTGTCAACAGTGCTGACCTAAAAATCTTTATACAGTTGGAGAAGCCTATATAATCCGGAGACTCGGCGACATTCAGTTTGATAATTACTAATATAATTAATTACTTCTTTAAGTAATTAAAAATGAATACCAATGTCAAGATATTTGAGACTGAAGGAAATTTAATAGACCCATTTCCAGACTGTGTAATAATTTACTCAAAATTGTTCAAATAGGCAATAAATAAGGGCGATATTCAGTTGGTTCAGTAAAAGAGTATTAAGTTTAAAGCTGAACAACAGTACAACCGTAACATCTATATTACTATCTCTCAATAGAAATGGAGAAAAGAATAAGCGGAAACTGTCTACAGTAACTAAACCAATTTAGAGATTATAGTCGTTGAGAAGTTAACCCGAGTTGACAGCACTAGAAATTGCACACAAATGCTTCCCCAACTAAAACTGTAGGTGTCATCATCAATATTAGAATATTTGGATCATCATAGTGTAAGGATTATTGGTTTAAAGATTTAGCATATCACAAACATTCAGTAGTCAAATGTATAAGTTTAAATTAATTGAATAGATCAAATGTTATATTTATACATTTGAACTTTTTGTTTATATTACATAAGGTGAATGTATAACAGTACATTAAGAGTTTGCGTTACTTTGCTAGTTGCAGGGGTGCCTGTATTATGTCAACAATTGTATAAGGGTTGGAGTCATTGAAACATACGAGTTAGATCAGATAGTAGCATTGAATGTCGCAAGTGTACCCACCTTCTAGGTACTAAGGAGGAGATCTATTTATGAAAGAGCAGACTGACGAGTCTGAGTCCTGTCAGTGAATAGAGGACCGGCTAGAGAAAGGTCTCTAAGCGTCAGGCATCACCAATAACCTTCAGATCAAGGATATCCCGAGAATAATCCACAATGAGCTACAGCTCTGCAGCCATCTAGGGAAGACCACCGGAGCGGATACTCCTCTAAGGCAGGCCCAAAGCTGTGTGACAGCCCGGCTGCAGGTCGTCCTTGATCCTGACTAAGGGTTCTTACTCCATGACTGGAAACACCCACTAGCACTTAGGGAGAAGCAGAGTAGCGGAGGAACTGTTTCCGCTGCAAGACAGAATTTTCACCGGAACTTAGTTTGAGCAGTGAAAGGCAAGAAAACCGAGAGATTTGGAGTATATGTACTCATCTCCATTTCCGCTCACTAGTTTTAGTTATGCTCATCCTCTGTTGTAACAAGCGGAAGAAAACCTTTAAGATTATTCTAAGTCTACCAAGAAGAACTTTTACTCTCTAAAGCTAACTCTTTCTTCTACCGGCCCCCTTGCTTCCTACACTCTTGTTTAGTACAGGCAGAGTCCCGTCACAAGTAAGCACCCTTAGCCAGGGTCAGGGATCACCTGCAGCCTGACTGTTACACAGCTCCGAGGCTGCATTAAATGAGTTTCCGCTCAGGTGGTCTAAACTAGTTGGCTGCAGCGCTGTAACTCATTGTAGATTATTTCCTGTTATAGCCACTGCTACCTACGGCAGGGCTATCTTTGCTCTGAAGATTAATTTGAGATGCCTAACACTTAGAGACCTATCCCTAAGCGGTTCTCTATTCACTGACAGGACTCAGACTCGTCAGTCTGCCCCTTAATCTATAGATCTCCTCATTAGTAGCCAGAAGGTGGGTACATTTGCACCAGGTAGAGGTCCTCACCTACAGGTACTTCCCTATCACTGTAGCTACTGGATTCTATCAATGACTCTGAACCTACAACACGCCCGGTGAAATCTAGCCTCCGAACCACTGGTATGGCTCTGTTATACGCATACTATGCTGAGAAATCCCGATCTTCCTGGAAGAGGGTTTCCAACTTTTGCTTAACAGTGGCAAGCAATTCAGTTGGGGTCCCCAATGGCAACCTTGAAGATAGTGATAAGGGCTTCCAGATTGGCAAGCTCAATCTGTTCACCGTGTACTAGGGGTATGACCTGATCTAGGTCTCTGCTTGATAGGAGGTTGATAGTATAGACGAGCTGCTGCTGGGGAGTAGGGAGGACATTGTGGTTGGCTACCATGTTGAGGTGCAGTTGGGTATGAAGGGTCGGAAGGCGGCACGGAAGCCATCATATTTGAGTGGGTGTGGGACCTTCTCGGAATTTGTAGCAATAGGGGTAGGATCTGGGTTAGCCGATTCTTGCGGATCTACCGGGAGAGGCAGAGGTGGAGGAAGGGCGGAGCCCTGTGTGGTTCACATGAAGTTGATGAGGGTGCATTGCTCCGTAAATCGATCTCGGAGGTCCACCACTTCACGTTCAAGTTCAGGAATTGCTGTCACTACGTTTTGTGCGAACCCAATCTCTCTGTATTCTTAGGAGTTGTATAGTACCTGCTAGGTAGTTGAACAGGAAGGTGGGGTCTTCCGTATACTGGTCTTGGTAGTCTTCAAACATTTTGGGGGCGTCCTATTGACTGAAATCAGGGGTGGTCATAGCTAGGGGCGTACCAGGAGTCGATGTAAATTACACGCAACATAATCTAACGGATGACGTCGTAACTGGGCTGAACGAGTGACCTGGAGTACCCTTTGTTGAAATTCAAGAAATACAAAGACGGGCTTGATATTATCTAAAGTGCGAGATACTAGGAACCAGGAAGTCAAAGTGAATACCGACGGAGATAAAAACCAAACGTTTGAATATATTCACGTAAAAAAACTAACTAATAAAAAGAAGACGTTGCGTGAAGAAGAAAGGGAAGAGGAAAAGGAGAAACACCAGTGACTATATGTACAGAAGAACCTTCACGCAACCAAATCCCGAAGAAACCCATAGAAAACCTCACTGATTTATTATCACACTATACCGAAGAGAAAATATAGGGAAGAGAGAAAAAGAAGAAGCCTCGTAGTAGCAACACTTTAAGCAACCAATCCCCAAATAGGAAATCCCAACGATATGTTACTCATACAACTCTGCTTCACAACTGCCTTTTTGGTAGCGGTACGGGTCTATGCCTAGGCTGTCTGTATCGGTCTGTGATAATTCTAGAGGTTTGACTCTAATTCTGTTCATTGACAATTTGTATAATAGTGGTTGTGGGAAGAGCATATAAAGCTAAGCTTTGCCATCAAATTTATTTTATCCTGTTTCTAAATCCAATCATTGAAGGTATGTTGAAGGACATTTAAAAGTAACGACACCTCTCTTTGCGCTAGTGGGCTTAGTTTTCTTCTACCCGCAGTCACTAAGTGATTTTTTTTTTTTTTTTTTTTTAATCATTTCTATTCCGATTCTGAATACAGAAAGATCGCCTGCAGTATAACCTATGGTGTAAAGCCACCCTTCCGCAAACGACACCGCTGCTTCTGACTCTGTGAAGAAAAAAAAAAAAAAAAAAAAACTCAAGTAAACCTTTCTATCATGACTTGCATGTCGTACCATCTGTATCCCATTCTCCAGATGTGATATGTTTCTTAAGAGGGGCCCACTGGGCGACGGGGCTAGCGAGTAGTATAGACTTACAAGCGTTGGGGGTGAGTGGTGGAGAGAGTGATAAGAGAAGAGGGCCGAATTTACTGTTTTTCGTAGCCTTCTTGGCAGATTATTTGCAGCTTTCTGCTGAAAATGCGCTGCCTGAGGTGAGGAGGAGGGTGTTTTAGTGGCCGATGTCCATAGCAACAAGTGGGTTGAGTGGGGATTGTGGGGGGTAGGTGTTGAGTCAGGACGGGCACGTAGGAAGGAAGGTATGGTGAGTATCAAGGGTTCGGACCAAACTACTAGAGTAGTCTTGTAACGAGTTCAGAGTTCAAAATGCTATTTCTCAGGTAGAAAGGAATGTGGTCACTTCAGTTAATACTCAACTACGAGTCTCCGTGATTCGATGTTCGGACAAGGAGTATAAACGTTGCAGTTGCTAGAGTTCAAAGAGTTCGAAGAATGGTTCAGGTCCAGATCTAGAATCACCAAGGATATAATTATGCACAAGTAAATATATGTAAAAACTCGTAGAGAGAATTTCTATCGTTCAGACTTTTTCTTCTCTGATGATGATTTCAGTGGAAGTCGGAAAATGACAACATATTTATATCCCTGTGTGTGTGTCTCACGGACTAGGACTAAAAATTACAGCAAGTTTGTTGGAACCCCTGAAGATACTGATATATCACCAAGAGAATTCTAACCGAATGCCAATTCCAAATCCATGATACAAATAATCAAATGCCTAAGTTCCGAAACATTTCTGACAATCTTTGAACACTAGGAAAACCCCTCACTCATCTTATACTACTGCATATACTCAGCATTCATCAGCTGTCATGAGAACTTGAAAGTCAACCTACTTGATAACGTTTCAGTACCAGGCCTCGACTTTGCTCGTCAACTTTTTCCCTGAGTCGCTGTCCTACACTAAGGAGTATGATTCAACGTTAAGAGTACTGGCGAGGTATAAGATACTGGAAGATTTGGGTAGTCTTACCTTTCCCCAGGAGCCATCAGTATGAACCTTCTCAATTCATTCACCACCTGATCAGTTTTGGTCCGAATGACTCCGAACTTTCACTATTGCCCCTTCATATACCCACAGGTGTCAGGACTAGCCCTGGCGGCAGTTTGACGCTCCGGGATTTATTTCTGGGGTCAAAAGCGGTTTTTTTAACTAGGGAAACAGCAACACCACACCACTTGCCATACTGGCCAAACCATGCTGTTGAGGTGCGAGGGGCGAATGCCTAAAGCTTTCTAAAGTGCAACAGAGTGATGATAGAGAGTCCTGGTCTTGTCTTCGAGTTCCCTCTACTTAGCACATTGTATATCTGTAACTGCATACTCCCCTCTCAGGGTGGTCTGTCCTCAAAGCATCTTCTGACACACTGCGGTTCCGTTAAACTTTCTCCACATATCACCAGTAGTGTCTGTGGAGGGGAGGGACTTAGTCACGGAGGGTACCACTACTGCCTCAGGTGTTGGCCCTTTACGGCCTTGGTATTCTTCCTGTAGAAATCACATACAGGCGAGAATACCTCCTCGTTCATTACGTCGACAACTTTGTATGTGCTTTCCCCAATAGGATACGCCCACCACTTCACCAGATATTCAATGGCCCCTTTCCTGCTATTTCTGCTGGCTATGATTCGCTCAACCTCATATAGTTACTCATCTTCTTCGTCAAGCTCATTAGATGTAGACGGCCGTTGTTCACAACCAAGTATAGTGCTGACTCGATATGGTTCCAATAATTCTACGTGGAACACATTTTGGATCTTTATTTCAGGAGGAAGGTCGAGCTCGCATGCACGTTTACCGGTTAATTGTTTGATTGTAACAGGTCCTATTTTCTTGTGGTCGAGATTCTTAGTTGAATGTCAAGTCTTGATGTTGGTGGCATTGAGCATGACACAGTCTCCTATCCTGAAGTTCGGAGGTGTCTCCCTTCTTTCATCATAGTACTTTCCCATTCTTTCTCTTGCGATAGTCAATTCTTGACGATGAACATCATGGACAGCTCATATGAAGTGGGCATAGAAATAGTTCCTGGGGTTAACTACTTCAACTTCCATCAGCCAAGTCGTTCGGGGATAGTAACTATAATTGGTAATAAAAAGTGAGTGCCCTGTTGCAGATTTGCCCAAGTTGTTGTAGGAATATTCCGCCAGAGGAGGTAGTGCCTGTAATTGGACTCTGTCTCTACTAAACGACAGTCTAGGAAGCAAGAGGGCTGGTAAAAGAAAGAGTTAGGCTTAGAGAGTAAAGATTCTGCTTGGTAGACTTAGAATAATCTTAAGGGTCTTCTTCCGCTTGTTACAACTGATGATGAGGAAAACCAGAACTAGTGGGCGGAAATGGAGATGAATACTTATACTTCAAATCTTTCGGCTTTCGTGCCTTCCACTGCTCAAACTATGTTCCGGTGAAAACTGTGCCTTGGAGCGGAAACAAGTCCTCCGCTACCCCGCTTCTCTTTAAGCGATAGCGGGTGTTTCCGGTCCTAGAGTAAGTACCCTTAGCCAGGGTCAAGGATCACCTGCAACCTGGCTGTCACACAGCTCCGGTCCTGCACTAGAGGAGTCTCCGCTCCGGTGGTCTACCCTTGATGGCTGCAGAACTGTAACTCATTATAGATTATTCCCGGGCATAGCCACTGCCGCCTGTGGCAGGACTATCTTTGCTCTAAAGGTTAATGGAGATGCCCGGCACTTAGAGACCTTTCTCTAGCCGGTACTCTATTCACTGCTAGGGCCCAGACTCATCAGCTTGACCATTCATGAATAGATTTCCACCTTAGTAGCCAGAAGGTGGGTACACTTGCAGTAGGTTGCGATCCTCTCCTGCAGGTACTTTTCTTATCACTGTAGCTACTGGATTCGATCAATGATTATGAGGCTACAACAGGCCTGCTGAGAACTAGTCTCCAAACCGCTGGTATGCTTCTGTTATAGTTGCAATACAGGTTTTTTCTTGTATATTTTGCTTCTTTCCTGTATTTTCTCCTCGGGGTGGTGGGATTTGTATAGGTTTCTTCGGGGTTCGGTTGCGTGAAGGAGTCTAACGGCGTTTCGTGTCTTGGTTTGGATTGCGTAGCAAGGATATCGCTTTGGTTTCTCGGGACGTTGTCTTTCAGTGTTTACTTCTCCTTTGGGTTTTCTTTCGGGTTTTCGTGTAACGAACAGTTCTCTTCCTTGTAATTTTCCTTGATGTGCTTCCGTGAGTTTCCGTCGTGCGGATTATTAATCATATCTCGGCCTCTCGGCGTCACTTGTATATATACGGCTCTACCTTCCCTTTGTCTTCCTTTCCATTCTTCCTCACGCAATCTTCCTGTGATATTGGGGTTCTCTTAGTTTAGGTTTTATTTCTCTACGGGTTATTCCTTTTGGTCTTTGGGTATTAAAATATATTACATTAAACCTTCCAATTTCAAGCGCTAACGTGTCGAGTTCTCGAAATCTCGATCGGTATCGCCGATCCCCTGTAACCTTCCGGTTTATACCCTCCCCGAATATATATTCCGTCTCTCTCGATTTAGTTTATACCGAAGCGAGTCCTCTATTGGTACTTCGCATTACAGACGCGAAATAATCTACATCATCGCCTCAACTCTGAAGCATTCGCCCTCCATATTCGCTCCTGCTCACAGAATAAGGAAAGTCATGCGCTTCTCCTGTATATATAATCGCTGGTATCTTTCCTTTTTCTCTTTCCTTTCCTCTTCACGCAACGTCTTTTTTTTCTTAGTTATTTTAAATTTTGTATACATTTGTTAAATTGGTTTTGACCTTTATCGGTTTCAGCCCCGTTTCCTAATTCCTAGTATTTCGAATCTCCGATGGTATGAAACCTGTTCTTATTCCTGCATCCTATGAAGCGTACCCAGCGTCGCTCCTCTTGTTTACCTCCGACGTCATCCGTTAGAAAAAGTCAAGTCTTCCAACTATTTGAACTTGTGACAGAGCTCTGCCTTTACAAAACAGGAGTATAGGAAGCAAAAGGGCCTGTAGATAAAAGAGTTAAGTTTAGAGAGTAAAGATTCTTCTTGGCAGACTTAGAATAATCTTTAGAGTCTTCTTCCGCTTATTACAACTGATGATGAGGAAAACACTAGAACTGGTGGGCGGAACTGCATATGAGTTCTTATACTCCAAATTTCTGCTGTTCCTGCCTTCCACCACTCAAACTAAGTTCCGGTGAAAACTCTGTTTTGGAGCGGAAACAATTCCTCTGCTACCCTGCTTCTCCCTAAGCACTAGCGGATATTTCTGGTCCTAGAGTAATCACCCTTAGCCTGACCGTTATACAGCTCCAGGCCTGCATTAGAGGAGTCTCCGCTCCGGTGGTCTACCCTTGATGACTGCAGAACTGTAACTCATTGTAGCTCATTCCTAGGCATAGTCACTGCTACCTGCAGCATGGTTTCCTTTTGCTTAGAAGGTTAATGGAGATGCCCGGCACTTAGAAACCTTTCTCGAACCGGTCCTTTGTTCACTGACAGGATCCAGACCCGTCAGTCTGCCCCTTTATGAATACATCCCCTTCTTAGTTGCCAGAAGGTTGGTACTCTTGCGGCAGGTAGTGGTCCCCACCTACAGGTATTTCCCTATCACTGTAACTACTGGGTTCTAACAATGACTCTGAACCTATAACAGGCCCGATGAGAACTAGTCTCCTGACCGTTGGTATGGCTCTGTTATAGAACTAACAATATACACTCGAATCAACTGCATCGGCATTGTAAAAAAAACAGGAAGCAAACGGGCCGGTTCAAAAACACTAACTGGTGAGCAAACGAACAGTCAAACGAAACCAAAGTCAAATACAACCAAATGCCAAGTCTTTTCTGATATTCACTTATTGACATATACCCTTGCGTGCCAATAGGCAGGATTCGCCTTGAGCCCGTGAGCGACTGTAAGTTCTGTTTACAGCTTATTTACTTTGGGTTTGTTTGTCATACTTTTATAACTTACATGTACTCGTGATTTTACAGCGTTTGTGAATACGACCGCTATTGATTACTATACAAAAACGTTGTCTTGGTGTTTTTTTGTCTGTATGCAATAGCGGTCGTGTTCACAAACACTGTGAAATCACGAGTACTCACTATGACACTTCTTTATGTAATACTAGCCATGTAGAGTATTCTAGCCACAATCTTACCTGTGTTTGTCATTCGACCCGTCTTGTCAAAAGACCCAAGATTACTGTAGTCATATACATTGTAACTCAAAATTCCGACTTTTTAATTAACAAGACTTTCCCCTACACCCCTTGAGTAGTACAGTGTAGACTCATAACCTGTTGGAAAGTTACCAAGTCTAGTAATGGCACTGACTAGGCCGCGTATTTTACAGATTTCAGTCATGAGAGCGGTGGGTGAATTTGTTTCAGTAGTTCAATAACTATGGTGCACCCAGTCTTAAAGGTAACAGTGAGGAAAACGCCAAGTCTTTAATAACTCCACAACAAAGATATATATCAAAAATCTGTACAGACAAAGTCTTCTTTGTAGCATTATCCAGACTTTGTCTGTACAGACTCTTGATATCTATCTTTGTTGTGGAGTTATTAAAGTCTTGGCGTTTTCCTCACTGTTACCTCTAAGACTGGGTGCACCATACCTATTTTGGACTATTGGCCTTTCTCTTAACACCCTCAAACCTAACATGTTGCATGACATTCGTCCTAAAACCTCGACCCTGGTAACTACTTCCACAGACAAGATAATTTAAATTAGGCTCTATAGAACAGGTACAATCTGATCCAATAACACAGGGATAATGACATTATGCCTGGCTGTGAAATGTTCTTTACTTTAGAAATGTCGAGGTCGAAAGTGCTCCGGATACAGATGTCCGCTGCCATATCAAATAAATAGATCTTCCGTACATACTAGATACTGCGCAAAATACTCTGGAGTCTTTCGCCCAAAGTTTCTACTCGGCCGCGCGAATATTTAAATTCCCTATTACCTATTAGAGTATGGGGGTCTGCGTCCACAGGCGATAGGATAAATCCGTGACCCCGAATAAGCATCACGAACCAGGTATTCTCCTGACCATTCCACCTCACCCCACATTTCCTCAGCCTATGGACAGAAATCGGTCCATGTAGTCTGATTTTTTATACTGACCCGTATGATTGTTGCCTCAACTACCCTTTGTAGTATACCCGCTAGTCATTCCACTTTAAGCTCGTACCCAGAAAAGGTATAGCGGGTGGCTTATTCTTCGAACCATCATGATCGTTCCACCCAACCATGTATTTGTAGATACCCATTATAATGTAGTATATACACATATATCTATATTGAAATCTGTATAAATATTGCACTGGACCGGTCGTTGTGTTCCAATTCATTATTATATTCAGAAGAATCATCTCCTCTCATTCATATCAACAGTAGCACTCGACTCATCAGAGCTAAACCATAAATTGTTCCACCCAATCTTCTTCAAATCACAAAAGGAATAGAAGTATGTTAAGAGCTACCAGCAGACTCATGCGTCCGTTTGGAAAAAGGCTTGTCGAGGAGCCACATCCATTTTTTATTTATCCAAAGACAGCGAAGGGGCAGCCAGTGCAACTGAAATTTTACACGACAAGATTGGCACGTGCTGCGACCATGTAAGTTATTTCCCGTAGAAATTTGATACATCTAGCTCATAGTCTTTTTTTTTGTTAGGTATCTTCCTATGTACATCGTCTTTTTCGGCTGGCCGTTTGCTGCACAAGCGTAAGTTGACATCAACATTAACCGCACATACGGATAGAGAGAGCTCTAACACAATAAAAAAATCCAGTCTCGTCACTGCAACTGGGGGACCGTAGAGTGAAAAATACGCTATTTGGTGTTGTATTGAGGGTCAGGGATATAAGAGGACTTCTCAATGGTCAATTCTATCATTTATATTTCTTTGGAGTAGGTTTGCCGGTTGGCGTTGGTGGCCCAATCATGGCTAGAACTAATTCGAGTGGATACTCTCGAGATTTCTTTTGTATATAAATCAACATTTAAACACATAATTTTTCACTATACCGAATATCGAGGAGTATAACCTGATCTGGGTGATGTAGTGGAGGTATAAGTAGACTTTCAAAAGGCGATCCTCCTTCGTCCCCTGGACAGTTTGCGACCCATGTCTGTCTTTGAAAATACAGTTCTCTATACCTGACCATATCTCAGTGACTTATATATAAAAGAAAATTATATTGGAAATGATTTCTGGCATATAGGACAAAGTTAATGCAGTAGCAGGTGAGGGTCCACGGGATCGCGTGGCACTATTGTCAAAAATGCAATTGCTTAGTTTGTATAGCCACTCCATACAAATAATCCTTGGTCTGTAACTCGCATTTTATCCCAAGGGCGAGTATAATCTGCTTCTGCTTCGCGTCAATCTATCATATGAACGGAATCCAAACTTGTGGAAAAAATTCCGGTTGATGCGTAGGCTTGCTGTCCTTGCAAGTCACGTCGAATTATATCCATAATCACAAAATGGAGAAACTGGGGGTAAAGGGCTAAAAATTGGATATGGTCGAGAAAAAAGAAAAACGATTCAAAGAGATTCTCCCAACAAGAGAGTTATTAATAAGCAGCGAAGAAAAAAGAAAGAGAGACGACCAACAGATAAAAAGGTTGGCCTCAGGAGTTTATTTTCCAATCGAAACTTGTGAAATACTTCACGATCAAACCATTCCCTCCGAGAAAGCGTTATTCCCCTAGTATCCTCCATTCATCGTCATCCTCTGCTGCGACCCCCTACTTAGTTCCCTTTCGGCGGCTGGCGAGATAGGCCGGCTACTTCCAGCGCCTGCAGCGCTAGATTCCTTCAAAGCCAAAAGTTGTTTTGCACGGAAGGTCTCGTAGTGGATTTGAGAGGTGGTTTCAATCAGGTCTTGAAGGTGGGTTCGAGTGAGAAAATTTCGTAGATACACGAACTCACAGTGCTTCTCATCCTCAACTATTCATAATCAGCATCTGCAACAGGGGTACGTAGAAACGTTTGTTTGATACCATTGATGACACCCCATCTATTTTGCCGTCCGCGAACTTGCTTCCCATCGACAATTATGGATTTTTCCGATCCTACAACAGCAAAAGGAATGATATTCTTGATCTGAGCGTTCAAGGCACGCTCCTCCTCATCCAGTTCGTCATTGTCGTATGGATACATTTTGAGATTATGGAATGCAAATTCTTCCTTTATCCTCTCCTTGAAAGCCGCGCGCTCCTCTAGCGTGAGCGAATCCGACTTTGCAATCACAGGAACAACATTGACAACGTCAGATAACTTTTTCAAGACAACTATGTCAATAGGCTTAAGACTAGGAGTAATATTAGTAATTGGTAAAGGCGGTGATCACTGTTTTATACGTACGCATGTCCGGATGGCTGGATAAAGAAAAGGCAACAATGAATGCGGGTATCTTGAATATAGCGTTCTCTCTGAGCCGTGAGTTCCTTGCGAAGGTACGCTGAGTGTTGGTCCTTGATATACTTGACAATGGGGTCCCAGCTTGCAATAATGTTAGTTATGAATGCGGAGCTCATCAGGTCATTGATCTTAGGTATACCATCTGTCATTATTGACCTGATCGCCATAACCCGGGGTATCGACAATGTTCAACCGGAGTCGGACACCATTCTCCTCAATAACTATTCTGAGTTAGGTTTGGCAAATAGCTCGAGAGAAATAAAGAGCGACATACTGTGGGATACAGTCTGAATTTCAGTTGTAGATCTTACAGGTTCATCAGGAGTAAGGCGGCCCTTGGAATCAATAAGATGCGCCGCAAAGATTGTATTGATGAGGGTTGATTTCCCAAGGCCAGTCTGACCTAGCAATTTGCAATTTAAGGGTTAGTACTTTGAACGGTCTGAGGTGAAGGAGGAATTATTGAGAAGCTTGTCACATACCAACACAGATCACATTGAATTGGAAACCACGCTTGAGAAGTTTCCTCTCGATTTGGGAAGTGATACTGTCAAAACCAACATGACTACGGGGAAATACTGTAGCAGTCTGGGACATCGCAGCAGTTTGAGCCATGATTGCAAGGTAATTAATTGATGGCGAACAGGGGGCTAGAGCAGTTGTAGGAAGCAGAAAAGGAAGATTGAGCTCTAAAATACTAATGTGAAAAGAGGAGAATTGTAGTTCTCGTTGCGTGTCAATAGTGGATATGTAAGTGGACTGGGAGGGAGCGAGGTCAGTCAGGGGGAGGGCTTACAATAGCCTTGAATATTTAAAAAGGGGTTCGGTTGCTTGTCTGGTGTTAAGTTGTTTGGGCCACCCCGCCGGCTTGGCGCTTGGAAGGCTCACATAGGACGGCTCACCTATAAACCCTAACCCTCATATCTACACCTAACATCAGAAACTGAATCCCGCCGAGAGACCTGGTTCCTGAGTTTCTGCACTCAAGACATCATTCGCCACTCGTCAGAAAAAACCTCCCCTCCCTCGATTCTGGTCAAGCATCCACTTTAATCCAAATGACAATGGCAATACATGCCCTTGCCCCTTTACGTACTGGGCCTTTCACCTCAATTCGGGCTGTTCTCCCCACACTCCCCCATTTATTCACCAGAATCACAACTTCAGCAACTATCCATCTCAACATCCCTTCACTTCTTCCTGGGCTCTGGGAATCAATACTTCGCGCTGTACCTAAAAAGAAACAGAGTCACTCGAGAAAGCGTATGCGGCAATTGGCGGGGAAAGCCCTACAAGACAATAAGGCTCTGAACAGGTGTCCGGCGTGCGGGGGAGTAAAGCGCAAAAACGTTCTTTGTGAAACGTGTGTGGAATCGATCAAGTCAATGTGGAGGAGAGGGGAGAACAAGGATGTAGGGACGGCGGGCCCCGCATAGGCGGTGGTGGATTGTTGGCTGGATCCTAGAGACACGAGAAAATGCAGACGTCAGAGCCGAGGATCTGGCTGGCGGGTTCCATGGGGCAGGAGATAGTAGTTAGGAATGGTAGATGCCGAGGAAGAGGAAATTTTCTGTAGGTAATAGAAGTTTTACATCCAATGGAGAACCTCCCGTAGCAAATTTAGAACCCAGATTTTCTGGCCAATGTGGCGGCAACCAACCAATCATAATTCTGCTTTCCAGGTTTTTGATGTTTAGAAATCTGAACCAACCTCTCCCCCCTCTGTTCAGATTCAGATTCTGGAACCTAAATTTTCACGGGAAGTCATCCAATAAAGATTAAAGAGAACTTCCCATAAGCATTTGGAAGCGGTTTGGATATAATTTGGAGCAATGAAATTTGTAAAGCACCCTTTCAAATTTTCAGATGCTGGAAATCTGAACGGAGGGGGAGGGTGTACCTTCAGATTTCTAAACACCAAAAATCTAGAAGAGATCAATATGACTGATTGTGAGCTATAGTTTACGGTGGGCCGCAACAACAAAAACCGCGGGTTACTATGGGAAGGCATTTCGATCCAGATTGAATATCTAGCTCCTAAATCTCTTCCATTTCTGTGCTTATCTTTTTAACCCCGGTACTACACATACCAGGGTAAGAATTCCAAATTCGCAACCTGGTCCGTGCTTCTACCGAAACTGGTAGCTTTCATATAATTGTCATATGTTGTCGATTATTGCCCAGAACGGATATGATATATTTTGGGGAAGGTCGCTAATTTGACTATGGCGCCATACGAAGATATCCCGTGGATATTTTTGAAGGTGATTTATAGACCCCCGAGGGGCATTACAACCCAGCGCTCCGCATTACAGAGGTTTTGCAGCCGGAGTACGTACTAAATACATGGGTCACAGAAGCGGTTAGTATGACATGAAGTGCAAAGCATGGGGAAAAGGTTTTGCAATTGGTCTGTACTATCATTTTAAGCGAGTATAATTTTTTCTAACAACTTCATAGGAAAAAATATTACACTCCAGTGAAGATTTCTTTCATACAATCATGTCGGACTCCTCACCCATACCAGCAGCACCTAGTTCTACACCCGCTCTTCACTCTGCTATTGGCAATAAGGTTGCACACCCTTTCCCTGCCAGTGGCCCTATACTCGCTCCTCAACTTTCTGTTAGCAGTGAGGTTGAGCAACCTTTCCCTGGCCCTACACTGGCTCCTCAACATGCTATGGGCAGTGAGGTTGCACGACCTTTACCGATGGGATCTCAACCGGCTTTGACAACTTTCTGCTATCAAAAGTCATTACCAAATTCTTCGGAATCAATCCCATTCAATTCAGAGTTGGATTTCACATCCTCGTACTTACAAGAAAATGAATATCCTATTCATTTACGTTCTCAAATATAGTAGTCAAAACAAGGCTACAACAGATGAATACTAATACTTTGGTCTTAGATAAATTTGTCGCAATCCCGTTCCCGGTTGGACTTGGGAACTTCATATTCTGTAACGAACACAATACAACCCGATGCGAGCAATAGCAGGAAGGATAGCAATCTAGTTCCTACCCGAATATTAGCATTTGCAGACTTTGACGATCCTGCAATGATTAAAGCATGTTTGGCCTATCTGAATTCACTTAATCTCGACGGCAAAAAGTCCAGAGTCCAACTACCAGATAGCGATAGAAAGGCTCTTTTGGTGAAGATTGCTTGTGAAAACTTTGAGCTATATAGAAAAGGAAAGGGGAAGTTTTATGACTTGGTACGCTGTAAGTTTTGGTCGGCTACGAAGCAACAATTTGATGTTAATGTTAAAGGTTATATGGATCGCTGGGAAAAGAGAAGGAGACAAGAGATTGAATTGGAAAAAAGAATGAGTGGTAAAGCAAAATCTTATAGAGAGTGGGAAATTGCTATGGATGAATGGATAGCTGCGGTTGATGATCACAATTTGGAAAAAGTTTAGTTCAAGGAACGGAAAGACGAAAAAGATCTTATTGCCGTTGAAGAAAAAAGAAAATCGAGGTCACAAGGACCAATATGATGCAGAGTTTAGCATCCAAACGTCCTTTGGAAATATCCAGTGATGAAGAAGACTTTCATGAGTTGGATGCTGAAAACTGTAATATCCGATCCGTCAAGAAAATAAAAGGGGATGTGAAATCAGAGAGTTCGGTTCCTAATTCATCTAGACGGAGCTTGACAGCAAAATTAAGAGCTCAATTGAAAGATGACGATACAGAATTTCTTAAAACAATGAAAGAGATGGAAACTGAACGTATATCTAAAATGGGTGATATAATGAAATATGTATTTAGTTCTACCGGTACTGGATCAAATTCGTCAAGTCAGGTTTCATTAGAAACAAATGATTTAAAAAGACGGGTTGGGGCGATAGAAAGCAAGTTAGATACAATACTTTCAATGTTGCTAAAACAACAGCAGGAAAAGTAGCATAACAGATATTGTATTTATTATCTACATTGTTATATACTCTTCAATAGTAGGTGGAGAGCAATTGAAGTATGTACTTGTGTTCGATCCCTAAAAACATGTGTGGCAATTAGTTAAAAGCACAGCGGTATAATAATAAGTACCGATCGGAGAAAGACCCAACTTCAAACCTTTCAAGTAATCAACGTGACCAAAATATCGTAACACCTTTCCAAAACACTATTCAACTATGATCCTCTGGCTAGATATACTAGTATTAAAGGCTTTTTGTTCGACTGTAAGTTGTTGATTTATTACAGCCCTGTAACCACCGATGACACCTATCTGTAACCCATATGCTCTATCTCCAAATATATATAAATCCTCCCCGTCAATATTGTATGCATGCGTCACTAATTTTTCTTGGAGCTTAGACCTGACCCACATACCCTAATCTCCAGTCCGTCCTTCGAATCCTCCAATAATAGTACTGAGTAATCCATCCGGTGTTGCAATAGCTTAAAATTGTAATGTGTGTGTTTTTTTTTGTAACCAGAATAATACCATCTTTGATCTGCTACTTCAGGTCCAGGTCTGCAAATCTTTCGTTGAGTCCCATTTACAAACCCCCAAATTCTTCCACTAGGTTCTCTGTTTGCTTGAATGACATGACAATAGCGTGTAAGAAGCTCACGTGTCAAGCGTTTTTCATCCCAAAACATCAGATCTTTAAAGGTTGTATACAAATGTATATAGACATTATTGAACACAACAGAGAGCCAGGACTGACTGTGACCAAAATTGTTGATAACGTCAATATAGCAATATGAGTATGACATTCAATATAACACTAAAGAAAGTACTGTTGTAGGTTCGGCAACATATCAAAGACGGCATTGACTAGAAATTCGTAATAGGACAGAGAGTTGTTGTACTTGTTCTGAACTGAATCAGAAATATCGAACACACCATTCATTTGATTTTGCAGCCAGAATGAAAGGTGATCAATTATAAGCGATAGGATGTTTGTATATGTATTTTTTGATTAAGCCCACTTCTAGAACTCGTATAAGTAATAATATTTTTTTTTCTCCGCTGATAAAGAATCAGATTTGTGTTTGTAGAGGTAAATGTCTCGGTAATCAAGAACGTAAACGGGAGAAAAGTGTTTCCATTTTTGCTATTCTGGCAATCTCTTGTAGCCAGAGGGATTTTCTTTTATATATATGTTATAAGACATTACTTTCCACCAATCACTTCTTTTGTTACACGGCCTGTGCGCATTTTAATCTATATTATTTCTTTCACTGATTTAGTGATATTTTTAGTATATACTTGGTGGCTCATCCCTCTCGTCCGCTAAATATTTGATTTTTGAATTAAACCTCCAGAAAGTGTGTTGCAACCAGGTTACATATACCACAAAGTCTTTAGTTTTTAAGCTTTACCTATCACTACCCCCCCTGTCAAAATGCTAAGCCCCTGTAATTTCCTCTCCAAAGCCTGAGATTGCCTCAGAGTTGGCTACCTTGACAACGACCTCACTAATAGGAATTGTGAAGACTCCCTCCTTATGGCCAATTTGGCCAATAACATCTTCAACCACGAAAACAATCCAAACGAAGCGAGACTCTCTCTTCTCCTTCTCCTCAACATCAACCGCAACTCAGCCATCCTCGTCGGCACCGCAGAGGAGCACAATGAGCGCTTCAGCATCATCAAAGACGGAATTAAAGACCTAAAATCTCCCGCCGTCACCATCAACAACAGACTAGAGCATGCTGAAACTCACCACAAAGTCTCCCTCCCTCTCCCCCCAACCCCCCCGTCGACCCCAACATTACTACCACCGTAAGGATAAGCAGTTCAGTTGGTGACGAAGCCAACCGCTTCATCAGGCAAGGTCCTGCCTTCCAGAAACCCAAGTCATACACCCAAACCGCAAGGGAAAATGCCAATCAATGGAAGCAGGTAAAGAATAAAAGATCCTCCGCCAGAGCCCTCCCTCCCCTCCCAGCGAACACACCCAAGGTCCTCCCAACCGCCCAGAGAAGATTTTTCGCAAAAAGAACCCACCCGGCCACCATCGAATCATCAGAACGTGTTGCTGCAGATCTATCCATCTCACAAGAACAACTTCTAGCCAAAGGAAACCTCACTGCACCCGAAAGATATCATCACAGTCCTCTCAGCCTCCACCACCCCCTCATCCGTTTACGGCCCTTACTTCGAATCATTGACTGCCCTCGTAAACGAAAAAAATCAACACCCTTGAAAACCCAATCCTCCTCTTCCACGCAGCTTCTTACAACGTTGATATCGCTATCTACGCTGTCCTACTATACGACATTGAGAATAAGGAAAAGCTAGACAAAACTTTCCCTGAAACTTTCAACCTCGTCTTGGGCTTTACCCCCATTGCAACCTCTTTCCTCAACAGGGATGACACTACAAGAAACAGAAAAGCCACTTCCACAATCGTTGTCACCCTCATAGCGGATAAAGCCTTCAAACTCGGAGATATCAGACGCTTTACTCTGGCCCCGCTGTTAAGGCCACCATGTAGTCCCTCCACTCAACGCGAATGCCAGAATTCAAGACGCAACCTGCGACGCAAACAACCTCTCCCCACCTGCCCCCTCTGCGCCAAAAGCCATACCAAAGTCGAACACTGCTGCGCCGCTCTGACCTGTAAAGGCCATTTAGGCTCCATCCCTGCAGGCTACGGAGCCTCCATCCTAAAGTGCACCAACTGCAACGGCGCCCATACCGCCTATGATGCCACATGCCCCACTAAAATTGCCACTCGTACCAGAACAAAATCCACAGACATCATCCCCCTTCCAGTGGGTGAGATTGATACCGCCCCCGACAATTGTTCATAATCCCTCAACCACTCTGACTAATCATGTCACAACAACAATCAGAAAACCATTTCCTCCACATAATCCAACACAACTGTGAGAACAGCAACGTTGTCCGCCTTTCACTCTTCTCAATCCCAATGGTACAGAAAACTCATATTATCACCGTACAAGAACCCCCTCTATTCAAGGGCAAACCTGCCCAAGTACCCATTTTCATCCTCATGACACCAACCCCCACCTCCCCCGAAGACAAAATTTCCACATATCTATACATCTCCACAAATCTCCTAAACAAAAACTCCATCACCACTACCCCCTCTCACCGAGGAGACATCATCATCGCCAACATTTTCTGCAATATAGGTCCAAACACTCACACCACGGTAACCGTCCTCTCCATCTATAATAGACAAATCAGCAACACTTTACGCTCCCTCAACCCTTCCTTAATCTTCAAGCGAATCCAGAACCCAACGATTGCCCTAAGAGATTTTAACATCCATACTCCCACCGCAGACCCCTGAAGATTCTTCTCCAACAACGCGGTTCGCGTCTCACAATAATACTTCGATACCGCAGCATGTGCAAGCTACTCCCTAGTCAATACCCCGGCATCTACATCAAACTCTCCCCTGACCATAAGAACAGACACAGTGTCATCGACCTGGCCTTCTCCAAGCACATAGCAACACCGCTAGTATGCAAATTGCTACCCCTCTCAAACGCCACAGGATCCGACCACCGGGCACTAGCCATGAGGATGCACCTCCCATCATCGACTCATCTACAACCAATTCTTCATACACTACCACAACCAAATTTCTCCCAAAGAACGATCGACGACCGGCTCAAAAAGCCATTAGATTCAATCGACTAACTATAACAAATTTTTGGTTTTGGATTATGCATGATATCGCTTTGGGTTCTCGATGCATTGGTTTCGGACTATCGTTTCTTGTTTGGGTTTTCTTTCGGGTTCTTCGTGTAACGATCATTTCTCTTCCCTGTAATTTTTCTTGACGTGCTTCCATGAGTTTCTATCGTACAGATTATTAATCATGTCTCGGCGTCTCGACGTCACTTGGATATATATGGCTCTACCTTCCCTTTGTCTTTCATTTCTTTCTTCCTCATGCAATCTTCCTGTTGTATTTGGGTTCTTTTGGTTTGGGTTTTTATTTCTCTACAGGTTAATTCTTTGACTTTGCGTATTTGAATAAATTATATTAAATCTTATAAATATTGTTCGCCTCGTGTACCGTGTCCGAGTCACCGAGATGTTCCTCGATCGGTATCAAGCCCAATCCTCTCAAGAATCTCTCCGTCGGTTACAGTCCGGCCCCTCTGAATACGTTCGTCGTGTTGTGTCTCTGGGTATAACAGAGCCATACCAGCGGTCGGGAGACTAGTTCTCACCGGGCCTGTTATAGGCTCAAAGTCATTGATAGAATCCAGTAGTTACAGCGATAGGGAAGTACCTAGAAAGGAAGATTGCAACCTGTCGCAGTTAGACGATCCTCCTGGCTACTAAGGAGGAGATCTATACATTTACAAGAGACTGACGAGTCTGAGTCTGTCGGTGAATAGAGGACCGGCTAGAGAAAGGTCTCTAAGTCACGAAAGATTCCATTAAACCTTCAGAAGAAAAAGCCTTTCTGCAGGCTGCAGAGGTTACGCCTAATAAATCCACAATGAGCCTACAACTCAGAGCCATCATGAGACCACGGAGCGGGACTTCCTGTAATGTGAGGAGAGCTGTGTGACAGCCGAAAGCAGGTGATCCTCGACCCTGCCACGGTGTATTACTCTAAGACCGAAAACTCAAGCTTAGCCAGAGAAGCAGAGAGTGAGGAGTTCAAGCTTTCGCCCACTAGCAGAGTTTTCACCAGAACTTAGTTTGAGTAGTGGAAGGCAGGAAAACCGAGAGATTTGGAATACAAGTACTCATCTCCATTTCCGCCCACTAGTTCTAGTTTTTTTCATCATCAGTTGTAACAAGCGGAAGAAGACCCTTAAGATTATACTAAATCTACCAAGAAAAATCTTTACTCTCTAAACCTAACTCTTTCTTCTACTGGTCCTCTTGCTCCCTACACTCTTGTTTAGTAGAGGCAGAGCCCCGTCACACTCGGTGCTTCATTACTAGAGTTGATACCTAACCCTGACCCCACTTCTGTAACTCCGCTATCTCCAGCGTTCCTCTCTCCCTCCAGTTCAGCGCGTAACACTAACCTCCTCAAAACGCACACCCCATTCAAAACCACCACTAAATGGTCTAAAGCTTGGTGGAACCCAATCTGACCCAGCTCCGCACTATCTTCCACTCGGCCCACAGGATATAAAGAAAAGGCAGAGCTGCTCCATTCGAAGTCAAGTCTGCGAAGAACGCTTACTTCAACGCGATCAAACAAGTTAAGCAATCCCACTAGAACTCATTCATCGCAAACGGAGCACCCATCGATGTCTGTAGAATCAAGGAAATGGCTACCAAGTCAGAAGACAGAGTCCCCACCCTCCCCAACTCCCTCACCCCATCCCTACTCAACGACAACCTCATCAAATCCTTCTTCCCTCTCCCATCCAAGTCAGAGATGTTCCTCCAATCACGCTGTATGAAGTCCAACAAGCTCTCTCCCCTACCTCCAATATCTCTGCCCCTGGGCCTGATACTATCCTCTACTCGACATGGAAAGGAGTTCCCAGATGCAACTCATTCATCATTCCTTCCCTCCTCAACCCCCTAATCTCAGTCGGCTACCACCCCCTGCCACTCAAAAGAGTCAACAGAGTGATCCTAGTCAAACCCAACAAGCACGACTAGTCCTCTCCGTCTGTATACATGATAATAGCCCTGCTCCAGACCTTCTCCAAAATCCTAGAGAAAATCATCATCCGCCACCTAGCAAAAATCGCAAAAGCCACTGGCCTGATTGACCACCTCCAATGCGGACCTGCCGCGGGACTATCCACTGTTGACACCGCCACTACCCTCCACCACGAAATCCGAGCGATGCAACTCGCAAAACTCAAATGCTCGACCCTGTTTCTGGACGTCAAGGGAGGCTTCGACCACGTCCTTAAACGATCTCTCACACCAATACTCGCTCAGAAGCATGTCCCAACATACCTAATCAACTGGGTCTGCTCTGTTCTATCAGACAGGTTCATCATACTACTCTTTAAAAGGTCCCCAAAAACCTCCACAGCTATACAAATAGGCGTCCCCCAAAGGTCCCCCATCCCCCTGCTCCTTTTCGTCATCTTTGTGAACTTCCTCCTCAAATATGACCCATACTCAGGCATCACAATATCATACGTCGACTTCTTCGCAGTCACCGTTGCATCACACTCTCACTCCCACAACATCACCCTCCTGGAAAAACACTAAGTAAAGATAGCAGCCCTCGCCGGCTCCTGCAACATATACTTCTCAGTTGACAAAACTGAGCTCAGGCATTGGCACTCCCCTAGGGACACCGATGACCACTGTACCAGTCCCATCACCCTCAACAGCCAGACCTTCATGCCCAGCAATCGGGTACACTGGATAGGCTTCTGGCTCTCACCCAACCTTAAGCCAGACCAACATTTCTAAAGGAGGCTAGCAGCTGCTAGATCCACCTTCAGCATCATCTCCCGCTTCTCCTCAGCTGACAAAGGCTTATTTTCAGCCAACTGCATGAGAATAGCCCTTCTCGCTATCCGCCTAATGCTCACATATAAGGCATCCACCCTCACACTCAAAACCTTACTAAAAGCATGAATACCTTCTGGAACTCAGTTCTCCGCTGGACCACCGGATGCTTCAGAGGCATAAACAAACGAATCCTTTGGGCAGAAGCCAATGCCCCCTCTCTCGACATCTATTGCTATTTCTTGAAGTGCAAGCAAGCAATACGTATCCTACAAGTCTCTCCCCTCACCAATGCAATAACAGAAAGGATAAGCACCTCTTTTCCGACCATCTCCCCAGCGAGATTCTACTCTCATGCTGCCCTCCTGAGAGGCAGACCCAACCTATCCAAGAAATGAAACTGTAACGCGGCCAAGGGAGGTGTCCCACCTCCCTATCGAGCTGCTCTGCTCCCTCATACACCCCCTTATTATCACCTAATCGTGAGTCGGCTGCGCTAAGTCCGCCGTTATCGTTACATGCTACATGCGGTTATATAAGAATGGGTTGTTAGGGTTTCTTATTCGGTCCTCACTTATATTAGGCGTTGATGCGTACGGTTTTTCAGATATTTTCTCCCTTCCTGTAATTTGCTACTGCTGACGATAAATCAGTTTCTACGCTTTTTCTCGCCTATGCCAAGATTTGTCTCAGATATATAGTTGGTTTTTCCTCTCCTTTCTTCCTTCTTCACGCAATGTCTTCTTTTCGCTAGTTAAACCCTAGTTTAAATATATCCAGTATCTTGGTTCTTCTACCTCGTCCGTAATCATCCCGACCCTCTACTTCCTAAGTATCCTGAATCTCCGACGGTATCAAGCCCGTCCCTGTGTCCACAAATCCCCCGAAGCGTACTCCGAGTCACTCCTCCTGTCTAGTCATGACGTCGTCCGTTAGACTTATTGATAAAGCGGTTCTCATACCAAAATCGCACATGGCCAAACAAATAGCCTCGATAAACCCAAGAGCAAGATATCCTCCCCCAGAATACTACAACCACCCCCTCACACTCAAACACCTCCCAGTACAGCACTCTATAAGTTCATTGCAACCCAAATTCACCAGATGAGGGCCAATAAGAACTACCTCCGCGGGCAGAAGAGCTGGATCAACGCGCACCTCCTCTCTCTCTACCAAAAATGTGGAGAGGAAGACGAATCTCCTCAGCACGCTGTCTTTAACTGCTCAGCCATTGCCAAACACCGCCACCCATTTCTAAGGCAAATAAAGTCACTAGACGAAATCTGGCATGAGCACACCCTCACATGGGCCCTAAGCATCACCTTCTCCTCCACCAAAATCAACTTCCCCATGAAACAAGTTCCCTCCCCTCTCCAAACAGGGACAGCAGAGTCGTCACTCCTGAGTTCAGTTTCCACCACCTCAATTGACAGTCCAATAGCGGCTCCACTCAACTCCCACCGCGCCCGATGAAAAGTCCCATTGATGGTAATCGGGCCTACGGCTCTCTTTCAACTATGTCCTTTGTTCACCTTAGTTTCATGTACATTTCTATTTGTTTGCTTCACTTTCTCTGCTTTTAGGCGACTCGGGATAGTTTTTATTGGGGATAGGTCTCTTTACGCCATAGTTTATACTGCATGCCAACTTTCTGTATCCAGAAACATGAATAGATATGATTTAAAAAAAAAAAATCATCTTAGCTTCCTTAAACGTAACTATCCCTGCAGTTGCTGTTGATACAAGTACGTACTCCGGCTGCAAAACCTCTGTATTGACCAAAACCGTACCATAATACCTTCTGAAAATTCTAGTAGCCTGATGTTAATCATTAATGATAGGGGTGTCCTGTTTGCAGCCTTTGTTTCTTCTTAGGGCCCGTTCGGGTGCACCCGAACGGACCCTTAGCCTCTGGGAGGGGAAGCATTATCTGCTCTGGGCCGGGTTTTCCATAATCTGATGTGGTGCGCGGTTGCAATGCAAGATCTGTAATTTATCCTCACACTTTCAGATTCAGAATATCCACGGGATGTCTTCCATTATCTGGTCAAATCCACCATGGTGCCTCCCTGTGGCGAAATGTGAGTACGTTTGTGGAGGGTTAGGGTTTTTCGTTGCTATGGCGCGGCGCGTACTCCCAACGCTGTTGAACCAATTGTAATCCAGCCACTCTATGGCTGGAAATCATATCTTAACCGCAGCTCCTAGGTATGACAATCCTATCCGATAACAAGAGGAGAGAAAGGATCTATGAATAAGGTTAATATTAGGAATCAAGAATCTAGCTATGATGGAGCTCTTTACAGTCGTAATGCCCCTTGAACCAAACCGTGTCATACGGCGGAGGTTGCTGTCTGTCAAAGTGCTGAAATCGATACGGCTTTTCATTACTTGATAGAAGTCAAAGGTGCTAATTACATCTCCCTACGCGAGCTCTGCAATTTTTGCTTTGTTGCGGGAGCAAGCGAATTGTTCCTGTAGGTTTCTTTAAGGACTCGTGGCATCCTGAATACTGGGCGGATGTTGTTCGGCGGGGGTTTGCACTGCCAACGGGTTTTCACGACGGTCTCAATTAGCATCTACAGCGAAAGCTAGCTATAACGGTACCTTCTATATGGGTAATCTCTCTATGTCCTGGGTGGATGAGACAGAGGACAAAATCTCTCTCATGCATAGGTGCCTAAAACTTGCTGTAAGGACGCCCGGGCAAGCAGCGCTAGTCTCTAGAATACTTAGATATGCTACAAAGTTCGCAGGTTTATACATGAGAGATTTCGTCCTCTCTCTCATCCATCCAGGACATAACGGTAGCACTTCTCGGTCCTTTTTGTCCAGCCTTCAGCACCAGCACCCCTTATATAAGGGTAACCTCTCTACAACGGTACCAAACTCTGGTCCCGAGCGTACCGTTATAGCAAGCTTTCGCTGTATATTTGCTTTTTTTGCTCGGCACATATGCGCGCTGCCGAAAACTGCTCGACTTTCTGTCCAACCTACCCGACTCTCTAGCAAGTTGCTGTAGCTAAAACCCTCTAATGATACACCAGTACACAAATCGCCCTAAAACCCAACATGTGTCCCTATTGGCTTACTTCCATTATAGAATATTTCCACTGAAAAATCCCCAATCCCAATCCAACATAATGCTTCTGCACGCACCTTGAGTTGCCCGCGCAGTGCTTTTTTGATCACGCCGTATCCCACATTATCTGGGCCCCAATCCACTGGTAACTTAGGTGTCAAAGTCTTCCCTTGTTTACTGGGCATAATCTCAAACGGCCACTCATATAAAATCGTTCCTAAATCATGTCTATTATACTTTGCTGTGCCATTGATCTTATAAATTGTTATGGGAGTATTTTGCAGAGGGTTTTCGATGACAAAATCTGCAGTTGAAGAGCGTATGTGAATCTAAAGGGGAGGTGTTAGTAAGGAATCAGCAGAAGGGCGACAACTAATTCAAAAATATATATTCCAAGGAAAGCGTGTGCGCTTACAGTCGCAGATTCTATAAAATGGGGCGGTTCATTATCAAAATCGTGAGAACTTCCGAACCGGGGCGTTGGGATTGTAACCTCGAAATTTGACAGGAGTCTGGATAGTAATGGCAAAGATGGAAGGCTTCCCACATGGGGGCGAACGGTAAGAGAAGTGTTTTGGCCTAGTAAAAGAAATCAATAAATACAAGCATATATGTTGTAGATGATAATTACCAGAAACATATTCGCCAAAAAACTTAGCACCTAACTTTTCTGCCTTACTACCCCCATATGACCTTGGGTCCCATATCGCCGATACAGTAAGAAGGTTATTGCCGGGCAAAATATGTGTGTTGTGTACACTTGCATTTCCAAATACCGTGCCATTATGTGTGATTTGAAGATTTATATATGGCACTGAGGCAGCCCAAGGTGTGGGATTTCTGATAGTTAGATCAATGCGTAGGGTAATTGATTGGGGAGTTGTTTGCTCGACTGTGATCTTATGAGCCTTTGGAGATGGTATGGACCCAAACCCAGGAAGCCTATCAATGGCTATATTCCCTATCACGGGTATGGCGCTGATAATAAACCCCCCAATGCTGGTTTTGACTTCAACATCGGTACTTCCCCTAATTCCAAGCTTCAGATAATCTTTCCCTGACATCTCTCTGACCATCTTCGAGAATATGCCATAATCCGTTATTTCCATGGGGGCACCCTGCACCTCTGCACAAACTTCGAGATATTTATTGTCCCTAGAGCGTGAGGACCTTGCTGCCATCCATCTACGAAGATCAAGCACTCCAAAGTTTTCACCTTCATATGAAACATTTGCCATTGCTCGAACTCGTTTGACATCTAGCATGATGTTTATTTCCTCCGGAGTTTTGACCTTAGCAACTACTAATGCTCCTAATCGGGGGGAAGATTCGGGTGAGCCGGGTTTAGCATCTGGAGATGGAAGATGAAAGTTGACATTTGAGAGGTTGAAAGATTTGACTGCATCTTTGAAAGTGTGTCCTGGGAATGGAACATGAATAGTAACACCTCGTAAGATTTCCTGTACCCAGGTGGGTATAGCTGAGTTTGAGGAATCACTGCCTCGAACAAAGATAGTGTTGTTGTCCCCATGGAGATAAGTTGCAATGAATCGATCGATAGGTGATATCTCCGATGCAGGGCAGGCAGTGATAAAATTACCAGGCAGATTTTGTATGACGGATGAGATCTCTACACCTATGTCTGACTTGGGCTTCACATCAAGAGGCGAGGTCCTGGCAGTAGCTACAAGCACTAAACCGCCTTCATTGCAGCCTGGAAGGAGAATATTCAAGGACAATGTAGGTACCTCGAATTTCAATGGATACGTGTTTTGGACCGTAATAGACGCATTAGCCTGAATAGCCTTGTGTTCCTGGAGAGCTATCTCCCCGAAACTTAATCGATTGATTTGGAAATTGGGCAAAGATGGAATTTCTAGTTTTATGAAAGAGTTAGTCAATTTCTCATAAATTTCTCATAGTTCGAATTTGAGACCTTCAAGAACCAGCTCTTCGGATATTGTTTGCATCCCCAAATCAAATATGCCAACCTTCAAACCTAGGGTTGCTTCTACACGAACCCGTACCGATCCAAGATCTCCCTGGAGGTAATCATTTGCCACCCCACGAACAGTAGCAGGAGATCGTATCTGAACCTCAGAAATAAAGTCTATCGATGTGGTTTGGCCATTGCGTATTTCTAATAGCATGGCGGGCGCAGTTGCTGTACCCAACAGACCATTATCATAATCGGGAAGGTACACAAGTACTGTCGAGGGTTCACTTGAGACCCTCCGAACCATCCATGTCCCAAGTTTTCCAAGGGTCTGAACTAAACCATTCTCAACCCGACCCGCATTAACAGACACTCTTGCCTGAATGCGAGCACTTAATCCTTTATCAGTAAACCCCTCAATAGAGAGACTTGAAAGATCAAGAATCATGGCCTCGTTGGCATACTGTGAAGCAGCAACAGGGATGAAAAACACAACACAAAGGATTGTGAGGATAGTCGTGCATAGAACAGCCAGGGCGAGTCTACTTGTAAACCCCCGAGATAGATGCTGAGAGAAAGTAAGAGGGACCCGAGGGGAATCTTCATTATTGACACTCACACACACTTGTATTCCATTGTATGCAGTTGAGAGAGCAGGGGAGCCATTTCGGAGAAGCGGCGTTTCTTCAGATGATTGCAGGTATCGATTGTACGGCTTTAATGACGTCATGAAATAATCTGCAAGGAAAAGAGATAGAAAAGGAACCAAGGACTGAAGTAAAAATAAAGAGAGCCTGCGAATATGGTTACTTTATTAGCCTGGTGTTGGGGAACGCGGTTTGGCTGATTATTACGGCCTCGTTAACGGTGACCTATTTGAAGACGAGAGCAGAGAAAATGAGGGGCAGTAGATAAATAATCATGGGAGCTCTGAGCTGCTTAGTGATGACGCAATCATTATAGAGTGGCACCTATCATGCAAATCCGTGATCCCTGCTCATACAGAAATTACAACCACTCCAGTTGAAAGTTCTCATCGGCAGTAGAGTCAATACTGGCAGCTGTATTTTATTCTGAATAGTTGATAATATCCACAGCTGTCTATCTAAAGTAGGTAAACCATAGCCTCAGTCCCAGGTCCAGAATGTGATATATATCATGATGGGGCTGAGAGGATACATTAGGCTTAATTTGATTTCAAATCAAATCTCACCACTTCTGAACCTAGTGAATTTGATACCTTGGCATGGAGTAATCAGCCCGCTACCAACCATCAAGAAGCCAGTGCACTCTTATCAATCATCCGCAGTAATCGATACGCTCCTAATCACCCCTTGCAAAAAATCATTCAGGTAGCAAAACCTCTCACTCTGTAGAATTATAATTACCTATGCTACAAATTCCTACATATGGGTATTACCCAAACAGCAAAATACTTATGCACTATAGTCATAATCACCAATATCCTGTCACTAAAGTACCAAATCCTTCAAAATTTGTTATCATATACCAACTTCAAAAAACGCCTATCAAACGACCAATTGTTCATTCTTCAGATTATGGTTTTGATGATATTACTAATTGTTTAAATGAAGAATTTAAAAGAAACAACCTATTTACACTAATTTGGTATGGTTGTTATTTGGAATATGGCGACATGTGAAAGTATTTATGAAGCACATTCACACATATCACAAATTTCATTAAAATACTATTTCAAGATATCAATTTCCATAATGGATCAATTGATATGATTGAAGCCTTATGTATTATGAAATCTCTGTACTCGTAACTACTTTACCATCTGCACTGATATTCTTTTATGATAAATCTGAGCCTTAGTCATATCATCGTCTGATGGGGGCCTTATAAATGCTTTTCAGTTGAATTTAATTATGATTTGAGGTCTATATAAGGGGAAAAGAAATACCAGTTGAAGATATTTATTTCTTTCAGGCCTTCATTAGACTATGATTTGACTAAACCATTTTTGCAGCTGAAAGTGGACTGAAAATAAATATCCGTGCTGATGATAATGTACATTATATATATATAAAAAGATGAATCAATTTAGCCATAAATACATCAACGATCTTTCACATTCTAATATTACAGCAACACAACATGAATTTGCATTGTCAGTTAAAAGGCTTCTTGATATAATAATCACGCATCATGCTCTAACACCCACTCACTATCTTTTCAAGCCCTGGTCTTGAGAGAATCCAGTACGTCCTGAAGACTTCAAGACCATTGCAGAATCTGAAAACGATTGAAAATATATAGCATCAGAAAATTCTTGCTCATTCATAGAATTGACAGCCAATGGTATTAGTATGTTGAATGCTCTACTCACCAAATACTATAATATTATCTCAGCAATTGCAATCAATCATCAGCAAAAAAGAGTTGGCGCCTAGACGAGCCAGGTCTCGTTCAACGAGATTTGTTCGTCTCGCTGCATTTGGAGCATTTGGGACGTCCCAACTTGCAGATCTCGTCCCTGGCTCATTTTGCCTCGTGTCGACTTCGTCCCGACCTCGTTTCCTCCTCGTCGCTTGATCGCAGCCCGGCTAACCGTTTTGATCGTCCTGACCGTCCTGACCTCCTGACATTCTGACCTCCTGACGTCCTGGCCTCCTGACATCCTGGTCTCCTGACATGCTGGCGTTTTGACGTTTTGACATATCACTTGGTTCACGAAGTTTATTTGCCCATGGCTTATATTGAGGTCCCTATGCCCTTGAGGTCCCATGCCCTAACTACGCTTTTAGATACAATAATAATATATATGGTCTTCCAGTTCCTCCTCCCCCCCAAAAAATGATACTTTCGGTTGTGCCTACCCCAAATTCAGTCTATCAGTCAGTGAGATAGATGTAATCGTCAGAATAGACTCTACCACGCTCCAAGCCTAAGATATAGATCCATAAGAAGAACTTGATTGTTTGTTTATGCACCATTTAGCGTTCGTAGGAGATACTGCTTTGACTAGATGGGCCACCCCTAACGATACTTTCTTTATGCCATCTGCCCAGATGTCGTTGTTCGAATGACCGTAGATGAAACCCCGATAAGCGCCATGGTCACAGAGGCTTCCGCTCCCATCCGGTTTTAGAGGCCTTATTATCACCATGAGCCTGGACGTCTCCTTGCCAGTCAATGACTTTTAAGATATTCAACAGTTCGTCGGCATCTCCTCAGATGGTCTCCTATAGTCCGTGTCCCCGCTGAAACCATACCCAATCGCTCTTTCGTCCCTGGTTTCTTTATACTCTAAGCGACCCTGTTCGAAAGCAAATGATCGTCCTCGCCCCCTTCTACGATAAGGACAGTGACGTTTAGTTGCTTGTAAGATTGTACTTTCCAGCCTTTAATATCCAACGGGACTTCATCGGGCCTGAGGATACGCTCCCTAACCAAGTAGCGGCCGATGTAAAAGTCGAGTCCTTTGCTTGCTCCTGGAATGCTGACCCTCTCCACCACGCTGACCTCTGGTTTGCCCTCGACTGACCTCCTTTTGGGACCTGCTCTCTCTTCATCCGATCCAAAGATAGGGGTCAGAGCCACTCCCTGCACAAGCTGTAGCGAAGTTCTCCACCTTCGCCGAGGCTCTAGAGGTCCCTTCTCGCTTGCTGGATGCGATTCCTTATGAAGGACGGGAAGAGTCCTAGATTTCCGATGAGTTCTTTGTCCGCAAGTCCTTCTTTGACTATCTGATGAAGATTAAGCTCATGCATAGCGAAGGTATAATCCCGGTTGAATGTCCTCAATATCTGCATCATTGGCTCGATGCGATTGCTCCATTGATATAGCATTTTGATCTGGTCCTGACGGGCAGATTCGCAGGTCTCCATCGAAGATATACCGATTTAACCCATATTCGCAGATATGCTAGCTGAAGTGAGAGAGAGATAAATCTTTGAAAGTTGAAGTTTGACTCTGACCGCAGATTTCGCCGATTTCTGACTCATTCGCAATGGTTTTCTCCTTCGAACTGACGGCTCATCCTGCCCTCCAACTCAGCATCGCATTCCTTCCTGAACTCTCTTCTGGTACTCTGCAGCGAGCCTGTCGGTCTCTCTGCTCGCCGATACTTCCTGAAGATCTCTTTCGTCCGGTGGAAATCCAAAAGGTACTCATCCATCATATCTACTGTCAAGACGCCTTGAAATTGATATTGGGCCATGGCGACCAGTTGACGAGGGCCCTGACGCACTTGAGTGCCTTTTTGAATGGCTGACCTGCCTGGCGAGGGATTTCTTAGCAGAAGCTAGGTCAGGCAGGATTATCTCTTGGAAGTTCCGCATTTTCTTTCCTTGCCACTGATTGACGGCTTGATAGGGTTTTGTCGGGGGCGCGAATCCAGGATATGGGGGCATATGCATCCATATGAGGTTGAATTCATCCAATCGACCGTGGTCCTTCAAGAAATCCTCTAGCCATTCCATCAAATGCTTCGACGCCAGATATACTACCTGAAGCATATCCAGTTTGTAGTTGGAATGATGTACGGAGGTCCCAAAATGGACTATACCGAGGTTTCAAGCGACATCAAACCATTGTGCGAGTGTCTTCAATTCTCTTCTGGTCCCTGCCGGTCATTTATAGCCTTTTATCGCAAAGATACTGACGGTACATCCTCCGATATTCGTCTTGGTTTCGCCTCAGATCCTATCGGCTCCCTACCATACTCCCCTAACCTGTCCAATGACTTCGTGACTTCGATACATTGGTTTTGTATTGTGAAGGTTGCAGTTTTCCATGGTCTGCCAGCCACGCCGTAAGACGGTCAGCACTGGCCAGTTTGTGAGCAGTCCATCAAGACCTGCATCCCTATTGAAGTTGGTCAGAGGCTCGAGAACGATTACATCACAGTCGCCAGGGCTGCCGTCAAGAGGCTCAGAAATTTGCTTTGACGCCAGATCTCCCACGATTTTGGGTGGTACTGCAGTAGGCAAGCAAGAGATGCTTTGTCCGAGGTTCTGGCTCTGACCTTCCTGGGATGTTGCTAATGGTCATGTATATGACCAAAGATTTCTTGTCTCCAGAGAAGTTGGTCAGGTGAGTCACATCCAGATGCATATTATGGAAACCAGTGTTGCCCCGGACGGAAGTCTCTTGCATTCCCCACCACCACTCAGCCGCCAGTATCTCAAGATAAAGCTGGAAGCCCTCGGGTTATAACGCTTCACCGGCTGGTAGACCATAACTGTAAGTAAATAAAAAATATTTTGCTACTTGGATTGGGTTTCTGTAGAAGAATTGGTGCTTGTCCCTTGGTGACTCTCCATACTGAAGTTCGGCGGGACCCAAGCATCTTTTAAGCTGGCGCAACGCTGATTGGAAGCTTCGATGCTGTGGTCCTGCCTTGTGTCCTCGTTGAAACACGTGTCGAAAGTAGAAGTTAGCTTTATGATTGATAAGAACCTGCTGCCTTCCATTCCACAAGGCGTCCTTGAACGGCGCCCTAGCATTCCAGTTGTCCTGAGATGGTCGTTATAGCCTGAAAGACGTCCCCAAAGGCGCCCACCATTAGGCAGAGATTCTTCCTCTTCGCCACGCCGCCTCGCCTTTGGTTGTCCAGATCATCATCGAATCATCGAAATCGGATTCGCTTCAGATAGTCGCTTTCGAGTCTGAAGTCGCCGCCGCGTCCGAGTCGTTCAGTATAGTGGTAAAGACACCTGGGCCGCAATTCCCACCGACTACTCGCCAATTCCATCCCCACCTCCCGCGGATTCGTTGCACGGGCGGCGATGAAGCAGAAGATTACGCCTGATGGTACAAACACGGGCAGTATGGGCAGAAAGCCTACGACATGGTTGAAATCGTGGATATGAAGCATGGGCATCAAAGCGTAAAGCGCCACCTTATATTACGGTATTCACGGAGGCGATCTGAAGGTTCTGACGACATTCCTGGCCAGCAATCCAAACCTCTCGAGATATCAAGATGCAAGGTGCCATGCCATGCCAAGGTGTTAAGGTGCCATTAAGGTGCTGCCACATGCCACAAGGTGCTAAGAGGGCCCGACAAAACTGCCACAGGAGAAAGAGGGCTAATTCTTCCTCTATCTTTACACACCACATCGCCTTTTCTAACGGATGACGCTATGACTTAGACAGAGGAGCGACTGAAAGACGCTTCGTGGGTTTGGTGACATGACGGGCTTGATACCGTCGGAGATTCAAATACTAGTGACTAGAGGTCAAGTTCGACTACCGATTTATGAAAAACAAAAGCGCCAAGATATTCAAACTTCTAACTAACTAGCTTAAAAGAAGACGCGTGAAGAAGAAAGAAAGAGAGATAGGAAAGACACCAGAGATTATATACAGAAAGCCTTTTCACGCAACCGAATCTCAAGAAACCCATTAAACCCTACCGATTTATCATCACACCAATTCGAATAGCAAATTACAGGAAGAGAGAACTATACAAGGAAGAACTGCGCCAGAGCAACACCTGACGAAGTGACCCAAATAGGAAAACCTAACAACCCATTACTCATACAACCCTCGTTCAACTGCCTTCTTAGAGCGGTAACGGTTTGGACTTAGCCTGGCTACGGTCCGCGATACCTCAGACTATTCCTGACTTTACAGGATTCATGGCCAGCAGGAGCAGGACCTTGCAGCCGCACCGATCTCATATGAAGGCGAAGACATAGTCCCTGACGCTCATTTAGCCCACGTTGCCAGTTACGCGACTGCAGCCACCAGACGCTAACTGACGGACCACTTAAACACCTTTTGGTGTTGCCTCCGGAGGATGGGAAGACTGCTCGAAGTTGTCTCCCCTGCGCCACAAAGCAGTCAGGCCGGAGGAGAGGTGCGGATTGAAATCATCGGCCGGAAGGTCGCTGCCTGCCATTGCGAATTTCGCACGGACGGCCAGACTTTGGACTTGCAGAGGTTCCTACTTGACCGCCCCGACTACCTGCACATGATTCAGTGGAACGGCGTGAATTCGCATACATGGTGGAGTCGTTGAAGTTTAATCTACGATTCCGCGAATCCCTGAACGAATCTCACGAGAAAAGACGTGAGGTGGCTTATTGTAATGAAAAGGGTCCGCCCAAATCGGTGCCTTTTCTAGTAGATGTTAGCCAAACGGGTTCTCAGACCTCCCACGATACTTTAGATTTGATTTTTATAGTTAATTGCGCTTTTCTTTCAATATACACAATTCTCGAACTCTCCGTCTCATAGTGTGAATATCCCTATCATCACCACGGAAGTTTCGCTAAACGAAGGTCCGACCCAAATTGGACCGAGTTCGCTAAATTTGGCCCGACCTAGCCGGGCAAGAACATCACACTGCCTGCCTTAGGCAAAATCGTCATCATTCGGCAAAACTATCTGTATCATCACCCAAAGAAAGTTTGTCAAACAAATGTTGCTCTATTTGCGCCGATCTGGCTTATATGCAAAAGGCAACCTCGTGAATTTCTGCTTTTTCTTTGAAGCCGTCCTTACCACATCCGGCAATCTCTTGGTAGGCTCTGTTTCACTTGCCCTTTGTTTGTTCCAACTAGCCCTCTCCCCCAAAAGAGTTCACCACCTCACGATGAATTGATTTGGGCTAATCGCTACTTCTCACACTATATAGTCCACCAAATCCCGCCCTCTCCTCCAAAGATCCAAAGACTCCAAAGATCTAAAGACCACTTGAACTCCAAGCTCAATATCACATCTTTGTCGGACTCGACGCTTTTGATAAACTTCAGATCCTTGGCCCCAAAGCCGGTCCTCAAAGTCCTGAACGATAAACATTCCTACTACCAGAGACATCAAGAAAAACCCCTGCAAATCCCCTAGTCCAGAATGGGTCACCAAATCAACGTCAGAATCAAGGCAAGCAACCACGCTCATGAAGTTCAAAACCAACGGGTCCTGCCCGCCTCCAGGCAAGAAGTCTCTAGAATCGAGGGACGTTGTCCCTAACCACTAATCATCATATTGTATGGTACTTAACTAAAGACCCTTCGGTACAGGAACTGTTCAAGAAAAGAACCTTCTCTTTCGAGTGCCGAGAAATATTCGCATTGATTGCCAACGATTCATGGAAGAACATCCGGGAAGGTGAAGGACTTTCGCCCAAAACAGGATAAAGAGCAAAAGTGACGTCACCGAAGAGGTGGCAGCTGGCCCTAGACTATCTGGCCAAATTCGAACCAATCTCTGAATATGCTAACCTACTGGATCAATCTAAGGAAGATTTGACCAAGCAGGGGAAGATCGTGCAGGTAGCCTTCAAATGTATGATGACTGAGCTGTGCAAGAACAAAAATCCTACCGACAAGCAGAGGTTCAACAACCAAGAAACTGAGGTCAGCGACACCAACTCTGGGAACGACACAGATCAAAGCCCTCGAAAGAGGCCCAAAAGGGACTCGAAAGAGGCCCAACAGGACCTTCAGTTTTGAGTGCGCTGTCTGCATAGCCCAAATAACGCCAAACCAGTACCGCAGACAGAAGAGACAGTGATACAAAAGGCCGGACCTTCCGCATCCGACCTAGGACCCTTTACTGTCCGCGAACTCTGGGAGGATTTACTTGGATACCGGAACACCAGATCGGCTGCCGGTCTGAGTTTCTGCCGCCTTCCAACTCTCTACGCTTTCTGAAGTAATCGAAATGGTTTGCAGCAGCACTATCTGAGAAGGTTTTATCTGGATGATGCCGATGAGGACTTGTCTAATATCCGTCACATCATAGGGGCGCTGATTCCAGCAACACAATTTACCCAGTTCAATCTAGCAAAAGGAAGCATAATTCCGCACGAGTGGGCCCCCCGGCCCGGGGAGTGGATGTTTTTGGAACATGATGAAGTTGAGACCTGGCTTGCTGCTACTGCTGGTATAAACTGCCTGTGTCTTGCAGTGGTATATCACCAATGTGGCGGTAAGGACACCCCTGAACCTCATGTTACCTTATTTTGAAAAGGACCTCTATTCGGTTCAGGCAAAAAGGCTTCGGCGTGATAGGGCACATGGAGACCGAAAGCGACAGCCCTCGACTACGGAACGAGACTGACAAAACAAGAGATGTGACTCTTTGGTCGACGATGATTCTCCCAATTCGCACGAAACGAGGCAAGGAAAAGAAAGGCAGAAAGCAGCAAAGAAAGAAAAGCGTAAGCGAAGTTGAAGCCTTTTTCACCGATATCTGAACTGACGTGGTCTTGATCTTCAGCCGTTGAAATAGTCGATATCTCTGGTCAGGCCTCGACCTGTGTTTTTTCTTACATTATTTTTATCGCAGATTTTTTGATTTTGGTTAGGTTTGGTATTGGATTATCGGTGATACATTTTGTTTTTGGGTTTCATTACTATCTATCTATCTCAAAGATGTAGATGAGTGATTATCATTGCTTCCTCGACTAACTGCTTGCTTCCTGGCTTGGTCCTCGCTTTTCCGTTTTGAGACTTTATGGGGGTTTCTTGAGACTTTCCTTGCTTGGGGTTTCTATCGCTTAACTATCTTCTCACTAGTCTTGACGCTGAAATAGCCAATATCTACATGTATGTTATTTTAGTCCCTCAAGACTAGTGCCATTATACGCATCAACGATATCACGCTTTTGTCTTTGGGCTATGGCCCCGTGTTCCGCCTGCCCCACCCATCCATCCATTCTGACTTCCGTGGCGCATACATTGTTCAGCTCCTGCACCCTCTTTCATCTTCATCACACACACTACTGACAACGACAATGCCGAGACGAGAGAAAACAAAGGAATCTGCGAATGATCGACACACTCTGTCCGCAAAATCAATTTCGTCTCTTCCTCACATAAACCTGAAGTTGGCCTCCATCCCGTTTACCCCATACAGCGTAATCTCCTCGAGCTTCTGTATTTGCCATCTTAACATTCTGAAATCAGAGCAATCTCTGTCAATCACAAAGTCTTTGTTCCTGTCCTCGATCTCACCCATTCTTGTAACCTTTGCATGTCGTCCCGGTACCGGTAAGATTAAAATCGCCTGTTCGTTGCTGTGTTTGAACCATGCCCATTCCTGCACCGTGTATTGTATGTTTTTGTTGCCCACCCTGTTGTTTCATTCCTCTGTTTCATCTTTGATTTTCCGTGCCCGATAGTTATCTTCTGGTATAGCTAACATTTCGATTTTCTTCTTTGGAGGACGAGTCGGGGAAGAGTGGACCAGGGTCTCGCTCCTCTCCGGGGGAGGGTGATCCGGGAGGGACAGGCCTCTAGCGTCCCTATATGCTCACTGTATCTCTATTCTTTCTTCCAGTGTCATCTCACTACAGAATTTGCCGATGAGGTGAGGAGGGGTGTGGGTGTGGGCTCTGGGGGGTGGTGCCTATTGTGTTGTCGCTAGTGGTGGTGGCGATGGTGTCCTTGGTGGTGGCGGTGGTAGTGGCGGTAGCGGTGTCGGTTGTGGCTGTGGCGGTGGTGGTGGTGGTGTCGGTGTCGCTTGTGGTGGGAGAAAGGGGGTGTCAATGTCCATTCTTGGAGATGGTGGGGATTCTATGTCTTTCCGATAGTATTCATTATCATCTGGTATATCGTTGTCCCCGTCATTGTCGTTGCCGTGGTTGCTGTGGTCGCTCCGCATCCTCGTATCTTCTGTACTCGTTGTTGATCTAGAGTCTTCATCTTGGGCCTCCACGCTCTCTGGTCTTGTCTCGTGTGGGATTCGTGGTGGAGGGCAGAGTTTTATCGTCCTCTCTAGGTGGTGGATTTGGCTCAACAGCCTGTAGTCTTTCTCCGCCAAACTGCTCACGTTCTGTCTCAATCTCTTAATCTCCTCCACTTGCTCTGACTGCAAGCTGATGCTCATAGCCATGAGTTTCGGGGTACTCATAGCTCTCTTCTCTCTTCAGTTTGATGACATTTGTGCTCGTTCTTGATGATATCTCATGGTTGAAGCCAAAGAGATAAAGGGGGGGAGTTTTCTGATTGATGGAAAACTTAAAAGAGGGGTAACCTGATGGTGTTGAGGAAAATCCGTGACGGCTTCTGATTGGTCGCTTTGTCCTGCACGTTATCAAGAATATGATTAGGTACTGAATCAGGTGCCATATCAGCTGCCGAATCAGGTACTAAATCAGGCGTCATATCAACACCTGTTTAAGCACCAAATCAACACCTCTCTAGGCACCAAATCAAAACATCATCCGGCACACCATTAGGTATTAAATCAGTACCTAAATAAACTCCAAATAGAACACCTAACTGTATAATTAATGACTTCAGTAAGCAGGAATGTAGGTATTGGAGACGGTGGATATATATATATGTGTATATAGATACTATTAGACTATAGAGAAATGAATAAACATAGTCCAGTAGACAGCATGATCACAATTTATTATTTGTCAATAAACTACTTAATTCCAACAATGTGAGCAAGTATGAACCACGTTGCAACAGGCGGGATATTATTGTATCAGGAGTCATTGGAAATCTGTTGATATCCCTCAAAATATATTGTATTCCTGGAAATAGAGCTTGTCTACCGAATGTCAGGCAAAAGCTCCGAAGTTTTCTGATAACGTAAATTTTTCTTCGGTAATAGAATTATTTTAGACTGACATTGATGGTATTACTCTTTAATATGAAGCTAGTGAAGAAGGTGAAGTGAAGGATATTAAGGAGGTAAAGAAAGTGAGGACATGAAAGAGGTCGAAAAAGTATCGATGATTTGACATCGTGTTAATAATGATATGATTGATATACACTAATCCTAATCAGGACAGCATTGTGTCAAAGTTGCAAATTTTCAAAGTATACTTTAGTAAGATTTGTAAATTTGCAAAGTTAATTTATAGATTAATAATAGAGTGACTATTCAAGTATCAGATTAGCCAAAATAACTCTGATGTAAAAATAAATACCGATTAGCACGAGAATTTCTTGCTGATGAAAAAACAAATATTAATATAGTATAATACTAAAACGATATATCGTATAAACAAATGTGTAAATCAATGTATCATTGAAAAACAATAGTGTATGTATATAATACAAACAAAAATGAGAATCAATATTATAATATTAGGTAAACAAAAGCAAAAATGAATAGCATAATATTAAGTAAAGAAAAGCAAAACTCAATAGATCAAATAAAAAAGCAAAAAGAAATATCGAGCAATAGGAAAAAGCAAAATTCCTTATCAATTTATAATACTTAACCAATCAAAACCTTATAATCGTATGTTGTTTGTCAAGTACATCTATATATTACGCCAGAAAGCGATGCTTTTTGTTTTTAGACGTCTCTGTGACGCTAACGTCCAAATACGATAGAGTTATATTGGACATTATTTGTGACGTTCCAGCGCGATAGATCATATTGTGGCTCGTTTGAGACGTCCAAAAGGTGATAGGTCATATTTGACTTGTCTTTGACGTCTCAAAGTGTACTAGAGTGGCGACACTGACCTACTTGACGTCAGCCTTGGCATGATTTGCAGGTCTTGATGGCCCCCCGGAGTCGCCTCCACCTTCACCTCCACCTCCACCTCTACATCTACATCTACGTCTACCTTCACCTCCATCACGACCTCTGCCTCTACCTCCACCTCTGCCTTTACCTCCTCCAATTGGTGTACCTCCCTACCTCGAGATTCTGAGTCCTATACTGACATCTATATAGACTTTCAACTCGACGCCCAAATCAAGCACCGAATCGACACCTCTTCAGGCACCTTTCCAAGCGTCTCTTCAGGCACTGAATCGACACCTCTTCAGGCACGGAATCAGGCACCTCTCCAGGCACCGAATCGATACCTTTTCAGGCACCGAATCAATGCCTCTACAGGCGCCAAATCAGGTACCAAATCAAGCACCAAATCAGGCACCAAATCAGACACCAAATCAGGCGCTGAAGCTGGCTCCAAATCTGACTCCAAATCGGGCTCTGAATCAGCGACGATTACCGGCTGCAGGGTAGTAGGTAAGCTTGTGGTAGGCGTAGGATAGGCGGTAGGCAAGTGGAGGGTGCGGGTGGGGATTACCATGTAAATAGTATTATATAGCGGGGCAGACTATGCCTAGAATAAAGTAGCTTTTGCCGATTTGACCTCATTTTGCCCAAAGGCAGGGCGAAGATGAAAATCAGGCGACGCAAGACGATCAGATGAGAAATGACGAGCCAAGATGCCCCAACGAAATTTCAGACGAGCTCCAGACGAGCCCAGGCGTGATATCCACGTTCCAGATGTCAGGGGCGATCTTATGGCGCCTGGGCGTGGGTCTTAGCGTAAGCAAACCAATTGGACGCCCAGTTCGCCCAGGGCATATAGGGCGCCAGGGCGCCACAGGACGAGACCTGATTTTTTGCTGATGGTCGCAAGTTATAATTAGTTGAAATCCTCAATTATATGCGACTGATCACAAAAATATTGCAAATTTCATTTCCAAAAAAAATATTTCCTTATATATATTCAATTGAAACCTCGAAAATACACATTGCATATCGGTATATCTATATATCTATCACGGACTGACGCCGACAGCTTATGCTCGCGCGCCAAGATTAAAGAGTATAACCGCGTTATGACGATAAGAATGATCGCCAGTGATTTCATATTGGGGTTTCGATTGTATAGGTGTCATGCCCGGTTTCTTCCTCAGATATTTTCTCTTCCTCAGATTCTCCTCACATACCGCTACGATAAATCAACGAGATTTCTATTAGTTTCTTCGGTGCTCAGTTGCTATAATGGCGCCAAGACTTCAGATTATGTTATTATATTTACCGCATCGGTGTCAGCGATTCATTCTAAAAGATTCTGTGCTTTCATTTGTAATCGCGCTTTCCTTTGCTATGGGTTTCACACACGGGTTAGTAATCGGTTCTCGGCGATGACATATATATACTGTCCTCTCCTTCTCTTCCTTTCTTCTCACGTAACCTTCCTGCTTTCTGGGTGTTATATTCTTCGTTAGTTCTCTACTACTAAGATAATATGCATTAGTTTGGAATATATATCGTTTGCATTACTATAGTTCCTTCCTCCGATCCTCGAACCCATAGTCCCCGGAACTTATATTAGTAGTTCCCGCTGTTTCATAGATCCCGAACCTCGGTTGTGCTCCTTGGTTTCCTTCGTCCATAGATCATAGTCCATGAATGCAGAGCGAGTGCTCTACTGGTATTCTTGAGTCCACTACTTCGTACGTGAGATCATCTATCTCCTAGTTCTCGAACTCTAGAGAGCTTTCCCGCTCTTCGCCAAGTAACGCCAAGACCTCCGTAACAGTTGCGTGAAGGTCCTTCTATCTATATAGTCGTTGGTGTCTTTCCTTTCCTTCTTTCCATTTTTCTTTAAGCAACATCTCCTTTTCGCTGGTTAGTTTTACTTTGAATATATTTAAGTTCTGGCTTTTTTCCCCATCGGTATTCAGTCCAACTTCCTAGGTTCTAGTAATCCGAGTTTCCGACGGTATCAAGCCCGTCTTTGTGTTGTTGAATATTTACAAAGAGTACTCCGGGTCGCTCTTATTACCTAGTTACGACATTATCCATCAGAATACCTATAAGATATTCATGAAATCTTTCCTAACCCTATTTGTCCTTCTGGTGTCAATATTAGGACCCAAATCCGGAAAATTCTCAATATTCACCCAATGTACTTCTTGATCTGCCGCATCTTCTTCCATACCAAACTGTTCATAACAAGTCTCTTCTATAGTATATACAGTAAGTTCATCACATATTGAACCTTTTTGCTCTTGTTCTGCTGCTTTTTCGGAATCACTTTCTTCTTGATACTCTTTTTGATTTCCCTAGTTCATGACTTTGCTATCTTTAAATTATCACCAGTCTCTCTAACCTCGCTGAAGTACGCTACCTCCTCAGTAGTAATTAATGTAGCTTTGATAAACTATTTCCTATCATTAGTTGCCGCTTGGGTTGACCTTTTAGCTACAGATTTCCACAATTGAGAATTAATATAGTCTCCTATATGTTTTTCTGTTACAGGGATCTGCAGTCTCTTATCCAATTGCAGTATCAGTTCCCTCAGCTTTTTAACAGCATCTCAAATTCCCCTTACAAGTGGTAATGCTTCTCTAGACGCAGCCCTTACTATGCGGATGGTGCGAGGTGTGGTGGGGCCAGTAACAGGAAATCCCCCTATTTTTGCACTTTTGAAGTAACATGACAGGATGCAGGACCCTGCATGAGTTGAAGGGCATAATCCCAATTTTATTCCAAAGCATTATGATATTATAATGAGTATCGGTCCGCTTCCATGCATCAAATAAAAATCTGATTAATGCTCAAGTTAATGCTAATATTTTTGATAGATATATTCGTACTCAGTCCCCCATACTTGAGAAATGCATCTTTATTAATTCCTGCGTTTCGGCCTGGTTCTTTCATATTTTTGTCTATAACATTGCTGTAGTGCTTCTGCAAAGGACCAAACAACACCACGTCAAGTATCTGAAAGAGATGGATCAAATGTGGTGGTAGACAAAATGGTATTAAATGAGGATTTAGACAATAATCGTAGAACTCACAGGTGGTATATGACACATGACCATCCAAGAGTAAAAACCTCCATCTTTCACCGGCACTAGGTTGATATCTGTAGGATTCCATATGGTTATATGAATTTCAGATATCTACGTTGTCTATCAACCAATCTATTCACAATTTGGAATCCGTGAAACCCTTTGTAAAGTATGCAAAAGTGAGAATATTTTCTGTCTTTAGGCCCATATACCAGCCTTTATAATGCGCGGTATCTTAATTAATAATCATAGATGGTATTGCTGCATCATCTGTTGAGATAGCTTCAATGATAGTAACCTAGTTTCGGTTCCCAGAATGAGTTATTCTAGGAATTTTCCGATCTCTTTTGCATATAACTCTCCATTTGCCTGACAGTCCCATCATAACATCTTTCTCGTACACGTTGTATGTGTCTTTGGATAGTACGTCATAGAGTGCAATCACCTGTTTTAACTGCATAGGTTAATATATAGTATAAATGGGCGTAGGGTGCATATATAGGTTATCAACTTCCTGTAGTAGTCTTTTATTAGCTTTTGATTATCAGTCACCGTTCTGTATCAGTCTAGTCTAACACTGAATTTAGATGATAATTGTGGGTTGCAGTTCAGAAATTGCTGCAGGCAATGTTTTCCGGGAGTTTTTCTGAGTTCTAACTTCTTGACTAAGTAAGCGGCCATTTATTTAATCAATGAGAGCCTCAAATGGAACCCTAATCATCTATCCATTCACACTATTTCATAATTGTAGCTTGCTCATATTCATTGAATAACTGCTGTTACCAGTACATTGCTTTTCTGGATTTCCCCTCATTGAGTTTTTCCCTTGTATAGATCAAGGAATACTAAAGTTCTTGGCATATAAGCGAAGAAATAGTTTTTCTGGTTCAGTATAGTGGAAAATTGCGTTTTGGATCTACTCCTCCTCTCACCCAACCATTTTACTTTCGGTCATGATATTTGAACTAGCCATGGTTGGCCTTCGAAGACGTTTAGTTTACCCTCGTAGAAGTTGATTTAGCTTCGTATCCATCCAACAAAACTGGACACTTACTCTATCAGGGGTGGTTACACAGTACAATACTTTACTGGAGTATATAATTTCAGTGAAACTAATAGAGTTCATGAAAGTAAATTATACTTCTAATGGCGTTTCGTGTCTTGGTTTGGTTTGCGGAGGAAGGATATCGTTTTGGGTCTTTGTTGCATTAGCTTTGAATTATCGTTTCCTGTTCGAGTTTTTCTTTCGTGTTCTCGTGTGATGGTCATTTCTCTTCCCTGTAATTTTCCTAACATGCTTCCGTGAATTTCTGTCGTACGGATTATTAATTATGTCTCGGCGTCTCGGCATTATGTATATATATATGGCTCTACATTCCTTTTGTATTCCCTTCCTTTCTCCTTCACTCAATCTTCCTGTTGTATTAGGATTCTTTCGATTGGGTTTTATTTCTCTACGGGTTATTTCTTTTGGTCTTTGGGTATTTGAATATAATATATTAAATCCTTTAAAAACTGTTCACTTCGCATAACGTCTCCCAGTTTTTGAAATCTCCTCGATCGGTATCAAGCCCAATCTTTCCAGAACCTATCCGTCGATTATAGTCCGACCTTCCCGACTACGTTCCGTCGTGTTGTATTTCTCGGTGTTTTGTCACTAGAGTTCCGATACTTAACCCTGAGCCCACTCCCGTAATCCTGTTACCTTCAGCGGACCTCTGTCCCTCTGGCCCAGCGTGTAACAATACTACTTCCATTGAACTCTATAACCTAAGCGGATCCGATTGTGTAATGGTAAATAATAATATAAAAACAAACTCAATATATTCGTAGAGAAACAAAGAATAAAACAATATAACTATTTAATGAATATGAAGGTTGCATAGAGAACAAAGGAAAGAGAGAAATGAATTGTACAAACTATATTTTATAAGTATATAGATATACCGATGTACAATGTATAATTCAAAGGTTTTGATTGGCTATGTATGAGAAGTTGTTTTTTTTGCAAACGAAAATATTTGGCATTTTTGTGATCATTACATATAATATACTGAGAATTATGACTAATTATGACTTTGACTAAGCACAATATGTTATAAATATATGCGATTATAAGTTTTTGATTAATCATATATTATAGCTTGATAATGAATTTTCCTTTTTCCTATTTATTGATATTAATTTTTGCTTTTCTTCATTTGAAATATTGATTTTTGTTTTGCCTTACCTAATGTTATGATATTGATTTTTGCTTTTGTTTACCCAATATTATGATATTGATTCTTGCTTTTGTTTGTACCATATACTATGGATTTTAGATGAGCTATCAGTTTCAACTTATGTTTGACATCCCATATACTATTGATTTTAGAAGATATATTGATTTTTAATTTATTTGTACAATATGTGACAGGGCTCTGCCACTACTAAACAAGAGTGTAGGAAGCAAGAGGGCCGGTAGAAGAAAGAGTTAGGTTTAGAGAGTAAAAGATTCTTATGATAGACTTAGAATAATCTTAATGGCCTTCTTCCGCTTGTTCCAACTGATGATGTGGAAAAAACTAGAACTAGTGGGCGGAAATGGAGATGAGTACTTATACTCCAAAACTCTTGGTTTTCCTGCCTTCCACTGCTCAAACTAAGTTCCGGTGAAAACTCTGACTTGGAGCGGAAACAATTCCTCTGCTACCCCGCTTCTCCGTAAGCGCTAGCGGGTGTTTCTGGTCTCAGAGTAATACACCCTTAGCCAGGATCAAGGATCACCTGCAGCCTGGCTGTCACACAGCTCCGGTCCTGCATTAAAGGAGTCTCCGCTCCGGTGGTCTACCCTTGCTGGCTGTAGAGCTGTAACCCATTATAGATTATTCCCGGGCATAACCATTGCCGCTTGCGGCAGGACTATCTTTCCTCTGAAGGTTTATTGGAGATGCCCGGCGCTTAGAGACCTTTCTCTAGCCGGTCCTCTATTCACTGACAGGACCCAGACTCGTCAGTCTGCCCCTTCATGAATAGATATTCACCTTAGTAGTCAGAAGGTGGGTACACATACGGCAGGTTGCGGTCCTCACCTACAGGTACTTCCCTATCACTGTAAGTACTGGATTTCTATCAATGACTCTGAGCCTATAACAGGCCCGGTGAGAACTAGTCTCCTGACCGGTGGTATGGCTCTGTTGTATAGACTTAGAATAATCTTAAGGGTCTTCTTCCGCTTGTTACAACTGATGATGAGGATAACTAGAACTAGTGGGCGGAAATGGAGATGAATACTTATACTCCAAAACTCTCTGTTTCCTGCCTTCCACTGCTCAAACTAAGTTCCAGTGAAAACTCTGTTTTGGAGTGGAAACAATTCCTCCACTACCCCGCTCCTACTAAGCATTAGCGGATGTTTCCAGTCCTAGGGTAAGCACCCTTAGCCAGGGTCAAGGATCACCTACAGCCGGGTTGTCACACAACTCCGAGCCTACATTAAATGAATCTCTGCTCAAGTGGTCTAACCCAGTTGGCTGCAGAACTGTAACTCATTGTAGATTATTTCCTGGCATAGCTACTGCTGCCTGGAGCAGAGCTAGTTTTGCCCTGAAGGTTAATGGAGATGCCCGGCCCTTAGAGACCTATCTCTAGCAGGTTCTCTATTCACTGAGAGGACTCAGACTGGTCAGTCTGCCCCTTCATGAATAGTTCTCCTCCTTAGTAGCCAGAAGGCTGGTATACTTGCGGCAGGTTGCGGTCCTCACCTACAGGTACTTCCCTATCACTGTAACTACTGGATTCTATCAATGACTCTGAATCTATAACAGGTCCGGTGAGAACTAGTCTCCTAACTGTTGGTATGGCTCTGTTATATCTACATCTGCAAGCTTTCAAAGGATAAAATCTATTTCTTCAGTTTCAAGAGTTTCAAGACACTGTAAGGAGACTCCAAGGAAATCAATAGCTTGTTGATGTAATATGTTCTTTCATATATCTTCTTCTACAAACTTCTATAAATGAGTAGGCAAAAGAAGTATTGGGATATGCATATAAGCCCTCCCAATTACTTGTACCAATTTCTCTTTCTTTTCTTTTTTCTTCACACAAACCTTTTATTTTTTGTCTTTTCATATTATCATAGTACAATCTTGAGTACTTAGATACAGACTTTGTTATTGAAACAGGTTCATTTGGATCCGTGAATATGGTAAGAACTTCCATAGTCCTATTTGGAATTCTAAAAGCTTTCATACATCAGTGTACCAAATTTGCTTATCGGCCTGTACTAAAATGAACATTTCTTGACTTACTTGTATGCGTTAACTCTCGGTTTTCCTAGTTGTTATGTTATGTGTTGATTTTCGCATAGGTTCGCTCAATGATATTTCAAAACCTATACTTCACCCTAACTCTTAACGCTGTTATTATAGCATTCATATCTTTTTACATAGCATCCAATAGTATTCATGATATTGCTTGATAAGAAGATAGAAAAATATATGTGATATTGTAAGTTGGGTAGGTTTTTATAGAAATATTGACGGTTTTGATTAGGATTATTTTGATAGAGCTGATGAAGCAGTTGATCAAGGCCTGATTCAAAATACCTGCTTTAAATAGCTTGATGACCTAGACAATTTTAAGGTTTAGCAAAATGAAATATTAAACAATCTGGTGTAATTACAATTTGAAATTCAATACTCTTAGATTTCTGATTGTCAGAGTAGTCAAACCATTGATTTTCTTTTGATCAACATATAGTTTACATTGATCCATCAATAAAAGCCCATACATTATTTACTCCACCTATACTTTGGACTAAATTAGAATATCGGCTAACAACTTACACAGTAATCTGACTCTCATCTAACTCCAATTTCTCCATATATATAAGGACTAAATGCTCAATCACGTAACTGAAGTGTTATGGAGGTCTTGGCGTAACTTGGCGAAGAGCGGGGAAGCTCTCTATAGTTCGGGGACGATGAGATAGATGATCTCGCGTACGAAGTAGTGAACTCGAAGATAGTAAGACATTTCTGCTGATCGTAATTTATGATCATGGACGAAGGGCAAAGGGCATAGCGGGTTGACTATGGAGCGTAAGGCTACTAATATGAGTTCGAGCGACTATGGAGTTCGAGGCGTGGGAAGGAACTATAATGTGACGATATATATTCCAATAGCATTATAATAGCAAGTAGAACTAGAGACAAACAATGTAACAGCAAAGAACAGGAAGGTTGCGTGAAGAAAGGAAAGAGAGACAGGAGAGGACAGGTCGTATATATATATCCATCGCCGAGAACCGATTACTAACCCGTGTGACAGAAAGCATGAAGCGAAAAGCGCGATTCAAATAAAAGTAGAATGTTTTAGCAAGTCGTGGACACCTTTCCGTCTTGATGCACAACCTAATGTGAAGTCTTGTGGCCGTTATATGAAGACAGTACATTACTTGGATCGAAAATGGTTGAACAGGTAAATATTTTGCTTGTACAATCTCTTCACACAAATTTTGATAGATCCGTCTAAGACAACTACTCAAGACGCAACCAAAATATCAACCAAAAAAACAAATGACAAAATAATTGATAGAAAATACATGGTAAGGTATAACAAAATATAAATAAATGAATTATTTGACTAAAGATTTTGCATCCTACAGTCAGGGCCAAAAATAGTACATTTATTTTTGCTAAAAAATTCATCCACTTATCCACTTTTGATTAGAAAATTTGGCTGGGATTATTTAGATCTATGATGGACAATTTATCTCTTCTAAAATATACTTTCGAAATATAACTTTATGTCCTTTGAGAGTATTTGCAAATGTTTTCATGTATGTGACCTAATTTCATTATGAGGTGATTAGGACTTTTGTTATATAACATGTATGTTCAAATACTAAAAACATTGGTGTAAATTTAAATGTCAAAATATTGAAAAAAGAATATATATTAGAGTTTAAAGGACTATAAGAAAACTCATAATATAAACATACCTGAATGTGTCTTCATTTTATTGCAATAAAATATTATATCTTCAATAATCAAGTATTTTCTACTTTAATCAATTTTCGTTTTATTACCCACTTATGAAAAGATAAAATTATATTTTCCAAACATTATAAAGTTACAGTTAGAAGGTACCCCCACCTTGATTATAAATTTATACAAATGCCCTGAGAGACACAGGACTCAAATTTCTTACTAAAAGTGGATAGGTTGATAGATTTGTTATCAAAAATAAATGCACTATTTCTAGCCCTCCCCGGTGGATACAAAAAATTTTAAATCAAATATTTAATTTACATATACCCTAACAAATATCACTATGTAATTTCCATCAAATAAATCCATCAAATAAATTGTCAGTTGATTTATTCATTGATACTTCTGGGTGGGTTGTGGTCGCCACCACCACAAAATGGGCTAAAACTTGTTGGACGCGACTGTACCGGTTTGGAGAGGCTAAATGGAGGAGTACTAAACATAGAGATGTATTAGGTGGACATCTATTACGGTACCGGTACTGGACCTCTTCCAGTACGAGGAATGGTAAGAAATGGTAGATATCGGCGTGTGAAAAACTATTGAAGTCAGTAATTTGTCTCTTAAACACCTCACTCGCCACTTACCGAAAAGTACTCAACACAGTAATCCGCATTGAGTTCGTCTAACGAGAACCCCCACCTCAAAGCGGGAGGAATCTCTAGTGGTGCTCTATACCTTCCCCTACCCGCAAGCCTCTGCTCCTCCAAGTGCTGGGAGACAACGGCAACAACAGCTACTGCTCCAGTTGTATTGGTCAATCGTGAAGACTCTCCGTTGGATAGTCAAGGCCAGTACAAACATTGCTCACACTGTACAATTCTCGGCAGGCTCGGCGCAATAGCGTGGTACCACCCCTAGTGTAGACATATCTTATGCTTAAGGGATTAGTACGTATTTAACTACATACTGTAACGAGAGTGCCCACTCGGGATGTAATTGTAAACTCGATATATTCTAAAGAGATTCGAAAGGCAGCTGCGCAGTGCTCGCTGGGTAATTCCCAAATATAACGGCAGAGCGCATAATGAGGCCGAGGGAGGTACTGCTTTCAATCAAAAATTTGTAGCCATCCTGTAACAAGTGTAGTGATTCTAATGGTCTTATCAAATAAAGGATTAAGATGTATTCACAAATCTGCACATCGCATGTCAAACCAGTCAGTTTTAAACATCCTGACACGGAACCCCATAATAGCTAAAAAAGAATTCTCTGAAAAATATTTTGTACACTATTTAGGACAGACCTTCTCTATTATCAGGGGTTTGGGCTTGTTAGGTTTGGATCACATGACGAGTCAAGTCATTCGGATTGTACATGTATCTAACGGGACTTAATCCCTAACCTTATCTATCTATTCTATGGAATGGGGACATGATGTTATAAAACCGGCAAAGAAATAAATGAAATTAAGGCAACTACTGACAACACAAAACTAATGCGTATATGAACCGAAGAGGCAGCCGAATCTTTCTTCCCACAGCACGTGTTAATATAGGTCACATGATTCGCCATTGCCGCAACCTCAAATACGGATCCGTTTCCAGCCTCATAGAAATCCACTAGTAAAAAGTTTGGGTAGCGCTCCCAAAGTGCTGTTACCTATTAGAAAAGGTCTCAAAGCATGGGGAGCATACACAAGCCTAACCTCTGCATTGATTCGCTTGTAAACCTAGGGATCCCGTCCCATCTACCGCATTTGTAGAATTAATAGCCACGGTATTTGGCACTAGGAGCGATTGACCGGCGAAAGAGAATTCAACATTGAGGTTGTGGTTCGCCATGTAAAGCTTCCCTTCGGTATCATTTTTAGGTTGATCCGGAGGCCTGTCGATAGTGCAAGGGAAAGCTACGTCCGTTTGGGAAAATGGTGTTTCCCACATGTAGCTAAATTCATCTAAAATATAAGGAACAATGCCCTCATCTGCTTTGTAATCCATGAATACAATGGCACGTTTGCCTTTATATGTGAGCTTGCCGAGTCAACCCAAAACTCATATGGGGGTTTACCTGTTAAAATCAGTTCTGAGAGAGTAGGCCACTGATTGTACTTGATGTTTCGTCTGGGCGGGATATATGCAATATCAGCCAGACCGGAATTTACAAGAGGATCTGTATAGTTTCCAATATCGACAAAATCTCCATTGCCTATGATAATTGTGACAACCTCAAAAGGATTCCGTTTAATCCACTTTGTAACCTTGGTGAGATATTCTTCGACCGTTCCGGCGTTAAGAATATCGCAGCTAAATATATCGAGTTAGAAGTCTTCATTGATTGATAATCGCCACAAAGTCCCTACCTTGTATGGCAATAATATAGGGTCTTGTTGACCATATGGGTCTGTCCCTGAACTGATATCACGACATAAAACAGTGAGTGAACCATTATATAAGGCTAATACAAACTTTTATAAATTATGATGATTTCGCAAGGGCGACTTACGCATTCGAATTCCATCGTTGAGCTGTGTTTCAACATCTAGCTCCTGGTTGGCAGCCGCATTGCTTTTACGCACAAATGGCGAGTTGTGAGTTCCAATATAAGTGATATTGCTATAACGCCTGGTGCAAAATTCGACGTAAAGGTTACAAGGTTGCGTGTTTGTAGGAAGAGCAGCTGTTGTAACCGTTGCAAGAACTGAAATCGACGGTGTCAAGGTCATTGTACCATTCGACAATGTATTAGATATTGTAGTCTCATCTTTCCCATCATATGTCCCACGGAGAAGCGTTTCAGATGCGGATGTATCTGAGGTAACGGTTTCTTCTGTCGCTGATGTAGTTGTACGACCCGTTGTTGATGTGGTGGTCATTGTTATTGATAAGCCTGTTGAGATAGTTGAATCCGTAGCGGTAGCTTCGGAGCTACCTTGAGCAAGGGCGACCAGAATGCCATGGCAGCAGATGAGTATCCATGACTTCAGCATTTCGATGCCAGCTGGTTCCTTCCTCCTGAATTTTCTTTCTCCTCGTTCTATTCTTACTGGGGGAAATACCCTTAAGGATTTTTAGGATTTCAAAGGGCTGGCAGAGGGAGAGGATGGTCTCACCTGGATATATACCGAAATAAATGAGAACTTAGACGGGTAATAGGAATGTGGTAGGGAGAAAAGACAGCAGGTATAGGCACTCTTGCTCAAAGTGTAGCTAAGTATAAGTGCCCTAACTTCCAGTATTCTAGAACAAAACCTGTTTTGAACCCCCGGCCGACATTTCACTCTTTCTAGTCCAAATGGAGGTCTCTACCTACTCGAGTACCTACATTAGCTGTAGTCTGAATGGGTATTCCTCGTCCACACACACACATCTATTCTCCGGAGCTTCTGCCGTGCTTGGGGCTAGGCATAGCCATGAACGCTTGGATCTACAGGCCCGAGAAATAGTTCGCCGAGAGCCCACAGTCCCCCCTGCATATGTTGATCTTGGTAATCCTCCTTGTCCAACCCAACGCCATGCTTCTATCAACGTCACGGTGATTAGTTATGGATGCTTACGGCAAATGCATTGCTGGACCATAGGTTCTCTATTACGCGCGGAAGCTTCACACTAGCTGGGATCACTCTCTGCTCAAGCACAGCCATCCATACCCAAGATTATCATTTCTTGTGAAGGTTCTTTGCTTGTTTCAAACCTGCTGCAATGCTTTCATCTGTGTTTATGTGCTTGTTGTTCCGGGGGGTGGGTCGGATACTTCAGCCGAACATACATCTAAGTCCTGAGGGATCCTTTTACTACTTCAGTCTTCGACACACCCTACTCTTTTAACGTTCCTTTAAGATTCTCCCGCCAGTTTCAAGAACGATATACTCGTTATTGTTTTCATTACTATCGTAAACAATGTTTGGTCGCCAAAAAGGAGAAAGTCCTCAATTTTCTATCAAAACCGCCACACCACGCAGAAAACGGCTCACCACGATAGCTGAATTTTGTACTGTCGTCTCGATAGCCTTTTCGGTGCTGGTCCTAATTGGTAACATTCGAGATGTTCGAATACTTGATAACATGTACTTTCTTCGGATTGATGTTTCAAATGTTATTCCACGCTCAATTCCAAATGCAGTCCTCGTCAACTCAATTGCGCAGAGTTTAGGTCTCAGAGACTTTTATCAAGTCGGGCTATGGAATTATTGTGAGGGGTATAAAGGCCAAGGAGTCACTTATTGTTCGCCACCTAAGGCCATGTATTCTTTCAATCCAGTAGAGATCCTATTGTCCCAACTTCTAGATGGGGCCACAAGTAAGTGCCCACCCCTACTACATTAATACCATCTATATTCAACATCACTAACATCCCCTGGTATAATCTAGTTGCCATGCCGGCTACAATCACGGATGCCCTCGCCATCGTAAAGATGGCAAGTCACTGGATGTTTGCATCTTACATCATTGGCTTATGCTTGGCCTTGATAACTCTAGCTGTTGGTAAGTTCACGGTCCTCTACCTTTTAAATACGATACTTAGGACGGCCTAATTGATTTTCTGTCACCCAATAGGCTGGATTGACATCTACACTCGTTGGAACTCTATTGTGACTGGTCTCATTTCATTTACTTCTGCCATTTTCACAACTATTGCAGCTGCAATCTCCACTGCTCTGTTCGTTGTTTTTCAAAAAGTATTTGAGGATCAACCTGACTTTAATATCCATGGAGATCTCGGGACCCGCATGTTTGTATTCATGTGGATGGCTTCTGGGTTCGCCATCTTGACTTTCATATTACACGCTGCAATGTGTTGTTGCACCACATCTCGGCGACGGGCTAAGAAATCGGTAGCACAAGGTCCCCATGAGCGGTCGACTGCCACAAGTAGCGAAGAGATAGTGGAGAAAAATACTACCGAGAGAGGAAGCATTAATGCTAGGAAAAATGACTAAAGACATTACTGCCACTTGGAAGTTGATCATTTTACTCTCAATCCTATTACCTCTGTTATGGACGGTGTTTAGGCTGCGTTGTGTTTTAGTTCGATATAGATATACCACTCGGGGGTTAAGGACTCTGCACATAGAAATTGATCTCATAGCTATTTGTCATGTCCTTTGCTTTTTGGGGGTATGTAGAGGTCACAATATGACTTAGATTTACTATCCTAAGGGGTCCTATTTCTTCTACAGTCTATCATCTAATTCTCATGTGATTATACATGTCAGCCTCAACTGGCAATGAAAAAAAAAAAAAAAAAAAAAAAAAAAAAACAGATACAAGCCAATGCTTGCCTTACAGTAGCTACCTATTATTCACGAAGAAACATCAGGAGAGAAAGAAGGGGTCGTGGTAGAAGAATGCAGCGAGAGAAAGAAATCTCTTGAATTCAAGGCTAGAATGATGAAAGGAAGCAAAAACAGCGCCGATAAATTCCGTGCCTAAAAACTTTTTTCCAAACTCCATAAACACAAATAAAAGAAAGAATACAAAGTAAATAGATAAAGACTGACTCAAAAGTCTTGATGTTTGGCCTAGTTATTACTGGGATAAATTGGGGATCGGCGGAGCTATAAGGGTATCGAAGCGTAGAGATGCAGCAGAATGCCTCGTTGGCCTCAATAGCCGATGTGTAGCCGTTAACCCCTTCAGTCTTGGTTAGAGCCACGGAATCTAAATTTTAACTTCCTCGGATCTCATCTCTCGGAACGCCTTTGCAGACATTTCAAGCACCGCCTCGAACCCCAGCCGACCTTTCATTGCATTTTGACCAAATCGTTCCACTGACCAATCCTCAATGGCACCACATAGCCTCGAAAATGCACCGTAAGCAGTAATCTGGGCATCTTGTTTGAATAGGGTCTTTGATTCCGGAGCAACCGGGTCAGGGGAGTAGATCACAGTTTCTTGAACCGAGACAAAATTCGACCCTGTCAAATTTGTTGATCGGAGAGTGACTGTGCGTTTTGCAGGATCGACTTCCGATACTTCACGAACAAAGGACTCCTCCGTTCCACCAACAAACTTCATCAGCCATCTAGGGGCGCTTTGTTTGCATGTGATAAGACGTTCAGTTCGGAGCTATTTGAGGCCTGAGGTCAGTTAGGAATTAGGTAGTTCAAACGAGATTAACTTACAACGCCGCTTGAGGGGTCCACACTCCTAGATAACGTATCAACAGCAACAACGTGGGTGCTTTGGGTGTTCCATGCACAATATTTCCTCCAATTTGCCACGGAGACATTGGCCCATGGGTAATCAAAAATGCAAGATGACTCGAAAACTTTCATTTTGATGGATATTGTGTTTGTATGCCCTTGGGGTTGAACGGCTCGCTTCTCTCTTGGGCGCGTCCTAGATCGTTTCTTTTGTCCCTTTCTTTTACTTCGACTGATTCATTCAAGCCTGCAGAGATGATGGTTGAGGTCGACCTTGGTATAAACACGCGGTTCCAGGTGAAATGCGTGCCTTGAGCAGAGATAGGATGACTCTGGTTGGATTGCGGTGTTCGAGAATGTTGGAGTAGGAGGATAAGTCGTGTGAGCGGGACAAATCTTTTATCGATCGTTCAAAGATCGGCAGAAATAATTCCGGGCTTGCAAAGGTAAAAGAAAAACGTGGCGAAAAAAAAACGAGAAAAGGAAAAACAAGGCGGAAAAAATTAGCTATTTGGTGGTTCTTACATTATATCCGGGTAAGCGGGGATGATACATAACTAGGGAAGGGATGTGGTTGGCCAGTCCTCTTTGGGCTAGGCGGAGATGATAACACGGTTCGTCGAGATTCGAGACTTTATGTAAAAGACTACAGAGTCTTTTTCCGGTAACCTGATTAGTGCCGATCCTCTCATCGGCCAATCATACAAGCAGAAAATGACTATGGAGTCTTTTGCGCAAAGTCCCTATTAAAACAAAATATCTTCAGCTGTTCCCGCGATTCACAAAGAAACGGTGTGGTGATAGACAATGATAGACTCGTTCTGTATTCACGACTGGACGCTATGTAGGGCGATCTGGTGAGCTAAGCTCTGTGTGGCGAGTGACATAAGGTTTCATCCCTAAAATGGTCAACCGTCAGTGGAAAGATCAACAGACCCAACCAGAAATGCAAGTATTTCAATATCCTGATGACTGTTTTAATGGTTTATATGAATGATAGTGGAAAGCAAGTGTAAATTGGAAAGGAAACGGTAGAACGAAACATCGGAACGGAACGCTTTGGCTTCTCTGCTCCATCTATGGATTCTTTCTTGTATTCGCTTGAGCCTATGGGATCAGAGTTAGAAGCTGAAAGAGATGATAAACAAAGTAGTGATTCAGAAGAAGAAATTGAAGGTGTAGAATATGAAGATACGGACAAAGAGATCTTGAAGGAAGTGAAGATGGAGTGGAGGAAACGGAATCAGAGTATGATGATGAACCAATAACACAGAGAGTTAATATGGGCCTACCAGATCCTCTACAATTCTCGCCCTTCAAGCATCACAGGTCACTAGATCAACGAAGTGTTTGACTTCCAGTGGACGTTTACAGCTACAAGTATGTTAGACAATTTATGATGCAGTTTGACGATATAAAAACTCAAATCTAAGGGCCCATTGGGCCATCCCTCTCGTCCGCTAAATATTCGGTTTTTGAAATACACCTCAAGAAAGTGTGTTGCAACCAGGTTACACACACTACAAAGTCTTTAGTTTTCAAGCTTCAACCATCACCACCACCCCTGCCAAAATGCCAAGCCCCCCTAACTTCCTCTCCAAAGCCTGGGATTGCCTTGGAGTTGGCCATCTTGACAGTGAACTTACCAACGGAGAAGCCAGCGATACAAACCAGATTGCTGAACTCGCCACTACCATCTTCAATCATGATAGCAACACATATGAAGCGAGGCTCTCCCTCCTTCTCCTCCTCAGCATCAACCGCAACCTCGCCATTCTCGCTGGCAAAGCCGAACAGCAAGAAGACGAGATCGACTCCATCATCAAGGAATTGAGAGGCTTCAAATCTTCAATCACCTCAATCAACAACAGGTTGCAATGAACTGAATCACTCCACTGTGCCTCCCCCACCACCACTATCCCCTATCACCTCAAAGCTCTAGGGACCTGCCACACCCAAGAGGAAAATCATCAGCTTCATCGCTGAATTCGCCAAGTTGAGTGGATCCATAGAAGCCGAAGTACGTCAAATGATTGCCGAATGCAGAACCTTCAAAAAACCTCAGAAACCTTATGCACAAACATCAGTAAGCCTATTAGGCTTTACTGGAGGCTCGGGAGGTATGGGAGACCTTTGGAGGCACCCACTAAATCTTCGATCTCCAGAGGTCAACGGGCTGTGCGAGAGTCTCCAGAGCCCTTACCGAGACTTCCGCAACCCCCTGACTCTCAGCGACGCCCTCTGGAGGCTTTCTTATATTCTTTAGAGAGTTTCTGAAATATCCGAAGATAGCCATACTAGTAACTCGTTTTCATTCCTGAAGTCTCTTCTGGCGTTTGCAAAGGCTTCAGAGACCACCTCTTACAAGCCCCGCGATGAAGCCAGCTTTCGTAGAATATTCTCGTGAGAGCCTACCAAGCCCTCCTGATGTCTCCGAAGACTCTTGATTTTTAAGCGAGATTTCCCATGCTCTCCTGAGAGCCTACCAAGCCCTCTTGATGTCTCCAGAGACTCTTGATTTTTAAGCGAGATCTCCCATGCTCTCCTGATGTCCCCGGTGACTCTACAAAGCTGCAGTGGACACCCAAAAACCACTTTGATTAATATAATATACACTAGCCCATAATGAACACTAGCCCAAAAAAAAACTCATACACTAGCCCATATATGAGAAAAAATAAGCCGGAAAGAAAACCCATATACTAGCCCCAAAAAAAAGATTGCAGCGGGAGGGGATTCTGTGAGAGCCTATGGAGCCTGTGCCAACTCCACCTCCCTCAAATTACTTCCCCCCCTAGTGGATACTGCTGGTGCCTTCCCTTTCTTTCCACGCGCTTTTGAGGCTTTCCACGCAGCAATGTCCGCGGCTAACTGAACATCATCCTCCTCAAGGCCCAATTTCGATACAACCTCTTTAGGCCCCCTCAATTCATCAAACTAAAAGCATATTAGTATTTAGATCAGGCACTATGAGCCTTTTTCACCTACCTTCTCGTGAATCGATTCTCTTATCACTTCCATCGTGCCCTCTTGGTTCTCCTTACTTCTTTCCCACGTGTTTATCATTCTCATATAGGTAGCTGGGGGCATTCTGAAGTTAGCAGGAGCCTTTTAGAAGACTTCGTGCGATGTACTTATGATATCTGGATTCTGATGCTGATTAAAGTTCAACCCCTCGACATATATGCCTGTTTTCTAGCATCGCAAAATAAACCAGATTGTAGTGCAAACTAGGCTAACAAAAGCTGTAGATATATCATCAATAAAACTAGGATCCTTTGCTGAACGCATCTTATCACCTTTGTAATATTTTAAAAATATGACATCCACGATTTCGGGGGCCCGAAAGTGACATCAGCGGGTCTAAAGGCTGTAAGCGCCTTTACAAAGGCTCGTAGGACGGTAGGGGAGGCTTACGGTATAATTTTCAGGGTCACTGATAAAACGGTCATTCTCAAGGAGAAAACACGCCTTCTCACCAGTCGACTCCAGCGTTTTCTCATCGTGCAAGCCGTACAAAAGTCCATCCGCGATGTAATTCTTAACCGCATAAACAAGGTGCGATCTCGTCTGCGAACATTGGATTTGAATCTTGTAACTGTTAGCTAAAGCTTATTAATCCCTCCGAAAGGTGCGCGATGCCTTCATTTCACTCCCTACTGGCTTAGAGAATGCTATACTGGTATTGAAATGGTCGTTTGCCTCACTCCACAATCTACGGACGTTAACACTAAGAGTATCAGCTTTAGGAGCTCTCGCCGATGTATAACGTCTTGAAGCTCTCCCGCATGCTTTACTCCATATTTCACGTCTGCTGACTTATTAACGGGCTCAAACCCCGGCGGTGTTGAGGCTCTACCCTGGGAAAGGGTTGGTGTTCCACAATGTGCGGGAGTAGGTGTATAAAAAGAAGGCGTAGGGGTTGTCTCTTTGCTCAAGTCGTACTCAAGCCGTAAGGTGCTACTGGCCGAAGTAAATGAGGAGCTTGAGGATGCAAAGCTAGCCCTTTCGAAGGCTTGCTCAGCCTTTCTCCGGTCCCGGGGTGTTTCCTGCCTTCGTAGATTAACGGCATAACGATTTCCATGCTCCGTCGCGTTAGCAATTTAATCGAAACACAAGGACTTTAAACACCATACCTACATTATATTTACTGTAATAGAAGAAGAAACAATTGCTTCTGCAGCCGGTCTGCTAGGTCTCTTTCGAGTGGCTGCAATAGCCCTGGTGGAGGCTACAGGAGCTTCCTTTTATTTTTTTCCAGCTCGCGACCCCTGGTTTGATGGTGGTGGTGGTGGCGGTGGTGGTGGTGATGGTGGGGGTGAGGATATACTCCGTTCTGATAAAGGCATACGTCTACAAAGTGGTGGTGTGTTCTCATCCCCCGTCTCTTCATCCTCATAGTCATCCTCAATGATCTCAACATGGTCTTCCTCCTCTAAATGATCATCGAGGACAAACCAGGTTTTTGATGGGCCCTGCAACACTCCGTTTACCAATATTGCGCCATCGGAAAAGCTTTCTGTGCTTTCTTGAAGACTCTGGGAGCGATAGTAATCGAGCTCTATATCTACTTCTGTGGTTGCATTGGAGTTCATACTGCTCGCAAGACTGGAAACACTCATCGTCCCCCTTGAATATTTTCTAACAGAGGTATAGGCAGGGGCTTGTATATCATATCCTTCCTCAATGCCGCGCTTGCTGATTCTTGATTTCCGGGCAGACATGATGATGTTTTGCAGAAAGAGCCTTCATGAAGGCTTTTCCCCACTATATATGGCACGATTCGCTTAGCAAAGCACATAAACTTTGCTGTTTCTCGGCAGTCAATTCAAGATTTTTCCTCCTGAGGCAGGAAAAGGGTTCGAGAACCCTGTTGGACAGTTCGAAAAGTGTTTTGGAAGGTTTGTTAAAGCATAATTCTATAATAACCTAATTAAAGACAACGTGAAGCTCAAATAAGTAACCTACAAAATGGCAACTGCATTTCAAAAATCAAAAAATTGGCTATGTATACGATATCAGAGTTATTCTTATATTTCTTGTGACGGCTGCTGGAACCCGCTTCCTTGCGAGTCTTTCTAAATTACTCATAGACACTCTCTGCAGGATATTAATAAAGAGTGTAAGTGATGCGGAGCCGTACCAATTATAGTGATAGTATGTACCGCTGAGTGTATTCCCAACCTTTGCTGGTCTTACGGACGACGTCGTGACTAGACAGGAGGAGCGACTCGGGGTACGCTTCGTGGGACTTGGGGAACACAGGGACGGGCTTGATACCGTCTGAAGTTCAGGGTTCGGGCACGGGGACGGGCTTGATACCGTCTGAAGTTCAGGGTTCGGGCACGGGGACGGGCTTGATACCGTCTGAGGTTCAAGGTTCTGGGGACTAGAGTCGGGCTGACTACCGGCGAGGAGAAAAACCAAAGTATCAAGTATATTCGACTTATAACTAACTTAGCGAAAAGAAAGGCGTTGCGTGAAGAAGAAAGGAAGAGAGAGCGACAACAGCGACTATATATACAGAAGGGTCTTCACGCATAACCGAACGAAGAAACTGATAGACAACCCACCGATTTATCATCACACCAGGAGAAATGACAAGGAACAGAGAAAATAGACAAGGAAGAAACCACGCCGCGACAACACTTAAGCGCAACCGAAACCCAACTAGGAAATCAGGGTGCATTACTCACACAACCCTGCTCCTCAACTGCCTGCTTGGTAATGGAACGGGCCTAGACCGGTTGTCGTGACGGTCCGTGATAGTAACTCCTCTCTGAAACCGAGCTCCGTGAGAAACTTCGGTGAAACTCGGCAGTGGGGTAAGCGATGGAAGCGTGATAGGAGTGCGGTGAGTTGGAGGCGTTCTCTGCTGGTTCCCATGTCGAGGCATCGTAACCTTTCCACCGGACCAGGTACTGGAGACTCATATCGTAACCGTGAGTCAAGGATTTCCTCGACCTCCCATTCCTCTTCGCCTTCAGCGATGACGGGGCGCGGAGGGTATATGGCGGGAGGGTCAACAGCACAGGGTTCGAGTTTGGATCGTGAAAGACTGGGTGAACCTTCATAGAGGTGGGAAGGTCGAGTTCGTAAGCGTAAGGGGCTTATGATTTTCTTTATTTTGAACCTCTGAGGCGTTTCCAATCGAGTTTCTTGGCGGGTCTGGTGGTTTGGATATTCTTCGCGTTGAGTAAACCGTCGCCCACCTTATAGGCAGGCGGGGAGGCGTCTTCGGTTGGCGTTTTCTCTTGGCGGGCAGCGTACTCCATCTCGGCTTTTAGGTCGCTATGGAGTTGGCGAGGCATTGGCTAAGCGTTGGTGTCCTGTGGGTCTTGTAGAGGCGGTAGTGCTAGGGTTTCCGTGAATCGGGGTTATCTGTAGTTAGCCGCGAAGGGGATCTTGGGTAGTTTCAGACACGCGTTGTTGGCGTGAACTTCGGCGATGGGTATGTCGGTAGTCGTCCTGTTGGTAGGATCATGCTCGAAGGTATTGTTCCGTGACGCGTTAGCGCGTTCCGTTTGTCCATCCGTTTCTGGGTGGAAGGCGGCAACGTAAGCGGTGATTTTGAGTTGGCAGAGAGACTTAAAAGTGGGGCGTAAACTGAGTGCCTCGGTCGAGACAATGCTTGGCAGGGAGGCCGTGTAGTTTCCATCGTTTTCGATGAACAACCGAGCTAAGTCCTCCGATCCTGTGGTGGTATTGCAGGCGATGTAGTGTTTCATCTTGGATAATCGGTCGCACAACTACCAAGATAGCATCCTTCCACGACTTAGGGGTAAACCGGTAACGAAATCCATTGATAGATGAAGCCAGGGACGCTGAGGGGCCGGTGAGGGGCGTAGTACTCCGAAGGGGGCATCTTAGAGAGGTTTTTCGACTGCAAATGTGGCGATTCTTGGCATCTACCGATCGACCACCGCTTCGCATCTTAGGCCAATAGTAACGCCGTGACAGGAGTTGAAAAGTCTTAGCCTTACCTACATGTCCGGCGGATGGTGCGTCGTGATGTTAGAGAAGGTGTAACTGCAATTCTTGGTCTCGGGTACATAGAGTTTCGCCGGTGAGTTAACAACCCGCGGCGGGTAGAAACGTTATTGAGCGTGATTTCTCGGGAGTGGTTATCACCCGGCGGAGCTTCTATCATCTTGGTGGGGAGCGAGTCTTTAGTGTATGCAATGTCAAACAGTTTTTAAGGGGTCGCATCTTGGCGGCTTCATTTGTGAAAAAAGCGAACAAACTTGAAACAATGTTTGACTTTTCAAAACCACTTGACTTTTGGTGTAGTAGGCGTTCATCCCCTCCTTAGGCAGATCTCCTGATCTCCTAGTCAATCGTCAGGTTTTCCCCTTGCTTCCCGGGCCGGTATGTGATTTTATAGTTGAGCGTGATAGGAACTCAGACCAGCGGGCTTGGCGGCAGTTTAGATTCCTCTTGGTCATGAAATATTAGATTCCGATGGTCGCTCAGGACTTCTATTGGTTCCGCTACGATTGCAGTTCTGATCTCCATTCTTCGAAGCGTCGTACTACGCGAGGAGTTCCTTGTCAAATAAATTTCATAGTTACGTTCGGCTGGGATGTTGCTTGTTGAAGTAAATTACTGGGTGCAGGAGCCCATCGTCGGCGTATTGGGAGAATCTGGCGGCCGACAGCGTAGTCGGGCGTCGGTTTCCATAATAGCGCTTTCTTTCGAAGTCGAAGTGTCGGAGGTGGGTAGGAAGTGAAGGCGATCTTCAGTTCCTGGAATGCTTTTCACAGTCAGGGGACCACGAAGGGGTGTTCTTATGTGTCAGCAAGGTCGTGGGGCGGCTTATCCTGGCATAATCTTTGATGAACCGTCGGTAGAAATTGGCAAACCCTTGGAACTCTTGGATCTCCTTTACCGATTTCGGACTTTCCCAGTTGCGGATCTTTTCTACCTTCCGTGGATCCATTTTCAAGCCTTCCGTAGTGATGATTAGTCCCAGGTATTTGGTTTCCTGGACGTGGAATTCACATTGCTCAGGGGTTCCATAGAGACCGGCAGAAATCAAAGCTTTCAACACTTTTGAGCGTGTTACGATGCGTGTCAGATCATTGCTGAAGATCAAAACATCGTCCAAGTATGCTGTACAGAAGTGGTTCAGGTATGGTCGCAGAGTATCATTGATGAAGTGCTGGAATGTCAGGGCGTTGGTTAGTCAAAAGGCATTACCTTATACTCGAAATGGCCGAGGCGGGTTCTAAACGCAGTTTTCCATTCCTCTCCTGGGGCCATTCGAACCAGGTTGTAAGCTCCTTTGAGGTCCAGTTTGGTGAACCATTTGGCCTGACTCAGCATGTTGAAGGTTTCCTTAGATAGGGGCAGGGGGTACCGGTTCTTGATCGTTATTGCATTCAGCCCTCGTGTCGGCAGAGGCGGAGCCCACCATCTGGTTTTTGACAAATGGGACGGGGAGCCGGCTGGTGACGAGCTGTGGTCGATGAACCCATTGGCCAAATACTTATCGATGTATTCCATTAGGACTTTTAGTTCCTCTCTGGACATGCTGTACACGTTGGGCGAAGGGGGAGTGGTCTTGGGGTTGTAGAGGTATTTTGTTGTCGTAGGGCCGGTGAGGAGGAGGCGGTTTGCTTCCTGTTCTGACATGAAGGTTAGGCAGTCAGGGTATTCTCGCTCCATGAGGGGAATCGGGTTATTAGGGGAGGTCCCTGAGTTCTTAGGGAGAATTAGCCCGTAAACCGTGAGTCCTTTCGATTCTTCTGCGTAAGTGGCGGCGCTTCGATTTCTATCTCCAGGTCATGTGTTAAGTGGTAGTGGGGAGGAGATCTTGAATCGTGGTAGGGAAGGATCGTCATTACAGAGCCGGAGACAACGTGGGGAGTCGAAGGTGATGGAATTCTTCGCGAAGTCTAGTTTAGTATTGTGACGACGGAGCCAGGAATTCCAAGGACTATAGGGTAATGTCCCAGCTTGGTTACGAAGGCAGTGAGGTTTTCAAAGTGACCAGAAAGCATGAAGGAGAATTGGGCAGTGTGGGTGATTTCACGGAGGAGATTTCTCTTCCATCGATGACTTGGAGCTTACGGGGTTGGGGTAGGGGTTTAGTACAAGATTGTGGTGGCATGCAAATCTCGTCGATGAAAGCAATTCCGGATGCTCAGTGTCTACTAATGCGTATGATTTAACAGATTTATTTTTATCAGACAGGGAACGAAGCGACAAGATGATCGTTATCGATAAACCATGACAGAAGAAACAGAGAAACTAGAAACCGAAAGTACAGACAAAAGCGAGAGATGGGGAAGCTTGGCGAAGCCACTTAGGCTGTCCTCGTTTCCCGACGGCTGGCCCAGAGCAAAGTGAAAAGGATTATTGGAAATAACAGGAGCACCAAAGGAATCATAACCGGAAGAAGAGGAAGCAGAAGCCAAGAGAACCAGAAGGAAAAAGATATTTGAAGGACCCAGAACCAGAAGCAGAAAAAAGAGGAAGAAGAATGAGGACCAGAAGAAAGCGTTAGAAGAAGAACCAGAAGGAGAAATAAGAAAGGAGAGCACCGTGCATAATAGCAGCGGAGAGAGGACGAGCAGGGGCAGGGGCAGGAGTCTGGCGAGCAGCTGGACACTCCGTAGCAAAATCTTGAGCACAATACATGCAGAGGCCTTGGGAGATCGTCGGGAGCGCTCAGCTGGGGACAAGGACCACGGGTCTTGAGGAACGGAGGTTAGACAAATCCATGGGGCTACTCCCGGGGGTGTGAGAAGGATGGGTAGAGAACTGAGAAGCAGGAGTAGGGGCAGAGGTGCGGGGGGCTGGGGCTTGAGCACGCGGAGCAGGGACAGAAAAGGCAGGGCGGGAGCGAACTTTTGCATCCCTGATACGATTGTCCAATTGTTGTAGTAACAGGACGTACTCGTTCAAGGTGGTGGGGACCGCGTGGTGGATCATTGCCTGGCGGAGATCGTGGGAGAGGCCCTGAGTGAGGGAGTGCTTCTTTGCGCTTTCGTTCCACTCGACATCCGCAACCAATCGCTGGAACTCCGCATAGTAGGGTGAGAAGTCCCGAGTTCCCTGGGAGAGAGTTTCCAACTTGCGCTCGGCAGTGGCTACCCTGTCGGGGTCTCCAAATGCGACCTCCAGGATGGTGACAAGGGCTTCTAGGTTGGCGAGCTCGATCTGCTCTCCTCGCACCAGGGGCATGACCTGGTCTAGAGCTCGGCCAGATAGGAGATTGATGGCATATCACGAGTTGCTGCTGGGGAGCAGGGAATCGATCGCGGTTGGCCACCATCTTGAGGCAGAGTTGGGTGATGAAGGGACGGAGGGCGGTGCGAGAACCGTCATACTTGGGGATCTGGAACCTTCTCTGAGCAGGCGGCTCCCAGGGCAGGGTCGGGATTGGCCGATCCTGTGGGCCCGGAGGAGGAGGAGGAGCGGAACCCTGATTGGTTGGAGGAGGCGAATGAGTTCGCGTTGCTCCGCAACAGGAAACAACTCCATTACCTCGCGTTCTAGCTCGGGGATGGCTGCTGCGACATTCTCAGCGTTAGCTAAAGGCTCGCGAGCCTACTCTCTCTGGTTCGGATGTTTCCAATGGTGGTTGCTAGGTGGGTGAACAGTAGCGACGGATCTTCCGCGTACTGTTGTTGAAAATCTTCGAGTGTCTGGGGCTGGCCCAATTACCGGCATAGAGGTAGTCATGATCTCAGGTGTACCAGGAGTCGATGTAAATTACGCATAACGTAATCTTCACGGACGGCGTCGTGACTAGACAGGAGGAAGCGGCTCGGGGTGCAACCGTGGGACTTAGGGGAACACAGGGACGGGCTTGATACCGTCTGAAGTTCAGGGTTCGGACGCGAGGGGCGGGCTTGATACCGTCTGAAGTTCAGGAGTTGAACGCGAGGGCGGGCTTGATACCGTCTGAGGTTCAAGAGTTCTGGGGACTAGGGGTCAGGGCTGACTACCGGCGAGGAGAAAAACCAAAGTATCAAGTATATTCGACTTATAACTAACTTAGCGAAAAGAAGGCGTTGCGTGAAGAAGAAAGGAAGAGAGAGAGAGCGACAACAGCGACTATATATACAGAAGGGTCTTGGCATAGCGAACCCCGAAGAAACTGATAGACAACCCACCGATTTATCATCACACCACCCCGAGGAGAAATGACAAGGAACAGAGAAAATAGACAAGGAAGAAACCACGCCGCGACAACACTTAGCGCAACCGAAACCCAACTAGGAAATCCCGAGGGTGCATTACTCACACAACCCTGCTCCTCAACTGCCTGCTTGGTAATGGAACGGGCCTAGACCTCGGTTGTCGGCGACGGTCCGTGATAGCTGGCTCAATAACATGGACGGTTATTGCCGGCCTGCTCAGTATTCCTAAAGCGCGCCAGAACTCTGCTTCAGCCTGCAGGTTGTTGCTGGAGGCGCTGTTGCCGGGAGTGCTGGGGTTAATTCCATCATTTTCCTCTTCATCCAAGTCCTCCAAAGCTCCGCCATGGCGTCTACCTGTCCTGTATGTCTTTCTTCTTTTGTGATAGATCGGTAATGAGGCGGAGGGGGGCTGCTTGTATCTTTATAGAGTCCTGTGAAGCCTTTGCTAACCACGACCTCTTCAGCGCGTTGAGGGCCTTGTGATCCATGCAAAATCCACACAGACTGCTGAACAATTCTTCGCCTGAGGTGGCCTTATTAATCTACACTATTTTTACCATCTCGTTTCCGACTACATTACGAAGAGCCCTATAGACGGCGTCTTTTCCGGTTAGTTGTAGGATTCTCCGGCAGTCCTGGATTGTCGTACACTCGTACGAGGCAGCTGGTCTCCCAAGTGGTGGCATATCTGTCTCAGGAGTGTTCTTCTGAGTTTGTGTCGCCTTCTTCTGAGTTTGTGGAGCCTTGCTGGTGGTTTGCAGAATGCTGAAAAGTAGGCGTTAATTGGTTGGCAGGAGTCTTTGATCTGGTTAATTGTTTCTAGCGTCTTCTCGGACTTCTCGGAGGCTTCTTGGGTATCTCTGATTGCTACTGGGGCCCTATCGGAGGCTCAGGTATCTCTAATTCTGTATAGGGTGCTGGATCGTATACAGAGGCTGAAGGATGAAATTTCCAGGGACGTTTGTATATTCTGAGCTTATTTCAAGACTTGATGAGGGTTTCCAAATATTGTTGTAGATGTTTAGTTAGATCTGTAACTGTGTAATATCAATGGTTTGAATATAGACCTTTAGGATGAATACTGCACCATCTTATATATTGTATAGTAATTCAAGATAGGTATATAGCAATTCAAGATGAAAGTATAATAACTCAAGATAGAAGTATGGTCATTCAAGATGGAAGCCTTGAAAGGCTTCGGGAGACTTGTAGATAGCTAGAAAGTGACAGGTTTGAAAATATGAGAATAGGTAAGGGCAGTGCCTATGTTATATTCTGTTTAGCCAATGTAGTATATTTGAATAGGCCAGCGCCTCAGAAGCCTTCTGATCGACTCAACGAGCGTTCAGTATGCATGACTTGCCAAAATAGACGTAACTAACCTAAAGAGATAATCAGGTCAAATAAATTCAAAAATAAAACGCCATTTGCAAAGAAAAGACCCCAACATAATAAATAAAAGAAAAAAAGAAAAAAGAAAAAAGGCCCCTCAAGCCTTCTAAACTGCCTAAAGCGCCCAGGATATAATGAATTTAAAAAAAAAAAAAAAGAAATGGTCGCCGCCGGTTTATTCCTTTGCACCTACAGGTGGTTTCTTTCGGTCAGATCAGAATATTGGGAAAGCCTTCTATAATGGATAGGAGGGGGGGTATTCAGACCTGTTTTATTAAGCTTCCTGCTTAACATTTTATTAAACCTCCTACCTAATATATCTTGTCAACTTTAGGTGTTCCCACCCGTCTGGTGGATGCGTTTGGGGCCTTTGACCAGGCTCTTTTACGTTTGCCGAAGGCCTGTGAAGCACAGCACAGATTCTCAATAGTTTCGCCTCAGAAGTCTTGAGTCTACCTTCCAGCTCGTTAGCGTCCCCGATTGGAACATATTCCGGGTTTGGATCATAAGCATTTTGCCCCCGAGGGGTTGAATTGGCCAACGTCCAGTAGAATGCTCGAACAGCACTCATGGATTCCCCTGGGACCGCCGGTGGGACTCGTTTCAGCACGAGAGTTTGTAATTCGTACATAAATAGTATTTGGAGAGTGCTGCTAAATGGCGTAACCGATGCAAGGCCGTACCAGTCGTAGTGACAGTATGTATCGCTGGGAACGTCTTCAGCCTTTTCTGGGTCAATAACATGTCTGATTATTCCCGACCTGCAGCGTACCCCTAAGAGGTTCCAATAGGCGGATATGGCTTCGGCCTCTTCGATCCTTTCCTCTTGACCCCTGACACTGCCACTGTCATCGTTGTCGTTGCCACTGTCGTTCTCGTCGTTGCCGTTGTCATAGTCATCGTCATTGCCGTGGTTGTTGTTGTCGTCTTCGTCATCGTTGTCGTCGTTGCTGTTGCCGTTGCCATTGTCGTTGTCTACCTCCAAAGCCCCGTCATTTCGTTGACTCCTCCTGGACCTCTTCTTGGATAAATCGACAATGAGAATAACGAGGACTCCTTGGATCATTACGGAGTCCTCTGAAGCCTTATCTAACGAAAGGGCCTCTGAATGCTTGAGGGCTTTGTAACCCATGCAAAACTGACACAGCTCATTAAACAACTGCTTGCCTGAGCTCGACTTATTGACCCACCCTATTCTTACCAACTCATCCACGACTTCGTTGCGAAAAGCCCTGTATAAGGCACCTCTTCCGGTCATCTGCAGGATTCTCCGGCAGTCTGATGCAGTATTACAAATGTACCTAGCAGGTCGCCTCCCGGGTGTTAACACCACTGCAGGAGCCTCCTTCTTGACCTGTGGAGCCTCTTTCTTAGCCTGTGAAGCCTTCTTCTTGGCCTGTGGAGCTTTCTTCTTGGCCTGTGGAGTCTTCTTGATCTTAGCGATGGGTTTTGGGGAGACTCCACAAGCCCTTGGTAAGCCAGGGTGAGCCTTGGATTCCGACCTAAGGCGAGTATTGTATGAGGTCTTCTTGGACATCTTTGATTTTCCCTTCCTCTTGTCTTCGAGATCGGTATAGGTAACTGGGCTAAGGCTGGAATCCGAACTCTCCTGATCAATATTATCCCCTGGGGCTGTTGATCCCACATACTGTCTTTTGGATGCTTTTTTAGCCCCATGTAATGTATAGCTGCATTTTTGTTGGTTAGATGGGCCTTATTCGGGGCTTGTCGGGGCTCCCGGACAAGTACTAAATATCGAGTTATAGAAAGATGAAGACCCCGCCTACATATGTCAATAATTTGAGTAAACACTATAGGAAAATACGGTACCATCGGATGTAATCCTTTGGAGGCTTGAGGAGACTTAGGGATAGTGTAGTAAGCCTATGTAAGTGAGGGTATCGATCGTGGGCTTGAAAGCATGAGAATAGGAGAATACAGAGCTTATATATCTCTGATTAAACTTCACTACTACTACGTCATATACCTGAGTATCAATTAGAATCATTTGTTGGATCATATGATGTCACTCGAACATTGCCTGATCAGCTTGCCAAGATATGATCTGATCTATTCGTGCACAGGGTCTTTTAGAGTTCTGGAGCTCTGGAGACTCTCAAAACAACTCTCAACACCAAAACCCATCAATAATAACTATCAACAATAAGATCACAATGTCCATTTTGTATACGGAGCTATGCCAGTACTGGTAGTTTCGATCGACACCTATAAAAAGACCACCTAGCATAGGCCTCAGACTGGTATGACAGGCAGCTTTTGCGTCCACCCATTGAAAGCTTGGAAGGCCTTTTTGAAGGCTCAGGGGGCCCCTACGAGAGCGGATACGTGGAACTATCGGCTTTAGATTTTGACAACTTCTACAAAGACGAATCTGTTACTGAGGCAAATAATGGAAATCCCACTTTGGGACGTACTCGATTCAATCTAGCAACTACTATATACGAAGGTGCAGGGGAGCCTCTTTTCCCAACACCGGGATATGATGAAAGCTCACAGAGCCTTTTGATCAACCCATGGCAACCTTTCGAATCAGCAGAGGAATTTCAGTTATTGCGCTGGTTCCTACGATCGAATGTATGCCAGAGTCAAATAGACGATCTTTTCCGTACCACACGGCCTCTAAAAGGCTCCTACAACATTGGCAAAAGCTTCGCACGCCACCTTGACGAAATGTCGTCTACTGTAGGTTTAGGAAAAAAGAGCTGGATAAACTCAGAGGTCGAACTGGGCAGGCAAAAGATTTCCTACTACCATATGGACCCTATGAATATAGAGTGTTTTCCTCTGGGACAACGTGCATTTAGAGAGTCTTTGGTGTACTCACCTACTATGGAATACAACGAAATGTGAGAGCGGATGTATGGGGAAACGCACACGGCAGACTGGTGGTGGGAGATGCAGGTTCGGAAAGACACTTGAAAGGCTCATGAACCCCTCGCTAACGTCCGGCGAATGTTGCAGAATACCCTTCCAGAAGGATCAACAGTAGTACTGGTAATATGTGCATCAGACGGAACACACCTCACAAATTTCAGGGGTGTTAAAAAGGCTTGGCCGGTCTACCTAACAATCGGCAATATCATTTCGGAAATGCGTAATAAACCTTCTACTTACGCGATCATACTCCTGACTCTACTGCCACTGCCACCAAAAATGGGAGTACGGACAAATGAACGCCGTCAGGAGAGTCAGATAGTCCTTTACCGGGTCCTTGCGGAGGTTCTCGAAAGCCTCAGGGGCCCTGCGGAAACGGATGAACTTATTGCATGCGCTGATGACTATTTGCACCTGTGTTATCCGATACTATGTGCGTGTATTGCAGATCAACCAGAATACGCTTCATTGCTTAACATCAGCAATCAGGCCTGCCTTAGGTGTGAAGTTGATTTCAAGGGCCTGGGGAGCTTTCAAGAAAACCCGCCACGCATTCAGGAGCGATATATTGAAATGGTGGAGCGTTATACTGAAGATACATCAGATACTGCACCCGTTGAATACCTCGTGTCGAAGTCCTTGAAGACTCTGTACAATGCTTTGGGGGCCCTGCCGAGGGGTCAGGCGTATGATCTTCACAAGCCAGATATGTTGCATAATATTTATTTCGGGCTATTTAAGCATATGATGGAATGGGTTCAATTGTTTTTGAAGAAACACAATCGGATGGAGAATTTTGATCGGGCTTGGGTGTCTATTAAGCCTTATCCAGGGCTTGCTGTACCAACTAAGGCTTATCGGACGACGATTCAATGGCAGGGTAAAGAAATTCATCATCTCGGCTGGATAGTGCTAGTAGCCTTTGTGGTGGCTCTTTGGAACCTCATGAAGGCTTTGCAGGGTGATTTCGGAAGAGTTTTGAAATGTGCTCAATCCCTAATCGATTTCCACTTGATGGAACAGTACACTACGCATATAAAGGAAACACTCGACTATTTTCAGAGGTATCTCGATGATTTGTACAAATATAAAGATGTGTTTCTGGAATTCAGAGCCTATAAACGAACAAGGAAAGATGCAAAAGATCGAACTAAGGCATTGGAAGGCTCCGGGAGCCTTGTCTGAGGCCTCTCAAAGCTTGAAGTAATTCACGAGGCCTCTCATTTTAACATCATTAAAATCCATCTGCTTTCATACTTCCGAGAGCATGTAGAACGATTTGGGAATATCCCAAGGTTTTCAACTGATATCTGCGAATTAGCTCATAGGCAGCAAATTAAGATGGCTTATGCAGCCTCCAATAAGGTCGACGCAACAATCCAAATCCTTGATTACCACTCGAGGCGTATGGCTATGGAGATACGGGTCTTGAATCTGAAAGATGTCGTTTTCAGTCTCCCAGAACATTACGAGGGCCTCGCAAGCTATCGAGAGAGCCTCCGGGACACGCTGGAAGTATTCAGAAGCGAGGACCAACAAAGGGCAAGCGAAAGGTTCCTAGATGAACATCCCAAACCTAAGATGACAACTCCCGATGGTAGACCATGCATATTATCCGATATCACTGATATGATTAAGATGAATAGAACTACAGTAGCAAGAGCGGTGTCGGAATATAGCCAGGGCTTGGGCCGGGCAAAACAAGACTTACTGAGCCTTCTGGAGTACCCACTGATGCCCTTTAAATGCCTACAGATACCAGTATCAATTTTTCAAAAGCCTGACAATTATGAAATACACAATATACCATGTACCGGGGAGACACTATTTAAAACCGATCAATTCAGAATGATTGAGCATGAATCAAGGTAGCCTGGCGGAACCCTGAGGAGTCTTTCAAGGACGCCTACCGGGGCTTGTATGAGGAGTATTCAAGGTACTTGATAGTATATCGACGAAAACATATCAACTTCGTCTTGTAGAACTACTGAAAGCCAGGGATAGGGGTTTACCAGACGGCTTGCACGGCCTTCTTAGAGTCTCGAAGCGCTCTCGGGGAAGGTTATGGGTAGTTAATATTAGCAGTGTATTGAGAATGGCTCATTTGTTTGAACTGAAATAAGGTCAATGGCTTGTAAACACCAGGATAGATTTGAGAACATGGAATGAGTTACATATATAGCCACGATGGTTCGAAGAGCCTGGAGAAAGGGGAAAGAAGCCTTGTATTTAGAATGAAAATCTTGAACGTGATGGTAAACGATAAAATCAAGTTTGGCGGTCCATTGAAGTCTCGGAGACTCAAATGAGGGCTCCAAAAGATTTCACAAAGATTCAAAGAGCCAGGAGCCTTCGGGAATAGTAGGAGGGCCCGGAAGGAACCTCCGTGAGGGGGGCAATAGCCTTATCGATAGCCTCCGGAGACTTAGTCAAGGGTTGAAGAGGCTCTCAGGAGGATTGTGTGGTTCGGTAGAAGAGATGAAGAAAGTAATGGCCTTAGCTATAGCCTCCCGAGACTTAGGCCAGGGTTCAAGAGGCCCTCAGGAGGGTACGGGTAGTTAACATGGTTATCAGGAGAGGTGGGAGAGTAGTTGCTTTAGCGGTTGCCTCCGGAGACGTAGACAGGGCTCCGAAGAAAGTCAGTAGTTTGCTGATGAACGGCAAAGAAAAACTCCAACTAATGGGAGGCAGTTTCCAGGAGAAGAGCTTCACCCAGAAACAACACCCTGACCCCCTCAGACTCCTCCAAGTCCTTCCCGATCGCCTAATGAAGGTTCCTAGCACACAGAATCTCCCACCCCTCAATCGAATCATCCGACCATGTCGCAGCTGACCTCTCTGTCTCCATTGGACAACTCCTTGACAAGGAACACCATCTCGCTCCCATCACTGCCCGCTCAGTTTACATCAACTTGGAAGGCACCATCTCAATCCTCCCCCCCACCCCACAGCCCCTTCATCCTTCTATGCCTTCTACTTTGAAGCCATAACCTCCCACCTCAACAGAAAGCTCAATACCACAGAAAACTCAATCCTCACCTTCCATCCCATGCCATGCAACGTCGATTTTGCCATTCACGCAGTCCCCCTCTACGACTTCACAAACAGAGATCACCTCGACACCATCTTCTCATAAGTGTTCAAACTGGCAACAAGCATCACCCTCATCGCGGCAGGCTTTCTCAACAAGGACGATACCTCAAGAAACTGCAAGGCCATGTCCATAATTGTAGTTTCCCTCACAACAGAGGACGCCGCAAAAATTGGCAACATCATTCGCCTCTACTCCAGATCATGACACTGTGTCACGATATGATCAGCCACCCCCTCCACACAATGCAGGAAATGCTACAGGTTCGGACACGCCATACAAGGCTACAAACAAAATCTCCCCACTTGTCCACTCTGCCCAAAACGTCACATCAAATCCGAGCACAGATGCCCTATTACCACCTGCAAGGGCAACTCAACTTCAATAGCAGAATGCTGCATCGCCTGCCCCTTAAAATGTACCAACTAGAATGACACCCAGACCATCTATGATAAGTCCTGCCCACTAAGATCGCAGCCCGCAAACTCCCTTCAGACAATGATCTCACCCCCTTAGCCCCCACAAGGGTCAAGAACAATGAGCAGGACAACCACTCTGCCCACTTCATCCACTCCTCATTAATATGTTACCACAACATACGAATAATCACTTTCTCCGCTTAATTGAATACAATTGCGCTAGCAGCAACGTTGTCCTCCTCTCATTCTTCTCAATCCCAATGGTACAAAAAACACACATAATAGTCATCCAGGAGTCCCCCCTAATCAAAGGAAAATCCTCCTCCATCCCTGCCTTAATTCTAATCTCATCCACCTCCACCAACCCCAATGTCAAAATCTTGGCCTGTGTCTACATCTCTAAAAACCTACTCGACAACAACTCTTTCACCACCACCCCTTCCTATCGAGGCAATATCATATCTATCAACATCTTTTGCAATGATGGATCTAATTCCCACACCACCGTCACCATCACCTCCATCTATAGCAGATAAACCAGCAATTCCCTTCGCTCCCTACAGCCATCCCTGCTATTCGAGCGACTCTCCAACCATGTCAGAACACTCCGCGAGTTTCACATCTGCTCCCCGTCCACTGACCTCCTCAGAGGTTTCTCAAGCAGCGAACTACGCCTCTCCCATCAATACTTCAACACTACTGCCGCTGTCGGCTACTCACTAGTCAACACCTCCGGCATCTACACTAGACTCTCCCCAGACCATAAAAAGAGGCACAGCATCATAGACCTCGCTATTACCAGCCACAAAGCCACCCCTCTAACGCGAAAATGGCTCTCTCTGTCTAACACCACAGGGTTCGACCATCGAGCCCTCGCATAATGGCGCCACCTCGTCAGACTTACCCTATGGCCTCATTCGCAAACTGATCAAAGTATGAAGAACCTGCATATTTTCCCTACCACCATGTCCACTACCCAGTATGATCAATGACTGGTTCAATAAGTCACTCGATTCTCTCACAAAACTCCTCAAGACACACACTCCCTCCAAAACCACCACAAAATGATTCAAGCCGTGGTGGAATCCCAACCTCACACAAGTCCGTACAATCTTCTACTCAGTCTACAGAACCTACAGAAAAGGTAGGGTGTCCCCTTTGAAGTCAAAGCAGTCAAAGATGCCTACATCAATGCTATAAAACAATGCAAACAGTCCCACTGGAACACATTTGTCTCAAACCCAACTCCTAGCGACGTTTGGCGAATCAAAAAGATGGCTACCAAGTCAGAAGACCGTATCCCCTCTGTTCTCAACCCTCCCACTCCTTCACTACTCAACAACAACCTCATCAAAGCGTTCTTCCCACCCCCCCGTTCTGAATCACCCTCCTCCCCCCTATTCAATTCAAGGATGTCCCTCCCATCACTCCAGACGAGGTCCATCAAGCCCTCCCACACACCTACAACCTCTGAGTACCAGGCCTCGACACCATCCCCAATCTAAATCTGGCAAGGTGTCCACAGATGCAACCTGTTACGCGCGGAACTGGAGGGACAGAGGTATGCTGGAGATGGCGGGATTATGAGAACAGGGTCAGGGTTAGGTGTCGGAATGCTAGAGACAAGCACCGAGAGATACAACATGACAAGATATTCGAGAAGGTCTGGCTATAACCAACGGAGTAATTCTGGAAGGATCGGGTTTGATACCGATTAAGGAGATTTCAGGAACTCGAACATGTTATGCGAATCGAACGATGTTTAGAAGATTTAATATAATATATTCAAATTCCCAATGCGAAAAGCACTAACCTGTAGAGAATTAAAACCCAAACCAAAAGAACCCCAATACAACAGGAAGATTGCATGAGGAAGAAAGGGAAGGAAGTCAAAGGGAAGGTGGAACCATATATATACAAGTGACGCCGAGACGCCACGATATGATTAACAATCCGCGCGATGGAAACTCACGGAAGCATGTTTAGGAAAATTACAGGGAATAGAAATGATTGTCACGCGAACCCCGACAGAAAACACAAACAAGAAGTAATAATCCGAAACCAATGCACCGAAAACCCAAAGCGATATCCTTCCTCCGCAACTCAAACCAAGACACGAAACGCTGTTAGACAACCCGTCAATCATCCCCTCCCTCCTCAACCCACTCATCGCACTGGACTACCACCTCCTAAACTTCAAAAAGGCCAATAAAGTCATCCTGGCCAAACCCAACAAGCCCGACTACTCCAATGCGTCTGCATATATGATAATAGTGCTCCTCCAAAATTTCTACAAAATCCTCGAGAAAATCATTACCCTCCACCTATCAAAAGTTCCGAAAGCCGCAGGCCTTATAGATCTCTTCCAATGCGGTTCCATTGCAGGCCTCTCCACCGCCGACGCCGCCACCACCCTGCACCAGGAAATCTGAGCCTTACAACTCGCCAAACTCAAATGCTCTATACCTTTTCAGGACGTCAAAGGAGGCTTCGACCGTGTCCTCAAACAATCCCTCGCCCCTATGGTAGCACAAAGGTGCACCCCCTAGTACCTGATAAACTGGGTCTGCTTCTTCCTATCAGACAGGTATATCACTCTGCTATACAAAGGATCCCCCAAGACACCCACAGCAGTCCAAGTGGGCGTCCTCCAAGGGTCCCCAAGGGTCCCCAATATCCACTCTCCTCTTCATCATCTATGTGAATTTCCTCCACAAACTCGACTCTTACTCAGGTTTCACCATATCATACGTTGACGACTTTGCAATAACAATCGCGTCACACTCCCACTCCCACAACATCAACATACTAGAAAACCACTTCTCAAAACTGACAGCCCTCGCCCCCCCCTTACAACATCCACTTCTCAGTAAACAAGACCGAGTTGATGACTGGTGTGCCTCACGAGAGACTGAAGTCCCTTGTCACGCCCCCATCACCCTGAGTGGCCAGACCTTTAATACAAGTGAACAAGTACAGTGGATAGGCTTCTGGCTCTACCCTAACTTCAACGATTAAAAACATCTCCTTCCCCAACCTCTCCACGGAGAGACTCTACTCACACTCTACCCTACTAAAAAGAAATCCCAACCCCCCCAAAAAATGGAACTCCAACGCGAAAAAAGGTGACTCTCACCTCTCAATCGAACTACTCTACTCACTCATCCGACCCCTGATCGACGAGGGAGTCCCCCTCAACAAGACGTCGTACCCTGTCAAACAACAGTGCCTGATACATTGGCAGGCAGTTTACCCATCCCCTGGATACTATAAAGGCACCCTCACCCTAATACACCTCCCCCTCACCGCACTCTACAAATTTATAGCCTCCAGAATCCATCAATTGAGAGCCAATAAGAGCTACCTCCGAGCCCAAAAATCTATCACGGATGGATCTAAAGCCTTCTTCGATATCTTACGGAGTGTTCTGGGAGGCGAGGAGCCAAGGTATACGACTGAGGCAAGGACCGTTCACGTGTACGAACCGGAGGATGGGTTCAGTACCTTGAGTATTCGGAGACTATGGGGACCCCTCGAGTTCACAGGGGTGGAAAGTAGTTCGAAGTTCGTAGGCGTACCTAAGTACCGAAACAATAGTATTTCTTAATGACAAAGAAGGTTGCGTAAAGAGAAAAGGAAAGGAAGAGAAACTAATACAGGTGGGAGGCGAGGCCTCTATATATATCTCAGTACTTCCTTCGCTTACTCATCCATAGAATCTGATAGAAGAACTTAAGAGATGCGTTACAAAACGAGTGACTCATTAATCCCTGTAATCGCAGAACCGAACGGAAACCCATAGAATCTTTACTGACAAATGGAAACCCAACTAAACCCTTTTCCTTCCCGCTTGCATGTGTCTTCGTACTACGCCGTGATAAAATCCTGGATCAACTCCCACCTCCTCTCGCTCTGCCAAAAATGCCAAGAAGAGGAGGAAAGCCCACACCACACAATACTAGTGTGCTCCGTCACTACCAACCTCCGCCACCTACTCCTCGAACATATATGTTCTTTGGAAGAAATATGGAATGATACCACGCTGACGGTGGCCCTGAGCGCCACCATCACCTCTGCGAGAATCAACTTACCCATAAAAGAACTCCTCTCTCCCCTCCAAACAAGCTTAAGATAATCATCCTCCCTAAGTTCTGCACCCACCACCTCAACCGGCAACTCGGCAGTAGCACCGATCAACCTCCTCCGTATACGATGAAAAGCATCATAGCACACACTTATCCCTACGGCTCTCAGTCACTTCATTCTTATGTTCGTTTATGTTTCATATTAAATATTTCTTTCTTTTGTTTTATGTGTTTTCATTAGGGGAGGCGCGATGGATACGTTGGAGACAGGTCTATTTACATCATAGTTTATACTGCATGCAATCTTTCTGTACCTAGAAACCAGAATAGAAATGAATTGAAAAAAAAAAAAAAAAGGCCCATTGGGTAACAAGACATAAAGTTTCTAAAGATTAAGACCTAACAAAAGGATCATTGAAACAGAGTTTACAGGGGTGAAATACCCGTTTTGGCCGGTTGCCAAAGGGCCCTAATATGTACTCGAGTATGATCCAAAGTAATCAAAACTTAACAGATATTGATTAAAAATATGTGAGTGCAACAGACTGGAGCCAATAACATCTGTCAAAAATTTATACTTTGTATGGGGGAAAAAGGTCATCAGAACTATTTCCAAATCCCTATCAAAAAATCATAGAAAGAATCCACAAAATATGTAGGATATTTTAACTATCAACATCTATCCTATATTGTATTTTGATACATATATGAGTGTGAATAGTTAGCTTTCAACAGATATCAATAACCTGAAGGTAAAGTTTGACTTCAGGAGTTCTGTTACGGAGGCCTTGGCGTTACTTGACGAAGAGCGGAGAGATTCTCTAGAGTTCGGGCACGAGGACGTAGATGATCTCGCGTACGAAGTAGTGGACTCGAAGATACCAGTAGAGCACTCGCTCTGCAGTCATGGACTATGATCTATGGACGAAGGGAACCAAGGATCACAACCGAGGTTCGGGGTCTATGGAACATAAAGAACTACTAGTATGAGTTCCGTACGGCTATGGGTTCGAGGGACGGAGGAAGGAATTATAGTAACACGAACGATATACATTCCAGCTTGTAACACAACTATAATAACCGTAGTGAACTAAAGACAAACGATATTACACCCTAAAGAACAGGAAGGTTGCGTAAGGAAGAAAGGAAAGAGAGAGAAGGAGAGGACAGGCCCATATATATATCCATCGCTGAGAACCGATCACTAACCTGTGTGACGGAAACCTATAGAACACAAAGGAAACCTGATTACAAATGAAAACCCAAGAATGCTTAACCGAATCGCTGACACACTCCAGTGCAGCGGTAAACCTAGTAACGTAATGCGAAGTCTTGGCACGCTGTTATAAGTTCCTTGGAGCATAAGTATACTTGATATCATTCTAGAGTGGGTATCACAGATCAATCTGAGAGAAAGCACAATATCAGGTGTAAATATTCGAGGGATAGAGAGCTAAATTATATTATAGAAACAAAGAATATGCTTGTTAGTAAAGCCCAACAAAGGTATTGGATACCTGGAATAACTTCGGAGCCTAGGTTTGGAACGGGACTTATGGACGTCCTCTCGAGTCCGCAAATTGAGAGAATACTTCTGTGGAGAATAAATAATGTACAGAAATACTGAAACTAATTATAACGGCGTGTCAAGACTTCGCGTTATGTTACTAGGTTTATCACTGTATGGAAATATGTCAGCGACTCGGTTAAGCATTCTTGGGTTTTCATTTGTAATCAGGTTTCCTTTGGGTTCTATGGGTTTCCTTCATATGAGTTAGTAATCGGTTCTCGGCGATGGATATATATATATGGGCCTGTCGTCTCCTTCTCTCTCTTGCCTTTTTTCTCTACGCAACCTTCCTGTTCTTTAGAGTGTTATATTATTTGTCTTTAGTTTTCTACTGTTATTACAGTTGCATTACTATAGTTCCTTCCTCCGTCTCTCGAACCCATAGCTGTTCAGAACTCATACTAGTAGTTCTTTATGTTCCATATACTCCGAACCTCGGTTGTGCTTCTTGGTTCTCGCCGTCTATAGACCATAGTCCATGACCATAGAATGAGTATTCTATTGGTATCTCCAAGTCCACTACTTCGTAAGCGCAATTATTTACGCCATAGTCCTTGAACTCTAGAGAGTTCCCCGCTCTTGCTAAGTAACGTCAAGACCTCCATTACACTAACTATAATATGTCCTAAAAGACAAAGCGGGTTACGTGAAGAGACAAGACAAGGAAGAGAAACTAGTATAGGTGAAAGATAGGGCCTCTATATATATTCCAGTATTTCATTTGCCTAATCGTACAGTGAACCTGATAGAAAGACATCAGGGACGCATTACAACGTGAGTTATTGATCAATACCTGTCACTCTAGAATCCAATTGAAAATCGTAGAACTTTGATGACGCAAGACAAACATAGCTAAACTCTTTTTCCTCACGCTTGCATGTGAAACCCTATTACATTGTACTAATACGTCAACTTGAAGCACCAGAGTAACTAGAGACAGTTTTGATCACAAATCCTTACATTCTAATACTATCTTTCGATCAGAATTAGGTTCTTGAAGTCTGATTGGTCGAGACAATGAAAAGCTAACAACTTATGACAATATGTTCATTACTTCAAATATCATTCAGGTAAAAAGTCAGCATAAATTGAGTTCTATGCAGGAAAATATTGAAAAGTTCAAGTCAAGAAAATAGGGGAAAAAAGATGAAAGATCCTACTATTCTTTATTACAGTCTAGTGTTGAGATATTATGAAATATTACAGAACTGAACGTTTCTTTTGATTGTTGACAGGATTCAACCAAATCTGAAAGCATCGGAAATAGATTGCATTTTAGTATAGTGAGTTGGGCTACTGTAGTATATAGTACCCCACACCGTTGTTCAGGGTCATTTCTCAAAATGTTCTTTACAGATGAAGAATTTGAGATCTCAACAACTAATACGAATGTATTTACGTTACTTGAGAGGACAGGGAATGAGGAGAGCAAAAATGGAGAAATACTTTAGAAGAAAAATTGATAGTGTTGATTGATATGCTTATATACATGCAAGTTTATCAGCAAAGAACCAGGTTTCATCTTGTGGTGCTCAAGCGCCTGGATACCCTATGTATTCCGAAGGACCTGGATGCTCAATTGCTTTGCTCACGCTAAAACCTACGTCCCGATGCCCTAAGATTGCTCTTAACGTCAGGGACAAGAATATCACACCCCAAGATCGTCTGGAGCTAATCTCGCAGTCATTTGGGGTGTATTTAGTTTCTTTGGTTCTCGTTTGAACTCGCCTTGCCTCACTTGAAGTCATTTGATAGAAGCTACTTAATTCTTATCATGGACCAACACAGATAGCCGAGGTCTAGACATATTCTATTACCAAAGAGACAGTTGTGGAACCAAATGGTAGAGTAATAAGGTATTGATTGATTATCGAGTTTCCTAGTTTGGTATTGGCTGCACAAGGTGTTGCTGCAGCACGCTTTCTTCTTTGCATATTTTCCCTTTTCGCTACACTTTCTTTTGAGTGTGGTGTGATGGTAAAGCGACGAGGTTTCTATGAGTTTTTTTGGGGTTCGGTTGCACGAAAGAGTCATTAGAGTTCTTCTATATATATAGTCATTGGCGTCTTCTCTTTCCCTTTTTTCTTTCCTGTTCACACGATGTCTTCCTTTCGCTAGTTAGTTTTAGTTTGAATATAGTTGTTTTGGTCTTGTTTTTCAAAATGTATAAAGCCCGTTTCTCTAGTTCCTAGAATTCCAGAAACACCGACGGTGGCCAAACCCATCCCCATACACCTGAATTCGACGAAGCATATCCCAAGTTGCTTCACCTGCCTTGTTACGACTTTGTTTGTCAAAATTCTGGTCATAGTCTGCCCCGCTATATAATATTATGTATATGATAATCCTCACCCATACCTTCCGCTTGCCCACCATCCATCCTACGCCTGCCACATCCTTACCTATCAACCTACAGCCGATAATTGTCGCTAATCTAGAGTCAATTTGGAGCCAGATTTAGAGACAGGTCCGGTGCCTGGAGAAGGATCAGGAGAGATGCTTGCAAAGGTGCCTGGAGGGGTACTTGGAAACGCGTTGGAAAAGGTGTTGATTTGGTGTTTGAAGCAGTACATGATTGAGTGCTTGATTTGGGGATCAAGTTGAAAGTCTATATAGATGTCAGTAGAGGAGTCAGATTGCCGAAATAGAGACATAAGCCAATTGGAGGAAGTAGAAACCGAGGTAGAAGTAAGTGTATCTAACGGCATTTCATGTCTTGATTTGGATTGTGGAGGAAGACTATCGCTTTGGATCGTTGTTGCATCAGCCTGGGGTTATCGTTTCCTGTTCGGGTTTTCTTTCGGGTTTCGTGTGATGGTCATTTCTCTTCCCTGTAATCTTTCTCAACATGCTTCCATGAGTTTCCATCACACGGATTATTAATCATGTCTCAGTGTCTCGGCGTCACTTGTGTATATATGGGTCTAACTTCCCTTTGTTTTCCTTTCCTTTCTTCCTCACGCAATCTTCTTGTCGTGTTGGGGATTTTTTAGTTTGGGTTTTATTTCTCTGCAAGTTGTTTCCCTGGCTTCAGGTGTTAGAATATATTACGTAAAATTTTCCAAATATCGTTCACTTCATGTAACGTGTTCGAGTTCCCAAATGCTTTCGATCGTTATCCAACCCGATTCTCTCAAGATCTCCTCCATCGGTTATAACTCTACTTGACTGAATATACCGTTTGGTTGCGTCTCTTGGTATTAGGCTATGACTGTTGAACGAGTTCTCTATTGATATCTTGTTGCCCATTACTTTGTACTTGAAGTTATTTACGCCATCGTTCCTGAACTCTGAAGGGCTACCCCGCTCTTCGACAAGCAAAACCACGACAGCAAGTAACAGTGTTGTTACGCGCTGAACAGTAAGACAGGGGGGTGTGAGGAAAGCGGGGTAACCCTTCAGAGTTTGGGGGCGATGATGTAGATTATCTCGTATACGAAGTAGTGAACACGAAGGTACCAATAGAGGACTCGCTCGGCGGTCATAAACGAGGACCGAGAGACACAAAACGACGGGACGTATTCAGGAAGGTCGAGCTATAACCGACGAAGAGTTTTTGCAAGGATCGGGCTTGATACCGATCGATGGGATTTCAGAGACTCGGATACGTTATCCGAAGTGAACGATGTTTGGAAGGTTTAACGTAATATATTTTAATACCCAAAGACCAAAAGGAAAAACCCGTAGAGAAATAAAACCCAAACTAAGAAAACCCCAATACAACAGGAAGATTGCGTGAGGAAAAAAGGAAAGGAAGACAAAGGAAAGGTATAGCCACATATATACAAGTGACAGGCATGAATAATAATCCGGGCGGAAACAGAATACATCAAGGAAAATTACAGAGAAGAGAAATGAGCGTCCTAAACCAAAAAGAAGTGATAACCGAAAGACAATGCATCTGCAGAAAGAGATATCCTCTCTACGGCATGTAGAACTGTCGGACCAGTTCAGGGGAGTTTTCAAGGTCGGTGTGAGGTTGCCAGTAGGAGTCGGCGTAACCCACGTATCGAACCAGGTACTGGAGTTGTCCATGACGGCGACGGGAATCCAAGACAGCTTCAACTTCCCACTCTTGTTCGCCTTCGATCTCGACAGGTGGTGGGGGAGGTTGGTACTGACCGGGGACTGGGTTCTGGGAGGCCAAGGACAAGAGCGAGACATGGAAGACGGAATGGACCTTCATGGTGGCTGGGAGGGAGAGCTCGTAGGCATAGGGATTGACAACGCGCTTGATGGCGTAGGGGCCGATCTGTGTCCAGTCCAGTTTCTTGGACGGCCGTTTGGTTTCGAGGTTTCTGGTTGAGAGCCAAACCTTATCGCCAACAGCGTACCGAGGGGCAGGGGTCCGGTGAGCATTGGCCGACTCTTCCTGAATGATTTGGGAGCGGCGCATCTCGTCTCGGAGGAACTCGACGACTTGGGACATATCGCGGGCCAACCCATTGGCCTGGTCCTCACTGGTGGTCTTGCCGTGTGTCAGGGGCCCAAAGGTCATTCGCGGATGCCTACCATAGTTCGCCTGAAACGGGGACATGTGGGTGGTTTCAGAGGCGTGGTTGTTGGCGGTGAACTCGGCGAGGGGGAGGAAACGGCTCCAGTCATCCTGTTGGTAGGAGAAATAGGCCCGAAGATACTGTTCCATGACGGCGTTGAACCTTTCAGTCTGGCCGTCGGTCTGGGGGTGGAAGGTTGTTGAGAACCGGGACGCGATTTCGAAGCGGGAGCAGAGAGATTTCCAGAAGTCCGAGGTGAATTGAGTGCCGCGGTTCGAGACTATAGTTTCCGGGAGGCCATAGAGTTTCCAAACGTATTCTACGAACAGGTCAGCTAGGGTGCGGGAGTCGACGTCTTCTGTGGTGGAGATCAAGTGTCTCATCTTGGTCAGGCGGTCCACTACGACCAAGATGGTGTTGTATTCGTGGGATTCTGAGAGGCCGGTAACAAAGTCCATCGAGATATCGGTCCCTGGACCAGCGGGGATCGGGTGCGGGCGGAGCACGCCTTGTGGTCCGTTGCGAGGGGCCTTACTCTGTCGACAAACGTTGCAGTTGAGGACATACTGGTCAATATACCTTTTCATGGTGAGCCAGTAGTACATGCGGGACAGGAGCTCCAGGATCTTCGCTCTGCCAAAGTATCCGGCGGATGGCTTGTCGTGGTGTTTCTGTAGTCGGAACAGCTTAAGTTCAGCGGAGTTGGGAACGTAGATCAGGCGGCGGTATAGGAGTAGGCCCTCAGGGGACTCAGAGCACTCGGCAAGGGAGATTATTCGAGAATGCTTGGTGCCGTTGCAGAGCATGGTGAGGACTTCAGAGGGAAAACTGTCTGCCTGGTAAGCTTGGGTAAACAATTTTATTATGGGTGACGATCCTCCAGCGGGTTCATTTCACAAAGTACCCGCTAACAAACCTAACTTATTTTCAGGGGCCAAATCTTTTGCTTTGATCATGACCTGGGGCTGATGCTGGAGTCTTTCATCCCCTTCCCTAGGGAGGTCTCCTGATCTCCTAGTCAGGGCATCCGGTTTTCCGCCTTGTTTTCCTGGTCGATAGTGTAGAACATAGTCGAAGCGGGACAGGTATTCAGACCATCGGGCCTGACGACGGTTCAGGGTCTTCTTAATCATGAAGTACTCCGGGTTGCGATGGTCGGTGATGACGGTGACCGGAAACTGGGATCCCTCCAGGTAGTGTCGCCATTCCTCAAACGCTCGGATGATCGCCAGGAGTTCCTTGTCGTAAATCTCGTAGTTACATTCCGTAGGGGAATGCTTCTTTGAGAAAAAGGCCATGGGGTGCAGGATTCCTTGAGGGTCGCATTGAGACAGGATCGCGGCGGAGACATAGTCAGCTGCATCGGTTTTCACGATGATCTTCTGGTCTGGATAGAAATGGCGGAGGACAGGGGCCGAGGTGAAGGCATCCTTCAGGTGCCGGAATGCTTGATCTGCTTGGGGGAACCAGAGGAACTTGATGTTTTTCTTGGTCAGGTGGGTCAGGGGGGATACAACCTTGGAGTACCCCAGTATGAACCTGTGGTAGAAGTTCCCGAACCCCAGGAAGCATTGGACATCCTTGAGGTACCTCAGGGTTTCCCAATCCTGGACGGCGGAGATCTGGGTGGGGTCCATTTTCAAACCCTCAGGGGACAGGATCATGCCCAAGTATTTTACTGCCTGGACATGGGACTCACACTTCTCTGGCTTGAGGTGTACGTCGTTGGCTTTCAGGATGTTGAGGATTTTGCGGACGTGGGCGTGGTATTCTTCCAGGGATTCAGAGTAGATCAAGATGTCGTCCAGATAGGCCGTCACAAAATTATCAAGATGGGGGCGGAGGTACAGCTTCGTGTAATACTTAGCCTTAGCGACCTGGGCGAGGGTTTCTGGGAACAGGGGAAGCGGTTGACGGTTCTTGATTGTCATCTCCTTGAGTTTCCTGTAGTCAACGCAGAGACGGAGGGATCCATCGGCCTTTTTCACAAAGAGAATGGGGGCACCGGTGGAGGACTCGGAAGCACGGATGAAGCCTTTGGACAGGTTCTCTGAGGTGTATTCTCGGAGGGCCTGTAGTTCCTGATAGATTAGGTTGTATATGGGACCGAAGGGGGCTCCTTACCATCTTGCAAATTGACGGACAGGTCATAGCGGGGACGGGATGGGGGCAGGACAGAGGCAGCAAATTTCGTAAACAGGGCCGCATATTCACCGCGGTACTCCTGGAGGATAGAGGCCATGGGGTCGTCCTTTCTTCTTTTGAGTTCATCGTCGATAGCTGTGAGGGAGGCTGCGAACAGCATTCCCTGACGCTTCCGGACGAAGCATGAGAAAGGGGCCGGGCCAATGCAGGCGACATAGATGGGGGCCGAGGGGGAACGCGACCGGAAGGTGATGCCTTGGACAGTCAATGGTTGTCGTGAGGCAAGGCATTGTCGAAGACAGGAGGGGGAACCGAAGTGCACCTGGTTTTGTCTGGGCCGGAGGTGGAGGTCATGGTGGCGCATCCAGGGGATTCCCATCACCAGTGGGTAGTGGCCCAGGTTGGTGACGAGGAAGGGGACATATTCGCGGTGGCCATCGATGTCAAGTGCCAGTTTCGTCACGTGGGTGATCCGACCAGACGCGATAGAGCGGCCCTCAATTACCTGTAGCTTATGGGGGACACGAAGGGGAACTAGGGGAAAACCATAAAACTGGGCGAAGGTTGCGTCGATGAAGGCGTAACCTGAAGCACCAGTGTCAATGAGTGCGACCGAGGGACAGGGGTCGAAGCATTGAGTTCTACAGAGATTTTGCAGTTGACAACCAATTGGTCGTCAGATAAGTCATCCTCCGATAAGGGCAAGGCAGACAAAACGAGGGCAGGACCAGAAGCAGAAATCGGGGAGGGAGCAGGAACAGTTGTTGGTGACGGGGCAAGCCCCTGTGGTATGTCAGGTTTTACCACAGGGGCTGACCTTTTAACTGCTGCTGTGAGGACACGGGCGCAACTGGCGGGACTCTCCAGTTGTTGATGGTGCGGGGATCTGGATGGGGGGATGGGGCTGGGGCTAGGGCAGGGGCAGAGGTAAGGGAACGAGGTGGGGTTGGGGCACGGGGATAGAAGCGGGCATGGAGGCCGGAGTCAAACTGGTACAACTGGCCAGCCAAGTTCATGTGGGCCTGGAAAGACCGATGAAGTTGCTGGGAGTGGGTGTTGGCGGATCAGAGGGTAGCAGATAGGTGGACGACTTCAGATTGGGTCGAGGTGGCCGCAGCAAGGACAAGGTTAAATTTGCTCTCGACTTCCTCGAGGAGGAGGTCGGAGGCGGCAAGGGACAGTTGGCAGATGAAGAGGTTAGAGGTGGTGGTCTGGATAGAGGTTTTGGAGGCTTCGAATTCTAAGTTGAGATCGTTGATGATCTTGATATAGGTTTCCTTTGTGGTGGAGGAGACCGGAGCAGGGACAGATGTGGGTTCGACCTCCTCCTCTACTGAGGGGGCCGGCTCGGAATCGGTTGTTGGGGTGGAGGAGGAGAGGAGAGTGAGGGCTGCGAGAGAGTCATCGATGAAGTCGTAAACCTCATTCCAATCCTCACCATCCTCTGGGACTGGGAGGGGAGTTGTCTGGATGAAGGCCGCCAGCCGACCCAGGAGGGCGGCGACGGCAGGGGACGACATGCTGGATGTGTCGGTCGGTTGAGATGCAATTTTAATGTTACGCGCTGAACAGTAAGACAGGGGGGTGTGGGGAAAGCGGGTTAACCCTTCAGAGTTTGGGGGCGATGATGTAGATTATCTCCCGTACGAAGTAGTGAACACGAAGGTACCAATAGAGGACTCGCTCGGCTGTGATAAACGAGGACCGAGAGACACAAGACGATGGGACGTATTCAAGACAGTCGGGCTATAACCAACGAAGAGTTTCTGGAAGAATCGGGCTTGATACCGATCGATAGGATTTCGGAGACTTGGATACGTTACGCGAAATGAACGATGTTTGGAAGGTTTAATGTAATATATTTTAATACCCAAAGACTAAAAGGAATAACCCGTAGAGAAATAAAACCCAAACTAAGAGAACCCCAATACAACATGAAGATTGCGTGAGGAAGAAAGGAAAGGAAGATAAAGGGAAGCGATGCCGAGACGCCGAGACATGAATAATAATCCGCGCGACGGAAAGTGACGGAAGCACGTCAAAGAAAATTACAGGGAAGAGAAATGAACGTCACATGAGAACCCGAAAGACAACCCAAAGAAGAAGTGATAACCTGAAAGACAATGCGCCGAGAACCCAAGGAGATATCCTTCCTCTGTAATCCCAACGAAGACACGAAGCGCCGTTAGAAGTGTAGAGGTGAATGTGGAGGTGGAGGTAGAGGTCAAATCGGTCAGTATTGCCATTCTAATACACTTTAGGAGGTCAAAGAAAACCCAAATATTACCTATCGCCTTTCAGAAATACCAAAAGAGCCAAAATATGACCTATCATTTCAAGGATCTCCAATATCAGCAAAAAATCAGATCTCATCCTGCAGCACTCTGGCAATCAGTATGGTTAAGGCGACCTAGGGGTTCAAGTGATTTACTTATGCTAAGGCCCACACCCTAGTGTATAGGTCTAATTCTGATGTCCCGGATGAGCCTTCTCGTCGAGGACCTTGTTGTCCTGACGTCTTAACCGTCTGTTCCCCTGACGCCTTGGCCGTCCTGACCGTCTTAGTCATCCTGGCCGTCATGGCCATCCTGAACATTTGCCCATCTGACATCCTGATGACCTGACATCCTGACAATCTGTCTATTTGACGTGCTGAAACTCTGAGATCCTGCTACTCTCCCTCTTTGGCATCCTGGCAAATGGAGATCCTGATCGCTTGTCTTTCTGGCGTCTTGGCATCCTGAAATTCTGACCACCTAGTAATTTAACACCTTGTACATTTTCATGGTCTTCGCTGTCTTGACGTCTTTATACAACTCTGACATCCTGACTATTTACTCCTCTGAAATCCTCCATTGGTACCCAGGAGGTGTATGAACCTCCTATTCAGTCGATGCACAATGAGTGATACTTATGATCTACTATAATACCTATTGGCCTAGAATACAGGTCTCCCCTATGTTATACACACTCATGTTTCAGTTCGATACGGTGTCGCGCATAGTTTGAAACGTAACGAAATGCATATTTCTTGGCAAACGAACACTGCGTTTAATTCTCGGCATTGCCTGCTTTCCTGACTGCTCTTATCCTTCCTACTTGCGCCTTGCTCTTTTTCCGACCCTGTTTGATGTCCTCTCGTCTTCTGTAACTGGCATTTCCGAACTTCCGACCACTTCTGAACTTCTGACCTCTTCTAAAACTTCTCCGTTTGGCATAGAGTGTTCCCTACTACTGCACTGGTTCCTAATCACCTGCTTTCCAGCGGACTCTTCCTCCTCCTCTTCAAGGTAGTAAGCCTCTCTACCCTCCCGCGTTTTTAATCTTTCTCGAATATCGTATAGGAAGCTACTCGCCCGAGAGTTGAAAACCGTTTCTTTGCTTTCAGTCCGTGTTGTGTCGACTTTGCTGTCTCTCGATATTAACTTGGATATTCCTCGGTGCATGCTCGTCAATACTAACCTTGTTGATTCCTCGACAGGGATGGACTGGACATATGTGCTGTCCTGGCTTTCAAGGACCGCTGGTTCGCATTAGATTGAAATTGAAAAGGACGAGAGTTTCACATCTTACCTCTGTAGCAGCCCTTAGTGAACACCCCGTTTTTCCAATTACTGCCTCCAAAAGAATAGGTCATTAAAGCATAGTAGAGGGCAGTAGTCATTAGGTATATAAATGTCTTGTTTATGTGTTCGCCAAAGTCAGGATGGGTAATCACGTTGCCATGATTTGTCCAGTAGTAGCAGCGAACCATCAACCACGGGATTTGGGTGGCACCCAAGTACGATTGTGCAGGCTTGTTGGATTAGTGGGTGCCAGGAGCAAAGGTGAAAGAGGGAAGATACCTCATCGTACTTAGAAGCACAATTGAATCTGTTGTCCTCCAATAGGTACCTGACTCACTTCCTCGCCTTGTCCATGGAAAGGTCTTCAAGCCCGTAAGCTGATCTTATCATATTACCCGCATTGGCTACAAGGTGTGATCTTACTCGTTGATCATAGTAACGGATTTGGTTCCCTATAGCCAAGTGTAGTGGGTGGGCTGCCGTCTTCTGCTCTGTTTATATCATGAGGAGCGGGAGTTACCCCTGCCATGGAAGAAGGGACCTCGGAAGCCTGAGAGCTGAGGTTCGAACATCAGTCTTTGTGCCAGCAGTTTGTCCTCTTGGCCAAAGATTGTTCTCCATGAAGGTGTAAATTGATCTTCGAGGCCCTCTGTAATGATTCTCGCTTATACTGACTTTCGTCTTTATTCTGTGTTGTAAGCTTCCGGGACGGTCCTTCGAAGTACATATTTGCATTATCGAGCCCTGCTCTACACCTTTCAGATGATGATCATCTTAGTGATTTTTGTGGGAATGTGTTACCGACCTCTGGCGATGACTGTATTGCCTTTCGGGACTGAGTGTGTGGATGATTCGTAGATTCCTTTCTTTTCTCTCGTCTTGACATTGTCGTTGTCAGTAGTTTGTGCGATGAAGATGAAAGGGGGTGTAGGAGTTGAACAATATATGAGCCACAGAAGTTAGAATGGATGGATGGGTGGTGTAGGTGGAACACGGGGGCAGGCAGAATACGGGAGCATAGCCGTTCAAAGGCAAAGATACCATAATATCATTGATACGTATAACAGCACTAGTGACAGTACTAAAATAACATACATTTAGATATCGCCTATTTCAGCATCAAGACTAGTGAGAAGATAGTTGAAAAGCGATGGAAACTCAAAGCAAGAAAAATCTCAAGAAACCCAAAAACCCATAAAGTCCCGAAACAGAAAAGTAGAGGACCAAGCCTAGGAAGCAAGCACTTAGTCAGGAAGCAATGATAATACCCACTCATACCTACATACTTTGAAATAGATAGATAGTAATGAAACCCACAAAAAATGTATTACCGATAATCCAATACCAAATCTAACCAAAATTAAAAAATACAACAATAAAATATTAACAACGAAATGGCATACAGGTCAGGCCTGACTAGAGATATCGACTATTTCAACGTGAGGGCTGAAGATCAAAGCACCAATGGCCCCAATCAGTTCCAGACATCGGTGAAAGACGCTTCAACTCGGGCTTACGCTTTACCTTTGCCTATGCGATTGCCGTTTCCCTTGCCTCAGCCCTCGCACCAAGTAGGAGAATCATCGTCACTGACAAAAGAGTCCAAGTCTCTTGTTTTGTCAGTCTCGTTCCCGCCGTCAGAGCTGTCCCTTTCAGCCCTTCCGCTAAGTGCCCTATCACGCCGAAGTCTTTTTGCCTGAACCAAATAAAGGTACTTTTCGAAACAGGGATTAACATGAGGTTCGGGTGTGACTTTTCCCTTACCATCACCTGAGTGATATACCACCGCAAGACGCAGGCAGCCTATACCAGCGGTAGTAGCACGCCAGGTCTCAACCTGATCATCATCTTCCAAAAACATTCACTTCCTGGGCCAGTGGGCCCGCTCGTACGCAATTGTGCTTCTTTTTTGTAGATTGACCTGGGTAAATTGTGTTGATGGAATCAGTGCCACTATGATATGACAGATATTAGGCAAGTCATCATCAGCATCACCGAGACTAAACCTTTTCAGATAGTGCTGCTGCCCTCCAACCATTTTGATTACTTCAGAAAAGTAGATAGCTGGAAGGTGGCAGTCATTCAGTACCGGCGGCCGATGTGGGTGTTTCAGTACCCAAGCAAATGCCTCGCAGATTTCGCGGGCAGTACAGGGTCCTATGTCGGAGGTACCGAAGGCCCGACCTTCCGTAACACTGTCCCTTACGGTCTGCCCGTACTCGTTTGGCATTATTTGAAATAAGCAGACATCGTGGCCCAAAACTGAGGGTCCCTTTTGTGACTCTTTTGAGGGCTTTGATCTGTGTGGTCCCCAGAGTTGGTATCGCTGACCTCACTTTCTTGGTTGTTGAACCTCTTCTTGTCGGTGTGATTTTTGTTCTTGCACAGCTCAGTCATCATACATTTGAAGGCTACCTGCACGAGCTTCCCCTGCTTGATCAAATCTTCCTTAGATTGATTGAGTAGGTTAGCATCGTGAGAAATCGGTTCGAATTTGGCCAAATAGTCTAGGGCCAGCTACCACTTCTCCGGTGATGTTCCACCTTTGCTGTTGATCTTGTTTTGGGCAAGAAATTCCCCCACCTTACGCCGGATGTTTTTCCATGAATCATTGGCAATGCCGAATATTTCTCGGCACTCGGAAAGACTGTGGTTCTTTGTCTGGAATAGTTGCTGTACTGAATGGCCTTTAGTCAGGGTACCATATGTTATGATTATCAGTGGTTAGGGACAATGTACTCTCGATTCTAGGGCTTGCCGCGAGACGGGCAGGACCCATTGGTTTGAACTCGCGGGCGTAGTTTCCTTGCCTTGATTACGACGTTTATTTGGTGGCCCCTTCTGCACTAGTGGGTTTGCAGGAGGCTTACTTAATATGCCTCTGGTAGTAGGAGCCATGATTATCGTTCGGGACTTTGAGGACCGGCTTCAGGGATCAAGGATACCAAGTTTATCAAAACGTCAGGAGTCCAGCAAAGATGTGATATTGGGCTGGAGTTCAAATTGAGCTCTTTGGGTCTTTGGAGGAGAGAACGGAATTTGGTAGACTATATTGTGTGAGAGCCAAGCGATTAGCCCAAACCAATTTATCGTGAGGGTGGTACAAGGACAAGTGAAACAGGGCCCACCAGGAGATTGCTAGATATCGCAAGGACTTGCAAAGGAAAAAAAATATTTGTGAGGTTGCCTGTTGTATACGGTCTAGATCGGCACAAACCTTAACCAAAGAGGGCCCAAACATTTGTTTGACAAACTTCGCAAGGAGAATGATACAGATAGTGATGCCGAATGACGACGATTTTACATAAAGCACGCAGTGTGATGTTGCCCATCGAGGGGCTAGGTCCAGGCCAAATTTAGCCCAGACTCAGCCCAACCCGGGTCCTAGACTTTCATTTAGCGAAGCTTCCAGTGGGAGATGATAGGGATATTCACACTATGAGAATGGAGAGTTCGAGAATTGTGCATATTGGAAGAAACACTTAATTAACTATAAATATCAAATATACAGTATCATGAGCGGTGCTGAAAACACGTATCGCTAATATACTACTAGAAAAGGGACCAATTAGGCCCAACAAATCCTTTTCATTACAACAACCGCCCCCCCCCCCGTGTTTTTCCTTGACTGAGATCCGTGCCGAATTCCTGAAATGCATAGATTAGCTTCAATGACTCCAACATGTATGCGAATTCACGCCGTTCCACTGAATCGTGTGTGGTTGGTCGAGGACGGTCAAGTAGAAAAACTCTCTAGGTCCGAGTCTGGTCGTCCAGCAAGCTCGTTCCCCAAGAATCGGCAATGGCAGGCAGCGACCTTCCAACCGATGATTTCAATACTGTATCTGTCCTCCCGACCTGACTGTTTTGTGGCATAGAAAGACAGCTTTTTGGACGAGGTCATCTCATTCCCTCAGCGGCAACACCAAATGTGTTTCGTGATCCGTCAGTTCGCATCACTTGGTTGCAGTCCACTTAACTGAAATTGTATGGGCTAAACAAACATAACAGACTATCTACTCGCCTTCATATGAAATCAGTACGGCCGCAAGGTTCTGCTGCTACTGGCCATGAATCCTGTAAAGTCATGCATAGTGCAAAGACAATGTGGTGTGTAAAGATGGAGGAAAGGAATTAGCCCCTCTTTCTACTCCTGTGGCAGTTTGACGTCGGGCACTCTTGACAGTTTTGGGTTTGGGCCCTCTTGGCAACTTGATATCTCGAAAGTGTTGGCCCAGAACTCCAGACACAGGAATGTCGTCAGAACCTTCAGATCATCTGCTTGAATACTTCCACAATATAAGGTGGCAGCTTTACTACATTTTGTTACGGAGGTCTTGGCGTTGCTTGGCGAGGAGCGGGGAAGCTCTCTAGAGTTCGGGAACGAGGAGGTAGATGATCTCGCGTACAAAGTAGTGGACTCGAAGATACCAGTAGAGCACTCGCTCTGCGGACATGGACTATGGTCTATGGACGAAGGGAACCAAGGAGCACAACCGAGGTTCGGATCTATGGAACGTAAGGAACTACTAGTATGAGTTCCGAACGACTATGGGTTCGAGGGACGTAGGAAGGAACTATAATGCTTATGAGCGATATATATTCAAACTAGTAACACAACTATAATAGCAGTAGAGAACTAAAGACAAACAATATAACATTTCTGAGGAACAGGAAGGTTCGTAGAAGAAAGGAAAGAGAGACAAGGAGAGGACAGGCCCATATATATACCCATCGCCGAGAACCGATTACTAACCCGTGTGGCGGAAACCCATAGAACCCAAAGGAAACCTGATTACAAATGAAAACCCGAGAATGCTTAACCGAGTCGCTGACACCTTCCCGTGCAGTGGTAAACCTAGTAATGTAACGCGAAGTTTTGGCATGCCGTTATACCTTTGAGGTGTACTCCGGACTATAACGACCATCTCAAGGACAACTGGAATGCTTGGGCGCCGTTCAAGGACGCTGCGGACTGGAGACTAACAAGGTTTCTATAACAGAGCCATACTAACGGTTAGGAGACCACATCTCACTGGGCCTATTGCAGGCTCAGAGTCATTGAGAGAATCCAGTAGTTACAGTGATAGGGTAGTACCTGTAGGTGAGGACCGCTACCTGCTGCAAGTGTACTCACCTTCTGGCTACTAGGGAGGAAATCTATCCAGGAAGGAGCAGACTGACGAGTCTAGGTACTGTCAGTGAATAGAGGACCAGGTAGAGATAGACCTTTAAGTGCCGGGCATCTCCATCAACCTTTCGAGCAAAGATAGTCCTGCCGTAGATGACAGTCATCAGCAAAAAATCAGGTCTCGTCCTGTGGCGCCCCGGCGCCCTATATGCCCTGGGTGAGCTGGGCGCCCAATTGGTTTGCTTACGCTAAGACCCACGCCCCGGCGCCATAAGATCGCCCCTGACGTCTGGAACGAGAATATCACGTCCTGGGCTCGTCTGGAGCTCGTCTGGAGCTCGTCTGGAGCTCGTCTGGAGTTCTTCTGAAGCTCATTTGGGGCGTCCTGAGCTCGTCCATTTCTCATCTGGGCTCATCTTGCCTCGCCCGAAGTACCTTTTGCCCAGCAGATGCCCTTTTAGCACCCTGTAGTCTGGCAAAATGAGGTCAAATCGGCAAAAGCTACTTTATTCTGGACATAGTCTGCCCCGCTATATAATACTATTTACATGGTAATCTCCACCCGCACCCTCCACTTGCCTACCGCCCATCCCATGCCTACCAAACGCTTACCTACCACCCTGCAGCCAGTAATCGTCGCTGATTCAGAGCCCGATTTGGAGCCAGATTTGGAGTCAGATTTGGAGCCAGATTCAGCGCCTGATTCGGTGCCTGGACTAGTGCCTGGAGAGGTGTCGATTTGGTGCTTGATTTGGATGTCGAGTTGAAAGTCTATATAGATGTCAGTATAGGAGTCAGAATCTCGAGGTAGGGAAGTACGCCAATTGGAGGAGGTAAAGTCAGAGGTGGAGGTAGAGGCAGAGGTCATGATGGACGTGAAGGTAGATGTAGATATAGATGTAGAGGTGGAGGTGGAGGTGAAGGTGGAAGCGACTCCGGGGGGCCGTTAAGACCTGGAAATCATGCCAAGGCTGAGGTCAGGTAGGTCAGTGTCGCCACTTTAGTACACTTTGGGACGTCCAAGACGAGCCAAATATGATCTATCGCCTTTTGGACGTTCCAAACGAGCCAAAATATGATCTATCATCTCTGGGACATCCTAAACGAGCTTTAATATGACCTATCATATTTTGGACGTCGCAAAACGTCCCCAGGATGTCCCAAAATGAGTCAAAACGAACCAGTCACTTTCCGGACGCCCCAAATGCTCCAAATGCAGCGAAACGAACAAATCACGTTGAACGAGACCCGGCTCGTCTGAGCGCCAACCCTTTTTTGCTGATGCGTGGCTATCCTCAAAAATAATCTACAATGAGTTCCAGCTCTGCAGTCAACTAGAATAGACCACCTAAGCGGAGACTCATTTAATGCAGGCCTGGAGCTGGGTGACAGTCCGGCTGCAGGTCATCCTTGACCCTGGCTAAGAGTGTTTACTTTAGGACCGGAAACACCCCCTAGCGATTAGTAGGAGTGGGGTAGCGGATGAAGAGTTTCCGCTCCAAAACACAGTTTTGACCGGAACTTAGTTTGAGCAGTGGAAGGCAGGAAGGCGAGAGATTTGGACTATAAGTACTCATCTCCATTTCTGTCCACTAGTTCTACTCTTCTCATCAGCAGTTGTAACAAGCGGAAGAAGACCATTGAACTTTTTCTAAGTCTACTAAGAAGAATCTTTACTCTCTAAACATAACTCTTTCTTCTACTAACCCTTTTGGTTCCTAAACTCTTGTTTAATACAGGCAGAACCCCGTCACATTCTTTTATCAATCACAAGCTAATTTCTACCACAATCGACACATATTTGAACAAGGGGCTACACAAGGCAGGACCACAGCATCAAAGCTTCCAATCAGTGCACACCTTTCACTGCCAGCCTGCAAAGATGTTCGGACTTCCATCTAGTTTCCAGTACGTGACAGTCAGCGAAGGGGACCGCAGGACCACCGAATTCTTCTACCGGAACCCAATCCAATGTGGAAGATATCTTTGGCTCAATGATACTACGTCCAGGTTATGGTCTATCAGCTGGTAAAACGTTATAACCCCGAGGGCTTCCAGCTTTATACTGAGATGCACAGGGATGAGTGGTGGTGGTGAATGCAAGAGAGACCTCTGTCTGGTGCAACATTGGTTCCCATAATATGCAGCTCAGATGTCACCCACCTGACCAACTTCCCTGGAAACAAGAAATGCTGGCCTATATACATGACCATCACCAAAATCCCTGAAAAGTCAGAGCCAGAACCTCGGACCAGACACATCTCTTGCTTGCCTTACTGCCAGCTTGAGTGACGGAAGCCCCGAGGACTATGATAGCTATCATTCTCGAGCCTCTAACCAACTTCAATCGGGATGCAGGTGTTGCGATGAACTGCTCCCGGGCCGACGGCTACCGAAGGCAGTGCTGGTCTGTAAACGTGGCGTAGCTGACAGACTACATGGAAAACTGCAAACTTCACAATACAAAAACCAATGTATGCCCGAAATGCGAAGTCCCGTTGGACAGGTTAGGGGAGTATAAGACAGAGCCGATCAAGATATACAGGCGAAACCAGAACGAATATCGGAGGATGTATCGTCAGTATATTGCGATCAAGGCCATAAAGCGGCCGAGCAGGAGCCACAAGAGAGAATTGAAGACACTCATACAATGGTTTGATGTACGAAGATTGAAAACTTGGTATCGTACATTTTGTTACCTGCCATACATCCAATCATTCCAGGTTCACAAACCGCATATGCTTCATATAGCATATCTAGGCATCCTGAAGCATTTGATGGGATAGCTAGAGGACTTCTTGAAGGACCACAGTCGATTGAATGAATTCAACCTCAAATGGCTGCATATGCCCTCATATCGTACACTCGCGCCCCTGGACAAAACCCTATAAACCCGTTAATCAGTGGCAAGGAAAGGAAATACGGAATTTCCAAAAAATAGTCCTGCTTACCCTAGCTTCTACACTAAGAAATCTCTCGCTCGGGCAGGTCGAACTATTCAAAAAGGTACTCAAGTGCGTCAGAGCCCTCATCAACTGGTCCCTCATCGCCCAATATCAATCTCACGACGTACTGATGTTAGATATGATGGATGAGTACCTTTTGAATTTCCACCGGACGAAAGAGGTCTTCAAGAAGAATCGAGCGCGCAGAGAGACTGACAGGCTCGCTGCAGAGCGCCAGAGAGAGTTCAGGGAAGACTGCGATGACAGGTTGGCAGGGTAGGATGAGTCGTCAAATCGAAGGTGGAAAGCTATTGCGTACAAACGCATGAGGATAGAGTCAGAAATCGACGAAATACTGCGGTCAAAGTCAAACTTCAACTTTCCAAAGATGAAACTCCTCTCTCACTTCAGCGAGCATATACGGGAATATGGGGTCATCGGTATATACTCGACGGAGACTTGCGAATCTGCCCATCGGGACCAGATCAAAATGTCTTATCAACGGAGCCATAACATGGAGTCAACGATGGACACATTGAGGACATTCAACCGGGATTATATCTTCACCATGCATGAGCTTAATCTTTGTCAGATAGTCAAAGACGGACTTGGAAATGAAGAACACATCGGAAATCTAGGACTCTTCCTGTCCTTCATGAAGAATCGCATCCAGCAAGCGAAAAGGAACCATCGGGGTCTTGGCAAAGGTCGAGAACTCCGGCTACAGCTTGAACAGGGAATAGCCTGGCCTCTATTATCGGATCAGATGAAGGGAGAGCAGGTCCTGAAAGGAGGTCAATTACAGGCAAACCAGAGGTTGGCGTGGTGGAGAGGGTCAGCATTCCAGGATCAAGCAAAATACTCGACTTTTACATCGGCCGCTACTTGGTTAGGGAGCATATCATCAGGCCCGTCGAAGTTCTGTTGGATATTAAAAGCTGAAAAGTACAATCTTACAAGCAACCAAACGTCCTCGTCCTTATGCATGCAGAAGGGGACACGACGACGATGTACTTGCTCTGGGTAACAGTGTCCTTAGAGTATAGAAACCAGGGACCAAGAAACGATTAGATACGGTTTCAGCAGGGATCACGGACTATCGGAGACCATCTACAAGGGAGATGCCCGGCAAAGCTGTTGAAGATCTTAAAAGTCATTGACCTGGCAAGGAGACGTCCCAAGCTCATGGCGATAATAAGACCTCTAAAACTGGATGGGAACGGAAAGCTCTACGCGGACCAGGGCCTTATCAGAGTATCAGCTATGGTCAGCTCGAGCAACGACATCTGGGCAGTAAGCATAAAGAGTATCATTGGGGCGGCCCATCTAGTCCCAGAAGTAGTATTTCCTACGAACACTAGATGGTACATAAACAACACAATCGATTTGGCTACCTATGGATCTATATAGTAGCTTCAAGAAATATGGTAGGGTCTACGCTACCAAGGATTACGTGCATTCCACTGACTGACAGACTCAATTTGGAGTAGGTAGAACTGAAAGTATCATTTTCTTTTGGCGGAGGAAGGAACTAGAAGACCGTATACATTATTATTGTATCTAAAAGCGTAGTTAGGGCATGGGACCTCAAGGGCGAAGGGACCTCAATATAAACCGTGGAAAAGTAAACTTCTTGAAACAAGTGATATGTCAAAATGTTAAAATGCCAGAACATTAGTACGTCAGCACGTCAGGAGGCCAAGACGTCAAGAGGTCAAAAAGTCAAAACGTCTAGGCGGTGAGCGCAATAAGGAAGATTAGGATGTTAGGGCGGACAGAGGGTCAGGACAGCCCGGAGGATCCAAACGGTCAGCCGGGCTGGGACCAAGGGACGAGGTCGAGACAAGGCAAAATGAGCAAGGAATGAGATCTGCAAATTGGGATGTCCCAAATGCTTCAGATGCAACGAGACGTACAAATGTCAGTGAACAAAACTGACTCGTCTGGGCGCTAACCCTTCTTGACTGATGAATGTCTTCTTTTCGCTAGTTAGGTTTAGTTTAATTATAGTTACTGCCAATGGTATAAAGTCTATTCTATTAGTTCCCAGAAGTCCAGAAACTCCAGCACTACAAAGTGCGTTCCTCTAGTTGCTAGAAATCCATAAACTCCAACGATGCAAAGTCTGGTTCCTAGGAATCCAGAAACTACAATGCTAGCCAACCCATCTCCATGTCTCTGAACTTTACGAAGCATACCCTAGGTCACCCTCCCTGCCTAGCTACAATGTCGTACGTCAGAGTCTTGTAGTTGCACAGAACTGTTATCGGGTTTAGTGTTGTAGATATAAGCATTATTGTATTTTCTTTCTCACTTTCCTTTCTTCTCTATGCAACATCTTCTTTCTATCTTTACTTTTTGATTTCAATATATCTGGTCTTTGGTTCTTTATTTCTATTGGTATAAAGTTTAGTCTTTCAGTTTCAAGCCTTTCTACCTGTGACAGTCTCAAGCCCACTCCTCCGTTCTTCATTCTTCACAAAGCGTATCCTAAAGAGCTTGTCCCATCCCGTTACATCTCATCTGTGGGATGTTGTCACAAGAAGTAAGAGAATAGGTTCATTTACTATAATCTGCAGAGAAATTATGTAATTTGTTGATATAGAGCCAAGCCTTTATGTAACCATTTCTCTTATGAAGTATTCTACAAATTGTTTAGCTTGGTCTGTCCATTAGTATAGGCTGCTTGCCTGTATAACAATCCTGATACAGTTAGTTTAGAAGACTCCATTGTCGGCTGCTGAAAGATATGAGAGGATTCTGAATCCTACTTGTACTCTAGCCATACATTTTAGAACGTGGATGTTGAAGTTCATAAGCAGGTTTTTACAAGATGAAATCTGCCTCCTAAATCTTATGAGACCCAAAAAGCATTCAGAAGTCTCGCAAGATTCTCAGGAAACTCAGGAGACTCTAAAAATAACAGTAGTTTAGTAATGTTGAGTGAAGGTAACAGTTTGTAATCCATCCAGTTAACTGGAGGCTGCCGATAAATATGGAGAAGTCAGAGAGTCAATGTGTAGGTGCGTTATGTGGCGAACAATCAGGCAGTCAGATTTGTATGGAGGAAAGAAATACAAAGAACTTTTGTAATGTATGTAAATAAAAATATGAGCTTTACAGGGTAGTATCCCTCCATTCAGTACGGGATGGCATTACCCCCAACAGTAATTACAGTTTCTAGTCTACAAAACATACTCCGAATTAAATTATCTAGCATATCTTGACCAATATTATACCAAGCGTTTTTCATCAATAACCTCATCACTTCCACATCATTAAGTCTTCCAACAATTTACCCCAACTTTGTTTCCATCTTTGCCCATAATGAGTCTATCAGGTTTAAATCAAGACATTATACTAATCATTCTAGAGTGGCTATTTCGTTGAGTTCCCTTATTCCAATGGCATATTTCTTATGCCCAAATGCGTTATCCTCTACTACTCGATTCATCCATACTCCTGACAGGTTTCGTGACAGAAGGGAATTAGGTTTGGGTCTCATATTGACCGATCGGAGGTGGAAGACTTAATTGTGCAGCTAGCCGGAACAAAAACCTATTCACTGATCATATCTCCACAAAACGCTCTCCAAACCATAACATTTTTCCTTTCAAACTCCCATCTCTGATCCATACAGTCCGGGGAGTATTAATCATTTACATATCTAATAACCCATAGGCGATGTCCAAAGCCAACTGTATTAAAAATAGACTCATCTGACCATACGGTAAGTAGCCAATCATTATAAGTCCAATGTAATTTGTCTCTACACCATTGGACCCTTTTGATTTTGTTAGGCTCTCATACATCTCATCTATTATAGTAGGTACTATATATCGTAAGGGTAGTAAAGGGCTATTAAGGGTTTACTTTTTCTTAGAAAGGCACTTGTGATAACCAATAGATGGCATAACATTTCGTAGAGTCCTTACAGAACAGTTAAAACTCATTTCTAGGATGGTAAGTTGACAAGATAGTCTTTTAGTTCTCTTATCTCTAGTAACAAATCACAGTGATTTCTTTTTCTCTTTTGGAGTGAAGATGATAGGCGTTCCTTGATGTTTTCTATTCAAAGGAGTAATATTTTGTTTTGCTCTTTTAGATATACCTGCACAAATACAATAGTTTATATTGACTTCATCAGCAAAAAAGGGTTGGCGTCCAGACGAGCCGGGTCTCGTTCAACAAAATTTGTTCGTCTTACTGCATTTGGAGCATTTGGGACGTCCCAACTTGCAGATCTCGTCCCTGGCTCATTTTGCCTCGTCTCGACCTTGTCCCGACCTCGTTTCCTCCTCGTCCCTTGGTCCCAGCGCGGTTGACCGTTTTGATCGTCCTGAGCGTCCTGACCCTCTACCCGCCCTAACGTCCTGGTCACCCTGGCCGCCCTCAGCGCCCTGACATTCTGACGTCCTGACCTCCTGACGTCCTGGTCTCCTGACGTGCTGGCGTTTTGACGTTTTGACATATCACTTGGTTCATGAAGTTTATTTGCCCATGGCTTATATTGAGGTCTCTATGCCCTTGAGGTCCCATGCCCTAACTACACTTTTAGATACAAGAATAATATATATGGTCTTCCAGTTCCTCCACCCCCCCAAAAAATAATACTTTCGGTTGTGCCTACCCCAAATTCAGTCTGTCAGTCAGTGAGATGGATGTAATCGTTCGTAGCGTAGACCCTACCATATCTCTCCAAGCTAGTATATAGATCCATAGGTAGCCAAGTCGATTGTGTTGTTTATGTACCATCAAGTGTTCGTAGGAGATACTGCTTCCGGGACTAGATGGGCCGCCCCAATATTACTCTTTATGCTTACTGCCCCGATGTTATTGCTCGAGCTGACCGTAAATAAAACTCTGATAAGGCCGTGCTCCACGTGGGGCTTTCCGTTCCCATCCGGTTTTAGAGGTCTTATTATCGCCATGAGCTTGGGACGTCTCCTTACCGGGTCAACGACTTTTAAGATCTTCAACAGCTTCGCCGGGCATCTCCCTTATGGATGGTCTCCTATAGTCCGTGGTCCCCGCTGAAACCATACCCAATCGTTCCTTGGTCCCTGGTTTCTATACTCCAAAGACCCTGTTGCCCGGAGCAAGTGCATCGTCCTCGCGTCCCCTTCTCCATGCATAAGGACAGGGACGTTTAGTTGCTTGTAAGATTGTACTTTCCAGCCTTTAATATCCAACGGGACTTCATCGGGCCTGAGGATACGCTCCCTAACCAAGTAGCGGCCGATGTAAAAGTCGAGTCCTTTGCTTGCTCCTGGAATGCTGACCCTCTCCACCACGCCAACCTCTGGTTTGCCCGTAATTGACCTCCTTTCAGGGCCTGCTCTCTCTTCATCTGATCCAATGATAAGGGTCAGGGCCATTCCCTGCACAAGATGCAGACGAAGTTCTCCATCTTCGCCGAGGCCCTGGAGGTCCCTTCTCGCTTGCTGAATGCGGTTCCTCATGAAGGACGGGAAGAGTCCTAGATTTCCGATGAATTCTTTGTCCGCAAGTCCTTCTTTGACTATCTGATGAAGATTAAGCTCATGCATAGCGAAGGTATAATCCCGGTTGAATGTCCTCAATATCTGCATCATTGGCTCGATGCGATTGCTCCATTGATATAGCATTTTGATCTGGTCCCGATGGGCAGATTCGCAGGTCTCCATCGAGTATATACCGATGACCCCATATTCGCGTATATGCTAGCTGAAGTGAGAGAGGAGATAAATCTTTGGAAAGTTGAAGTTTGACTCTGACCGCAGTATTTCGTCGATTTCTGACTCTATCCTCATGCGCTGGTCCGCAATGGTTTTCCTCCTTCGAACTGACGGCTCATCCTGCCCCTCCAACTCAGCATCGCATTCCTTCCTGAACTCTCTCTGGTACTCTGCAGCGAGCCTGTCGGTCTCTCTGCTCGCTCGATACTTCCTGAAGACCTCTTTCGTCCGGTGGAAATCCAAAAGGTACTCATCCATCATATCTACTGTCAGTACGTCTTGAAATTGATATTGGGCTATGAGGGACCAGTTGACGAGGGCCCTGACGCACTTGAGTGCCTTTTTGAATGGCTGGACCTGCCTGGGCGAGGGATTTCTTAGTGCAGAAGCTAGGTCAGGCAGGATTATCTTTTGGAAGTTCCGCATTTTCTTTCCTTGCCACTGATTGACGGCTTGATAGGGTTTTGTCGGGGGCGCGAATCCAGGATATGGGGGCATATGCATCCATATGAGGTTGAATTCATCCAATCGACCGTGGTCCTTCAAGAAATCCTCTAGCCATTCCATCAAATGCTTCAGGATGCCTAGATATACTACCTGAAGCATATCCAGTTTGTGAAGCTGGAATGATTGGATGTACGGCAGGTCCCAAAATGGACTATACCGAGGTTTCAAGCCCAGGACATCAAACCATTGTGCGAGTGTCTTCAATTCTCTCTTCTGGTCCCTACTCGGCCGCTCTATAGCCTTTATCGCAGCATACTGACGGTACATCCTCCGATATTCGTCTTGGTTTCGCCTGTAGATCCTGGTCGGCTCCGCCTCATACTCCCCTAACCTGTCCAGCGGGACTTCGCACTTCGGGCATACATTGGTTTTTGTATTGTGAAGGTTGCAGTTTTCCATATGGTCTGCCAGCCACGCCGTAAGCACGGGTCAGCACTGGCTTGGGTAGCTGTCGGAGCAGTCCATCGGGAAGACCTGCATCCCTATTGAAGTTGGTCAGAGGCTCGAGAATGATTGCTATCACAGTCGTCAGGGCTTCGGCCGCGCAGGCTCGTAGCTTCTGCTTTGATGCCGCATCTCCTACGATTTTGGGTGGTACTGGCAGTAAGGCAAGCAAGAGATGCGCCTTGTCCGAGGTTCTGGCTCTGACCTTCCCAGGGATGTTGCCAATGGTCATGTATATGGACCAGCATTTCTTGTCTCCAGAGAAGTTGGTCAGGTGAGTCACATCCGTACTGCATATTATGGAAACCAGTGTTGCCCCGGACGGAAGTCTCTCTTGCATTCCCCACCACCACTCAGCCGTGTGTATCTCAGTATAAAGCTGGAAGCCCTCGGGGTTATAACGTTTCACCGGCTGGTAGACCATAACCTGGGCGTAGCACCGTTGGGCCAAAAAATATTTTGCTACTTGGATTGGGTTTCTGTAGAAGAATTCGGTGGTGCTGCTGTCCCCTTTGGTGACTCTCCCATACTGGAAGCTCGGCGGGACCCAAGCATCTTTGCAAGCTGGCGCTGGAACGTGTGCGCTGATTGGAAGCTTCGATGCTGTGGTCCTGCCTTGTGTAGCCCCTCGTTGAAATACGTGTCGAGTGCGGTAGAAGTTAGCTTGTGATTGATAAGAAACCTTGCCAGTCTCCATTCCGCGGCGTCCTTGAACGGCGCCCTAGCATTCCAGTTGTCCTTGAGATGGTCGTTATAGCCTGGAGTACGTCCCAAAAGCGCCCCACTATTAGGCAGAGATTCTTCCTCTTCGTCACGCTCGCCCTCGTCTTGGTTGTCCAGATCATCATCGGAATCATCGAAATCGGATTCGTTCAGATAGTCGTCTTCGGAGTCTGAAGTCGTCGCCGCGTCCGAGTCGTTCAGTATAGTGGTAAGCACACCTGGGCCCGCAATTCCCACCTGACTACTCTGCTCAATTCCATCCCCCACCTCCTGTGGGGATTCGTCGTTTGCATGCGCGGCGGCGATGTAGCGTGCAAGATTACCGGCCTGATGGTACAAACACGGGCAGTATGGGCAGAAAGCCTACGACATGGTTGAAATCGTGGATATGAAGCATGGGCATCAAAGGCGTTAAAGCTGCCACCTTATATTACGGCGGTATTCACGGAGGCGATCTGAAGGTTCTGACGACATTCCTGGGTCAGCAACTGTGGGCCAAACCTCTCGAGATATCAAGATGCCAAGGTGCCAAGGTGCCAAGGTGCCAAGGTGCCAAGGTGCCAAGGTGCCAAGGTGCCAAGGTGCCAAGGTGCCAAGGTGCCAAGAGGGCCCGACGTCAAAACTGCCACAGGAGTAGAAAGAGGGGCTAATTCCCTTCCTCTATCTTTACACACCACATCGCCCTTTCTAACGGATGACGTTGTGACTAGACAGGAGGAGCGACTCGGAGTACGCTTCGTGGGGTTTGGTGGACAAGGGGACGGGCTTGATACCGTCGGAGATTCGAAATACTAGGGACTAGAGGGTCAAGCTGACTACCGACGAGGAAAAAAACAAAAGCGTCAAGTATATTCAAACTTCTAACTAACTAGCGAAAAGAAGACGTTGCGTGAAGAAGAAAGAAAGAGAGATAGGAAAGACACCAGAGATTATATACAGAAAGCCTTTCACGCAACCGAATCTCGAAGAAACCCATGGAAACCCTACCGATTTATCATCACACCACTCCGAATAGCAAATTACAGGGAAGAGAGAAACTATACAAGGAAGAACTGTGCCGTAGCAACACCTGACGCAAGTGACGACCAAATAGGAAAACCTAACAACCCATTACTCATACAACCCTGTTCCGCAACTGCCTTCTTGGTAGCGGTAACGGTTTGGACTTAGCCTGTTGGCTACGGTCCGTGATACCCTTGCACTATTCCTGACTTTACAGGATTCATGGCCAGCAGGAGCAGGACCTTGCAGCCGCACTGATCTCATATGAAGGCGAGTACATAGTCCCTGATGCTCATTTAGCCCATGCGTTTTCAGTTACGTGGACTGCAGCCACGAGACGCTAACTGACGGACCACGAAACACCTTTGGTGTTGCCTCCGGAGGATGGGAAGACCCCGTTCGAAAAGCTGTCTCCCCAGGCCACAAAGCAGTCAGGCCGGGAGGAGAGGTGCGGGATTGAAATCATCGGCCGGAAGGTCGCTGCCTGCCATTGCCGACTCTTGGGGCACGAGCTTGCTGGACGGCCAGACTCGGACTTGCAGAGGGTTCCTACTTGACCGCCCCCGACTACCTGCACATGATTCAGTGGAACGGCGTGAATTCGCATACATGGTGGAGTCGTTGAAGCTAATCTACGCATTCCAGGAACTCGGAACGAATCTCAGTCGAGGAAAAGCACGGGGGGGAGGTGGCTATTGTAATGAAAAGGGTCCGTTGGGCCAAATCGGTGCCTTTTCTAGTAGCATGTTAGCCAAACGGGTTCTCAGCACCTCCCATGATACTTTAGATTTGATTTTTATAGTTAATTAGGTCTTTCTTTCAATATACACAATTCTCGAACTCTCCGTTCTCATAGTGTGAATATCCCTATCATCACCCACGGGAAGCTTCGCTAAATGAAGGTCCGGGACCCAAATTGAACCGAGTCTGGGCTAAATTTGGCCCGGACCTAGGCCCCCGAAGGGCAACATCACACTGCCTGCCTTAGGCAAAATCGTCATCATTCGGCAAAACTATCTGTATCATCACCCAGGCAAAGTTTGTCAAACAAATGTTTGGGCCCTATTTGTGCCGATCTAGGCCTATATGCAAAAGGCAACCTCGTGAATTTCGCTTTTTCTTTGAAGGTCCTTACCACATCCGGCAATCTCTTGGTAGGCTCTGTTTCACTTGCCCTTTGTTTGTTCCAACTAGCCCTCTCCCCCCCAAAAGAGCCCTTGGGCCACCCTCATGATGAATTGATTTGGGCTAATCGCTTGGCTCTCACACTATATAGTCCACCAAATCCCGCCCTCTCCTCCAAAGATCCAAAGACTCCAAAGATCTAAAGAGCTCCACTTGAACTCCAAGCCAATATCACATCTTTGTCGGACTCCCGACGTTTTGATAAACTTGGTATCCTTGGTCCCTAAAGCCGGTCCTCAAAGTCCTGAACGATAAACATGGCTCCTACTACCAGAGGCACATCAAGTAAAACCCCTGCAAATCCCCTAGTCCAGAATGGGTCACCAAATCAACGTCGTAATCAAGGCAAGCAAACTACGCCCGCGAGTTCAAACCAATGGGTCCTGCCCGTCTCCAGGCAAGCCCTAGAATCGAGGGTACGTTGTCCCTAACCACTAATCATCATATTGTATGGTACCCTAACTAAAGACCCTTCGGTACAGGAACTGTTCAAGAAAAAGAACCTCACTCTTTCCGAGTGCCGAGAAATATTCGGCATTGCCAACGATTCATGGAAGAACATCCGGGGGAAGGTGAAGGACTTTCTCGCCCAAAACAGGATAAAGAGCAAAAGTGGGACGTCACCGAAGAGGTGGCAGCTGGCCCTAGACTATCTGGCCAAATTCGAACCAATCTCTGAATATGCTAACCTACTGGATCAATCTAAGGAAGATTTGACCAAGCAGGGGAAGATCGTGCAGGTAGCCTTCAAATGTATGATGACTGAGCTGTGCAAGAACAAAAATCCTACCGACAAGCAGAGGTTCAACAACCAAGAAACTGAGGTCAGCGACACCAACTCTGGGAACGACACAGATCAAAGCCCTCGAAAGAGGCCCAAAAGGGACCCTCGAAAGAGGCCCAACAGGGACCTTCAGTTTTGAGGCTGCGCTGTCTGCATAGCCCAAATAATGCCAAACCAGTACCGGCAGACCGTAAGAGACAGTGATACAAAAGGCCGGACCTTCCGTACCTCCGACCTAGGACCCTTTACTGTCCGCGAACTCTGGGAGGGATTTACTTGGATACCGGAACACCCGCATCGGCCGCCGGTCCTGAGTTTCTGCCGCCTTCCAACTCTCTACGTTTCTGAAGTAATCGAAATGGTTTGCGGGCAGCAGCACTATCTGAGAAGGTTTTATCTGGATGATGCCGATGAGGACTTGCCTAATATCCGTCACATCATAGGGGCGCTGATTCCAGCAACACAATTTACCCAGTTCAATCTAGCAAAAGGAAGCATAATTCCGCACGAGTGGGCCCCCCGGCCCGGGGAGTGGATGTTTTTGGAACATGATGAAGTTGAGACCTGGCTTGCTGCTACTGCTGGTATAAACTGCCTGTGTCTTGCAGTGGTATATCACCAATGTGGCGGTAAGGGACACATCACCCCTGAACCTCATGTTAGCTCCTATTTTGAAAAGGACCTCTATTCGGTTCAGGCAAAAAGGCTTCGGCGTGATAGGGCACTTGGCGGGAGACCCGAAAGGGACAGCCCTGACTACGGGAACGAGACTGACAAAACAAGAGATGTGGACTCTTTGGTCAGTGACGATGATTCTCCCACTCCGCACGAGAAACGAGGCAAGGGAAAAGGCAAAGGCAGAGGCACAGGCAAAGGCAAAGGCAAAGCGTAAGCGCGAGTTGAAGCGCCTTTCACCGATATCTGGAACTGACTGGGGGCCGTTGGTGCTTTGATCTTCAGCCCCCCCGTTGAAATAGTCGATATCTCTGGTCAGGCCTGACCTGTGTGTCTTTTCTTCGTTACTATTTTTATCGTGGTATTTTTTGATTTTGGTTAGGTTTGGTATTGGATTATCGGTGATACATTTTGTTTTTGGGTTTCATTACTATCTATCTATCTCAAAGTATGTAGGTATGAGTGGGTATTATCATTGCTTCCTGACTAACTGCTTGCTTCCTAGGCTTGGTCCTGCGCTTTTCCGTTTTGAGACTTTATGGGTTTTTTGGGTTTCTTGAGACTTTCCTTGCTTGGGGTTTCTATCGCTTTCTAACTATCTTCTCACTAGTCTTGATGCTGAAATAGCCAATATCTACATGTATGTTATTTTAGTCCTGGCACTAGTGCCATTATACGTATCAATGATATCATGGCCTCTTTGTCTTTGAGCTATGGCCCCGTGTTCTGCCTGCCCCACCCATCCATCCATTCTGACTTCTGTGGCGCATACATTGTTCAGCTCCTGCACCCTCTTTCATCTTCATCACACACACTACTGACAACGACAATGCCGAGACGAGAGAAAACAAAGGAATCTGCGAATGATCCACACACTCTGTCCGCAAAATCAAGGTCGTTACGGCATACCATGGGAGGCTCTGCCAACATGAATAGGAAAGTAGCCCCAAAAGTAACACAGTCATCGCAAGAGGTCGCTAGCACATTTCCACAAGCGTAGCTAAGATGGTCATGGTCTGAAGGGCGTAGAGCCGGGCGCGATAATGCAAGTCAGTACTCCGAAGGACCGTGCCGGAGGCTTGCCACAAGGAATGAAGAGGAAAGTCAGTACGAACCAGAACCTTCACAGAGCGCCCCGCAGATTGATTTACGCCTTTATGGAGAACGATCTTTGGCTAAAAAGGCAAAACTACCGGCCCAAAGACTGTCGACATCGTCATCTCTGTCCAGTCCTCCTATCACGGACCGTCGCCGACAACCGAGGTCTAGGCCCGTTCCATTACCAAGCAGGCAGTTGAGGAGCAGGGTTGTGTGAGTAATGCACCCTCGGGATTTCCTAGTTGGGTTTCGGTTGCGCTAAGTGTTGTCGCGGCGTGGTTTCTTCCTTGTCTATTTTCTCTGTTCCTTGTCATTTCTCCTCGGGGTGGTGTGATGATAAATCGGTGGGTTGTCTATCAGTTTCTTCGGGGTTCGGTTGCGTGAAGACCCTTCTGTATATATAGTCGCTGTTGTCGTCTCTCTCTCTCTCTCTCTTTCTTCTTCACGCAACGCCTTCTTTTCGCTAGTTAGTTAGAAGTCGAATATACTTGATACTTTGGTTTCTTCTCCCTCGTCGGTAGTCAGCCCGACCCCCCTAGTCCCCAGAACCTTGAACCTCAGACGGTACCAAGCCCGTCCCCGTGCCCGAACCCTGAACTTCAGACGGTATCAAGCCCGTCCCCGTGCCCGAACCCTGAACTTCAGACGGTATCAAGCCCGTCCCCGTGTTCCCCAAGTCCCACGAAGCGTACCCCGAGTCGCTCCTCCTGTCTAGTCACGACGTCGTCCGTTAGATTACGTTGCGTGCAATTTACATCGACTCCTGGTACACCCGAGATCATGACTACCTCTGCGGCCGGTAATTGGGCCAGCCCCCAGACACTCGAAGATTTTCAACAACAGTACGCGGAAGATCCGTCGCTACTGTTCACCCACCTAGCAACCACCATTGAAACATCCGAACCAGAGAGCAGAGCGCAGGCAGCCTTAGCCAACGCTGAGAATGTCGCAGCAGCCATCCCCGAGCTAGAACGCGAGGTAATGGAGTTATGCGTTCCCAAGTTATGAGCAACGCGAACTCATTCGCCTCCTCCGAACCAATCAGGGTTCCGCCTCCTCCTCCCCCTCCGGGCCCACAGGATCGGGCTAATCCCGACCCTGCCCTGGGAGCCGCCCGCTCAGAAAAAGTTCCAGACCCCTCCAAGTATGACGGCTGCCGTACTGCCCTCCGTCCCTTCATTACCCAACTCTGCCTCAAGATGGTGGCCAACCACGACCTTTCCCTGCTCCCCAACAGCAACTCGCATATGCCATCAATCTCCTATCTGGCCGAGCTCTAGACCAGGTCATGCCCTGGTGCGAGGAGAGCAGATCGAGCTCGCCAACCTAGAAGCCCTTGTCACCATCCTGGAGGTCGATTTGGAGATCCCGACAGGGTAGCCACTGCCGAGCGCAAGTTGGAAACTCTCCCCAGGGAACTCGGGACTTCTCAGCCTACTATGCGGAGTTCCAGCGATTGGTTGCGGATGTCGAGTGGAACGAAAGAAAGAAGCACTCCCTCACTCAGGGCCTCTCCCACGACCTCCGCCAGGCAATGATCCACCACGCGGTCCCCACCACCTTGAACGAAAGTACGCCCTGTTACTACAACAATTGGACAATCGTATCAGGGATGCAAAAGTTCGCTCCCGCCCTGCCTTTTCTGTCCCTGCTCCGCGTGCTCAAGCTCCAGCCCCCCGCACCTCTGCCCCTACTCCTGCTTCTCAGTTCTCTACCCATCCTTCTCACACCCCCGGGGGAGTAGCCCCCATGGATTTGTCTAACCTCCGTTCCCGCACCCGTGGTCCTTTGTCCCCAGCTGAGCGCTCCCGACGCATCTCCCAAGGCCTCTGCATGTATTGTGGGGGCTCAGGGCATTTTGCTACGGAGTGTCCAGCTGCTCGCCGCACTCCTGCCCCTGCCCCTGCTCGTCCTCTCCGCGCCGCTGCTACTATGCACGGTGCTCTCCTTTCTGGTTCTCCTTCTGGTTCTTCTAACGTTTCTTCTGGTCCTCATTCTTCTTCCTCTTTTTCTGCTTCTGGTTCTGGGTCTTCTGGGTCATCTTTTCCTTCTGGTTCTCTTGGCGCTTCTGCTTCCTCTTCTTCCGGTTATGATTCCTTTGGTGCTCCTGTTATTTCCAATAATCCTTTTCACTTTGCTCTGGGCCAGCCGTCGGGAAACGAGGACAGCTTGGCCTAAGTGGCTTCCGCCAAGCTTCCCCCATCTCTCGTGTTTTGTCTGTACTTTCGGTTTCTAGTTTCTCTGTTTCTTCTGCTGTTGGTTTATCAGATACTTGATCATCTTGTCGCTTTCGTGTTCCCTGTCTGATAAAAAATAAATCTGTTAAATCATACGCATTAGTAGACACTGGAGCATCCGGAATTGCTTTCATCGACGAGAGATTTGCATGCCACCACAATCTTGTACTAAACCCCCTACCCCAACCCCGCAAGCTCCAAGTCATCGATGGAAGAGAAATCTCCTCCGGTGAAATCACCCACACTGCCCAATTCTCCCTTCGCTTTCTGGTCACTTTGAAAACCTCACTGCCTTCAGTAACTGCTGGGACATTACCCCTATAGTCCTTGGAATTCCTGGCTCCGTCGTCATAATACTAAACTAGACTTCGCGAGCAATTCCATCACCTTCGACTCCCCACGTTGTCTCCGGCTCTGTAATGACGATCCTTCCCCTACCACGATTCAAGGCATCTCCTCCCCACTACCACGAACACATGACCTGGAGATAGAAATCGTAAGCGCGGCCACTTTCGCAGAAGAATCGAAAGGACTCACGGTTTACGCCCTAATTCTCCCTAAGAACTCAGGGGACCTCCCCAATAACCCGATTCCCCTCATGGAGCGAGAATACCCTGACTGCCTAACCTTCATGTCAGAACAGGAAGCAAACCGCCTCCTCCTCACCGGCCCTACGACAACAAAATACCTCTACAACCTGGCACCACTCCCCCCTTCGGCCCAATGTACAGCATGTCCAGAGAGGAACTAAAAGTCCTAATGGAATACATCGATAAGCATTTGGCCAATGGGTTCATCGACCACAGCTCGTCACCAGCCGGCTCCCCCGTCCTATTTGTCAATAAACCAGATGGTGGGCTCCGCCTCTGTGTCGATTACCGAGGGCTGAATGCAATAACGATCAAGAACCGGTACCCCCTGCCCCTATCTAAGGAAACCTTCAACATGCTGAGTCAGGCCAAATGGTTCACCAAACTGGACCTCAAAGGAGCTTACAACCTGGTTCGAATGGCCCCAGGAGAGGAATGGAAAACTGCGTTTAGAACCCGCCTCGGCCATTTCGAGTATAAGGTAATGCCTTTTGGACTAACCAACGCTCCTGGGACATTCCAGCACTTCATCAACGATACTCTGCGACCATACCTGGACCACTTCTGTACAGCATACTTGGACGATGTTTTGATCTTCAGCAATGATCTGGACACGCATCGGGAACACGTTCGAAAAGTGTTGAAAGCTTTGATTTCTGCCGGTCTCTATGGAACCCTGAGAAATGTGAATTCCACGTCCAGGAAACCAAATACCTGGGACTAATCATCACTACGGAAGGCTTGAAAATGGATCCACGGAAGGTAGAAAAGATCCGCAACTGGGAAAGTCCGAAATCGGTAAAGGAGATCCAAGAGTTCCAAGGGTTTGCCAATTTCTACCGACGGTTCATCAAAGATTATGCCAGGATAAGCCGCCCCATGACCTTGCTGACACATAAAACACCCCTTCGTGTGGTCCCCTGACTGTGAAAGCATTCCAGGAACTGAAGATCGCCTTCACTTCCTACCCAATTCTCCGACACTTCGACCCCGAAAGAAAGGCTATTGTGGAAACCGACGCCTCCGACTACGTGTCGGCCGGTGTACTCTCCCAATACGCCGATGATGGGCTCCTGCACCCAGTAGCTTACTTCAACAAGCAACATACCCCAGCCGAATGTAACTATGAAATTTACGACAAGGAACTCCTTGCGGTAGTACGATGCTTCGAAGAATGGAGATCAGAACTGCAATCGGTAGCGGAACCAATAGAAGTCCTGGCGACCATCGGAATCTGGAATATTTCATGACCAAGAGGAATCTAAACCGTCCAAGCCCGTTGGTCTGAGTTCCTATCACGCTTCAACTATAAAATCACATACCGCCCGAAGCAAGGGGGAAAACCTGACGATTGACTAGGAGATCAGAGATCTGCCTAAGGAGGGGATGAACGCCTACTACACCAAAGTCAAGTGGTTTTGAAAAGTCAAAACATTGATCATAAGCTAAGTTTGTTCGCGCTTTTCGTCAAATGAAGCCGCCAAGATGCGACCCCTTAAAAACTGTTTGACATTGCATACACTAAAGACTCGCTCCCGACCAAGATCATAGAAGCTCTCCGGGTGATAACCACTCCCGAGAAATCACGCGTTGGCGAACGTTCTACCCGCCGTGGGCTGTTAACCTACCGAGGTAAACTCTATGTACCCGAGGACCAAGACTTGCAGTTACACCTTCTCCGAACAGCACGATGCACCATCCGCTGGACATGTAGGTAAGGCTAAGACTTTCGAACTCCTGTCACGAGGTTACTATTGGCCTAAGATGCGAGCGGTGGTCGATATGCGCAAGAATCTGCCACATTTGCAGTCGAAGTAAAACCTTCTCGGCATGCCCCCTTCGAGTACTACGCCCCTCTACCGGCCCCTCAGCGTCCCTGGCTTCATCTATCAATGGATTTCGTTACCGGTTTACCCCTAAGTCGTGGGAAGGATGCTATCTTGGTAGTTGTGACCGACTATCCAAGATGAAACACTACATCGCCTGCAATACCACCACAGGATCGGAGGACTTAGCTCGGTTGTTTATCGAAAACGTATGGAAACTACACGGCCTCCCCGCCAGCATTGTCTCGGACCGAGGCACTCAGTTTACGTCCCACTTTTGGAAGTCTCTCTGCCGCCAACTCAAAATCACCGCTACATGTCGCCGCCTTCCACCCAGAAACAGATGGACAAACGGAACGCTAACGCGTCATGGAACAATACCTTCGGAGTTATGTATCCTACCAACAGGACGACTGGGCTGACTGGTTACCCATCGCCGAGTTCACGGCCAACAACGCTGTCTGAAACTACCCAAGATCCCCTTCGCGCTAACTATGGGTATAACCCCGATTCACGGAAACCCTAGCACTACCGCCCTACTTGGGGCACCCACAGGACACCAACGCTTAGCCAATTGCCTCGCCGAACTCCATAAGGACCTAAAAGCCGAGATGGAAAGACGCCAAGTTCCAAGAGGAAAACGCCAACCGAAGACGCCTCCCCGCCCCTGCCCATAAGGTGGGCGACGAAGTTTGGCTCAACGCGAAGAATATCCAAACCACCAGACCCGCCAAGAAACTCGATTGGAAACGCCTCAGAGGTTCAAAATAAAGAAAATCATAAGCCCTCACGCTTACGAACTCGACCTTCCCACCTCTATGAAGGTTCACCCAGTCTTTCACGATCCAAACTCGAACCCTGTGCTGTTGACCCTCCCCGGCCATATACCCTCCGGCGCCCCCGGTCATCGCCGGCGCGAAGAGGAATGGGAGGTCGAGGAAATCCTTGACTCACGGTTACGATATGAGTCTCCAGTACCTGGTCCGTGGAAAGGTTACGATGCCCCGACATGGGAACCAGCAGAGAACGCCTCCAACTCACCGCACTCCTATCACGCTTCCATCGCCTCTACCCCACCAAGCCGAGCACCGAAGCTCTCACGGAGCTCGAGCCTAGAGAGGGAGCTACTATCACGGACCGTCGCCGACAACCGAGGTCTAGGCCCGTTCCATTACCAAGCAGGCAGTTGAGGAGCAGGGTTGTGTGAGTAATGCACCCTCGGGATTTCCTAGTTGGGTTTCGGTTGCGCTAAGTGTTGTCGCGGCGTGGTTTCTTCCTTGTCTATTTTCTCTGTTCCTTGTCATTTCTCCTCGGGTGGTGTGTGATGATAAATCGGTGGGTTGTCTATCAGTTTCTTCGGGTTCGGTTGCGTGAAGACCCTTCTGTATATATAGTCGCTGTTGTCGTCTCTCTCTCTCTTTCCTTTCTTCTTCACGCAACGCCTTCTTTTCGCTAGTTAGTTAGAAGTCGAATATACTTGATACTTTGGTTTCTTCTCCTCGTCGGTAGTCAGCCTGACCCCCTAGTCCCCAGAACCTTGAACCTCAGACGGTACCAAGCCCGTCCTCGCGAACCCTGAACTTCAGACGGTATCAAGCCCGTCCCCGTGCCCGAACCCTGAACTTCAGACGGTATCAAGCCCGTCCCCGTGTTCCCCAAGTCCCACGAAGCGTACCCCGAGTCGCTCCTCCTGTCTAGTCACGACGTCGTCCGTTAGACCTCCTCCCTCCGAAAACAACCAAGGCCGGTGTTCGAACCTCAGCTCTCAGGCCTCTCACGTCCCCTCTACCATGGCAGTGCTAACCCCCGTTCCTCATAATATGGACGGACAAGAAGACGACAGCCCACCCTCTGAACTTGATCGTGGAGGGTACGTAGCCGAAAATAATCCAACTTCGTCCTCCCCGTCAAACACAGCGGATTCAAGTAACACCCAGATAAAGAAGAACAGACGGCGGGATTTGGGTCGTTTTGATATCACTTACAGGATTTTGATCGAAAAGGCAGGATGGGATATAACCAGGGCAACACTATTTGAGAACCCTCTGCCCTCGGCAGTGGAAGTGGGAGATATGGTCAAAAAGTCCTGGGACGCCGTTGCAGCAAAGTAATCTCTTGATATTCACAGCCCACTACCCATGACTATAGGGAACCAAATCTGTTACTATCATCAACGAGTACGATCACACCTTGTAGCCAATGCCGGTGATATGGTAAGGTCAGATTACGGGCTTGAAGACATTTCCATGGAGAAGGCAAGGAAGTGAGTCAGGTATCTATTGGAGGACGACAGATTCAACTGCGATCCCAGGCACTATAAGGTAACCCCCCCCCCTCATCGTTGTTCCTGACACTCGCTAATCTGGCAAGCCTGCACAATGACACTTCGGTGCCCTTCAAATCCCGCAGTTGATAGTCCGCTGCTACTACCGGACGAATCGTGGCACGGCGATTAACCATCCTGACTTTGGCGAACACATAAACAGGACATTCATATGCCTAATGACTACTCCCCTCTACCATGCTTTAAGGATCTATGTCCTCGGAGGCAGTAATTGGAAAAACGGGGTGTTCAATAAGGACTTTTGCGGGGGTAAGATGGGAAACTCTCACCCTCTTCAATCTCAATCTAATGCGGACCAGCGGTCTTTGAAAGGCAGGTCAGCACATGGGATCGGTCCTTCCCTGACGACGAATCAACAGGGCTGGTATTGACGAGTATCCACCGAGAAATACCCAAGTTAATATTCAGAGACAGCAAAGTCAGGACAATAAGGACCGAAAGCAAAGAAGCCGTTGTCTACCCTGGGTTGAGTAGTTTGCTGGAGGACATCCGAGAAATATTAAAGACGCGAGAGGGTGGATAGGCTTACTATGCTGAGGATGATAACGAAGAGTTGGCTGGAGAGGAGGTGATTAGGAACGAGGGCAGTAGTAGGGAGCGGTTTGAGCCAAACGGCGAAGTCTCAGAAGAGGTCAGAAGTTCAGTAATGCCAGTTACCGAAGACGAGAGGACATCAAACAGGGTCAGGAAAAGAGCAAGGCGCAAGTAGGAAGGACGAGAGCAGTCAGGAAAGCAGGCAACGCTGAGAATTAAACACAGCGTTTGTTTGCCGAGAAATATGCGTTTGGTTTAGTTTGGTTTGGGCGCACACTATGCGCGCCGCGTCGGTCAAACGATAGGAGTATGTGTTTAACGTGGGGGAGACCTGTATTCTAGGGCAATATGTATTGTAGTAGATCATAAATATCACTCGTCGTGCATCCACTGTATAAGACGTTTATACTCCTCCCGGATACCAATAGAGGATTTCAGATGGGCCAATGGTCAGGACGTCCGGACGTTAGAGGTGTACAAAGGCGTCAAGGCAGCGAAGACCATGGGGGCGTACATGGCGTCAAATTACCAGGCGGTCAGAATGTCAGGATGCCAAAGAGGCAGATGAGCAGGGTGTCAGGGTGTCAGGGCGTCAAATGGGCAGATAGTCAGGATGTCAGATGGGGGGACGGCCAGAACGGCCAGGACGACCAGGCCCCGGACGAGAAGCCTCGTCCGTGACGTCAAAGTTAGTCTTCAGCGCCAGGGCGTGGGTCTTAGCGTAAGCAAACCAATTGGGCGCCCAGCTCGCCCAGGACATATAGGGCGCCGGGGCGCCACAGGACGAGACCTGATTTTTTGCTGATGTTGAAGGACTACCCAGTTCCAAGTAAAGTGTAAATCTCAAAGAGCAATAATTTTAACCCTTTGACCTCCTGTGGTTTCTTTGTATCGAACTCCTGCTTCTGCAATGTGTTCAGAACATATGTCTTTCACTTTATAATAGATTGTAACGAGTGGCGGACTGTAATAATTGTGTGGATTTCATGCTCGTGTGAACTTCATGGTCAAGTTCTACCTTCCTTTACTCCTCATCTTACAATGCAATATAACAGTTGCTGGTAATATTTCACTTTTGCGTTCGAAACTGTAGCCAATCTTACTTGTCTATCCTTACCCGCATTCCCCTGTACATGTTTCACTGGTTGAAAAGATTTATCATTGAAGTTGATATGCTTGAAGCAGACGAAGTTCTGTTGCTTTAGATTACGCTAATGCATTAGTTCAGTATTATTCATGAACAACGAAAAATCATGAAGGGATGCGAAATAGTAATTTTCTTAAAGTGCTATTCCAAGATCGAAGTATTTTGCACATGTGAGAGTTAATCAACTGTGATTGTAAAGTCTTCAACATATAATATTATAAATCTTGAATAGCGTTGTGTTTGTAGAGGAAATTAACTTATATGATGAAGAGTAATGGAGAGATTGATTGCTTTGGGAGACTCTAACTTGCACTATGGTGGTGTCAGGCTCATACAGCTTCTTCTGTAAATTTAATTAGAATACTTTATAATTTGAATATATTCTTTTTCTGATCATTATCATTAATAGACTTAATCGATTCTTGATAGTCTATTTTCATAAATCCCAACTCTCATTACACATAACAACCTAATGCATTCTACCTATTCACACTAGACCAAATAGTACTTTTACCCCTTAAGGTCCAATCAATTTCTTACCTAATCACATATTATCTTGGCCTATTCCTACCTAATTAGAATGTTTATAGGATTAGGGTTTCATTTCACAAGACAATATACTTCCAGCTTGACATTACTAACATATTTATTTATTGTTAGAATTAATCAATACGTTAATTTATTATCAAAACTGTATGTCATGGGCCCCAATTGTAGCAAATATATACACCTATTGCAAATCTAGTATAAGTCAGTAAGAAATCCTAGATTTGAGGATAGCGAGATGCGACTGAAGAAGAATTTACTTTATATTTTTAATTTTAATTTTATTAGAAAGATTTAGCAAAAAAGATTAGGCGGGTATTTTCACTATTTTCCTTTACTCTCGCATGGTCCATCAGTGTAAGTGGTAACCATCATCCCTCATACAAAATAAAGAATAAAATCAAAGTACAACCTCTCATTCTAAATTTTCTAACAGCAACAACTATCACCTATTCGTTCTATTAATATGATGAAAGAATCTCTAGTATGTTGTCAACATATTCCATTTGGTTTGAATAATTTAAAGTCCTTATTGCTGATGTTGTGTATTTTCAAAATGAAGAGACATACTAGGTGGTTAGTTCCACCCAGAAAAAAGATTTGCCAAGTCCGTGATACCACACCAGCTATATCTGATCAAAACTTAACCTAGAGGACCGTGCTCGGGCTCTGCTAAATCTCTCCATTGAAGCTATGTTTGACGAGTGAAATTGAGCCTTGTCTGCCACGGGTTCATTCTCCAGTCACACGGCTTACATGCCTCGACTGTAGCCACAATTGCTTACACCACTAGCTCTGAACCCGCGTTGAATATAAATACGGACCTTGCACATTCCCTTCTCACTAAATCAATTTTAATAGTCCCATAATCTGGAAATCAAAACACCGCTTACTCACCCCCAACAAGTCATTTTGCCAACACCACTTCACACCACTCTATTGTGCGCGCACTTTCTCATTCACCGGAATTGCCCCCTGTGCAACCTTTCATTCTACAACCCACTGATTTGCCCTTGATCGCCATGTCGGGCCCTATCCTACGCAGAAGCGGCCGAAATTCCGCGAATAAAGATGTTTCCATACCTCTCCCAGCTCCAGCATCTAAAAAACGTGCATCTGCCGAGCCAAAGAAGTCTGCAGCCAAAAAGCTCAAATCTGCTGCGGATCCTTCTGCGATAACTCCAAAAACTGATGTCAAGACACCTGCAGAAGCTGATTTCTCCTCCGAGTCCGTGGTAGCTACCCATGAGAAGCCCAGGAGGTCTCTGAAGGCTGCCGGAAAGGCGGCGGAAAAGCTCCTTATCAAACCAGCAGCCCTTAAATCCGCGTCAGAAGGGCTCAAGGACGGTGATTTTATACCGGATGATCTTCCTGAAATACAAACTGAAGATGGCCGCAAGATCACTATAGGATACCTGCTCAAAGATGCACAGAAGGGGATTATTATCTTTGCCTATCCCAGAGGTATTTGATACCCTGTTCCACTTACTTATACACCACCTTAGAGTTTCCCTCTTCTGTTCCCACACTTGTATTCACTTTTGAGTATCAAGAGTATTAACAGCCAATGCTCGAAGCATCAACTCCAGGTTGCACGACCCAGGCATGTCTCTTTCGAGATAGCTTCACCGCTTTTTCCGATGCAGGTTATACTATTTATGGTCTCTCAGGCGACAGCCCTGCAGCAAACGAAAAATTCAAATCCAAGCACAATCTCTCCTACACCCTTCTTTGTGACCAGACGTACGAGCTTCACCAAAGATTTTCTATCAAGAAGAAACCTAAAGGAACCATCAGGAGCGTCGTCATTATAGAAAAGGAAGGAGTGGATGGGCACTTTGGAAAGGTCCTTCGAATTTCTCCTGCTAGTCCACAAATCAGTCTCCAGATCGCCAAAGAAGCCGTAAGAATCGACCACGCCTCAATGATTGCCGCAGCTGCTACGGCGAACGAGGCCGGGAAAACCCCAGCAGGAGATCAGACAAACGTCCCTATATCGGATCATCAAGAGGATACCGTTGCATGAGTGTTCTACAAACCTTGATTCTATGACACCTTCCCTGGTTTTGCAAGGAGGTCCAATTTCAGAAATGATATTCATTTAGTATGAGCCTGGTTCTGTATTAAACGTCGAGGAACCGCGTAAAATCCTTCATGAGTGAATTATATGGATCTCACACTGATTTTACGACGCAACACTGCGCTAGGGCTATGATTTAAATACTTGGGGGACATTGCTATTTGAGGTTTCGAAGGATGAAATGCTTAGTAGGCACTTTCGGTGATTTATTTTTCTTTATTTTTTATTTCCTTTGGTGCTGCCCTTCCCCACTTATTTCTATCTGATAGGCCCACCTCATTCGCTTTAAAAAAATTATTCCACAGGACTTAGGGTCGAAATTAAATAGTTTGCTTGCATCGTTTGGGTACTAGCGAATACTTGAGTTCCTCAGATGTTAAAATTGTCAAACTCGATTGTGTGAAAATATGTATCGTACATTTTGCGGTCAGATAGTTTGTTAAGCATCCTCTTTGGCTGCTTCTTGTTGCGCCTTGAGAACTCTAAGCTCTTGTTCCACCTTCTCAAGCAGTTTCTTGGCATCCAAAAGTATTCCTACATTGCTCTGAAGTTGCTCGTATTTCTGGATCGTTTTCATTGTAGGCATAGTCAATCTTTGCGCAATTTCTAGCTGAGCCAATGCTTGCGAGACCTTTTGTGCTGTACCGCCTTTGACGTTTGTCGCAACCATTGACGAACGGAATTTTATACCTTGAGAAAGTTTATCGTGATATGTGACACCATACTCTTTCTCTTCTTCATCCGAGAGCTTTCGGACTTGTTTCTTCGGTTGTGGTGCTTCCTTCTGCGATGTAGCTGCCGTTGTACCAAGTTTCTCCGTTGTCGAGGTCACCGCGGGGATTTGTTGAGCACCATCAGTTCCAGTATTGGCTCCCATGGCAATCGATTTCCGCTTCTTATTCTTGTCCGAATTATTGACCATAAACTCTCTCAACGCAGCCAAGCCTTGGCTCCCAGTATATCCAGCAATTGAGCCTTGTGAGGAGGGCATTTCCAAGCGATTAAAAAGATCCTTTCGTTCTTCGAGTGTACGTTGTTGGCCCATAACGATCCTTTTGAGTTCGGCCAACAGTATTTCTTCCTCCTTAACCTGCTCTGGCGTCCGTGAAAATAGAATATTGGCCATCTTCTTTCTCGCAGTTTCGCGCTCCTTATCGAAGGTAAGCATATTAAATATCTGAATTTCCTCAGGAGACATCTGGTTAAGTGGGGTCCTCAGCTCCATCAAGCTGCGGCACACTGTATAGTAGCGGGATTTCAAATCCTCAATGCTTCTCGGTTTCCCATTAAGATAGTCGTAACGATCCCAAATGATGATGAAACGAAGATCGTATTCGCGACAGAGATCGAAAAGGTAATCAGTTTCCTCTCGAGACCAATCAGGGTCTTTTAATATTTCATATTCTCCATCTGAATATGTAGGAATATCAACCATAACATTGAACTTTGAAAAGCGATAGTCGAGATCGGGGGACTCTTTACTCCTTCGTTCCCAATGTCGCAGAATGAGATTGTCGGTCCTCGCTGGATTTGTGAAGTCTTTCCACTCCCTACATATATCTGTTAATATAGTCATCTACCGCACCACGCGAATATTCGGCCATACCATGGATTTGCCTTCCCCATCCACCTCGGCTTCTCTTTGAATTTGTTTTCAACGATAGCCACTGGTGGCGGGTTCTCTCCTAACAACGCGAAAAGTTCACGAGTAATCCCATCTAGAGGTTTCGAATGAGCTTAGCAAATGGTCATATAGGAGAGAATTGGGACGAAGGATGGTATAAACATGCTAAGATCACAAACCTGGTCGCTTTTCGACGGTTTTTTGTTTCTTTGAAGGAGGAGCTCGAGGGGTACTTTCAGAAGGGCCAGTGATATCCATCACATCACGTACATCCTGGAACCCACTCATGTCTTACTGAAGAACTTGCTATTCCAAGGGAAAAGGATAGATTCTGTAGGCGGACAGAGTATTGGCGGAGACTGTATTACGCGACGACGTTGAAGCTTGATACAATTTATCTGCTGCCTACTTAAAATCTGAGTTTCTGCGACTCGGGAAAATTAGTAAGCATGACCATCAAAAAACGCCTAGGACCGGGGGAAACAAACAACCGCACATCTAGTCAAGCCAACAAGACAATTTCTGGCACGGTCTAGGCTGTATGCGTGTAAACTAGAGTTAGAATGAAGAAATAGAATGCACGATATCACTACTTGAACCAATAAACCAAAGCCATGAACAGACGAAGACACCAATTGCTACCTGGTTATTACTATAACCTAATGATAGTAACAGAAGAGAAGAGAAGAGAAGATCTATTCTACAGGCAGGTTCTATCCAGCTTAATGACACCTTTACTGGTAAACCTTATTCACTAGGCCAAGGATAGCGTGACACATAGGGCGCGCCAGATAATAAAGGTGACAGCAAGCTTCAGGTCTGCAAACTTTTCAAACAAGCAAGATATCAAAAATCTGAGTAGACAAACTCTGTTCCTATATATTATCTTGAGATTAGGTAGACAGATTTCAACATTCTTTCAGTCTATTCATTCGGTTTTTGAAAACTCAACACCAAGAATCTATGTGGCTACCACCAACACAAGCCCACTTTTAGTCTGCACCATGCCTCCATGACAAAGAGACACCCCACATTCACCCGTAATTTCCTTGAGGTTAGCCCTTTTACAGTACCTCAAGATTGACGAAGTAGACAAACAACTATACACACAAAGGTTGTATGACTTTCACAGATCAGCAATCCCAACGTCACTTCTTGTCAGTTCAATCGGAAACAAAATTAGGACAGACCATTCATCACACCCAGACGATTTCAACTCCCTGATCCTATTAGGCGTCGTCAAACAAAATATTGTCATGTTTGAATACCTCAACGAGATTCGCGCAAATATGACTACATTCGAAAAGAAAGTCACTATACTACAGCTTTCCCCGCTTATATCCCAACATCATAACCCGCCACGCAAACAAAGGGTTTGAAAAGCTGGAAAACCTCATCAAGGCGATCTATAAGCAACCCAGACCGCCCACCCGTCCAGCCCCCAAAGTCCTTCCAAAAGGCCACTACATGTCAAGGCCACAGATCTTACTCAGAGGCTGTGAGAACCACAACAAAACCTAAAACTGTGACGGGGCTCTGTCTCTATTAAACAAGAGTGTAGGAAGTTGTAACGTCGTTTTGTATCTTGGTTTGGATTGCGGAGGAAGGATATAGCTTTGGGTTTTCGGTGCATTGGTTTCTGGTCATCATTTCTTGTTTGGGTTTTTCTTCGAGTTCTTCGTATAATGATCATTTCTCTTCCCTGTAATTTTCCTTGACTTGCTTCTGTGAGTTTCCATCACTCGGATTATTAATCATGTCTCGGCGTCTCGGCGTCACTTGTATATATATGGCTCTACCTTCCCTTTGTCTTCCTTTCCTTTTCTAACGGACGACGTCGTGACTAGACAGGAGGAGCGACTCGGAGTACGCTTCGTGGGACTTGGTGGACACGGGGACGGGCTTGGTACCGTCGGAGGTTCGGGATACTAAGGACTAGAGGGTCGGGCTAAATACCGACGAGGGAGAAGAAACCAAAGTATCAAGTATATTCAAACTTCTAACTACTAGCGAAAAGAAGACGTTGCGTGAAGAAGAAAAGGAGAGAGAGAGAGACGACACCAACGGCTATATATACAGAAAGGTCTTCACGCAACCGAACCCCGAAGAAACCCATAGAAACCTCACCGATTTATCATCACACCACCCTGAAGAGAAATTACAAGGAAGAAGGAAAATATACAAGGAAGAAACCGCGCCGCAACAATACTCCGCGCAACCGAAACCCAACTAGGAAATCCCGAGGATGCATTACTCACACAACCCTGCTCCGTAACTGCCTGCTTGGTAATGGGACGGGCCTAGACTTAGGTTGTCGGCGATGGTCCGTGATAGTAGCTCCCTCTCCAGGCTCGAGCTCCGCGAGAGCTCCGGTAGGGCTTGGTTTGGTGGGGTAGAGGCGGTGGACGCGTGATAGGAGTGCCGGTGAATTGGAGACGTTTTCTGCTGGCTCCCACGTCGGGGCATCATAATCTTTCCACCAGACCAGATACTGAAGGCTTCCATATCGTAACCGTGAGTTAAGGATTTCCTCGACTTCTCATTCCTCTTCGCCTTCGACAATGACCGGGGGCGCCGGAGGGGGTATATGGCCGGGGAGGGGGTTGACAGCACAGGGTTCGAGTTTGGATACGTGAAAGACTGGATGGATCTTCATGAAGGTGGGAAGGTCGAGTTGATATGCGTAGGGGCTTGTGACCTTTTTTAACTTGAACCTATCGAGACATTTCCAATCGAGTTTCTTGGTGGGTCGGGTGGTTTGGATATTTTTTGCGTTGAGCCAGACTTCGTCGCCCACCTTATAGGTAGGGGCGGGGATGCGTCTTCGGTTGGCGTTCTCTTCTTGACGGGCTTGAGCGTATTCCATCTCAGCTTTCAGGTCCTTATGAAGTTCGGCGAGACGGGTAGCTAAGGCATTGGTGTCCTGTGGGTGTCCCAAGTAGGGCGGTAGTGCTAGAGTCTCCGTGAACCGGGGGTTATACCCGTAGTTAACCGCGAAGGGGGATACTTGGGTAGTTTCAGACACCACGTTATTGGCCGTGAATTCGGCGATGGGTAGCCAGTCGGCCCAGTCGTCCTGTTGGTGGGATACATAACTCCTAAAGTATTGTTCCATGACCGCGTTAGCTCGTTCGGTCTGTCCATCCGTTTCTGGATGGAAAGCAGACGACATGGCAGCTGTGATCTTGAGTTGGCGGCATAGAGACTTCCAAAAGTGGGACGTAAACTGAGTGCCACGGTCCGAGACGATGCTTGCAGGGAGGCCATGTAGTTTCCATATGTTTTCAATGAACAATCGGGCTAGGTCCTCCGATCCTGTGGTGGTATTGCAGGCGATATAGTGCTTCAGCTTGGATAGTCGGTCCACAACCACCAAGATAGCGTCCTTTCCACGACTTAGGGGCAAACCGGTAACGAAATCCATTGATAGATGAAGCTAAGGACGCTGAGCGGCCGGTAGAGGACGTAGTACTCCAAAGGGGGCATGCCGAAAGGTTTTGCTTCGACTGCAAATGTGGCAAGATATATATCGTCGACCACCGCTCGCATCTTGGGCCAATATTACCCTCGTGAAAGGAGTTCAAAGGTCTTAGCCTTACCTACATGTCCCGCGGATGGCGCATCGTGGTGTTCCCGAACAAGGTGTAACTGCAATTCTTGATCCTCTAAGACATAGAAATTTTACCTCGGAGGTTAACAACCCACGGGTAGAGCATTCAAGCAACGCGATTTCTCGAGAGGTTATCACCCGGAGAGCTTCTATGATCTTGGTCGGAAACGAGTCTTTAGTATATGCAATTTCAAACAGTTTTTAAGGTCAGATCTTGGCGGCTTCATTTGACGAAGAAGCCGCGAACAAACTTAGCTTGTGATCAATGTTTTGACTCTTCAAAACCACTTGACTTTGGTATAGTAGGCGTTCATCCCTCCCCAGCAGATCCCCTGATCTCCTAGTCAGTGCATCGGGCTTTCCTCCTTGTTTCTCAGGTCGGTAGGTGATTTTGTAGTTAAACCTTGATAAGAATTCCGACCACCGGGCCTGTCGGCGGTTCAGATTCCTCTTGGTCATAAAATATTCCAGATTGCGGTGATCACTCAAGACCTCTATCGGTTCCGCCACAGATCGTAGTTCCGACCTCCATTCTTCGAAGAACCGCACTACCGCGAGGAGTTCCTTATCATAGATTTCATAGTTGCACTCGGCGGGGGTATGTTGTTTGTTGAAGTAGGCTACCGGATGTAGAAGTCCATCGTCGGCGTATTGGGATAGCACACCGGCTGATACGTAGTCGAAGGCGTCGGTTTCCACAATAGCTTTTCTTTCGGGATCAAAGTGTCGGAGAATTGGGTAGGAAGTGAAGGCGATTTTCAGTTCCTGGAATGCTTTTTCACAATTAAGGGACCACACGAAGAGAGTGTTCTTATGTGTCAGCAAGGTCATGGGGCGGCTTATCCTGACATAGTCCTTGATGAATCGTCGGTAGAAATTGGCAAATCCCTGGAACTCTTGGATCTCCTTTACCGATTTCGGACTTTCCCAGTTGCGGATCTTCTCTACCTTCCGTGGGTCCATTTTCAACCCTTCCGTAGTGATGATTAGTCCCAGGTATTTGGTTTCCTGGACGTGGAATTCACATTTCTCAGGAGTTCCATAGAGACCAGCAGAAATCAAAGCTTTCAACACTTTCCGAACGTGTTCCCGATGTGTGTCCAGATCATTACTGAAGATCAAAACATCGTCCAAATACGCTGTACAAAAGTGGTTTAGGTATGGTCGCAGGGTATCGTTGATGAAGTGGTGGAATGTCCCGGGAGCGTTGGTTAACCCAAAAGGCATTACCTTGTACTCGAAATGACCGAGGCGGGTTCTAAATGCAGTTTTCCATTCCTCTCCTGGGGCCATTCGAACCAGATTGTAAGCTCCTTTGAGATCCACTTTGGTGAACCATTTGGCCTGGCTTAACATGTTGAAGCTTTCCTTAGACAGGGGCAGGGGGTACCGGTTTTTGATCGTTATCGCATTCAGACCTCGGTAATCGACACAGAGGCGGAGACTATCATCTGGTTTCTTGACAAATAGGACGGGGGAGCCGGCCGGGGATGAGCTGTGATCGATGAACCCATTAGCCAAATGCTTATCGATGTATTCCATCAGGACCTTTAATTCCTCTCTGGACATGCTGTACATTGGGCCGAAGGGAGGAGTGGTGCCAGGCTGTAGGGGTATTTTGTTGTCGTATGGCCGGTGAGGAGGGAGGCGGTTTGCTTCCTGTTCCGACATGAAGGTTAGGCAGTCAGGGTATTCTCGCTCCATGTGGGGAATCGGGTTATTGGGGAGGTCCCCTGGGTCCTTAGGGAGGAGTAGGGCGTAGACCGTGAGTCCTTTCGATTCTTCTGCGAAAGTAGCCGCGCTTACGATCTCTATCTCCAGGTCATGTGTTCGTGGTAGTGTGGAGGAGATGCCTTGAATTGTGGTAGGGGAAGGATCGTCATTACAGAGCCGGAGACAACGTGGGGAGTCGAAGGTGATGGAATTGCTCATGAAGTCTAGTTTAGCATTGTGACGACGGAGCCAGGGATTCAAGGACTATGGGGTAATGTCCCAGCTTCTGAAGGCAGTGAGGTTTTCAAAGTGGCCAGAGACGCGAAGGGAGAATTGGGCAGTGTGGGTGATTTCACCAGGAGATTTCTCTCATCGATGACTTGGAGCTTACGGGGGTTGGGGCAGGGGTTTAGTACAAGATTGTGGTGGTATGCAAATCTCGTCGATGAAAGCAATTCCGGATGCTCCAGTGTCTACTAATGCGTATGATTTAACAGATTTATTTTTATCAGACAGGGAACACGAAACAACAAGGTGATCGTTATCTGATAAACCAACAGCAGAAGAAACAGAGAAACTAGAAACCGAAAGTACAGACAAAACACGAGAGATAGGGGAAGCTTGGCGGAAGCCACTTAGGCCAAGCTGTCCTCGTTTCCCGACGGCTGGCCCAGGGCAAAGTGAAAAGGATTATTGGAAATAACAGGAGCACCAAAGGAATCATAATCCGAAGCAGCAGAAGCACCCAGAGAACCAGAAGGAAAAGATGACTCAGAAGAACCGGAACCAGAAGCAGAAAGGGAAGAAGAAGAAGAATGAGAACCAGAAGAAACGTTAGAAGAACCAGAAGAAGAACCAGAAAGAAGGGCACCATGCATAGTAGCAGCGGCGCGGAGAGGACGAGTAGGGGCAGGGGCAGGAGCACGGCGAGCAGTTGGGCACTCCGTAGCAAAATGCCCTGAGCCCCCACAATACATGCAGAGGCCTTGGGAGATGCGCCGGGAGCGTTCAGCTGGGGACAAAGGACCATGGGTGCGGGAACGGAGGTTAGACAAATCCATGGGGGCTACCGTGAGAAGGATGGGTAGAGAACTGAGGAGCAGGAGCGGGCAGAGGTGCGGGGCTGGAGTCTGAAAGACGCGGGACAGGGACAGAAAAGGCAGGGAGCGAACTTTTGCATCCCTGATACGATTGTCCAACTGTTGTAGTAACAGGACGTACTTTCGTTCAAGGTGGCGGCAACCGCGTGGTGGATCATCGCCTGGCGGAGATCATGGGAGAGTTCTGAGTGAGTGAGTGCTTTTTGCACTTTCATTCCACTCGACATCCGCAACCAGCAGTAGACTGAGAAGTCCCGAGTTCCCTGGGTGAGAGTTTCTAACTTACGCTCGGCAGTGGCTACCCTGTCGGGATCTCCAAATGCGACCTCCAGGATGGTGACAAGGGCTTCTAGGTTGGCGAGCTCGATCTGCTCTCCTCGCACCAGGGGCATGACTTGGTCTAGAGCCCTGCCAGATAGGAGGTTGATGGCATATGCGAGTTGTTGCTGGGGAGCAGGGAAACGGTCACGGTTGGCCACCATCTTGAGCGGAGTTGGGTGATGAAGGGACGGAGGGCGGTACGAGAACCATCATATTTGGGGATCTGGAACCTTCTTCTGAGCGGCGGTTCCGGAGCAGGCCGGGATTAGCCGATCCCTGTGTGCCCGCCGGAGGGGGGGGAGGAGGAGGAGCGGAACCCTGATTGGTTCGGAGAAGGCGGATGAGTTCGCGTTGTTCCGCAACCTGGGAACGCAACTCCATTACCTCACGCTCCAATTCGGGGATGGCTGCTGCGACATTCTCAGCATTGGCTAGGGCTGCGCGAGCCTGTTCTCTTTGGGTGCAGATGTTTCCAATGGTAGTTGCTAGATGGGTAAACAGTAGGGACGGGTCTTCCGCGTACTGTTGTTGAAAGTCTTCGAGTGTTTGGGGGCTGGCCCAATTACCGGCCGCAGAGTTAGTCATGATCTCGGGCGTACCAGGAGTCGATGTAAATCGCACGCAACGTAATCTAACGGACGACGTCGTGACTAGACAGGTGGAGCGACTTGAAAGACGCTTCGCGACTTAGGACACGGGACGGGCTAGACCGTCGGAGGTTCGGGATACTATGACTAGAGGGTCGGGCTAAATACCGACGAGGAGAAGAAACCAAAGTATCAAGTATATTCAAACTTCTAACTACTAGCGTAAGAAGAACAGAGAGAGAGAGAGACGACACCAACATATATATACGTAGAAAGGGCTTCATGCAACCGAACCTCAAGAAACCCATAGAAACCTCACCGATTTATCATCACACCACCCCGGCGAGAAATTACAAGGAAGAACGAAAATATACAAGGAAGAAACCGCGCCGCAACAATACTCCGCGCAACCGAAATCCAACTAGGAAATCCCGAGGATGCATTACTCACACAACCCTGCTCCGTAACTGCCTGCTTGGTAATGGGACGGGCCTAGACCTAGGTTGTCGGCGACGGTCCGTGATACCTTTCTTCCTCACGCAATCTTCCTGTTGTATTAGGGTTTTTTTGTTTGGGTTTTATTTCTCTACAGGTTAATTCTTTTGGTGTTTGCGTATTAAGAATATATTACGTTAAACCTCCCAAATATCGTTTGCTTTGCATAACGTGTCCAAGTTCCTAAAATCTCCTCGATCGGTATCAAGCCCGATCTTTCCAGAATGTTTCCGTCGGTTATAGTCCGACCTTCCCGAATACATTCTGTCATGTTGTATTTCTCGATACTTGTTGATAGAGTTCCGATACCTAACCCTGACTCCATTCTCATAATCCCGCTATCTCTAGCACATTTCTGTTCCTTCAGTCCAGAGTGTAACATGAACTGATCTTTATTATCCTCCAAATCTATATCTTCACCATCTAAACCACCATCTCTTTCAATATTTGGAACCGATACATTCCACTCTTGACCGTTTATACTATCACTATCCATACTACCAGCAACTGTTTTGGTTGAATAAGGTATACAGGATATATCCAGTCGGATTTTAGTAGGGGTGGAGATGATAATGTTGACATAACTATTGTTGGTGCTGGAAAACTTGTTGGGAATAGTTTTGGTTTTGGCAAGAGCAGCTATAAATAGATTTCTTTCTGCTGCAGCAGCATTTTTTTTAATTCGCCAAGTAGTAGTCTTTGGTTTCAACGGAGTATTGATAAGACGTAAACCCTCTGGTACAGGAACAATTTACTCTTAATGTTGACGATATTACTGGCTTGAAACTCTCGTTTAATTTGGTGGTTGCTGAGGTGTGTCAGGGTTTTTTGCGGTTGAGAAAGGTGAAATAAACGTTGAATAGGTTATATCTTCACTCTTGATGAAAAGTAGAGTATAAGTCGGGTAATGAATGGTGTATTGCACTGAAATTGTGATGAATACAAATTATATAGTACTCTAGAAAAATTCGGGATTATTCCACCTTCTTTAACACTATCAACAATGTACCTATTGTCCACTTATACTTCCTATCTAACTAGACAAGAAAAGATTTGTCAATATCTTGAAAACTCATGGAGTTAGTAACTCAGAGGTAGTGTAGGTGTGGTTGAGGGGGCAAAATATTAGTATCTAACTTCACTCTATAGTGTTCACAAGAACCGCTACAGCTACACTATGAACGCTAATATCAGGTCCTACTTATACTAGTTCCCTAAATTCTCTGTAAAGGCCTTGTTGATAGTTCAAATACTCATAGAGTTATGGTATAAAAAGTAAGGCCTAAAAATCTTGCATGCTAATCATTTCCACTTCTCTCACAACCACCTCCAGAAGAATAATTTCTCCACTACAACGGCACAATTGATAAAGCTATAGTTCAGAAATATAATATTCAACATATAGATCTATTTATGTAGCAATAAAAAATAATTATAAAGAATTTAATTCCATGACTAATACTGCTTTGAATCTCTTTGTGGATTTCTCCCAGCCCCCATATAATCATTGCAAAAATACAATATAATTTTCTATATATGCACTTGTTTCTCAACTATCACATATCAAAAGCAAAATTTACACCATGGAAATCAATAGAGTTATCAAAAAACCTGGCATCGTCATTTTCCACTTTGAGGAAAGCCAGTTGCCACCAAGCCTGTTCCATTTTGACATTGCTTAGCACATTTTTGAGTTTTAATAACTTGACTAAAATATTAATTAAAAGAAATCTGTACAGACAACCCCTAGAAAATATAGAGGAACAGACTTTGACTGACCAGATCTTTGATATTTTACTTGGTTCAAAAGTTATTAGCACTGCTATTTGTTATCCCCTTTATGATCGGGCTCACTATATACTAATTCGTTCAACAGATTATGATATAGGCATTGCACTTACCTATTCTCATTATTTCAAACCCTTCACTTTCATGCTATTTACAAATCTCTCGATCTCTTTCAAAGCTTACATCTTGAATCACCATATTCTCATCTTGACTAACTATTCTTCCATTTTGAACCTCTATCTATACCTTTATACTGAATTACTTCTAACAATATTTCATGATTCATTTTAGATTGCGGAGGAAAAATATCATTTGAAGTCTTCAACGCATTTTTCATTGAGTTTCTACCTCACTTGTTTAGTTCTGCTTGCGATATATTGAGTTATCACTTCCTGTTTCGGTGTTATTGCTGGCCCGTGTGAGTATTATTTCTCTTCCCTATAATTCTCCTTATTGTTCTTCCATGAGTTTCCGTCATATGCATTAGTACTCAGGCCCCTATTTCTACTATATTTATAGGGCTCCAACTTCCTTATGTCTTTCTCTCCTTTCTTCCTGAAACAGCTTTTTTTGTTGTATTGCGATTCTTTTGCAGTTTCTTCTGTTTCTTTGAATTGTTTGCCTGAGTTTGGATTTTAGAATATATTACAGTGATATTTCTACTATCATTCACTTTAACTAATATGCTCAAGTTCCGAATCAATTCCTCAAACAGGTAGCAAGTCAGGTTCTTCCCAAATTCTCCCTCTGTCACTTATAGTCTGACCTTCTGAACACATCTTCTTAGTGATAGCCTGACTTCTCACTTCGTAGGTTAAATGATATCGTGAAGTTCTGTTTCTCAGTACTTCATCTCTGAAGTTCCGATCCCTAACCTTGACCTCATTTTTATAATTCCGCTATATTTAACATAGTTGTGCCCTTCTGGCTTGCCGTATTACGTTACTATACAATATATAAAATGAAGCAGTATTCACTCCCAAGTTCTATATTCACATCTATCATGAAAAGAACTAAACCGAAGTTTAATACGGAAGTAATGATTCAGGGAAGGGGGGGCCAAGGTACACGACCGAGGTGAAGGATGTTCATGAGTGAGTTCGATACCTTGTTATATGTAGAACTTTAGAGATTCCCTTTAGTCCTGGGAGTCGGAGACGCGTTCTGTTGACGAAGATAAAGCAAAATACAAACTATAGTATTCTCTAAAGTACAAAGAAGGTTGTATGGAGAGAAAAGTAAAAGAAGAGAAAGCAATACAGATCGAAAGAAAGACATCTATATATATTCTAATATCTTCTTAGCTTACTCAATCATTAAATCTAATAAATAGATATATGAGAGGTATTACAAAGAGAGTGACTCAATAATCCCTAGCATTACAGAATTGAACGGAATCTCTACTAAACTCTTTGCCTTCGCACTTGCAGGCGACTCATACTACGCCATGATAAGGTCATTCACAGAACACAGTTCTATATCTAACTAAACAACTACATCATCTTTTGTACAATCTAATCAAGCCCTCAAGTAGGCCCAAAATACACAAATATCCTTACAGATTTCATCCTTAAATCTCTGTATATGATCCGGCACCTTATACGGAATTAGTGATACATGAACCTCCTGTAGGAGTCCAATAGCAATCAGGGATACCTAAGAAACTTCCGAGAAGTTCGAAAAGAAATAGGAAAAAGTTTATCAGATCAAAGACTCCTACCAACCAATTTGTTTAGGGATATCAAAGATATGGCTAATGCTAAGAGATAGTTCTGTAGCTTTTAAACGAAGTAATATTGTTAAACCGGATTCCGCTCGCTTGAAGGACTGATGATGTCTCCTCCACTTCGCGGGAATCTAGCCCTCTATTTACACAAGAATTATGACCCGGCCATGCAACCATCTCGATAATAACTTTCCCAACTAATCCTTCCAATTCTCCTATCCTCCCGAGTCCCGTGGGTTGGTCCTGCCATTTCTAAGCTCTCCTTATGACGCCTTACACTCTTACCCCGCTTTCCCCTGCACCTAAGCTAAAGTAGACGTGGCGCAGTCACATCCCGATAGATACTTACTTGGCAGGCCCGTTCCATCGGTTACCCGGAGGTGGCATTGTCGTCCGTTGCTTAGTGCCCGGGTATCCTGTAACACAATTAACACATACTTTTTAACATTCTGCAAATCACTAGCAAGGCTCTACAAATTCAGAAAAGGACTCCCTAAGTTTAGAACAAGAGTCTTGAAGTATATGTGGCAATAAGCAGGAAATCAGTTGTGTCGTAAAAGCACATGACAATCCAGAACTACTAGAACTTGCTACATCCAATTGGATAAGATACGTACTATAGGGCTTTTGGTATTGCAGTCAAAAATGAGATGGTAAAAATAGGGTGGATTATCTTGAATAAGGCTACTTTAGTCAAAGAATCATTCAGCAGTCTATATGTATTTTGCTTGCATTACAAGATCCTCAAGGCGCTGAGGAAGTCAAAGATAACAAAGGCTTTACATGACCCTATAAAGATACAGGCAGCGTTCGTCAGCCTCATTTTTGATCTATTGCAAAAGTAGGACAAGGGAGGTAGACACCATGACGGAGCATTACGGTCTTTATATGAAGAAGACAACAATGAAATTAATTCCAACACTTCTGGCAACAGCTTGTCCAGTAACAACTTGTAGCACGAAAAAGAGTCCTGATGCGTTTTAGCAATACTGAACAGGCTGGCAATCACCATCCATCTTGCTGAACCAGCAAAGGTTGGGCATATACGTAGCGCTATTATAACAGAACTATACCAGCGGTTAGGAGATCAGATTTCATCGGGCCTGTTATAGGCTCACAGACATTAATAGAATCTAATAGTTACAATGATAGCGAAGTACCTGTAGGTGAGTACCCCTACCTGCTGCAAGTATACCTACCTTCTGGCTATTAAGAAGGAGCTCTATTCATGAAGAGGCAGACTGACGAGTTTGGGTCCTGTCAGTGAATAGAGGACCAGCTAGAGAAAGGTCTCTAAGTACCGGGCATCTCCATTAACCTTCAGAGCAAAAATAGCCCTGCCGTAGATGACAGTAGTTATGCCCGGGAATAATCTACGATTAGTTACAACTCTGCAGGCATCTAGGATAGACCACCGGACTGGAGACTCCTCTAATGCAGGCTCAGAGCTGTATGACAGTCAAGCTGTGGGTGATCCTTGACCCTGGCTAAGAGTGCTTACTCTAGAACCGGAAACACCGGCTAGGGCTTCAGCAGAAGCAGGGTAGTGGAGGAATTGTTTCCAGTGCAAGACAGAGTTTTTCACCGGAACCTAGTTTGAGCAGTGGAAGGAATGAAAACCGAGAGATTTGGAGTATAAGTACTTATCTCTGTTTCCGCCCATGAGTTCGAGCTTTCCGTATCATCAGTTTAAACAATGGGAAGAAGATATCACGGACGGTCGCCTGAAGTTATATTGTGTGGGAGAGAAGAAGAGCGAAGTGATTTAGGTATGGTTTGAACACCTGATCTTTGGTTGAGGTTGTGATGTTACTAGAAAGTGAAGATTTTTCCAATTGTGCTGCTGAGTATTTCAGGGTGAGAGAGAACTTTGGCTGCTCTATATATACAGATATTTTACTAGCACGTGATCCCTGATTACATAACCATATCCTTGTTTCATTTATGACTCATTCCATGATACATGATTATTATACAATATAATCGATGTTGGAATGCCAAGCCCTAATTTTAACATAGCCGACAGGCTAGGTCTAGGCCTGCGCCATTAACAACATCAGCAAAAAAGAGTTGGCGCCCAGAAGAGCTGGGTCTCGTTCAATGAGATTTGTTCGTCTCGCTGCATTTGGAGCATTTGGGGCGTCCGGAAAGTGACTGGTTCGTTTTGGCTCGTTTTGGGACGTCCTGGGGACATTTTAGGACGTCCGAAATATGATAGGTCATATTAGAGCTCGTTAGAACGTCTCAGCGGTGATAGATCATATTTTGGCTCGTTTGAGATGTCCAAAAGGCGATAGGTCATATTGGCTCGTCTTTGACGTTCCAAAATGTACTAGAGTGGCGACACTGACCTACCTGACGTCCGCCTTGGCATGATTTCCAGGTCTTAACGGCCCCCCAGAGTCGCCTCCACCTTCACCTCTACATCTACATCTACATCTATCTTCACCTCCATCACGACCTCTGCTTCTACCTCCACCTCTGCCTCTACCTCCTCCAATTGGCGTACCTCCCTACCTCAAGATTCTGACTCCTCTACTGACATCTATATAGACTTTCAACTCAACGCCCAAATCAAGCACCGAATCGACACCTCTTCAGGTCCCGAATCGACGCCTCTCCAGGCACCTTTCCAGGCACCGAATCGACACCTCTTCAGGCACCTCTCCAAGCGTCTCTTCTGACACCGAATCGACACTTCTCCAGACACCAAATCAGGCACCAAATCAGGCACCAAATCAGGCACTAAATCAGGCGCTGAATCTGGCTCCAAATCTGGCTCCAAATCGGGCTTTGAATCAGCGACGATTACCGGCTGCAGGGTGGTAGGTAAGCATGTAGTAGGCGTGGGATGGGCGGTAGGCAAGTGGAGGGTGTGGGTGGGGATTACGATGTAAATAGTATTATATAGCGGGGCAGACTATGCCCAGAATAAAGTAGCTTTTGCCGATTTGACCTCATTTTGCCAGACTACAAGGTGCTAAAAGGGCGTCTGCCAGGCAAAAGGTACTTCAGGCGAGGCAAGACGAACCCAGATGAGAAATGGACGAGGCCAGGACGCCCCAAATGAGCCCCAGAAGAGTACCAGATGAGCCCCAGACGTACTCCATGTTAAAATTAGGGCTTGGCATTGCGACATCGAGTATGTGGAATAATAATCATGTAATGTGGAATGAGCCATAGATGGAACAAGGATATGGTTATGTAAGCAGGGATCACGTGCTAGTAAAATATCTGTATATACAGGGCGACTAAAATCCCCTCTCACCCTGAACTATTCAGCGGCACAATTGGAAAACTCTTCACTTGCTAGTAACATCACTACCTCAACCAAAGGTCACGTGTTCAAACCAATCTCAAATCACTTCGTTCTTCTTCTCTCCCACACCATATAACTTCACTCCAGATGAGTCCAGGGCGTGAAGCCAACGGCCTCATAGACCTCCTCCAATGCGGTTCTGTCGCAGGCCTCTCCACTGCTGACGCAGCCACCACCCTCCACCACGAAATACGAGCAATGCAACTTGCAAAACTCAAATGCCCCACCATGTTCCTAGACATTAAAAGCAGCTTCGACCACGTCCTCAAACAATTCCTAGCACCAATCCTCGCACAAAAAGACGTCCCAAAATACCTTACGAACTGGGTCTGCTCATTCCTATCTGATAGGTACATCACCCTCCTGTTCAAGGGATCCCCCAAAACCCCCATTGCAGTCCAAGTAGGCGTCCCTCAAGGGTCCCCCATCTCCCCACTGCTCTTCATCATCTACGTCAACTTCCTACACAAACACGACCCCTACTCGGGCATCACAATATCATACGTCGACGACTTCGCAATCACCGTCGCATCACCCTACTACTCCCAAAACATCACAACCCAGGAAGAACACCACCGGAAAATCACGGCCCTGGCCGCCCCCCTCAACGTACACTTCTCGGTAGACAAAACCGAACTAATGCACTGGCGCTCCCCTAGGGACACCAGCCCCCCCTGCTCCTCCCCCATTCGTCTAGACTGCCAAACCTTCAACCCTAGCAACCTAGTACGCTGGATAGGTTTCTGGCTCTCCCCAAACATCAACCCCGACAAACACTTCCAAAGAAGACTCGCAGCAGCGAGGTCCGCCTTCGGCATCATCACCCGCTTCTCATCAGCCGGCAAAGGCCTGTCCTCAGCCAAGTGCATGAGAATCGCCCTCCTCGCTATACGCCCATCGCCACATACGCCTCCACCTCACCCCCAAATCATCCTCAAGAGCATGAACACCTTCTAACTCAGTCCTCCGCTGGGCCACTGGATGCTTCAGAGCCACAAACAAACGAGTCCTTCTGAAGCTAACGCCCCTCCTCTCGACCTCTACTGCAAATTCCTGAGATGCAAACAGGGGATACGCATCCTCCAAGCCTCCCCCCTCAATAACCCAATAACCGGAAGAACCAGCCCTCCTTCCCAACCATCACCACAGAAAGAGTCTACTCCCACGCTGCCCTCCTAAAGGGAAAACCCAACCCACCCAAAAAATGGAACTCCAATGCGACCAAAGGAGTCTCCCACCTCCCCATCGAACTCCTATGCTCACTCATCCGCCCCCTCATTGAAGAAGGGGTCCCTCCAAACAAAATGGCAAGGCAAGGCAAGCAGCAGCTCCTCGCAAACTGGCAAGTGTCATACCCCCCTCCAGACTACTACAATCACCCCCTCACGCTTAAGTGCTTCCCCTTCACAAATCTCCACAAATTCGTTGCAACCTGAATCCACCAGATGAGGGCCAACAAAAGCTACCTCCAAGACAAAAAATCATGGATCAACGATCACCTCTCTCCCACCTGCCAAAAATGCGGAAAGGAAGACGAAACACCTCAACACGCAGTGCTTACTTGCACAGCCACCGCCAAACACTGCCACCCACTGCTAAACCAGGTCTCGTCCCTGGAAGAAGTATGGCACGACTACACCCTCACATGGGCCCTCAGCATCACCATCACCTCTGCCAAAATCAACTTCCCAAGAAGAGAAGTCACGTCCCCCCTCCAAACAGGCTCAGCAGAATCATCCTCCCTGAGCTCTGTCTCCACCACCGCGACTGGTGCCCCATAAAGGCTCCCCACCTCCCTCCACATACGATGAAAAGCCCCACAGCTGGCAATCGGGCCTCCGGCCCTCTTTCAACTATTTCCTTTGTTCGTTTAATCATTTCTTGTACATTTTCCTTCTGTGTTTTATTCTTTTGTTTGCTTTTTAGGGGGCGCGCGTTAGATTTAGTTGGGGATAGGTCTCTTTACGCCATAGTTTATACTGCATGCGAACTTTCTGTACCTAGAAACATGAATAGATATGATTTAAAAAAAAAAAAAAAAAGAGTCCAGGGCGTGATATGCTCGTCCCAGATGTCAGGGGCGATCTTATGGCGCCGGGGCGTGGGTCTTAGCGTAAGCAAACCAATTGGGCGCCCAACTCGCCCAGGACATACAGGGCGCCGGGGCGCCACAGGATGAGACCTGATTTTTTGCTCATGTAGAGTTGAAGGTGAAACTTCTAGTCTTAAGTAATATAGTTGACAAAGAATGTTTGAATATAAACATGCCTCATTCCAACACAGAGAGTCAGATGGTAATGTCAGTAGTGTATGAGTGTATTGAGAGGTACCTACAGATCGGAAAACAACTCTGTGAATATTATAGACTGCTCTTTCCGAATGAGATGATTTTTGAATATTCAGGCTGAGAAAAATCACCTGTTAGGAAAAGCTGGAATTGTAGTTTGAGATGTCAGTGATCAGGTTGATGAAGACTGTGACGACGGAGATGCTAGTGCCACTAGTAATGTCGGTACAGCTATTGTTCTTGATGAAGGTATTGGTGATGGTGGGAATGGAAGTGTCTGTGCTAATGATGATGAAGTTATACACCATACTTAAGGAGTTTTTATTGAAGTTTAGATGAAAGCCTAGAAGGCCTAATGAGTCTTGACTAGTATTTGTATTGAAACATTATAAAGCTTGAAAGATTGGATATGTCCAACCAGGGATTACTTCCTACAGGAATGTTTGGAGAATCGATATTATGTCTACTAACAGTAACTCAAATATAGTATGCATAGTGAATTTTTTATTTTTTAAAATGCAGTTGTCATGTTGTTATGTTGCTTATTTGAACTTCCTGTTGTCACTGCTTAGATTAATTATAGTATATATATTTTAATAAATTGTCCGAAAGGCCTTTCAAACCGTGCAATAGCGTTCTTGAACCTTTTCCCTGTCTTTGTAAGAAATTCCTTTAATTGACTAACGAGAAAAAAGAATTCTTATAGAGTTTGCTAATTCAATTGTATCATATATAGTGTTGAAATATCGTCATGTCTGTCCAGAAATTAAGACATGTGATTGAAGAACGATACCGTATGCTAACCTATTCTTCACCTTTATTAATAAACGTTTGAAGCGGGCGATCAGTGTTTCTAGTCTTACGAGCAGTACGACCTTGTGACGGTGCTCTGCCTCTACTAAACAAGAGTGTAAGGAGTAGGAGCGCCGGTAGAAGAAAGAGTTAGGTTTAGAGAGTAAAGATTCTTCTGGTAAATTTGGAATAATTTTAAGTGTCTTCTTCTGCTTGTTACCACTGATGACAGGAAAAACGAGAACTAGTGGATGGAAAATGGAAATGAGTATTTATACTCCAAATCTCTCGGTTTCCAGGTCTTCCACTGCTTAAACTAAGTTCCGGTGAAAACCTTGTTTTGGAACGGAAACAATTCCTTCACTACCCTGCTTCTACTAAGCACTAGCGAGTGTTTCTGGTCCTAGAGTAAACACCCTTAGTCAAGGTGAAGGATCACCTACAGCTGAACTGTCACACAGCCCTGAGCCTGCATTAAATGAGTCTCCGCTCAGTAGTCTACCCTAGATAGTTGCAGAGCCGTAACTCATTGTAGATTCTTTCCGGGTATAGCCACAGCACGGCTAGCTTTGCTCTCAAAGTTAATGGAAATGCCCGGCACTTAGAGAGTTTTTTCTAGCTAGTCCTCTATTCACTGACAGGACCCAGAACCGTCAGTCTCTCCCTTCATGGATAGATATCTTCCTTAGGCGCCAGAAGTTGTGTACACTTGTAGTAGGTTGCGGTCTTCTCCTACAGGTACTTTCCCTATCACTATAACTACTGGATTCTATCAATGACTCTGAACCCATAATAGGCCCAGTGAGAGCTCGTCTTCTAACTGCTGGTATGATTCTGTTATATTAACGTAATATCTTCTAACATCCAAAGCCAAAAGAAATAACCCGTAGAGAAATAAAACACAAACCAAAAGAACCCCACTATAACAGCAAAATTGCATGAGCAAGAAAGGAAAGAAAGACAAAGGGAAGGTATGGCCATATATTTACAGAAGTAATGTCAAGATGCCGAGACACAATCACTAACCCGCGTAATGGAAACCCATGGAAATACCTCAACGAAAATTACAGGGAAGAGGAATAAGGGTCACATGAAAACCTAAAGAAAAGTCCAACAGCAAATGATAATCCAAAAGCTAATGCACCGAAGACCCAAAGCAATTTCCTTCCTCCACAATCTGAACCAAGGCATGAAACACTTACTGTTACGTGCTGAACCGTAAGACAGGGGGGTGTGGGGAAAGCGGGATAACCCTTCAGAGCTCGGGCGCGATGATGTAGATTATCTCACAGACGTAAATGAACACGGCGTATTCAATAGAGGACCTGCTTTGGCTGTCATAAACGGCGACCGAGAGACACAACACGACGGACGTATTCGGTGAAGGCCGCTTATAACTGACGAAGAAGGATCGACGCTGATACCGATCGAGGAGATTTCTGGAACTGGAACACGTTACGCGAAGTGAACGATGTTTGGAAGGTTTAACGTAATATATTTTAATACCCAAAGACCAAAAGGAATAACCCGTAGAGAAATAAAACCCAAACTAAGAGAACCCCAACACAACAGGAAGATTGCGTGAGGAAGAACGGAAAGGAAGACAACGGGAAGGTATAGCCATATATATACAAGCGATGCCGAGACGCCGAGACATGATTAATAATCCACGCGACGGAAACTCACGAAAGCACGTCAAGAAAAATTACAGGGAAGAGAAATGAACGTCACACGAGAACCTGAAAGAAAACCCAAAGAAGAAGTGATAACCTGAAAGATAATGCGCTGAGAACCCAAAGAAATATCCTTCCTCTCTGATCCCAACCAAGACACGAAACGCCGTTAGACTTACAAAGTTATGTATCAGACCAAGAAAAATATATTTTTTACCATACAACTAACATTGTCCCAACACTAAAAAAACCTTTATAATTCACCACCAATAAATTGTAATAAGCTAAGCAGATTGAATGATAGAGCAGTTAGGGCCGAATTGATCTATTTAATCAAATTGATAACATGTGTTGTGATTGATACACTATAACCAATTAAACTTTAGCCCTTCAAACTATTCAACATCAACGATTTCTCTCACCATAAGATGCACTCACTCTTAAATTTAACCGAAAAATTAAACAAAATAGATTCCCTTTGGCTTTTGAACAAAAAAAGTTAAAAAAAATCGTATCATACAAACTGTAGTACTACTGATAAACTTTAAATTGTATTATCAGATTTTTAATATTTGTTCTAGTTCTTAAGCCTTAGCGATTTGAAATTTTGCATTTTTATATGTAAAAATAACCAAGACCTGATGAAATGGAACACTTTTATACCCATTCATACCCTCACCTGAACAAAAAAGCAATCTCCAGCCACTTTATGGCTGAAATTTACCAGCTTGATTTTATTTAATTATTTCATTGGTTCAAAAACACTCTGAGTGGCTCAACCTGTTCCAACTAAATAGCGACATGTCACCTTTAAGGTTGGGCGCACCATACAATGAAAGAAAGAATTGGCTCCGGTACAATAGAGGAGAAGAAACCGCATTGAGTAACAGGAATAAATTAACGATGTGGCGCCATTAGTCGTTATGTGTCAAGGTGTCCCAGCCATACCGCACCAGTTTTTTGACTCACAAAACCTCCTCACCTTGGCCCCGCGCGAGTAGTAGGGCGACTTTTAGAATACACCGAAAAATAACGGGTCGCAACGGAATTCGACGCAACGAACTCCCATCTTCAATAACCACTCAAAGGCCACAATTAAAGTAAATGATAATAATAGGATATATCAGTGCTTGAAATTGAGGTTTGTTAGCAGTGCAGTTGGTGTGAGTGTTGTGAGTTGCGTCTTCCAGTTGCGTCCCGTTATTTTTGACAACTCGCAATATCTCGTTGCCAGGGTAACAAAAATCACCTCCCTCCGTTACTGCATCGCTCATCCTCGATCCATCTGCTGGAGCAACAGTACATCTACTACTGACATAATATCAAATCCACTCTAATCATCTATGGCTGTCGCCCTCCCCACTATTAATTTTAGCTTTGAAGAGCTCAGAGACAGGATGGTACGTTTTACAGCTAATTTCGATGAACGCGTCGAGGCAAGCAGGAGGTGTATCTTGGGCGAAAGAAATGAATTTGCGAAAACGGTTGTCGAAGACAGAGGTACTTACTCATCTCTCCATGAGCCTACCTACCAGTAATAAAATGACTCAAAGGAAACTGATTGAACTGCACTGATGAAGATATGCAGCGAATGTTAAAAAAGGATATTGAGGACTTCAGGAAAAAAGAGAAGGATGCCGCTGAAAGTAGGTTACAATTCTTCTTGATTACCGAGGTAATTACTAATTCATCCCCTTAATATAGCGGTTTCGAAACAGGAGCTAGAAGCTGCTGAAGCAGAACAGGCTATTTCTGAGATGGCCTGCAAAAAGCAATATAAAGAAGAACAACGTGCGCATCTTCTGGCCCAAATCGAACAGACCCAGGAAGCTATACGCAAGAAGAGAGAGAGTAAAGACTCCCTACAACTAGTTGATACCTTTCAAGTTTTACTCACATGAAGCTATAGTTAGAGCAGCTGAACGTAAAGCTTTGAGTTCTCAGGCCTCACGCAACGCCCCAGAGCTCCTGTTCTGGGAAAACTATCTAGGGATGCGTATCGAAGGAGCAGGTGTAACGGATCACCTAAAATTTGTATACACGCATATTGTTGACACTGATTGGACAAATGAGTTCTCTTTTATAGTCAACATGGTTACTAGGGACTACGAAGGTAGGGATCATCGAGTAGTGTAGCTCAGTTCAACTATACAAGTACTTAGTATATATGCTAACTTTGGATCATGTAGTTATACACTGCCGACCAAAAGTACCCAAGACAAAAGTAGACGATGTAGTAGACAAGTTGAATGAAAGCAGGGATTTTTCTTCTTTTCTGAAGGCGATGAGACAGATATTCAAGGAATATGCCGATGAGTCGTATGCCTCTGGGTGAGATTGGGCACTCATTGGAAATTTCACACTGGAAGAATTTGGATCCATGGTCATATTCTCAGGGCGCCTTTGTTTTGCTTGAACCCTCTATCTGTTTACCCCTCTTGGTTTTGTTTGCATTAGTCTTGGTTAGACACTTTCTTTAGGGATTAAAGACATTACCATCTGAAGTTGTCGGACTTTAGTTTTATAATCTTAGAAGGGTGTTCTGCAACTTCCGAATCATTATAGTCAAGACCCCGATCTCGCCACAAGCGGGGTCTATGCTTCGATAAACATAAAGCTTTATATCTCTTAACTTTTTTATACGTTTTCCTGGAAGTCAGCTCATAGAAGTCAGTGTCTACTCTACATATTTTAGTAACTACAGCTCTCGTGTCGATTTCTGTAGAGAAGGTAGACTCCCCTTTGGTGAGTGTCTAATTGCACCGAAATCCGCGTTCCCATGCCCAAACAATCCTTGGTCGGACTTCCCCAGTCTTCGACACAACCCCAGCGGTGAGTCTATTGATGGCATCAACTTCATATACACGAGGTTCGGATGGTGCCCAGTTCATTGTTACTACAAACAAAAATTTGCCCTTTATCACTCAGACGGATGAATCTTGTCAAATTCGCGACTTCCCTCTTTCAGCTAATACCAACCTAGTGTGGCAATTGTTGGAAATTCTTGATTGGCTTTGTTGTTGCTATTTACTGTAATAAGTAATATAATTCCTTTCCTATGTTGTGCACGGTCCAGGTCGCGAATTTGACAAGTTTCATCCGTCTGAGTGATAATCCTTGCAGTCAAAAGATTTGCTTTGGCGCACTCGTAGATTAGTGCGTGATATTTTTGCTTGTCTGGTACCGTAAAAACTCGAAAAATTGGCGATGCATATGATTTTCAAAATTACTCTTAGTTCAGCGGAGTCCGGATAGTAGTATATGGTTGGGAATGAAAAAAGGCATGCCACTATCGAGAGAATTCTATTATACAGATTGAGCAAAAAGATTAGGCGGGTATTTTTTTTATTTTCCTTTACTCTCATGGTCCATCAGTGTAAGTGGAAACCATCATCCCTCATACAAAATAAAGAATAAAATAAAAGTACAACCTCTCATTCTAAATTTTCTAGCAGCAACAACTATCACCCATTTGTTCAATTAATATGATAAAAGAATCTCTAGTATGTTGTCAACATATTCCATTTGGTTTAAATAATTTAGAGTCGTTATTGCTGATATTGTGTAATTTCAAAGTGAAGAAACATATTAAATGGTTAGTTCCACCCAGAAAAAGCATTTGCCAAGTCTGGGTATTCGTACTAGCTATAATTGACCAAAATTTGTCTTATAGAACTGCGCTTAGGTTCCTATAAATTTTTCTATTAATGACATTGGGAAAGGAAGGTCGGTACGGGGTTGACCGAGTGATAATTCATTATCAGTTTTGACATCAGCAAGCCTATTAGGCTTTGCCGGAGGCTCGGGAAGTATGAAAGACCTTCAGAGGAACCCACTAAACCTTCAATCTCTGGAGGTCAATGGGCCGTACGAGAGTCTCTCAAATATCCGAGGACATCCATACTAATAAATCGTGTTCATTCCTGGAATATCTTCTGACGTTTGTAACAGGCTTCAGAGACCACCTCTTATAAGGCCCGCAATGAAGCCAGCTTTCGTAGAATATTCTCCTAAGAGCCTACCAAGCCCTCTTGATATTTCCCAGCATTCTTGAACTTTAAGCGAGATCTCCCATGCTCTCTTGAGAGCCTACCAAACTCTCCTGATGTCCCCAAAGACTCTACAAAGCTTCAGTGGATGCCCAGAAACTACCTTGATTAATATAATATACACTAGCCAATAATATACACTAGCTCATATATGATAAAAATTCACACGGGAAAAAAACCTATATACTAGCTCCACAAAAAGGATTGCAGTGGGAGAGGGCTCTGTGAAAGCCTATGAAGCCTTTACTACCTCCACTTCCCTCAGATTATTTCCCCCCCTAGTGGATACTGCTGGTGCCTTCCGTTCCTTCCCATACACTTTTAAGGGTTTCCGCGCAACAATATCTACGTCTAACTGAACATTATCCTCCTTAAGGCCCAATTTCGATACAACCTCTTTAGGCCCTCTCAATTCATCAATTTAAAGGCAGATTAGTATTTATATAAGACGTCATGAGGCTTTCTCACCTACCTGCTCGCGAATTGATTCTCTTATCACTTTTAGTATGACCTTTTGGTTCTCTTTACTTCTCTTTTCCCACATGTTTAACATCCTCATATAGGTAGTCGGGGGCTTTCTGAAGTCAGCAAGAGCGTTTTAGAGGGGTGGCTCGATGTACTCCTGATATCTGGATTCTGATGCTGGTTAAAGTTCAACCCGTCGACGTATATGCTTGTTTTCCAACATGGCAAAATAAACCAGATTGTAGTGCAAACTAGGCTAAGAAAAGCTGTAGATATATCATCAATAAAACTAGTATCATTTGCTCCACGCATCTTATCACCTTTGTAATATTTTAAAAATATGACATCCACGATTTCGGGGGCTCGAAAGTGACGTCGGCCGGGCTAAAGGCTGTAAGCGCCTTTACAAAGGCTCGTAGGACGGTAGGGGAGGCTTACGGTATAATTTTCAGGGTCACTGATAAAACGGTCATTCTCAAGGAGAAAACACGCCTTCTCACCAGTCGACTCCGGCGTTTTCTCATCATGCAAGCCGTACAAAAGTCCATCCGCCATGTAATTCTTAACCGCATAAACAAGGTGTGATCTTGTCTGCGAACATTGGATTTGAATCTAGTAACTGTTAGCTAAGGCTTATTAAGCTCTCCGAAAGGTGCGCGAAGCCCTTACCTCACTCCCTACAGGTTTAGAGAATGCTATACTGGTATTGAAATGGTTGTTTGCCTCACTCCACAATCGACGGACGTTAACACTAAGAGTATCAGCTTTGGGCCAAGGATCCTCGAGCAATGTATAACCCCCGAGAAGGTCTCCCGCATGCTTTACTACAGACTTCACCTCTGCTGACTTATTAACAGGCTCAGACTCTGGCGGTATTGAGACTCTACCTTGGCAAGGGGTTGGTGTTCCACAAGGTGCAGGAGTAGGTGTATAAAAAGAATGCGTAGGGGTTGTCTCTGTGCTCAAGTCGTACTCATGCTGTAAGGTGCTATCGCCCGAGGTAAATGAGAAGCTTAAGAATTCAAATCTAGCCTTTTTGAAGGCTTGCTCAACACTCGTCCAGTCCTGGAGTGTTTCCTGCCTTCGTAAATTAACGGCATAACGATTTCCATGCTGCATTGCGTTAGCAGTTTAATTGAAACACAAGGGCTTTAAATACCATACCTGAATCATATTTACGGGAATACAAGGAGAAGCAATTGCTTCTGTGGCCGTCTGGTAGGTCTCTTTCGAGTGGCTGCAATAGCCTTGGCAGAGGCTACAGGAGTTTTCTTTGGCTGTTTTCGAGATCACGACCCCTGGTTTGGTGGTAATGATGATGGTGGTGATGCTGGTAGTGGTGGTGGTGGCAATGGTGGTGGTGCATTTTCATCCCCCAGCTCTTCATCCTCATAGTCATCCTCAAAGATCTTAACATAGTTTTACTTATCTGGATGATCATTGAGGGCAAACCAGGTTTTTGATGGGCCCTGCAACACTCCGTTTACCAATATTGCGCCATCGGGAAAGCTTTCTGTGCTTTCTTGAAGGCTCTGGGAGCCATAGTAATCGAGCTCTGTATTTACTTGTGTGCTTGCATTGGAGTTCACACTGCTCGCAAGGCTGGAAACACTCATTATCCCTCTTAAACGTTTACTAACAGAGGTAGAGACAGAGGCTTGCATACCATATCATTCCTCAACGCCGTCCTTGCTGGTTCTTGATTTCCGAGCAGACATCATGATGTTTTGCAGAAAGAGCCTTTACAATGGCTCTTTCCCCACTATATATGGCACAATTCGTTTAGCAAACCACATAAACTTTGCTTTTTCTTGGCAGTCAATTCAAGATTTTTCCTCCTGTGGCAGGAAAAGGGTTCGAGAACCCTGTTGGATGTCTCGAAAAGCCTTTTGGAAGACTTGTTAAAGCATAATTCTATAATTAACCTAACTAAAGACAACGGGAAGCCTAAATAAGCAACCTACAAAATAGCAACTTCATTTCAAAAAACAAAAAATTGGCTATGCATACGATATCAGAGTTACTATTAGTAGACATGATCTATATCCTCCAACCAAACATGGAGGAAGTAATTCCTGGCCGGAGATAGCCAATTTTTCGAATTTTATAATATTCCAAAACACCAATCAAGGCTCCTTAGGCCTTCTAGGCTTCCAATAAGCGCTCCTCAAATGTGACCCGCACCTCCACCACCAGCGGCACTGGCACCTCGATCATCACGATCGTCATCAGCCTGATCATTGGCATCTCCGCCTGTACCTCCAGTTTTCTCACACAGGCGATTTCTCTCAACCTGAGTACAAATACGTTCAGGATCATAATAAGATTCAAAGATAATACCATTCGGGAAGAGGCTTATATAATGTTCACAGAGCCTTTTTCCTATCTTTGTGTACCTCTCGATATTTTTAGAGACTACCGAGATTACCTTCTGGCACTCCATGTCAGAACGGGGTATGTTCATAATTAGACCTTTTTTGTCAACCATATTACTGAAGGCCAGAAGTTCCTCATCAAGCTCTATTTTACTAGTAAAGTTGTCGTCTGTGAGGTGCTCTCATCTCTCTTTCTCAAGAGTTTACGGCATTTGACCTGACCCTTTTACGTTTGCTGAAGGCCTGTGAAGCACACCACAGATTTTCAATGATTTCCCTTCAGAAGTCTTGAACCAACCTTCCAGCTCGTCGGTATTCCCGATTGGGAAATATCCCTGGTTCAGATTATCAGCATTTTGCCCCCGAGGGGTTAAATTGGCCAATGCCCAGTAGAAGGTTCGAACAGCTCTCATGGATTCCCTTGTAGCCGCTGGTGGGATTCGTTTCAGCAGGAGGGCTTGTAATTCATATATAAACAGTATTTGGAGAGTCTCTAACGGCGTTTCGTGTATTGGTCTTGGATTGCGGAGGAAGGATATGGTTTTGGGTTTTCGGTGCATTGGGCTTTGGGTTATCACTTCCTGTTTGTGATTCCTTTCGGGTTCTCGTGTAACGATCATTTCTCTTCCTGTAATTTTCCTTAACATACTTCCGTGAGTTTCCATCGCGCGGATTATTAATCATGTATCGGCGTCTCGGCGTCACTTGTATATATATGGCTCTATTTTCCCTTTGTCTTCTTTCCTCTCTTCCTCACGCAATCTTCCTGCTGTATTGGGGTTTTCTTAGTTTGGGTTTTATTTCTCTACGGGATATTCCTTTTGGTCCTTTGGGTATTAAAATATATTACGTTAAACCTTCCAAAAATCGTTCGCTTCGTATAACATGTCCGAGTTCCAGAAATCTCCTTGATCAGTATTAAGCCCGATCCTTTCAGAACCTTCCCGTCGGTTATAGCCCGACCCTCTTGAATACTTTCCGTCATTATCACGGACCGTCGCCGACAACCGAGGTCTAGGCCCGTTCCATTACCAAGCAGGCAGTTGCGGAGCAGGGTTGTGTGAGTAATGCACCCTCGGGATTTCCTAGTTGGGTTTGGCTAAGTTGTTGGCGGCGGTTTTCTTCCTTGTATATTTTCTCTGCTTGTCATTTCTCCTGGTGTGATGATAAATCCATGGTTGTCATGGGTTTCTTCGGGTTCGGTTATGCCAAGACCCTTCTGTATATATAGTCGCTGTTGTCGCTCTCTCTCTCTCTTTCTTTCTTCTTCACGCAACGCCTTCTTTTCGCTAGTTAGTTAGAAGTCGAATATACTTGATACTTTGGTTTCTTCTCCCTCGTCGGTAGTCAGCCCGACCCCCTAGTCCCCAGAACCTTGAACCTCAGACGGTACCAAGCCCGTCCCCGTGCCCGAACCCTGAACTTCAGACGGTATCAAGCCCGTCCCCGTGCTCCCCAAGTCCCACGAAGCGTACCCCGAGTCGCTCCTCCTGTCTAGTCACGACGGCGTCCGTTAGAGTCGTGTTGTGTCTCTCGGTGTTAGTTTATGACAGCCGAACGAGTCCTCTATTGGTACCTTCGTGTTCGCTACTTTGTACGCGAGATAATCTACATCATCGCCCCTGAACTCTGAAGGGTTACTCCGCTTTCCACCACACTCCTCTGTCTTCCGGTTCAGCGCGTAACAGAGTCCCGCTAAATGGCGTAAGTGATGCGAGGTCGTACCAGTCGTAGTAACGGTATGTATCGCTGGGAACATCTTCAGCCTTTTCTGGGTCAATACTATGTATGATTATTCCCAGTCTGCAGGTTCCAATAGGTGGATATAGTTTCGGCCTCTTCGATCCTTTCCTCATGGCCCCAGACGCCGTCACTGTCGTCGTTGTCGTTGTCGCTATCGTCGTTGTCGTTGTCGTTGCCGTTGTCGTTGTCATTGTCGTTGCCATTGTCGTTGTCGTTGTCGTTGTCGTTGTCGTTGCCGTTGTCGTTGTCGTTGTCGTTATCATTGTCGTAGCTATTGTTGTTGTTGTCATCATCGTCATCGTCATTGTTGTTGCTGTTGCCATTGTCAGTGCCTACCCCCAATGCCCCGTCATTTCTTTTACTCCTCCTGGACCTCTTCTGGGATAAATCGACAATGAGAAAGAGGAGCGCTCCTTGAATCATTATGGAGTCCTCCGAAGCTTTATCTAACCAAATGAGCTCTAAATGCTTGATGGCCCTGTGACCCATGCAAAACTGACACAGCTCATTAAACAACTGCTTGCCCGACCTCGACTTATTGATTCACCCTATTCTTACCATCTCATCCACATTCGTTGCGAAAAGCCCTATATAAGGCACCTCTTCCAGTCTTCTGCAGGATTCTCCGGCAGTCCGATGCAGTTTTACAAATGTACCCGGCAGGTCGCCTCCGGGGTTTCAACACCACCGCAGGATCCTTCTTCTTTATAATAGAGTCATACCACCGGTCAGGAGACTAGTTCTCACCGGGCCTGTTATAGGTTCAGAGTCATTGATAGAATCCAGTAGTTACAGTGATAGAGAAGTACCTGTAGGTGAGGATTGCAACCTGCCGCAAGTGTACGCACCCTCTGGCTACTAAAGAGGAGATCTATACATGAAGGGGCAGACTGACGAGTCTGAGCCCTGTCAGTGAATAGAGAATCGGCTAGAGAAAAGGCCTCTAAGCCCCGGGCATCTCCATTAAACCTTCAGAGCAAAAGATAGCCCTACTGCAGACGGCAGTGGTTATGCCCGGGAATAATCTATAATGAATTACAACACTGCAGCCATCAAGGGTACATCACCGGAGTGGACACTCCTCTAATGAAGGCCTAGAGCTGTGTGACAGCCAGGCTGCAGGTGATCCTTGACCCTGGCTAAGGGTGTATTACTCTGGGACCGGAAACACCCGCTAGCGCTTAGGTAGAAGCGGGGTAGCGGAGAAATTGTTTCCGCTCCAAGGCAGAGTTTTCACCGGAACTTAGTTTGAGTAGTGGAAGGCAGGAAAGCCAAGAGATTTGGAGTATAAGTACTCATCTCCACTTCCGCCCACTAGTTCTAGTTTTTCTCATCATCATCAGTTGTAACAAGCGGAAGAAAACCCTTAAGATTATTCTAAGTCTACCAAGAAGAATCTTTACTCTCTAAACCTAACTCTTTCTTCTACCAGCCCTCTTGCTTCCTACATTCTTGTTTAGTAGATGCAGAGCTCCGTCACACCTGGGCCCTGCGGAAACGGGTGAGTTTATTGCATTCGCTGATCGCTATGTGCGCCTGTATTATCTGATACTATGTGTATGGAATGTAGATCAACAAGAACATGCTTCATTGCTTAACATCAACAATCAGGCCTGCCCTAGGTGTGAAGTTGATGTCAAGGGCCTGGGGAGCCTTCAAGAAACCCCACCATGCATTCAGGAGCGATATAATAAGAATACATCAGATACTGCACCGGTTGAATACCTCATGTCAAAGTTCTTGATGACTCTGTACAATGCTTTGTGGCACCTGCCGAGGGCTCAATTTTATGATCTTCACAAGCCAAATATGTGGCATAATATTTATATCGGGCTATTTCAGCATACGATGGAATGGGTTCAATTCTTTTTAAAGAAACACAATCGGATGGAGAGTTTCGATCGGGCTTGGACGTTCATTAAGCCTTATCCAGGGCTTGTGGTAGCAAATAAGGCTTATCGGGAGACGATTCAATGGCAGAGTAAAGAAATGCGTCAACTCAACCTGATAGTGCTAGGAGCCTTGGCGGTGGCTCTTTGGGGCCCCCTCGAAGGCTTTGCAGGCCGACGTTGGAGAGTTTTGAGATGTGTTCAATAACTAATAGATTTCTACTTGCTGGGACAGGACATTACGCATATGAAGGACACACTCGACTATTTTCAGAAGTATCTCGATGATTTGTACAAATATAAAGATGTGTTTCTGGAATTCAGAGCCTATAAACGAACAAGGAAAGAGCCAAAAGATCGAACTAAGGTATTGGAAGGCCTCAGGAGCCTTGTTAGAGGCCTGACAGAGCTTTAAGAAATTCGCGAGGCCCCTCATTTTAACTTCATTAAAATCCATCTGCTTTCACACTTCCGAGAGCATGTAGAACGATTTGGGAATATCCCACTGTTTTCAACTGATATCAGCGAGTTAGCTCATAGGCAGCAAATTAAGATGGCTTATGCAGCCTCCAATAAGGTCGACGCAACAATCCAAATCCTTGATTACCACTCGAGGCGTATGGCTATGGAGATACGGGTCTTGAATCTGAAAGATGTCGTTTTCAGTCTCCCAGAATATTACGAGGGCCTCGCAAGCCATAGAGAGAGCCTCCGAGACACGCTGGAAGTATTCAAAAGCGAGGACCAACAAAGGGCAAGTGAAAGGTTGCTAGATAAACATCCCAAACCTAAGATGACAACTCCCGATGGTAGACCATGCATATTATCCGATATCACTGATATGATTAAGATGAATAGAACTACAGTAGCAAGAGCGGTGTCGGAATATAGCCAGGGCTTGGGCCGGGCAAAACAAGGCTTACTGAGCCTTCTGGAGTACCCACTGATGCCCTTTAAATGCCTACAGATACCAGTATCAATTTTTCAAAAGCCTGACAATTATGAAATACACAATATACCATGTACCGGGGAGACATTATTTAAAACCGATCAATTCAGAATGATTGAGCATGAATCAAGGTGGCCACAACGGAACCCTGAGGAGTCTTTCAAGGACGCCTACCGGGGCTTGTATGAGGAGTATTCAAGGTACTTGATAGTATATCGACGAAAACATATCAACTTCGTCTTGTAGAACTACTGAAAGCCAGGGATAGGGGTTTACCAGACGGCTTGCACGGCCTTCTTAGAGTCTCGAAGCGCTCTCGGGGAAGGTTATGGGTAGTTAATATTTGCAGTGTATTGAGAATGGCTCATTTGTTTGAACTGAAATAAGGTCAATGGCTTGTAAACACCATGATAGATTTGAGAACATGGAACGAGTCCCATATATAGCGATGACGGTTCGAAGAGCCTGGAGAAAGGGGAAAGAAGCCTTGTATTTAGAATGAAAATCTTGAACGTGATGTTAAACAATAAAATCAAGCTTGGTGGTACGAAAACATTTCAGAGACTTTCAGGAGTATTGCATAGTTTAGTAGGAGAGATGAAGAGAGTAATAGCCTTAGCGATAGCCTTCAGAGATTTAGTCCAGAGTTCAGGAGACTTTTAAGAGAGTACAGGTAGTTAACATGGTATCAGGAGAGGTGGGAAAGGGGTTGGTTTAACAATTACTTCTGGAAACGTAACTATGGCTTCGGAGAAAATCAGTAGCTAGTTGATGGAAGACTGTTGAAATGGATTTCTAACGGTCTCGAACCCAATCACAATTGCAGCTAGAACCCTATATATTATAATAAATATAGAATAGATAGTAGAATCCAATATTCACACTTTCTAAAATATTTTTCAATGTTTTTCTCCTTCTTTCTCCCATTCTCTAGGAATTCTCTTTATACAATTGACTATCATGGAACTATCTAAAACAATGTTCATAATAAGATGGGTGGACTATAATATTAAGACCCAAAATACAAAATCAAGTTAAAGGGTGTAAAATTTAATACAAACCAATAAGCAGATTCAATATTTTTCCAATTTGGAGTTCTAAGGAATTTAGAGTATCGAACAAAAACTATAGTGTTTCATGTAAAAACAAAAAGGTTAAATAAAAAAACAAGTATAGGAAAAACAAGTATTATAAACAAAGGACAAGACTCTTATATATAGCGAAATGTTCCTTCTACTTACTTATTTATTGAACCTAATGAAAAGAAACATAGTTGATATATTATAAGCGAGGGACTCATTAATCATCAACAATCTTTTAAAACCTATAATCAATATCTGGAGACAGACTGTCTGAAGACATTAAGAAAAATACTAACCTACTCATGATCCCTATAAATATAGAACTGAACAGAAACCCGTAAAACTCTAATAACAAATGATAACCAGACTAAACCATTTTTTGTCACACTCACATACCAGTTCACGTTGGACTATGCTACTGACTGTCTCTCTCTTGTAATCTACTTGAGCTCTGTCCTTCTATTGTGTTCCTGTACTTCATATAGATGGGGACGATCTAGAGTTGTGATTGCTTCGTTATTAGATATGAATTCAATAGGTATAGCCTTTGGTTCCTCCTCAACTTGCTCTTCAACCTAATGACATAGTTGTATGATATCAATCTGGAATTGGAGTAACCATTGTTGGATGCAAGTACAATATAGGAGAGTGTTAATACCTCTATTTCCTACTGATAAAGTTCCTTGTCTTGTCTTATTTCATCTGTATGATCTATCAACTGCTCAATTAATAATGGATAATGAATACCTAAAGTAAGTGAAACTGTTCTCTAACTTATTCATTCCTATTTTCATTTCTCTAGCTGGATAGCGTATGTATAGGTATTCCAGATTGGTTAGGCCTAATTTATATACCTTAATCTTTACTTTCAACATGTAATTTTGAATAATAGTTTCTTTTACTCTCTCACTGTATACTTCAGTTGCCTAAATAATCGAATGCAAGAAATTGATATATTTATAGGGTTAAGTCAAAACAGAAACTTTGTTTAAGTATTCAACAAGATATATAAGTATGCGGTACTGGTGATAGAAACCTTGTCATCAGCAAACAATTTGGACTTGTTTGTAATGTGCGGGTATTTTATCTGTCCTGGTCTATATAGGTCCCCAATTCATTACCTTACACTAAAATTCACAACCAGATGTCAAACGACTGCTCCTGATATCTAGAATGGCGATTACGTCCCTAACTTCATTTGGGATGATTTGTACTTTACACCAAAAAAAATCAGGTCTCGGCCCTGCGACGCCCAATACTCTATATGCCCTGAGCGACCTGGGCACACAATTGGTTTGCTTACCTCAAGACCCACGCCCTGGGGCCAGAAGATCGTCCCTGACGTGTTGGATGAGAATATCACACCCTGGACTTGTTTGGTACTTGTTTGGGGCTTGTCTGAGGCTCATCTGAAGCTTATTCGAGGCGTCACGAACTTCTCCATTTCTCATCTGAACTCACCCTGTCTCGTCTGAAGTACCTTTTGCCCGGCAAACCCCCTTTTAGCACCTTGTAGTCTGGCAAAATGAGGTCCAATTGGCAAATACTACTTTATTCTGAGCATATTCTGCCCCAGTATATAATGCTATATACATAATAATCCCCACTTGTGCTTTCCACTTGCCCACCATCTGCCCAACGCCTGCCACATACTTACCTAACAACCTCCAACCGGTAATTGTCGCTGATTCAGAACCCGATTCGGAGCGAGATTTGGCGTCAGATTTGGCGTCAGATTTGGTACCGATTCAGTAGCTGAAGAGGTGTTTGAAGAGTCTAACGGCGTTTCGTGTCGTGGTTTGAATTACGGAGGAAGCGCGCTCGCGATTTTTAAAGATTCATTTCTCCTCGCTCGCAGAATAATCATTCTTCAGTAATTTTCTCGATGTGCTTCAGTGAGTTTCCATCGCGCGGATTATTAATCATGTATCGGCGTCTCGGCATCACTTGTATATATATGGCTCGACCTTCCCTTACCTTTCTTCCTCACACAATCTTTCTGTTGTATTGGGGTTCTTTTCGTTTGGGTTTTATTTCTCTACGTGTTATTCCTTTTGGTCTTAAGTATTCAAATACATTACATTAAAGCTTCCAAACATCGTTCGCTTCGTGTAACGTGTCCGAGTCCCGAAATCTCCTCGATCGGTATCAAGCCCGATCCCCCTAAAACCCTCCGTCGGTTATAGCCCGACCCTCCTAAATACATTCCGTCGTGTTATGTCTCTCGGTTTAGCTTATGATAGCCGAGCGAGTCCTCTATTGGTACCTTCCTGTTCACTACTTTGTACGCAAGATAATCTACATCATCGCGCCCGAACTCTGAAGGGTTACCTCGCTTCCCTCCACACTCCTCCGTCTCCCGGTTCAGCGAGTAACAAAGAGTTGCTTGATTTGGACTTTGAGTTGAAAGTCTATATAGATATCAGTATAGGAGTCAAAATCTCGAGGTAGTGAAATATCCCAATGGAAAGAGTTAGTGCAAGAGGTAGAGGTAGGGGTGGAGGTGGAGGTAGGGTGCAGGTGGACATAGAGATGGAGGTGGAGTTGGGGGTGGAGGTGGAGGTAGAGGTAGAGACGAAGGTCGTGATGGAGGTGAAGGTGAATGTTGGGGTGGACGTGAAGGTGGACGTGGAGGCGACTCCGAGGGACGATTAAGGCCTGCAAATCATACCAAGGCTGACAACAAATAGGTCAGTGCCGCCACTCTAGTACACTTTGGGATGTCGAAGATGAGCCGAATATGACCTATCGCCTTTTCGAAGTCCCAAACCAGTCAAAATATGACCAGGCACCTGTGAGATATCCTAAACAAGCTGTAATATGATATATCATATTTGGGATGTGCCAAAACATTTCTAGCATATCCTAAAACGAACCAATCAGTTTCTGGAGGCCTCAAATACTCCAAATTCAACGAGCCGAACAAATTCAGTTGCACGAAACCCGGACTGTCTCGGCCACAATCCTTTTTTGCTGATATAGGCATCTTGAGCTGGAACATTTCTCGTTGGGGTTGGTCTTGCCTCATCTGAAGTTCTTTTTATTCCGCCGATACTCTGATAGGGTTGGCCGAATGAAATATTTTGGCAGATGTTAGTTTATTCTGGACATAACGTACTCTACTATGTAATACTATATACATTATAATTTCAACACTCTTCACTTACATACCATTAGTTGTATATCTACTACTTGATTACTCACCAACCTGCAGCCAAAAAGTGCGGCTAATTTAAAGTTAGGTTCGAAGGCAGGTTTAGAGTCAAATTCAACACCTGATCAAATGTCAGAAGAAATACCAATTTCGTACTTGAAGATTTGCCTGACCCATACGTCAAATTGTGCCTAAATAAATTTTAGTATAGGAATTAAGATATCAAAGTAGAGAGATACGTCAAATCGAAGAGGTGGAAATAGGGATGGAGGTGGAGGTGAAGATGGAGCTAATACTTAAAGACCATTAAGACATGGAAACTATGATAAAGTTGAGATCAAGTAGGTTACTATGACTACTCTAGTACACTTTATAACATCATAGACGAGCCAAATATGACTTATCGCCTGTTACACTCGAAGCCAAAGAGGCGTGGAAATTGTGGATATAGTGGAGTTCCAGCAACAGGTTTAGACTAAGGTGTCAAGCTCTGAATTATAAATATTCAGAAACATAATGAAATAAAACCTGTTTTCAAAAGTAGGTACGATACCATTCAAAATATTATTATACAGTAGATTACTAAACAACAAGTATAAAAAGCAGGAGGTCGGGTTATAAGGGGCCAGTAGAAATTTTATGAATGATGGGGCTTGATACTTATTGTAATGAGGATACAAACGGGCCGAATGTTACGGGCTGTCTTGGCGTTGCTTGACAAAGAGCAGGGTAGCCCTTCAGAGTTCAGGATCGAGAGCGTAGATTACTTCGTGTACGAAGTAATGGATAACGAGATACCAATAGAGAACTCCTTCAACAGTCATAGATTAAGACCAAGGGATACAACACAACGAACGTACTCGAGGGGGTCCGACTATAACCGACGGAGTGATTCTTGTAGGGGTCGGGCTTGATACCGATCGGAGGAATTCAGGAACTCGGACACATTACATGAAGCAAACGATATTTAGAAGCTTTAATGAAATATATTCAATACCCAAAGCAAAAAGAAATAACCCGTAGAGAATTAATACCCAAACTATAACGGCGTGCCAGGACTTCGCGTTACTATACTAGTTATACCGTTGCACGGGGATGGGTCAGCGATTCAATCAAGCATTCTTAGGTTTTCATTTGTAATCAGGTTTCCTTTGGGTTGGGTGGGTTTCCGTCACACGGGTTAGTAATGGGTTCTCGGTGATGGATATATATATGGGCCTGTCCTCTCCTTCTTTCTATTTCCTTTCTTCTCAACGCAACCTTCCTGTTCTTTAGGGTGTTATATTGGTTGTCTTTAGTTCTCCACGGTTATTATAGCTGTATTACTAGCTTGGAATACATATCGTTCGCGTTACTATAGTTCCTTCCTCCGACTCTCGAACCAATAGTCGTTCGGAACTCATACTAGTAGTTCTTGACGTTCCATAGATTTCGAACCTCGGTTGTGCTCCTTGGTTCCCTTCGTCCATAGACCACAGTCCATGACCGTAAAACGAGTGTTCTATTGGTATCTCTGAGTCCGCTACTTTGTACTCGAAGCTATCTACGCCATAGTACCCGAACTTTAGGGAGTTCTCCACTTTTCGTCAAGTAAAACCAAGACCTACATAACACAAACGAAAAAAACCCCAATGCAACAGAAAGATTGCATGAGGAAGAAAGGAAAGGAAGACAAAGGGGACGTGGAGCCATATATATACAAGTGATGCCAAAACACTAAGACATGATTAATAAGCCGCTCGATGGACACTCATGGAAGCATGTTAAGGGAAATCACAGGAAAGAGGAATGACGATCACACGAGAACCCGGAAGAAAACCTGAACAGGAAACGATAACCCAAAGCTAATGCAAGAAAGACCCAAAGCAATAACCTTCCTCCGCAATCCAAATCAAAACATGAAACGCCGTTAGAAGCCCCCATGGATTGGTCTCACATTCGTTCTGACACTCGTGTTCCCTTGTCCCCCGCTGAACGCTGCTGCCTTATTACCCAGGGTCTCGGCATGTATTGTCTCAGGTCGGGTCACTTTGCTACGGAATGCCCAGTTGCTCGTCGCGCCCCTGCTCCTGCTCATCCTCTCCGCAGCACTACTGCTCTACACGATACTTTCTTTCCTGGTTCTCCTTTTGGTTCTTCGAATGTTTCTTCTGATCTTTCGTGTTCTTCATCCTTTTCTTCTCCTTACTTTTCTGGTTCTGGTTCTGGTTTTTCTGAGTCGTTTTTTCCAGCTGGGTCCCTTGATGCTGCTTTTTCTTCGGATTATGATTCCTTCGCTGCTCCTGTTATTTCCAATAATCATTTTGATTTTCCTCTGTGCGAGCCATCGGAAAACGAGGATAGCTTGACCTAAGTGGCTTCCGTCAAGCTCTCCCGTCTCTCGTGCTTTGTCTGTACTTTCGCTTTCTAGCTTCTCTTTTTCTTCTGCTGTTTGCTTATCAGATAATGATCACTTTGTCATCTCGTGTTCTCTGTCCAATAAAAATAAATCTGTTTAATCATACGCATTAGTAGCCACTGGGGCATCTGGAATTGCCTTTATTGATGAAGGATTTGTATGCCACCACAATCTTGTATTAAAACCCCCACCACAATCTTGTATTAAAACCCCTACCCCAACCCCGTAAACTGAATTACATCGTTGATTGCCGCTGTAGATCTAATATTATAACGCGTGATGGTGAGAGAATTCGATGCACAATCATTACTAGTTCTCAACTCTATGAACGAGAAAGAATTATTTAATTCCGCATGGTATTGATTATTTTCAGGATTTGTGATGAGTTCTGAGTTTTCAAGGCGTATAAAGCTTCCAGCAATCATAGATATTAAAGTATAGAGCAAGAGTACTGGAGGATAGTATATGCGTACTTAAAGATAGTGTGTGATTATTATATCAAAAAACCTTTTTACACAAAGGGGGTGAATTATTGTTATACTACTGCAACATTGGATAGTACATAGTAACTGATGTATTCATGGAGAATTTGATTTATCTTCTTCTTTGCATGCGGCATAGTTACTAGAGTGTTTATTTTATAATTCACAAAATCTTTGATGGTATCAATATATACATTATGTAACTGATATCTTTAAGCAGTATTTTGATCAAATTCATAGTGTGTGTAAGTGTGGCATATAAAGGCCTTCATATGAAACTGTACTGCAAGTAAGTTTTGCAGTTCGTAAGCACACATGAATCATTACTTTCAAAGTGTGCTATTAATCAATTGGTAATATCATTTAGATCATAGTGTGAATAATGAATTAACAGCCGCTTAATGGGTATCATTGAAGTTGGTATAGGCTGTGTTACGGAGGTCTTGGTATTGCTTGGCGAAGAGCAGGGAAGCTCTCTAGAGTTCGGGGACTATGGCGTAGATAATCTTGCGTACGAAGTAGTGGACTCGGAGATACCAATAGAATACTCGTTCTACAATCATGGATTATGATCTATGAGTGGAGGGAACCAAGGGGCACAACCGAGGTTTCAGAATTTATGGAACGTAGGGAAATAAGGGTATGAGTTCCGAACGGCTATGGATTCGAGAGGCAAAGGAAGGAACTATAGTAACGCGAACGATATATATTCCAAGCTAGTAACACAACTATAATAACTGTAGAGAACTAAAGACAACCAATATAACATCCTAAAGAACAGGAAGGTTGCGTAGAGAAGAAAGAAAGAGAGAGAAGTAGAAGACAGGCCCATATATATATCTATCGCCGAGAACTGATTACAAACCTGTGTGATGGAAACCTATAGAACTTGTGAAATCATTACAAACGAAAACTCAGAACGCGACCCAGCCGTCGACATATTCTACGAAGGTAAACCCAAGAACGAACGCAGTTCTCTGGCACGCCGTTATAGCTAATATGCACTGTATGCTTTACGCTTCGGAGCAGCAACATCACGAATCACGACATGGTCTTTTTTTTTTTTTTTTTTTTTTTTTTTTCATTCATTTCTATTCTAATCCTAGGTACAGAAAGATTGCATGCAGTATAAACTATAACGTAAAGATAGCCTTTCCCGAACGACACTGTTAGTCTTGACGCTTTAGGAAAAACAAAAGAAAAACAAAAGTAAACCTTTCTACTATGAATTATGTATCATGCTACTTGTATCCCATTTTCTGGGTTTGATACGGCTCTTAAAGAGGGGCCCGACTGAGTGGTGGGTCTGACGAGTGATATAGAATTGGAAAGGGCAGGTTGAAGCTGGCCAGTGAGTGGTGGAGGGAGGGTAAGGAGGAGGAGACCAAGTTTACTGTTTTCCGCAGCTTTATCGGCACATTCATTATCTACGACTTTCTGGTAAGGACACGGGAATGTTTTTAGTGGCCAGTATCCATAGCATTGGGAGGATTGGTTGGTGTTTGAGGGGGGTGGGTGTTGGGTCGGGATGAACATGTGGGGAGAAAAACATGGTGTGCGCCTTCGCAGTTAGCGAACCTTGGGGGGGAGACTTCGCAACAGTTAACGATGGGGCTGGTGTGCCCTTGACAGGTGCCTCCTGGACACATGTGATCGTCTCGGTTGTGGGAGATTGTGCAGATTGGGCAGGTTGGGAGTTCCTTCTTGCATCCTTTGGTGTTGTAGCCGAATTTGCAGCATTTCCGACATTGGGTGGTGGGGGAGGCTTTCCACATTTTCAGGTAGTGGTAGGAGTCTTCCATGCGGACAGAGAGGTCTATGGAGTATGTTCTTATTACGTGACAGAGGTCGACCTGTGAAGGAGGTTATGCGATGATGCTTTTTTTTTTTTTTTCTTTTATTCATTACTTGCGCACAACCTCACGGTTATGACACTAGGACACTACCTGACTACACTACCTATCATTTCCTCCCCAGAAAACAAAAAGCAAAACAAAAGCAAAGTACAATTTCGTCGCCTCCTCAAATAAACCTGAAGTTAGCTTCCATCTGATCTGCCCTATACAGTATATTGTCTTCGAGTTTCTGTATTTGCTATCTCAATATTCTCAAATCAAAACAATCTCTGTCAATCTCAAAGTTTTTGTCCCTATTCTCGATCTTTCTCATCCTTGTAATATTTGCATATCGTCCCGGTACTGGTATAATCAAAAACGTTTGTTCGTCGCTATGCTTAAATCATGCCCATTCCTGAACCCTGTATTGTTCTTCCTCGTTCCCATCTCCGTTGTTCCAGTCCTCTGTTTCATTTTTGATTTTCTGTTCCCGATAGTTGTCTTCTGGTATGGCTACCATTTTGATTGTCTTCTTTGGAGAACGAGGCAGGGGAGAATGGGCCGGGGTCTCGCTCCTCTCCAGGGGAGGGTGGGTAATGGCCTCTTGGAAAGTCGAATCCAGGGCTTCATTGTCTTGGATGTCAAAGAGGGAGATCCCGTGGATGACGAAGTCAACATCTGTTGGGTGCAGGTCATTGTGGTGCAGGGGTTGAGGGAGGATACTACTTCTTGGTTGAGAATGACAGTAAGATTGACGAAGAAGGGTTAGTAGGTGGAGGCTGGGACGGAGGGGTGGGCCAGAGCGATGATTGGGTCTCTGTCGTTGATTGTGAAGGTGAGTGACGTTGTGGGGGTGGTGAGGCCGGTTCTGGCTAGGAGTTTGCCAAAAAGGGAGGAGAATGGGGTGGTGAGGCGTTCAGCTTCGGCAATGGAGGAGGGGTAGGAGCGTGTGGCGAACAACATTCATTTCAAGAAGAAAAGAAAGTGAACTACTTAGGGTCACTTTTTTTGCCTTTTTTACGGCCATTTGGGTTTTATTATGGTTTTGACAGCGTCTGTATAAGACTTGAAGGCTTGGCATGACGTGGTCTTTTGGGAGGGCCTGTTGGGGGGAGGGGTGGAGGGTTTTGGAATAGTTGAGGATCACCTTGATGAGGGTTTTCAGCTTCTCAAATTGCTCGATTATGTTGTGGGTAGGGGTGAGGATTTATGCAGGAGAGGGTTGTAGGGCGGCTGTCTTCTCTTCGAATGAAGTTATTTTTGTAGCGAACTTGTTGAATAGTTCAACCATGGGGAGAGATGTCGTTGCCGAATTTCTGTTTAATGACAGGTTAGAGGTGACGGTGTGGTTGTGTGCAAGTTTCAGAAGTTCCGAGTTTGTGTAGGTTTTTATTCAGGATAGTGAGGTCCAGATCCTCAAGGAGGGTTCTGTATGGGCCACTTTCATTTGGAGGGGGTGGGTCTTCAGCTTGGGGGCATGGTGGAGCCTAAGATTGAGGGGATTTTGATGTGGTGATACGGTTACCACACACTCTCTTGGTGTTGAGTTTTCAAAAACTGAGTGAATAGAGGGAAAGAAAGATGCATGATTACAGCATATGGTGGTATTGTTACATTAATGATTCCACTATTTAGGAATTTGTAGTATATGTAATTATACTTTCGTAGTGCAAGAGATTTTGCTAGCTGAATGATTATCTATAGATAGTGTTTAAAAGTGCACTGATTACTATGAATATTGATTAGGAACACCCTGATTACTGCAGGTAATGGTTAGAATCACCTTGGTTTCTCGGTGGTTGACAGTGTGATAATTATTCCATACTAAGGTGTTAAACTCACCAAGCTTAGAAGTGGTGATGTTTGATTTACGAGCAAATCAGGCCTAGCGTATCTCCCGAACCACATGACAGTATATATCACACTATAAGCCTAGGATCGAGGCTTACCTCAACACAACTCTCACTCTTCGTTAAAGAGAAAAATACCTGCGAAGTATATTTCACAAAAACACAGAGTTTTCTCCCAGATAATTTTCTGAGTAGCACTAAGCTATGCACACTATTTGGATTTGCACAAGCTATGGTTGTTGAGTAATAAGCGTAGAACCTCTTCGTTTTAGGTGATTTTGGTCGCGTGTGATGGACGCACGAGTACCTCACTTACATACTAGCCACATTGAGCCACACTAAGCCTGGGATCGAGACTACCAATGGCGTTGGTCTTCATTTTTCACGTCATATGTACATAGTAGGTACTTTATGCATGTATCTTCGCCGTAGCCCTCGCACTCATTCATAAGCTGATTCACACCCAGTATCGTCTGACGACTTCAAACCACTCCCACCACAATCAATATGGTTATCAGAGCATTGAAGCCTCACTGTTCTTCACAGCGTCTCCTCAATAGCGCACGTTCAATTCAATTGCGCGGTATTGCAATCGCCCCGAGAACTAGTCAAGTCTTGACAGAGAGAAGGAATGACCGTTCGCTCCCAGGTCAGATATGAGTTCCAGCTCAACGATTACTGAACTAATCATAAAGGTACCCTTAGCCGTGGGCCCCCGTCGCTCGACTTTGATATCTATACCCATATTCTTGGCTATTTTAGGAGCCAGTACACTTGCTCTTTTTAATTATCAAAAATCATCCACTTCTGTCGTTTCATCGACTCTTTATGCGCTCCGTGTTCATCCTGAAGCTCGACAATTTCTAGGTGATGAAATTACCTACAAGTATAAGATGCCCTGGATTAGCGGTAAACTCAGCCAACTCCACGGGGATATTGATATTTCTTATCGAGTAAAGGGGACAAAGGGCGAGGGGCTTATGCGTTTCAAGAGTGTGAGGAGAACAAGGATGGGGATGGTAAATTTCACCCGTATTCCATCAACCTCTCGGGATAAAGTGCTTATGTATTGTCTAATTATAGTTTGAGACATTGCGGTGGGATCTTATCTTAGATGATGGACGTCAAATAGCTCTGCTTGATAATTCTAAGGCCGATCCATTCCCCCAATTAGAACCCTCCCAGGCTTAAGATATCTATTCTTTTTCATACTCGAGATCGCAGGGTGTAAGTATTATGTACATAGGGGCAGATTCAGGCTCTAATTGCAGAGGGACATCCGCAAAATTAACACAGAATATCAATACCCCCTCAGCGTTTCCGGAATCTATTGAATGTTTGCAAGTTAAAGGATAATAATACATAAATTTCCTTAACACTTCACATATCGATTGTCTCTTCAAACTTCAAAACCCCTTCTTTCCGTAGAACACCATCGACAGATGCGACTATGGCGGGCGACGGATCATTTGCTGTGTGAGCAACCAATACCAAACCCGCTACTTTCACACTTTGCGCCAGGGCTGGTACAATATCCTACAAAGATCAATGAATTTTCTTGCTCATGAACAGTATTGGTCTGATTAAACTTACTAAGAGTCGGGAGGAGCACATAAGTCCCATTAAATTATTGCTAGATGCAAATCTGACCGCTTCCTTGATAGAAGTGCAACTTCTTGCACTTGAAGCTACTTCGTTCAAATCGTCGCCTGGCTCCTTTCCAAGGTCATTACAGTAGAATACTGGATCTACATGGGTGATCTTAGCATTTTCAAATATTATCAGTGTTTGTAATAAGGTTGACTCACAGTTTGGTTGTTTCCAATTGAGTGCCGTACAAACATTGGAATTTGAGGAAGAAAAAACAATGGACCTTGTCAACTCGTGTGATGTTTGCTTTAATGTCCTTGCATGATCGAATACTGTGTTAAGTATCGCGTCCACGCAAGTATTAACATTTGGTGTAGCCGTTAATCCATATTCTTGTTCTTCGGCGGTAGAAGGGTAAATGATATTGAGATCAAGATGAACCTCACTTGGTAACATTGACAAAACTTCGTTAAGAGCAGTGAATGAATACGCCAGTATAAGATGGGCTTGCGCAAGACTATTGGCTGCCAGTAACTTTTGCTTGATGCCCCTAAGGCCCGACAGAGAACCAAGTTTTTGAAATTGAACAAAGCTAACCTGAGAGACTGGAACTTCGAGTTCACCGACGGGTATCGTCCATCTAGGGTATAATATAGGAACACAATCCCTAGTAAGCTGAACGTATAGACGGACATACTCTCCGGATAGGGATGACCCAGTAATAAGTGCATTTGGATGTGACTCAAATTGACTTGTCGCCTTCCAATAGGTTGCGAAATGAGTTATTTCCAGCGGCACACCCTGAAAAGGTTTGATAATCTGGAAATCGAACGATATACGACCCATGGCTCGAAGGCGAGGGTCAAACAGCGGCAATACACAATGTCCTGAGCTACTTGAGCAAAAGGTATTCGGTAAAGCAATCGTCCGTGCGATGACTTTAGACCCAAAAGTTGGATATATGTCAAAATCTATCATAAACTGATCCAATGTATCGATCTGGAAGGATACTGTTTTAACATCCTCGCTGAGAGGGAGAAGAAGATTTCTAGGAATGAGATCCGATGACTTGGACGATATAGTGAGTCTAGCTGCGGGATATTTGTCGTCCTGGTAAAAGAGAATTGGCTCGGTACCCGCCTCATGGAACGTAAGTTGAACGAAAGTCTTATTTTCAAGGAAGTTGTGCCCATATCGACGCAGAGGAAGGATGGGTGGGGGAAGGGAGAGATCAGGAATTCCATCGGAGTCAATAGTCATATGAGTTCCGGACTGCGTAGAGGCAATCGAGGAAGGTGATGGCTTGTGAGGGAAGGTTCCGACAATGCCAAGTCCTCCACCTGCTGCTGAAAGAAGTTGCATACATTCAAGATGACCTTCCCAAGCTGCATAATACATAGCGGAAAGCTCTTTCTCATCTAGAATGTCACTCCTAGCGCCGCTCTCTAACAGAGCTTTCAGACATTCTACATGCCCTTCGCTTGCGGCATGGAACACAGCTGTCCATTGAAACAGCTTGTCAACCTCATTCAAATTTGCCCCATACTGTTTTAACAGCATTAATAGCCGCACTGATTCGCCAGATCTTGCAACCAAATGTTGAGGGTATAGGCCTTCCGCATCTGGCAAGATACGAGCATTGTGCTTCAACAGAATTTCTGAAATCTCGCAGAGACCATATTGGCAGGCCAAGTTTAGCGGAATATAATCTTGTTCATGTCTTGGGTCTATCCGAGCATTGCAGGCAATCAATTTGGAGACACACTGCTGTTTGTTCTGTGTTATAGCGTGAATCAATGGGGTGAAGTTATCGTGATCCATGGTATCGATCGTCGATGGCTTCACATCGACCAATATTTGCACCATCTCAACGTGTCCATGGATACAGGAATAATGCAATGGTATTCGGCCGTAAACATCGACCCGTGCGACATCAACCCCCTGTTGTAACCCAACCTTGAGAATTGACATTCTGCCAGCATTTGCAGCTTCATGAAGGCAATTTCTCTCATTGATCTCGTCCTCCGAGTGGTAGTCAATCAGATTGGTTTTCATCAAGACACTAAGAGATTCCTCCGAGCCCTCTGGGATGGCGGCAAGAAAGGCTCTAGTGATCTTCTCGCGGGCGTTTCCAGATCCCTCCAACCGTGCTATCCATTCCTTCAAGACGGTAGTATTTTCGGAAAAGATTGCCCTCAGAAATTCAGCATCAGCATCGCTCTCGTCTGTGCCAAGTAACCGCCCACTCAAGACAGCTTCACCTCCCTTTCTTTCAAAAGAGATATTCTCACCCTCCGCCCACGCCTCGAGCTCAAGGAGGCTGGTTGTTGCTTGGTCCGAGAGCTCTGTAATAACATCTCTGTTGAAACATGGCTGAACTTCTACAGCTCTAGAAAGATAAAGCTCCTTTGTCCGAGACTGTAATGCATTTTGTAAGTAATTTTCTCTCAAAGGAACGCCTGTAGGACTAAAGTACCTTCGATGATTTATCCCACTGCAAGTCTTTATTAGCAACCTGATTATGGGCCATGTAGGTATCATCTCTGAATCACCTTTTTCAAAATTTTCGAAAATGCGGTAGCGTTAACCTCAACAAACTGTTGCAACTTGCTTAGATCGTGCTGAAATTGCCGGAATCCCTCTTGCAGAGTAATGTAGGTTGCAGAGATTTTAGAGGTAGTCTCGCTCCTGGATTGGATAAGTCGCTTCTTGTCTATCAATGTTTTCAACCGTAGTTTCAGCTGCCGCCAAGGTCAGTGGCCGTGTGTAGATGTGGTGAAGTTATCTTACTTCGGCCTCTTTGTGCAAATAATACGTGTTCACCTTCTCCAACTCTCTCTCCTGTATTATTTCAGCTCCAAATCCATGCTAGTTGATGCGATAAGATTGTATGTCAAACTAACCAGTTTGAAAAAGAAGGTAGCTTTATTTGCCTGTAAGGTAGCCTGTGGGTTATTCAAAGAACGGCCTCCTGGGCTGTTTAAAGACGCCTGTGGAGCCGGTGTTTTTATCCCAGCTCCCAGCGATTTGATAAGCTACATATAGAAACCGTTAAATTTTGAGTTCAAAAATACCGTGGCAAGGGGAGATACCTTTTTGAGAGCTTTGTAGTTGACAAAGCTGGCCGCATACTCTGGAATGTCCAATTGCCGCTTTGCTAAGGTTTTTCCGAACTTCCTATACACATTCAAAATATTAGCTTACTCTACGGGTCCTAGATTGGCATAACTATGCTCAGGAGCTGTGATGTGCGGTTTTCTCACATGCTGCTGTCTGATGCTACCGCCGTTGGCTTGTGGTGAGGCTCCGGAGATGGCGGGGCACAACTGCTCGGGATGCCCGCTTCCTCCTGTCACGTGGGAAGGAGTATTACAGCCTACAGCCCGGGGAAAGGAGGTTGAGTACTTGATAGATGATGCGGAACAGAGATGAAGAGGGAAGCGTGTAGACTGAAGGCCGAGCTTCGTCAACAATAGCTGTCAGTCACCCTAGTAGAAGTTGCTGACACCCATATTGGAATGCAACCTACTCTCCTCTTTCCTTGACTCTACCTTGCCCCTCCCTCCGAAAATGTGGTTTGGGGTTAACGAGCGCGGAGTATTCGCCCGTGGATTCCAACTATCGTGAAGCGATTTATGACCGGGAGCCAATGAGGGATCTGTAAAGATAAACGTGCGCTTTTCTACGGCTGTAGTCGTTGGCTTGACGGAATGTTAGCGAGGGCCGGCCGGCATTAAAGAATCGAGTCGATCTACAGGCCCTGAATCACCATCGTTCGACCGGGTCCAACGAAAAGAGTCAAAGAAAAAGAATCTCCGGTATTAAATTTAACCTGCTCTCACTATCACCTCCCTCATGCTACGATAATATAAATGTTTCTGAGTCCTGGCTCAACGAGCAGCAAACATTTGACAAAGCGAATCAAACTATGGCCACTTAGATTAACTTTTATGAGTATATCGGTCTGGAGTTCCAGCACCCTAACACTATCCCATGGGAGGGAGGATGTGGTGCATTATGTAGTATTACCCGGATTTTAAGCGAGCCTTGGCCAGTGATCGGCTTTAAAAACGCAGGTCTCAGATCCAGCATCATCGTTTCACCTCCTAAACAGCAGTATCGATGTCAACGTGGCTGAACTTATCTGTGGCACCTTTCATGCTATTGGTTCGCCAGTTCCAGCCTTTCGCATGATACCCGTGGTAAACTTTGGGCTTAGCCATTTGGTTACAACGAATGTTATGTTTGGTTGTTGAAACAATGAAACAAGTGCGCGTGTGCAATATATATATAGTCATTTGCGGATCAGTAAAGCGGCCTCCAGGATATCGAAATAAATTGCACCAGAAAGTAAACTATTTACATGGAGGCAATCTCTCTCCAAGTATACACACATGTCTTAACTTCTGGGGCCATGGTGCTCTGGCATCCACATAGAATCCAGTCAAAAAATTGAAACTCTCTGGAGTGCCTAGAGGCTACAACATGTATGTAGGCACATGTAGGTACTACATAGACTACATAGACTACATAGACTACATAGACTACATGTACTATACCACATACATCTGAGCAACTGGAAATCCTCAAAAATATCTAGGAGTGTCGTTCACAACTTTCGGTCCCTCGGTTTAACCCCTACAGACCCATAGCTCAGAGAAAACCTGGCTCCGCCCCTCGCGGGAAAGAGTGTAATTATCCAGCTCGTAATATCAAAAAGGAAAAAAACAAGTGAGAAAAAACAATAGGACCAAATTGATAGCCCCCTCTCTAGTCTTTTGTTATATGCTCATACAATAACTCATACAAAGACCTAACTATGGTACATTGCTTGAGTCCTAATCCCATCCAAACCCTAGGTCACAAGAAAACTGTACCTGACATCACATAGACAGAGCATACACCCAATATTACCATTCCGCTAGACAATTATCCTTAGAAATCATAGTACCAATATCTCCAACATTAAAACAAAGTGCTTCTCCGCGTTTGCTTCCTAAAGAAATAACCTACGTTTGAGTAAGAGAGGGTAGCCAAAAATATAAGGAAAAGGAAAGAATGAAAGAAAGCAAAAAAAGGGAGGGGGGGTATAGGAATGAAAAGTAGAAATATAGGAAAACAATTGAGAAAAGCACTAGATGCCGCACCTCCCACAGACGATTCAGCTGGATAAAGTGTTTGTGTGTGTTGGGGGGGGGGGGGGGGGTTACAAAAGGATGGTAGAAGCCATCACGCAATACAGCCTCAAAGGATAATATAGAAATGATACCCTATCGTTGACATGGGTCTATAAGGCCATGAACACAAGACACGGAAGAGATAAACATCGTACTCGAGAAAGTGTGATAAAAGAAAGAAGGAAACAAAAAAAAAAGAAAGAAAGAAAGAAAGGGAACAACTATCAAGTCTTGGACACTCTACAAAAGACCCAAACATCCCGCACTAAGATGTCCCGCTCACGCATTTTGCATGAACTAGAAATTCTGAGCAATACCGCTATTCCCTTGTTGAGGAAAGTGTGTACTTGTGGGTGTTTCAATACGGGTGTTCCGCCTGGCGGAAACATCCCTAATCACAGGAGCTGGTCCATAGCCGTTATCCCCTGAGTATGAGTGCACAGGATTCCTCGAGGAATAATACGCATCCTCGTACCCATCATCAACACCATAATATTGAGCATCGTGATGTGACATTGGTTGGCCTATATCGGATTGATCTGACTGGCTCATGGCAGAGTAATTTGACGATGCGTTCGAAATACCTCTATGGATACCCCCAGAATTCTCCGCCGCCAAAGGGCCATTCATGGTACCAACCACACTAGAGTCCGCTGTTAAAGGCCGGCTACCATGTATCAAAGGGGCACTTGAACCGTCAACAGAGGGCGAATTTCCAACGGGAAATGTTGACGCGCTGGGTGACGTTGCCACACCTGTATATACGTCTGACCCAGAACTAATGATGGTTTGTTGCTGTTGCTGCTGTTGAGTGAACCCCCCATCCGAAAACGCCATCCCAACTGGAGACATCGGTACACTGGTCCCTACGCTTGAACCCATATTCGACGGCTTTCTTCCCCCATTTGTTGACCCCCATCCTCTATAGCCTGCTCCGTCACTTTCGGTCATTTCGTAAAGAGTTTCTTCGCCATTGTTATTACTTCTAGCAACGTCGACACCTGCCGTTACTGTTGTTGCGCCTCCGTGTGGATCATTATTGGGGTTATACCCGTATTCCTCGACCTCTTTCCTTCTCGCTTCAGCATCGGCCCTGGTCTTCTGTCGCCTTTTCCATAAAAATAGCATAAGAATGGCAACAAATGCTACGCCGATAATAGGGACGATTACAGCAACGACCACCTTTCCAGTTCCATTCAATCCCCCACCTCTGCCACTAGAATTACCCGCTGAAGAGCTAGTCGGCTGGTTTGCGCTAGGACTGTCGGAAGTTACAGTACTAGAAACATAGTCAGATAATGTCGAACTCGTACTTATACTTCTCCCCGTGGTAATGGTAGTGCTAGTGACAGTTGTGACAATAGCAGGACTTGCACTTGATGGAGAAACGGTGATTTCAGTGGTTACCTCCGCGGTGCTTGTAAGTGGCGCTTGGGTTGTAGTAACAGTAGAAACAACACTTGTCAAGGCAACAGTAGTTGGCGTAGTAGCTGCGGTTGTCGGGGTCGGAGACGCTGCTGCTTGGGGGGTTGTGGTAGAAATTGTTGGGGCAACGGGTGTGCTCGTAGATGATAGCGAGGGCAGAAGTGCAGTACTGTCAGGCGCTGTGGAGGCCGTGGGGGTCACAGGTGTCGAAGACGAGGTCGATACAACCGCGGACGGGGCTATTTACGTTAGCGAAGAATATGGTGGGGTAAGAAAGGATGGAGGGTATATGGGAAAGGTTTGAAAAGGAGCAGGAACGCACTGGCAATGTTCGGGCTAGACATCGTTTAGATAGCAATCTTCTCGACGCGCACTTGGTCTGAGATCGTTAGTTGATGTGCTTAGGAGGCGTCGAAGCAAATCCGATCCAGGGCGCAAATGACTTAACATGCAGAGATGAATGCAAGAGGACCGTGTTGATGAGAGATGGACGCGGAGAGAGTGGGTGGGTGGGGGGAGGATAGTTGAAGTCGAGGCGCAAAACTTGAAGCCAATAATCACAGCTATGGATGACCGGGAGCAAAAGCGAGAACGACAACAAGCGAATGCGTCTAATGTGGACCAAATGAGCGGATAGGGTCCAGAGCCGACCCAGAATGAAGAGGCGATGGGAGAAGCCTGTGGGGAGGAGGGTGATAAGCGGAAGAGGGTGAGAAGCGGAAGAGGGCGAGGGGAACAGGGTGAGAGGAGAAAGGAAATGAAGACGGAGATGACAGGGTAAAAAGGAAAATTTATTCTGGAGCCTACTAATACTCTATCTAGGTTAGAAGATACCCACTAGGAGTATATGAAGAAAAAATATAAAGAACGAGAGTAAAGGACTGAAAGATTCAACACATGATTTCCTCTTGTAATGAGGTTTAAAGGGCGCAAACAGTAGGGAAGGGTGGGCGGTAAGGGACTTTCGTTTCCTTACAAAAATAGTGCATTTTAGCCATGGCGACTCGAGAGCCGGGGTCTGCAGACATACAGCAACTGTATATGCGGAGTACTTGTAGGCTGCGTGAAGAGCACCAACCCACAATCGTTACCATAGACTACAGTCGTAAACCGTCACTCAACGAATACTGCCTCTTGACGAACAGTGGCTGTCAGTATGGCAAGAAATGCATCTAGCCAAGCCGAGAATTCGTCCAGCTAGTAGACTAATACAGACTTTGCGTTCGAGAGATCCGGCTCTCCAAATGCCAACTGCTTTTCACCACTCTATTCACAACCCATTATTTTTCACAACCAACGCTGTATATCAGTTCCAGGACACTTCTTATCAAAGGAGAATTGGTATGACCTATTGCTCTCTAAATCTACATGTGCTAATTACTTCACAGAGTACCACCACCGAAATGAAACGTGAAACAAGCACCGAAACGAAACGAAACACCGAGAGAGCAGAAACGGAAGGTACAGATCTTCGGCCTACTAGCATTGCTTCTGACCCGCACCCGAGTGGGAGTCCCGCTACCAATATGGATGAACCTACGGCTGCCAAAAGGCGAGGTGCAGCATAGGATGCATGCGAGGACAGAGCCTTGACTAAACAAGTATTAGCGGATGACCACATTGTTAGCAAGGCATATAGGAGGAGGGAAAATAGATGGCTGCAGGTTTCAGATAATTTGAAGCAGTCAATGGGAACGAATCGTCATCCTTCTTTCCCTCTATTCATTCGGTTTTTGAAAACTCAACACCATAAACCTGAGTGGCAACGCCATCACCACACCAAAACCCAGCCACTACAATGGCTTCATCAAGCTCCACCAGGTATGTCTTACCAGAAGAGAAAGTTTTACTCTCCCTTCACATTGACCAACTAGACCGTCACCTTCACAAGCTCCCTCACCCTATTCAAGAAGAAGGGGAGAAACCGCTCCCCTTCAAACCCATCCAGGAAGCAATCTGGAGCAAAACCAGAAAAGCCACCGCCCATCACCTTTTCGCCGACACCTACATGCTCGCAGGCATCGTCAAACGAAACGCCCTCATGATGGAAAAGCTGAACGAACTCAGAATTCAAATCATGGAACTCACCAACATGGTCAAGGCCCTCCAACACCCGACCGACAACACACACTCCCCCCCAACAATGACAAACGGTTTGAAAGACTGGAAGGTTTGATCAAAGCCATCCCCAAAGAAACCACCCCCGCACCTGCAACCACTCCCCCAACTCCACGCCAACCAAAAAAAGCCACGTCCCGCCAAGGCCGTAAATCCTATGCAGACGCAGTCAAGACCCTAATACCCAACAAAACAGCCAAGAAAAAGACAACAAAGCAACCCCAGGGAACAAACCCAAAGAAGGAGATCGCCCTTCCTACCGCCCAACGCCGCTTTTTCTGCACTAGGTCCTCACTCGCACCCATACTTGAAGCAGAACGCCTCACCTCCAAACTCCCATCCTTCTGCCCAGCTTAGAAGAACTCAAAGCCCCTGCCACCTCCCTCTCCTTCACCATCAACGACAGAGGCACCATCACCGCCACGGCCCCACCTTCTGTCCCCACCACCACTTACACTGTTTTCTTCACCGCCATCACCGCCATCATCAACCAAGAAGTTGACACCCCCCTGAATCCTCTCTCCCAACTCACATCTGCCCCAACGGACATCAACTTTGTCATACATGACATCCCCTTGTTTGATTTCCCAAATAAGGAAGCCCTAGACACTCTCTTCCCAGAAGTTATCACACTAGCCTCTGGTGCCTCTATCAACTCAACTCGCTTTCTGATTGCTGACGATACGGTCCGCAAACAGAGAAAAACCTCCTCAGTGCTCATCTCCGTCAGACAAGAAGATACCCACCTCTTCAAAAACCCAATCTGCCTTTTCTCCAGACCACGCCACTGCATACAAATGTGGAAATCCTCTCCTTCAACCCAATACCGTAAGTGTTGCAAGTTCGGCCACAACACCAAAGGCTGCAAGCAGGCAACCCCTACCTGCTCAATTTGCATACTCCTATACAGCCGAGAAAACCACAGGTGCCCCGTCAACACCTGCAAGGGCCACTCTATCCTCATTCCCAACTGCTGTGAAGTCTCCCCCACTAAATGCACCAACTGCGGAGGCCCTCACCATGCGTTCTTCTCTACTTGTCTATCCCGCCCCAACACCCACCTCCCTCAAACACCAACTATTCCCCCTGGTGCCATAGACACCGACCACTAAAACACGCACTCCTCCTCACTCGGGCAACGTTTCCTCACCAGAAAGTCGCTGATAATGTGCCGCCAAGACTGCGGAAAACAGTGAATTTGGTTCTCTCCTCTCTCCCCTCCACCCGTCCACACCACCTTGTTTGGAAGCCCAAGCGTAGCTCCCCTCGACTCCCAACGCAACCAAGAAAAGTCCCATGGATGGCAATCGGGCCTTCGCCCCTCTCTCTCAACCTTTCACTTGTTTGTTTTCAGTGCTTGTACCTTGTTATTTGCTTCCGTTTTTTGAATTTTGAGGGGACGCGCATTGTTCTGCCAGGGATAGGTCTGCTTACGCCATAGTTTATATTGCATTCCAACTTTCTGTACCTAGAAACATGAATAGATATGAATAAAAAAAAAAAAAAAAAAAAATGGTAAAGAATCGTTTTTAGATTTCTTGTAAAGACAAAATGGAGAAGCTTGTAGAATGACATTGGGTAAGTGATTCTTTGCTTGATAATATCTTATTCTCATTGGTTGCTCATTGTAACTAATCTTTATTTGACTTGACAGACAGAGGAAACACGTTCAAGACAGAAAATAGGTACGGCACAGGATGTGAACGTGTAGGTTCGCAATATAATATATTTGTACTGCTTTATGATTCAGTCTCTATCAATGATGCTATAAAAGGGTGCGAAGAGAGACTTGCAGTGAGAAAGGTAAAAGGCACTGAGTTGCGACATGTTTCGTAGCGAAGTCAAGTAAGAAAAAGAGACTTGATGGAGTTGGATGTTGGAAGCAATTTGCAGAACGGGTCAAAGGCAGTAATCAGAATCAGGCGCGTTTCAAAAAATCACTTTGCAAAGGAGGTTGAGAGTGTAATATGCAGTATACATGAGTTTTAAAATTGCTATAGAACAAAAAGCGGAACGGGACAAAGAGTTAGGCACGAAATTGGATAAACTTATCGAAACAACCAGGAAGCCAAATAAGACGATGGAACGCCTTATGAATGTAATTATCCAACGTTAAATGAAAAATCAATGAAAATACTTCTCCAATGTTGGGAGATAACAGAGCTTTAAATTTTAGTAAAAGTAGAAAAGTACTGAAGTATTTGAGGAAGGTGGAGGCAAATATGAGCGTTAAGAAGTAGAACAGCTATCAGATACGGGAGCCCGATTCGGGATAAGAGTACTTCCGGTGACTATTTGAAGTCTAATATAGCCCAGATCTGTACTATCTCTTTAAAACACCATTCAACAACAATTCTGACTTTTAACATAGATCTATTCCAAATCTATTCATGTTTGATGAGAGTTGCTACTTAAAATGGTATTATTAAATACTCATTGATACTACTCGCCTACAGGAAATAGAACCAGAAAATTCAAAGGCATTTTGTATGCCAGATCAGTGCTACTCCATACAAATAATCCTTGCTCTGTCACTCGCATTTTCTGGTTATATTTCCTGTGGACGAGTATAAGCGGGATCTCCATAGATATGAAGGCTTGTTCTATCAAGTGTATACGCGTATTTATCTACATGTAGTATATAATAGATATCATGGCGTAGTACGACTTGAAGCATGGGTTAGAAAATGCTTCATTAGTCATGGACACTGTTTAAAATTCAATTGTATTCCTAGAGTATAGGGTTTAATGAGTCAATCATTTGCAATACATTTCTTATATTGCTTTCTATCAGGTTCTATGGATGAGTAGATGTGGGATATACTGGAATATATATAAGAGCATCTTTCCTTGCTTGTACTAGTTTGCCTTCATTTTCGTTTCTCTTCACACAACCTTCTTGTCTCTAGGAAGTCTATTGATTTAACCATCAACAAGCTTTGAGGTGATGGATTCTGACTCCTGAGTTTTAGGGCACTCAAAAAATATTCTAGAGTCACAAGAAATTCTCAAGAAACCCAGAAAACTATCAGGAGACTTCAAGAAAAATTATAGCTTGCTGATGAGTTCTTCAGCCTATTAGATATATTTTCATCTTCCGTTACATGAATTGACTCATTATAACAAAGATGCCAGACTTTCATGCTACTAAGTTTTCATTGCTGCACGGAAAGTGTTAGCGACTTTGCTAAAACGTTTTGCTTTCAATTTGTAATCGCGCTTCTTCGCTTCTATGGGTTTCCGTCACACGGGTTAGTAATCGGTTCTCGGCGATGGATATATATATACCCTGTCTCTCTCTCTTTCTTTCTTCTTCTTCACAAGAACCTTCCTGCTCTCAGTGTTATATTGTTTGTCTTGGGCTTCTGGCTACATATGATAATACTAGTTTGGAATATATATCGTTCACGTTACTATAGTTCCTTCCTCCGTCTTCAAAACCATAGCCTTTCGGAACCCATACTAGTAGTTCCTTACGCTCCATAGATTCTGAATCTCGGTTGTGTTTTTGGCCCCTCAGACTCATAGATCATACCACGATCTGCAGAAATGAAATGCTTCTACCCAGTTCAGAAATCCACTACTTCGTACACCAAGTTATCTACGCCATAGTTCCCGAACTCTAGAGAGCTTCCCTGCTTTTCGCCAAGTAGTGCCAAGACCTCCGTAACACTCATATAGACTTCATGACATAGGCAGACCACTATTGTCTTTGTTCTAAAATTTTCGACTTCGAAAGGTATCAAACATTTATGATCGATTGATACTAACATGAACAACATTCATTTTAGTCTTGTACCTTAGTTCCACAATGCCTATAGTTCCACCTATAAGGATATGATAATACCGCTTGGTATCAAAATTGTTTGATATTTGAGGTAATCGCAATGTTCAAACTTGTATTAACAGGGGGAAGCCCTCTGAGTTCGGGAACGAGGTAGATGATCTCAGACGTAAGGGACTCAAGATACCAAGAGAAGACTCGCTCATGGATACGACTACTACGGCCTACGACGGCGGAACTACGAAAGACACCCGAGGTTCGGGATCTATGGAACGAAGCGAACTACTAGTATGAGTTCAACGACTATGGCTCGGCGACGAGAAGGAACTATAGTAATGTGAACGATATATATATTCCAAACTAGTAACACAACTATAATAACCATAGAGAACTAAAGACAAACAATATAACACCTTAAGGAACAGGAAGGTTGAGTAGAGAAGAAAGGAAAGAGAGACAAGAAGAGGACAGGCCCATATATATATCGATTGCCGAGAACCGATTACTAACCATTGTGATGGAAACCCATAGAACCCAAAGAAAACCTGATTACAAATGAAAACCCAAGAATGCTTAGCCCAATTGCTGACACCTTCTCGTGCAGTGGTAAACCGAGTAACGTAACACGAAGTCTTGGCACGCCGTTATATTTTGTTCATATGTAGGCCTATCGATTGCGTGTAAATTACCATCTACAAATTCAAAACAGGTTTCAAGTAGCATACTGATAGCTTGTATAATATGAGTAAAGGCAAACAATTTGTCAAGAGTAAGAAATTGAAAATCAAAGACAAGTAGATGTTTCAAAGTGATATAAATATAATAGAGGGGACTTTTAACAGTTTGGGGTACTCTTTTGGTTTCCAATCAAATTTGAGACAAAGATTAACTATCACGGAGTGAGCTAAAACGAAATTCGAAATATAATGTATCGAATATGAGAGCGAGGAGGCAGGGTTCTAACGGCATTTCATCTGGGATCTTGGATTGTGGAGGAAAGATATTCCTTTAAGTCTTTGGTTCATTGTCTTTGGTTCTCTGTTTCCTATTTGGGTTCTCTATGCATTTCCTGTGACTTTTTTTTTTTTCTTTTATTCATTACATGCGTGCAACCTCACAGTTATGGCATTAAAACACTACCTAACTACACTACCTATCACCCCCTCCCCAGCAAAACAAAAACAAAACAGAAACAAAATACAATTTCGTCCTCTCCTCAAGTGAACCTGAAGTTGGCCTTCATCCCATTTGCCCCATACAGCATCTTGTCCTCGTGTACCTTTATTTGCCATCTCAGCATTTTAAATTCAAAGCAGTCTTTGTCAATCTCAAATTCATTGTCCCTACACTTGATCTTTCCCAATCTTGTTACTTTCGCATAACGTCCCGGTGCCGGTGTCTCACTCCTCTCCGGAGGGGTGTGAGTCGGAGGGGACAGGGCTCTGGCGTCCCTGTATGCTCGTTCTACCTTTATTCTTTCTTCCATTGTCATGTTCCCTATTCGTTTTCCGATGAGGTAGGGAGGAGTGTGGGTGTGTGCTCTGGGGGATGGGTCCAGTTGTGTTATCGCTAGTGGTGGTGGCGGTGGTCTCATTGGTGGTGGCGGTGGTGGTGGCGGTGCCGGTGTCGGTTGTGGTGGTGGTGGTATCGGTGTTGATTGTGGTGGGAGAAGGGGGGTGTTAATGTCCATTCTCGGAGATGATGGGGATTCCATGTCTTTGCGATAATACTCATCATCATTTGGTATATCATTGTCCTCATCGTTGTCATTGCTATGGTTGCTGTGGTCACTCCATATGCTTGTGTTCTCTGTACTCGTTGTTGATCTTGAGTCTTCATCTTGGGCCTCCACGCTCTCTGGTCTTGTCTCGTGCGGGATTCGTGGTGGAGGGCAGAGTTCTAATGTCATCTCTAGGTGGTGGATTTGGCTCAACAGCCTGTAGTTCTTCTTCGCCAAGCCGCTAACATTCTGTCTCAACCTTTTACTCTCCTCCGCTTGCTCTGACTGCCTGCCGAAGCTCATAACCATGAGTTTCGGGTACTCATGCCTCTCTTCTCTCTCCAATTTGCTGACATTTGTGCTCGTTCCTGATGATATCTCATGGTTGAAGCCAAAGAGATAAAGGAGGGGAGTTTTCTGATTGGTGGAAAACTTAAAAGAAGGGTAACCTGATGATGTTGAGGAAAACACATGGCGGCTTCTGATTGGTCGCTTTGCCCTGCATGTTCGTTGTCAAGGAAAGAGTTTTTCATTTCCTGTGACTATCATTTAGCTTCCCTATAATTTTCTTATAGAGCTTTCGTGGATTTCTGTCACATGGATTGGGATTCGGGCTCTCATATCTCGATGTCACCCTTGTATATACGGAGCTACCTTCCTTTGGTCTTTCTTTCCTTTCTTCCTAACACAATCTTCCTATTGTATTAGGGTGCTTTTAGTTTGGTTTTATTTCTCTTCGAATTATTTTTTGGACATTGGAATTTAGAATCTATTATGTTGAACACATCAACTATCGTTCACTTTACCGAACGTATCCAAGTTCCGAACTACCTCCTCCGATCGGTATCAAGTCCAATTCTTTCAATAAACTTCCTGTCAATTGTAGCCCTACTTCCAAGAACATATCCCGTTGGTTAAAGCCGATTTCTCGCTTTGATTTACATTGTCTCATCGAGTTGTATCTCTCAGTACCTCATGCCTGAAGATCCGATACTTAACTCTGACCCAGCTTCTGTAACTCCATTATTGCCAACGAACCTCTGTTGCTCTGGCTTGACACGTAACAGATTCGGCATCTGAAAAGCTGTGTAAAAAGGTGACTGAGGAGGTATTGATTTGATGTCAAGAAAGATATCGACTCGGTGCCTAAAGTGTTAAAATTAGGGCTTGGCATTGCGACATCGGTTATGTGGAATAATAATCATGTAATATGGAATGAGTCATAGATGGAACAAGGATATGGTTATGTAATCAGGGATCACGTGCTAGTAAAAACTCTGTATATATAGGGAGCTAAAATCCCCTCTCACCCTGAACTATTCAGCGGCACAATTGGAAAACTCTTCACTTTCTAGTAACATCACTACCTCAACCAAAGGTCACGTGTTCAAATCACACCTCAAATCACTTCGCTCTTCTTCTCTCCCACACAATATAACTTCAGGTTATGAGCCCGGGTTCTGCACAATAAATCCTGCATCACCTTCACACTCTATCGCTTAACTCTATACACTTCATACAACATCATGTCCACCTCTCCAATTGCAGAATCTTCTAAGACCTCTGGCAAACTGCCAGCTGAGATTGAAACCTCAGAAAAGAAGGTCACCAGTACATCTGTAAACCCAGTCAAATTTGATGGTTTGCCCAAACTACGGGGTCAAACAAACTATCAAACCTGGGCCAGATCCTGGAGAAGAGCATTAAGAGTCAGTGGCTGGTGGGAAGCTATAGACGGCAAAATCCCAACCCCAGACGAAGACGAAGACTACAGCGAATGGCAGAGGATCGATGATACCGTCAGAACCTCCTCATCACCGCCGTAACCGAAGACCTCCAAGACCTGGTAGCTCATGCCGAAAATGCTCATGAAGCATGGGCCGGTACTGAAGACCAAATTCGACCGAGTTAGCCCCTCCACGTTAGTGAACTTGGTCAAGCGCTTCACGAAGATTCAGATGGAGGAAGGAGACAACCTGTCCTCTTTCCTGGACACCTTCGATGAATACCGCAAACAACTGGCCCGAAGGTGCCAGGCTGCCGATAACGAGGTAGCAAAAACCTTCCAATACCTCACCAACTCCGATGAAACCATGGCAGTAATGCTCCTATCCTCGCTACCAAAATCGATGGACAACGTCGTAGACAACCTTCAGACAAAGAAGGACCTCACCTACGAAGACGTGGAGACTCTCGCCTTACACGAGGATGAACCCGAACCCACAAATGGGAAGCCTTCTACACCAAGACGCCCCCACCACCACCACCATCGAACGAGAAGGAATGCACATGGTGCAAAAAACGGAACCTCTCCTACAAAGGCCACGACTACACCAACTGTCGGAGGCTCCAAGAGCAAAACAAAAAGAGAAAGGAAACAAAAAAGGGAAAAAATAAGGAATCAGCATCGGCAGTCATAAACGACTCAGCCACTACAATCTGCAGTAGTGCCATGACCCCCTCCTTCCTTCCTGGATCTTTGACTCTGGAGCAACCTCTCATGTTACTGTGCTGAAGACCAATTACACAACGTCAGACCCTACTCTGGAACTGTCCACACAGCTGATGGAAAGAGGCGTAGGATCACTGGACTGGGAAGCGCTAGTTTCGACTGCTACCTTCCCGATGGAACTAGATCCTCCATCATCCTCACCGACGTACAATTGGTCCCCACACTGGGAAAGCGATTGGGATTGGTCTCAGAACCTACCCTCGATAAAAAGGGGTTTAGAACTGAGTCAGGAGGAGGAAATAAATTCATCACAAAAGCGGGTAAAAAGATAATCTGGACAAAATTGGAAAAGGGTCTCTGGAATGTACAGTTAGCTAGTAATACAATTCGATTGGTTTCCTACTATGATTGGCATCAAGCATTAGGACATCCAGCCACACTCGAAAACCTATAATGACGACATCCAGAAACTGCCTCCCAAACCAGACAACTTCCACTGCAGGACTGTGCCTCTCCAAGAGTACGCATCAGAAACCAGCACCAACAAGTACTAGATCCCAACGACTATTCGAGTTAATCCACTCAGATCTGTCTGGACAATTCGGTATTGAATCGCTAGGTAAATCTAGGTACTATATGTCCTTCATTGATGACTACACTCGGTTCTCCTGGATATACTTCCTCAAACGAAAGGATGATGCGAAGATAGCCATCGAGAATTCGTCACCAGAATGGAAAAACAGTATGACACCACCATACTAAGATTCCGGACTGACAACGGCGGCGAGTATGTCAACAAAGACATAACCAAGTACTTCCAACAACAAGGAATAGTACACGAGCTAACACCCCTACAATCATGAATCAAATGGGATTGCAGGCGCTTTAATCGTCACGATAACAACCATGGTCAGGTGCATGATCATGGACTATCCGAAAAGCGTTATGGGGAGAAGCTTATGCAACAGCTGTCTACCTTAAAATCGACTCCAACACAATGCGCTAAAGGGATAACACCCCACGAAGCCCTGAAAAAGAATGCGACCAAGTATTCAACACCTACAACCATTCGGTAAGAAGTGCTATGTCCACATCCCGGAAGAAACTAGGCCTCCAGGAAGCAAACTAGCCCCCCGAGCGGTAGAAGGAATGATAGTTGGATACACAGACAGCAACAAAATATATCGTATATGGGTCGGATCAAAACATAGGGTAATTGAATCTCGAGACGTCACGTTCTCCTGAATCAGGGAAGTAACTGTGGAAACCGGATCCATCCCTATCCTAACACCTAATACGACAGACCAACAGATGACGGTTACGAATCAGAAGACAGGTCTGAAGACGAACCAGAATCTACCACCGAAAAACCACACCATGAGGAACTATCCAGATCCCCCCCAAAAACACCCGAGAGACCTAAACAATCTCCACCGGTAACACCTAACAAGGGGAAGCAACCTGAGATAGCACCACCTCCAGCTCCTCAACGAAGATCAACTCGCATCCGCCAAAGAACGGAAAAACAATCAGAGCTAGAAAATGAGAGTAGGAAAGTAGAAATACAGGAAAAGATGAAGGAACTCGGCAAAGAATATGACGAAGAATGTCAAAGGCTAATTACCGACGACACATTGGAAGAGGATGAAAGCGACTCGAAATGGAAGCACTAATGGATGACCATAAAAAGGGCCAGAAGTGCATTACAAACAGAATCCGACTCCCTCAACACACCAAGTGAACGGGTATACCTAGTCACCGAACCTTCAACCTACAATCAAGCTATGAAAAGCGAAGATCGTACCCTATGGAAAAAAGGCTATACAGACTGAAAAAAGACGCCTATACAAGGCCCATACCTGGGACATTGTCGACAGACCAACAAATCGTGCAGTAGTGAAAGGAAAGTGGGTATTCAAAATCAAACACAACTCGGACGGAACCATCGAACGGTATAAAGCTCGGTGCGTTGCCAAAGGCTTCACCCAAGTACAATACCAAGACTACGATGAAACCTTCGCCCCAGTCACCCGATATGATTCACTCAGACTACTCCTAGCACTAGCTGCTCACAATGGTTGGATACCACAACAAATGGACGTCAAGTCAGCCTTCCTATACGGGATACTCAAAGAGGAGATTTACATGGAACTACCTGATGGCTACAGGCAGGACAACAAGGTGTGTAAACTTCGGAAATGCATATACGGACTAAAACAATCACCCCGTGAATGGTATGCTTGCCTAGCAGACTCCTCCAACGGAAAGGATTTGTCCCAGCCAAATTCGACCCATGCGTGTTCATACATACTAAACAACGACTATACATATCGGTGTATGTAGACGACATCATGATATTCGGACCCGACTCCCCATTCAGAAAAGAAGTACAACAACTGCTAAAGGCAGACTTGAATGTACGGATCTCGGTAACTCGAAATTCATACTGGGAATTGGAATAAAGGTAACCAAGGTTGGTATTGAGCTATCACAACATGCATACATCAACAAAGTCCTAGAGAAGTTTGGGATGGCAGACTCTAAACCAGTCGGCACTCCACTCGAACCTAACCTCACCCTTCGTAAAGGAGAACCTGAGGACATCATCGAGAACCAAACCCAATACCAATCGATAATAGGATCACTTATGTATGCCAGCATAGCTACAAGACCAGACATCACCCATACCGTTACCGCCCTCTCCCAGTTCTCCTCATGTCCAACTGAGGAACATATGCGAGCAGCAAAGCGAGTCCTCCGATACCTCAACGGAACCAAGGACTGGACACTGTTCTACCCGAAAGGGAACTCTAGAACACTCGACGGATTCTCAGACAGTTCCTACGCTTCAAACCTTGATGATCGAAAATCCTTCTCTGGATACGTCTTCAGACTAGGAAATCAGCAATAAGTTGGAGAAGCCGGAAGCAGAAATCAGTCTCAACAACAGAAGCCGAATACAAAACCTGTCACTCGCGTTTTCGTCAGTAGCCATGGTTAAAGAATGCCCTAACGGAACTTCAACAAACCTACCAATACTTCCTACACGCCGACAATACAGGATCAATAGACCTGAGTCGAAACCCTAGGATTCACGATCGATCGAAACACATCGACATACACTATCACTACACGCGAGAGCAACTGAAGCTGGAACCTTCGAACTCCTCTACGTTCCTACCGAGGACAATGTAGCAGACGTCATGACTAAAGGCCTTCCGAAACCCGCACACCATAGACATTCAGAAAGGATACGATGTGGCAAGTGAGGGGAAGTGTTAAAATTAGGGCTTGGCATTGCGACATCGGTTATGTGGAATAATAATCATGTAATATGGAATGAGTCATAGATGGAACAAGGATATGGTTATGTAATCAGGGATCACGTGCTAGTAAAAACTCTGTTTATATAGGGAGCTAAAATCCCCTCTCACCCTGAACTATTCAGCGGCACAATTGGAAAACTCTTCACTTTCTAGTAACATCACTACCTCAACCAAAGGTCACGTGTTCAAATCACACCTCAAATCACTTCGCTCTTCTTCTCTCCCACACAATATAACTTCATAAAGAAGTTCTTGAAACAGTCTCTGAAGAAAAGCTTGATTTGAGCGACGAATTGTGAATCTATATAAATCATTAGATATGAATCGATATATCAACAAAATATATAAGTCAATGTGAGAAGGTCGAAGCAGGGGTAGCGACAGGGGCAGAGGTAGTGAGGGAAGTAAAGATGTTATTGAGGATAGAAGCAAACATAAGCAACCCACTGACTTTCTCTGGAGCTCTGGCTATGTCCCCGGAGGCAATTGTTAAAGATATCATTCTCTTACCTCTCCTGATAACCACGTTAACTATCTGTACGATCCTGAGGGCCTTTTGAACCCTGAGCTAAGTCTTTGATGTCTATCACTAAGGCCATTACTCTCTTCAACTTTCGTACTGAACTTGTTACGTACCAAGCTGATGAGGTAGCGGTTTGCTGGAAATAACAGAGTTACGGAAGTGAAATCAGGATTAGGTATCGGATCTTCAAGCAGGAAGCATCACGAGACACGACACGAGGAGATAATGTAATGTGAAACGAGAGGTCGGGTTATAACGACAAACAGATTCCTGAAAAGATGGGGTTTGATACTGATCAAAGGAGGTAGTTTGGTATTTGGACATATTATATGAAGCCAATGATAGGTGAAATATTTAGTGCATGTATATTCTAACATCCAAAACCAAAAGAAATAACTTGGGGAGAAATATAATCCAAACAAAATCATAATACAATAGGAATATTGTGTGTGGATGAAAAGAAAGGAAGACCAAGAGAAGGTAGAACTATATGTATATATGAGTGACGCCGAGACACCGAGAACTGGATTACTGATATATACGACGTAAACTTACAAATGGACGTTAAGGAAAATTACAGGGAAATGAAATGATATCTACACGAAACCACTGAGAAAACACAAACAGGAAAGAGAGAATCGAAAGTAATGCACCGAAGACACAAAGCAATATCCTTTCTCCACAATACAAGACCAGATATGAAAAGCTGTTAGAATACTAGAAGGTAATGCCGGTAGGTAGTCTATGAACGTATCGAAAGGTTCAAGGGCATTGGAAAAATGCTTTGAGAATATTATAGAAGGTTCTTCCTGAATGACCTTATCTTTGAATCTCATTGTTCTGAGCCAGGGCAGGGCGTATTTGGATTCAGTTTGAGACAAATAACCTGTTCGAGAAAGCTGAAGGTGCAGAAGGAGACACCAACAATCAAGCCAATGATGATTGTGATTATGGAGGTGCCAGTCACGCTGGTGATGGAGATGTCTGTACTGCTGATAATGGAAATGTATGTGACACTTAACCAGCGTTTATTGGAGTTTAGATAGAAGTCTAGCAGGACTAAGGAATCTTGATTGGTCTTTAGGTTGGAATATGATAAAACTTGAAAAACTGACTATCTTCAGCTAGAGATTACTTTCTCCATGATTTGTTGGAAGATATATATCATGTCAACTCACAGTAATTCTGATATAGTATGTATAGCTATTTTTTTGATTTTTGAAATGCTATCAGTAAATTCTAACGGAGTTTCATGTCTTGGTTCGGATTGCGGATGAAACTTATCACTTTGGGATTTTGGTGAATTAGTCTCGAGTATCTGTTTCCTTGTTGAGCTATTATTTCCTATTTGGGTTTTTCTTTTGGAGTTTCATTCAACTATTATTTCTCTTCTATGGAATTTATCTTGACGTGCTTCCATGAATTTCCGTTATACGGGTTAGTAATTGTATTTGGGTGTTTCAGCGGCATTTCTATATATATATGACTCCATTTTCCTATTGTCTTCCTTTCCTCTCTTCCTTGCGTAATCTTCCTGTTCTATTGGGATATCTTTTGTTTGAGTTTTATTTCTCTACAGCTTATTTCTTTCAGCTTTGGATATTAGAATATACTGTGCTAAATCCTTTTTACTATAGTTCACTTCATGTAATATGTCCGGGTTCATAGAACCTTTCCGATCGGTATCAAGCCCGTTCCTTTAAAAACCTCTTAGTCAGTCTTAGCCTGAATTCCTGAATCACGTTTTGTTGTGTTGTGTCTCTCAGTACTTCGTCTCCAGAGTTCACACAGCTAACCCTGATCCCACTCTTGTAACTCAACTATCTCCAGCATTCCTTTGCCTCTCCAGCTTGATATGTCAAAGGAGTGATTTAGAGTAAAGCTCAAAACCAGATAAAGAAGTATGTGGAACGTAGAGGCAAGGTAGATAATCGAGACGTAGAATAGAGAAGTTAGTACAAACCACTCACTGTGTTCTATACTTTATTCTAACGGCATCTTGGCACCAAGCCTGGTTCATACAGAGAACCATAATTTGCCCTCGGGTTACAGTCCCGATCCCACTTGAGTCGATGTTTCCTTGCCTCTTCCCATGTCTCCTTGACTCGGTTCCCAACTTTGTCCCTGTCTCTTTATTCCTTAACTCTCTTTCTTGTCTCCCAGTTCTGTTCCGTTCTTGTCTCCTTGGCTTTCGTTTCATTTTTGTTTCTCTGGTTGCATCTTCCCTTACTTCGCTGCTTGTTTCTTCGGATTTGCTGTGTTTCTAGCTTATCCTTGACTAAATGTATATTGTAGGATTATTCAATCTGGATATGTTGTGATGCTGACTTGAGCCTGGAGTTATTCCCGTGATGACTTGTTCCTGTCCACTAGTCCTTCACTTGCCCTAGTCAGACCTCTGTCTTGATTGACCCCTGTACATGCATAACACTCCTTCGTTATAATATCTGGCTCAATCATGGAGTGAATGTCATTCTGACTTGTATATGGTTGCCCAGTGGATGGCTAACCCTGTTACATAACTTCGGTTACCTTCCCCTTGTATTCTTTTTTCTGTTCCTTATCTCCTTAACTCGTCTTGCCTCCATTCTGCTTCTTCCCATCGTACGGTATGTGACAACGCGTATTCTGCCACGAGCGCTATACGTTAATCGTTGAACCACCAACATTTCCTGATGTGCCAAGCTCTTGCCTGGCAAGCACGATGTAAAACCACCCTCCCAGTCCTGAGTCCTTGCCCTATCCTTGCCTTGTTCCTGTCTCTTCTAATGTCTTGTCTTTGTCTGGTAGTCACCTGTCTTCCTGTCATCTCTTGTCTTGTCCTGTGTCTCCCTCCTGTCTTGCCTCGTCTTGTATAGGTATGCCTATACTTACCATGTCTTCCTCGTTACCTTCGCTTTGTTTCTCTGTTCTTGTACTATGTTGCATCAATGTGCTCATGCTTACTTTATCTCTCCATGTTTCCTTCACTTCTGTTCTCCGTTCCTGTTTTATCGTACATTTCCTGGCTCCGTCTCTCACCTGTTCTTTCCTCATCTCTGTTTCTCGTTCTCATCTTCTCTTATGCTTTGCCAGTTGTCCAGCACATCTTTTTCTCTTGTGTTCTCCCTGTTTCTGTCTTCTTTGTCTTTCCAGTTCTCGTACAGGAGTGTGCTCCCGCCTCCCTTATTCTTCACGATTCTCTATTCTTCGTTCTAGTTCTCTATCTGACGTCTTGGATTTTCACTCTGCTTTTCCTGGCACAGCATTCCCATATTCGTTCTCATTCTGATTACTGTTCTTGCATATATAGTTTCGTGTCTGTCTTGGTTGTTAGCTCCTCACACAACCTTCTTTTTAATAAAGAATGACCTACTTTAAAACCTTAGTCAGGGAAGTCCTTCTCATATTGCTCCAATCACCTTGCCCTGGGCTTACGCCTAGGGGCAGGCCCTTCACAATAGGATCCTCAGTCGCCTCCTCAAAACAGAGCGATCCTATCTCTAGAACCCTAACCACGTACATCCTGCTTTACTTTGTTGCGCTTGCCCTCATCCCTGCTCCCTCCTCATTAACTTTCACGCAATTCCAGTCTCGAGAGAATAATGTCTGTCCTCCTGTCCCTCGCTTCCTGTTTCCAATAGACTGCGAACGGTATTCCTAATTCGGACAGTCAGCAGGATCTAGCCTTGTCCCTGTCTCGCTCTCTCTGCATTATTCGTGCGTACATGGAATGTCTCACCGAAACATCCAGTACGACCATGATTGGCTCTACATCCGCCTCTATCCTTGGTTTCCTGTTCCTTCGTCCCTGGCCACCATGACCCTCGTTGGTATCCAGCCGAACACGTTACATTGATGATATAAAAGACTGTAGGGGTTCTCTGGAGTTTGTGGAGTCGGGGGACAGTTCTATAAGCGAAGGTGTACCGAAGTAGCAAAGACAAACTATATTATTTCCTAAAGGATATAAAGGTTGCATGAAGAAAAAAGAAAAGGAAGAGAAACTAGTATAGGTAGAATGTGAGGCCTCAATATTTGTACCAGTATTTCCTTCGCTAACTCATCCGCAAACTTGATAGAAACATATAAGAAATAGTTTACAAAGTGAGTCACTCAGTAATCCCTGTGATACCATGATCAAATAGCAGCCTATAGAATCTTGATGATCAATGGATACCCAACCAAACACTTTTCCTTCACCCTTGCATGTAACGTCATACTACGTCATGATGGATACAATTGACATTTTGTAGGTTGTTTATTTGCGCTTTCTTTGGTCTTTAATTAGATCAAACATCGAATTATGTTGTAACAAGCCTTCCGAACCCTTTTCGAACTGTCCAATAGTGTTTTCAAACAGTTTTCCTACCCCGAGAGAAATAACCTTTAATTCACTGTCAAGAAAAAGCAAAGGTTATATTGTTTGCTAAGCGAATCGTGCCATATATAGTTGTTACACGCTGAACCGGAGGAACAGAATTACGCTGGAGATAGCGGGCTACGAGAGCGTAGTCAGGATTAGATGTCAAAGCTCTAGGGACGAATCACTGAGAGACACAACATAACAGAACATCTTCGAGATGGTTGGACTGTAACTGACGAAGAGATTCTTAAAAAGATCAGACTTGATACCGATTGAGGAGATTTCTGCAACTCGGACACCTTAAGCGAAGCGAACGATGCTTGGAAGATTTGATTTAATACATTCTAAGACCCAAAGCCAAAAGAAATAACCCGTAGTGAAATAAAACCCAAACTAAAAAAACCGGAATACAACAGGAAGATTGCGTGCGAAAGAAAGGAAAGGAAGACAAGGGGAAGGTAGAGCCATATATATACAAGTAACACCAAGATGCCGAGACATGGTTAAAAATCCGAGTGACGGAAACTCACGGAAGCATGTTTAAGTAAAATTACAGGGAAGAGAAATGACCGTCACACGGGAAACCGAAAGAAAACCTGAACAGGAAACCATAACCCAAAGCTAATGCAACCAAAACCCAAATTGATAGCCTTCTTCCGCAATCCAAATCAGGACATGAAAAGCCGTTAGAGATTAAGTCCCTCTCTAAGGCTTAACTCCTATGCCTAGGTGTACTAGGATACCTTTCGTGGAACTGTCGGACCAGTTCAGGGGAGTGTTCAAGGTTGGTATGGGGTTGGCAGTAGGAGTCGGCATACCCAACGTAACAGACTAGGTACTGGAGTTGTTCATGGCGGCGACGGAAGTCTAGGACAGCTTCGACTTCCCACTCTTGTTTGCCTTTGATCTTGACAGGTAATAGGGTGGTTGGTGTTGATCGAGGATTGAGTTCTGAGCGGCCAAGGGCAGGAGTGAGACATGGAAGACAGGGTGGACCTTCATGGTAGCCAGCAGAGAGAGCTTGTAGGCATAAGGGCTGACGACGCGCTAGATGGCGTCGGGGCCGATCTGTTTCCAGTCCAATTTCTTGGAAGGCCATCTGGTCTCGAGGTTTCTGGTGGAGAGCCAAACCTTATCGCCGACAGCATACCGAGAGGCAGGGGTCCGGTGAGAGTTGGCCGATACTTCTTGGATCATCTGAGAGCGGCGCATCTCATTTCGGAGGAACTCAACTACCTGGGACATGTCGCGGGCCAACCCGTTGGCTTGGTCTTCGCTGGTAGTCTTGCCGTGCGTCAGAGGCCCAAAGGTCATGCGGGGGTGCCTACCATAGTTTGCTTAGAACGGAGACATGTGGGTGGTCTCGGAGGCATTGTTGTTGGCTGCAAACTCGGCGAGAGGGAGGAAGCGACTCAGGTTGTCCTGTTGACCGGAGACGTAGGCCCGGAGGTATTGTTCTATGACAGCGTTGAACCTTTCGGTCTGGGCATCAGTCTGGGGGTGGAATACTGTTGAGAACCTGGATGTGATTTCCAAGCAAGAACAGAGAGATTCCCAAAAGTCCGACGTGAACTGAGTGACACGGTCCGAGACGATAGTTTCCGGGATGCCACAGAGTTTCCAGACATATTCCACGAACAGGTCAGCCAGGATGTGTGAGTCCAAGTCCTCGCTGGTGGAGCTCAAGTCCCTCATCATGATTAGACGGTCCACTACGACCAAGATGGTGTTGTATCCGTGAGACTCAGGGAGGCCGGTAATGAAGTCCATCGAAATGTCTGTCCAAGGGCCAGCAGGGATCAGAAGGGGGCGGAGTACTCCGTGTGGTCCGTTGTGGGGGCCTTGCTCTGGCAGCACACATTGCAATTCAAGACGTACTGGTCAACATATTTTCTTATGGTAGGCCACTAGTAGGTTCAGGATAGTAGTTCCAAGGTTTTGGCTCTACCAAGGTATCCCGCGGAGGTCTTGTCATGGTGTTCCTGTAGCAGGAACAGCTTGAGTTCGAGTGATTCGGGGACATAGACGAGGCGACGGTACAGGAGCAAGGCCTCAGGTGATTCGGAACATTTCACCAAGGAGATTTTCCGGGAGCGCTTGGTACCGTTACGGAGCATAGTGAGGACTTCAGAGGGGAAACTATCTGTCTGGTAAACTTGGGTAAACAATTTAATCACAGGTGACGATCCTTCAGCGGGTTCATTTGACAAAGTACCCGCTAACAAATCTAAATTGTTTCCAGGAGCCAAACTTTTTACCTTGATCATGACTTGAGACTGATGTAGAAGCCTTTCATCCCCTTCCTTAGGGAGATCTTCTGATTTCCTAGTCAGGGCGTCCGGTTTTCCTCCTTGTTTTCCCAGGCGGTAGTGAAGGACATAGTCGAAGCGGGATAGGAATTCGGACCAACGGGCCTGGCGACGGTTCAGGGTCTTCTTCGTCATGAAGTATTCCAGGTTGCGATGGTCAGTGATGATGGTGATCGAGAACTGGAATTCTTCCAGGTAGCGTCTTCATTCCTGAAAGGCCCAGATTATTGCTAGGAGTTCCTTGTCGTAGATCTCGTAGTTCCATTCCGCAGCTGAATGTTTCTTTGAGAAGAAAGCCACAGAGTGCAGGATGCCTTGATGGTCACATTGGGACAGGATGGCGTCAGAGACGTAATCGGATGCATCGGTTTCTACGATGATCTTCTGATCCAGGTTGAAATGGGGGAGGACAGGATTCGAAGTGAAAGCATCCTTCAGGTGTCGGAACTCTTGAACTGCTTGAGGACTCCAGAGGAACTTGACGTTCTTCTTGGTTAGGTGGGTCAGGGGGGAAACCACTTTTGAGTAGCCCAAAATGAACCGGCGATATAAATTCGCAAAGCCCAGGAAGCATTGGACGTCCTTGACGTTCCTAGAGGTTTCCCATTCCTGAACTGCAGAGATCTTGGTAGGGTCCATCTTTAGGCCTTGACGGGACAGGATCATACTCAGATACCTTACCTCCTGGACATGAAATTCGCATTTCTCTGGCTTGAGGTGCACGTCGTTGACCTTCAGGATGTCGAGGATCTTACGGACGTAGACCTGGTGTCCCTTTAGGGACTTAGAGTAGATCAGGATATCGTCAAGGTAGGTGGTCGCAAAGTCGTCAAGGAGGGGGTGGCCGAGGTCATTGACCCAATGTTGGAAGGCGGCAGGGGCATTGGTGAGTCCGAAGGGCATTACCAGGTATTCGTAGAGGTCTTGGCGGGTCCGGAACGCTGGTTTCCACTCGTTCTCTTTCTTGATGCGTATCTGGTGGTACCCTTCTCGCAGGTCAAGCTTTGTGTAGTACTTAGCCTTGACGACCTGGACGTGGGTTTCTGGGAACAGGGGCAACGGGTGTCGGTTCTTGATGGTCATCTCATTGAGCTTCCTGTAGTCAATGCAGAGATGGAGGGAGCTATCGGCCTTTTTCACAAAGAGGATGGGGGCACCGGTGGGGGACTCAGAGGCACGGATGAAGCCTTTGGACAAGTTCTCCGAAATGTATTCCCAGAGAGCCTGGAGTTTTTGGTGGATCAGGTTGTACATGGGGCCAAAGGGGAGTTCCTTACCATCTTGCAAGTTGATGGGCAGGTCATAACGGGGACGGCATGGCGGCAGGACAGAGGCAGTAGCTTTCGTAAACAGGGCCGCGTACTCACCACGGTATTCCTGGAGGATAGAGGCCCTAGGCTCATTGTCGATCGCGGTGAGAAATACTGCAAAGAGCATTCCTTGACACTTCTGGACGAGACGGAAGAAGGGGGCGGGGCCAATGCAGGCGACATGGATGGGGGCAAGGAGAGACTGAGACTGGGAGGTGATGCCTTGGACAGTCAATGGCTGTCATGAGGTGAGGCATTGCTGAAGGCAAGAGGGGGAGCCAAAGTGAATCTGGTTCTGTCTGGATTGGAGAGTGAGATCGTGGTGGCGTCTCCATGGGATTCCCATTACCAGTGGGTAGTGACCCAACTTGGTGACGAGGAAGAAGACATATTCACTGTGGCCATAGATGTCTAAGGCTAGTTTAATCAGCTGGGTGATTTGGCCGGAAGCTATGGAGTGATTGTCGATCACTTGCAGTTCACGGGGAATACGAAGCGTGGCCAGGGGAAAGTCATGAGACTGGGCAAAGGTTGCTTCGATGAAGGCATAACCTGAAGCGCCAGTGTCAATGAGTGCGACCGAGGGGACAGGGACCGAAGCATTGAATTCCACAGAGATCTTGCAGTTGACAATCAATTGATCATCCGATAAGGCATCCTCTGACAGAGGCAAAGCAAACAAGGTAAGTGCAGAGTCAGAAGCAGAACCAGGGGAGGGGACAGGAACAGTAGGTGGTGATAGGGCAGGCCCCTGTGGGATATCAGGATTTACCACAGGAGCTGACTTTTTAACTGCTGCTGCGAGAACGCGGGGGCAACTGGTGGAGTTCTGCAGTTGTTGATGGTACGGGGATCTGGGCGGGGGGATGGCACTGGAGCTGGAGCAGGGGCATGGGCAAGAGAGCGAGGTGGGGTTGTGACATGGGGACAGAAGCGGGCATGGAAGCCGGAGCCAAACTGGTACCACTGGCCAGCCAAGTTGATGTGGGCCTGGAAAGACCGATGAAGTTGCTGGGAGTGGGTGTTGGCGGAGCGAAGGGCAGCAGAGAGGTGGAAGACTTCAGATTGGGCTGAGGTGACCGCGGCAAGGACAATGTTGAACTCGTTCTCGACTTCCTCGAGGATGGAGTCGGAGGTGGTGAGGGACTGATGACAGGTAGTGAGGTCGGAGGTGGTGGTCTGGAGGGAGGCTTTGGAGGCCTCGAGTTCCATTTTGATATCATTAATAATCTCCATGTAGGTTTCCTCTGAGATGGAGGAGATTGGGGCAGGGGCTGATGTGGATTCGATTTCTTCCTCTATTGAAGGGGCCAGTTCGAACTCGGCGGTTGGGGTGGGAGCTGAGAGGAGGGTGAGGGCTGCGAGTGAGTTCTCGATAAGGTCGTGGGCCTCGTTCCATTGCTCAACATCTTCTGGTGTCAAGAGGGGTGTTGCCTGGATGAAGGCGAATAGCATACCCAAAAGAATAGCGACAGCAGGGGAGAACATGCTGGATGTATCAGTCGGTTGAGACGCAATCTTAATGTTACGCCCTGGCTTGGTGTTGTTTGGGAGAGCGGGGTAGACCTTCAGAGTTCAGGAACGATAGCGTAGATAACCTTATGTACGAAGTAATGAACAACCAGATACCAATAGAGAACTCGTTCAACAGTCATGAACTAATACCGAGAGATACAATATGACGGAACGTGCTCGGGAGTGTCGGACTATAACCGACGGAGAGGATTCTAGCAGGATCGGGCTTGATACCGATCGAGGAGATTTCAGGAACTCGGACACGTTATGTGAAGCGAACGATACTTGGAAGGTTTAACGTAATGTATTCTTAACACCCAGAATCCAAAGAATTAACCCGTAGAGAAATAAAGCCCAAACTAAAAAATCCCCAATACCACAAGAAGATTGTGTGAGGACGAAAGGAAAGGAAAACAAAGGGAAGGTAGAGCCTTATATATACAAGTGACGCTGAGGCACTGAAATATGATTAATAATCCGAGTGACGGAAACTCATGGAAGTACGTTAAGGAAAATTACAGCGAAGAGAAATGACTGTCACACGAGAATCCGAAAGAAAACCTGAACGGGAAACGATGACCCAAAACTAATGCAACAAACATCAAAAGTGATACCCTTCCTCCGCAATCCAGACCAAAACATGAAACGACGTTAGAATTGTGAAAATTAGGGCTTGGCATTGGGATATCGATTATGTGGAATAATAATCATGTAATATGGAATGAGTCATAGATGGAACAAGGATTTGGTTATGTAATCAGGGATCACGTGTTAGTAAAATATCTGTATATATAGAGCGATCAAAGTCATTTCTCACCCTGAAATATTCAGCGGCACAATTGGAAAACTCTTCACTTTCTAGTAACACCACTACTTCAATCAAAGGTCACGTGTTCAAACCACCCTCAAATCACTTCATTCTTCTTCTCTTGCACACACTATAACTTCAGGTTATGAGCCCGGGTTCTGCACAATAAATCCGCATTACCTCTATATTCTATCGCTTAACTCTATATACTTCATACATCATGTTATCACGGACCATCACCGGCAAAGGCCTAGGCCCGTTCCACTACCAAGCTGGCGGTTGCGAAGCAGGGTTGTATGAGTAAATGTATCCTCGGGATTTCCTAGTTGAGTTTCGGTTGCACTAGTCGTTATCGCGGCACAGTTTCTTCCTTGTATATTTTTCTCTCTTCCTTGTCAATTCTCTTCGATGTGGTGTGGTGACAAACCCGTAGGGTTTCTATGGGTTTCTTCGGGGCTGGGTTGTGTGAAGGGCCTTCAGTATATATAGCCGTCGCTATTTCCTGTTTTCCTATTCCCTTTCTTCTTCACGCAACGTCTTCTTTTCGCTAGTTAGTTAGAAGTTTGAATATACTTGACGCTTTGGTTTTTCTCCCTCATCGGTAGTCAGCCCGACCCTCTAGTCCCTAGTATCTCGAACCTCCGACGGTACCAAGCCCGTCCCCTTGTCCACCAAGTCCCACGAAGCGTACTCCAAATCGCTCCTCCTGTCTAGTCACGATGTCGTCCGTTAGACATGTCCACCTCTCCAATTGCAGAATCTTCTAAGACCTCTGGCAAACTCGCAGCTGAGATTGAACCCTCAGAAAAGAAGGTCACCAGTACTTCTGTGAACCCAGTTAAATTTGATGGTTTGCCCAAACTACGGGGTCAAACAAACTATCAAACCTGGGCCAGATCCTGGAGAAGAGCATTAAGAGTCAGTGGCTGGTGGGAAGCTATAGACGGCAAAATCCCCAATCAAGACGAAAATGAAGACTACCGCGAATGGCAGAGGATCTATGATACCGTTATAACCCTCCTCACCACCACCGTAACTGAAGACCTCCAAGACCTGATAGCACATGCCGAAAATGCCCACGAAGCATGAACGGTACTGAAAACCAAATTTGACCGAGTAAACCCCTGCACGTTAGTGAACTTTGTCAAGCGCTTCACGAAGATTCAGATTGAGGAAGGAGACAACCTGTCCTCTTTCCTGGATACCTTCGATAAATACCACAAACAACTAGTTCAAAGGTGCCAGGCTGCCAATAACAAGGTAGCAACAATCTTCCAATCGCTTACCAACTTCGATGAAACCATGGTAGTAATGCTCCTATCCTCTCTACCCAAATTGATGGACAATATCATAGACAACCTTCAGACAAAGAAGGACCTTACCTACGAAGATGTATGCCGGAGACTCCTCGCTCTACACGAGGATGAACCCGAATCCACAAATGGGAAAGCATTCTACACCAAAACGCCCCCACTACCACCACAACCATCAAACAAGAAGGAGTGCACATGGTGCAAAAAGCGAAACCTCCTCTACAAAGGCCACGACTACACCAACTGTCGGAGGCTCCAAGAGCAAAACAAAAAGAGAAAGGACACAAAAAAGGGAAAAAATAAGGAATCAGCATCGGCAGTCATAAATGACTCAGCCATCACAATCTGCATGGTACGCCATGATCCCACTCCTTCCCTTCCTTGATCTTTGACTCTGGAGCAACCTCTCATGTTATGCCCTTTGAAGACCAATTACACGACGTCAGACCCTACTCTGGAACTGTCCACACACCTGATGGAACCAGGCATAGGATCACTGGACTGGGAAGCGCTAGTTTCGACTGCTACCTTCCCGATGGAACTAGATCCTCCATCATCCTCACCAACGTACAATTGGTCCCCACACTGGGAAACGTGGGATTGGTCTCAGAACCTACCTTCGATCAAAAGGGGCTTAGAACTGAGTCAGGAGCAAGAAACAAATTCATCACCAAAGCGGATAAAAAGATTATCTGGGCAAAGTTGGAAAAGAGTCTCTGGAATGTACAGTTAGCTAGTAATACAATTCGATTGGTTTCCTACTATGATTGGCATCAAGCATTGGGACATCCAGCCACACTCGAAAACCTATACCACGATATCCAGATACTGCCTCCCAAACCAGACAAATTCCACTGCAAGAACTGTGCCATTTCCAAGAGTACGCATCAGAAACCAGAATCAACAAACACTAGATCCCAATGACCATTCGAGTTAACCCACTCAGATCTGTCTGGACAATTCGGTATTGAATCGCTAGGTAAACCTAGATACTACATGTCCTTCATTGACGACTACGCTCGGTCCTGCTGGATATACTTCCTCAAACGAGAGGATGATGTGAAGATAGCCATACGAGAATTCGTGACCAGGATGGAAAAACAGTATGATACCACCGTACTAAGATTCCGGAGTGAGAATGGCGGCGAGTATGTCAATAAAGACATAACCAAGTACTTCCATCAATAAGAAATAGTACACGAGCTAACACCCCTCTATAACCATGAATCAAATGGAATTGCAGAGCGCTTTAATCGCACGATAACAACCATAGTCAGGTGCATGATCATGGATTATCCAAAGGCGTTATGGGGAGAAGCTTATGCAACCGCTGTCTACCTTAAAAATTGACTCCAACACAGTACGCTAAGAGGGATAACACCCTATGAAGCCCCGAAAGGAAAGCGACCGTATATTCAACACCTACAACCATTCGGTAAGAAATGCTATATCCACATCCCGGAAGAAACTAGGCCTCCAGGAAGTAAACTAGCACCCCGAACGGTAGAAGGAATGATAGTTGGATACACAGACAGTAACAAAATATATCGTATATGGGTCGGATCAAAACATAGGGTAATTGAATCATGAGACGTCACGTTCCCCCCTCCTGAATCAGGGGAAGTAACAGTGGAAACCGGATCCATCCCTATCCTAACACCTAATATGATTGCACCAACAGATGACGGTTACGAATCAGAGGACAGGTCTGAAGACGAACCAGAATCTACCCCCGAAAAAACACACGATGAGGAACTATCCAGATCTCCGCTAAAAACACCAGCGAGACCTAAACAATCTCCACCGGTAACACCTAACAAGGAGAAGCAACCTGAGATAGCACCACCTCCAGCTCCTCAACGAAGATCAACTCGCATCCGCCAAAGAACGGAAAAGAAATCAGAGCTAGAAAATGAGAGTAGGAAAGTAGAAATACAGGAAAAGATGAAGGAACTCGGCAAAGAATATGACGAAGAATGTCAAAGGCTAATTACCGACGACACATTGGAAAAGAATGAGAAACGACTCAAAATGGAAGCACTAATGGATGATCATAAAAGGGCCAGAAGTGCATTATAATAAGAATATGGCTCCCTCAATACACCAAGTGAACGAGTACACCTAGTCACTGAACCTTCAACCTACAATCAAGCTATGAAAAGCGAAGATCGTACCCTATGGAAAAAGGGTATACAGACTGAAAAAGACGCCCTCGACAAGGTCCATACATGGGACATTGTCAACAGACCAACAAATCGTGCAGTAGTGAAAGGAAAGTGGGTATTCAAAATCAAACACAACTCGGACGGAACCATCGAACGGTATAAAGCTCGGTACGTTGCCAAAGGCTTCACCCAAGTACAATACCAAGACTGCGATGAAACCTTCGCTTCAGCCGCCCGATATGATTCACTCAGACTACTCTTAGCACTAGCTGCTCTGTTACGGAGGTCTTGGCGTTGCTTGACGAATAGTGGGGAAGCTCTCTAGAGTTCGGGAACTATAGCGTAGAGAGCTTCGTGTACGAAGTAATGGACTCGGAGATACCAGTAGAGCACTCACTCTGCAGTAATGAACTATGATCTATGAGCGGAGGGAATCAAGGAGCACAACCGAGGTTCGAAGTCTATGGAACGTAAAGAACTACTAGTATAAATTCCCAACGGCTATGGGTTCGAGGGACGGAGGAAGGAACTATAGTAACGCGAACGATATATATTCCAAACTAGTAACACAACTATAATAACCGTAGAGAACTAAAGACAAACAATATAACACCCTAAAGAACAGGAAGGTTGCGTAGAGAAGAAAGGAAAGAGAGAGAAGGAGAGGACAGGCCCATATATTTATCCATTGCCAAGAACCGATTACTAACCATTGTGACGGAAGCCCATAGAACCTAAAGGAAACCTGATTACAAATGAAAACCCAAGAATGCTTAACCGAATTGCTGACACCTTCTCGTGCAGCGGTAAACCGAGTAATGTAACGCGAAGTCTTGGCACGCCGTTATAGATTAGGTCCTCCTCAAGGCCTAGCTCCTGCTAGGTTTAGACTTGCGTGGATAACGGTCGTGGAAGTCCTTGACTAATTCAGGAGCATACTCGAGATCTGCTGGGGGGTGCCAAGAGGAGTCGTCATAGCTTGTGTACCGAACCAAGTATTGTAGCTGTCCTCGTAGCTTTCGCGAGTCCAGGATTGCGTCGATCTCCCACTCCTGTTCACTTCCGGCTTCAATCGGGGGAGGAGGGGGTTGTTTCTTACCGGGGATGGGGTTTTCTGAAGCGAGAGACAGTAGGGAAATGTGGAAGACGGGGTGTATTTTCATCGTGGCGGGGAGATCCAACTCATAGGCGTAGGGACTAACTATTTGCTTGATCCTGTAGGGGCCGATACGCTTCCAATCCAGTTTCTTGGATGGTTACTTGGTCTCCATGTTATTGGTTGACAACCATACCTTGTCATCAACTGCGTAGCGGGGGGCCGGGGTGCGGTTTGCATTTGCCCCGTCTTCTTGGATCTTTTGGGACCGGAACATCTTGTCGAGTAGGAACTCATATACCTTGGCCATATCTAGGGCCATCCCGTTTGCTTGGTCCTCATTTATGGTCTTGCCATAAGCCAGGGGGCCGAAGATCATGCGTGGGTGTCGTCCGTAATTAGTCTGGAACGGCGACAGTTTGGTTGTTTCGGAGACATGGTTATTTGTGGCGAACTCTGCCATTGGCAAGAGCCTGGTCCAGTCATCCTGCTGGTACGAGACGTAGGCACGGAGGTATTGTTCCATGACGGCATTGATTCTTTCCATCTGGCCATCCGTCCGTGGGTGGAAGGCTGTGGAAAACCAGGAGGCAATCTCAAGGCGTTCGCATAGTGACTTCCAGAACTCTGCTGTGAACTGAGTGCCACGATCGAAGACTATGGTTTCGAGTAGTCCGTGGAGTTTCCAGACATTGTTGAAGTACATGGTTCCCACATCACGGGCTGAGGCGTCTTTGGTGGTCGGGATAAAGTGCCACATCTTGGTTAGTCTATCCACTACAACTAGTATCGCATTATACCCATTGCTTTCTGGAAGGCCGGTGACAAAATCCATTGACACATCGGACCAGAGACCTTTTGATACAGGGAGGGATCATAGGATACCTTGCAGGGCATTGCGTGAGGCCTTAGACCGGGAGCAGTTGTTGCAGTTGAGGGCGTATTGATCCACGTACTTCCTCATCTTTGGCCAGTAGTGTGTACGGTTGAGGAGTCCCAAGGTCTTGGTTCTTCCTGCATAACCTACTGAGGGTTTGTCGTAATATTCCTGTAGGAGGAACAGCTGGAGTTCGGGGTGGTCGGGGACGTAGATGGCGTTTCATTACAGCAGTAGGCCTTGGGTGCTGGGTATGCACTCCGGCAAAGAGATTTTCTTCGAGTGTTTGGTGCCGTTGCTGAGCATCGTCAGGACCTCGGAGGGGAAACTATCTGCCTTGTAAGCCTTCTTGAATAACCCTATCAACTTGGACATTCCTTCAGCGGGTTCATTTGCGAAAGAACCCGTCAACAAACTTAACTTATCCTTCGATTGCACATTCTCACGCTTCAGGACGACTTGAGCCTGGTGCAGTAGTCATTCATCCCCCTATTTAGGAAGATCTTCAGGTCTTCGAGTTAATGCATCGGGTTTCCCGTCCTGTTTGCCGGGCCTAAAAACGATCCTATAGTCAAACCGGGATAAATATTCGGATCAGCGGACTTGTCGTCAATTCACGATCTTTTTGGACATAAAGTACTCCAGGTTGCGGTGGTCGGATAGGACTTGGATCGGGAACTGTGCTGACTTCAGGTAGTGGCGCCATTCTTCAAAGGCTCGAATGACCGCCAACAATTCCTTGTCGTAGATCTCATAGTCGCATTCGGCCGGAGTGTGTTTCTTTGAGAAGAATGCGACGGGGTGCAGGATTCGGTCGTCGTCCCGTTGGGACAAGACGGTGGCAGAGACATAATCAGAGGCGCCGTTTTCAACTATGATTTCCCTATCAGGGTCAAAGTACCTGAGGATGGGGGCCGAGGTGAACGCCGTCTTGAGGTTTTCGAAAGCCTGGTTTGCCTGGGGGGACCAATTCCACTGTACGCTCTTCCTGGTTAATGCCGTGAGATGGGAGACAACCTTAGAGTAACCTCGTATAAAACGACGGTAAAAGTTCGCAAAGCCCAGGAAGGTCTGAATGTCTTTGACATCCTGAGGGGTTTCCCATTCCTGAATAACCTGGACCTTCTTGGGATCCATCTTGATGCCTTCTGGGCCTCGGATCATTCCAAGATACTTGGTTTCCTGAACATAGAATTCGCACTTTTCAGGTTTCAAGTGGACGCCATTATCTTACAGGATGTTCAGGACCTTTTGTACTTGATCCTTGTGCTGCTACATGCTGTCAGAGTAGATAAGGATGTCGTCAAGGTAGGCTGTGGCGAAGTCATTGAGGTAGGGCCAAAGGATGTTATTGATCCATCACTTGAATGTAGCGGGGGCATTGGTAAGGCCGAAGGACATGACCTGGTATTTGTAATGTCCTAGACGGGTTCTGAATGCCGTCTTCCATTCATCGCCTTCCTTGACTCTGATTTGATGGTAACCCCACCTTAGGTCCAGCTTCGTACAATACTTAGCCTTACCTACCTCTTTCAGTGTTTCGGGGAACAGGGGGAGTGGGTGTCTATGCTTGACCGTAATCTCGTTCAACTTGCAGTAGTCGACACAGAGACGTAGAGAGCCATCGGATTTCTTGACAAAGAGCACTGGGGCACCAGCGAGGGACTTGGAGTGGCGAATAAAACCCTTGGTCAGGTTCTCCGAGATGTATTCGCGGAGTGCCTGTAATTCACCTCGAGTCATGTTGTACAGGGGGCCAAAAGGAGGTTCCTTACCTTCCTGGAGCTTGATATCAAGGTCATCAGTACGGTGGAGGCCGAGGACAGAAGCATTTGATTCTGAGAACATGGACAGGAACTGGTGCAGGTCGGTGGGGACCATTGCACTCGGGTCGAGGGCCTTTATCTTGTCCAATATTTCATCTATGGCCTGGAGGGATGCACAAAATAACCGGGAACCAGGGCGATGGGTTAACATTTTGAAGGGGGCCGCCCCGATAGCCGCGATATGGATAACCGGGCTGTCTGGTGGGGTGATTGAAATGCCCTGGGCTGTGACCGGGTTCAGGGTTGGGAGACAGCAGCGGAGGCAGTGTACAGAGTCAAAGACCACATGATTTCTCTTGGGCCGGAGGGTTACATCATGATGGCGCATCCAGCGGATTCCCATAACGATCGGATAGTGGCCCAACTTTGTAACAAAGAAGGGTGCTTCCTCGCGATGTCCGTGGATGTCTAAGAAGAGCTTGGCGATGTGCGTGATGCTTCCTAAATATACCAACCTGCCTTCAATGACTTCAAGCAGGCGTTGCTTCTTCAGGAGAACCGTTATGATATTGTGCCAGGCGCAGAAGTCTTGGTCAATGAATGCGTAACCTGATACCATCGTATCAATGAGGGCCCAAGCTGGCACGAAGGAGGCCGGGTTCTGGGACACGGAGCAGGTGATAACCAATTAATATTCGGCCATTTTGTCCTCAGAAACGGAGACAGCGGAGACGATGAGACTTGGTATTGGTGGCGCTAGCCCCTTTGGTTTGCTAGTATTTACCAAAGAGGCATGGCTTTTAAAGCCGGCTCGGAGGGTTGGAGGCTGGACTCAATTGGTTTTCTTCAGTTGTCCTTGGTGCGATGATCTTGGGAACGGAGGACAAGGTAGGGGGGCTTTTTCTGGGCGGTGGAAGTACGGGGAGATGGGGCAGCGACAGGTGCAGAACGAGGAACAGAGTTGAGGCGGCTGGTGAGGTCAGCAATGTGGGCATTGCCCTTTGTGATGACCTGTTGGATTTCCAGCTCAGCTTGGTGGAGGTCCTTATCAGAGAACGTGAATTGCGCTCGATGTAGAGCCAGGGAGAATTGTACTTGGGTAATGTCCTCCTCGAGGGCCTCGATCTGTTGGTCCAGGTCTTCAATGACCAGGGTAGTCTCTTCGTTTGCCTCCGACATTCTTTGCCAGAGGTCTTGGTTCTCAGCCATGACGGCTTCGAGTTGGGAGTTGAGGTCTTCAATGACCTCCTTATGGTTGCACATCGTAAGTGCCGGGGGATTGGGGGCTTCGTCTGGGTCGGGGAGGGAGGTCAGGACCTCCAAGTATTCAGTGATGAGGCTGTGAGCCTCAGTAATTTCATGGCCGACATCTTCGTCAACCAGGAGGGGGCCGTAGGTGGCCAAGAATTTTGAGAGGCGCTTGAGCAGCACGAAGGAACTGGGTCGGTTATGGTTGTGACCGAGCAGGACGAGAGCTAAGCGAGGTGTTGTGCTGGTTGGTGTTGGGGGACGCAATCTTAGTGTTATGGAGGTCTTGGCGTCGCTTGGCGAAGAGCGAGGAAGTTCTCTATAGTTCGGGAACTAGGAGGTAGATGATTTCGAGTACGAAGTAGTGAACTCAAAGATACCAGTAGAGTACTCGCTCTGCAGTCATGGACTATAATCTATAGACGAAGGGAACCAAGGAGCACAACCGAGGTTCGGAGTCTATGGAACGTAAGGAACTACTAGTACGAGTTCCGAACGGCTATGGGTTCGAGGAACGGAGGAAGGAACTATAGTAACGCGAACGATATATATTCCGAACTAGTAATACAACTATAATAGCAAGTAGAACTAAAGACAAACAATATAACACCCTAAGGAACAGGAAGGTTGCGTAGAGAAGAAAGGAAAGAGAGACAAGGAGAGGACAGGCCCATATATATATCCATCGCCGAGAACCGATTACTAACCCGTGTGATGGAAACCCATAGAACCCAAAGGAAACTTGATTACAAATGAAAATCCAAGAATGCTTGACCGAATTGCTGACACCTTCTCGTGCAGCGGTAAACTGAGTAACGTAACGCAAAGTCTTGGCATGCCGTTATATGCTCACAATAGTTGGATACCACAACAAATGGACGTCAAGTCAGCCTTCCTATACGGGATAGTCAAAGAAGAGATTTACATGTAACTACCTGATGGCTACAAGCAGGACAACAAGGTGTGTAAACTTCAGAAATGCATATACGGACTAAAACAATCACCGCGTGAATGGTATGCTTGCCTAGCAGACTCCCTTCAACGGAAAGAATTTGTCACAATTAAATTCGGCCGTATCCATATCCATCATACTAGACAACGATTATACATATCGGTGTATGTAGGCATCGTGATATTAGGACCTGATTACGTTCAGAAAAGAAGTACAACAACTGCTTAAGGCAGACTTGAATGTCTGGAGTTGATGGCTCGAAATTCATCTTGGGAATTGGAATAGAGGTAACAAAGGTGGGTATTGAGCTATCATAACGTGCATCGTCAACAAAATCCTAGAAGTTTGGTATGGCAGACTTTAAACCAGTCGGCACTCCACTCGAACCTAACCTCACCCTTCGTAAAGGCGAACCTGAGGACATCATCGAGAACCAAACCCAATACCAATCAATAATAGGATCACTCATGTATGCCAGCACAGTCACAGGACCAGACATTATCCATACCGTTACCGCACTCTCCTAGTTCTCCTCATGTCCAACTGAGGAACACATGCGAGCAGCAAAGTGAGTCCTCCGATACCTCAACGGAACCAAGGGCTGAACCCTGTTCTACCCGAAAGGGAACACTAGAACACTCGGCGGATTTTCAGACAGTTCCTACGCTTCAAACCTTGATGATCGAAAATCCTTCTCTGGATACGTCTTCAGACTAGGGAAATCAGGAATAACTTGGAGAAGCAGAAAGCAGAAATCACTCGCAGTCTCAACAACAGAAGCCGAATACATGGTCCTACCACTCGCAACTCGTCAACTAGTATAGTTAAAGAATGCCCTAACAGAACTTCAACAAACCTACCAGTACTTCCTATATGCTGACAATACAGGATCAATAGACCTGAGTCGAAACCCTAGAATCTACGATCGATCGAAACACATCGACATACACTATCACTACACGCGAGAGCAACTGAAGCTGGAACCTTCAAACTCCTCTATGTTCCTACTGAGGACAATGTAGCAGACGTCAGGACTAAAGGCCTCCCGAAACCCGCACACCATAGACATTCAGAAAGGATACGATGTGGCAAGTGAAGGGAAGTGTTAAAATTAGGGCTTGGCATTGCGACATTGATTATGTGGAATAATAATCATGTAATATGGAATGAGTCATAGATGGAACAAGGATTTGGTTATGTAATCAGGGATCACGTGTTAGTAAACTATCTGTATATATAGAGCGACCAAAGTCATCTCTCACCCTGAAATATTCAGCGGCACAATTGGAACAATCTTCACTTTCTAGTAACATCACTACCTCAACCAAAGGTCATGTGTTCAAACCACCCTCAAATCACTTCGTTCTTCTTCTCTCCCACACACTATAACTTCAAGAATTTTCGTGCAATGTATCCAAGTTCCAAATTACTTCCTCTGATCGGTATCAAGCCAAATCCTCCCCAAAATTTCTATCAGTTACAACCTGATTTTATAGAATCTATTCTTGCTAATTGTAGTCCAGTTTTTCGCTTCAACTTACCATTGTCGCATTATGTTGTGTCTCTCAGTACTTTATCTATGAAGTTCCAATACCTAATTCTGACTCCACTCCCATAATTTTGTTACCTCCAACATCTCCCTGTCTCCTCAGTATAGCCCGTAACACTAATAGTTGTTGTTCTGTAAGGAGAGATATTTTGTTGAGGGGTATTCTATCCTCTACCAAACGTCGGCTGAGAAGACAGAGTAGTTCGATCGGGAGATGAGACACACATTTAACTATGTCTGAGTTCAATTCTTAGTGGGGTTGGCTTTGCCCTTCAGCAGGGCGGTGTGTGAATAAACCCTCTCCGAGGATAGAGTTGGAAAGGATGGACTGGTCCTCCCTGTCACTGGGTTGGTGAGAGGAGATGCTTGAAGGATGTGGACCGCATTTTTGCACTTTAGGTAGTGGCAGTAGAGGTCTAGGGGCATTCACCTCAGCCATAGGAGTCGTTTGTTGGTGGCTCTGAAGCATCCTGTGGCCCATCGAAGCACTGAGTTCCAGCTCGGGAAAACTAGTACAATATAGACTAGTACAATATAGACTACAATTGTTATCCTGATGTTTTCACAGCCCAATTTCGGCTCTTATTTAGAGATAGTTCACTGGCCGTCTATCGAATAAGCGACGGCATTTCGATTTGGGTTGATGGCACAATGGTTACTGAACCAACAATTCTCATAACGCTTACGTACTTGATTGATGAAAGGTGCAAGAGTCTTTAGTAAACACAATATATCATAATACCGAATCAGGAGAATAGGGGCTGAGGGTCCCGTGTATCTTTATTTTAAGATGTGAAAGTATTTTTATCACAGGCTATTGAACACATAAAACTAATTCAATCGATTTGACTGACCCAACATGCAAACGCCAGAACAAACAGTATACGTACATGTATCTTATTATACCGTACCCAACCCCTCACCTCCTACCCCGGCAATCCCCCGTAATCATAATACTGATAAGGATAAAAAGGAAAAAGGAGGGGAAAAGTATTCTTCTTGTCAGACTGGCCTGGAGAGTTTGCTCGCTTATTTCTTAACATAGCTTATTTAGTATCTTTTGGTACAGTGATGCCTGTTTCTTGCGGTCCCGTGATAGAAATTGGCTTGGTTGTTTCTTGCCCCTTAGATGGAACCTCTCGTTCATCGTCGCTATCACCTACTGAGAATGGGTCCCTATCCATAGGTGCTGGTTCTACGCTCTTCAAAGGTTCCCATTTGCTAGTAGCTGGTGATGGCTGTTTAATGGGTGAAACAGAAACTGAAGGGTGAGGGTTTGGAGCCGGGCGATATAGATCTTCGTCAGATATGTTTGTAGGACGTTCTTCAAAGGAAACTTTGCGATTGGCTTTATCAGTAGCGGAAGGTTCAAATAAACCTGGATTTGCTTTAGGGCGCCTTGTTTGCGATGCTACCTAGTCTGTTAACAATTATTTTTAAACAATTTCCATAGTCTTATGTGGTACCTTCGATACTACTGTCCCTAAAATGTAAATGTGTAAAGTCATCAGTCAGAACCCGAGGGTCCGCGTCATACCCCCCATCCCTGGAACCTCGGGCACCTATTGTGGGTCGTGCATATTGAGCGCTATTTCGTGCAGAATTTGGAGGCGAGTTCTCCGGTGAGTCGCCATCCAGGCGTTTCTTAATATCAGTAATCCATGAGTTGAATTTATTTTGTGTCTCAGCAAAGCCTTTGAGAATATTTTCCTTGATCACCGGAAGTTCGTCTTAGAGACAACCATTAGCTAGGCAAGGCTTTAGAATATGGTATGGTTATCTACCATCAATGAATGATCTCTCCTTATTTGGGTCAGAGTCCTCATCTCGTAGGGATAGGTATTGCCTTTTTCTAGTTTCTGCATTCCTAGCGTTGTAATTTGCACTACCACCACCGCCCCTCGCAGGACCTGTACTGCCTGCTCCAAAATTCTCGGCCAACTGCCTTGCATATATCTCATCTGCCTCAAGCTGATTTTGAGGAGTGGAGGTCATGTACGGAGCTGTGGCTGAATCATGCTGACCGTGGCGACGTTGCGTGTGTTCGATGTAGTGGACAGGGCTGTGGTCTGGGTCTCGCTGTTGAAGCCTTAGTCTTGTATAGCATGGGAGAGATGATAATACTCACTTGCGGTGAACGATTGCCAGGTCGAGGGCGAGGCGGCTGGGGAGGTGGGCGTGTATCCTCTTCGATAGCAACAGAAGGGTCACTCATGCCTAAAACATATCAGAACCAAAATAGTTCCGCGTCCAGTGATGACTTGATATCCTTACTTAATAATGCTGTGAATGCAGGCTCGATTTGACCACCAGAGGCCACCAAGACAGCACGTACCACAGCCCTGTCAATAAATGGGAACGCCTCCTGCAATGTAGCTTGAGCCTGTTGTTGGAGTGAAATAGGACGAGGAGGCTTTGCTGGTGGCGGCGCTTCGAGACTAGTGGACGAACCTAAGGGTGCCATGTTTGAAGATGGGTTAGAGTCCCTAATGACAGGAGAGTTATCCTGTGTAGATCGAAGTTAGCGACTCGTAGATGAACAATAGAAAGATTTTGATAATGGACAAAGCGAAAGAACTTAGATATACCGAAAATTCTGTTGGAAGCTTTTCTTGACGCTCAGATCCCATTGCTATACTGAATGTGGACCTTGTGAGATGGCTTGAAGGAAGAGAAACTGTAAAGGCGGTCCAAAAATCAAGATGATGAATGATGAGTGGAGGTGAGTTTAATCAGCAAGGTCTCTAAATATTTGAGTTTTTGCTTCAACGGTGATGTTAGCTGTGAGGTAGTGCCCGCCGCCATCATCCAATTCCAGTGATGCATTACGTTGCCCCGCCAACTTTCCGCTGGATGTACAGCCACCTCAGCTGTGTGCTAGTGTAGCCACAGCATGCATCGCCACACACCACCATGCATATGAAAGTTCGTCAAATACATTATCACTCTTTCCTGCTAACTACTGATTTACAATTATGCCGCCGATCACACCAACAGCCACGGTCTGGAAATACTTGTCAATAGGGCCATCTCTTAGCCCTGTCTCACCCCTCAGAATCAACAATGTTCCACGATTTTCTACCTCTGCGCGGGTCGCTTTCGGTGGTGTAAAAATGAAGAGAGTATCTTCTTCCACCTCGCCTACACTCCTCGCCGCATCTAAAGCCGCTGCCCTCGAGCGTCGAAGAGTTCCTAAGCGTATTGGCGCTCTTGCTGTTAAAAAGGAAATGACTGCTGTTTATCTTCCTAATGGACAACGAATTCCTTGCACAATCCTTCAGCTTGACAGAGTGCAAGTCATGGCTCCCAAAACTAAGAAGGAACACGGCTACTGGGCTTGTCAAGTGGGTTTGGGATGGAGGGCTCCCAAAAACATTACAAAACCAATGTTGGGTCACTACGAGAGATTCGCTGTAGCACCTAAAAAAACAATCAAGGAATTTAGGGTTAAAGATGAGAGTGGTATTTTGGCGCCTGGAACGATTATCAGTGCCGATCATTTCGTCGAAGGACAGTATGTAGATGTTTGGGCAACTTGTAAGGGGAAAGGGTTTGCGGGGGTGTGTTCTCGAAGCTCCAAAGTATTAAAGCTAGCGACACTGATGTGTGTTCTGTTTAGGGAATGAAACGTCACGGCTGGAGTGGTCAACCAGCTTCTCATGGTAACTCTTTAACCCATCGAGCAATGGGCTCCGCTGGTCAGTCTCAAGGTGGTGGGTCTCGTGTATACCCCGGAAAGCGGATGGCCGGGAGGATGGGTGGGCATTCAAAAACTATTCAACACAGACAAGTATTGAAAGTTGACAGGGAATTGGGTGTGGTTCTGATAAATGGTAAGCATGTAAAATTAAATTAAATGGAAATTTTCTGTTTATTGACGTTATCTAGGGCCTGTTCCTGGACCAAAAGGTGGCATCGTTAGTATTCAAGATACTATTCATAAGCCCTCTCCAGTGATTTCAAGATCCCAGGCGTAACTTCTTCCACTGTCTCAAAAGTTCTCGGATGTCAACCCATCTATATTCTTAACTGCAACAGCGAACCCCGACACAACACCGAAGGTTTAAGTAATAGGGATACCGGAGACCGTGGATATCCTGAAAGGTTCCTTAAAAATGATTGTTTAGTTAGGATGTATTTTCCTAGGTTGAATAATTACATGGAATCACTGGAAATAAATGTCTTACATGGACTTAAGTTTAGATGTTCAAACCGAGTCAATTTCACCAACATCTAAAGCATAATTGATAATAGAATCCAAAATTCAAATTACGTTGCAATGGGTTGAGATAGGGAAGTTTGCGACACAGCTGTAGATGTTACACCTAAGGTTGACATCTTTTTAAATGTTTACTTATTGGAATAAGCTTGCATTTCTTTGGTATTTGCGCAGCTCCTAAGACTTGTTTCGCTGTCTCTAACATGATTGCTGAAGATGGACCCTGTTTTTTTTTTATATATATATCACTTTTGATAATAAGGGAGCAAATGAGAGATGCGATAATGGTTAGATAATTAAGAAACAGCACCGCTTCGATGGACTCTATCAATCCCACCACCATCCCTCAGCCCACTTATTATCGCCGTACTGTAGATCCTCTTTCATTCGGTGAGGCCCAGGCTGCAATAATGCCTGGTCATTTTCATCCGCTGCATGATATCCGCCAAGTCACAGCTCAACATCATCCATCTCGCTAGGCTTCATCAGCCCCCCGACCTTCATCGCCTTTTCCCTTTCCGCCCTCCTTGCTTCTTCCGCAGCGATTTCCCTGTCTTCGGCAAACAATTCGGTATTGTCCCCTGCGGAGAACTCCTTAAGCTGAATGAGAAAGTCTCGGAGGTTGAGTTTAAACTTTGGAAGATCGTTGTTTAGGGTGAAAAGGCCATCCACAAAAATCTTCACTTGAGTTCTGTAAAGGGGCAGCGTGATTAGTAACTACTTCCAGAGTGAGATGAGAAACCAGGATAATTTACGGCTGAAGATGTGGGAATGCGTTGCGAAGAAGGCCAGCCACGTATTCTCGCAAAAATTGAGAGTTTGTTGTGCCGGCTGGCGCCTGTTCAGGGGTGTAAAGAGGTGTTTGAACCTTTCCGGAATCTACGAAATAAAACATTCTTGATAGTAGCAGGGCTTGCAATTTAAATCCTTTTAATCTGTTAGTGGGTGTAAATTACACACAACTGCTGAGAAAAGACTTACCGGCTTTGTGATCTGCATCTGTGAGAACAAAGAAAATATCCTGCAAGATCGGGATGAAAAATTGTTGAAAGAATGCACTTGCAGTTTGAGGGTCTGTTTCGGCGATATTGTTGATCAACTCGATGCACATATTCAGACCAGCTGCTTCCACCTCTCTATTGTCGTGCTTGCTCGCCCATAAGCAGGCGTCTATGACGAATTTGAACTGGCGATTGTCGAGTTTAAGTAGTGCTATAAATGCCATCAGCGAACCAATTACTTCTTCACCTCGTCATGAATAGCTTACCAGGGAAGCAATTTAAATTGATGGCTCTCAGAAGCTTAAAGAACTCAACCCTATGTTCAGGGTACTCTGAGAAATCCTTGTTAATCATATCCAGCGTACACTCAAAGACGTTTTCCATGATTATCGGAATTTTGTCCTCCATCAAACCATGTAATTTGCTGATTATAGTGGACATGACATTCAGCACTTCCGCATCTCGGGCGTCTGGGACGTTACGGTTGTAATCAACCAATATTGCGTCCAGAAGAGGCGGGACGATATTGTCGTTAACCATTTCCAGGTCATCAGCCTTCTGCACGTAAGTCTCAATCAACTTCAAGATTTCTTTCTTTACAGTGCGAAGACCACGTATGCGAGGCTTTTTTGGTGCAATAGGGCCTTTGATGAAATTAGTAGTGATACTAATGAATGTGCACACAAGCTCTGCAACTTACCATCTCTAGCAACACCCTCGGAGACCATTTGACTAACAGCACGGTACATTGACAACATATCCATGTAAATACGTCCAATTTGTGGATAAAAATAACTTCCGGTGGATGTACATGCCGCCACATTGGTTTTCATGATATTACCAATGATCTTAACGGTTTCAGTGTTATCTAGAATACTAGGATCTTGAGTCGCCTGTCCAATAATTGCATCCCACTGTACAGGAAAGGGGGTCAGTTATCAAGCAAACAATTCGTTATTGGGAAATCTCACAGCTTGGTTTGGAAGAGCCATCAAGTCCTGAATCAAACGTTCTTGAATACTTGACTGTCCTTGCGCGCTGATCATATAACCACATGCCTCATAAAATGTGTGGACTTGTTGAGGTGATAAGTCACGCGTGATGGTTTGCATAGTTCGCACAATTTCTTCGATGAAGGGCTCACTCTCCCCGGGTTGAAGCGCTACAAAATGACGTCGGCATTTTTGAGCGATTTTAATAAAGGTATCGCAAGCCATATCCTGGACGCCTTGGGGATATTAAGCGAAACTCCTCATACCATGTATAGGGGACACCGCACATACCTTCATGTGTCTCGTGCATGAACTCAAAAAGCTTATTGACCACAGTCTTCAAAAACTTCCAATGGGCTTTCAGAAATCGAGGATATTGCCCGACAATATACATGATATTTGAGGCCACAACTGCCTTATTATCTTTCCCCCGTTTCATCTCGGTAAGACCAAGAAGATCTTTGATGACTGTGACTAAAAATCTCTTTTCCGTCTCCTCGTTCATGGCACCCGAAATAGACCCAATTGCCCAGCATAAGGTGTTGCAATTAGGCCATGACCATTCAGAGCCATCAACTTGTTTTGCCAACTTTTCAGACATAATGTTTTCGGTATCCACTACATCCAGGTGGGTAAGATATACAAGACATTCTCGGGTTGCCTTATACAACTGAATGGTATCGCTTTCTTTGACAAATTCACGGACAATCTCTCCTTCATCGTTTTCTACAATCAGAACCTTTGTATAATTAGCGACAGGCCAAGGAAGAACCTACAAACGCGCACTAACCTCTTCTGGTCTAACCATTCTTTCGATCATGACTTGTCGTAAGTTCGAAAGAACATCTGTGTACATATGCTTCCGTAATGGGAAGCTTGCATGCAAGGTGGGATGAAGTGCGCCTCCCCCGCTGGCCAGCCCAACAGCGCCGATTTGCCCCATACTGAGAAGGGGGTTTATATCAGTGATAGGCAGCGACTGCATTTCTTCATATAACTCTTGAACAAGCTTATTCCAGTACTCAAGACAGATTTTAAAGATCTCACGATCTTCAATTTGAGAAATACGAATAAGATAAAAATGGGAATGTGTGAGGTAATCTTTGTTAGGCAAATTTTCGATAAGCTATTTTCCTTGAGTCAATAGCGATAAAGGTACCAGATGAAGACATTAGAAGCATACCTTAAGATGGGGAGTGAAGAAGTTGCAAATGAACAAGGCCAGGTTTTGAATGAACTCCTGATCTCTATTATTACTTGATGGATAAACATAGCGGAGATCTGTGGACAATGGGACAATCTTTGAAACCGTTGTCATAACATTGGTGAACATTTCTACCAGCTTCTCGTCATATTGATATTGATTCACCTGGAGTCCCCCGATTTCGGTTAAACACTTCATTGTTACATTGCGAAACTCAGGTTGCTCAAGGAATCTGGTGCGGAGGGTCTCAATGATTGGGGTTTCAAAGATATAACCCAAAGGAATCCAGTTTAGAAAGCGAAGTAAAGTTTCTAATGTTGCTTTGATAAGGCTTGGCTGCTCGGCCATTTGCAAAACCTCGGAACAAAGCTGGAATATAGAGGAAAACTCCTGACACATAGTTGTCTTCAAGTTTTTAGTCTTAGACTGTGTCATTTGCTCCGCCGAAAAATCGAACACTTCTTCAGAAAGGAGTCGAAGGATAGCCATATTATTTTCGCAAATGGAGAGGTTGCTCCTACATGAGCTAATTATTTCGTTGATAAAATCGGGCCAATCATGTGGCCAATCCTGCTTCAATATTGATACCAGCACGAGGTTTAACTTGTTAATTAGGATCCTCTGTTGGTTCAAGCTTTCTGGTGATGATGAGGCCTGGATGATGAAACCAACAACAAAATTTCGAATTCCTAAGACAGCAAAATTTAGTTTTATAGCTGACAAACTTCCTGCATCATTCTTTCATTTCCCATCACATCTTGGGCTTACCTTGCCGTTGCTCTTTGGGCAAAATCTTCCATCGGGTTTGAATAACATTGTCTAGAACCTGAAGCCCAAGAACTGAGAGGGTCAATGAGATATCTCACCAAAGGATAGAGAAACCTTACATTTTGTTTGGGGGTAGTTTGCAGACTCTAATAGTTTATCTACCAAAATCCAAGAGTCCGGGTTCTCGCGAAACTATCGGGTATCAGTATGGTGCAAAAGACAAAGTCCACAAGGGCGCTTACTTGGTTCAAAACTAATTGCGCGTTTTTTTGCTATGGAAGGTCAGAAGGTATTCAACAAAAAGAACTAAAAAATAAAACTGGAGGCAACATCCTAGAAGAGGAGAGCTCACATCTGGGCCCCTCCCCTCGTAAAAAGTGCGGACGTGCTTGTCCAGCTCATCGATAGAGAGACCAGCCATATCCTTATGCGTGTTATGTGTCTAGGTAGGATTTTTACACCAGAGCTCTAGCTGGACAGTGGTAGAACAACAACTAGGTATATTCAAAGTTGTAGGAAGGAGTTTGTTTTGCGGTTTCCTGTTTGAGTGAGAATGGCGGGGTAGGGAGATGAGGGGACCAAGGCTTAGCCCATATAATATCCCAGTTATTGAAAGCCTTTCGTATGCGTGGATATTTGAAAATGGGGAGAGAGTGCACAATACACTTGGAACAATCAACGTCCTTCGCGTGAGGGGAGGTAGACAAAGACGGGAGGAGGTGCAAAGGATGGGCGGAGGCGGGGCTGGGCTTAATCCATCATTAGATGAGTCAGCGCTCGCCAGAGCGAACGTTAAGAACTGGAACAGGGTTAAGACGGAGGAGTATAACCTTGGCACTCGAATGAAGATTACCATCCTAATCTAGTAAATGCAGGTGGTGAAATCACGAAAAAGATGCCAAGAGAGGACATTTACAAAGTAAATCTAATAAGTATATATATAATTATAACCTGCATATACATGTACAAACACATCCTTCTTCTCCTCTATTCACTCGGTTTTTGAAAACTCAACACCAAGAAAGTGTGTGGCAACCACATCACCAGAGCAAAAACCCTCCCACATTTAGGCCTCGCCATGCCCTGAAGACAAAGATCTCCCCCTCCAGATGGTACTGGTCTATACAAGGCTCTCTTTGTGGACTTGGACCATTGCAAACTGAACAAAAACCTACATAAATACGGAGTTTCCGACACAACTACACAACCACTCACATTTCCAAGGCCATGTAACAAAAGATGAGAACAGATATTCCCCATCCCAACGACTCCAAAGACCCTTTCATCATGGGAATATTCAAACAAAACTCTCTCATGCTCAAACTCCACAACGAATTCCGAGTGAACATAACATCGCTAGAAGTGAAAGTAGCCGCGTTGCAACTTTGTTCCCTTCAAACCCTCACCTCAGCCAAAACGCAGCTGAACTATTTGAGAAACTGGAAAATGTCATCAAGTCGATTCACAAGCAAACCAAACCTCTCATCCCTCCAAGTTCAAGAACTCCCCAAAAGGCAGTGTTACGCTAAGCCCGCTAAGAAAACACAAACCACCCGCTAAGAACGCGAACGCAACCAAGGGGAAAAGAGCCGACACTACGAAGGAAGTCACTCTACGCACTGTTCAACAAAGATTCGTTGCCACCCACACCTCCTCCGCTCCAATCGCCGAGGCTGAACGCCTCAGTATCAGACTCTGCATTCTTTTTGGCAAACTACTTGCCAGAAAAGACCTCTCCGCTGCCACCACATCTCTCTCCTTCACCATCAACGATAGAGGCACGATCACTGCACTGACTTCACCATTCATCCTCGCCACCACTTACTCACCCTTCCTGACTACTCTCACCGCCATCATCAACCAAAAAGTGACGTCCCCTCTCAACCCCCGCACCACCATGACCTTCGCCCCCACAGGCGTCAATTTTGTCAATTACGGAATCCACCTATTTGACCTCCCAGACAAAGAGGCCCTGAACACAACTCTATAAAAGGCTATCACTCTCGCCAGAGGCCTCTTCCCACCGCAACACTCTTTTTAGTCATAGACAATACGGTCCGGAACGAAAAGAACACTTCTTCCGCCAACCGATCTGTCTTATCTTCCGCCCTCGCCACGGCCTAAAAATATGGAAATTCTCCCCCACCATCCAATGCCAGAAATCCTGCAAATTCAACTACAATACCAAAGGCTGCAAACAGAAAACGCCAACCTGTGTAATCTGCTCCCTCCCGTACAGCTGCGAAGACTACAGATGCCCAGTAGACACTTCCGAGAGTCACTTCAACCCTACTGCCAACTATGGCAAAGTCTCGCCCGCATGATATGCCAACTACGAGGGTCTACACTATGTCTTCCTTCCTTCGTACCCATCCTGTCCCAATACCGGCTCCCCCCAAACTCTATCCAACAACCCTAGTACTATAGATATTGGTCATTAAAACACTCCCCACCATACCACGGGCAACATGTGCTTAACACAAAGTCGTATAAAATGTACCAACAAGATTGCAGCAAACAGTAAACTCGGTCCTCTCCTCTCCTCCCCACTACCCTCTCCACTCCCCTCCCAGGCTCACACCTGGGACTCCTTTCGCAACTCCCTACCACCCACCAGCCCCACCGCTCCGTCGGGCTTCTCCTCTTACTAGTATTACACTGCTTCCAGTTTGGAGACATATATTTCCCTGAAAATGGGGTACAGTGGCACGGCTCCCCTCGTCACGGTAGACAATGTCAGCTTTTACTTTGTTTTCCTTTTGTTTTTCCTTTTGGCATCAGAAGTACTAAGTCTGCTTCGGGGGAGGGTATTTTTAAGTCATAGTTTATATTGCATGTGATCTTTCTATACCCAAAATTCAGAATAAAAATCATTTAAAAAAGAAATATGCATGTACAAACAAAGTCTGATGATTGGATGTACTAGATTCATTGATGTTTTACTACAATTAGTTAGCAATTGAAAAGGATATCAAAAATTAAAAAAATAAATAACTAAGTTAATAGAGACGAATAGTTTGATTAATTACTAAGTTTTTTTTCTTTTTTCTTTAATCATTTCAATTCTTGTTTCTTGGTACAGAATGATTGTATAAAGTCTAAACTATAGCGTAAACAAATCCTTTCCCAAATGGCATGCCAAATCCATCCCCGAACGAATCAAGGGGCAAGAAAAGAAAAATAAAATCACAACAAATAAACGCAAACAAATAAAGCCCAAGACACGATTAAAAATTTTTTTGAATTTTTTGCGGCAAGTAATGTAAAAAGAGGTATGATACATTTTACATGATATATACGATTAACTTTATTAGCGCCTAAACCCATACCGCGAACGAATAGGTTGTTGCATAGTAGTGTTGTATGAGTGATGCGTTGTTAGGATTTCCTATTTGGGTTTCGGTTGGGTAAAGTGTTGCTACAGTATGTTTCTTCCTTGTATATTTTCTCTTGGGTTTGGTATGATAATAAATCGGTAGGGTGTTTATGAATTTCTTCGGAATTCGGTTGCGTGAAGTTTCTCTGTATATACAGTCGCTACTGTCTTCCCTTTTTCTCTTTCCTTTCTGATTCACGCAACGTCTTCTTTCCGCTACTTAGTTTTAAGTTTGAATATATTTGAATATTTGGTTTCTACCTTCATCGGTAATCAGGCCAACTTTCAGTTGCTAGGAATTCAAATCTTCGACGGTACCAAGCCCGTTCTCGCGTCTTTGAACGAGACCCGGTATGTCTGGGCGCCAATTCTTTTTTTCTGATTATTTTATTACTTTCCCTGCTAAATAAAAGAAGAGTAGAAGCTATAGAAGTAGAATGAGCAAAAGGCATCACTCTTCATGAAGTCGGTTTCACCTATAATCCAATAGAAGAGATGATTGTTACGGAGCTCTATCTCTACAAAATAAAAGTGTGGGAAGCAGGAGGACCGGTAGAAAATAGAAGTTGTGTTTAGAGTCTAAAGATTCTTTTGGGTAGATTTAGAATAATCTTAAGAGTCTTCTTCCCCTTGTTATAATTGTGATAAGGAAAAACTAAAACTAGTGGGTGGAAATGTAGATCAAGACTTATACTCCAAATCTCTCAGTTTCTTGCCTTCCACTACTCAAACCAAGTTCCGGTGAAAACTCTGTTTTGGAGCGGAAACAATTCCTCCGCTACTCCTCTTCTACTAAACGCTAGCGGGTGTTTCCGATCCTAGAGTAAGCACCCTTAGTCAGGGTCAAGAATCATCAGCACCCTGGTTATCACCCAGCTTCAGGTCTGCATTAGAGGAGTCTCCACTCCGGTGGTCTATCCTAGATGGCTGCAGAGTTGTAACTCATTGCAGATTATTCTGGGGCATAGCTACTGCCGCCTGCGGTAGGGCTATCTTTGCTCTGAAAGTTAATAGAGATGCCCGGCACCTAAAGGCCTTTCTCTAGCCAACTCTCTATTCACTGACAAGTTCCAGGCTTGTCAGCCTGACCTTTCATGAAGAGTTCCACTCCTTAGTAGTCAGAAGGTGAAGATATTTCAGACATCAGCCAGTTCTATGTTTTTACCGAGGCTTTGAAGATGGAGACCTTCGGAGCCACCGGCTAAACTTCCGATCTCCAGAGGTCAACGGACCGTTCGAGAGTCTCCAGAGCCCTTATCGAGGCTTCCGGAGCCCCCTGACTCTCAGCGACACCCTCCGGAGCCTTAGTTAGATTCTCCAGAGAGTGTCTGAAATATCCGAGGACATCCATACTAGTAATTCGTTTTCATTCCTGTAGTCTCTTCTGGCGTTTGCAAAGGCTTCAGAGACCACCTCTTATAAACCCCGCGATGAAGCCAACTTCCGTAGAATATTCCCCTGAGAGCCTACCAAGCTCTCCTGATATCTCCGAAGACTCTTGATTTTTAAGCGAGATCTCCTACCACCACCACTACCATCACCGCCACCACCACCTTCAAACTGGGGGTCGTGAGCTGGGAAAAAGTGCAAGGAGGCTCCTCTAGCCTCCGATAGGGCTATTGCAGCCACTCGAAAGAGACCTTGCAGACCGGCTACAGAAGCAATTACTTCTTCTTCTATTCCAGTAAATATGATGCAGGTATGGTGTTTAAAGCCCTTGTATTTCGATTAAACTGCTAAGGTGACGAAGCATGGAAATCGTTATGCCGTTAATCCACGAAGGCAAGAAACACCCCTAGACCGGAGGAAGGTTGAGCAAATCTTCGAAAGGGCTAGCTTTACATCCTCAAGCTCCTCATTTACCTCGGCCAATAGCACCTTACCGCATGAGTACGACTTGAGCAAAGAGATAACCCCTATGCCTTCTTTTTATACACCTATTCCCGCATATTGTGTAACACCAACCCCTTCCCAGGGTAGAGCCTCAACACTACCAGACTCCGAGTCCGCTAATGAGTCAGCAAAGGTAAAGTCTGTAGTGAAGCATGAGAGAGAGCTTCTCGCGCATTATACATTGCTCGAGGAACCTTAACCTAAAGCTGATGCTCTTAGTATTAACGTCAGTCGATTATAGAGTGAGGCAAATGACCATTTCAATACCACTATTGCATTCTCTAAACCAGTAGGGAGTGAAGTGAGGGCTTTGCGCATCTTTCGGAGGGCTTAATAAGCTTTAGCTAACAGTTACTATCTTCAAATCCAATATTCCTAGACGAGATCGCATCTTGTTTATGCGGTTAAGAATTATATGGCGGGCAGACTTTTGTATGGCTTGCACGATGAGAAAACGCCGGAGTCGATTGGTGAGAAGACGTATCACGGCGTAGCACAAAGTCACATGCAAGTGTGAAGGAAAAGGGTTTAGTTGGATTTCCATTTGTCAGTAAAGGTTCTATGGGTTTCCGTTCGGTTTTGGGATCACAGGGATTAATGAGTCACTCCCTTTGTAACGCATCTCCTATGTTCTTCTATCAGATTCTATGGATGAGTAAGCGAAGGAATTACTGGGATATATATAGAGGCCTCACCTCCTATCTGTATTAGTTTCTCTTCCTTTCCTTTTCTCTTCACGCAACCTTCTTTGTCCTTAGGAAATACTATCGTTTCGGTACTTTAGTACGCCCACGAACTTCAAACTACTTCCCACCCCTGTGAACTCGAGGGGTCCCCATAGTCCCCTAACAATAAAAGTATCGAACCCACCCCTCGGCTCGTTATAAGAGAGAAGTTCCTGCCTTGGTCGTGTACTTTGGCTCCCCTGCCTCACTGATCGCTACGTAGGTTATCAAGTCAGGCCTTAAACCCATCCGTGATAAGGCGTGCTTTCTCTTTGAGAATGACCATTTTATCAGTGACCTGAAAATTATACCGTAAGAGCCTCCCCTACTATCCTACGAGCCTTTGCAAAGGCGGTTACAGTCTTTAGACTGGCCGACGTCACTTTTGGGCCCTCGAAATCGTGCATGTTATATTTTTAAAATATTACAAAGGTGATAAGATGCGTGAAGCAAAGGATCCTAGTTTTATTGATGATATATCTACAGCTTTTGTCAGTTTAGTTTGTACTACAATCTGATTTATTTTGCGATGTTGGAAAAGAGGCATATACGTCGAGGGGTTGAACTTTAGCTAGCATCAGAATCTGTATATCATGAGTACATTGCGCCAAGCCCTCTAAAAGGCTCCTGCTGACTTCAGAATGCCCCCGACTACCTATATGCGGATGTTAAATATGTGGAGAAAAAGAAGTAAGGAGAACCAAGAGGGCATGCTGGAACTGATAAGAGAATCGAGTTGCGAGAAGGTAGGTGAGAAAGGCTCATATCGCCTTACCTAAATACTACTATGTCTTTAGGTTGATGAATTGAGAGAGCCTAAAGAGGTTGTATCGAAATTGGGCCTTGAGGAGGATGATGTTCAGTTAGCCTCGGACATTGTTGAGTGGAGAGTCTCAAATGTGCGTGGAAAGAACAGGAAGGCACCAGCAGTATCCCCAAGGAGGGGAAGTGATTTGAGGGAGGTGGAGGTGGCAAAGACTCCATAGGATTTCACAGAGTCCCCCCCCGCTGCAATCTTCTTTTGGGGGTTATTTTTTATCATATATGGGATAGTGTATGAGTGTTTTTCTAGGCTAGTGTTCATTATAGGCTAGGGTATATTATATTAATCAAGGTGGTTTTTGGACGTCCACTGAAGCTTTGTAGAGTCTCTGGGGACATCAGGAGAGCATGGGCGATCTCGCTTGAAAATCAAGAGTCTCTGGAGACATCAGGAGAGCATGGGAGATCTCGCTTAAAAATCAAGAGTCTCCGGTGATATCAAGAGGGCTTGGTAGATTCCCAGGAGAGTCAGGGAGATCTCGCTTAAAGATTAAGAGTCTCTGAAGACATCAGTAGGACTTGGTAGGCTCTCAGGAGAGCTAGGAGGATCTAGCTTAAAGATTAAGAGTGTCCGGAGATATCAGGAGGGTTTGGTAGGCTCTCAGGAGAGTGTGGGAGATCTCGCTTAAAAATCAAGAGTCTCCGGAGACATCAGAAGAGCTAGAGAGATCTCGCTTAAAAATTAAAAGTTTCTGAAGACATCAGTAGAGTTTGGTAGGCTTTCAGGAGAGCATGGGAGATCTCGCTTAAAGATTAAGAACGTCCGGAGACATCAGGGGGGCTTGGTAGGCTTTTAGGAGAATATTTTACGGAAGTTGGCTTTACCACGGGGTTTATAAGAGGTGGTCTTTGAAGCCTTGGCAAACGCCAAAAGAGACTCCAGGAATGAAAACGAATTAGTAGTATGGATGTCCTCGTATATTTCAGAGACTTTCTGAAGAATCTAAAAAAACTTCCTGGCGTCATGAGAGTCTAAGCCCTTGAAGTGCTCCTAACTCTCGCGACTGGCCGTTGACCTCTGGAGATCGAAAATTTAGCGAGTGCCTCCGAAGGTCTCCCATACCTCCCGAGCCTCCGGTAAAGCCTAATAGGCTTTCTGATGCCAATGGTCTCTAATTACACTTATTTCCCTGCAAGTTGTACAACTATACCATGTTTGAAAACCCAACTAGTTCTTTCTTTTATTATGTGGAGAAATACTACCGGTATTTGTGGGTTCAACATTCTAGAATCAATGGCGGAACGCCACGTTACCGCAATGGAAGGCTCATACGTAAAGCTACTGGCTGTTTGAATGGCATCATCATTAAAGGACATTTTGGAGATAAGTAAAAAAGATATTTGTATATTCAGGAGTAAGTATTATATGATGGAGAACTATGTCAATGTCTACAGTTTTAAATACACAACTTTTGTTATTGATTCTCTTATATATTTGTTGCTCATTGTACACATCACCACTTTTATATAGTCTATAGTCTTGTGATTCCAAAAGAAAAGGTAGACTGTTTAGCTGCACTTCTATAGTGGAATCCTATAGTTGACCATAGTTGACCATAGTCATCCTCATCCAGTCTCGAACTGTATGACTTGTGGTGTTGAGGATGATCAGCAAGAAAGCGGGTAGTCTAGTTGATTTATAGTTATGGACTTTTGACACTGTGACTTTTGACAAAATGAGTTGCCACATCCCCAACACCCCCCCGCCCATCGAGTGAATCCTCAATTGTACAATCGTAAAATCCATCTAACTATGGTTTTTTTTTCCACAGGTGTGAGTAATTATTGACCGGTATGTGTATTTTCTTTAGCCAATTTGCTGGCTAGTCGGTTTCTCAACCTTCCATAGGTCACACCGTATGCTGTAACCACATTTCTAATATTATTGAATTTGCTACTTTTGTAATCCTTGATAGCAGTTAGAATACAGGTCTCTATGGTAGTTTCTTGGGCTTCTTTGGATTTGGATTTGCGTGCCCTTATGGATTGTTGATTGCGAGATTCTGCGGGCCACAACAAAGGTAAATCTCTGATTCCTTGATTACAAGACTGAATTACTTTCACGGTGTTGATCACTTTCCACGTGAAACTAGTTATTGAAATGTTTTCAACTGGGAAAAAAAAAAAGGAATTTCGGAGATCGTGATTCCACCCCGGATTCTGGGATCATAATTTGACCTGTTGCAACCACGATTTTGACGGGCTTCCAAAAGCATTCTTAGCGATTAATCTATTCAGCCGGCTCTAGGTCTGCTCAGGAATACCAATCTGCAGTCTTGTTATCTGTGGTTCCTTCGGAACGGAAACTCTCTGCAAAGGCCTACCAGCATGGAGGTATCCGAGCCACCAGGGCCTCCAACGGCCATAGCACTAACGTGTGAAAGGGGCGCCTCATTTTAACCACTTCTTTTTTTGTTCTTTTTTTTTTTTTTTAAATAGAGACAACTCACGTGTAAACCCATGAAGACTTTAGATATTCGTGTAATATACGTGTTTACCACCATAAGAACCAGAAAATGCAAGTGACGGAGACAAGGGGCGGTTTGTACAGCCTCCGGTAGAATTATTGTGGAAAACAAGGACCAACAAACAATCACGCCGAGAAAAGGGCGATTCTCTAACGCCACACCTCCGCAATAATTCTACTAGAGGCTGTATGGGAGAAGAGCGCCACTCCGTACAAATTATCCTTGTACTGAGCAACTGCTTTTTCTGGTTCTTATGGTGGTAAACATGTATAGCCGCGTTCGAAAAGACTTGAGACTCCCCTGGGCCAAAGTACGAAGGAGTTTTTTCCTCTTTCCATTTCCCTTATAATTGTGAACATAAGTAGAGAGAACTAAAATATCTTTATTATGGTTATACATATTAATTGTTGAGTATGTGCGGGAGTAATGGTTGTTGGTGGGCTACAATTCATGAGCGGACTCAATAAAGTAGGGTGCCAAAACCTTTCGAACGGGGCTGTACTTGCTGCGAGAATAAGTTTCCGACAACATTGCAACATTGCGGAACAAAACGCAGTTGTAACACAAAAGTGGTGACGGAAATTTATTCTCGCAGCAAGTAGACTCGACCGTACACTATTGATACATACTTTAAATGTATAGTTGAATCATGTATCTAGATGCTGTGCATAGTTGCACCCCGTTATGGTGGAATTCAATCTGGCGGATCTCGTGAATCCTTGCTATCCTGTTCAAGACTTGGTGGATCTTGGCTATCCATTGTAGCGGGGTGCGACTCTCAGTACCTACATGTAAGTGCTACAATGCTTCCTGATTATTGATTCAGAGCCAAATCCCACGGGTAAGAGATAGAAGAGATGCGTGGGTAAATTTATTCAATCGCAGGAAAGCGAGCTACCTACTTTTGATTCCAGCAATTTGTGTGGAAGTAAGTGCTAGGATCCACAGACCAGGTTGCCAAGAACCGTAATTTCCGTGGAAGACCTCGCCCGTTCAGTGCTTTTGGATCCTTGTCGGTGGACCCCCTTTCGCATTCCTCATGCGTTCCAATTGGCCGGCCTCCTTTGCAGGGACCAGGCTACAGTGTTCTTCTGTACCTGATCCCTAATCCCTGCCTTAAGCGATGAGGGAACATCGATGCAGGATGCAGCTACAACAGGCGTTTTACCACCCAGTCTGTTTTTATGGTAGAAAGCACGAAGCAGGCCCAAAGAGGTAGAAAGACAAGAGATTCCATGTTTCCTATTCTTGTTCATGCTTGTGTGAATTTGGCCAATCTCTCCACAGCCGCTGATGGGCGGGCTGTCTCATCATTATTCAGGCCTAGACAACGGGTAATACTTTGGCAGTCTCTCCTTTCTTCGTTGTTTCCAACCCATAACCACTACCCATCCTCCCTTCTCTTCTTCCCTTTTCTCTCTCTACCTCTGCTACCACAACATTGCCGGGCTCGCCAGACAGCGGCTTTCCAGTAAACGCTCGTAAGCCTTTTCCAGTCACTCTTTTACCCCTCGAAGGCCTTCCCGCGATCAACCCTCTTTTGACCTTTCAGCTCAGTCATTCATTCCTTACCCCCTTCCCCTCGTGCCCGGAATTCACTATTATATGAATCTCTTTCCCTCTTTAGAAACAGTTTATTACGCCAAACACATTCCTTCTATTAAGCCGTGAATAAGATCAATTAGTCTAACCAGCACCCCCTTTGCATTAATACAACCTCCAAGGCGCCTTACATAATTGAAAACCAGTCTGCTGAAATCAGTAAATTGTTTGGATTAGCACGTAATTCGAGGTGAGTAGTGATACCTGCTGTTGCGGTGGCAGTTTTTAACATTACCATTAAGTCGTTTTCAGCATGCATACTCACGGACACCACCGTTTGCATGAATTTTTGCGTCGAAAGGCGGAAGAGATGCCGGCTATCGCCAATGATGCAGCTACAGCGAGTCTCAATAAACGAGCAAGTACAACAACCGTTGCTTTAACAGCAACTTGCACAGCAGGGGATCCAAGTCCTAGATGTGAGCTTCCAGCCAATGCCACTAACCAAACTCTCCCAATCTTATTAGGCGCAATGTGAGTATTCTAGAGAGAATCATAGATTTGCGATTTTCTGACTTCAATCAGGGTTCCGATTTTCATTGCATGTTTGGTCTTGGTCTATCTCCATCGTAGGCACACCCAAAAGTTGAGGAAAGAGGATGCCATGGACAAGACAAAAAGTATGGACTTTGGCATGGAGTTTGGCAGTAGTGGCAGTGGCGGAAAGCGGTCTAAGATTCCACCCGCCCATCTCGCCGACGGCGAGAAATCAGCCAGTCGTAGCCGTCGACAGGTATCGCTTGATCTCGACGTTGCATCCCCATATCTCCTTCCAGCTGGCCTGCACAACTCACACGATACACTGCAGACAATGGGTGCAAGTGTTGATGATAGATACGGACGTCCCATGACAGCCGGTAGAGATTCATCGATTTATGCCCATTCCATACCTCAAGACGATAGCCCTGATGGCTCTCGGACAAGTATGAATCGGGGGCTGCTTAGCGGAGCTTCGCCAATGTCAATGTCCACACCCCCGCATCCGGGGAAGCCTTCTATGCCTAACCCTTCTCATAACATCCCCCAGATTTCCATCCCTTCTCCCGCTGCTATGAAATCGCCTGGTCTGCCTTTAAGTCCTCATGCCAGAGTCAAAGCCCCTGAAAGTATAGTGCAAGATGCTTCCCCAAAGAAGATCAAAGTACAACAGCCGGTTCCCCAGCAGCCAACGAACGGCCTTCCTCCTGCCCTCATAATTGGTTCCTCTCAGCAATCTCCCCAAATTGATATTCAATTTGACTCGGCAGAGGCATCAAGGCCTTTTTCGAACGATCAAAGCGAATACGGTGACGGTCCTCAGTTACGTCTATCTATGGCCTCGGTGAGAAGTGAAACCGAGAACCCATATCCTCAAGCGCACGGTCGGAAGAGCTTGGCCCCGGGGGCCTTTGAGGATCGTAGGCTCTCGATTGGGTTCCGTCCCCTTCCTCCAGAAGGGTTGGCTGATGAGAACGCGGAGGAACGGGCGATGCGAATCAGATCCTTCTATAAAGAATATTTCGAGGATACATCCCCTGCTCCCCCTATGCCTACACAATCTAGAGTCAACAGACAGGATGAACATAACGGCGAATATCACGACGATAGTGTTGCAGTTTACGACCAAGAGACTGGTAGATTTGTGATACCTGGAGCAAGGCCATTCGCAGAAGCTCCCACACGACGTGCAATGACTCCTCCCCCCCGTATGCCGCCTAGGTTTGGTGGACCTCCACCAAGGAACGGGTCCGCCGCTAGTGGTCAATTTATACCACCGGGTCCACGATCTTTCTCCTCTGCAAGTGGACGAGCGGGGGCTGGAGGACCACCTCCCCAACGAAAGCCAACAGCCCCCCCTGCTCCACTTCATCTTTTACCCACACCTTCAATGCTAAAGGAGGACGCCTTCTCTTCACCGGTTATATTTGCACCTTCCTCAAGAATTCAAGGTGATGGTTCGGATTCTCCTAGTCTTCGTGGCGGTCTCAGGCCTTACTCGCCTAGTGTATCTCCGCACGTGCCACTTGCATCTGCTTTCGATGAGCTCTCCCTTCTTCCCAATCCTCATAGTTTAAGGAATTCGTCAACCTTCACTGGGCTTGATTTTGCGCCTCCTCGCAAGTTCAAGAATGACGATGCAATAAGCGATGCAGGAAGTATCAGGAGCAATAACAGCGGCGTGACAGCACAGCAAATTCAAAATATTAGGAACGGTGCTTATCGCGTGTCGCGCATTCCCCAAGATGTTGTTCCCGCTAAAGAAGCCATTACATCAAATCTTAAGCCTACCTGGGATATGCGCAAGTAAAGGTGGGCGGCCTATTGTAAGTTAGATATGGAGTTCGGATCCAGTATAGATTTCTTTCGTCAGGGTGTATAGGTTCTCTTTTGGCAGCGTTTTCGACAATGATGATTCCCAGATCTGACGGAACGCAGGCGGCCAGCGGCAATATTTCCTTGATTTCCTGCATTCTTTTCCTAATGATTTTTGGAGGTTCTGGTAATATTGCATAAGCTTGGGCCATCGCAAGCATAGAACAAATAATGACCTGAGTTATGAGAGCTGGGGTGGTCCTTTGGATTTTTAAGCTATGTTTTGAATACATGTAATTGCGTGCAGTGCGTGCTTTCATTTTTTCGGAGAGATGGAAGGTGAAATATTACAAGTCCAGGGTGGAACGATGTCTCTGCGCTACGCCTTTTCCCTGAAAAGATACCATTGATCCTATTTTCTTGCTTAATCTCCACGCGGCTAGTATAATTTCACGCTTGGAGGCCAAAGTCACTGGGGGTGGTAGTTTTCGGTTTCATTGGTTTGCTCTTTCTCATAAAATGTTGGTTTCTTTTGCTTTACTTTCTCTATTCATCTTTTGGTTGTCTTGTGTGAAGTATTACTGGTGTTTTCTAGCTTGAAAAATAGTTAAACCTAAATAACGCCTAGAGGCCTAGGGTTTTCTTTTTTTTCTTTTTGTAAGTAAAATATAGGTTGTAGTATCATTGGGGTCTATCTTATTCTTTGGCCGAAAAAAGAAAAAAGAGAACAGAGATGTGCGAGGATGGACACGCTCTCAGCAACCAGATAAACCTAACCCTCCACAAAACCAGACAAAATTTGCCACTAGACCCTGGTTTCCCCACCCATCTGGTTGCTACCGTCGTGTCCATTCTCACCAGTCAATGCGGTATGTATTTGAAACTACATGTTATATCCCGTCACTTCGATTTCATGTTCTCGATCGACTTTACGTGCGGCCTTTAGTGTGTTATGTCCTCGCTACGTCGATATCTTATGAATGACAATCTTCCAGTCTCGATAGCTTGTTTCCACTCATGATTTTTAGCGGCATCAGGGGATATCCTTCCATGAAGAGGAAACACATGCTGCCAAAAGTCCCGAGCGAGGGATACCGAATCTTGAACGACTATATCCATTTAGGTGCCGGCATTTTGATTTTAATTTGCTGCGTTGGTTTTATTAATGCGAACACTTGCTCGGCGGGGGTATAATATCTCCTGATTGATCGTCGATATAACAGGCAAGATGATAGAAAAAGAGCAAAAGCTTAAGTCCCAAGTATTAGTGAGTCACGTCGTTTGATAACGGGAGAAGGGTCAAAGCACACCAAAAACAGCCCTTTTGAACCCCCTGTTAAAACAGGGTATGAATTCCCAATAATAATGAGAAAAGTCTTCGGGGTTATGATGGCTTCTAAATAAAACAAACTCAATTTGATGCAATAAATTATTCAAGTTTTCCCTTGCTAGTGCAGTAAAAGCATAATTTTGAGAGCCTGACAGCGCAACCAAGCCCATCCCCTTCCGAAATATTTAGCCCAATATCTCCACAGATTACAACTTTGATTCTTTTCATATATACAGCGACACCTCGCTATAAGAAACCTCGCTTTAAGAAAAACCTTGCTGTAAGAAAAACTTGCTGTAAGAAATACCCATAGGGTACACGCTAATAGCTCTACATCAAAACCTTACTTCCTGTAAGAAATATTTTGCTGTAAGGGAACTGCCTGCACCTTGGCGTTTCTTATAGCGAGGTGTAGCTGTAAAACCTACGGGCATAGCTATCAGCCTACCAAAGCACTTGATTTTTTCACATAGTTTGAAATTTTAAAAAAATATGTTAAAAGCATGAATTTGGGCGGTAACCAGCTGTCGTCCCGTTATTAAATAACTACAGGTTTATTATCATGCTAACTCGCTTGTCAAATATGTATTTGCCCAACCAGCGAAAAACCAAAAATTAAAGTCTTTATCAACTCATAAAATGTCTCATACCTTTACCAAAATATCAACAGCCACTTATTAGTATAGTAATATCCCCAAGGGAGATTTATGCTTCATTTTCCGGGCCTAATCGAGATACCATTAAAGGTCTGGCAGTAAAATGGGTTTCTTTGGACGTAGTCAACCATCGGGGCCTGTTTCTTAGATATGGACCAAAGGGTGGACCGTAGAATCTCTCAAGCATCCAGGGAAAAAATGTATAATTCCAGGGGTAGATAGAGTGATTCTTGAAATTCTTTACCATCAGCAAAGATTCGTTCACATTCCGCGATACACTGTCACCTTATATACTCTGGACTATCATGGACCGATGCCGACAGGCTAGGTCTAGGCCTATGTCATGACCTAGAAGACAATTGCGAAGCAAGGGTGTATGAGTCACGGGTTGTTAGGATTTCCTATTTGATTCTCGGTTGCGTAAGGCATTGCTGTGGCACGGTTCCTTCCTTGGATATTTTCTCTCTTCCATGTAATTTTCTATTCGGAATAGTTTGATGATAAATCAGTGGGGTTTCTATGAGTTTCTTCGGGATTCGGTTCCGTGAAGAACCTTTTGTATATATAGTTGACGGTATCTTCTCTTTCTTCTTTTTTCCTTTCCTCTTCACGCAACGCCTTCTTTCCGCTGATTAGTTTTTAGTTTTGAATATATTTAGTAATTGGTTTTTACTTTTGTCGGTAATCAACTCGACTCTTCAGTTCCTAGTAGTTCGAATTTCCGACGGTATCAAGCCCGTCTTGTGTCTTTGAACTTTCACGAAGTGTACCTGGGTCGCTCCTCCTGCCTAATTACGGCGTCGTCTGTTCGATGGGCGCCCTGAGTGCCTAATTGGTTTGCTTACGATACATCAACGCTGCGTCAGAGATCACCTCGATGTCACGAAAAGCATATAACGCCGAACTACTTTAGGATTCATCTGCTTTGATTGTTTTTATTTGTTGAACTTCTCCATTTCTCGTCTATACTCGTCCTGCCTCACCTGAAGTATCTTTTGCCTGGCAGACACCCTTTTAACACCATAAAGTTTGGCAAAATGAAATTGAATCAGTAAAAAATACTTTATTCTGGGCATGGTCTGTTCCGCTATATAATTCCATGTACATGATAATCCCACCCACACTCTCCACTTAGCCACCGGCCGCCCCACGCCTGTTTAACTACCAACCTACTGCTGGTAATTGTGGTTGGGACAGAACCAATTTGGAACCAAGTTTAGAGCCTGATTCAGTGCCTGATTCGGTACCCGATTCATTGCCTAGAGAAATGTTGATTCAGTCCCTGAAGAGGTGTCAATTTGGTAATTGGGGAGGTGTCGACTTAATGCCTGGAGTGGTGCTTGATTCAATGCTTCATTTGGACGTTGAGTTGATAGTCTACATAGATGTCAGGATAGGAGCCAGAATGTCAAAATAGAGAGATACGCCAATTGGAGGAGGTAAAGGTAGGTAGAGGTAGAAATGGAGGTGTAGGTGGAGATCGAGACAACACCAGGATCAGTTATGACATGGAAATCATGCTAAGACTGAAGTCAGTTGGGGTCAGTGTCGCCATTCTGATATATATCAGGACATCGAAGACGAGCCAAATATGACCTATTATCTTTGAAATGTCCTAGACGAGTCAATATATGACCCGTTATCTTTTGAATATCCCAAATCCTCCAAATGCAATAGGGCTGTTATAGGATATCACAGAACTCAACGATTATGAGTGATGGATGATGTTTCGGCTAGAATGGTTGTCGCCAAGGCTTGGTCGACAGGGAACACTCCACAGGTGATGGTGTGTTAGCGATCCACCAATCAGCATCGGACACATAGCGACTATGCACTCTGGGTGAGTGAGATAGCCGTCATAGTATGGAAGAAATATGCATTGTATTGCTACAGTGCCAGCAGCTTAGTGGGTGACCTCAGATGCGGGATTATTGGGACACCGTGATAGTACGGGCAAGATCACGATATTCTATGAGCGATCGCAAGTATGAGGCATTTTCTATCTGAGTGATTTAATGCGTCCTTTCTATTATCGCATGGACATTATTGGGTTTCACTAGCTCTTGGCGAGACATTTCTCTATGTATAAATAAGCGTGTAATGGCCTCCGGTTAGAGTCATCATCACCATCATCTTCAGACATCAGAACAGTAGACCGGAGTCCGGTTTAACAATATTATACAAACTATCTCTTCTAGTCTTTCTACATTACTTCTAGTGATAGCTTTTAATCAGTACTTGTAACTACGACAGTACTTGACATATCCCCAAACAAGGACGAACAAATCTCTTTGAACGAGACCTAGCTATTCTACGTGCCATTCCTTTCTTGCTGATGATATCGAGCATTCCAGAAACATTGACATACAGCATTTGATTAACAGCTTCTCAAATAAGTAATATTCCTGTGCAGTGGAAGACCGCTATCATTCACTTATTGGTACTCAAAATATTGAAATAATAACCTTTTATGCCTTATAGCGAATTGGCATGTTGTCAACGGTCATAAACCATAATGCTGATTGTCACTATATAGGTAATATCATACTATGTGATGGACTGAAAACTCGATAAACTATCATTACAAGCTTTCAATTCTATGAATGAGGAAGAATTTTCTGAGTCTGTATGGTACTGATTGTTTTCAGTATCCCTGATATGTTTGGTGTGCTCAATATATACGAGATTTGAGGAAGTCATGCGTATTGAAGGATGATGCGCGAGCAATCGGTAATATTATATAGGCTTTGGAGAATGGTATGCGGATACTAATTAATGGTACTCAATCATCAGCAAAAAATCAAGTCTCGTCCTGTGGCGCCCCGGCGCCCTATATGTCCTAGGCGAACTGGGCGGCCAATTGGTTTGCTTACGTTAAGACCCACGCCCCGGCGCTATAAGATCGCCCCTGACGTCTGGGACGAGGATATCACGCCCTGGGCTCGTCTGGAGCTTGTCTGGGGCTCATTTGGGGCGTCCTGGGCTCGTCCATTTCTCATCTGGGCTCGTCTTGCCTCGCCTGAAGTACCTTTTGCCCGGCAGACGCCCTTTTAGCACCCTGTAGTCTGGCAAAATGAGGTCAAATCGGCAAAAGCTACTTTATTCTGGGCATAGTCTGCCCCGCTATATAATACTATTTACATGGTAATCCCCACCCGCACCTGCCACTTGCCCACCGCCTGCCCCACGCCTGCCACATGCTTACCTACCATCCTGCAGCCGGTAATCGTCGCTGATTCAGAGCTCAACTTGGAGCCAGATTTGGAGTCAGATTTGGAGCAAGATTCAGCGCCTGATTCGGTGCCTGATTCGGTACCTGATTCTGTGCGTGATTTGGTGCCTGGAGAGGTGTCGATTCGGCGCCTGGAGAGGTGTCGATTCGGTGACTGAAGAGGCGCCTGATTCGGTACCTGGAGAGTTGTCGATTTGGTGCCTGATTCGGTGTCTGATTCGGTGCCTGTAGAGGTGCCTGAAAAGATGTCGATTTGGTGCCTGGAGAGGTGTCGATTCGGTGCCTGGAGAAGTGTCGATTCGGTGCCTGACGAGGCACCTGATTCGGTGCCTGGAGAGGTGCCTGGAAAGGCGTCGATTAGGTGCCTACAGAGGCATCAATTCAGTGCCTGGAAAGGTATCAATTCGGTGCCTAGAAAGGTGTCGATTCGTTGCCTGAAGAGACGCTTGGAGAAGTGCCTGAAGGGGTGTCGATTCGGTGCCTGAAGAAGTGTCGATTCGGTGCTTGATTTGGGCGTCGAGTTGAAAGTCTATATAAATGTCAGAATAGGAGTCGGAATTTCGAGGTAGGGAGGTACGCCAATTGGAGGAGGTAGAGGCATAGGTGGAGGTAGAGGTAGAGGTCGTGATGGAGGTGAAGGTAGATGTAGATGTAGATGTAGATGTGGAGGTGGAGGCAGAGGTGGAGGTGGAGGCGACTCCCTGGGGCTGTTAAGACCTGGAAATCATGCCAAGGCTGACGTCAAGTAGGTTAGTGTCGCCATTCTAGTACACTTTGGGACGTCAAAGACGAGCCACATATGAGCTATCGCCATTTGGACCTCCCAAACGAGCCAAAATATGATCTATCACCTCTGGGACGTCCTAAACGAACTCTAATATGACCTATCATATTTCGGACGTCCCAAAATGAGCCAAAACGAACCAGTCACTTTCCGGACGCCCCAAATGCTCCAAGCGCAGCGAGACGAACAAATCTTGTTGAACGAGACCCGGCTCGTCTGGACGCCAACCCTTTTTTGCTGATGTCCCTGTCTTGCAGTAGTTTTACAAGACAAAGTTAATATGTCTTCGTCGATATACTGTCACGTAGCTTGAATACTACTCGTACTAGCCCCGATAGGCGTACTTCAAAGGCTCCACAGGGTTCTGTTGTTGTTGCCACCTTAATCCATACCCACTCATTCCGAATTCATCGTTTTCTAAATAGTGTCTCCCCGGTCCAAGCTCTGGCCATATTCCGACACCGCTTTTGCTACTGTAGTTCGATTCACCTTAATCCTATCAGCGATATCGGATAGTATGCATGGTTTATCATCGGAGGTTGTCATTTTAGGTTTGGGATGTTCATTTAGGAACCTTTCGCTTGCACTTTGTCGTACCTCGCCTTTGAATACTTCCAGCATGTCCCGAAAGCTCTCTCGATGGCTTGCGAGGCCCTTATAATGTTATGGGAGACTGAAAACAACATCTTGCAGACTCAAGACCTGTATCTCTATAGCCATATACCTCGAGTGGTAATTAAGGATTTGGATTGTTGTGTCGATCTTATTGAAGGCTGCATAAGCCATCTTGATTTGCTGCTTATGAACTAATTCGCTGATATCAATTGAAAACATTGGGATATTCCTGAAACGTTCTACATGCTCTCGGAAGTGTGAAAGCAGATAGATGTTGATGAAGTTAAAATGAGGGGCCTCGCGAATTTCTTCAAGCTCTGCCAGACCTCTGACAAGGCTCCTAGAGCCTTCCAAAGCATTAGTTCGATCTTTTGCCTGTTTCCTTGTTCGTTTATAGGCTCTGAATTCCAGAAATACATCTTTATACTTGTGAAAATCTTGAGATACCCCTGAAGGTAGTCGAGTATTTCCTTTGTATCCGTAGTGTACTGTGCCATCAAATGGAAATCGATTAGTGATCAAACACATCTCAAAGCTCTCCCGAAAGTGCCCTGCAAAGCCTTTGGAGGGTCCCAAAAAGCCACCGCAAAGGCTCCTACCACTATCTGGCCGAGATGATGCATTTCTTTACGCTGCCATTGAGTCGTCACCCGATAAGCCTTATTTGGTACAGCAAGCCATGAATAAGGCTTAAAGGACGCTCAAGCCCGATCAAAATTCTACATCCGATTGTGTTTCTTCAAAAACAATTGAACCCATTCCATCATATGCTTAAATAGCCCGAAATAAATATTATGCAACATATCTGGCTTGTGAAGATTATACACCTAAGCCCTCGGTAGGGCCCACAAAGCATTGTACAGAGTCCTCAAGAACTTCAACACGAGCTATTCAACAAGTGCAGTATCTGATGTATCATAATTATAACGCTTCACCATTTCAATATATAACTCCTGAATGTGTGGCGGGTTTTCTTGAAGGCTCCGCAAGTCCTTAAAATCAACTCCATACCTAGGGCAGACCTGATTGTTGATGTTAAGCAATGAAGAGTGTTCTGGCTGATCTGCAATCCACGCATATAGTATCGAATAACACAGGCGCATATAGCTATCAGCATATGCAATAAGCTCACCCATTTCCGCAGGGCCTCGGGAGTCTTCGAGAACCTCCGCAAGGACCCGGTGAAGGACCATCTGACTCTTCCGACGGCGTTCATTTGTCCGTACTCCCAGTTTTGGTGGCACCGGCAGTAGAGCCAGGAGTATGATCGCGTAATTAGAAGGATTATTATGTATATCCGAAGTGATATTGCCGATTGTTAGGTAGACCGGCCTAGCCTTTTTATCACCGCTGAAATTCGTGAGGTGTGTTCAGTCTGATGCACATATTACCGGTACCACCGTTGATCCTTCTGGAAGAGTATTCTGCAACATTCGCCGGACGTTAGCGAGGGCTTCATGAGCCTTTCAAGTGTCTTTCCGAACCTGCATCTCCCACCACCAGTCTGCCGTGTGCATTTCCCCATACATCCGCTCTCCTATTTCGTTGTATTCCATAGTAGGTGAGTATACCAAAGACTCTCTAAATGCACGTTATCCCAGAAGAAAACGCCCTATATTCATAGGGTCCCTATGGTAGTAGGAAACTTTCTGCCCGTCTATTTCGACCTCTGAATGTATCTAGCGCTCTTTTCCTAAACCTACAGTAGACGACATCGCGTCAAGGTGGCGTGTTAAGCCTCTACCAGTATTGTAGGAGTCTTTTAGAGGGCGTGTGGTACGGAAAACATGGTTTATTTGATTCTGTGATACAATCAATCGTAGGAGCCAGCATGATAACCGAAATACCTCTGCGAATTCGAAAGGTTGTCATGGCTTGATCAAAAGGCTCCTTTGCACCCTCGTATATAGTAGTTGCTAGATTGAATCGAGTACGTCCCAAAGTAGGATCTTCATTATTTGCCTCAGTATCAGATTCGTCTTCGTAGAAGTTGTCAAAATCTAAAGCCGATATTTCGACGCATCCGCTCTCATAGGGGCCCCCTGAGCCTTCTAAAATGCCTTGCAAGCTTTCAACGAGTGGACGCGAAAGCTGCCTGTCATACCAATCTGAGGCCTGCACTGAGTGGTCTTTTGAGAGATGTCGATCGAAACTACCAGTACTGGCGTAGCTCCGTATACAAAATGGACATCGTGATCACATTGTTGATAGTTGATATTGATGTGTTTTGGTGTTGAGAGTTGTTTTGGGACTCTCCAGAGCTCCAGAGCCCTAAAGGGCCCCGTGCATCGATAGATCAAATCATATCTTATCAAGCTGATCAGGCAATATTCAAGTGACATCATATAATCCAAGAAATCACTCTAATTGATACTCCGATATATGACGTAGTAGTAGTGAAGTTTGATCAGAGATATATAAGCTCTGTGTTCTCCTAATCTCATGCTTTCAAGCCCATGACCGATACTTTCACTTACATAGGCTTACTACGCCATCTCTAAGTCTCCGCAAGCCTCCAAAAGATTATATACGATGGTACCGTATTCTCTCTATAGTATTTACTCAAATCATTGACATATGTAGGCGGGGTTTTCATCTTTCTATACCTCGATGTTTAGTACTTCCCCGGGAGCCACGACAAGCCCCGAATAAAGTCTATCTAACCAACGAAAACCCAGCTATACATTACATGGGGCTAAAAAAGCATCAAAAAGACAGGATTTGGGATCAACAGCCCCAGAGGATAATATTGAGAAGGAGAGTTTGGATTCCAGCCTTAATCCAGTCACCGATTCCGACCTCGAAGATGAGGGGAAGGGAAAATTAAGGATGTCTAAGAAGACCTCATACAATACTCGCCTCAGGTCGGAATCCAAGGCTCACTCTGGCTTACCAAGGGCTTCTGGAATCTCCCCAAAACACATCGCTAAGATCAAGCAGGCTCCATAGGCCAAGAAGAAAGCTCCACAGGCCAAGAAGAAGGCTCAACAGGCCAAGAAGCAGGCTCCACAGGCCACGAAGGAGGTTCAACAGGTCAAGAAGGAGGCTCCTACGGTGGTGTTAACATCCGGAAACTGACCTGCCGAGTACATTTGTAATACTGCATCGGACTGCCGGAGAATCCTGCAGATGACTGGAAGGGGTGCCTTATATAGGGCTTTCCGCAACGGAGTCGTGAATGAGATCGTAAGAATAGGGTAGGTCAATAAGTCGAGCTTGGGCAGGCAGTTGTTTAATAAGCTCTGTCAGTTTTGCATAGGTCACAAGACCTTCAAGCATTTAGAGCCCTTTTGGTTAGATAAGGCTTCGAAGGACTCCGTAATAATACAAGGACCCCTCGCCTTTCATATTGTCGATTTATTCCAGAAGAGGTCTAGGAGAAGTAAACGAAATGACGTGGCTTTGGAGGTAGACAACGACAATAGCAACGGCAACAGCAACGAAGACGACGATGACGACGACAACAACAACTACGATAATGACAACGACAAAGACAACGACAAAGACAGTGACAACAGCAATGGCAATAACGAGAGTGGCAGTGCCAGGGGCCAAAATGAAAGAATCCAAGAGGCCGAAGCCATATCCACCTATTGGAACCTCCTAGAGGTGCGCTGCAGGCTCGGAATAATCATACATAGTATTGACCCAAAAAAGGCTGGAGACGTTCCCAGCGATACATACCGTTACTACGACTCATACGGCCTCTCATCACTTGTGCTATTTAGCGTCATTCTCCAAATACTATCTATGTACGAATTACAAGCCCTCGTGCTGAAACGAATTCCACCGACGGCCCCAGGGGAATCCATGAGGGCATTTCGAGCCTTCTACAAGTTGTTGGCCAATTCAGCCCTTCGGGGGCAAAATGCTTATAATCCGCACCCGGAATGTCCCAATCAGGGATGCCCATTAGCTGGAAGGTTGGCTCAAGACTTCTGATGTCAAACTATTGAGAATCTGTACTGTGCTTCACAGGCCTTCGGCAAATGTAAAAGGGCATAGGCAAAGGCCACAAACGCCTCCACCAGACGGGTGGGAACACCTAAAGTTGACGAGAAATATTAGGTAGGAAGTTTAATAAAATGTTAAGCAGGAAGCTTAATAAAACAGGTCTGAATACCCCCCCCCTATCCATTATAGAAGGTTTTCCCGATATACTGATCGGACCGAAAGAAACCACCTGTAGGCGCAGAGGAATAAACCGGCGGCGACCATTTTTTTTTTTTTTTTTTTAAATTCATTATGTCCTGGGCGCTTTAGCCAGTTTAGAAGGCTTGAGAGGCTTTTTTTTTTTTTTTTATTTTTTATTTTTTTTTTTTTTTATTTATTTATTATGTAGGGGTCCTTTCTTTGCAATTGGTTTTATTTTTGGATTTGTTGGACCCAATGATCTCTTTAGGTTGGTTACTTCTATTTTGGCAAGTCATCTATTCTGAATGCTCGTCGACCCGATCAGAAGGCTTATGAAGCCGTTTCCTATTCAATATTCAAATATACTACACGGGCTAAACAGAATATGACATAGGTGCGGCCTTTACCTATTCTCATGTTTTCAAACCTGTCACTTTCCAGCTATCTGCAAGTCTCTTGAGGCCTTGCAAAGCTTCCATCTTGAATTGCCATACTTCTATCTTGAATTACTATACAATAGATAAGATGGTGCAGTATTTACTCTAAAACTTTATATTCAAGCCATTGACATAACACTATTACGGATCTAATTAAACACCTACAACAATATTTGCAAAGCCTCATCAAGCCTTGAAATAGGCCCAGAATACACAAACGTCCCTGCAAATTTCATCCTTCAGCCTCTGTATACGAGCCAGCACCCTATACGGAATTAGAGATACCTGAGCCTCTGATAGAGCCCAAGTAGCAATCAGAGATACTCAAGAAGCCTCCGAGAAGTCTGAGAAGACACCGGAAACAATCAACCAGATCAAAGATTCCTGCCAACCAATTAACGCCTACTTTTCAGCATTCTGCAAACCACCAGCAAGGCTCCACAAACTCAGAAGAACGCTCCACAAACTTAGAAGAAGACTTCTGAGACAGATATGCTACCACACAGGAGACCAGCCGCCTCGTACAAGTGCACGACAATTCAGGATTGCAGGAGAATCGTACAGCTAACCGGAAAAGACAGAGTCTATAGGGCTCTTCATAACGCAGTCGGAAACGAGATGGTAAGAATAGAGTAGTTTAATAAAGCCACCTCGGGCGAAGAATTGTTCAGCAGGCTGTGTGGATTTTGCATGGATCACAAGGCCCTCAACACGCTGAAAAAATCGTGGTTCGCAAAACCTTCACAGGACTCTATAAACACCTAAGCAGTCCTCTCCTGCCTCATTATCGATCTATCACAAAAGAAGTCCAGGGCAAGCAGACGCCATGGCGGAGGTTTGGAGGGCCTGGATGAAGAGGGAAACGATTGAATTAACCCCAGCACTTCCGGCAACAGTACCTCCAGCAACAATCTGCAGGCTGAAGCAGAGTCCTGACACACTTTAGCAATACCGAGCCGGTCGACGATAAGTGTCCATGTTATTGACCCAGCAAAGGTTGGAAATATGCCCAGCGGTACATACTATCACTATGATTGGTACAGACCTGCATCACTTACACCATTTATTAATATCCTTCAGGGGATGTCTATGCGTGATATAGAAAAACTCGCAATGAAGCGGGTTCCAGCAGCCGCCACAAGACACCTGCGAGGGCTTTTTGAGCCTTCTATGGGGTGTTGACCAATTAAGCCCTTCGAGGGCAAAATGCCTATAATCCGAACCCAGAATATGTTCCAATCAGGGACACCGAAGAGCCGGAAGGTTGGTTCATGACTTCTGAGGCGAAACTATTGAGAATCAGTGTTGTGCTTCACAGCCCTTCAGTAAACATAAAAGAGCCAGTTCCAATGCCTCAAATACTTGGGAAACAGGGGTGAAAGCACCTCACAGATGACGACTTTGCTAGTGAAATAAAGTTTGAGGAGTAACTATAACAGAGCCATACCAGCGGTTAGGAGACTAGATCTCACCGGCCCTATTATAGTCTAACGGACGACGTCGTGACAAGGCAGGGGGAGTGACTCGGGGTACGCTTGATAGAATTCAGGAACAGAGACGGGCTTGATACCGTCGGAGATTCGGGTACTAGAAACTGGAGGGTCGGGCTTATTTAGCGACGAGGATAAAGAACAAAAGATATTTATTCAAACTAGAATCTAACTGACCAAAAGAAGACGTTGCGTGAAGAGGAAAGAACGAGAGATTAGGAGAGACATCAGAGATTATATACAGAAAGCCCTTCACGCAACCGAACCCCGAAGAAACCCACAGAAACCCCACTGATTTATCATCACACCATTCCGAATAGTCGATTACAGGGAAGAGAGAAAATATACAAGGAAGAATTGTGTCGTAGCAACGCCTGACGCAAGTGACGACCGAATGGGAAAGGCCTAACAACCCATTACTCATACAACCCTGCTTCTCAGCTGCCTTCTTGGTAGCGGTAATGGCTTGGACTTAGCCTGTCGGCTACGGTCTGTGATAGTAGCTCCCTCTCTAGGTTCGAGCTCCGCGAGAACTCTGGTAGGACTTGGTTTGGTGGGGTAGAGGCGGTGAAATCGAGTCAGGAGGGCGGGGGAGTTGGAGATGTTCTCGGCAGGTTCCCATGTCAGGGCATCATACCCTTTCCACCTCACCAGGTACTGAAGGTTCCCGTATCGAAGCCGGGAGTCAAGAATTTCGTCAACCTTCCATTCCTCCCCTCCTTCCTCAATAACAGGTGGTCCCGAGGGAGGTATGTAGCCGGGGAGGGGGTCAGTAGTGGAAGGCTCGAGCTTGGATACATGAAAGACCGGATGGATCTTCATAGATACAGGGAGATCGAGTTCGTATGCGTAGGGACTGATGATCTTTTTTACCTTGAATCTAGCGAGACGTTTGCTATCGAGTTTCTTTGAGGGCCGTATGGTCTGGATGTTTCTTGAATTGAGCCATACTTCGTCACTTATGTTATAGGTAGGTGCTGGGAGGCGGTGTCGGTTGGCGTTTTCCTCTTGGCGGGCCTGAACGTACTCCATTTCAGCTTTGAGGGCATCGTGAAGTTGCGCGAGGCGGGTGGCCAGAGCATTAGTGTCCTGCGTTTGCTCCAAATACGGCGGTAGTGTCAACGTCTTAGTGAATCGAGGATTGTATCCATAGTTAGCTGCGAAAGGGGATACTTGGGTGGTTTCTGATACAGCGTTATTGGCGGTAAACTCGGCGATGGGTGACCAGTCTGCCCAATCGTCCTGCTGGTAGGATACATAACTCCGGAGGTATTGTTCCATGACCGCGTTTGCTAGTTCGGTTTGCCCATCTGTTTCTGGGTGAAAGGCTGACGACATGACTGCGGTGATCCTAAGTTGTTTGCATAGGGACTTCCAGAAATACGAAGTGAATTGAGTACCGCGGTCCGAGACTATACTGGCGGGGAGGCCATGTAGTTTCCATACATGTTCGATGAATAGTCGGGCCAAGTCTTCCGATCCCGTTGTGGTGTTGCATGCGATATAGTGCTTCATTTTAGAGAGACGGTCCAACACTACCAGGATGGCATCCTTGCCGCGGCTCAGGGATAAACCTGTGACGAAATCCATCGATATATAGAGCCAAGGTCGTTGGGAAGCTGGGAGAGGGCGTAATACTTCGAAGGGGGCATGTCGGGAAGTTTTGCTTCGACTATAGGTATGACAGTTACGCATATAACGGTCGACAGCCGTTCGCATCTTTGGCCAATAATAACCACGGGAGAGGAGTTCAAAGGTTTTAGCTTTACCTGTATGTCCTGCGGCTGGCGCATCATGGTGCTCCCGAAGAAGGTGTAATTGAAGCTTCTGATCCTCTGGTACGTAGAGTTTTCCTCGATAGGTCAGTAGTCCACGGCGGGTGGCGCACTCTGCTAATGTAATTTCTCGGGACCAGGTGTCGCCACGGCGGAGGGCTTCTATGATCTTGTTCGGGAACACGTCTTTAGTATATGCAAGATCAAAAAGTTTTTTTAGGGCGGTCGCATCTTCGGCGGCTTCATTTGACGAAGAAGCCGCGAACAAACTTAGCTTGTGATCAATGTTTTGACTCTTTAAAACCACTTGACTCTGATGCAACAGGTGTTCATCCTCCCAGCAGATCTCCGATCTCCTTAGGCGTCTGGTTTTCCTCCGCTTCCTACCGATATGTGATCTTGTAGTTGAATCGGGATAGAAATTCGGACCATCGGGCTTGTCGACGGTTTAGGTTCCTCTTGGTCATGAAATACTCTAGATTTCGGTGATCGCTTGGGACTTCTATTGGTTCCGCTACCGATTGTAATTCGGATCTCCATTCTTCGAAACATCTGACTACCGCGAGGAGTTCCTTGTCGTAAATTTCATAATTGCATTCCGCCGGGGTATGCTGTTTGTTGAAATAGGCTACTGGGTGCAAGAGTCCATCGTCAGCATATTGGGAGAGTACACCGGCCGAAACATAGTCGGAGGCATCCGTTTCCACGATGGCTTTTCTTTCAGGTTCGAAACGACGGAGGATTGGGTAGGAGGTGAAGACAATATTTAATTCGTTAAAGACCTCTTTACAGGCAGGGGACCAGACAAAAGGGGTGTTCTTATGTGTTAGCAGTGTCATCGGGCGACGTATCCTGGCGTAATCCTTAATGAAACGCCGATAAAAATTGGCAAAGCCTTGAAATTCCTGGATTTCTTTCACTGAGTTCGGGCTTTCCCATTTGCGGATCTTTTCTACTTTCCGTGGATCCATTTTCAGGCCTTCCGTAGTGATGATTAATCCTAGGTATTTGGTTTCCTGGACGTGGAATTCACATTTCTCAGGGGTCCTATAGAGGCCAGCAGAAATCAAGGCCTTCAACACTTTCCGAACGTGTTCCCGATGTATGTCCAGGTCATTACTGAAGATCAAAACATCGTCCAAGTATGTTGTGCAGAGGTGGTCTAGGTATGGCCGCAGAGTATCGTTGATAAAGTGCTGGAATGTCTCGGGGGCATTGGTTAACCCAAAAGGCATTACCTTGTACTCGAAATGACCGAGCCGGGTTCTGAACGCGGTTTTCCATTCCTCTCCGGAGGCCATTCGAACCAGGTTGTAGGCTCCTTTGAGGTCCAGTTTGGTGAACTATTTGGCCTGGCTCAGCATGTTAAAGGTTTCTTTAGACAGAGGCAGAGGGTACCGGTTCTTGATCGTTATGGCATTCAGACTTCGGTAATCAACACAGAGGCGGAGCCCACCATCTGGTTTTTTGACAAATAGAATGGGGTAGCCGGCCGGTGACGAACTATGATCGATGAACTCATTGACCAAATGCATATCGATGTATTCCATCAAGACCTTTAGTTCCTCTCTGGACATGCTGTACATCGGGGCGAAGGGGGGATTGGTGCCGGGTAGTAGGGGTATTTTGTTGTCGTATGGTCGGTGAGGAGGGAGGCGGTTTGCTTCCTGCTCCGACATGAAGGTTAGGCAGTCCGAGTATTCTCGCTCCATGAGGGGAATTGGGTTGTTGGGGAGGTCCCCCGAATCCTTAGAAAGGAGTAGGGCATAGACAGTGAGTCCCTTTGACTCCTCTGCGAAGGTAGCAGCGCTTACGATTTCTATTTCCAAATCATGTGTACGAGGTAGTGGGGAGGAGATGCCTTGAATGGTGGTGGGGGAAGGATCGTTATTACAGAGCCGGAGACAACGTGGGGAGTCGAAGGTGATGGAATTGCTCGCGAAGTTTAATTTAGCATTGTGACGACAGAGCCAAGGGATTCCACGGACTACGGGGTAATGTCCCAACTTAGTAACGAAGGCAGTAATGTTCTCAAAGTGGCCAGAAACGCGAAGGGAACATTGGGCAGTATGGGTAATTTCACCAGAGAAGATTTCTCTCCCATCGATGACTTGGAGTTTACGGGGTTGGGGCAGGGGGTTCAGTACAAGCTTGTGGTGGCATGCAAATCTCTGGTCAATGAAAGCAATTCCGGATGCTCCAGTCTCTACTAATGCGTATGATTTAACAGATTTATTTTTATCGGACAGGGAACACGAAACAACAAGGTGATCGTTATCTGATAAACCAACAGCAGAAGAAACAGAGAAACTAGAAACCGAAAGTACAGACAAAGTACGAGTGATAGGGGGAGCTTGGCGGAAGCCACTTAGGCCAAGCTGTCCTCGTTTCCCGACGGCTGGCCCAAAGCAAAGTGAAAAGGATTATTGGAAATAACAGGAGCACCAAAAGAATCATAACCTGAAGAAGCAGAAGCACCAAGAGAACCAGAAGGAAAAGATGACCCAGAAGAACCAAAACCAGAAGCAGAAAAAAGGAACGAAGACGAAGAAGAACCCGAGAGACTAGAAGAACCGTTAGAAGGACCAGAAGGAGAACCAGAAAGAAGGGCACCGTGCATAGTGGCCGCGGCGCGGAGAGGACGAGCAGGGGCAGGGGCAGGGGCACGGCGAGCAGCTGGGCACTCCGTAGCAAAATGTCCTGAGCCTCCACAATACATGCAGAGGCGTTGGGAGATGCGACGGGAGCGCTCAGCGGGGGACAGGAGACCATAGGTGCGGGAACGGAGGTTAGACAAATCCATAGGGGCTACTCCCCCGGGGTTATGAGAAGGATGGGTAGAGAACTGGGGGGCAGGAGCGGGGACAGAAATACGCGTAGCTGGAGTTTGAGCACGCGGGGCACGGGCAGAAAAGGCAGGGCGGGAACGAACTTTTGCATCACTGATAGGATTGTCCAATTGCTGTAGCAGGAGGACATACTCGGCTCAGAGTGGCAGGGACGGCGTGGTGGATCATTGCCTGGCAGAGATCGTGGGAGAGGCCCTGAGTGAGGGAGTGTTTCTTTGCGCTCTCGTTCCATTCGACATCTGCAACCAAACGCTGAAATTCCGCGTAGTATGCCGAGAAGTCACGAGTTCCCTGGGAGAGGGTTTCCAGCTTGCGCTCTGCAGTGGCTACTCGGTCGGGATCTCCGAATGCAACCTGCAATATGTTGACGAGGGCTTCTAGGTTGGCAAGTTCGATCTGTTCACCAAGTACCAGGGGCATGACTTGGTCTAGGGCTCTGCCAGACAGGAGGTTGATGGCATATGCGAGTTGCTGTTGAGGAGCAGGAAAACGGTCGCGATTGGCCACCATCTTGAGGCGGAGTTGGGTAATGAAGGAACGGAGGGTGGTACGGGAACCATCATACTTGAGGGGATCTGGAACTTTTTCTGAACGGGCGGCTACTGGGGCAGGGTCGGGGTTAGCCGATCCCTGTGGGCCCGCCAGTAGGGGTGGAGGAGGAGGAGGAGCGGAACCCTGATTGGTTCGGAGGAAGTGGATGAGTTCGCGTTGTTCCGCGACTTGGGAACGCAGCTCCACTACCTCGCGTTCTAGTTCTGGGATAGCTGCCGCGACATTGTCAGCGTTAGCTAGGGCTGCATGAGCCTGCTCTCTCTGGGTGCGGATATTTCCGATAGCGGTTGCTAGATGAGTGAACAATAGGGAGGGATTCTCCGTGTACTGTTGTTGAAAGTCTTCAAGTGTCTGGGGGCTGGCCCAATTACCGGTCGCGGAGGTAGTCATGGTCTCGGGCGTACCAGGAGTCAATGTAAATCTCACGCAACGTAATCTAACAGATGACGTCGTGACTAGGCAGGGAGAGTGACTCAGGGTATGCTTGATAGAATTCAGGAACGGAGAGGGGCTTGATACCGTCGGAGACTCGGGTACTAGAAATTGGAGGGCCGGGCTTATTTACCGACGAGGATAAAGAACAAAAGATATTTATTCAAACTAGAACCTAACTGACCAAAAGAAGACGTTGCGTGAAGAGGAAAGAAAGAGAGATTAGGAGAGACATCAGAGATTATATACAGAAAACCCTTCACACAACCGAACCCCGAAGAAACCCATAGAAACCCCACCGATTTATCATCACACCACTCCGAATAGCCGATTACAGGGAAGAGAGAAAATATACAAGGAAGAACTGTGCCGTAGCAACGCCTGACGCAAGTGACGACCGAATAGGAAAAGCCTAACCCATTACTCATACAATCCTGCTTCTCAGCTGCCTTCTTGGTAGCGGTAATGGCTTGGACTTAGCCTATCGGCTACGGTCCGTGATATATAGGCTCAGAGTTATTGAGAGAATCCAGTAGTTATAGTGATAGGGAAGTACCTGTAGGTGAAGACTACTTACTACCTGCCGCAAGTTTACCCACTTTCTGACTACTAAGGAGGAGATTTATTCATGAAGGGGCAGACTGACAAGTCTGGGCCCTGTCAGTGAATAGAGAACAGGCTAGAGAAAGGTGTCTAAGTGCCGGGCATCTCCATTAACCTTCACAGCAAAGATAGCTCTACTGCAGGCGACAGTGACTATGCCCGAGAATAATCTACAATGAATTAGAACTCTGCAGTCATCTAGGGTAGATTACCGGAGTGGAGATTCTTCTAATGCAGGCCCGGAGCGGTGTGACAGCCCGGCTGCAAGTAATCCTTGACCCTCGCTAAGGGTGCTTATTCAAAGACCGGACACACCCACTAATACTTAATAGTAGTAGAGTAGCAGAGGAATTGTTTCCCCTCTAAAACAGAGTTTTCACCGCAACTTAGTTTGAGCAGTGGAAGGTAGGGAAACCGAGAGACTTGGAGTGTAAGTACTCATCTCCATTTCCGCCCACTAGTTCTGGTTTTTTCTATCATCAGTTGTAACAAGCGGAAGAAGACCCTTAAGATTATTCTAAGACTACTCTGAAGAATCTTTACTCTCTAATCCCAACCTCTTTCTTCTACCGGCCCTCTTGCTTCCTATACTGTTTAGTAGAGGCAGAGCCCCGTCACAGTAACTTCTGGCCTTCAGTAGTATGGTTGACAAAAAAGCTTTGAATATGAACATATCCCGTTCTGGTATGTGGTGCCAGAAGATAATGTCTGTAGTCTATGAACGTATCCAGAAGTACATAGGGATTGGAGAAAGGCTCTGCGAACACTATAGAAGGTTCTTCCCGAATGATATTATCATTGAATCTTGTCATTATGATCCCGAACGTATTTGGACTCAGGCTAACAGAAATCACTTGTTTGAGAAAAGTGGAGGTGCAGGCAGAGACGTCAATAATCAGGCCGATGATGACGGTGATGATGGAGGTACTGATGTCGCTGGTGGTAGAGGCGCCGATGACGGTGGTGATGGAGGTGCCGGTGCCGCTGGTGGTGCAGGTATGACCCCTCTTGAGGACCATTTATTAGAGGATAGATGGAAGCCTCGAAGGTTTAAGAAGCTTTGAATGGTGTTTTGGGATATGATAAAACTCGAAAAATTGGTTATCACCGGCCAGAGATTACTTCTTCCATGATCTTTTGAAGGATGTAGATCATGTCTACTAACAGTAACTCTGATATCGTATGCATAGCCAATTTTTTGTTTTTTGAGATGCAGTTGCCATTTTGTAGGTTGCTTATTTGAGCTTCGCTTTGTCTTTAGTTAAGTTAATTATAGAATTATGCTTTAACAAGCCTTCCAAAAGGGTTTTTGAACCATCCAACAGGGTTCTCGAACCCTTTTCCAGCGTCAGGAAGAAAAATCTTTAATTGACTGCCGAGAAAAAGCAAGGTTTATGTAGTTTTCTAAGTGAATCGTGCCATATACAGTGGGGAAAAAGCCTTCACGAAGGCTCTTTTTGCAAAACATTATCATATCTGCTTGGAAATCAAGAATTAGCAAGTGCGACAGTGAGGAAGGATATGGTATGTAAACCCCTGTCTCCATCTCTGTTAATAAATGTTTAATGGGGACGGTGAATGCTTCCAGTCTTGCGAGCAATATGAATTGCAATGCAACCACAGAAGTAGGTGCCGAACTCGATTACTATTGTCCCTGATTCATCAATATTGGTAAACTGAGTGTTGCAGTGCCCATCAAAAAACTGGTTTGCCTTCGATGTTCATTCAGAGGAGGAAGACTATGTTGAGATCATTGAGGATGACTATGAGCGTGAAGAGTCAAAGGATGAGAATGCACCACCACCCTCTGAACGTATGCCTTTATCAGAACGGAGTATATCCCCACCCCCACCATCATCCAACGGATGATATTGTAACTAGGCAGGAGGAGCGACCCGGGGTACGCTTCGTGAAAGTTCAAAGATATGGAAACGGGCTTGATACTGTCGAAGATTTGAACTACTAGGAACTGGAAGGTCGAGCTGGTTACTGACGAAGGTAGAAACCAAATATTCAAATATATTCAACTAAAACTGTAACTAGCGAAAAGAAGACGTTGCATGAAAAGGGCAGTAAAGGAAGAAAAAGAAGACATCATCGACTATGTATACAAAAGGTTCTTCATGCAACCGAACTCCGAAGAAACCTATAGAAACCTCATTGATTTATTATCAAACTATTCCGAATAGAAAATTACATGGAAGAGAGAAAATATACAAGGAAGGAACCGTGCCGCAGCAACGCTTGACGCAAGTGACGACCGAATAGGAAAAGCCTAACAACTCATTACTCATACAACCGTGCTTGGCAGTTGCCTTCTTGGTAATGGCACAGGCCTAGACCTAGTTTGTCGTCGTCGCTCCGTGATACATCACCACCACCACGACAACCACGATCAAACCGGGGGTCACGAGCTGGAAAAAGGTGAAAGTGGACTCCTGTAACCTCCGCCAGGGCTATTGCAGCCATTCGAAAGGGATCTAGGAGACTGGCAGCAGAAGCAATTGCTTCTTTTTCTATTCCAGTAAATATGATGCAGGTATGGTGTTTAAAGTCCTTGTGGTTGGATTAAACTGCTAAGGCGATGGAGCATGGAAATCGTTATGCCGTTAATTTACGAAGGCAGGAAACACCACGGGACCGCAGGAGGGTTGAGCAAGCTGTAGAAAGGGCTAGCCTTACATCTTCAAGCTGCTCATTTACTTCACCCAGTAGCAACTTACGGCATGAATACGACTTGAACAAAGAGACAACCCCTACGCCTTCTTTTCATACACCTACTCCCACACATTGTGGAACACCAACTCCTTACCAGGGTAGAACCTCAACACCGCCAGAGTCTGAGCCCGTTAACGATTCAGTAGAGGTGAAGTCTGTAGTAAAGAATGCGGGAAAGCTTCTGACGCATTATACATTGCTTGAGGAGCCTTGGCCTAAAGCTGATGCTCTTAGTGTTAATGTCCGTCGATTATAAAGTGAGGCAAACGACCATTTCAATACCAGTATAGCATTCTCTAAACCAGTAAAGAATGAGGTGAGGGCTTGATAAGCCTTAGCTAACAGTTATTAGATTCAAATCCAACGTTCGCGGACGAGATCGCGCCTTGTTTATGCGGTTAAGAATTACATGACGGATGGACTTTTATGCGAACTGCGCGATGAAAACAGTCGACTGGTGAAAAGGCGTGTTTTCTCGAGAATGACCGTTTATCGATGTGCCGGAAATTATCTGTAAAAGCGCTCCCTCTGATCCTCTGAGCCTTTGCAAAGGCGATTACAGCGTTTAGCCCAGCTGACGTATCTTTTTGTACCCCGAAATCGTGAATGTTATGTTTTTAAAATATTACAAAGGTGATACGATGAGTAGAGCAAAGGATCCTAGTTTTATTGATATATCTACAGCTTTTGTTAGCCTAGTTTGCACTACAATCTGGTTTATTTTGCGAAGTTGGAAAGCAAGTATATATGTCGAGGAGTTGAACTTTAACCACCATCAAAATCCAGATATCATGAGTACATCGCGCCAAGCCCTGTAAATGTCTCCTGCTGACTTCAGAATGCCCCCAACTACCTGTATGAGGATGTTAAACACGTGGGGAAAGAGAAGTGAGGAGAATCAAAACGGCACACTGGAAGTGATAAGAGAATTGATTCATGAGAAGGTAGGTGAGAAAGGCTCATAGCGCCTTATCTAAATACTAATATGTCTTTAGGTTGATGAATTAAGAGGGCCTAAAGAGGTTGTATCGAAATTCGGCATTGAGGAGGATGAGGTTCAGTTAGCCACGGACATTGCTGCATGAAGAATCTCAAAAGCATGTTATCACTGCGTGGTATGATATTGTATGCAGGTGTGAAGGAAAAGGGTTTAGTTGAGTTTTCATTTGTTATTTGGGATTCCATGGGTCTCCGTTCGGTTCTAAGATCACAAGGATTAATGAGTCACTCGCTCTGTAATGCATTTCCTATATCTTTCCATTGAGTTCTACGGATGAGTAAGCAAAGGAATCACTAGGATATATATAGAGGCCTCACCTCCTACCTGTATTAGTTTCCCTTCCTTTCCTTTTCTCTTCACGCAACCTTCTTTGTCTTTAGGAAATATTATTGTTTGATCTTGGAATGCTCGATCTTGAACCATTCATGTAGGCCTGAGTTCTCATAGTCGCGAAAACTAAAGGTATCGAATCTGATTCCTCAGTTTGCTACTCGCGTGAGCGGCCTCGGTTGTATGCGAGATCTTAGATCCATCCGTGATACATGTGGAATGAAAGGGAAGGTGCCAGCAGTATCCACTAGGGGGGAAAGTAATTTGAGGGAGATAGAGGTGGCAAAGGCTCTATAGGCTTTCACAGAGTCTTCTCCTGCTGCAATATTCTTTTTGAAGCTAGCATATAAGTTTTCTTTCCGGGTTATTTTTTATCATATATACGCTAGTGTATATTATATTAATCAAGGTGGTTTTTGGGCATCTACTGAAGCTTTGTAGAGCCTCCGGGAACATCAGGAGAGCATGGGAGATCTTGCTTAAAAATCAAGAGTCTCTCAGCAGAGCGTGGGAGATCTCGCTTAAAAATCAACAATTTCCGGAAATATCAAGAGGGTTTGGTAGGCTTTTAGGAGAATATTCTACGGAAGTTGGCTTTATCCCGAAGCTTATAAGAGGTGGTCTCTGAAACATTTGCAAACGCCAGGAGACACTCCAGGAATGAAAATGAATTACTATTATGGATGTCCTCGGATATTTCAGCGACTTTGTGGAGAATCTTACAAAGCCTCCGGTAAAACCTAATAGGCTTGCTGGTGTGGATGCTGAAGAGATTGTTGCATTGATCCTAGAGTATTGGCAATTATAAATACAATATGTGGGGATATTGCTGCGTGGGTGATTCCAATATGCAGGAATTTGTAGCGCAAGTGATTATAATTTTACGGGGCGGGGAGTTTTGCTAGCCGATTTATTATCTATAGGGGATAGTTAGTAGCACGCTAATTACTGCTTATGATGTTCAGGAACATTTTGATTATTGCGGACGGTGGTTAGAAGCGTGATAGCTTCTCAGTGGCTGGAAGAGTACTGATTACTCCATGACAAGGCATCAAGTTCACCAGGCCCAGAAGTGGTGAAATTCGATTTGAGATCAAATTAGGCCTAGTGAATCCTCTCAGCCACATCACGGTATGCACATTCTGGGCCTGGGACCGAGGCTAACTCTAGACGGTGGGTGGGATCACGCAACCACAATTGTGCTTCCGCCAAGACTTAATTGCCCCGCTATGTCCTGAACATCTCCCTGTACAATAAGTGATCTAGAGTCCCCAAAATCTTTATTCTACAGCACTCAAACCATATATCGCCGATTTAGATGTCTTCCTCAAGGCCTTCATCTGAAACACCCTCCGCTCTCTCACTTGGTGATACAACAGAGGAGATCCCTCTTGGGTGCGCTCATATCTACCTTTGCGTTGCCTAATGGTGATTAACATCTGTAGTTTAGACCGGACGGCCAACCTCTCACAAAAAATGCCCTAAAAAGATTACAAAAGGAGAAAGAGAAGGCAGACAAAGCGGCAAAAAGGGCTGCTCTCGAGGCTCAACAGAAGGCCGCCCGTGAACTTGCAAATCTTGATCATGCAACTGCTAACTATGGTGTAAAACCTATGATTCAATCGACTGAGCGTTCTGGTACCGAACGTATCCAACTCTCATCACTCTCGACTACCGATAACGCTCGGGAGGTTGTGTTTCGTGCAAGAATGCAGAATGCTAGAATCCAAGGAGCAAAGATGTGTTTTCTTGTTCTGCGACAGCAGAGCGACAGTATTCAGGCTGTAATGACTGTCAACACGGATGGAAGTGTTTCAAAGCAGATGGTTAAATGGTCCTCGGGAATTAACGCCGAGAGCATCGTGTTGGTCCACGGTGTGATTAAAACAACACCTGAGCCTGTCACATCAGCAAGCCTATCAGACCTAGAGGTTCATATCTCTAAGCTTTTCGTGATTGCCGCTGCAGAACCAGTTTTACCAATTCAGTTCGAAGATGCCTCGAGATCTCTAAAAGAGGTTGAAGAAGGTGAAGGAAGATACCCGACAGTTTCACTTTCAACTAGGCTCGATAATCGTGTTATCGATCTGCGAACTCTTTCCAACCAGGCAATCTTCCGTATCTCATCAGGTGTTTGCATGCTCTTCAAAGAATTTCTCCTTCAGAGAGGATTTACCGAAATTCATACCCCAAAGTTGATTGCCGCTCCTTCTGAAGGTGGTGCAAACGTATTTAAAGTCAGCTATTTCAAGGGCGATGCTTATCTTGCCCAAAGCCCACAGTTATATAAACAGATGCTCATCGCTGGTGACTTCGAGCGTGTCTTTGAGATTGCTCCGGTATTCAGGGCCGAGAACTCTCAAACACACAGGCACATGACCGAGGTTCGTGTGATATTCATTGTAGTACTTTGGCATTAACTAATTCAAATATCAAGTTTACTGGACTCGATCTTGAAATGGCGTTTGAGGAGCATTATCATGAGGTGGTCGAAGTTCTTGAGGGCCTTTTTATCTTCATCTTCAATGGGCTTCGTGAGCGATTTGCCAGGGAGATTGCAGTTGTTCGGGAGCAATACCCAGTTGAAGAATTCAAAATCCCGAAAGATGGTAAAGTCTTGCGCATAAACTTCAAGGATGGCATTTCAATGCTCAGAGAAGCTGGCTATGATGTTCCAGGCCTTGAGGATTTGAGCACAGAGATGGAGAGGAACCTTGGCAGGCTTGTCTTGGAAAAATACGATACAGACTTTTACGTTATGGATAAATTTCCATTGGCTGTGCGGCCATTCTACACTATGCCTGACCCCGAGGACATTAACTACTCCAATTCCTATGGTATATACAACCTCGATCTATCAGGCTGAAAATGATACTAAATATGATCAGACTTTTTTATGCGTGGTGAAGAGATTCTCTCAGGTGCACAGCGCGTGCACAATTCTGATTTCCTTGCGGAACGTATGAAGTCCTTGGGTATCGATCCAAAGGTCCCCGGGTTGGAAGAATATGTTGACGCGTTTCGATATGGCGCGCCGCCACATGCAGGAGGAGGTATTGGTCTCGAACGAGTTGTCTTCTTGTGGTTGGGGCTACAGAATATTCGAAGAGCGAGTGCATTTCCAAGAGACCCAATCAGGTTGAGACCATAAGTTTTGTAGGGGCTGAAGATCCTTTTGCGAGGGAATCCTGCCTGAGTCGATGGCTTTTAGGGAATAGAAATTCAAGTATCGTCAGCTTCTTAAAAGAAAGAGCAATGATGGTGGTTTGTTCCGTATCAGACGACTCTTAGTTTTGTAACATGATATTAAGGTGTTCAGCAAAAGGTCATGACAGAGATGCTGAGTTACGGCGGGTCGGGTGGGTTATGTAATCAAATGCCAATGATAATGAGTACGATTCTGGACAATTGGTATGACTACATACCCAAAATCTCAGTTCATTCGGACGGTTGTCAAGAGGACGGCTTTGCAAAGGAGCTGAAGAATATCTCCCTTAAAGGGAGAGAGAGATAAGAGCCTTTTACACAAGATCAAAAGCCGACACCGCTCTTGGCAACCCTCCTAATGAACTGAGATTTTAGGGTACAATAAACTTGTGCAATGACATACTTGGGCAAATACATGATTGTGTAGTGCGGAAAGATCATGTATGATTTAAATGATATTGTAAATTGATATCGTGACGGCACTCGTGTTATGGTTTGGAATATGGAATCGGAAGGCAGTACAAAGACGTAAAGACAAGCATTTCTATGACTCGCCCTATTCGGTTGCATTGATACACTAAACCAACCCAATCCAATCGGATCCAATCCAACCCAATCCAATCGGATCCAATCCAACCCAATCCAGTAAGAAAAAAAGAAAGAGAAAAAAAGACCGCAGGAGATCCCAAGAACCATATACACTAATAGATTAGATTAGACAAGCGTGAAATCAAAGAGGAAACAAGCACATACATGTACACACAAGGACAGGAGCGTGATAATAGATAGTGCAAGGAGAAGGAACGAGAAAATCCAGGGCACAGTACAAGTACCATATAAGATTTAGTAAGGATGGTGAGGGTCGCATACACCAGATCTATTTCACTCCTTAGGCAATTGAATCTACACGTCGTTTGATGTACTCATAGCTGCTGAAAAAGACAGAGTTCAGGATGCATGATCTAGTCATAGACACGCCTAGCCCGCGGTACCTATATTACAAATGAACTCGGTTTTAAAATCAAAAAAGAGGAATAAGGGCAAGATCACATTCTACGATTGAAAAATCGAAATGGCCTTTTGGGTAGAGGTTCACCAGGCCGATGTGTTAGGACATCTCTCTGGTATATCGCCTTCGCCGAGTCGATTGGATAGATCTTTCTATCGTTAGTATTAGTTGATATACCGGGAAGGGTGGCAAATGTCTTACTAGGACCCAGCTAAGCAAGCCACATAAGCCACCAGAAGCTGCAATTGCCAATGGCCCGGCGCCGTTCGAAGATGAAAACAGATGCTTACCACTTTCATAAAACTTTATTATAGTTCAAAATAATCAGTCTCCCATCTCAGAAGAAGAAAGTAGATAAAGATCTACATACCGTGAAGTACATCGCTGTTCCCAGGGTATCACGGACTATTGTTACATGTTTAACTTGGAATATTCACGATACCACATCCAAGTGTTTCACAGATTAAAAATATACCTACTAAAGTGAAGATGAAACCCGGAATAAAGCCCACCAAATCCCCTTGCCTTTACGATACTATTAGCGCTTTGGAAAGTGCCTTTTGGCTGGTACTTTGTAATGTGACTTGGATCATCCACGCTTGCCATACGTGAACGGGCCATCAGTAGCTCGATTTGTGACGAAAGTTTGGTGAACTCAAATGGACCTAAACCGAGCTGGATGTCAGTCGCCTATTGCATCTGACGCGCACCGCATCAAGACACACTCCTCACACCCTCCGTCAGGACATCAAGAAGAGGCACTCCACTAACACGCAATAAATGTAATGGCTCCCCCTGCCGTGGCGCCACTGATAAACCAGTAGGCGGGGTTTAATGGTTTAAATGACTCGTTGGGAGAAGATACAGCCTTTGGGCCCAGAATAGATTTTAAAAAAGAGGAGTATGTGTTTTTCGACTTCGAATAAATCGAGAACGATACGGTTCGTACTAGGGTTACCGAGGCTAAAGGTGCGAGACTTCCTTCAGGACACAAAACCTGTCAGCTGATAGATCCTGCTCTAATACTAACCAGATATAAAGGCCATACCTCGCCAGAATCCTCTTGTGCCTTCGGTTTTATGGGTTTGAGTAACGCAATCCCAAAAGCTCCGAAATTTGTACCTGAAATTCCACGGAGTTAGAATAAATCAACACAATGATCCTTTTTAGATCCGTATACATGAGGTAAGACGTGATTTAATGGGTTTGGAAAATTAGGTGGAATTCGTCGATAGGGATGAACACATATTTGGGCTGAGCAGCAGTAGTAACTCACGCTTGCATGCGCGTCTTGACGGAATCGAGGGGAAACTATTTTTTTTAATATATTATTTTTTGTTTTTACAGAACCGTAAGCCATGAATTCACTATTTCTGCCTAGAAGCCCCGATAACAAATGGGACAGGATGAGAGCGGAATAACTCACAGCAATAAAAGTTGATACGCAGCTACTAGCACTCGCTGCGATCTCAGTTCGGTACTTTTTTAACAAGAGCTCCCCAGATGTCAATAGTTTTTGTTGGCGTCTCTTTACCATACCATCAGGTTCGGGTACCGCCCCTTCCGGCGTGGTTATTGTGTGTGGAGTTTCGGGGGAGTTGGGCATGTCTGTAATTGTTTGTGCCAATGAATAGATTATCCTTTGTTGCATGTACTCAATGATAAGAACCGAGGTTAAGGGCTGGAAGCCGTCAGAAGATAATAAGGGCAGAAGACCAGGCCATGAATTTATGGTATCCTCTGAGGGGTGGTTTACCTTTTCCCAGTGCCTACATCAATTAGCGGTTACTGGTGCTGATATGAATAGCTCGCTTAACTACTATGACATGAATGGGGTTTAGGAAAATCATGGAAGGGAAGTTTTCAGACACTAACGGTTACTGTGGTGGGGGGCTCTGGTGGGGTGTGGTGGCTAACAACTCGCGTATTGCCAAGGACTGTCACCTGACTACTCAAGACGCGCCAGAACTTATCCCTTAAGCTGTCAATGCTGACCCCCCTATAATAGAGGAATAAAATTTGTATGGGATATCTACTATTTGATGAGGGAGATAAAAGGATCTGTTAGTAAAGCCACACTAAATTTGCTTCTACTTTGGGGGGTCAGCATTTTACTGACAGAGAAAGGGATACTCGTTACCCCGAATAAGAACCAGAAAACGAGGGTGCAGATGCAAGTCTCAAATGCGCCGAGGCTCAGTACTAAGATATTAGACTTGAACCTGGTAGAATATGGTGGAGAGAAGGTAAAGTTGAGGATTTCGAGGATTTTGAGGATCCTGAGAATAAAGATGAAGATCTCGAAGATATTAGAATTTTATAGCACTGGTTTATGTTTGTCCTGCTGTAGTATAAGAAGGGCTATGAATGACATGAGGAAAGACTTGAACCTGATAGAAATTTCAATGAGCAAGAACCATCAAATTTCCACCAATCAGAAAACTCCCCCCGTTTATCTCTTTGGCTTCAAGCATGAGATATCATCAAGAACGAGCACAAATGTCAGCAAACTGGAGAGAGAAGAGAGTTATGAGTACCCCGAAACTCATGGCTATGAGCATCAGCTTGCAGTCAGAGCAAGCTGAAGAAATTAAGAGGTTGAGACAGAAAGTTAGCAGCCTAGCGAAGAAGAACCACAGGCTGTTGGTAAATCACCAGCACAGAGAACTATCTTTCTGCTCCACGCGAATCACGAGACAAGGGAGAGAGAGTGGGCTAAGATGAAGACTCTAGATCAACAACGAGTACAGAAGACACGAGCATGCGGAGCGACCACAGCAACAACGGCAACGACAATAATGGGGACAATAATATACCAGATGACAATGAATACTATCGAAAAGACATGGAATCTCCATCTCCAAAGAATGGACGTCGACACTCTCGCACAATCAACACCTCCACCACAACCGACACCGCCACCACCACCAATGACACCACCGCCACCACCATCAGCGACGACAAAACCGGCGTAAGGAGGCCTATCTCCTTTCGTGACAAACTATTTAAGGACGTATGGCAGAGTGAAAAGAGAGGTACAACAAGCGTATAGGAGCATAAAAAGCCTGTCACTCTAGATCACTCTCAGGAGGGCGAGACCGATCCCTCTCACATTCGCTCTTGAAGACAATCGAAATGGTAGCCATCTGGGAAGATAACTATCGAGCGCGGAAAATCCAAGATGAAGCGAGAGGAATGGAGCAGCGGGGTTGGAAGCGAAGCATACAATCTGATTCAGGAATGGGCATGGTTCAAACACAGCGACGAACAGGCGATTTTAATTTCTGCGTCTGGGACTGACAGCATAAAGATTACAAGAATGGGTGAGATCAAGGACAGGGACAAGAACTTTGAGATTGATAGAGAGTACTTTGGGTTTAGAATGTTTAGATGGCAAATACAGAGGCTCGAGGAGAAGACACTGTACGGGGCAAACTGGATGGGGGTCAACTTCAGGTTTATGTGAGGAAGGGACGAAATTATATCTTGTTTTGTTTTTGTTTTTGTTTTTGTTTGCTGGGGAGGTGGTGATAGGTAGTGCAGTTAGGTAGTGTTTAGTGCTATAACCGTGAGGTTGCACGCATATAATGAATAAAAGAAAGAAAAAAAAAAAACCATCAAATACAACAATACCAATCAAAACTCGTGAAATTTCTTAGAAGCAGCAATTCAATATTCAACACCTACGACTTGTCATCAAATAGACTCTACAAAAAATAAGATAAGGCCAAGATATGAGTATTAATATCGTTTGGAGTATTTACCAACTTGGTAACCTTGCCACACTTAAACGTAAAAAAGGTCGACCATTAAAACTTAGTTCGCCTATTCAATTTTCTCTCATTCAAAATACTACATTGAATATCGAGAAACAGCGAAAGCCATTATTCGAAGTTGCTTATGAGTATGAAGTTAAAGTAGAGGAAGATTTTCTATGGGCTACTTTCAGAAGGGATAGTTACGTCAAACAAATTGCACATAAGTAAGTTCTTCTCAAACAACAGACCAAGTTAAAACACTCCAAATTTCTACTGAAATATCAAAATTGGACGGTGAAAGATTGACGAAATATTATATGTACTGATGAGCGCTGCATTTGTTTGAGTGGTAATCGTATTGGAACCTATATTACTGGTCACATATGGAAAGAGAAGGAATGTATTCAGGATTGTATTCCTAAATTTAAAAAGTATAATAAGAGCATGATATGAGATGTGATTATGAGTTTTAGAGGCAAAAGATCACAGCTAGTATTTGAGATCGTTAGAATTGGGATACGATCAGTGTACTTGGATATAGAAAGTATTTTTTCCAATCTATTCTTTGACCCTTTTGGTATTTTAATTCGTGGATCAAGGAACCAGATTATTGATCATAAAAGATATGGCCCTGCGTATAGAGTTAAGATTACTAAAGTAGGAGAGATAAAGTTAAATAGTAAATTGCTTATATCTTCATTATATCCTGTGAATTCCTTGTTTCAATGAGTTCAGAGAATTTATCAGAATTTAATTAACATGCAACTACTACTATCAGGAATTAGGATTAATACGGATAATTTCCTTCCACAGGCAACTATTGAAGAAGAGTGGGAAAAGATTACTTACAGTGAAATGCTAAAAGATATTGACGGCATGCCTCAATGGATTGCTGAAGGGATTGCTAATAATAGTGGACACAAAAGATGGTAAACATTATTACACGCTAAACCAAGGGGACAGGTTGGAAATAGAGGAATTACGAGAACAGAGTCAAGGTTAGGTTTCAGAGCTTGACGGATAGAGTACCGAGAGATGCAACTTGATGAAGTAATAATATAACTACAAGTTTTTTTTTTCTTTTATTCATTACTTGCGTGCAACCTCACGGTTATGGCACTAAAACATTACTTAGCTACATTACCTATCACCCCCTCCCAAGAAACACAACAAAACAAAAACGAAAACTGCAATGTAGCCTCCTCCTTACATCAACCTGAAGTTGGCTTCCATCTCATCCTCGCCATACAGTGTCTTTCCCCCAATTTCCTGTATTTGCTATCTCAGCATTCTGAAGTCAAAGCAATTTCTATCGATATCAAAATCTTTTCCCCTGTTCATGATCTCTCCCATCCTTGTAACTCTAACATGTCGTCCCAACACCGGTAGGATTATATAGCTACAACTGACAGAGATAGATTCTAGGAAATCAAACTATAATTGACAGGAGTTCTGAAAGAATCGGGCTTGAAACTCATTGGAGGAAGAAAGTTGGAACTTGGACACATTGCGTAAAGTAAACGATAGTTGAAGTATAAATGTAATATATTCTAAGACAGGAAACCCAAACTAAGAAACCAATGAAGTAAAAACCTGAAACCAAAATAATTCCAATACAACAGCAAGATTGCGTCAGGAAGAAAGAAAAGGAAGAGAAAGAGCAGGTAGGGTTATATATATACATAAGTGATGACAGGACAGTGTGAAACCCACTGCTAACCAGTGTGATGGAAACTTACAAAAGTATGAAAAGGAAAATTACAGGGGAGAGAAATAAAAGTCATACGCAACACCAAAAGAATACAAGTAGGAAATGATAATTCAACGTAATGCGAGTAGAACCCAACAAGGAAATAAAAATCCGATGACAATGCAATGAGGACCCAAAGTAATATCCTTCCTCTGCAATCCTAGACAAGACATGAAGCGTCATTAGAAACATCCTGTACTCTCATTTTTCTGTAATTAGTTTATCAATCAATGTTGTTCAACCATATTCAACCTTTGTCAAATTGTGGTTTCAGTATGCCTCAACTTCATACACCTAGAAATTTGTTTTCTGCTTTTTGTTTAGTATAACGAATATATCGCTTTGTATAGTAAAACTACCAACTTTTAACAAGTAATTAATTCCAAAATGTATGCATGTCTCAACCACTGTTTCAATCGACTTCTGGAGAAACTTGAAGTGTGGGTTCATTATTCATTGATTTTAGGACTTTAAGGTATATATTGATTCAATTTAATTTAATTTATGATGTAAATCAAAACATGGTCAAACAGAAGGGAAAATATTATAAGCAATTATCACAGCTTATGACATTGTTATATATAGGCATGAAGCAAAAGTCTTTAATTGGATCTTCATTTGGCATTGGTATTCTATAGGATGCTGTTGGGTTGAGTGTTCACTAGGATTAATCAGTTACTTGTTTGTAATGCATTTCCTATATTGTCATAATCAAGTTCTATGGATGAGTAAGTGAGGGAAAGACAGGAATATATATAGGAGCCAAGCCTCTCACCTGTACTAGTTTCCCTTCTTTTTTTTTTCTCCCCACGCAACCTTCTTTGCCCTTTAGAAATATTATAGTTCGCCTTTTGGTACTTCGGTACATTATTGTCTACAGAACCTTTCCCTCAGTCCACGGACTTGGTGGAACTCCTATAGCTCTGCCTCAAACCCTTAAACCCATAGTTAATTGAAGTATCAAATCCGCCTATCAGTCTCTACTAACGTGATCACCTCCTCCCTTCGATCGTGTACCTTTGCTTCTCGCTCTTCCAACTCCCGTATCGTGTGTTGAACTTTGTCTTAGATCACTACTTGATACAATACAGAATCCTCTAGTTTGAGCAGGTACCATAGAGCGAACTAAAATTACATTCCATACATGACATAGAAGTTTGGAAAGTGAGGAGCAAACCTACACGACCTGAATGGAAGATGTTCAAGTTAGTACGAACCAACAGGCGGGTTTGATACTTTAATTCACTAAAGATTTGTGAACTTCCTTGCGTCTAAGAATTCAGGGAATAGTTTTGTAAATAAAAATGTACTTCAGTACCCAAAGTGAACTATAATATTTCCGAAAAGACAAAGAAGGTTGCATAAAAGAAAAAGGAAAGAAAGAGAAACTAGTACAGGCAAGTGTGACGGGGCTCTGCCTCAACTAAACAAAAGTGTAGGAAGCAAGTGGACCGGTAGAAAATAGAAGTTAGGTTTAGAAGGAAAAAATTGTTCTGGGTAGACGTAGAATAATCTTGAAGGTCTTCTTCCGCTTGTTACAACTGACGATGAAGAAAGTTCAAACTGGTGGGCGGAAATAGAGATGAGTACTTATACTCCAAACTTCTTTAGTTCCTGCATTCCACCACTCAAACTAAGTTCCGGTGAAAACTCTATTTCGAGAGCGGAAACAATTCCTCCACTACCCCGCTTCTTCTAAGCGCTAGCGGGTGTTTCCGGTCCTGTAGTAAGCACTCTTAGTCAAGATCAAGTATCACATGCAGCCTGACTGTCATGCAGCTCCAGGCTTGCAATAAATGAGTTTCTGTTCAAGTGATCTACTCTGAATAGCTGCAGAGCTGTGACAAATTGTAGGTTATTCTCTGGCATAGCCACTGCTGCCTGCAGCAGGGCTATCTTTATTCAGAAGGTTAATGGAGATGCCCGACACTTAGAGACCTTGCTCTAGCCGGTCCTCTATTCACTGACAAGTCTCAGGCTTGTCAGCCTGACCTTTCATGAATAGATCTTCTCTTTAGTAACCAGAAGGTAGGTATACTTGTAGCAAGTTGCAGTCCTCTCTTGCAGGCTCTGAGTCTATAACAGACCAGGTGAGATCTAGTCTCCTAACCGCTGATATGGTTCTGTTATAGTAAGAGGTGAGGCCTCTATACATATCATAGTGTTTCCATCTCTTATTTATCTATAGAATCTTCTAGAAGGAACATAGAAAAATTATTGCAAACAAGTGACTCATTAATCCCTGTGAACACAAAATCGAACAGAAATTCATCAAACCCTGATAACAAGAAAAACCCAAGAAATCTCACTTTCTTCATACCTGCAGTTGATGTCATACTATGCAGTGATAGCAGGTTGATTTCCTTAATCTCTACAAATATTATTCTTGCAGTACTCTATTACAGACTTAATATTCTCTATAACTGTACCTGTTATGCGCTGAATCAGAGGGACAGAGGAACGCTGGAGATACCGGAGTTATGGAAGCAGAATCAGAATTAGGTATCGACTCTAGCGACGAAGCACCAAGGGACATAACAAGACGGAGCGTATTCTGGACGGTCAGACTATAATCGATGCGGAGATTCTAGGAGAATCAGGTTTGTTACCGATCGAGGAGATTTCAGGGACTTGGACACGTTACGCGAGGCGAACAATACTTGAAAGATTTAACATGATATATTTTAATACTCAAAGCTAAAAGAATAACCCGTGGCGAATAAGAACTCAAATGAAAAAAACCCCAATACAACAGAAAGATCTCGTGAGGAAGAAAGGAAAGGAAGACAAAGGGAAGGTAGAGCCATATATATACAAGTGACGCCGAGACGCCGAGACATGATTAATAACCCGGGCGATGGAAACTCATGGAAGCATATTAAGGAAAATTACAGGAAAGAGAAATGATCATTACACGAAACTAGAAAAGAAACCCAAACAAGAAGTGATACCCTGAAACACAATGCAGCGAAAACCTGAAGCGATACCCTTCCTCTGCAATCCCAAACCAAGACACAAAACACTGTTAGAGTACCAAATTTCTGAGTTTTCAGAATTCTGACTCCAGGTCCTTGCACACATTCACTCCTATGAATCCGAATACAATATTCAAAATATTCCTATTTCCAAATATTTTCGGAAAACTGTTGCTTGAGGAAATGATTGCCTGGTTGAAATCTTAATTTATGATCTGATAAAGATGACTTCTAGTTGCAATCAATGATATGAAAAATAGAATAATATTCATACCAGAACAATTTTGATCCTCCCTAAATGAACTCTTCATATGGTCAATTTCTGAAATGTGGAGGAGAAACATTATCTTTTTGGTGAGTGGGTGTAGTGATTATGACAATTTGATAAAGAGTATAGGTACTCATGATAGCTGTATCGAAACACCAAAAAAGCAATAGGAGCCAACTATGGCGAAAAAAAAACTGAGTAGGTTAATTACTACTTCTTTAGTTGGTAATATCCACTCTATAAATATATCAGTTATACATATCAAAACAAATAGGTATGAGTAGTATATTATTGTAATAATCTTCAGAAACAAATCAAACAATCTTTCTATTTGTGCTAGTCATACTAGGGCAACGTCGGAATTTTCAAATATAAGTTCCTACTTCTTGTATGGTATATATATCATTGTCAAAAATAGAACATAGTTGATGTCTATTTATATGAGAATTAGGATATCAGCAACCATTTCTCCATCTAATATATTTGATAGAGTACTAGGAACTTAAAATATTTTCATTTTCACTGTTCTTGGAGGAAAGAATTTTCAATCCTGTATTCTACAACTCCCATTTGCAATTCCTAGCTTTTTCGGAAAAATGAATAGATGAATATTAATGATATAGTTATCCATATAGAAATTAAATGGGTACTTTTGGTAAGGAAAGGTCAGAGCAGTATGTACGACAATTGAAGAGGTAAAAGAATAATCTGGTACCTTTTTGACTCCTTCAATTTTCTGTGTTCATAAATGATAGAGAAAAGGGTATGTGAGCCTCATTCAATACAATGCAAACAGTTTATATATTTGTGAAATTGATTTGTCTGCCATCTAAACCTTAATCATGTAAAAGCAATAGCTAGTGAAAGGCATAATTATCTTTTTCCTTTTCTTTTTCATTCATTATATGCATGCAACCTCATGATTATGACAATAAAAGCAACTACCTATACCAAATCACCACTTCTCCTCCCTCTCCTACTCTACAACAACAAAGGATAAATGCAATCATCAGAGAAAGGCGAAGAAAAGTTTTTAGTGTGTTCATTCTCCTCTCACCTTCATGTATTCTGAGTCTTGGCGTTCTTGGGGAGGAGGCGGGGAAAATTCTCTATAGTTAGGAGCGAGGAGATAGATGATCTCGCGTCTGAAGTAGTGAATTTCGAAGATCTGGGTAAAATCTTTCGCTCTGCGGTCATGGGCTATGGTTTATGGGCCGAAGGGCAAAGGAGCATAACCGAGGTTCAGGATCTATGGAATGTAAGGAACTACTAGTATGAGTTCCTGCTATGGAGTTCGAGGATGTGAGGAGGAACTATAATGCTTGAGACGGTATATATTCCAAACTAATGTAACATAGCTATAATAGCGTAGAGAACTAAAGACAAACAATAGAACACCTAAAGAACAGGAAGGTTGCGTGAGAAGAAAGGAAAGAGAGACGAGGAGAGGACAGTATATATATATCCATCGCCGAGAACCGATTACTAACCGATGTGATTGAAACCCATGAAAAGGAAGCGCGATTCTGGCATGAAATCAAGAATCTTAGCAACCGGTCGCTGACATCTTCCTGCAGCTGATAAACCTAATAACTTGAATATGAAATGCTTGGCGGCGCCGTTATAGATTAGGTCTCCTCAAAGGCCTAGCTCACTGCTGGAAACTAACTTGCGTAGTGTGATGGTGGAAGTCACCTGACCAATTGAGGGGGCATCTTCGAGAATCTGATGGGGAGCTCTTAAGAGGATCGTCGTAAATGTGTGCCGATAAGTATTGTAGCTGTCATAAGTAGCTTTTCGCGAGTCAGGATTACGTCGGACCTCGCTCCTGTTCACCTCCGACTTCGGCCGGGGAGGAGGAGGTTGTTCTGACCCGGGGACAGGGGTTTTCTGAGGGCAAAGAGCTTGGATGGGAAACGTGAAGGCGGGGTGTACCTTCATCGTGGCGGGGAGGTCCAACTTCGTAAGCGTAGGACTAACCATTCCTTGATCTTGTAGGGACCGATCGCACCAATCAGTTTCTTGGATGGTCGCTTGGTCTCGATGTTCTTGGTTGATACCTTGTCAAGCTGCGTAGCGGGGGCCGGGGTGCGGTTTGGATCTTCTGGGACCGGAACATCTCGTCGCGTAAGGCTTCGTATCATGGCCATATCTCGGCCATCCGTTTATGGTCTCGTTTGTGGTCTCTGGCCAGGGGGCCGAAGGTCATGCGTGGGTGTCGTCCATAGTTGGCTTGAAATGGCAACAGCTTGGTGGTTTCCGAGACATGGTTATTCGTCGCGAACTCTGCCATGGGTAGGAACGTAGTCCAGTCATCCTGCTGGTACGAGACATAGGCGCGGAGGTATTGTTCCATGACGGCATTGATCCTTTCTGTCTGGCCATCCGTCTGTGGGTGGAACGCTGTGGAAAACCGGGGAGCAATCTCGAGGCGTCCGCATAGTGACTTCCAGAATTCTGCTGTGAACTGAGTGCCACGATCGGAGACTATAGTTTCGGGTAGCCCGTGGAGTTTCCAGACGTTGTCGAGGTACATGATTGCCACATCACGGGCCGAGGCTTCTTCAGTAGTCGGGATAAAGTGCCGCAGCTTGGTCAGTCTATCCACCACAACTAGGATTGCGTTATATCCCTTGCTTTCCGGGAGGCCAGTGACAAAGCCCATTGACACATCGGACCAGGGACCTTTTGGTACAGGGAGGGGTCGTAGGACACCTTGCAGGGTATTGCGCGAGGCTTTGGACCGGGAACAGGTGTTGCAGTTCAAGACGTATTGGTCCACGTACTTCCTCATCTTAGGCCAATAGTATGTACGGCTGAGGAGTTCCAATGTCTTGGCTCTTCCTCGGTGCCCTGCCGAGGGTTTGTCATGGTATTCCTGTAGAAGGAACAGCTGAAGTTCGGGGTGGTTGGGGACGTAGATGGTGCTTCGATACAGGAGCAGTCCTTAGGTGCTGCGTGTGCACTCGGCCAAGGAGATTTTCTTCAAGTGCTTGGTGCCGTGACTAAGCATCGTCAGGACCTCGGAGGGGAAACTATCTGCCTTGTAAGCCTTCTTGAATAACCCTATCAACTTGGAGATTCCTTCAGCGGGTTCATTTGCGAAAGAACCCGTCAACAAACTTAACTTATCCTTCGATTGCACATTCTCCCGCTTCAGGACCACCTGAGCTTGGTGCAGTAGTCGTTCATCCCCCTCTTTAGGGAGATCTCCAGATCTTCGAGTCAATGCATCGGGTTTCCCTCCTTGTTTGCCGGGCCTGAAGACAATCCTATAGTCAAACCGGGATAAGAATTCGGACCAGCGGACTTGTCGTCGATTCAGGATCTTCTTTGACATAAAGTACTCCAGGTTGCGATGGTCAGATAGGACTTTGATCGGGAACTGTGCTGACTCCAGGTAGTGACGCCATTCCTCAAAGGCTCGAATGACCGCCAACAATTCCTTGTCGTAGATCTCATAGTTGCATTCAGCCGGAGTGTGTTTCTTTGAGAAGAATGCGACGGGGTGCAGGATTCGGTCGTCGTCCCGTTGGGACAAAGGCGGCAAGACATGTCGGGCGTCGGTTTCAACTATGATTTCCCTATCGGGGTCAAAGTGCCTGAGAATGGGAGCCGAGATGAAGGCTGTTTTGAGGTTTTCAAAAGCCTGGTTTGCCTGGGGGGACCAATTCCACTGTACGCCCTTCTTGGTTAATGCCATGAGAGTGGAGACAACCTTGGAGTAACCTCGTATGAAACGACGGTAAAAGTTTGCAAAGCTCAGGAAGGTCTGAATGTCTTTGACGTCCTGAGGGGTTTCCCATTCCTGGATGACCTGAACCTTCTTGTGGTCCATCTTGATACCTTCTGGGCCTAGGATCATTCCGAGATACTTGGTTTCCTGGACATAGAACTCGCACTTCTCAGGTTTCAGGTGGACGCCGTTTTTCTGCAGGATTCCCAAGACCTTTTGGACATGTTCCTTGTGTTGCTCCATATTATCGGAGTAGATCAGGATGTCGTCAAGGTAGGCCGTGGCAAAGTCGTCGAGATAGGGTCGAAGGATGTTATTGATCCATCTCTGAAACGTGGCGGGAGCATTGGTGAGACCGAAGGGCATGACTTGCTATTCGTAGTGTCCCAGGCGGGTTCGGAAGGCCGTTTTCCATTCGTCACCTTCCTTGACTCTGATCTGGTGGTAACCCCACCTTAGGTCTAGCTTCGTATAGTACTTAGCCTTACCTACCTGTTTCAGGGTTTCGGGGAACAGGGGGAGTGGGTGTCTATCCTTGACTGTGATCTCGTTCAACTTGCGGTAGTCGACACAGAGACGTAGAGAGCCATCGGATTTCTTGACAAACAGGACTGGGGCACCGGCAGGGGACTTGGAGTGACGAATAAAACCCTTGGTCAGGTTCTCCGAGATGTATTCGCGGAGTGCCTGTAATTCACCTCGGGTCATGTTGTACAGGGGGCCAAAGGGAGGTTCCTTACCTTCCTGGAGCTTGATATCAAGGTCATCAGGACGGTGGGGGCCGAGAACAGAAGCATTTGATTCCGAGAACATGGGCAGGAACTGGTGGAGGTCGGCGGGGACTATGGCACTTGGATCAAGGGCCTTTGTCCGGTCCAACACATCGTCTATAGCCTGGAGGGATGCACAGAATAGCCGGGAGCCACGGTAGCAGGTCAATCTCTTGAAGGGGGCCGCCCCGATAGCCGCGATATGGATAAGCGGGCTGTCCGGCGGGGTGATCGAGATTCCTTGTACAGTGACCGGGTTCAGGGAGGGAAGGCAGTGACGAAGGCAGTACATGGAGTCAAACACCACATGATTTCTCTTTGGCCGGAGGGTGACATCATGGTGGCGCATCCAGGGAATTCCCATAACGATCGGATAGTGGCCCAACTTTGTAACAAAGAAGGGTGCTTCCTCGCGGTGTCCGTGGATGTCCAGGCAGAGCTTGGCGATGTGCGTGATGCTTCCTGAAGATACCAACCTGCCGTCAATGACTTCCAGCAGGTGTTGCTTCTTCAGGGGAACCGTGGTGATGTTGTGCCGGGCGCAGAACTCTTGGTCAATGAATGCATAACCTGATGCCCAGGCTGACACGAAGGAGGCCGGGTTCTGGGAGACAGAGCAGGTGCTAATCAATTGATCTTCGGACATCTTGTCCTCAGACACAGAGACAGCGGAGACGGTGAGACTTGGTGTGGGTGGCGCTAGCCCCTTTGGTTTGCCAGTGTTTACCAAAGGAGCATGGCTTTTAAAGCCGGCTCGGGAGTCTGGGGACTTGGTCCAACTGGTTTCTTCCAGTTGTCCTTGGTGCGGTGGTCATGGGAACGGAGGGCAAGGTAGCGGGGCTTGGACTGGGCAGCGGGGGTGCGGAGAGACAGGGCAGCGACAGGGGCAGAGCGGGGGACAGAGTTGAGGCGGCTGGGGAGGTCAGCAATGTGGGCATTGCCCTTTGCGATGACCTGCTGGATTTCCAGCTCGGCTTAGTGGGGGTCCTCATCAGAGAACGCTAATTGCTCTCGATGTAGAGCCAGGGAGAATTGTGCTTGGGTGAGGTCCTCTTCCAGGGCCTCGATCTGTTGGTCCAGGTCCTCAATGACCCGGGTAGTCTCGTCGTTTGCCTCCGACATTCTTTGTCAGAGGTCTTGGTTCTCAGCCATGGCGGCTTCGAGTTGGGAGTTGAGGTCTTCAATGACCTCCTCATGGTTGCACGCTGTAGGTGCCGGGGGACTGGGGGCTTCTTCTGGATCGGGGAGGGAGGTTAGGACCTCCAAGCATTCAGTGATGAGGCTGTGAACCTCGGTGATTTCGTGACCGACATCTTCGTCAGCCGGGAGGGGGCCGTAAGTGGCCAGGAATTCTGAGAGGTGCTTGAGCAGCGCGAAAGGAACTTGGTCGGTCATGGTTGCGACCGAGCAGGACAGGAGTTAAGCGAGGTGTTGTGCTGGTTGGTGTTGGGCGACGCAACCTTAGTGTTACGGAGGTCTTGGCGTTACTTGGCGAGGAGCGGGGAAGCTCTCTATAGTTCAGGAACGAGGAGATAGATGATCTCGCGTACGAAGTAGTGGACTCGAAGATACCAGTAAAGTGCTCGCTCTGCGGTCATTGGCTATGGTCTATGGACGAAGGGAACCAAGGAGCACAACCGAGGTTCAGGATCTATGGAACGTAAGGAACTACTAGTATGAGTTCCTAACGACTATGGGTTCGAGGGACGTAGGGAGGAACTATAATGCTTGTGAGCGGTATATATTCCAAACTAGTAACACAACTATAATAAGCAGTAGAGAACTAAAGACAAACAATAGAAACCAAAGAACAGGAAGGTTGCGTAGAAGAAAGGAAGAGAGACAAGGAGAGGACAGGCCCGTATATACATATCCATCGCCGAGAACCGATTACTAACCCGTGTAACGGAAACCCATAGAAGCAAAAGCACGATTCTGGCATGGCAGAATCTTAGCAGTCGTGACACCTTGTGTCAGTGATAGCCTGAAGTTATATTGTGTGGGAGAGAGAAGAAGCGAAGTGATTTCGGTGAGGTTTTAACACGTGGCGCTTTTGTGGAGGTAGTGATGTTCTTAGAAAGTGAAGAGTTTTCCAATTGTCTTGCTGAATAGTTCAGGGAGAGAAGGGGTTTTAGTCGCCCTATATATACAGATATTTTACTAGCACGTGATTCCTGATTACATAACCATATCCTTGTTCCATCTATGACTCATTCCATATTACATGATTAATATTCCACATAACCGATGTCGCAATGCCAAGACCTAATTTCAACACTTCCCCTAACTTGTCACATCGTATCCTTTCTGAATGTCTATACTGTGCGGGTTTCGGAAGGCCTTTAGTCATGACATCTGCTACATTGTCGCGGTAAAGAACGTAGGAGTTCGAAGGTTCCGGCTTCAAGTTGCTCTCGTGTGTAGTGATAGTGTCGTCGATGTGTTTGATCGATCGTGGATCCTAGGGTTTCGACTCAGGTCTATTGATCCTGTATTGTCGGCGTGTAGGAAGTATTGGTAGGTTTGTTGAAGTTCCGTTAGGGCGTTCTTTAACCATACTAGTTGACGAGCTGCGAGTGACAGGGCCATGTATTCGGCTTCTATTGTTGAGACTGCGACTGATTTCTGCTTCCGGCTTCTCCAACTTATTGCTGATTTCCCTAGTCTGAAGACGTATCCAGAGAAGGATTTCCGATCATCAAGGTTTGAAGCGTAGGAACTGTCTGAGAATCCGTCGAGTGTTCTAGAGTTCCCTTTCGGGTAGAACAGTGTCAGTCCTTGGTTCCGTTGAGGTATCGGAGGACTCGCTTTGCTGCTCGCATATGTTCCTCAGTTGGACATGAGGAGAACTGGGAGAGGGCGGTAACGGTATGGGTGATATCTGGTCTTGTAGCTATGCTGGCATACATGAGTGATCCTATTATCGATTGGTATTGGGTTTGGTTCTCGAAGATGTCCTCAAGTTCTCCTTTACGAAGGGTGAGGTTAGGTTCGAGTAGGGTGCCGACTGGTTTAGAGTCTGCCATCCCAAACTTCTCTAGGATTTTATTGATGTATGCATGTTGTGATAGCTCAATACCAACCTTTGTTACCTTTATTCCAATTCCCAGTATGAATTTCGAGTTACCGAGATCCGTACATTCGAAGTCTGCTTTAAGCAGTTGTTGTACTTCTTTTCTGAATGGGGAGTCAGGTCCGAATATCATGATGTCGTCTACATACACCGATATGTATAGTCATTGTTTAGTATGTATGAACACATATGGGTCGAATTTGGCTGGGATAAATCCTTTCCGTTGAAGGGAGTCTGCTAGGCAAGCATACCATTCACGGGGTGATTGTTTTAGTCCGTATATGCATTTCCGAAGTTTACACACCTTGTTGTCTTCCCTGTAGCCATCAGGTAGTTCCATATAAATTTCCTCTTTGAGTATCCCGTATAGGAAGGCTGACTTGACGTCCATTTGTTGTGGTATCCAACCATTGTGAGCAGCTAGTGCTAGGAGTAGTCTGAGTGAATCATATCGGGTGACTGGGGCGAAGGTTTCATCGTAGTCTTGGTACTGTACTTGGGTGAAGCCTTTGGCAACGTACCGAGCTTTATACCGTTCGATGGTTCCGTCCGAGTTGTGTTTGATTTTGAATACCCACTTTCCTTTCACTACTGTACGATTTGTTGGTCTGTTGACAATGTCCCAGGTATGGACCTTGTCGAGGGCGTCTTTTTCAGTCTGTATACCCTTTTTCTATAGGGTACGATCTTCGCTTTTCATAGCTTGATTGTAGGTTGAAGGTTCGGTGACTAGGTATACCCGTTCACTTGGTGTGTTGAGGGAGTCGTATTCTGTTTGTAATGCACTTCTGGCCCTTTTATGGTCATCCATTAGTGCTTCCATTTCGAGTCGTTTCTCATTCTCTTCCAATGTATCGTCGGTAATTAGCCTTTGACATTCTTGGTTATATTCTTTGCCGAGTTCCTTCATCTTTTTCTGTATTTCTACTTTCCTACTCTCATTTTCTAGCTCTGATTGTTTTTCCGTTCTTTGGCGGATGCGAGTTGATCTTCGTTGAGGAGCTGGAGGCGGTGCTATCTCAGGTTGCTTCCCCTTGTTAGGTGTTACCGGTGGAGATTGTTTAGGTCTCTCGGGTGTTTTTGGGGGGGATCTGGATTGTACCTCATTGTGTGGTTTTTCGGTGTTAGATTCTGATTCGTCTTCAGACCTGTCTTCTGATTCATAACCGCCGTCTGTTGGTGCAATCGTATTGGGTGTTAGGATGGGGATGGATCCGGTTTCCACTGTTACTTCCCCTGATTCAGGAGGGGGGAACGTGACGTCTCGTGATTCAATTACCCTATGTTTTGATCCGATCCATATACGATATATTTTGTTACTGTCTGTGTACCCAACTATCATTCCTTCTACCGCTCGGGGTGCTAGTTTGCTTCCTGGAGGCCTAGTTTCTTCCGGGATGTGGACATAGCATTTCTTACCGAATGGTTGTAGGTGTTGAATACACGGTCGTACTCCTTTCAGGGCTTCGTAGGGTGTTATCCCTTTTAGCGTACTGTGTTGGAGTCGATTTTTAAGGTAGACAGCTGTTGCATAAGCTTCTCCCCATAACGCCTTTGGATAGTCCATGATCATGCACCTGACCATGGTTGTTATCGTACGATTAAAGCGCTCTGCAATTCCATTTGATTCATGGTTGTAGGGGGGTGTTAGCTCGTGTACTATTCCTTGTTGTTGGAAGTACTTGGTTATGTCTTTATTGACATACTACTTGCCGTTGTCAGTCCGGAATCTTAGTATGTTGGTGTCATACTGTTTTTCCATTCTGGTGACGAATTCTCGTATGGCTATCTTCGGATCATCCTTTCGTTTGAGGAAGTATATCCAGGAGAACCGAGTGTAGTCATCAATGAAGGACATATAGTATCTAGATTTACCTAGCGATTCAATACCGAATTGTCCAGACAGATCTGAGTGGATTAACTCGAATGGTCGTTGGGATCTAGTACTTGTTGATGCTGGTTTCTGATGCGTACTCTTGGAGAGGGCACAGTCCTTGCAGTGGAAGTTGTCTGGCTTGGGAGGCAGTTTCTGGATGTCGTCGTATATCTTTTCGAGTGTGGCTGGATGTCCTAATGCTTGATGCCAATCATAGTAGGAAACCAATCGAATTGTATTACTAGCTAACTGTACATTCCAGAGACCCTTTTCCAATTTCGCCCAGATTATCTTTTTACCCGCTTTTGTGATGAATTTATTTCCTCCTCCTGACTCAGTTCTAAACCCCTTTTTATCGAGGGTAGGTTCTGAGACCAATCCCACGTTCCCAGTGTGGGGACCAATTGTACGTCGGTGAGGATGATGGAGGATCTAGTTCCATCGGGAAGGTAGCAGTCGAAACTAGCGCTTCCCAGTCCAGTGATCCTATGCCTGGTTCCATCAGCTATGTGGACAGTTCCAGAGTAGAGTCTGACGTCGTGTAATTGGTTTTCAAAGGGTGTAACATGAGAGGTTGCTCTAGAGTCAAAGATCTAGGAAGAGGAAGGAGTGGGGTCATGGCGTACCATGCAGATTGTAGTGGCTGAGTCGTTTATGACTGCCGATGTTGATTCCTTATTTTTTCCCTTTTTTGTTTCCTTTCTCTTTTTGTTTTGCTCTTGGAGCCTCCGACAGTTAATTGTAGTCGTGGCCTTTGTAGGAGAGGTTTCGCCTTTTTTGCACCATGTGCATTCCTTCTCGTTCGATGGTGGTGGTGGTGGGCGTCTTGGTGTAGAACGCTTTCCCATTTGTGGGTTCAGGTTCATCCTCGTGTAGGCGAGAGTCTCCGGCGCGTCTTCATAGGTGAGGTCCTTCTTTGTCTGAAGGTTGTCTCTGACGTTGTCCATCGATTTTGGTAGCGAGGATAGGAGCATTACTGCCATGGTTTCGCCGGAGTTGGTAGCGATTGGAAGGTTTTGCTACCTCGTTGTCGGCAGCCCTAGCGCTTTAGGTAGTTGTTTGCGGTATTAAATCGAAGGTGTCAGGAAAGAGGACAGGTTGTCTCCTGCCTCCATCTGAATCTTCGTGGCGCTTGACCAAGTTCACTAATGTGGAGGGCTAACTTCGGTCGAATTTGGTCTTCAGTACCGTCGATGCTTCATGGCATTTTCGGCATGAAACTCTGAGTCTTGGAGATCTTGATTCTGGCGGTGGTGAGGAGGTTCTGACGGTATCATCGATCCTCTGCTAATCGCTGTAGTCTTCGTCTTCGTCTTGGTTGGGGATTTTGCCGTCTATAGCTTCACCAGCCACTGACTCTTAATGCTTTCTTCTCAGGATCTGGCAGTTTGATAGTTTGTTTGACCCGTAGTTTGGGCAAACCATCAAATTTGACTGGGTTTACAGATGTACTGGTGACCTTCTTTTCTGAGGTTTCAGTCTCAGCTGGCAGTTTGCCAGAGGTCTTAGAAGATTCTGCAATTGGAGAGGTGGACATGATGTTGTATGAAGTGTATAGATTTAAGCGATAGAGTGTAGAGGTAATGCGGATTTATTGTGCAGAACCCGGGCTCATAACCTGAAGTTATATTGTGTGGGAGAGAAGAAGAGCGAAGTGATTCGAGTGAGGTTTTAACACGTGACCTTTTGTGGAGGTAGTGATGTTACTAGAAAGTGAAGAGTTTTCCAATTGTGCCGCTGAATAGTTCAGGGAGAGAGGGGGTTTTAGTCGCCCTATATATACAGATATTTTACTAGCACGTGATTCCTGATTACATAACCATATCCTTGTTCCATCTATGACTCATTCCATATTACATGATTAATATTCCACATAACCGATGTCGCAATGCCAAGACCTAATTTTAACAAAACCTAGTAACGTAACGCGAAGTCTTGGCACGCCGTTATACTTCACCCATATCTAGGCAATCCCATTCCCTGCTCAAGTTCTTATTCCCATGCGGTTCTTCTTCTCTCCTCGCTTCTTTTCTTGCTCTACAAAATTCCTTCCATATTTTAACTGCTATACTCAATACATATCATTATTTCATCAATAAGTAGCAATCGGAACTTATTAAGTCACCTTCAGTTAAAGCCCGCTTCAGTACCAAAGGGATACTTATAAAGCAAGATTATTGCGTAATTGTATACCAATCGGTATTCAGGTTTCCTATTTCAGCATCTTTCTTTCCCCCTATTCACTCGGTTTTTGAAAACTCAACAACAAGTCACTGTGTGGCAACCACATCACCACACCAAAAAAGCTCTCCCATCTAGGCTTCATAATGCTTTCTAGATGCCAACAATGCCTCTCCCCAGCCCAGAACCTCGTCAACCCTATGATGACGGACCTCCTCGAATACCTTCAATTAAAGAACCTGTACAGACAACTACACAAACGAAAATTAGGAGACAAAACCCTCAACCTCCTCCCCAACGCCGTCAAATCAAAAATTGACAGCAACAACACCCCGCACCCAGACGATATCGACACCCTGACCCTGTTGGGCATTGTCAAAGAATACACACTCATGTTCGAGTATCTCAACGAGATCCGAGCCAGCAGGGCAAAACTCGAAGAAAAAGTTGCCACCTTCAAACTTTCTCCCCTACAACCACTCGCAACGACCCACGACACCATCGAACAGTTTGAGAAGCTGGAAAACCTCATTAAGGCGATCCTTAAGCAACCCAAACCGCCCTCTCCCTCTCACAACAGGCCATCCCAAAAGGCCACGTCACGCCAAGCCCCCAAGTCTTATGCAGACGCTGTCAAGACCCCAACAAAAACCAAAGCCCACACCAAGAACGCCAATGTACCAAAAGCCAAAAGAGCCGACCCAAAGACGGAGGTCATTCTACCCACTGCCCAGCAAAGGTTTTTCGCCACCCGCTCTTCCCCCTCCTCTATTCCCGAGGGTGAACCCCTCTCCACTCGACTCCCCTCCCTTTTTGACAAACTTCTAGCCAGGAACGTCCTCACCACCCCTGCCACATCCATCTCCTTCACAATCACCGACAGAGGTACAGTCACCACTCTGGCCCACCCTTCCGTTCCAGCCACCACCTACCAACCCTTCCTCGCCAACCTCACTGCCATCATCAACTAAGAAGTGGCATCCCTTCACAACCCCCAAACCACCATGACCCTCGCCCCCACAGACGTTGACTTCCCCATCCACAGGATCCCCCTCTTTGACATCCAAAACAAAGAAGCCCTGGATTCAACCCTTCAAGAGGCCATCACCCTCTGAACCAGCGTCACCCCCACTGCAATCCGCTTCCTGGTTACAGACGACTCCGTACATAACCTCAAGAAAACATCCTCAGTGGCCGTGTCTGTTCATAGGGAAGACGCCCACCTCTTCAAACACCCCATCCACCTTTTCTCCCACCCACACCACTGCCTGAAAATGTGGAAAGCCTCCCCAACCACCCAATGCCGGAAATGCTGCAAATTCGGCCACAACACCAAAGGCTGCAAGCAGAGACTCCCTACCTGCTCAATCTGCACACTCTCCGACAGCCGAAATAACTATAGGTGGCCATGAAGCACCTGTGATGGCCACTCCAGCCCCATCGTCAACTGCTGCGAAGTCTCCCACCCAAGATGTGCCAACTGTGAAGGACGACATCATGCTTTCCTTCCCACATGCCCATCCCGACCCAACACCCGCCCCCCCCAACATCAACCAATCCCCCAAATGCCATGGATACCGGTCACTACAAACCCCCTCCCTCCTCACTCCGGGCAATGTGTCTTCACCAGAAAGGCGTAGATAATATGCCGACAAGACTGCGGAAAACAGTAAACTTGGTCCTCTCCTCACCACCCCTCCACCTCTCACCCACCAGCGTCAGGCTGGCCCCCACAACTCCTGTCTACCCGCCAAGACTCGCCGCACAGTCGAGTCCTTCGTAAACGAGCCGTATCAGACTCAGAGAATGAGATACAGGTAGCATTGACATTAAGTCACGGTAGAAATATTTACTTCTGTTTCTCTTTTGTTTTTCCTAACAGCGTCTGTATAACGGCGTGCCAAAACTTCGCGTTACGTTACTAGGTTTACCGCTGCACGAGAAGGTGTCAGCAATTCGGTTAAGCATTCTTGGGTTTCTCATTTGTAATCAGGTTTCCTTTGGGTTCTATGGGTTTCCGTCACACGGGTTAGTAATCGGTTCTAGGCGATGGATATATATATGGGCCTGTCCTCTCCTTGTCTCTCTTTTCTTTCTTCTCTACGCAACCTTCCATTCGTAGGGTGTTATATTGTTTGTCTTTAGTTCTCTACGGTTATTATAGTTGTGTTACTAGTTTGGAATATATATCGTTCGGCGTTACTATAGTTCCTTCGTCCTCGAACCCATAGTCGTTCGGGAACTCCTACTAGTAGTTCGCTTCGTTAATAGATCACGAGCACCGGTTGTCTTTCCTTGGTTCCCTTCGTCCATGAATAGTCGTATCCATGAAGCGAAGTCTTTCTCTTGGTATCTTGAGTCCACTATTTAAATGCGCGAGATCATCTACCTCTTAGTTCCCGAACTCTGAGAAACTTCCGCTCTTCGTAAAATGTATAAGACCCCGTTACAGTCTGGACCAGCGGTGTCGTTCAGAGAAGGGTCTCTTTACGCAATTGTTTATACTGTATGCGAACTCTCTGTACCCAGAATCAGAATATATATGATTTAAAAAAAAAAAAAGGTTTTCTATTTCAGGTTCAGGTACTAGTGTATTGATGCAGCATAGTTTCTTCACTGTACTTTTCTTTCTCTTTCTTAAACTTTGATATTTCGAATCAGCCAATATGTCTCCAGTCCAAGCAATTGTTACACGTCAACCTGGACAGTTAGGGAAATAATGCAAATAGTTAAGTTAAAAGGACTGGGTCAGGTTTTAGTATTTGGATCCTAGGAGATAGTACTGAATGACAAAATATGAATATATGGGAGTTGGGTAATTCTAACTGCTACTATCTTGGTGAATATGATAGATAGAATAGTCAAAGGATAGAAGGATAGATTGTGACTGACAAACTAGAGTTTTATTGAAAGTCTATCAGCAAGCCTATTAGGCTTTACCGGGTGTTGGGGAGGTATGGGAAATCTTCGGAGGCACCCGCTAAACCTTTGATCTCCAGAGGTCAACTGGTTGTTCAAGAGACTCTACAGCGTTTAGCAAGGCTTCTGGAACCCTCTGACCCTCAGGGACGCTCTTTTGAGGTTTCGCTAGATTCTATTGAGAGCCTTCTGATCCCCTGACTCTCAGCGACACTCTCTAGAGGCTTTGTTAGATTCTCCAGAGAGTCTATAATATATCCGAAGACATCTAGATTAGTAATTCGCTTTCATTACTGGAGTGTCTTCTGGCGTTTATAAAGGCTTCGGAGACCACCTCATATAAGGCTCGCAAGAAAGTCAGCTTCAGTGGACGCCCAAAAACCGCGTTGATTAATATAATATAGACTAGTCCGGAAAGAAACTCATACACTAGCCCAAACTAAAGGATTGTGGTGGGAGGGAACTCTATGAAAGCCTATGGAACCTTTGCCACCTCCATCTCCCTCAAATTACTTCCATCCTTAGTGGATAATGCTGGTACTTTCCCTTTCTTTCCATTTACTTTTGAGGCTCTCCACTCAGCAATATCTGCGGCTAACTGAACATCATCCTCCTCAAGCCCCATTTTCGATACACTCTCTTTAGGCCCTTTCAATTCATCAACCTAAAGGCATATTAGTATTTAGAAGAGGCACTATGAGCCTTTCCCACCTCGCGTTTCAGGAATCAATTCTCATATCACTTACAGCCTGACTTCTTGGCTCTCTTTACCTTTCTTCCCAATGTATTTAACATCTTCATATAAGTAGTTGGGGGCATTCTGAAGTCAGCAAGAGCCTTTTAGATGGATTGGTATGATATACTCAGGATATCTGGATTCTAGTTCTGGTTAAAGTTCAACTCCTCAACGTATATACTTGTTTTCCAATATCACAAATAAATCAGATCGTAGTGCAAACTAAACTAATAAAAGCTGTAGATTTATTATTAATGAAAGCATAATCTTTTGCTACATACATTTTATCACCTTTGTAATATTTTAAAAATATGGCATCCACGATTTCGCGGGCCCAAAAGTGACGTCGACAGATCTGAAATTTGTAAGCCCCTTTGCAAAGACCAATAGAATAGTAGGGGACGCTTTTATGGTATAGTTCTCAGGGTTACTAATAAAACTGACATTTTCAAGGAGAAAGCACACCTGTTGACTAATCGACTCCAGGGTTTTTTTATTGCGCAAGCTGTACAAAGGTTCATTCGACATATAATTCTTAACCATATAAACAACGTGCGATCTCGTCCGCAAATATTGGATTCGAATCTAATAACAACTGCTAGCTAAAGCTTCTTAAACTCTTCGAAAGGTGCACGAAGTCCTCACCTCACTCCCTACTGGTTTAGAGAATGCTATACTGGTATTGAAATGGTTGTTTGCCTCACTCCACAATCGACGGATATTAATACTAAGAGCATCAACTTTAGGCCGAAGCTCTTCAAGCAATGTATAACGTGTGAGAAGCTCTCCCATATGCTTTACTACAAACTTCATCTCTACTGACTCATTAACAGACTCAGACACTGATGGTATCGAGGCTCTACCCTGGAAAGGGATTGGTGTTCCACAAGGTGCGGGGGTGGGTATATAAAAAGAAGACGTAGGGGTTGTCTCTTTACTCAAGCCGTGTTTATGCAGTAAAGTGCTACTGGCCGAGGTAAATGAAGAGTATGAGGATGTAAAACTAGTTCATTTCGAAGGCTCGCTCAACCTTCTTTCAGTCCTGGGGTGTTTCCTGCCTTTGCGGATTAAGCAAATAATAATTTCCATACTCCCTCACATTAGCAGTTCAATCGAAACCTAAAGGCTTTAAACAACATACCTGAATCACATTTATTGGAATAGAAGAAAAAGTAATTGCTTTGGTGGTTGGTCTACTAGGTTTTTTTCGAGTGTTTCTAATTGCCTTGGCAGAGACTACAGGAGTAGCTTTTAAGTTTTGTCTAACTCAAGATGTCCAGTTTGATGGTGGTGATGGTAGTGGTGATGGTGATGGTGGTGGTGGGGGTGGAAATATACTCCATGCTAATAAAGACATATGCACAGAAGGTGTTGGTATATTTTCATCTTCCAACTCTTCATCCTCATAGTTGTACTTAAAGTTTTCAACATAGTTCTTCTTCTCTTAATAATTAACAAGGGCAAACAAGGTTTTTGATGGGCTCTGCAACACTCCATTTGCCAATATTGTACCATCGGGAAAGCTTTCTGTACTATCTTGAAACTTCTGGAAACCATAGTAATTGAGCTCTATATTTACTTCTAAGGTTGCATTGGAGTTCATACTGCATGTAAGACTGGAAACACTCATTGCCCCTTTAAACGTTTATTAACTGAGCTGGATATAGAGGTTGACATATTATATCGTTCTTCAACGCTGGACTTATTGATTCTTGATTTCTGGACGGACATGATCATATTTTGTAGAAAGAACTTTCAGGAAGTTTCTTTCCCCACTATATATGATGCAATTCACTTAGCACACCCTATAAACTTTGCTTTTACTCGGAAGTCAATTAAAGAAGTTTCCTATTGGGGTAGGAAAGAGGTTTGAAAGCCCTATTTCATTGTTCAAAAAGCCTTTTGAATGGGTTGTTAAAGTATAAGTACTATAATTAACCCAACTAAAGACAATTGGAACCTCAAAGAAGCAACTTAAGAAAATGACAATTGCATAAGATTTCAGAGTTGCTGTTAGTAGTCATGATCGACATTCTTGAATCAATCGTGGAGGAAGTACTCCCTGGCCGGAAATAGTTAATTCTTCGAGTTTTATCATATTCCAAAACACCAACCAAGCATTTTCAGGCCTTCTAGACTTCTATCCAAGCTCCAATAAATGTCCTCAAACATGGTCTGCATCTCCACTATCAGCAGCACCGACAGCTACATCACTATTGTTACCAATACCTTCATCATCACCATCACTAGCACCTCTATCACCGACACCTCCACTAGCAGCAGCACTTCCATCCCCAACAGGACTAGTACTTCCATTATCACCATCGCCATCGTTACCTTAATCATTATCGTTGTCATCGGTTTGGTCATTGACGTCTCTGCCTGCAGCCCCAGTTTTTACAAACAGGTGATTTCTCTCGACCTGAGTCCAAATATGTTCAACATCATAAGGACAAGATTCAAAGATACTGCCATTCGGAAAGAGCCTTCTATCATGTTCACTGTGACCTTTTCTGATTGCTATGTACCTCCCGATATGTTTATAGACTACAGACATTACCTTCTGACTCTTCCTCTCGGAATGGGGCATGTTCATATTCATACCTTTTGTCTTAACTATATTACTGAAGGCTATACATTTTGCTGAAAGTCTCTCTTACTAGTAAAGTAATTATCTGTGTGGTGCTCTCATCCTTGTTTACTAGGGGTCTGAGGCATTTCACTTGGCCCTTTTACGTGTGTCAAAGGCCTGTGAAGCACAGTACAGATTCTCAATGTTTTCGCTTCAGAAGTCTTAAATCAACCTTCCAGCTCGTAGGCGTCCCCAATGCGGACATATTCCGGGTTCAGATCGTAACAATTTTGCCCCTGAGGGGCTGAATTGGCCAACGCCTGTAAAAAGCTCGAATAAGTCTCATGCATTCCCCGGGGACCACTGGTGGGATTCGTTTCAGCAGGAGGACTGCAAATTCAAGTAGATAGTATATGCAGAATACTGCTCAATAGTTTAAGTGATGTGAAACTGTACTAGTCGTAGTGACTCTATGTATCGCTGATAACGTTTCCAACCTTTTCTGAATCAATTACATGTATGATTATTCTCAGCCTGCAGCTCACCCTTAAGAGGTTCGAATAAGTAGATATAGTTTTGGCCTCTTTTGCCTTTTCGTTATCGTCCCCGACTCTGTCACTCATATTGTTGTCATTGGCGTCGTCGTCGATGCCATTGCTGCTGCCATTGACCTTGTTGTTATTTACCTTCAAACCCTCGTTATTTCGTTTACTTGTCCTGAACCTCTTCTGCGATAAAGTGGTAATGTAAAAAACGAGGGATCTTTGGATAATTATGGAGTCTTCTAAGGCCTTGTCCAATCAGATGAGGCCTAAATGTTTGAGGGCTTTGTGATCTATGCAAAACTGACAGATTTCGTTAAATAATCGCTCGCCGGAGGTCGACCTATTGACTCACCCTATTCTTACCAGCTTATCCACAACTTCATTGTGAAAAGCTCTATAGAAAGTATCTCTTCCAACTATCTTCTAATAGTATTTAATGGCTTGGTTCAGATTACGGAGGAAGGTTATCGCTTTGGGTTATCATTTCTTGTTCGGACTTTCTTTAGCGTTTTCGTATAACTATTATTTTTCTTCCCTGTAAGTTTCCTTAATGTATTTCTGTGAATTCCCATCATACAGATTAGTAATCGTGTCTCAGCATCTCGGCGTCTCTATGTGTATATATGGTTTTACCTCTCCTCTGTATCTTTTTTCTTTGTTCCTCACGCAATATTCCTGTTATATTGAGATTTTTTTCGTTTAGGTTTTATTTCTCTCCGAGTTGTTCTTTCAGCTTTGGGTGTTTGAATATATCATATCATTTACTTTATCAGCGTTGGCTTCGCGCAAAGTATCCGAGCCTTGAACTATTTCCTCCGATCAGAATCGAATGTTCTTCTTAGCCTGTGGAGCCTTCTTCTTGCCCTCTGTAGCCTTTTTGATATTAGCGATGGGATTTGTGAAGATTCTAGGAGTCCTTGGTAACCTAGATCGAGTCCTGGGTTCCTATCTGAAGCGAGATATATATGATGTCTTCTCTAACATCTTTGATTTTCCCTTCTACTCGTCTTTGAACTCTCCTTATCAATATAATTCCCTGGAGCTATTGATATCAGATCCTGTCTTTGGATGCTTTTTTAGCCCTATGTAATTTATGGTTATGTTTTCGTTGGTTAGATAGGCTTCAGTCGAGGCTTGTCGGGACTGTCATGAAAATACTAAATATCGAGTTATAGAAAGATGAAAACCTCGTTTAGATACGTGAACGATTTGGGTAAATACTATATAGAGAATATAGTACCATCTTATATAATTTTGGGCTCTTTTGGAAGGTTGAAGAGATTTAGAGATATCATATTAAACCTATTTAAGTAGGAATATCAATTATGGGTTTAAAAGTATGAGAATAGGAGAAAACAGTGCTTATATATTTCTGATCATATTTTACTACTACTATCTCATATATCGGAGTATTGATTAGAATCATATGTTGGAGTTAGGCGATATAATATCACTTAAATATTACCTGATCAACTTCATAAGATGTGATCTGATCTGTCAGTATACAAGGCCCTTGAGAGCTTTGAAGCCCTGGAGACTCCAAAACAACTCTCAACACCAAAATACATCAATATCAACTATCAACAATGAGATCACAATGTCCATTTTGTATACAGAGCTACATTAGGGCTGGTAGTTTCGATTGACATCTCTCAAAAGACTCCCCAGTGCAGGCCTCAAACTGGTATGACAGACAGCTTTCGCGTCCACCTGTTGAAAGCTTTATCACGGCGTAGCACGAAGGCACATGCAAGCGTGAAGGAAAAGGGTTTAGTTGGGTTTCCTTTTGTCAGAAAGGTTCTATGGGTTTCCGTTCGGTTCTGGGATACAGGGATTAATGAGTCACTCGCTTTGCTTGTCTCCTTCTATTAGATTCTATGGATGAGTAAGCGAAGGAAGTGCTTTGGGATATATATAGAGGCCTCGCCTCCCTCCTGTATTAGTTCTCTTCCTTTCCTTTTCTCTTCACGCAACCTTCTTTGTCGTTTAGCAATACTACTGTTTCGGTACTCCGGTGCTTACGAACTCGAACTACTTGCACCGGTGAACCAGCGGGGCCCCATAGTCTCGAATACTAAAGGTGTATCGAACCCGTCCTCGGTTCGTGCCGTGAACTCTCTAGCGCCGATTAGTGTACCTTGGCTCCTCGCGTCTTAGAACACCCCGTAAGACACTACGTAAGGCCTTAGATCCATCCGTGATAAGCTTGCAAGGCTTTTTAGAAGGCTGAGCGGGCCTCTACAAGAGTGCATACCTGGAAATATTGACTTTAGATTTTGTCAACTTCTACGAATACAAATCTGATATTGAGGCAAATAATGAAGATCCCACTTTAGGACATACTAGATTCAATCTAGCAACTACTATATACGAGGGGTCTGGAGAGCCTCTTTTCCCCACACCGGGATATAATGAAGATTCAGCGAGCCTTTTGATCAACTCATGGCAACGTTTCGAATCGGCAAAGAAATTCCAAGTATCTCGCTGGTTCCTACAATCGAATGTAGTTCAGAGTCAAATAGACGGTTTTTTTAGTACTACATACTCTCCAAAAGGTTGCTACAACACTTCTAGAGGCTTCGCATAGGACTTTGACGAAATGTCATCTACTGGAGGTTCAGGAAAAGAACTGGATACACTTAGAGATTGAAATAGGTGGGCAGAAAATTTCTAACTACTATACAGACTGTATAAATAAAGGATGTTTGCTTCTGGGACAACGTGCTTTTAGTGACTCTTTGGTTTTAATAGACGATGTCGGAACTTGGCAGGAGGAGCGACTCAGTGTACGCTTTGTGAAATTTAGAAATACAAGAACGGCTTGGTACCGCTAGAGGCTCGGAATACTAGGAACTAGAAGGCTGGGCTGAAACCAACGGAAGTAAAAACCAACTCTAACAAATATATTCAAAAACTCTAAACTGAGTAACGGAAAGAAGACGTTGGGTGAGTAGGGGAGGAAACAAAGAAGGGAAAGACATCAGCGACTATATATACAGAGGAACTCCGATATCTCCTTCACACAACTGAACCCTGGAGAAACCGATACAAACCCCGCTGATTTATCATCACACCACACAGAAGAGAAAATTCAAGCAAAAAACCGCGCCGCAGCCACATCTCAAGCAACCGAAACCCAAGTAGGGAATGTTAACATCGCGTTACTCATACAACCCTGCTTCGCAACTGCCTCCTGGGTACCGGCATGGTTCTAGGCCTTGGTTGTCGCGGTCGGTCCGTGATAACCGGATCTTTGTCAGGTTTCCAAAGGCCTCCGGACCCGTACGGAAAGGGGTGAGCTTATCTCATACGCTGATAACCATGTATACCTGTCTTATCTGATACTATGTATGTGGAGTGCGGATTAACTAGAACACACCTCATTGCTTAACATCAACAATTAGGTCTATCCTAAATGTGAAGTTGATTTTAAGAGCGTGGGATGCCTTCAAGAAAATCCGCCACATATTGAGGAGCGATATATTGAAATGGTGATGTGTTATAATGTGAATATGTCAAATACTATACCTGTTGAATACCTCCTGTCTAAGTCCTTCAAGTCTTTGTGCAATGATTTATGGGCACTACCGAAGGTTCAAGTATATGATCACCACAAGCCAAATGTGTTGTATAATATTTATCTCAAACTATTTAAGCATATGATGGAATAAGTTCAATTGTTTTTGAAGAAACACCATCAGATGATGAATTTTGATTGGGCTAGGGTGTCCATGCAGCCTTATTCAGGACTTGCTGTACAAAATAAGGCTTATCGAATAACGAGTCAATAGTAGGGTAAATAAATACATTATTTCAGCTGAATAGTGTTAAGATCCTTGATGGTTGTTCTTTCGAACCCTTTGAAGGCTAAACATGGCGGTTTCGGTAGAGCTTTGAAATGGCTTAGATCACTAATGCATTTTCACAAGTATAAAGATGTGTTGCTGGAATTGAGGGCCTATAAACGAACAAGGAAAGATGCAGGGGATCAAACTAAAATATTGGAGAACTCTGGGAGCCTTGTCAGAGGCCTATTAGAGCTTGACGAAAAATTCGCTAGGCCCCTTATTTTAACTTCATTAAAATCTATCTGCTTTCAGACTTCCGAGAGCATGTAGAATTATTTGGAAAAATCTCAATATTTTCAACTGATATCAATGAATTAGCTCATAGGCAGCATATTAAAATGACTTATGCAGCCTCCCATAAGGTCAACACAATAATTTACATCCTTGATTTCCACTCGAGACCTATGGCTATGGAGATTCAGTTCTTGAATCTGAAACATGTTGTTATTAGACACCCAGAACATTATTAGGGCCTCGCAAGCCATCAAGAGAGCCTCTGGGACATGCTGAAAGTATTCAACAGTGAGGACCGATGAAAGGGAATCGAGAGGTTCTTAAATGAACATCCCAAACCTAGGATGACAACCTCTGATAGTAGACCAAGTATATTATCCGATATCGCTGATATCATTAAGGTGAATAGAACTACAGTCGCAAGAACAGTGTCAGAATATGGCCAGGGCTTGGACCAAGAAGAACAGAGCTTATTGAGCATTCTGGAGTACCTTAAAAGCAAAAATGCTTCGAGTTCAAAGTAGACAGGAGGAATGTGCAAACGCCCACAGAGTTTTTGCCCCTTGTGTTATAGGATATCACAGAACTCAACGATTATGAGTGATGGATGATGTCTCGGCTAGAATGGTTGTCGCCAAGGCTCGGTCGACAAGGAACACTCCACGTAGTGATGGTATGATAGCGATCCACCAATCAGCATCGGACACGTACCGACTATGCACTCTTAGTGAGCGAGATAGCCATCATAGTATGGAGCAGTGCGGGGCATTGTATTGCTACGTGGGGGCCGTTGCAGCTTAGTGGGTGACCTTTGTATGCGGGATTATTGGGACACCAGGATAGTACGGGCGCATCACGATATTCTATGAGCGATCGGTGCAAGTATGAGGCATTTTCTATCTGAGGGATTTAACAGGTCCTTTCTATTATCGTGTGGATTACTATTGGGTTTCACTAGCTCTTGGCGAGACATTTCTCTATGTATAAATAAGCGTGTAATGGCCTCCGGTTAGAGTCATCATCACCAACATCTTCAGACATCAGAACAGTAGACCGGAGTCCGGTTTAACAATATTATACAAACTATCTCTTCTAGTCTTTCTACATTACTTCTAGTGATAGCTTTTAATCAGTACTTGTAACTACGACAGTACTTGGCATATTCCCAAACACCTTGTTACGTCATTTGTAATAAGATTTGGTTATCTATAAGGAGCTTATTGACCAACAGACCATCCAACAAGCTGGACTGGAAACAAATCGGACCCTACCCTATATTTCAAGTCATCACTCCCTATACCTATGAGCTTCACCAGCCGGTCTCGATTAAAGTCCACCCACTCTTTCACATCTCATTATTGTCGCCTACGGCTGAAGACCCTTTACCCGGTCAGAGTCAACCACTACATCCCCAAATTGAGATTGAAGGTGGACAGGAATGGGAGATCGACACTGTTTTGGACTTCCGTCAGTGCCGCAGAAAACTTGAATAGTTGATATGATACATCAATAATAATGAACCATCCTGACAGCTACCAAAAGATCTTGAACACTCCCTCAAGCTTGTCAAAGACTCCCATCATCAATACCCACTAAACGTAAGCCTATCAAGAAATAGGCTTCATAGGGAGACCTAAGTATAATATCACTGCGTAGTACTACATCGCCTGTAAGTGTGAAAGAAAAGGGTTCTAGTTGGGATTCTATTTGTTATTCTGGTTCTATGGGTTCCGCTAGGTTTTAGGACAACAGAGATTAATGAATCACTCCGTTTGTAATGCATCTCCTATGTCGTTCTATAAGGTTCTATGAATAAGTAAGCGAGATAAATACTGGGATATATATGGAGGCCCTATCTCCCACTTGTATTAGTTTTTCCTCCTTTTCTTGTTTCTTGGTGCAACTTTCTTTGTCTTCTAGAGAATATTATAGTTTGTATTTCGATTTATTCTTGTCTACAGAATTGTTTACTGACTTGGACAACTCGAGAGGATCACCATAGTCCTTCGTATAACAAGGTATCGAATACAGTAATCGGTCTATTGTAAAGTGATCCTCTTCCGCCTCGGTCGTATACCCTGGTCTCTTGTTCTCTCAAGCATTACAGCGTGTATTGAGCTTTGTCTTAGTTCTCCCCATGATCAAGACGAAAAAATCTCTTTGAATGAAACCTAGCTTGTCTGAGCGTCAATTCTTCTTTGTTGATTTATCAATTCATTAGTATTTGTGGGTGAGTTATAGTTGCCATCATCACAAAATCAGGCAAAAATGGTTCGATGTGACTATAGGAACTCAAGCTCAAAAAGCTCCAGTAGTGTACTCTCACAGCGGTGTATGTCTTAATTCAGATTGTCAAGTAAGATTATCGCTTTGAGTGTTCAGGGCATTTCTCTCGGGTGTCCGTTTCCTTGTTGGGTTATCTTTTCCTGTTTGGGTTTTCATTCAGAGCCTGCAGTCATGTCTCATTTCTCTTCCCTGTAATTTTCCTTGACATGCTTCTATAGGTTTCCTTTGTGAGGATTCTTGATCTTGTCTCAGTGTTTGGCCAGCTCGATGCCGCTTTTGTATATATATAACTCCACCTGCCCTTTCTCCTCCTTCCTTCCTTTCTTACTCACTCTTCCTATTGTATTGGAGTTTTCTTTGTTTGGGTTTTATATCTCTACAGGTTATTTTCTTTGGCTTCGGATATCAAAATATATTATGTTAAATACTTCAACTATTGTCTACATAGTATAATGTGTCCGAGTTCCAGAATCCTTCCCACTGGTATCAAATCTGGTCATTTTGAAAACCTCTCCATCATTTAGAGTCCGACCCTCCATTCCTGGCCCTTTGTTATCATATTGTGCCTCTCAGTACTTTGTCTTAGAACTTCGATACGTAACCTTGACCCCGCTCCCATAACTTCGCTATCTTCAGCATCCCTCTACTCCTCCAGCTTGGCATATAACACGCACCTAACAACTGTGAATTCTCCTTCAACAGTGACATTGATATTTCAATAGTGTATTAACATATTCACTCCCTATATAAAATATATAATATTTAAGAACAATTAAATGTTACAAAGTTCTGGGGGATTCATGGCGAAGAGTGGGAAATTCCCGAAAGTTCGGGGACTATGACGGAAATAACTTCGAGTACGAACTAATGAACAACGAAGTACCAATACAGGACTCGTTCGACAGTCATAAACCACAACTATGGACGAAGGAACCAAGAAGCACAACCGAAGTTCGAGATACTATGGAACATACAGGATTACTATGGAGATTCCGAAAGACTGTAGTATTGCTAACACCTTATATTGCGAAGCTAACCACAAAACTATAATAAGCGTAATAAACTAAAGATAAACAATATAACATCCTAAGGAACAGGAAGGTTGCGTGGAGAAGAAAGGAAAAGAAAAAGAGAGAAGAAGAGAACAGCCTGATATATATATATATCCATCGCTGAGAACCGATTACTAACCTGTGTGATGGAAATCTATAGAACTTAAAGGAAACCTGATCTTACGGACGTTGTTGTAACTTAGGCAGGAAAAGCGACCCGGGGTACCCTATCTGAAACATAAGAACACTAGGACGGCCTTGATACCGTCAAGAAATCAGAATACTCGGAACTAAAAAGTCAGGCTGAATACCGACGGATATAAAGACCAAATTCTTAAATATATTTCAAACTAAAACAAAGCAACAAAAAGAAGCCATTGCATGAAGGAGAAAGGAAAGAGAGAAGGTGAAGACTGCAGCGACTATATATACAGAAGAATTCCGATGACTCCTTCACGCAACCGAACGCCGAAGAAATACATAGAAACCCCACTGATTTATCATCACACCATACCAAAGAGAAAATATAGGGAAGAGAGAAAATATACGAGGAAGAACTTGTACCACAGCATCACCTCCAGTAATCGGGACCAAAATAGAAAACCCCAACCACTAATTGCTCATACAACCCTGTTTCATAACTGCCTCCTGGATAACGGCATGGATCTAAACCTAGGCTATCGGTGTCAGTCCATAATACTTGATTACAAATGAAAACTCCAGCATGCTACACTGAACCGCCAACATATTCTCGTACAACGTCGGACCTAGTAACGTAATACCAAGTCTTGACACACCATTATATTAAATCTATCTATCATTAAACATTCAGTTATTAGGCACTGCCTTTTCTTTACTTACTCCGATTCTATTGATATACTATCAATAAATGTATTCCAATCCTTTGACTCCAACCTATTCTACACTTTCTGAACTGTCTTTCTCACCTAATTTACAGTATTAGGAAACTTAGGTCTTGCTTTAATTCGCTGTTTAAAGGTCCTCCGTATATCGTCTATTGGGTTGAAATCAGGGAATTGAATGAGTCTAGAATGCAGAAGAATACCAAGTACCATTTTAATTTCCACCAGTGCTTTTTCTAACGGCGTTTCGTGTCTTGATTTGAGTTGCGGAGGAAGGATATCGCTTTGGGTTTTCGGTGCATTGGTTTCGGGTCATCATATCACGGCGTAGTACGAAGGCACATGCAAGCGTGAAAGAAAAAGGGTTTAGTTGGGTTTCCTTTTGTCAGAAAGGTTCTATGGGTTTCCGTTCGGGTTGGGATTACAGGGATTAATGAGTCACTCGCTTTGTAACGCATCTCTTATGTCCTTCTATTAGATTCTATGGATGAGTAAGCGAAGGAAGTGCTGGGATATATATAGAGGCCTCGCCTCCCTCCTGTATTAGTTCTCTTCCTTTCCTTTTCTCTTCACGCTTCTTTGTCACTTAGCAATACTCTTGTTTGATCTTGGTACTTATGAACTCGAACCACACTTGCACCCCGGTGAACCCGCGGGCCCCCATAGTCCTCGAATACTGAAGGTATCGAACCTGTCCCTCGGTTCGTACCCGTGACCCACTCTAGCCTCGATCGTGTACCTTGGCTCCTCGCCTCTTAGAACACCCCGTAAGACACTACGTAAGGCCTTAGATCCCTCCGTGATACATCACTTCTCGTTTGGGTTTTCTTTCGGGTTTTTGTGTGACGATCGTTTCTCTTCCCTGTAATTTTCTTTAACGTACCTCCGTGAGTTTCCTTCGCGTGGATTATTAATCATGATTCCGCGTCTCGGCGCCACTTGTATATGTATGGTTCGACCTTCCCTTTATCTTCCTTTCCTTTCTTCCTCACGCAATCTTCCTGTTGTTTTGAAGTTCTTTTCGTTTGGGTTTTATTTCTCTATGGGTTATTTCTTTTGCCTTTGAATACTCGAATATATTATATTGAATCTTCTCAACATCATTCGCTTCGTACAACGTGTGCAATTCCTTGAATCTCCCCGATGGGTATCAAGCCTGATCCTTTCAGAATTCCTCCGTCAGTTACAGTCCGACCCTCCTGAGTACGTTTGTCGTATTGTGTTTCTTGGTATCAGTTCATGACTGTTGAACGAGTCCTCTATTGGTATCTCGTTATTCATTACTTCGTACGCGAAGTAATCTACGCTATCGTCCCAGAAGTCTGAAGGGCTACCCTGCTCTTCCCCAAACAACGCCAAGACAACGCGTAACATCTTTTTAGTCTCATGCTATGGTATTCTGTCCTCAATATATAAACTTCGTCTAAATGCATTATAATTCAATAGACCTATAAAGGTTGAGATCACGATAGGTTTCTGAACTTGTTCAGTATAGCCTTTGGTAGAGATATCAGTATTCTTTCCTCTATCTTACAGAAATATAAACCCTAACTTCCAATTGTAACTAATCGCTCCCCATACATGAACAAACTCTTGTTTACTATTGAATATATACTATATACAATCCTAGTAGTATCGTTCGTCAGAAGGTCGTGTCACTCATGAGGAGTCAAGTGTAGACATGTCAAATGAACTATAATTAGAATCTATATATGAGGGTGAAAAATCAACGAGTTTGCTGAAATACTCATTGACGTGAACTCTTCTTTCTTGTTGATTCTGATCAATGAGAGATGGCTTTTCGCAAACATTACATTTGTGGGAATATTTTTGAGTGAGTAAATGTTGAAGTGTATTTGATGATATTTTATGATCAGTTTCCTTCCCTAATTTACTCTAACATAGTGTGGTTTCTTCTAAACTGGTTCTAAGTATTATAATAAGATATTGAATATGTTGTTTTGAGAATAGATGTGTATAGCCAAATCGATAATGTTTGTTGCAGGAATATTGTGGTTTTCGGCCTCACTCGCGAACAGTTAGCTGTGGTAGTCCAATCTATCAAAATATTTCACTTTGAGTCTCCTTTTTTTTTTCTTTTAAATCAATTGAATTCTTGTTTTTGGGTACAAAATGATCACACACAGTCTAAACTATCAAGTAAATAAATCTTTACCCAATCGGTATACCTTGACATCTCCAAACATGACAAAAGAGAAGAAAAATGAAAACAAATATACAAACAAAAAAAGGACAATATAAGAATTAGACAACACGTCTTGTGAAAGAGATTCAGTCTTACTCTCGTAGCTATAAGCTGGGTGCCTCATTAAAGGACTTTCTGAAGACGTGGTATTGCCCGCCACCATGTGGTGAGGGGGAAACTGTGAGGCCCATCTAGATGTAGGAGTGTAGAGCAGGTGCCAAACTTTCTGTTTTTCGCAGTTTCATTAAGCCACTATGTGCAACTTTCTGATAAGGACTAGCTATACTGATAGATGGTGCGAGGTCTAAGTGCCGGTGTGTATAGCACCAGAGGTGAGGGGGTGCGTGTGTCCTGGGGAGTTGGTGGGACATACTAGGCATGAGGAGAGGAAAGCATCGTAGACATTTCTGCCGCTGGTGCATTTGTGGGGGGTGAGTTGGTAGCAGTTGAGGGTCAGGTTGGAATAGCACTTACAGGTGTTGATGATGCATCCGTATTAATTTCAAATATGATTAGAGATATAAATGAGGCATGTTGGGTGGTACTGTTTGCGGGCTTTTGGGTTATAGCCGAACTTGCCGCAGTTTTGAGACTGGGTGGTGGTGTAAGGTTTCCACATTTCAATGCACTGGCAGGGGCAAGAGAAAAGACGGATGCACGATTTGAAAAGGTGAATCGCTTCCTGACAGATGATGATAACCACTGAGAAGGTATTTTTCTGGTTGTGGATTGTATTATCGGTGACCAGGAAGCGGGTTTGAGTGTGAGTGGAACCTGTAGCTAGGGCGATAACCTTTGGGGAGTAGGCAGTCAAGGCTTGTTTGGTTGAAAGGCCAAAGAGTAGTATGTGGTGGATGGCTATGTCAATCTCAGTTAGGGTGAGTATCATGGTATTGTAGGGGTTGTATGGGGAGGCCACCTCTTGATTGATGATTGTGGTGACAGCGTTGAAGTATGACAAGTATATGGTGGAGAGAACAGAACGGGAAGCAAGTATGGTGACTATGCTTCTATCGTTGATGGTAAAGGAAAAGTGATGGCAGGAGAGGTGAGTCTATTTCTGACTAAGTATTTGCTGCAAAGGGCAGGAAGTTTGGTTGTTAGGTTGTCTATTTTACTTTGTGGCCTGTTAGTTGCTTTGCTCATTGGTTAGGAAGATTGGTCAGCATCTGAATAGCATCTTTTGTCTTTGGGTTACGATGTCTTTTGTTTGTCTATTTGAAGAGAGGTAGTGTAATTGTTTGGTGATCGCCTTCATCAGCAAATTAGTGGCTTCCTCTAGAGCTCTGGCTATATCTCCAGAGGCAACCATTAAAGTAAGTACTCTTCCACCTCTCCTGATAACCATGTGAACTACCCGTAACCTCCTGAGGGCCTCCTGAGCCCTGGACTAAGTCTCCGAAGGCTATCGCTAAGGCCATTACTTTCTTCATCTCTCCTACCGAACCACACAATCCTCCTGAAAGCCTCCTGAACCGTCGACTAAGTCTTTGGAGGCCATTGCTAAAACTATTACTCCCCTGACGTACGTCCGTTCTGGGCCATCCTGCTGTTCCCGAAGGCTCCTGGCTCTCTGCATTTTTGTGAAGGCTTTTGGAGCCCTCATTTGAGTCTCCGAGAGCTCTTTGGACCGCCAAAGTTGATTTTATCGTTTACCATCACATTCAAGATTTTCATTCTAAATACAATGCTTCTTTCCCCTTTCTCTAAACTCTTTGAGCAATCGTTGCTATATATGGAACTCTTTCCATGTTCGCAAATCTATACTTGTCTTTACAACCTATTGACCTTGTACCACTTCAAACAAATGAGCCATTTCCAATATACTGCTAATATTAACTACCCAAGACCTTTGCCGAGAGTGTCTCGCGGCTCTAAGAAGGCCGTGCGAGCCGTCTGGTAAACCCCTATCTCTGTCTCCCAGTAGCTCTACAAGACAAAGTTGATATGTTTTTGTCGATATACTGTCACGTAACTTGAATACTGCTCGTACAAGCCCCGGTAGGCGTCCTTGAAAAGCTCCCCTGGGTTCCATTGTAGCCACCTTAATCCATGCCCAATCATTTCGAATTAATCGTTTTCTAAATAGTGTCTCCCCGGTACATCGTATATTGTGTATTTCATAATTGTCAGGCTTTTGAAAAGTTGATACTGATATCTGTTGGCATTTAGATGACATCACTTTGTACTCCAGAAGGCTCAGTAAGCCTTGTTCTCCCTGGCCCAAGGCATGGCCATATTCTGACACTGCTGTTGCTACTGTAGTTCTATTCACCTTAATAATATCAGCAATATCGGATAATATGCATGGTCTACCATCGGAGGTTGTCATCTCAGGTTTGGGATGTTCATCTAGGAACCTTTCGCTTGCTCTTTGTCGGTCCTTGCATTTGAATACATTCAGCATGTCCCGGAGGCTCTCTCGATGGCTTGCGAGGCCCTCGTAATGTTCTGGAAGACTGAAAACGACATCTTTCAGATTCAAGACCCGTATCTCCATAGCCATATGTCTCGAGTAGTAATCAAGGATTTGGATTGTTGCGTCGACCTTATTGGAGGCTGCATAAGCCTTCTTAATTTGCTGCTTATGAACTAACTCGCTCATCTCAGTTGAAAACATTGAGATATTCCCAAATCTTTCTACATGCTCTCGGAAGTGTGAAAGCAGATGGATTTTAATGAAGTTAAAATGAAAGGCCTCGCAAATTTCTTCAAGCTCTGCCAGGCATCTGACAAGGCTCCCGGAGCCTTCCAATGCCTTAGTTCGATCTTTTGCCTGTTTCCTTGTTCGTTTATAGGCCCTGAATTCCAGAAACACATCTTTATACTTGTGAAAATCTTCGAGATACCCCTGAAGATAGTCGAGTATTTCCTTTGTATGCGTAGTGTACTGTCCCATCAAGTGGAAATCGATTGGTGATCGAACAAATTTTAAAGCTCTCCCGAAGTCGCCCTGCAAAGCCTTGGAGGGGTCCCAAAGAACTACCGCAAACGCTCCTAGCACTATCCAGCTGACATGACGCATTTCTTTACCCTGCCATTGAGTCGTCGCCCGATAAGCCTTATTTGGTACAGCAAGCCCTGGATAAGGCTTAATAGACGCCCAATCCCGATTAAAATTCTCCATCCGATTGTGTTTGTTCAAAAACAATTGAACCCATTCTATCATATGCTTAAATAGCCCGAGATAAATATTATGCAACATATTTGGCTTGTCAAGATCATACGCTTGAGCCCTCGGCAGGGGCCACAAAACATTGTACAGAGTCTTCAAGGACTTCGACACGAGGTATTCAACGGGTGCAGTATCTGATGTATCCTCATTATAACGCTCCACCATTTCAATATAACGCTCCTGAATGTGTGGCCGGTTTTCTTGAAGACTCCCCAAGCCCTTGAAATCAACTTCACACCTAGTGCAGGCCTGATTGTTGATGTTAAGCAATGAAGCGTGTTCTGGTTGATCTGTAATCCATGCACATAGTATCGGATAACACAGGCGCACATAGCCATCAGCGCATGCAATAAGCTCACCCGTTTCCGCAGGGCCTCGAAGGCCTTCGACAACCTCCGCAAGGATCCAGTGATGGGCTATCTGATTCTCCTGACGGCGTTCATTTGTCCGTACTCCTAGTTTTGGTGGCACCGGTAGTAGAGCTAGGAGTATGATCGCGTAATTACAAGGTTTATTACGTATATCCGAAGTAATATTGCTGATTGTTAGGTAGACCGGCCAAACCTTTTTATCACCGTTGAAATTCGTGAGGTGTATTCCGTCTGATGCATATATTAGCGGTACTACCGTTGATCTTTCTGGAACGGGATTTCGCAACATTCGCCAGAGATTAGCGAGGGCTTCATGAGCCTTTCAAGTGTCTTTCCGAACCTGAATCTCCCACCACCAGTCTGCCGTGTGCATTTCCCCATACATCCGCTCTCCCATTTCGTTGTATTCCATCGTAGGTAAGTACACCAAAGACTCTCTAAATGCACGTTGTCCCAGAAGAAAACACACTATATTCATAGGGTCCCTATGGTAGTAGGAGCCTTTTAAAAAGCGTGTGGTACGGGAAATATCGTGTATTTGACTCTGGGAAACATTTGATCGTAGGAACCAGCGCGATTACTGAAATTCCTTTGCTGATTTGAAAGGTTGTCATGAGTTGATCAAAAGGCTCTCTGAACCTTCATCATATCCTGGTGTGGGGAAAAGAGGCTCCCCTACACCCTCGTATATAGTAGTTGCTAGATTGAATCAAATACGTCCCAAAGTAGGATCTTCATTATTTGCCTCAAGATCAGATCGTCTTCGTAGAAATTGTCAAAATCTAAAGCCGATATTTTCATTTATCCGCTCTCGTAGGGGCCCCCTAAGGCTTCTAAAAGGCCTTGCAAGCTTTCAACAGGTGGGTGCGAAAGCTACCTATCATATCAGTCTGAGGCCTGCGCTGGGTGGTCTTTTGAGAGATATCGATCGAAACTACCGGCACCGGCGTAGCTCCGTATACAAAATGGACATCGTGATCTCATCGTTGATAGTTGATATTGATGTGTTTTGGTGTTGAGAATTGTTTAGGGAGTTTCCAGAGATCCAGAGCTCTAAAGGGCCCCGTACACTGATAGACCAGATCATATCTTATCAAGCTGATCAGGCAATATTCGAGTGACATCATATAATACAAGAGATCATTCTAATTGATACTCCGATATATAAGCCCTGTGTTCTCCTATTCTCATACTTTCAAACCCACAACCGATACCCTCACTTCCATAGGCTTCCTACGCCATCCCTAAGTCTCCTCAAACCTCCCAAAGATTATATACGATGGTACCGTATTCTCTCTATACTATATACGCAAATCATTGACATATATAGCCAGAGTTTTCATCTTTCTATAACTCGATATTTAGTACTTCCCCAAGAGCCCCGACAAGCCTCAAACAAGCCCCATTCAACCAACGAAAACGCAGCTATACATTACATAGGGCTAAAAAACCATCCAAAAGACAAGATTTGAGATCAACAGCCCCGGGGAATAATATTGATAAGGAGAGTTTGGATTCCAGCCTTAATCCAGTCACCGATTCCGACCTCGAAGACAAGGGGAAGGGAAAATCAAGGATGTCTAAGAAGACATCATACAATACTCGCCTCAGGTCAGAATCTAAGGCTCACCCTGACTTACTGAGGGCTTCTGGAGTCTCCCCAAAACCTATCGCTAAGATCAAGAAGGCTCCACAGGCCAAGAAACAGGCTCCACAGGCCAAGAAGGAGGCTTTACAGGCCAAGAAGAAGCCTCCACAGGTCAAGAAGGAGGATCCTCCGGTGGTGTTGACACCCGGGAGGTGACCTGCTGGATACATTTGTAATACTGCTTCGGACTGCTGGAGAATCCTGCAGATGACTGGAAGCGATGCCTTATATAGGGCTTTTCGCAACGAAGTCATGGATAAGATCGTAACAATAGGGTGAGTCAATAAGTCGAGCTCGGCCACGCAGTTGTTTAATGAGCTGTGTCAGTTTTGCATGGGTCACAAGGCCCTCAAGCATTCAGAGCCCTTTTGGTTAGATAGGTCATGAGAGGACTCCGTAATGATCCAAGGAGCCCTCGTCTTTCTCATTGTCGATTTATCCCAGAAGTGGTCGAGGAGGAGTAAACAAAATGACGGGGCTTTGGAGGTAGACAACGACAATGGCAAGGGCAACAGCAACAACGACGACGATGACGAAGACGACAACAACAACAACTACGACAACGACAACAACAACAACAACAACGGCAACGACGATGATGACAGCGGCAACGACGATGACGACAGTGGCAGCGTCAGGGGCCAAGAGGAAAGGATCGAAGAGGCCTAAACCATATCCGCCTATTGGAACCTCTTAGGGGTGCGCTGCAGGCCGGGAAGAATCAGACATGTTATTGACCCAGAAAAGGGTGGAGACGTTCCCAGCGATACATACCGTCACTACGACTGGTATGGCCTCGCATCACTTACGTCATTTAGCGGCACTCTCCAAATACTGTCTATGTAATTCTTACAGGCCCGTCTTTGAAACGAGTCCGGCGGGGAATCCATGAGGGCTGTTCGGCCTTCTCTGAGGCGTTGGCCAATTCAGCCCCTCGGGGCAAAATGCTGATAATCCGAACCCGGAATATGTCATCGGGAGCGACGAGCTGCAAGGTTGGGCTCAAGACTTCTGGTAAAGCAGGTGAAAATCTGTCTTGTCTTGGGCCTTTGGGAAAATTAAAAGGGCCAGGTCAAATGCCCCAAACCCTTGGGAAAGAGGGATGGGGGCACCTCACAGATAACGACTTTGCTAGTAAAATAGAGCTTGAGGAGGAACTTCTGGCCTTCAGCAATATGGTTGACAAAAAATGTTTGAATATGAACATGCCCCATTCCGACATGGAGTGCCAGATGGTAATATCGGTAGTCTATAAACGTATCGAGAGGTACATAGGAATCAGAACAAAACTCAGTGAACATGATAGAAGGCTCTTTCCGAATGTCATTATCTTTGAATCTTGTCATTATGATCCTGAACGTATTTGGACTCAGGCTGAGAGAAATCACCGGTTTGAAAAAATTGGAGGTACAGGTGGAGACGCCAATGATCAGGCCGATGATGACAATGATGATGGAGGTGCTGGGGCCGCTGGTGGTGAAGGTGCCGATGACAGTGGTGATGGAGATGCCGGTGCCGATGACGGTGGTGATAGAGGTGCTGATGATGGTGGTGATGGAAGTGCCGGTACGGGTGGTGGTCGAGGTGCGGGCCATGCTTGAGGAGCATTTATTGGAAGCCTAGAAGGCCTAAAGAGCCTTGATTGGTGTTTTAGAATATGATAAAACTCGAAAAGTTGGCTATCTCTGGCCAGTGATTACTTCCTCCATGATTCGTTGGAGGATATAGATCATGTCTACTAACAGTAACTCTGATATCATATGCATAGCCAATTTTCTGTTTTTTGAGATGCAGTTGCGATTTTGTAGGTTGCTTATTTGAGCATCCCGTTCTCTTTAGTTAAGTTAATTATAAAATTATGTTTTAACAAGCCTTCCAAAAGGCTTTTCGAGCGATCCAACAGGGTTCTCGAACCCTTTTCCTGCTCCAGGAGGAAAAATATTTAATTGACTGCCGAGAAAAAGCAAAGTTTATGTGGTTTGCTAAGCCAATCGTGCCATATATAGTGGGGAAAGAGCCTTCATGAAGGCTCTTTCTGCAAAACATCATCATATCTGCCCGGAAATCAAGAATCAGCAAGCCCGGCGTTGAGGAAGGATATGGTATGCAAGCCTCTGTCTCCACCCCTGTTAGTAAACGTTTAACGGGGGCAATGAGTGTTTCCGCTCTTGCGAGCTGTATGAATTCCAATGCAACCACAGAAGTAGATACAAGGTTCGATTACTATGGTTCCAAAAACCTTCAAGAAAGCACAAAAAGCTTTCCCGATGGCGCAATATTGGTAAACGGAGTGTTGCAGGGCCTATCAAAAACCTGGTTTACCCTCGATGATCATTCAGAGAAGGAAGACTATGTTGAGATCTGTGAGGATGACTATGAGGATGAAGAGTCAGGGGATGAGAATGCACCACCACCATCTGGACGTATGCCTTTATCAGAACGGAGTATATCCTCACCTCCACCATCACCACCACCACCATCACCACCACCACCACCACCATCAAACCGGGGGTCGCGAGCGGGAAAAAAGCCAAAGGAGGCTCCTGTAGCCTCCGCCAGGGCTATTGCAGCCACTCGAAAGAGATCTAGCAGACTGGCCACAGAAGCAATTGCTTCTTCTTCTATTCCAGTAAATATGATGCAGGTATGGTCGTTAAAGCCCTTGTGTTTCGATTAAACTGCTAACGCGGCGGAGCATGGAAATCGTTATGCCGTTAATCCAAGAAGGTAGGAAACACCCCGGGACCGGAGGAAGGCTGAGCCAGTCTTCGAAAGGGCTAGCTTTGTATCCTCAAGCTCCTCATTTACCTCGGCCAGTAGCACCTTACGGTATGAGTACGACTTGAGCAAAGAGACAACCCCTACGCCTTCTGTTTATACACCTACTCCCGCACATTGTGGAACACCAATCCCTTCTCAGGGTAGAGCCTCAACACCGCTAGAGTCCGAGTCCGTTAATGAGTGAGCGGAGGTGAAGTCTGTAGTAAAGCATGTGGGAGAGCTTCTCACGCGTTATACATTGCTCAAGGAGCCTCAGCCTAAAGCTGATGCCCTTAGTGTTAATGTCCGTCAATTGTGGAGTGAGGAAAATAACTATTTCAATACCAGTATAGCATTCTCTAAACCAATAGGGAGTGAGGTGAGGGCTTCACGGACCTTTCGGAGGACTGAATAAGCCTTAGCTAACAGTTACTAAATTCAAATCCAATGTTCGCGGACGAAGTCGCACCTTGTTTATATGGTTAAGAATTACATGGTGGATGGACTTTTGTACGGCATGCACGATGAGACAACGCCGGAGTCGATTGGTGAGAAGGCGTGCTTTCTCCTTGAGAATGACCATTTTATCAGCGACCCTGAAAATTATACCGTAAGCCTCCCCTACCATCCTACGAACCTTTGCAAAGGCGCTTATAGCCTTTAGACCGGCCGACGTCACTTTTGGGTCTGCGAAATCATGGATGTCATATTTTTAAAATATTATAAAGGTGATAAGATGAGTGGAGCAAAGGATCCTAGTTTTATTGATGATATATCTACAGCTTTTGTTAGCCTAGTTTGCACTACAATCTGGTTTATTTTGCGATGATGGAAAACAGGCATATATATCGAGGGGTTGAACTTTAACCAGCATCAGAATCCAGATATCATGAGTACATCGCGCCAAGCCCTCTAAAAGGCTCCTGCTGACTTCAGAATGCCTCCAGCTACTTATATGAGGATGTTAAACACATGGGGAAAGAGAAGTAAGGAGAACCAACAGGGCACGCTGGAAGTGAGAAGAGAATCGATTCGCGAGAAGGTAGGTGAAAAAGGTTCATGGCGCCTTATCTAAATACTAATATGCCTTTAAATTAATGAATTGAGAGGGCCTAAAGAGGTTGTATCGAAATTGGGCCTTGAGGAGGATGATGTTCAGTTAGCCGCGAACACTGCTGCGTGGAGAGCCTCAAAAGCGCATGGAAAGAAACGGAAGGCACCAGCAGTATCCACTAAAGGGGGAAGTAATTTGAGGGAGGTGGAGGTGGTAAAGGTTCCATAGGCTTTCACAGAGCCTAACGGACGATGTCGTGACTAGATAGGAGAAGCGACTCGGAGTACCCATCGTGGGATTTGGGGACACAGGGACGGGCTTGATACCGTCGTAGATTTGGGGTACTATGAACTAGGAGGTCAGGTTGACTACCGACGAGGGAAAAGAACCGAAAATATCAAGTATATTCAAACTAAACACTAACCAGCGAAAAGAAGACGTTGCGTGAAGAAGAGAGAAAGAGAAGTAGGAAAGACACCAGAGGTTATATACAAAAAAACCCTTCACGCAACCAAATCCAGAAGAAACCCATAGAAACCCCACTGATTTATTATCACACCACTCCGAATAGCAAATTACAGGGAAGAGAGAAAATATACAAGGAAGAACTGTGCCGCAGCAACTCCTAATGCAAGTGGAGACCGAATATGAAAACCTAAAAACCTATTACTCATACAACCCTGCTTCGCAGCTGCCTTCTTGGTAGCGGTAACGGCCTAGACTTAGCCTGTCGGCTGCAGTCTGTGATACAGAGTCCCCTCCCGCTGCAATCTTTATTTTGAGGCTAGTATATGGGTTTTTTTTCCGGGTTATTTTTTATCATATATAGGTTAGTGTATGAATTTTCTTTCTGGGCTAGTGTTCATTATGGGCTTGTGTATATTTTATTAATCAAGGTAGTTTTTGGGTGTCTACTGAAGCTTTGTAGAGTCTGCGGGGACATCAGGAGAGCGTGGGAGATCTTGCTTAAAAATTAAGAGTCTCCGGAGACATCAGGAGGGCTTGGTAGGCTCTCAAGAGGATATTCTGAGGAAGTTGGCTTCATCGCAGGGCTTATAAGAAGTGGTCCCTGAAGCCTTTGCAAACGGTAGAAGAGACTCCAGGAATGAAAACGAGTTACTAGTATGCATGTCCTCGGATATTTCAGAGACTCTTGCACGGCCCGTTGGCCTCTGGAGATCGAAGATTTGGCGGGTATCTCCGAAGGTCTCCCATACCTCTCGAGCCTCCAGTAAAGCCTAATAGGTTTGCTGATGTTGATGAGGTTCTACAATTTTCAAATTGTTGGATGATGTCATTAAAGGTCGAGGTGGTAGTGGGTATAGTAGGAGGGAGTGTTTGGAGGGTTTCAAGCCTCTCTTCCAGAGTGGTGGCATTTACTCACATTTCGTTGAAATATTTGAATATTAGGTTGTTTTGATTGATGAATTCTACTAGGATAAGGGAGTAAAAATTGTTGAAGTATGTAATCAAGTTCTTACCGATTTTTAGTTTGATTGCCGTTGTAATATGGGGGCATATATTATCGTTTTTCAATTTGTAGAAGTATTGATTTAGATTGTTCAACCATAAGGTATCCAGGATGGATTCTAGTAAAGAACTAGCTATATATGGGGAGATTTTTCGTTTTGAAGATATGGTGAAGCCTCAATAAGAGAGGGTAGGAGTTAGTATTGTGATATGCTTGCTAAATAAAAATTTGGTATTGAGATTTCAAAACTAAATGAATAGAGAGAAAGAATGATGACTTTGAAAATGTTAATTTTTAAGTAAAGTTCATATCGTTACTCTAGTAAATATCGTCCAGTTACCACTATTAGAATTGTTGTGTGGAGAAGTGGAAGTCATTTTTGATATATATTGTATAGTGTTTCTGTTGCGATATCTGCTACCAAACCTTTTTCAACCCGAACTACTATGGTACAGACATTTTTAAAGGTGACCCAACAAGATTTGGAAGTAGAACAATAATGGCTGCAAGTTGAGTCTTAGGCCAATCAAAAGGTCTATTTCTAAACACTTTGTGGCATTCCTGTCAAAATCTGATTTTGAGAAGTATATGAGTATAATCCTGTTCCACTTTGCTCAGTCTTGGCGCATTTTACATACAAAAATACAAAATTTCAAATCCCTAAGGCTTCACAACTAGAATAGATATTAAAAATCTGGTCTTACAATTTAAAGTTTATCACTAATACTATAGCTTGTAAGACCCGATGTTTTTAAATTTTTTTTTCAAAAATCAACTGTGCTTCATTTTTCGGTTACATTTAAGAGTGGGTGCACCATACCTGCATATACGTCCTACATGTACGAGGCTGTGGCCAAAAGAATCCGGTAACGCACCAGCTAGCAACGGGAAAACTTCTCCAATGCCAACCTTGATATCTCAACAACATGATGAGGTATTTACCTCTTATTGAAGATATATAAAGCTCAAGAACAATTAAATAGATTCTTCATTTAATATTGAGTTATCAGGCTCATTGCCAGTGGGAGTGGAACTCATCGTCGGTATGTGCACAGTTGCAACATGAACTCTACCAGATTCTTTTGGCCATAATCTCGTACTCGCGCGAGGGTATCCAAAATCTATATATATACAAACATGTACCTACTCGTCAAGTAGTATAGACTATCACACATTCTTTGCGTCTGGGGTTAGGTCTCGCTCTGGGATACCTAGTTAGTGTCACTTATACCAACGCCCCCTTTATAACTGTGTTCGACCTGCGACACCTCTCCGCAGTCAAGCACACAAACTTCGTTCTGTTGTTTCGGGAGCATTGTCGTTGTTATTAAAAAAAAAACTACCTTATAGCGTAAACTGTTCATATAACTTGAGAAGAAAAAAGGAAAACACAATAACGCATGACGATCAACGCTTATCGTCTACAACAAAGCACCAGCAAAAACCAAGAGACCAGCAACAGCTCTATAGCTGTAGCCTGGGGTGACGACAAGCCCAGCGTTCGAGGAAGTGCTTGCTGCTGAGGAAGAGGTCGCGGTGGACGTTTCATCGCCATTTGTGGTAGCAGTCGCCCGGGTACCGGTGGAAGATCCAGTAGCACTTCCAGTGGAGCTTGGGGTGGCATAAGGGGTGGTGCTGGCTGTAGCAGAATAGGCACCGCAGTACGAGATTATAGTATTTTTGATGGACGAAGCGGCTATTCAAGTAGCTGTTAGCAGTGGGGCATGAATCGAGGGTTGTACCACTCACTCGGATCACTGGGACAGTTGTTGTAGCAGGTTGCCAGGTCGGTGTATTGAAGGCAAAGACACTCATAATCGTTTCCATCTTTGGCTGTAAAAAAGAAGTATTAATACTATAAAATCTCATGGGATTGAGCGCTCGGCAAACATACTGCAGGCAGTGATTCGGGGTGAAATAAGATTGATACAAGCCTCTGTGAACTAGTTAGTTTATTTTAAGGCATAAACTGGGTAAGAGACTGGTGTCTGCGTACCGACAACGCTAACCACAAGATTTCGTCAGTACTGGAATTATTCACAATGAGATGCGTAAAACGACTTACTTGGCGGCATCACAGCTTTGATCCACAGTCCACTGAGATGACTGAGCCACGACATATCCGGTAAAGGCTGCGATAGCGAAGATTGCTTTGGCGAGATGCATAGTGAGGTGAGGGTGAGGGAAGTACTTAGGTTATGTATTTAGGGGTTCGGGTAGGAGAGTGAGCGAACACAAATTGAAAAAATGAGATCAACACGTAGCGACTGTGGATGGGAGGTGAAGAAAGGAGATGGGAAGAAAAGGGGGGGGGCGGTAAAATATATGGTGCTCGTCAGGTATGTAAATTTACCCTATTACGAGATTGTTATTTTGGAGAATATGCATAACTATCTCGAAATTTGGAGTTACTAAAGCCGGCCACAAGCCCCTGCAGGAACAGAGTTCAAGGATGTACCCCATGTTCCAACCAATAGAATCACGTCTATCGTCTGGGGCTGTCCGATTGTGGAGACTGTTGAGTTTCTTTTGAGACAGCTCTAGGCATGCATTATCAATCGCAGCTTGACTGACCTAAATTGAACATCGGGGGAGTGCCCTGTAATGGCAATAAAAACATCGCGTAATTAAAGGAGACTCGTTTAAAGTCTTATCCTTTCCAGCATCCCAAGCAAACAGGGCCAGAGAAATCTATCAATAATACTCTTATTTTAAGCCCAATGAAAAACAATTTCACCCTACCTTTCCTTAGTGATATTGCAACACCATTGGATTACATTAATCCCAGCTTGTCTCTCCACTCAGATTCCACCCGCAGATTCAAACTCAAATACTACTACAAGTGCTCATATACATATGAGCAAGCCACTTTTCCAATCCCCAGGGAATTTGATCGCATATCAAGCATAACAAACAGGTGCTGAAGATTCCTTCATGTTTTGAAATTTCAATATTGGGAAAAGAAGCATCCGTGCGGGCTGTTCGCACGAGGAATAGACCAGACATACACCACCATACCAATTATCACACATCCTTCGATAATGCGAGCAAATGATGAAATGAAACAGAAAAGTAAACAAATCCTCGAGAAGAGGTTATGGAAGCGGGATTTATGGCTTCAAATTTATTCTTGCCCAAATCCCATGGTCTCCTCAACTGCCAATGATAGTTTCTGATTGAGAACATCATAGGTCTTGTATGGGGGCAAATCTAATCGGTTGAAACTGGAGAGCGTAAAAATAAAAGGCTTTCGTTAGCTTGCGTTCAAACGAGGCCCGGGGGGGGGGACAAATTCTTGCGGCTAACCATGTATGAGATTTTGGCAACTGCTGGATTTCCCCTGCTTTCTCGATAGTGAACCGACGCGGCCCGTCACTGCCTTGCAAATCCTTAAATCCATTGACTGGTATGCGCGAGGTACCTGTGGTAAATTGCAGAAGTCTTGACTTTTGTTCAGCATCCCAGCTTCGAACACACTATTGTAAACCGTTAGCGCGGGATAAATTAAGATATCGGATGAGCAACTGGCCTTCCAGAAGTTAACGATTACGTCGTCACTTTCAGTATACCCTCTATAGTCGGTATGTTTTTTCCAGTCCTCAACATCAATATCTGCAATACCTCCAATCAATAACTCCAACTCCCTCTCGTCGAAAACACCAACAAGATCTGCCGGAATGAGCTCATGAAATCCCTCCACAAAATTGTCGAATTGTTCCTTAACTCGCTTTTCAATGCGCCATTCCGTGACAAGGCTAGTTAACTTTTAGTATATAAACACATATGGGGTGTACGGAGCTAACGCACTCAACGTATTCACGTTTATTATCATTTGTGACTTCGATATCGCGACCACCAGGCTTCAAATCAATAGTCACTGTCTCCCCGAATCGGCTATCTTCTGTAGAAAAGGTCAAGTCCAAAATATCTGTGATGTCATTTTCCCTATTTATCCAAGTTAGTGCTCCACTTATCATTTAACCCAGAGAAGAAATGAATACATACAGCATCCATGTTAGATTTCTGTGAAAATCAGCATCAACACCCTCCATATCCGCTAATACCACCTTTTTCCTTAAAATCATCTTGTAGAAGGCACCGATGAAAAAGGCATCCAGAAAGCGCCTGTGGAAGATTGCTAAGCCAACCACGCGCCCGATAAACTTAAAATAGGCGAGATGTTCCGGGTTGATACCAGAGTGTGGATTAATTTGAAGAGTGTAATTGTCATGAGCCGAATATTCGAACAAGCAATAGAATGGATTGAACATCTCGTGAGAGAGGAGAAAGAAAAATTCCCTGGCAGTGGCTGATTAACAAATTTTCGAGAAAATATTATAAATTTGGAATTACCTGGATAAACCACCATAGTCTAAGCCATCTTCTCCATCAAATTTGACCATTAACCTTTTTTGAAGATCGGCGGGGGATTGTCGCATGATCTGAGCATAAGAATCTTCGAAAATATGATTTCTGCGTACTTTGATATGGCATTGGCCAGACAAGATACGCAGTGCAGGCTGCGAGCGGAAATAAATGAGCTTCCGTCTGAAATCGCGCTTGTATTGTGGAACGTTTTGATCCAGAGAAGAAGGAAGTCGAGGGTCATCCCACGTAGTTGTCTTAGTATTATGGTCGACAAAGTATACCCTCGCAGTATTTGTCAACCTCATCTCCCATCCGCTTGGTAATGGTCCCAACTGGGAGACTGGCTGTTGCTGAATGCTTTGTGCGCCTGTATTATTGCCGTACATACGAATATATTGTTGCCTTCTAGGATCAACCCATGTTGTTGTACGGGTATTGTGATCGACAAAATAAGCCCTCCCTTCTGGTGTATGTCTCTGCTCCCAACCTGGAGGGAGTTCGCCGGTCCCAGCTGTAGTAGCCCCCGTTGCCATCATTGATACCTGACTAGTATTATTGGTATGAGTCTCTTGCGATTGTGATGATGATGGAGTAGGAGAGCTTGCGCCGGTTCTATCCTCTGGAAGCATTCGATTCTGATGCCTCGCCCGCTCAAGGTCTGTATTTTGTTGCATGGCAGCCCGTTGATCTGTTTCGTTGTAAGTGGTAGAAGGCCTATTCCAAGTCGTTGTTCGAGTATTGTGATCAACATAATACGTTCTCCCCAAGTTATCTTGTCGCCTTTCCCATCCAGCAGGTAGTCGTCCCTGGTTGTCCTCAAAGGAGCTCATGTTTCGAGTAGTCCCATTCGGCGCGGCGAGCTGTGCAGTTGTCGGTGCTCCATTTGCTTGAGTCTGTGATGGCGCCCTTTGAGGTGCCGGGCTAGCCACAGAAACTGCCGATTGCCGTCCCAAATCCGAGTTATATACTGACCCACCAGCCGGAGAGGACTGCCCGTTATTTGAGCTTCCTGGAATAGGCAAAGTTGGCCGACCCGTAGCGGTTGCTGGTGGCCTGATAGGAGTGTCGATATTGGTGGTGAGATTAACTATTAGTTTTCCATGAACCATAACGTTTTCGTTCGATTTCTTCAAATCCCGAGTGAGCATTTCTGAAATTTCGAGCTATGTCAGTTGCGTTTCCGCAGACAGTTGCAAGTAAACGCTGACGTACCTTCTCCACCCAACCCAATATCTAACACATCTCCAACCTTGATGTTAATCACGCCAAGAAAACCTTGATCCTTCTTCTTCCATTTTTTGTGATCAAATATCTGTACGGCTACTATCGATGACTCGGAAACTTGTCTATAAGCTATAGGTAAGCAGGATTCACTAAGAGACACCAAGGACACCCCATACAAATCGAACGACTCATTCCAGTATGGATTTAATGTCTTCTTTATCACTGCAGTTGAGCGAGTCTGCTCTCCATCAACGGTGACAACAGCAAACGGATCGGGGAATCCTAATGCCCAGTTAACGCCACATCCCCACTATTCGTTCCAGTGAAAGTCAGGAACATACTGAACACATCTCTTTTATAAAGACCATCCGCGGCGATGACTATTTGAAACACGTTATTAGCCGACTTATTCCCCCCCCTCCTCCTGATGGGGAGAGAACAAGTTGGAGAGTGGGAATGACGGGAAATGAAGGTAAATGGAAATAATCTGTTCTTGTTGTGGAACATACCTGTTATTCGGATCTTCCGCGGACTCCTGAAGATACATTAGTTATCGGGTTTACTGACATAGTTTGCTTGAACATTTCGAGGAGCGAGTTCAACATACGCAGGCCCACCATCGGTCATTGTTCTGTTTTTTTCTTGAAGATACTCGCTTGTCGATGATAAATAACTCAGGAGGCGCTTATTCGAGCGAGAAAATGAGAGCAGATACAAGCTAAAAAGAGGGAGAAGTTGGGGTGGAGAAAGACAAAATGGACGTTGTGGTCAACGAGGCTGGGTCACTTGTATGCTTGCAGGTGTACGTCAAGAGAGTGGCAGTGCTTCACCCGTAAGCTCCAAAGGGAGTGGTAGCAAGCGACTGTGGCAGTGGTGAACCGAAACGTCTCAGTAACAGGCTAGTAAACACGACAAGGAGGAAAGTGTATATTAGCGAAGTCGTAAGCCTTAACAAGCACAATAAAGAAATCAGGTAAGGAGAAAATAACATAAGCAAGCTGGTAATAAAGGAGGTAGAGGGTCCAAAATGATCACAAGAGCGAAGATATTGACGACGAAGAGCATAGATATGAAGGTCTCGATAGCTTTATCGCCACTACTGACCCCACTTACTATCAACTTTGCTGTTATTTGTTGGGAAGGAAGGTGTCTGCGGGGGTTCTAAGCTACACCGACTTATGTATGTACGATGGGCGTCCTTGTGGAGTTTACTACAACTCTCTTGACTTCATTCTCAGCCCCTCTGAGTTCAACTGTAGTACCAGCCGGCCCTCTTAACACCCTCTCTCCCCGTCCCTCGTCGATGATCCCGCCATATGCACGCACACTCTCCGCATGTCGCTACCTGTATTGATATCATTCATATCTTTCCACATACAATCCCTCTCTCACAAAACGCAATGCTATATACAACACCTTACCCGCGGGAAACTTCGCACGCAAGTCACAGGCTACTTGGCAAAATTGGCAGCCTTGACATCCCAGAGGATACATGTAGCTATCATTTGTTTAGCCGCCTTGCCTTACCCTCACGGCCGCTCTCTAACGTCCCAGCTCTTTTCCCCCGAAAGTTGATTATGCAACTTGATCTATTCAATCACTCAATGTACTCACCCTCTCTTCTGTCCCACTTATATATCCCCTATCTCAATGCTAGTAATGCAATACAGGCTTTTCAAGGCCAAGTGGGGTCATGTGTTAACGAAACAATATTATACAAATCCAAATTTCAATAAAAGACAATTGGAACAGAAGAGAGGTAGAGGGACATAGAAAGAAATTCGTTGTTTAAAATCTTAATATCATATCCAGCCCTGTACCATTTATTCTGCTTTTCTTTATTCTCTCCTCTTGGTACTCATTCCATCCGAAGGGAAGAATAGATCCTTGCAGCGTACTTCCCATTATCATGCTGCTGTTACCGCAAAAAAAAGAATAAAAAAGAAAGAAAGAAAGGAAAGAAAAGAACCTAATGGACGCGTTCATACAACAAGCTAGTAAGAGGCTTCTTTTAAACATATCTAGTAAGGCGCATATCCTCTGCCCCTGGCCCTATACCCGCCTCTGTAATTACCGCGAGGTGTATATCCACCGCGATATGTCGGAAATCCACCTCTTCCTCCTGGCGCCCCCCTCCCGCGGCCCCGTCCACGGTTCATGCCGGGAAGATTTGTACGCTTGGGAACTACCTAAGTCGATAATGAGAATTCTGTGACGTCGGAAGTACTGCGGTAGAGGGAAATATATGCTTACCTTGAGTGAACGGCCGCGAAAGACACTCTCGTTGAGGACCAATGCTTGTGCCACTAAGCTGGGCTCTGTAAACTCAACATAAGCGTACCTGATAGTTTATTTATACACTATTAGCGTCTCTTAGACAAACGGACAAGATGGGAATGATCATTGACAAAACATACCCCTTCGGATGCCCTGTAAACTTGTCCAATAGGATTGTAACTCTATTGATGGACCCGCAACTCTGAAAGTGTGCCTGAATCTCCTCCGGACTAGCTCCATAATCCACATTTCCGACAAAAATGCTTCGCGCGTCGATATCCTCTTTGTCTTCACGTAGATCATTATTCTCTTTGTCTAGTGTCGCCTGCATTTCCCGTAGCTTTGCGGCCTCGGCCTCCATCTCCGCAACTCTTCTTTTCATAGCTGAGATTTCCTCCTATAGATGCGAAACCCCAACTCATCAGCTTTCAATAACACTCCGGATGGTGAAAATATCCCGCAGTTGAACTAAGGGGTAAAATGAAAAATTTGCATGTCGGGAGGAAGTCTGAAATTTTGGACGTCTGATGTAGCGGTTGTCCATCCAGAGACTATTCTCAAATAACGGGAGCGAGAAAGTTCAAGATTACTGATATTCCATACCTCCTCATCACCACCTTCTTCATGACTATCTATACGTTCTTCGAGCTTGCTTGGTACGTCCATACTGAACGCGTTACTATTATCCTGGTTTTCTGATCCTAAAAGTTCACACGGTAAACGAGGTTAGTCCCGATGCAACGCGACGACATGAAATGTTGTTTGAGGGAGAAAAATGTGGGGCGTGTAGACTGTCGGAAGAGAAATTGGGAACTCGGGACTAACGGTTTGGCAATCGCTGATTAAACGATTTTTTCGTGTAGTGTGTAGAAGGGTGAAAGCTCACTTGGTGACTGCAGAGTTTGTGTTCGTCGCAAAAGTCAAGCAGTGAAGGCTGAAGGCGAAGAGTAACGGTGGATGAGTGTGTCGTGGTGGTTGTTGTCAAGACGGCTGCAGCAACGAACTTCTTTCAGTTGTCGAGGGTTGACAAGCTTGGCTTTTCAGTGCTAGATCTGTTGACGACCGCCAAGCTTATAAGTATCACCAAAACCGGTTGAGGCTGCCATGCCCAGCCTACTTTACCAGGGTGTGGGTAAGTGATCAAAATCTGATAACGGAATGTTGTGGGGAATATGTGTATTTTGTCTTATCTGGTTCTGATCATTTTTGCAACACCCTTAGTACAGTGGTAGGGAAAAAGCTATGGAAAGCAACTGAGACATCCAACCGCAAATCTTTCCAACCGCGTTCCATGACTTTTTACCCTACCGCTGTACATTTAAGGAAGTAAACATGTATGTACCAGTGTTAAGGGTAAGTACTGAGAACCCCTTTTTGGGCTTCGAGAGCCAGCGAGGGCCTACTATTGGTTGATACAAATAAAAAATAACACTTGACAACCAAAAGAGTATTTGAATTATAGTGTGCCTCGGTTTTTGCAATGCAACCTCCATCCCTACTTTTCTATTGATACGCTTTTTGAACTCCAGGAAAAACATGTTTAAATATTTAGGATTGTTATTACTCTGATGGTCAAGGAAGGGCTATCATTTGGTTATTTTTCTGTATCTTTAGGGAAATTTCAAATTTTTTATTGAAAATATATGAAGTGTCTCAGTACTTTTTTTCTCCATACAACTTGACCAGCCAAGGCCTAGACTGATTGGTTGATTTTGGTTGCAATGAGTGGTTTTCATACAAAATCAACCAATCCTTCAAGGTGTTTCGGTATTTAACTTGCACCCCCGCTACTCGCTTCTAGGATATAGAACTAAACAATTTAGGCAGTTTGTTTGTATGATAGAGCGGCGTCACTACATACAAATAACCTCTGTATTCGTTACTTGCATTTCTTGGTTCTTTTTCCCTGACGTGTCTCTCAAACCAGCCCTGATATATTTACGGTTTCAATAAGAAAAAGATATTTCGCCGATATGATTTTTAGGATATATGAGTTTGCCTTTATGATAGGGCTCTGCCTCTACTAACCAAGAATATAGGAAGCAAGAGGGCCGGTAGAAGAAGGAGTTAGGATTATAGAGGAAAGATCCTTCTGGGTAGACTTAGAATAATCTTAAGGATCTTCTTCCGGTTGTTACAACTGATGATGAGAAAAACTAGAACTAGCGGGCGGAAATGGAGATGAGTACATATACTGCAAATCTCTCAATTTTCTTGCCTTCCACTGCTCAAACTAAGTTCCGGTGAAAGCTCTGTTTTGGAGCGGAAACAATTCCTCCGTTACTCCGCTTCTACTAAATGCCAGCGGGTGTTTCCGGCCCTAGAGTAAGCACCCTTAGCCAGGGTCAAGGATCACTTGCAACCTGGCTGCCACACAGCTCCGGGCCTCCATTAGAGGAATCTCCGCTGCGGTGGTCTACCCTCGCTGGCTGCAGAACTGTAACTCATTGTAGATTATTCCTGGGCATAACCACTGCCGCCTGCGGCAGGGCTATTCTTTTGCTCCGAAGGATAATGGAGATGTCCAGCACTTAGAGGCTTTTCTCTAGCCGGTCGGTCCTCTATTCACTGACAGGGCTCAGACTCGTCAGTCTGCCCCTTCATGAATAGATCTCCTCCTTAGTAGCCAAAAGGTGGGTACACTTGCGGCAGGTTGCGGTCCTCACCTACAGGTACTTCCCTATCACTGTAACTACTGGATACTATCAATGACTCTGAACCTATAACAGGCCCGGTGAGGACTAGTCTCCTGACCGTTGGTATAGCTCCGTTATAGAATTATTATCGATAATGAGAATGCATCATAACAACAACAACAACATCTATGGGTTTGGTATCACATTATATATTTGTTTGACTTTGAAATCCTTAAACTCTAAAAGACAAGAACTTATAAGACGAAAAGCTAGTATTGTCAACACCAAAATTTCACTAACTAGGGATTTAGAATGTGATTGCTATTATTTCTCTAAGTAGAAGCAAAATCAATGGAACTATAATATGTGTTGCAAATTTTGTATTATATACCAACGCCAATCGATTCTTGATAAAGAAGTGTTAGAATTTGGAGTATCGAGCTTTTAGAAAAGGATATGAGATGTCGTTATTAATCAAGTCACTGCACTGATTAAATTGTTAGCCAGATTTCGAGTAGAAAGGTTTAAATCAAAAAGAAATACTTTCTTTAATCATATTTTATTCAAATGTTTGCATTCAACAACAGACGTAAAGGATAAAGTATACCAACTCAAATTTAGAAATGTGAAATGTAGTAGTATCCAAACCACACTAACAACTTTTCAAAAGATGGAATCGTGTTTCTTGAACTTCAAAAGACTCTCAGGATACTCAGGAAATTGTCAGAAAACTCCAAGAAAAATAGTAGATTGCTGATGCAACATAGATACTTGAAAAAATCAATTTCCTTACCCACTATATCAGTAACATCCATATCAAACGAGGGATATCTTTCAATCAGCAAAACCTAACATAGTATCACGGACCACAGCCGACAGGCTAAGTCTAGGCCGTTACCGCTACCAAGAAGGCACCTGCGAAGCAGGGTTGTATGAGTAATGGGTTGTTAGGTTTTCCTATCCGGTCTCCACTTGCATTAGGCGTTGCTGCGGCACAGTTCTTCCTTGTATATTTTCTCTCTTGCCTGTAATTTGCTATTCGGAGTGGTGTGATGATAAATCAGTGGGTTTTCTATGAATTCCTTCTGGGTTCGGTTGCGTAAAGGGTTTTTTTGTATATGACTTCTGGTATCTTTCCTACTTCTCTTTCTCTCTTCTTCATGCAACGTCTTCTTTTCGCTGGTTAGTGTTTAGTTTGAATATACTTGATATTTTCGGTTCTTCTCCCTTGTCGTTAGTCAGCCCGACCCCCTAGTTCCTAGTATCCCAAATCCCCGACAGTATCAAGCCCATCCCTGTGTCCCCAAATCCCACGAAGCGTACTCCGAATCGTTCCTCCTGTCTAGTCATGACGTCGTCCGTTATACGTAGGTTTATATTAACAAAGTACTATCAACTAATAATCAACAAACAAAACCTTACTTACAAATGACAAGAGCAACCATATCAGGAAATATACCAAGACATTAGATCGAAGATGTTGAAGTACAGAAAGTATGTCATTTTCCTCGCTTTGTTGTAAAATCAAGTTTTGGATGAACTTTGATTGCTACTGTTCTTTCTATATTACTAGATGAAATATAAAAAGATGCAAAATCATATTTGAAATAAAAATTAATTACATTCGAAATCAATGGTTGGAAAATATCATGTAGCGATTAGAAATAAAGTTCAACATACGACGTATCGATTATAGCAGTGAGAAACCAAGGCACATGATCGAGGTAGAGGATTTTCAATGTAGCACAAACCGATATACAAGTATGATACTTCAATCAAGTATAAATTTAAGTGTTAAAGGCAGGGCTACGAAAATTCCTGTTGAATCCGTAGATTCAGAAAGAATTGATATATGGAACAATAATGTACCTTAAACATTGAAAACAGAATTAGAATATTCTCTAAGGACAAAAATGATTGCGTGAAGAGAAGAAGAAAGGAAGAAAAACTAGTACAAGTGAGAGGTAAAGGTCCTATATATTCCAATATTTTCTTCACTTACTCATCTATAGAACCTGATCGCAAAAACATAAGAAATGCATTACAAACATGTGATTCATTAATCCTAGTGCACTAAGAATTGAACGGAAACCCATAATACCCTGATGGTAAATGCAAACACAACCAAAACAAATTCCTTTATGCTCACATGTGATATTGTGCTACACCATGATAGAAAAATATAAAACCAAACTATTTAATGGAATTTGTTATCAATATTTATGGAAAGTTATATATTGTTCAAAAGGTTCTTATAATTGACTGTGTTGAAAACAGAACTGAAATGTTTCATTTGATTGACGAATATGTATTGCATCTTACAAAGGAGGAATAAACATCATTCTTCCCCTCCATTCACTCGGTTTTTGAAAACTCAACACCAAGCTCCTGTGTGGCAACCACATCACCACACCTTAAAAACATCCCCCTTCTAGGCTTCAAAATGCCCCCTAGAGCACAACCAAGCTACCAAAGAAATGTCTCAAGGAAAACCCTGATGGATGCCCTCTGCGAGGACCTCCAGCTCGACTCCTTGGACAAAAACCTTCATAACCAAACAGCGGGAGGCGATGATACCACCCCAGCAAAACCCCTCAAACTCCTTGCCTGCGCAGTCAAATCAAAAATCGGCAACGATCAGTCCCCACACCTCGACGACGCCGACACCCTTATCCTGGCTGACATCGTTAAGCAAAATGCTCTCATACTCGAATACCTCAACGAGATCCAAGCCAACATGACAAACCTCGAGGAGAAAGTTGCTGCCATTCAACTCTCCCCTCCCCCTCCTCCCACTACAATCCACAATACAACTAAACAGTTTGAAAAGCTGGAGAACCTCATCGAGGCGATCCCCAAGCAGCCCAAACCCCCTGTCCCCCCCCCCCAACAAAACATCTCAAAGGGCCACGTCACGCCAAAGCCTCAAGTCGTACGCAGACGCCGCCAAGACCTCAACAAAACCCAAAACGAACACCAAGAATGCCAACGCACCTAAAAACAAAAAGGCTGACCCAATAAAGGAGGTCACCCTTCCAACCGCACAACGCAGATTCTTCGCCACCCGCTCCTCCCCCTCCCCCATTAACGAGGGCGAACGCCTCTCTACCCGTCTCCCCTCCCTTTTTGGCAAGTTCTTAGCCAGAAACGGCCTCACAGCCCCCGCCACCTCACTCTGCTTCACCATCAACGACAGAGGTACCATCACCGCCCTGGCCCATCCCTCCGTCCCTGCCACCACCTACCAACCCTTCTTCACCAACCTCACCGCCATCATCAACCAAGAAGTGGCTTCCCCCCTCAACCCTCATGCTACCATGACCCTCGCCCCCACCAACATCGACTTCGTCATCCACTGAAGCCCCCTCTTTGACATTAAGAACAAAGAAGCCCTGGACTCGACCCTCCAAGAGGCCATCACCCTTGCGACCGGCGTCACCCCCACCGCAACTCCCTTCCTGGTTCAAGACGACTCCGTCCAAAACCTCAAAAAAAACCTCCTCCATGGTCCTCTCCGTCAGAATGGAAGACGCCCACCACTTCAAAAACCCCATCAGGCTTTTCTCACGCCCCTGCTACTGCCTTGAGATGTGGAAAGCCTCCTCCACCACCCAATGCCGAAAATGCTACAAGTTCGGCCACAAGACCAAAGGCTGCAAGCAGGAACTCCCCACCTGCTCCATCTGCACTCTCCGCCACAGCCGAGACAACCACAGGTGCGCAGTAAGCACGTGTGACGGCCACTCCAGCCCCATCGTGAACTGCTGCGAAGTCCCCCCCCCCAAATGCGCTAACTGCGGAGGTCCCCATCATGCGCTCCTCACGACCTGCCCCTCCCGCCCCATCACCCGCCCTCCCCAAACATCAACTGTCCCCCCCGGTGCCATGGAGACCGGCATCTAAACAATCAACCCCTCACCACTCGGGCAACGTGTCCTTGCCAGAAAGTCGCTGATAATGTACCGACAAGACTGCGGAACACAGTAAATTCGGTCCCCCCCTCACACCCATCTCCACCACCATAACGGGAAGCCATAACGCAACCAAGAAAAGTCCCAAAAGATAGCAATCGGACCTTCGGCCCTCTCTTAACCCTTCTTCTGTTTTGTTTTTTGTTTTTTGTATTTTTTTTTGCTGGTATTTGTTATTTTTTGTTTTTAGTGGACGTGCGCTAGAGTTTTGTTGAGGATAGGTTTCTTTACGCTATAGTTTATACTGCACGTGAACTTTCTGTACCTAGAAACATGAATAGATATGATTAAAAAAAAAAAAAAAAAAAAAAAAAGGAATAAAATACAGCAATTAGTATTATTTGTACTAATGATAGTACTGATATTCAGTTTGCAAGAAAGCATTACAAAGAAAAATATACATGATTAATTACATTATACTGCTATTGTCATCGAGTATATTATAGTACTACATTTTGAAAAAACAGTACAAATACTAATGATTCTAGTACAATATGATACTTTACAATATCATAATTGGTAGTCATATTCTCAAGCAATATATTATTAATTCTCCTACTATTACCCACTGATTCAACAATCATAGAGCATATCAAAACTATTAAATTCCTTAATATTGTTAAAACCCGTTGGATATCAATTTATCAGTCTGGATTTAGATTCAAAAACTAGGACCATTCCTTGATGAATATGGTTGTGAGAACTTTTCTTCAATGATGAATTGATGCAGTAGATTCCGTCAATTCTGTCAAATTCAAAATAGAGATGGTTATTGGTTATTTACTTGATGATAGATTTTATAGAACTGTCAACCAAACTAATAGCTATTTACAACACTTAGTATTGTCAAATATGATATTGCAAGAAAATAATCTGTAACTGGATCAAACTTGTTTGATTTTTGTTTATTTATATAAATATTACTCTAAATTAATTCAAACGTAAATTGATAGAGAGAGTTAGTATTTTATTGATATTATTAAAGAGAATAGTACTAACTTAACTAGAAGGTTTTATATAGTACTATTAATTCGCTTTCAAAGAGTTGACAAAGGTTTGGTCAGCAAATTATAATGCCATCAAGAATTCTCAACCTTTTGAATGCTAATAACTAAGTAATGATAAAATTAAGGACTATTAATTCCATGTTTAAAACGGTTACAACAAATGGATTTAGTCAATTTAATCACCAAATATATGGAGAATTGTTTGAGTAAGAATTTCACAATATTATAATTATTTTCCTATTATATTTCTCTATTGGTCTTTTATGGTGCATTGAGTATTGCAGGAAGAAGTTGCATTTGTCCTCGGGCTGGTGTTAAGGAATCAAGTTGGATTATTATTTGGATATATATCACGGACCGACGCCGACAGCTACGGTTCAAATATATTCTATTACCGAAAAAGCAGTTGCGAATCCGAGTAGTGGAGTAATGAATGTATTGATGAGTTGTTGGGTTTCCAATCTGGGTGCAGTTGCGTGTAGCGTTGTTGCGGTATAATTTCTTCCTTGTATATTTTCTCTCTTCCCTGTATTTTCTTTTCGATATAGTGTAATGATAATTCCGTGAGTTTCTATTGGTATCTTTGGGGTGTGGTCGCATGATGGAGTCATCAGAATTGTTCTGTATATATAGTTTCTACTGTCTTTTCTTCCTCTCTTTCCTTTCCTCTTAAAGTAACGTCTTCTTTTGTTTATTAGTTTTTGGTTTGAATATATTAAAATTTTGTTCCCGTCGGGATTAAGCCCAACTCTTCAGTCCCGAGTATCCTGAACTTCCGATGGTAGCCAAGCAGTCTATGTGTCCTTAAACTATACTAAACGTACTTCGGGTCACTCCTCGTACCCAGTCAAGATGGTGTCAATTAGAATGTGATTGGTGTTTGGCTTTGGTAATGGTTACCACTTTGGATTTGTTCGGTATGATGGGTAATGATTTTTTATTTCTCCTCCTATCACAGACGGACCTCACTAACCTTGATCTGGACCAGTTCCATTATTAAAGAAATAGTTGTAGTGTGTAGTAATTGAGTAATAGTGTATCGATCAGTATTTTGATTTTCTATTTCAGTGTTTGATTGGGTGCAGTACGGCTGCGGCATGGTTTCTTTCTTAATATTTCCTCACTTCCCACTACTCTTCTCTTGGATTTTATGTGATCAAAATTTAGTAGGGCTCTATCGGTGCCTTTGGAATTCCATTGCATGGAGAAGTAATCAGAACTCTTCTATAAATATAGTCGTGGGTTTCTTTCCTTTCTTGCTTTCCTTTCTTCTTCATGCAACGTCTTGTTTCTCTCTATAGTATTTTCCTACTACCGGCACTATTGAACCCATCTCTCCTTCTTTAATTCACTACAAAGCGTGCTTTGAATCACTTATCTCATCCTGTTTTGTCTATTGGATTCGAGTCATTATTCTACTTCTTCTGATCCATTTCACTCTAATGGACGATGTCGTAACGAGGGAGGCGGAGCAACCGGGGGTACGTTTCGTAAAAGTTCAAAGACATGAAACGGGTTTGATACCGTCGAAGATTTGAACTTCTAGGAACTGTAAGGTCGGGCTGATTACCGACGAAGTTAACAACCCTGCTTCGCAGTTGCCTTCTTGGTAATGGTACAGGCCTAGATCTAGCCTGTCGGTATCGGTCCGTGATATTCACAAACAAAGATGCAACACTTTATTCCAATTACAGAAGAGGTAAAAACTGCAGATATTGCTCCAATATACTTTGAAGATATCTAGAAGCTTTACGGGTTACTCTCAAGAATTGTTTCAAATTATGGCACACATTTCTGAATGGACATTTGGAAAGGATTTTGCAAACGACTTGAGATCTCCCCTTATTATTTAGCATCTTTCCTATCCACAAGCAAATAGGCAAACTAGAAGAATTATTACGATAATGTAATTGTATCTCTAAAGTTATCTAGACTACCAATATCTACAACTAAACCGACTAACAAATTCTACGTTTTTGAATTGAATAATATATTCCCGTTTCAAGTTGATTATTGATTTAACTAATGCACTAATTTTGATACTCTTTAACATAGTAGAATTACTAATGAAAATCAAATCAACATAATGACCCATTATGGTTCAAATGTGTTTTACTTCCTTAAAGATCAAATGTTCCTACTTCAGAAGATTTGGTATCACTAAAACAACATTCACTAACTCCTCTCCTTCTATTATACTGTTGAGAATAAGTTAATAACCTGAAGGTATAATTCTCGTTGAGAAATCTTTCAATCAAAATACCGTTGTAGAAGTTGAACTGAACACAATCTGGATCTTAATTCATTTCCCGAATCATTAGCCCTTTTATATATGAAATTCAATTCCCCTTATTGATCAAAGTCAACTCAATTATCCATGTGAGATTACTATCACCGGCCATCAAAGATACCACCTCTAGTCAGAGTCATGCATCATCTCCATTAGTCAAGTTTGAAGGTGAACAAGAATGAGAAGTTAGTACTATTTTGGAATTCTAGTATCGTCATGAGAAACTTGAGTATTTAATAGAATATATTGACTATGATAAACAATCCTAACAACCAAAAAGAATTTTGAATTCTTCTCTGGACTCGTCAACCATTTCAATAATTGATATCTGCAAGGGTTTAATTTTATAGAGAACTAGACTAGAGAGAAAAATCTAATAGATACATCATGGTATAGTACGTCTTGATATGTTACTTGAATGAAAAGAATTTGATATAGTTTCATTTTTAATTAGTATTATGCGAACTTAAATAGTTTTAGAATTTAATGAATTATTCAATTAGATTTGTTATATATTTCTTTTGATGTCTTTTTTCTATTGGGCTTCATAGATGAGTACTCAAAACAAATATTGAAATATATAGAATAGTCTGCTGCTTTACTTGTATTTGTCCCTCTCCATTTCCTTCTCTCTTCACACAACCTTTTGATTTCTTCCTAGTCTTCTTCCCTTAATATAGTATATTCATGGAATTTTGATATGATTACTCTATACTACTAGCCGAACTTCGACTATGAAGACTATTTTCAAAAAATAAAAATCATTTCAATGGTATCAAGTCTCTTATTCTCGGTTCTGAACTCATGTAATCCTACTTTACTTTGGTAGTCTACTTTACTTCTCCATACTCTTAAACTTATATATTATATGTTGAGCTTCATTTTAGATCACTCAGTAATATATGTTGTACTTACTAAAAATATATAAACTTGCAACCAACCAACTCTCAAGAAAATTCAAAAGAAATGTTAATTTAGTATAGTACTATGATATAAACCTTTATAATTATATTTCTTATAGCCAAAATAGCAATATTGGACTACGCTTATGAAATCACCAACACTAGTTAAAATATTTGAAAATTGAAGAGTAGGATAGAAACTTTTGAAACATTATATTATATACTTGAATTGTTTGGTTGGCTAAGGCTTAGCTGTCAGGATGTATTATATGGAAAACTGAAACTTAAAAGTCAGGCTTGATATTGTTGGGACTAGAACAAAACAAACCAAATATATGAAACAAAAAAGAACAGATTGTCTGGTGAAATAAGAAAAAAGAGCAAAAATCTGATAGAAATATGGATATATATAATGATAAACTCAATAATTCCTCCATGCAACTAAAGATTAAAGAATCCCAATGCATTACTAATATACCAAGCTGAAGAGAAAAATATAGCGAAGACACTATAGTAAAAAAGATTACACTATGCTGGTACTTTATGCAACTAAATACCAACTAAGAAACCTAAATATCTCTACCAACCAACAATTTACTTTATAGCTACCTCTTTGATTAAGGAACAGATTTAAATTAGAACTAATAGAATGTTACTCACCAAGTTGGACGGACAGGAGATTCCTGGAGATAGCAGAATTATAGGAGTGGGGTCAGGATTAAGTATCAAAACTCTGGAGACGAAGCACTGAGAAATACAACATGACAGGACGTATTCAAAGGGGTCGGACTATGAACGACGGAGAGGTTTTAGAAGGGACAGACTGAACGTGATACTGATCGGAAGGATTCTTAAAACTCGAACACATTACACTAAGTCAACGATACTTGAAGGATTTAACTCAATAGATTCTAACACCCAAAACCGAAAGAGATAACCCGTAAAGAAATTAAACGCAAACGAAAAAAACCCCAATACAACATGAAGATTGTATGAGGAAGAAAAGAAAGGAAGACAAATGGAAGATAGAACCATATATATACATACTGGCATCGGGACGCCGAGACACGGTTACTAATCTATATGGCGGAAAATTTTAAAAATATGTTAATCAAAATTACAGGGAACAGAAGTGATCGTTACACGAGAACCTTAAGGAAAACTTGAAGAAATAATAACCCAAATACTAATGGACCGAAAACCTCAAATAATATCTTTCCTCCGCAATCCGAACTAAGACATGAAACGACGTTAGAGGAAATGGATTAGTGAGCATAATTATCATAGATTAAGATTGTTAACCTCAATCTGGTCAAGCTTCATTACAAAGGAGGCAGTTGCGGAGAATGATACTTGAGTAATGATTATATTGATCAGTCATTAGGTTTCTTAATCTCAAATTGGTTGCATAGAATATTGTTACGTTACAGTTTCTTCCTTATATAATTTCTCTCCTCTCTGTACTTTTCTCTTTAGTATAATTTGATAATAAATCGATTGGGTTCTACGTGTTTCTTCAGGGTTCGATAGCATAGAGGAGTAATTGTGTTCCCCTATATATATAATCGTGGCTGTCTTCCCATTTATCTTTCCTTTATCCTCTATACAACACTTTCATTTTGTTTGTTAGTAGTTAATTTGAATATATTTAGGTTTTTGATTGTTTTTTTTTATTAGTATTAAACCTATCCTTTTCGTATTAAGTATTTTTGTTTTTAATGGTATCAAGTTTATTTTTGTGTCCTAGTTCTCTATGAACCATACTCCAAGTTGCTTTTTGCCTCGGTTATACCTTCCTCTATTAAAGTAATGCAACATCTTGATTTAGATTTCAGGAAACAGGATGGTACTATAGTAGCAATTGAAGTATTGAATTCATAAATCTAGCGGCATTTCATGTTGTGTTTTGGATTGCAGGAAGAAGCTGTATTGTTCTTGAGTTTGCATTTGAAAAATCAGATTGGATTTCTTGATTGTGTTTCCCTAGTATTGATTCGGGAAGCGGTTTTTGCTTTGAGTTCACTCTACATGTTTGGTCATAGTTTCTTATCTTCTTCTTTGTACTTTTCATTACAAAGTTCTTTGAATTTTTATAGGTTTTGATTATACGGGTTAGTAATCGGGTAATTGAATTCTTGGTATCAATTGTATATATATGGCTCTACCTTCACTTTGTTTTCCTTGCCTTTCTTCTTCAAGTATTCTTCCCATTGTATTACGGTTTTTGTATTTTTGGATTTCAGTTCTCTCAGTTGTTAGTCTGTATTCAAATACTAGAATACTTGAGATTTATACTTCAACTATTGTTGACTTTGCATTGTGTTTCAAAGTTCCGAGTCACTTGTCCGAATGATATCGAACTTGATCTTTTAGTTCCTGACATTCAGTCTAAATAGTATTGAGTCCGCTCCTTTAAGTCTTTGGTTGTTGTATTTCTTGGTACTCTATTCCTGAAATCCTGACATCTAACTCTGGTGACACTCTCATAATCCCAGCACTTCTAATATTCCTAGTTCTCTTCAGTTTAGTGTGTAATATCAGATAGTATGTTGTGTCAGTTGAATAATAATGTGTCAATTAGTGTTTGGGTTTCCTATCTCAAGTTCGATTGCGCAGAGTCTTTATGTGATATGGTTTCCTCCCTGTATTTTTCTCTATAAAGTAGTATGATAGTGATTTATTAGGAATCTAAAATCTCAACTGTGTGAGGGGTTATCGAACTGTCATTGTATATTTAACCTCTTCTATCTTCTCTTTTCTCTCCTCCCCTTTCTTTTCCATACAACATTATCTTTCTGTCTCTAATACTTAGTTGAATATATCTGTTTCCAGTTTCTTACTTCTGTCAGTATCAAGCACAACCTCCCAGTTCCAGGTTTTTCCCTATCTTTAATTTTTGTAACTGTGTTTCATATTGCATTCAGCGGTGCAGAAAGAAGTTGTATTGTCCTTGGGTTCGTGTTGGATAATCAAATTAAATATTTTAATTGAGTTTCATTGCATTTGGTTTGGGTAATGACTGTTGCTTTGGATTTAATCTGCAAATTGAATCATAACTACTTATTCGCTTTCCTATATTTTCTCTTACTAGGTTTCTCAGATTTCTCCGAGTTCCATCGCATGTGTTAGTAATTAGGGAATCAGATTCTTCGGCGGGACTTATAAATATATGACACTACCTTGCTTTTGTCTTCTTTTTCCTCCTTCTTCATGCAATTTTTAGTTTCTTTCCTTGAATTAGGTTAGTAATATTATTTCAGTGTCGGCTTTTGGGTTTATCTCTATTCTGATTGGTATCAAACTCTATCCTTCATTGAACTTCTGCTTTATCAGTTAAAGTTTGACTTCTTACTTCGCATTTTCACCACTAAGTTACTTATAGTATAATTCCATCTCAAGTGGTATTGAACTTACTTTTTCCAAGTTCATTTGTCATATTGTTTCTCTCGGTCATTGTAATCAGAACCTGATACTTAATCTTCATTCAACTCGTATAATTTCAGAATCTCCAACGTATTTCTGATTCTTTGCTTCCATCAGTCTCAAACTTGGCCTTCCGATCGTAAATCTTTCCCTGCTTCCGACTGTATAATACACGTTTCTCAATCTTCTATCTCTCTACAAAACATACTTCAATTGGCTTACCCTACATCATCCTGTTCCGTCTGTGTTACACATCAAGCCGGAGGGACAAGAAGTCTGGATATAGCGGGGTTACAGAAGCGGAGTCAGAGTTAGATATTGCAATTCTGTAAACAAAGTACAGAGAGACACAACACAACAGAATGTATTCATGGAAGTCAGACTAGGACCGACAAAGTACTCTCTGAAGCATAGTGCTTGGTCTCGATCAGCAGGATTCTCGGAACTCGAACGCATTACACGAAGTGAATGATAGCCGATGTATGTAATGTGATGGATTTTAATACCAAAAAGGCAAAAGAAATAACCCGTAGAGAAATAAAAGCCAAACAAAACAACTTCAATACAACAGGAAGATTGCGTGAGGAGGAAAGAAAAGGAAGATAAAGGGAAGGTAGAGACATATATATACATAATGACACCTAGACGCCGAGACAAGATAACTAATCCGCGTAATAGAAACTTACGGAAGCATGTTAAGCAAAATTACAGGGAAAAGAAATTAGCAATACACAAAAATATAAGGAAAATTGCAAGAAGAAAACGATAAACCAAAACCTAATGCACCAAAGACTCAAAATGATATCTTTTCTTCGCAATCCAGATCAAGACATGAATTATCGTTAGAGTCCGTTAGAGAATACCTATGTATACAGAACTATATCGAATTGCCAATTCAAACAATTGAACTTAATAGAATACCGATGAAATACCTGTATATTATATTGAAAGGAAAGTACAGGAAAGAACTTTTTTTTTTTCTTAATCACCTCTATCCCAACTTCTGAATACAGGAAGACAGAATACAGTATAAACTATGGTGTAAAGAAACCCTTCACGGTACAACACCGCTAGTCCTGACACCGTAAAGAAACCCTTCCCCGCACAACACCGCTAGTCTTGAGACCGTAAAGAAACCCTTCCCTGTACAACTATCACGGTGTAGCATGATATCGCATGCAGGTGTGAAGAAAAAGAGTTTAGTCGGGTTTCCATTTGTCATTAAAGTTCTATGGGTTTCTATTCGTTTCCGGGATTATAGGGATTATTAAGTCACTCGCTTTGTAATACATTCCCTATGTTTTTCTATCAGGTTTTATAGATGAATAAGCGAAGGAGCCATTGGGATATATATAGAGGCCTCATCTCTTGCCTATACTAGTTTGTTTTTTTTTCCTTTTCTCTTCACGCAACCTTCTTTGTTTTTAGGAAATATTATAGCCTTGGCTTTCGGTACTTAAAGTATTGTTTGTATCACTGAACGGTTCCCCGATTCCGCAGACGAGAGGAGACCTCCATAGCCTTGAACATCAAAGGTACCGAGCCCATCACTGGTTCGTACTTACATGATCACCCTCCGCCTTAGGCGTGTACCTTGGCCTTCTGTCAATCGAAGTAGAAAGTATTGCATCCCGTTTGTCTTAGTTGTCATCCTTGATAACAACACCGCTAGTCCTGGTTCCGTAAAGAAAAATAAAAGGAAAACAAAACTGAACCTTTCTACCATTACTAATGTGTTTTGCCATTTGTATCCCTTTTTCTGGACGTGATACGATTCTTTTAAGAGGGGCCTAATTGAGCGGTGGGGTAGGTGAGTGGTATAGAGGTGCGGGGGGTCAGAGTTGAGGCCGAGGTGGGAGTAGTGGAGTGGTGATCAGAGCAAAGGCCTGAGTTTACTGTTTTTCATAGTCTTGTCATCGTATTATTTGCGGCTTTCTGCTGAAGACAGGCTGCCTGTAGTTTGGAGGCGGTTTCTAGAGACCGGTATCCATGGCACTGAATGGGTAGGTTGGGCTTTGTCAGAGGTGTGTGTTAGGTCTGGCTGTGTACATCAGGAGGAATACATAGTGAATGCCTTCACAGTTGATGCAGCGTAGGGGGAAAACTTCGCAGCGGTTGACGATGGGACTAGAGTGGCCTTTGCAAGAGTTTACAGGACATGTGTGGTTGTCACCTCTGTCAGGGAGTGAGCAGATTGAGTAGGATGGGGTTTCCTGCCTGCAACCTTTGGTGTTATTCCCGAATTTGCAGCATTTTCAGCATTGAGTGGTGGGTAGGCTTTCCACATTTCCAGGCAGTGGCGTGGATGTGAGAAAAGATGGATTGGGTGGTTGAAGTGATGGGCATCTTCTATGCAAACAGAGTCATCTGTGACTAGGAAGCAGGTAGCGGTTGAGGTAACGCTGGTTGAGAGGGTAATTGCCTTATACTTTTGGATGTTAGAGAGAGGGATCACATGGATGACCATCAGCAAAAAATCAGGTCTCGTCCTGTCATATCCCAGTACCCTATATGCTCTGGGTGACCTGGGTGTCCAACTGGTTTGCTTACGCTATAGCCCATACCCTGACGCTCAAGACTAATTTTGACGTCCTGAACGAGACTTCTCGCTCGGGCCCTGGTTGTACTGACGTCCTGACCATCCACCCATCTGAAGTTCTCACCATCTACCCATTTGATGCCCTGAGATTCTGACACCCTGCTCGTCTGCCTCTTTGGCATCCTGGCGTATTGACATCCTGATCGCCTGCCTTTCTGGTATCCTGGCATCCTGACATTCGGACCGCCTGGTAATTTGACACCATGTCCGCCCTTACGGTCTTTGCTGCTTTGACGAGTTTGTACAGCTCTGACCTCCTGACCATTTGCTCATCTGAAATCCTCCATTGTTATCCAGAACGAACATAAACATCCTATTTAATATATGCACGAAGAGTGATATCTATAATCGACTATAATACATATTGGCCTAGACTACAGGCCTACTGAATATTATATACACCCTCCTATTATTTGGCTGCCACGGTGCGTACAGTTTGCATCGAAACGAAACGAAACACATATTCTTCGGCAAACAAACACTGCGTTTTGTTCTCAGCGTTGCCTGCTTTCCTGACTGCTCTCGCCCTTTATACTTGCATCTTGCTTTTTTCCTTACTCTGTTTGATGTCCTCTCGTCTTCTGTAACTAGGATTTGCGAAGATCTTACCTGTTCCAAACTTCTGATCTCTTCTGTGACTTTTCCGTTTGGATCAGACCGTTCTCTACTACTGCCCTCATTCCTAATTATCTCCTCTCCAGCCGACTCTTCGTCCTCATCCTCAGTGTAGTAAATCTCTCCACCTTTTCGCATCTTTAATCTTGCTCTGATGTCTTCCAGGAAGTTACTTACTCTAGGGTTGACAATGGCCTCTTTGCTTTCGGTCCTTATTCTCTTGACTTTGCTATTTTCGGATATTAATTTGGATATTTCTAACGGACGACGTTGTGACTAGCCTGGGGGAGCGACTCGCGATACTATCACGGATAGATCTAAGGCCTTGCTTGATATCCTACGTAGCAATCAGGAAGGCGGGGAGCCAAGGTACACGACCGAGGCAGAGGAAATTCACGTTGTAACGAACCGAGGGATGAGTTCGATACTTGTAGTACTCAGGGACTATGAGAATCCCTCTGATGCACAGAGGTGGAAAGTAGTTCGAAGATAATAAGCGTACCGAAGTGCCGAAGCAGTAATAATTCCTAAGGACAAAGAAGGTTGCGTGAAGAGAAAAGGAAAGGAAGAGAACCTAATACAGGTGGGAGGCGAGGCCACTATATATATTCCAGTAGTTTCTCCGCTTACTTATCCATAGAATCTGATAGAAGAACATAGGTGATGCGTTACAAAGCGAGTGACCCATTAATCCCTGTGATCCCAGAACTGAATGGAAACCCATAGAACCTTTACTGATAAATGGAAACCCCACTAAACCCGTTTCCTTCACACTTGCATGTGTCTTCGGGCTACACCATGATAGATACACTTTGTGAAAGTTCGATGATACAGAAACAGGCTTGATACCGTTGAGGATTCGAACTAATAGGAACTAGGAGGTCGGGCTATATACTGACGAAGGTAGAAACCAAAATCCTTGAATAGATTCAAACTAAAAACAACTAGCGAAAAGAAGACGTTGCGTGAAGAGGAATGAAAAGAGAAGATAGGAGAGACTTCAGAGGTTATATACAGAAGACCCTTCACTCAACCGATCTTGGAAGAAACCCATAGAAACCACACTGATTTATCATCACACCACTCCGAATAGAAAATTGCAGGGAAGAGAGAGAAAATATACAAGGAAAAACTGTGCCACAGCAACGCCTAATGCAAATGAAGACCGAATAGGAAATCCTAACAACCCATTACTCATACAACCCTGCTTCGTAGCTGCCTTCTCGGTAACAGTAACAGCCTAGACTTAGCCAGCAGGCTGCGGTCCGTAATAGTGGCTCCCTCTCTAGGCTCGAACTCCGTGAGAACTCTGATAGGAGTCGGTTTGGTGGGGTAGAGGTGGTGAAATCGTGTCAGGAGGGCGGGGGAATTAGAAACATTTTCAGACGGTTTTCATGTCGGGGTGTCGTAACCTTTCCACTTTACCAGGTATTGGAGGCTCCCATAACGCAACAGCGAGTCAAGAATCTCTTCGACCTCCCATTCCTCCTCGCCTTCAACGATAACCGGGGGTCCCGATGGGGGTATGTAGCCAGACAGGGGGTCGACAGCACATGGTTCGAGTTTGGATACATGAAAGACCGGATGGATCTTCATGGATGCGGGGAGGTCGAGCTCATACGCATAGGGGCTAATAATTTCTTTTATCTTGAACCTGCCGAAGCATTTCCAGTTGAGCTCCTTGTAGGGCTGAGTAGTCTGGATGTTTTTTGCATTTAACCATACCTTGTCACAGACTCTACAAGTTGGGGCCGGGAGACTGTGTCGGTTCACGTTCTCCTCTTGACGGGCTTGAGCGTTTTCCATTTCGGCTTTGAGGGCATCGTGAAGTTCCGTGAGGCAGGTTGCCAATACATTCGTGTCCTGTGGTTGTCCCAAATATGGCGGTAGTGCCAGTGTTTCAGTGAATCGAGGGCTGTACCCATAGTTAGCCGCGAAGGGGGATACTTGTGTGGTTTCTGATATCATGTTATTCGCGGTGAACTCGGCGATAGGTAGCCAATCAGCCCAGTCATCCTGTTGGTAGGAAACGTAGCTCCGGAAGTATTGTTCCATGACTGCGTTTGCTCGTTCCATCTGTCCATACGTTTCGGGGTAAAAGGCTGATAACATAGCTGCGGTGATATTGAGTTGCTTGCATAGGGATATCCAGAACTGCAATGTGAATTCAGTGACATAGTCCAAAACTATACTGGCAGGAAGGGTATGTAGTTTCCATACGTACTCGATGAATAGTCGGGTCAAGTCTTCTGATCCCGTGGTGGTGTTGCAGGCGATGTACTGCTTAATTTTAGAGAGACGGTCCACAACTACCAGGATGACATCCTTACCACATCTTGGGGCAAACCTGTAACGAAGTCCATTGATATATGAAGCCAAGGTCATTGGGGGGCTGGGAGACGCCGTAGTACTCCGAAGGGGGCATGGCGAACAGTCTTGCTTTGACTACAGGTATAGCAGTTACGGACATATCGGTTGACTGCAACTCGCGTCTTAGGTCAGTAATAGGCGCGAGAGAGGAGTTCGAAGGTTTTCGCCTTGTGACGGGGCTCTGCCTCTACTAAACAACAGTGTAGGAAGCAAGAGGGCCGGTAGAAGAAAGAGTTAGGTTTAGAGAGTAAAGATTCTTCTTGATAGACTTAGAATAATCTTAAAGGTCTTCTTCCGCTTATTACAACTGATGATGAGGAAAATTAGAACAAGTGGGCGGAAACGGAGATGAGTACTTATACTCCAAATCTCTCGGTTTTCCTGCCTTCCACTGCTCAAACTAAGTTCCGGTGAAAACTCTGTCTTGGAGCGGAAACAATCCCTCCGCTACCCTACTTCTCCCTAAGCACTAGCAGGTGTTTCCAGTCCTAGAGTAATACACCCTCAGCCAAGGTCAAGGATCACCTGCAGCCTGGCTGTCACACAGCTCCAGGCCTGCATTAGAGGAATCTCCGCTCCGGTGGTCTATCCTTGATGGCTGCAGAGCTGTAACTCATTGTAGATTTATTCCCGGGCATAACCACCACCGCTTGCGGCAGAGCTATTTTTGCTCTGAAGGTTAATGGAGATGTCCGGCACTTAGAGACCTTTCTCTAGCCTGTCCTCTATTCACTCACAGGACTCAGACTCGTCAGTCTGCCCCTTCATGAATAGGTCTCCTCCTTAGTAGCTAGAAGATGGGTACACTTGCGGCAGGTTGCGGTCCTCACCTACAGGTACTTCCATATCACTGTAACTACTAGGTTCTATCAATGACTCTGGGCCTATAATAGGCCGGAGAGAACTAATCTTCTGACCGGTGATATGGCTCTGTTATACGCCTTGCCCGTATATCCGGCTGCCGGCGCATCGTGGTGTTCCCGAAGGAGGCGTTGCTGGAGTTCTTGATCATCTGAGACATAGAGCTTACTTCTGTATGTTAACAGGCCTCGCCGGGTTGAGCATTCAGCCAACGTTATTTCTCAGGACTGGGTGTCGCCGTGTCGCAGGGCTTCTATTATCTTGTTCGGCACTGGGTCTTTATTATATGCTACGTCAAAGAGTTTCTTGAGGGGGGTCGCATCTTCGGCAGCTTCATATGTCAAAGAAGCCGCGAACAAACTTAGCTTGTGATCAACGTTTTGACTTTTCAAAACCACTTGACTCTGGTGCAACAGGGGTTCATCCACCTCCTTAGGCAGATCTCCTGATCCCCAGTCAGTGCGTCTGGTTTTCCTTCTTGTTTCTCGGGCCGATATGTGAGTTTATAGTTGAATCGGGATAGGAACTCAGACCATCGGGCTTGTCGGCGATTTAGGTTCCTTTTCATCATGAAATATTCCAGGTTTCGGTGATTGCTTAGGAACTCTATTGGTTCTACTACCGATGGTAACTCCGATCTGCATTCTTCGAAACATCGGACTACCGCGAGGAGTTCCTCGTCATAGATTTCATAATTGCCTTTGGTTAGAGTATGTTGCTTGTTGAAATAGGCTACCGGATGCAGGAGGCGATTATCGACGTATTGGAAGAGTACCCCTGCTGAGACGTAGTGGGAGGCGTCAGTTTCCACAATAGCTTTCCTTTGGGGATCAAAGTGGCGGAGGATCGGGTAGGATGTAAAGGCGATTCTTAGTTCATTGAACGCCTTTTTGCAATCAGAGGACCACACGAAGGGGGTGTTTTTGTATGTTAGTAAGGTCATGGGACGACTTATCCTGGCAAAGTCTTGGAATTCCTGGATTGCTTTTACCAACTTTGGGCTTTCCCAGTTTCGGATCTTCTTCAACTTCCGTAGGTCCATCTTCAGGCCTTCAGTGGTGATAATCAATCCTAAATACTTGATTTTCTGGACATGGAACTCGCATTTCTCAGGGGTGCCATAGAGGCCACCGGCAATCAAGGCTTTCAGCACTTTCCACACATGTTTCTGATGGGTTTCCAGATGATTACTGAAAATCAAGACGTCGTCCAAGTATGCCGTGCAGAAGTGATCCAAATATGGTCGTAGAGTGTCATTGATGAAATATTGAAAGTTTCCGGGCGCATTGCTTAGTCCAAAGGGCATCACCTTGTATTCGAAATGATCAAGGCGGGTTCTGAATGCAGTTTTCCATTTCTCGTCGGAGGCTATACGGACCAGATTGTAGGCCCCTTCAAGGTCTAGTTTTGTAAACCATTTGGCCTGGCTCAACATGTTAAAAGTTTCTTTTGACAGGAGCAAGGGGTAACGGTTCTTGATCGTGATTGCATTTAGGCCCCGATAATCGACACAAAGGCGAAGTCCGCCATCCGGTTTTTTTACGAATAGGATAGGAGAGCCAGCTGGAGATGAGCTATGGTCAATAAACCCATGCACCAAGTGTTTGTCAATGTATTTCATGAGGACTTTTAGCTCCTCTCTGGACAGACTGTACATTAGGCCGAAAGGGGCAGTGGTGACAGGTTGCAGAGGTATATTGTAATCATAAGGCCGGTGAGGAGGGAGGCGGTTCGCTTCCTGTTCCGACATAAAGGTCAGGCAGTCAAGATATTCGCGCTCCATCAAGGGTATCGGGTTATTGGAGGGTGTTGTAGAATTCGTAGTCAGGATCAACGCATAGACGGTGAGCCCTATGGGTTCTTTTGCAAATGTGGCAGCGCTCACAATTTCTGTTTCTAGATTGTGTGTGCGCGGGAGTGGGGACGAGATGCCTTGGATAGTGGTGGGGGAAGGGTGGTCATTACAGAGCCGGAGATAACGTAGGGAGTCGAAGGTGATGGAATCGCTCGCGAAGTCGAATTTAGCATTGTGACGATGGAGCCAAGGAATTCCAAGAACCACGGGGTAATGTCCCAGCTTAGTAGCGAAGGCAGTGATATTCTCAAAGTGGCCAGAGACACGAAGGGAGAATTGGGCAGTGTGGGTAATTTCACCAGAGGAGATTTCTCTCTCATCGATGACTTGGAGTTTACGGGGATGGAGCAGGGGTTTTAATACAAAATTGTGGTAGCATGCGAATCTCTTATCAATGAAAGCAATTCCGGATGCTCCAGTGTCTACGAATGCGTATGATTTAACAGATTTATTTTTATTGGAGAGGGAACACGAAACAACAAGGTGATCGGTATCTGATAAACCAACAGCAGAAGAGACAGAGAAACTGGAAACTGAAAGTACAAACAAAGTACGAGAGACAGGGCGAGCTTGGCGGAAGCCAGTTAAGCCAAGCTGTCCTTGTTTCCCGACGGCTGGCGCAGGACAAAGTGAAAAGAATTATTGGAAATAACAGGAGCAGCAAAGGAATCATAACCCGAAGAGGAAGAAGCACCAAGAGAACCGGAACGAAAAGGCGACCCAGAAGAACCAGAATCAGAAGCAGAAGAGGAAGGAGAAGAAGAAGAAGAAGAAGAAGAACCCGATAGACCAGAAGAAATGTTAGAAGAACCAGAAGGGGAGCCAGAAAGGAGGGCACCGTGCATAGTGACAGCGGCTCGGAGAGGACGGGCAGGGGCAGGGGCATGACGAGCAGCTGGACACTCCGTAGCGAAATGACCTGAGCCTCCACAGTACATGCAGAGGCCTTGGGAGATGCGGTGGGAGCGCTCAGCGGGAGACAGGGGACCACAAATACAGGGACGAAGGTTAGACAAACCCATTGGGGCTACTTCCCCGGGGGTATGAGAAGGATGGGTACAGAATTAGGGGGCGACAACGGGGACAGAAACACGGGAAGCGGCAACTTCAGCACACGGGGCAGGGAGAGAAAAAGCAGGACGGAAACGAACTTTGGCATCCCTGATATGGTTGTCCAACTGCTGCAGCAGAAGGACGTATTCGTTCAAGGTGGTAGGAACAGCATGGTGGATCATCGCTTGGCGGAGATCATGGGAGAGACCCTGGGTGAGGGAATGTTTCTTCGCGCTCTTGTTCCATTCGACATCTGAAACCAAACGCTGAAATTCCGCGTAGTATGCTGAGAAATCCCGAGTTCCCTGAGAGAGAGTTTCCAGTTTCCGCTCAATGGTGGCCACTCGGTCAGGTCCAGGAATGCTACCTCAAGGATGTTGACGAGTGCTTCTAGGTTGACGAGTTCGATCTGCTGTTATGGAGGTCTTGGCGTTGCTTGGCGAAGAGCGGGGAAGCTCTCTAGAGTTCGGGAACGAGGAGATAGATGATCTCGCGTACGAAGTAATGGACTCGGAGATACCAGTAGAGCACTCGCTCTGCGGTCATGGACTATGATCTATAGACGAAGGGAACCAAGGAGCACAACCGAGGTTCAGGAACTATGAAAAGTAAGGAACTACTAGTATGAGTTTCGAACGACTATCGGTTCGAGAGACGTAGGATGGAACTATAGTAACGCGAACGATATATATTCCAAACTAGTAACACAACTATCATAATCGGAGAGAACTAAAGACAAACAATATAACACCCTAAAGAACAGGAAGGTTGCATAGAGAAGAAAGGACAGAGAGGCAAGGAGAGGACAAGCCCATATATATATCCATCGCCGAGAACCGATTACTAACCTGTGTGACGGAAACCCATAGAACCCAAAGGAAAGCTGATTACAAATGAAAACCCGAGAATGCTTAACCAAATCGCTGGCACCTTTCCGTGCAGCGGTAAACCTAGTGACGTAATGCGAACTCTTGGCACGCTGTTATATCTGCTCACCGCGTACCGGTAGCATAACTTGGTCTAGGGCTCTGCCGGATAGGAGCTTAATGGCGGTTGCAAGCTGCTGGTGGGGGGCAGGGAAGCAGTCGCGGTTGGCCACCATCTTGAGGCGGAGTTGGGTGATAAAGGGACAGAGGGCAGCACGAGAGCCATCATATTTGAGAGGGTCTGGGACCTTCTCCGAACGCGCAGCCGTTGGAGCAGGATCGGGATTAGCCGGTCCTTGCAGGCCCACCAGAGGAGGTGGAGGTGGAGGGGCGAAGCCTTAATTGGTTCGGAGAAAATGGATGAGCTCGCTCTGTTCGGCAACTTGGGACCATAACTCCACCACTTCTCCTTCGAGGTCAGGGATGGCTGCTACAGTGTTTTCAGCATTAGTTAGGGCTGCGCGAACCCTATTTCTTTGGGTACAGATATTTCCAGTAGTGGTTGCCAGGCGAGAAAATAGTAGGGAGGGATCTTCCGCGTACTGTTGTTGAAATTCTTCAAGGTTCTGGGGGCTGGCTCAATCGCCGGCTGCGGAGTTAGACATGATTTCGGGCGTACCGGGAGTCGATGTAAATCGCACGCAATGTAATCTAATGGAAGACGTCCTGACTAGACAGGAGAGGCGATTCGGAGTACGATTCGTGATATTCTAGGGAGACAGGGACGGGCTTGATACCGTCGAAGGTTTGGAATACTAGGAACTAGAGGTTTGGGCTAACTACCGACGAGGGAGAAGAACCAAGAATATCAAGTATATTTTAAACTAAAACTAACCAGCGAAAAGAAGTCGTTGCGTAAAGAAGAGAGAAAGAGAAGTAGGAAAGACACCAGAGATTATAGACAGAAGACCCTTCACGCAACTGAACCCAAAAGTAACCCATAGAAACTCCCACCGATTTATCATCACACCACTCCGAATAGCAAATTAAAGGGAAGAGAAAAGATATACAAGGAAGATATACGCCCCAGCAATGCCTGACACAAATGAAGACCGAATAGGAAACCTTCACAAGCCATTATTCATACAACCCTGCTTCGCAGCTGCCTTCTTGGTGACGGTAATGGCCTAGACTTAGCCTGTCGGCTACGGTCTGTGATAAAGGCTGTGCCCTTTGTCGCGTCCGCCAAGTCATTTATCAGGGGCAAGGGGTAGCAACTTTCTATTGCAATGGTGTTTAGGCCTCTGTAATCGACGCATAACCTTGATTGCACGTTGGCCTTTGGTACAAATAGGATTGAAGCTGCTGCAGGGCTAGTGGAGGAAACGATTTTGCCCTAGGCGAGCATTCCGTTCAAGTAATCCCTTAGAGCTGTCTCCTCCGGTTTGGAGAACGAATATATTGGTCCCCATAGAGGCTGCTTGCCTTCCATTAGTGGGATGTGGTGATCTCATTCTGAGTGTTCCGGAAGAGCTGCGTCTCCTTCCGTCGAGACGATATATTCAAAGGGTTGGAACGTTATGGGTAGTACACTCCCTCCAGTGGATCGAGACCAGAAAGGGTGTGACTCGATGCTTGGTTCTGCTTCGCAATCATACTTGAGTAATGGAAGTATGATCTTTTCTTCTTCGTTCTCTAGCCGGTCTAGTTCCATGAGGAAGCAATTGTTGAAGTAGCAGTAAGCACTGGGGAAGATAGTACTGTTCTACCGCCAATGAAGTGTGGGTTGATATTCCTGGAGCCATCGATGACTAGGTTTTCTTTTGCGAAGGCTCCAACTTCGCAGGTTATTCCCTTGTTTTCATGTACTCCGATTCAGAGGTTGAGAGGTAATGTGGTCTGAGAGCCCGAGTTGAACATGGGTGTACCATCAGCCTGCCTGATAATTAATCTTGTATGGCAGGCTATGGTATGGATGAGGTTTCGTTTGACGCAATCCCATGACATGATCCAGTCTTAGATTACACTATCGAGAAAGGCCTGTACTAGACATGTCTTTGTTGTCTTTGTTTCTGGGTATTTCCAGCAGATTCCAATCTCAAGGTGGGTTTCTCTTGTTTGGGCAGTCATGGTGGTGGTTCTTACGGTTGTGTTTCCTTTTGAGGAAAGCTGTTCTTGATGATTGTTTCACCAGTGGGTGAAAGGTAAGCCTTTATATAGTTGAACATGCATGGTAATTGTTGACCAGTAAAAGCAACCCTAATCCATTCTCCTGCGATCCTTCCGTAGCTCTTACTAGGTTTCAGGTTTTCCTTAGCAGGTCATAACCGGTGGTGTGCCTTACGCCTTCCAGTCGCTGTTCTGCTGTGGTCTTCTACTGCTTTTCATGGAAGCTTTTGATCTGAACTTGGATCAGTGTTCTTTTTTACCGAGTAACGAGATGACCTTTTATTGCTAGCTTATCAAACTATATGACAAAAACCAAATGTAAGGCAATGAAATTAAAAATGAGAGACGTGTGATTACCCAAGAAATAAAACAAAACCTAAGAAACAGAAACCTAATCCTCCAATGATATGATCCTTGCCCTGAAGGCCCCACCCTGCGCACCCAAATTTCTTCTTTTTCCACTCCTCACTTCCTGATCCTTTTCCCCGAAAGGACCTCTCTTTCTCTTCTGACCAGACCGACCGGGGTTGAGTAAGCCTTACTTTGCTTGTAGGGAAGCAGTCTTTAGCCTGGTAGTTATCTGTACTATAGCGGAAATATTTCTTTTTCTTTTTTCCATTTCTATTTTTCCCCTTGAGTAGCTTTGAGATCGTCCATGGGTTTCTGTCTTAAAGCAGTGTTAGGTTTTTTCCTGGTAGTACGAAGGGAGGGCAGTGGCCGAAAGGGGTGTAATCTTCTTGCTGCCGGAGCTGGTACATCGTTTGACTTGCGGGTATCTCTCTCTCCCAGAATCCCGTGCCTGGCCTTCACTTCTGCGTCCTTCCTGCCCACCTTTCTCTCCCATGCCAACCAATCTGGAAAATCATAAGGCTCTTTTACGGCCGCTGATATCTGTAGTTCTAATGAGGAGTTTATTCCTATGATAATCATAGACTTCATTATGACCGGCCCTACCCTCGCATCCCATTCAAGGCTCTGCACCTCGTTGATGTAATCATCGATGGGGCCAGATTGCTTGAAGAGATCCATTCTCTGTTTGGCTTGCTCTTGGCTGATGCGATTGCCATACTGGATCTTCAGTTCCCTCTTGAAGTTTCTCCAAGTACCAAGCTCGGGTTCTACACGGAGTCTTTCCTTGAAGTTTCTCCAGAACCTGACGCCGCTGCCTTGGAGTTCCAGCGATGCCCACAAGATCTTCATCTTGTCATCCCACTTGACTTTGGGCTGGAGTTCCATCAGAGCTTCCATCTGATCAATCCAATGGTGCACATCTTGTTCTGGCTTCCTGAAGAATGGGATTTTGGCCTGTTTGGGTGTCTCATCCTTGGTTGGCGCTGTGGGTGATTGTGGTGCTAAACTTCGTTGGGCCCTTCTAGGCTCCTTTCTCCTTCTCCTTCGCCTGTCCTCCTCATCCGAACTTGAGGAGTCGGAAGAGTCTAAAATGCTACCTCCAGGTCTTCTTCGTCCTCCGCTACCCCCGTCTCCTCCATTCCCTCCGAGTCCTTGGCCTCCCTGTTCCCCTGAAGCCTGCTGTCCAAGGTGGCTACTCCCTGGACAGCTTGCCTCCGGCTCTTCTTCCTAATGGTAAGAGGACTCCCCCTCGGTTTCCACCACGGGTTGTTTGCCTTTGTCCTTCAGACTTGCGGCTTTCTTGAATTGTTTCGAGACTTATTGTAGATCTTTCTGGGACTGCTCTCTTTCAGCCTCGAGTTGGTCCCTATTACGTGTACTATTCTCCTCAATTGCCTTGAGAGCCTCGGTAATTTCCGGCGGCATCTTGAGAGAGGGAGTAGTGGTCTGCATCTGCCGGACATAGGTGGCCGGGACATTGATTTGCTTCCCTTGTTGGGCTTGTTGGGTAGCGGTGGTGGTGGTGAGGTGGGTGAACAACTCGTTGAGTTGTTTGGCCTGGATGCCACCCTGTTCCTGAAAGCGGGTGTCTATTTCTCCCAGGGCTTCCATGAGTTAGACTTGGGTGGTGTCGCTCTCTCTGAACTTGTCCTGCAGGTCTTTGACCAGGACGCTGTTATTCAGAGTGATTTTGGCGACGCGGGCCTCGTAACGAGAGATGAGGTCCTCGATAAGAGGCGTGTATTGGGTGCGGATGGTAAGCTAACTGATTCCCTGACAGAGGCCTTGGACTACCTATGTGCCTTGCCTCCTGACCCCTCTCCGGACTATGGTGGCGACATCGTTATCGCTGGATTCTGGCTCATTCCCGATTCTGGAGAGTCTCTGAGTAAACGATGACTTTCTAGTAGGGGTGGTATAGGGGGATCTCTCCCTGTAGTCTCGGTGAAACCTACAGGTAGGTAAAGCAGCCAGCCCTGTCTACCCCCAAAGTCCGGTTACTGTTGTATCCCTCGCTCTCTCTTACCTACTGGACTGGTTTTGGACCGGGAAGGTGTTTCGATCCCTTAAGGTGATCAAATCCTCCATGTTGGAGTCGTCCTCCAAGGGTTGCTGCTGCTGGTGAAGCTTCCTTAATTTGCTCGACAGTAAGGTAGAGAGTGGTTTACATCAAGGTTGAGGGGTGAACCAAGGCACGGGATTTGCGAGTTGATAGGAGTTTTGGCTCAGGGTTACTTTGATAAGTGGAAGTTCAGTGGGGTTGAGGATTGCTGGATCAAATTCCTCGAAGGTACAGGTGATTTAGGCTTCTCTGAAGAATCCTCTGTAGTCTAGGTAGCCGCAGAAGAGACGTTTGGCACTACCGCAACGTAGGATGAAGGAGGTAGTGCAGGTGTAGGCTTCGAAGGCTGCAGAGACTTGCATTGGGTGCATCTAGCGACCAGTATCCTTATCTAGACAGGCTGTCTTCTTATTCTTTCACTGAGAGCACAGTGACTATCCGTCACAACCAAAATACTCGAAGTGTTGGTTTAAGCAAGTAGTTGTTTTGATCAGGAAGTGGTGGTAGGTGCCGAAACAAGCGAAGCGAATAAAGAACAATATAGTGTTTAGGGATATCAAAAATATGACTAATGCTAAGGGATAGTTCTGTAGTTTTTAAACGAAGTAATATTGTTAAACCGGATTCCGCTCGCTTGAAGAATTGATAATGTGTCCTCAACTTCGCGGGAATCTGGCCCTCTATTTATATAAGAATTATGACCCGACTATGCAACCCTCTCGATAATAGTCTTCATTACTAATCATGTCATTTCTCCAATCCTCCCGAACCAAGTGGGTTGGTCCTGCCATTCCGAGCACTCCTCAAGACGCCTTACACTCTTACCCCACTTTTGAATGCTGGCAAGTTAAGGTAGACGGGGCTCAATCGCATCCTGGTAGTTACTTACTTGTCAGTCCTATTGCATCAGTTACTCAGAGGTAGAGTCGTCGCCCATCACTCGTACCCGAGTATCCTATAACAAGTTTGCCTCAATAGGTTAAGAATCCGCGATGGGTAGACCATTCTACCAACGTGATTTCTCGGGAATAGTTGTCGCCATGGCGAAGAGATTCTATTATTTTCTTCGGGAACGAATCTTTAGTATAGGCAAGATCAAAAGGTCTTTTAAAGAGGGTCACATTCTCGGCGGCTTCATTTGACGAAGAAGCCATGAACAAACTTAGCTTTTAATCAATGTTTTGACTCTTCAAAAACACTTGACTCTGGTATAGCAGGCGTTCATCCCCCTTTTTAGGCAGATTTCCTGATCTCCTACTCAGTGCATTTGTTTTTCCTTCTTGCTTTCCGGTCTGGTATATGATATTATAGTTGAATTGGGATAGGAATTCGGACCATCGGACTTGTCGACCGTTCAGGTTCCTTTTGGTCATGAAATATTCCAGGTTTCGATGATCACTTAGGACCTCTATTGGTTCTGGCACCGATTGTAATTCTGATCTCCATTCTTCGAAGCAGCAGACTACTGCCAGGTGTTCCTTGTCATAAATCTCATAGTTGTACTCAGCCGGGGTATATTCTTTGTTGAAGTAGGCCACTAGATATAGAAGTCCATCGTCCGCATATTGGAGAGGACTCCAGCTGAAACGTAATCAGAAGCATCAGTTTCAACGATAGTTTTTTGTTCCGGATCAAAGTGCCGAAGAATAGGATAGCAAGTGAAGGCTATTCTCAATTAGTTAAAAGTATCTTCACAAGCAGTGGACCAAATCAACGGGTATTCTTGTGTGTCAACAATATCGTGCAGTGACTTATCGGGGCATAATCCTTGATGAAACCCCGGTAGACATTGGCAAACTCTTGGAATTCTTGGATTTCCTTCACCAACTTTGGACTTTCCCAATTGCGGATCTTCTTGACTTTACGGGGATCCATCTTTAGGCCTTCAGGCGTGATAATCAATCCTAGGTACTTGGTTTCTTGAATCATGACATGGAATTCGCATTTCTCAGTGGTATCATAGACGCCAACGGCAATCAAGGCTTTCAATACCTTTCGAACATATTCCCTATGAATTCACAGATCATTACTGAAAATTAGGACATTGTCTAAGTATAACGTGCAGAAGTGGTCCAAGTACGGTCGTAATGTACCATTGATGAAATGTTGAAAGGTTCCGGGAGCGTTAGTTACCCGAAGGGCATTACCTTATACTCGAAATTACTGAGGCAGGTTCTGAAAGCAGTTTTCCATTCTTCTCCTGAGGCCATGTGAATCAGATAGTAAGCTCCGTTAAGCTCCAGTTTGGTTAACCATTTCGCCTGACTCAACATGTTGAAGATTTCTTTGGATAGGGGCAGGAGGTATCGGGTCTTGATCATTATTGTGTTCAGACCCCGGTAATTGACGTAGAGGTGAAGTCCATCAACTGATTTCTTTACGAATAGGATGGGAGAGCCAGCACGAGATGAACTGTATCTATGAACCCATTAGCCAAATATTTGTTGATATATTCCATGAGAACCTTTAGTTCTTCTCTGAACATGCTGTACATTGGGTCAAAGGGGGAAGTTGTGCCGGGTTGTAGGGGCATTTTATTATCATATGATCGATGAGAAGGGAGGTGATTGGCTTCTTGTTCTGATATAAAAATTAAACAGTCAGGGTATTTGCACTCCATTAGGGATATTTGATCATTGGGGAGGTCTTCTGAATCCTTGGGGAGTATCAAAGCATAGACGGTGAGCCCTATGGATTCTTTTACAAAGGTAGCAGCGCTTAAAATTTCTATTTCTAGATAATGTGTGAGTGTGAGTGAGGACAAGATACCTTGGATTGTGGTGGGGTAAGGGTCGTCATTACAGAGCCCGAGACAACTTGGGGAGTTGAAGGTGATGGAATTGCTAGCGAAGTCTAACTTCGCATTATGATGATGGAGCCAGGAGATCCCAAGGGCCAACATGTAGTGTCCTAGTTTGGTGAGGAAGGCAGTGATATTTTCAAGATGACCAGAGACTTGGAGGGAAAATTGGACAGTGTGGGTGATTTTACCGGAGGAGATTTCTCTTTCATCGATGACTTGAAGTATTTGGGGTTGGTATAGGGGACCTAATACAAGATTGTGATAGTATGCGAATCTTTCATCAATGAAAGCAATTCTGGATGCTCCAGTATCTACCAATACATATGATTTAACAGATTTATTTTTCCTAGACAGAGCACACGAAACACCAAAATGATCGTTGTCTAATAAACCAACAGCAGAAGAGACAGAGAAGCTAGAAACCCAAGTACAAATAAAGCACGAGAGACAAACGATGTTTGGAGCAAGCCATTTAGGTCAAGCTATTCTCGTTTCGCGATGGCTGGCCTAGGGCAAAATGAAAAGGATTATTGGAAAGAACAGGAGCACCAAAGGAATCATCACCCGAAGAAGAAGAAGTGGAAGCACCAAGAGAACCAGAAGGAAGAGACGACCCAGAAGAACCAGAGCCAGAAGCAGGGAAAGAAGAAGAAGAAGAAGAACCTGAAAGACCAGAAGAAACATCAAAAGAACCAGAAGGAGAACCAGAAAGAAGAGCATGGTACATAGTGATAGCGGCGCGGAAAAGATGAGCAAGGGCCGGGGCACGAACAGCAGTTGGGCATTCCGTAGCAAAATGGCCTGAACCTCCATAATACATAGAGAGGCACTGGACAATGCGACGGGAGTATTCAACGGGAGACAGGGAACTACAAGTACAGGAACGAAAATTAGACAAATCCATGCGAGCTACTCCCGTAGAGGTATGACAAAAGTGGGTAGAAAATTCAGGGGCGGCAGCAGGGCCAGAAGCACAGGGAGCAAGAACAGGAGCGCAAGGGACAGGCGCAGAAATAGCAGGGCGAGAACGGACTTTAGCGTCCCTGATATGGTTGTCTAGCTGTTGAAGCAGGAGAACGTACTCGTTTAGGGTATCTGGGACGGCATGATGGATCATTGCCTGCTAGAGGTCTTGGGAGAGGTCTTGGGTGGGGGAGTGTTTCTTTAGGCTCTCGTTCCATTCGACATCGGCAATCAAGCCTTGGAATTCTTTATAGTATGCTGAGAAATCTTGACCCCTCTATGAGAGGATTTCCAGCTTTCGCTCAGCGGTGGCAACTCGATCAGGGTTCCGAAAGGCAAGCTCAATCTGTTCACCACAGCCAAGGGCATAACCTAATCTAGGGCTCTGCCTGATAGGAGGTCGATAGCATAGGTGAGCTGCTGTTGGGGGGCAGGGAAGCAGTTACGGTTAGCTACCATCTTGAAGCGTAGTTGGGTAATAAAGGGTCGGAGGGTGGCATTTGAGCCATCATATTTGGGGGTTCTGGGACTTTTTCGGATCGTATGGCTACTGAGACAAGATCTGAGTTAGCTCACTCTTGGGGATCAGCTGGAGGGGTTGGAGGAGGAGCATCAGCAAACTACTGACTTTCTCCGGAGTCCTGGCTACGTCTCTGGAGACAACCGTTAAAACAAGCACTCTCCCACCTCTCCTGATAACTATATTAACTACCCGTACCCTCCTGAGGGCTCCTGAACCCTGGACTAAGTCTCCGGAGGCTATCGCTAAGGCCATTACTCTCTTCATCTCTGCTACCGAACCACACAATCCTCCTGAGAGCCTCTTGTACCCTCGACTAAGTCTCCGGAGGCCAGCGCTAAAGCTATTACTCCCCTCATGTACGTCTCTTCTGGACCCTCCTGCTGTTCCCGAAGGCTCCTGACTCTCTGCATCTTTGCGAAGGCTTTTGGAGCCCTCATTTGAGTCTCCGAAAACTCTTTGGACCGCCAAACTTGATTTTATCGTTTACCATCATGTTCAAGATTTTCATTCTAAATACAAGGCTTCTTTCCGCGTTCTGCAGGCTCTTTAAGCCATCGTCGCTATATATGGAACTCGTTCCATGTTCCCAAATCCATCCTTGTGTTTACAAGCCATTGACCTTGTCCCAATTCAAACACATGAACCATTCCCAATACACTACTAATATTAACTACGCAAAACCTTTGCCGAGAGCGCCTCACGACTCTAAGAACGCCGTGCCAGCGGTCTGGTAGACCCCTATCCCTGTCTTCCAGTAGCCCTATAAGACAAAGTTGATATGTTTTCGTCGATATACTGTCACGTAGCTTGAATACTGCTCGTACAAGCCCCGGTAGGTCTCCTTGAAATGCTCCTCAGGGTTCCGTTGTGGCCACCTTAATCCATGTCCAATCATTCCGAATTGATCATTTTCTAAATAGTGACTCCCTGGTACATCGTATATTGTGTATTTCATAATTGTCAGGCTTTTGAAAAATTGATACTGATATCTGTTGGCATTTAAATGACATCACTTTGTACTCCAGAAGGCTCAGTAAGCCTTGTTCTCCCTGGCCCAAGGCATGGCCATATTCTGACACTGCTGTTGCTACTGTAGTTCTATTCACCTTAATAATATCAGCAATATCGGATAATATGCATGGTCTACCATCGGAGGTTGTCATCTCAGGTTTGGGATGTTCATCTAGGAACCTTTCGCTTGCCCTTTGTCGGTCCTCGCTTTTGAATACTTCCAGCATGTCCCGGAGGCTCTCTCGATGGCTTGCGAGGCCCTCGTAATGTTCTGGGAGACTGAAAACGACATCTTTCAGATTCAAGACCCGTATCTCCATAGTCATACCCCTCGAGTGGTAATCAAGGATTTGGATTGTTGCGTCGACCTTATTGGAGGCTGCATAAGCCATGTTAATTTGCTGCCTATGAGCTAACTCACTGATATCAGTTGAAAACATTGGGATATTATCACGGATGGATCTAAGGCCTTTCGTAGTGTCTTACGGGGTGTTCTAAGAGGCGAGGAGCCAAGGTACACGACCGAGGCTAGAGTAGTTCACGGGTACGAACCGAGGGACAGGTTCGATACCTTCAGTATTCGAGGACTATGGGGCTCAGGGTTCACAAGTAGCAAGTAGTTCGAGTCAAGTACCGAGTATCAAACAGTAGTATCAAGTAAGGACAAAGAAGGTTATGAAGAGAAAAGGAAAGGAAGAGGACTAATGCAGGAGGGAGGCGAGGCCTCTATATATATCCCAGCACTTCCTTCGCTTACTCATCCATAGAATCTGATAGAAGAACATAAGAGATGCGTTACAAAGCGAGTGACTCATTAATCCCTGTAATCCCAAACCGAACGGAAACCTATAGAACTTTTCTGACAAAAGGAAACCCAACTAAACCCTTTTCCTTCACGCTTGCATGTGCCTTCGTACTACGCCGTGATAGATATTCCCAAATCGTTCTACATGTTCTCGGAAGTTTGAAAGCAGATGGATTTTAATGAAGTTAAAATGAGAGGCCTCGCAAATTTCTTCAAGCTCTGCCAGGCCTCTGACAAGGCTCCCGGAGCCTTCCAATGTCTCAGTTCGATCTTTTGCCTCTTTCCCTGTTCGTTTATAGGCCCTGAATTCCAGAAACACATCTTTATACTTTGTGAAAATCTTCGAGATACCTCAAGATAGTCGAGTGTTTCAGATGCAGTGTACTGTCCCGTCAAGTGAAAATCGATTAGTGATCGAACACATTTTAAAGGTCTGTCGCCTCGCAAAGCCTTCGGTTCCAAAGAGACCGCAGCGCTTCCTAAAGACTATCTTACCGATACGACGATTTCTTTACCTGCCATTGAGTCGCCGCCCGATAAGTTCTTTATTTGACAGCAAGCCCTGATAGCGCTTAATAGACGCCCAAGTTCTCGATCAAAATTTCTATCCGACAGTGTTTCTTCAAAAACAATTGAACCCATTCCATCATACGCTTAAATCGGAGATAAATATTACGCAACATATCTACTTAGAAGATCATATACGCGAATCTGAGGCCACAAAGATTGTACGTAGCCTTCACGACTTCGACACGAGGTATTCAACGGGTGCAAGATTCTGACGATCCTCAAGATAACGCCTCCACCATTTCAATATATCGCGTTTTGAAGGCCCCCCCTACGCCTCGAAATCAACTTCACACCTAAAGCAGGCCTGATTGTTGATGTTAAGAATGAAGCAGATTCTATTGATCTGCAATCCACGCACATAAGATCGGATAACACAGGCGCGACATAGCCATCAGACGCAATAAGTTTCACCTGCTTCATTCCCGGAGGCCTTCGAGAACCTCCGGAAGCGACTCGGTGGCGACCATCTGACTCTCCCAACGGCGTTTCATTTGTCCGCAGATTCCCAGTTTTGGTGCACCGCAGTAGAACCGTGAGTATGATCGAATTAGAAAGATTATTACGATATCCGTTGATATTGCCGACAGCCAGGCCGACCGCCTAGCCTTTTTATCACCGCTGAAATTCGTGAGCCAGATTCCGTCTGATGCATATTACCGGTACCACCGCTGATCCTTCTGGAAGGAGATTCTGCAACATTCACCGGACGTTAGCACGGACTTCATGAGCCTTTCAAGTGTCTTTCCGAACCTGCATCCCCACCACCAGCCTGTCAGTGCATTTCCCCATACATCCGCTCTCCCATTTCGTTGTATTCCATAGTAGGTGAGTATACCAAAGACTCTCTAAATGCACGTTGTCCCAGAAGAAAACGCCCTATATTCATAGGGTCCCTATGGTAGTAGGAAATTTTCTGCCCCCCCATTTCGACCTCTGAGTGTATCCAACTCTCTTTTCCTAAACCTCCAGTAGACGACATCTCGTCAAGGTGGTGTGCAAAGCCTCTACCAGTGTTGTAGGAGCCTTTTAGAGGGCGTGTGATACGGAAAAAATCGTCTATTTGACTCTGGGATACATTCGATCGTAAGAACCAACGTGATAACCGAAATTTCTCTGCTGATTCGAAAGGTTGCCATGGGTTAATCAAAAGGCTCTCTGAGCCTTCATCATATCCCGGTGTGGGGAAAAGAGGCTCCCCTGCACCCTCGTATATAGTATTTGCTAGATCGAATCGAGTACGTCCCAAAGTGAGATCTTCATTATTTGCCTCAATATCAGATTCGTCTTCGTAGAAGTTGTCAAAATCTAAAGCCAATATTTCCACGTATCCGCTCTCGTAGGGGCCCCCTGAGCCTTCTAAAAGACCTTGTAAGCTTTCAACGGGGGGACGCGAAAGCTGCCTGTCATACCAGTCAGAGGCTGCGCTTAGGTGTTTTTGAGAGATGTCGATCGAACTACCAGTACTGGCGAATTCAGATACAAAATGGATATCGTGATCTCATTGTTGATAGTTGATATTGATGTGTTTTGGTGTTGAGAGTTGTATTGGGAGTCTCCAGAACTCCAGAGCTCTAAAGGGCTCCGTGCACCGATAGATCAGGCAATATTCGAGTGACATCATATGATCCAACAGATGACTCTAATCGATACTCCGGTATATAACGTAGTAGTAGTGAAGTTTGATCGGAGATATATAAGCTCTGTGTTCTTCTATTCTCATGCTTTCAAGCCCACAACCGATACCTTCACTTACATAGGCTTACTATGCCATCCCTAAGTCTCCTCAAGCCTCCAAAAGATTATATACGATGGTACCATATTCTCTCTATAGTATTTACTCAAATCATTGACATATGTAGGCGGGGTTTTCATCTTTCTATACCTCGATGTTTAGTACTTCCCCGGGAGCCACGACAAGCCCCGAATAAAGTCTATCTAACCAACGAAAACTCAGCTATACATTACATGGGGCTAAAAAAGCATCCAAAAGACAGGATGTGGGATCAACAGCCCCGGGGGATAATATTGATAAGCAGAGTTCGGATTCCAGCCTTAGTCCAATCACCGATTCCGACCTCGAAGACAAGGGGAAGGGAAAATCAAAGAGGTCCAAGAAGACCTCATACAATACTCGCCTGCGCTGAATCCAAGCATTACGCCATCGGCGCTTCAGCTCCCCAAAACCCATCGCTAAGATCAAGAAGCGCCCATAGGCCAAGAAGAAAGCTGCACAGGCCAAGAAGAAGGCTGCACAGGCGAATGAGTTCCACGCGTCAAGGAGGCTGTGGTGTGTTAATTCGACCTGTCGCAAGAATTTGTAATATCAAGGCCGACTGCCGGAGAATCCTGCAGATGACTAAGAGGTGCCTTTATATAGAAATTTTTCAACGAAGTCGTGGATGAGATGGTAAGAATAGGGTGGGTCAATAAGTCGAGCTCGGGCAACCAGTTGTTTAATGAACTGTGTCAGTTTTGCATGGGTCACAAGACCCTCAAGTATTTAGAGCCCCTTTGGTTAGATAAGGCTTCAGAGGACTCCGTAATGATCCAAGGAGCCCTTGCCTTTCTCTTTGTCGATTTATCCCAGAAGAGGTCCAGGAAGAGTAAACGAAATGACAGGGCTTTGGAGGTAGACAATGACAATGGCAACGGCAACAGCAATGACGACGATGATGACAACGACGACAACAACAACCATGACAACGACAACGACAATGACAACGACAACGACAACGGCAACGACAACGACAGTGGCAACGACGACGACGACAGTGGCAGCTTCAGGGGCCAAGAGGAAAGGATCGAAGAGGCCGAAGCCATATCCGCCTATTGGAACCTCTTAGAGATGGGCTGCAGGCCGGGAATAATCATACATGTTATTGACCCAGAAAAGGCTGGAGACGTTCCCAGCGATAAATACTGTCACTACGACTGGTATGGCCTCGCATCACTTACGCTATTTAGCGGCACTCTCCAAATACTGTCTACGTACGAATGACAAGCCCTCGTACTGAAACGAGTCCCACTGGCGGCACTAGGGGAATCCATGAGGGCTGTTCGAGCCTTCTATGGGGCGTTGGCCAATTCAGCCCCTAGGGGGCAAAATGCTTATAATCCGAACCCGGAATATGTCCCATTCGGGGACGCCGATGAGTTGGAAGGTTGGTTCAAGACTTCTGAGGTGAAACCATTGAGAATCTGTCCTGTGCTTCACACGCCTTCGGCAAACATAAAAGGGGCTGGTCAAAGGCCCCAAACGCCTCCACCAGACGGGTGGGAATACCTAAAGTTGACAAGATATATTAGGTAGGAGGTTTAATAAAATTTCAAGCAGGAAGCTTAATAAAACAGCTCTCAAACCCCCCCCTATCCATTATAGAAGGCTTTCCCGATATTCTGATCTGACCGAAAGAAACTACCTGTAGGCGCAGAGGAATAAACCGGCGGCGACCATTTCTTTATTTTTCTTTTTTTAAATTCATTATGTCCTGTACGCTTTTGGCAGTTTAGAAGGCTTGAGGGGCCTTTTTTCTTTTTTCTTTTTTCCTTTTCTTAAATTCATTATGTCCTGGGCGCTTTAGGCAGTTTAGAAGGCTTGAGAGGCCTTTTTTCTTTTTCTCTTTTATTTATTATGTTGGGGTCTTTTCTTTGCAAATGGGGTTTTATTTTTGGATTTGTTTGACCCGATTATCTCTTTAGGTTGGTTACGTCTATTTTGGCAAGTCATCCATTCTGAAGGCTCGTTGAGCCGATCAGAAGGCTTCTGAGGCGCTGTCCTATTCAAATATACTACATTGGCTAAACAGAATATGATATAGGCACTGCCCTTACCTATTCTCATGTTTTCAAACCTGTCACTTTCTAACTATCTGCAAGTCTTCTGAGGCCTTTCAAGGCTTCCATCTTGAATTACCATACTTCTATCTTGAATTACTATACTTTCATCTTGAATTGCTATATCTCTATCTTGAATTACTATACAATATATAAGCTGATGCAGTATTCACCTTAAAGCTCTATATTCAAGCCATTGACATTACACAGTTACAGATCTAACTAAACACCTACAACAATATTTGGAAAGCCTCATCAAGCCTTGAAATAGGCCCAGAATATACAAACCTCTCTGCAAATTTCATCCTTCAGCCTCTGTATACGATCGAGCACCCTATACGGAATTAGAGATACCTGAGCCTCCGATAGGGCCCCAGTAGCAATCAGAGATACCCAAGAAGCCTCCGAGAAGTCCGAGAAGACGCCGGAAACAATTAACCAGATCAAAGACTCCTGCCAACCAATTAACGCCCACTTTTTCAGCGTTCTGCAAACCACCAGCAAGTCTCCACAAACCCAGAAGAAGGCTCCACAAACTTAGAAGAAGACTGCTGAGACAGATATGCCACCACGTGGGAGACCAGCTGCCTCGTACAAGTGCACAACAATCCAGGACTGCCGGAGAATCCTACAGCTAACCGGAAAAGACGTGCCTATAGGGCTTTCAGAACGCAATGGAAACGAGATGGTAAAAATAGTGATTATCAGCGCCACCTCAAGAATTGTTCAGCAGTTCGCGTGGATTTTGTATGGATCACAAGGCCCTCAACGCGCTGAAGAAGTCGTGGTTAGCAAAGCGCTTCATGGACTCTATAAAGATCCAAACAGCCCTTTCTCCGCTTCATTATCGATCTATCACAAAAGAAGATGACAGTAGACGCCATACGAGTTTTCGGCGACTTATGAAGAGGAAAACGATGAAATTAACCTCAAGACTTCGCAACAGCGTTCCAAAGAACAACCTACATGCGCTGAAACAGTAGCTTTAAGACGCCTTAGAATACCGAAGAGGCCAAGAATAACCGGCCCACAGATTGACCCAATAAAGTTGGGAATACGCCCGTACATACTATCACTACGATGAGACGCCCCGTATCACTTACACTCTTATTAATATCCTTCGCGTTTATGCGCGATTTAGAAAGACTCGAATGAAGCGGGTTCCAGCAGCTGTCCTGCGAGCTGCGAGGCGCTGAAATTTCTACGGCCAAGGATTCACTTCAGCCCCTCGAAGAAAATGCTTATAATCCGAATCCTAATACGTCCCCACCGTGACACCGACGAAGCTGGAAGGTTGGCTCAAGACTTCTGAAGCGAAACCATTGAAAATCGGCTTGTTTCACAAGCCTTCGCAAACGTAAAAGGCCAGGTCAAAACGCCTCAAACCCCTGAAAGAGGGATGCAAGACCTCACAGATAACGACTTTGCTAGTAAAATAGAGCTTGAGGAGGAACTTCTGGCCTTCAGTAATATGGTTGGCAAAAAAATTTTGAATATGAACATGCCCCGTTCCGACATGGAGTGCCAGAAGGTAATGTCGGTAGTCTATGAACGTATCGAGAGGTACTCGGGGATCAGAAATAGGCTCTGCGAACATTATAGAAGGCTCTTCCCAAATGGCATTATCTTTGAATGTTGTCATTATGATCCTAAACGTATTTGGACTCAGGCTGAGAGAAATCACCTGTTTGAGAAAACTAGAGGTGCAGGCGGAGATGCCAACGATCAGGCCGATAACGACGGTGATGATGGAGGTGACGGTGCCGCTGGTGGTGGAGGTGCCGATGACGGTGGTGATGGAGGTGCCGGTGCCGCTGGTGGTGGAGATGCGGGCTACGCTTGAGGAGCGTTTAGTGGAAGCCTAGAAGGCATAAGGAGCCTTGATTGGTGTTTTGGAATATGATAAAACTCGAAAAATTGGCTATCTCCGGCCAGGGATTACTTGCTTCATGATTGGTTGTAGGATGTAGATCATGTCTACTAACAATAACTCTAATATCGTATGCATAGCCAATTTTTTGTTTTTTGAAATGCAGTTGCCATTTTGTAGGTTGCTTATTTGAGCTTCCCGTTGTCTTTAGTTTGGTTAATTATAGAATTATGTTTTAACAAGCCTTCCAAAAGGCTTTTCAAGCCGTCCAACAGGATTCTCGAGCCCTTTTCCTGCCCCAGGAGGAAAAACCTTTAATTGACTGCTGAGAAAAAGCAAAGTTTATGTGGTTTGCTAAGCGAATCGTGCCATATATAGTGGGGAAAAGGCTTCATGAAGGTTCTTTCTGCAAAACATCATCATGTCTGCCCGGCAATCAAGAATCAGTAAGCGCGGCGTTGAGGAAGGATATGGTATGCAAGCCTCTGTCTTCACCCCTGTTAGTAAACTTTCAAGGGGGGCGATGAGTGTTTCCAGTCTTGCGAGCAGTATGAACTCCAATGCAACCACAGAAGAAGATACAGAACTCGATTACTATGGCTCCCAGAGCCTTCAAGAAAGCACAGAAAGCTTTCCCGATGGCGCAATATTGGTAAACGGAGTGTTGCAGGGCCCATAAAAAACTTGGTTTGCCCTCGATGATCATCCAGAGGAGGAAGACTATATTGAGATCTTTGAGGATGACTATGAGGATGAAGAGCCGGGGGATGAGAATGCACCACCACCCTCTGGACGTATGCCTTTATCAGAATGGAGTATATCCTCACCCCCACCATCACCACCACCACCACCACCACCACTACCACCACCACCACCACCACCACCATCAAACCGGGGGTCGCGAGCTGGAAAAAAGCCAAAGGAGGCTCCTGTAGCCTCCGCTAGGGCTATTGCAGTCACTCGAAAGAGACCTAGCAGACCGGCCGCAGAAGCAGTTGCTTCTTCTTCTATTCCAGTAAATATGATGCAGGTATGGTGTTTAAAGCCCTTGTGCTTCGATTAAACTGCTAACGTGACGGAGCATGGAAATCGTTATGCCGTTAATCCACGCAGGCAGGAAACACCCTGGGACCGGAGGAAGGCTGAGCAAGCCTTCGAAAGGGCTCGCTTTGCATCCTCAAGCTCTTCATTTACCTCGGCCAGTAGCACCTTACGGCATGAGTACGGCTTGAGCAAAGAGACAACCTCTACACCTTCTTTTTATATACCTACTCCTGCACATTGTGGAACACCAACCCCTTCCCAAGGTAGAGCCTCAATACCGCCAGAGTCTGAGTCCGTTAATGAGTCAACGGAGGTGACGTCTGTAGTAAAGCATGCAGTTTTCACTGCTATATATTGCTCAATTTTCTCAGCCTTAAAGCTGATGCCTTAGCGTTAACGCCCGTCGATTGTGGAGTGAGAAACGACCATTTCAATACCAAGATAGCATTCTGCCAAGAGAGAGTGAGAGGGCTTCACGACCTTTTGGAGGGTTTAATAAGTTCTTTAGCTAACAGTTATTAGATTCAAATCCAATGTTCGCGGACGAAATCGCACCTTATTTATGCAGTTAAATGGACGGACGACTTTTTGTACGGCCAGACGACGAGAAAAACGCTGGAGTCGAGAAGGCGTGCTTTCTCCTCGAGAATGGCCGCTTTTATCAGTGACCGTAAAATTATACCGTAAGCCTCCCTACCGTCCCATTTAACCTTGCAAAGGCGCTTACAGTCTTTAGACCGGCTGACGTCACTTTTGAGCCCCCGAAATCGTGGATGTCATATTTTAAAATATTACAAAGCGTGATAAGACGCGTCGAGCAAAGGATCCTAGTTTTATCGATCATATATCTATAGCTTTTGTTAGCTTAGTTTGCACTACATAATCTTATTTTATTTTATGACATGTTGGAAAACAAGATATACATCGAGGTTGAACTTTAACCAGCATCAGAATCCAGATATCATGAAGACATCGCGCCAAACCTCTAAAAGGCTCCTGCTGACTTCAGAATGCCTCCAGCTACCTATATGAGGATGTTAAACACGTGGGGAAAGAGAAGTGCGAGAACCAAGAGGCATGCTCTGAGCAAGAGAATCGATTCATGGTATGAGGTGAGAAAGGCCACAAGACCTTATCTAAATACTAATATACTTTTAGGTTGATGAATTGAGAGGGCCTAAAGAGGTTGTATCGAAATTGAGCCTTGAGGAGGATGATGTTCAGTTAGTCGCGGACATTGCTGCGTGGAGAGCCTCAAAAGCGCGTGGAAAGAAAGGGAAGGCACCAGCAGTATCCACTAGGGGGGGAAGTAATTGGAGGGAGGTGGAGGTGGCAAAGGCTCCATAGGCTTTCACAGAGTCCTCTCCCACTGCAATCTTTTTTTTTTGGGCTAGTATATGAGTTCTGTTTCCGGGTTATTTTTTATCATATATGGGCTAGTGTATGTGTTTTTTTTCTAGCCTAGTGTTCATTATGGGCTAGTGTATATTATATTAATCAAGATGGTTTTTGAGCGTCCACTGAAGCTTTGTAAAGTCTCCGGGGACATCAGGAGAGCATGGGAGATCTCGCTTAAAAATCAAGAGTCTCCGGGGACATCAGGAGAGCATGGGAGATCTCGCTTAAAAATCAAGTGTTTCCAGGGACATCAGGAGGGCTTGGTAGGCTCTCAGGAGAGCGTGGGAGATCTCGCTTAAAAATCAAGAGTCTCTGGAGACATCGTGAGAAATTTTAGAGCCTCGGAGAATATTCTACGAAAGCTGGCTTCATCGCAGGGCTTATAAGAGGTGGTCTCCGAAGCCTTTGCAAAAGCCAAAAGAGACTTCAGGCATGAAAACGAGTTACTAGTATGGATATCCTCGGACATTTCAGAGACTCTCTGGAGAATCTAACAAAGCCTCCGGAGGGCGTCGCTGAGAGTCAGTGGGCTCCGGAAGCCTCAGTAAGGGCTCTGGAGACTCCCGCATGGCACGTTGACCTCTGGAGATCGAAAGTTTAGCGGGTGCCTCCGAAGGTCTCCCATACCTCCCGAGCCTCCGGTAAAGCCTAATAGGCTTGCTGATCAACGTGAACGGCCCCTGCCTCGGTCGTGTACCTTGGCTCCCCGCCTCCCTGATCGCTATATAGGATATTGAGCGAGGCCTTAGATCCATCTGTGATACAGCCTATTATGCAACTCCCTACTTAGTAATGGAATTGGCCTGGATCGAGATTGACAGTTTTAGTCTGTAATACTCGAATAGTAAAGCCGTTGATTCTCAATAGGTCTATAAATAACACTCATAATACCATCTCTAAATCCCTATATATTATGTATTCGCTCTACATTACTAAACTCTACTAAATACCGCAAGATTGTATTTATATTTCATCTGCTGTCGCACTCTCACTTTCCAGTATAACGTCGTATTAAATATTCAATTACATCATTAAAAATAGCACATTGTCATCCTCGAGATCGGTTGAAGAGGGTAATATTTCTTTATAACTGTTTGGTGATGCAAGATGGAAGAGAAACAAACAAATTTCTGTATTTGAGGAGCATTTGTTACAGTAGCGATACTGAATACTTTGAAAATCAAAGTACCCAATATATAAATTGATATCGGCATGTGTAAAACTATCAAACTTAACATATGTCTTAAATAGTAACAATTCAAAAAGAAACTCACCGGAAGAACTCCAAACAATGCTCTTCGTTGAGTTCAGCTAGCAAAAACTCCCACCTCAACCCAAATGGCAACCCTATAGGAGCTCTGTAACGCCTTCTCCTTTCTTTTTTCCTTTTATTTTCCGCTTCTAAACAATGAGATACAATAGTAAGGATCCCTACACTAGCGGCGGCGAACGTATTGATCAAATGTGAAGACATTATTGAAAGCATTCGTGGTTGTGGGGGCGCGGGGTTTCCGCTGTCGCCCTCAGGGATCTAGTTGTGATCAAGTCACAGGTTACCATGGCAACAGCCCGAAAAAGACCCAGGACGGTCGATCCCGGACGCTGCAGAATCCCTCTAGTGAGGAAGAGAAACTTCAAAAATTTCGCGTAACGATGGAATCAGTGAACGTGTCTATGATGGATTTCAGCAAACGGACTTGAATAGAGGATTAATTTGATACTCACAGCCAAGAAATGCAACCTGTATGCACATGCAGGCCCTTGCATCAATTTTCCTTTCACTTTGAAAACGATCGTTCGAGGTGTACCGGGTGTTAACGGTAAATACCAAGAATCTGATAAAGGAATCTTGCTGTGAAATATATGTGTTTATCTTATCTGATTCTCGGTATTTATGGTTAACCCGGTACTGAAAGACTCTATTCTCCCGCGATTCTCTGACGCCTCTTCAACTTGATGTTCAGCTGACATGGTTGGCACGGAGCAGTAGCGAATTGGCAAGTTTCACCCGTGCAAGGGATACAAAAAAAAACCCTATCCGTCAAACCGTGTACTAAGCCCATGAACAGCTGTAAATAATTAAGTACAAGTTCTTATCGCTGCAGCCTTGCGGGGCACCTAAGTTATTGACACTATATTTTCCCTCATCCTTTCCGATTCTATGCCACTTGGGAATCCCAGCTTGCGGGAACTTTGTGCGTAAACATCTCGTTATCAATTGTCCTATCGTGATGATCACCGCGGGGCGGTAGAATTTCGAACAAATACCATAGTTAGCCCTCTGTTTGGGGAACTGTTCTTTAGGTGGGCAATACCCCGGTTAGCATCACCGGATAAAATAAAGCCCAGTACGAGAAAACTTGTTTCTAAAGGCTTGCTTTACTGGGGGTATGGTCAAGTCTGCAGTCTACAGTGGTGGCGGTTGCTGTCTACAGACCTACCCCTACGCGCGTAGTACTTATACTGGCAGGTTAATTTACCTACATGTATGCGATTTTTTTTCCCCCGTTTTCTTTTATTTGGGTCAGTTGTCCAAAGCAAGTACGGCAAAACAAAAACCATGTAGAATGGATGTAGAATATCGCTGCGGCCTACAGGTATATTCGGCGCGGAATAATTCTATAATTTTATAGTCGTAACTCGATATGTCGGAGCTCAATGGACCAGATCCCTTGCTGTCCCGTACGTACGAGAATACTCTGCGAATATTACTTCCCCGCTGAAGAGTGGATTTGTTATCGTGGATTTTTTGTTATCCTGTACAAAATCCTTAGAATCTTGGCAATCCGGATACCGTGTTGCAACTGTACACCCATGGGAAAAAAGTGAGGAAAGAATAGGTGACCACCAAGGCGGCTAAGCAACAACCATGGCTTTTGAAGGAAGCCTATAGAAGGTGGTAAATATACTCCAGAGGCCGCAGCGCATACTTATTTGTAGTTAAGGTCCTTCATGTCATTGAGGTTCAAGTTGAGTACAGGCGTTATTTCATCACTTTTTTCCTCCGGCTGTACATATGTGTACACCTACAGTACAATGCATATACCATAGTGCAGAGTGAAGTGGTGGGGGAAACCGGGGGCAGGGGGGTAAAATCGTATGGCCCTGTTTTACCATAGATCATTCCTATCACTATATGTATCTAGTAAACTGCAGTGAGTAGAGCAGATAGGTAAGTACATGCATGTATGTAAGTTAAGTAGTCTCTTGGATTAACTGCCGGTCCATGAAGCTTCTGCTGCTGCTCCTATATATTATATATATTATATTCGCATATAACCTACATGAGGTAGAGACGTAAGTTCCATCCTTCTTTCCCCCTATTCACTCGGTTTTTGAAAACTCAACACCATAACCCTGAGTGGCAACGCCATCACCACACCAAAATCCAGCTATTACAATGGCTTCATCAAGCTCCACCAGGTACTTCTCAAACGAAGAGAAGATTTTACTCTCCCTTCACTACGACCAACTGGACCGTCACCTACATAAGCTCCCTAACCCCTTTCAAGAAGAAGGGAAGGCACCGCTCCCCTACAAGCCCATCCAAGACTCGATCCGAGAACCTGAAGCCTTACCAGACTTCATGACACCTACATACTCAAAGATTGTCAACCAAAACGCCGACGTTGAACACTGAACGAACTCGTAGCTCAAATCACATCCACCAATACGGCCGCCTCCAACCCCCGACCAACAACACACCCTCCCCCCCAACAATGACAAACAGTTTGAAAAACTGGAAGGCTTGATCAAAGCCATCCCCAAACAAATCATTCCCGCTCCTGCAATCACTCCCCCAATTCCACGCCAACCAAAGAAAGCCACGTCGCGCCAAGGCCCTAAATCCTACGCAGACGTTGTCAAGACCCCAACACCTAACATAGCAGCCAAGAAAAAGACAACAAAGCAACCCACTGGAACAGACCCAAAGAAGGAGGTCGCCCTTCCTACATGTTTCATCTTTACTCTTCTCACCCATACCCATACTTGAAGCAGACGCTCCAGACTTAATCCTTCATGCTTAGCAAGAAACGGCCTCAAAGCCCCTGCCACCTCCCTCTCCTTCACCATCAACGACAGAGGCACCATTACCGCCACAGCCCCACCTTCTGTCCCCACAAGCACCTACACCACTTTCTTCACCGCCCTCACCGCCATCATCAACTAAGAAGTTGGCACCCCCCTCAACCCTCTCTCCCAACTCACACCTGCCCCAACGGACGTCAACTTTGACATTCATGGCATCCCTCTGTTTCACCTCCCAAATAAGGAAGCCCTAGACACTCTTCTCCCAGAAGCCATCACACTAGCTTCTGGTGCCTCCGTCAACTCAACTTGCTTCCTGATTGCCGACGACTTGGTCCGCAAACAAAAAAAAACCTACTCAGTGGTCATCTCCGTCAGACAAGAAGATGCCCACCTCTTCAAAAACCCGATCCGCCTTTTTTTCTCCGTCGCCACTACATAAGAATGCGAAATCTTCCTTCAATCTAACGCCAGAATTGTTGCAAGTTCACAACAACAAAGCGCCGCAAGTAAAGAACCCCTACCGCTTCAATCTGCACACTCCTCACAGCCAAGAAACCACAGCGCTTCACAACACCTGCAAGTGACATTCTAACTCCATTCCCAACGGCCAAGTTTCACCAAACGCGCTTAACTGCGGAGTCCTCATCATGCGTTTCCTCCCCACTTGTCCATCCTGCCCCACCACCCACCCCACAAATACCAACTGTTCCCCAAAGATTCGTAACACCGACCACTAAAACACGACTCTCCTCACTGCAAGAACGCGTCTCACCAGAAAGTTGTGATAATGTCTTAAAGATCATGAAAACAAGAACTCGGTCCTCTCCTCACTCCCCTCCACTCATCCCCACCACCCCGTTTAGAAGCCCAAGTCTAGCTTCACTCGACTCCCAACGCAACCTAAGAAAAGTCCCACAGATGGCAATCAGGCCTTCGGCCCTCTCTCAACCTTTCACTTGTTTGTTTTTGCTTTTTAGGGGACGTACATTGTTCTGTCGGGGATAGGTCTTTTTACGCCATAGTTTATACTGCATGCGAACTTTCTGTACCTAGAAACATGAATAGATATGATTAAAAAAAAAAAAAAAAGACGTAAGATCTATCGCTAATTGTCCGCGTTAGGTCTCCCAGACGGAGATATATTCTCTCATTGTTCTTCTTCCTCACTCATCTTCTTCCTAGCCATGGACACTAATTATCTTAATATTGATTACATTGTATACAATGCGATTAGTCAATGCTTGATATGAGGTTCAAGAGGGCTCCCGAGATGACTAGATACTCCTAGTTTATAGCCTAGCACTGGTATCAATGGCAGTTTGGTATGTATAGTTTTTAAGCGTAAATCATCAAGAATCAACAGCTTTCCATGCTTTAAATTCTACTCTGAAATTTACCAAACTTTAGGGGTCGGAGCTTATGTTATAGGTGACTACATATTTAAAAGGGAACTTGTTGTGTAAAAAATGTGGGGAGTTGTACGGATTCGAATTTACAAAATTTCAGTGTTTTTTTTGTTGAGACAACGATGATTTAGAGTGTGTAGGTCCAGCGAGTGTAGCTACAGCGAGTGTACTCGATACTGAGCATATGAATGAGAAAGAAAACCAGGTTTATTTGTGTGGTGACCGTTGTCACGGATTTTCTCGTTCATATGCTCAGGATCGAGTAGGTATAGCGAGTGTAGGTACAGGCATACACTTCCTGCGTAGTACCTGAGAAGTGGAAACGATTAGAGATTGGCCTAACAAGCGACAGAGGGACATGGTCAGGGTGGAGGTCTGGGTGTGGAGCGGACAAAATAACGCAGAACAAGGGAAACCAGGGCTAGGGCGTAACAGCAATGTCAGGGGTCGTTCTAGGCAGCTAGCAGGATTTAGGTTTAGCCAAGCACTACCAAAAGGCACTAAATAAGCTTGGCCATTTCCCGAACCACAGTTGCGCCACACCAATATGCCGTTAGTGCACTTCATGATGCAAAGCGAAGTAGACATCCGAGGGTGTGGTAGGTATTTAAATTACCCCTGAGAAGAAATGCCTGTCGCGCAATTTGGTACCTGAGCCTGACCAAATCCGGAAGCGCTCGCACCCAAAGCGATGAACAACGACAAACATCTGGGACGAGTGGAACTTGTTCAGAGGGATCTGGGACATTGTAGCCTTTATTGGACAAAGCAAACCAGTGTAGCAAGATGTGCTAGAAAGGAGGGAAATTCAAGAAGTTTGAATTGCAGGGGAGATTCAAGCGGCAGAAGGTCAGACATGCGGTTTGATCCACGTAAAAAGCCTGCCTGCTTCCCTGCCTGCATGTCCCGAGTGTACCTCTCTTCGACTTTCTCTGTCAATCCTTTTTTTCAATCACTCGCATCAATCACACATCTTTTTTCTGTTTACACAGAATCACGCTCCTTGTTCCTTACATACCAGTAATACTTTTTTTTTTTCCCCTTCTTTTTTTTTTCTTTCCTTTTTTTTTTCTTTTTTTTTTTTCTTTGCTGCAGCTTGTCACCAACTAACCCCCCCAATCATCCCCTCAGCCTCTCACTCATCCCGCCCACGTTCCTTTTCTTACTTACCTCTCTGCAGGAAAATTTGATCATCCTGACCCCCTGCTCCATCCCTTCCTTCCCCATTACACCATTGCACTACTCCCCCCCACCCTTTACTTTCCTACACTATTGGGTCCACGTCGGTTCCGTCCACTCTCTCGCCTCCGGAATCTATATAACAGCTTCCTGGCTCGCCAATCGTTCTCATCCATCATAGACATCCATTGCTTCAGAGTAGCCATTCCTTTCTACTCTGCTCGTGAAACGACGTTCCCTGGTGAACACTGCTATTCTATATAGACCATCCACTCCCTCGGCTTGCTATTCACGACAACAGACTTCAGTCAATACAATTTGCAATCGCTAGACGATTACATCTCACAGCTCTTACAGCAAATACCACGAATAGCATTATCACCCATACCACTATCAATCATTATCACTACCATGAAGTTCTCAACTACAACTTTGGGCTTTGTCCTCTCCTTGTCTGCCGTTATGGCCGCTCCTCTCAAAGAGCGTGAAATCCACACCGAAATTGCCACTTTCTACGAGACTTACACCCACGTCGTTCACGAGACAACCACAGTTTATGTTGCCCCGACTCCAGCCGCAAAGAACGAGTACGCTGCGTACTCTGTAAAGAGCTATGGGTATGAGTCTTCCAGTGCTACTACTACTACATCTGAGGCTGGCGTCGAAACATCGACACCACTCTCATCTGCCCCGTCTACATCTGAGGCTGGCGTCGAAACATCGACACCACTCTCATCTGCCCCGTCTACATCTGAGGCTGGCGTCGAAACATCGACACCACTCTCATCTGCCCCGTCTACATCTGAGGCTGGCGTCGAAACATCGACACCACTCTCATCTGCCCCGTCTACATCTGAGGCTGGCGTCGAAACGTCGACACCATCCTCACCTGTTTCGTCGACTTTGTCGGCATACACCTCCTCATCTTCATCGTCATCTTTGTCGTCTTCATCCACTGAATCGACTACTAGCACCTCAACCGAATCCACTTCTACCGAAGCTACTTCAACTTCTGAATCTACCTCGACCTCTACTACATCTACTACCACCAGCTCAACTACCTCAACTGTTGAGCCCACAACATCTACTCCGGAGCCCACAACTCAAGTATCAACCACCTTTTCCACATCAACCTCAACCTCCTCAACTTCCACTGAGGTTCCTACGACTACTGCCGTCGTTCCCAGCTTCTCCGCCCTTGCCTTTCCAACACCTACTACCACCCAACAGCCCGCTGTAACCTCTGCAGTTGTCAAAGCTGTAGAGACGGCCACGGGCAACAGCGGCAGCGGCAGCGGTTCCTTTGCCGGTGAAATGACCTATTACGCCACTGGTCTCGGGTCATGCGGCGCTACTAGCTATGATACCGACTACATTGTCGCTGCCTCTTACCTCTATATGAAGAACGGAATCAACCCTAACAAGAACCCTCTCTGCAGTAAGTAACATTAATCCAAGTAGATCCCAACTATCTAACGCATATGCAGACACTAATATCAAGATCATCGGTCCCCTGAAAACTCTGATCGCAAGGATTGTTGACACTTGCCCAGGATGTGTAAGTAACTCCTAGTCCAGGGATTTTTCAGTATCTGTTTTCTAATATAAAGGTGCAGAATGGGATGTACGATCTGGACTGTTCTCCCAAGCTCTTCAAAGATTTGGGCTGCACCGAGGTCCAAGGAAGATGCCAAATGACATGGTCCCCGGCGTAGACAAAACAGAAAGAAAGAAAGAAAGAAAGAAAGGGTCTCTCTTCCTCTCTTTTTCTTTCTTGAGCGTTTTAGTGAGCCGCCCCATTGCCCGTTTTGAAAACGGAGAATGGCAGTAGTTTTTTGTGGCTTTTTTCATATTCTTGTTTTAAATTATGCTTGGTGGTTTCGGAATAACGGGGGGCTTCGGCGCAATCATGGCCAATTTTGGGCCTTTTCACCTTTTGTCTGGAATAGTGTTTCGGACATTGGCCTTTTCATTTCTTGTATATCCATTCATTACCTTTTCTTTTCTTTTTTTTTGGCTTGCCATTTCTCCTTCTACAGACTCTGCTTGGTGTAATCGTTACTTCGGTATCGTGACATATCCCTCGCTTACATATGCATTACTCTTCGCACTATCTACATAGATTTCTTTTTATTGGATCTTAAAAAAAAAAACCGGCCATCGCTAACCAATATGAGAGGCGCTTTATTTTCCTGCTATCTGATTTATAAGTACATCTATGTAGACTATACATTAATATATTTTATGATTTATGCGTTGGTGTGTCATTCAGCAGACGGGCGTATTTTTACTTTTTAGTACTGCGCCAAGAGAGATCGGGAATGAGGTGATAGGCTAGGGGAGTAGAGGGAACCGCGCCCAGGATTAGCGTGAGCTTGCGCACCATCCTGATTGGATCAGTCGCAATAGTAGCAACTAACCACTGCAGCGAGCGGGAAGAACGACTGGTCAAACGTTCGATCAACAACCAAGTGTTTACAAGAAAATTGCACGTTAGAAGTGCAATATTTATTATCAACCAGACGCTCGTTAACTTACAATACCATACTGAGAGAGTATTTTTCCTTTCCCCATGGGGAAGGCGGGGGACGGAGATGGTCATGGTTGTTCGTAGTCGCCGGGGGGGGGTGGTGGTGGTGGTGGTTACTGCTTTGGGGTTGCTAGGTGGAGGTCGGATCTTCCCCCACTCTGTCGCACTGTTCCATTAGAGTAGACTCTTAGGGAAGAAAGCAATTAGAGTAAGGAGTAAGGCTGAGCTGATACTGACAAGCTAGCTGCTTGTCCTCTCTACTCTATTAGCTCGCTAGTCTTTGGTGGAAGTAGGCGAGTGGGAAGAGGGGTGGGTGCCTGGCAGAGCGGGTACGGACTCGCCAATTGAAACGGGGGACAGAGTAACCGCAGGAAAAGGTACATATGTAGGATTTTTTTTTTTTTTTTTTTTTCTTGCAGATTGCGATTGCGCGTTTCTTTCTTTTTCATTGATATTGCGGTGCCTGTCTGTACCTGGATGGTGTTACGTTGCACGCACGTGGAACCTGGTTGGGTCGTTTGGGAGGGAGGGCACTGAGTTGGAGGTAAGGTAAGGTAAGGTAAGGTAAGGTAAGGTACACACACACACTCACACTCACTGCACGTTCGCTCTCGAGGAGCTGCCTATTCTACATACAACGGGAGAAGCACCCCGTGGGAGTGGGTGGACAAGGGGGGATCAGCGCTGTTTTGGATAGAGTAGATTGCGATGGTGAGAAGAGGGAATAGTAAGAATATCCACTCTATACTGGGCGCCAATTCTTTTTTTTTTTTTTTTTTTTTTTTTTTTTTTTCTTCTTTCTTTTTCTGACACTGCATTCGGAGGTTGGAAAAGGTACATGTACTTTCTGCTTACCGCCCACCGGAGATACCTGGACTACAATAAGTCAATACTCTCAATACATACTTACCTAGAATTGAATTCACTTTTACTTTTACAATACGAATTGTTGTTTTAGTTGGCGGTCAACCGACAAACCAACCAACGGCCCCGAATAGGCAGTCCTGCCGCTTATAGTATGATTGCAATCACCATGCCCACTCACTTCACTACATGTACATACATGTACATATATGTATACATACATGTACATACATACATACATTGTACATACATACATACATACATACATACATACATACATACATACATACATACATACATACATACAGCTACACCTCGCTATAAGAAGCGCCAAGGTGCAGGCAGTTTTCGTTTCTTATAGCAAAATATTTCTTACAGCAAGTAAGATTTTGGTGTAGAGCTGTTAGCGTGTAACCTATGGGTGTTTCTTACAGCAAAGTTTTTCTTAAAGCGAGGTTTCTTATAGCGAGGTGTCGCTGTACATACATACATACATATGTATATACAGGACCCCAAGTAGAGCTGTGCATAGAGTACATCATGACATTATGTATGTGTATAGAATGTAGGCTTCGGTATAGTATGCGGTCTCGAACGAACAAGCAGCGATGCACTGCATCTACATGTACATACCTCCCCCACCCACACGTTGTTGTAACTTGTTTGTTGGCGCGCACCGCAACTGTCACAGGATCTCACTCGGCTTGGCGCCAGTCAGCCAGCAATCGGAGATTAGCCTACACTACCCTACCACATGTATGTACGTACCTAGTTAGGAACAGGCAAGGAGGGAAAAAAAAAAAAAAAAGAAAAGAGAAAAGAAAGAAGCATGTAGGTACCTGAGGTTGTGATGACGAGTGTTAGCGCTGAGATGCTCGGCTCTAGAAGCGCTCGAGAACATTGGATGGGCTGCGTATAAGCTGCTAGTTAACTTATTCGAGCTAGGGATAGGCTAGCTATGAGTACTATAGGGTAAGGTATGAATCCTGGTAACTTTTTTTTTTTTTTTCTTTCTTTTCCTTTTCTTCCTTACCGGAAACCTGTTTTATCGTTTTGGGAGTGGCATATTCCTCCCTATCGAGAACTAAAGTGCCGAGGGCCACGGATGGTAGGGCTCGGATAGCTACCGTGACTCGGGTTGGTTATCCCGGATTACAGATACTTACATACAGAGGACGCGTGGATGGATGGGGATGGACGATAGTGGTAATGCCTGGGGGTTTTTTACGCCTTTCAGCTCGGAGGGGCAATTCCCCCCCCCCCCCCTCTTCTTTCTTTCAGCTCAGGTACGACGGTTTACGCATTGGGGTGTGTATGGACTGGGTAGAGTAAGGTAATCATCTTTGTATCGCTCGTTATCTTGCCCTATCCTATCCATGCCACGACCTTTGTCGATGACCTTGCCCATGTCCGTTCCAGGCGTGTTTAGTAGACCAGGCACCGTATCGTACATCACTCTGCCGTATCGATGCGTTATGCGGTGCGGTGCAGGCAGATTGGTGTATGTACCTACTCTACCTACATGTACCTACCTACTCTACTCCAGGAAGAGGAGCTGGTTGGATTCGCTATGCAGTACATACCGACAGATAGAGTAAACACCAAGCGCTCTGCATGAAACGTTCAATTCGTTCATCAATTGAATCTTTCAAGCCACACCCCTCTCTATCTACCCTCTTCGGCTACACAGGCATCTTTACGGTACGGTTTTTACTCTATTCTACTATGCAGTTGCGGTTTATATCTGTTTACATCCCCTCCGGCGTTTGATCCATCCCTCTCACCATTCCCCTACAGCCAGGGGAATGTTGTTACCGCAGCTCCAACCCCATACTCTCGTTCAGCAGCGTGATGGCCTCGTTGTAGCTACCGTAGGCGGTCTCGTACCCGTGGACAATGCGGCTGTTTGTCGGTAGAGCCACGTCAGTATCGGTAGCCTTCAATTCAGAATCATCCCCTCATGCAATTGAAACGAGACCAGATGATAGAAGGCCCAAAATCTAAAATCATAATAGGTATGTACTGGGCTGGATGGGGAGGATGAGCAGAAGGGAAGAAAATTCTCTTCTCCGTTCTAGGTTCCAGATCGAGGGGGGGGGGGATCGAAACGGTGCCTGCCGTCTTTTTTCTTTCGTTTTTCTTTTTCTCTTTTTCTTTTTCTTTTTCTTTCTTTTTTCTTTTTTCTTTTTTCTTTTTTCTTTTTTTTCTTTTCTTCTTCTTTCTTTTCTTTCTTCTTTCTTTTCTTTCTTCTTTCTTTGGTGATCATGACGAAACAATTAGAACAGCGCATGGTGCGGTGTGTGGATTGGGGGATGAATTGGGCAATGGATGGAGATGGATGGGCTTGGGCTTCGGCTGCGCGCAAGACAAGACAACAGGCGAGACAAAACAGACAAGTAAAGGTAGATGACAGAACGAGACAGAATAGGCCGCTGATCCAGGAACACACAAAGAAGCTGCATACACAAAACGATCCAAAGAAAGGTACAGGCAGACATATGGAGAGAAAAAGGTAGTGTCAGTTTCAGCCTCAAATGCTCGAACCCGCCAACCAATCTGCCCGTCTGCCTGTCTGCCTGTCTCTCTATCTGTCTCTCTCTCTCTCTGTCTCTCCGTAATCAGATCCGACTGTCCCGTTCTGCCGCCTGACTCTGCCAGTAGTATGTGAAGAGAGGGTGGGGGGGGGGGGGGTGATATAAAAATAAACCAAAACCAGAAACCCAAAAAACGCAAGGACAACGATTAAGAAGCGTCCTCGTCAGTCATGACATGATTACGGCACCACCAAATACATTTCAAAGCTCAAAAACAAACAATTGGTACAGCACGCAAGCTAAGATATCCCAAACGAGAAACTTGAAAACGCACAAACAATTACACCCCCCCCCCCCTTAAGACCCCTTCCTAAAAAAAGAACAGTTCTACATACCTCTGCTTTCTCATCACCCTCCAGTAATGCACCAACGTCAGGTTCCTGACCACCTTATGCTCCACCCCCTTTCGCCGCGCCGCCGTGCGAAGAAAGGCCACCGTATTGTCGACCCGCTCCTGACTAAACGTCTCTGCCCTCCCCGTGCGAAACGCCTCTCTCAGCTTGTCCCGTATCGCGTAGCGAGCAGGGTGTGAGTACTGTACGGCGGCGAGGCCGGCACGATACAGCGCCCTGTAGGAGGTCGTTATAGTGGAGGGTGCGGGCATATCACTCGTTGCTGCTGCTATTATTATTGGTGAGGGCGGCGGTGAGGCGCACGTGTGCCTGGAATGGAGGCTTAAAGAAAAGGGGGGGGGGGGAGGGGGGTGAGAAGGGGGGGGGTTGTTTAGTCAGCAAAATGTGGAGGTGTCAATGGGGTGGGTTAGGTAACATTAAAAGAAGGTTTAACGTTTCTGAAAAGGAGGCTGATTCGTGGGGTTGTTGTGTGTGTGTGTGCGGTCACTGGTGATGTTGCCACACAACTGGACCCTGAATATTAGAGTGATCTGTGTTGACCTCAACAGCCCATCGTGGATCCTCCTCTGGCTGTCTAGACCCTGAACGGTCTCCATTCCAACGAGTCCAACCAACCAACCCAACCAACTCAACCCCAACCAACCCAACCACCCCCCCCCCCCCTTACGCCACAACGTTATTCTTGAAATTAAAATCAACGGCTTAGTTCAACGACAAGACGTCCAACGGAAAGACGTCCAACGGAAATAACATTGTGGAAATCTCCATCAATCTACCCTAATTTCGGTACTCTCCCCGCCATGATGTCTGGAGTGGGCTGGGCTAGGTTCAGATTAGGTTGGCTCAGTTAATCAGACTCTCACTCTAGTTCCAGTCTGTCTGGGGTTCAACTTCGGTTCGGTCGGTCTCTCGCTTGCTCTCGCTGCCTGTGAATCTGAGCCAGATGAGATGAGTGTCTAAACACCTCTGGAGACACTCTGATCCGATCCGGGGGGTCTGCGCGGATCTCAGCTGTAGAGAGTACAGCCACTCTCTGCCCTGAGACATTGCAATTCCTGAGCTCGGCCACTGACGGGTTCAGTTCACTTAGCTGTTTTGTTTATTATCATTACCATTACTCGACACTATTTATGATTATTAGTCAATGTCGCCGTTCGTGATGACCCCGAGCAAAGAGCATTGACTGACTGACCGCTGGACCACCTTGGCCTACGAGTATCTTTTTTGCCTGACCTGACCACTCGCTCACGCGAGATTGGAGATTTAGATTGAAGGGGGGAAAGGGATCAGCTTGGGGGAAGACAGAGGTAGAGACGCGCAGGTTCCAGGATACTCCACCTAACGAACGCTTCTTTCTATAGCCACCCCTGCTATGATATATAAACACCAATACCCCCCCCCCCCCAGTACCAGTACCGTACCGTTCCGCCCGTATTAACCTGGCGGATGAGGGAAAGCGAACATAGCCCCCCCCCCCCCATAGGATAGCTTGGGGGTTGTGGTGCGATGCTCTCGCCACAGAGGGACAGGTGAAGGGTATGTAGGGAGGTGGATGAGCTGGTATTGAGATATCGATATAAGCTACACGAATAAAATAAGACAAGAAGAAAAATAAATAATAATAATAATAATAATAATAATAATAATAATAAAATTCCACCAGTAGCATCGTAAATGCCCAGTTGGTTTCTACGTCGCACGTAATTACAGTCATTTGCTCGGTACCTGGTTGGGCTGGTCTCTCGGAGAATAGTGCACTTGCTTGTGCTTGTGCTCCTGTGCGAGTGGAGATCTTGAAATTCAGTGTCATGAACCAGTGTCACGACAGAAAAAGAAGTAAAGTCACAATACAATTTTAATGTCCGCGCGCGTGGCTCTCAGCTGGTACGGAGTTCTGGTTTGACATTTTGTCTTGTTTTATTTAATTTTATCTCATTTTTTTTCTTGGTCCTGATTTTTCGTCTCCTCGCTCATGATTAGAGTGAAGTGTGATATGAAGTGATGTTTATCTCGTATCTGCAGCTGCAAATGCAACTGCAAATGCAAGGGCCGAACTCTACTCCTGCTTTTCTAGAATCCTACTGGTTCCGACTAGAAAGAGATACCCTTGATATACTGCAATATGTAAATAATTAACTGCTGCTATTTTTCCATCCATATAGATATATCCATGTGATATGCTCATTCTATCCGCCCATCGTCCATTCGCTCGCGCCCAGAAATAGCTCACGCCCTCATCACTTCTATTTTATTCTGCATACCCACCCGTATCGGTTTTTAAGTTTACTTTGCTGGCCTACCGACTTTTTTTCCTGCTAGCATGCCATAATCACCCTACATATTTCTATTCGCGACGCACAAACAGCGTGGTACCAGTAGTAGGTTTCGTTAGATGGGATAGTTTGATATGTAGTGGGTTAAATAAAGTTTCTTCCTTCTCCCCCCCCCCCCATTTTCCCCTCACGACCAGCAGCGTACGAGAACCATGAACCGACAACTCGACCGCGCGGCTGGTTGATAAGGGCGGGCACCCGCATACATATATGTAGGGCTTGCATTTCATTTCGAATATCCCCTCTATAACTTGATAAAGCTAGCAGAAAAAAAGCGGGGCCCACCAGCGTTTTGAGTTTGCCGCGCGCCCATGCGGGAAGCAAAAAAAAAAAAAAAAAACTCCTAAGCTAAGAGAGCGCGTTATCGATAAGAGAGAGAGGCTGGCCGTGGTGGGGCATGCAAATGCAAATACAAATTCGACATGGCATGGGCTAGGATGTAGACATGCTGCCCCCCATTGCGTCCGTATACGTGCTTTAGACTTTAAACTTTAAGAATAGACGGAATGGTTAGACTCTTTGGGTTTTATTGCGTGCGTTTCATTGCGTTGCGTTGCGTTGCGAGACGAGACTCGAGGGTAATCTTCTGATTAATTGCCTTGCTGATCTGCATATCATCATCATAGCAAAGCAAAGCACGGATGGGTTTGAGATATAGCTTTCTTTTTCGCATTTGCATGGTGATATTGCCAATAGGACCATGGGTCGATCAGGGACTAATGATATCCAGTCATGAGGGTAAAAAAAAAAGCTTAACTTGCTAGGCTAGTGGTGGTGTTTAATTAGTTGGGAGATTAGTAGGAGCGGGGGGTATCAATACCAGATGAGCTATCATTGAACCCACCCACCCCCAAAACTCCCTCGCGGCCACGATGGAGACTATTCAACCTCACCCGTCACACCATGGTGAGCTGGTGCCAGTATGCTATGCTATTGGGCGAATACGAATATCAGCTCAATGCTGGCGCCTCAAGGTACCGCCAGCCTCCTGATCGACGGCTGGCCGCAGAGACTGAAGAGGTTTGAATATGCATGCCATTGGCTGTTACGGCAGGTGCTGGTAGTTCAATGTAAGGGCCTTTTGGAAGAGGGGTTGCTATTATAGTATTTTGAAGGGTGTTCTGTACCTTAGGTACCTACATACCACCCCATTATTCTGAAAGTCTAGTTTTTTTGGGGGAAAAGGTTGGAGAAAATAATGTTTAAGGATGAGGTGCAGTGGGGTCTTCAGAAGTTGTGATTGTCCTTGACTCTGTGTCTTGGCTAGACCTATGATTGCGCAATTGTGCAGGAGCTCCTATTGTCGCGCTGCTACGGAACATGGCATTGTGCTTCACGATCGGTCCCGCTGTTAATGTATCTATCAGCTACAGTGCCAGTGGAGTGAATGGGAATATCTAGCAGAGCTTGGTCGATGTGATATTATTAATATCTGGGCAGAGTCGAGGGCGAGGCAGCTGCGTCGATACATACAATATCAGCGGTAAGCCGTATATAAGAAATTCTGTGCAAGGCATTCTCTCTAGAGTATGTCGAGACATCATCGAGTATAGGATAGTATATCGCCACTGTGTCAATTCTATATACTGTAGACGATTTCATCTATCTGACTAGATATCGGCCGGACATCTACGAATTTTGTCTCGCAATGGCACATTATCGATTACTACCGGTGATCATAGCTTCAGATCTACCCGTCCTGAGAGCACAAAGATGTCTTTGACTGAGTCACGGGCCCGCCGTTGGCTAGATAGATAGATAGATGCCCGTGTGTCCCACGGTAGTTGAGAACCGAGTCATAATCCATGATCGGTGGAGAGATTCCTTGATTTATGGAGAGATTCCTTTGAAATGGGTGCTGTCTTCCGTTGGACCTGTCCCGCTGAAGCACCCCGATGTACCTTTTAAAACTGCCTTGTCTAGAAGAGTGGTGCGGGCTGATATGATGTTGATCGATCGGCACTTTGGATGTGGTCGATAGGGACCGCTCCTTCGTTCTTCTGTTGAGAACATTAAGCACTCAATGATAGGTTTGGTGTAATACTTAAAAGATTAGGAGGAGAAAAACCGGTTCTGACAGCTCTACTCTTTTCTACCTTACCCCGCACCGGCGCTCCAACCATACAAAGTAGAAAGTATTTGTGGTTGTGCCCCACGGCTGCGCGCATTGTGCCTCTTAAAACGGCTTCCACGCCAATGAGAACGGATTAAAGATCATTGAACTACCAGAAATTGCTTTAAATGGATGCCTTGCGCTAATAATCTCACTTTTCATCCGGCAGGGCCATGGAATGGGATCTCGTGCTACGCTAATCATATAATATCACTCGATATATACTTGCAGCCTTTGTCGCTGAGACGAGGTAAATATTTTTGTCTGACTTCCGAGCGTAGTTAAAATAGCACTGCTAAGTCGCGCAACCACTACAGGCTCTGGTGAGATTATATATGCTCGGGATTTGCCAGTAAGATTGTCGACTGATATCGCATGCCAGGACATCGTTATTATGAAGAGCTAACTATGTGCTTGAACCGTTTCTTAAGGGTAGGTTACGCTTTCCGCCGAGAACTAGACAACAAGTACGATCCTTGTACATGTTCATTTTCTTGTTTGTAAACTTTTATTTGGGTGGGGCTATTGACTTGGAGGATGGCAATAATTCCCATGATACACCTTTTATGTATTCGGGGCGCGCCAAGGTATTATATCCAAGGAGTGCATATTCTTTCAGCAAACTCGAGTGGTATGAACGGGCCTTTTAACAGCCAGATGGAAGGTTGGATCGCCCCCTAACATTGGTACGCAACGCATACTCTGGGCCGGTCACTCATTCTCTCTGTTCTATGTGCAAAGTTGTTTGGCACCCGTGGTATTTCTTACAATGATACTTTAAACAAACATATAAAATTTAATTGGCCTAGGTCTCTTCCTCTTTCTAGTTGGCTCTCCCGAGGAGGGCCGTTCTAGGACCTCAATGTTTTTGAACACATATGCCACAGTTGTGATATTCTTAACGTGGTATCGACTTAGACCCCAGGGCTTTATGTTCGACAGATAAGCTCCACTATATTAGAAATACTATTGTAGAAGAGTTATGTATGCAAGACCGTTAAAGCTCTGTCAAATAGGAGGCAGTCCGAGAGGCTATATACCATGGCACCTATTTATGACATAGGAGTTTCTTGGGGGTTTTCGGTAGGTACTGAGTAGACCTGAGCTAATGATCATGGGTTTATGGTGCTCATCTATTGCTGCGTATGGAATCTTTGCATTGGCCCAATCTGATGTTCAATAGTGGAGGTCGGGCTTTATATAGCTGTAGACACTTTTGAGAAAACGAGCTTCACTCAAATAGGTTTTTTGACCTATTCATTGATAGTTCCTCTCCTGATCAAGTCTCTCATGGAGTAGTATGTTAGCGATGGATGACATGAAATGAAGATTACACTAGCATCAATCTACATTGATGATAGTGGGGAGAAGATAGTACATATATACCCATCTTATTCTAGTGGTTACATGTATTCATGTACTTTATTGCCACCCATTTGATGGCACCGGGCAGCTCCTCATAGTGGGGTTCTCTACCGGGGTTGATTCAGTGTATAAACTCGAAGTAGTTATACAAGCCTGCACATTTATTCTGATACGTTATAATGAGTTTAGTTCAGATCGTCGATGTCTGTAAGTGCCAAAAAATCTTTTGATTCCGCTTTGCCATCGCCTTGATGCGAGTGCTAGGCCTGATAGGATTCTTCAGCGATGTTGACCAGTAGATAGCCCACCAGAAACTTTATAAATAGAGAGGTTCGAATGTCGACCGAGTATGTGATTGAACACGCCAAATCTTTTCTGCATATGAAAGGTAGCTCGTGGTAGGTAGAAGACACGGAAGTGGACGGGCTACACGCATCTAATGTGTCACTAAGGATATATATAGATATTTTTTCGGAGAACAGTGTGAATCTTATCCGGTTCATGCTTACAATATATACATTCGGACTGGTTGCGACGCTTCGTGTAATAATTTACTAGTACAACCGCTGCGCCGTCATAAAATATCACTCGAATATATCTACCAAGAGGCAATCTTTCGCGCTTTTTTTTTCTTTTCTTCTAATTAATTACGTGATAGCTAAACCACCCATTGTGCTTAGAAGCTTTTGGTGAATGTGTCTAGATTGTATAGACTATTGTAGATATCGCGGCGATTATATTTGCTTGTACAACTGGCTTTAGGGACGAGTAACTCCATGTAGTCAACCATATGTATAATGTAGATGCATTACCCCCGAGTATTCACAACTGAATGTTTGATGACGACTTAGACCCACGAGTATTTTTTTACTAATATTCAACTCCAAATTTAGGTCAGAGTTTGACCATCGATGCATCTTATATGCATATTAATTCTTCATAGGAAACTACTCGCAGTGTCAATATCTAATAAGTATACAGATATACCAATATGCAATGTGTTATTTAAAGGTCCTGACTCTCCAGGCTTCAGGGGGTTTCTCTTTCTCTAACAAATATGTTTGCCAGTTAGCAGATATTCTATCAAATATGTTTGCTAGTTAGCAGATATTCTATCAAATATGTTTGAGTCAGTAGATATTGGTTCCAATATACTTTGAGTCAACCAAATAGTATATCACATATGTGCACAGGGCATCTTGGGGTTTCAGTGATCTTAATCATTGGTAAACTGATATTGTTTAAGCCATGACAGTTCCTACTCCGGCCAAAGGCCGAAAAACGCTTGTATACATGTAGCTATATAGCTACAGTATATACAGGACATGATCCTTAATGAATTTACAGTTAGAAAATCTTAAGACCAGAGATACAGTCAGGCCGAGTACAGCGTTAGGTAAAAAGTCATGGAACGCAACTGAGACATCTAACCGCAAATCCCCCCAACCACTCCCCATGACCCTTTACCCACCGTTATACAATAAAATACCAAATACCTACATGTAGTTGCTCAACTGATACTTGTAACTAGAGTACCAAAAATGGTACGGATTCGCTACAATTTCCCCTGAAATACGCTAGAAATACGGTAGGGATACGGTATCAATATGGCATTTGGCTCATAATGCTGGTTTAATCCGGTTTTCTATACTAAATACTAGTCTCGTCCCCATCCCCTATTTTCGTGTGATGAGTATTTTATTGAACCACACCACCAAGAAAAATACCGATGGGGCCTGGGAACGAGACTAACTAAATACCATAGCACTATATATGGTAGTGATTGCAGCCCGTTTTTTGTACTGTATATACCGCCACTCTGCAAAAGTGTTCGTGATTCGGATTTAGTGTGGCATGCCCGGCTCAAATTAAGAGCCAAGGTGTGCGCTGAGATGTTCAAAATACCAACCATGTATCAGTCAATCATGCCCCAAGATTAATATTAGATTTCTATGATATTAATGTTTTTACCCACTGATTTTATAAAATTATTTGGATACATTTCAGTTCCTCAAATCGGCCTCAAAGCCACCTTGCGCATTGACCAAGTTGGGTGTAAATCACGAACACTTCTGGAGGGTGACTGTATATACGCACGTGGAGCGATAGTGACGGCGATTATAGTGGTGGCGATGCTACCATGGTGATGGTAGGTTGGTGAAACCGGAAGAATTAAGGGTCAGCCAGAGCCAGGTGTATTGTCGAGTTGAGTGGTTTAAGTATTTCTCCCAGAACGCAGAGCATCTGATTCGTACAATCTATTAAGTGTAAAAATAAATCCCCTTCTAGTTAAACATGTGAACTACGATTTTAATAAATGTATGTACGTAAGAGGTAATGAATGTATCCCACCGTGGCCTAGGGGGGTGGGGGTATCAATGGGCGGGCCACTTCGTGATGCCAGCATTTGCCATTCTGTTGGATACTTTTTGGCTGGCCCATTTTGGGTATTATTTTATATTAGGAATAAGCTAGGGCTAGCTATGTGTAACAAAAGTGCAATACCGTTATACGGATATTTTATATGGAGATACTTTGTATAAGGATATTTGGGCTATAGTCTCCGATCCTATATATTTATTTATGTAAGATTGGAACTTTTATAAGGATAAATTCCCCATAAGGACAGACATATTTCTGGGTGGAACCACGTTTACTTATTCTTATAGCAAGACCGTTCTGTACTGTAATTGGAAGCAATATCCGTGGTCATGTCCATATGTACGCGGCGAGTATGGGCAGGCCAGGCACGAGGTTTTGCGTATCCAGTTTATGAGGCCTTGAATTGACCCTTAGCTATTACTGCCTTCGCCGACCGGGGGAACATATTCATGACTCCCATATTGAGCAATGAAACTATAGCCTCAGTTGAAGACAGCAATAGTAATATTAAGTCACATTATTGTGTATATATGTAGGAAGAATTTTGGTGACCAGTACCTCTATAACGCCTTGGGTTTCATATCCCTTCCATGCAAGGTCGACAATGAAAATCCTTTAGACCTTGGCGATGTAGATTAGTATCTGGTTCTATTTGACGATGAACTTTATGGGTATCGTGTTGATATGAGGCGCATTCCGCCCATTATGTCGATTCGTACATGTACGTAATGAATAAAAGAAAAAAAAAAAAAAAAAAAAAAATGTCGATTCGTACGAGGTGCGCTCAATGGGTAAAGATTCGGATCCCATTATTTAGGCCCTGCCGCTCCACTGCCCAAGAGATTTCAACTCTTCGCTCCACAGTCTTATAATTATCGTGAAAGTGGATCGATCCACTCCAATATTTGACAGCAGATGGGGTCATTGCCAATGTAGCCGGGGGTATAAACAACAAATTTCGAGCCGGAACTCACAGTGGAGGGACTTTTTCCTTATTCCTCAGCGAAGCAGCGTTCTCCCTCTATGGCCAAAGATCCCGCGATAAACCTCTGTAGCGCGCAAGAGAATATAGGAAACAAAATTTACCTCCATTGACTTCTGTCAAATGGCTACTAGTGGGCAAAGTAAACATAGGTATAAATATAACTACTAACATTAAATTAGTAAACGCTTGCATTTTGCGCTTGGGGTTGGGGTGTTCGCGTTTGGTGTTTGGGTGGATTGCGCCCACATACACAATCTATAATGTATTGATTCAAGCCGTATTGTCGAACGGTTTCCCCACGAGATCTAAAATGCTTGGCAACGACTATGTATGTCAATCCTTGAATAGAGTGAATCCAGGAACAGGTCTTAATTACTGTATGTAGAGATTCCTTAAAACATCTATTCCTTTTTGGGTCATGCCCCCAGCCAGTTGTGATTGTAACCTTAACGTCACATGTGAGGAAGATTGCTACTTGAGTTGGGATGCATTTAACGTGGGTCGGGCTGCATGGACGCCCTGGGGGAAAGGAACCAAAGACGGTTCTCTGTTGGATGAATCTCCGTTTGTGACAATCAGGTGGTATGTAGGGTAGGTGCTAAGCAATTCTTATACTTGGGAAACAAAGAAAGTCGAAAACATGGGGAAACAAGGGATGAGAAACCAGACTATGCATGGCCGATGATGTCGTTGGTTTTGGAGCCAGGTCCGGTGTATGGCTCCGTAGGTGACTGGGATGAAGAGCTTTCTGCTGGTTCTATGGTGCTCGAGCGTGATTCCCAGCTCCGTCCATCCTGGTCAATCCCACTAGGTATCTCTGATACAGAGGCATTTGCCTCAGGGTTAGAAATATGGCTTTTTTTTTCATCAGTAAGCACTTCAAATCAAGTCTCGTCATCGATATCAAGACTTAAATCCCGCGAAAACTTCTCCGCCCTAGCTATTGTTTCCCCTCCTGTTGTGCTGTGGATGTGTGTGTATGGGTGTGATAGTCTGTGTAATCATCATCGTCAACCTGCCACAACCCCCCCCCCCCCCCCAACCGCGCTATCCTTCTTCCTACCTACTGTTTAAACTTCATCACCACATATCTGTCTCCATACTCAGTATCACTGAGTAATCCACAGACTTCCCCTACCTCTTCCCCAGGTTTTTGTCACTACTCCACTGTTGCTCTATTGCTCCGTCTTCATCTATCAAATAATACAATAATATATTCCCTCTGCTGGTAATAGAGCACATCACTTGGGCCTTCATTACTATTGCCACTCCTAAATAGACTTCCTCTGGCTGCAGTCACTAGCTTCAACCCCGGATTTCACGACGATTGTTCTCGGCCCCCCTCCAGTTAGCTATCCCTTACGCATCTGTTCAGTTCATAACCATCTACCCCTCTATAGCAGCGGCCAGACCATAATAGCACTGTAGCACAAACGGCAAAGTGCAGTATAAAGTACACTGTGTAGTAGTTGGCTTCTCTGCAGAGTTACTGATGGCCACCTACGCTACCCGTCTTCAAAACGTCCTTGGGCCGGTTGTTGAGAGGGCTCGACGGTGGTCGCAATCGTCGGCCGCTGAGGAACGTCCTGCGCCTCCTATTCCATCGGATGAGGATCACGATTTTTCAGCCGCTGAATCAGCCATCGCAACACCGCTCCTTTCTCCTCGTGCTTTGGAGCCAGTTTTCGAATCTTTCGATGCAGGCCCGGAAGATGTAGCTTCCGAGCAGGCATTAGCAATCGATCCTTCCTCAAGGTATCGCCCATCCATGTCAGGTCAGTCAAGCGAATTCGCGAACCAGACCCCCGAGTCACCGCCGCCGTCGTCAACATGGAGATCACGAATGTCTTTCTTAAATATATCTACTAGCTCATCTCCAATCTCCGAAGACAATGCAACGCTAAACAAGAAATCGACCCTTCCGGAAGATGATGGCCAGAAGTTTTTGCGCCAAAAGCTAGTCGAGATCTCAAGGCTAAATATTTCGGAGAGGGAGAGGGCCGTGAGAATGCACAGTCTTATGTTGGAAAAATACAATGCCTCACGCCGTCCTGGGGAAATGTTCGAGTTGGAGTCTGCACAATTGGGCCAGTCCCAAACTAACATAAACGAAACCCACATTTCACAGCATGATAATCCGTTCAAACTTTCAGCCCAAGATATCGCAAAAACATATTATACCGGGCCATCTACCCCAGAGGTAGGAGCCAATGGAGATCTGATAGCTCCAGAGGAGATAGCAGCTTTTGCAGAGCTGGCAGATCCGGAGGAGCTTGGATGCCCGCATTATCGACGTGGCGTAAAGCTCCAATGTTCAACATGTGAGAAATGGCATACATGCAGGTTTTGTCACGATGAGAAGGAGGACCATGTTTTGATTAGGAGGGAAACTAAAAACATGCTATGCATGCATTGTGGAACAGCTCAGCCAGTAGGCCAAGACTGCAGGAGCTGCGGCATAAGGAGTGCTAGATACTATTGTGACAAGGTCTGTTTCCCGGCAGTCGTTTTTTCTTTTAGGAAAGATACTAGAAAAGCGAATTTTTGCTCTATATTTATTACATTCTACCCATCAAAAACCAAGAAATATCATGATCTCAAACCTTGAAAAGACATACACTGTACTGACTTTGGTTTCGCGATCAACAGTGTAAATTATGGGATAACGACCCGCGAAAAAGCATTTATCATTGCAATGATTGTGGAATATGCCGAATCGGCGAGGGTCTGGGCAAAGATTTCTTCCATTGCAAGGTCTCTATTCACGTAAACGGAAATATGTGGAGTAAATCTAATTGACGAGCAATATAGAAATGCGGCGTCTGTATGTCAATCTCCTTGGAGGGCTGCCACAGATGCATAGAGCGCTCAACGGAGTGCGACTGCCCAATCTGCGGCGAATATATGTTTACATCTACCATGACAGTTGTTTTTATGGTAAGTTTTCTAGTACCTCTCGTATTATTAATGCATAGTCCCAGTAAAGCTTATTCAGCGATGTAGCGTTGTGGACATTCAATTCACCGCAAATGCTACTATGAGCATATGAAAACGTCCTACCGGTGTCCCACATGTACAAGGACAATTGTAAACATGGAAAGTCAATTCCGTGCTCTCGACAGTGAGATTGAGGCTCAGCCACTCCCTCCACCGTACGATAAATGGCGGTCTCTTATCACTTGCAACGATTGTTCAGCAAAACAGAACGTCCCATTCCACTTCCTTGGGCTGAAGTGTGATAATTGTAAATCTTACAATACAAGTCAAATCCGGACAATCCGGCCTGAAAATATGGCTGGTCATGTGGATAGAGACAACAATAGCACGTCGCCAGCCGTGCCCCCCGCTCCATTAAGGACGATTTCATCGAATTCATTGGGGACAGGGCAACCACTGAATTCACCGCCACGCTTGGCGCGGGCCGAAGCCGGACCCACCGATGGAGAGGCTGCAATTCTAATTGCCAATAGAGCCCTGGCAGCCGCAGAAGAAGCGATTGGGATTACAATGGATATGGGAGATGAAGATTTAATATTCGATGATGGCTGGGAGACGAATAGTGAAGTAGACGAAGATGAGATTAAAACGGAGGGAGATGAGGAAGAGGAAGATGAAGATGATGAAGATGACCCAATACAGCTTATTGGGCACCCATAAGCAGAGACTACAACTTTTTTAAACCAATTTTCTTTACCAGCACCTCATCTCAACTGTTGCATTCAGGGAGTTGTTTTTTGAGGATTATTAAAATTTCCCTTTAAGCATTACCCTTGCACTCCGGGCTCTAGGGAGGGCTAAGGGTTCAACATGTCAGGGCCATCCGAGAGGGATAGTGCATTTTTTCTTTTATGTTACCCTCCCACAACAAGTCAACAGTGACTTTGCAGGCGTTATCATCCATTTCTTTTATTCGCACCCGGGGAGGAGTTCCATTGTCTATTTGGTATATATGTATGCATACCTTTTTTTTTTCTTTAAGACAGATCATGACCTTCCATGTATTCAACTACTAAGGTTGTCGTGCCATCGGTTCGGGGGATTATTTGTTTCTTAAACCACATTCTCATTCACTATCTATATTATTGTATTATTTCGAGGGCACCAAGGGAGTTTATTGACGTCGTACATATGAAAAAGGATTTTTTACTATTTACTGAGAGAGCGAGAAACATAACCGCAACCATGAGCGCAACGAAATATACCGAGATGTATCAAGATGTGTCCGAAGGAGTATGTGAATATATGTGCACAAAATATCACTCGTTTAAATGTCGTCATTCTTGGCATGCGAGTGATCAAATCGCAACATAAGACAGGCATTTTCAAAGGTCCATGATGACATCTACATGCGTCAGGTCACCGTTACACAGAGATATCTGTCTTCGTCTATTTCAAGACCTGTGTTGGTGGCTTACTACACAGTACTACACAGTCACAAGTAATGAAAGCCATCAAGCGGCCGGGATATCTAAGACATACTTGAAAAGAGCCCGAGAATGCTGGGTATAGATGGGGAATTAAGATCTCATCTCCATAACATGCAGGGTTCGAATTTTACAAATGGTGAGTATTGACCGACCCGCTCACTACTACAGGAGCTAGAGTCTATATACAAAAGTGCTTCATATCCGGTTGCAAGTACGCCCTGAGGTAAAAGTCGCAGTGTTTTTTTTAAGGGCCTGAGTGAAGAAACTGGCACGATGCCTGATAAGGTCCCGTGTCTACTAGATCACTTACCATTTACCAGTAGTTAACTGATTTACTTTGTATTTCTTTAGGACACTAGAGTGAATTGACAAGAAGTCAACATATGAGTGAGCTACGTTGAGTGTAATAATGGTAAAGCCAAGAAGCGTAGGAACTCTGGATTTCTCTTACAGGTTTGAGCATCATGACCTGTCACTCGCCTTCTAAAATCAGAATCTTGAAAGATGAAACATAGAACTTGCCTACACAATACACTCAACAACCGCTAGTGCCATATAGAAATCCCTTAAAAACAGAGTATTCCCCGGATTACCTTTCGCACTTTTATAATAAAACTTTTTACTGTCACTACAATATACGCATCACCCGAGGTCAAAATTATCCCCACAAGATCATCGATCTTAAGTACCTACACCAACCAAAACCACATAAACCTCAAATAATAATGTCTGGGCGCGAGCCTGCTCCCGTGAATCGCCTTCAATCGGTAATTGGGCGTGGCCAATTTCTTCCTCTTCGTCTCCCCCGTTCCGCCCTCTTCACAGACTCCGAAATGGCGCAGATACTCAATGAGGGCGGCCTCTTACAACCTCCACCTCGATGCCAACACCACAACCTCCCTGCAGCAGTAGAAACCCCAGGAGAAGGTGTGAGCATGGTCCGGAATGTCTACGATACTCGAACCCTAGTCCCACCGGGAGCGAGTATCATGTATTTTCACCCTGGATTCGACCAATATCTAGTCTTCAACCCCGCCAATATTGATAGGACGGCGGATACACCAACCAGAAGGAATGGGGACATCATTGAAAGGGGGATAAAAATTGCGGGGGATATTTGGATGAGGATTAAAGAACTGGGAAGAGAGTGGATGTGTCAAGAAAGTACCTCGGAAATGCATAATGGAGAAATCTTTACCACAGTGGCGGTATCTGTCACGTCGACATCTTTAGTTCGTATTCTTACCTGATGGCCTCATTTGATTTTGTCAGGGAAAAGACTAATATAGTAGTTGGTGTACAGAATCCATTCAAATTTGCGTTGAAAAGGTTGTTTAACCGGTGGTTTCCAGCACGTTGGCTGAGCTCAAGAACAGATGGCCTGCTGGTGAGATTTTCGATGGTTACATTGTTGCCCAGATAAAGATATTCAATCAACATGTACAATACAAAAACGAGACCATATGCTGTAATTTCCAGAACGTGAACAGTAGTACTTTTGTGGGTAAGGGATACCTTAATAGTGACCCTTCTCTGGAAAGCTTGCTGAGAGGAGGCTGGTTGAGGCTTAATTTTCAGGTCGTCATGCGTCAAAGGAAAAAATTAATATCACTAAAGGATGTTGTGGTATATTATATATATATATACCTAGAGGTGTTTCAACCTCTAGTATATACCGGACGTAGCGACCTTATGCCAGAAGTCCTAAGTGTTTGAAGGCTCCGAACTTCTAGCTGGTGCTAACCCAACTACCCCACTATATATACTCTACGTAACATTAGGATCTCACAGAAATTTTCAAAGTATTTCTCATAGCTATAACTTATGGGCTTAAGAGTAGTATGTACTTACAGCAAGATACTTCATGTAGATATTGCGCAGATACATGATATCAATGTACCTACTCTAGTCCTACGTAGTCTATGCGTGTGCGCCAAGAATACTATTTCAGGCATTCTTTTGGCCACGTTCAACTACGTAGATCCAATAGCTGCAACCAACCCCAGCACCATCATTCATTCTTTGCATATCTTTCTCACTTCAACACAATTACTCTGAAACTCTCGCCTAGGGTTCAAAATACTATAATCAACGCTTAACAACAATGGAGACGTCAGCTCGGGTCGCCGAGTTATCTCCTGCAAAGGCTACTGTTCTTGCCGCCCATTTCGCGGCCTCTGGGGATCTAAAGTCTCTGCGATCAATATGCTTATTGCATCCCTCAACACTCCGCAACAATACGCTTCTACGGATACTACTATGTATTCCAGAGACTATTCAACCGAATACGTATATCTCTTTCATCAGGAGCGTTCTGGCGGATGAGGATGTTAAGGCGCTAGAAGGCGAGGAAATAGAAGCGGATATGGAGTCATCATCGCCAATCATCAAAATATCCGAGAAAAACGCACAGAAGAAAATAGAAAAACTTCCAACTCTCCCCTCCGAGGATGATAGCGATAGGAAGGGATTGGTAGCTTCTTACTTGCTACAGCGATCGCGGAATGTCGACTTGGAAACCGGCGCACTTTCTATTATAAAAGAGCTTTTAACTCCCTTCCGGGATGAGTTACCAGCGATTAAGGGTTACTTGGACGGTTCTGTGGAGGTCTTGTCGAAACTCATCTACGAATATGCTCAAGAAAATGAAGAAGATATTGGGGGCACGGAGGCTTTTGAGGCAATGGAAGCGGATGCTGGGACAAAGGTACTTTTGAATCGCTGCGGGAGAGGAGGAAATGTTGTACAGGACTTGAAGCAGCTCGTGGTTCCATATTTGAGTTATAGAGGGAACGATTGGGAAGGCTGGGGTGTCGTATGGAAGTGGCTGGAGAAAAAGGTTGAAGCAGGGGATTGGGCCGGGTTTGTCGAGGTTATCGCAAGATGGGATGGACCCGAGAACCCACTTTTACGGGAACAGTATGCAAGGATCGCCTTAGCGGGATGTTACATTTGCCCCGAGACGGAGAGTTGGGCTTTGGATGCAATGCGAGTCATTCAGAAGAGAGTACGCAACTTTATAGATGCTGGTGTAGGTGCTAGGAATGTGTACAAGGCACCAACCGAACTAGGTGGTTTGTTAGATAAAGAGAACCCGCTCACTGCGCCAAATACAGAATCACTCAAGATACTTGATCTCCTGATTACCTCCGCCGGAATCCTATCTATCCCATTGGCGGCAGCTGCAAAAGTGAAGTTCGAGGGTTCACACGACGATCAAAAGGGAGTACTTGTACGGTATGTGAGGAACGGACCGAATTGGACCAAGAGGTCCAATGAAGAGTGGAAGAAATTGAGGAATGGTTTGAGGTGGATGCGATCCGAGTCTGGAGTCCTGGAAAAGCTATCTGTAGAGGAAGTTGAGAAAGTGCTACTATCCGGAATGTTGGCAGCTACAAAATTTCCATTGGTAAAAGAGATCTATGTTACCGGACGAGATGGGGGATTAGAAAAGGAAGAGGTAGAACGAAGCATTTTGGACTCCTTTCAAGAATTTTACGACAATGCAAGCAACGGAAATAAGACTAGAGGTGGCGTAAAGAACGCGTTAAATACGTGGGTCCTCCCATTTCACCTCTATAACTTTGGTCTAACCTTTGTTTCTCTTACAGTCTTCAGATAATCTATCCTCAATACTCGAAATCTACTGCTCTCGAACGCGCCTTCCGCTTGACAAATGCCACCCACGCGCTTTCGCACTACTCCCTAACAATTACCCCTGGTGTTCCGCTCCGCCCCGTTCATGTCAGAATTCATGCGGACCCATTGTCCCTCCTTTCCCGCCTTCTTGATTCCAACCCAAAATCTTATACACAAGCCGATAACCTGACCAACATTGCCAAGGACCTCTGTTTTGGCACCACTGGCTACGATGGAGGCAGAAAAACCGATGCTAGAATCCTTGGGATGTGTATAGACGCAGCGCTTTCGGAATCGGATTTTGAAACTGCGTACTCGTTCAGCATGAACCGACTTGTCTCCATGGCCACGGACGAAGAAGACACCGAGGAAATCAAGGACGTAATTTGGCGAACTTGTTTCCAGGCCGGGCGCTACCGTTCCCCATATGCCGCTCTTGTCGGCGAAACAGCTGCCAAAGGCGGCAAAGCATTGCGGACAGTCGAAATGCGGATGGAACTTCTCGGTCAAGCCCTTCGAGTATGCCCACCGCCTGCATTGGCGGAGGTCTTGGCTGCCTGGCAACGGTGCGAGGAGGAAATGCAAGCCGGCCTCAAGGAAGAGGAGGAGGAGGAAGAGCGTCACGCCGCACTCTGGAAGACTGGCGATATAAGAGCTGTTGAGGGTAGAAGAAAAGAAGAGGCCCCCATGGGGCTATTTGCTGTCGCCAGAGGTGCAGCACAGGCGTTCAGAGGATCAACGTTTCCGCTTGCCGCCACGAGGGGCGCTGACGGCACGGGTAGCGAGCATGGAAGTGAGGGATCTGTGGCAACTGAGGAGCAGAGAATAAGGAAGAGAGATATGGTTTCTGGTATGGTTACGCATGGACTTGCAAGTGGACTTGGGTGGGTGCTTGGTGCTCAACCTACCGTGCCGCCACGTTAGAGGCGCGTATGGGCAGGTAAATGGGTGGGCTCGTTGGTTACAATTACTACTAAATACTATTTCTCATGTCAAGCGATGGCGTTGGTTTGGCTTTTTGTCTTTAGTCTATTATTCTATTATGTAAAGTTGTTTTGCTACACACACCTCTGTGTTAAGCTTCTTCATGTAATACGTTTGACGTGATGTATGAGCAAATGGTGGGGATTTTCTAATTCATTTGGCATCTTTTTTTTTAATATCCATATTGGTGTCTATATACGAAAAGCACACCTTGCGTATGTTATTGACTGCAAGCAAGGGCTAGATACTAAATTAATCGTGATAACGTATTCTGGGAACTCCGTTTATAGCTAAAATTTCTCAGCTGGGAGAGTATTAAGGAGTGACTATTGGTGACCTGCCAAGGCTATTCGAGGAAATGATTGAAAAGGCATCAAACACAATGCCAAGCCGTATCAGAACTTCTCACTCGCCCCAGTCAGACATCAGGATGGGATTTCCTGTCGAGCTAGTACCTGATATCTTTCTCGAGTGAACCACTGGGGCTAGTTGGCTGGCAGAATTGTGTTTATGATCTATCCAATGCCACAGAAGAAGTCAGCCTAATATTATTAAGCAGCTGTCGATACCCCCAAAAAAGAAAGAAAAGAAAGAAAAGAAAGAAAATGGGGAGAAAATACTCTGCTGTGTTATGCCACATGTAGTAGCAGTCCAATCCTGCCGGTATACGGAGCAATGTGTGGTGACGAAAAGTCTGCAGATATATATCCTGACGTCATCTGGTAATTCGAGAAATGCATATATAGCACGAGAAATAGCCTTAAATGATTCTTCTTTTGTTGCCCAGTATTCTTTTCGAAACTACTTCCCATGAGGCCGGCCGCTCGAGGCAAGAGAATACAAATACCTCGAGTGGTGCTGCCTTTAAAATCCTTTTAAGGCTCGGCACGCATACATATATCGTGAACCACACTAGCAGGAAGAAGGAAGATATGGGGTAACAAAGATTTGTAAATTCTTATTACATAGGTTTGGTGTAGTAGTGGAGGGCTTATTCCCAGCCTGAATCAAGCCACCACCTACACCTGATCTGCATAGCCGCCAACTTCCACGGCCCACCGAGAAAAACATCAGTAGCTGCCGTACGCACGAACCAGCGTTGTGCAGGCAGGACCAAAATCGCTATTGTGAAGTTGGTGTAATGCGCGCCAGGCGATTGAGGGCTTATGATCCCGCGTGGTACTGTTTTATACTCTGTCGGGAAACCTGGACAGTTGAGTTGGCAACTCCTTCAATACTGTTCACAGCCAGTTGATATTCACAGCACGAAAATTTGCAATTGCTGGAACTTCTTCATGAGGAAGTGAGTTTTGTAACCTTTCCGGCACGAAGGCCGTTGATCTGAGAAAGAGAGAGATTCTACAGGCTTGACGTACATCTAACACCTCGCTTTTACCGATCCTATCCGGAAATACGCAATGAGAAAGAAATATCGAGTGATAACCTATGACTGCCTCGTCCTCGCATTACCACCCCAACACCCTACAAGGATTGAAAATGACATCCACGAGCGTCAAAATCGTAAGTGGCTATAAACGAAATCCATTTATCCACCCTAATGTATCCGTCTCACTGAACTGCACTTCACTAATATGTTCAATCCGTCGATGAGTTCATTCAAGAGACGCCCAGTTAGCACCCCAAGAATTATATAAGAAGCGAGAAGAGATATCTACGGGTCTTCTTCTCTTACTTCCTAACCAGGCCTAGATATTTGACAATCAGGTTTGTGATCAACTACATTAATTTCAACCGGCACGCATACGCAAAAGTTAAAAAAATAATACGAACGAACAATCATACAGTTAAGGGTACGACCGAGACCAAGGGCCTCTCTTGACTGACTTAATTGATCCCCTTGTGGGCGCAAACATTTGGTTTCCACAATTAATTGTCTACTCTGCATGCACTGTTTTTACAGCTAGACTGAACCAGCTGTTATTTGCAAGCTGAAATTACTATAGGATTATATGGAGAGCCTGGCTTACCATTGGTCCATGTATACTACACCATATTCATGTAGTAACGGCCTTGGACGATGCCATAACTTTGAGAATCATCCAAAGCACATATATATGTGGTTTTTTTTTAGGCAACCTGTACTACTTTAATTGAGTTTTGCACAATTTTTCCCGTCAAAATATCATCTCTATGAGCAATTATTCCTCCCTTTATACGACGTATCGCCTCGTATCATATTACTACCGTTATAATTACTGCCACGGTACCAGCCTTAGGTTAAACATAACACTTGGATTTGCTTTACCCCGCTGTGGTTTACGCCATAGTCACTAATATCATCAGTGAAGCCGCTATTAGCCTTAGGGCTGGTGAGTAGATTTTTACCAACCCGCAAAATTAGATAAAACCATATATTCAATTGCGTTGTGTGCTGATATTGATCGACCTAATTGAGCAGTATGCATAAATCAGTTGACAAGGCAAATTAAGAGGAAGTGGTATGCATCTCTCTCTCAATTGGGGGTGCTCCGGGCTCCGTGTTTCCCGCCCCGGATTTGCATAGCGGAGGCCGCCTTGCAATATCAATATTTCGGAAGAGTATTGTTTGAGCAGATTGTATATTGTCAATTTCTCTTGACAGGTCTGTTTCTCCGTGTGTTTCAACAATTGACTTTGTGATCGGCCTACCGATACCGATGGGGGGGCTAGACACAAAAAGGCAATGAATGACAGCTCGGCGATCACCCTCGGTATGATTAATTAAGCAAAGATGTAGAATCGGGTCAGTTACCGACCCGTACAAAAAGCCCATATACTCCACGAAAAGGTAATGGGCCGAACCAATAATTATGCCAATAAGACCCAGAGTGGAAGGGCCGAGGCGAAACCAGTTAAGGAGCCAGAGTATATCAACACAGCTGTACAGCCTCCCGATAAGGCACATTACTATGCGTATATATCTGCAGTATAAACGGCGGCCAAGTTAATTCCCTACCAACCATCTATACTCCAGTGCATCCCCCGGTGCGGAGAGACATCGGATTACAGATTGCATCCGTAGGCATGTTTGATCGACCGGCCGTACCATTTGACAGGCCGGCTGGACTCACTATTGACAATTAACACGGAATATCATGAATTAAGGGAGAATTGAAATGTCTAATCTTGGCATCAGCATATTGAACTATACTCTGCCGTACGGTGTCATGTGGTTTTTCCTACCTACCTACATACCCCGTCAGTCGCAAAAATTGAAGCCCGAGATGATCACATTGGCGAAACCATAAACCAAGGCAGGAAGAAGCGCATATTGGTAAGTTGACCCATCCGGACACCAAAAAAAAAAAAAAAAAAAAAAAAAACCAAATAGCACGCGCATAAATCCAAACCGTGCAGAGGAATCACAAATGATGTGTTGTTTACTGTTTCCAGGGTTAGGGGGGGGGGTGTGTGTGAGGGGTTAGGGGGGAAGCGGAAGCGGGGGGGCCTACCTAGCACGTTCGGAGGATACCGAGTAGAAAAACTCGGCCCGAGCCACGATTTTAATCCTTGGACCGTCCTCCCCTTGAATTGGAGTAGAACTTCCACATCAAGGTGGAGGCCAAGCTTCATCTATCCCGTGGGCTCGGATGGCCTAGCTAGTACCGGAAGGGAAGGGGGGAAGACCTTGGTGCATATAAACAATGTATGTATGGGGAAATTGGAACCTGCCCTTCCCACATTATGGGGGTCGTTTCTACTTTACGTTTCTAGAAGTTGAATCAAGGGTACTTACTTAGCATGAACAGCGCAGCCTTGCATAAACTTGACCTACCATATACATACATGTAGGTACATATACAGTTTAATCCCATGTAGCTATGGCTAGCTAATACACGGTAGTGACCCTGCCGAGAACAGTACATGTAGTTTCAATGCTGGTTCTGAACTATGGTAACTCGAACTGCAATATTGGCATCTGAGCACACGGAATCTAGTCCTCGTGCCGTCCCGGTGGGGGAAAATCTGGAGAATCGAACGGCACTACGAGAAATTATAGGTGGTTTACCTAGAATGCATTTCAATGGCCCAGTGATCAGGATATAATAATGCAGTTCAACTAAAACTGCGAATCTGAATTTCAAAACATGGAATCGAGGGGCAAAAAAGAAATTCATCCCCACCCCCCCCCCCCACCCCAATAAATTCAATAAATTACAGAAAATATCCCCTCACGCACATTTACGCAGAAGGTCCGTTCGTGTTGTTGAATGCGGTGTGCATATAGACGTCCTACTAGTTGCAGCAAGATACTCTAGTGGGATTAAGCTCAGTGGTCGAGGAATTAGTACTTACTAGTACAGGCACCAGAAGGGGGGTTATATAGCTAAGCACCAAGCACCAACCCCAATATAAACGCCGTTGATCGTGCCCCGATCGAGCATGTAGGAGGACCCTTGACAGGACAACAGCAGCCCCCATAGTGTTACCATGGCAAGAGGACGGAAGTTCGGGGCTATGCATAGGGAGAGTGGGGAGGGAAAAACTGGGGAGACGGGCAAAGTGCGGGGAGGCACCGCTGGATGTTATGGAATTAACATATGGGGTATTATTGGGTGTGTTATTACTTGATGTTTATATAAATTTATCTACAGGGAAACAACCACCTCTTATTAATCTGGCACCCTTTAGGCAAACGAGCTTGTTTCACAGATACTCTCTCCAAGTTCGGGGGTAGCGTTTTTATATCCTGTTTCGGAATTTTAGCCTTGATTACTCTAGTTAGTGACATGAATTTAAAGTTAATCACCAGTGTGCTGCGTACACCGCGTTTCTAGAGCGCACCAATGAGGAGAAAGGATGAAGCAATATAAAATCGCGTTACACTTGCCCTGTGGATCTCTGACGTTGGCCTCGAAATTATTTTATGCTCCAGGCGGCAGCGGAGTATTGCACGGGCAAAGCTCCGGAGGTGGGTTGTGGAAATGTTAGAGCTATACTCTGCCATGGAGGATTTGGGTAGATTGAATGGGGCTGTAGAGATGCTTGATATCTGTGGTTTTGTCTATTTGGAGCATTGAGTATTGTCTCCTGATTATCAGTCTTGAATTCTGCATATAGAGTCCTCCAACGGCCCTCAAACAGGCCTCATCAAGCTCCTCAAGCTCCTCAAGAACAAACTCCTAGCTCCAAGCTCATCAGTATCAGCTCCTGTTCCACACCCACTCTCAAACATCAAAATGCGGGCCTCCGCAACCTCTCTTCTTCTTCTTTTTCTACCCCTCTCCTCTCTGGCGGCCTTCGTGCACCCCGGCCTCCTCCACACTGCCGCCGAGTTTGCATTCGTCAAGAGCAAAGTGGCCGCCAGCGCCGAACCATGGATCACCGGCTTCAACAAGTTGACGGCCAACTCACACTCGGCAACCTCGTACACTCCTAATCCGGCGTCCATCGTCTACCGCGGCGCCAGCACTCTGGGTGCCGAGAACTATTCTCGTCTTTTCAATGATATGGCCGCGGCCTATCAGCTCGCCCTCCGTTGGCAGATCACCGGAGACAGTGCGTATGCCGATACCGCGGTGGCCGTCATCGATGCATGGTCTAGCACCTTGGTCGAGGTGTCGGGGACCAGCGACAAGTTCCTTGCTGCAGGCCTATACGGCTTCCAGCTTGCCAATGCTGTGGAGATAATGCGTTCTTATAGTGAATGGGACGGCTTTGAAGCGGCCAAAGATCTACTACTGAATGTCTTTTATCCCATGAACAAGAACTTTCTGCTCAACCATAACGGAGCGGAAATCGACCACTACTGGGCCAATTGGGACCTATGCAACATGGCGAGTGCAATCGCAATCGGCGTGGTGGCAGACAACCAGACCATCTACGACGAGGCAATAGACTACTTTTACAACGGTGAAGGGAACGGCGCCATCCACAATGCCATCTGGAAGGTTTATGATGGCGTCAATGCTAACTTTGCACAGCTCCAGGAGAGCGGGAGGGACCAGGGGCATTCCATGCTGGTGGTGGGGATGCTTGGAACCATCGCAAAGATGGCAGGCAGTCAGGGCCTGGATCTATTCGGATATGATAATAATCTCATCTTGAAGGGCTCTGAATATGCCGCAAAGTATAATTTGGGATATGATGTTCCGTACACGACGTACACAAACAGCGATGTCACGCAAACGGTAATCGCCCCAGCGAGCAGGGGCAATATCAGGCCGATCTGGGAGCTGCTGTATAATCAGTATACAAAGAAGAGGGGATTGATTTCACAATCGACTTACACAGCGGCGTATGCGGAGTTGGTGAGAACGAACGGAAGCGGTGCGGAGGGAGGCGGTGGGGACTATGGCCCGAACAGTGGGGGATTCGATCAATTGGGATATGGGACATTGATGTTTTCTCTTTGAAAAATTTTCTTATGAGTGTTTGATGATGGTAAGAGTATTTTTTTTTTTTGTGTTTGGGGGGAGGCGGGGTTGATTATTTTTGTATGTAGTTAGTTCATGTGTCTGTCTACACAGTTGCTTAACTGAAAAATGATCATTGACTTTTTTTTTTTTTTTTTTTTTTTTCACACGTGCGTGCGCAGCGCAGCCAAACCTTATCGTGCAGAAAGCTTAGCGGACACACACAACACATACGACACAAACGACACAAACGACACAAACGACACAAACGACACACACATTCACATCTATTGGGTCGTGAGGCTGTAGGCAAGCGAGGTCGGTGAAGATGGAAGTAGATAAACTTCCCCTTCCTTCCTTCCTTCCTTCCTTCACCGGTCTGGTCTCGCTTCTCTTCTTCTTCCCCGTCATTATGACCGTCAAGCCTTGTGGCGTCGCGAGTGATGTTTCATGATTGCGTAACAACACATCTATCATAAGTAGACAACGCAACAAACACAGTTTGTAAATAATAATCTGTCACTCCCCCCCCTAGATATATATATATATATGTATCACCCACTCATTTTACGTCACGACTATTCGTCAGTGTTGGGGGAGGTGAGTGTCACTGCTGTATGTGAAAGATGGAGTCAGTGAGACTAGACGAACATGACTGACAGACAGACAGACAGACAGTTGCCCTTTTCATTCGGCCCAATGAAACAAACGGAAACGGGATTGGTTTCGAGTCTTACTCACTTTTTCACTCAGTGGTTGGAAAAGAAAGAAAGAGAGAGAGAAAAAAAAAAAAAGAGGAGGTCTACCTACACGTACATGGCAGCTGGAATTGTATTATTATCATACCGGCTAGCCAGCGAGACCAGCATAACGAACCTAACGGCGGCAAAAAAGTAAAAAAGAGGTCGGGCATGTGTTCCTGTGCCAATAATAAACAATCCTCGGCCACAACAATAACAAAAAAAAAAAAAAAAAAAAGAATAACAACGCCAGCACCGTGAGTAAACATATGGCAAAGGGAAGAAGAATGGATGGATGGATGGAGAAGAAGTGAAGGAGCTCCGGCCATCCAGCTCGGTCTGCCCGCGTGAATAAAGTGCTATGTCGTGCAGTGCATACACTTTGGCATCACGTACTCTAGCTTTAGAGCATTTTTACCTACCACATACTTACCTACATAGCCGTAGAATAATTCACCATGAACCATACTCTGCTTCAGCTGCATAAGCTTAAGCATAGACACGAACTCTTTGCCCCTCTGTCCCCCGGCCGGTCCGTCGGCCCTAGATTTCACTTTTTTTCTTCTTCTTTCGCATGCACTCCTAAACTCCGATAAGAGCTGTATCTCTGTGAGTAAGTAAGCTAAGCTCTCTATCATTCACTATCACTCCCCTCACTTGGAATACCGACCGACCTTCACTTCCCCGCCTCCGTTTCGTTGCAAAGTGAGGTGAGGGGAGGTCAAGTAAACAAATTCGAAACCGGGCCTGTCTAACATCACTGCACTGCACTCCACCCCCGCCAATCCAGTCAGCAGTGCCAATGATTGTACGACAAACTTCCGAGGGCAAGAGGGGGGAGAGAGAGAGGGAAAAAAAAAAAAAAAAAGGAGGAAAAAAAAAGTAAGTTTGTCAGACCTTTTCCTGCTCTACGTTCCTTTTTTCTCCCGCTGCTGTCTGTCTGTTTTGTTTTTCGTTTCCATCTAAAACCCCCATGGCCGGCCAAACAAACAAAACACCTTGACCCCCAATTCGCACCCCACAACCCTATTCCCATCCCACACAGATATTCGCACCTTACTCACACACCTATCCATCCATGTCGTGTGTGGGTTGGGGTTTGAGTAATGGTGCAGGCGAAAAAAAAAAAAATTGCTTCTTTCTTTTCTATTTAGTCGTTCCATTTCCAACGCGGCCGCCCGCACTTCTCGCCTCACGACAACCAACTGCCGCGGGCCAATGAGGACTCGCGTGTGCAGTTTAAACTTCACTTGGACCCTCCCTCGCATCCCCGGGGTGGTGGTGGGAGGTATGCTGAGATCTATATCTATACTCTAGCTAAGGTAGGGGTCCAGGGTCACTGTACCCTCCAGGCAGTACCATCATGTAATTATATATGTCATAGAAAGTCACTCGACTACTGGTGATCGACTGTAAGGATACCCCCCAACTTTCCCCTCCTCCCCGTGTAGATTACAGTTCCTAGGGCAGTGATAGTGATAGTGTGATACTTGGGCGACTCCTACGATATTGTGCCGTGGGTGGGGGCCGTCGGCGGGCACGAAGGAATGGGTGGTGAACATGTTCAGTTGATCATTGATACCCACCTAGCCACGCCGCGCCGACGGCGCCCCACGCGGAGCGGAGTGTGGATAGAGTGGCCCGTGGGACGAGATATGATATCATATCGTTGGGAGATATTTAGTCCGGTCTTTCAGTGATAGAATAAAAGAGGGAAAAAAGGAATTAACGGTACATGCATATATGTATGTATCTCGGCCTCCAAAAAAAAAAAAAAAAAAAGCAAAAAGGAAAAACAACGGTAAAAATTTGTTTCCACGAGGGAAAAAAAAATTTAAACAAACACGGCTCCGGGGTGAGTGATCATGGGTGCTCAGAGTGATAGAATAATTCAAGCTGCCACTGCCGTGCCGGGGGTGCATACGAACCGCAGAATGCATATTAGGGGGAACAGAGTAGGTACATGATACATAAACTATGGGGTACGTACGTACGCGGTATTACAATTCTTGGTAGAGCTAGGTTAAACAGGAATGTATGTAGGCAGAGTGGGTATGTAAATTTTATTTTTAAAAAAAAATTGGTTTGTGTGGGCTGTACATGCATAAACCTTTGTTTTTCCCTCTTCCCCGTACTTTCTCCAGCTAAAGCAAATAACCTCATTCTGGGAGAGAAAAAAGTAAAGAGATGGTACGGTAATGGCGTACCTCAAGAGAAAGAACCCAGCTACTAATTTTTTTTTTTTTTTTTTAACTTGGATTTGTTGAGTCGAGTTTCCATATAGCTGATCATGCATATCACTTTCACTGCCACTCGAGTTACCCAAGCCGTATGTACGAAGGACGTCACTTTCTTTTCCCACGCAAAAAGCAAAGTACAAAAAGAAACAAAAAAAAAAATTTCCCGGGAGTGAGGATGGGGTCATTTTGCATTACATACATGTCCCCGCGGGCTGTATTGGAATCATTGCCATTGGCATTGGACGGGAGCGAAAAGGAACAGAGAAACCGGGTCCGGGTGCCTTTTTGTGTGTGTGTGTGTGTGGTGTGTGTGTGTGGATGAGGAAGATCTGTTAGTTCTTTTTTGAGATATAATTTATTGAGGATGCCGAGTGATACAGAAATGTAGTTTTGGGGCATGACGGACTCGAAAGGTAAATTGGGTAATGGTGATTGTTTGTGGCCACTTATGATACCCAGAGTAGTACCAGACCAGCCAGTAGGCGCGGATGTGCCAATTCCAATCTTCTCCTCTCATCCCAACCAATCCCAAAACTCCAGACCCAAAAACACAGCGAAGCAAAACGTCTAGACCCAAACTGGTACATCGATGTTTCCCAGCTGCTGCTTCTTCCGTATGTCCTACCGGCAGCGGCTGCCTTCTGCTTCTTGTTCTCGCAGTCCATTGCATCTGACCAGATGGGCCGTGCACTGAACTGAGCTGCTTTGCTTTGCTTTGCTTTGCTGTGCTGTGCTGTGCTGTGCTGTGCGAGTTCGCATTCCTTTAATTAAATCAATCAATCGCAAGGGAGCGAGTTCATTAATGGCCGATTTGCTACGCTATGCTCTGGGAGCTGTGTCCGATGGGAGCCTTGTCGGTTGAACTCAGTTGAATTAAGGTACAAGTGATCATTACACGTGCACCTTGTGGGTGAGTGTGCCTTGTGGTACGTAGCCTTTTTGAGTAGATTAGTTGGTTGGACTACAGAGATAAATTTCCCTGGCCGGGCCGATTGTTTAAAGAAAAAAAAAAAAAAAAATAAATAAAATAAATATATAAAAATAAAATATAAATAAAAGAATATAGTATAAAAATAATAATATAATATAATAATATAATAAAAAATATAATAAAAAATAAAAAAATAATTAAAATAATTAAAAAAAAAAAATAGACATAAACAAATAAATAAATAACAGGCTAGGTAATTGATTGCATGCAGCCGGTTGGTGGTTGTTTAATCCAATTTTTAAATAGCAATTCCTTGCCGTTGTGCGTGTACGCAGATTATATATTGTGAACATTACGGCCTTCCCTCAACCAAACCACATTTACGGGCATATTCCATGCTGGACGCATAAGATGGTAACATGGGGAATAACAAAACAAAAAACAAATGAAAACCACACTAAACAAAAGCACAAATCAACTAACCTCACTATCTCTCTTCCTTCCTGATTCGATACGATGCGATACGATACGTATGTAGCCACTTGATGAGCGCTCCAACAACCAGCAGCGGGCAGCGGGCAGCGAGAAGAACCGCAGCCTTGCCTCTACCGTATCTAAAGCCTCATCATACTCGTGCTCATGCCATGACACCTGTTTTTCCCTCTCTATCGAAACATAGCAGAACGTGCGTCCTAGTTTCCCCTTTCAACCCCTAAATACACCCACAGTGTGCAGGATTGGGAATTCCTACTGCTCAATTTATTATTATTATTATTATTATGTAAAAGCCAGAGGTGAGCACGTTGATGTCCGTTTCAAGTAATTGATCTACCTCTTTTCGTAGTTTGCTTTTTTTTTTTCTGGGATGGAAGGATGAGAGCTCAGGCAATCAGCTCGAGCACGTGGGGCTGGCCTCGGCGGCAGTGGTTGATGATGATGGTGGTGGGAAAAATTGTTTCCGGCCGCCAAAGTAAAAGAAACAATTTTTCCTACTCAATCGGACGGTTGTAGCGAATAGGTTAATGGCATGTTCGTGAATGTTTCAGTAGCAAGACCGGAGGTTAGGTTTAGTTGGTTTTAGTTGGAATATCCCTAGGGCTAAGGTGACAAAGGGAACTTGTAGTTGCTTAATGGTGCGGAAAAAAATGACCCTTGCTGGTTGTTAACTAAAGTAACTCAACAACAAGGCTACTAAAACCAAGCATCATCGATCAACCATGGCTACCACCATCAAAACCACACACGTATGTAGGTAATGGGCCAGGAACAAGTTGGTAGTAAGAGAGGTGCTTCTCGATCCCCAATCCCATCACCATCCCAGTGATTGCTAAGCCTAGGTGAAAATAGGGTTTAGAGTCTCTGAGAAGATGAAAGAATGGCAGAGTGCGAATCGGTGATTCCATGGATGAGTCAACGGGGGACAACCCTTCTGAAGACTGGAGCGCCAATTGGGCTAGCGTACGTGTGGTACCGGAACCAAGATCGTGCTCTTTCTCCCACCTTGGGGGGGGGGGGGGGTAGGCACTCTCGCCAAGCTGTAATGGTGAGTAGCATAATTCCACCTCACCACAACTACAACCACCTTGCTGGGTGGTTACGTTTGCGTATGGTATGGCTTATGCCCTGGAGTTTTCCATGGTCATCGACCCATTATTCCATGGCGGGCAGGGCAGCCAAACGCCATCTTGCGATTCCCCTTCGTTTTTGATAGTTGTGCAGTTGATGAAGTGTCGGTGTCATCGCGCAATAATTCTTGTAAATTGCAAAGGATGGGGGAGGGAAGAGTAGAGGCCCTTTTTTTGCCCGTCCCTTTGCAGGCCGTCGTTAGAAAGTAGCTAACTAGCTCATAGCTTTTAGCTGCTAGCTAGGAACGTGGATTGTCATTGTTGATGGATGGCTACATACAGTAAGCACTCTTCTCACACATTCTCTCCCTACCAAGGTTCCACGGCCAACCGCTTCTTCTTCTTGTGTTCCCATGGTGACACTTCAAGATGGGCTGCTCACGGTCCTCGGACGAACACCCTCTGAGTGGTGGTATGTACGGTATGTACGGTATGTACGGTATGTACGGTATGTACTCTACGCGCGAGTTTCCCATACCTCGTACCACATAGCTGCTACTAAAGAAAGAAAGATGTGAGATAGAGCAAACCAACATGGCTCCAGACCCCCCCCCCCCCCCGTGATAACCCCAATGTGCGGGTTAACGCGCTTGGGAGAATTGTAACGGATGATGACGGTGTTTCTTGTTATCATCTTCCCTAGCTCTGGTGAGATTCGCGTTATTTACGAAGCCGGAGGACGAAACCTGGAGAAGGAATGATATGGTTCGAGTAAAACCAGGAACACTACCTACCACCCATCGATCCCCGCCGCCCAAGCCGTTAGCACCGGAGCCTCAGGGAAATCAGGAATGGGCCAAGAACGAGAAGGAGCATGCCCGCACTCAATTAGAAAATGACCATGGGCCATTTAAACTTACCGGCGGAATCTAAACTCCGCAAGGCTGTGATCTGTCTCTCCGGCTCGTTTTACTCGTTTGTACGTTTATATCCGAGAGGGGAAAGAAATTCAAGAAAAATGAAATAAAATAAAAAAAATAAAATAAAAAATCCATAAAAGAGGCTCAAAGCTGACCTGCCCGGTATTGTCTGAGCGTAGGCAAGTCTGGACAGGAACAGGACACGGGAGCGGATCAAAGCCGACAGGGGTGTTCCTGGAGTAAACACTCTCCTTCTTGCCTTCTCTCCATCCGTCTGCGAACTTTGCGTCATGCAAGTCATCCTTTTTTTTTTTTTTTTTTTGTCCTCTTCCTCCCCCTTGTCCAAGTCGGCCAATCAGCTCCTCAATCGAGTCCTGAAGTCAAGGTATCAAGGGGCAGCAAATCATCCTTCACCTTGACGTTTCGTTTCAATCAGGGAGGGACACAACAACAGAACGAGAGACCTGTTAGGCACAGGAGAGAGATAAACGCAAAGTACCAATCCAATGTACCTGCCGTTCTTCCATACGTTCCTTCTTTCCCGGTTCCGCGAGGGTCTGAGATCGATGATGGTGCAGGGATATATACATTGCCATTGAAAGGCTTCTATTCAATTGCTTGATCGAAGTGTCTCAGAGCAGTGGGCTGAAGGAAAATCTCAGCAGCACGACAAGCGAAGCATGAAAAACTTCACTTTTACAGCGATATTCTCAACTGATTCGATCGCTTTGCAGTGCGGGCCCCGGGGGCATGGATGGTACATTTCCATTGTTGCTCGATGTGCATGAAAAGTGTTTGGTTTGGATATTTTGACAGATCAACCATGGGAGATTTTTCAGTATGGGGGGTAATCTTTTTTTTTTTTTTTTCTCCCTTCTTTATTTCCTATCTACTTACTCGACGTGACTCCAAGAACCCAGTTTTACGCGCTCTCAGTACATACATTACCACTCGGATAAACCGGAAAGGATCGCTTTTGCTTGATTCTTGTTTAAGCGACGAATAAATCCAGTAAGATGTTAGAACAAGTCATTTTTTTTTTTTTTACCCTAAGTGTGCGTTGAGCATGAATGGGGGAACCAAGGAGAGAGAGACAGAGAAAAAGGCGGTTCAGAGGAAGAAAGAGAAGGATGTGATGTAGGCAGGCAAGGGCCAGGGTGTCAATCTCCCGTCATGTACTGGGGTTTGATCTACAGCCTTGTCTGTCTGATTTGGCAAAATTCCAGACTATTATTCTGTGCTGCGTGTTTGAAGGGATTAATGATGAACCTGAAGGCGGCCAGCTGTTTCTGCTTCAAGTGCATATGGTTTGATGGATGGGACGTTGTTGCAAATGCCAGGCCTCCCTTACGGTCGTGAAACGCGGTTACTTTAACCTTCATGGGACCTCCAGACTTGGATTCTCACCAAGACAGTGAGAAGAAAAGCTCTCTAGAGACGCTTCCTTCCATGCACATATCTTACATAATACATACTTTAAGAGAAAGAAGGCAAGCAGTACAAGAATTGATTGCGTGCGCAGTTGTACGTATTCTACAGCACATTCCCGGTGCCAAGAGAAATAAAGGCGCACAATCAATCCTTTCCATGGTCGTTGAAAGAAAGGCTCAATTTGAGTCACGGTTATGTATCCTTACCATCTGGAAGGGGCGTACCCGTAGGTACACTACAGTTTCAGACCTGTAAAAGTACTTTATCGGGGTTTGGGACCTATACCTACGGGCAAAAGCCTAGTCTAGTAAGTAATAGAGATATTAATACCTGGACTAGGCAAGAGGCATAAAAAAAAACGTCCAAAATCTAAAATCATACAAGCGTCCTCCATTTTGGGGCCTGGCTACTTACAATTCACCCCCCATACACGTGGTGCAGACCAATGCATTCATTCCCGTCCGCTACCTCCCGAAATGCTCCTGCTGGTGGTGAAATTTGCATCGCAACCTTGGAATTGGGGAGCCTACTAACCACCCCCCCCCCCCCCAGAATTAAGAGAAAGCGAACCTGTTCTAGTAATTAGCAGGTACAGATGTAGTTAAGTAACTTCAGATGATACAATAATGATACCTGATCGAATCACCCCAGAGAGCTAATTCAATAGGCAAGGAATGGGGATCCTCTGGCTGGCAGACTTTACTGTCATCGACTCTCTCCCGTGGCCAAGGGCCCTCCCACCCTATTCATAGGCAACCTTAGTAGGCTAACCTACGTATCAGAAAGCAACGTGCAACGGTGTGCGTAGCAGGAAAGTAACCGAAGGGAAAGGGAACATGGGGAAAAAAAAATTTTTTTTTCTTTCTTTCTTTGCAGCGTACGTAGGTAGACGTGGTGGAGAGGTATGTACCTACTCTCCTTCACCTGGTAGGGTACCTTAGACATCGAAGGAGGCAGTACAAAGTGCGCACGATCATGTATGGATGAACCTACCCGCCCAATGCCCATCCCAATCATGTCCGAAGAGACCGATGATAGAAAAGGGAAAGGGGAAAAAAAAAAAAAAAAAAAAAATTCCTTTCCATTCAGTACCCACCAGTGTGGAGAAACCCTTATTACTGATTCTCTACTGCTTGTAACTCTATCGTATGAGGTTGCCTGATGGTCCAACTTATCAGGTCAGCACTTTAAACTGTTATTATCACCGAGCCGCTGCAAAAAAAAATATGTTCGATACCGGTTGTGAAGGATCGCCGACCGGATGAAACAGTGCCCGCGCTCGATCTCGGCGAACGTCACATACCACAGCCCACCAGGGGACTCAGCCAGAGAGTGTAGGCAAGAACTTTTTGGAAAATTTTTCGCAAGAGTATTATTTGGGAGAAATGTGTGTGTGTGTGTGTGTGTGGTGATCAAACTTAATATTCTTTCCCTTTCCCTGCCATAATTGGCCTAACTATTCAGCTACTGGAGATCACCTCCAAAAAAAAAAAAAGTTAAAAAAAAAAAAAGGTCTAGGAGTTACAACGCCTTAATCATACTCAAACAGCTCTCCTTATCCCCCAAACCCGCAAACATAGGAAAGAAAAAAACTTTGAACATCGAAAGTCGTAGTATGTAACAAGAGAAAGAAACCAATTAAAGTCTTAGATGGCCCATCAGACGCCTCCCTGCAACATAGCTTGTTAAGTAAAATGAGTAGGAAATGTAAAGAGTGTAGATGTTGCAAAAAAATAAAGCAGACCCAAATAGTTCACCTCTCCGAGATCATGTTAAGACATAGAATGGAAAAAAAAAGGTACGCCCCAAAATCTCCCATACGCACACAATAACCTAGAAAACCAAACCCCGAACGCAAAGCACAAAACCGACAAGATAGAAACTTTTTAAAAGACCCCGGAAAATGCAGATGAGAAATGAAGATATAAAGGAAAAGCAGCTCTCGATCCTAACCAACTCCCAAGCAGCGAGTCACCGATTGCCGGGAGAAAATATCGTTCGAATGCTGATGCGAATGGTATAGCGTACGCAAAAGATGAGATGAGATGTAATGTGACGATGCCACCCACAAAACCCGTAGTTAAATATGTTCGTAAGAATCGAAATGATAATTTTTTTTTGTTGAGACCCTTAAAGCCTCCGCCAACATCGTACAACCGCCTGGATTTCTTGCTCCCGATTAAACCACTGTCATCCTTCTCTTCCAGTCCCTTACATGGTCGAATGAGCTGGCATAATCCCGAAGCTCGCTCTTCACCTTGTCTGAAAGCACCGCCGGCTCTTGCTGCCCGCTGTAGCTGTTCAATGATGACAATGAAGTGCGTGACGGCGAGGTATAGAGTTGAGAAGGTCGGCTGTTGCTGGGTGCGTATGATGAAGCGTAGAGATTAGGAGGAGTAGATGAGATTGGGCTTCTTGATGCAGGCGATGAGGATGCCGAGCTCGACTGTCTCCCAGACATGGCGGAGAAATTGAGAGGAGGAGGAAGATAAAACCCAGCACCAGTGCCCATGTTTGAGTTCTGCCATGAAGTTGTAGGAGCGGTGGTAGGTGATGATGAGCCAGAATTGCAAGAAGCGTGTTCGAGGTCAGCAAGGCGGCACGATTGTGAACAATATGCTCCATGACCAGATTGTGAGATCTCGCGGTCGCAAGAGAGACAGTAATCAGGAGACCAGTCCATTGTATTGATGTTTATTGATATTGAGTAGTAGTGAAGGTGTTCTTTTTTCTTTCTTTCTTGATTACAAAACTTTGCTGCTGCGAAGACTCAATCGATTGATGCCCTGGGATTTGGTAGTTGAGTTGAATTGATGAAGGAACGAACTCAGTTGTTTAGCAGAGTAGTTGAATATTGTTAACGGTTTGTAGTGATAGATAGTTATGGTGATGAATGAAGGGCAAGCCAAACGTGTTGTGAGAGAGGGGGGTTAGAACGAGATCGGAGGGGGAGACTGGCAGCATATATTTAAAGAGTGCTAGGCAGGGCAGTGTGTGAGGTTGCTGCTAACTAAAGAGTCAGTGAGCGAGTGAGGGGAGTTTGCGTGCTTTGGTGGTAGAGTGAGTGGGTCTGCCCAGGATCCACACCATCCGAGACGATCGCTGCCTGTCTGGCGTGAGCCAATGAGGTCTTTACTTGGTCGAGGGTGTGATGCATCGCAAAAGTACTAGGCCCTTGGTGTTGAGGGTGTGTGGTGGGTTGAGGAGTGCAGGGCCACCAAGCATGAGGGTGAGGCCACTTCGATCCCTGTGCAGGAGCAGCTGCGTCGTCGTCTGCAGCAGCAGCACAAATCCCCCCCCCCATGAAAAAAAAAATCAAAAACAAAAAATCAATTTTTCATTCTGTTTTTCATTTTTCTCAATTCTCATTTATTTCCACCCTCCTTCATCCCAAAAATAAATAAATAATCTCAAATTGGAAAAACGAAATAATTCGCCCCAGTTCCCACACCAGCCCTCCGAGACAACCTCTTTCCTAATCCACTTTCTATTTGGCCTGCATTCGTGTGTGCGGCACCTCCAAAGTCTCTTTGCTCGCCCGTTGTGCCTCATACACCCAATTATTCCATCCTGTCACCCTCCATCATGACTCTATTGAAGGCGCGCAATCTATTGGTGAGGAAAAAAAAAAAGGAAGGGAAGGGAAAAAAAAGACAAAATTTCTCATATCTGTCCACTCACGAAATGCAACGAGTTTTTTTTCCTGGGTAAAGACTCTCTTCGGGCGTTTTTACGCCTCGCCACGGACTGTTCATCAACTGAGGAGGAGTATTGGTTACCTATCAGCTAGCTTTATTCTGCTGTTGTGCTGTCCAAATCCGTGCTTAAGCCCCATGTTACACGGTGCTACTCCTTTGGGTTCTCTAACATAGTCACTCATCAACTCTACTGAATTATACCCCGGAAAACATATGTTAATACTCCTTCTCGCATCACCTATTATTTCACGATATTTCCCTTTCTTCTATTTTCTGCCCATTGTTTCTATGTAAGGTTAAAAACGAAACACAAGCTCCAGCTGACCCACCCAATCATATACGACTACTCATAAAAAAAAAAGGCCAAGGAGTTTCATACCTTTTACAGCATATGGTTGGTGGCAAGTGTAGATAGACAGTTCGCTACTAGAGAAGCTCAAAGCCTCATTTCTGGGCAATCATCGTGAAAGCCTTTTTTCTCCCCCTTCTATCACTATTATGTTCCCAAACCAGGCGTAGATTAATGCTGATAGGTACGGGTGGCGAACCGAAGGGAGATGCGAACAGACTGTCAAAATTTCTGATCAACAGATAATCTCATAAGCCGAATTTCTGTCCCGAATCCGAAAGGCCTTAAACGAGGATGTGGTCGTGAGACCCAGGCTGAGGGCCCATGGTGTTGAATATTCGTGATATTGATTGCGCATAGACATCTATCCCCTATCTTTTTTTTTTCAGTCGCTAACTGCGAGTATTTCCTTGGTGGAACCCTGCATTTTTACTCCATATAGTGAAACATATAGTCCTTTGGCCACGATATTAAAAGAGGTTTCCTGTTGCGGCGAGATCTAGGTTGTGAGCTTTGCGCCCGTTGATCAATGCCATCATTTCTTGGCCTGTCAGTCGTTATTGAATTTGAGTGAGTGAGGCTTCCGCGTTGTTCTTGAGACGAACCGTGTCTAGTTTAGTCTAGCTAGCTATATCACAGGCACAGCTCATGGTTACGCTTAGACTGTAAAGCGATGGAGAATATATTCGACGTTAACATACTGTCCTAACCTAGACCATCTCCTTCAGTACTCCGCTTTTTATGATTGGACCGTCAGCTGAGTTTCCAGGGCTTGCGTCAATTGTCATGCATATTGTAGAGGCTCGTCACCCTCCCTCAGCCGAGAACTCCATGTTTCTTTTTCTCACGAGAGCGCACTCGTAATTAGGGCAGTGAGTTAGAGACGTTCAGTGACAGTCCATAACTGTTCCCTGCGCGGCAAGATGTACTTCATCACCTATTCAGTCAAGTGAATACATGCGTCATTGACTTGTAAGTACATATTGAAGAACTACCTCTCTCTGGACTTCTGCTCCTTGGTGTACATCACCTCATGACTTGTCCAAAGGACCAGGAGGGCCATGTTCCTTTCCTCTTGATGTTTAAATGAGCACTTTAATAGAAATAATCCCCGTGGCTTATTTCTTTTTCTATGCGGTACGTTCTTATATCCTTTTCATCCTTTATATAACTTCCAAGTTGAGGTCGTAGTACCAGATTGATCTACATCGAAGTGGTCCTAGTTGAGAAATTGTTGAATCTTATGAGAGTCGAGGATGTAGGCCCTTTTTCTCAAAGTGATATGACATTTATCACCATGCACTTTTCCCCTAAGTATGGGGAGACTTGTCATGCGACTTCCCGCGAGCAAGCATTATCGATTTTTTTTCATGTCCATGAGAAGGGTAGGTGAGTGAGGGTTCTCAAAAGAACAAATATAAACGGAAAAAAATGCAGCGAAACCATTACCCAAGATCGACTCACCGCCTACCAGAATTTGAGTATCTCCGTTCGTAGCATGTCTCTCCTTTTTTTATTTTTATTTTTATTTTATTTTTTATTATTTTTCGTTTTTCATTTCTCTTTTTTTTCTTTTTCCCCTATTCCTTCTCCGCCAATTGGCTGGGCTGCTGGTACTCCCCATGGACCATATGTACGTGAGATCCCGTGTCTCATCTTCCCTTTCTCCAGGTTCTTCTTAGCCTGGGGTCTGCACACTTCAATGTAGGTTATGTAATTCGTGTATGTAGGCTTTAGGGGTTTTGAAGTGGAGGGGAAGGGAAGGGATGGATGGATGGATGGATGGAGGAGGACCGCTGCAGCAGCGTTCGTCTCGTCCTAGCGGGATTTGAGGTGGCCATGGCGCGCTCTCACTCTCTTACACAACAGTCGTGTAGTTTTTTGCTTCTTCTGGGAGATTTTTTTTCCCTTTCTTCCTGTTCATGGTGGTGGAGAGGAAGGAGGGATGTTGAATGACTGGAGTAAGTGATGCCTTTTTTTTTTTACGCTAGCGTCGTTGATTAGTGCTTCCCCGCATTTAGTGATTGCCATCCAGGAACCATGCTACTCTCGTCATAGACTACGAATCCTATTACTTTAGTTTAGTTACCAGAATAGCTGTGCCGAAGCCGAGTGGACATCAATTCCCATGACCGGCCAGCTTTGCTTATGAAGCTTACATACATGTAGTACTTTTCTTCTTTCTGAGTTGCTTTTCTTTGCGCTGTTGTCTGTCAGTCAGTCAGTCAGTCAGTCAGTCTGTCAGTCAGTCTGTCTGTCCAGCATACTGGTTGGCTAACTGGTTGGCTAACTCATGATCAACTGGAAGCTCGCTAGAGTAAGTACTCGCTCTTTACTCTCGAGTATATAGTTGCTTTTCTTCTCCTCCCCCTTTGGATCCTCCCTTTGCTTTCCACTCCGGGGTAAATTCAGGGCTCGGAAGGTACAATACAGTGCTACGTGTGGTACGCTAAGGCCACGCTAGCCTAGCTCTCTCTTACGCCTCCAAAAGGTTGTTCATGGGACCGACCCATCTTGCAGGAACAGTTAGGTAGGGGGGTTTAGAATAGCTTGGTATTTTTTCTTGGTTCCTTCGACGAACGCCCCATACTTTGACGTCCACGATACGATTTGAAGGTCGTGGATTATCACGATTACCGAACATTCCTCCTGCCTGCACTTACTCTTACTATCCAGGCTGAGATTGAAATGATCTCCCATCCCTACATACAGACAGAGCGTTCAATGTCTTACGTACCAAGGAATCAGTTGATGAGAAAATCAAGGACAACTAACTACATGTATGTAATCTAACTCTTTATTTCTCACTCATACATTACGATCTCTGCGGTCATTCAACTTACATATCTTACCTCTCTACGTTACCGGGAAATTGAAATTAGGCATAGTACCTACTTACATAAATTACCATACATACAGCTCACATACATCGTCTGGGGTTTGTTTAATATTTCCCGTACATAGTTTTCTGACATGCCGTCGACCCACTCCCCGGCTTACCACCGAAGGGAAAGGGGGGGGGGGGAACAACATCTCAAGATATTTCAGATTTCTAATCAAATAATTGTGAAAGTGGAAAAAAGAACACAAACATTATACGAGACTAAGGATGACTTTGTCGCCATGTATATCCCAATTACACCGCCATATAGGACGCATGGGGCCAATGGTCCTGCTGCAAGAGCGGACGCTGCGCGCGAATCAGTGAAGCTGTCCGTAACGCCGCATCAAAAAATCCCTTCCCGAGATGCTTTGCCGGGAGTGCACGCGGTGTAGGCTATATATGTTATGTTTGGCTTTTTGCTACATACCTATGTGTACCGAGCGGTAGGTATGTAATATGCACTATGGATAGAGAGAGACAGAATGAGTGAACGTGCGGCTGCCCCAAGGGTGTAGGTACGGGTTCTACCTCCTTCTCTATCAAATTTTTTTTTTTTTTTTTTTTTTTGTGGGGAAGGGAAGGGAAGGAAAGGGAAGGATGAAACTGCATATTGCATATTGTAGGTATGTACCGGCTTGGGGATGAGAGACGTGCACTGCACGTCGCGTCGAAACGAGACGTTGAGGGTAGGGAAAACACTTTTTTTTTCCTGCTACATACATTGGTTATACCTAGGCAGTACTTCCGGTTCCCGCTTGCTTGGCTATCACTCGTTGGTTGTGGGGTGGTGCCTGTGAAATATCAACTGATCATTGACTTCTACAGAGTATGATATGTACGCACAATTGCAACAGCTACATTCCAATGCAACTCAACCAATGCCTTTGTCCAATTGTCTCATATACCAGCCGTTTCCAAAGGCAGAAGCTCATGAGAAGAAGAAGCAAAAGAAAAAGGAATTGTTCAATTAAGGGGTGTTCCTTTTTTTTCTTTCCATTTTTCTTTTCCCTTTTCTCCCTGCACGTCTGTCTGCCTTCGACACACACACAAAAAAAAAAAACAGTGCGTGCTGTTGCTGGGGTTATTAATGGAATGCTCCGCAAATTTTGTGGAAAAAGGAAATGATCTTCGTATTCTCTTTCCTTTCCCTCACTCTCCCCTTTTGCTACATACAGATTCTGCGTAACCCGTAACCATGGTGAGAAACAAGTTACACTGCAGCTACATAGAGTATATCTACCTGCTGCATTATGGGGTCGGTACGTGACGAGGGTAAGTTTGTGGTGTGGGTTAATTTATCTAAGTAGTACTTGACAAAGCCTTTCTGAGAAAAAGAATCCCCAATTATTTAACCGTGGTTTATCTTTATGCTATGCCATGCTAGGTACATATATACCCAGAAGGTATTTTGCATTTACCTGCGCCCCCCTGGCCTTTGGTACTTTCCCTCCTGGTAAAGTGATGTCCTAAAGTGATGAGTTGCCTGAAACACACCCGCAGGCAAGTCTCGCTTCAACTTGGGTGACAAGATGGACTGTCTTATGTGGGTAACTAGGCAGTTAACTCTTGGGGGGGGGGGGGTTCATAAGAATCAAAAAAAAAAAAAAAAAGACAAAATAAACAAAATGAATTTTTGAGGCTTGTATGGTAGGTAATTCTTTCTTTAGGTTTCCACATGGAAAATGCGGGAATGCCGTATGCTTAACCACCATGCTGCTGCTGTTGCCGCCACTGCAAAACAAAATGTACTCCTTTGGTTCAGCCAGTGCTACCACAACCGCAATTGACTTGTAGTATAGATCCTACATACAGTCACATACAGTCACAACGCCTGCCGTCGTACCCACGAGGAGTGAAGCCGCGCGAGTTTCTATCTTTTGAATTCTCTCCCCTTCCTTTGAGTCTATGCCTTAAAGAATAAAGTACCGTGCGGTGCGCACCGCAAAATTACTATATGAAGTTTTTTTTTTTTTTTTTTTTTAATTTTTTCCCCCCCTCCCCTTCCCTTTCTCTTTCCCTTCGCTTCGTGATCGTCGACGCTCCTTTAATTCACCGGTACGCTATATACGGCTGCGGCGTAAATACCTCTGTACAGTTTAAAGTACTCGGTGATTGATGTGATTGTGCGAAACACTGATCTGCAGCATTTGGTGGGTTTCGAATAATTAGGGATATTATTTTTCATTACGTTATTTTTTTGTGCACTCCCTACACTTCCTAATCAATCATAAAAATATCCCTATCCCATATTAATACTCTGTTCCCCGGTCTGGCGGAAACCTGATTGTTTTTAAACGTAGCTGTTAGACGCAGAAACGCCGATTGTATATGTTGCCCGCCGTCATCTCTCATGTATGTAGGGTAAGCAACCGCACCGCACAAGTAATAGATCTTCACTGTTCCATGTAGCTGCCCTTCGGACCCCGTCGTATCTTGAAGACTTAATTTTCCAACAGCATCATCGACCGAAAGAATTGGGGGGGGGGTGTGAAAAAAGTAATAATTAAAAAAAAAAAAAAAAAAAAAAAGAATTGTTCGATAGATAGATAGATAGATACAGATGTATGTGCGTAACATGAGGATAAGATGGGGGCGGCCAAGAACAGGGCAAGACTTGAAATGGTGAATGATGAGTGAGCAGCATCCAGAACTCGGTAAGTAAGGTCCCTGCTCGAGCAGCAGCTGTCAATCGGTGACCTTTAGAATGGAACTGATCGAAGCTAGGCTAAAGACCCTTTTTTCAATGCCTTGAAAGTCTGGTAGAGAGTACCTACTCAGCTGTACCTACTCTTACCTAGCTGTTTTCATTTTTAGCTTAGGCCTGGATGAATTTCATGCTCACCCACTTTTTTTTTTTCTTTTCTTTCTTTTCTACGCTCTCATAAACCACCTTCGCCGCGCACTTGCAAGGTTGGAGCTAACACCGGGAAATATTTCTTGGCCCGCTCGCTGCCTGGTGTCGCAATCCATTTCGACGTGTGGTGTGGTGGTGGTAAGTGTCTGTGTGTGCGTGCGCAGATCCGATGCGTGGTCTATTTCAAATCTATCAAAACCTTGGGGCAAGTAAGTAGAGTACATAGCAGAGACTTGCGGGGCCGGCGGAGAGTAGGAGTGGAGGTGAGTAGTGAGTTAGGCTTATCACACACCCTTTTTTTTTTTTGTCCATACACCGGGGTTCGGGCAACCGAGATCATTTCCACTTTTCACTCGAGTATCGCGGTTAAGCTGTAGTAATAGTAGTTGGGTGGTTGTGGTAATATAAAAATGTGTTTCAATTGCCTTGTATATAGTCAGCTAGCTAGGCAGAGATGTCTCTTGATGGCACTACCCCAAGTATATTGAAGTGATGATGATTACCAAGGTGGGTAATCTTTCTCAGAACGAGAGAGATGAAGTGAACCCTACCCTTTATCCCCCCTCCCCCTTGGATGAAACATTTCGGCTCGCTCAAGAATACCTTTCTTTCTACAGTTCAAGCTCTTATGGATGGCTACACAAGATTAAGCCCGACGCCGGTCCCAAACCAACCTGAAGTCAGTGCAACCTCCTCGATAGGGATGAACGGATCTCGCTTCAGAGAGTCGAGACCATCTATCAATCCAAGTGCTGCGCCAGAGCACAGAACTTGTTTCATTTAATCCGATCATGAATGAACCTCTTTTTTTTTTTATTTTTTTTTTATTTCTTTTTTTTATTTATTTATTTATTTTTTTTTTTTTAATACCTCTAGACTGCGCGTCCACTGTCATACCCCCCCGGCCCCACAATTAAGTTGAGGTTAATTTTACAGGGTCCACGCTTGCGCGCGAGGAGAAAAGATAGAGTGACTCTAGTAGTAGTACCCGTGTAGATAGTAGAAAAATAATTCCGTGGGGGTTCACAATATTATTTGCGAAAGCCTAGCTAGTGGTGCTACTAATAGCTACATAGCCAACTAAATTTGCCTACGAACGATAAGGGTCCCCCCCCTCCTCAGTCTAGCCTGTCTCTCCACCATATCGCAAATCTCTGGAGATATCTCGCAAAACATCTCATCCCCCCACAGGTCGGTCACATAGGAAAAAAAAAAATAATAATAATAAGGAAAATGATCTCTCCTACCAAAACCGGTTGACCAGGCAACATCAAACGGTTTCGATACCCTATCTACTGCTCTTGAATCCACGAGAAGGCAGCTGGATCGGAGATGCGGTTGAATCGTGGTTATGTGTGTGTCCACCACCAACCCCAGCTAAATTACTTACTATATGCGGACAGACACAACTGCAAAACCCTGGGATTGATTGAATGACGTCGCTTGTTAATTGGGAGGAGGGGGGGGGAAGAGGAGTGAGAAACCTAGAATGCACGATCCCCATCGCCAACCACGATTCAACGCTATCTGCTTGACAATGCCCACGACCTGCGCACACCACGCTTCATTAATTGGTTATCTCTACTATTTCTAACACCCACCCCTTCTTTCAACGCTCATCTATGTTATGTAGTTACCCTGGTAGCAGTAGAAAGGGGGGGGAGTTCGGTTCATTCTTTCTTTGCGAGCCCGCAACAGCCGTCGTGGGAAATTATTCAACACATGGAACGTGCACCCTTCACTAATTCTCCTGTAGGTACTACGGTACATACAGGGTGTTTTATCTTGTAACCCCCCCCCTCAGATCACTAAAACTACGTTTTTTTGCCGTCCCAAAAACGAAACCAAAACCACGGCCCAATCCCACTGCTTAGTGAGCCGCCCCAGCCAGAGGAGGGGTTATTTGCCTATCTGACCAGAGACGTTCGAAATAGAACGTTTCGGATTTGGAAGGGGACTGTTGATGCAGGTAGCCGTTCGGCAGCTCTCATGGATGATTCCGTGATACGCCCAGTGAATTCGCAACAGCGCTGTAATGGGACTTTCAACGTCCGTTATCATTGTGCAGCAACAGGGGAGTGGTTATTTGGGACTAGTACACACATGTAGGTAGATTGATTGAGTTGATGAAGCCCGTATTCAAAAGTCTTGTCGTAGGTACTAGTTGCTTAGTAACCAAACCCCTCCCCCGCTAAGCTAGAGAAGCGGTCCAGATTATGATTGACAGGTTAACCAACCACTCAAGTATGTTACCCTAGAGTACGTACCTTGTGAGCTAGGACTAGAGCTCGAGCTAGAGCTAGAGCTATCGCCACAAGCAAGTACCACTCTTCTCTTCCCTTACTCCCATAGAGGAGTCGGAATGCTGTCGAATCGCAATCGCTCTCCCCGGTTCTCACCATACCCAGGTCTCTGTACTCGGTAACATGGCGTCGTGACGTTGCAGTTATCGAGAGGGGTACTTACATGGCAAGTATATACCTCCAACTAAACTCTTGCGTCGTCCGTTCCTATTGTAACTGTAACGTAACTTTGCTTGTTGTTGTTGTTGTTGTTGTTGTTGTTGTTGGGTTGGGTTGGTTCGACTAGAAGGTTTAAGGTTAAGCCTCCCTAGCTAGCTAGTCTAGCCTTGTAGCTATGTGCTTCTCTATATCACTCGCAACCTACCAAAAGCTTCTCCTTCCGTTATCACTCGCTCTCCCGCGATAGGTGGAGCGAATGGTCTACACTTACACTTCCACTCTACCCCAGGCCCTTCTCACACCACTCTGGACACAGATCACCACTCGGCTCCCGCCGGTTAGGGTCCCCCTGGCCTGCAGCAAAAAACGTACATGGAGAATATGTACCTACTCTGGAGCAGGTAGCGAGAAGCTCGTCAAGTTGTTGGTGGGAAAAGCTCCGCAGAGAGTCTATGCATATCTACATATTCCAAATGTTGCTTTTGGCCCTTGGTGATTTTTTTTTTTTTGCTTTTGGAAAATTTTTTTTTTTTTTTTAACCTGTTCCCGCACTTTTTTTGATAGAGGTGGTCAACACCTAGTCATTGGCCTCATAGAGCGTGCACGTTACTTTCGACTTCTCACTGCTCCTCACCAAAAAAAGAAAAGAAGAAAAAAAAAAGCGTTGAGAAAGGGCCAGCCATAGTTTCTCTCTTCTTCTCTCCTGTTCGCCCGCTAACTGGTCTGTCTGTCTGTCTGGGATTACCCATACACCCCAAAGAGTGAAAAAAACCAAAGAAGAAAAAAAGAGTTCGTCACGAGAGTGATTATCATCAAAAATGGTTCCCTGGTTCCATATGGGGAGGGAACGTTCCCAAGCTTGCTTGCTTGCTTGCTTGCTTGCTGCACAGCCAACCAGGTAACGCCTCCCCCCCCCCCAGCACACACACCACCACACCAAACCCCAACCCAAACCTACATGTATCTATCACACCTCTACTTACATACATAAACTCCGACCCTACATGACGACAACGACATTTGCTCCCATTAGCCTAGTGGGGATCCTCCCTCTCCCGTGGTTCACTTGTTGTCCGCCTCTCAATGGTCCGGCTCTAAAAAGAGACCCTGGAAGGAAAGCAAAGGGGTCTGGCCCGGGTTTAATGGATGGGGTCAAGTGTTAATCTACGGCCGCTTCCTCCGCTGGAAACCGAGCCGGAGATGGAGGAGCACTCACCTCGCTTTTGAGGTCGGCGTTTTCAGAAGGTCTGGCTTCTGCTCTGTGGTGCTGTTGGGGTGCTGTGCTGCTGCTGGTGGTTCTGCATTTAGAAACCACTAGGGCTCGTGAGCTGGTAGGGGGTATATCACAGGGCTGAACTGGAAAAAAAAAAAAAAAAAAAATTCATGACGAGAAAACAGAGAAGGTTATTCGTAATCTATGTCGTGCCCTAGGACAGCCATGAGCTATCCCATCCTGCTGCTTGTTTAGAAAAAAGTGGCCATGTAGGTATGTGACTCCTTTCGGGTTTTTCAATATCTAAAATGGCTATAATCAATTACAGTAATTGAAACGAAACCGCAGTACGGCCAGCTGCTATAAAAAAAAATAGTCAGCGACGGATGAATTACAGCAGCAGACGAAACAGCCGCCACAAAGGGGGAGGCTTGTTTCCTCAAGTCTTAATCCAGCCGTTACTACAGGAATGGCTTTTTTCACAGCCCTCTTGCAGCAGTCAATGGTTTGGAGCACTCACATACATACCGGGTCCTTCTAGTGCTTACCTACCAATTAAAACAGAAACTTTTTTTTCAACCCCAACCTCGAAACGAAACGAACCCCAACCCATACCGTACTGGCAATAATACCAAGCACCCTAACCCCAAGCCATCCCATCCCATCCCGTAACGCCTGCCGCTGATACCGAACCCCAATACCGGAATTCCGCAATTCCTCACCAAAAACTCTCAAATCAAACACATCCTCTCCAACGTAAGCCCAACCAACCAACACCCTCCAAATCTAAATCTAAATCTAGCGGAGGAGACCAAAAAAAATATTCCCAAAAGCTTGGGTCTCGGGACCACAATCCTCGATCCCCGGAAATCTTAACATGTTGGTGACTGAGAATGAGATGACTGGCTGCCAGCCCGTCAGCCAATAATGCGTGCGGATAACGCGGGTCTCAATTGTTTCTTGTTCGCCGGGACTCGTGTTCTCCAGGTTTTTTTTTATTTTTTAAATTTGCTTTTGTCTATCTGTAATGGATTCTGAATGGGGAACCAACATGTTCTCGCGGGTCTCGGAAGCGGGAAGCACTTCATCTGCTGGGAAGTTCAGGCAATCAGACATAACAAGGCAAGGCCAAGGCAAGGCATGATGTCCTGGAAAGTATGGGGTCTGCTCTGTTGGTGTTACGGGTTTCTCGGAAGCACACATGGCAGCCGTACCGTACCATACCGGTGGATGATATCGCGGCGCGGGGAAGGATAGGAAAGGGAAACATATTTCTGTTTATGTTTAATTGACCCTCCCCGGACAATAAGCCATCGAGGTCTTGAATTTGCTGTTGGTTACCCAACGGAGGACGATGAGATATCGACTATGAGATGGGGGGGGGGGGGTGATCAACTGGGTTTGAGACATGGCCTCATATCCGGAGGGCAATCCAACAAGCTGCCTGCTAACTGGATAGCGCCGGTATTACCAAGCAAGCACACAGAAACAGAAACAAAAAGGAGACGACTAGAAACAAGAGCTCGTCATCTGTTAAATGAATGACATGCATAACCTCTACTTCTCCGTGATCAGGATCGGCTGAACTGCCTACAAAAGAGTGTTGGTGATGTGTTAATTAACACGAGATTATTGTTTTTGCTGTGCGCGGAGCTGAAGACATACTCAGACAGCTGTGTGTGTGTGTGAGACCTCTCTGCCCATCGTCTATTCCTGTCCCCGACTAGTCTTTCCCTAGAAATGGACAAAAACCGTGACATTGGGAATTCCCTATAGATGTGTAGGTAGGTATGTAGGTACATCACCTACCTACCTACAATGGGTACGTCTAGAGTTACGTATTTGCGCGCACAAGGCACAAGGCACATACGAGCATTCCAAATTGTGAACACACTCCGCTAAGTACCTGGATAGGTAGGGGGGGGGGAGCAGAACAACAGATGAACTCCATTCCGTACCACCCATCCGTCATGCGGGGGGAGGCTCCTTCCTTGTGGGCCCGGAATGAACTTCCAGAACCCTCGCTTCGGTGTTCTTTGTAGTATGATTCATCACCAGCTGACTGATTACTGGTGCTGGGAAGCTTCGTGATTAGAATTAATTAAGCTCTCGCTCGGTATCGAGTAAGCACGTGGCTGGAGACGCGAGAGCCGCTAGATATTCCCAAAAAAATATTGGAAATACTCTCTACTAGTAGAATCGTAAGCAGGTACGTGCTCTGTGCGCTCCATGTACCTACTTTAGGTACTCTATGTCAGATCACAATCTAGCAAGCGAGACGAAGTGATGGATAGAAGATATGCAGCCCTGCGAGAAAGACTCATGATCCTCAGCTAATTAATCTAACTAAAAAAAATAAAAATAAAATAAAAGTAAAAAAAAATAGCGAATTTTTTTTAATATAATTATAACCCGGGCTGTGTGAGGTCTCTTCTCACTCTTTCGTGATGAGTGGTGGTATGGATTGGATTCGATGTATGGATTGGGTTAGGGTGGGTTTTAGCTCTGGTTACATCAAAGTTCAGGTGCCAATTGTTACCTACATGGAGTGTGGATTGTAGACTGTCCAAATTGTCTCCTCTCACAAATGAAAAAAAAAAAATGGGGTTTTATTTACAAACAACGGTTTTCCATCACAAATCCCAATGTACCCCCTCCCAAAAACAGCAACGATCGTCACCACAACGCAAGAGCCATCACATCATCATCCCCATCAATTCGCCTCCCCTCCACAAAAAAAAAAAAGAAATTCTCGCTTAACACTCTCACTTCACACACATTTGTCTAAAAAATCTTTTTTCATTGCCCTGCCCCACCACCACCACCACCACCATAGGGGGTAGACTTGTTGTGGTCAAACAAAACAGTACTGGTATTGTATGTAGTCTACACACATCTCACTAGGGCGACAATAACGTCCCTAGAGTACAAAAGTGGAGATTCAGAGCGAATGAGCACCCTCCGTTCTCAGCGGAGAAGGAGAAGATCAAGCCACCGTCTGATCATGTCAAGTGTGCGCCGCACCGCTCACTCCCTTGCTCTTGGACGCAAAATTGTTTACCATAGCTTTTCCTAATTTTCCTACCCGCCGTTAACAAACCACCCCCTACCCTAACCTGCTCACACAAAAAGATGAGACGAAAAAAAGCAGATAAATTTTTTTTTTTTTTTTTTTTCCGTAATGAGGACCCGAGAAGTCCGAAATCCGAAAGCCGAGCTCCATCCATTATTTCCGGCGGTGGGATTAGAAACGCGACTGCTTTGCTACATGGTCCTAGCTAAATAACAACGCAAGTGGTTTGCAGGAGAGGGCAACAAAAAAAAAAAAAAAAAACCGGAGAAAAAGGGGAATAAAGTGAAAGGGGAAAACCAGATAACCGAGCAACGAGCAAAAAAACAAATTCTCCATAGCGCGTGCAAAAACAAGATGATCAGGGCCAAGAAGAAAAAAAAAAAAAAAAAAAAAACGTCAATCATCAAACTAGAGTATCCACAAAAGCTGCAATCGCAATCCACATACACTAAAAAAAAAACTCCCGAGTATTCAAATTTTTCTCTACCCCTCAGATAGAGTAAAGTAAACCCTGCCAGGGCAGAGCAGACAAGAAATGACAGGACCAGGGCAGGGTCTACTAGTAATCAAAGTGTCCATGACCAGATCAAGTGCCCAATGACGCTGTCGATCTTCCAAGCAAGAAACGAGAGGAGATGGTCATGCAATCATTGACACCGCTGATCATTACTAGCTCACAATGAAACACCAGCCCACAACCAATCATCCAAGAATATGTCTAAACATCGTGAAATAAACATCACGATGTTGACGTCTTTGCAGGTAAGGAACGAGCTGCAGCCTCTGCCTTTGCCTTCATCTGCTCTTCCCACAGCCTCGCCGACTCCTTGCCACTCTCTGCGGCCTCGGCGCGGAGTCGTAGAACCTGTGCTTTATTGTCCTCCTCTTGCTGCTGCTGCTGCTCGGTGGCGAGCTGTTGGGGAGAAGGAGCTTGCTCTGCCTCTTTGTGTGGTTCATGTTCTTGTTGTTGGGCTGGAGATGGAGCCTGTTCTGGCTCTGGTGCAGGAGCTGGCGGTGATTCTTGTTTTGGCGGAGGTGCAGGCGACGCAGAAGACGACAAACGCACCGCTCCCGTGACTGCAGAGAATCCCCTGCTGACAAACGATGGTATCAATGATGTCGCCAGCTTTACTGGAGAGAGACTCGATCCTACACTGGGCGCTGATACCGCAGGTACACTCGCCGTGGGTACAACATCACTCTTTGGGGCCGCCGTACTGGTAGTAGGCTGCAATGTACTGCCCTTTGTCGCAGTGGCCTGCGGTGTCGCCGACCTCTCCTTCCCTTTCACCGCAGTGGCCGTGGGTCCCTTCTTGATACCTGCCCTCTTGGCCGCCTCCCTCTCGGCCGCAGCCTCCTCCATCCTCTTCTTCCTCTCTTCCCTTTCCACAGCCCGCTTCTTCATATGCGCATCACCCGGCAGCTCGAACGCCGGTTTCGTCAATGGCTTCTCACTCTTGACCACCGGTGGTGCCCGGGGGCGCACAGGGAGTACGTGTGGTCTTGTCGTTGTGTTTGCTACCGTCGCCGGGGAACCTAGACGTCTGAGTCGCTCAGCGAGCGAGAGCGTAGTAGTCACATTTGCTGCTGCTGGCTTCGGGAGTGGTACTTTCTTTGTAGCTGGTTTGATCGATTTCTTCTTCTTTGGCATCCTGCGAACCGCCAGCTGGTCCACAGTGCTGTTGGAGGTAGAGGCGCCCTTTCTTGGGGAGATGAGCTTCTCAAAGAGGTCATCCTGCAGACTGCGGAAGCGGTCTGCAAGCTCCGCGCCGTGGATTTCGGGGTTGAACTTGAGGCGTTTGGCAGCCGTATTGGGTGTTTCTGCTACGGCCGTGGGGTCGGTGAGGTGTGGGGGGAGCGGGTAGATGATTGTGCCTGTTGTGGGTGGGGGTGTATCCGGAGGTGGGGATGGTTGAGATGTTGGTTCTGCGGGGAAGTGGGGGGGGTTAGCTACATGTAGATAGAGCTAGGTAGGTGTGAATGGGGGAGAGTAAACATACTGGCAAAAGCGTCTGGAGTATCGGATCTCGTCTTCTTGATACTCCGGCTCCCACGGTCTTCTTCCCCATCTTCACGAGATCGTTTCTTGCCTTTACTCGCTGGTAGTGTTGGTGCCTTCTTCTGCTCTGGTAGCTTCTTCTGCTCCTCAACTTTCTTCACTTGCTTTGGCTTCACCGGAGCCTTCTCCGGAGCTTTCTCTGGAGCAGCAGCAGCAGCAGCAGCAGCAGCAGCAGCAGCACGCGCAGCCGCAGTCCTCACTGACGCTCTCACTCGTGGTGGCATTGCTACTTTCAATCAGTGTAAGATTCCAAAAGGTCGATTGCGGATCCTAATCGCGTCTGTTTCAGATTCTCTCGCGATGGCAAGAGAAAAAAATTAAAGTGCAAGTGCTGTTTACGCGGTGGTTGTTGGGGCAACCTTCAAACCTGGCGTCAGCGTCAGAACGAACCCCCCCCCTCCCCAAGACAAGTTCAGGGTCAGGTTTTTATCAGGGCCAGGGTTGTATGCAAATAGTCTGGGCTAGGGTTACTTAGTTAGTAGGTAGGTACAAGCACAGCATCGCGATCACTGCAAGTTCGAGCCCTTTGATGGAGCATGGAACATCGCAAATTGGACTCTGCAGCAGCAGCGGACGGGACGGATGTTCCTGCCATGTGGGAACGATAGACTACAACAGCCATGATCGCGATTGAGGCGAGATGTTCACCTATGGTACGTACGTAGTTTGTTCTACTCGGGTTTCGCACATACAAGCAGGGCGAAAAAGAAATACAGCTCCACGGATATAGGAGGGCAATCCATCATTGCAAATGCGATTGACCAGAGCAGAAACGGGATTAAGATTAAGCTTCTTCCTCTTCTTCTTCTTCCGGATCTCATCGATCAGCATCTAGATAGGTACATAGGTAATCTCGTCATCGCCGCGAGGTACGAATCGGCGTAACTAGAAAAAAAAAAAAAAAAAAAGGTCAAAAAGAAAAAAAAAAACTTGTTCAATTCTTCATTCCCGAAAAACCAAAAATGCTTTTTTTTTTCCCTCTCTTCCCCCCTTCTTCAATGCTTGATGTTGCACTGCTTGGCAACGGACCCCCAAAGGAGTGTTCCCGAAGCATTCCCTATCTACTGATCCCCTAATCTCATCGCCGATTCCTATGCCCTCGCTCTCCAGTCAGGGTCAACCCGGTAGCGGAGACGGTAGATGGATTGAGAACAGACAGACAAGAGACGGGCCGCCCGGTCGCGGGACGGAAGGGGGAGTTACTTGGTAGTTGAGAATAGAATCGAAATATATCGGGTGTGCTAGGGGAATTCGGAACAACTACACTTCTTGGGTATTCCAGTAAAGTGCGGCTGGAAATTTGTTCAGATTGAAATTATATTGATGTTGTTGTTGTTGGGAAGTTACCGAGATTCCCACGATCAGAGACTTCAGAGGCGTCGTCGGGCAGTAAAGTAGATTTGATAGTTGACATGGATTGGATTTGATAGATTTGGTTCTTGTGCCCTCTGCTCGCCGGTGGTGTCTAAATTTACCATCATTCACACACACACACACAGACTCACACTCACTCACAATACCCATACCATCAGCGCCTTCAGCACATGATTTTCCATCTCCATCGCATCTAGACTCGATACTCCTCTACCCCTACTCCATGCTGCGCTCGCCAACTCCGAGATAGAGTGTTGTCCTACCTTCCCACCCCGGTGTGTAGGTGACAAAGATTGCCGTAGTCGCAATCGAAATCGAAAATCTCAATTGCGATCTCTTTGCTCGCTATTAAAAAAAAAAAAAAAAGAAAGAAAGAAAAAAAATACGCGCCCCCTGCAAGCTGCTGCCTCTATCTACTCGTCCCAGAGTGGTAAGGACCAGAGCAGCAATGTGGTAAGGAAGGAGGGTAGGGTACGGTACTGAGATAGGCAGAACAGGCAGCGAAAGTACTGGCAACCATCAATAGATTGCAGAGTAGGCAGAAAAAATTAATTAGATTAGAGTAGATTAAAAAGCGCTCACAGAAATAACATAACTTGGTGCTACCCTCGGGCATAAAGATGGAGGAGGGTTAGTGGTCAACAGGGTGAATGATAATGCAGCCAATACAAGAGTGGTAGTGGTGATAGTGGTGGTAGTGGTGGTTGTGGAGGTGGAGGTGGTGAGAGGTTACCACTTCACCGACCGGTATTAGACCGGCGAGCGAGGCCGCACACCCCATACCGGCGTACCGGTCTCGCCGCCTGCCTACCACGAAACAACAACAACAACAACAACATTATTCGTACGTTAGAGTTTGAGTTGATAGTAAACCGGACTGGACTGCAACTATTTTATCCACAGCACAGGTAACGCCAGCCCGAAACCACGTTCCTTCCCCAAAGCTGTTCCATCATGCAGGAGTTTCAGCAGCCGACCGGATTAACTAAACGGCCTACATGATTTTTTCTCTCGGAAAAACTGGATTTTTCACGTCCCATCATGCCTCCCCTCCAAAAAAATCAAGTTTTTCTCTCACAGACGATCAGGATTAGGATAAGGATAGGCTTACATGAAGCAACAGCAGCAGAAGCAAAGCATGGATGTCCAAACCGGACTGGCCTTAGGGATCCGTACCAAGAATTGACGACGCACCCAGGTTCCTGCATGACAGGTCAAAAGAAAGAAGAAAAAAAGGATTTTTTTTTATTACAATTAGGACTGACAAACTCATACCTAACCTGCCTGATAACTAAACCACCACCACCACCACCACCATCACCACTTGACAGGACAGCATAGCGCCTGTATGGTAAGGATGCAGTAAGAAGGATGCGTTGGGGATGCACATGGTCAGTTAGTTGAACATGTATGGTAAGAGAAACGTAAGGCCTTGACAAAAGCACGAGCAAACGAAACATCACCATCACCGAATATCACATCACATCACATCACGTAAGTGCAATTGTGCCATGTCCTCCTCAATTGCGGAATCCGAGGCACAATTCTCAATCCGTATTGCAGCATAGAAAGCAGTAGAAGAACATGCAATCACGAGCACTCACTCACTCACTCACTCACTCACTCACTCACTCACTCAATCACTCAATCACTCACTAACTCACTAACTCACTCAATCAATTAATCAATCAATTAATCTGCTGGTCTGAAATGTCTCTCCTAGAGATAACCAACTATTTCCATCTCGTCCAAGCAACTACAGTAGCTCTACCCCCCCCCCCCCCCCAACTAGAAATGGCTCACTGTCGGCTACTGCTCCAACCACACTCCACCTACATACAATCCACTCACGCAAAAAAGTATCTCGAGTCGCCAGTATCAAAAATCTCAAAAGTCCCTCCACCCTCTCTTCCCCATCAACCCCCCCCCCCCACCTCCCTGGTCCTGCTGTAGGTACATTTATGTACCTACTTATCCCCGTAACCGTTTCCCCAAACAATGTACTGTATCTCTCTCCCGCAGACCCGGAGCCGTGGGGGGTTTAGCGTTTGTATTTTATCATAGAGTGAGGTATACACCATCCATCCATCTCCACCGGCCATCATGCCATCCATCCATCTCTTTCCCGGATAAGCATCCAAATCCCCACCCCCCCCCCCAATAATAGCACCGCACACAGATCTACTCCTCTACTCTATCTCTCTCTCAAGGCAGGGTAAGAGCCCCCCATAATTACTCTAGTCCACAATCTGCAGGCAAAAATGGGAAAGTAGAGTAAGGCAGATCGATTTGCGATCGGGCTGCATATAATACCCGGGCCTTCTTGTCCGAGATGGATCAACAGCACAGGAGACGTATGTAGAGTATGTACTCCAAGTACATCCTATCAAGTTGGAGTAAGTAGAGTATACCTACTCTACTCTACCGCAGAGCGAGTCCCACACCACACACCACACCACACCATACGACGCATAGGCTTGGATTGCCCCCCCCCCCCCCCCGCCCAATATAAAGATTAAAACGGTTGTTCCTGGGAAGAAGCAGCTGGAACGCCCAAACGCACGTAAAACGTGGGCATCGCCTCCTTTAATTTACTCTACTCTACTCTACTGCTGCGGAGGATATAGCCTATGTGTGATTGAGATTCTACATGAGATGGTTAGGTCCGATTGGAGGTGTCTAAAGCACAGCGTGCTCTGTATGTTGGTTATGTCTGGAGAGGTAAAGAGACACACCGGCAAGGGCATGGATGTATTCGGATAGATTTCTAGACGGCCTGGTGATCGTTTAATCTTCGAGAGCCGGGCGGGGACAACACAGACAGATGGACAGGGGAATAAGAAAGAATTGGGATTGCAGATACATGAAACTCGCTAATGCCCTTACACGAATTAGAGTCTCGCAGAGCGGTAGAGTACCGTTGTCAATGTTAATATAATAATAGCATCTTTAATCGCAGAAAGTCTTGGATACATCGATAACGGAAAGGAAATGATTAGAATGCAAGACAGGACAATACATTGGCCCACAATTGGGAATTGCACAATTGGTATTAGGATTTTGATATCGAATCCAACTACCTCACGCCCCTCACCAATCCCTCAAAATATCTCCTAATATCGACGCCGCCTGCGCCTGCCCCGGTACCAATGGCACCCCCAATCCCTGCCGCAAGCGCAAGATCGGCCTTCTTCTCTCCGGCCCTTCTCACCACAATGCCCTCCTCGCCGCCCTCAAGCCGCATCCAGTTGATCCACCATCCCTTGGTACTCCTCGCACTGCGCTCCTGCTCGGCCCGGTCGCGCATCGTCTCGGAAAGGATGCCTAGTATGAGCGTGTGCACGTGAAAGGCCTCGGCGCGGGTCCACTGCGACGACTCTGGGCCGGGACCGGGCTCGGGAATGGGCGGGACGGTGCTGTGAATCATGAGGGTGGTGGGGTTGTAGAGGAGGTCGTAGGGGGGCTTTGATGGGGCAGGAGATGAGCCCTGTTTGTTGCTAGGAGCATTTCTGAAGGGCTCTGATAGGCTAGAGGACTTTAGAAGTGGACCATGTAGAGGGGCTAGCTGATGGTGCAGGGTCCGGTAGAAGGCGGGTGAGGTGAGCTGTGGGGTGCTGGCCTCGAAGATGAAAGCAAAGATAAACGGGTGGTTCTAGATATCACATCAGATGATGTTAGTAACGAACCGCGCACATAATTCTTCATCTGATAACGAGAAAATTGATATGATTTGATATCTATGGAAATATAGAAGGAATATATTACCGTGTATACGACAATCCTAAACTCTTCTAGGTTACCGCCAGTCTTCTGCTGAGTTGTTTCCCCTGGGCTTGTTCTTGTACTGCCACTCTCCTTCCTCTTTCCCTTCCCCGAACCGTCTACGACTGCTACTTCCGTACCAGTGTCTGTTTCTGCTGCCCTTTTCCGTTCCACCCAAACGGTCCTGCTCGTGATTCGCCCCGTAGACTGTGCATCATGGTGATCGTCGTCCAGATCGTCCGCATACACATCCCCCAGGAAGCCAATCATGAAACGTGCTCTTTTATTCTTGCTGCTGCTATCATTTCCCACGAGAACCTTGGGGGCCCGCTCAATATGCTCCATGGGGTCTACATTTGTCATTGGGGGCGGTGTGGCTTCGGGCTCAGATGAAGAGGTGGCAGTAGTCTCAGCGGCCGCAGTGCTAGAAGTAGTAGTAGCATTATTACTAGTACTAGGCGGGGTATTAGTGGCATTATTATCATTGGTCCCAACGGGCTTTGTAGAACCGCCGCTCCAGCCAAACGTGAGCAAGTTAAAGATTTTGGCATTGGTACTACTAGCAGTTCTATTCTGACTAGAAGAGTCCTCTGCTGTCATCTGTTTCAGCCTTCCTCGGTCTGCCTCAGGGGCTTCATCGCTGGAAGGCTTCAGATTTGATCCGGCCGCAGGCGGCGTCGGTGTAGATCTAGGATCATCCCGAACTGTAGAAAGACTCCTTCTCGGCGAGCTCTCTACAGAGCTATTATCCGCAGAATACCCCGAACTGGACGTCTTGCTAAACAATCCCTTCTGCTTCCTACGGCCCTTCTTCATCTTGCTGCTGGCAGACCGCCTCGATATATCGTCGCCGTGCTGATACAGCTCACTGACATATATTGCGATATCCCTCACGGATCTGGCCTCCAGCGAGCCTGTGCCAGGATATATACACCCATCCTGGGGCATTATAATTCCAGGTCCCCGTGAAGCTTTGCCCTTTTGCGGCGTAGAACTCGTCGACATAGCCGCCGCGACTGCCTTTGTCGTATTCCCCCAAAACCAATACCCACTCTGCGCGTCCTTCTCCTTTCCCTTTACCTCCTCTTCCTCCTCTACATAGTCTCCAAATCTAAACACCACCATATCCACCATCCCCTTGCCCCTTTCCTTCTCGGCCCAGTTCCTAAAAAACCTTCTCTCCTCCTCCGCAATCTCTTTTCCCGGGCACCCACCAACCATCTTGATACCGCCGTTTCCCAGCGCCACTGTTCCCGGGGACCCATGGAGCATCACCTCCCACCGTCCCCAGGCCCAACGGAGCCAGTACTTTTCGAGGCGGCGGCAGAACGCGGTGCGGGTGAGCGCGGTGTGGTTCTGCGCAAAGGACCCATAGTGGAAGCGGAACTGGTTGTAAGCCTGGCGGATCTGCGCGAGGAGGACGAGTGGGGGGGCGACTTCGCGGGAGGAGTATTCGATGGTGGGGGGGTAGGTGGAAGGGTTGTGAATGTATGTTAGGTCGATTTTCTATATAGAGAGCTTGTATATCAGCTATGTTTCCTAGCTAGCTACTATATAATCTACGGTTCTACGGGATAGCTAGACACACAGCCAGAATCCACCATCCAGGCTCCTCAATCTCCAATGTGACAATGCGCGTCTTCTGGGTCTCTATTGAGCTCAAATCCTCGGTTTTCGAGAATCCACTGGCCTATATTAGCTAGGCTTCCTCTCCCTCCCTCCCTTCTTCTTCTCTCTGAGCTTCCTACGGGATCGGATTAAAGCTCACCGGGCAAACTCTACAATGCCCTGGGCGAGGCCAATCTCTCTCAGCTTCGTATCCGAGCTCACGGTGCCTTTCCGGGAGGTGTAGAATACAACCTGGTCATGGACGCTTTTCTCCGTGGGACCAAGTGAAGGGTTGTATATGGCTAATGAGGAGAGCGCCGCGGGGGTGACTGTCGTGACGAGGGACGACGGCGGTGGGAGATGTGGTATGGCAGCAGTAGCAGCAGCATTAGAAGCGGATGCTTGGGCGGCGGCGGGGGAAGAGGAGCTCATGAGAGTACATCTGAAGGGGTGATGGGGCTATATGACTGAGGAGAGGAAGAAGAAAAGGGGGGGGGGGGGCAACAGCTGATAGCTAAGGATGTATGTTGATATCGATGATGATGATAGAGTGCAGATTTCTTGGCGCACGTATGGGTATCGAATCGACCAGGGGGACTTGGGGAGATCGCGATAGCACCACCAACGACGAGATTCAACCCCTTCCCCTCCAATCTGCCCCTGGAAAAACAGTCGTGATAGAGATACAATGTTGTTTTTACGCCAATTGCTAAAGAGGCCGTCTCCAGGAATGGGCACATATATCTATAGGGCAATGGGGCTGTCATGCAGGGACCCGCGACGTACGTTCTCGTTGGACGCCATGGCAGATCATGCCCCACGTCCCCCGCTCAAGATCCTCTTCTGTGGCTCTGATCACTTCAGTGCAACGTCTCTTAAGGCCCTTCATGCACTGCATAGAGACCGAAGGGATATAGTCGTTTCCATTGATGTTCTCTGCAAGGAGGACAAGCCCTCTGGCCGTGGGTGCAGAGTTTTGAAAGAGGGTATGCCAGCGCCATTTGTACATATCATACAAGACAGAGAGATAAACCCGTGAATCTTACAATTGCCTCTTTATATATAGTCCCTATAAAGAACGTCGCAGGTTCACTTGGACTCCGTATCCATGAGATTGACAAGTTCAAGGACTGGGAGGTATATATATATACAACCCCCCCCCCCCCCCCGGTATCCATTACCCATCAGCTCACCGTTCAAGAGCTCCCAGAAGCGTCGTCCAGTGGCGATATCAACCTTCTCGTGGCTGCCTCCTTCGGCCTCATGATCCCAAAACTAGTCATCGAAAAGGTCAAATATGGCGGCATAAATGTCCACCCGTCTCTATTACCTATGTATAACCCTAAGTCTCTACTATCGATGCCCTAGTTTTTTATTAGCCACCTGACCCCATTCTCATTATGGATGAATACTCATGGCCTCACGGCAATAGCAGCTCATGTGGCCAATAAATAATAAAATAAAATAAAAAAACCCCTCGGCATCTCTAGTCCTATATAACAAGTCCATTCCTGACTCTTATCTCAATACCAGGTACCGCGGCGCAGCACCCATATTTCACACAATCCTCAACAACACGCCCATCACCGGCGTCACCATACAAACCCTCCATCCCACCAAAATCGATGCGGGTGAGATTCTTCTCCAGACAGACCCACCACTCAGCGTCCCCCCAGGAACAGGCTACCAGGACCTACACGACGCTCTTGCGGTCCACGGTGCCGAGCTACTCGTCGAGGCCTGCGTCAAGGGCCTCTTTATCCCACCAATAAAGCCCATAACCAACAACTACACGCCTAGTCTCGCACCAAAGGTCAATCCGGACGAGCATGCGCGGATCAAGTTCTCTGAAAACAGCGCGGACGAGGTGGAGAGGAAGGCTGGGGCGTTGAAATCCTTGTGGTGTAAGTTTGGGTCGCCAGAGGAGCCTGAGTTGATACGCAGAAAGAGGGCCATCTTGTCGGATATCCGCAGGTTGGACCTGCCGGAGGAGAATATCGATGGGGAGGTGGTGCCGCCGGGGGCGTTTGAGTACCTCAGAATCGAGGGTGAGGGCGAGGGTGATGGTGATGGTAGGCGCGGAGAGGAGCTGCTGGTGATAAAGTGTAAGGTTGGTGGCGGATGGGTTAGGGTCGGGGGCATCAAGATGGAAGGAAAGAGGTTGGTTGATGGCGGCGAGTGGGCGCGGAGCATGAAGGATCCCCAGAAGAAGAAGAAGATGGTTAACGTGTTCCTTTGAGTTGGGTATGTGTTCTATGTTTGTATATATCTGATATCACAGCTTGAACTCAAGTGATTTAGCAGCTTGATCAATCTCTTTCATGTAAATACCAATCTTGGAGTGCAAAGGTCAGTGATTACTACATACCTGTGGGGTCAATGATGGTATTGACAGAATATCTGCGGTAGCCAATTCGGGCCGGGTACATATTACAATGATTACATTCTCTCAACTGCTTGAAGTGTAGTGCTTATTGCCCAAAGAGGCCGGTCTTACTTGGCTAATTAGTACCAAACTACTCCACAATATACAGCTAATATTACTGCAGACATTGCTCGCTATGCAGCGACCCTGCGTCAAAGCATAATTCTATCCAGGTTTGGTATTCTGATTTCTTACCAAACTATGCATTGTGTAATTTGATACATACTAAGAAAAAGGATATCAACACCGTGGGTTATTACCCGTTTTCCGTTTTTTTCCAACAATGTATTAACCACATTTACGGAAAACAGTTTCTATCAACCCCCCCCCCCCCCTCGGGCTGAGCATCCGGGCCGTAAAGAGGAGATGTGACATCCTGTCGTCCCAAATGCGCTTTTATTGGCGGGGTTTATTTAAAACACCTACCCACCACCCGCTGATCCTTCAGCACCAGCATGCCCCGAAACCTCCTCCTTCCTAATAAATGAAAGCGGAGAGTACAGTATCAAACATGACCACCTCTGATTAGTGAGTGAGGAGTACGCGGTTTGCCCTCCAATCACGGCGGCATCACCCAACATGAGTTGGTATTTCCCGCCTAGGGTACTGTTCCAAACAGTGTTGGAAACCCACCTGCTGCGGTTCAGGTCCATCCTGTGTAATGATATCATCTCTGATAGGCTCGTAACCCTCCCCGCATCCTCGTACTGTTCATCCCTTTCTCTTGGTATTTTAAATTTTCGTTATTTGGTGGTGTATGATCGAGAGATCTGTAAAAACGGAGAGCAAACTATTACCCAATTAATTACTGCTAGTTAGGAGGAGGACATGAAAACGAGTCCACTGAGTGTTGCATGGCGGTTGTGGTGGTTGTGGATTGTGGGTTGTGGGTTGTGGAGGTGGTTGATGTCGCACGTTGGGGATGTTGCATGTTAATTGGTGTGTTTGGTGGGCTAGCTAAAGGGGTCTTGTCCTTTTGGCCTGCCCCCCCTCCCCCCAAAATGGGGAGTGGAAAGACAAAACGGGACAGAATAAAATCTGGTTTCAGGACTGTTCATGAGTGTAGCGGTTGTTTGGGGGGGCTGCACCAAATAATTAATCCTGAAAGGGTTGCGGCGCTTTAATCAGTGGTATTTATTTATGTATGCACCATCAATTCCCAAAGATGTGTCTAAATCTCTCTGGAACCGCTGAATCGAAATCGTACTTTAGTTAATCGGATTTGATGACTGCTGATCGTGATATATATATTTCTCGTAGCGAAACTCAAACAATTTCCATAGGGATAAGGATTAATTAGTTTTAGCCGATGTTGATTTTTTCCCCCCCAATTTTTTTTTTTTTTTTTTTCTTTATCCCCCTCCTCAAAAAGCCGTTATGGCAGGCGGATAGAGTGGTGGAGTGGGGATGTCGCCCGGATTAATCTATTATTCAGTCGATCAACGACGTTGATTATTATTTGTTTCCCCCCCCAACAAGATAAATAATCATCAGTTTTTTCAAATGGCCCTCACACGGGTTGATTGGGCCACTACCAACTTTTGTTGAAATCGGATCGAATCGAATCCATCGTGCTTCCAGTAACGTACCCCGCTGCCAATCAGTGTGGGCAACGATCAATGACCTATGAACTGCCAATATTCTTTCACCCGGTAGGGTCGATCTTTCGCGCCTACGTCCTATGTCGACACTGTCGAGTCAGAATCCATGATCACACCCTCAGAGAAACATTTTAGTTACCTGGAAACATATCCTCTGGCCCATCCGTCGTACAAAAACCACGCGTTTATGGTATCCACCCAGATTGCCTCCAAAATGCAACTTGTAATACATACATTGAGCATCTGATTGGGCCGCTGACGGGGGGCGTTTCAAGTGACTTTTCCAGCGATGGACCAGCGATGGACTCGATCAGCCGCATTCGGGAACGTTTTGTAGGAACTGCAATATATTGACGGGTTGCAAGGGTGAGGTTTCGTCAGGGTTGATTTGTTTGAGCGTTGACAGTGAGCAGATGGGAGTAACGTGAGCTTTGGCCTGGCCTGGCCTTTGAACAGCTTCAAGGAAATAGATGTATGTATGCAGGCTATGCCTTCAATGAGGACGTGGGCGTCTGATACTAGCTAGCTGCGGGTAGCTGCCTCGATCTCCTTAGCTAGATTATCATGTCGAGGTGTATGTGTAACTGTAGAAGTGTAGAAAACATCTGTGCGACCAATCTTCTTCTGCCCTGGTCTTATCTGACATTCGAAATACGTGCATACGGATTATCAGCTGAAAAACAGTGCTCCATGACCCAGTGTCAGACAGAACCCACATAATACCCTACAGGGAGAGATCACTGAACAAGGTTTCTTCGTCAAAGACGATTCGCGGCCCAAGGCATGACAACGGATAGTAGCATAAGCTTTGGTCTCCGCTGTAGTTGCAGTAGCTAGTAGAGGGGTGTTGTTGAGGACTACATGATACATGAAGGGAACCCCCTCCACTCCAAAGTTAAAATTATAAAGTGCATGAGGGAAGAGCTAATAAACTCAAATCATGTACTTGTTGTTTCAGAAGTTGGAATCGATCCATTACCATATCCAACACGTAACACGCACTTGCTGCAGTTGAACTTTAAAGTTGACGTTATTGGGTCGAATTCGCACGCTATCAGGATAGAGAATTGAAAATGGCATACGCACGCATTATTGCGACTAAAATTCGTTCTCCAGAGATTTTCGATATTGGGCTTGCCCTCCAAGACACTTTGAGGTGCTTTTTTTTCTCTCTCTCTCAGTATATGTAGTTACCTGTAGGCACATAACACTAACAAACGCATGCATGCGGTATGCACCGAGTGATTATTCATGAACTGGTATGTACTGGTACCCCCACGCCCGGTAGATTGTAGGGTAGATTGTAGGTAAGGTACCGTCCCATTGGGTATTAAATCTTTTATGGTTGTAACCATTAGGATTGCTGGACACAGGGATTTGCGCCTCTCCTGATTAGTAGAATCCTGTATCACCTGTTAATTGGCGTGGCTACTAGCTAAGAGGGGGGATGGAGCACAGGAACTGGCCTTTCAGAACCTTATCTCAACCGCAATCGATGATTAAGCATGGCCCTTCTCCTCAATCCCGTTTATCTTCACTCTCCAATCTTCGTAATCAGGCCAAGAACTCATTGCTTTTCCGAGCTGCTTTTCCTTTTTTTTTTTTTGGCCCTTTCGGCGGTGGTGGTGGCAGCAATTTGCAGGGCTTAGTTGGCACCAAGCTTGGGATTTATCTAAATCTATACACTTCCAATATGAACATATTAGGCCGTATTGTGGATTCCGGGGTGCAATTGTATGCTGCGGTGTTCCTGATATCAGTAAACATGTGCACGTGACCAGTATTATTTGGAAATTATGAGGTGAAAAGAAAATATCTCGCAACAAAAGATTTAAGCTCGCATTAGTTTGATTATACCAGGATAATGAGAAGATATGTGTGTGGCTTGCTGCTCCTAGTAAGAATTGCTAGAACCTCGAAGCTCTGCTGTTGGTGGCGCCGCCTGACTTTAGTACCATTGAACCGCGCCACAAGTTGGTATTAGAGAGCTTTTTATATATGAATCACGCTACATCTGATAAGTATATAGATATGTATATTCGATATTCAATCTGCGGTTTAAAGGCTTCGATTGGTCAAGTTCGAGAGGTTTCTTTTTCTCTATCAAATATGTCTGAGTCAGTTAGTAGATATTGGTATTCCCACATGTCGAGTCAATCAAACAGTATATCAGATGTGTGTACTGAGCATCTTAGGGTTTCAGTGATATTAAGCTTGAGCCAAAAAGGTCCCTACTCCGGCCAAAGACCGTGAAACACTTGTATATACCTATCGTTCATAAGTATCTTTTGCATTGATTGGTGGAGGGGGGGGGGGGGGCTAGAATGCCGTATATAAAACCTTATATAAATTTCACGGGCTAACCATCACCTTCTTGATACCACAGATCTCAGTTATCGTGGGCGATATACCAGTGGATAGGCCACAATCATCACTGAAATTTCTAGCAGGGCTCTACATGACTTTTAATATGTGCCTCAGTTGACCAGATAAAAACTGCGATAAATGAAAGCTCCCCCTATCCAAGTTATTACTATAGCTCTGTGGGGATAGGTATATAGTTACTCTTTTATACCTCGACCTATTCAAATCCTCATTTTCTAGCCATTAAAAACTCCCAAGCTCAAGCACCTGGCTGGCACGCGGTGCATGGTAAAATTATTACAGAGTTGCAGCTGATAGGATCCTGCAGCATAATTGGGAGATTTATGGTATGTTTAGATAAAGGCACACCTCTGAAGTCCGAAGAATAGATTTAGACTGTGTAGGTATGTAGTATGCATAGTTGTACATGTAGTTATCTCCTCGGCGCCAGGGCAAACACGTGTACTGTGATCTATGCCCTTTCGGCGTAAACAGGTCTAAGCTACGTGTAATCGTAATTCATCTCCGTCCCACTAATTGGAGTTTCTTGGTTCAGTTTGGGCAGTGCTATGGAGGAGGAATATATGAAGGAAATCACCCCTATCGACAATCACCGAGTGATTGTCTATGAAGTTACTAACACCTGACGTATTTTCGTGGAAGGGAATAAATAAACCCTGGAATTCAATCAATGGCATATATTAGTTTGGTAAGTGATTCCTAGTATTAGGTTTTCTGTGTTGTGCGCGGCCTACTGGTGAAGATGATTCACCCGGCTATCCATACGAGTGTTCACCATCCTAAAGTCTTAGGGTCTTAGACCCTCGACACTCCTTGCGAAGAGAGCTATGTAAGAGTAAGGACGAGAAGCGTGTCATCTCCTCGCGAAGGAGATTGGGTAAAAACACATTTCCATCAAGACCCAAGAAGTGAAATCTTCAGTCACCAATAGCCCACAGCTAAGAGAAACCCGGTCACAAGAGGCCCGGACTCTCCTTCACTTTCTTCTCTTCTTTCCTCCACCACCACCAAACCCCACTCTTCCCTTCATAACGAGGAGACTCATCTTTTCCTCTCTTCTCCTCCCTTTATAGGGAGGGATCTCTTTATTTCCCCTCCTTTATCCTGGACGATGCCGAGAACCCAATTAATAGATGGCTAGCTTGAATTGTTTTGTTCTTTGTCCTCAGTTTACCTCCTCATCACAGGAAATATGTTTCAACCGCCAGCTCTTTTATAGTTGGGATTTACTAAGACATAGATCGGCGAAATCGGCTTGAGGTGGAAGGGAAGGTTGGAGAGGGAAAATAAAGCTGGTTGAGGAAAAAAAGCTTGGAGGGTGGAAATCAGAAGGGGGCAGGTCCACGAATAGGGAAACCCGTATACCAGTAAACCAACTATACGGATTTATAAAAAGCTCAACTTTAGTCATTCGGTTGCACTCGAGGAGTTTATCCAACAGATAAAGTCTATAATGAATAAGGCTCCAGGCTGACATCCAAACATATAATATCACTCACCACTTTCTACCCGAACAATCCTCGGAGGAAATAAACTAAAAGTATAATTCAAGAGCTATGTACCAGCAACTATTCTCTTTCATAAAAAACCCAGTCCCCAAATGCAAATTATCGATGCCCGGCCTTTCTAACTATATACAAACATTTTTAAAAATTCATTTGATCTCCCAAATTCATGTCCATACAACTAATTACTATCAGAGTATTGATGGCTTACAAACACTAGTCTTATATTAGTATTCGGTTCAACTAGAGATATGATAGGAATTGAACTTACCTGGGAATAATAGTCGTTTTGTACAGTACATGTGTATGGGCTCTCACAAGTCGTGACACCGGTCCATCCTTTCCCACCACACTGGTAGTAGTGGCCAGCAGCGGGGGATGAACCGCCAGTTGGGGTGGCTACAGATGATGTTGCTACGGCTGCGGATGTAGTAGGAGCGACCGCTACGGAGGAGGAGGCTGATGTAGGAACAATTACGGCAGTGGATGTTGTGGAGATAGCGGTTCTAGTGGAGGAAGTTCCAACAGCGGAGGTTCTGACAGATGAGGGTCCAGCAACAGAGGACCCAACGGATGAAGTGGCAACAGTGGCCGAAGTCTGCACTGAAGTAGGTGCCGCTACAATTGTTGATGAAACAGGCGCTACTACTGGCACGCTAGAGGTAGAGTTTGAAGGGCTGGTGCTAGTTCCCAAAGCAAGGATTCGTTCAACAGCCCGCTCAGCGAGAATCATGATAGGAGCTGAGGGGTTTGTAGCCACGTGACCAGGGAAGACGGAGGCATCAACAACAAACTACGGGTATTTTACGTTAGAAATGATTCAACAAGTATATAGATAGTTAAGGATATAAAACTTACCAAGTTGTCAGTTCCATAAACCTTAGTGTCAGTATCAACAACAGCCCCGGTAGTGCCGTTTCCGTTTCTTCCATCGTCGGTTCCCATCTTGGCGCTTCCGAGCCAATGATTGCTGCGACGGTTTTCGATATAGTTACTTACAAAGGTCTCAGCATCAACACCAGCGGCAGGCTGAACAAGGCTGATACCACTGACGTTGGCGATAGAAGACATGATTGATTTGACACCAGCAATGACAGCCTCGACGTCATATTCATTGTTTAGGTACGGACTGACGGTTGTTGCCATGTTGAGGTTCTCCTTGATGGTGATTCTTCCCCTTGAGGTCATACCGGTACCAAGGTATTGACTGATGGTAATGAGAGAGTCGCCTTCCTCCCCAAGAGATCCTTCAGCCCTCACGGTCCACTGAAGCTGTCTGGTAACTCCATCGGATGTGACGAATGACTCCCAAAGCATTGTGTTAGGTCCAGGAGCAGCAGTGGCAAAGATTCCAGCGCGGTTATCGAGATACAATTCTTTATCGGCCTCAATAGGATCGGTATAGGCCCCATAGAAATCGTAAGCGGTGACGTTAGGGTGGCTTGCAACCATATCAGTGTTGGCATGGTCCATGACATTGTATCCAACAGGCAAGAGGATCCACTCGTCTTGAGCAATCATGGAACCACCGTCAATGGAAGACGCTTGAACAGCTTCAAGAGAGTCTTGAGGGCCAATTCCAGAGCGCATCAAAATCTTTGCAGTTCCGAATGTTCCTGCTGAGAGGATAACCTTTCCGGTGTTGGCAGTGACGGTATATACACCAGTCTTTCCGCCAGCATCGCTGGCAAGAACCTCAACGCCAGTAATTGTAGAGCCACTTCGGACTACACGGCGGACGGTGGTGTTGACGGCAAGCTCAAAATTACTGCGAGCCATAGCCGTTTGGAGATAAGTAGCCAAAGGTCCGCCACGCTCACCATTTGAGTACTTTATATCAAGTTAGCCAATTATCTATAATCTTATGGAATAATGTAGGATTTCTTACCATGAACGGAGAATGAGAGAATGTCTTGTTCTTCGAATTAGGGCTCTCATTGGCAGTAACAGCTTCCCATCCGGATTGGGGCAGAGCGGCGGCCAAAACTTCGTATGGTTCCTGCAAGTAGCGCTTACCATCCATGGAAGGAGTATCAGTGGAAGGAATCCTCGCGAAAAGCTTGTCAGTTGCGGAAACCATGTCGGCAGCTTTCCAACCATCGGGGAAGTTGTAGTCCCAGTCGCGGTCTTGAGGCCTGAAGAAAAGACCAGCGTTAACAGCGGTCCCGCCTCCGAGGAGACATCCTGCCATCTGGTCAATATCGTCGCATGCGATGCCAGTGGAGTCGACCCAGATTTGGTTGCAAAGGCCGGGGACATCAAAGCGGGTGAGGTTTTCTCCGTTGAGCCAGGTGGGACCAACAGTGCCGCCTGAAGCATATGTTGATGGTGGGCCCCTTTCAATCAACAAGACTTTGGCACCAGTCTCCGAAAGACGATCGGCAGCTAGTTTCTGTTAGTTATATACTATTGGTTTTGGAAGGGAATAGCTCACTAATAAGACCACCGGCACCTCCGCCGACAACGATGTAGTCATATTCACCCAAAGTCTCAGTTGCGGCCGGGATTGTAGATGTAGCGGTGGGAGAGCTGCTTGCCGTAGCAGTGGCACTACCGGTAGCAGTCGGTATGGCTGTTGTAGAAGAGTTACCAGATGGAGTGCCAGCAGAAATACCAGCATCAGAGAGCCAAGTTGAGTACTGATCGGACATTGCTGAACCGATGAGCATGCCGTATTGCCCGAATCCATTGTCATGATATTGAAGAGTGCATGAAGAATCAGCAACATCATTAACTGAGGCACTGCTCATAGCAAATCCCATAATGGCGGCAGATGATGTCACGTCGAATCCACCATCGGTCCATGAGATACAATTCTCACATCGGAAAGTCCACGACCAATGTGTAGAGTTGATACTTGTGTACATTGTGGTGGCAGTGGCATCGCCATCATATACCGAAGGGGCCTCATAACCACTAGACAGTATAATATTAGAAAACGTAGTTCAGATACCGATCGGTGGTGGAAATTTGCTACTGACTTGACAAAACGGAATGAGTGTACAATATCTTCGCCATTGGGCCAGGCAACCAGGAGGAGGTTGCTTGTCATTCCACCCCCAAAGCTGACACCGGCCCAACCTCCATCAGTTTTGATTGGACCAACCTGTTTGTTTATTTCGTTAGAATTATCATCAGTAATGGAGGCTAGATAGGCTACTAACAATTTGTCCAATGAATTCGGTAGTTGGCTCAGTTGGAAGTGCGAGAGAAAAAGAAAATCCGGAATAGGATGTAGTAAGAAATCTCTGAAACGCGATACCAGTATCCGTATCAGTATAGGCTGAGGATGATTGGGCCGAAACTAATCCAAGTGCTATAATTCACGCAGGAAAACCATCATCAGAGATCAACTCTCAAGAACGTGAGCCTGTATATCAACTTACCAGAAGTGCCCAGCACCGAAAGAACGGAAAAGGCGTTTTTGAAGAACATCTTGTGCTTAAAAGGAACGAATGAATCAAAGAACGAAACAAATAAAAATAAAAAAAGAAGGTAAAATAAAGAATGTCCACCTGAATCAAAGGTGCATAAAGAAAGACGTTTTTCAAAAACCAATAGCCTAGTTAAGCGTCAAGCTTTGAGGTGAAGAACTGGAATCATTGAGAAGTAATAAGTGTTTATATACACGGTTGAGCTCTGGCCGCTTCTGTTTTTGATAGTGCTGGTAATTTACCAAGTACCATTCATTCCATGCCCAACCTAATTCCTGGTACTTGGTATGTGTATAGTGGATACGTAAGTATCTCTTACCTACCCCGAGGATCGGGTCTATAGAGTACTTTTTTTTAATAAATCCATAGTAATTAGTAGCCACCCTACCAAACCGGCGACAAAGAAGTTGATCAATCGCCCCTTTCCCATTCGTCCGCCTAGTAGAGAACACCAACCCCACCCATTAACGTTTCGAAGATATGAGGGCTTCCCTAGCAAAAGCCCGTCCACCGGGCGGCAAGATAGAGAGAGGTTTGCGGGAAAATTGTTTATCCCGTTCCGCCATACTTTTAAGGGCGCTTGTCCTTGCGAAACCTCATATATGCCCCTGGCGCAATATCAGAGTTAGCTTATGTTTGGCTTTCATCTGTTAGATGGAAACCAGGTCGAGGTAGTTATGCATATATTGCCATGCATGGTTGGTGGCCGAGCTCACTAAATGGGAGGTTGAGTGTAGATATGTACTTCAATCAGAAGTGAAGATCCCCTATTACTTCCTAGATATGAGTTTGGCCCCTTTTAGGTTTAATTCTTCTGGATGCTTAAGAAGCCGTTGATTGTGATGTTGATTGCTACAGACCTAGATGCAGCCAGTACTCTCTACTGTAGGTTTAATACACACGCACCCACCCCTGCGCGGCTGGAGTTGCACCTAGATTGCGGCTCAGCAGCGCTATGGCGCTAGTCAGGAATCAACGTTAGAGTATCATTACCGCTAGTACCATATATAGTTAGTAGCAGTCTAGGAGTCGAAGCGATCGCCCTACTCAAAAGAAGAAAATGTAGGTTCTTGCATGGGTACAGCTTTCCCAAGGTTTCAAGCAACAAGTTTGGCCAGTTTCACTTTAACAAGAGCAAGCAGCGTGTTGAAACAAGCACAGGTCTACGCACATGTAAGCACAGCAAAGAAATCCCGTGAGTTATATATGCCAGATCTTGCTAAGAGTCCATACAGGCGCAATATACCGGCCTAGACCTTTCACGTTCGAGGCCTAGACCTTTCACGTTCGAGCCCGAATTCCCACAATTAAGTTGAGTCTACTAACTCTACGTTGCTGCTCCAATCCGGATCACCCATACGTTGAAAAGAGTCCACTGAACTAGATGTAGTTCGTATGATGCTATCACATCGGTTGGGTTAAGGTAGAATGTATGCATAATCTAAGCTAGGATGTACTATATAATACAGCCACTGCACCACAGGTGCCTTGTACCCGCAGTCATCATGGGATAGGGATAAAAGAGTGAGTGCTTCTTCAAGATTCCGTCCGAATTTGGCATGAATAAGCGTAAAGGGGCTATAACTTTAACAGGATCACATAATCGACTTCCATGGGCTTGTTCATCAAATTGGCAGTTGTCAGATAGTTTGGCGAGTGATATCCTGTGATTTACTCATGATCACACCTGGCACAGTACTTCCGACCGCGGCTAGATACAGGGTCCCAAATTCATTAGATACATACAGTGAGCGTGTTGAATTATTCATCTAGCTTGAGTGTCGGTATTTTGTTGCAATTCATGAAATTCGGACCACCAAGAAAGGTGATTCTTGAGATCTCCCGACAACTCCTACAAATCTCCAACGCGTGCCTATTTGGTCCGGTAACGAGGCCCGTCCGCAAACTCAGGATAGCGTAAATACATGTTATATGGGAAAGGGATGAAATGTAATGACTGTTGCTTCTCCTTCCCCATCTCGGGGCCGAGCGGCATATGATTTCTTGATCCTAGATTAATTAAACGGCTTGTGCCGGAATACTGAATAGACGTTCAAGGTAGAATTCAGTATCCTCTGGATGGCTGCTGTTAATAAGGCCGACTGGCTGACTTTAACTGGATCAAATCTCACCTTCTCAAGCTTAAGCCTGGCAGTCTCCACGCGTCACTTTCTCATTCCTTATCGCCATGTCGCCATGCCAACTGCTGGCGAGTTTCACCCAATTACCCATATATCCCACCTGTACTTACACCCTACACAAAAATCTTAAAGAGCAAAAGGAATGAAAGGATAGAACACACACAATAAAAGAAGCCAAGACAACAGGAAATCCGATAAACTCCGTTTTTCATGCCTACCACAGCGCCCACTATCCCAGACATGAAAAAACGCCCAACGCCCAGTGCTGTTACTTTCTTCATACATGCACGGCGCATGGCCGCCTCCATCGAAAGCTTTATTTCCCTACACGGATTTCTCCCACGATTGGTTAAGAGAATGGATGACGAAGATGGACAAATAAATAAATATACACAGCATTTCATGAAAAATAACCCGGAACTTAAAGAAAATGCCAGTCTCTTGGCCATTGACCACAAAGATAGAGGGAAAAAAAATTGGCTTGAATAATTCGATTCGTACCAAAAAGGAAAGAAAAAACCTTGCCTCTTTTGGATCATATTTAGCTCGTCCAACACATGTCTCATTCAAAGATACAAAAACATACGCCGCCCATCCCGCCTCACCAAAGCCACCATTTTCGTTTTTATTTTCCACCCTCACCATCCGCGGCAGCCTGCTGTGGCTGCGTTTGTTGTGGTTGTTGCGGCTGTGGCTGAGGGGCATGTTGTCCACCCTGATGCTGTTGTTGAGGATGCCCACCATAGTTATTCCCCCTGCCCCCAGAAGGATAATGTCCTTGTGGGTGATAGAAAGGCCCCTGCGGTGGCGGCGGTCCTCCTTGGTGCGGAAGAGGTTGTCCACGCATCATTCCCACTGATCCATCGTTAGAATAAGTACTAATTACAAAATTTGTCGGAATCATTGGCGCTCCTATCCCTCCGCCGCCGTTCCTTCCGCCACGAGCTCCCCCGTTGGACATAGGCACATTCCCTGTCCGACTCCGTTGGAGTGGATATGACGATAGGCCCGTATCTGGAGTCGAAGGAGCGGGAGAAAATGCAGCAAGCGAAGACATAAGGAGTGGAGAGGCAGCAGAGGGCTGAGGAGACAAATGCGAGTTACGGATACGCGGGGATTGAACAGCAACAGGAGAGGCAGTACGACTAATACCAAATTTGGTCCCAGACGAAGGGGGGGCAGGAGGCAGGGAAACAGTGGATTGTGGGCGCTGGGGTAACCAATTTTGGCCTTGGAGGAATAACTCACTTTGTTGCCCTTGCCCATATATCGGGCCACCTTGTCCAGGCTGCATGGCATACGGCATCATCTGGGGTCCTGCGGGAGTTCCCTGTGACGATCCTTGGTGCATCATCATAGGGGCGCCCCGTCCAGGACTCGGATACCCCTGGGAGCTTGGGGGAGGTGGTGGAGCAGCACCGTTATGCATATAAGCATGCGGTTGTTGTGGTGAATATATTTGATGGGGTATGAATTGTGCAGGATACGGCATAGGTTGAGGTCCAGGTACCATCATCTGTCCGGCAGCGGCAGGGCCTCTATACGCACCGTAGATGTGGAATGGAGCACCCGGAACGGTAGGTACATATTGCCCCTGTCCAGGATGAGCAGCATACATAGTAGGTATTTGCGAATGGTGGGCCACTGGAGACTGCGAGTATGGCGCAAGAGTTGCATTGTGTAGGTTTGGAGATGGCATAACAGACGGTGGGGGGATTTGCCGAAGGTGCTGATCCTGTTCATAATGCTGAGGCGGAATTGCTAAATGGTGTTGAGGCATCTGCGGATGATGTGGTTGATGCGATACATGCGGGGGTTGGCTGGGATGGGCCATATGGGGGGGGCCTTGCGGGTGATGGTGTAGCTGATGAGGGGCGATGTGTGGGGGTTGCGGGGAGTGCATCGTACTTGACGTGGAAAGCTCTGCTCTGGGAAACATTTGTACATACTTCTTCTCTTCATTACCTTCTGCGGTTGGCCAGGTTGGGGGGGTATGAAAAGACATTTCGATAAAATCGTTAGAGTTCCCCTTCAAATACTTTGGATCATTCTTCACGCCAGCCTTCATCATTCTCCTAACTGGATTGAAGGAGTTTTTGATAGATTTCCTTTCTTGTTCTGGTTTTGGCTTCTTGTTCCCAAAGAATAGAGATGGGCTTGCAACCCGAGGTGAGGCATGTGCGGGAGCAGACGTGGTAGGGCTCGGGGTAGCAGTGGTAGATGGTAAACCAGGCGTAAAAGTCGCTGCACCAGGGTTGGGTCTGAACTCCATGGCCTTTGCATTCATTCTCAGGTTCATGCTCATAGATGATGGAGATATAGATTTAGGGGCTATTGGAATATTTCCTGCAGCAGGGCCGGTTGGGATATTCTGGGGATGTTCAGGAATAGGTACCGGTGAACGTACATAAGGAAGTTGCTGTCCCCCTTTCTGGGCATCTTGAATGTTCTTCAAGCGGACACTAAGAGGAGAATTGGGGTGTGGAGCCCTCTGTAGCTGATGCTGCTGCGGAAATCCATTCAAAAGTCGTTGCTTCGTTTGTTGGTGTTCGGTCGGGTTCTTCGCTGCAAAGCTATTCGGAGCTGGGTCCCTTGTTATAGGTGGCTTGGCTGTTTGTGAAGTAGTAGAGGCCGTTGGCGAGACTACCTTAGCAACATTTTGCTTTGCCTTTTCAACAATTTCGGCTTGCTTTGCTTTGTCTTTTGCCAATATTGGAACCAGGTCCTGCGGAATTTCGGTTCTAAGAGTGAAATTTACAGAGAATTTTTTAAGTTCCTCTAATTTTGAAGCCCTGTCCTTTTGCTGTAAATCGGCTTTTCTCCTCTTAAAACGTTCTTTCTCCAAGAAAACAAATTGTTTAAAGTCCTGTGTGACTTGGGGCAAAGGAACTTGGCTTGTGGGGGGGGGCTCAGACGCCCCTAGCATCCTCTTTGGTGAAATTATCTCAGGGAGAGTCGCTTTCTCCTTTGGTTTCTCAGTAGTCTCCTCTGGCTTTGTGACCTGAGGCTGGGGCAGGTTGATTTGAGGAATGGGGGCTCTTGGTGCCTGCGGTGCCTGCTGTTGTTTCTGCTGCAATGTTTCCGGGCGAACCAATTGGGAGGCAATTATAGCAGGATCATGAGGAGCACCGGGAACAGTTGGATGTCCCGTGGGAGCCCTCAGAGCTGGCACTGTGTATCGCGAGTTTATGGTGGGCGTGGTCTGTGCTTGAGAAACACCGCCCGCTGCCACAGGATTGCGCTGAACAGCACCATACCTTCGAAGGTTAGGAGAAAAAAATGTCAACTTATTGGACCGAGACACAGTCGAGAAGTCAATTAACGTACCTGTCTTCTTCATCGATCCCACTATCATCTCCAAAGGTAATGTTTCTTTCCTCCGCAATGTGTGGATTCATGCCTGCACTGATGGTCTGGCCCTCGATCTCCCTCGCAATCCTTGCCGCTGTCGCTTCACGCTGCTGATAAAGTGGGTGGGCACGATCTAGCTTTGTGGTATAAATATCTTCGTTAAAATCTGATTTAACGCCGAAGAGACGTTCATTTGCTTCAAACTGATTCCAGCCTTGACCCTGTGAACTAGGAACGGACTCCTCAAGCGAGAGGTTACTCGGAGCCTCATCAGGCTGCCATCTATGAAGCTCTCGTTCCCGCATAGCGAGATTTCCAGAGATGTCAGCGTCCGTCCTAAACGTACCTAGAATGACATCAGTAAGCTGGGGAAGCCGAAACCCGAAGTGTCTACAATGCAGATCTACCGTTTTGATTGGCGTGGCCTTCAGCCTCACCCAAGGCAATCTTTTCCGCAAAGATATCAACGAGATCTCTAGGCTCAAAAATCATAACTTTCTCTGGCCCACCACCGACGAGATCTCCCTCTTCACCATCACCATTATCGCCAAAGGGGGCTCGAACAAGCTTGACCCATTTCATCACAACACCGATATCGTGATTCTTTGCGTCAGCTCCTACGAGAACTCCAGTGTAACGCGCACCAGTCTTGAGGGTTATAGTGACAGTTTTGGCCTATCGATTTTTATATCGGTCAGCAAATTCCACGATGATACAGGAGAACCGCCGAGTTCTCATAGAAAATTTTACATGGAAGTATTATGGATTAAGAGAGCCAGCAGCCTCTTTCAGCTCAAACCCAGTTCTCGAGGCTTTAGGGTTAAAAACCTACAATTAGATTGGCGAGCAAAAAGAGTGTCCTATCATGCATATGCTTGTCATGAGTATCCGATTCTCCCCCGGGAGGTACAGTTGGGTTCCGCGCCTTCATGGCGGCAGCCTGACTTGATGTAGGCAGTGAAGAAGTAACTGTGTTTGTAGAACCCCCGTTGTATTTTAGGTGAGTGTTCGCTTGCCAAGGTGTCCGGGAAGTGTTCCGTCTAGATGTTTATTAGCACCAAATATCATAGAGCTTAACATAAAGTTCCGAAGCTTCGTATAAATGACGTAGGTCACAAAAAGAATCACGGAAAAATAAGGATACAAGTTAGAAAAGTAAGGAAGACAGAGCTGGCACAAAGTCTGGAAAATGAATACAGATAAATTTAGGGAATTGACAACAGGCGCGATGTGGGGTCGTGGGGCGAGCCTCAACCAAATCGAATATTTCCGACGAACAGTCTAAAGATCATTACAAGCAATAGGGTGTCTCAATCCCAGGGCCGCAGAAGCCAGTATCCAGATTTAGACTTAATAATAAAGTCTCGAAAGAAGCGGTAGCTGCTTACCTTTGAGCATCAATGGGTGATTGAACCGACCTCCTGTTAGTATTTCCACCGTTTGAAGTTCCGGAAATTGTATTCTTCAACTGAGGCCTTGCTGCTGCTGCTGCAGAGGCCGAGGCAGCAGACGAGGTACCAGCGGAAGCAGGACCATTGGCCGCTGTGGACGGAGCGGTTGCCGTGGCCATGGATGGATGCAAAGACGAGGTAAATAAGTTTTCGTAAAGCTCGTAAATGGGAGAGTAGTGACGAGAACCAAGCTTACAGAACGAAAGGCCGACGAAAAGGAAAGTGCAGCAAATCCGTTGTCAGTAAGGAGGCGGGTTTGAAGATGCCTCTCCTGTTGTTCTTCCCCTCTAGAAGAATCCGGGTTCTGGGGTGGATGGTGGGGTATAGAGGAGGGGGACCAGATGGATAGCAGAGAGGAGGAGGGGGAAGGTGATTGGGGGGGCTATGGGGGAGGTTTGAATAGAGCGATGTCAGAGGAGAGACAAAGTTTGTTCTCGTTTATGGGGTCCTCGTGTAAAGGCGACAACAACAACAAAAAAAAATTAAATTCCGCGAGCTATCCAAAAGGAATGGCAAAAGGAAAAAAGAAAAGGGTGAAAAGGTAGGAAGAACCTTAGTAGGAAAGAAAGAGCTTTGAGCGCAGTCTGGGGGGATGAGCGCAGCTCTCTCTACCATACCAAGCAACAGCAAGCAGTAGCATCAGGTTAGTTTCACCTCTCACCCGCCAGTGATATTTTTATTTTTTTCCCATTATTTCCTCTCTCAGGTGAGACGACTTCTGCCAAGCCCCACACACTAACCATCTGATACGCTCCAGAATAAATTATCAGTAGCAGCAGCGGTGATGTTTCGAAGATCACCTATCTCTAAGATTCATCTACGGTAATACTTGCTTACTGGGTTACTGTTCTTGTAAAACTTCATATCAAGCCCGGTACACGGTATATGTATGTATTCCACGTCTGTTTCTGGCTGGTGTTCACGAGTACAAAATTTTAACCCGACACACGACTGAATGGGCATAATAATGCTGAATCATGCGCGCTGGCTAGGCGAAGAAACAAGCCGTCGGGGGGGTTATTTATGTGGGTCATCTGATTGTGCGAATGCTATATGGGCGATGCTTCCGGCTGAAGATCGTTTTATATCACCTTGTAGGCACCCTAAGGGGTATCATCTTTCATGTATTTTGATTTCTCCAAATCATGGTTGTTATGAGTATGCAGTTGCAATATACAACAACTGATCTTGATCAGCTACAAATAGAAAGGGCCTCACTGAAAGTCTCCTAGTTTATGATCGATCTGTAAGGGGTGCATAAGATATTTATTCAAGGAGCGTATGAAATTACATGTATGGCCTAAGATTTGCGATCCTGACCAAGCTAGAAACTTCTGAAATAACTCCAGTCCTGCTGAAATAATTGGATAACTGATATCGCGTGCCTACAGTACTGTAGTTGGTATATATCTGTTAAGTCCCCAATTTACTGAAAGTGAAACTTGACTGCTGGTGGATATATACCCCATCGTTAATAAAGAAACGCCATAAGGAGTCGCCATTCGCTCTTTTGTTATCCAAAGCGGCGCTGCGCTAAACGTTCTGTGAACGAGATAAGCTTATAGATAAATCACGGACCTACTAGGTGAACCGGTATGTAAAGTACACCAAGGTAGGGAAACATTGGTCCCTGCAGCTGCTCCCAGCGCAGTCAGTAAATACTAAACTAACCCAACACCATGTCCCAGTAACTAGACCTCAACCTACATCCACCACAACCACTATCCCCCACTAACCAGCCCCACACACTCTTTGGTTCCCCCTCCCCGGGTACCAGCTATCTAACCCTTCTCTTCAGCATCTAATGCAATCCGGCTCTCATCGCTCAGGCCTTACAAGATCTCTTACTCCAACATCGTCATCGTCATCATCAGTATCACCATCACATTCGCCTACCTTTAGCGTTACCTCAATGTCCTCCCAGAACTCAACGGGTTCGGCCAGGAGTCCTCGACAGCGATCTAGAATAAGCGTGAGCTTTACCCTCTTGATTCGACCTCTTCCCTCCGCAAAAAAAATCTTTTATTCGAGTACTTTAAAGAATATATTGTTTGAAACCGCAGTAGTGCTTGTCGCTATGATTTTGCTGACTCTAATTATAGCCGTCCCAACATCTATCTACTATCGAAAAATCTGTCACTCAACTTCTCATTGCAACTAAGCAACTTCTTGAAACTCTCACCGCTTGGTCGCGGCAGCAGGCCACTGAGGCGGAGGTCTCAGATGTATATGTCCGTCTCGGATCCGAGTTCAATCTAGCCTGTCGAGCGTTTACAGCCATCGGCGTAGATACAACCGATCTAGGAAATGTACCGGACGCGCTAAGAACGATATTAGAGAGCACCCTAAGTCAAGATGCAAGTCCCCAAAGCCTGGAAGTATACCTACCTAAAATCAGGGAGATAATCATCAATCTCCTTCATGGTCTCAAGAGAAAACAACAGGGGTTACGGCAACAGAAGAGTGGGAGAAATACTGCGGAGATTTCTGGGCCTGCATCCATAGATAGAGGACCCCCACCCTCACAACAGTCGGCTCAAGCAACAAGGGCAAGAAGCGGGGATGGCTTAGATGAGAGCGCCCCTCCGCGTACATCATCTTTACCCGGCGGAAACACCGCAGTCCGGGCTGCATCACCGCCAATTCCGCCTTACCCCACCTCGATGAGAAGTTCGGTTTCAACGACGGGATCTCGAAATTCTCACCAACATTCCGCGTCAATATCATCGAATCTTACCTCGCCTCCCTTGAATTCAGCTGAAATTCAACCTACTCCTACTGTTCAAGAGCCCACTAGAAATTCTATACCACAATATATCCCTCCCCCTCCCCCACCTGCCCAAGATGCGCTTGCAGCTCTACAACGAGAAGATCCGTTGCAGCGACGCGCATCTCGCCGGTATTCTGCCTACCAAATTGCTAAACTTACTGGGACATCACCAAATGGAGTAGCCATGCTGCCAACCAGCAGCAATCCATCTGCCATACCCCGAAATAGTCGTGAATCAAAGGAGTCTTTGGATGCTGTTCGAGTAAGGCGCTCATACACAGCCAAATCGATCCCCCGAAGCAATGAAACCTCTCCAATGAGAAATGTAAACCGGATATCAGAAGAACGTGAGCTTGAGCCCGATTCACCTATAGCCCAAGTGCCTGAGAAGAAAAGTGGGCCTGCGGTTCCTGCCAAAGATGATGAATCCGCCCGGAACCAGCCCTCTCTCGAAATTGGAACTGGCGCATTTCCTCCACCGCCTCCGAAAAAAGACGATGTGTCGGAGGATGTGCCCCTCGTCCCAGTAAAAGAACCTGAGACGGAAATTATTCCACCATCACCCAAACCTGTTGCTCGAAGGGGTTCCTCGCCGCCGCCCCCTACAAAGGACCTTACTTTGTTTTTACAGCTTGGCCGGTCAATCAAGAAAGTGTTTCTCGCAGACGGAGCGGACGAATTATCCTTGACCTCGCTACGTCTTCTTTTTATTTCAAAGTTCAATTACAGCCCTCCCTCTGGCGAAGATTTTCCAGAGATCTACCTTCAAGACCCCGTATCTGGGGTGCGATACGAGTTAGAAGACTTGAGAGATGTAAAGGACAGGGCAGTTCTGTGTTTAAATATTGAAGTTCTCGATGAGGTTAAACGACATATCGATGACGGAATAGGCGGCTTAAAAAAGCTGGTAGATGGATTGCGTGGGTCTGTGGAAGGGCAAAGCCTGCAGATCACTAGGGTAGCGGAACGACAGGAGGAGGCCGCCAAAAAAATTGCCGAACTTTCGGTGGCTGCCCCTGTTTCTACCCCGATAACTTTGTCGCCGCCATCATTCCCCAGTTCTTCATCAACACCGGGGGCCACTGCAAAGCATGATAATACTGCTCAACTGACTGAGCTTCGAGATCTCAGGAAAGATTTGGCAGTGCTGCGACAGGTATATTCTACCTTTGTCGCTGATATCAATACATCGATGACAACTATCAAAAGCAAGGCTGGCGCTGTAAAGACTGTTGCTGCCCAGCCCAAGCTTGGCCCGAATGAAGGCCGCACTTATGTTGAAAACGGAAAGAAGACTCTTGGCACGGATGCGGATGTATTAGTAACTAGGGTTGACGACCTCCAAGATACAGTGGAAGATCTGCGGAAAGATGTTGTACAGCGTGGTGTTCGTCCGTTGGCACGCAATCTCAACCAGGTCAAGAAGGAGATTGCGCAGGCCAGGACAGAGCTCAAGAAGATGGCAGACTATATCAAGCGAGAAAAGCCTGTGTTCAGGAAGGTTTGGGAGAAGGAGGTTGAACTTGTCTGCCAGGAACAAGATTTCTTCAACATGCAGGAAAACCTCATCGAGGACTTGCAAGATGACCTAGATAAAGCATCACAGACTTTCCAACTTGTTGAACAGTGCACTGAGCAACAGTTCAAAAATGGCTCCGTTCCCGGCTCAGGCGCACTAAGGTCTATCAGCAGAGGCCTTCCTGCCGGATTAGTACATCCTGACGATAGACTTGACCCAAGTGAAGTCAAAGACTCAATTCTCAGCGAAGTTCGCGCTCTGCAACCAAACCACGAGAGTAGATTAGAGGCGATTGAAAGGGCAGAAAAACTTAGGCAGAAAGACCTTGAAGGGAGAATCCCGGAGTTCCAGAAAGAGCTTGGCGAGTTCGTGGAAGAAAATAAGCTAAAGAAGGCTGGCGGTGTAGATGAGGTAGAAAGGCTACGTACGGCAAGGGATGAAAAGGTTAGAAAGGAGGTTTGGGAGCGGAAGAAGCAAATGGAGGAGGATGAACGTGCCAGAGAGGAGGAGGAGGGAAGCGACGAGGAAGAGGATGAGGAAGAACCCGAAAATGACGAGTAATAGGTTCTGTGGAAATTTCAGGAATTAGCCTGATCCCTGAAGTGTATAAGCGGTTAGGTTCAATCCTTTCGTTTACGAAACCGAGGGTTGTATCTGCCTACACTATGGGATGTTTTTGATCAATGGGGAAATGTTATATTTAGCACATTCTACCGATCGTAAGAGGGCATGTACATGCATATTCTCACATGCCCTTGTTTCGTTCCATAGAGTTCCTAATTGCCTTCATCTCTCTTTCATCTGTCTAATATCTCTTAACTTAAACGTGTCTCTTTGCATTCTTGCAGTTCTTTGGGGAGGTTATTTTTTTCTTTCTCTTTTTTTGGTCTGGGATTGGAGCGGATGTAGGTTGGGGTAACGGGAAATAACAATAGTTCTAAAAATTCATAAAGCACATAAGTTGTCTAAGTGATGTCAAATCCACTAGGTACTGTATACTGATGATGTTTTCCCTCTTGGGTCAAGTTAGATTGCGGTTGGTAAGTCACTTAATCGAGTGACCGCCTATGAATAACATAAAACGCATGTCTACAAGTAAAGTACATGTATAGTATACATCATGAATTAGTATATTTCCTCAAATTAATGAGGGGGTTCTTAGGGGTCTAAGATGCCTCCAGATCAAACCTGGGATAAGCATCTCTAGAGGTAGAATATAGGCTATAGACAATTTACATATATCCATGCTGTCTAGAGATATGTATCCCCGGAAACGCACCCAAGCGCCAAGACATCTCCTAAAAAAACCAGCAGGGCCAACCAATATCAAGTCTAAGAGTTATGTTGATCCCAAATGTATTCCTGCACTCCCGTGTTGTGATATCTTCATGGTTTCCTTGCTATAATTGTTAGTGTTTTGGGATTCCACAAGGTAGTAGGTACATTAACTTAGGGGGCAGTAGAAGGGAAGAATGTGAATGGAAAGACAGTTAAAACGAAAGAATAGGTAAAGAGAGAAGATAGGAAGAAGCGCTGGTATTCTGTCTTAGGTTACATAAAGTCTTCATAAAAGTCAGCGTCCCTTCTGTCGTTAGAACTCTCCTCCAATGCTTCCTCTGTAAACACATCGTCATAGGCATGATCCTTCTGCCATGCCTTCTCCCTTCTTTCTTTCATCACTCTAGCCTCTTCCTTCTTCTATATCACTGTTAGTATAAAGGCCCCCAAAAACAAGACAGAGGGTGACGAAACCTACCCTTTCCAGCATCAACTTCTTCTCCCTATCCCTGATAGTTCTATCTCTCTCCTCTCTTTCCGCTGCAAGGTCGGGGAACTTCTCGGTCTTAGTTTTGTTGAGTCGGTTGATGATGACGTTTGTGCGAGCCTCGATAAGGATCTTCTTGACCTTTCGTTGGTCCTTGAATCCTACCTGGCCGACAGCCATGGAGCCGTCTTTTTTGAGGTTGGACCAGGGAGTATAAACTATGTTGACATTGTCTTTTTTATTTCCTGTAGAGCACTCAGATACATCTTAGAGATAGAATAGTAAAGTGCGATCGGCGGATAGACAGACCCTCGATTGAATTTGCTTTTGTGAGTTGGCAGCAATCGTTCAGGAGCTCCGGGCTAACGTCCTCCCAACTCTGACCTCCCTGGAGCCGTAGGTAGATATGCGCAGATGAGAGCTTATCCGCATGGAACTGTGGCCGTCAGTCGCTCATCCTATCTAGTGCTCAAGGCCGGGGTCACAATAAATACCCTAAAGCACTACGTTAACCTACGTCCGAAATCAAGCTTTATGAATGGCAATGGTCCCAATGGGGTATAAATACCAAAGATCTTCGTCCCATCCATATTTTATCAACTCCTCGTCTCTCTAGGTCAGCCTGACACCCAAGCTTCAACAGTGCAGAACTTACTCTCAACCTTATCCTTCCCCATGTAAATGTACGCGGCCGGCTCAACCACGCTCGAAGTGAAGTAGTACACCATCGTTATTTCTCTCCGCGAAAAACAAAAACAAAAACAAAGAAAAAAGGTGGTTTGTGAGAGCTGTTGGCTCAAGTTTAATTTGGCGGGGTAAAAAAGACACTGATCATGCATGCGGCTCAACCCGCAACAGGTATGCCTGCTAAACTCTATCCCTACTCTAGCAAAGTACAGAACGAGAATATATATGTTAGAGCGTGTAGGCAATACAATTCACATACTTATTGAGGCCATTAAAAACCATTATCTACATACAAAAATACCAGGAATGTATGTAATTCCACTCTCTCATAAATATTTACTTTAATTCTTCACTAGTATACAGTCGAACCCTATAAGGGTACTCTTTATAAAATAATCATTCTATAAAGGTGTGGGTTTAGGGGCTTTTTTTCTGCCTCGCCCATACAAACATGCCCTACCTATAAGGTAAATGCTCTATAAGGGTACCAACTTTCGATCCCGAGCATACCATTATAGCGAGGTTCGACTGTATAAGCAAATATACTTAACATTTATAACCAGCCTCTGTCAAGCTAGCCCTTAAAGCGTCCAGTGCCTTGTTGATATGCCCCAAGTCCCCATTCATAACACTGACACCCATGTGTCCAAATCTAAAGTATTTTGTAGCGATCTCTTTATGCAGGCCCCCCGCAAAGATGACTCCCTTTGCTAACAGCTTTGGTAGGAGATCTGGCGCAGTGACACCCTCAGGCAAGTAAATGGCTGTCATACCATTCGCCTGGCACTCGGGGTCTTCGGCAAGCTGCCTTAACCCCATTTCTCCGATGGCTTTTTTGATTATGCCACTGACTTCTTTATGCTTAGCAAATCGCTCTTCCATGGGGATAGAGGTGATCTGCTTAAGAGATGTGTGAAGACCGCGAATAAGTTGGGGAGAGGGTGTGGCAAAGTAAGAAGGTTTCTTGGCCTCGTAATTGCGCATAATCGGTAGCCAGTTTGCAAATGATGCAAAGTATGAGCTTGGTGGAGTTTTCCGGGCATTAAACCTTTCAATTGCTTTCCCGCTGACCATGAGGATACACAGTCCAGCAGGAACACCGATGGCCTTTTGCGAAGCGGTAAGGACAACATCAATGCCCCAGTCATCGAAGCGAATCTCCTCGCAACCAACAGAGCATACACCATCCACTATGATGAGAGTGTCTGGTGAGACTCGGCGTACAAGCTCAGAAATTGCTTTGACATCCGAGAGGACACCGGTGGATGTATCGGTGTGAGTGATGGTGATGAGTTTATACGGTTTTTCTTTTAAGGCGGTCTCAATCTCCACGAGGGAGGGGCGCGAGCCGATGGGAGCCCTCAGTTGAGTTGGATTTGCACCGTAAGTAGAAAAGCAGGTAGAGAAAGAATCGCCAAAGTACCCTATTCATGTTCACCGTTTGTCAAGTAATTCTCGAAGAAACACATCCGGCTACTTAATAACAGGGACCATACCTGTATGTAGAACAAGCACATCCTCTCCCCTCTCAACTAAGTTTGCCGCCACAAAATCCCACCCCAATGTGCCAGATCCAGAAACAGCGAACGGCTGCGCTGAGGGATCAGTGCTCAGGAACAATTGTCTTAACATCGACAATGTCTCCCCAAACACATTTACGAATGGAGCACCGACATGGCTCTCACTACAGCAAACCAAGATATGAGTATTAGGCACCAAGCCAAGGCCGAGTGAGCCATGGTGAAGTGAATTGACCGGGGAAGAAGCACATACGCAGGATGAGACAAGGCCAGAAGAACATCGTCATCGAACTCGACGGGGCCAGGGATGAGGAGAGTTGGGTGCGCAGCTTGTGAAGACATTTTGAATGGTGGTGTAGTGGTCGTGCAGGTTGTAGGAGGACAAGACGCAGAACGAGCAGAAGAAGGAGATGCAGAGGAGAGATGCCTGTTGATGAGGGACAGGCGGGGAGAAGATCGTGCAGCCAGTTTGAATGAGGGTGGCGGTAACAGCCGGACAAGGCAACGCGGGGGATTCTTAGGGCAAGAAGAATGGGGGAGGGGGGGCTACGGAGGTGAACCGAGGCTATCTCTGAGCTGGCTGCGGATGTGGTGTGTGTGTGGAGAGGGGTGAATTGGTGGGGTAAACGGGAGGCGCGTACCTGGAGTGGATGGATGCTTGTAGGTATTGAGAAAGGTACGTGCTGAATGGAATATTTGAGGGCAAAGAGGATCTTGGACCCCTAAAACCAGAGTTCGAACTCCGGTGACAACATCCGAAAACCCCGACAGGGCTCTGTCCAACCACACTAACCCATATGCTACCAGAAGACAGGGATTAATATATAGAATAGAAGGGACATTGAAGCTCTGTTGATTGTGTAAAGATTACGGTACTGTATCTAACATCACAATATAGGAATAATACTTCCTGTATAGTACATGTAGGTATCTACCGTAGATTCTCTTATACAGAGAGCATCACATTATTCTCCATAGTTTATACGTACAAGGATCTATTGACGAAAGAAAGAAAGTGAGTCTCTCTTGAAAGCTGTGTAGAATTGCCTACCTTCTCGTTCTCTTTGTTATGTCTTGAGGGATTTCTTTTATGGATTGGAAAGTATTGGAAGAGTTAGAGTTCTTGCAGTGCCTCAAGTAACCACAAGTAACCCTAACCTTGGTCTCACATCAGTCGTCTACGTCTATGTGCACAGGGAGGCTGGGTAACACAACTAATATGAAATAGCGAGCTTCGGTAAGACTTTAGACTCGCGTCTTACACATGAGTCCATAATTTGCAGAACCTCTCGGTAAGAGATTGGATTATTCCTTTTGCCTCGAACCAGACATGGGTTATCACTCGTCTTGGCGGCGAATTGGCAAGAGGCCTGATTCGAGACAATTATTCCTCATTTATGTGTATTTGTGCAAGAACTGATCTCTCTGAAAACTGAAATCGAGCTGCCATCAGGTACTCGGCCACTTCCGCCATTTAAATAGCTAAGAGCGTTAAATCCTGCAGAACAACCCCGTCAAGTTAGTAGGTCTTCGTTGATTGCCCTGTATTGTTGGGTACCACAAGTAAGCGAACAATTGCGCTGCAACTAAAGTTGGGGAATGCAACTTCAAATGTCTACTACTCCATGGCCAAAGAAGTATTGAGAAAGAGAATACCGGATATGGTTTCCTCGGTGTTGATAGTATCTATACCTTGAACATTGTTTCTCTGAAGGCATTTTCGCCACGGTAGGATTTTGATGATTGCCATATCATGTTCACTTGTGACATCCAACTGTACGAGGAGGCTATGGCAAAAGAATCCGGTAACGCATCAGCTAGCAACGGGAAGACTCCTCCAATGCCGACCTTGATATCTAAACAACATGATAAGATATTTACCTCCTATTGAAGGTATATAAAGCTTGAGAACAGTTAAATAGATTCTTCATTTAATATTGAGTTATCCGGCCCATTGCCAGTAGGAGTGGAACTCATCACGGTACGTGTTACAGTTGCAACATGAACTCCACCGGATTCCCCCAGCCATAACCTCGTACCTACTAGTACAGTTGAATCTCAGATGAGAGGGGGTGCCGGGTAACCACCCTTGCTGCACAACCCCACAATCAGACACATGAGCATATGGGCCCAGGGACAAGAGCACGGGAGCGCGGACCAAGTAACTTTCGTGAATCGCAAAGATATCTCTCTTTTGTGAATATAATTAACAACCGCCGATTCAATAATAAAACACTATAATCTTCCTGTCATCCTATCTACAATCTTCATTCCCAATCAATGGCATCACGACTTGTTCTCTGCATCGGAGACCTCCATATCCCAGACAGAGCTCCAGTAGTCTCCCTTCGCTCGAAATTCATTGGTGGAATAGCTTCTAATATCGTGTTCAGGATATCCCGGCGAAGGTCTTACCCTATTCCCAGGCTTTCTAAGCTTCTCCAACTCAAATCGGCCAGCCATCATGAAACCAGCAACTGACATTCCCTTTAGTTTCGCAAGCTTCTCTCTCCCGGTAAAATTGGCCAGATCCTCTGTTTAGGGAACTTGACCGACAAAGAAACATACGACTTTCTACGTTCGACCGCACCTGACCTCCAAATTGTCAAGGGTGACTTTGACGTTGATGCAACAAACCTTCCTTTATCAAAGGTTGTGACTCACGGTAATCTACGCATTGGGTTCACGCATGGGCACACTATCATTCCCCAGGGGGATAGTGATAGCCTGTTGATTGAAGCTAGGAGACTGGACTGTGATGTATTAGTTTGGGGAGGGACACACCGATTCGAAGCTTATGAACTGGAAGGAAGATTTTTCATCAACCCAGGTGAGTAGGTTGCACAAGAAAACCGGAGTGTATCCTTGCATGCAGAGGCATGAAGCGGGTAGTTACTAATAATAAACGGGTAGGCTCGGCTACAGGAGCTATATCGGGTGGTTGGGTCTCTGAAGAGGAGCCTATTATTCCAAGTTTCTGCTTGATGGATGTATGTTATGTTCACTCTGCCGAGTCCTTTGCACTAATACTAAATCTATCAATGTTTATTATAGGTTCAAGGAAGTGTTCTTGTCCTCTACGTCTATCAGCTCCGCACCGATGAGAAAGGCAACGAGAGTGTCGGAGTAGAGAAGGTCACTTTCAGAAAGAATGGAGAAACTGCGTCATAGAAGAATAGACGAGATCCCTTAGTGATATGGTGAAGGATATGCCAAGTACGAGGGTCGAAATATCAGACGCCCAGTAATAGTGCCGGCCATCATGTTACTGAGCGAATACTGTGAGTGGCCTGCCATGATGACAGGTTTGTATATTTTACATCCTTATTTTTTTTCGTTATTATTAGTAGCTTTTACGGCAATGTTTGGATACCCGGCGTATGATAGACTTTAGTATTCGAGGTTCCCCGGGTTGTAGCGGATTTTCAACATGACAATTGTCTATCAATTAAGCTACATGTAGATTGCGCTACATTGAGTTGAAGTCACTGACTATCACTCGCACCCACCAGAGCAGGTATACATGTATTTATTATTGCTGGTCTCAATCATGGGCGTTTTGAAATGGTTTATGTGGCGCATCTTAGAGTGTGACTTCATAAAAACAGTATCATTAAATGATTTCCCGAAGAATTACATGTAAGCTGTCATAAGCTGGGTGCGCGTAAAAAATAGTCCTTGCGCGAATTTCGATATCCAAATTCTCAATATAATGCGGGGCAGTAACACCTATAAAACCGTTTATCTAATTCAAATCAAAATCCTTGGTTATGGCCTCCCATCCCCATCGACCCATAGTTGGCACCAGGGACTAGATTTTTATGATCTGCTGGGTTAGCTGCAGCCTCATAATTCGCCACCACCGCTTCCTTTCGCAATTCCGTCCATGTGCCCTTGAATCCTAGGTAGCTCAATTTTGTGACTTCTTCGTCTTCGTCTTCTTCATCGTCATCGGCTTCTCCGGAGAAGTTCTTTTCGAAAAATAGTGTTAAAGAGCGTGTATTCTGGAACAAAGCCCTCTTGACCGGCATCTCAATAACTTCACCAGTCAAAGGGAGCTCAAGCGTTTGTGTAGGCTTTAGATCGGCAGCAGAAGAGAAGTCAAGATCGTCGCGATTAATGAAGACTTTTAACGTCTTAGGAGCAGTCGCGCCCGGAGGTGAGCGGATCATTATCGTATGTAATTTGACATTACCCGTGAAACTTTTACATTGTTTAAGTTAGTATATATGGTTCATGGCAAACGAGAGGAGGGTTACAAACGGGATAAACATGAGTAGCTGTTCGTCAACATCGCTTTCGAGGAAGATGGTGCTGTCGAGACGCTCATCCCATGTTTTCTTGACAATCTTCATGCCAGCGCCTGGAATAGTCTCATTAAGTGTGGTTATTTTGTCGAATTCAATGTGCTGATAAAGAGAAAACTGAAGTGCCGGAGTTAGATCGTCTGTATATGATTTTCTTGTGTTAGTTATGTCGGTGATTGGAGTAAGGGATTGGGCTTGCCAGAGTGATCATGGCCTCCTGGGCCGTGTGAATGGGAATGATCGTCGTGGTCATGTTCATCACGGCAGGAATGTGAATGAGAGTGGTCTGCCATGGCTTTCGTATCTTCAAATGTTCTATCTTTTGGTTCAGGGGGGTTTTGATGGTAAGTTTTAACGAATCGAGTCCGCGAAATGTGGGGTACGGGGTCTGATGTCATCAAACCGAGCTGCTTTTATGCAGGTCATCCCGCTTTTCGCGGGACCGGAAGCTACGTTGTAGGTAAGTACATGTACTTAGCGCGCCTTCAAATTTATTTTTTATGTATGAATTCAACCCCAAACAATTTTTTTTTTTTGGAGGAGGTTTAACAAGTAAGCGATTTAGGTTCATTAGTAGCACGAAAGTGCACCAAATTTACTCCAAGCCCAATGCTTCTAAGTAGTCGACTCCATTTTGAGATATATATTCGCGTGTTAATTAAGTCCTGAGAATTCTTAGTAGCAACGACCTCACAAAGTTTTTCAGGGCTTAATTAACGCGCGGGTATAGATACATAAAAAGAGAAAAAAAGAAAGAAAAGCGTGATCGATTTCACCATTTCATTACACTATTGGTACGCCTTTGTAATCACTTCTGAGGAAGGACCGGGATTCTGACCAAGGTCTGCGGCATTGGAATACCATTTTCGTCTCGTCGTAGCCCATCATGCTCTTCTTGTTTTGGTTTTGGTGAGAATGGGTTTTCCTCCTCGCTTTCTTTAGGTTGTGGGATTTTTGCTGCGGCTTGCATTAGTAATAAGCTTGCAATGCACCCAAGATAAGAGATTACAAGAGGCCATAGCAATTGCCCTAAGGACGTTATGCCAATTCGATAATACCGCAGCAACAGCTATACAAATTTTTATATCAGTTGGAATAGTTTGCGTTGAATATCGGGTAAGGTCGGTAGGTACCCTCAGTTCCGTCAGCTAGCGTTGCCAGCTTTCCCTCCAATTCTTCCATCTGCTTCGCTAGGCCAGCAGATAGATCTCGCAATGCCACCAAATTCTCAAGCTCCTGCTTCTTCTCATTAATCCTCGCCACCAAAGCTGGGGATCCTGAGGCCGAAGTAGAAGCAGAAGGTTGGCGGAAATGCTGGGAGTAGCGGTTTGGATAATTCGACATTGGTTTCAAGAACCAATTAATTGGAGATATATATGTTCTTATGTTTCCTTGTGAGATGCCCCTTTGTATTTTGTATTTCTGCCTTATTATGCAGGGGTTGGAGCGTCTAGAGATACAGTACCGTATGCCAGTGCTGGAGGAACTCAGAGGTGAGGTGGGGCAGGTGGTGGGTTGGTTGCCATGGATTCAACGCGTCGCGGATCTCAGAACACAAAAGAACACACGCTTGACCGGATTTGGTTAAATATCAACAGACAGGCACCTTGCTTGAGTCCTCCTCATCCACCGAAACACCACTCATCACCCATCCACCACTACTCACAAGATACATGATCCCTATCAATCGATATCCCCTCCTCGTGACCCAGACCTATTCATTTACAGTGTCAACGCCCATCTACATCTGATCTATACACAACAGTGTAATGGCTAGATTAAACGATCCGCCCCAACCAGGGCAAGAATCTCTGGAAGCAGGTACGCTATTGAACCTCTAGACCCTTGTTTTAAATCCTCATAAGCTACATCTCAAAAGTAGGAAATATGCTTACCAAAAAATTGTAGTAAAAAAAAGATATATCCGTCAAAATCGCGAGATCGCTAGGTTCGTTACAACACTTGAAGTTGACACTAAGAATTTTGTGTTTCGATGTTCTTACCAGGTCTCTAGAGTCAACTCCACACAATCAACCAAGATCCGTAGTCTTGAAACCGAAACCACTCGCCTTCTTACCGAAAATATTGATCTACGAGAACAGGTCATCAAGCTACAGGCCCAGCTGGACCGGCGTGATCGGGGCAAGGCTGTAATAGAGAATGTCGAGGCTACTAAGCGGCAGTTAGAAGGGAAGGTGGCCGAGATGCAGGAGCTTTTAGCGAGTTTGGGTAAAGCTATCACAGTATCCCCGAGAGGTTTGTATAACTTTATCGTCCCCATTTTCTGGGGTCACACTAGGCTAGATTGTTGACTCGATTTTCCATTTTTATAGCAAAGCCACAGCCAAAACAGAAAGCGCAAATAGTCTCACCAGATCAAGCTACATACAGGAGAGGAGTGAGCTTCAGCTTCAGTGAGGCCATGAGAATCGAGGATAACCTCCCTGCAATTTCTGAAGATTCCCGACGAAGCAGCCTCAATGTTGAGGAACCTCGACGAACTAGTCTTGGCGCCGAGGATAGAAGGAGCAGCCTCAAGTAATGCCAACATTTTTTTTGAAAAATCATCTATAAAGCTTACTCTCTAATTGCTAATGATTCAATTTTTATAGCTTTGAAGAGATAATAACATTGTTGCCGCCGCGAGCCGAGGACGAAGAGTCAGACGAAGACCTTAAACCGCCCACATCTAGCATGCTCGAAGTACGTTCAAAGCGAAGAAGGGGCAGTGCCCGTCTGACGGAGGCGGAAGCCACAAGATCAGTCATATCATCTAGGAACCAATTTATGGTAGATACGCCATCAGAAAAGCCCAAGAAGAGAAGATTTGAAGACAGGGACCAGGCGCAGCATATTGAAACCCCTCTCAATCTCGATTTTAAATTCACGAGGCAACCACCAAGAGCTGCGGATGCGACAAAAAATCGAGCGGAGACCCAAAAGCCAGTCGCACCAAAGCATAACATTGAAGTAGATCGTGATATAGCAATGAAGGAAGTCAATGAACTAGACGAGATCGAGAAAACAGTCGAGACTGGGAAGCGGGGCGTTAAAATGGATCTTATCGAAAAGAAAGAATTCATTCCTACGAGAGATACTATGTCTTTAGGTACCATCCCCGCTATTGGGCGACAGGCACTGGGTCCCAGTAAGTTATATTCCTCTTTACTCCTTTATGCAATAAATATGAAGGCGGTCCTGATGTATCCGTAGAAAGCACGAATTCGGATCCATTTAATTCACCTCAGAAGAGTATAAAAGCTGCCATTTTGAAAGAGAAAGATCTTGAAAAACCAGAGAAAGCGGAGCTACCACTGCCAAAAACGAGGACTTACCGCGATTCGAATATAGAGCCCTCAGGGGATGCGGAAACAGGCGGTACGGGCAGACCCTCAAGAAGATCAAAGGCCGGTAGCGTCAACTATGCTTTACCAAATCTCAGAGATAAAATGAGGAGAGAAGAAAAACCAGGGGAAGGAAGAGCTGCCAGAAGAGCTACTACTGGCCGGTTGAAGAACAAAGATAGTTCAGAGGAATTAATGGCAAATAAGGATGTGCTTGCTGAGGAGGAAGATATTTTTGGCAATCAATGGTTAGCGTCATTGCCCCAGGCAACAACTTTGACTATTGACGCGGTAGAAGAGCCTAGGAAATCCAGGGAAACTGGAATTAGCGGGCTTTTAGACAAGAGATCGGGTCGTGAAAATGGAGAGATGGAACTACCAGAGAGTGTTATGACATATAGGAGGAGGAGGGCAAGTAATCTTCACCAGGGAACCTTAATGGATATGGAAAACGATGCGACGTCACGAAAACCGCAAACCACAGCACCGACTGAAACAAGGCGAAAAACCGTTTCGTTCGATCCAGAAAGTACCCACGGCGGCGATGAAGGTCAATCACGAAGCCGTGAAAGTGCCAGTTCCAGGAGAAGGAGTGGTAACCATAGCAGTCTACCATCATCTTCACAGGTAGAACTAGTGGGCGACGAGGTTTCAAGGAATTCTCGAAGAACCAGCATGGGAAACTCTACGAAAAGCGTCCGGAGTTCAAAAAGTGCCAACAATATTGTCGGTGATGAGGTCGAATTCGACAACAACCATCCTGTAACGGCAGTTGGGACCTCTAGTAGAAGACGAAGCATGTTGCTTTAATCCCTTATATGTGTCTTATGAAATTCCACATCTTTGCGATTACTACCTTGGATACGAGTTAATTGCGTATCTCTAATCTGTCTTAGTTCTCCGGTTATGTTGTATTTCATTACTGTTATTTCGGCATGATTCTATCTCTATTTTTATCTTTACTTTCCTTCTTCAGTGAATAATGAATCTGTACTATGAAGTGGGAATATGGGATTTGTTTTTATTGTGTCAGCGGGCGTGTTCGGTTTCATTTTCGTTTTGGTTTTCCAACTGGTATTCAACATTTTCTGTGAAACCGAATCCCTCTAGGTTTCTTTGCAGTTTTTGTTCCTTTGTATTGTATAATATGTATTTATGGTGAACGCACATTGGTTCAAGTTGCGAATCACCTGCGGACTAGTCGGAGTGTCGACGAAAGGAGCAAAGTACAGCTTGTGGGTTATTGAAAAAATCATATATATATGTGCAATCTTCTGTGAATTTACAGCCCTAAATTCTCCATTTTTATTGTCTTTTTAGAAGGTGCTTCTATGCCATAACCGTAAGGTTGCATGCACATAATGAACAAAAGAAAGAAAGAAATATAGAAAGAAAATAGAAGGTACTTCTCGACGATTTCGATGCTATTCTGAGCCGATAAATTTACCGTTAAGAATAAAGGAAAGATGCCAATATATGTAGGTTCAAGTTCCATAACGAATTCGCGATATTAAAAGGAGCTGTTTTTACATACATAATATTAACACGGCCAGCCCCTGAGTATTGGTTCCTGCGGATTTAGCTATATCGCAAGTTATCTGTCGAGTTGGGCTCGCAATTCACCGCCGGCCCATTTCCATATTTGGGGTCCCTGTCACCAATACCCTCCTGTTTGGACTAGGTTGCGGATAGAGATGTTCCTTGGTAAAAACTTCATTATCTGAGAAACTATGGTTTTTGATGTTTTATTAAATGCCGTAGTGGCTCTTCACTCATACATAAAATAAAGAAAGAGTCGGTGGGGAAGGTTGTGGTGATGTGGCATTAGGGAACCAGTCAGGGTTAGGTGAAGAAATGATCAAAATACATGCTTCTAGCATGACCCCTCGCATTTCGTAACAAAGAGTCCAAAGAGGAGCAGGAGCCTTCATATATATTTGCAGTTGAGGTTGTATTGGGCTCGATAAAGTCTGCAATTGTCTGGGTCCGCTGGTAACATTTCCTTCCCTCCCAAGAACATTTCTATATTTCGGGGCGTGACATTATCTCTTAGTTTTGTGGGCCCATGTCGAGCAAATTCTATATCTCTATATTTACCAGATATTTGTGGTATTTTCTTTTGGCTCTTGGATGATGGGCAATCGGGACATCACATCACAGAATATCACTCGGTGTCTTTTCATGTCGATTCGTAGTGATTGGACCCGTAAGTTTACAATAACCCAGGATATAGGATTCCAGAAAAGTAAACGGCTTAGTTCTATGAATAACGATCCTGCTATTGATGCATAGCATTTACGTATATCCAACCGCCGCGGGAACAAAAGTAGGGGTAAATAATGATAAAAAGGGATTAAGGGACAAGCTTCCAGACGTTACGGATTTAGACCTATGAAACTTATATGAATAGCCCAGCATCTAAATACCCAGTCCGGTTAGAATCGTTTGGATTTTGCTCCGCATCCCCGTATCTCAAACTTAAAGAAGGCTTACCAATTTTTACTGAGCTGCCCGTAAGCGATGTACTTTTCGCCATAACCACGAACATGTCCGCACACTCCTCCACAGTTGGCTAATTGATCCTTGGAGTTAGTTGCCTCGACTTTACCTATACTGTAATCTGGTAGAAAATACTCACACAAATCTTTAGCACCGCATTCTGCTTTATCGCCTCAATACGCTCCTTGGGGAAGGACTGGCCCCATTCTGTCAACAGCAATCCCGGTTGAATCGCATTGACCCTAATCTTTGGCCCTTGGCTAGCCGCTAGGCAGCGCATTAGGTGAAGGCCGGCCGCTTTCGACACAGAGTAAGCAATTGAACTTCCGGATGGATTAGTGGCCTTTGAACCCGTCAGTAAAGCCAAGGACTGGATACTCAGGATCAGAATGGGCCATACAGCGACCGAAGAAGTGATCAGCATGCACCCGCCGTCAGTGTTGGCATTAAATGTGGGCGCTGCGGCGCGGAGGAGATGCATGTTAGCTTTTACGTTGACATTCCAGCACTATGATCATTGACTGTCAGCTAGCTCATTTGGGGGGTTAATGATCGCCTGGCTATGAAAGTGTGGGCAGATACTCAATGCTGAATTACCTTGTCCCAATCCCCCTCTGCAAGCGCATATAAATCACTGAAAGCGCCAATCTTCGTCCAGCCCTACACCCCCGCCAAATTTCATCAGTATATCCCTCCCTCATCAGCCCCTCCACGAAGAAACATACCGCATTGGAAATGATAACATCCAGCCCGCCTAACGCCTCAATAGAACCTTCAACAATAGCTACACACCCAGCATCCGTTGCTACATCGCCCTGGAGTACAACAGCCTTGACACTCCACGTACTGCGTACCTTCTCGGCGAGGGCTTCGGCACGATCGGCAGCGGAGAGGTAGTTTATCACAACGTTGCAGCCTTCCGCCGCGAAGCGTTCTACTGTGGCAGCGCCGAGGCCACGAGAACCGCCGGTGACGAGGACGTTCTTATTTTTAAGGGAGATGGACATGATAGCTGGGGTTGAAAATCGAAATAGAGGTAGAATAGTGAATCTAGGTATCTCTAACCACGTATGAGGGTGCACATGTTTATTTATGTAGCTTCTGCAGTAACCATGGCAGCATATACCGAATTGCCGATATCTAGGCGATGGACGATATCGTTGTGCATAGATGCTGCGCTCGAGGGTGGGTATGCGGGGTAGATAGCCTGAGATTGCCCCCATCCTTGGATAAAAATATGGAGGTACCTGGCATACCGGCATGTTCCGTTTAATAGGTACATGTAGAGTACAGTACGGTGTACTGTATGTAGGAATTCACACCAAAGTATAACTAGAGTATAGCAGTAGGTACCTATATGTACGATCGGTGGACCATTTGAATATTGAATTGAACCTCAAGCCCCAACCCAGTTTCTGGCCCGGCTCCCGTAGTCTCGATCTAGGCCTCTACGGCATCACCGGCTACTCGAATACATCCAATCTTAATCAAGTAATATAGAGTAACTACCGCTAGGTCAATTCCAGCGTCAACTCGCAAATCCATTTCCATTTACCCCAATAAATAGATACCGCTTGCACTGCCATCAATCCCAAATCCCGAGTCACAAACTTCTTCTCTCGTAAGGCCATCCTTTGAAGGAGAAGAGCAAAGGAGAAATAGAGATAAAGGAAAGGAGGAAAGAAAATTAGTATGTATGCATAAAATCCGACCTGCATAAACATCAAATGAAGCGACAAAAAAAAAGAAAGAAACGAGAAATCGAAAATCAAACATTAAAGACCCAATACCCTTGACAAGAAAATCGTATATGAAATTAAATGGGTTGTGTAGACCCCTGTGAAATCTCAGGGCCACATTCCCAAGTATCTAGGTTTCCCTTACTTCATGGAGGACGAGGGCTAAAGGCTAGGCGATGATGCATAAGTCCTCTATCATCACCTCTCGCTATAATCGTTTAGGGCAACACAGACAGCCCCACGGTGATGTCCGTTATATTGACGAATGATCTGTTGACTGTATTTTGATCAGTACATGCAAAAATTGCCCAAAGGTACTTGTAATAATATACCTGCTGAGTTCCCACAATCTTGCGTAGTGGTCACTGCATGCTGTAACCAGATACGCGCTATCAGCACTGAAAGCACAGTCCCATACCCATCTCTGATGTCCATGGAGAGCTGTCTCTTGTGTAAACTTCTTCTCGTCTACACTCCAGATCTTTGCTGTGTGATCCGCAGAGCAGGTTGCGAGATGGCGTACATCGGGTGAGAGGAGCACACGGGTGATATATTTTGTGTGTGCCTGGAACTTACATACCGGGACCAATTGTGTGACGTCCCGGTTCTGTATCATACGCCAAACATAGCAATTTCCCTAGGTTTTTCTGTTAGATACATAATCGTCACGAAGAGCACCAAAACTCAGACACCAAAACTCAGACATACCACATTATTTCCAGCGACAAGCATGCTGCCATCCGTGGCCACTGTTACACTTCGCACTGGGATGTCGTCCTCAGGGATCAGCTGATGTGTGCATTTATTCTCCCCCAGGTCCCAAATTCGCACATTTCCTGCCTGATCACAGCTGATCAGCTCGCCCTGATTCGGATGTATAACTACATCATTGACCGGGGATCCATGAGTATAGTTGCGCTGCACTGATGCACTGCGAGTGTCCCAAATCTTCACGGTTCCGTCTTCAGAGGACGTCACCATCCACTTCCCTTCGCAATGGAACCCAACACCGGTGACATTGTTGGTATGGCCTTCGAATTGCAATACCGGGTTAGGATTGGTTGACTTGATGTCGTAGAGTTTGACGGTGGTATGGCCTGCAGCTGCGAGGAAGCGTTTGTCGGGGGAGATACAGAGACGGTTAACTTGCGAGTCGGAGTGCTGAATAGTGCGGGAACAGATGCCGGAAAGGGCTTCCCAAAACCTAACAATGTCGAGAATGTTAGTAGTTGATAAGAGGCGCGGCAGTGAAGAGTGAAGTCGCATGCCTAATTGTGTGATCGTAGCCGGCGGTGGCTGTTGGGTGATGCGTTAGTCTTAGTCCTTTTGTTTCTGATGGGTTGAATCTGGGATATACATACCCATAATGACACTCATGTTGAAGTTGTTAATATATGTCCACAGTCGTAGGACCGTGAGAATTTCTAGAAAACGAAAGTAGATGAGTGGACCGAGTGGTCTACGGCCAAGAGAGGTCAGTGGTGGGGTTTGATTAATAGCGAGTGTAAAGGTGAGTAAACAACAGGTTGAGGGTGGGATGAGAATAATATGAACACGAGAAAGAAGAGGAGGGGAGGAACGTGGTGAGAGTAGAGGGTAGGAATAGATGATTGTTAGAGATGGTGGAATTGAACTCGGGAAGGCTACTGCAATTGATGGCTGTCACGCGAAAGAGAGGTGTTTTAGGGCGGAAAGGGACGAAACCGGGGGGGTTAGACCAAAGATCTTGTGGCGTGGGGTGGGGTGGGGGTTGGAAGGTGTAGTAAGGAGCTGCGGGGCGTTCGAAGGGTCCAATTTAGTAAGGTCTTTGAGGTTCCAAGTTCGAACCTGTGATGTTTTCCAGAGCCTCATCTCTCTCACTCGCCAAGAAAATAAATCCCCGGCAGCCCAGGCCCAAGGAATACCCCAAAATCTCATCTCTATTCCAAGTGTATTTTCGGTGTGAAAAATATTCCAGGATCTTATTTAACACCCGGGTTCAAGTTGCCAGATTTTGCGGTATGGAGTTAGTGAGTATTAGTATTGTAATTAGGGTTAGGTGTTTATCGAACGAATACACATCAGTGACAAACTGTGATCCACCAGCCCGGTATCACGTGATCGTCCCGCCAAGAAGCCCGAGATGCGCGTTTGCAGACAGCAACTTAAGATCCCTAGGCCAAGGCCTAAGAGAAGTCAACACCGTCCTACATTCAGATACCCACCAACAACACTCTACATATAACCATCCATACGCCAAAGCTTATACACTCATTTACGCGCATTTGAGATGTTTACTGCAAACCCAACAGCTGGTGAATCGGCTGCTGCGGCGCGAAGGAGGACAAGACCAATCTCGAGGCCCAATTCAAGAAACACACAGAATAGTGAAAGGCCTGACAGCAACGCGTCAATGAACAGGAGTGTCAGGGAGGGCAGCATAATATCTCAACGGGGAGATACTACTCTCGGAAAGACAATGTCGCTGAATTCAATGAGGGGAGATAATGGTGGGAAAGATTTGGATGGTGGTGTTGTCATTTGGGTAAGTGGTTGATCACTGCCATGTCTTTTTACTGTCAAATAAACCTTCACTGATACCTTCGCCAGACAAAAAACGACAAATATAGCGTATCCAAACTGCCAGCTCTCCCCTCAATCCTAAAGACATCCACAGGTTCCACTCCCCAGTCTCGCACTAAATGAATCAATCACCCCACAACCCCCCTCCAAACACTCACACTCTTCAGCGCTGACGGATCTATCATAGCAAATGATTCCCCCATCACCGCTACCACCGACTCTACCAATGGCCATGCCCTTCTCCTTTCCCACACTGACGCTTACGTCTGGCAATACACCACCACTCACACAATCCCGCATACGCTCTCGTTTCCCCTTCCTCGTGACGAGTCGCCCTCTCCCCACAACCCTTTTCCTCTGGGCGCTCTTGTCTCACCCTCTGCAAATAGTACTGAACCTGGTCTTGTCGTCGTCATGCCTATGTCTGGACGAATCGCCTATTGGGACAGTGTTGGCTCTGCCGTCGCCGAGGGTCTATTCACCAAGAAGCGAGGCGTCGAAGGCCGGGTCTCTCTCGTTTCTGGTGAAAGTGTAACGGCAATCTGCAATGCCGAGCCAGCAGGTTTTCTAATATCACTCAGCTCTGGCCGTCTCGCCCATCTTGCACTCAGAGACTTGGCGGGTCGTCCTGGCATCTCGGTAACTATTATGAGGGGCTACGGCACCGGAATGATGGGTAGTTTTCTCGGTGCTCTGCGTGCTGGCTCAAGCAGGCGTGATATCGTCGCTGTGCGCGCCGGAAAGGTTCTCCGTGTGGGCGAGAGGGAGATTGTAGTTGCCACCGCACGTGGTAACTTCTCTCGATGGCAGGTCAATCGCAGCGGTACTTATGCCAACATCGCAGACGTGGATCTACGGGAGAGCATGCTTTCCGCAATTGAAAACGTTGCGGCAGACGAAGTGGCAGCGCGCGGGAAGGATCAGTTTGTGGTTGTTGATGCGGCAGTCCTGGAGGAGCCAACTCTGCAAATGAGCGTCGAGGATGTGCAGATGCTTGTGCTAGCTAGTTTTATGCCGGGTTTAGGGAGCTCCGATGCGCTGTATGCGCTAGTTTCTATCACATTCCACGCTGCCGGAAGGACTGAGGTCGACCATGTCCATATTGTGAAGACTTATACAACGCCGTTAGAGGAGGGTCGCACACGGCCGAGGTTGTACTTACCAAAACCTTGTAAAACTGCGTTTTTGGTTTTCTCAAGAGCCGTAGTTCTAGTATCCAATTACAGGCCAAACCCGCAGCATAATGAGGACGATTCTATGATGGGCGGAGGCTCGGATTACGAGGACGAGGCATTTGAGGACGTCGTTGACTTTCGAGGAACACTAAAAGTCGAGACAGTAGGTAGTGGCATGGAGGATGTTATGTATGATGCTATTCCGCGGATGGATATGAATGGAAGCTATATGCAGGACAGCTTCATGAGTATGAGTGGGGTTTCCACCCCAGGGAAGAAAGTACGAAATCCGGGCGTTATTCTAACCGCTAAGGGCGCCGGCGTGGTGCGAATTGAGACATTTGACCTCGAACCGGTCAAGAAGACATTGGGAGAACCTGTTAAGGTCAAAAGCAAAATTGAACAAGCTGTATTCTATGGCGTCAAGGAAGACGTAAGTTTGATATTAGCTGTATGCGCTTAGTGTTATAGATGGGAAAGCTTACATTTTTTCAGAATCCTCTCAACTTTCAGGGTCGCAAGGAAGTAAGCTATCCAATTCAAGAGATCGAGGCTGCCGCTCTAGAAATCAGCACCGAAATCCTTTCCTCATCATCCCAGTACCTTCCCGCACTTCTTCCGTCCCTCGAAAACCACCTCTTGTTGCGCCAAACTCACCTTCGGGCGCTCGCCGAGCACCTACAATCTACATTCCCACCACTATCCAAAGAGACAATGTGGCGCCTTCTCTGCGACGCCGAGAAATGTGATGCTGCACGTGCAGTTTGGGTTGTAAGGGATACACGGTTGCGAAAAGACCCAGACGCAGGCGAAGGCGTCTTGGAGGCCGTCCTTGCTGAGATTATGCAAGTTGACAGGGACGACGCTAACGGGCATGACCCGACCCGGATATGGTTCCAACGGTCTATAGGTGGCATTGGTGAGTTACTGGTAAAGGTGAAGGAAATTGTAATCGATGATAGTAAGGGTCGTATGAGCCAGCTTTCCCTTGGGAAACGGGATGTCGAAATGAACGACATTGTCTTGGGTGCGCTAATGTCCGCATGGAAATTCCGGACACAGTCTGCGAAGTTGTACGACATGGAAGAACTCATTGATGTGAACGGGCTCTTGAAACAAGTCAAGGGGCTTGCGGCGCCATGGACTAGTAATACGGATCTTCTGCAGGCGTTGAGCGTGCATCACGATGTATCACTTGGAATCCTGAAGGCACTCTGGCCGGAACGTGAAAATCCAAACGAAGAGTTTTTGGAGGTTGCTGAGCAATTAGTGGGGCAGTTGGGAGGGCTAGCAGAGGTTTGTTGCCGCGGATTCAGTGAACGTATCTCGTGGTGTGAGCAGCAGACTCAAGCCGGTGCTGAAAACTTCATAAAGGAGGGGAATACTGTCAAGGAGCGCTACATTGACGCTAGAGGGAGATGGATCAAACCTCTGGTAGAGTTCGATCATTCGGAGAAGGCATATAAGTTGGCCCGGAAATGGAAGGATTATCGTACTCTCGTGGAGCTCTGTTCGGAGGAGCTCAAGCTAGCAGAAAAGGCTATTGAGGATCTTGGAAAGCCCTCGGCCGCTGCAGCAGAGAACAAAGCCGCAATATCAGATTGGCATAAACGCAAGAAGCAGACTATCAATCGATTGGAGGGGTATTTTGAAGATTTCAGCTCAGTGTTTGCATGGGAGATGTACGAATACCTCGTTGAGAAAGGTGAATTGAAGGGGCTGATGGAAGGATTTGAAGTCTGGCGTGAGAGGTATCTCACCAGCTTTCTCAGGAGCGATAAGAAGTATGCCAAGTTGGAATGGATCCATGATGTCTCGATGGGAGAGTTTGACCTTGCTGCCAATACTCTAAATGCAGTTGCGACGGATCAGGAGGAAGATCTATGGAATAAGAAGGTTGAGCTTTCCATCGGTAAGCTAGCAAAGCTTGCTGCTATTAGCCAAGGGGTCGCAGTAGACAACAATGCAGCAGATGATGTTAGATATATCGACGCGGATCTGGAGCTCGTGGCCATCCAAGAAAAGATATATTTAAGCATAAAGCACCACAAAGAGCAGATTGATACGGAAAAGGCCATTCAGGATGGACTAGAAACATATGCCCCAAGTTTAAAAAAGCGACCAGGGTGCCGAGAATTATGGAAGCGAGCCTTTGGACGGGCAGTTGAGGGTAAAGTCATTGGGGTAGAAGAGATTGGTGATCTGTTGACACTAGTGGATGATTGTGGTGATTCTGGGCTTGTTGGGCCAGGAAGCCGTGGAGAGGAGTTTTATTGGGCACTGAAAGTTCTATCTATGGTTGGTGGCCTAAGCCACGAACGTAGGAAGTTTGCAGAGAGGACAATCTGGAGAAGGTGTTATCTAAGAGACGAGTAAGTCCTCTACGATGATCGCAGGCGAGTGCAGCGAGTGCTAATTCGTGCTTTAGCTGGCCAAGCATCGTAAGCACAAAAGGGAGAAGTGATAGCCAAGTCGAAAGTTCTGCTCGTGACACAGCGCTATTTACTACCATCAAGTTGGGATATGAGAATGGTATATCGCTTTCTAAAGAATCTTGCAAATAACTACAGTGCTAACGCCCTTGCTATAGGTCTATTCAATGAGAAATCCCCTTTCCAACCCTTGGATCCTTTACACACATTCTTCCCTGAGTCCCTTAACGAACTCAAAATTCGATTCACTCGTGCCGACGAGTCAGAGCTAGGAACCCTTGCTCATGAATTGATCTCGGAGAACAAACAACTCCAGAAGTTCATCACAAACGCTCAACTGGACACGTGGTTCCGAGCTGTTCGTGATAGTGCCGAGAGGGCCGCCATGGCGGGCGTCAGACACCCAGGGGATAGCCTTGAGGAAGATACCGAAATCGAGGAAAGTTATGTTGCAGAAAGTGATGTTGAGGAAGGTTATATGTATGATGTTCATGGCGAGGGGAGTTATGTCAAAGATGATAGTTATGAGGAAGACACAGAAATGGAGGGTTAATTCATGGTGTTATGTTGATTTGATATCATTATAGTTGTATTTTTTTTTTCAAGGCTTCCTTCTTTTTTTTTTGACGTATGAGCCATTTTGTACGAGACGTGTGGACTACATTATTGTGTTTTTATTGCCTAGTAGAAAATGCAACGTATTAATATCTCATCCAATAAGTGAAATCTACGAGTACAACAATTACATGTAGATTACACTGCATCTCGAAGCTATGATAGGGTTTTATATCCACGGCATGATCCACACGCGCGCGCGCGTGCCGTCCAGACGTAAGCTACATGAAGTGAAGGACTTACACCCGGCACGGTTTTATACTCGCCCCCATGAGCAACATCGCTGAGTCTATGGTTAACGCATGAAAGGCTGCGCCTCTGCCTGGCAATACCTCGAAGTATCCAACGAGTGATATTGGGTGAGCAAATATGATGCAGACTCTACCATATTAGCCCGTGTTCATTGGCCGTAATTTCTAGTAAGGTTCGTCACGTGCTCTCGTGTTTAGCTTTCAATAGCGCGCACACCCACATTTGTATCCCCACTTGCTTCTGCTCTTGAGATTGACGAGACGCCCACCACTAAACAACCCTTTTCAATTGAACGTCGAGGCAGAATTCCCCTTGAAAGATGGGAAATCCTTATGGTATCCGCATACCGCCGACAAATTGCTCAAAAAATTTCTCTAAGAACATAAGCCCATTTTGGACCACGATGACCGTTAGCCCCATGAGCTCATCGAATATTGCGACCATGCCACTGGTAATAGCGCCCTAACATGTCAAACCTAGCACACCTACCTACTGCACTCTACGTACAGCCGTACATATATCAAAATTTGACGGCTTGGCGGTCCTAAGTACTTGACTCTCCTTAATTGAGGATCTTGGCAGTAAAATTTCCTATTATCGTGGGAGAGGCGCCGGGAGTCTGATAAGACCTGGATTGGGATGTGGCCTCCAGGGATACTCCGGCAGCGGGTACGTTATGCGGTTAACTACAGCCCATTCTTGGAAACAACTGCAGCTAGGAACATCGTGGTGTTTGGTTGAAAGGCTCTTGTGTGTCTTTTTTACCGCCATCTCTGCTCTTAGCGTACTGTTGCACGATTTGCACCAGGGGTGGTTGGTTTGCGCAGCTGGGTCTTCAGCTCGAGTAGAGAGTTATTCTCCACATTCTCGGCACAATTTTTTTTCCTCTCTCGAACAGAAGAGTTTGCTTGAGGAAATGACACTCTCTGCGAATCGAGAATCATTCGACTTATCTGTAGAAAGGTTTTTGAAAAAAATAAAATAAGGAAACAAAAAATAAAAAATCGCACGAGGAATTTCAAATTTCAAATTTAAGCTGCAGACTCCGGAGACTAGTGTTTCTCCTTGGACGGGCCCGCAGATGCAGGAACAGCATTTAGGCGAACCCTGTTGGATAAGAGTAACTCTTTTTAGAGGTTTGCTGTTTGGCCTCTCATACGCCATCACATTAGAGATCGCTCCGAAGATTGAAAAAAAAAAAAAAATCCCTGTCGGTGAAATTGAAATTGAAAAGAAATTCGTGCAATCAGAGCAGCAACCCTAACCTCTGTCCGGTGACGTGTCGACAGAGAAAAGGCAGCTTGATTATATTACTTGGGGGATTTTGTCCTATCCTATGCTCTTGGTTGAGCGTTTGACTTCGAACGCTGTATGTATGCCGCTGGACGCATGAGTTTCTCGAGGTATTCGCAAACAAGACCAGAGCCTTTGAACGACCACCACCCCTCGGAAAGAGTCAGCTAACTAATTCAGTGGTAAAGGCAGGTAAAAATCTAAGGGGGGTAGAGTAGCACGGAGACAGCCACGATTGTACATATCCCGTGGTACGGCAAGTCCGCGACAAGATACCGGAGCCTGTTGCATCAAATTCCCGCTGACTGGGATGTTGTTGTGGCTTCCTATGTCAAAGTCTCAGTCATCTCCTATTTCGATGATTGAATTAGAAATGTTCGGTCGTTTGTTGATCAATTGACTGCAAAAAGAATATAGTATCAATTACAGTACCTATATATTGATATGAGGCTCTGATCTTTAAGCAAACGAGGGAAAGCCACAGGATAAGATCGCCTGTGTGTATCTTGCGGTTCATTCCATTGCTGAGGAAAATGGTGCCTGCAGGACGACGACACCTACCCCACAGCCTGTAGGTACAGCCCGCGAAAGATGTTAAAATCATGACTGCGGGGGCGGGTTCGAACCGATCCCATCTTTATCGTCAACGGTTGACATCGCAAGTTTCCCGCCAAGGATGTGAGGACACCAATGGGGCTTGTCGAAGGTGGCAATGGAAGTGACTATTCAAAAGAAAAGAAAAGGGAATAAAAACAGTGCCAGGCGGATGGGAGACTTTATCTAAACTTTAGAATTATGAGTTGAATAGAGGCTTCTGGTTGTCTTTGATCCTGAATCACTTCTCTTTCTGCGACTGATTTGAAAAGGTATCAAAGGCTACATAGCCTCGGCGTACAAACTTTCATATCCAAGCGTTCCCGACTGATTCCGTTGGTACCACTACATATTATCTCCGAAAACTCGGGATAATTATGCTTGGAAGATGAATTTCTGGATATCTATCCGTGACGGGTGACGATGACGGCCGATCTATTGGGTAATTTCTCTTCTGATTTCCTCAATAATAAGCGCAGCAAACGATTTCGGTTCACAGCAGGACGGTTGAGAGAGTGGTATTTTACGAAAGACAAATCCCATCCAGTAGAAGCTCTCATACAGGATCACTTGATGTATGAACCACTTACATACCTACCTATTCCGACTTCAGGCGCCGATGGGTGGTGGTCAGCGCCAGCGCCTTTGCTTGGCTGGCGTCGGTTACTTGCGCTGACTGGCCCGTGCGGATGAATAGAAGGTAATACGAGGAAATTTCTGTCAATATTTTGAACGTGCAACGTATCTATGCAAACAAGAGGAAGTTTATGTAGAGGAGGGAAAGCTCATCATTGTCATCATCATCATAGAGCCCAAGGATCAGTATTCACCGAGTGGTAACAAGTGGTAAGTATCCCAATACCGCCACACGGCATGTGCGGAAAGACCAAAACATTCGCGGGAAAATGTGTCCTAGCGAGATTTCCCCCTCGCCGCATCCGGATCCCAAGCATTGTCCATGTAGGTGCTATTTAATTATCACGAAGTTAATTGCGGTTGAATCTCATCTTTTACTATAATTCAAGGAAACATGTGAAGACCCATATCAAGTTACTGCTAACACAGTATTGATGTAAATAATTCAAGCGAAAAGCCTTTTCGTATCTATGTAGGTATTCTCTTTGATATTTTGCCTATATACCATTTCAATTAACTGCTAGTCATGAAGTTGATACGAGTAGACAGATCAGTACCAGTGCCAGGAACAACTCCATAAGTGGAACAAAACGAAACCCACTAGGGTTTGGTTCGACCGTGCAATTGAGCCAGCCAACCAGGGTCCCGTAACCGAAAACGGATTCTGCCCTCTAGTTGGATTTCAAGTTACATGTAGCCCTCCTTAGTTCCTGCTGGCCATGTTGAAATGTGAGATTGAAGAAGAAGGAGGTATGAGAGGAAGAGGAAGGGGGGGGTGTGCTGTTTATCTAAGTAAGGGTTAAAGATTCAAGCTTCAAAGGATGTTTCTTTAATGGCGGCTGCTTTATTCTTCCAGAAGGTCACCACCGATTGCTTTGAACATTCCATAAATTTTAAATTTCCTCCCCCCCCCCCTCCTCTCTCTTTCCTTGCCTGTTCTCCGACCAAATTTGTATTGGGCCTTTGGCCGGGGACCGGGCGCGGGTTGCGTTGCTCAGCCGAAGAGGCCTAGGCTGCATTCAACGTTTACACAAACCCCAGCCTCAACTGCAAGCACTTGCCGCCGCTCACCCTTTGGTGCTTCTACTGTGCTTGACCTCTCTTCGCTTTTCCGGATCGAATTCTCTCTTCTGTCCCTTCTCTCATATCTCTATCCCACTCACATCTCCTCCCCCCCCCCCCTTTCCCTTCCTTCCTTTGCCATCTTCTTCTCCCCCCCCCTTTCTTACTCGCCCACCTCGATTTGGTATACAAGAGCCTGCAGGGCGTGGAGTGCAGCACGGTAGTCTATCAGTGGCTTCATATTTCTCTCATTCCCTAACTACATCAGCCAGCTCTCCTCCCTCTCCTCTCTTTCTCTTTTCCTGCTCTGCTCCTACTCTCCGTTTCGTCTCCTGTCATCCCCTTAACCAGACAGAATTCACTCGCCAGTCAGATCGATCTACGTACGTGCCCATCCGTGTTCCGTTAAACCCCCCCCCCCCCACACCCCTGTGCCATTTTGTAGTGATTCTTTTTTTTTTTTTTTAAACAACATCGCTTCCTATGGCTGGCTAGTTGTTATCACTACTTATCCAACCTCTTATTTTGCCTTAAACTTTGCTCTGTTTCCCTCAATCAACCAGGTACCTCCTAGCGGTCGCTCATCAAAAAGTTCATTCTATAGAAACCCTTAAACTGTAACTGCTTCTCATTTCACGAACGGAGAGAGAAAAAAAATTCACTATTCTATCATCAGCCATCGGCGAGCTCTCATCAGCTTCAAAGTTGGTAGCTGCAGCAAGTAACAGCCTCGCGGACGCAAATACTGTCTTAACCAACCTTTGTTACGAGTAGAAGCGTTCGAGACCATGGCCTCCTCGTCCTCGAACGTTGTTGGTGTGCACTATCGTGTAGGCAAGAAGATCGGAGAGGGATCTTTCGGTGTCATCTTTGAGGGAACAAACTTGCTGAACAACCAGCATGTCGCGATCAAGTTTGTAAGTTTCTTGCGTTTTTAATAGACTGGCGTACGCGTTCTTTCTGACTTTTTTCGCGTCTAGGAACCGAGAAAAAGTGATGCTCCCCAGCTTAGGGATGAATATAGAACTTACAAGATACTTGTTGGCTGCCGTCAGTCTTCTCCATCGCCTTGGTCTATCTTGGCTAGGATGCGTGCTGACCGGATTGCAGCGGGAATACCTAATGTTTATTACTTTGGCCAAGAGGGCCTTCACAACATACTTGTAATTGATCTACTAGGTCCCAGTTTAGAAGATCTTTTCGACCACTGCAACAGAAGGTTTTCAATCAAAACAGTCGTAATGGTGGCTAAACAAATGGTACTTTAAAACTTGCGACACACTTCGAGATTTGGTTTACTAATCACCCATGCAGTTGTCACGAGTTCAAACTATCCACGAAAAGAACTTGATCTACCGGGATATCAAGCCCGACAACTTTCTTATTGGAAGACCTGGATCGAAATCGGCAAACGTTATCCATGTAGTCGATTTCGGTATGGCCAAGCAATACAGAGACCCCAAGACAAAGCAGCATATTCCATACAGAGAACGTAAGAGTCTTTCTGGTACTGCCCGATACATGAGTATCAATACACATTTGGGGAGGGAACAGTCGCGACGAGATGACTTGGAAGCATTGGGCCATGTCTTCATGTACTTTTTGCGAGGCGGACTGCCTTGGCAGGGGCTGAAGGCTGCGACCAACAAACAGAAGTACGAGAAAATTGGTGAAAAGAAACAGACAACCGCGATCAAAGAGCTTTGCGAGGGTTTCCCAGGTATGTTATTCCCCCTCCCCCGGACCGCCCTGTGTTGCTAATATGTTTGTTTAGATGAGTTTAACCAATACTTGACCTATGTGAGGAACCTCGGCTTCGAGGATACACCCGACTACGACTTGCTTCGTGAGCTGTTCACGCAAGCATTGAAGAACACTGGGGAGGTTGAAGATGGAGAGTACGATTGGATGAAGCTTAACAACGGTAAGGGCTGGGAAGCTATTTCTAAACACCCTTCCTCTCACCAATACCACCAAGCCCACAACCAGGCTCATGCCACAACAACTGGTGAACTGCGACATGTTCCTCCTGCTCAGGTTCGCCAGCCCGGTCAATTGACGCCCAGCCGTTTAAACGCCCCGCATCCCCCGCCACCATCGCCAGGAAAACCGATGGGTCAGACGCGCGGCGACAGGCAAAACGCACAAGGCGTGCCGCCAACCAAACGACCGAGCGGACCTGCGGGGGGTTTAACAGCAAAACAAGCATCAACGCCAACAGCGAGCACGCAAGCCCAGTTCCAGGCGTCGAACCCGACTTTACAGCCGGCAGCGAGAAACCAGTCTCCTCAGGTTGTGAGCCAGTCACCACAACCGAGAAACAGTCAGCAGGAGCCAACTAAGAAAACTTTCATGCAAAAACTCTCTTCTGTTTTTTGCTGTGGTATGTTTACTCTATATATCTTGAGTTTAGCTTGACATATGGCTAATGTTTACGCTTGCAGGTTGAATAATTCGTCTTTGATTGCTTACACTTGTTTTTATTCTTCCAGAAACTGTTTAATATTATCCCTTTTATATCCTCATGGCGTGTTTCTTCCCTTCTCTACTTTCCTTGATACACTACGCCCCTTCATCCAAGGGGATATTTCGACGATGCTACGACCAAAACTGGATGATAGCAGCATGTGGGGAGGTAAAGGGGAAGAGGTGAGGTGAGGGTACTTTGATTTTAAATGTGCTTGTGGTCGGTATAGAGGCGATGGGGCTGCCATGGGCTCTTAGGGGGTCTGAATGGCAGAGAGTTTATGAAAGTATCGAATCGGAGCATATCTTCTTTTTCGAGGCGTTGCCTTATCTCCGCGAAAACGTTAAACAAAAAAGAACTTTTTTTCTTACAGGTGTTTTGCTTTTTTGTGCAATTTGCTGGAGGGGTCGGTATTTTTTCTGATTTGCATTTTGTCCTTACCTTTTTTGTTTCATATATTTAGTGTCTATCAGTCCTTCTACTATTACTACTACTGCTAGTTCTTCTACTTAGCTTTCTTGCGGCTATCAGCGTGGTCTTTTGGTTACTGTGGTGTGTGTCTGTAAGGGTTCCCGGCGAAGTGCTAGATACTGTTTTTTGTTACTGGTCTGGTTGCTTTCTTTTAATCATTTCTTTAAGTTCGTACCTACCAGTCAGACGAGATGGGGATGACCATTTCCACCTCAATAATGTTCTTTTTATGCATTGGAGTGAGTGAGTGGATGTATTTTTTTATTTTCATTTTTATGCATTTTTCCTTTTGTCAGATTTCTTTTCTTTTTCTTTTTTTCCGAGAGATGAGAAAAAAGCGAGAGCCACCGCTCTTTTTTACCCTTTCCGCCCTTTTTTTTTTTTCCTTCTTGTGAGTAATTTGAGCGATGGCGGTTACGGGGACGGCAGCCACTACTAGGGGGTGGATGGAGGGGTGGGTGTGTAGAATGCGTAGGTAGTAGAATGAAGGAAATTCACGGTACCTACATGTATGTACGTAGTCTAATGGAGGTATAGTTTCGTCTTTATAATTTGTCTAGATTGTGACTTGTGAGAGAATCTGTGTAGTAGGGAAAGGCCATGCGGGTTGAAGATTTGATATGCGAGAAACAAGAGATCTGCGGAACAGTCGCTCCACATTTGGATCACGTGCATCTATCATTCGTTTCAATGGAAAAAGGTTTGATCTTTTTTTTTTCGCGGCTAGCTTCAATCGGGTGTGATCCGCTCAAGATAGATTGAAGATTTGGTTGGACACGGAAGTCTCTGCGATTCCGTTTAGAAGTAGGCTGTTGAACGAGACTTAAATGTATTTGTGTAATATTTCAATCTTCTGTATGTATTTCTTCCCTCCGAGGAGCATACCGAGTTCGTCCTTAGGACCGATTACATAGAAGGTTCACTCGTCTCGGGGTCCTTTAGAATCTGATCTCATATCCCCACTCTCACTACTTTAATTCTTGAGTAGAATCAATATGCACCGCTGCGAGTATGTCTGCATACAGATAGAGTGAAATCTACATGTGCTGCGCCGCCGGAGATGGTAGTACGACGTCTCATACACGAACGGGGAAAATGTGGCATTCAACTTCCATAGGCTACAATACACCAGGCGCGGTTCCATATGCAAAGCCCCTGTCCTGGAAAATGTGGGGGCCGAGGTAAACCCTTTATTCATTGCTTTCTGCATTGCTTATTTATTATGAACAAGACTGTTTAGAATGACAGCGCTGATGTCGAATTTACAACTTTTCGTTTAGAGATTCTTACAGTGGTGAGCATTATCAATGTAACCACTGCACACATGGAGATGATTGTATACCCGTCTACTACGAAAAGAACTACAAAATGCAAATGACGGAAACGGATGATTCATGAGAGACCATCGCCATTACATAGAAATTATTCCTGCCCTGAGCAACTGGTTTTCTGTGGTGAACGAGTAGTAGACAGACGCCTATATCCCTCAGCGATACATAGGTTTTTGCATATGATGTGAGCTGCTAGGTAATCAAATAATAATTCGCAAGGCTATTATTTTGTTACCATAATTAGCTACACAATTTGCCTTCCAATCAATATATGACTGTTACTGTATTGTGATTAGCGGCGTCATCTATGAGTTATGCAGAGCAACCAAAATTGTCAGAGCATAAGTATGAGGTCTACTGTTAGTGGTACCAATAGAGAAACATGCACCTAAGCCATATAAAGGGCCAAAAGGGGCAATGGAGATATTGTGCTAATATATATCTATTAACCTCGACAGTATCGTTGGTTGAAATTTTATATTTGATTAAGCTTAACTTACAGCTGCCATCGTTTGTTGATGCACAATTCCCCACGACACATATATCGCCTCCCAAGGCGTGCAGGTATTCAGCACCGATTCCGTTTTAACATTCAGGTAAATGTATTTAGTCTAATGGAAGTCCAAATTAATACCCTAAGGTTGTGCTGAGTTTGATCAATTGTCGCTTTGACGAACCTTTAGCCATATATAGCATAGACCCGTATACATATATACCGTGCCCATTACCTATTACACAGCGTTGATTGTTACTACTACTACACCCTAGGTAGAGCCCCTCAAAGATCTAGCCTAGGGTATATCTACTCTAGTGCGCTATATTCCGTGTCTCATACGCATAATGCTAGCTTTATATCGGAGAACCCCTCACAAAAGACACCCATGATACCATAAAACTAAGTATATGTACAGTACCAAAAAAGTGTATGGATTCGCTACCATATTCCCTGAAATACGCTAGGAATGCGGTAGGAATACGATATCAATACAGTATTCAGCTTATAATGCTGGTTTAGTTCTGTATTCTGACCTAATTACTGTAGTACTCTGAGAGTGATTACAGCCTGCTTTTTCGTACTGTATATCAGAAAAAAAAGATATATACAATGACTTTATATCCTGAAGTCCTCCTCACCCCACATCAGTGCCATTAAAACATAGGGGTCCTGCGCATAACCTATGTTAGCCCTCTAAACCTATAATAAACACCATGATTGTCTTTATACTCTGCATTCATGACCCAGAGCCGAACATAGAAGCAGGCAGCCGATGTAAAATTTGCCACAATCCTTGTTTGGGTTCATGGAATATCACTCGAATAAACCATAATATTACCAAGCATTTTTTTTTTTTTTCTTTTATTCATTATAATATTACCAAGCAGAAATATCGCTAGTTCATCGAACTCTCCTATTTACTAACATCTGAATATATTTGTTTCCTACGTCTTTCTCCGAGAATGGAGATATAGTTAATTACATGTAGTACCTTTGCCGGAATCGAATCCTCACAATTCAGCTAGGTGCGCAAACTATGCATATTTGTCATTGTGACCGCAGCACAGATACATGTCCCATCATATGTTGGTTTCGGACTTTAAACTAGACATGCTTAGATATATACACATATAAAATGAAGGGAATAAACAGGCTAAGGCCGAGCATGGGAGAGAGAATGAAGAAAAATGCATTAAACACAAAATATCACTCGGTGTCATCTAGTGCGTCCTCACCAATATGCCATTTTTTTTTTTTTTTTTTTTTTTTTTGACATACTCGCATATCACACAATATTACAGCTATGGAATACGCCAGATTCATATGGAATAAAAATCTGGGCATAGAGATACTTTAGGTCAATGAGGCGCTATTTCTAAGTGAGGGCTAGTCATGGGTGTGGGGGGTCCTACCTGTCACGCCTTCGTTAGCTACATGTAGGTAGGGATAACGCCGCGCATTAAATATCTATCCGTATACGTGTGTGGAAGCCGTTGCCATAAAACCAGTTAGACTTTCGTGTAAGAATGAAAGCCTTCGACAATAGTACTTGCGACTTATACATACATGTAGGTAATATAGGAAACTAAGATGTCAAATTTGGGTTTGCAGGGATGTTGATGTAGGTTTTATCCGATTACATAAATTCCTTCAAATTCATAACATTGCAGCAAATATTTACCTAACATATTACCATTCTCTAACTCTGATATTCCACCCTAAGGATACAGAAGTACATGTATTTAATCACCATCCCATTCAAAGCCGTTCTATAAATTCTTTTGAAACAGAGCTCCATTTAGGCACGTAGTAGGGTGGGGGTATTATCTGCAAACTTGACTCTCAACTCGACTAAGTTTAAACGAAATATGTTTCCAATGTCCATATGTAGATATAGAGGGGCAGTTGGTGTCTATGTGATCATAGGCAGCCCTTTGAGACCATACGCGTAGAAATGGGGTGTCTCACGTATGGCATTTACCGGCTTTCCTTTAGAACTCAACCCAGGGATGAGGTTATGACGGCATAAATTGGGCTACATGCGCGCGCCCATATTGCAGCTGGAAGCGTACATAACTCAGAGTACTCTAGTAGCATCCATACAGCCCATATTATATAGGATAGGTCCCTCAATTGGGAAGGCACCCCTGTAGATTGCGCCACTCAAATTATGAGGCCGCACATCTGATATCTCTGCTCATAACTAAAAAGGAAAAAAAAAAAAAAAAAATGCCACATAGAATCAAGAAAAAGCACCTGATTCTCCTCAATCAATTCATATCAACAAATGAACCTTTCAAACGGCAATCCAGATAACGGAAATAACCACATCCATTCCTAAGAATATAGCTGTTAGTACTGATCCACTCTTTATGGAAATCCCTTTCTTGATGATCATTACCTTTAGTTTCGTACTTAAAGCTCCACATGCCATCCCTCTCGTTATTCCAATAGGCTCCACACGCACTGTGCATTCCTCTCCTGCCCACGCCTGCACTATCCGAGCCCCCACGTCCAGAAACCAATTCACTACCAGAGTTATCTGAATCACCAGTGTTCGTGCTGGTGGAATGGGGGGCCTGGCGTGAAGTCAAGTGCTGGATGATGGTAGAGTTTACAGCAAATTTGAAAGGCGACGACGAGGATGTGGAGGACACTGCAGAAGAGGGAACAGATTCTGAGATCAATGCACGGAGTATATGGTTCTATCAAATAACACGTTAGTATTCGTAGATTAACTCTGAGCGATTCGGGGGTTGGTACAATGATGGAAGTGTTCCAGGACTCTGTCCGTGAATGCTCGTAGGCCTCAACCTTCTCTAGAGCGGCGAAACAAGCCTTGTTTAAGTTAGCATCAACCTTAGATGTCCTTTCAATGGAGAACTATACATCGTTGCATATTTGTCTCAACCTGGTTGTCGGTACTGGCTATGAAAATTATGAGCATTAGCTTTCGAAGATTTGGCCCCTTAATCCAATTTTGAGCTTACAGGAGTAGAGTTTGAGAGATTTAAGGACTTGGGGTCCGACATTGTTGTGGAGATATTGGTATTATGTATAAAAATGCGGTGTTTCGAAGTGGACCTGAACGACAACTGTTCGAGGTGAAGTTGGAGGGGTAAACAACACCGATCGATAGCTTGTGTGGGGTGGTAAGAAACGAGCCCTGTTCCTGTCCTTGTGACAAATTGTTCTCTTGGGTTAAGAATACCATGTCACACAGTATTCTCAATACTGGAAAGGTTATTTTCTTCTGATTTGGTATTTTAACAATAATGTCCCTACTGACGCTCTCCCATTGGGTGTTAGTGTTTTTTTTTTTTTTGCGAGCCTGGCCTATCTGTATGGTTCTGTTATCTCCCATTGGTTATTTCTGTTAGTGTCCCGCTTCTACGCACCAGGAAGCGGAGAGCCAAGCGATTTAGCCCATGCATTCTCCCGCCCAGCCGCCATAGCCTGTCATTGTAACTCAAGTACCCAGTGCTGTTTTTCCGCATCGATCGGATTTCAATAACAACTCTCCGGACAGCTTGTTCTTCAACCTGTCAAATTCTTCTCGAGACACGCGACACAGCAGTCAAAAATCTTCACCGTCCTTCTTTCTCGTGAGTGTTACTCCTTCCCTCTTCCCTTTCCGTCACACCATCTTCTCCCCTATCATCCTCAATTGACTCCCAAGTACATAACATCTAACTGCTACCCAATACATAATCAATCAAAAGTTTTTCTCCCCTTCAAAGAACCCCAGTCAAGCAAGATTCGCAGTGTGCCATGTCGTCCCAGCCCCTCCTTCAGAGTGCTCCTGGAAAGCGCATTGCTCTTCCCACTCGTGTTGAGCCAAAGGTAAGAAATTGAAACTATAAATTTCAAAACTTTCGTTTAGACATAATCTAACGTTGTGTTGGCGTAATAGGTATTTTTCGCCAACGAGAGAACTTTCCTCTCATGGCTCAACTTCACCGTGATCCTTGGTAGTCTCGCCATCGGGCTGTTGAACTTTGGTGATCGAGTCGGCCGTATCAGTGCCGGTCTGTTCACATTCGTCGCCATGGGCGCAATGATGTACGCGCTTGCGACTTTCCATTGGAGGGCTGCGGCAATTAGGAAACGAGGACAGGGCAGCTTTGACGATCGCTTTGGACCAACCGTTTTGGTAGGTTACCCCTCGATATCCATATATTGTTCCAAGAAATCACCCGAAAGTTGTGTTCGGGTAGGATATTCGCGATCGTGCTAACAGAACTTACTTTGTATTTAGGCGATTACTCTCCTCTGTGCTGTAGTTGTCAATTTCGTACTCAGAGTCTTCCTTTAAGCTCGGGTCTTTTTTCAATTTGGATGGTTTCTCTGCACATACGAACAGGCAATCGATTGGTTACGGTCGCGATCGATTGCCGCACAATAGATAACAGAGAGAGGCAAAGGCTTGAAAGAGCTGTGGACAATATTCTTTTGTGTATTCTAGGTGGTTGTTGTTGGGTGCTGCGATAGTGATGGGTTCATGATTTTTTAGCAGAGCTGCTTTTTGTTGTGTTGGGCAATGGATTTGGGAAACCTGGGTGTTGTATCAATTGGGCTATTAATGAAACTACTTTTAAACAATAGCTTACTATTCATTAAAAAATTTCTTATCCGTATCTGCTTTTATGATGACAGAGTGACATTCATCTCATCTCACAGTCAACTCCATTACTTACTTAGCTACATATATGTGCCTAGACAGGTACTGACGTTACAAATGGACCTATCAGTAACGCCGTCCTGTCATTGGCAGTCGGCCAGTCGGTGGCGGGCAGCCAGCCCGACAAAAACCCTCCTATCACACCAGCATATCTACCCGCCGGTGTGCTCTCTTACAACCTCCCCTCCTATAAAACCCTCTCTATATCTCCGCGTGTGACATCCGATTCGAAAGATATACCCGGCGCCGTGAAGGCTCCCCCCATGTTACGTGTTAGGCAAAATAGCTGTACTCTCAATATCCCGCACCCTAGGGGGATAGAACTCCGATCTCCCGATCGTGTGCATGCTATGTAACGTCATGCTTCGAGGCCATTGGTGGGATCGGCTGTTACTCTTTTGCTTCACTTCCAAACTGTAACCGTGACCGTGCGTATCTGCCCTATGGTATGTGTTGACCCATGAACGAATATGTATAATTGGCAATTTATATAGAAGTTAGGCAGCTAATCAGTAAGCCGGTGAGAGCTGTGAGGGTTGCCAGTTACGTTGTTTGGGGTGTGTGGATTAGGTAAGGAGGGACAAAGAGCTTGAAGGGAGCTGCCTGATTCATGTACTGGAGGGTTTGGCAGAGGGTGTGATAATCTGCCGTTCAAGAGCCCCTCATGAATAAATGTCAGTGCCTAGCAGCGGGCCTTTTGGTTTCCAGGACCGAGAGAGATTCAGGCCTCCAGGGGATTGGAGTTAGATTCCAGTCGAATTTCGATTTTCAGACAACACTTGAAACAGTAGTAGAATCAATGAATCGGTGGGAGAAATTTGTAAAGTGCAGTTATTATTACTGCCTTTTATTTTCCAGAGTTGAGATTTACTCGAATCAAAAAACTCACAAACCTTTGCCTCTTCCCGTTACTTCGTTATACAGGAAAATGAAACCCATGCGGACAAAAAAATGGAATAGCCAAAAAAACCGAAAATGAAAACCCTTAGAGTGAGAGATTTCCGGAATCACAAATACACATCTGGAAGGAAGCTAGATCAAAAATAGAAAAAAATAAAAAAAAAAAAAAAAAAGAGTACAATGAACCGAAGAACGCCGAATCTAAGCCTTTTCACCCTCAATAGAAGAAGTGTTGGAAATGGTAGAGGCCAGTTCGGCCCCATCATCCGCGACTCCAGGGTTACGCGCCCCATGAACCCTTTCATCGTAGAGAGGCTCATCGTCAATCACTTCAAATTTACTGGGAACAAATTGGTTCTCAATGTTGCCCATGGAGTTGGAGCGACGGCGAGCCTTGAAGGCATTGAAGTTGGTACCATCAAATTCGTCTCCCTCACGACCCCTATTAAAATTTATTAATAAATCTTTTCCTCTTAGGATAATATAATAGAAACATAGATTAAAGTTCTATGAAATATGCCTTGGGATTCCCTCCAAAAACAATGTGTATTATAGGATGAAACATACCAATTGCCCTTGCCACCACCATTTTTCTTCGTCTTGTTCGGAGCGGTGTCGACAAAGCCAGATTTCCCAAAGTACTTGGGGATCTTATGTTCGTCAAAGGCAGCCTCGGCCTCGGGGTGGTTGTGGGGGATATCATTGGCCTTGTGAGAGCGAGTCATGATTGCGGGTGTTTGTGTAGTAGGAAGATATTATTAGAAAGATTAAATGTTATGCAATTGGCTTCGTAACAAGTATTGGGATAAACAGTAAATAATATGAAGTTGGAGACCGAAGATGAATTGGGGAGAGTGTTGATGGACTCTTCGCGGGATGAGGAGGGTCTATATATATGTACCAAAGTGGCTTGTTAGTTAGCCAAGGTTCTTGATACTATTATGCACGGCCCCAGTGGTGGAATGCGGGGGATATAAAGCCACCAAGCGGAGCTCTGAGGTACATGATTTCCGGGAGTAGGGGAGGTGCTGACGGGTGACGTCGTAGTGGGAGCTTTAAACACAAGGGTAAAACGGAATGTATTTTCTCATGATGGAATTGAAATGATTTTTCGGCTCACCAGGAGATTTGTTTATAAGGGAATATAATTGAGCTCAGTGAATTGAACTGTGAGAACAAAGAAATAATGAACCTTCTGTTGGTGGGTGAAGCATTGCGAATTTATATTGCCGGATAGCGCCACCTGATGGTGGGACCACAAGTTAACTTTCTCACGCACCAGACCACCACCACCACCTTGTTGAGTATCCCTTTCTCAGCCCATTGGCAAAAGTTGCCTGAAGAAATATGATCTTGCGCGTCGAGTACCAAAATCAGTCCATGGAGGCGCCAGTCATACGGTGTTCTTTCCCTCGTTCGTTACTCACCAAGCTCCCCCCCTCCTTCGCGTCACGCAACACAGCTTTCACGAGACCTCTCCCTGCCGGTTCTTTGCTAAGGCCCGCTTTGGCTAATGCGATACAACCACCCCACAATCCCAATTCTCCTTCCCCACACTTTCATGAACCCTGCTTGCCGCACTTGCAATCAAACTCGCATCGGCCAAGAAATGCTACAACACCTTTTTCGGATACTTTTTATCCGGCTCTAGGAATTGAGTTTCGGAGAAATACGAGGTCATGGATAAACCCAAGCACAATCACAATTGATTCAATTCAATCCTATTGTCGATACGGGATTCCCATCCAATCCTAAGGTTTTGTTGATGAGGGTGAAGGATCGTCGATCATTAGGTGCCCAAACCGGGTCGCTGATTAACCCCCGCTTCCCCTTTAAGTAAACTTACAGCTTCTTTAGGCCACACTCAAGGAAACCATTCTAAGATGATCATCGTCAGATGACTGGAAACTTCTAGCCCTGTTCACACAAGTTGGGATTTGAACAGTAATGCATACATACGCTCTGTTACTCCGCCCTAAACACTGCAGCAAAGGCTTGAATGACCAGATGAGTTTGACAAATTCAATTTCCCCAACCCCTTCGCATTGCTTTTTATACTGATCAGGTACAATACAGTGCTGCGAGACATTCCTATGGGGTAATGTTAGATAGTTCTCTTCAAGATCGATACATAAATGTGTACTTACGTTAAAAGTCAAAAGTCAGGACGGGGTACACGGTATAGGCACGTGATTGGTACATAATGGGTATTCGTTTTAGTACTGTGGTTATGTCATAGTAAGTTCCTAATACCTCGAGACCCGCCCTGACCTTTGACTCCCTTTACCAGGAGGCTGTCGTCATGGTAACTTGTGACTAAATCACGACCAGACGCCGGAAATCAATAGTGGATGCTAAAATATCTGTTATAGCGGAAAGATACCGGGGTCTCTTTAGTTATCAATAGCGCCAAAGATAAGAGAAAAGAAGGCCGTGATATGATTATCAAAGCATAATATATCTCCACTTTAGTGTCTAATTCTATTAAAAGTGCTTTTGTCTCCTTTCTCATTGAATGTCTTTGGAGCAATTCTGTCTATATTCCTTTGTGTACGACCTAAGCTAGCAGCCAACTTTTACCCGGTAGTAAACCTAACCCTCACTCCGTGAACCTCTTTGCTGTGAAACCGCCTTCTGTGACCCATCATATACCTATTTTAGCGTCTCCACAGTCTGTAGATAGCTAGGTTTCCTGAATATCACCGGCCTAATATGTCTGCAATTTTGCTGCGACGAGCTAAGGAATAGCATAGCAATTGAAAGGTTTCGTAGATTCCCTAGACAGCACTGATAGCTAACGGAACTTGCAGAGTCCATCTACCCGAGCGGCCGGAATCCTTTCAGGTCACGTGGGGCCTCAATGTCCTCACAGAGCACAGTCCCGACGTCATGTGACCTGAAAAGATTCTGGCCGCTTGAGTAGTTGCCACCGGCCAAATCTTGAGGGCAGCGCTTGATGGTGGGCGCCTTGTTGCAGCACGATCGAGTGATGCATCATGCCGTAAAATCATGACAGGGATGTTGCTGTTTTAACTACATGTAGTCTCCACCGTAGCTCACGTGACATGCCAAGTAACAGATGTCATTCGTCATCGCAACCTATCCGGAAATCAAGAGACAACACCCTTTTCAATTTCGAAAAATCACAACAACCCCCATTACCGATCATTTGCAGATATACAGTCAAAGAAGATCTAGAACGATTCAGGAACCAAAAAAAAAAAAAAAAAAGCTATGTCGTTTGACCGCCTCCCATCCCTTGAGGCCCAGCCTACCACATCCCGCTCAACAGGGTACTCCGATTCTCCGGAGTTTGACCGACTCACGACTCAACTATCCTCGAAGCTATTTAAGCTTACGAGCAACATCTCGACGCTGAATCGTGAGTTGAGCTTGGTTGGTACGAAAAGAGATAGTGAAAGCCTCAGGGAGAGAGTCAAGAAGCTTCTCGATGAGACTAGAGAGGGTTTCAAGGCCGTGGGGGAGGGAGTGAAGAGGGTGCAGAACTGGGAGGACTGCTCTGTAAGTTATAATAATAATCTATATACGGGAGAACATAGTCTCAGTTAGCTCTTCAAAATATATGGTGCTGATATAAACGCGATGATATAGCCCTCCCAACGCTACACCCAAGAAAAGCTTTCCCGTGGGATGACATCGGCCCTTACAGACTTTCAGACAATCCAGCGCTTGTCTGCTGAAAAGACCAGACAATATGTGACTGCAGCGCGGCAGGCACAGGGCCATATGAATGATGACGGAATGCCCATAGATGATTTATCATACTCCCCAAAGTCAGGGTCGGGCCAGCAGCAGGTTCAAGTGCCGCTTGTCCAGCAGCAAATGGCGCTTGCCGAACAGAGTGAAGTTGACTTCCAAGAGGGGTTGATCCAGGAGCGAGAGCAAGAAATTCGGGGGATCGAGCAGGGTATCACAGAACTGAATGAGATTTTCAGGGATTTGGGAACAATGGTCACAGAACAAGGGGTCATGATTGACAACATTGAACAGAACGTCAGTAATGCAGCGACTAGTACGAAAGCAGCGTGAGTAACCCTTCGTTCATGTTTTTTGGTCAAACGGGATGATTTCAGTACCAATATCTTATCTGTGCATAATAGTGATCGAGAATTGACTACCGCGGCACGATACCAGAAAGGCGCTAGAAATAGAGCTTGCTGCTTGTTATTGATCCTGTCAATTATATTGACTGTTATTCTATTGGCTGTCAGTATCCCTTGATCTCCCAAAGTTCAATTATTCTAACATGGTTGCTGTAGATATTCCTCGGATGATACCATATATTTATATATCCCCTCTCATTGCGTTGTTGGTATATGTATGCTGGACGGTGTTAAACTTGTGCTTATTCGTCTTTTCTTCTTTTTCGTCTGATCCTAATTCGGTGTTTTGGGAAAGGAATTCTTATTGGCTTGTTTTTGTTTTCCCTCTAGGGAGGAGTCTGGACTACATCTTAAGCATGCTATTGCCTTTTATCTTTTCTATTCGAATCAACGGTATTGGCTAAAGGGATAGTGAGATTAACTATATTTAGATGGCGCCTTTCCCGCCATGATGTTGGTCGTAAGTGCAATAAGCTGTTTAAATCAAATGAGATGTAATCATATATCTTCAAGCTTAGTGTTGATTTCCCACCTTGAACCAGTAAGATTTCTTAGGTCTATACAGAGTAGGGTGGAATGGCCTCCCTGTTAGCTAGCGCACCCGGATGTATCTGTAAATTAGGTATATGTATTTTGCTGTGTGACGTGGATATCTATTGCTCTGCGTTAAGCAGCTAAATACCCCGAGGATTCTTTAAGACAATCGCTAATGGAGGGCCGGTACAGGACCTGTGGGATATATCCTTGTTCGGCTTGAGGCCAGCCAGAGTCATATTAGAATTTACATGTACCTCAAACGAGTGAGCAATTATGATACCACACTTTGTTACTTGTATGTAAGGTTTGGGGGGAGGGGAGGGGAGGGGGGGACAGATGTGAGTAAAGCCCCCTTCTAATATGATACCAAAGTTCATTAAGCTGTACTTATCATGTGTCATCATTCGCCGCCCCTAAGTCATTTGACGCAATCTCTCACTCCCACATCCTCCGATACTAATATCATACCAGTTACTAGTTAGCTCCATCTTCTATTGCCATCCTCTTTGTTTCAGCTTCTCTTGTCTCTTTTTTCGGCACATCATGTTACGTTCTCCTGCCCTTTCAACACGTCACAAGGCAGTAAAGACGTACGGAAGGACTTCCCGTCCCAAAGCAAGTGCATTCAGAGTGTTTCAAGACGCCATCAATCAAGATGAAGCCCCCAAAAAAAGCCAGCCAGGTAAGCGTCTATCTCATAAGTTAACTAGAGTTTTCTCTATAATCAATCGTTGACTTTAATAACCCCGATAACTAATTGGACATTATAAACTGTACAGCCATACCTTCTTCTCCTCCTATTATTGGAAAAAAAGATTCGGGTTCGATATCCGATATAGATTTGGCGGAGGATCTTGATCCACTTGCAGACCCTCTGTCTCTGCCCTCAATTGATCATAGAACCGGCTCCGGACCCGGCCGCTTACCAGTTAGCAGATTAAACCCAGCCACCTTCTCTCCAAAAGCTATAGCTTTAAAAGAGAAATCCACAAACCAACCCATCCTAATAAGGTCACCCACATCTACTAGAGAAACATCAGAACCTCACACCGCATCTTTGTTCCGCCCGAGTTTGAAGAACCATCGAAAGAAGAAACAAAAATTTACCAATACTCCAAGGGTTATACATGGCGCAAAAACGCCTTTACGTCCTCGAAAATCTAGATATCCAGAGCCCACAGATGAGGAGCGGGATTTTATAGCAACTCAATCCCCAACTAAGATAAGAGGTTATATCTCACAAGAAGAAGAATCAGATGGAACAGACAGTGGTGGGGCCACATTACTAGGAACCCAAGACATTGATATGATTGATAGTGCTACATCGGTGACATGGGTCCGTGAGAGAGCAAGGGATATTTTTAGTGGAACAAGGAAAGCGGCCGGAAAGATTCTCGGAGTAGGATCAGCAAACACAAAATGTAAAGATCAAAAGGAGGGACGTTCTAGGAAGGTGTCTTATAAGGAGGACCTAGATTTTCGAGCGAACATTTTTAAGGAGCATAAGGACAGCGCTAGTCTGCATAATCCTCCACAAGAGCCCCCCGCTAATCACCAAAACAAGGCTTCTAGAAGTGATGGCCCCCTGGGTCTTCACAGGACTATTGACCCTAGTCGTCAAAAGAACTTTGGGAGATTGGATAATAACCAGGACTTATTTGTTCCAGGATCGTCGAGAATGCAATACACCAAGAAGAGGCGCCACAGCACTGAATATCCTATATGCGACGAAAATCCGAATTCTTTCCGGACTTCTGTCGCTATCAGGACTCCGCAGGGAAGCATATATGATATATCTGATAACGAGGTACTTTTGTCAAGTCCACTACTCAAATCGGCCCCCAAGAAAGAGCAGTATCATTCAAGACTGGATAAATTCCCATTTTATAACGATGCCGACTCTTGCGAGGGTGTAGACATGGAGGAGTCGTTGGATAAAGAGCCTTCCGATGAATCCGATGGCGACATCGATGGGGCCGTAAAGAACGATAAGGACAAATTGCTCGGCAATGGTACAAAATATAGAGAGAAGGCAAAGAGATATACAGAAAACAAACACCTGATCCTGCGGGCTGCATCATCTGAAGACGAATTTTACCAGATTTCGAATGAAACAGAAATGTTTGGAAAGGGCTCTGCAAGGCGTGATGAGAATATTGTGCGGAGGGGGGTTGGCGGGAGTTCTTATAAGAAAAATTCAAAGGCTATGAATACGGCATCTGCTACTACTACTATCGACGACGGCACCCACACTCGGGGGCGGAAGCACAGTAAAGAAATCGTTCACGTTGGCGGTTCAAGGACAAGTACATATATGGTACCAAAGGACCCAAAAGTTAAAGGACCAGTTGGTGGAGCCGGAAAAAAATCTAACGGGAAAACTCCTGACAGGAGTAGCCAGGCAAGAATTTCCTTGAAGAAAAAACCAAATGGGAAAATCGGCAAAGGTGGGGCAAACAAAGAGACTAGAAAACAGAAGTCAACCCGGGGATATGAAAAACTCGAGGGCGATGATATAGACGAGTTGCAGATGGATTTACCATCAATGATGATTTAGGCTAGTGGTGAGGTTTGGTACGCCCTTAAGTTGATGTTTGGGCTTTGCAGTGCAAACAGCGTGAAGGTTTCTCTTCCGCATATTTTACCCTGGACTAGATGTTGCTTTCTTTTTATTAATTATTGAGCTTTTAGATCTCTATTGGAGGTCACACTACATGTAGGCGGTACTTGTGCTGGATACATGTACCTACATTTAGCTACATGTACTTTTGCTATCACTAAAGACATGAATTTGCTTTAATACACAATGTTATCTTTCCCCGAGAGATATTATCGCAGTGAAGATACCTGGATCGCAGTTCGGCGGCTCGGAGATATTGTCGTTCCACTAGCTAGCATACAAAGCCCTTTCCGGGCCCTGTGCTGCCGTTGACTTCATATACTCCCGGGGCCGGAGTAAGAAAGATCCGATAGGTCTTTGGCGTAACCTGATATTAATACCTACAGCCTACGATCTTTAATCTTACAAAACCACTAACAGTTATTTCGATCAGACCCCTTGCCGCTTGTAACTATAATTATGGATCCTTCCTTCAGTACCACAAGCTTTCGTGCCGCGTTTTAGCTTGCTTATCGTTTCTTTCTTTCTTTCTTTCTTTCTTTTATCTCGGCTATCCAAGAAACAGGTATTTTGCCTAAGGCCCTGATTGTTCGCTAGAGCAAAGAGGTCTTAGATATCTCTACCGAACGGAACAGTTGGGGGAGACTACAAGAAAACAAGTTGAGAAACTAACCCGTGAAGCCTTTGAAGCTCCGGCATCGGTGTCCTGGAGATGTATATGGTCAACAAGGGCACCTTCCTCTTCTTTGACAGTGCTTTCCCGGCGGGAAGGGCAGATGGGTCTTCTTCCTTCTCTTTACCGTTATTATTCTTCCTTTTCTTTTCCCGTGGCTGCTGCTCTTGCTGTGACTCAGGAAGATCTTGTGTCACACTTGACAGAGCCGTGTACTGGTACCATTTCCCACCCTTTTCGCCGATGCGGCGCTTGACGATCTCAGCCACCGTTATCGCCTTGGAGGCGGTGGCGGATTTGGCAGTGATCGAGATGGCGGGGAAATCGGAGGTAGTGGTTGAGGTTGAAGTAGCGGTGGAGACTGTTGCTACAGCTGCAGACACAGATGTAGGGCTGGGGTTGGGATCAGATTTGGAGTCCTCCTCACGCTTCTCGGGATAGAGCTTGGATAGGCATTGATCCACTTTTTTTACAATGGCGGAGGCGGATGTGATGTTGACATTCTGCATCTCACAGACGGGAGCGGGGAGGGAAATAGCTGTGGGTTTATCCATATTCACAGTAGGAGGAGGTGGTGGGGAGAAAATTGTAGGGGGAGAGGAATGTGCAAGAAAAAGGTGTTAGGGGGAAAAAGGTATCTAATTGCATGAAACAAAGATGAAATGAGGCTCTGTATACGGGTTTGGATCGTCGGGTCGGTGGTTAGGGCTAATGCCGAAAACAAGAGAGATCTTCGCCAAGGAACTAGTAACCTAACTTAACGAACGGAGTGTTTCTCGCTTGACCGTTTTTAGCGGTGTCGTGTGAGGAAGTGTGTGGTGTTCAGCGCTCGGGCCTTTTGAGGGGTCGAGGGATCGTGAGACCCAGTGAGAGTGTCGCATCACTTCTGAGAAAGGGTGGCCGGGTAACTGGGGTAGGTACCACAACTGCTGCTGCTGCTGCTGCCGTTATCAATGTGCTGCTGCACTATGCAATTCATTATCACCTACCGTCTTTTGGCGGTTTGAAGTTACATATTCGTAGCCGGTAGAAGTAGGTACTTTATGTAAGTACTTTACACCTTATAAACACTCTGTTCCACTCGTAGATAGGCTTCGGTTAATGAAATTGAGTACGTATGGATAGAGACTGGACGAATAGACAGGCAGGCGCCTGTTTGCTTTCTTTCTTTCGGGTTTCTCTGCGAGAAAAATGCACGCATTCTAGGCACGCATCTTCTCTTTGTTCGTGCGTGCACGGTGCGTCAGTTCGGCTGCGTTAGTTACTGCTTATGCCGGCTGCAATACTTTTTCATTGTGGAAGGGGGAGTACCTACATAGAGAACGTGGAAGGAGCATCGTAAAGTATCAGGTCACTTAAGGGGGGGGTCAATGTTGGGAGGGTCTGGGTCTCCCAACTACAGACTCGTGCGTGTTCCTGTTCCCGAACGGTTGATGATTCTGGTGCTACTGCAGACCATAACTGGCACGAACGAGGACGAATAATAAGGGTACATAACTCGGATGCAAAGTACAAGCATCAATGGGCAGATTTCCCGCTTTTTTTTTTTATTTTATTTAATTCCCCCCCACCTCCCTCTCTCAGTATTTGTAGATACATGAAATATTTTTTTTCTTGTCCCCTGTGAAATCCTTCCCCGCGTTTTCTGACACCCCTCCATTGTTGACTGGTTGTTCCTCCCCCTCCGCTTTTCGTTCTCGCGATCGGGTCGAGGTCGAGAAAGCGGGCGTTGACACGTCGACGTCGTCATTCCGTACTAGTAGTGTGTAGAGTATCAAGCACAAGCAATGCAAGAAGGCAGGCGGAAGAGGAGAAGAGGGGTGGGAAGGGGAAAATAAGCAGCAGAGAACTGCAAGGTCATCACGAAAGCAGATGCAATACTCTATCAAAGTATCGAGCACAAGCACAAGCAAAGCAAGCAGACAGATGTTGGGGCCAGTGATTACATGTATTCCGGAGCTGTATATGTTGTAGCAACCTATTGCTCTTATTCCCTAAACACCCTCTCACTCACTTTCTTCCCTTCCAGACATTACCCCGCCACCACCTCTCTTTTCTCTTTCCTTAATTCCCTTATCCTCGACGGATTTGATATTATCTCTGGCTCTACATGATGTCGTACATGTAGGGGTGCTGGAAGGAATATCCAATCGCTGAATAATTTGAGTTTCTTTTGCTGTCCATCTGTTTCTGCTTGCTCCCCAGCAAAAGTGTTTGTGCGTGTTTCCTAGAACGGTGGGCGCCAGCCAACAACCGCCGTAAATGAGAGGTGTGGCCATGGTAGAGTGCTTACAGGGCCAAACGGAACCTGTCCCTTCCCTTGTTGGGACTCTCCGGATCTTCTGGCTGCCCTTCCCATGGTGTTCTATCACTGCGAATCTACTCGCCGCTCAAACCCTGAATCCTGCAAGGTGGTAGTTGACGTATTAGCTCCTTGCTTCAACATCTTCACGCCTTGAACGCACATATGTATGTAGAGCCAATGTAATGTACTCTAGGTATGGCACATACATACCTCACTGGTAGGTAGTGTTGGGGAGTTAGGTTAAAAGAGCATGTACATAGGTACTCGTACGGGTGCTTACCCTAGGTAGTTTCTCAATAGCCTGCTCGATCGATAAATTCCGGGATATCAAAGACATAGCATAGACAGCAGCAACCACACAGTCTTCGATACCGTACCGATATCTAGCTGCTAGCCACCTACCTCAGCCTCCCGCAGGCATCAAGATGGGAATAAATGTATTGTAAGATTAATATCAGGGAGTATGGTTGGAGGGAGGGGATGGCTTTTTTTTTGGAGAGGGGGGGGGGGTCAAGTAAAGTAAAGACTTACTCTAGGTACCTGTAGCTGTAGTTTGAGTATGTAGCGCCAGATCTACTGTCTACTACATGTACTACTGCCTGCTAAGTAGGTGCATTTACTATCCATATACCTATTGAGATACCCTGTCGTTCACCACTTTACCTGACGCTTTGATCCTCAGGATCCAACAACTGTTCGATTCTTTACCTCTCAAACAACTCTTACCAGCCTTCTCCCGCATTTATTTTTTCACCCTTCAACTCTCTCTCCCTCCTCTCTCTTCTTCCCCCTTCCCTTCATCTTGCCTCTTCTCTCTCTGAACCTCCTTTTTATCCCCCCTGCACTTGTCGTACTTACACTACATACCCTACCTATCTGCCCCTACTATTCGTGCTGCACCCAGTTATATTTATCCCACCCCCACCATACCGCAACATAAGCCTGCCTGCCTGCCTGCCTACCTGCCTGCCTGCTTGCTTGCTGTCGGTGCCATCAATAATATAACAGCTTCTCCGAAGCCTGCCTTGGAAGAATAAACTTTAAATTTTTAACATTGCTACTACAGTATTAAATAAGGATATTGGGATCTTCTTCTGATTCCCGCCGCCGACACAGGAGGAAAGAAAGCACAGGAAAGGGTCACTCACTTACTCTCGCACACGTCAACCGCCAACGTCAGTTCCTGTCCTGTTCGAAAGCTTGGAAAGGGAGAGCAACCACAACGACAACTACCCAACAACAACCGTCGCCGCCGCCGCCGCCGCTGCTGCTGCTGCTCAACCTCAAATAGCGACGACGTCAGCAACGTGAATAACACACCTCCGCAATAACTCCGTCATCAACCAAAAACCCCACCCCGCCCCCCCCCCCCCAACAACAACTAACCCCCACATCCCCTCAACAAAATCGTCCTCTACTCCCCCATACTAAACATCAATTTCCGGGTTTACAACCCCGTACCCCCCCGCGGTTCCCCTACCCTAAACGACTCGGCAAATCTCAGAGCTTATGGCGGCCACTCCTGCTGCGGCTAGAGATCCCACACCGACAGAAGTCCGGAGAAGGATATCGAAGGCCGGCGCCGCTGTTGTTCCAGCTCGCGACACAGCCGAGGAGAGGCCGCCCGTGAATAAGAAGGTGAAGCTGGCATATCCAGGGACTGCCACTGGGAATAACGCCTTTGCAACCGAGGAGACACCACGCTTCGTTGGAGGAGATTGGAGGACAGGCGCAGAACATATGGCACCTCAACACAACCACCCTTATGTCCCGCCTCCTTCCCCTGCGGGTGGTTCAGCAACTGCAAATGTTGGCGCAAATGCGACTGGAAGGGCAACGCAGACAACGGCGCAAAGATTCTTAGGTACAAAACTGCTTATTTTTTCTTTTTTTCTTTTTCTTTTTTCTCTTCTTACTACTATTGCTGCAGCTACGAGAGGCATCGTTTTAATATCGGAAATAAAATATACTTCATTTTTTATATTCCTAAAAAAAACAAATATTACTATTTTTATACCACTTTGCGCCTTTGCTATTTTTATTCATTTGCGTATATCGCTGCTGCCCAGAGAGAGCGAGAGAAAATATTTGAAAAGATCACTTTTGAATGTTGGCTAACACCACATCAAATTGGAAAAATAAAACAAAAAGACCCCAGAAGTCTCCAAAATCTTCGCGAAACAATCTCGCAGCAGTTCGACATCGAGATCCTCCTGAAGCACCGGGAATTGGGTCTCATCGAGCAGGAAATCGCCAAAACGCAAATATGTATCGAGCAGCTCCGGCGCTGCACAATAAAACCCTACCAGTCCCCTGAAATATCACTCGAGCCTTATATCCCCGATGCGAAGCAGTTGGAGAATGGTCCTCCGGATTATTCGCCGCCGCATTGGAGCGTGGTCAATGGCCCGTACACGAGGCATTACCAGCAGTGGTTGATACCGGACCCCATGTTTGATGGATATGGACCTGAAGGTCCACCAGTAGTTTTGCCCGCAGGTAAAGGCACTCGCAGTCAAAAGACTGTTGAGCAGACTCAGACATACACGGTAAGCGGTCGACCTCAGAGACAAAGTGTGATGAAGGTGCAGGCAAGAAGCGGCTCGGGCTTGCAGCAGTGTCTTTTCCGGAAGAACGATGGCACTACTGTCAGGTATGTTTCCTTTTTCTTTCTCCTTCTTTTGAGACCGCCATTTTTTTCCCTATTATGGAATTGCCGATCAATTGCCGTTTTGCGAAAATTGGGTATGGAACTGATGTTTTGGGAAATGAAGACTCGAATGCCTTGATTGCAAACGAAGTGATTTCAGTTCTGCACAGGGATTCATTAATCATTGCCGCATCGCCCACCAGAGGGAGTATGCGTCTCATGAGGCTGCGGCGCAGGCTTGCGGACAGCCAGTAGAGGAGACTGATGAAGGTTTCGCACAATACCCCAGAAATCCGGTAGACCCACCATCAAGGAATACCCGCCAGACACAGAAAACAATTTCGCCACAAGCATCATACAGTTCAACGCCTCGGGGGAGTGTTTCGGGCCCCGCTACGACTCCCGTTTCAGGTCTACCACCCCCGAAGGTTGCTCAAACCCCAAAGAATAAGACAACAGCAGCACAGCGGAAGAGTGGAAACCGTGGGACAAGAGCGGTTATGACAACCGCTTCACGGCCGGTGGAGGGATTTCGAAGACCACCTACGCCGCCAATAGATGCATCGACATTCAAGACACCACATCTGGAAGGGCTACTGAAAAGGAAGAAGATTGAAGTTGATTTGGCGACGATGGTGAAGGAAGTGAAAGGAGAGAGGATTAATTGGGACGACCACACATATTCAGATGACGATGAATCAGATCAATCCGAGACATCTGCATCGTCGTGCAGGGATACTGACGGTGATACTGTTATGACCGATGGTCCTATTACAAGGGAAGAATCTAAAGAAGCACGGATTTTTCTGGGAACGGAGACACACGCCGCCATGGTTGCAACTCAACCCGAAACAATAGCTGTGGCTTCTGTTCGGAGTATGTCAAGGGAGTCACCAACTCCATTCAGCGCCCAACAACTGCCATCGCCGTCGGAACCCAGAACACAAACGCAGCCCATTCCGGCAGCAATTGATACAAAACTCGGTCACCCGAGGCAAGCACTGTCTATGCTACAATCTCCAATTGAGGAGAAAAAATCCTCATTGAACTTTTCAGGAATGGGCATGGATGGAAACTACGATTATGATGCATCTTCCAGCGACGATGAGGACGGATACAAGAGCGATGCGGATGCCCACGAAGACGTCGAAATGGAAGTTGAGAGCATGTCTAGTCCCAGCAGTATTATTGGAGATCATGCCACTATACACGGTGCTAGTTTTGGAATGCGCACTCCTCCTATCCCGGCAGAGAGGATGGGCCGTTCGCCCAGCCTACAAAGCCCACGCCCTGTTCCCAGCCAGGCGGCAATTGTAGCTCCAATTAGCCCCGCACTTTCGATTGCGACTGACGACATCGGGAGAGATATGGCGACTCCGATTAGGCCTCTAATACAACAAACACCCACTCCGTTGATGACGCCAACCTCTCCTGTCGTGGCGGCAAATAATTCGAAACAGGTTCGATTTGTCATGCCAAACTCCAAGAATGGGATGCGTAAGAATCCCAGCGGCGTTCTGGAGACTGGTCTTGCGAAGATGAAGTCTGGAAACGTTAGAAAGCAAAGCGATGTATTTGGTTCCCAAGAGAAAAGGTAGAGGTGTTGAGTCTAAAAAGGGGTTTCTTCTTGTTTCTATCTTTTGCTTCCTGGGTTAGCTATGGGGAATTGCCTTTTTCTTCATTTTCTTTTACTACCTACTGGTTAACCTAGGTTGTCATTTTTCTTCTACCCTGCTATATATTTATTACTCACGTTAGAAAACCCGATGTGTATTATTTCTTTTAGTCTTGCTCCCCCCCTCGCCTACCCTTACGCCTTATCCCCTATCTTCAAATCCCATATTCCCGGTGCTTGCTAAAGCCCCTCCCCCATGTTACCAAAAAGCTTTCAATATTGTTAGTCTGCATTTTGAGGGAAGCGAGGGTGCTTAAAACTTCTTTTGTTGATATGTGATGCAGCTTAGCACCGATGTTGGTGACGAGCATGAGATACGCTGTTCACGATGTCAAGAAAGTAGTTATGTGAAAAATGAACCCTGTAGATCTATTTTTTTTTGGAACCCGAGTTGTTGGTGATGAGCATAGAAGTGTAGGATAAAGCCGAAACCTAGATGAATTTTTTGTCTTGTCTCTTATGTGGTCGATGGGGGGCCGGTGTCGTCAGGTAACTCATTGTATATACTCTCAACCAGTCTTTTGTTCAAGTAATGACCCCATGATTGAAGGGATAAAAAGCGTCATTAAAAAAAAGAAAGAAAAAGAGTTAACTAGTTTCTACCACCTCAAGAGCTTTCCCAAAGCTACTTGTCTTGCACTGTATATTTCAAGGGCAAGAGTCCCAAATTGCCATTTATTTTGGGATTTTCATCAGGCTGACGATACAGAGTGATATACAGTGAAGCGGGGTGAACTACTGAAAACCAAACTCACGTGACCTCAATGCAGCCCCTCGACCGTTACACCAGACGCATAAGCCACTTGGCTATCTAACGTTTAGTTGACGCTGTCCTTCTGCCAACCTACAAAGCTCCAGCAGCTATAACCTCCACAGTACGACTCCCGAGAGTAGCCAAAAATTATGGAGTTCCTCAAATCCGCGATCGGATCCGCAATCTCAAAAGGCCCGCCGTTCCCCTACACTTTTGGCGACAGGGTGGATGTCGACAATTCCATATGGTCGCTGTTCAACGGAACAAAAAGGGTAACCTCCTCGGCGATCAAGCTTTCGATCATTCTTTGATTTCTTTGTAGGATACTTTGAGTTGCTAAGGATTTTCAGGAAGATGGGTCGAACTGCAGTATCTTCTCGTTCGAGGTGAACGATTCGACGAGAAGTAAATTACCGCTGGCGAGGAATGCGGCCAGGAAGCTGAGGACCATGCGACATCCAGGTGTGGTCAGAGTCATCGATACGGTCGAGACGGATACATATATTTATATCGCCACCGAGAGAGTCACGCCGTTGACTTGGCATGTTAGGAGAGATTCGTTGAATACGGAGACGATCAAGTGGGGGCTTTATAGTACAGCTGTGGGTTCGCATCTACAGCTGTGATGTTTTTCGTCCTAGTGAGCTCGAAAAGGCTGATTTGGTGGGAAATTAGATTGCCTTGAAGTTTATTAATGAGGACGCTGTATCGGTTCATGGGAATGTTAGGGTCTCTTCGATATTTACCACCGAGAGCGGGGAATGGAAGCTTGGGGGATTTGAGGTCCTTAGCTCAATGAGAGATGATGACCCAGTTATATATGTAGGAATCCTTAACTCCAGAGCCTTGGAGGGAAGCTGATAATATTTTCTTTTTTAGAAATTTGGCAGTTTGCTGCCAGATTCAGGAAGATATGCTTCCCCGGAGGTCCTGAAAGGCGGCTGGGATGCTCTTAAGAGGTGAGCTAATGTATAAGATCGACCTGATAATTTTTAATGCTCATCTATCTTGCAGCCAACCCGCTAGTGCTGCGGATTCATGGAACTTTGGGACCTTAATTTACGAGGTTTTCAATGCCGGCGCATTTACCAACAGCGAGCAATTGATGTCAGCTAAAAAGATACCACAAAATATGGTAACACCATATAAGCGCTTAATACAGCAAAACCCGAAAACAAGGCTTTCAATAGCTCATTTCCTAGAGCAAGGGAAAAGGAATAGAGGCTTCTTCGATACCCCCTTAATTCACGTTACAGAATTTGTAGAGAACATGGGTGTAAAAACGCCAGCTGAACGAGAGGAATTCTTGGACAAATTAGGAGATACTGGTGACCAGTTTCCGGAAGCTTTCTTTAAGATGAAGATCTTACCTGAATTGCTAAAGAGCGTAGAGTTTGGTGGGGGTATGAATAAGCCAGTAACCCCCCCACAAATTGTCAGAAATACTAATTTGTATGGTTGGGTAGGAGGGCCAAAAGAATTCTCGGTTGTCCTTAATATAGGAGATAAATTATCGGATGAGGAATGGGAGTCTACTATTACTCCTTGTATTGTGAGATTATTTGCTGTTCCCGACAGAGCGACGAGGGTTTTCTTGCTGGACAATCTTCCGAAAATGATTGACCATCTCTCGAATAAGATTGTCAATGATAAGATTTTCCCGGAGATGTTGACCGGCTTCTCAGACGTTGCCCCGCTAGTAAGAGAGCAGTCTGTTAAAGCAGTCCTCACAGTTGTCCCAAAGGTATGCGACCAAATTCTAATTCAGGCCTTTACTCTAACAGAACGTATGAAGCTTTCGGACCGCAGTATCAACGGAGATCTCTTGAAATATCTTGCAAAGACACAAAACGACGAACAACCCGGAATTAGAACCAACACTACAATATGTCTTGGCAAGATTGCCAAATATCTTGGGCCAAATGTAAAGTGCCGTCGTACTTCCACTTTCAATAGACAGGCGCTCATTGGGTGTTTTTGCAGACGAGAAGTAAAGTGTTAGCGGCGGCCTTTACGAGGGCTCTCAGAGACAATTTTGTACATGCACGTAATGCTGCATTGATGGCCTTATCTGCTACGGTGGACCTTTTTGATGAGACCGACTGCGCTACTAGAATGGTTCCTGCAATATCACCATCGCTTGTGGATAAGGAAAAGTAAGTGATCAAGATGCGGCCTCGTTTTGCTAAGAAAATCTAACCTATGCGCGTCTTTCAGAGTTGTTAGAGTCCAGGCCGCCAAGACTCTTGAAGCCTACCTCCAAAGAATCAAAACCTTGACAGCAAATTACCCAGAGACGGTTATTCCCTCTCCAACTGCTGCCTCTGAGGTAGTTACCCCACGCATGGGGACTGTACAGACCGACAATTCGTCATGGACCGGCTGGGCTATAAGTAGCTTTACAAATAAATTGGGCGCCGCCAGCGGCGAGATTCAGAGGGCACAGTCACCAGCTGCGGCTAATATGGGTGAAACAAGACCAGCATCAGTACCGACAATGTCGCCTTCTCGACCCAATGCACCAGTACAGTCAAAAACGGCATCAACATACAGTCGGACGGCTATTACACCTCAACCGACTCCATCTTTCCTAGACGATGCTGACAATGAAGATAATGACCCCGAAGCCTGGGGTGAGCTTGAAGAAGATAGTTTCTTCGATGCACCAGAGCCAAATAAGTCGAAATCACCGGCCCCTTCGGCTACTAAAAAGTCTGGATGGGGCTTTGATGATGATGAGCCGGATATATCTGCAATGCTTAATAAGTCCAAAGCACCTCTTCCAAAGGGACTGGTCAAGAAGACTACAACTACTGCTCCAAGAACAGGTGTTGGTTCCGCAGTTTTGAGTGGAAAGGGAGGTGTCGCGGCTGCTAGACAGCCGACCAAAGTAGGGGGCGCCATGAAACCAATCGTGGGCGGGGCTGCCGCGAAAAAAACGGGAGTCAAGAAGGTAGAGGATCCATGGGGAAATGATGATGATGCTGATTGGGGCGACGCGTGGAACAAATAAATGGTCCACCATTTATCTCTCTTGTGTTATCTGTCTTTGGCAGAGGAGTTTGGTAATATATTTGCTCTGTAGAATTAATTAGGTTGGTTGCATTTAATACAGTTCACAAGCCAACTTGATATTCGTTTTGCTCGAATTTTTTTTTTTTCGACATATATATATATCTTTGGCATATAACGATAGAAAGTGGGATCGAAGCTTGCCAATGATTGTATCCATACTCTGTAACCCAATCAGAAGAATTTTCCCAAAACAGGATCCCATTATCAGCAATCTCTTGGAAATTCTGGCCAATTATGACCCTAAGTCGCACAAGATAGGGCTCATCATCTATGATACCTAGATGATACATGACCCCCCTGTTTTTGCATCGTGTTCCACTATAATTCTTCTGATTCGCACGCACGTGTGCGTGTGGGCTGACATAGGAATTTCCCCGAAATCGATATTGCGGTATGAGTACGCTAAAACTCGAATAATTCGTTATCTCGGCCTAGGGATTATCTCTCGAGTGATTGGTTGGATTGGATCGATCTGCATCAGATATTTCTCGTGGAAGTAATTTTGGTCTCACGGGGCTAACGAATTATTCGAGTTTTTGCGATATTCTAATCACAATATAGGATGGCGAAAGATTTGTCATGGTGTGCATAGGATTGGGGGGGTGGGATACATGTGGGAAGTACATAAGCAGTGCCGTGCCCGTGAGGTTGCATGCACATAATGAATAAAAAACAAAAAAAAAAAACATAAGCAGTGCCAAGAGGTTGAGAAAGCCGAGTGATAAATCATGACATAGAGGAACATTGTGGCTGAAGCTATAAAGTTCTCAGGGCTCAAAGAGCAGCTTTGTCTTCCGGTGAATTGATGTACTCTGATTAGGAACTTTTCGAATGGTGTCTCCGATGCTATGGAGTAAATAAGAGGGTTGGAGTGGAATAAACTCAGCCTTTGGTGTCAGCTTGTGGATCTACACGCGCACATACTCAATAAAATTCACATACGTATGTATATTGTTCGGCGATATATGGGCAAGCTGAAGATTTAATATATGCATTAAATTACACGCACGCATTCAAGCCATTGTCATGCTCAGAACTGAACACACAACCAGGTGTTTAGGAACTCTACCAGACTAAAAGAACCACCCAACTAGATATATACAGTAAATTAATATTAATGATTTATAAATAATAAAGAATCATTTTAAGGTCGAGTCCATTCTCTTGAGCTGATATTTGCTATTGGTTATTACAGAATTGGGCTTGATATACATGTATACAGGTACAGGTTACAAGCTCATTCCTTCCCCGCTCAATAAATTCGCTGCATAGGGTGGATGGTGAAAGGTATTTGACAGCCTGGGGAAGTTGTGTACAGCGTCGGAAGAGATGCTGCGAAGCTCAATATTGGCCAAAACTATACTTAAGTAGTAATTTCTGCAGCTGATGCATGATAGGATAGTCATAAAATTACCTATAGGTCACAAGAAATGGCTTCACAGATCGCAACTAGATGTAGTACAGTCGCATGTACGACTACCCATAGCCCAAATTTCTTTGGTCCTCTGAGAGGGATGCCTACATGTGCACTTTTTCGAATTGTAGGTGCATGTATATCTGCTGTCGTTAAGACTCTTCATGTTTATTATCCAGTTGAGAGGCTGGGGACACGTATACCAGATGATGTATTAGATATATGTACATAGATATGTACAGTATGTATACTTCATCTATGTGGATATATCCATCTCCCCCATCCTGATCAACGTAAAATTTTCTTTTCACAATGAACCAGCCAATTCATCTTTTTACCTCGCCCTCAGTTAAGGGCGATATGGTCCAGGTCCCCAGGCATACCAGCTCATTCGCCAAGTAAGATGCCTTCCCGCATGCAGAATTGAACAGCAATGTATATGGCAGCATAAGATGATCTTTCACGGTAATATCCATTGTCAAAATCTCCCGACTGCCTAACAATTGATGAGGCTTTTAGTGATGTCTTGAACAATGATTTCAAGGCCCCAAGTTCGTTCCTGGTGTTCATACCGCAAACGGAGTCAGCCAAGCCAAGTCCGCCACTGGCATAAATAACCCACGAAGCGATTCGTACCGATCACTCCATAAATGGACTGGGTTAACAACTCCTGTTAGGTAAGAGATATTATAGCAGATCAGGGGCCCAAACTATATTTCTTCTTTCCTTAGGATAGATAAAGAGTTAATCCGAAAAAAAAAAAAAAAAGGCCAATTAGTAACACTTACTACCCCGAAGGGCATTCCCTGCAGACTCTTTGGTTCGAGTCTGTAAGTCATATCTATGAAACACAAGATGGCCACCCCAATTATTTACTAGCTGATGACTAAAGTGCCAGGGCATTTACATATTAACCGAATATGTGTAGTACGGTCATGGATAATCACTCGAGTTATCTCACAGGCGCGGAGGATCCTACCGAAGTCTCTCAGTATATCAGGCTAGTCACATATTAGTTTTGGTTTAGGCTGGAAATACTCTGTCGAAAGACCTATGAACTCTACGGCGCCGGCCAAGCCCTCTCTAACACTTACCATTCGGAAAGAGCCGAGACTATATCAATTGCGTTGCGCCGAGCTCGTGTTGGGTTCCCGAAATTCTAGTTCTGATGTCTTACCATCATGCCGGAGATAACCTCAACACTCGGCATTGCCCACCGGTATGGGCTAAAAGCGATTCTGATCACACTCTGTCACTCGCTCGGAGTTGTGAATTGGACCAGAGAAGTTAGTGCCTAATGCAGTATGCGGCCTCCCGGGGTCAAAAGGAAAGAGCATCCCGTAGCCTAATGTCAACCTCCCGGAGCCTTCCGTTGACGAATAGCTATCTCTGATCCTAAGGAGAGTTTATGGACAGTGCGCAATGGACGTCATCAATACGAGCTGAGGGGAAGATTCTTTCGATCCATCATGTTATTCCATGACTCGAGTTATATACATACGATACATCTCGATTTGAGTGAGATAAGAATTAGATAAACACAGCGCAGCTATCAGTGGCTTTCGAAGCGAATTGTCAAAATATAGCCTGAAATACACAATTTCCGAAACAACCTGCTCACATTTGTGCAATATTGCATACTTTATCGCCGAAAACTGCTTGACATTGGAGTACGTATGTTGTTTTCTACGAATTAAACTTATAGTATTAAATAAGCTGCATATGCATACACAGTCTCTGCAGAGTTCATAACATGAGCAAACAACAAGTACTTCTAGAAGTTGATCTCGGTAATTCTCTTCCTGGATCTTTGTCTTAGACGAACTGGTGCGCGGAGATATAGTCGTTTATGGCACTCTCCTCTTTTCGACTTTGGACTACATATCACTATCACTAAAGCATGGTATCATAAAGACCGGAAACAATCAACCATCGTATATTTCTTTACAGAATATCTGGGATGAAAGAAGCTACTCTCAGCGAATATAGAGTACTAGTGCATGTAATTACTAACAATATTTGGAGGCTGGTGTTGATATCATTGCTGTCATACCAGTAGTTTGAAGTATTCTCTATGTGAAAAATGACAACCGTGGGGGGGGGGGGTGAGGCCCAAAGAAAGCTCGTAGGTACACAACGCATTGGTGCATATCTGCAAGTTTCATACCAGGATTTATTTTATCTGTAGAGCCCTTTCTCAAACTACTCTCCGCTGGTAACTTCAATAGGGAAAAAAAATCAATTGAGGTACCCCAATGTTGTGTTTCTGTTATTCAGAACATTGCCACGTCACGGGCCATGTATGGTGCCCAGATTACTACCAGCCAGGTAGAGCCCTAGTTCCCCGCACCAAAAACGTCTTATATCTAGGTAACAGCATTTGATAAAATATCCCCATGCACTATTTGCAATGATGTATAACGTTGATTCCCGAGGAACAAGTTTCGATTTTTTCCCGCCGATAACTCACCAATGGCTAGGCGCCTATCTACACGCAAGGCTGACCTGAAACTTGTCAACAAATTTTCCAAGCACCGTCATCTGAATTGAGAGGCATAGAGTGAAAGTACGCATATAATTCCAATTGATTCCCCTTATGTGATTTACTTACTGCTTTGGAAAGCCATCCTTTACCCATCGTCCGATCGTTTCTCGGACTTAAAACACGTGGGTCTGCCCGCATTCCCTGCCAGATAGAACACCAAGTTCAGGGCTGCAGGAAGAAACGGACAAGCTTTCTATGGACCCAGTGGCTTAGCGATAACAGTGTTTAATCTTTTTTGTTTATGGTCCCCTCCAAGTAGTCAAGATCAACATAAAATAAATAAGCACCGGCGGCGCTTTTGTTCGCGATGATCGGATAGATTTTCTTTGCAGAAAAAGTCGCCCACATATGCACATTCGGGTATCTACCTCCTCGCCAGGCCGATCAGATATCATACCAGGTTTTGTTATGCAGGAGCAAGACAAATGCTGTTTCGTCCATCCTCCTATCTTTTGCTTTAGTCATATATTCTGTGGATCATATATTTCTGTGGGTCATATAATTCAATCGAAGCGGGGCCCCGAGCCGATGTATTAAAACTACTATGAAAAAGTGTTGTCAACATGTGTATGTATGTAAGTACGTGTCATACCCACTAAACCACATGTACTTTGTTTGGACTTGTGGGCATGTGCGTTTAATCTACCTATGATCGGAGCTCCGGTGTGGGAAACAATGAACCAAAAGTACTGAGGAATGTGTGTATGTGTGTATGTGTGTGGGGGTGTAAAAATCGGGATCCGGAGTAGAATCCTCGGGCACTGAGATTTATACTTGAATTATTTGTCTTTATTTCCATCCCCCCCCCTTTCCCAATTTTGGGAATACATGTATGTAAAGTACAGGAGTTATAAGGGCCCGTGTTCCCTTGCCAATACTCTGTGCATCCTGCGATGAGCAACGGACCCTGCTTGAAGTCAGGACCAACCAATAACCAATGCACTGGTTGGTGATCCTCCTTATCGATAAGGCTACCGGCATCACCGAGACCTGGCAAAAACTAAAGATTGGCCGTTATAAATCTCGTTTTAAGTTGATATCATATGCTGTAAATAGAACCAACAGTAATAACAGCAAGCTACATGTATGTAGAGCAGGTAAGAAGGAGAAGAGAAAAACAAAAAAACAAATATTCACCCCCACACACTGCCCCATTATATATGCTTGGACGAACTAATTCGAAGCATTCAACGTGTTTTTGACCAACCCTCAGAGAACTCTCATAATATAAGAATATAAGATAGTAAAGCAAAAAGAAAACAACATTAAACACGCCAGAGAAATGCACAAAAAAGTTAAAACAACACACATATTCTATCTAGAATAATTGCTCTAGGATAGTTGATACCAAAAAAAAAAAAAAAAGAAAAAAGAAAAAAAAAGGAAGAGAAAAAAAATATCCGCTACTTCACCAGCAAAATGTAACTGGGAAACAAGGAGGACCAAAAAGCACATAAAAATTCAATACCCCCAGAACGCCTTCCGAGCCGATCGATGCCCATCGTAAGATTCCACCAACCAAATTTAATCATTAGTCCAGTCATCTCCAATCGTTTCCGCGAATGAAATCCCATATATTCCCATTTACCAACCAACAAATACCCTAAACCATCTAAACACGGTCCACCCACTACCCAAAAAGAAAGCATATCAAGTGCTATTAGCCCAACTCAAGGCAATATTTTATCTTGCAGTCTTTTATCCCAATCACCTAGGTCCAGAACTCCTCGGTTACTTTTCGCCTTGAAATTCTCTGGAACCTTGATCACTATCATCCCGCGGCGTATATCCTCAATCTCCGAATCGTCCAATGTCTTTAGCCTCCAGAAGACTTCTCGGATCCACTCTACACTCGTAAACCATTTTTCATATCCTCCCATAACCAGCTCATTGAACTTGATATAGGCAACCGAGTCGATGAAAAGGCTGGTGAATTTGAAATTACGAGAAGCAACGCAAGATGCATAGTACTTTCTGAGATAGAATAACTCCACTAGGCGTGATGCACGGATGTTCAAATCTTTTTGACTCGTCCTTGACGTTGGTGGAGGTGGTAAAGGCGGAGATGGCGGAGATGGTGTATGGGGTGGGGGATCAAGTGCCGACACGATTCCTGCCTCCCCAAAATATCCATTCATGTTTGTGCGACAAAAGTTGGTTAAGTAGTCCTCTATTTGTTCACCATATCCACTTGCATCTAATAACGATAGTGCCGCGTTCTCAGAAGGCGGCGGAGGACAGACACCCTCAAGGCTTGTCCAATCGTAGTAGTGATGATTCCACACCTCTCCATTATCGCCAAGCCTCCCCAATGACCGAGCAAATTCGTTTCCTTCCCATCCCAGGTCGTTTGGAAACCTTCCCGTAATCACCAGCGGCACGACACAGGCGAATTCCCAATCTATGACTCCCGTTATCTTGAGTGTCTTGTCGTCAAAAAGGACGTTCCGGATCGCCAGATCAGAGTGATGAATGCACAGTGTTGACAATTCCTTTGGCGGGGTAAACAGTCCCGTCAATCCGCCTAGCAGCTGTAGAATCTCCCCGAAATGTTGAGGGTTTGCCAGAGAAGGCGGTGATTCTGAGTTGATTGCAGAGTCGGATGAAAGAGAAGACCAATTCCGGATCGCCATTAGTGTTTCACGTTCTAGGCGTGCCTGCCACAAGTCCTGCATGCTGGCATATGGGCCCTTGGACGGACATGTCGTCCTATTTTTGTCCCCTCCCATGCAGGTTGCCGAGACTATTTCACCGACATAGAAGCCTTTATTGTCTTTTTGACTGTATATGCTTCCAATCTTTGTAAACTCCGATGGTTTGGAGAGCTCAGCCTGCACTAGGGCCAGCTCTTTGATAACCTTCATCTTATCCCGAGGGCATAGTCGGTAAAACCTGCCGTCCTCGGCCATATTCTTCCCCGGAGATATCTCACGTAGGATGTATGGGGCGCCTACGGGATTGGTGAATGATAGGTCCCAGTCATAAACTCGTGGGATTGGGATGTTATAGAGTGGCGACGAATAGAGATATTGCATGGTGGCGATCTCAGACTGCTTGATCTGCGGGCTGAAGTACTTCTCGGGCGAGTTGGATATGGAGGCGGCGCATTCTGTCGAATCGGAGAATTTGAGCCTGAATAATGTGTTGTGAGATCCACGGCCTATATCATGCGCGGGAGGTAAGCAAGTCGCTCAGGCAATTGAATATGGTATTGAGAAAGACTAGAGGTGTAGCTCTAGTAAAATGTGGTATCTATAATAATGAGGAATGACTCGGGTTACATGAATTTGGCAGGCAAGCAAGTAATCGGCATAAACGGTTGTTGGCAAATAAGGTAGGACGTGGGTAGCTGTAGGTTCCTTGGGTTCCCGTCCCTCCCGTCTACCGCCTCCCGCACCGCTGCTCTCGCTGTTGACACATTATGTACCTGCCTGTAAATGAGGAAGTTTGGAAGGGTTATATATCACACAGCATGCAAGGGAAATACGAAATACGAGGTGGGGGATGGGAGGAGGTTGGGGGGTTGGGGGGGTTTTTTTGGGGGGAGGTGGGGAAGCTCAGAGAAATATCAAAGTACCTAGCTCGCATATCCCTATACATCTCTCCTTCTTCAGCTTCTGAGTTGCGCATAATGTTAACGCTTTCAAATCCCAGTTGAAACCATCTAGATCTAGACGTTTTATGTCTGGTGTAATATCGTGGGGAGTGGAGGTTTGGGTCTGTTGCGAATGTGCGATGGGCAGTGAAGCCGCGATAGAATCGTCTCGTCTTGTAGTAGTAGTCGTAGTAGCACCAATATCGCCATTAAGATCCCTAATCACACCGTTGAGGCCCGAGTCTAGATTCTCTCCGCGGCGATGGTTCAACTGTGGTTGACAGAGTATGGTGCTGGAGTTCCCACCACCTTGGCTAGACATCACTGCTGTAGCGCTGGAGGGGGAGGGGTGCGCGAAGACAAAAACAAAAAAATACGATAGCTGCTGCAACGTCCCAGGCCTATTGAAGAGTATGTAATGTAATGGTAATGTATGTATGCTATTCCCGAGGAAGGGAAATGTTGTGGGATGGTGAGGAAAGATAAAAAATAAAAAAATCGAGACTGAAGCCCTGTCTGAGCTCCGCCAAAGCCCTGTAATTATCAATATAGGCAACGCAGTACGTAGGTAAGAGAGAGATAAGAAGTAGGTAGATCAAGAGCGAGTGGGAAGTCCGAGTAGGTGTATGTATGTGTATGTATGTATTCGAATTCGAATTCAAGAAATCAAAAAAGAAAAGAAAAAATTCCCCAAAAGAAGTAAAATCCCAAAATTCCAAAAAAGACTCAAGTAACGAATGGCTTAAGTACTTTATTGAACTGACCACACACCACACCAGAAACCCTTCTTATTTTTATTTTTATTTTTATTTTATTTTTCGCTTCCCAGGTGAAAGGTAAAACTATCCCGCGAAGCGAAGAGAAATTATATTCTGGCTGCCACGCGTGAGGACCCTGAAGAAGCGTTGCATTGCGAAGGAGGCGGTCGAATCGACGGGATGCAGGCAGGGATCTGGGTAGCTTTTTCATCTTTCCTTTCCTCGAGACCCGAACCTTTTCGCCTTCACATTTTCCCTACAGCTTACCAGCTTACCAGCCTACCAGCCTACCAGCCTAACCCCCCCCCTTCCCTTCCCTTTCTCCCCTTCCCTTTCTTCCCTGACCCCCCTCTTCCTTCTACTCCTCCTTGCCTTGCCCTGCCAGTTGTTTGCTTGTTACCGGATGCTCGACTATGTACCCCATGGGTAGTCATATCGCCCCCCTCCCCCTTCATCGCTTTTTGTGTCTCTCTCTGCTGGCGCCAACGACTTGCAGCGATCCTCTAATTGCTGGGCATTTGTGAGGAGTTTGAAATCTAGAAGGGTCTTTTGGATGCCCCCTCCTCACGCAGCTCGCATCTATTTTTTTTTCTTTTTTTTTTTTCTTCAATTATTATTATTTATCACTATCTGGCAATTGCTGTCACGGAGTTATTTCCCCGCTTGGAGGAGGGTTGATGTCAAAACAAGGCTCTGCCTGTACCGAAAGTATAACATTTTGAGCGCCCCAGCAGCCCGTCCTACGGGTCTTGTAGTAGTTCGGGATATTCTTCCTAAGCATACATAGATATGTACTTCGGGGGTAGGGGTAAGTGAGAAGACACCCTTCACCAAGCTTGGCAGCTTGGTGTCTTCTCACTTACCCCTACCCCCGAAGTACACCTTGTGTGTTTCCTCACATTGTAATACCCTCGTTGCTCCCCCCCCCCCCTTCCCCTCTAAATCTGTAGAGGAGTTCCAACTGCTTTACACGGCGTTTGGCGTCTATCCGTGGGGTGGGGTGTGCTACAAATTGTACATGTATGTAAGGGGTTGGATCGTGATGGCTACAGTAGCAACTACATGCCTGAGTAGTACCACTTTGCCCTGTCCTACACATGGCCCTGTGCACGCAGGCGATTGAGCAGGCAAGGCGAATATCATATCATTTAATTTCTGATCTTCAGCCTCCATCAAGACGGGGGAACCTTGGGGAGTAATTAAATTAGGGCAGCTGGGTGGCGCATGCAAGACATGTCGAGTCGACATCGACACACGTAGGTATGCTGCGGCTACTGCTCTACACATCCTACATATCCTACATATCCTACATATCCTACATATCCTACATACTATCCTACATATCATGCCTAGATAGAGTAGTGGAGGAGTAGATATTCAACCGTGGAGCCACCGTGACCAGATAGATTCCCTCAAAACTAGCACATGGGGGCATAATAATATGTTGAAGTTACAGATTGACCTCGCAATCTGAAATCCTCCATGATTAATTTTATCCCCCCCCCCCCTTCCACAAAAAAAAAAAAAAAAAAAAGCTGCATTTTGACACTTGGACAACTCGGAGTTAACTGAGGTGCTACTGGGGTCCCTGCCCTATCTCTCTACACTCCACACACTTCACACACCCTCACATAGCAGCAGCTGGTCGGTATGTGTTCCATCGTAAGACCACATCTAGGATGGAAGACGATGCGGACCAAAACTCGGCCAATCTTACAGATACCACACTACTATATCAAATATCAATCTGCGACCTTTCGCTGACTCGCAGGGTGCCAAGTGTACTGTACATCCGATCCATATGGTATACATCTATCGGCCCGAATCGGTGTTCTCCAACGGCTTTACTCCATTCTACGGAACTCAGCAGTGCAGAATGGAATCGGGAAGGTGCACACTTCACCAAACTGGCGTGTATCCGATGAGATGGCCTACTGCACATTGCATGTATGTATCAATACCCACCACTACTACAACAATAGTCCTGAGCCCCTCCGTATCGTGAAACTTTGTCAGTGCAGGATGGAGTAAAGACACCATTAACTTTATCAGAATCGACACGTGCTTCTTCTCCAAAACCGCTCAAGGCGCGTGTTTTGAGTGAAATGGCTAAAGCTCCAATGGATTGTCCTCACCAAAAAAAAAAAAAAAAAAGTGTCACCTGCTCCACTCTCTACTCAGCACAGAAATAGGCCCTATCTCCATTTCTATCCTAAAGGAGCATGCTAAAGCTTGAGATCATCATTCGAACAATCAAGAATTGTTGACGAACAAACCTGCTTCCTCCAACCAACGACGTCAGCGACAAGACAAGCCTGCCGGCACTCCTCGGGAAAACAACGTCATCTCAATCCGGGAATAGCATGGGTTCACCTTGTTCTCCTGGAATTGCAAATTGCGTGTTACTTCCTGGGGAGAATTTACCCTTTTGCGGGGAGAGCCTTGTGTAGATACATGGAGCTCTTTTTTTCTCGCATTAGATCTGCTACGCATACCCCAACAAGCGAGTCGAGACTCCGGGGTAGTGGCTTCCGTTTTATATGATACATGAATCGGGCCGTTAATTCCGATTTTTTTTTTTTTTTTTGGTATTTGAAACATCTTGTTTCCGAGGTTAAAAGCCTCGTAGGCCTCGTATGCCAGTCATTAAGTTTTATGTTGATGCCACATGGTCAACTGGGACATCAGAGATGGTACCGTTTCTTCAATCACTAAACGGAAACATTGCACAATTTGACATCTACGCCACTATCTCTAATGGCAAAAACAGAGCGGTGAAGGTGTCAGAATAGCAAACTTTTTCATGCCGAGTGACGAACCATGATCCGGGAGATTAGATATCCGCATATGGATGGAGGGAAGTTTTTACGGCCAAAGGCTGAATGTCTTGATATCTTCGGGTTTTACTTGCCCCGGCGTCTAGAAAAGGAGAATGAAACAAAAGAGACATGATCACGATATTACGTACAACCAGATACCAAGAGACCGGGATACCGTACTGAGTAAAGTTTCAGTTGCGGAGTAACCTGCCAAGTCTATGGTATTTCCGATAGGTAGTGCTTGTGGCCACATAACCAAAATATAATAGACACACGGAAAGAAAATAATGGGACATCGGTGTACCCGCACCTTTTGGGATTCGACGACATTTAGCTTGTATAGGAGTTGCAACTACACGATATATACACTCACTCGTCTGGTACTTCCCACAATTACTGATGTGGGATTATTGTTCATCTCACGATATTGTTTCCTTCAGCTGTGACAAAACGTTTAGCTACAACCCCCGTCAACTGTCATATATCCATCCTACTAGCCGAGGTTCTTGGCAACTGTGAACCTAGCCCCTTAATGAACCCCGGTATTGGGACGGTGAGTTCGGATATACGCCATCAGGACACATCTTAATTTCTTATACGTCACTTCCATATAGAATATTGCCTTACCACCACTTGGTGGCAGAACCTACAACCAAAATCCCTCCAGAATCTTGATCACAATTTATTGGTCCCATCAAAGCTTTTCTTTGAATTCTTCGCTGAAAGGAACCTATATGAGACATGAATCTCGGCATTCGCTGATTACGAATCACCTTAGTAAACACCCTTAGCGGATGACTACACGCAGGAACCGTTTCCTATTCCGACACTTAGGGGGCCCTTTTTCGCGCGGCATGGTCCACCCAGACAGATACTATACGCTGCAGCTGTATATTTCCCTCAGCCCATCTACGCTTTGAGAGCAACAGTCTCCCCATTCTTTGCGTAAAATGGGTAGGGGCAAACTCGCGCTGCATGACGCACTTGAAGTACTTGAAGTTCAAATCTAAATTAAACACCCATGCCAATGACCAAAGCAGCAGTTATACGGTGGACCCGCGCGCCTGAACGTGCATATCAGACAAAATATAAACAAATCTAATGAGTCTACTATATCTATAGCGTTCGTACTATACTAAGGGGGCGCCCAAGTGAAGTGGGTTCGGATGGCGATGCTCACGGAACCAGATCAGATCATCTCAGGGCAAGCGCTGGTGAGATGATTCCATTTCATTTCACGTCGACTTACACGGGGGACGCTCTGCTCTGTGCTACTTCACGGGTTGCGCACGGAGCTGGAACATTGTGGGTTTACGTTTGGATCATGATTCATGAGCCTTTTTTCACGGCCATCTCGATCCAGTACTAACCGCCCCGCGGGTTTGTGTGCTTTTGGCTCTGTTGAGTGGCGAATATCAAGAGTGCAGATAGATTACTGAAAGATAGACAGCCGATAGCTGATAGACCGTCAATCTCTATCTCTCTACATCCCACAATAAAATATACAGAAAGATAAAGACCAAGCGGGGCAGAATTGGTCCGGGCTTTAGCCGAGAGATAGATAATCATATCCTTACCTGACAGTGGGCATCGGATCGGGTCATGCTATCACTGGGGGGACATGTGACTTTTTTTTTAGTGCTCGAGTGATATCTGGTGAAGCTGTTGGGCAACGAGTGATGTTTTGTGATAGAATTTGGAGGTGGCGGGCGTGGGGGCTGGGGCATTGGTTTGTAAGGTCAATTGGAAATAAATGAATCACTCACGCTGTGCGTGTGGTTTTGTTCATTATGCCGCATTTTTGATATTCGTAAAGGCACCTAGCAGCTAGGGGGGCGAAAAAAAACCTCAAAACCCCCACAAAAATTGCGTCCACAATTGAATCTACTGATCTAGCCACCCCTCGTTCAAAATCTGCTCCGTAAAGTAACTAAGAATGATCGAGGCACCTGCCCTCAATATCCCATCGAGCGTCTGCATCGCCATATCCTTGAGGTCGAAAACACCCTTCTCGGCCGCCGCATGGATCATTGCATACTCACCACTAACCTGGTACGTAGCGATCGGAACATTTCTTGCCAGATCTGCGGCATCCGAAATGATATCCAGGAACGCCGATGACGGCTTCACCATGATTGCGTCTGCACCCTCTGCAAGATCCCTCAGTATCGCTCGGCGCGCCAACCCCCTCCCAGTCGGGGGGAGCTGGTAGCACTTGCGATCACCGAAAGATGGAGCGGAGCCAGCAGCTTTAAACACCCATTAGCCAGGTGGTCTGCCCACAGCAAAAGGGGGAAAGAGCATACCGTCCCTGAAAGGCCCATACAGGCACCCCGCAAACTTGGCGGCATAGCTCATCACCATGACCTTGTGAGCCACGCCGGCCTGCTGCAGCCCCTCCTTGATGGCTCGGATGCGGCCGTCGTTCATATCGCTGGGGGCCACGCAGTCGGCGCCCGCGAGCGCGTAGTCGACGGCCGTTTGGGCGATGCGGACGATGGAGGCGGGCTGGTTGAGGGTGCCGTCGGGGTTGAGGACCCCGCAGTGCCCGTGAGAGGTGTATTCGCAGAGACAGACGTCGGCCATGATGAAGAGAGTTGGGAAGGCAATTTTGAGGGCTATGATGGCGCGGACGACGGGGCCGGTGGGAGAGGAGGCTTGGGAACCGGTGAGGTCCTTGGCCGTTGGGGCGAGAGGGACGCCGAAGAGGATTACGGAGGTGAGGCCCTTGGCGATGAGTGGGGCAAGGAAGGGGAGGAGGGTATTGATGCCGCGGCTGGCGAGGGAAAGGGGGGGGGGGGAGTTAGTATATCTGGAGAACTCTGGTTGAGGATTGATGCATACCGGCATTGGCCAGGCAAAGAAGGAACCAGCGTCTCTTCATCGTCATTGTCAGTGATAAAGAGGGGGTAGACGAGCATTGACTGGAGAACACATTAGCCTTCCCACCTCTACTGTCAATTGATTCCTCATAACATAAGCTCACCTTGGTTAATTGGCGCTCCGCCTGCCATTTTCTGGATAGTGGGTGGTGATAGCCGCCCTGCAAGATCGAGGTGACGTCGGTCATAGCTGTGAGTAGTAAGTAGTAGATAAGAATTGAGTTGGGGGTTATGAAATAGAGGGTTATCAAAGAAAGTAAAAAGTTGAGGTTCTTTCAAGCTGCTGCTGCTGCTGTTGCTGCTGCTGACATATACCGCGGCGTAGGTTCCCGAGAGCCGCGACCCTGGCAAACAAAAATGTGGGGTGATAGCGCCAAGACGATATACATGTTGGTGGGGTTACTACTAGAAACTGACTAACCAGGTACGACTACTAGGGTACAGTTGTTACTAATGACTTTGGGATTGGGATTTCGTGAATAGTAGGAGTTTGATATAGTGTTAGTAGATAATGTGCATTGATAGGGTGTTTTACTTATGGACTTGGTTTAGGACGGGTTTCTTGATTCAGTACTGTAGTTATCGATCTCTTATTAGGGACCTCACCTTAGGCACACCGTATTGAATCATCACCGCAGCCCCTAGCTTTCCATTATTACTGGTTATAAATACTGATACTGGACTGGACAGACTCAAACACATAAAGTTCTATCTATGAGAGAGCTAGAGTCTAAATGTCAATTCAATCGATATGTTCTGTCCCGGTCAAAATACGGGTTACTCGTCAATGGGACGCAATTGGCGAATGACCTCTAAGGTTTGACAAACATATATTATACTTAAGGTAGAGATACCTCGAGGTGAGTGTCGAGAAATATCGCTTTTCTAAATTTTTAAATATAGGTGGTGTGGCCTAGTGGTTAAGGTTAACCTCTATCTAGGCTGCACAAAGGGAAATGTGGAAACGGGGTCAAGGGGAGGAAGCAGCGGCGAACGAAAGTTTGCCGCGTAAGTCTTGCTGACCAGATATTCGCTTTTGGGTTGGGAGACGTGTTTTGGTTGTTGATGCACTATCAAGTACCCTGAGTTTTTATATGGTAGGAGATATTAGAGATTCGGTGGGAATACCTACTGCTGTCCGATCCTAAGAATGGTATCTTCAATCCAAATTTATCTAGATAGACATAGAAAAGAAGTAGCCCCCCTTGGGACTCAACATATGTCTCCCAATAATTTCAACAGCGTTCTTCCCGCCCCCTTTTCATTTTCACCGGTAGATAGAAATCACCCAGTATACTATACGATATAAGCACAGCAGAAGTAGGACACACTTACTAACCAAAAACCAAACCCATCTCTGCCCACAAACCACAACCCACAAACAGCCCTTATTGTTTCTTCCACCCATCTCTGTTTGTCCGGCCGCATGTACTCACCATCACTACCACTGTGATACAGGTGTGGTGACTTTGTGGTTGTCAGTGGGTTTATTTTTGTTTTGTTCCGTTTTTTTTTTTTTGCGGAGGAGTTCTTGTACTGTGCTGTGCTGTGCTATGCTGTGCTGTCTTGGGTAGATCAGATAGATTGTTATAGATCATGGGCGCTGCTAAAGCTGGGTCTGGGTTTGTAAAGGGGTGGGGGGACGACGGGCTTTATGAGCTTTTTTTTCTTCCCAACTATGTATGTATGTACACGTACATATGTAGTCGGCGCCAGACAAGTCAGAACCCATCCCAAGCAAGCGGTTGGTTCGTCCCTTGTCTTGGCGTTTGTAGCGCACACATTGCGGGAGGATGTCTTCATAGGATGTCACTCGACTGGAAGACTGGCTTTTTTCTTTTTTTCTTCTCTTTTCTTCCTTTTTTCATTATGTGCATTGGAAGACTGGCTATTGGGGCTTCATTCTGGCGGTCTGGTAGTAAGCTACATGCATGTAAATAAGAGGGCTTCACTATTATTCCCTTTCCGTCTACTTCAAGTTGTTGCCCTAGGTCTAGATCTCAGAGCTAATCAAGCTGGCTGCTGTAATAAATGATTACTACATGTAGTAGTGTTCAGCTCAACCACTAGAATTCAGCCCCAAACAAATCAGTTGGCTTCTCAACTCAAGAGGAAGGTGCACATCTCCACAGAGTTCATGTGGCGCTCAAGCGTAATGGCAATACTGATCCGGAAGACCAGCCACCAAACATCCCAGACACAGCCCATCACTCGGCCTCACACACAACCTCTAGTCCAAGCTGAACTAAACACCAGGCTGAGACACCACAAACCTAATAAGCGAGTTACAAAATTTTTTCGTTTTGTGGCTATGTATCTCGTGTAACTGTCCTTCTCCACAATTTGGGGTGGCTGTGCTTGACGTACCTGCCAGTGGGCCATGGCATATAAAATATAAAAGCTGCCATGACCTGCTCTCCATGTTATACCTCATCCTATAGAAAGCATTCACCAGTATACAGTACAATCAGTAAAGCCCCTTAAACACAGAAGATCCCCATACCTTTTCACTATGACGTCCCTCTCCCTCTCCCTCGAAAGCCAGCTCCTCACCCCCAGCCCCCTCTCCACCAAAGTCCAGACCTCCATCCTCGCCCTCGCCCTCTGCGACGCTCTTGGTGCCCCCGCCGAATTCAAAAAACGCGGCAAATTCCCACACATCACCACAATGTGCCCCAACCTCACCTTCCACCTTCCCGCCGGCGTCTGGACCGACGACACCTCCCTCACGCTCTGCCTGGCCAACTCCATCACCTCCCCATCGACTCCCCCCTCCCAATCGACCCAAGCGGATCTATATCTCAAATGGTACCGCTCCGGGCACCTCTCCGCTGTCAACCGCTGCTTCGACATTGGCGACGCCACACGCGCCGCACTCCACCTCTGGGAGGAGGCCTCCACCGACAACACAGTCAGCGCGCTAGCAGCCGTCCGCTCGGTGCTTGGTGGCCCCCTCAGAGCCGGTAATGGCTCCCTGATGCGCGTTCTACCTGTGGGGCTCACATACTGGCGGGACATCCCCATGGCCCTTGAGATCGCACGGGCCAGTAGCGACACTACACACCCGGCGGTGATATGCCGTGATGCGTGCGCGGTGTATACGCTCCTGGTCTGCAGCATCCTTGACGCCTTGTCTCGTGGGGAGTCCATGACCAAAGCCCAGCTGCTCGAGGTCCTGTATTCGTATGATTTTGCGGATGCGGGGCTGGCGGCGGCCGTGGGACGCGAATCGGGCTTTCTGGAGGTGCCAATGGAGATGGTGTCGACGAGTGGGTATGTGCTGCATACGCTGCACGCTGCGCTGTGGGTCTTCTTTCACACGTGGAGCTTTGAGGAGGGGGCGGTGATGGTTGTGAATATGGGGGATGATGCAGACACGGTGGCGGCGGTGTATGGGGGATTGGCTAGCGTATGGTATGCGGATGCGTTGGAGACGGTTCAATCGGCGTTTTGGACGAAAAATGTCAGGAAATGGAGGGAGGATCTGGTGCAGAGAAAGATGGTGGAGGATGTGGCAAAGAGACTGTGGGAGATTCAGGGATAGTTGGATAGACACTTTGTAGTTGTAGTTGTTTGTATCCTAAACGTTTTGGAGAGGTGATGAAGATGGTCCTCATTGTAGCTATAGAGATCGTGGTGTTGCAGTCAGGTCATAGGAGATCACTCGGGATCGAGTCTCAAACTTGTTCTCTCATACAACACATACAACACATACAACACATACAACACATACAACACATACAATACATACAACACATACAATACATACAATACATACAATACATACAATACATACAATAGTGTAGGTGCCCTGGATACCGGATTTGTAAAAAGACAGACAACTAAACATGGTTAACGGTGAACGCCGCTTATTTGATTAGAACTAGATACTACATGTATGTCCAAAAAAAACTAGGTAAAGCCCCTACCCAAAAGTTTTCGTGAAAGGGCCAATTACCACCCAAACTAGGTGGAACCAGGTTCCAAGTGTAGAGCCACAACACGATTAATTATAATGATGAACACAGGTAAATCTTTTTAGCCCTTGGGAGAAGCCTTTGGCACATTTTTGAATTGGTAAAAAGGAGTGGTTAAGGTGAAATAAAATATTGTAGTGGAGAACCCCGTTGCCAGGTAGATTCTGTATGGGGTTTCACCACTCAACTACTTACGGGCTTTCACGAAAACTTTTGGGTAGGGGCTTTACATATACATGTAGTTGAACATGGTTATCCCTTGGGTGTTGAAATGGGCCCCCTTGGCAGCTTTGACAGCCCATGAACCAACCCCCCACACCCAACCACCGAAACAACTATCCTCCAGCGATGAGTAAGGTCCATCACATGTACAGCCACTCTGCAAAAATGTTCGTGATCCGGATTTAAGTGTGACATGTCCGGCTCAAACTAAGAACCAATGTGTGCACTGAGATGTTCAAAATACCAACCATGTATCAGTCAATGGTGCCCAAGATTAATATTAGATTTCTCTGATATTAATGTTTTTACCCACCGATTTTATAAAATTATTTGGATACATTTCAGTTCCTCAAATCAACCTCAAAGCCACCTTGCGCATTGACCAGTGTTGGGTGTAAATCACGAACACTTCTGGAGGGTGGCTGTATGTATATACCAAGCAATATTTTTTCGTCATCACAGATATTTAGCAGACCAAACAAATAAAAAATATGAGCCCAAAGTGTGAGGTAGTATAGATACAGATATAATTCGTACCCTCAACTGGATTGATATCACCCATAAGAAAAAAGCCTGTAGACTATGCAATACATGTATTAAGAAAACCGAAAAGAGCGAGATAAAAAGACACCCTCATACATTGAAATTCTAACAGATACCTACCTATACATCATGAAAACGAAAACTAGTCTGCGTAAAATCTTGGTAAACGTGACCCTGCCTCATTCCTGTCCGATAGACTAAACCAATAATATAACAGCACAAGCAGCAAAAAAAGGAATAGAGAAAAGTATAAAACACTAGCTAATGAATTCTTATTGTAAGTGATATCGGACGTGAAAAAGAAAAAAAAAAAAGAGAGAAAAAAGGAAGCAATTAAATGTGCCCAGAAACTAAGAAAAACACGCAAACACCTCGACCCCAAAGAAATTGATAGCCCAATTCCTGCCTTTAACCAGATGCATCAACGCCAAGATCAATCATGTTTCCTTTCTCTTGCTCCTTCGCGCAGTAGTCTTCTTCACACTCGCCTCCACATCAGCCTCCTTGATCGCACTCATCACCGGTGGTTTCCGCGCTCGTTTCGCCTTGGGCGTCACGGGAATGTTTTCCTTTGCAGGAGGGGATGGTGCATCAGCAGGCGCTGCAGACGTTGCAGATGCTGCAGCTCCTTTCCTGGTTCTGGAGCTCCGGCGAATAGTGTTGGTGCTTCGATCAGTCTCATCGGCTGATAGGTCCACAGACCCTTGGCGGTTGACAACTACTTTCCTGTTACGAAGAGTGATGATGTCCATATCGCCCGCAGCTTCAGGCTCGACAGAGCCTCCTCTGACAGAGGGGGTTCTCTTGGATCTAGGGAATCTTGTGGTTGGCTGCTCTTCGGGTTCGACGGAAGCTTCCTTGACAGAGGGTGTTTTCCTAGCTCTGGCTGCCTTTATTGGCCGTTCTTCAATCGAGTGTAAAGGCTCGACGGAGGCTGAGCGTCCCCGGCGAGGAGCATCAGGGGCGGCTGTCTTCTTCTTCGTCTTTGGGAGAGGTTCAGGCTCCTCCTCTAGCGCCTGCTCCTTCTCTTCCTCCACGTTGATTTCAGCAACTTCAGGTTCAGGAGAGGCCTCTTTGATGGAAGCTGCCTTCTTGGTGACTGATCTTGTCGTTTTTGATGTCCGATCGGCCGCCTCGACCGAAGCTTCGCGTGCTCTCTTTCTAGTCGCTCTCCTCGGCGGCAAAGAAGGCTCGATGACTTTCCCATCCCTCAATTCCTTTCCAAGTGAGATTTCGGCTTCCTCGGGTTGAATGGCGGGAACTTCACTTCCATCGGGTAATTCAACGGTCTTCTTTGGTGGGATATCAGGGTCGAGGGCGGTGGCCACAGCAGTTTCTACTATCTTGAGCTCTTCTTCTAGCTTCTCATCCTCGAGATACGGTTCCTTGTCTTCTTTCGCCGTGCCCACTGATGAAGTCTTCTTGCGAGTGGTGCGACGTTTTTTCACCTCTGGCTCCTTAACTTCCATGTCTTCATCGTTCTCACTTTCGCCGTGAGGGACAAAGTTTGTATCACCTTTACGCTTTTTCGCAGCAGTACGTTTCGATGCCCGTACTGCGCGTCCCCTCTTAGCCTTGGGCGCAGGAGAGTGGGCAAGTTCATCAACCATTTCAATATCTTGGCGCTCCTCTACGGGAACGTCGGAAGTCTTTCCTGTTCGTTTCCTCTTTTTGTTGATGGCCTCTGATGGAGGAGGGGTTGCCGTTGTTTCACGCTCTGATGCTGATGTGTTTTCTTCTCCCATCTCATCATCCTCTGTAACCTCAACAGGTTCTTGGCCCTGGGCTTCCTCCACACTACGCTCTTCCTTATTTTCTTTGTCCTGCTCTTCCTCTGCGCCGTGCTCTTCCTCTTTTCCCAGTACAACGGCTACATCATCCTCGCCAAGGCCAAGGTCTACTGTGATGTTCGCTTCTCCCTCGCTGCTATCGCCAACAGTCTCAGCATCAACCCTAGCATCTGCTACAGTAACATCTGCCACAGGCGCGGGTGATGAGGCAGGTGGCCTGAATCCAAATAACGGCGCAGATGCTAGCTTCTCTCCAGGAGTGAAAGAAGAGGTAGCAGTAGGAGGTTTGAAGCCGGATACTGGTGTAGAAGCCAGTTTTTCTCTAGCAGCAAATGGGGCGGTGGGAGGCTTGAACTCAAGTAAAGGCTTGCTTGCCACTGTAGGGTATTCAACCTTCTCTGCAGGTTCAGCCGATGCATCTGCTTTCATGATAATAGGTGACTGGAAGTCAAACAATGGCTTGGTTGCTAGCTTTTCACCAGTTGGTTCTGATGGGGTGGATGTGGGAGGCTTGAATCCATGTACCGGTGCTGATGCCAACTTCTCTCCACTGGCAGATGTCAAGAGGGGAGTCGGAGGTTTGAACCCATGTACCGGTGCTGAAGCCAACTTCTCCCCACTGGCAGATGCCGAGGGGGCAGCCGGAGGCTTGAACCCATGTACTGGCGCAGATGCTAGCTTCTCGCCGCCGACAAAAGACCAGGAGGCGACAGGAGGCTTGAACCCATGTATTGGCGCATGGGCTAACTTCTCACCAGTAAATGACGAAGGGGCGGTAGAAGGTTTGAACTCAAATGTTGGCTTGTTTGGTAGTGTAGGGTATTCAACTTTCTCTCCATCTGATATGTTTGCTCCCACAGCAGCGGACGGCTTAAACCCAGATACGGGCGCAGTCGGTAGCTTATCGCTGGAGGGCTGAGTAGAAGTGGCGAATGTATTAAGACCGAGCAATGGCGTCGTAGGTAGCTTATCGATTGATGATGATGACTCTGATGGAGAGGAACTTGGTGGCGTGAACGAGTACAATGGGGCTGTCGCCAGCCTTTCTCCAACTGCCTCTGATGTGCTAATTGACGGCGGTTTGAAGCTAAATAAAGGAGCAGTCGCCAGCTTTGTATCGAATGAGGAAGGTGCAGTAGGTGGCATAAACCCGAATATTGGCTGACTTGTAATTCCAGGGTATGAGCTCATGATTGTGTCGCCATCCTCGGCATCCGTTTTCTCTTCCTCCTCAGGTTGTTCTTCTACACTGTCGCCCACCGGTGCCTTCTCTTTGACGGTGTCTCCCTCTTCCACCTCGCTACAGCTCTCCTCGTCCTCTTCCCTGATGGTATACCTGTGGTGACTCTCCTTCTGATCGCCTTGCTGCCATTCAATTATCTGTTCCTCAACAGTGGCTTCCCTAAGTTCTCTAAACATAGGAGGGCGGTCATGGAATGAATCAGGAAGTAAAGTAGGTGAGGGTTCGCCCTCATCCTCAACCTCACTGTGTTCACTGCCATCATCACGCTCAACGATAATAATACTCTCAGAGTGTATTGAAACTTCTTCTAGACAAGTTTGCATTGTTGTATCAGCTTCATCCCCCTCTTCGGCGCAAGTCTGCATTGTTGTGTCGGCCTCTTCATCCTTCTCATTTTCAGGCTCAACCTCAGTTTCAACTTCAACTTCGACCTCAGCCTGAATAGCGACTTCAACTTCGATCTCAGCTTGAACAGTGACCTCAACATCTACAACTGGAGAGGCAGGAGAGGCCGGTACCGCTTCTTCCTCTTTTTCGGATGTTGTGGCTGGAGCTTGGGTCTCGGGCAAAGATGAATCGATTAAAGGGACCTCGACCTTTCCGCCCAACTCGTTCTTGTTCTCAAAGACTTGGCTGACTTGAATCTCATCTTCGGATTCAGGCTCGGGAGTCGCCTCCTTAACAACCAGGGCTCCATCCTTGTTAAGTCTCAAGCTTCTCGATAATTCGTCGTTGCTCATCAGACGATATGGGGTTTTCGGTGTTGAAGGCTGCTCCTTACGGAATATAGGCCCCTCTACTTCCTTAGCGGGAGTGAAAACAACTTCCCTGGAGACAGAAACAGAGCCTTCTTCATTTTCATGGAGATCGATGCCAATATTTTCTTCTTCCTCAATCAGAGGCTCATCATTAGCCGCTGTTCTCGGTTCAGGCTCGACAACTTCTTCCCTTAAAGTTTCTTGCCTCTCGAGTTCTGTATCATCCTCAGCTTCAGCGTCCTCCTCTTCCTCCTCTTCAAGGGCTTTCTTGAAATCCACCTCAATCTCATCGTCTCCCTCCTCCTCATTTAAAGCTCCTTCGTCCTCGTATTCAGAGCTATAAACCTTTGATTTTCCGGTTAATTCTGAGTCGGTCAACCCTCTGGTATTTTGCGTCGAATCCTCACTAAGTCTGTGGAAAACGCCTTCTGCACTGATAAACCCAATAGCCTTGTCATCCACATCAGCGTAGACGTAGCCGTCATCGTCAACTTCTCCGATATGTTTATCGTATCGGTTGAATACATCAACAGAATCATTCCTATATATACCCGTGTCATCCGCTCTTGCTGGCTCCTCGATGTATGGAGCCCAGCGGTGGGGGTGCAGTTGCGGTTGATGATCCTTGGCATCGTGCTGCAATTCCCCGTCGGAGGCATCATCGTCAATGATAACAATGCCCGCTGGGCTTGTTGGAGTTGGGGTAACGGAGCGGGGCGGAGAGGGCTGATTGCCATCCTCCGCATAATGTGGAGAAACCAGAGCTATATTGGGCTGACTGGGGGAGATGATAGCAGCCTCTGCGGTATTATTTTGGGTTTGGGGCATGATAGAGTCCAAACTGTGGTCTGCATAACCCTCATTGTCGGTCTCATCCCTTTCGGTCTCTTCCTCAACATAGCTGGGCTCCTTTTCTTCATCGTCGGCGGAGTCCTCTGGCTCATCTCCAAACTGTTCGATGATCTCCTCGGCTTCGTCGGCATCTATGAATTCCCTTGATTTAAAGTTCGAACGTGGCGTAACTTCTTTGCCATCATCTTCGTGATCGTATTCTGCAACCTCTTCCTCGTCATATTCTTCGTATTCGACCTCTTCGGCATCTTCGCCCTCGAGGTCTTCGCTACCCGCGAGTTTTCGGGGGTGACCAAACAAGAATTTAGGTGCACTGCTGTACCAGCTAGGTTAGATAAGATACATTCTGAAAGATAATTTGGGGGGAAATACTTGAGACTTAAAGTTTCATCCTCATCATCCTCACCCTCGTCCTCGTCCTCCTCCTCTTCATCCTCCTCTTCTTCCTCTTCTTCCTCTACCTCTGCCCCTTCCACAACTTCCTCCTCGTCCCCGTCCTCAGATGAGGAGTCGATACAAATCACTTCCATAGGTTTCAACTTTTCCTTAGAAATCAGTTTAGGTATCTCATCCTCCTCCTCCTCCTCCTCTTCACTTTCTTCAGAAGATGTCTCGCGACCATGGTAATTAATCCCTTGAGCCTGTGGAATAGGTTCTTCTAACATATCCTTAAACCTCACAGTGGGTGATGTAGTGGTTTGGGGAATTTGGGTAGACTCATCCTCCATAAAGGTAGCTTCGTGGTATCCATTCGGCGTGTAGTCCACCGAATCAACGATTGTATCTTCGGTCATAAATGATGGGACACCAGCTGGAACCCAATCCCTCCCCATATTTTGGCCCATAGGTTCCGGATGACTAATTGGCACATGCTCTTCGCGTTCTCTCCTTTCCATTTCGTCTTTTTCACGCTGCATTTCCTCCTTGAAAATCTCATCTCTTTTGATCCTCTGTTCCTCCTCCATCTTTTTGCGAATAGCTTCTTTTTCCTTCTCTTTCCGTTCCTCATTACGGTCTGCGCGGTTACCCGCAAGGGCTTGCTTTGCTTTCTCAATTGAGCTGGCCAGGAAACTTATAATGCCATCAGCGCGTACAGCGGTCTCCCCGGAAGTGGGTTTAGAAGAGAGGGATGCTAAACGCGACTCGGGTGCACTGGGACTAGAAGCAGCAGGATCTTGCGCTCTAAGACCGGTGAACGGTATATGTGATGTGTTCGTGCTGCTCCCAAAATGATATATTGTGGACAAGCCCGGAGGTCTTGGAGATTGCTTCCGTTCAGATCTAAAATTAGGATTATGAATTCTACGCGCAGGAGCCGGAGTCTGCGCCGCTGCAGCTGAAGAGGTTGCTACACGCGATCCATTGACCGAATCCGCCAAGCCTTTAGATAAAGATTTATTTTCGGATTGCGGCATCGCTATAGGTGTAGAATAGTCAGCTTTAGCAAAGGATCTAGCGGCTGCCTCTGTCTGCTGTTTTCGTAATTGTGTTAAAAACCTGGAGGTTGAATCTGCCGTCCTTTTGTTGCGCATTGAACGCGCCGCAAAGGGCGATTGCAAGGGCCTTGGAGCAAATGAACGGGGCTCTAGGAGCTTCATCCTATCGCCACCAATGGTGTTTGGGGCACCCATTCCCGATGTTGTGGTACGGTGCTGATTAGGAGTAATCGGTGCATTCATACGCAGGCGTGGAGCGGTAGAAGGAATCCCCCCCTCGGCCGATGATGTAGATGTGAATGATGAATTCTGTGACTTGTCCAACATTGCGCACCGGGCATTCTGCGGAATAGGTGTATGGACTACTGTTGTTCGACGTCTTTTCTGGGGAGTTGCAAAGTTTGTCGACTCTGCCGGGTGCTTTCGCGATATTGAAGTTGAAAAGTCCATGATTTTATCTATGGTGGTTGGGATTCCCAACCGCACTGCTTTCCTTTAGGTGTTTGGAATGGTGTGACGTTGCCAAACGTCAATCACGTAAGGCCACCAGTTGGGAAAGAGGATTCGTGATGAGCAATGCAGACGATTACAGCGACACTCCTCTATAAATCCAGGGCTTATGTGACTGTTGGCAAACTGGAATGTGTACTTTTGTGGTGTGTTTATTTATTAGGGAGGAGATTCCAGAGACGCGGCAAGTTTCCTTGAAAAGTGAAGGACGGACCCCGGCAAGGATCGTTGTTACAAAAATTGTTACCCGGACGCGACCAGCACTTACTTGGTCGGTGATACAGTCCAAAATTTAGCAGAAGACTTGGCTCTTTGTTGGAGAGATTCGTGAATTCAGTCTTGAGGAGGCAAAAGGATTAAGGGTAAGTTGAGGAGAGGAAAATGGGAGAAGTGAATAGACGGGAGAGGAAAAATGGGAGAAACAAAGAGCTTGGTACGTCCTATGCGAACCAATTAATCCATTGAATTCTATGTAGCCAGGCTACCCATCCACCATCACCCACACTCTGGTATCCAATGTTTTCCCATTCTAGGCATACTTCCAGAATAGACCTGGTCGATCTTTACCTTACTTACCAGCAGTTAGCCGAAACACGTCTTTTCCATGTCAGCGTTTACTAAGGAGACGGCTAGCTATCTGCATGTCAGTAAGACCAATTCTTTGTCCCTGCAGCCACATTTTTCTCCTCGCCCCCTTTCTACAGCCTTGCATGCTTACCAAGATTCCCACGGAAGCCTGCCTTTCGAATATTATTTTCCCCTTGGATTGCTAAATTATTCAGGCAGAAATGTGCTTAAACAGACAGTTATTTGGGTAGATACCCCCCTAGCACCAGAACCCGTAAGTTTGGGTATGTAGGTACATGTACCGAGTCACAAGTGCAATACTTACATATACTTTAAATCCTACACTAAAACCAGAATACTGTTTCGGTCATGAAGTGGCTTGATGACAGCTCATAGCTACATACATGAAAAAATTATGTACCCATGTGATGTAGGTACCCACAAGTACGTATTAAGAGATGTAGGTATATCACTCTATGAGGATAAGAAAATGCAATCTACTAAAAGAGAAAAAACTACATTTACATATAGATATTGTGAGTAAGGACTGCTGTACTGTAAATGTAGGTACAGTGATGTAGATAAGGTACGAGCCCTTCTCCGTTGAATGCCAAGAAACCTAACCACTTTCAGGTTGGAGTAAGCCAAGCCAAAATTTCCCACAAAGCTCAATTGAACACCCCTCGCAACACCCCACTATTACCCAGCTAACACAACTCCATCAACCCGCAATCGATCTATTAGCATAAATATCGAAAAATGGATATCCGTGTTTTGCAGCCCTCAGATATCCCCCACGTCCAGCTAGCTAACATCACAAACCTTCCCGAAAATTACTTTCTCAAATACTACCTTTATCATGCTCTTTCATGGCCACAACTATCTTACGTAGCGGTCGACCTTTCTCATGCCGGCAAACATCCCGGGGATCCACCAAAGATTGTGGGCTATGTTCTCGCAAAGATGGAGGAAGAGCCAACAGATGGTGTGCAACATGGGCACATTACTAGTCTAAGTGTCATGAGAACCCATCGACGACTGGGGCTGGCGGAAAAGTTGATGAGGCAGAGTCGTAAGTTCAGATATCTCCACGAAACTTTTGTAGGTTATTCGGGCACTCACTCAGGGTTGTTTACGGTAGAGAAAGCCATGGTTGAGGCCTTCGGGGCAAAATACGTATCCCTCCATGTCCGTGTCTCCAACAAGGCTGCCCTCCATCTCTATCGCGATACGCTCCAGTTCGAGGTCGACAAAGTAGAAGAAAAATACTATGCCGATGGCGAGAATGCATACTCCATGCGAAAAGACCTTACTTTTCTCGAGGAGCCTGAGAGCGAGAGCGATGACGATGGAGAGGCCAATGGGGAAGATGTTGGTATTGATGGCGACGTCCCGAAAGAAAAGAAGACCAAAAAGAGGAATGTCAAGGTCGGACGAGGCCTAGGTGTAGCGGATCTACAGGAAGTGGACGGAAGAGCTTAAGTTTTGTTGCGAAAATAAAAGGATAGAAAGAAAATGCATACTTACTCAGGAGTTCTTTGGCATCCGCTTATAAATTGATTAGGTTTTTTTTTTTTTTTTTTTTTTTTTTTTTCGCACATTAACTATGTAGTCGGATATCGTTGCAACGAAAATTCCGAATTTTTAATTAACGACTGGGTATAGAACTTTGAGACTTGCCCCCCCCGACTTATGCAGATCGGGGGTCCGAGCTATTTCCCCAGGTCTGTAAAATCAGCTGTCCAGAAACTGGATGTGTCCCCTAGACATACTGCCGGGAGAACTATAATTCAGTATTTTCTTGCCCCCCTTGGTTACTGCTGTACTACGATCGAATGGTAATACGATGCTTTGCAGATTTCTAACATCTGGACTTCCGAGTGATGGATTATAATTACATTAACACAAACATAAATCTAGCCAAGTACTTACAGAGAGAAGAGGCTCAGATACGCATTCCTGTAAAAGATTCCTCTTCTTTGAGGAATTTAGCCAAAGGTGTACTAAATCTTCACTAATATTCTACATATTTGGGGTATGGAATTATCATTCAATGTGGGTTAGGGTTAGAAGTCGCCGAGCCATTATTAGCAATACCTACCAATAAACCGACTACCCACACGTAGATAATTCCTATCCAAGTACTTATATACTTGGTATATTCACTCAACACAGATAGTAATTCATAGGTTAAGCTAGTTTAGGCTGCTAGGCTAGTTTAGGCGAGTTGCGAGGAACTATCACTACTGGTTCTCTACCCTATTAGCCATACTAAATTATTGATTTTATTTACGGACGATTCTAGGAATTTTATAAACCCACTATCAAGATCCGGGGCTTATAGGCTGGCCAAACCGGATCATTCATGGATCATGCCGAGATTTTGGTTTTTTGGCCGTCAAAATATAGTCTAATCCGAATAGGATGCTCATAGGAAATACATAACTATTCATATGCAAACGCGCAGTCTATTTAGTAATATGGAGGGAAGGGGAGGGTGACGGCATGGTACATATTATATGACCACACGGGTAAAGATACTTCACCTACATGTATCAATATGGCTGTGAGTATTTGATGTGAATAATTACTATTGGCACTCTTCTTCGCTACCTCAATCGTCCTCACATGCAGCATCATGATACTACAGAAGATGAGCCCAGAGGTAGTATATTATGATGTCGGTGTGAATTGGACGGACAGCCTTAGGAAACTAGTGTACTGGGCCCGGTTGGAGAGAGCTCACGTTGTTTTGTGGTGTGGTGATGTTCTTCTGACTGGTTGCCGTCAATAGTCAATGGACTGGCGATTGGTTTTTAGAAATGAACTTCACTGCTATTTGAATCAACACTTCAACATCCCCCGTCCCCTACCGGCAAACCTCGTGGGGTTGATGTTTTCTCTTCCAAATTCACCATTAATGTGTCTTCAGAGCTGCTATATGTCAGTTGGGCGATAATAACCGAAACGATATACCATGAAATCCAGGAAGGAAAGGTCCTAGAAGGCGCGCTCAAGCTAACTAATCACTTGGCTGTATTGAATTACATATCTTTTCTGCTGGCATACAAGTTTCAACACTGATAGAAATATGCACGTTCATCCTAGCCTACTAAGATGGGGGCACAACCACAATACCCTTCGTGTGCTGTGCCGTGCATTCACAGCTGCGGACCGTAGCCTTTAAAACTAGCTGTAGCATTCAATAATGTTATGTAAGTGGTGGAAGTCTTACACAGCTGGCTGCCTGAGGAAAGCCCAAGCAAGGGTTAATTGTTTACGCGCCAGTTATACGATGTGGATCCTCTAGCCAGTTCAAGCGCCTGAAAACTAGAACATGCTTGACATGTAGGTGGTGTGTATATATATGTGGGGTGCATTATCTCGTATGGTAAAGCGAGGCCTTCACATATTTGAAGCCCCGTCTGCCGGAAATCAGCTTTCTCACACCACCCAACCCCACATTTCTTGGTCATGGGTTGTCACTCGATATTCCCACACTTAACCTGGTTTCCACCAGGATTGGCTTCTACTAGCCTTAGTTAGCGTTGAAACGAGGAGGGGCTCCCAAAATTTTTGAACGGATGATGGGTTATAAGTAACGTGTTCGAGACTCACCGCCTGATTTGAAAGGAGTACGAAGCTGTTGATCTTTGGCGGGTGTAATGAGCACCAGTCGTGAACTTTAATAAGCCTAGTTCACGTCATGTAAGGGTTGAATTTAAAAACAGACGGTGGACGATCATTGAGATAAGCTGTGCCATTCATCTACCGTACAAGTGTTTTAGGCCATTCCGAACCCCGAAAGCCAACAAAAGGCTAGATAGTGGTAAGATTATCATGATACGGTTCCGTATTTATTACGTGTGGAGCCTCTTTTCTTTTTGCGTGGGTCGGAAAATTTCCTTCCCGCCGCGCCGTGGGCTTATTTAGTCTCCTTTTCAATGTAAAAAAATCTTATCTATAGGCTCTAGGTGTCTCCAGGCGCTTTAACGGCTAGCATGGCTTTACATACTCTAGAATCTTTCAGTGCACCCTTGTAATAGTTTTCAGTGAAAGGGAAATTCATGCAGCCAAGCCCGCACCTAGCATTATAGATGACTTGTCATTTTTATCAGAAATACACAGTGTGGAATCTTCAGTCCCCAAGTATTCTCCGGCATGAGGATGCAATGTTCCCTTCTATGCCCTCTTCATCAATGGCTTGAGTAAAATCTTGGCTGCGTGGACTGCTCTTTCACTTTGAGAGCGAGTACACTGAAAGACTCTACTTACTGTAATGAGACTTGTAGATATGTCAAGTATGTATTTATAGTACATATGACGAAAAGTATGGGCTCTGAGGCGAGACTACCTGCTTGGTCGACTGAAACGTAGATAGAGTAGTAACTAAATTCGAGCAGCATTTTTAGGAGTGGCAGGAGTATGTAGCACGGTAAACCCAAATCCGCCGCCTTCTATTCTCTGAGATTAGAGACTTTGCACAAAAGACTCCAGAGTCTTTTTCCGGTAATCTGATGGGTAGGTGTGGGCTTGCGTTGCCTCCGGCCAGGCGATGACGCTAGTTGATCTACTTATGTGCCTTGGGGTGCTTGCTAAATTTTTTATTTTGTCCGATCCAAATCCGGTAGGTAGGCAAATCTATCATAAGAACGAGCAAGATAGTTCGTCCAAATCCCAAAGAGGAATCGGACAAAATAAAAAATCCAGCAAGTAGATAAGTAGAGCTACTCATACATACTTTTCGCGAAGTAACCCGGATACCTACTAGAATAGCGGCGGGGTGACGTTAACTAGCGGATGAAGGCCTTTTTGGCAACCACTTGCCCGAGCCGAAACCTTTTGTATGCATACCTAGTAGTTGCCTTTGCTTGTAAAAGATTTGCGAAAGGTAGCGTAGAGCCTGAAACCCAAAAATTACAAAATTCTAAAGCTGCCTGACCCCGCTGATTTCAAAAAGGACGTTCAGAGTCTTGAGGCGTTGAAAGTTGCACAAGGAATCTGCAGTAAGGATGTGGGTGATTGTTAGCCGCCAAGCAGACAAAGCAGGTCTTCGGATGAAGACTCCCAGAACCGCAGTTGAGCGCATCACAGGCTCAAGAGTTCGGTAAACAATCCTGCAGGACCCTGTGGTGGCTCCAAAGATCTGGAAAATATATTAACAAGCCTATGCATCGCCTTTAAAGGAACTGGGGCTCATTCCTTCACCGTCGACATTGAACGGCTGTAGAATTAAAGGGGATATGGTTGCGAAACCATAACTATGAGAGATTTAGCTGAAGCACTTTATAATTTTAAGCTTGGTCAACTCAGGGAATTTCCCGAAGTGGATCATACTTATATCCGATGAGTACTGCTTCGCCGAGACCTACAAAACTACTGTATGGTACACGCAGCAGGATGCTGTTAACATCTTTACATGGACTGCAAATCTGCAACACACAGAGCTGTGGTAACCATTAAAGAAGAAAGAAACCCCTATAGCCATTTAGGTACTGTAGTTTTTGCTCTTTCCTGAACATTAATGAATGGTTGTTTGGATTTAGATTCCGACGGTAAGGTGAGCATGACAGATTTTGTAGCGTGGGGCAGTTGTTCAGATCGAAAAGCTGAGGGTGATCGTTTTTTTGTAAAACTGTTAGAGCTCGTGGATATTGGTTTAATCCCGACAGCTCCCGAAAGAATTTCAAGCTGGATTTCGAGGAACGTGTCTGGGCTCGGGATGTGAGATGATGGCACTGAATGTGGATGTGCACATGCCATGTGGTCAACTCACCGCAAGAGTTTGAGTGAATATTGACGAGAAACAACACTTAACGGCAGCCGTATATACGTATGAAGTTGGACATGGAGTGTACTAACAGTGATAGAGATTATCAATAGATTGGGGCATCTCTTTCCGTAGAGTACTCGCGAAGTGGTTGGAATAATCAGGGATATCATTGGGTGTGACGACTTGCACCGCCACAACCAAATATTTCCCGCAACCTGCTCAGTGGCCATATTGGACGACACCCAACAAATATAGATTCAAAGTCATTAGAGAATTAACAGTAGGAACTGAAGATACGGGAAATAACTCGGTGGTTCCAGGTAATTTCGGACATTTTGCTACAACATGAGCAAGCTTGAGCAGGCTTACGGACCAAGAGCAGTTCAATCCTTTGAGGTATTTGCTTTCTACCGCAATTTCGGTACTCTACATGTAAGTAAGTGCCTACATGTACATGCGGCGGAGCCTAGCTACGTATACGTAGCAATTAATTTTAGGAATACATACGAGGCCATAAACGCTCACTAGAGAATCTGAATATCAAACAGCTACAGGACCAACAGTCTTGGAGAACTAAATACCTATGTGAAGTAATAGAACTAGAGGGATGGAGCAGACCGAGGTAGAGGTATATGAACAAGGCGCCAACAAAATTGCGCATGTAGATCTGTGCTGAGGTAGCTTACTCGTGTGCGACTCAGTAAACCAGCAGAGAGATATGCTGTTATCGGGCCTGCATTAGATAAAGATTGGAACCAGGGCGTGGGGAGGTGCGATAACTTGGCAAGCGCTCGGTCCGTAGTACAATTCTCAATGCCCATAGGTTTCAGATGCTCAGTTCCAGGGCGGTCGACGTTGCGGAACAGCTGCCGTTAACGGCCCCATAGTCACCAGCTAGCTAGTCACTACTCTAATGTAAGTACGTACGCCGCGCAGAGCAGTCCGCCACCACTCCAGTATTCGCACAAGCGATAGATGATAAGTAGTAGAGGACCTGGGGGATAAAAGTGAAAATTCCTCCCATTCACCTTGGTTTACAAATTTTAACCAGAAGCAATGTTGTCCTCCCTTCTGCGATCGAAAAGGAAAGAACGAACAGAACATTCCCCATTTTCTTCTGCTTACGACCAGAGAAGTGACTATTTTCAAGTTTATGACGAAGCCACGGCTCTTTCACATCCCTCTTCATCTTCAGAATCTTCAGAAGAGAGTAACACTGAAGGCGCTTCGTTACTTCCAATATTTTCGGCCGCAGAGCTTGGTAAGTTCTATTTCTGTGTTCCTCCGATGGAAACTTACACTCATAACCAAATACACAGATTCGATACCAGTTTATTCCTTAGTTCATTCAATTCGTTCAGATATCATTTCTCGTGTGGATACAACCTTGACATGGGATCAATTACGGTCGCCCCAGGTTTCTAGCTTTCTAGTGAAGCCAATTCTGGCCTCATTAATTCAGGGCCCCGAGAGAATTTCAAAGGGCATTCTTTATAGCCTTCTGGCAAATTGTTTCCAGTTCAGAAAGGAAGCTCAAGAAAACCCGGGAAATGCATCTGTTTCGAAGACGCGAGCATTATTAGCGGAATTACTGGCAATTAAGCTTCTTAAGGAATTTACACAGAGAGAATTAGTACGAATAAAAACCATAGAAATGTGCATGGATATATAAATCTAACGATTGTTTCAATAGATTGATGCCTTGAGCTACGATTTCTACCCCCTACAAGGTCAACCACCTCCTGTTGCTGTACCTCCTGGGGATGGGCACATATCCTTTGCTCCTACACCCCCGAGATTACAGAGAGCAAGTAGGATATCGGCTTTAGAAATCTCAATTCGTGCTGAGGTATGATTACTTAGCGAGGAACTATATTATTAAACCCCCATAATTATATAACACCGGTGGTGGTTGGAGGACGGAATTTGGAAATATGAAATTAGGATATGAACTAAATCTTTCCTCAGGCTAAGAAATTTCTTTCGCATCCTCTGGTTATTCAACAATTAGAGGCGATATGGACTGGGAAGATAGTTTTTCATTCTGCTCTAGATCAACTTCACCGAATGAAAGATACACGGAAGTACTCAGTAAATACCACGTCGAGTATGATGCCATTCCGCAGGTCGGCTACTCTATATGATGCTCGCGATGCAAGTCTCTTCAAATTGTCGAGATTGAGAGTTCCAAGATATAAACATATTACTTCCACCTTTTCCCTTGCAATTTTACTATTTTTGTAAGTGAACAAGGATCCCTTTCGAATTCGTGAGACTGACTATGGGGAAGATACGTCCTTGTCCTTGTACAGAGGTCACATAAAATAACCGTTCTAGAGATAGGTTTCTGGCTTTGGTCTTTTGGGTTTATGATGGTAAGTTATGCTCAATATGACAAGTTACGAAATCTAAACACTTGGTTTATAGGATGAGATTGCGGGCTTCACTGAGGCCGGCGTATCGCTGTACTTTATATCACTATGGAACTCATTTGACATGGGCATATATCTGTTATTCATGGCGTGAGTCCTCATCTGCCGGTTTTCATATATAATAGTGCTTTGTTAACATCAATCTTCGATAAAGATTTTATGTTTTGCGGATAATTGGCTTCTTAGCACCTGAGAATGGGACGAGCATCACGAATTGGAGTTACGATATTCTAGCCTCTTGTGCTGTATTTCTCTTTCCTAGAATCTTCTCCGTGCTGTAAGAACCCTTAAATCTACACTCAATTATACATATCTAACAAATCTTATACAAAAAGCGACCATTATCGATATTTTAGTCAACTTATTATCGCTTTCAAGATCATGGCGGTAGACATGACGGCGTTATTAGTTTTGATACTCATTTCTTGCTCTGGATTCTTTGTCGCGTTTACACTTGCGTTTGCAAGGGATTCGTACTCAGCGAAAGATGTTTCGTATGTGGCCAATATTCCATGTAACAATCATGACTAATCACTCGATTTCTAGATACGCATTATTCCAAATTTTGATGGGGTTTACGCCAGCAGTATGTGCCAATCAACTACATGTATTATATAAATTAACAAAATCACTAATAATGGACTATAGGCCTGGGAAGTTTGGGAGAACTATAACCCACTTGGCAGGATTCTCCTAACCGCGTTTCTGATAATATGTCACTTTTTGATCGTCACGATCCTCATCACAGTTTTGACAAATTCATTTGCTGCGGTAGCCGCTAATTCACAAGAAGGTACTATTTCTTTGCTTTACACATAATACTGGCACTAATTCATTATTAATAGAACATCAATTTCTTGTTGCCGTGAATACACTCTCTCTGGTGAAATCGGACAGCCTATTCTCTTACACAGCGCCACTTAATCTTCTGGCCTGGATAATCCATCCTCTGAGGTTCTTCATTCCTTTTAGGTCGTTTGTCAAGTTAAACCGGACCGCAATCAAAATCACACACTTCCCGATTTTGGCGCTTATATTTCTTTACGAACGGACGGCGCTACATGATTCATTGTTTAACCAAGCGAGTGCATTTTCAACAAAGTCTGCTTTTCCAGAACTTTTAGATCGTTTTGATACTAGTTCCAGGAGGCTCCGTGGTGGATCAGTTATGGGCAGTGAACATCAGGAAGCAGCATTAGACGAAGTCTTCAGAAGACCTTATAAGGGCTCGTTGAGAATGCGCGCAAGTAAAGGAGATGTTCAGAGCATTGGGACTGGAGGTGGGGGTGTTGTAGATTCCTGGATGAATGGTGTTATGTCCCCTACTGGCTCGTTAACCACTGATATGGAAGGCGGATTTGCTATTAGAAGGCGTGCTTTAACAAGGCGTGGACGTACTCTCCGCCGGATAGACAGCTATGGAACAATCGAAGGGATGCGTCCAGGGGGAGCACAAACAAAACACTTTACTGGTGGAACAAGGTCTTTTGTTTCTAACCCAGAAGAACCCACAACGAAGGTTGGGGGTGGACAGCAATTGGGAGAAGGGGCAGTACTCGCAGATGTTTTGACTGAGGGAGACGCGGATAACGAGGGAAATTCCGGAGATGATGAAGATGATGAGATGAACGAAGATACGGAGAATCCAGATGCTACGTTGCAGGAGTCGGAACGATCGCTCAGCCCCCAGAAGACAATGACCCCACTTCGGCCCCGGAGCCTCGAGTTTCCCAAACATGGCCTTCCAATCCGCCCAAGGAAATATCATCATACAGATACCTCAACATCGATACTTGACTCTCAAACAATATTACGGATATCTAGGGAAAGTTCTAGCGCTGAAAACATTCGATCTGCTACAATGCCCCACAGAGTGAGTGAACGGCTTGGAGGCATACAAGCTGCGCCGATGTCACGAAGAGCAAGCGAACGATTAAGTGTTCCTGGCGAGGGCTCCCCTGGAAGAAAGTCCCCACGTTCTTCCAGGCCGCAGACTGCCAATAGGTCACGCCCAGTTCTTTCCTCCCGAAAAACCATAGACAGCTCAAGCTTGATGAAAGATCATGGGGAACGAAGGAGAGGTTCTGATACAATGGAAGGGCTTACCCGCGAGGTAGATATCGCAATGATTCCATCCAGCTTTGCGACCCAAATGGCGATGGCTACCGGGGCCAGAGGTGGCGTTGGTGACGATATGCTTGGTAGGCTGGTTTTAGCAAGAATTGGGACGTTAGAAGAGGGCATGAGAGATGTCAAAGATATATTGAAAGAGGTTAAGAAGCTAAGTGCTAAAAACAAAGATAAAGGTGGGGAGAGGGGTAAAGAGAGATATTTAAGAGACGAGGAGTTTGAAGCTGATAGGCAGAATGAAGGCAGTAGCTCTAACTCTTCGCCTAAATAGTCACGGATGTCTTTTTTTTTAATCATTTTTATAGTCACGGATGTCTGACTTTGTATATAATATTTGATACGAGCCTATGGCCATATCGATTACCACACTTTAGAATTTTAAGAATTTAATGCAATTATATTTTGGTTACTTGTACAGTATTGGCAATTAAAGTGAAATGTAAAGAATCCACATGCACAGTCATAATGAATAAAGGAAAAAAGGTCCGCATTCCCAGTGAGTAGCACGTCTGCGGTTAAAAATTGTTGGCGTAGAAGAAAGACCCCTCGTAAAATAGAGCCTTGAGGACGAGAAGTAAACGATAGAACTATTAGGGAGGTTGAAGTGCCAGTCCATGGCAATAAAGCCTTAACTAATTGTCAGCCGTTTTCCTGATCTATGAATTACCGATCCTTATGGGGAGATGCTCTACTTCTACCTTACTCGGATTTATGTGATACATGGACGAGCTGTTGGCATTTCCAACACCCAGGTCCATAAACAGCATCCATCTTCATTCGCATCAGTAACTCTGTAAGTGTATGAAGTATTTTCCACTGTAGATCGGACTCCGTATACAGCGATTCGACATGCTCCATATATGAAGCACGGTTCTGTAGGATCTGACTTCGCAGTTTGATATAATCTTCTTGCGGAATATTAACCACCTCTCTGATGGAGATCCATAGTGTTCTTTGGCTTTCGGCCTGAGGTCCAATCCTTTCCTTTACAATCGAAATGGCGATCTGGTCCTCACTATTCTCGTCAATAAGACACTGCTTATAAAGATATTTGATGAATTTCAGGATATCCTGAGTGTCTTTTTGCGTCCATTTGTCGACCACAAGCTTCATGAGGTGTTCTTGTTGGGAGCTCATTTTGACGTAAGATGCTTTGGTGGGCAAGATTGAGGGTGAAGGTTGAAATTTTTGTGGTGTGCCTGCCCGTCGAAATGATTTGGGTTTATATATCTGGCAGAGTCTGAACCTGTATATAGAATTTAAACTAGGGCATTTAGGTAATAGTAGTCATGAGTAGCGCACCTTGTGCATGATATTTTTGGCCTGACCCCCGTTTTGTTTTGGGTTTTGTGATGTATAGACGTCCACCCACCCTTGGCATGTTTTGTTAACGCTCTTGACAAGGAGACACTGTAGGTACTTAACTACAAATGGGTTAAAAGATTTAAGCCAATAGCACTTGAGCATGACTTATTTGTACCACTGGGCTTCGAACACAGGATTCAAGTAATACAGATAGACGGATAGAATGTGGGTGTAGATCATCTGACCATGGCTGATGTTTTATATTATGCTGCCATCCCGAAAATATGTGTATGACACGAGTAGTTGAATCACTTGAATCGATATATTCATCGAGACTTATTTTTAATGTACACCTATAGGAAAAAAGTGAGGAAAGAATAGGTGACCACCAAGGCGGCTAAGCAACAACCATGACTTTTGAAGGGAGCCTATACAAGGTGATAAATATACTCCAGAGGCCGTAATGTATACTCTCTTCCTTATTTTGTAGTTAAGGTCCTTCATGTCATTGTGGTTCAAGTTGAGTACAGGCGTTGTTTCGTCACTTTTTCCCTCCGGCTGTACATAATACAATCTGCTCTGGAAGAAGTCCTCGGCCCCTCAGAGACCAATCGCTCAACCTCGATTCAATGTATTGCCGGAGCCCCTAAAATAATATTAGCGTTATACATAAGGCGAAAGAAAGCTTTTGTAGAAACGGACCTTGGGTTAGCTTCCTTGAATTCATCCCATTCTCTCGCTTTTATAGTCTCTGCGTCTGCTTTCTCGTAGTCATCTTCATCGGGTTCCGGTATTATTCCACTTTTCTCCCCCCCACCTTCAATGATACCTCCTCGTCTCCGCTCCTCTTCAAGATACTCATCGATAGTCATAGTCGGCAGATTATGTCCACTTTTAAATACACCTGCCTTCAACCTTTCTCGGCTATCCAGTAGAGTGAAAGGCCGCAAAGGCTTGCCAGATGAAGAAAGTAAGGGTCCTCCTTTCATCTTGGATGCTATATTAAGGTCGAGCTTTTCGCTATAGCTATCACCAGGGTTGCTACGACCTTGTGATCGGAGGTCATGGTCGGGGGCAGCTTGAGGGGTGTCAGAGGGCTTTGGGGCGCGTGAAAGAATATCAAGTTCGAGGAAGATCATTTCAAGGCCTTGTAGTGCCTTCATAACGGACAATGAGATTGAGGCAAGATGTAGAGCTCGAACCTCGGTTTCATCAAGATTGTGAGCATTTTGCGAGAGTTGCTGTAATCAGTATCAGCGATGTCATTATGTAGTTATATTATGAAATGGGAACTACCTCGACTTTTGCTTTTAACTCTTTTTCGGCTTTATATTTTGCAATTTTCTCATTTCTCCGGGTTGCGGGGTCCGCAGAAGAAGACGAGACAGCGCCCTTCTCAAATGTACTCTTATCGGCCGTAGAAAGCAAGCCATATGTATCACATAGCGACAAGAATCTATTATAAAGTGTCCTGGAGCGTTTTAGAACAGCCTCCCTATCATGAGTGTTCTCTTTTAAGCTCAGCTCTGCAAGGTAGAAGTCGACGAGCATGTATCTTTTATCGGTCAGCCAACGGTGATCTCATTCAAAACACCCATTTCACAAACCTAATTTCGCTTGAGCTTACATCCTCTAATCCTTCGTTTGAGCTAAATAGTGATATTTGATCAATGAGCTCTTTGCATTTTTGATATGAGGTGACTGCAGTTCGTAGCTTATCTTGATAAACATCGCTCTGGTAGTCGTAAGATTCTTCGATTTCTAAACGAAGGCGTGAAGCGCCATCAAAAATCGATCGTAGAGAGGTTGAGTCGTCTTGTTCGTTGTAAGCCATTTTTTGTGAACGTGATGCTAAGGGAGCAAGAGCAGTGAAGGTTTGAGGCTCGAGCATTCTGCCCACGATCTTATCTTATCTAGAATCTTATCTTTTGAGGCTTGTTATCAATGCACTCCACGCCGAAATATTGCTAACCATATTGGGAATCTTGTCATTTTTATCATTTCCTTTCACTGGGTGCCTGAAAATGAAAAGGTCAGGTGTTACTAGACTTTTACAGCAATCCTCAACCCAAAGCTGAATATGGCCCCGCACTTCTCCACCCGGCCGGACATGCACAATTGAAGCAAATGAGTGTATGTATCTGTTCTAGCGTTAATAATGCCAGGATCAGTCTTTTACTGTGGTAATTTGATACCTCCGCTATACACTCGAACTAGTTTAGGAGGCGTATGAACTCAGTACATGTAGTTCCATACTATAGATACAGGTTATGTGGTATGAGAGCACATTTATATTGACCAGAATGCAGTAAGTAAGTTTTCTTTTAATATGATTGCATCAATGGTGGTCTGAAGCAGGTAAAGGCTTAGATCATTTAAACTCCCAAATATACGTACCACTTTAAGCCTCAACACATATATAAATATCGACCCTAAAAATAGAAGTTCTTTTGAATTCATCATAAGATGATGTATTTGTGTAACATGTACATGTAGTTTTAAATTGAGGGTTCAGGTTGACAGACGCAAAGACCGGCAAATCATGTACTCATGTACTACATAATGTATCAAGTACATATGCACCCTGGGTACATATTTACATTGCCAATCATTAGAAAGTATGTGTTCGTTGTGTCGACAACCCTATTTATGGCCTTAAAGATAATTTTTCAGTTATCGCTCTCCAGCTCGGGTAAACTACATGTTATAAAATACATTGGCGGCCTAATCATCTGCAATTGAAATGCTTGATGCGGGATTATCATCAATACCTCACCACCGCAGCCCCACCGCAACAGCCACCCGCAACCATCACCACAATCATCACCACACCACAGCATCGACAATTCAACCCTTGTTAAAAATCGCTCTCTAAGTATAATTCTTAATTCTGTGGGTTCATTCTCAAGTTTCTGTTCCTTTCGAATGAAATTAGCTGACTAGTTAGACCCTTTATAGGTACTATGTTTGGACACGATTGTTCACCACTTCCGCAAACCGACTCCCCCAAGAATACCGACTTCCTTTCCTTGAAGCCGTCAGATATGTTCAGGGTTATGAGTAAATTGAGTCCCCGGAACCCTCACGATCCGGCAGTTGTCTTGACGAACGGGCCGACTGCTTCAAAATGCCGCAGCTCTGATGTTGAATCGGAGGGTCTCACTAACACCCAAACCAATACGGTAAGCCAGAAGTGCAGCAATTTAACCTTAATTGATTCGCATCAAGGCGAGGAAGAAAATCGGGGTCCGCTCGCTAAAGAGCTTTCAGGCTCTGGGTTGGATTCAGTCATGACGAAGAGAACTGTTTCTTCAGAAATCGATCGCTCAATTCTTGGAGGCGCGGGTTGTTCTTTCTCTACAGAATCCATCGTGACCCAAGAAGTTAGTGAGGGGGGCAGCGGCATGGTCGCCCCAAAGGATATACCGACTGAAACCCAAAATCTGAAACAGTCTAAGCTCAGCCACGTTCCATCACCCAGAAAATTGATGCAGGGACAGAATTTCGTGGGGCCTCTTTTGGTTCCGGAGACAGTCTCTGTTAGCGGTTCTAACGAGTATTCGCGACCCAAAGAAACCTTAGATTGGACTAGGACTGATTCTTCCGATTTAGTGGAGTATGGTTCAGATCATAGTTCCTCATCTATAGAGCTAGAGAGGGACGAAGATAAAGATGAGGAAAAGGAGGGGGTTCAGGATTTGGGAAATTTTGGAGATATTAAGCTCGTTAGCCATAACCCATATACAAAACGCATAACCGCTAGGCGCCGGATGCGCCAAGGTGAATTTTCTAAATGGTTAGTCTAAGCGGACCATGCGCCTCACTATGATTATTTAAATTAATGATTACTAGGTGTGAAGGGAAAGTCAAGGAGATTCAAATCGAGGAAGTATCTGAACGTCAGCGACAAGACGAGGAGATGATGTCTGCTCGGGCGATGATAACATCTCATAAATTCATTATATCAGATCCTCGTGAATACCAAATGGAGCTTTTCGAAATTGCCAAGGGCCGAAACACCATTGCAGTACTTGATACAGGCTCCGGAAAAACACTTATTGCATGTCTTTTAATCCGATACATGGTTGATAAAGAGCTTGAATCACGTACACTTGGCCATCGCCGTCGTGTCAGCTTTTTTCTTGTCGACTGTGTTACACTTGTTTTTCAACAGGCAGCAGTTTTGAATTGCAATATCGATGCCAAGGTTGGTAAGTACTGTGGGGGTATGGGGGTCGACTTGTGGAAAAAAGAGATATGGGAAAAAATCCTCGATGATGAGCAAGTTATTGTAATGACGGCAGATGTGCTTTATAATTGCCTTACACATGCATTTATTAAAATGGAAGATATCAATCTTCTCTGCTTTGACGAGGCACATCATGCAAAGAAACGACATGTATATGCACGGTTGATTAAAGAGTTTTATATATGTGAACCCGAAGATCAAAGGCCGAAAATATTTGGGATGACGGCTTCGCCAGTTGATGCGCGAGTTGATGTTATTCAGGCTGCGTTGTAAGTGCTATAACCCAAAATCATTGTAGCCTTAATCTGATTTCTTATTTAAATACAGAGAGCTTGAAGAACTTCTTCACAGCAAAATAACAACCACAAGTGATTTAATGCTACTGCAAAGCTCTGTCAATCGTCCTCAAGAGGATGTTGCGCTGTACAGCAAGCTTCGAGCTCCATTTCAAACCCACCTTTGTTCAACACTCTATAGCAAGTACAGTAACTGCAAATCTTTTGAGAAAATATTTGCTTTCTCTAAGCATAGTGCTTCTGAGCTCGGTCCCTGGTGCGCAGATCAAGTATGGAGATTCGCATTGTCTGAGCAGGAATACCGCAAACTCAAACGTAAAGAGGAGCGCGATTCAAACCGCCAGCTTGACCAAGATGGCCTCGATCTCCTGGAAAAGGATATACAACTTCTGAGGGAGGCAAGGATAGATATACAGAATCATGTGTTTGACCCTCCTAATCCAGAAACAGACGACTTAAGCTCTAAGGCTTTTTTACTACATCGGTTTCTTAAACGTGTCTATGCCGAAGAAAATAGCAACAAATGCATCATCTTTGTCAATAGACGTTATACCGCTCGCGTTCTCGCCGCGCTTCTAACGGAAATCGGGAGCCCACATATGAAGCTCGGGATTCTTATTGGGTCGAACTCTGGCGGTGCCGGGGATGAGAATGTTACCTTTAGGCAGCAAATGGTAACCGTGAGCCAATTTAGGAGAGGCAAATTGAATTGCCTCATTGCCACTTCAGTGGCAGAGGAAGGCTTGGATATACCTGACTGTAGTTTGATTGTTAGGTTAGTAAAATCTTCATGCCCCTAATATCTACCTGAATTATTAGTTTATTATTGTCCCAGATATATGAGCTGACTTCGAAATAGATTTGATCTGTATACAACCATGATTCAGTATATCCAGTCGAGAGGACGGGCACGCCACGCAAAATCCCGTTATATTCATATGTTGGAGCATGGTAATGGGGAGCATAGGAGAATTTTGGCAGATGTACGAAGTGCTGAAACGATCATGAGAACTTTTTGCCAGAGCCTACCGGAAGATAGGTTACTCAACGAACCGGCCAATAAGGAGCATTTATTTGAGGAAAGTGATCGTGTCTATATCGATCCTGAAAGTGGTGCGAAGGTGACCTTTTCTTCTGCAATGCAGATCATAGGACATTATCTTGGTAGCTTGGTGAGCTCCGAAATTACCCCTTCATTTGTTGATCATACTGAGTAAAACATCTTAGCCTCACGATGGAGAGGATATGTCTACGGCTACCTACAAAGTCCGTAATGTTGGAGTTGGATCGTTTATCTGTGAATTATTTTTCCCTGCTGGGTCGCCGATCACTTGCGTTGAGGGCACAGCAATGACCACTAGATCTGGGGCAAAAAGAGCCGCTGCATTCGAAGCCTGTTTAAAACTAAGAGCCCAGAATTATCTAGATGCTCATATGCTACCAAAGTATAGAAGGAAAGATATCCCCAAAATGGCCAATGCACATTTGGCCCTCGATTCAAGCAAAACCCAAAATTATGCGTCGAAAGAGAAACCTTCATTCTGGACAGTCAAAGATAACACGCCTCCACAAAAAGCCTGGGTCACTGTGCTTCTTTTGTCTGATCCAAAGGACATCAATGAACGAATTCTACCAATAGCCATTGTCACTAGAGAAAAACTTCCTAAGATCCCAAACTTTCCTATATATTCGGATAGAGGTGCATCCTCAGATGTTATTTCCTTACGTCTAAATAGACCTTTAGATGTAACGGACAAGAAGCTTGAATTGCTCAACGGGTTCACCATACGTTTGTTCTATGATTTATTTAATAAACTCTTTGAACAAGCCGAATCGATTTTTCCGTATTGGCTCGCGCCATGCAAAAGCGGAGAGTTTGATGAGGAAACTTTAGCCGACAATATCCTTGATTGGGAAATGATGAAACATGTCGATTCTTCCCAAGAGTTGAAGTGGGATAAAGACACTCCGGTCGAAGATTTCATTGATAGGTTTCTTGTGGATAAAAGGCAACGGAGCAGACGCTTCGTTGTCTACGATTGCGACCCTACGCTAAGTCCTAGTGACCCTTTTCCGATACAAATATCTCATCCTTCGACAATCTCGGATATTCTTGATTATTCATACAATGCTGGTAAAAAGGGTGCCGCAAAATGGAAAGGTATAAAATGGACGGTACCAGATACAGAACCTGTACTAGTGGCTGACCGTTTGCTACACCGACTTAATTACTTGGAGTCTCCGAGTGAGAAGGACGCTAATACAAGTACCGAGGCTTGGATATGTCCTTCGGCATTTCAGGTTTCTATGGTATAGGCCAATAAATCATTTTAAAGTTCTGCATTTTATTAACATAGCTCTAGATACCGTGTCAAATTATACATATGAGCATGATATTTCCAGCTATCAGCACCCGGATAGATGCTTTTCTTCATGCTTGGGATGTTTGCAAATTATTAGGAATGGAAGATTTAGATCTCAGATTGGCTTTAGAGGCCATTACAAAAGATTCTAATAATTCACATGAACACGATAAGGAGAAGGTTAATCTACAAAAAGGCATGGGTAATAACTATGAGCGCCTGGAGTTTTTAGGTGATTGTTTTTTAAAAGCGGTATGTATTGCTGCCCTTTTTACTTTATGCGTTTTGGGGTTAACCCTTGTCAAAGGCATCTTCCATAAGTCTTTTTGCGGAGAACCACGAGAACGATGAGTATCAGTTACACGTTAAACGTATGGTGCTTGTTTGTAATCAGCACCTCTTTGAGAAGGCAAAACAAATAAATCTACCAGCATATATTCAAACGGAAGGCTTCTCACGCCGCTGGTGGTATCCAGCTACCATGAAACAGATTCTGGGAAAAGGTATTGGGAAGGAAATTGTTAAGCCAGGCAGTTTAAACAGGCTTGCTGATAAATCTATCTCTGATGTATGCGAGGCCTTGATTGGAGCAGCAATTATCGACAAAGGTCTTGATGGTGCTACCCAAATGGTGACTGCAATTTTAAAAACACCAGAACACCAACAGAAAAGATGGGCCGATTACTACAAAGGATATACAAAGCCTGGGTATCAGACCGCTCTGCCTTCTGCTGCACAGATCAAGCTAGCAAGAGATATTGAGAAACAGGTTGGATATAAATTTCAATCTCCAAAGTTACTTGTATCTGCATTCACGCACTCGAGTAATCCTTACTCTTGGGAAAAGGTCCCATGTTACCAAAGACTTGAGTTTCTGGGAGACGCTCTACTAGACCTAGTGTGTGTAAGATACATCTTTGACAAACATCCAGAGGCAGATCCTCAATGGTTGACCGAACATAAGGTAAGTTCATCTCACCCCCATTATACTCTGGGGTACTAACATAGTAAAGATGGCTATGGTCTCAAATAAATTTCTCGGTGCTGTTTCTGTCGTAATGGGTTTTCATCGAAAGCTTAGAAGAGTTGGGCAGCGATTAGATATTGCTATTAGAGACTATTCGATAGAAATTACAGAGGCCATAGAAAAATCGAACGGGGCAGTAGACTTCTGGACTTCAGTAAGCCCACCGCCAAAGGCACTTCCCGACGTCCTTGAGGCGTTCATAGGCGCCTTGTTTGTCGACTCCGAGTTTAACTACCAAGTGGTGGAGAAATTTATCTCCGATTTCATTCTTCCATACTTTGTTGATATGACAGTCTATGATAGTAAGATTTTCCCAATCTACTTTATACTCATTGAAGTACTGACACAGTCTTCAGATTTTGCTGGTCAACACCCAACCACCTTTCTGACCCAGCGTATGACCGACTTAGGTTGCATGAACTGGGGTCATGAAAGTAACCAGGTTAAGACCGAAGAAGGTCAATATATTCTTACGGGAATCATGATTCACAACAAGATATTCGCATATGGGAAAGGGCCATCTGCAAAAGCTGCAAGGATTTGTGCAAGTGAGGCTGCACTTGGAAAGCTAAACGGCGATGGTTTGCTTGAGTTTCTAGATATCTGCGATTGCAAAAGTGTCGGGAAGAGGGATATGGAAAATATGGAAACAGCTAGGAATCTTGGGACGGATGAAAATGATGAGGAGGTCGTTTGGCTAGAAGAGTAGGTTTTATAAACTAAATCAGAAACGTCTACTTTCCATGGTTATCGTGTGTGTGTGTATATAGCTTAACATAGTAAAAGATACGGCGATAAAATATAAAGTCCACCCAGTTGACGATTCAATGAAACCATGTTGAAGGTTAACAGTTCGAGTAGTACATGAATAACAGTTTAATCCGATTTTGGGGGCTATAGAAGTACAGCCCAACCGTATAGGTAAAGTATGACCTACTTGCCATGTCTTCCCCCTTCTACGATCATGCGGTTATTACACGTTTATTACTTAAACGCCAATATACACCCAATAATGTTCTTTAGCTCGGCTACTGTGACCATACGGCGCATTTATTACTCTAGTTGAGATATTAATGAATCAGTAAAGTGATGGTAAATGAATCGGAAGTCGTCCTAATTTATGTGGGAAAACCCCCCGGAAATTCGTATAATTACAAATTCACAATAATCATATGGGGATTTGAACACAAGTAATCTATTGACAAAATACTTGCAATTGCTATCACTACTGCACTATAACTTCAACGGGTTTTCTGTAGGTATATTCCCGAATCAGATGAAAAATCACTTTATCACCACACATACACATTTACTAGTCATCGAAAGCAAGAACCCATCAATGAATTTCCCCTGACCTACAGGTTTCTGTGTGCTCTGCTATGTAGGGTTAGGGTTTCCCTCTCGACCAACCAGAATCGAAAGGCTCCATACTAAGTAAAGGAACATACACCCCGAACTACAGTCGAGTACTGCATTACGACTAAATAGTAAGAGTTGTGTTGTAACTCCATGTACCTACGGTGAAATACAACCAACCAAAAAGATGTATTTTGGATAACACGCAAAACATTTAGTATCGTGAAGGTTAGTGCCATAACCGTAAGGTTGCATGCACGTAATGAATAAAAGAAAAAGAAAAAAGTCTCGTGAAGGTACAAGCCTAGAAAAATATATATGTATAGTCGCGTCTGTACATGTGCTCGTAAATCTCTACACAACTGATATTGCATACCATACTAAATCCTGAGTTTGGCGCTTTTTTTCATGGCATGCAATGGTAGTGTATTCCAGTGCATCGCAATACCAGAAACTATAAGAAGAACCAGCTAATCCCCCATTGCTTGTTGTAAGAAGCATTAACTGACAATACTTCTGCCGAGGTCCGGCAGCTACGCTAAAGGAAGTGACTTCATTCGCAGATATATCTTTCCAGTTTCGTATAGGCAACCCGTAAACTCTATAAGCAGGGGTCCTGGAGGCCGGCTTGTCCTCGAGTCCGTAGACAATATTGGTGGGAACTACATTCGCACTCTCCAGATATGGCCCCGAGGAATTCTTGAAAAGGTTTCATGCGCAGGTGGCTCTACATTAAAGAAGAAAATAATGTAGATGTATTTCGAAAAAAAAATGGGAGTATTACTTTACCTGTTTCGAGGCGGGGTTTAAGGGCAAGGTTTTGAACGATATCAGCTTTAGTTTTGGGAGGGAAGGGGCCACAGAGCTACACGAGGGAATAGAGCGTTTGGCAACCGTCCAAATATTTACGCGTGAGGTATTTGTAAATAGTAATCCCCCCCGCGGGAACGAGTTTCCCGCCAGGTCCCTTGGCTAACGAAGCGTCTTTCGTCTAACCTAGAAAATTTTAATGCTGGAGATTTTATGAATCCTAGTTTCCAGAAGAGCTTGGCTAAACTCTATATTTTTACCCTGATACTTTATTCAAATCAAGTGTGAGGCAAAAAACGGTAGCATCGTATCTGCAGAAATAATCTTTTTTCGCCTGTTGAGATAATCATAAGAGTAAAAATGGTTAAAACTCGAATTAATACAGGTATCTTTGGCTTTATCCGCTACCTCTTCTTCTTCTTCTTGCCGTCGGATCCTTTCCCTCTTTGTTTATTAGCATGACCTGGGTATTTAGCTGCGTGTAAAGTTTCAAACGAATCCTTCTCTAGCCTATAAAGGCTCATACATGCACGAGCATCTTCAATCTATCCGCCCTCATATCAGTTAGATTAGCCCATTGCGAGAGATTGGATCACACACCGATGAATGTTCTCCGCCCTGGATATCATATCCTAAAATCTCCTTCGTGAGTTTTTTTAACCCTGGTGTTCTCCCTTGGCTCCTCTTCCTGAAGGCAGGATGGCGACTGGTATCGCGGATATCGCGTTTAGGGTGCGACAACATAAGTGCTTCGAGATCGTGGTGTACAGCATGCCCAACAAGTACATGGTCCTGTAAGATATCCGATACCTTCTTCTGAACTTCCTCGAATGTGATGGCTGCCGTATTTCCTAGCTATTAGCTAAAGATCGGGTTATAGCAGGTCCTAGTGGATAGATACCAGTTTTCATACTAGCAGGAGAGACGCCGGAAACCCACGTTCTCCAGTCTGTAACTAGTTCTTTTGGTTTCACGAAAGTATCAAATACCAGGTGGCCGTGGAAATTAACAATTGACACCCTCGCCAGTGCGCTGCGTTCGTTCTCTGCTCCGCCAACACCAACCATTTCACAATCTATTGCGACGTATTTCCCCACTTCTGTCCTATGTCGGCCTGATAATTAGAATCCCATCACCATAATGACCCCCGATATTTGATGTTGGACTGACCTTGATGGGTCCATTTCTGAGATGGCAACTGCCTCTGCGGACGTCTTTGCCGATTGTGGAACCGTCATGGTGAGGTTGTAGGCCTGCGCAATATCGGCGGTGGGGATATCATTATCCTCCGCCCATGACGAAAGTGAATTCTTAGTTGAGGTAGTTGAGGTTATTACGGTACGGGTCATTTTTCGGTCTGTGGACTTGCTATCTCGGTTCTTCGTAATCTTGCTGGTACTCTTGGATCTGGTTTTGGTATATGATAAGTATGCAGGCATCATTTGAGAAGAAATTTAGGCACTGCGCATACAAACTGGATTTTATCCCTTTGGCGCTCCCCCGAGCATCCTCAGTCGCAACAGCCTTTCGCTTTGACGGTTTACCCGTTGAGTCTTTTGAGTTCGAACTGCTCTGTAACTTCTGTTGAAGTATTTTCCAGTTACTTGAGAGGCCTGTGGGCGCCATTTTAGGCCACGGTCGAGTAAGTATCATTCAAGGAAAGCTGCTTCACATGATCGTGAAAGGTACAAAAAAATTATGGCAGCACATAGGCCAGTGATTCTTTCCTCTTAGAATTGTTACCCGGCGAGCTAATTTAGTGTCCACAGGCACAGTGAGGCTCGATACGGGTCTTTCGGTGATCCCACAAGGCACCCCGAATAATCCAAGTAACACCTAGTGACACAAAACGAAAGAGGATATATGTATGTATAGTGAAAACTGATCATGTTTATTGGAATTGTCCTTGAGCTACTGTTATCGATACACACACACACAAAAAAAAAAAAAAAGGAAAAAAACAATCAACGCCAACCCAGTACTAAGAAAACCAAGAACATTCGAGGTGTAAACACCCCAACCGCATTCGAACCGCGATTCGATAAACACCCAAACCATCCGGTGACATAGGAAAACGAAAAATTCGTACAGTCATCATCTATGTATTACGCGCGGAAATCATGGGCACGAACCCATTGGTTCATCCACTGTCTGGCCCAGATCAAGGCCGAGATCCATTCTAGGAATATCTTTCTTTTCACTCCGCATTCTTTGTTCAGACCACGCTCTCAGTCTCACTAAACGGCGTATTCTAGCCTCTTTTTGTACGCCTTGTGCCTCAAGAATAGCCTCATTTACTTTACGAGCGACCTCTTTCCTCAATGCCGGATCCATGAGTCCAGCAAGGGGAGGAGCAAGACTAGCAGGGGGGAAACACAAAAGCGCCATTGTACGTTCAAGATCCTTTAAGAACAATGGGTTACTAGGTGCTCGGGGTGCCAACTCGTTGGTAGCGAAGGTAAGGGCCGCAGATATATCACCATCTGGGTCTGAAGTACATTTGCGAATCAGTTCAATCAACTGAAGGCGTAGCAGTGAGAAGTGTAAAGCTGGATTTGTGTCTAATATCTATATCAAGATGAGTTGGTCAGCATTTGCTAAATTTGTAAGATGGCATATAAAACAAGACAAATGCGAGAAGGTGTGCTCATATTGAAGACTGAAGTTTTGAGTTCGGGTTATCATCACCGACCAGAAGGTCTGAGAGTGGTGCATGAAACAATGTTTAATCATAGCGGGGAAACATCATTACTTAGTGTTTTTCACTAACCTCCGGATTTAATTCATTGATGCGTTCTTTCGCGGATTGGATGTCTCCACAATGTATGGCGTTTCGTATTTCCACTCGCTCCTGGATTGATTCAAGATCGATCTGAGGAGATATATTTGCTTCCTGGGCGAATTTAACTGCTGCCGAATTATAGCCTTCTATCACCAGATAGTTCATCACCAAGGCATTTAAGTCACTTCGGAAGAGTTAGTGTTGGCCAGAGAACTTGGGAGGGCTTGAAGGTAATGTGGAGGGGCAAAGCGGGGGGTATCAGAAACAAGTTAACATATTCTCTAACATGGTAATTTCAGAGAGATTCCCAACTTGAATGATTCATCATTTGAGGGTGCAGGTGGGGGTGGGGTCGGGGTCGGGGTCGGGCTGAAAGAAAGAGAGCGTACGTTTTTGTAACTTTAACCTCATCAACCCTCTTATCCCAGTCGATATTAAACGGCTTTCTTGAGGGGGTGGCCGTTGAGGAACTCTGATTTCAGGCCGGTGATCAGCACGCGCAAACATGAGGCGATGCGTGACCAGCTAGTCCCATGGGGCCAAAAGAGAGAAAAGAGAGCAGACATGATGCCTACCATGACTTCTGCACTGCCTGACCTGGACCGCGCAGGCAAAAAATGTTTTGCGGTGGAGGAGGACGAGGGATGGAAACGACGGGTTTTATGGTGAATGTTAGATGTAGAGGCTAGAGGCTAGGAAGGAGTGGGAGATGAACGTCACGAAAATGAAGGGTGGTGCGCCCTAAAGCCCAACACCCAACCCTAGCCCTGTCTGGGAGGGTGTTAACGTGGAAGTTGTTACTACTGCAGTGTTATCAAGCATTCCATGGATCATATCAACATACATGTAGTATCTAGAAGGCATATCATATACTACATGTATTTACAATACTTAAGTGCTTACTTATTACATGTCTACAGACTCTGCACTGCACAGTATAATAATACATATATTCAAACACTCACATCAATTGAGGAGACACTGTTATGCTCTGCTCCATGGTGACGTGACCACTACACATAATCTGAAGAAACTTAGCAGGATGACACCGCGGCCGGGAAACTTAAGATAAATCAATAAGTATCGGTATTGACACGAAAATGGAGGTAGGTACTCACGTGGTGTTTTTCTCAAGTTGTAGGTACATGCACACGTCCTCCTTATGCTTTAGATACAGCAAGGCGCTGTGAATTCTAGATATTAAAATAACCCGCGGCCTAGCTTCACTTTGATATCACTTTGTGACGAATACAAAATTTGAGCGCCCCGTTGTTACGCGTATGAACTATATGTAACTTGCATGTCCGTTGTTACGCGTACGTATAAAGTTTCGTAGTATTCTTTGGACTAAAGACACAAATTTTCGAACCTAGCTTATTCCCCGACTCATATATCTATAACGAGGTTATGGCTATATACGGAAAATGAGGTTTGCTCACGTTGTATCATTGCATCTGGTTGCTAAAAAACGGGTAACCTCCCACGTCTAATGTAGCTGTTCTTGCTCACATGCTCATTTGGATAAGATACATTACCGTACTTAAACTTGCTAAAAGCATTGAACAGAGAAGGATTCCCCGCTTCCCCCTTCTACTTTCCAATATTTCCAATATTTCCAAACAAAGCAGAAGTTTATCACAATGGTAGTTCACTACAGTCCACCTTGGGCTAATACCCATGTTCGTATCCTTACTTTTCCAAAGTCTTTTTTGAGCTGGAAAGCGAGCTTACCGACAACATAGATAATTGGTATTGCCGGATCCAGTGGCTCCGGGAAGACATCCCTTGCTGTTAAAATTGTCAGCGCTTTGAATTTACCCTGGGTTGTAATTCTGTCTATGGTAAAGACTTGTTGCGCATCCCCCGCACTTTCCCAGACGGAGCCAGTATAGTCATTTTCCTAGGTCGGATTAAAGCTCACGTTCTTGAGTTTAGGATTCGTTCTACAAGCCACTGAATCCGGAACAGTCCGCAAAGGCATTCAGAAACGAATATGATTTTGATGCTCCAAATTCTATTGACTTCGATATTCTAGTAGAAAGACTTCGGGACTTAAAGCAAGGGTAAGTCCAAACATAATATTCATCGCCCAATGGGATACTTTCTTATTAATTTATCATTTGACTCAGGAGAAAGGCGGAGATACCTGTATGCTTCCATGCGTCTTCAATCAAACGGGGTATCTTTAAAAATATATTAAGAGCGGTTGATCATTAGGTCTATTCCTTTGAAAAACACCAGAGAGAACCGAAGACGACAACCATATATTCATGCCATGTCCTAATACTTGAGGGAATTTTTGCTCTCTATGATCCAAGAGTTTTGGAGCTTCTTGATATGAAAGTTTGTGTCTCTAATGCTTTGCAAGTTTTAAGCTAATGGTTTTCCAGATCTTTGTAGACACGGACGCGGATGTCTGCCTTGCAAGAAGACGTGAGTTTCACGCATGCATAGTCCCCTAAAATCAAAATTTAACGTCAATAACATAAAAAAGTTGCGCGTGACGTCAAATATCGAGGAAGAGAGTATGTACACCCCTATGCGGATAACTTACAACTATGATACTAACAGGATTCCGAAGTATCCAAGGAGCGATCAAACAATGGACTACCTGGGTCAAGCCAAACTTCGAGCTTTTCGTTGAACCCCAGAAGAAGAACGCTGGTCTGTCGGAATTTCATCATTATGTCTTGAAGTCAATGTATAGTGTTCTAATGCAAAGTAGATATCATGGTCCCTCGAGGAATAGAAAACACAATTGCGATACAAATGATAGTAAAGCACATTCAAAGAGCCCTTTTAAACAAATCCAAGGAGCATGTTAAAGCTCTTCGAGCTCTCGGCCAAGGCCACGATGCGGACGAACCACTTCCGCCAAGTGTCAAAGTTCTTCCAGACTCGCCGCAACTTCAGGGCATGCACACAATAATTCACGATACGGACACATCCCGCGAAGATTTTATTTTCTACTTTGATCGCGTCGCTGCCCTTCTCGTAGAAAAGGGCATGGACCATCTTGCTTTTAAGCAAAAGCAAGTAGAAACCCCCCAAGGAAATAAATACTCCGGCCTAGAACTTTCCCGCGACGTCAGCGCTGTCGTTATACTTAGATCTGGAGGTGCTCTTGAGGTTGGGCTCACAAGGGTTGTTCCGGATGCCAGGGTTGGGAGGTTATTGATTCAATCTAACGTGCGTACCGGGGAACCCGAACTACATTACCAGAAACTTCCATCAACTTTAATACACGACAGTGTCTTGGTTCTGGATCCGCAAATCACAACCGGCGCAGGTGCCTTGATGGCTGTGACAGTGCTCAAGGATTACGGGGTTGAGGAAGACCGTATTGTCTTTGTGACTTACTTAGCCAGTATCGTTGGCTTGCGTAGGTTGACAAAGGTCTTCCCGGGGGTAAAGGTGATTGTGGGAAAGGTTGATGATGGTTTTGAGAGGAGGTTCATCGACGAGAGATACTTCGGGAGTTAGAATTCTCCTCGACCGATCACCCCGCATTCTAGTTCTGTTCACGGCCACGCGACATGGTATGTCATAGTACATGTATTAACGTATAAATAAATTACGTACGTACGTACATACATATATACATCGTTTAATTTCTACTGCAACTGGATTACTCTAGTAAAGGCCGTTAAAGCCTATGGTTAAAATGTCTCGAGGGCGATACGCATGTTCTTATAAAGTATCCCGTATTTATAAAGATACTGAACTGATCTTAAATGCATTTGGATTATGTAAATAGATTGTGTACTTGTCTGTGCGCACATGCAACTGTGTTAGGGCCCTATGTAATTATTATCTGAGTTTAGAACATGTAGCTAGTACATACATAGCAAACCGAGTGATAGAAAATGATCTTTAGCCGATTATATATGTAGATATGTTACAAATAGCGCAAAGAGGCACTTGTATCCCTGTTCCATAAATATGTATACAGTACTGTATATAATGAAGGTTTGGCTTTTCACCAACAACTGAAAGTACATGTATATAAATAATTTCAACTGGAAGAGTGTATTCGATGATTTCTATTCAGCCACATGCGGCTTGTGTGTGGTGGGGCTCCAAATCTCAAGGTCTTGGCGGTATTTCTCAACCTACAACTAACTTTCCTCTCCTGACCTCAACTTCATATCACCACCTATCTCATCTTTTTTCTATTCCGAGATTCAGTTCCAATGTCTGCAACTAGTCTCTTAAACCCAAAGGCGGAATCAGTCCGCAGAGGAGAGGCCCTTCGTGTCAATATTGCTGCTGGTGAAGGTATGTTTGGGTCCCCCCACCTTAATTGATCTATCAACTACTAAACCAACAATATAGGATTACAGGATGTCCTAAAATCAAACCTAGGACCCTCGGGGACTCTGAAAATGCTGGTAGATGGATCTGGTCAGATTACACTAACAAAGGATGGCCAGAAGCTTCTCCGTGAAATGACTATTCAGAATCCTACAGGTACAATAATACAGTTTTAGTCCTAAATATATTTATCAGGAGTACCTTGCTGATAATTGGCGTGAAATAGCTGTTATGATCGCTAGAGCAGGTAAAATACTAGACCCGGATCGCCTTGAATGCCGAATTAGAGGCGGGGTAATCGAGATATACTGATGTTTATTTTCAGCAACTGCACTCGATGATATTGCGGGCGACGGGACTACTAGTGTGGTGCTTTTGGTCGGTGAATTATTGAAGCAAGCAAGAAGGTATATTGAAGAAGGACTACATCCTAGAATCATTACCGAAGGGTTTGAAATCGCGAAAGTTGAGGCTCTCAAGGTAAGTCAAGTGCGCCATACACAAAATGGCTCATGTGGAAGACTGACAACCATCAAAAGTTCCTCGATGACTTCAAAATTCTCCGAGAACCTGATCGGGAGCTTCTTCTTTCTGTTGCACGAACTTCTCTTTCAACAAAGTTGAACAAAACACTTGCGGAATCTCTGACTCCCAGCATAGTTGACGCAGTCTTAGCTATCTATAATGCGCCCGCCAAGCCGGATCTTCACATGATAGAGATAATGAAGATGCAGCATCGTACCGCCTCTGAGACCCAGCTTATCCGTGGACTCGCTTTAGACCATGGTGCTCGCCACCCGGATATGCCAAAGCGTGTCGAAAATGCATTCATCCTTACCCTCAACGTTTCACTAGAATATGAGAAGAGCGAGGTTAACTCCAGTTTCTTTTATTCTTCCGCTGCCCAGAGAGAAAAGCTTGTGGAAAGCGAGAGGAGGTTTGTAGACGAAAAATTGAGGAAAATTGTCGAGTTGAAGAAGGAAGTTTGTGGAGATGATCCTAAGAAGGGCTTTGTCATTATCAATCAAAAGGGTATTGATCCTTTGAGCTTGGACGTTTTAGTTAAGAATGGGATTCTCGCCCTGAGAAGAGCGAAGAGAAGAAATATGGAACGTCTACAGTTGATATGCGGTGGTGTTTCTCAAAATAGTGTAGATGACCTGTCACCCGAGGTCCTTGGTTGGGCAGGTTTAGTTTATGAGCATACTCTTGGGGAGGAGAAGTACACTTTTGTGGAGGAAGTTAAGAACCCGAAGTCAGTCACTTTGTTGATTAAGGGTATTTCCATTCCATATCCAAGCTTTTGTAACCCATTGCTTACCAAACAACACAGGCCCAAACAGCCACACAATTACACAAATCCAAGATGCTGTTCGTGATGGTCTAAGAAGCGTTTACAACATGATTGTTGATGGATCTGTGGTTCCTGGGGCCGGTGCCTTTCAGGTTGCTTGCGCTGCTCACCTTACCGGGGAAGCTATGCGCAAGCAAGTCAAAGGTAAAGCAAGAACAGGTGTCCAAGCTTTTGCCGATGCTTTATTGATTATTCCGAAAACCCTTGCTGCGAATGGAGGTTACGATATTCAAGATTCCTGTAAGTTGTCGCCTTCAAAGGCTCATGCCTTGTATTGACTTGAGAAATAGTGGCGGCACTCCAAGATGAACAGGTAGAAGGAAACATTGCGGGGATTAACCTCGACACCGGCGAGCCGATGGACCCAGTCGCCCAGGGAGTCTTTGATTCTTTCAGAGTTTTGAGGAACTCAATTGCTAGCGCTTCCAGTATCGCCAGCAATCTTTTGCTCTGTGATGAACTACTTAAGGCTAGGCAGATGGTATGTTAAACCTTATGATAGACCTCAACATCGCTGACATCATCTCTCTGTTTAGGGTGCCAAGACAGGACCTGGGGCTCCTGAAGAGTAGGATCTCCTCGGAAAGGGGGGTACGCTTTTTCTAGATATCAGAATCTCTACAAGAGCCTTTAGTTGAGTAGGATATTTCCGGGGCTTGATTGCGATGCTGGAGATATTCAGGATAAAGATAAGAAACCATAGATTTATCAAAAAAAAAATAAAAATAAAAGCAAGCTCTCAATCGGGATTCACTAGGTCAGAACTGGCCTTCGCCTGCCCGTCTAATAGTAACCCAGTAATACAACTGAACCCTTAAATTTGATATTATAGGCAATTTTGAGCGCTTCAATTTGCTCAAAACACGGGGTACTCCCCTGAGAGACCCCAAGCTCTCTATGCAATACAATTATCCTTGTTTACCCAGATAATACTTGATAAAATGAGGGTCTTTGAAATATCTATTTTGTCCTGATGACCTTTAACTTCTTTGGGGAATGCTACACAGTGAACCACGTTAGAGCTCGTATCAACATAAAGAATGATCGTTGGCGTCATACGTAAAAGTTGGCAGCATATGCTTTCGGCTTGAATCCTCTCTCGTTTGGTTCCTGAACAAACCATTCATAACCTAATAGCACCACCGACATCAGTCATTGAGTAGTTGTAGTCAGGTTGTGGCCTAAACATACCTTGCTTCTCTGCAAAGTGAATAGCGTCCTCCTTAGATTTGAAGAAGATGTGAGTGCCCTGCATTGGGTCGCCGCTGGACTGCCAGCCCATTAGAGGGTTCTCCCATCTGTGGCCTGCATGGATGTCAACTGTATGCATGTCTTCAAGAATTCAAGATATTTACCCTTCCCCAAGACATCCCAATCCATTCTCCACTGTCTTCCGTTCCAGTTTCCGGATTGAGTTGCGGGTTTTGCCGGTTTAAAAATTCTTACTGTCCTCGATTTGAGATCGATAGGAGCACCCGAAAAGGCGCCGACATCAAGAGGTTCGTCTGGACCACGAACTTCGGAGGGTACTGGCATGGGAGAGTAAGCACTGTGGTTGATAATCAGCACGCAAGTTCCTTTCAAAGGTAAGAACTGTTTGAGTATACCTCGTTCCATGGTCGGGGACAAGATGAATATCTTCCTCTGAGGAGACCGCGGCACCGGGACCGTTGGCGGGGGAGTTTGGTTGTGTAACGACGCCTTTCACCTCGGTGGATTTGTGACGGGCGAAACAGGGGGTGTTTTTAACAGGCACCACAAGCACAGTAGGCCTCCGCGCCAGAATTGCCCATGAAGCTCTGAAGGACATTGTTGAGCTGTGGTTCAGTATCTAGATAGGTTGTGGGTGGTGGTGGCGAGCTGAGAGTTAATCTTTGGCGGCGATTAAACCCTTGAAGACTGAGGTCGGCGGGCTAATTAGTCAGCAAGCGGCCATCATCACCACCATCGGTTCCGTTTCTTCTTCCGAACCATCGAAAGTACCGAAACAACTCCATCCCATAGCCAGACTCTGCCTTACATATTTCCTCTAATCACGCACTTAGTCAAATTTGTCACCATGTCGATTATCTTCCGCCGCTCCATTTCCACTCTCATCCCTCCTAAGGTCGCTTCGCCGTCTGTAAGTTTACCCCACTCCCGCCGGCGCATCTCGGACGTATGGCTAACGACTTGAATATTATAGGGTGTAAGTAACCACCCTCTCTGGATCCCTCTATATTCTCGGCCTTGATCACTCTAGTCCCATGCCTTCATTGCGGCCCAAATTCTCCCTGAGTTTCTGGTCAATTGACCCATAGCATTTAGATCGGCGCTGCGAAGGATGCCTCCAGGATGGCCCGCGTTGTCGATTTCTACGGAAAGCTTCCTAGAGGTACTTCAGAACATCTTATTCGATGTACCAGCTCGGGAATACTCATTGACATCCTCTTTAGGTCCTGCGCCTGAAGTCAAGGCTACTGGTTTGATTGGAAGGTACCAGGCCAAGTACTTCGGAAAGGAGACCAGCGCTGCTCGTACGTTTCCCATATATACCTAGAATTGTTGGTTATTATATGAATGACTGACGAACAACTATTTGGTCGTTATAGCCCTCGCCCATCTTATCGGTGTTCTCATTGCGGTATCACACCTTACTGGCCGAATTCAAATGTTTATATACTAATTTCTGGGGTGCTGCAGATTGGTTACGCCCAAAACTACTACTTCCATCTCCGTACGACTCCAAATTCAATCTTTTTTTTTTTTGATTTTTTACTAACTGGCCTGTTTCTTCTAGGTCACCACAAGAACAATGCTCACTAAGCGCCTTGGCCTATGACAGGGGTAAATGATCGATTGTGAAAGATAGTTTTGGAGACTATTGCCCTGTAGTGTAAATCCGCATTGATTCTCAAGTGACATATTATCTAGCTTTTTTTTTGGTACCTTGGCGTGGTGCTGCAGCTGCTGTAACATATGATATTCTGACCATCGCATGTCACTTCCTGAAACCTTTGTTGAGTGGTTGCCCGATCTTTTTGTAAACCCTCCTATGCGAATCCCTGCCGGTGGTGGTTGTATTATTCTTCTGGTCAGGCAACCACACTGAACAATGAACGCTTTTGTGTAAGGTCCCACGGCTCATACATACCTAATAAAAGGCCTTACAATTACCTGTAGAAATTACTATGATCGATACTAATTACCTCTAGCTGATATGTCTTGGCAGTGTATATACGCTGGGTAGAGTAGGCGTAAACAAAAATAAAGTACTACAATTTCCTATTACATACATTTACTTACGTACATACATAGAAAGCTCAGCTATTCGCCCAGACATCTCACCCCACCACAACCACATCCCTTCTCTCTCTGCTGCTTCTCGAACCCTGGTGGAATAAACAGACAAAAAGAAGAAAAAGCAAGCATTCCTGCGCCTCTTTTCTCTACATCTCCTTCTCTTCCTGTTTACCTCTTCCCCACCACACCCCCCGCCTCTCCACACTTCAAGGTTAGTACTTGGCCTCCTCTAGCGAAATTCATTTGGTTGCTATTACTCCTCTACTGCATACACACTGCAACCTTCTCTACCAGTACTCTCTTATAACTTCTTCCGCGCTTTTAGTGTCTTCACCGTTTCGAAAGCGCCGAATAGCACTGGTGGTTACGCCTGATTTTTCTAAATAGGTTAGGATTTCTAATTCATCTGCAATGAAGCCCGTCATCACTGAGTTACTGCATATTGCCCCACCGCCTACCTACCCTTACAACTCAACAATCTTTTGGCTCATCAAGGGCATTAGACCCCTCCTACCTATCGATATCGATATCTCCTGTCATATCCCTATCTATTCAAGACATAATTCTGACCAGAGCTTCTGCGCCGTTCTTGGCGTAAAGTTGGAGTGTAGAAACACAACTTGTTATGGCAGATTCGCGTATCATCGGAAATGTGGTACAACCTCTAGCGCGGTCGGTTGTCGAGCCCTCGACGACCGGCGTTGATGCAAACAATTCCGTTACCCAGCTCACCGGCTCCGGCGAGTCTACTCCAAACCTTGTACCGATTTTCTCACAGCAGAATGCACCTCAAAGCGATCAAAGCGAACAGGATAACAAAGAGAACAGTCATGCGCTATCTTCACAGAAGACGCTAGAAGGGAATACATCTGTGAGTTTTTTTTTAGAGCATATCGTCTACCATCTCGAATTTGACCTGCTGATGTCTGGAACTTATGTAGGGCCTTATGAACAGTAAGTATGCAGGAACAAAGGACACAGACACAGACAGTGCAGGAACCTCTAGGCCTGGGAGTATTTCACCAACGAAAATGGATGCTATAAAACCCAAATCAACCATAAAGAAAACGACCTTTAAAAAGGTTTCTGTAAACAAAGTGTTTTTGAAAGATTCGGCCCCTAGCGCAGGGCCTGTGTCCAACGCCCTTGGTTCCGTAACTCCCAAAGGTACGAACCCTCTATGAAATTCCCCTCTTTACAGCAATACTTAAGTCCTGTTTATAGCATCAACAGCTTTCTCCGTTCCTCAACCAACTTCCCGCAATGTGCTCAGTGCCTCGAAATTGAAGTTTGTAAAGACTGGCGCATCATCTCAGACTTCGAGGCCAGGGATCGCTGGATCTACTGGTCCTGCTGGTTCCAAACAAGGAGATCAAGCTCAGCCCGTATGGAATAAAAACCTACGTAATTACTCCGATATATATGCTTAATCGTCTGCTTTATTTTTACTAATGGAAATATAATCAGCGACACCCCCGCCCCCTAAAAAAGATGTCACCGATGAAGAATTGAAACTAGAATTTGGAATTCACCTAGCTTCAAGGCTAGTTTCAGATAACGAATCTAAAGAAGCAAAGTGGGCTGATATAGATGACGATGACGATGATTGGGTTCCAGAGGCTATTGAGTGGAACGATGGTATGAAGGTTACGATTGATGACACTATAGCGACCACAGCAGCGACCACAGCAGCGACCACAGCAGCGACCACAGCAGTGACCACAGCAGCGACCACAGGAGCGAACACGGAGGCAGTGGTATCCCCGCTTAGCACCCATATTGAACCAGCCTGCCCAGAATCTGTCAAGGAAGCCGCACCTCTGCCATCACCCGTGCCTGCTCAAGCTGCTTTAGTTGCTCCGGTGAAGGAGGAATCAAGGCCCAAAACCCTTATCACTGAAAAGCCTTCTTCGAAACTCGCTGAGATGCCTTCTGCTTATCCTGTCCGTGCTTCGCCTTGGGCCAAAATGCCGCCCCCAAATACGGGTCCTCCAATCATCACAAATCACAATCTTCGAAATAATGATTTCCCTCCCCCCCCGCCTCCCCGTCCTGAGTTGGGTATGGAACCAGCGGCACAACATACCAGTTCCTCTGGGATTAAAGAAGTTTCTACGGAGGTTTTCGACCGTTCATGGCGCGATAGACCAGTCAATCATAGTTCTCGTGAGCGTGAGTTATTCAATTCCGAGACTGGGCAGTTAGAGCCAGTTAGAGAAGCTCGTAACGGAGGGGCGAGGCAGAACCGCAGCGATCTCCCTATGCACAAGCATTCTGTTCTTCAACGTCCTTCGGGTCCGGCTGAGCCGTCTGCAGCGTTCCAGCAATCGCGTAGCAGTATGAGTTTTCACCGATCTGAGGATTATGGTCGTAGACGAGCTTCTTCGAATGTAAGTGGAGGTAGTGGTAGCACTGGCGGTAGGAGACCATCTTTTTCTACCGGTAGGTTTAGCTCAGATCAACCGCCTACACCAGATGATGCTAGGTTTCCTGGTCAAGATCCTAGACGTGGTTCGTTTGGCTACAGTAATCCATTTGAGAGCGAAGCCCCCCGCGGAAACCATTCCCAAGCGGGCCCGTACAGTCCGAAATTTCAACATCCTTCCCCAAGGATGGCACTTATTCCCCCGGTAATGAATCATGTAAGACCTTCAGTTGTACCGAATGTTCAGCAATTGCAACTTTCAACTATTCCCACAGCACCTGTTGTAGACCCCAACTACGAGGACCCCGTCATTGCACAAGAGCGGATTATGAAGGAATCAAGGGAGCTGGCAAGGAAGCGTAGGCACGAAGAAGAGGCCAAGGAAGAGGCCGCAAAGCAAGAAAGACTGAAGATCAAACTTGAGGCACTGGAAAAACAAGCGGAGCAAATGGCTGCTGAGAAGAGGGCAATTGAAGAGGCCGAAGCTGCGCAAAGATTAGTAGAGGAGGAATTAAGAGCTGCCGAAGAAAAGGCTGCCGAAGAAAAAAGAGCTACAGATGAGAAAGCTGCTGCTGAGGTGAGGGCGGCAGAACAAGAGGCTTTAGCTAAGAATATGTCTGAGCAAAAACAAAACTTAGAAAGGGAGCGTCCTCGACAAGGGCAATTCCTAGCAGGAATCCCGACGGGATCTCAAAACCAGGGAAGGAGACAGTCGGGACATTTACAGTCGCAAAGATCACCTACGAGGGGTTTTGCAGCTCTTGGAAACCGTGAATCAAGGGAGCATCCCTGGAAAAGCGCTTCTTCGGGGTCCGATCGATACGTTACCCAATGGGGGAGAGAGGGAAATAGCGGGCAAGTTCAAAACCCCACTGATGGAAACCCCTGGGCCCCTGTTGGCGAGAAACCGCGGTTCTCAAGGTTTAATGGTGTTGGCAATGGAACATTTGAAAACCGTTATTCAGGATTCTCTGCAAGATCAAATGCCCCACCGTCAACACATGGTCAGCAGAATAGAGATGATGAACGGCAAGGTGGGCGATCAGGCCGCTCTGGACATATCTCCCCGGGGTTTTCCCGTGGACCCCGCTCAAGTGACCATATTTCTCAGGAAGAACGTTCACAAGCAGTAAATCGCTGGAATGCGGTCGCAAATACTCTTCAAGATGAGGAGTCTGCGGAACGGCGGAGGAATAGGGAAGAAAAATTAGCTCGGGAGGCTGAAGAAGCCGTCTCAGGTATCAAAAGGGAGCCCATAATACATCCCAAGATTTCTGAGACCTGGAGGAAAGTAGAAGTCAGTGATGGCCAAGGACAGGTTGACAGGAAACTTGTCAGCGTCTCAAAGGTAGTACGTGATGAAGCATCAGTGGGTAATAGAGATTTGCCGTCAAGAACGCCTGCGACCGTTGGTACAACGATTCAATCGACTACAGGGAACTCGCAGCTCCAAAGGAACAATATTCCAACTGGGTCCGCCGCGGGTCGACCAACCTCTCGCTTCTTCCCTGCCGCTGCGAATTTGGTGGCACAACACTTAGGGAACCCAAGTAAGCCAACAGATGAATCAACACCAAAAATGAACCCGCCAGGGTCACCGCCCCCTCCAATGTCTTCCGAACATCCTGTTCATGGTGATATCAATTCGCGTATTGTACATCTCCCTCCTTCCCCCCAAGCCCAACATGCCACCGGAAGAATATCCCCTGGCCCTCGGCCAAACAATAACTTCCACAAAATGGATCGCCCGAAGTCACCGCGAACCCTCCTCAGATCTTGTGATCATATCGAACTTGCGCAGCGGAGAATTCTAGAATCTATGGCTATGGGAAAGTCTTCTCTGAAACAGCAATCTTCACAACAACACTCAGTCCGCCCACATCCACAAGATATAAATGCTCTTGCATCCAAGGACTTTTCAGCCACAAAACCTTCTTTTGAGGAATTGAGAGCGACAGTTAATAAGCCCTCGGTTTCACTTCCTGGTAGCTCTCATGGCAGCAAAGATTCTAGCGAGAAAGGGGAAGCATCAGCAGCAGGGGAAGCTCAAATGGAAGATGGATGTATTCTCTCGAAGCCTGATGATGAAGAATTCTTCCATGGATTATTCGAGCGAGATTTTGGATCTACTCCTACTGTTAAGATCCCACACAACCACTCCCCTATCTACAATGGAAATCTTTCTAAATCATCAATGTCACCATTGCAGAAATCGCGCAAACCTCCCCGGGTTTGGGGTGCGCAGACGCCTCAGACTATTAGTTCGTTTGATCCATTTGATCTAACTAGCAAAGAATTTGTTAACGGAGAGGGGAAACGGTTCATTCCAGTCCACCTTCCAGGGGGGAAGGAATCTGAGGTCTTATGCAAAGCTCCAGAGGGGAGGCCTCGTAAAAAGCTCTCGGGTCCCCGTAAAAGCTCTGGAAGGTATAATAACGGAAATGGTGGGCATATTGGGCGTAATGGCAGCATGGGGAAGAGGACGGCAGAACCAGTGCAATGAATGTGATGAGTAATATTCCACACTGGATTAGGATCGGAGGCGGGGTTAGGATATGCTCATGTCTGAGTATTATTTTCTTTTCTTGCTTGCTGCCTGGATAAGGATGGACAGGAGTTCTTTTATTAACTTTTTCTTTCTTGCAAATCCTTTTCTCGTTTTCTCTCTTCATCCCAACTCTGTCTTTTCTACCTAACCTACCTCGTTCTATATTCCCTCTACCTTTTTACCCCTATACTTCTGATTTTTGGAAGTAGACTCTACTCCTTTTTGGAGTGTGGGGCTAGGTTGCCATTGCTTTCTATTATTACGGATTTATGGGTTTTCATATTGTGTGTTATCTGCTAGGAGAATACGAAGAGTTTATTGCTAATGTTTTAACTTTCATGTGGTTGGGGCAATAAAATACTATGTTGAGTGTTGCATGATTTCTTGCCCTCTTACATCTATGTTTGTAGGAGCCAGGAACTGGCAGACATTTAACTAGCATTATTATTCCATACCTTCAATCTTATCATTAGAGACATTGTTGAAGAATTGCCCCGGTAGCAAATGCCACTGCACCGAGAGTAATAAAATATCACTCCCCAATAACTTTAATAAACCAATCAATGAAGGGCTACATCCTGAAATCCAGCCTGGACCTCGCCCCTTAACAACCAGATCGTACCATGGTTTTCTTTCAGGTCTAGCTAGTATCCCTCGCGATCTTATTCAGCTCCCACTCCCTAGTCAGCTTCTGAGAAAGCATCTGAAGATCCCCAATAAGACCCTGGCAAGCTGACAATAGAGCTTCCTTTGGACTTGTTTCGCCGTCCGTTTGTATCCGCAGTTCGAATTTTGGGAATAGCGGATGCGGTGTCTTGTAGGCGGAATAAATTACGTGCTCATTCTGAAGAAGTGTTGCACGGAGCAGATTACCGAGGGTATGGTCCTCTTTATTGAAAGTGAAGATTGCGGCGTTGGGTTGGCGCGTGTCGGGCTCCATTGTAACTTTGGCCTCCCCTTCACCGAGGAGGAACAGCTCGAATCTACATTGTGTGTTAGAGCTTGAGGGTGTAATAGGGAGGGTCTATGTCGAGATGAGTGATTTAAAAGGGTTTCTGACCTATCTGGGGCGTTCATAGCGAATTTGTTATATTATTGTATGCTGGAATAAAGGCTGTGAAAACAGTTAACAAAGGTGGGATGAATGGATGGAGTCGAGATCGATGAGATGTTGTCAACTGGCCAATGATAAAATCTTCTTGGCGGTAGCTGGGGGGTGGTTCAGCCTCAAGTCTAAATTTGGCATTTCTAGCCTCTTGAACCATATTCAGTCAACTTGTGAACTTGGCCTTACTCCATGGAGGCTTCATGTTATGTTACACGATGGCATAACTGAAAGTCAGTTCAGCTTCAAAGCCTAGGATATGAGTGTATGTATGTTGGCCGTGCCGAAGCCGACCAAAAAATATATATGGGGTGAGCGACTGTTGCGTCACTGTTGCAGCCACTATTTTCCTTGTTGTTGTCGCTAATATTACACGCGGTATGTGCACAGGAAGTATTTGTATCCTGTGCCCCCCCCCCCTTCTTCATAAAGCTGGATAAGCGGGGGACACATATTTTATCTCTTTCTTGTGTTTTCGCCTGATAACAAATATATCTCTCCATCTATAATCTCTCCCAGGGGTCCATATCTTCCAAATCTCTGCCTCTGCTCTTATACTACCATCTTGAGGGAAGTAAAAAATGTTGAGACGGCGTATTCTCTCGGACCTCCGATACTCTCCCATTATAAGACTCAATAGCTCCCATGGTTTTCAATCATTAGCTTCCCAAGCTCGTCGGAAGACATCACCACTTTCCTCTTCAAGTTTTAGGCCTCAATTGAAGCCATTATCAGCAGCTAGACCCCCGCAATCGAGAATCATAGCTACCTCAGCTTCAAACAATCCCAGTCCACCCCAGCGTAGTAAACTAGCAAGATTTGTTATTAAAACATGCGCATACACTGGCTTTGCAGCTCTCGCTGTAACGGGTCTGGTAGTGGCATTTTTCATCTACGATGCTAGCACATATAAGGACGAGTCTGAGACATATGACATTAATTTATCGGAGCTAGCGTTGAATCCAAGAAGGGGTGGCCCAAAGAATTTACCGATTGCAGAAGTATTGGTGAGTTATCCACCTAATCCTATTTCCGGTTTAATAATTGACTCAATCGATAATTGTGTCCGGCCCGATCTGTTAGATCGATGATGAAGATGGCGCCGAAATGCAAAAACAGAAGGACAAACCTAAGCTTGTGGTTCTCGGCTGCGGTTGGGGGTCAGTGGCTTTGCTCAAGAATATCAACCCGGACAATTATCATATCACTGTTGTCTCGCCGAGTAATTATTTTCTCTACACGCCACTTCTTCCTAGTGCTACCGTAGGGACTCTGGAAGTACGCTCGCTAGTTGAACCGATCAGAAGAATCACTAGTAGGATCCGCGGCCATTTCTTGAAAGCCAAGGCAGAATCCGTCGATTTTTCTGGAAAGCTTGTGGAGGTATCGCAGAGACTGCCAAGCGGGGAAGAAAGGAGGTTTTACTTGCCATACGACAAGTTGGTGATTGGTGTCGGTAATTTATCCCACGAATATCGAGTGATATCATCGGTATAGCTAACAAATTCAAAGGGTCACAAACAAGAACCCATGGCGTTGAAGGACTTGAGCATGTCGAATACCTGAAAGATATCAATGATGCTAGAAAGATCAGGAGTAAGGTTATCGAGTGTTTTGAGAGGGCATGCCTCCCCAGCACTACTGATGAAGAGCGAAGAAATCTGCTGTCATTTGTAGTCTGCGGAGGTGGACCAACTGGTGTTGAGTTTGCTGCTGAGCTATTCGATATGCTGAACGAGGATCTTACGCTCATGGTAAGGTTTCCCACCTTTATTTCAAGGACTTAGTTAACTAGAAACTGCAGTATCCCAAAATTCTCAGGAACGAAGTGTCTGTTCATGTCGTTCAGTCCCGCTCTCACATCCTCAATACCTACGACGAAGCTCTATCTCGTTATGCAGAGGTAATTGAACGAATTCGCCCCCTGGAAACGCAGCTAATTCGCTCCGTAGGAACGTTTCGCCCGTGATCAAGTAGATGTCCTCACAAACTCCCGAGTTTCCAAAATCGAAAAAGACAAAGTAATCTTCACCCAGCGCGACCCCGAAACCAACAAAATTGTCACAAAGTCACTTCCATTTGGAATGTGCCTTTGGTCTACCGGTGTTGCTCAAACCGACTTCGCCGAACATGTCGCCTCGCAGATTGATGCACAGAAGAACAAGCACGCTCTCGAGACAGACAGCCATCTCCGCCTACTTGGTACCCCGCTGGGTGATGTCTACGCCATTGGCGACTGCAGCACTGTCCAAAACAACATCGCAGGCCATCTAACGGACTTCTTGAAGCAAATTGCTTGGGAGCGCGGAAAGGACCCGGAGAAAATGGCTTTGGATTTTGGAATGTGGAGGAGTGTAGCAAACAGAGTGAGAAAGAAGTTTCCACAGGCGACGGATCATTTGAGGAGGTTAGATAGGCTCTTTGAGGAGTATGACAAGGATAAAAGTGGAACTTTAGACTTTGACGAGTTAAAGGAGCTGTTGCAGCAGATTGATAGCAAGCTTACTTCGCTACCAGCTACTGCACAGAGAGCGCATCAGCAAGGGTACCACACCCCCCCCCCCCTTTCAGTATATCCCTTGCTAATGATTTTCTAGACAATATCTTGCTCGCAAGTTCAACAAACTTGCACAGGCTGCTCCTGGGCTAGAACTCAATAACATCATCAACGGAGATCTCGACGAAACAACCTACAAGGGATTCGAATACCGCCATCTCGGAAATCTCGCATACATCGGCAACGCCGCTGTATTTGATCTCAACGGGTTGAGCATCGGAGGAGGCCTCATATTCGTCTACCTCTGGAGGTCAGTCTATTTTGCACAGAGCGTGAGCTTTAGAACTAGGGTTCTGTTGGCTATGGACTGGGGGAAGAGGGCGCTGTTTGGCAGAGGTGAGTTTTACGTCCCTGAGGTTATTTTTAGAGGAAACGCGGAACTAATAAGAATATAGACTTGATGAACTTCTAGACAGTTGGCCCCCGGTGTGATGGACCGAATGTAGACTTGTTTCATGGTGGTAACTGGATTTGGAGTTGGTAGATGGCGATGTAATTTTAGTTTTTAGTGGTATGTGGATATCTCATGGGGCGCAAATCATCTGGTATTCGTATCGTTTCTGTGTTTGCTCTTGACTCTTTCGTGGGAAAAATTGTTCTTTTTGGCTATTCGTAGACATGCGGCATCACTCGATGTGATAAGAAAATGCGCAGCTGAATTTTAGAGAGGGGTGTTGGGTAGTTAATAGATAATTCGTCTGTATGGCCGCTTCAGTTTGAATTTCTTTGCAGTGGTCTCGAACACGGTGATAGAGAATGACCTCCGATCTCGTAACCGGTGGGTGGTCTTGGTATAAATACATATTTCTGCATTGCTATCATTACCCCCTGATTACTAAACCTAGGGTAGAACTCCTTCGATTGGGCAGTACTGTTCTGTGCATACATAATGTGGGGGAGCTCAAGTGTGGTTTATAACACATCTCCTCGCCCTTTTTATAGCAATTGGCTCTAAATTAAAATCATATTGTCATAGTGACACAGAAGTATATATATATAAGACACAGATAAAAGAGCTGTGGGACCCCCAAAGCCCGAAGAGTATGAGAAGGGTCCTTATTATATCAGAGCTACTCTAAGTCTTCCACAAATCGGCACCACCGCCCCACAACCTCCTTGACAAGCACCGTGCGTCCTACAATCATTGACCCACCATTGAGCACCGGCACATCTGCATTTAGCCAGTTGACCTCTCTGCTTCCTTCACCCAATTCATCTTCGGTGAGAGGCACATACCCCTCTCCTAGTACTAAGAACCTTCCAGAATCTGCAGCTGCGTCAACCGCGAGAGCAATGCTATGTGCAATCCCTTGCCCACTGAACTGCGTCGTGTTGTGGTGCGAGGCGATGAGTCCCCAGATTGCTAGGAGGGGCCGTGACGGTTCAGTTTCAGGTTCGGGTCCAGGTGGAGGTGAAACCGGGGGTAAGGGGCCACGATGGCAGAGTGAAGGTGAGAGCGGAAGCAGTGTAAGGAAGGCACGAAGTGTGCGGAGGTCATGAACATAGAGGAGTTCAATGTGGGCAGCTGCAGAGATGATGTCAAGCGTAGGGGTTGGGAAGGATGCTCCTTCCTCTTCGTATTGGTCGTTCAGGTGCGGAGTTGCAGATGGTGGTGGGGGCGGAGATGAGGTGGGATATGGCTGTTCGGGGGTGAGCGGCGAGATCTCGTACGACTGCGGCGGTATCGGGGAGCTGGGCTCGCGGATTGGAAGTAGGACTTTTCCGGAAGTAGGTGTTTGTAGAGCAGTACTGGACTCCCTAGTAGCTGTAGAATCGCCAATGTCTCCGCAGCTAGCTGGGCCTGGCCCTCCAGTAGTACTCTGGGATTTGGCTAGATTTTGGGTTTGGACCCACTGTGAGGCTGCAGCGGACAGAGTGAACTCGTCATCCGACGATTCTGGGGGCGGAGAGCTTAGTGGTGAACTTGGGGGTTCAAGAGGTATTGGTGCAGCTTCTGCGTTTTTGGGAGAGCTCTGTCTTGGCGTCTTGGGCTCCTCCGGCATGGGCACTCCGCGGGCATTGGGGTTCTGGAGTTCTTGCTCGGGGATCCTAGTATTGTCGAGGTCCTGCTGAGAGTCAAACACCTCTTCGTCCTCTTGAAGTATATCCCTCTCAGGTGAGTCTATCCCTGGTGTTTGGGACTGGACCTCGCCCACGTACTCCTCGTGCCTGTAGCTCTCCCCCGGCAGCCTCTGGCTGTCTTCCTCCTCGTCTTGCCCCTGCCCCTCCTCCTCTCCTTCGTTGAGCCTGCGCAGCTGGGCTTTATCCATCAGCTCGCAAAGGTCATTCTCATCCTGGACACCGACAAACACCAAGAACGTCTTCTCGGCGTCTGTGTTTGGCAGGGGACAGCGGGTACCGCGGTGGTGTTCAACGACGGAGGCGATAAAGTCGCTAGGGTTGTGGTAACGTATGGCGAGGGGCTGCATGGTGATTAGGGCTGATGGCACTAGGGATCATGTTGGTTGGTAGTTGATTGGTGGGTTGGGTGACGTGCAGCGGGTAGAGCCGTGGTGTTGTTTTTGGGATTGTGGGAGGGCTTATCGATAAGGGTGCTGAGGGATGAGATAATTGTTGATAGTTGGCTCTATTTCTAAGGTTTCCTAGTTTCGCTCCTGTGGAGACTTAGACATGAGATTTAATAACTAAAGACCCAATGTCTGGGGCAGGAACAAGTCAAGAATTCGCCGAACCTCAATCTTGGCAAACAGAGTCGCCCTGAACCTTAAATTCTCGCCGACACCTGCACTTCCACCCCACACCAAGGATTGCTCCAAGCAGCAATTGATACCCCAGAACACCAAACTCCACAGTTACCGGTGCTGGAATACAAACGAAACCTGAACGGGAAGGCACTACCAGGTCCCTTGATAATGGATTTGAGTGCTCCATGAGCTAGCTTCTCGTTTTTGATCATAGTAGACCTTAAGGTAGGGAAAGAGACTAGCCTTGGGGATTTCTTTCAACTCAACAGTGGAACAACGAGTGGAGGGACCCCTAACTTGCACTTATCAAGATGTTACACCAATAGAGCCGCAATACGGATCAGCGCATCCTCCCAACTCTATCCAATCCAAAACAATGCCCACCTGCCTCAGAAACATAATGCGACTGAATTCACCAACTTGTTGGACCCGTGCGTACTGGAGTTTTTTTACTCACATAAACGGCCGGTCCCCTGACAAGCCTTAGCCACCACTAATGAATAAAAGAAAAGAAAAAAGCCTTATCCACCACGCTTGCTCGAACAAGCGATATTTTGGGTACATGCATATGGCAGATGATGAAATTTGACCGGGGAACCCCAGCGAGGCTCTGCAGTTGGATGTGTACGAAAGTTTAGTTTTGGGTTTGAAGCTTTTTGCATCACACGCTAGCTAGCTAGCTAACCACACCCCAAAACATCTCTCTTTCCTCCCTTCCACCCTTCATCTCCACAAGTCAAGACCAGAGAGCACAATTCCTCTACTCCTAAATTTATCTATATATGATGATATCCGTGGACATGCAAACTCGCCTACAAGGGCGCAGAGACGCAATGATGCACTGTACTTCACTATCACCAAGCTAGGCGATGGCCCACCCCCGTCGCCTCCAATACACGCAGAACATGGCCCCCTCAACACATGAGTCTGTGCCTTTACCCGTAGGAGAACTACAAAATTATCAGCCAACCCCTCAAGCTGCGGTACCGCCCAATCGGCCGAAAAGGCCGGGACGAGTGATTCGTTATGATTGACTCTATCTCTACACTGGGCTCCATGATTGTGGAAGAGCCGTGCAGCTATCTGCAAAAAACCTGCTGTTCACCTTGTTTTACAGCACCAATATTTCTTCACCACCGTGCAGTAGGCACCCAAAGAGCGGCTCGGTGGAGTGCCATCAAAAAAAAAATGCCAAGCAACGAGTGACCGACTGTGATCCTTGGTCAAAAGCTATTCGGTAGAATCTTCTGCGTACATCAATGCTTTCCCGAGGGGATAAAGATACAAACATCCACAACAAAAAACATTGGATAGCCATATATAGTTATCATTACAGGTTAATCGTTCCATACATGATATATACGAAAAGGGTTCTTTTGGATTATCTTTTAGTGAATCAACTAATAATACCGTGGCCGAAACCTGGACCGAGATGGCGCAATCTCCCTCAAAAGAGAGGAAAGAAAAATAGAAAAAAAGAGGATAGAAGATGAGAATGGCAGCAAGTTAAAAACCCTAGCACGAAAAAAAAAAAAAAAAAGAAAGCAAAAAATCTACAAAAGAAACAAAACACCCGAGCCAGACGGACGAACAAAAAAAAAAAAAAGAAAAGGAAATACCAGAGCCTCTATCTAATTCTCGCTCACAAAATCATCTTCCCCCCTCCCCCCCTCTACCAACTCCAGCAACACATTCCTCCCCTTCACCACTCCACTCCGTCTCTTCGCCCCCACCTCCATCTCCAATACCTCCTCCTCTACCCCCTCGCCCTCGCCCTCCCCATCGCCCACATCTACCAACAACCCCCCATACTCAGAGCCCTTCTTCACCCCCTCAATAAACTCCCTTATCCCCGCAAATCCAGTCCCTTCATAAACCCCCACTGCCTCCTCTACACAAACCCTGCTAGCATTCCCCCGGCCGGCATCCAACCACTCCCCCGCGGCAAGCATCTTCCACATTGCCGCCTTACGCTTCCGTGCGCCCCAGGCGCCGGTGCCAACACCTTCACGAACGCTGTAGCACGCGCCAACACGCTCGGTAACCAAAGCGTGACCAATGCTGGGGTTGGCGTGCATGTCCCGTGCGTGGATTGCCCAGGTTGCGGCCTCGTCGGCAGCGCCACCGCCGCGAAGACGGAGGAGCTCTACTGAGACAAGGAGGGCCCGGAGAGCACAGTAGGTGCTGCTACAACGGGATCGGTAGGAGTAAACGGCAAGGTCAAGGAGAGGGTATATTTGGTCGGCGCGGACTTTGGTGGTCAGGCCGGTGCCGGTCAGGATTAATGATATCGCTGTCATCTCCTGCATCCGATGTTAGAGGCTTATACTAACGAGACTGCTTATATAGAGAAGAATGGTACAAACCTGTGCTCCGGCGTGGTATTTCCACGCTTTGTCGTTGCCAAAATCGGTCCGGAGGAGATCGTATACGCCGTTCGCCAACCGCCAGTCACGAAGCAGGAATGCATAGTCCGCGAGCTTCCGCATCTGGGCCTCGGGCGTACTGGGATGATAACTGGCACTTAGGGGATCATAGTTACTGGCACTGGTACTTGTCCTGCTACCACTGCTACCAAAGTAGCGCTTACTCATGCTGAGGAAACGTCCTGATAGACCTCGACGTCTAGACGCAACCTGGTCGTTCCAAGTAGCTACACACCGCTCCATGAACGGAATGATTGAGACCTGCGCCATCTCACGGATCATGGTCGTCAGAGCTACGGCGTCGCTGTCGGGGAGACACAGTGCCGGCTGATCGTCAGAGTAATCGGCGTCGGTGGAGTTAATGGAGGCGAGCTCCTCGGCTGCCGAGATCCAGTTGGGTTTGGGGACGATGACGGCATCGTCGTCGGAGATTACGGCGCGGCCGCCGGAACGAAGGCGTAGGAGGTGGCAGTGGAGGCCAAAGTGCTTCTTCATTTGATCGAAAAGGTTGTTGGATCTATAGAAGTAAGCTTATTAGTACAGGAGTCTCTATAATTAAAGAGCAGAGATAGCTGAATACTGACTTTTTTATATCATCACGGTCCTCGTCATGCACGAGCACATAGTAGCGCAGATAGTCCGTATTGACATAGGTTGGTAATGGAACTCTGCTCCCAGAGTTATACAGATTCCTCAACGTCTCTATCGGCGTCGTATTCCTCGACGAGATCGCAATGACACAGGCCACTGGATGCGAGAACGTCTCATGGGGCGCCACCGGCAATGCACTCAACAGCCGTCTCAAATACAACATATAAAACTCCCTCCCTGTCCCGGCCAACTCCCTATCCATATGCAGCCCCACCAGCTCTTCTACTTCTTCAATGTTCCCTCCGACCCAGCACTTCTCCTCCTGTCCATGCATAGCCCTCGACGCTCCCGTCTCCCATCGTTCACCCCCCGCCGCAACATCATTAAGGCCCACAAACCTCATCCCAAAGTCATCATAGCTGCTACTGATCCCTTGACTATCGCGCACCGTGATGCGCCCGGATATCTCCTCCCCGTACGGCCGCAGCATGTCCTTAAAGTCCGAGAAGCCCTTCTCGCGCGCGAGGGCGTTGGTGTCGTCGCTGGCATGGACAGCAACGTGGGGAACAAAGGCGCGGAGGATGAGGGTGCGGGCATCGGCGTCCGAGGGTACCCGGGACGACGGTTTAAAGAGACTATTAAGGGAGGAGACGGAGCTATGGGCGGCGATAGTGGAGGTCGAGGCACGGTATATAGAGGGAGGTTTGGGAAGAGGGGGGAGGGTGCCGCGGCGGGGGAGCGACGGGAAGGCCGACGTCATGTGGTCGGCCTAGGCTGTGGGGCGCTGAGAGTACCAGCTTGTGGATAGCTGTACGGTGTTTTTGAAGGTGGTATTGGGTGAATTGGGAGGGGGTAAGTACTGCTTTCTACGAGTGAGATGCTGATTGGTGTTGCGGGTTGATGATATTATAGGACGATGGGGGGGTTGTGGAGAACTGGAGAGACAGCCGCTGGGATATCAAATGATTCGGAGCCTCAAAGTTGACGTTGCTGATCACACGAACCGGAAACCGCAAGTTTGTGGCGGTGCGGGGGTGAAGTAATAGGTAAGGGTCCACCAGCCACAGAAACAGGTATCCCTGGATTGAACTTGATACTACTTTTTATTTAGGGACTGGACGACTGCATTTATGAGCTTTGAGCTCTGTTCTACTAACAACTATTCTATGTGTTATGGTGCTTAAGGGCACAGAGTCATGTGTGGTCACTCGGCCGCCCAAGACCCACATAAGTCTCAAGCTTTTTAAGCCCTAAGATGCTTGTCAACAACCACAAGTATATGTATTTTTCTAATTCTTATAGTAGATTCAATAAATTTGGGGGAAACTAATGTCTTATCATTAGCTTATAGAATTGCCGTAGCCTGTAGCAAGAGTCATGTTCATAAAACGATAATAGAGTATAGGTGATGAGTACTATCCTAGCTAGTAATACTACATTCCATATACTCGACATAAGTATATTCGATGTAGTGATATCTTCGTTCTCGTTATTTATAATTTAAGGATACAATTTGCCGGTCCGCAAGTGCCCATCTGCTAGCATCCTCTCACTCCGCATAAGGATAATCCGCTATAAGGATACATATTTGTGGTCCCAACCGTATCCTTATAGCGAGAGTGTACCTACTGTATCTTCATTTCCGTGATACTCCCAGATCAGATTACCAGAGGTGATATCTAGCCGTGGTGATTGTAGCCCAAAGATTAGATTAGATCCGCTAGTGTAGCCACAAACCTTATTTCGTGCACCACCCAACAAACTTGCACCACCCAACACCCAAATACCACCTTCTCCCTTTCTCCTTCGCAGTGTCGTGGCATAACGGTAACGTTGGGGGTCACATTCACGGAAGTCACCGGTTCAATCCGCACCAAATTCAACATTTGGAAGCAGGCGGATGTGCCTTAGGGGTAAAGAGCATATCGTGCTCCCTTATCACGAAAGGGAGGGGCAGCCCAGGGGGAGAAGCAGTGACGAGTCTGGACGCGGACTCGTGCACATAAGTCTTGCTGCCCAGATATTCAGATTTTTTTCTTTCTTTTTTTCTTTCTTTTTTTCTTTTCCGGTTCACCGCCTACAATCCGATCATCACCCGTCTGCTAAATCTCTCGTTTTTTTTGAAAAAGAGATCAATTCACTGCCATGTCATAGGATTTCGTCATTAAGTCAACACTGTCAATGGAATTCCATCAATACTCCCTAATCCTAATGCACGTAATGAATGAATAATAATAATAAAACCGCAAATGCAGATATAGGGTGAGATGGATTGAGATAGCCGAACCCCATTATATGGCCGGCGCGGATCGTGCTTTAACACTACAAGATGATTGCAATTGCCGCAAGTACTGCTTCAAATTTCCACAGGCAGCCCAATTACTCTCCTCCACAGCTTTAATAAAAATACATTAATCAGTTGAAAGTCTCATTACAGCGTCTGAACCGCCATAACCTCTATAAAAAAACACCACCCCAATCCAAACTCCATAAACAGTCACCTGGTCCCATACACTCGCCCAAGCCCCCTCCTCCTGTCATATATACCTGGGCTCTCTCTAAAGAAGCATCTACACTACGCAACTCCCGACACGGCCCCCATCCCGTCCACCTTCCCCCTGTCATCCCCGGGCAGCGGCCACACCATCCACAGCGTCGATTCCTTCACAACGCCATAGTGCCCCGCCGTCCGCTCGTCGTCGAGATACTTGCAGTTGTACTTGAGCTTGAAGTATCCGGCTGGGGGCATGTTCTCCTTTTGCTTGATCTTGGATTTGATGTGGTCGATGGTGTCGTGCGGATGGATGTCTAGCGTTATTGTCTTGCCGCAGTCTAAAGGGAAGGTTAGAGAATGCATGACATAATAGGGATTTTTTTTTTTTTTAAATATTCATTATGTTGAAATGATAGGGAGGCTTGGTGTGGTAAAATGGGAAAGGAAAGGGAAGAACTGACCCTTCTTGATGAAAATCTGGATATTGAGGTCCAGAGGGGTCATGGTCATGGTCATGGTGGGCCAATGGATGGGTGCATATAGATTATAAAAACGAGAGAATAGAGGGGGGGTGGGGGTGTGTTCAGGTTCTATTAATCTAGATAGTGATACATGCCAGCTTCCTCTGGTGCAAGACAGTAACTTGTACTTATATCAGGCACTACTCACAAACAGAAACATGTTTGCAAACGTGGAGACTTTGATGAGATATAGAACAGGTGGTAGAAGAAGCTGTGCTGCAATAAGTGACTTCTAATTCCAATTAAGGACGGACTGTGATAGTGGAAATGGGCCACCGGCCTATGTAATTACCGCATTGCACGGGGCTTTATGTAGAATCACTCGTTTCCAGACTTGTCTACTGTTTGGGACGCAAGTGGAATATGGAGACGTGGGTAGAAAGCTTGATTTTTTCGCTCACACCCTCTCGCTCACTTGCGTGTACAGTACATAACATAGTCAGAACTTTACTTTCTCCGACAATGTTAGTCTCAAGCGAGGCACCACCACATGTTATATATTGTTGTTCTGGGCAATCATTACATGTAGGTATATACATAGCTGCCTAAACCTTAATTTAGGCGCAGGCGCCTGCATATCATGATCTTCATGGCACCACGATAAGGATCGATGTTGACTACCGTTATGACAGCTTCATGCAGGTACTATACATACCATGCCTATGGTCAGGGAACTACATGTATTTACCCCTCTCGTTAAGGGAAGGGAATATCGGATGGAAGGTGCCAAAATGATCAACAATACCTACTCCCCCAAAAAAAAAAAAAATCCCTCTCACCTGCGGCACGAGTCAATATAATATATATGGGGCACGCAACAATGATTCAAACTTCCGTTTATGTACATCTAGGCCACAAGACGGTTAAAACGGCGCGTCTGGATATATCTAAATGTCCTCAAGATTGATGATTTACATGGGGTATAAGAAGAGTCCCTGTTCTCATACGCTATGGTTAATGATTGCATGCGTAGAAATAATTCACTTGACTTTACACACACACACACAGACAAAAAAAAACCCTGTTATCGCCGGATTCGGCCAGAGGGCTTACAAACTACTCATGTTTAAGCATTCAGTCAACGCTTTCGGCACTCTTCAACCTCATCCACATACAACAAGACAATACATGTCCAACAAACCGTACCGTGTGGGGTGAGCTAGACACACGACAAGAGGCCCATTAGTTAGTTATGGGGGCTCCAGAAATCGCTAGACATACCCCATGCGCCTTTCTTTCTTCCCATTCAGTAGAAGGTTGCGAAAACTGGGCCATCACAACCATCTCCATCTACCAAATAAGCATAAACACACGCACCAATCAAATTGTGTGGCTCGTCCCCCGAGTGACCCGCCGTGATGTCGGCGCCCGCCGATCTTGGGACCATGACGCTTACGCGGCCGCCAAGCACGCCCAAGCGGAGCGGGTTAAAAAAGCTTTGGGGAAGTCCTGCTAGCGGTTGTGGCTCAAGTTAGATTTGGGGAGAAGCTAAGCCTAGCTAGAGTACATACATAGTCAGGGTCCTTCTTTTAACGGAAGTTCCTAGGAGGATATATCAACCCCCCCCCCCCCACCTATTGGCGGTTTATGTCAGCGGAGAAATGATTACTCTGCAGTTTTTACAAGGCAGTGCAAGGGCTTGGTGCCAATTATTCGGGGTTTTGAGGGTAGTTATCTAAATTATTCGGGCCTTGGCCCCTCCGAGCTACAATTCAACCTCAGTTCAATTTATGGGGGGGAGGGGGGGGGGAGGTTAGTCTGTCTCTCTCCTATAAATCCCTGGAACATTGACTTGGCTTGAATCTTGGTGGCGGTGGTACATATACTCTGCACAACCCCCCCCCCCCCCCCTTCTAATATGGGGCCGTTCAAGGTCCAGGCAGTTCCAGCCTTTACACTCATTTTCTTTTCTCTCTCTCAACAAAACCAAAATGGCACGCCCAAGAATAATACTCCCAACGCTGCTCCTCGCCGTGCTCTGTCTCGGCCTCTACGGCTTCTTTGGTATGTCCAAACTAAGTTTGCCCTCAGACTTGGACCTCGAAAAGCTAATGTCTTGCACTAGGCCGTGGAAAGTCCTCACAGGAAAACTTTGAAGCCCTCGCCTCTTATGGAGGCTATTCCAAAAATACCCCTAGGCCCCCATCACTGCACTCCTCCGCCTTCAGCGACAACGAGAAGTCCCTGATCGCACGGAAGCCCCGATATGCCATCACATCCAGTGTCCAGACCGCCTCCTTCACCGCAATGGCACTCATGCTAGGCTACTCGATCCAAAAACACAATGACCTGGCGGCCATGGACGCCGAGCTGGTGCTGCTCATCCGCGAAGACGAATTCGACGGTGTGACCGCCGAGAATAAGACTCGCCTTGAGGCCGCCGGGTGGAAGCTCCGTGTCGCGGAGGAGCTCACCTTTGACGGCGTCGACAACTCGGCCATTCGCTCGCACCACCGCCATAACCTGAACAAGCTGCATCTGTGGACGTGGACGGAATATGAAAAGATCCTGTTCATCGATGCGGATGTGGTGTGCAAAGGCTCGTTGGCGGAGCTGTGGCAGATGCCTGGCGACTTTGCCGCGGCCCCGGATGTGTGGTGGGATATACTTACGGATAGTAGGTTTAATTCGGGGGTGGTGGTGTTTAGGCCGGGTGTGGAGACGTTCAAGGATATGGTGGTCAAGGTGTCGGATCCGTTGTATCATCAGCCGAATGATGCGGATCAGGCGTTTCTGAATGCGTACTACAAGTTTCGCTTCTTTGGGCTGCCGTATAAATACAACTTTAACTTGATTATGGTATGTATGACTCTGGGGAGGGATTAAAAAAAAAGCATGATTGAGGGCTAATGGGGTGTGTAGTATCAATATCATAGAGAGGCGTGGGATATGCTCTGGGATGAGGCGGTCCTGATCCATTTTACGGTCAGGAAGCCACGGTCGAACCCGAGCGAGCAGTGCCATGAGGACTGCGCAGAGTGGGAGGTTCTGGAGGTTTGTTTTTCCTGCAACGATCATTATTTCTACAGTTTCTAACATGTGCATCTCTAGTGGTATGGGCAATACTTCCGGGAGATGAAGGCCTACTATGGTTGGGATAACGAGTTGCCGGACTACCAGTAAAATATAAATATTGATTCTTTCCTTCTCTCGGGTTATTTCTCTTTTGGGGGGGGACATATTCTTTCTATTACTTTTTTTTATTTTCGTTTATTCATATTTTCTATGGTTAGTAGGTACTGGGTACGGTTCGTTTATAAATTGTCGGGGGGCATCAAATACGGTTCTATAGTTTTTTTTTCTTTTTCTTTCTCTTCCTATGAGTAATTAGATCTCAATTATAGGGAATTGAAGGGCACTCACATGAATAGAATGAGATATTCTTTGAAATACCAAACCTTAATACCGACACTTAATGCCAAATGATTTTTTAGCAATGATTTCGGATATATATAAATATACGGACCTTGCAGGGTACTTGTGTTCCTAGAAGCACATTCTATATCAATGTCAGATATCCCATGATCCCACTATATAGATAACCGGCGAGATTGGCTCTCGATACTCGACTGCATATTATCCCCAGTTCTGTAGAATACAGCGATATAGGTAGAGAGGGTGGGCTTTAAGGTTCAGATTACCTACACAACACACCCCCCACCACTCGGCAATTATTCCTTTGAAGGCCCCGGGCGCCCAGCCAGCTGACTCCCTGCAAGTGCAAACACGTCGCGTCGCCCCAGAACAACGCCCTCCTTCTCGAACACTCGTCCCCCTCCTCGAACACTTATCCCCCTCAAAAAAAACCAAAACCAAAACGAAAAATCAAACTTGCATTACAAGATGAACTTCCCGCACACCCCCGACCCCACGGACTGGGATACCACGGCCCTGCCGCTCCTGAACCCACTGGACGCTGCGCTCCGCTGCCAGATCTGTAAGGACTTCTTCACGGCGCCGGTCATCACGCACTGCCAGCACACGTTCTGCTCGGAGTGTATACGGCGGGCACTGCAGGCTGCGGGGGCACGAAAGGAGTGTCCGGTGTGTAGGCAGGAGGAGCAGGAGTATAGGTTGAGGCGGAACCAGGTGGTGGAGGAGATGGTGGAGGCGTTTGTGAGGGCGAGGGAGGGAGTGTTGAGGCTTGCACAGGCTGCGCAGGGAGGGGCCGTTAGGGAGGGGGCGAGGGAGAATGTTGGGGGGAGGGGGGAGGGGAGGGGAGGGGAGGAGATGGTGGAGATGGTGGAGGGTGGGAGGAGGAAGAGGAGGAGGGTGGTGATGGTGGAAGAGGAGGGTGGGGAGGGGTGGGGAGGGGTGCGATGTGGGTGTCGTGCCGCCGTCGACGATCAAGGGTATGTTTGTCGGAATGAATATCTGGAAATTGTATTAGCAAGTTACTGATCCATCTATCCATCCATACAGACGGGTCCATCATCAACTGCCCCGCCTGCCAACGCCGCATCAAGCACGTCCTCATCAACGCCCACCTCGACGCCTGCCTCCCCAAACCTAGACGCACCCCCTCCCCTCCTCACCAATCCACCACCCCCGCCCCACTCCCGAAAATCGGCTTCGAAATCACCCCCGCCCCGCTCCCGAAAATCAACTTTGCAACCACCAAAGACACGGCCCTTCGCCAGAAGCTCTCCAGCCTCGGCGTCCCCTCCCATGGCCCAAGAAAACTTCTCCAAGAGCGCTACACAGAGTGGTTGACCCTCTGGAACGCAAATCTCGATGCGGGCACCGCAGGACGCAGGAGAACAAAAAAAGAACTCTTGGTGGAGCTGGCGGCCAGAGAGCGTGCAAATTCGGCGCCGAGACATAGCGTCAAGGATGTGGATGGACGAATGTGGGGACAGGAGAAGAGAGAAGAGTATGATGTGCTCGTGGAGAGGGCGCTGAGAAGCCGTCGTAAGAGAGTGGACGGTCAAGGCGGTACCTCCGACCGTGATCGTGAACTGGTCAGTGCGCAGGGGCAAATGGTGCAGATGGTAGTCTCGCCGCCGCCGCCTGGCAGCGGGGTGGGAGAAGACGATGACCTCCTGGACGCCCCGTACTCCTCTGATATTGAGAATGCCCTTCCTCCTTCCCCTCCTCTTCATAACGATGCCTCATCATTAGTAGTAGAAACGGTGCTCTAAGTACCCATAAATTGAGTTTTTTTTTTTTTTTTTTTTTTTTTTTCTTTGCACTTTTTTTCTGTGATATCTTTTTCCGTAGTAGATTGTTAATTTTTTTTTTGTGAATCTTTTCTTTGGTGTTTTCCTCCTCTTCCCCCCCACTCATGCTGTATCTTCTTCAACGGACGCCGGTTGGTAGTTAGTTTGTCGACTCAATTCACGAACCACGTTCTTCGTTCGGGGTGGAGGAGGGCAGAAACCAATAATTCTTGAATAAAAGTTCTGTTTTTGTATATATCTATCTATCTACATGGTTGGGTCTGTCTGTCTGTCTGTCTGGGTAACTGCTAGAATCAAAGAAACGAACGACGTTCAACCTCAAAGAAAAAGAAAAAGAAAAGAAAAGAAAAGAAAAGAAAAGAAAAGAAAAGAAAAGAAAAGAAAAGAAAAGAAAAGAAAAGAAAAGAAAAGAAAAGAAAAGAAAAGGTCAATGATCGTTTCGTCGTTAATTATGTGGGGCAAGAAATAGGGCAGGGGTAGCCGCTACAGGTTACATTTATTGTAGATTGGACTGCGGGCAGGTTACGGTACGGTGGGTAGTTGGATTATTTAAAAGAAGAAAAAAAGAAAGAAAAGAAAAGAAGAAAAAAAAAAAAACTACTCGGCCGGCATGGCGACCTTCTTCTCCATCTCATTCTTCTTTTCTGTCTCTTTCTCCTTCTCCCCTTCTTTCACGCTCTCCGCCTCCTTCTCCAACTGCCTCTCCAACTCCTTCTCGACACCCCCCAAACTCAACCCCGCCAATCCCTCCACCACCCGTCCCTCCCTCTCCTTCTCCCTCCGCTCCTCCTCCTCCTTCACAAGCTCCTCCATCTCCTCCTCCACCTCGCCATCCTCCAACACGACACCACCCAGCACCCTCGTCACCTCCTCAACCTCGTCCATCTGTTCCCTCAGCTCGTCCACAACCTCGTCCACAGCGTCCACACCCCCCGTCTCCTTATTCAGCGCCTTCAATACCTTCCCGCTCCTCTTCAGCTGCGCCACAAGCTCCGCATTATCGCCCGCCTGCTCGATCTTTGCCAATACCTCCTCCAGTTGCGTCACTGCGCCGACCCGGCGCTCCATGGTCTCCTCGAGCAGCTTCCGGCGCTTCAGCGCCCCCATGGCCAGGATCTTGTTGCCGCTTTTGACGGCATCCCGGGCTTTGGAGGTGCACAGGGTGGCTTGGGAGGAGAGGTGCTCGATTTGGGAGTGTAGCTGGGAGATTGAGGTTTTGAGGGAGGCGATGGTGTGGTCGTTTGCCGTGATTGGAGTGGGGTCCTTGGAGGCGTCGGCGAACTTGATGGTGGTTTCTGAGACCGTGGCGGCGCGGAGGTCACGCGTGAGGAAGGTGGTGAGGACGGAGAGGTCTGTGGGGGTGTATGGGAGGCCTGTGAGGGGGTTTGGATAGGTGGACACGAGGAGGGGGAGGGTAGTGAGGCGGGGGATGCCGTTGGGGAGGAGAGAGATTTGGGAGAGGAGCTTTTGAGCAGAGTCCTAGATTCCCCAGAGGTCAGTCAGTTCATATCCCCCCAGAGAGAGATCTATCTATATCCCTCGAAAGCTCTAAAGATAGCTGCTAATACACTTAGGGCTCAAACTCACCTCGACATTCTTAACTACTACAAACTCTCCCCTCCCCTCCACTCCTCTTCCCCTCAGCCCAGCAGCCCCCAATCCCCAACTCACCAACTCCCACGGCCTAATCCACGGCCTATAGTATATACTGCTTACCATCTCATCCCAGTCCTTCCTGGCATACCACTCCCTCTTCCCCACCACCTCCTCCACCACACACCCGAGCGCCAACGGACGACCCCACTCACTTGTCGCCAGAGAGGCCACCAGCTCCTCGCCAACCCGCACCACGAACGTATCACCCAGTATGCCGGACCGCGCCGCCGAGGCTAGAGCAGCCGCCCACGCGGTGGTGTTGGCCGTGTAGCCTGAGGGGTTATTGGTGCGGAGATGGCGGAAGTCGGAGTAGAGGGAGGGGAGGCGGGAAGTGGGGAAGGAGGGATGGGTGAGGATGTGGGATAGAAGGAGAGTCTGGTTTGGTGGGGGGGTAGATGTGCTCATGGTGGGCACGAGAGCTTGGGACTTGGTTGTGGGTGTCTATTTGCTTGTGGTGAGTCTGTATGGCATGCAGTGTGGTGGGTAGAATGGGAGCTGTGGAGCTTTACGACGCTTTGTTTGGGTCAATGATTAGGATACGGGTATTACTGATTTAGTTGTGAATAGGACCCCAGATAGGTAGTGCACGCAGAACAGGACAGCTTCAGCCGGCCCCGGGGGTGCGAATGCGGATTGAAAGACTGACTGACAGCTGGAGATAGTACCTTGGCGCCAAGGCCATGGTGCATTGATTATCCGTCACTAGCCGTCACTCGTCGGGAATTTTATTTCGATCGGATAAAGGGTTTTGGTTTTGGCTATATGAGAGGGTTGACGAAACAGATGTGTCGGGTTCTATTGCTGGTATTGATGTGGTGGTGGCTATAAATACTGATATAAACAGGGCTGGAATACTGATATGCAATTACTAGCTAACCCCAACAGAACTGAAGTTGAGCGCGTATAAGCGTTTAGAGGTCCGAGTAGATACATATCGACCAAGGTATCGCTGAAGAGTAAAGAAAGGTCTTCTTCTACTAACTACTCAAGTACCTAACATGTACTCAGCAGGAATACACACATGCAAGCACAGAACGGACATTTTTCCCAGCTGCAAAAATGGCTTAGTCTAATAAGAAATAAAAATTCTTCATTTGGGACTCTTTCTCACCTTTCTTATACAGACGATTTAAATCCTACTGAAAAAAGCAATTTGTAAGGCCTCGATCCATTAGACCATGGTTTGTGATTTATCTTTTAAAAGAGAAGTGTCCGTTCGGGCGGTAAAGTACGGCCGTAGTCTAAAATACCTGTGTTATATTGCGTCTTACCTACCAACCTACCAACCACAAAACCCAGCCTCCATAAACACCGCTCTCACAAAGCGTCTGTCGTAAGGACCACGCCTAATACTATACAAGCCCCCACAAACACTCTACCAAGATACATGTACCCACATACACACACCCGTGTGAGAAAAGCACAAAACAAAAAAAGCAGACACCGCAGCCCCCGAAGCGCACCCACCACTTTACATCTCCTTGCCATTCCATCCGGCAAACAATCTACCAATCTACCCGCTTCTACCCTTCCATAAAACCTCTTCTTCAATAATTTTCTCATTCAGAGTAACCTGTCTTCACTTGCTAGACTTGGAATAATAGTTGGGTTTGTATAATATTTCTTAGCCCAAGTTAGGGGCGCTCACCTTTCTCACACGGGTGTATACTTAACATGATAGCACTAGTGTCAGAGGGTTAGGGGTTAGGTCTATTCCCCGCCCGCTAACTCACCCTCCCCGCTCTCCCCGCCACCGCAAGAAATCTCTCGTAAACCCCATACATCGATTCTACAATCCCAGGCGCTCATAAGTAGCTGCACTCTACACCCCGTCACCAGGAATCACTCGGCCGAGTACCATATCATGATGACATCAGTAGTCGCCCAGTCCCGGCTCGGCAATCTCGTTGCCGGGCGGGCCGTGAGGATCCAGCTGCAAGTCAAGCATCACATCAAGCACTTGTGCTACCGCACCCCAGCTGGCAGGGAGTCACCCCATAAGCAAGCATTCTTAAAAGTAACCTTGAATTATTCCAAAGTATTTACGAGCGGCCATCAAACTCGTCGCTTCGTAAATTTCCTGTGCAGCTACTCGTACGGTACAAGATACTACTCCTACAGATATAACAAGACGAAAGGAAAGTGATAAACTACGAAAGGGGCTATAAAGGGCTAGACAGGAGTGGTATCACATGCGTCTGGTAAGGAACTAGCCAAAAGGGGAAAAAAAAATGAAGCGGTAGGGTAAAACTGGTAGGTAACGTTATAGGTATGAGGCTGTAAGTGGGCAGGATGTGGATAAATGTGGTGCGGCAAGGCAAGACTAGACTACGTAAACAGCTCTGCTCAAAAACAGTTAAGACGTAAGAAAAGGAAACCGTTAAGGTATGCACAAGGGCGGAAAAAACCAGTTTCCCAACGAATGAAGAAAAGCTATTCAGACTTTGCCCCCTTTTCGCGCTTTCTAAAACAGGTCCATAGTAAAGAAAGATGGTTGAAGAAGACGAGAGGGAAGACAGAAAGAATACAGGACACTAAGATGTGTCAAGAGGTTTACTTTCTTTTTGGCTTGAAGGTGTCAGGGTCGAATCCTGGGTTAGGGTTAGTAATGGGTAAAAATACAAAATGAGCGTGGGAATAGAGTGTTTTAGTTGATGCCAATTTTCATTTTTCCGCCATACATGCACTGCTGAAGGGTGGTGGTTTTGTATGGCGAATTATGAACGACAGGGATCAACTAAAACACTCTAATGAGCATGGGGCGACAAACCATAGATAGGCCTTCCGATCTGTCGAGGAGCACAAAACCCAGTTAGTAAACGAGGGTTTCGAACTGGCTATATATATAAAAAAAAAAAAACTAGGAATTAAGCAAACATACCCTCTTAAGAGCAAAGATAACCTAAATCCATATTATTAGTCAAATTCAAACCAGGGAGAATACCGTATTAATTCGAATAAACGGCCGGTCACACAAGACGTCGAAGTTGCCTTTTCAAGCTTGTATGAGGGGGAGATTAGGGGGGCATATTCAAGACAGAGAACCAAATACGGGAATTTCAACGTCTTGTGTGACCGGCCGTTTATTCGAATCAATACGGTACAAGTGCATGTAGATTACGTACATCGGTAACGGTGACGGTCTTGCGAGAGGAGTGCTCAAGATAGATGACACAGTCTTGTAGGATCTAGACGCTTGCATGTCAGCCAATGTAAAAAATACTCCGTGGAATATTGAACAATATGCAACGGCGCGCCATGGCCAATGAAACGGTAAAATTTCCAATGCTCATCTAGCGCAAACACACGCCAACGCATCTCATCCCGTTTATATCCCGCCCGCAAACATTCCCCAAACTACTGAAAGGAGGGTGAATACATGCCGTTTTTAGATGGGTCACCAGAGCGTGCCTTGCCTCCTCGTAGATCTGAGCAGAAATACGTTTGACGCCTCCGCGTCTGGCCAGGCGACTATTTCCCCCCACAAAAGTTGTCAGTCAACAACCCAAAAAATAAAACTTTATAGCCTAAACTAAGCCTTTCCTTCTCAAAACAGATCCGTAACAGTTGGACATACCGAATATCGGGCTTAGCTACGCAAACGATTAGCAACTGTTTCACCTACGACCAGTCCCTTACATTGATCATTGGTTAAACCCCTCTCCGCCACAAGCAAACTAGCATATAGAAATGAAATGAAGGGGCATACTGATCCCTCGAATTGTATCTTTCATGACTTTCCTGTGCCTCTTTGCTAGTGCCTTCCCTAGGCCCTTTCCGCCGACACCAGCCCTTCCCTTCCCCAGGCCTTGGCCAAGGTTGCCTCGATTCGCGGCGGCAGAACTGCTGGAGGCCGCCGCATTGGGCCGACGAGGAGTTGGTGGCATAGATGTTTACGGGTTGTGGTAAGAATTTGGTGTTGAGTGTGGACGGGCGGTGATGGTTGGTTGGGATGAGGATCGCAAGTTATGTGAGGTGGGATGGTGGTTGCCTGAGGGAACGCGTTGATAAGCTGGTCCTGTGCCACCAGCAGACGCGCCTCGCCTCTTAAGCGACCCATGTGATGGGCCATGGTCTGTGCAACGTAAAACGGTGCAACGCGTAAAGGGTCAGGCAAGTAGTGCACTTTAACTGTCAAGGGGCTAGTATTATATTCGCACATTTCTTCATGATGATGGCATTAACTTGTATTAGGTGTGTGCCAAAATGACATGAGTAGAGTAAGTACGATAAAAAACAAAAAAACCGCATTCCTCGCCCAACCGTAAACTATTATCTTTCCCTAGTACTCGCAGAAACATATGTTTGGCATACAAATAAGAATAATTTCAAGAAAAGAGAAGAAGAAGAGAAGAAAGTTAAAACGTTAAGGCATGATCATTATGCTGGAAGAAGCATCCAAATGTGCCGCGCCAGATATCCCTCTGTATATGCTATGTTAACTACAGTTCAGAGATGAAGGTCGCTTCGTAGAATAAGTTTCCTTGCTCTTCAATGACCTCATCACCGATCTTGAGTTTCATAGTCATCTTCTGGCGATACTACAATTGGACGGCCGTTAGCTTCGGTTTAGGCCTTCGTCTTGTAAGAGAATACGACATACCTGGTACATGTACGGCTTTGTCCCTGCCACGTTTCCAGCAATCTTCTTGATTATGGCCGGCACTTCTGCCATGATATCCACGCGATCAATCTTCTTTTCCAATTCTCCTTCAAGAACAGCCTCAACAGCCTTCCCATCCTTTGTTTTGGCGTTCCATAGAAGTTTTACAGCTGTGGGCTCGGGCAACTCTACATCGTCCAGTTGTGAAGACACATGCTCGCACTCGCCCTTTGTTCCAGCGGCTACAAGCTCGCCATCCTTAGAGATACCAATGATGTTTACAGTTGTCGTGCCGTAGGAAGCAGGGGTGGTGAACTCCATCATGATAGCGGAGTAAGTGGGGCCCTGGAAGTTAACAAAGTTCCATTTGGCAGCTGCGCCGTTCTTATTAGTCATCTCCTAGAATAAAGTAGCTAGCGGGGAGAGAGCATACCTGCGTGATGTGGCTTCATTCCTTGCAAGGCCATAACATACATTGCTTTGCCTTTGAAGTTGATCTTCTCATCTCCAACCTTGATGGACCCTTCCAAGGTGTTTCTTGGCCAGAACACATGTCTGATAGCTCCCCATGGATTTGCTGGATCAGTTCCGAAGTTTGTGCGCCCATCCTTTCCGATCTTGAATCCGGGTGTAGTCTGAGTGACAACGAGGTCGATGAAGATGGTTGGGTCGACAGCGCTCTTGATAGTGTAAGACTTGCCATCATCACTAAGTATGACGGCAATATCATCGGCATAGAAGGAGTGCTTAGTGTCATCGAAAAATTCGGTGCTTGTTAGAGGCTTACTGGACCAGGTGATGCGGCCGTCTGGGTGGAAGATCTTGGTAGACACCTGGGCGGTTACATGGAGGTTGCTTTGCTCATCAGCAAAGGGGAAAGTGGGGTATGTGTGGTGGAGATACTCACGCAACGTTGGAGTAAATTATCTGTACAATTCCCATGTGTCCACTCTCAGCTTCAAGATAGAAGGTCTGAGTTTCGGCACTTGTTGTGTCAAGACCATGCCATCTCAAATCGTCACGAGTGGCCTCATAGTTAGGGTTTTCTGATTCCTGAAGAGCCACAGATTGGATGGCAGATGGGCCGTAGATTGGCTCAGCAGTACCAAGAGCTGCAGAGATGCTGGTTTGAAGAGAAGAATAAGTTGTTAAAAAGTGCAAAACAAAGAGGCTGATTCAGTAACTTACGATGCTTGAGCAGTGCTCTTGACCCAGGAAAACATGTTGATTCTTGTTGAAGAGGGATTTCTATAAGGATTTTTCTAGTGAAACCGTACTGTTTATCGTACGAGAAAGAGATCAAATGCTGTATAAAGAAGTAAAGAAAGTCAAAAAGGATTGACGTAGATTGGCGGCGGTATGGGATATGGAACTGTAAGTAAATGCAAGTACGAGTAAAGAAACTTGCTTGCTTATGTATGCCAGAAGGGGAGGACAGGAAAGAAAGTTTGGCGACGGGCGGCGACTTCGGTAGCAAGTTCGTTGTTCCTGCAGGTCAGAGGCGGGGTCACCAGAAACACCTCTCGCTTCCAATGGCCCAGTTAAGCTTAATTGGGTCAAGCCAGGAAGAACATGGGTTAATGACCGAAATCAAATCAAAAATCATCCTTTATGAACCTTTATGAAAGGAAGAAAAAACCCTCAGCGCCTGCGCGTGTGATCTGTGAGCCGGGATCTCGAATTCCCGTTCACAGGTAATCACTCTCCCTCTCGTGTTGTGTGTACGCCGGCGTTGTACTACAAACAAAACCTCGGCCAGTCCGGCTTTCTTTTCCCAACGGATCAAATCCCTATAGAGTTACCGGCAAACTCACTGGAGAGAAAGTCCGTGTGGTGTTTAATAACGGGGAAAAAAAATGCCGTTATTCCGAATGACTCAAATTATCACTGTAGTTACTTACACCTTAGATTTGCGTGGTCTATGTCGGACTACCGGCCCCCGGTGGGAAATCAAGGATGTCACGCTCGGAAAGGGCTAGGGTTTATACCAGCCAGAGATGGTGCCGAGAGAATACCTAGCTGTTAATTGAAAACTGGACCATTCCGTGGGCGTATCCAGTACCTTGGTTTACTATCTGTAACCCTGTATATATATTATATTCCGACCTTTGTGGTGTGGTAATTGCAGGCAGGGAATATTAAAGTGGTGTAGGTATGTAAATCAAGAGATAGGGGCAAGCGAGCCAAGTTTGAGTTTACATTACAGATTTTAAAGATGTAGAATAAGAGCTTTACAATAGTAAATTACCTAAATCTCTGGGCCTAAACTGCAGATGAGAATTATAGAAATAATGCAGCGGACTGCTCTGTATGTGGATCTCCGTGGTTCATATTCATTCATTGGTAAAGAGAAGCATCCGCCGACTTTCCCTTCACCAAGAAATCCTACTGAACCTCCACCAACCTCAATCATATTAATCTTACATACAGAGGAGAAAAATACGCCAACAAAAAATAAACCCTCCAGCCACCCATAGCTTTTACAAGAAAGAAAGGACATCAGATAGTGAGAAGAGACAGCCTGCTTACCAGTCCGCTCGTTTGTCAATGCGTCAGTACGATATATGAGGAAGGTCCAAAAAAATATTCAGAAAGAGGGGCAAAAAAACAAAACAACAAAAACAAACCACATCTAATATCTCTGCACCTCTAAAAAGAGTGTTTTGTTGATTCACTTTCCATGCATTGGGCTTCCCAGTGATTTCTCTTTCACTTCCGTCACCTCCACGAGCGCCTTGAGCCCACTGTTCTCTTTCCTCAATCTCCTAACTTCATGGTTAGTCTCCTCACCATATTAACGCTAGAAGGTGAATAAAACGCACATATTCTCTCTTTTCAGCTTTCCCTGCTCCATTCGAACTTCCTGTAAAAGCTTCAAAGCCTCGGAATCCCCTCCCCCCCGCTTCAATGCTGCGCTCATTTTAACCAGCTCCTTATTGAAAGTCTCAAACATGACATCGTTCTCGTTTAAGCAATCGTTCCACACTTCCACAAGTCCCTCCAATTCCTTGTTCTTCTTCTCAAGGGCAATCTCGAATTTATTTCTCTCGATCTCTAACTTACTCGTTGCTGTCTCTAATTTGTTGGTCAAATCATTTATGTCTGGAATTCGAGACTCGAGCTGCGAGATTCGCGAAGTGAGCTCTTTGATAGCAGCCGAGTGAGCAGTGCCACGGCCAGAAAGTCGAGAAGCCATGCTCAGTTCTTCGCCAATTTTGTCGATTTCTCGCTGCAGCCCGCTCTCAACCCGAGTGATGGCCTGCTTTTCTGATAATAACCGCTCACGAAGCTTCTGCGTACTCTGCAATTTGAGACGTTGCGGGCCAGGACTGGAAGTGCTTCCAGTGTTACTGGCAGTCCCACGGCGAGCTGGCATCTCGTTGCTGCGGTCACTAAGGCGGGAGTTTGACCGGCCTGGGGTTGAAGGTGTATGTGGCGGTGTGTTGGCTCTCTGTGGTGGACTCACAGTAGTACGACTGCGATTACGGAGGCCATTACTGCGGGTAAGACGAAGAGGATCGGGGTGGTCTGGGGTCCTGGGGGTGAGTCGGAGGGGGTCTGGGTGGTCAGGTGTATGTCTGTTGATGCGAAGAGGATCCGGATGATCTGGTGTATGCCTATTGACACGAAGAGGGTCCGGATGGTCCGGGGTATGCCTGCTGGGACGGAGGGGATCTGGATGATCCGGTGTGTGGCGGTTGATGCGCAGAGGATCTGGGTGGTCTGGAGTTTGTTTATTGACTCGAAGGGGGTCAGGGTGATCAGGTGTACTTGAATGTCTGCTGTGACGATGTGGGTCTGGATGATCGGGTGTGCCGGTGTGTTTGTTGAGACGGAGCGGATCTGGATGGTCTGGTGTACCTGTATGTCTATTAAGACGAAGAGGGTCTGGATGGTCTGGCGTATTATATCTGTGGAAACGGAGAGGGTCTGGATGATCAGGTGTGTTTCGGCTGAAGCGGAGGGGTTCGGGGTCGGGAAACCGAAGAGGGTCGGGGTCGGGAAAACGCAAAGGTTCAGGCTCAGGTAAGTTAAGAGGATCTGGGTGATCAGGAGTTGAGCTCATTGGTGGTAGGATAGGCTGATAGTCAGGGTGATTAGTGAGGTCACTCAGGGAGCTTCTACGCTTCCTTCGAGGAGCACCACTGGTAGTACCAGGCACTCCTAGGTTCGGTGGTTCTACTGGGAGTGGCTTTTCTGGAGAAGGATGCGGAGGTGGAATGACCGAAGAAAGAGGCCGTAGAGGCGGTAGCGGGGACGACATTGGATTGCTGAAAGCATTCAAAAGATTTGGGCTATCTCGTGAGGACGGTCTACCCGCTGGTTGCACATAAGTTCTCGCATCATAATCTGTCGATTTACTCCTCGCCAGATGGCCCTTATGTGTATCTTGTCCTAGCTTGCTACTTTTGCTGAGGGTTCTCCACACACTGCTCTTACCGTCAGCATTGTACGAATCTCTAACTGAATTGTGACTAAGCCCTAGCCTTTTCCGCAGAGATGTGGTCGAATAGGCAACATTGGTAACAGATTTGTGTCGTTTGACGAACGTGCCATTTCCATTAACCGTTTCACCGTTGTTGTTATTCGTCGTATCTAGAGCAGCGCTCCCATCAGTTGGTCCACCTAGATAACAGAAAGAATCATGGTTACCATTGAAAAGGCCGTCTGCTTCCTCAACTAATCTATCCACAAGTGGCATGAAATCGAACGGATCCGAATCTTCAAAAACCAATAATTCAGTGAATGCCTTTGTGAGCAGTCCTTGATCGTCAGCGTCTTGAACTCGGCCCTGCATAGCCCTAAGTAGTATGACTATAGTCCTGAAAGCTCTTTTGTTTTGAGGGGTCCAGTCTAGAACAAATATCTTGAAGAAATCCTCGAAATCCCCAGGATATAGCTCTTCACTTTTGCACCGCAGCTCAGCCAGGGCTTTTTCTGCAATGACAGGGCCCATTCCGTCTTTCCATTCTCCATGGAGAAAACGACGAAATGCTTCAAATACCACATCAACACCAAGATCTACATCTATTTTCACCCCCTTGGGGTTGTGAATCATGTCCTCAAGAAATTCTTCTACCGCGATATTGTCGACGCCATGCATTTCACGGAGCGGATCAAGGTCGGCATCAGCAGATGAGAACATTCGAAGGGCAACAATAAAGGTCTCAAAAGTTTCTTCCAGCCTCCTCAATGGGCTTTCGTTCGCCATTGTAATGCTTACATCTGCTTTTTCCTCGTAATCGTTGACATCTTCGAGGCTCCAGTTTTCAACGCCCATGACAGTTTGGCGTTTCTGAAGCGTGCTCGACGTACGTTCCACTTTGGGGGGAAGCATTTGAGATTGAGTTCGATCCAAAAGAACGGGTCGCTTATTAGGCGAACCGGGGATATTATTGGCACCGCCACTATTGTTGTTATTGCTTCCCAAAAATGAACTGAATAGCTTCACTGGGCTTGGCGGTCTAAGCCTACTAAATCTGCTTTCGCCATCAAATGGAACACCCGAAGCTCTTAAGAGCTTCCGGTTTGCGGACATCAACGCCGATGTTAACGGTGGATGTTGCGGGAGTGAATGAAGCCTGAGTAGCGATGATACGCGTTTGGTAAAAACCGACAGTAACTCCTCCGGAGGTACTGTATCAGTTGAGGAATAATCATTCCAACTTCTGAATTCAAGTCGCACTTTATTCCCTGCAATTGCCTCAACAGACACTGCAATATCAACTCCATCTTTCCCTATTCTTTCAATGAGCTCCTTGCCCCATTTTCCGCTTCCTCCGCCCCCCCCACCATCATCGATATAAACGACTACACCCCCCTTCCTCTTCTCAGTAATGTATCGGTCCTCGCTACCCCAAACACAGGACCAAAATCCTAAACCTTCTGATTTGGTTTCTCGAAGGCCTATCACACCTTTCCCGTTAGTTGAGACCCTACGCTCCAGTTTGGCTTTCACGAGATCTTCGGCGAATTTAGTAGCACGTCCTTCATACGCATTTAAAAGCCGCATTCGCCGCAATCCCATGCCCCCTGCACGTACATCCCAACTGTCGTTTAAATCTTTGGCCAAAGTCATCCAAACAATGTCACCACCATCACTTTCTGCAATCCTAACATCTGAAAGGTCCATCCACCCTGCGAATTGAAGATCACATCCTGAGCCTTCTCGTTTTGTCCCACTTCCAATCGCAGCCACAGCTCCACCGGGCCTATCAACCTCTGCCATGATTGCACGTGCCTGCATAGAATTTGGTTTTGGCCGGCGTAAAATAACCAGACGGTCTGCGAAGAGTAGCATAGTCGAAGGGATTGCATCTGCATTTTGGTCATTGAAAGGTGGTAATACATCAAGAAAATCGATCCCAGTAATAAGGCGTCCGGAAGGCTTCAGCGTGGATGGCCAGGAAACTATTATTGATTGAAGACGCTTTGTTGTTTGGGAACGCTCATCAATATCAGATGACTGGAGTGAGCAGATTTCGGTGATTATTTCCCGGGCTTCCATTAGTAAAATCAAGGATGGGTGGTCAAGTGGGATGGAGTTAAGCATGTTATCTATAAGGAGCGCATATCGTGGAAGTCTCTGAACAGGCTCAATAATGAGGGACCGAAGCTTCTGTTCCCCAGTTTGTTGAACCCTTTTCGAGAAAGATGAATGCTTGTCCTTTGAAAATTTCGCAAGTAATTGTGCAAACTCTGGAGATGCTCGTAGATATTCCGCATAGCAGTCCTTGAATTCGGGAAAATGCTTTAAACAAACTTTTGCTACTTCCTCAACCCCGCCTAGCTCTATCTCTGCCAAAAATCTTGTATTGACCTCCAAAATTTTGTCGAGGCATGGGGGGAATAAGGTGTCTAAATCTCTCGCGCTCGGAAATCCAGACTCGGCTTTCTTCTGTGTAAAACGTGCGCGCAGAGGTATCACCAGATTCTCGATTAAGTCTCGTAGCTTTGCAACATAGTTAGCCTCTGTATATCGTAACTCTTCCAACTCGCGTTCCAAAGCTGCAGCATTGATCTTCAATTGAGGCCTCGCGGATGCGGGTCTGCTTGCAGCGCGCTTGAGTTTGGTAAAAGGTAAGTGAGTTGGGTCTCCGAAGTGGCTAAGAAGCTCCTCGACTCCATCACTCATAGCCTCTTCCGTCACTTCCTCCCCGTTTGGGGATCTGATGACTAGATCTACGTCTAGCCAGCTGACAAAGCGCTCGCTCAGGGCCGGCATGACATCCCCCACCAACCCATCCATCTCCACCTCCTTGAGCCGCGCCGCGAGATCTCCGGCGTGCATCTCATCGAAAGCAACGGCCTGGCCCTCGCCATGCTGTGGTAGGTTTGATTTTGAGCGAAGTATTTTCTCCTTTATAGTTTTGGGAAGCTCTGAGAAGTATTTGAGGACTGCGATTGCGAGACCACGATAAATTTCGACTGATTGTTTTGGTAGTGGGAGGTGGTTGACAGCCGCATAGAGAGGGGATGAAGGAGAGAGAATTAGTTTCGGGTATGATTGAAGACCAGCGCAAGTGAGAATGTGAGCTTCGATCCTGGAGGTCGCAGCAGAGGAGGTTAATGAGAAGGGGTTATAAAAAACGAGGACATGGCCAAGGACGGGATCGGTGGTGCAGTAAGGCGTGCAGTGGGAGAGGTGCGGCGGGGGAGATGATAGTGAAGCCATTGGGGCTCGCGGGTTTGAGGGATGAACCTCGAAATCAGGATGGAGAGGACTGGGGAACCTGGGGGACCGGGGAAGTTGTTGGTGTACCCCAGGTTTGTTGTTGTTGTGGAAGCACTTTTGTGCAGGAAGAACGTGAGTTTTGGGGGAGGGGGGGATTTCTGATGACGCAGGCCAGGCGAGAGATGTAAAGTATTAAACACCGTTCTCTGTCTGTCTGGTCTGGTCTGATCCACCAAGAAGCTGTTCGTCTGTCATCCGGTTTGCTCAAGGGGATTGTTTGACATGACCTTTTCCTATTTACATGTAGGTATCCTAAATAGGTATGCGGGTTCGTGGAGGAGGAGGTAGGGTAGGGGAAGGGCTCTTCCACAGAGTTTATCTCCTGTGAATGTGATGGATGTAGCAGCCAGATGCTGAGCTGTGCTCATGCCGATCCCGACAACTCTACTGCCTTACCTCCCCTCCTTCATCTTCCTCTCGGCTGCCCTCCTTCACTCCCACACCGCCTTCCATTTGATTGCTCCGCCAACAGCCAATGCACGTTTCGTGGGCCTTTTTCCCGCCAAATCAGCTTTTGCATTGATCAGTTGCAAGGGGATGACGACAAAAATGTTCTAAACCTTAAGATTTACTGCCTCCCGCCGTCGTTCGTCAGTTCATGAATAAATAAAGGCTTCAACCCCTTCATGCTCACTATCTCTAGACCTTTTTTTTTTCTTCTTCTTCTTCTTCTTCTTCTTCTTCCTGTAGGTACATCAGAAGCTCAGGTTTCGACCCACCTAAACCCCGCAGGAAGTGGTTCAGCTCCATCATGGTTCAGCTCTTCCCCAGTTGATTATCCCCTGCAGGTCAATGGCGATCCCTGTCACTCAACCGAATTGACAATACATTCCGCAAGTGGTGACCGGCATGGTCGTCGGGTGGAAGCGAGTGGTAAAGGCTTGTAGGTAAGTACATGTAAGTATTCATAATCGCCTTTCTCGGTCCGCCGAGATATTACTCATACCTCTCTCCATGAGAAGAAACCCGGGAAACGGCCGGCAAACACCGGGTATCACTCTTACTAGCATGATGTGAGTGATAACTCATGATGAAAGCCGAAGCTTATAGTAGATGTCTGTGTGTATGTTGCAAATTTTCCCCAGAATTGCTAGCACTCGGAATACAATTAGAAACAGAAATTCAAATACCTCAGCCAAAAATTCGCTCTTGAAATCTCTTAATAATACGCAGAAAATTTACAATATTTGATAAAACGTTGCGAACGTAACATAAACAATAGCCCATTCGAACAATACATAAAATAACAACAGAATTAAGTATTCCAAAAGAGAGCCGATGCTCATGAGTGTACCCTCGTGCCTCAATTTTCTGTTAAACTATTATTTTCTACTGACTCCACGGCAGTAGTGGAAGTTGCAGCAGAGTCAACCTCAGTCTTCTCTTTAGTTGCACTTCCTTTCAGCCGATAGTGTAATAAGATATCCCCATGAGTTCTCCAGACGTATGAACGTATAGTTGCCAGTGTCATTGATGGGTCCACAATCTACACGGGATTATTAGCTACAAGTGATATGGAGGGGGCCAATAAAACCATACTTGTTCATTACAGACCAGCTCGATGAAGTCCTCTGGTTTTTGTCCCTCTTCACCTTCCTTAACAACAGGCACGTGGCTAAGTTGTGTAAATGGAGGCTGTAATCTTTCCGCAACATAAGCCGCGATTTTCTTTGCCCTCAACATCCGGTTCGCGTTCAATCTTGAGTTCTTTCCCTCAGCTATACCATCACTCTGTAGTGTTGGTAGGTGGTTATTATGAGGAACCAGCACAAACGAAACCTTCACAATCTCTTTCAGCGGGATCTGGTTGCGTAATATTAACTCTCCCAACCATGCCGGTGCAACTCTCTCTAGTAGGTCTGCATCCTCACCAACCGTTGCTACTGTTCCACGATATAGATCTGCTACACCTCCTGAATCCGGGCTATCATCTTGAACAAGGATAGTAGTGTTTCCGGGGGGCTTCAAAATCGGCGTTTCACTTGGAAGTGACGGGTTTATCCCTGACCTGAACGGCCCCCCATCACTTGGTGGCATAACCTGATCGTACACAACTCTGATTCTTTTGATAACCCCTGCAAGGGTATCATCTAAGGGATTGTGTTCCAAAAGTCCGCCAAGATCTGCTGGAGCTTCCTCCACAGTTGCAGGTGGCTTGTTTGTTATATCAGCCGACATACTCCTCCCCAATTTCCGATTTCCGAAGGACTTCCAGCGCCCAAGGAGGGACATGTCCTTTTCATCTTTATCCTTTTCACCTGTAGGTGTAAGTGGGGTATCATCGGCACATGCCTCACCTAGTGAAGGCCCAGACTTCTCTTTCTCCGGTTTGGCACCATTACCGGATGAGAAATAGTCGCCTCCCGCAACACGGTCCATTGATGGTCTTGACAGTGGGGAAAGGGAGCCACGATTTTTCGGCTCTTCCTCTTCTGCTGTTGGCGGTAAGGTATTTGCGTCCCCTGCAAATGATGGAATATAGGCAGGTGTGGCAAGTCCAATTGACATACCAGGCGTTTGAGGAAATAGCGAAAAGCTGTTGCTGGGCTTCGGAGTGGCGGCACTAGTAGGAGACTGTGGGCTTGCAGCGTCTATCATAGAGAATGTGGGCGGAGGCATCAAGATGGCCGGCGGAGCATTCGCGCGACGTAATTTTTCTCTTTCAGCCTTTTCGGCCTCGAGTTTATTGCGATAAATCTCGTCACGCTTGATTTCTTCTATAATAAGGTTGTTAAAAAGGTACCGGAGGACCCATTTTCCGAGGTTTACTATAAGATCTCAGTTAATATGCGGTGCCGACTTTTTTTTTTGGCTGTACACATGGAGTGTGCTTACTTCTTTGGTCATCTCTAAAATCGCTTGCGCTCTCAATGTCTGCTTCATCTGCATACATTTCCGCATCAAAACAGTAGTTTTCCTCGAGAACGCATGATAGACGGCCGGTTCTTGTGTCTACTTGACACCAATTTGCAACAGATTCGACCGTGTTTATTTCTGCCGCTACATCCTCAAGATGGCGTTTCCCAAAGCTCTTTACAGGCACACATTTCAATAAGTCCCACATCATTACTTCTCCCGCTGTATCAAGGGTAAGAACCCTCCTCCTGTCATTTAATAGGCAATGATTGATCAATCCATGTTGTCCTTCTATTGTTTCATCCGGGAGACCGTTAACTGGTACCAAGACCCCAGGGTTACCGTCAATAGTTTCAGCAATAGATGCAGCTTGGGTAGAATAAACTGTAACCGCGTCAGGGTCCCTCACGTTCGTCGGGAAGCTTGATGTGCTTGATATCCTTAGTAAGGCATTAACCGGTATGGTTGGCTTTTTCGTAGTTGGCGAACTCGGTATTACTGGGGAGGATGCAGGACTTAAAGGACGAGGGCGTATACTTGCGGAGGATGTCAATCGTGGCCGTTTGGCGTCCGTTGCAATATCGTTATTAGTATCCACATCAACCCAGCGATTTATGCTAGAACTTTGAGTAGCTGTCCAGAGGTAGTCTCCTGAGGCGACAACTTTGTTGACAGGTTCTTGCTCTTGGCACACAGCTACGCAAATACCCTCCTCAATTTCACTTGTCCGGACGTCAGTTTTTGCAACGAGTCCAGAGCGATCGCTTGAGTGGAAGATATCGAGAGCTGGATGGGAAGAATAAAGAGACCACACGCTGTCGCTGTGCATGCTAAGTGTATGAAGGCATCTTCCTGCCGTGAGACTCCACATCTTGATCGTCGTGTCCGAAGATGCCGTTAAAATTATATTTCCTTGTTCGCTCACAAGGATAGCACGAACATTGTCTGTGTGCCCAAGGAACTTTGTAATCTTTTTACCAGTCCGCGGATCCCATACTCGGACGACGCTTTCGGGACCACCGCTTGCGAGGATTCCACCACCAGCACCTCCGATACCGAGTGAATAGACCGAGCCCTTCGTGTTAAGCTCGTCGCCTATATCGATCTGTAGCTTTTCTCCACCGCCATCAAGATCCCATAACTTGATTTTTCTGTCTAGCCCCCCACTGGCTACCCAGTCCGAGTGAGCACCTGGGGTCGCCAAACATTTCACATAGTCGCTATGTACACCAATTGTTTCCGCTGATTGTTGCTCAGCATTTGGCCGCCAGAGCTTCACCGTAAGGTCTGAAGAAGCAGATACTAAAGCGGCGTTGGATTGACACAGTGCGATATCGTTAACCCAGTGTGTATGCGCCTGTATTTGTGCACGGAACGTAGATGGTGGAGGCGTGGGACGCGGGATGAAAGCCGACTCTGCGGTCCGCTCAGAGAGGTCAACCCCAATATTCCAAGAGCATATTACGCCGTCACGGCCAGCTGTATAACTGCCGTTTATATCAGTCTCGGTTTGCCTACAAAGGAGTTCCTCAAAAGAGAACTAACAGGATTCCTTGTTTGTCTACTGCGAGGCTGTTGACGCCTAAGCGGTGGCCAGGGGAGTTCGCAAGAGGTAAAACTGATAGAAACAGTGAGCGCGACTCGGATACGTAGCTATGCACTATAAGTCTTTGGCCTAGAAGACTAACCGTAACTGATCCGCTGGCGAGCCTTGCGTGCCATATTTTATTGGTAGAAGACTCGACGTATTGTGGGGTGATTAGATTAGAGACTATTGGTCTAGGATTTCGAATGATCTCGAGTCAAGGGTTTCTTAAAATCAGAGGAAGCCCCTCATCCAATATATACCCGGCAATACTCGATATTTTACTGCCCTGACGCCGTATGGTAGTAATATGACGAGAGGAGCCGGGAAAGAGGGCTGGAGCTAGGAGAAGTGCTGCCACACCAGGATGCTCAAGGGTGCAGGAAGCCCAGGAGGCTCCCCAGCTCTATTCTCAGCCTCCCCCTCAATTTGGAGTAATATTCTTAAGTACTCATACTTTTTCTAGACTGAGATCTCCTGCAGTTATACGCAGCCTGACCTGTCAAACCAGAAACTTGGAGATCGAGAGACACCCGCTTTACCGGGCACCTTGACATAGCTTGCACGCGTTGGTTTGGGCAAATTGTTCACTGAGAGCGCCTTCGGTATGGGATTTGGGGTGGCGGATACAATTATGGCTATACCATAATACGTCTTAAGGATATCTAAGGCCTCTAGAGAGCTGTTTAGTGGACTTGCATATCCGACACAAGGACTTGCATATCCGGACAGAATCATTTATGTAGGTACAGCCGCGTCCGCAAAGATTTAGCAATCAAATCTTGATATCAACTACCAGATAAGATATTTCTCTACTGCTGTATATCACAACACTTAGTATGACCGTTCGGGGAAGAGGACCAAAATATTTTGTTTGTTGCTTTCATGGTTGTTTTTTGCAGGTGCCAAAACTTTGCGGACATGGCTGTACATATTCGCGTAGACCTCTGTAAAAAAATGCTATTTGCATACAGTAGGGGCTCTAGTGTAGTAAGGGCATGGTGGTATTTGTGTCCTAATCTGTGTCCCACGTCGTGCCAGAAGGAGGAGTGAGAGTGCTACGCAAACCCAGCAAATCAAAGGCCGGCGGCGTTGAACCCTGTCTCATCCAGGGCGTAGAGTTGGTGCGTGTATTAACTTTCACATTAACATTCTGTCCCCTGGCTTTTTGGGCCCTCCATATCGCTATCGGGACAACAGCCAACCACATTCTCCTTCATCAACCTCCCTTTCCACACAGGAGGTGGTATCATCATCGGCCTTCTTCCTCTAGCTCAAACACACTTCTCCATTCTCTCCCTACATCTCTACCTACACCTTTTGTTGATTGTTACTTACGAACTTTCTGCCCATATTTTCTGGCTCTCACCCCCGCTCACATACCACAGATCATACGGATTCTATAATATCCCCTAACTCATATGCTATACTAACAGGGGAGAACTTACTAGCTAGATTTGATACAGGAACCCAAACCTAACCATTTGGAATTTCCATACAGCTTTAACCATGGACGGTCCCGTCGTGACAGCTAATAATACTACCTTGGCCACTTCCTCATCCACCACCTCACTCCTGCCAGCTTTCAACCCAATCCTCCTTATCGACTATCTCACAGAAGTTCTTTCTGCCACATTAGGTGCTAGCAAACGAGACCTTGAGTCTAACGGGAGCATTTTATCGGATCTCCGGTACTCAGAGACACTCTCAAAGTGTTCAAGATTTGCTGCAGAACCGATTGTAGCTCTCTATGCTTCCAAAGATGTACTAGAAAAGGAGCCTTCCCCAGAGGATGTTTCATGTATGTTTGTTTCTACTCCATACGGTATAAGACTTGGTTAACATAATACTAGCACCTATATCTAATCCAGCCCCAGTTGCCTATGTTTACTCCATTTCATCTGAGATGTCCTCATCACCCAGTACAGTGGGCTCCTTAGCGATTATAAAGAGGCCACAGCCCCTGGACCCTACTGTACCTCTTCACTCACAACTTCAGATTATGAATCTTCCTGGTACAGTAGTTTTGAACGGTGGCGCACAAGGATCGGTGTCTCCGTTTGAAATTCTACACTCTGTTGTACATTTGGCGCTCGGGCCATATTTTGATGCTTATACTAAAGGCCAAGAAACTCAGTCACATAGTCGAATAAATAGGTTTGCAGACGCAGAGGCAAAGACAGGTATTCCTGTTACGAAGAAAAAGCTGGCAGAGCTCGAACTCTCACTTTTGCATTTGCAACAGAACATTGAGATTCCCGAGTTATCATTGGCCCTTCACCAAGTTGTTCAAGTAGCAGTTGATGAGGTACTTAGTAACTCAATCGGAGTGCGTCGCACTAAAACTAATCAAGTGTATAGGCTCTTCTCAAAAACACAAGGCCATCGTTAGATCTTATCCCTAGTGATCTACTTCAAGATAGTACTTTCTTGAACAATCTGCAGTCTACAGTTAATGCGTGGATCAAATCGATCCAGTCAATCACAAAAATGTCTCGTGATACTGAAAGTGGAACCGCTACCCAAGAGATTAATTTCTGGCTGTCGATGGAGAGTGCATTAGAGGGTATCGAGGAGCAGCTAAGAAGTGAAGGAGTGTTACTCACATTAGAAATCTTAAAGCACGCAAAACGATTTCACGCCACTGTCAGTTTCATCGCAGACACCGGACTCAAAGAGGCAACCGACAAAGGTTGAACTTTATTTCATTTATCATTATAATCTTCCATGAAACTTGTATTAACTATATGGTTTTTAATTAATAGTACAAAAGTATAACCAACTTATGCGCGATTTTCCGCTCGATGAATTGTTGTCTGCAACTAGCCTACAGAAAGTTCAAGATGCAATTGTCGGGATTTTCCTTCACCTCAACAAGAAACTTCGTATTTGCCCATATCCGATTCGCCGGGCATTGCCGCTTGTCCAGGCCATTTCGGCAGATTTGGACTCCCAGATTCACACCTTACTAAGCGGACGCCGATTGATGCACTTGGAGTATAAAGATTTTGAATCACTCATGAATGTTGCGGAAGGGGTTTTTAAGACTTGGGAGGAGAACATCAAAGAGTTCACCAACGTGGCTAGAGAAGTTACACGAAAACGATCCGAGAAATTCATACCTATCAAAATCTCTGCTAGACATCTCAAGACCCAGGAGCGGCTTGCATATATCAAGGCATTTAGACACGGTCATGAGCAGCTACAAAGGACGATTGCGAACGTTCTCGGTCCAAAGTCATACGAAAATGGCATACCCGCCATAACAGCGGGGACTGCCGTGGCAAATGGGGCCGCTGTGGTTGAGGATATCGGTGATGTGGACGCCGTCGACGAAGTCGCCCAAGCATATGCTGTGTTGAAGGATGTAGATGTTTTGGACGTCACGCCGGAAGGAACGGAAATTTGGATTGCCGCCGAAAATGCATACAATGAACGGACATCGCGTGTTGAGAACTCGATTATTGCAAGGCTGAGAGATAGACTTGCCACCGCAAAGACAGCGAATGAGATGTTTCGTGTGTTTTCCAAATTCAATGCGCTTTTTGTTCGCCCCAAAATTCGGGGTGCTATCCAGGAGTATCAAACACAACTTATCGATAGCGTAAAGCAAGATATAGCAGCCCTCCATGAGCGTTTCAAGCAGCAATATGGTCACTCGGAGGCTCACGCAATGGCTCAATTGCATGATCTGCCTCCTATATCTGGAGCGATTATATGGGCAAAACAGATCGAGAGGCAATTAAATGCTTATATGAAAAGAGTAGAAGATGTTTTGGGTCGTGGTTGGGAGATGTACCATGAGGGCCAGAAATTGCAGGGGGAGAGCAACACATTCAAAAAAAAGCTAGACACAAGACCTATTTTCGAATCTTGGTTGCATGATGTTACAAAACGAAATCTATCAATTTCTGGGCGCCTATTTAGTATCACAAGGAACAGGGCTGCCGGAAATACACTTGAGCTCATAGTAAATTTCGATCAGCAGGTTATCGCGCTGTTTAAAGAAGTTCGAAACCTTATATGGCTCAACTACCAGGTTCCACACTCGATTAACAACATCTCCAAGGAAGCAAAACGAGTATATCCATATGCAGTTAGTCTGATGGAAACAGTAAGGACATATGCACAAACAAATAGAAATATTATGGAGATGTCGGATGTATCAATCCTACTCAGCGGGTACCAGAATGATGTTAATAGTCTCATCACAAAGGGTATCCCTCTGAAGTGGGAATCATTTGTACATTCTTATGATCTTCATCTGAGACAGTTGCAATATCTACCTAACGGGAACATCGACCCAACAACATCACTTGCTGGAAGGGAGAGTAAGCATGTTCAATTTGTCCGCGATTTTGCTGCGGCGGTGTCAATCCTCCAGAGCAAGACTGGAACTCTAGGAAGTATTCACGACACAACCCAAAAATCTATGGCCGAGTTGCGAACTTGCCCATACGATATGGACGCTTTCCAACAGAAACTCGAGGTCATCCAGACCGCCGTCGATCAGCTCAACCTGGAAAATTATGTCAACCTTTCGCACTGGGTTGGTGAGCTAAATAGTAAGATCGAGGAGACACTTCTCAACAGACTTACAGAAGCAATCGTCCTATGGATCGAGTTATTCAAGGATGCCAAGGGTGATGAAGGTGCTGATGGGGATATTCAGAGGAAAAGGTTTAGTAAAATTGAAAACGATGACATGGAGATAGTTTCAAAAGAAAATGGCGCCTACAACCCGAGGATGAAAAGATTAGTGCATGAAATTAGTATCAGAAACCAGGTTATTTACTTAGACCCTCCATTGGAATTTGCGAGGGCTAGCTGGTACAATCAATTGCACCAATGGTTAGGGATTGCATGTAATCTGAAAAAATTGAAGGCTAGTCGATATGAGATGAATATCAACCTGGCGGCTGGAGGAGACTCGGAGATGCTATTTTCTGATTTGGTGAGTCCTCATCGAATAAATAAACCTAAACATAGACTAATTGTAGCAGCCTGCGGACTGTGCTTCTACGCTATCCGATGCGTACGAGGCCATTGAACAAAAATTGGCAGCAGTCGGCGCATACGTGGATGAATGGCTCAGGTTCCAGTCGCTTTGGGATTTACAATCAGAACAGGTTTACGATATTCTCGGAGACAACCTAACTAGATGGTTGCAGCTTCTCCAGGAAATCAGAAAGACTCGGTCCACATTCGATACCTCGGATGTAAGTCGTTCGTTTGGTAACTTAACTATCGACTACGAGCAAGTCCAGACGAAGGTCAATGCCAAGTACGATCAATGGCAACACGATATCCTTCTTAAATTTGCTAATAAACTCGGCTATCGTATGCGGGAAGCACATGCCGAGATCGGAAAAGCAAGACGTGATCTCGAGGGACAATCGCTTGAAGCATCATCGACTGCGCAAGCCGTCGCGTTTATCACCATTGTTCAGCAATGTAAGAGGAAAGTCAAGACATGGGCACCTGAAGTGGAATTATTCAGACAGGGAGAGACAACACTATCGAGGCAGCGATATCAATTCCAGGGCGATTGGCTGTTCGTTGACCAAATTGACGGCGAATGGGGTGCGTTGAACGAAATATTAGCCAGGAAGAGTAAGATTGTCCAGGACCAAACAGATGCGCTCAGAGCAAAGATTTTAGCGGAGGATATGGTAGTAACCGACAAAATTACCAATATTGTCGGAGAATGGAACGATCAAAAGCCCGTTTCTGGGACTATCGCGCCCGAGGAAGCCTCACATACACTTAAAGAATTTGAGACCAGGCTTTCTCAGCTTAAATCAGAATCCGAGATGGTTTCTAAAGCTAAGGAAGCTCTCGATATTGCTGCTGGCCCCGAAAATATCCTTGTTTCTATTCTTGAGGAGGTGCAGGATTTTAAATCTGTTTGGTCTGCGCTTTCAACCATCTGGAAGAGCCTAAATGACCTCCGAGACACGCCGTGGTCCTCTGTTCTCACCAGAAAAATTCGACAGGGCCTTGAAGGCCTTATCAACATGACTAAAGAGATGCCTAGTCGTATGAGGCAGTATGCTGCATTTGAGCATATTCAGAATGTGCTCAGACAACTTGTCAAAGTTAACCCCCTATTGTCTGAGATGAAGTCCGAAGCGGTCAGGGAGCGACATTGGAACAAAATATTCAAGGCTTTGAAACCGGGACAGAGGGTTTATCTTAGTTCGCTCACATTGGGGGCTGTCTGGGATTTGAACTTGACCGCTAGTGAGCCCGTTATTAAGGATATCATTGCACAGGCACAAGGCGAAATGGCGCTTGAAGAGTTCTTAAAACAGGTTTGTTCTCACCTCCCACCTTTATGGATTATTCGCTAATGAATCTTTCTAGGTTCGTGAGACATGGACTAGTTACGTGCTAGACTTGGTTGGATATCAAAACAAGTGCCGTTTGATTCGTGGATGGGACGATCTTTTCGCCAAGTGCAGTGAGAACTTGAACTCATTACAGGCAATGAGACATTCACCTTATTACAAAGAGTTTGAGGACGAGGCCTCATCATGGGAGGACAAGCTCAATCGTGTTCATGTTCTATTTGATATTTGGATCGATGTGCAGCGCCAGTGGGTTTATCTTGAAGGTGTATTCACCGGGAATGCCGACATCAAGCATCTTTTACCTATTGAATCGTCAAGATTTCAGAATATCAATTCTGAATTCTTTACCGTCATGAAAAAGGTGTACAAGTCGCCTTACGTCCTCGACGTTCTCAACATTTCAGGGGTCCAGAAATCGCTCGAACGTCTCGCGGAGCTCCTCAACAAGATCCAAAAGGCTTTGGGAGAGTATCTCGAGCGCGAACGCGTCCAGTTCCCTAGGTTTTACTTCGTCGGTGATGAGGACTTATTGGAAATCATTGGTAACAGCAATGATTCTGTCCGAATTCAGAAACATTTCAAGAAGATGTTTGCCGGTCTTAACGGGCTAACCCTGGATGATGATTCTACAATCCTTGGGTTCACTTCAAAGGAAGGCGAAGAAGTCAAGCTAAAGAAAGAAATTTCACTTATCAAGACACCAAAGATCAATGACTGGCTGACCGCTCTGGAGAATAACATGAAGCTCACTCTCGCAGAATTACTAGCAGAGGCTGTGAGAGATTTCAAAGAGATCTTTACTACAAAAGAGCTAGATCAGGAAAAGTTCACAGAATACATTGAGAAGTACCCTGCACAGATTCTAGTTCTCGGGACACAGGTTGTGTGGACGACAGTTGTGGAAAAGGCGCTAAATGAAGGTGGTGGAGATCTATTTGAACTTTATGAGCAAGAGGTCAAGGTACTTGCATTGCTCGCTGCCACTGTGTTAGGGGATTTGGGCGCAATTCAAAGGAAGAAGTGCGAACACCTAATTACCGAATTTGTTCACCAAAGGGATTGCATTCACAAGCTGGCAAAGTCTGGGGCAAATAGCACGGAGGATTATGTTTGGTTATTACAGATGAGGTACCATTATGTGGAGGAGGGCGACTATCTCAACAGGCTCAAGATCAGGATGGCAAATGCAGAGTTGGAATATGGGTTTGAGTACCTTGGTGTAGCAGAGAGACTCGTCCGCACACCCTTGACAGATCGTTGTTTCCTAACATTGACCCAAGCACTCTGCCAGAGGCTTGGAGGGTCGCCCTACGGTCCCGCCGGTACTGGTAAGACGGAATCAGTCAAAGCACTTGGTGTACAACTTGGGCGTTTTACACTTGTCTTTTGTTGCGACGACACTTTTGATTTCCAGGCTATGGGCAGAATCTTTTTGGGTATTTGTCAAGTTGGTGCTTGGGGTTGTTTTGACGAATTCAATCGACTCGAAGAAAGGATTTTGTCGGCAGTCTCACAACAAGTCCAGAATATCCAGCTCGGATTGAAAAAAGCGGTCGAAAATCCAAATGCGCAGATTGAACTCGTTGGAAGGCAGTTGAAGGTACACCAAAACACTGGTATTTTCATTACCATGAATCCCGGGTATGCCGGACGTTCGAACCTACCGGATAATCTCAAAAAGCTCTTCAGAAGTGTTGCAATGTCCAAACCAGATAAAGAGCTTATTGCGGAAGTCATGTTGTACTCTCAAGGTTTCGCTCAAGCAAAATCACTCGCGGAGCAGACTGTCCCATTCTTTGAGCAGTGTGCCCAACAGCTTTCGAAGCAAGCACATTATGATTTCGGACTACGCGCTTTGAAAAGTGTATTGGTCAGCTCTGGTGGACTGAAGAGGGCTAGACTTATAAATGATGGTGTTGGTGTAGACAAGGTCTCCGATGCCGATTGGGAAGCCCAGATTATCGTGCAGAGTCTGAGGGAGACTATTGCGCCGAAGTTGATTAGAGATGATGTTGAGGTTATGAAAAGGTAATGTTTGTTGTCTCTTTTGCACATAAGTCTATGCTAAAAACTCGTCTAGAATTGAGAATGAATCCTTCCCTGGGATTGAATACATCCCTGGGAATCTATCAAAGTTGGAAGATGCGATCAGAAGCATTGCTGCAGCCCAAAATCTGGTGGTCACGGACGTTTGGATGACAAAGATTTTGCAACTCTATCAAATACAGACTATTCACCATGGTGTTATGATGGTCGGGAACTCAGGCTCAGGGAAATCTGCTGCTTGGAAAGTACTTCTCCAGGCTTTACAGATAGTTGAGGGGCAAGAAGGTGTGCATCACATTATTGATTCAAAGGTTATGTCCAAAGAATCGTTATATGGAAGTCTCGATTCAACAACAAGGGAGTGGACTGATGGATTATTCACGAGTATTTTGAGGAAAATTGTGGACAACCTCCGTGGAGAGGATTCAAAGAGGCATTGGATTGTGTTTGACGGCGACGTCGATCCAGAATGGGTTGAGAATTTGAACAGGTACTTTCCAATTGCACTTGACTAATTATTTACGGCACAGATTAACCTTTGCAGTGTTTTGGATGATAATAAACTTCTGACCTTACCTAACGGAGAACGTCTCAACCTACCCGCCAATGTCCGTATCATGTTTGAGGTTGAAACCTTGAAGTACGCGACTCTAGCTACCGTTTCACGTTGTGGTATGGTATGGTTTAGTGAAGACACGGTTACATCAATGATGATGGTCAAACATTATCTCAAATCTTTGAGGACAATCGTTTTTGACGACCTTGATGAAGATAATACTATTAGTTCCGGGCAAGTGTCTGTCAAAGCCTTATCAACTCAATCACACATGGCCGAGCTACTCACTCAATTACTTGAAAATGATAACTTCATTGCGGACACGCTGGAGGAGGCGAGCAAATATAACCACATCATGGAATTTACCGAGGCTAGAGTCCTCAATACTATGTTTTCATTGCTCAACAAAATTTGCCGGAATATGATCGAATACAACATCCAACATGTTGATTTCCCACTCGAGGATGAACAGGTGGAGGCCTATGTTTCGAAGAAGCTTCTCCTAGCGATGGTTTGGAGTTTCACTGGCGATTGTCCACTGGCTGATAGGGAAATGTTTGGCCGATACGCATGTGGCCTAACCACAATTGAGCTTCCACCGCTTGGCGAAGGAGGTGCGATCATTGACTACGATGTTTCGTTACCAAGGGCGGAATGGACGCTTTGGCAAGACCAGGTACCACAAATTGAAATCAATACGCACTCAGTTACACAAACCGATATTGTTATTCCCACTTTGGATACTGTCAGGCATGAAGATGTACTCTATTCCTGGCTGGCAGAGCACAAGCCGTTACTTCTCTGTGGCCCTCCTGGTTCTGGTAAGACAATGACGTTGTTTAGTGCTCTGCGAAAACTACCAAATATGGAAGTTGTCGGCCTCAATTTCTCTAGTGCCACAACACCTGATCTTCTTATCAAGACATTTGAGCAATACTGCGAATATAAAAAGACATTGAACGGGGTTATGTTGTCTCCGACGCAGATTGGAAGGTGGTTGGTGATATTTTGCGACGAGATCAACCTACCTGCCCCTGATAAGTACGGAACTCAACGCGCTACTTCCTTCCTGAGGCAGTTGGTAGAGCAAAATGGGTTCTGGAGGACTTCGGACAAAACTTGGGTTACATTGGATCGCATTCAATTTGTCGGTGCTTGTAATCCCCCTACCGACGCTGGCCGTACGCCAATGGGAGCGCGTTTCCTTCGTCATGCACCTCTCATCATGGTCGATTACCCAGGAGAGACATCATTGCAGCAAATTTATGGAACTTTTAACAGCGCCGTTTTGAAAATTATCCCCAGCCTTCGTGGATATTCAGAACCTCTCACTAAGGCCATGGTACAATTCTACCTGGAGTCTCAGCAGAAATTCACTCCAAAAATCCAGCCGCATTATGTATACTCTCCTAGAGAATTGACTAGATGGGTCCGTGGACTGTATGAAGCGCTTCGACCTTTAGAGACACTTACTGTTGAAGGTTTAGTTAGGATTTGGGCGCACGAGGCGTTGAGATTATTCGAAGACCGCCTAGTTGGGGAGGACGAGAGGCTGTGGACTAGTGATGCGGTTAAGCGAGTTGCTCTACAACATTTTCCTGGTATTGACGAGCAGAGAGCACTGGGCGGGCCCATACTATTCTCTAATTGGTTGTCAAAGAATTATGTGCCTGTTGAACGTGAACAGTTGAGGGATTTTGCCAAAGCAAGGCTGAAGACTTTCTGTGAAGAGGAGGTAGACGTGCCATTAATCCTCTTCAATGATGTTTTGGAGCATGTCCTTCGGATCGATAGAGTCTTTAGACAGCCCCAGGGCCATTTAATCTTAATTGGAGTCAGTGGAAGTGGAAAGGTAAGAAAAAACTATCTTACTCCTGTATTGCACCATGCTAACTATTCAATGCAGACTACGCTTTCTCGGTTCGTCGCCTGGATGAATGGTTTGAAGGTTTTCCAGATCAAGGTTCACGGCAAATATTCCGCTGAGGACTTTGACGATGATTTAAGAGATGTACTTCGACGGTGTGGCTGCAAGGGTGAGAAAATTTGTTTTATCATGGACGAGTCAAACGTACTAGATTCGGGCTTCTTGGAGCGTATGAATACTTTACTTGCGAATGCAGAGGTACCCGGTCTCTTTGAGGGCGACGAGTTTGCTGCTTTGATGACGGCATGCAAGGAGGGTGCACAGCGGCAAGGGTTGCTTCTCGACTCCCAGGAAGAATTATACAAGTGGTTCACTCAGCAGATTGTCAAGAATTTGCATGTTGTTTTTACGATGAACCCGCCTGAAGAGGGTCTTTCCTCTAAAGCGGCAACCTCGCCCGCGCTATTCAACCGTTGCGTACTCAATTGGTTCGGTGATTGGTCTGATCAGGCTTTCTATCAAGTCGGCATGGAGCTCACTCAATCGCTCGACCTTGATCGTGCTACATACAGAGCTCCCGACAGCATCCCAGTAGCTTACCGTGAACTTGTATTGCCACCTTCTCATAGGGAAGCTGTTGTCAATGCCATGGTCTATATCCATCATTCACTCCACAGATTCAACTCGAAGCTTCAAAGGCAACAAAACAAGACAACTTTCCTTACTCCCCGACACTTTCTTGACTTTGTTGCGCAGTATGTTAAGCTTTACAACGAGAAGCGTGAAGATCTGGAGGAGCAACAGCGACATTTGAATGTTGGTTTAGAGAAGCTGAAAGACACAGTGGATAAAGTCCGTGATCTGCGTGTCAGTTTGGCGTCTAAACAGCTTCAACTTGAAAAGAAAAGTGCCGAGGCAAACGAAAAGCTTCAAAGAATGGTTGCGGACCAACAAGAAACAGAGCAAAAGCGTGCGGCATCCCTTGAGGTTCAAGCAGCATTAGAAGTGCAAGAGAGAGAGGTTGCAGAACGCCGGGAAATCGTTCTAAATGATCTTGCCATGGCTGAACCGGCAGTTATTGAAGCTCAAAGGTCTGTCAGTAACATCAAAAAACAGCATCTTACCGAAGTTAGGGTCATGGGTAAACCTCCGCCGGCCGTTCGTGTTGCTATGGAGTCTGTGTGCACGCTTCTGGGTCACAAGGTAGATAGCTGGGCTGGTGTCCAGGCAATCATCAGGCGAGATGATTTCATCTCTAGCATCGTCAACTTCGATAACGAGAGACAAATGACCAGACTACTCCGTCAGCGCATGATGAAAGACTATCTCTCACAACCCAATTATTCTTTTGAGGCTATGAACAGGGCAAGTAAGGCGTGTGGGCCCTTGGTGCAATGGGTGGAGGCTCAGGTCAACTACTCAGAGATTCTTGATCGCGTTGGGCCCCTAAGAGACGAAGTTGATCAATTGGAAGAACAGGCCAAACAAACAAAGGCCCAAGCCCAAGAAATGCAAGATACTATTGCTGAATTGGAGCAGAGTATCGGGAGGTATAAGGAAGAATATGCTGCTCTGATCAGCGAAACGCAAGCCCTCAAGACTGAAATGTCCCGAGTACAGTTCAAGGTGGATCGTAGCGTCAAACTTCTAGATAGTTTATCTTCGGAACGGACTAGATGGGAGGATGGCAGTAGATCTTTTGAAACCCAGATTGGGACTCTTGTTGGCGACGTTCTTGTCTCCGCTGCGTTTCTGGCTTACAGTGGCCTTTACGACCAGCAATATCGCAAGGCAATGTCGGATGATTGGCTACATCATCTTTCGTTATCAGGGATCGAGTACAAGCAACACAACCCAATAACAGAATATCTCTCCACTGCAGATGAGCGGCTAGTGTGGCAAGAAAATGGCCTGCCGGTAGACGATCTATGCACAGAAAATGCCATAATCCTCAAGAGATTCAACCGTTACCCCCTTATTATCGATCCTTCTGGCAGGGTTACGGACTTTTTAATCAATGAGAGTAAAGAAAGGCGTCTCACTGTTACCAGCTTCCTTGACGATTCCTTCACCAAACAGTTAGAGAGCTCGTTGCGTTTTGGAAACCCGATCCTCATACAAGATGCGGAACATCTCGATCCAATTCTCAATCATGTCCTGAACAAGGAGTATCAAAAGACTGGTGGCCGTGTTTTAATTCAACTTGGGAAACAAGAGATTGATTTCTCTCCATCGTTCAAATTATTCTTGTCGACTCGCGATCCTTCGGCTACTTTTGCCCCCGATATTTGCAGTCGTGCGACCTTTGTCAATTTTACGGTCACTCAGAGTAGTTTACAAACACAATCCTTGAACCAGGTCTTGAAGTTTGAGAGGCCTGATGTTGATCAGCGAAGAACAAATCTGATGAAACTTCAAGGCGAATTCAAATTACATCTCCGACAGTTGGAGAAACGTCTTCTTCAGGCCCTGAACGAATCTCGTGGAAACATCCTTGATGATGATCGCGTTATTGATACACTAGAAACGCTGAAGACTGAGGCGGCAGAGGTCTCTCGGAAGATGGCCGAGACGGATGGAGTGATGACCGAGGTGGAGACTATCACATTGCAGTACCAAATCATTGCGCGCGCCTGTAGCGCCGTTTTTGCCGTGCTTGAACAGCTTCACCACTTAAATCATTTCTATCAGTTTTCGCTACAGTACGTTAATACCATGAATATCGAGTTATTATCCAAAGCTAACAACCCAATACAGATATTTTCTCGATATCTTTCATACAGTTTTACATGATAACAAGCAATTACAAGTCGAGAAGGATCATAACGCCCGTATTCAGATTATTCTTCGTTCACTTTTCATCACCACATACCAACGTACCTCCTTAGGGCTCCTCCAAAAGGACCGTGTTACCTTGGCGATGCTCCTTGCTCAAGCATCTCCCTATAAAATGGATAAATCCCTTGTTGACAGAATCCTGGACGAAGGACTCCCTGGTGTTGATGTTTCTACTGAAACCGACCGAAGAGAAGAGATCATGGGACGCGCATCAATGCTTCCGATTTTCAGGGATCGTATTGGTGATATCTCTTCACACGATTGGGAGAAATTCTTTGAGGAGGAAATTGCCGAGAGCTTCATCCCTACCATCTGGGATGAGAATTTGCCAGGTTTGTAACCCCCCCCCCCTCTTCCCCCCCGATCTATAATCGACACCTATTAACCTTATCTTCTATAGAACTTGACAAAGAACTCAACAAACTTCTACTGGTCAAGCTTTTTAGGGTGGACCGATTTGTTCCCTCTGCAGAGAAATTTGTTTCTATAGTATTTGGTAAAGAGCTTTTGGACGCCTTCGGAGACCTCAAACAGGTTGTCTCGGAAGTTTCTGCTACTACCCCCATTGCTCTAGCTTCATCCCCCGGCTTTGACGCCAGTTACAAGGTGGACAGTTTGGTGGAGCAAGTTGGGGCAACATGTACCAACATCGCCATGGGGTCCAATGAAGGTCTTGCCACGGCAGATAAGGCAGTCAGCAATGCTGCCTCTTCTGGATCTTGGGTTCTTGTCAAGAACGTTCATCTTACTCCTGCGTGGCTACAATCTTTGGAAAAGAGGCTTGACGCTCTTCGACCACACCCAAATTTCAGGCTATTCCTTTCCATGGAATCATCGCCAAAGATACCGATAAATCTCTTACGCGCATCTCGAGTTCTCATGTACGAACAGCCAGCAGGTGTCCGTGCGAATATGAAGGATTCGCTACAGTCCCTCTCGATGCGCCCAACAAAGCAGCAGCCAACAGAAAAAGCCAGGGTATACTTACTTCTCTCTTTCTTGCATGCGGTTGTGCAAGAAAGACTTCGTTATGCCCCCAATCTTGGCTGGAAAGGATGGTGGGAATTCAATGATAGCGATGTAAGTTGTAGCCCTCACAACCCCAAGTTAAAATGCTCACCCCTTCTTAGTATGAATGCTCTGCCCATATTATCGATACATGGGTTGACCATGTGGCGGCTGGCCGAACAAACGTTGCACCTACCAAACTTCCTTGGGATATGATTCGTATGCTTATCACAGAAACATATGGCGGAAAAATTGATGACGAGGGTGATTTTGCTCGTCTCGGTCAGCTTGTCAAATCTGTCTTTACTCCTGACGCCTTTAATACCGACTTCAAGTTGGTTGATATTGCTGAAAACCCTCTTTATGTTCCAGAGGGGATTGGCATGCCAGAGTTCATACAATGGGTCAATTCCTTACCAGAGAGGGAACCACCAACATACTTAGGATTACCAGCAAATGCGGAGAAGTTGCTATTGGTTGGTCATGGAAAGGCTATGATCGAAAATTTGGATTCTATTACAAATATGCTAGAAGAGGGGGAGCAGGTCATGGCAGATGCAGCATAGTTATTTTCATTATTGGAATGTTTTTTCTTTCTTTCTTTTTTTGAAGGGATAGTGGTTTTTAACATTGATGGGCAACTTGCAATTTCTTTCGGCGCTATTATATGTTTAGTATAAGAATGTAGGCATTATAGAATCTTTAATCGCTGTTTTGATATTTACTGGTGATTGTTGTCATGGACCATCACTCGGAACCTTTCCATACCCTGTCCCCCTAACTGTGTTGATTCGGTTGGTAAATTCATTGAACGATTCCCCTATTAACTTGTAAGCAATCATGAAGGCAAGATTTAACATAGTAGTAAACAGAGTTTAATATAACGCTCTGAATTACTTGACTTTACAGTATTCATGATATACTCGTTCAATTTTTATGTCTATTGATGTTTTATGTATCTACCCTGCAAAGTATTAGTGGGCACTCACAAAAAAAAAAAATCAACACTTGAAAATTTAGCAAGTATAAGAATATACGGTGGTAGCCCGAGTAGTATACTGTATTCACACGCATGTTTGACGATAGTTCCATTATATACTATATTAATTGCGTATTTCCATTAATCCTAAAGTCACATTTAAAGGGCTTGCTATGACTACATATTTACATCTTAAGTTAGCATACATGTACTCTAATGAAGAAAAACAAAACAAAACAACCATATTTAACAACCTCAATAAACCGCTTAGCGCCGTTTAAAAGACTTAGCCCTTGGGCAGAAGCTTGGAAATTATCTCGAGATTTCTATATTTGAGTTACAGAATTTCGGGTTGAGTATTGACGCGTTTCCCAAAACCAAAACTGAAATTTTATATAGAAACATCGCCAATACCGGAGAAGTGAAGTTGACATTCCGAAGCTCAATTATAACAATCTCAGAATAACCTCAACTGAGCAGTGTTGAGCGCTTCGATTAGGTTGCTATACATGGCTATTTTGCCTATAAATGGTGTAATTGCCAAACTTATGTCCTAATACTACTATACATCGAACTTGTCGACCTATTTTCCGGAATCCGGCTGAATATTTTTATTGGCAACAGGAAATTTATTTATGCAATTACTTTTGTTATCGCCCCAATTCCAGAACTACACGGATAGAAATATGATACAATCACCCCCCAGCTTAAAAACTTTACAACTAGGCAAAGAGAACTGATTCATCTAGCTCCCCCTTTGGCCTACCAGGCTCGAGCCCCAGCTCGCCCCTCTTTGTCTCTAATCTTTGTTTCTCCTCGGTTCTCGAATTATATTTCTGGGCTTTTCTATTTCTAATTTCCGAACGGACGGCATTGGGCGACACAAACTCCTTATTTTCATAAATTACCGGCCCGCCAAAAGAGCCCTCGAGAATAATGATTGGTGTCATGACGAAACGGGGTCCAATCTCGACAAGTGAGAGCTCTGTTTGCTCCGATGACTTTTTGGATTTGGGTTTATCGGCCGCACTTGCATCGTCGGTTTTTTTTGTAGCCTCGACCTCTGATATTTGGTAATTCCGGAACCAAATTTTTCCGTCGGCAATTGTAAAGCTGAGGACATGGTCGATGAAAGGTTTGCTCTTCCTTGCTCCCTTAGGAACCCCAAAGACATGAAGAAGAACCTCTTTTATCAGTTTCATAGCGGGTGTCTGGTCAAAGGTTGCATCAAAGCTGAGGATTGGCCGAGAACCTTTCAGGGCATTTCCGGTGAAATGAAGCTCTTCCATTGTGTGCACTACGAATATTAACAAATTAACTTCGAAGGGCCAACAGAATGGGATAAATACAGTTCTGTATATGGAGCTTGATACAAGGTCCATTAGGCGCTTTGCTCATCCACATGTAGAGATCCTGTCGTTTCCGCGCTTCGAAGAAAAGAACATTGTTACAGTTGTATAGGTCTGCGATCTCATTCAAGTGGTATAGCTTTGACTTTGTGTCTAATTTGGCGTCCTTACGGCCATGGGGGAGCATAGCGACTAAGTCATTCAGAAGATGCCGATGCCTAGAAACCTTGTCAGGATTCATTAAGAAAAAGATGCCCAACCACAGCGCCGCATACCTATAAGTTACTCCTCGAGAAGTTAAGACCAAAACCCTCTGCTTGTTCTTTTTGGCGCCATCTTCATCTTTTGGGGTCTTGGTGCCAGACTTGGAAACAGACTTGTAAACAGATGCCATTGCGAGAAATCTGGCGGGTTTACGTTGTATGATTGCAGTAGTAGAGGTAGTAGATGAAGAAATGACCGCGCAGCCGATATTTTTTTACGCAAGGGTTCAGATATGGCCGGGTAACCTATTCATCATTCTCACAGAAATGGTGGTCGGTCACGTGGAGACCAAAAGTATCCTAAAAGATGGGCGATAAAGTGCTAAACAAAACAGCACCCGGAAATCAGACTGATACGGCGATTGTGTTCCAAAAGTTTATTGAGGACCTGATTTAATGATGTCTACTCCATATTTGGGTCGTTGGACTAGACATTAATCGCTAACTTTCATATCCCAGAAAATCTCTATAATGCGTACATAACAGTGACCGATAGGCAGTTTTGCACCTAAAACCGGGATAGACATGATGCGTGTATTTTTGCTTCAACATATACCATCTTTAATTTGTTTCTGTCATGCGCTAATAGCTCAGTTGGGAGAGCGTCAGACTGAAGTGTTCACTCAAGTTAATCTGAAGGTCACCCGTTCGATCCGGGTTTGGCGCATTAAATGTTTTTGTTTAAATGTTTTTTGTCTCAATCTAAATCACCATAGAGTCAAGTTCGTTTCCTACTGGGTAAGTGAGTGGCCCATGAGTCATGCGTTTTACAGCCTTGACCACTGCCACACACAAGACGTAGCTTTATCTCATATTTACACATATACCGCCGTTCGCCCTGAAGTTCAAAATTACATCTACGGGGTCTCTCCAAATAAGTGTAGTCGGCAACACATATCTTCCTTGCCACAATCGCATTCTATCGTGCTTTGAGTACGTATAAATCCATGTAATTCTCATTCGTCTATCCCTCGGGCATGTTGTCGGCAGGGCACCATCGCTATACATTTCATTCCACACCCCGCCGCAGACCATCACGACTAATTACTCCCTCAATGCTTGGTGAGGTGTCCTTAGTTCCTATTTCAATATTGAAGCATTGAATGCAAGTATCTTCCGAATCATGGTTTGAGACAACTCCTGGGTCCAAGAACCATTTTGATACTGACATTACAGCACCATGCAGAGATCCCGAGTCTCCTGGGGTGAGGAATAGCCATTAGCTAGGGCAACACCGCTATTCATTTCATGCCACTCTCGCTGTAGACAGACACGCCTAATCTCTCTCCCGGTGTCTTGTGAAGTGTCTTTGATTTCAATTTTGATATTGAAGCGTTGCGTGCGAGTACCCCCATGAACCACGATCCAGGACAACGGCACCCGGCACAAGAAAAGCCTTGGTGCCAGAATTATAGCATTCTGCGGAGGTTTCGGGACTTTCGAGCTTTACAAATTGAGAAAGAAGTTTGAGGAATGTGGGGGGGGGGGTGGAAATTCGGATCGCCAACCAGATCGTATTTTCAATCGGAGTTGGAGGGTCTCCAGATGCTTAAAACCATTAAGTGCGCACCCAAAAGGGGGATCATCTTCTAGCAATTCCGGTGTGATTCCACAACCACAGGCCATAATATTTTTGCCTTATGAACTCGTCGCAGAATGATCCTGTTGGAGACCAGAAACACAATACCGGATCTATTAGGGATTGAAAAGTAGTAATGCAGTCGAGCTTGCCACGCATGTTGTACCTTGTTTCCAGACTGTTGTGCTGCTTTTTGAATGCATAATCTGGGTGTATTATCCTAATGGTATGTAGGTATCTAAGGCGAGAAACCGCTGCACTGAGAAAATTAACGTATTGTGATGAACGCAAGAGTTGATAACCAGTACGACAGGGGTTTTTCTTTTATATATATGTGGATTTCCCCCGGTTTCCTTAACAAAGATCCTCCAAATTCTGAGGTAGCCTAGCTTTGACGTGAACTATCAGTTCATTCACTTCATACGCAATTCCAGAGATTCCTTATACTTTTGGGGGTTTCTTTGAGGTGTAAAATCTTAAAGAGAAAAGGTCTCACGAGCTCCCCGAAAACCCTATCGACACAACGGCAACTTGCAAGGTCCGCTTTAGTTTGAGAAAGTTCTTCCAAAATCATTTTGTTTGACTCTTGGCGGAACACTCCCCAAGAGACTCCACCGCAAATTCCATGATTCATTCATTGTATGCGGTGGCCGGATTGTGTTCCTATTTCAAGGAGATAGGTAGAATAATAAAAGAGTATTGTCCTATTTTCGACGTTTCAAGAGAAAAGGTTCTATAGCAAGACTAGGTAGAGGATTAGATATACAATCATTAAAGTTGTGCAAAATTCAATCACATAAATTAAACCATGTGGCTGATCCATAAATAAATTCTGTCATCATATATTCTCACTCGATTGAGGATAACGGGAATTTTACCCCATATTGGTGAAGTATCGTGACAAATTTCAACCAGAGTTAAAATTACTGAATGTGAGTTTAGCTATCGTAATAAATGAAGGCCAATACTGTAATTTCCAGGTCGCTAGCGTAAGTAACTTGTTTGACCGCGAGTGCCCGTCAAGCCAGATTTAGTAGAGGTAAATCATTGACATAGAGAAAGATGATGTTAGCACTTAAAAGCTTAAGCTTCTCAGCGATCCCGTCAACTCTATAACCAGGTTTGTCATTGATAAAATTGCAAAGAGTCGGTGTTGATGATCCTGGTGGGAAGAAAAAAAATAGTTCATGCGCCAAACCCGGATCGAACGGGTGACCTTCAGATTAACTTGACTGAACACTTCAGTCTGACGCTCTCCCAACTGAGCTATTAGCGCATGGAAAGGTTTCAAAATATAGAGAAACTGAGAGAATTTCTTTTGGTTAATCCTGTCCTTAAAACAATTTGTATAACGTCTTGGGCACCTGAGGAATCAATGCGCTAATAGCTCAGTTGGGAGAGCGTCAGACTGAAGTGTTCAGTCAAGTTAATCTGAAGGTCACCCGTTCGATCCGGGTTTGGCGCATAATGAATGTTTTTTCTTTCTCTTTTTGCAACTTTTTAAACAATGTTTCATAGATTTTGAACATTTATAAAGCTTTAGTAGAGGCTTTTGGGCCATGGAAATATCGTGTCAATCTCTTCTGGGCAAAGGCCTGGAGTACGCAGATTGACCTGAGGATTATAACGCATGTTGTTACAAAATAAAAAGGTGCAGATATTTCACATCCCAGGGCTATGCCCCCACGCTCTGTGAGACATATGTAACCATAGCACCCCCCGGCTGGGCGCACACCATTCAGAGCCCAAGCAATGTCCACGTGCCCGAGTGCATTATCATGATGCGGATCTTCCCCTGCCCAGATGGCGAGCCCGCGTAACAAAAAGCTTATTTCGTCTTGTCCCTTTCAACTATTCACGATCTGGCATCATCGCCCTGCATTTTCGCTCTCAATATCGATACCCCCCTCCATATTCAACACTCCTGACCCCCCTTTTTTTCCTCCAATCGGAACCGTACGTACCGTTAATACGATTTACGAATGACTTCACTATCCACCGAGTCGGTAGAGCCCGTGCCGGAACTGACCATCTCGCCCACTACATCCGACGATGAGCTACTCGCGGGCCACAAGCTCATAACAGACTCGGTTGCGCAGCAGCGTGCCACGATGGTACGGTCATTGCTGTATGGGCAACCCCATCTCACGATCCCGCCATATGTTCTCCTTCTCGCGTGGCTCTGCTCGAATAACAATGTGGCGACCGCGGTGTTGTTCTGTGCGGGGTGCACCATTGCTATCTTGAGTGCCGCCGGAAGGTTCACGGATGGATATATCACAGAGGCTGAAAAGCTGGCAAGTAAGCGTGGGTTTGAGGCCATTATGAAGGGTGAGGGACACCAGGTTGTTGTTGCGAGGTGGGGCCCAGAGAAGGAGGTGATCGGTGTTGCAGTGGTGGATGTCGGGAAAGAACGCGGGGTATTGAAGGCATTGGCAGTGAGGCTAAGGTATCGCAAGCACGGTGTTGGAAGGGGACTCTTGGAAGAGGCAGTTAAAGTTGTGAGGACAAAACTTGGGGCAGAAGCGCCGGTAGTATTTTCAGATCATCACCCAAGTATGTTATTTAAATTGATTACTTTATAATTTATAGGATTAGGCTAATATATATATATATATTGTAGATGCATATAGGCTTGCTTCAGTGCCAAAAGTATTCAACGCCGTATTTGACAAAGAGGAGGCAAAGGTTCGTGCAATGTTAAATGATGTGGCGAAGACGCAGCCACTATAATTTCTTACTTGCTCCTTAAATCGGATGGACAGCCCCCTCGAAAACCAGATCTTTTGTGGCAATGGAAAGAAAAACCAGCCCATACATAAATCATAATACCTGGTATCAGAAAGTTGAACGAAAGAAAAAGAAATAATTCCTTACAAAGTAGTAGTGAATGAATGAAATTATAAAGAAAGAAATGGGCTATGGGGTTAAAAGACCACCAGATACGAGTCCATAATCTCCAGTCCCAGATCCCATAGTAAAAGCCAGGGAAGAATAAAAAAGCAAAGGGGAAAAAGAAAAATCCAATAAGTAAAGGCAATGGGGAAAAATCACATCTACAAAATACTCCCACTTTTGACGGCTATAAGGAGTTATTGTTTTAAGCACCAACTTCTCATGCTGGTAAAGGATACTTTACTTTTCTCCACGCGATGTAGTTGTCCATGAGCGTAGGCCCTGTATAATTTTAATTAGCCTGGTTTAAAGATTATATCACAAGATTTGAGAAACTTACAGGTGCTCTCTTCCTCACTAAATCCTGCCAAGTCCCAAGGCACGTGTTTATTGAAAGGTAAAAATTGCTCGTACTGGTCCCTAGTAATAACTTGCAAAGGGCTTTGGTATAAAAATTCCACAAAGGTTTTTCTATGAGGGAAATCCCCTTCTTTCTTTGCGCACTCATCATTTGCTGTCTCTTCGGGTCTCCAGCTCAGCGAATACCGGTTGACATCCAAGAGGCTCGTAAACAATTCTTGTGCCACTTCAATCGCAAGATTCTTAACATCCGTAGGTTTAAAGTAATTGAAACAAAATTTATAAAATGCGTTGAACCTCGGGTTTGAGTGGGATGGGTAAACTTCCTTGAGTATTGGGGGTAGATTTCGAATTAGAGCTTCATTCGAATCGGTGCTGAAACAACCCTTAGCATTTGACCTGAAATAATATTGGACGAAACCTTACGCTAACGTGCTCATTCCATGCATAAACTCATCTTTTGAAATGGTAAAGGTCTGCTTCGCCTTACATACCCAGGCAATAACATAAAAGATGATGCCATCTGCAGAAATACCGAGCTCTTCTAGCCATGCCGGAATAGTTTCAAGGGTAATATTTCCTGGAGATTTAGGATCTGCACGAAACACAAGATTGTTATGTTAAACCTGTCAATCTCACGTAACACGGATTCAAAAAGTATCACAAAAACATACCTTCCAAGGTTCCAAACCAACACTCACAAGCTTTTGGTGAGAACGGCTAATGATGGATCCTAGGATTAGATACTAATCGTCGGTGTTATAACTTATGGCAAAGAGCTTACCGTATTGACCTTCCTCCTCGGAGTATTCGTTGCTGTTGTTCTTGCCTTCTTTGTAGGGCTAGCAGCGGCCTTCTTCTTCGGCGCCGTTTTAGCTTTAGCCTTCACCTCCAAGATCTCCTCCGAATCTAAGTCGTTCGGGATCTGAATCACTTCGGCAACCGTGCGTTTTCGCTTCACAGATGTGCTAGCTTTTTTAGAATCAACGGAAGCGGCAGTGTCTGTAGTGGCAACACCAGCCCTGGTTTGTGACCTTGACGATCTGGTGGAGGCGGTTACTGCCTTTGAATTCTTCTTTGGCGGCATGGTTGCGGAGAAATGACAAAGGGGAGAGTGGTAAGTGAGTGAATGAAGTAATGAAGGAAAGAGTACAGAAGGATGAAAAGTGACGAGAGAAGCGTAAAGAACAAGGAGATGCTAGTATAAATGTCACTTCCCAGCAATCTAAAGATAAATAAGTGATGGCGGCAGAATACTAGTGGAAGGATGCAGATAAGTGAGGCTCAAGCAAGGCCCGGGGGGGGTGTGCCAAGTGCTGGTGTCATGTAAGTACTCATACAATCGAGGACGCGTTGCTGCATGTATCCTCGAGATGCTTCTTTTGAAGGCTAGGAAAGCGTCGTATATAATAAGGGGAAGAAACCTAAATCGTTTTCAGGGTAGGGGGGTTGTCCTAAGAATGCACTACGTATGTAGATATCTGCCAACTGTCTAGTTGAAGTTTTCTGACGAATTGATAGCCAGACAACTCAAGATATCAACCCCCAAAAGTTTTCAAACCCCAATTGCTTAGTCTTGTATAGCTAGACCCAGCCCCAAGCCCTCAGCCCTAGCATACTATCCTGCAGCAACCTTGGATTATGTAACATCTCGGAACGAAGAAAAACATTAACTCATCCAGAGCCTCACCCCCCACGATACCGCCGGCACTCTCCATAATGGCAAAGAAGAACATCACCTCAAACCAGATCGTCAGGTTGATTGTCGGCGCTGGGCAAGCTTCGCCCTCACCACCTGTTGGTCCCGCTCTTGGATCTCGTGGTGTGAAGTCTATGGACTTCTGCAAGGTACGCTCCCCCCCCGTCCATCACAGCTACCTACATCACTAATTGCCCCCCCCCCCCAGGAATTCAATGCTAGAACCGCGCACATCGAGACCGTACGTCCACAACCTTGACCTACCTCCTCCGGTAACTAACCCGTCGTAGGGCATACCGATCCCCGTGCTCATCACGGTCCGACCCGACAGAACATTCTCCTTTGACCTTCGTACTCCCGCAACGTCATGGCTCCTCCGAAAAGCTGCCGGAGTTCCCGAGGTCAAGGGAAAGATGAAGGGCGCGCATAATCCCGGAAAGGAAACCGTGGGTGAGGTCTCGCTGAAGCACATCTACGAGATCGCAAAGATCAAGCAAAGTGTAAGCAATCTCCACCGCCCCGGGGGAGGATAAAGAGAAATGACAAGTTACACAGGAGAAGCGCTTGTCCGGGTTATCATTGGAGGGGTTAGCTAGTTGTGTTATTGGCTCAGCAAAGAGCGCCGGTATCAAGGTCGTTCCATAATCCTCCCCGCCATTTTTTATATGTATAATCACCTTGCCAATCATCAATTATCACCCGGTGAAAATTTGGTCGACATATACCAGGTTTAAGTATGCAAGTCCTAAGGAGCTGCATATGTATGTACCATTGATATCCGGGCCATTTATGAATCAGGTAATTTGCACTAAACTTCAAAAGACCTGTTTAATGACGACATCCACCATTCTAAGACTTTTTGTACAAATTTGTCAAAAAAAAAAAAAAAAAAGAGATGGATACAAAATTTACTACAAAATAGATGATTAAATCAAAAAGAAAAACCCTCGAATCCAATTGTATAAAGAATAGTAATCAAAAATGTCGATGAAAGCCAACAGCAAAAATGACCAGACAGTAGACCTATAATGATGAATTCAAGGGAGAAAATCCAAGAAATATTCCAAGAGAAAGGAAAAGCCCCAGCCCACAACAAACCCGAGGAGATCCGTAAAAATAATAGAAATATACCCAGAAAGGTCTAGATAATAAAATAACCCCACAAACCTTTGAGACCTTTAATCTGTGTATGAAAACAACCAAATAAAAACAGGAAAAGAACAAAATACCCAGGAAGAAACCCGCAATGAATTGATGGAGGGACCATATGAAGTTTTCCCTTGCCCCATTATAAACACACACGCTTTCACCGATGGGTGCAACTAATACAATGGTGTACACACCCAAACGCTTTATGTTTGCGTAATACTCCTATTTCGTACTTTTTGTTGTGCTCACAGTGCTCCCGCCCGAAGTTCCCTCAAGTGTATGAGTATGACCAGGCGCCTTGCAAACTGTCCCACCAACCTCTTGTGTGCAGTACTGCAGGTTGCCAATCCATGCATCATACCATATTTCTTCAAGCGTAGCACGTCTTTTAGGGTCTAAATCCAGCATCCTTCCAATGATATGCCGGGACTCTCTGGGCAGAAGCCTCAAGAGACGATATGGACCCTTGATTTGTTGCCCCGACCCTTGGACAGTAGAGGGTGCAGGATTATTGGCAGTGCCCTCAACTTCCTTAGTGTTGTTGTTCCCTGCAGCCACAGCAGCAGTCCGGTTTTGATGGCTTTTCGACGTAGGCAACGGAGGCGAAGACGGCTGTAGATTCTGTGGTGGGTCTGGAGGCGATGAAAACAGTTTAAAGGAGTTATCTGACTGTCGGGGGGCCTTCCAGGGGAATCGTCGAAGTGTCATGCAGCAGAAGATAATGGCGAGAGACCAAATATCTGCTGGCTGCGGATCATACTTGATCTCGCCGCATACCTCAGGTGCGAGATAGGGATCTGAACCAACAATACCTAGACGAAATATTAGTAAAGTTCGCTAAGAGCTTATTATATAAATATGATACTCACCACAGGCTTCGACGATATCGTTCTCAAATGGATAACGGAACACGCTGGCGCTCCCAAAATCAATGATTTTAAGAATGCCAAACTCGTTCATAACTACATTATCCAACTTCAAATCCCTGTGGGCCAGCCCCATATGATGAAGATATGTAACCCCGCTGAGAATTTGCATAAAGCAGCATCCAACCTCCTCCCTCGACATCTTCCCAGTCATGACTGTTGCGAAAAGATCATATGGACAGTATTCCATGACCTCATACCACTTTCCTTTTTCGTGGACGATGTCTAGCGTCTCGATAATATTACCGTGATGAAGAGTCGAGCCAATGCAAAACTCTGCCGTAACCTTCTTGGCATACTCTCGCTCACTTTCGTATGAGTGGCGGGGACGAAACTCCTTCACAGCAAATGTGACACCATCACTGGACCGTTTCATCAATCTCACTGAACCTCCGGCACCTGATCCCAACACCTTCCCGAATCGACCATACTTCTTGTTAAGGCCATCATCCGCAAAGGGTGCAGTAGTTGATGTTGACGACTTTGAACTCTTGATAGAGCTGGCTCCGGGAGAACGAGACCGTTTCTGAGACGATTTGAAGAACCTCTTGAGCTCTCCCATAGAGCCTTGCTTCGGGCCTGAACCAAGTGTCGAACTGCTATCATTGGAATGATGTTTCCCAAGAGAATGCAATGAAAAGTGTGAGTGGTGTTTCTTCTCAGCCTTGACTCCACTTGATTCACCACCCAAACCAAGAAGATTTGTGCTTGAGCCCCGGCTACTCTTTCCAAAAATAAACCTTGGTTCAATTTCCTCGGGCTTCTTCTTCGTTTGTACGGGTCTCCGACTCCGTGCATATGGATCATTATCTTCTCCAGCTGGAGTAAAAGGCCTCGACGGCGGAACCCGTGTTGGTGTCTGGGAGCCGCTTCCTGAAGGTGTTCCCAGCGGACTATTTTCTGACGGAGCCTTTGAGCTACCTTCACCGCCAATGATAAAAGCAGGCTGCTCGGATGATGATGATCCCGGATACCCCGCAAAATATGGTGATTGTTGGGGGGTCCCCGAAGAGGAGTGTGGGCGCTGTTCTACAATATGCCTTGACACCGAGCCCGTTGTAGCCGAGCTTGACCTTGGCGGAGATGTTTGTGGGGTCATTATCGAAGGATCTCCGGGAGCTAGTTTTGTAGGATCTAGAACCTGTTGCCCGGGGCCCCGAGCTTCTTCCGAGCGGGTGTGCCGAAACCCAGGCTTGTCATGAGTGGAGGCTGGAGTAAGTGGTGGGGAATGCATCGGTTTGTCTGAGGAGTCTGTTGTTTGTAGGTTGGGAGGTCCAGGATTACGAGAAGGAGAGGGGGATTCTCTGGAGGGGACCTGATATATTATATTGAGTTAGTATAATACGTAAAGTCTACGTCCAGCTAACCTGATAACGCGCGATAAGACTAAGCAATAAATAGGGCATCCAACAGCCACAACCTCGTCATGTAGGCCTGGAGATCTCTATGCGCTGTAATTTACAATAGATGTGATTGGAAGGTAGGATAGTAACATACACGAGAGGGAGGTAGAGAAAAAGGCTGGTAATCGAAGAGGCTCAGCCTCCGTTGCTGTAGAGAAGTGGCCTCGATACCGTCGATAACACCCCCAATATCTGGGGGAATTCTAGCAGGCCTATGGTGTGAAGGAGCAGAATCGAATCCCTCTGGGATAGAGAAAGTTGGTATCCGATCGACGTTATTTCCCGGAGTAGAGGAGGAGTGCAAGGAGGAGGAAGTCAATAAAGCCTTGGATCCCTTTTCTTCCGGACCCCTCCTCGACAGCTCGTCAATGTTAGCGTATTCTTGGGTAGCCATTGCTCTCTCGCTTGCTGCTGACGGGGTTTGTTTGAGAGAGATAGGGTGTGTTTGAGAAATGGCCTAGTCAGTGAGTGTTGTATTCGTCGTATCTTTTGCTGCCGCTGCCAGTGCTTGCTGCGGTTGCTCTTTCGTCCCACGTCTCTCTCCCCCCTACCAGCTGTTTCCTGGTCAATCAGGGCCTGCGTGCTGCTTTAGTCTACTATGATAGGTATTATTATCTTTACTATCCTATCTCTTGGCCTGTTTTTTTTTTTTTTTTTTTTTAATAAGTTTTTTTTTTTTTCTTATTCGGATGCTCCCAGCTAGGTTTGAAAGGCGAGCTCTCGGTTTTAAGGCGTGGGGTTCCGGAAATCGACTTGTTGCAACAACCAAAACACCCTATACAAAGTGAGGGACAACAAAATATGGCCTAAGGCAGGATGAACTGAAGCAGCAAGCAAGGAGGGGCTGAACAATACGTAGGTAGGAGTTGAGAGCGTGGTGTGGGGGAAATGAATGGAAAAGGGAACAAAGATCTCCGGGGATTTTTTCTAAAACGCAGGACTACAGTCATAGCCAATCTGCCGAACCCAGCAGCCACATGCGACCAGGTCCTTGCCCTGAGTGCCTTTACTACAGTCTATCTACTCTGTGGTTGCCGCGACACCCGATCAGACCTCTGCGCAGCAAAAAATCTCATGGAACGCCTCAGGAATACAGCATATTGCCCTCTTTGGAATAGCCTTCGCTATTGGGTGGTTCCGAGCCCGGACATAAGAGTTCGATCGAAGAATCGTGATGCACCGTTATCGGGGGTGGTGTTCACTTTGCAGCATGTGTAACTTGATATCGCTGGGAAATAGATATCCTGCATCTAAATGGCCAGGATATGAAGCACCAATCTTCGAGAGAGCTCTACTGTAAAGTACGTAGTGAGCAGCTCGTATTAGGTACATGATACCCCCCCCCCCTCTTCCAAAAAAAAAAAAAGTACATGTATGTAGTGGTACATACACAGATAATAATAATATTATCATTTATCCATTGCCGAAGAAAAAAACCCCGGGCTCCCAGCATAATCAGCATAATTCATTCCCAGCCTCTTGTCATCATGTGGGGGAAACGCTGAAGTGTTTCCACAGAATGTTCCCCATATAACATTTACGTAGGGAACCTCTACTGCACACACCCTCCCCCGCCGTTGCTAAAATTCAACGTCATTTGTTGAAACAATTCTACTATCACCGTCATCACATTGTATAACCATCGGTCAGTATCCTTCCGAAGAAGACGGGGGGGAGAAAGGGGAGGGGGGGGGGTGGCCTTCTTAAATTTGTCAAACGCCAAATATAAATTTCTTTTGTGCAATAGATAAAGACTCAGCTGGACTAGAACCGCACTCTTGTGTTGTTCTATCACTTTTGAAACAGAGCCGTTTCGGTATCTCAACCGGCACCAAACGCATCCGACCAAAAAAAGTGACTAGACGGGTACCAATGATAACTAAGGGATAAATGGCTAAACCGTCGGTAGAAGACCTACGATCTTGGCTGAGTAGAAGCTGAGATTTTCATGCCTTCTCGCCAAGGTGCGTCGTCACCTCGGGGACCGTCGGGCCTCGGCCCTTTGTATTCCCGCGATTGATGCGGCATGGCTGCATATCCCCGCCAACCTTTCAAGGGCGAACCACACCAAGTAATTAAGATGCAGGGTCATCATGAAAATATAAACCCTTAGACAAAGCCGGGCTGAACAGAGAATTAAGCTTAACATGCATTTGGAGGCGTCGCAAATATTCTTCGTTGGTCAGCTGCAATTAGCGAGACATCGATCCGTAAAATCTGCGTTGTAAAAGTGACCAACGCTCTAGATCTGAAATTGAAATTCCGGCTTGCGAGTGATTTCTCATGACCCAAAGTTATTTCCAGAAAAAGGTTCAATGTAAGAAGTGGTCAAAATTACATGCTAAAGACGATGACATTACGCCCTTAGCGGAATGTGGGGTTCCCCAAGAGATATAAATTATTTTTGGTAGCATTGTGTGCAAGGGGAGCGGGTAGCTGCGCACTAGGTACTAATTTGTACTAGTTAACACAAATAATCACTCGATAAGTCAGGTTTTGAGGGTGAGATTTTATGCAATGACGCGATCTGAGCCCTGGAACTCCGTGATTGATACTTGAGGTTAAAAAGATCTTATAAATCAGATTAAGTATTACTCTTGGAAGCATATATGATGTCTATAGTGTATACATATATTTTTCCTTACAATACGCATCCGGGTCTAAGTATATACAAGCGTTTCCCGGCGTAGGAACTACACGCAATTTCATAGCGGTTGTGTTCAGAAACGATATGAAGTTGCGAGTATTATGGCTTAAACAATATCAGTTTACCAACTCAAGTTCAAGATGCCCTGCGTATATAATCTGATATACTATATGATTGACTCAAGACGTGTTCGAATACCAATATCTACTGACTGACTCAAACATATTTGGGGGGAGAAAAGAACCTCTCAAACTTGCCCAATCAAATCCTTTAAATCGCACATTACATATGGGTATATCTATATATACTTATTAGACATGAATCTCCAGTTTTTCTGGTTCGAGCTACTGGCTTTATCTCGCTATCTATTAGTATATAATATATGCATGCGTTTGAAATAGCTAGGCATTGTAACGTGTTCATGATCGTGATCAGTCACTTGATGCAGGGCCGTTGGCAACTTCATACATGTGCTATTAGGATTTGCCCCAATCAACAGTACAAACCCGCTGACTAACACTTTCTTTTACCCTACCATAAAAGGAACGGCTGATACCTTGACTCATTTTTTGAGTAGTGGCTTATATGAAAAGCCGTTTTCTGGATTGCCCCTGCGGTAGTGGATTTTCATATGCAGTGATATGAAGCTTCTACAGATCTGATCTCCTTGCTTATCCCTTAGTCTGACGATGCTGACCCCCCTATAATAGAGGAATTAAATTTGTATGGGAGATCTAGGATTTGATAAGGGAAATAACAGGATCTGTTAGTAAAGCCACGCAAAACTTGCTTCTTCTTGGGGGGTCAGCATTTTACTGACAGACTAAAGGATAAGCTCTAGATCTACAAGATTCTTATTTCCCGACATGATATTAGTAGGAGTCCGGTCTTAGATATGGCAGCGCAATGAAGGTAAATTACCCTGCTAGATGAAAGGGAAGGCATTGTATCAGGACCTTGACTGTTGAGCACAAGTGGTCCGGATTTATTCTCTATTCATCTTCGATGGGGATATAATAGAGAGCAGAATTCCACATTGAACATTGGTCTTGACATCGGCAACATCAGTATTGATTATGCATGCATATATACATATGAGATCAAAATTACTGTCAGCAGACATGATCTACACCCTGCAACAAATTGTTGAGGCGGTAATCCCTGGCCGGAGATAGCCGGTATATCTAGGGGGATCAAAATAGTTGATTATACACTCACAGTCAGATTTAAAGCACGAGGCCTGCCAAATAATATGGCAATTTATGCTCGACACTTCGCCATTCTCCAGCCACCATCGGGGGAAATGGATTGTGTGGAAATTTGGGCGCACCCGAAGACTTGGGGGCTGGTATGGTGGGGGATTTATATCTATCGGGGAGAAAAGCGGGGGGGAGTACTGTATGTACGTGAGCATGTATTAAGGTTGTATACACTGATGCTTGCAGGATCCCGGTATCTTGGACTGACCCAAACTTAATCAGTTGCTCGGGAAGGCAATCATGTATATCCACATGATCAGATATGACTCCGATACCCCGTTTTGTAGTCTTCAGAACTTGTAAATCACAAAATCGTTCGATATAGTAGCCGCACGCATGTACCCAGGGGTGCCGGAAAGTGATGCAACGCTTGACCTAGAAATACGGAAAGGCACACAGGATCTAAACTTTTAACACAACACAATGCTTGAACAGGGTGGATATTTTAGCCATATTCATGATACATGAGTCTCTAGAATAAAGTCTACATTTTTTTTTAGGTGATTGATTTGGGGTTTTTAGCCTGCAAAGGACATCTTGTAGCAAGAGACAGTAACGAAATGAGAGGCAATGGCTATTCACATCAACCCTTACCATAGATATACCCCCCATCTTCTAAACTGCCATAGGCTTACTTCACATTGTGCTAGATGGTTTGGTTGTTAAGGAGTATGGGTCATTTGGTCGTTGCATCACTTTCCGGCACCCCTGGGTACATGATAGTATTGTTTTCTTTTTCGGGTTCTGACATCTAATAAGTATGGCGGAACCCACCTGGAAGGGTACTCTTGTTAACAACTTGTTGCCGTACAAATAATCCCTGAAATTACCTAAACAAGACTAGTAGCTCAAAATTTGGGTGTGTCAACAAGAGTACCCTTCCAGGTGGGTTCCGCCATATATAGATATACCGATATGCAATGTGCGATTCAAAGGATTTGATTGGTCAGGTTTGAGAGGTTTTCTCTTTCTCTATCAAGTACCGTAGATATGTACTTGAAAAATTCGCTAGCGCAATTTGCACCAAAGAGCACTCAAAGTGCTTTTTTTTGGCGCGATAAAGGGCAATAACGCTAACAGATTTTTCAATTATCTACGGTATGTTAGAGTCAGTCAGTGGATATCCTAATAAATATGTTTGAGTCAGTGAGTAGGTATTGGTATTCAAATACATCTTGAGCCAATCAAATAGTATATCAGATATGTGCACAGGGAATCTTGTGGTTAATATGATGATACTGTTTAAGCCATAACAGTTCCTACTCCGGCCAAAGGCTGAGAAACTCTTGCAATTGTATAATAGAGGAATTCTGCAACTTCCGTTAGGTTTTAGGGCCCGTTTGGCAACAGGTCAAAACGGAGTTTTTACCCCTGTAAACTCCGTTTCAACGATCCTTTTGTTAGGCCTTGGTCCTTGGAAACTCCGTTTTGTCTTGTTGCCAAACGGGCCCTTAGCTATCGGTGGCTCAGGTAGTGAAGTTCCCAAGCGGACAGTTGCCAAATGAGTTTCTGCTGTTTAGGGATCGCCATTGTGCCAAGTCAGCTGTTGTCATGAGGGAGCCCTTTGAAAAGTTTCCGGCATATATCTTTCCGCTATTGTAACAGAACTTTTAGCTTTCGCTATTGATTTCCGGCATCTACCTGTGATACAGTCACAGGTATCCATGGCAACAACCTGAAAAAGATCCCGGAGAGTCGATACCGGGCGTTGCAGAATCCAATCTTTTGATTAACCTGCGAGTGGAATCTATCTATTTTGAGACAAATCCGTAATATCAAACAACGCGGGCCTGTTATGTAACATAAAATACATGTAACCAACATTTCATGTCCAGGTGTTTCTTTTTCTTGCAAATTGACGGTTAGGCTGAAGTGGTGCCTCTGGTAAATACGATCCGCGAGGCTGTTTGAGGCGAGTAGAGATACATTCAAGGCCCCACTAGACAAGGCCTAGAGCGAGAATACCTCGCGGATTAGTATACATCAGACGCCTTGTACTACCTACCTGATACGTTCGAGCAGTGGTAGAGACGCCTTCACGGGGGTACGGTTCTCATGCATATATGGGGGTATGGTGCAACGCCCAAGAACTTTGAAAATAAACATAGAGAATTCGATGGACATCAACTGAAGTTCCTATTTTGCGCATAGAAATTGTATTTACATATTTTATTTATTTATTGATTTCCCTTACGTTCTTAGGCCTTACACCACATACCTCATTGAGAACCATACCCCCGGGAAGACGTCTATTCGAGTATCGCATTTGAACGTATAGTAAAAAAGGTACCACTCCACACAAATAATCCCTCCCATTTTCTGGTTCTTATTGCCAATCCTGACAACATATGCTTGGCTCATGAGCTATCACTCGTTGTGTCTTTCGTCGTCAGATATGTAGCGCTGTAAAATGGAAATTAAAAGGGTTGGTTCATAACTTGGTCATGGAAAAAGGTGTTATTTTCTATGTTTTATTATAAGATCATCCATAGGACCAGCTACATGGCGGTGAGTACAAGAATGTACTCGGAGGTGCTAATCCTATGCGTATGTATCCTGTGCATGGGGTCCGACTCCTCGTACCTTGAGCTTGAAAGCTGTTTAGACCGCTTTACCTTTTCCCTCGTTGAACATTCAAATTCCGTATGGAGTTACATCCTCTATGGTATCTACGTCATAGTACCTTTTTTTCTTTTCGACTGATTCGCTAAACTCACCTCACACGATTACTCCTTCATTATATGAGAAATCTCAAATAAACAATATGTAGGCATCTTAATGGCCTATTTATTCTCGGCTTTCTTGTGAGTTACGCATGTCGTCCAATTCCTCTTTAATCACCAGAGTATGCTGATAAAATCAATGACTTAGAGGCCCGTACCGTATATTTTAATAACACCGGTCTGATCTGGACCGTCTAGTTTGAATGCGACAGGATTAGCCGTTTTGAGATACCAAAGGGCTATTCTGGCTGGCACAAAGAGGTATTTGTTCCCTGGGCACTGTATAGGTAGGGGTTGGGCTCGGTTTGCTAGATCTAGAGGACAGCCTACTAAGTAGTCCCGGTAAAGGGCAGATACATTACTTAATTCTATGGCAAGCCCTTACGTATGGTTATCCCTATCTTTGGCAGCGGTGGGTTGAGGGCCGGCTTCTGGGCCTCCCGAGATGAATCATTGGAAGAATTCGTTCTATCGATATTTCAGTCTATTTTTCGGGCTTGCTAGTAATATTATGGGAGGTACGGGGGTTATTGATAGAGGCTCTTCTACCGCCCACGGGATGTCCTCCATCAGAAATGGATACGGCTCTATATATATTCTGGTTATCTGATTCGCAGGTGGTGGGATCGGCTCCAATCAGGTTACTGGAAGATGGAACTGGCTCAATTTGTGCAAAGTCTCAACTGATTTCTGATATCCCTTATCAGGCCATCTGGGCGAGTGATTATTTGTGATGAACCTTTGTTTGGGGTAATGAGATGATACGTATGTAGGTGGGTGGATCTCTCGCGAAACTGCCGTTACTCACAATTTTCAAGCGTCCGGAAATAAAAGAAAAGAAAAAAAGTTGCGTCCGGAAACGCTTGAAAATTGAGAATATATGAATATCAATTTGTGGGCGGTGGGATGATATTGACTGTAGGATCGAGACATTCAAGCCCTAAAAAGTTCTGACGACGGCTCTGTGGTAGGTGGCTCTTGAGTAACGCGAAAATGACTTGGGCTAATCATGGCGTAGGAAGATATAATTATCATGTTCCAGCTGAATTACTAACGCATTCACGAGGATGCTGTAGCGACAAATTTACTTTAGCCTTGCAATTTGGGTATACTGACCAATCTATATGTTATTCCTGGTAGTGTATTAATTAAAACTGCCCCGGAAATGTTGGCGAAACTTGAGAACCTCCGCTTGGTGGAGTGCAGTTTTTTTCTATTATGCATTGCTGATTTATTGTGCTTTTCGGTCCGTTGCTAGTTTAGTAAACGACAAAGATAACAGAGATGACAAGGAAAACAGCCCGGAAACCTGCAAGGCTTAACGAACCAACCAATACCACATGATCCAAAGATTGGCTGCGCATGCTCTCAGTATTGAGTGATAGTCCATGAAACAACTGTGCTCTTTTTTGCTTCTTGGGCAATAAGTTTGGAGACCAATTGTATAAATGGATACTATCGGCGCAACATAAGACAAGAATCTCTCGTCCCCCAATTACAAACTCAGACACCATCACTTTCCAGCCAAAAAGCCATGTGTGGTTAAACCGGTGAATGGATTGTGGCTTTCTGAGACATCCTAAGATATTACTCTGCCGATATTGTGATAGGCTAGGAATTAAAATAGCCTAACCTCAGTAACTGGTGGCTAGTAACCATAAACACTACACTACATATACCGGTGATTGTCATCAAGGCTGACATATTAACACCATTAAGGAGTATGAAAACCTACAGAGTCAGGAGCTCCCTTTTTTTTTTTTTTTTTTTTTTTTTTTGAGTTTCCGGTCACACACACACCTCTCACCTCAAGTCCAATATCCTTCTATACTCTGCACTTTACTTTATAATTTATGCCCGGCCAAAGTGCACCACCCGATGCTCCACTCGCCAATCCCTACCCTTTCGACATCGGAATCCGGCCATCCCTCCGGCGGCTAGCTTTACGTCAAACGGCGAATTTAAATCAGATAAGAAATCAACGTTCCAATTATCCTTCATTGTGCAGCAGTGGGAGAACCGGTACCAAGCCAAACCACTACCGCCAAACCAGTACTCTGCCGCCTAGAAATTCGCCCAAAAACTTAACGCCTTCCCAAACCCCCCACCCTTCTATCCCATCCCCTCAGCCTTACCCTTCCTCCCTTGCCTTACGTACGTCCCCTGCCCATGTCAGTAGAATCTTGGCGAACTCCCCGTCCGCGCGTCCACTCAGCGGTGTCAAACAAAAAAACAAAAACGGCCAGAAATCCCCCCAACCAGAATTCGTTTCTGCCTATGAGAAGAAGAAGAAAAATTTTTTTTTTTTCATATCCCGATCTCGTACCCCGCACACCCCCTAAGGCAATGTTTTGGCGAACCCCCCCAAGGTTCAATCACACTTCGGGAAAGAGTGAGAACCCATGTCGGAGAACGATCTGATAAGGAAATTCACGTCTGAAGAATCATTTCCGCTTGCGACACCTCCGGCCGGGGGTGTGGGGCGCACGACACGACACCCAACACGACGCCGGCGTAAAACCGAGTTGAGGCAGCGGTTTCATGCGGGGTAGGTACGGCCTGATTGGTTGCGTAATGTTTGGGTTTCAATTTTCATTTCACTGAATCTCATGGTGGCCATGGTGGCTATGGGAAGGTGGAACTGGAAGAGCGGACTGAATGGGTTTTACAAACTGCTTTAGAAACAAACAAATACGAACACCAAAAACCCCATTGCCCGCACCACAAGCATCCACAATCCAATCCTCTACCCAACCCCCCCCCCCCCTCCCAGCCTACCAAGCGCCCGTCTTTGAGATACGTTACATAGTCTTTCAAAGGCCAGGCGAAGGAAAGAAAGAAAAGAAAAAAAAAAGAGAAGCCACAAAACCAGCAAAACAGTCATAAAGGTTTATTACAGAAGGGCTCGGATCGAAGCCATACCTAACAAACCCCCATAGCTGCACACTCCAAAGCTAAACCAGATAGATAGAGAGGTAATAGAGAAAAAAAATAAAAAGCAGAAAGAAAAGAATTTCCCCAGAAAGCATACATTCATTTAAAAGCAAGAAAAAACAGAACATGACTCCGTACAAAGAAACTCCTATCTGCAGCACTCTAAACGAGGACAGCAGTGGTATTGCCGTTGTCCTCATTGCCGACAACACCGTTGATCATTTTCTCGCCGCCGCCGAGTCTCTGGAGCTCGCGCTCGCAGCCCTCGAGTTCTTCCTTGATGCGCTTGCTCTCACGCTCGAGCTCGTGGCGGCGCTGCAAGAGGAGAGCTCTGCGCTGCTCATCGGTCATGTCGAGAGCGAGGAGGCTAGGTTCAATTGGCACGTCGCCCATTGTTAATTGACTTCTTGGGTTGAGAATTGAGCTGATTGAATGGAGGCGTTGGTCAGAGGCAAGATTGTCAGCTTCCGCAATGGACAAGCTTCGTTTTCGCTGATTGTGTGGTTGTGGGCTGTCTGCAACGTTGTGGGGAGATAATGGGGCCAATGAGGAGGAGGAATCTTGGTGATTGTGGGAGGAGGAGGAAGTCATGGAAGGGGCGACGGGAGCGCTGTTATTAACGTTTCCAGAGGGGCCTCCTCCTCCTCCTCCACCACCTCCACCTTCGCTGCCAGTACCCCCTTGTGCAGCAGTAGCAGGGCTCCGGAAACTCCCAGTAAAGTCGATCGGCGGTGGGAAATGCCTTGGCTGCCCAAGTTGCGGTAGTTGTCTCAGGGCGTTCCCGCCAGTGTCCGTCATTTCGGTATCATCGTCTGATCCGTTATTAAGGCCTACGATCGTTTCGTGTCAGTGCATTGGACACTTACATTACATCTGTATCCTTGGATCTTGGATCTTGTTTGGGCGGGAAAGGCCAGAGAGGGAGAGGGGAGGGACTGGGGGAAAGAACGCGTAGGTAAGAGTAGCCTACACCTACATACCTGTAAGCGTGTTTTGAGCCGGCGCCTGTTGTTGCTGTTGGCTATGGGCGTTATCAATCCCGACCACCCCTCCTCCTCCTCCTACTACTCCTCCCTGCACGGGAGCTGGGCTATTTGAAGCAAAGTTTCCATTCGCAGGGGCCACTACCCGTTTCCGCCGTTTGATGATGCTCTTTTTCATGGCCTCGGGCCGATGGACTCCGTGCAATTTGTGATAGAGGCCTGTAGTACGAATCCCATGATGACGATAATCAGTGACATGCTTCGAATTACAAAATTACAAGTAAAATAAGTCAAATTGAATCTGGAAAAAGTGCAAAACCAAGTTACGCCTAACTCCCGAATATTGTGATAAAAAGTTCAAAATCCAATGTAAAAACTCGGAGGGAGGGGGGCAGGGAGGTGTGTGAGAGAAATGCCTCGGGCAAGGGCAATTCAGGTATAGGCATATAAGAGTCCATGCACATGGCGGGGGCTTATCAATCATATCATATCAGATGATCGAAGGAAACAGGCATTGCAGGGGTGACACTGCCGTTTCAACAGAATCTACAGGGTATCGGCTAAACAGTCCTCCTGACGTCCATCGTACGATCTGATAAGGGGAGCTTTCGGGGGTAATTGATTGGACCATAATGAACTCACTCACCACAAGCATTGCAGATTGTATGACCGCTTTCGTCTCGGCGCCATAGCGGCGTTATTGTCGTACCGCAATTCTGACAAGCTACCACGACTGTCGTATTTGATGTTGGTGATCCAGTCCTTGCTGGCTGTTGCTGCTGCTGCTGTTGCTGTTGCTGCTGCTGGTGCTGCTGCTGTGGCGCTTGTTGTTGCTGCTGCTGCTGTTGAGGGGCCGGGGAAGGTGAAGGCGCACTCGTCAGTGCAGGGTCTGTCGGGATAATTGTAGTAGCACCTCCACCACCGCCTCCAGCTCCACCACCACCACCACCACCTCCTCCACACCCACCTCCTGCGCCATTTGCCACTCCCACTGTGAACTGTGCAGCCTTGCTCACCCGGTTGTTGAACGCTGGGCAGCCATTACACCCCTCTGCCCCCCCTGTCCCGTTACATCTGCCCCCGCCCGGGCACGTTCCGGAGACGACGTGATCGGCAGCGACGTAGGTAGCCCCAAGGGAGGACTGGACATTCCCGACTGTGGAACCGTGGGGTGGACGTTTGAGGTTTGTAGGGCGAGCTTGGTTTCGGGCTTTCAGATAGAGACCACAGGCATTACATATTGTCTGGCCATCAGGCGCGCGACGCCAGAGCGGAGTACGTGTAGTGCGGCAATTACTGTAGACAAGCAAAAAAAAAAAAAAAAAGGTAGTAAATCGAGTTAGTCAGAAATCCCACTCAAGACGAAAAAGTGCACCCCATGCAAAGTGCAACAATAAAAAAAAAGTTTTCTGAAACGAGGGGGATAGAGGGGTGGGATGGGGGAGGTTGATGGGGGTGGGGGGGGAGAAGAACATGAATGAGAAGAGAAGCCCATCTACCTGCACGTCTGCCCACTCGCCGGACTTACAAGCGGCGTCCCGGGACTGTCAAGCGGTGTCTGCGGTTGTGACTGAGATGTAGGGGTTGGCGTAGCCGGGGGTGCAGCACTGGCAGCGGCGGCGGCGACAGCTGCAACAGCGACGGGCTGTAATTGATGTTGAGGCTGCTGCTGTTTTGCTTGTTGAGTATGCTGCTGGACTACTTGCTGTAATCGCTGTAACTGCTGTATTTGCTGCTGCATACCAGTGGTATCCTCCTCCGAGGATGTGGCGGCCGTTAGGGCTGGATCCACTATACTCGTAGCTCCTCCGGCTCCTCCCATAACTCCCCCTACTGCGCCGACGCTGTTACTGGCACCATTACTATTGTTCCGGTCGTGATCCTGTGCGGCGACGGAGGTGTGGGGTGTGTGCGCCGCGTGGTCGAGCGCGAGAACTGATGGCGTCATAGCTTCGCGGGCAAGGGCGTCTGCTGCAGCGGCCGGTAGGGCTGTAGATATAGAAGTATTGGAAGTGATGGGGGCTGGTGGGTGAATGGGTACTGTTGTTGTTGGTGCTGGTGTTGGTGTTGGTGTTGCGGTAGTGGTAGAAGTTGTGATAGTGGTCGTTGATGGTTGAGAGGAGGTTGTGGATAATGACGGTGGGAGGTGGTGGTCAGTGGTAATAATTGTGGTGGTGGTGGGTGTTGCCGTAGTTCCGCTGCTGTTGCTTGTATTAGTAGTCGTTCCGGCGGTGGTGTTGGAAGTGGTCGCCGTCGTCGTCGTAGTAGTACTGCTGTCCGCAGGCGTGGATGTGGGAATGGGAGTGGGACTCGAGGGGGTTGCAGCAGATGCCATGGCTGAGGTCACGGAAAGAGACGATAGCGAGTCTGAGAGAAGCTTCCCCGGCATTGCACGGGTTATATTGGGGAATATATACGAAGGGGAGGGGGGAGGCTAAATCGGCCGGCGGCGGTGGTGGATCGATGAGGGGGACTGGTATATAGTGGGCGAGTAAGTGGATCGATTGGGGGGGGGGGGGGGGGGAAGGGAATGATGAGTAAAAATCGAATTTTATATATATTCTTTTAGGGACAAGGACAAGACCAGGCTAACTGGGGGGGTTGTGCTTGAGAAGGAGGAGGAGGAGGAAGAAGAAGAAGGGAATCGAAAGAATCGAAGAGAACTTGTAGTGTTGAAGAACGACTTTTCGAAACCTGTATAGCGTGATTTTTTTTTAAAAAAAAAAGGGAATCCCTTCTCTCTCACAGAAGACCCGTCTCTGTCTCGCGAAGAAGAAGAAGAAGAAGAAGAAGAAGAAGAAGAAGAAGAAAAACCGAACAACTGTTTGAGGAAAGCAATTTTGTAAGAAGTGGACAGAGAGAAAAAAAGAATTAATCCCACCACCACCGACGCCGCCGGGTTCTGACCGCGGGAATTCAAAAGGTGCAAAAAAATAAAAGGAAAAAAAAAAAAAAAAAAAAAAAAACCCTCCCCCCTAACTAGTTCTCTGCCGTGGTAGGTCCACTCGCGATCTCACGAGAGTGCGTCGGCACACACAATTGGAATTGGAAATTGAATTGCAATTGAACGAAGGGTGAAAGCTCAACAGCTACAGAGCTCCCCCCCCGGTTCTTTACGTCTTCTATGTCACCCAACAACGTTAAGATGGATGGATGGAATAGATATGATTGTGATATGATAAGATGTCTTCCTTCTCTTCCCCCCCCTCCAAGTCCCACACCACACACTCATTCGCCCTCTCTCCTGTTAGAATAGAGAGTGTGCCCCTTCCACAAAGGCCCCAAAGAACGGGTACCTAGCCTAGCCAGCGACCACCCCCCCCCCCACCCCCCAGTCTAGCACCAGCGATAATTTACCAGCCAGCCAGTATCAATCATCAACCAAGTCAGCAGATCTCCACGCGTGCTGATTGGCTGTATGGCGGCGCAGAACGTGTCCGTCACGGGGTTCCGTCCCGGCCCAGGGCACAAAAGCCAGGGTCACCCCTATATCTATCTACATACATAATCTATCTCCCTGCCTGCCTGCTCCCTAGAGATTATCTTTAGATATCGCCCTATCTGATCGATCCGATGCGATTGGATTAGATAGGAATTGAATTGATTCGAGATTGCTTTTTTATAAATCACCGAATACGCGGTCAAGGCAAGCGGAAGGAACAACCAACAGGCAATGCAATTGATTCCTCAACGCGGTAGGTTGGAAGCGGAAGCGAGGTACAGGTAGACTGGTGGGTATGACATTGGATACCTTGCGAGGCGAGACGAGACGAGGCGGCGGCGGATCCTTTTGTTTTTTTGAGGTGGTTTGGGAATTCTTAGCTGCAATGGGCGAATTTACTCTACGCTGTGGTGTATCATGTGTCTAGTAGCAGTCAGCAGTGAGTAGTCAGACAATCCGTCAGTTTGTCCTGCGCTACTACAATACATCATGTATGTAGGGTGAACCAACACTCTAGAAGAATCACTGAGGGCAGATCAAAATTCATCTCGTGAGCTTTTCATTCCATCAATTGCCTCTCGGCATCTAATCGCCGAGCCGGAGGAGAGTACCCGTAGTGGAATATCTAAAGTAAGAATTACACAAATCTACCCTGCGTACTCTTCAGCGCAGGCGGGAAAAGGAATTATATATCTCCACCCTCCACTAAATCTGCACCATATCATCAACATCAACCAAAGTGCACATATCATTAACCGCACAACTCTACTAGAGTTACAGGTCCACGATCATTATTCGTGTATTCAATTCATTCGTAATCATCAATCAATCAGCCGCCTCAACGTTACCCCAGAGCGAGCGCCGGTGCCCATGTTATATGTGATGCACCCCAGCAATCACCGTCCACGCATCTTTGCACCAATTCCTCAGAACAAAAGCAGTGAGCAAAAGGAAAAAAAAGCACAAAGGGGGTAAAAATAAACAATTAAAGGTGTGCGCCCATTCCATCCAATTCCATTTTCTCCCATCCCTTCAATTCCCATTCAGTCCCTTATTACCCATGTTGATAAACCAATTGGGACAATGCCCACCCAACCCCAAACAGCAAAAAAGCAAAAAAGCAAAAAAGCACAATCATAAATCAAACAACGAGCGTCAAAAAAGCAAATGAAATCACCCCTCACCGGAGAGCACATGGTCCTACATAAACCAACTCAACCTCAACACCAGGCGTACTTCTCGTTCAGCACCCACTCAACCTCTGTTTCTCCACTCCCCCCCTTGCCATACATCATTAGACTGGCAATTGAGTCTGTCTCCCTGTCGACAATCGCAACGCCGTCATCTACCGCTCTCGCTGCCTCCAGCACGCTCTCCACCGGATTCCATACCACAACCTTTCCTAGGCTCCAGCGCCGCGCTTCCTCAACAGCGGCGCTCAAGAGTGCCATCAAATCCTCCTTCTGCCCCTCCTTCGTCCCGAAATCTACTACTCGGAGGATATAGAGCTTTGGCCCCGTGATGCTGAAATCGCGGCCCCAGATTATCCAGCGCAGTCCGGAGGTGGTGATGCTACCCTTGATCTTGGGCAGTCCAAGGGACGGATGTACATAGGCACCAATGAACTCCTCGCGCTGGTGATGCCAGTCCATTGTTCCATGGTCAGGTAGAAAGGCAATATGGGTCTTGTGGTGCCGTGTCGACATTGCGGCTTTCAATGCCGTAGTATCAAGTGTGCATAGTTGTGCGATATCATCGTGGTATAAAGGTCGCACTCGGGATTCATATACTCGCGGAGCTGAGCTTACTGGTAGCTCGAAGTGCGAGGACTTGTGCGGAAGCCAGCCGAGCTTGGCGTAAAATTTCTATTCGAATATCAGTCATCACAATACCAGATGGAAGTGGTGGCATAAAAAGGGAAGGAGCTACCTTTCCAATATCCGAATACAGCACCGAGAACCCAGCGGTCTGCCCATTATGCTTCTTCAGTCTCTCCCCCAGCATGGTCAGCATGACCTTCGCATACCCATTACCACGGCACTCTGGTGGTGTAAACACACTACCTATCCCATAGGCTACGACTTCCTTCACAGGCACGCGCTTCTCACCGTCGACCGGTGGGTGTGAGATTAAGGCTTTCTTTTGGATTGCCTCACACGAGGCTAGAACACGCTCTGGGTTCGCAGAATCTATTAGGACCCATTGCGTCATGCCGCCATCGCGGGTCAGATTCGTTGAAGCAATATGGTCCTCGCGTGTTAGATACTGGTCGACAGTGAGGGCGCCTGCCCAGCAGTCTGCGTGCTGCCTCCGGATACGGGTGAGCTCAGTAGGCGTGGGGTGCCGTAGAATGTAGGTGATTTGTGTGGTTGCGGTGGGCATCCTGAGTTCTGCTCTTGGGGCTTATAGTGGGATATAGAAGTAGATTGAGGCGTGTAAGCTCTTTCTCCGTCTACTATGGCCTGAATAGAAAGGTAAGATGGCAGTGATCAGTGATGATCTATGGTAGGAGGATAAAGGGAGGATAGAAAGGTTGGTTTATAATCATTTAGGAGGTAACAGACACCCAGCAAGTTGAAATAGACAGTTATAGGACAAAGAAGGAAGCCAACGGGGCAGCTCAACGAAGACCTTTTGGAGATTTAATTTACACGGGGATACATGTAGCTAATATATAGTCAAGTCTCCGAGGTGAGGTTAATCAGAGTCGATCAAAGCCAAAAAAAAAAAAAGTTCTAGGTCCTCTTTCCAAAGCCTAAAGGTTAACCCCCCTAAACTGGGAAACTGACAGTGATACACTTTCCTCGTGTCTCCTCACTGTGTGCTCACTCCTCGTGCCTAGTCCTGTGATGGCTGGCGAGAAAGCTGCCACTCCTAGACAAGCGTTGGTAGGGCAGCACAGGGAAGCGCGTGACAGCACAAATATAAATGGCATTGGTTCATCATCATCATGATGCTCGATATGATGCTGATGATGCCGCCCCCTTCCTTCCACTCCCTCTCCCCCATTCCTTCGCCCACATACTTCTTTGTATGCCTTTCTGCCCGACTCTCAATCTCTTTACTTCTACCTCCCCCATATCTCCACATGAGCATTCTATCATGATCAGCTCCCATAAGCTTCTCGCCCCCAATCCAGCGCACGGTGCGATTCTCATGGCTAGCTGACCGCCCATATTACCTTTCCGTCTTCAGGTCAAGATGTCTGGAATACATGTACTTATCTACTCTACCTATCAAGATACCTGCCTAGATATACATATGCTGTGAGTACATGGAGTACATGCATGTAGATAGGAATTCATACGCCCATCACAGCACTTAAATTAGCATAGTGGAGGTTCTGTGAGCGAAGAACCGCAGAGAAGCGGTGGAAGCCGGCCCAACCCTGCGAAAATAACCGGCTACAATCGCCATGCACAATGCCTGGTCTAGTACTATTGCTTGCGGAATGCAGAGATTGCCATGCTTATCGCTGCGTTGTTGGTTGAGGGCTTGATGGGATGCTACTCTATGCAGCGGCCTAGGTTATTGATTAATTGATTGGTGATGAGAGTTGGGAAGGTTGGGGTTTTTTTTGGAGAGGCCCAGCCGTGTCTTGAGATCGAGCGGGACCTGGGATCCGGGTGCTACTGATTGTAGCTTTTAGATATGATGAGATATGATATCTATCTAGTCTAATCGATCAACGAGTGATCTTATCTTCGCTACCATACGTAGCATCGTTCACGGGTTCGCGAATTCGGCTACAGCACAGAATTGCATGGCAACGGTTGTTTACAGCTCGCAACAACGCCTCTCCCCTCCATCCCCTCCATTAGATATTGACCCCCCCCCCAACCATCACCAACACTCACCCACTAACCCCCAAATCTTCAACAAAGATAATTCAACAAGAGTAGAAAGACTGATATATACACCAAAAACAGCCCCGGAAATGTCCTACAATCCGCGTCAGAGCAATGTCTTTCGCTCGTCGCAGAATCAACCCCCACCTAGCACTCGCAAACAGCAGGTCACCCAGCAAGCTGATAGCTACCTTATGATAGTCCGTCTCCCCCCCCCCCCCCTAATATCCCATTTGTAACATTGATAATGGGTCCCCCAGAAGCCCTGTAATAAAGACTAACACCCCCCACCCACTCACCACAGCCCGAGAGCACAATCGTTGACTGCATCTCCGAGCTCGGTGTCACCTTCTCTCTCGACGACCTCCGCCGTCCTGTACCTCAAAAGATCCAGCTCGTCTTTGAGATGTTCGCTGAGCTCCTCATGGGTGTACGCCGGGAGACCGTAGAGCCCATCCTGCGCTCCGCCAGCGAGCAGCTCGACCACCCCGAGACGCTCCACGACGCCAGCACATTAATGTCCTTCTACGCCTCGCTGTGCACACTCATGATAGAGTGTGACATCAACGACTTCACATTCAACGACCTGGCAAAGCCAGACTCAAAGCGCCTCATCAAGATCCTCAGCTACGTCATCAATTTCACGCGCTTCCGCGAGGGTAAGGCTGGAGAGATTGATGAGCATGTTGCGAAAGCAGAGAAGGTGAAAGAGGCCATTGAGGCGCGGACAAACGAGAACGAGGAGCTGGCGGCGCGCTTGGAGGCGCTCAAGATGCAGAGGGCGCGAGAGGAGCCAATGATTGAGGAGGCGAGAAAGGATGTCAAGGCGCTCACAGAGGAGCTATACGGCATGAGCAAGCGCGAAAAGGCGCTAACAGCAGAGTGGAATAAACTAAAGGCAGAGAAGGAGGCGCATGTCAAGAAGCTGGAGGACCGCTCCTTCTTCATTACCAAGACGAGGCAAGAGACCGAAAAGATTAGGCCGTATATTGTCGACTCGCCGGAAAAGCTACAGGGCGTCATCACAGATATGGGCACAACGCTAGCAGCGGAGAAATCGGAAGCAGAGGCACTCGAGAGGCAAGCAAGAGCGCTACAAACAAGTGCGAGCAGTTTTTCGGTGGTCCAGGCGGACGTGATGGCCGCTATCAAGATCATGAAGGAGTGCGAGGCCGAGCTGGCCAAGGAAAACGATATTGCAGACAAGGCGAGGATGCACTCTACGGATCTGACAGAGATGCAGAGAAAGGTGCAGGAAGCGGAGAGAAACGAAGCGGTTCGTCTACCCACTTGGAGAACACTCCCGGTATAAAATCCCGTCCACTAACATTCTCGCAGGCGCTCCAAACCCAGCTCCAAAACGCAAAAGACAAGATCATACACGCCCGCGAAAGCCGCGAAAACAAGTCCTTGGCCGCACAGGAAAAGATGCGCAAGCTCAAAGAGAAATACAAGAGTCTGTCTAAGGACCGCGCAGAGCGCGACAAGGATATGGAGAAGAAGAAGATCATCATCGAGAAGATCGAGAAGGAGATGTCTGACATGAGGGAGCAGCTCGAAGAGGAAGTCAACTCCGCACACGCGGAATTCGCAAAGATGAAGGCACACATACTACTGTATATCAGCGAGATGGAACAGAGCATTCAAGGCCTTCCATCATCCTCCTAAATCTCTCTCTTTCCCTTGAGCGCCCCTTTTTTTTATATGTTTTTAATGATGGGACGGACTGGCGCGTGCGGACTAAATGGCTTTTTTTTCTTTTATAGTTTTTTTTTTTTTAGGTCTTTTTGTAGTGGCTTTTCGTTATGGGCCCGCCGGCATTTTTGATGGGCGCTGTATTTCTTTCTTTCTTTTTTTTTGCCTTCCAGGACGGGATCATATCATCAACTTTGTTAGACTTCAATGTAGTGCATATAATAATTGGTGCATGGAATATCACTCGTAAGCATCAGGGATCACTCGGGTCGGACACAAAAAAGAAATAGTCTTTACAAGGGGCGCCTGAGCGCCGTGATATTCCTTGTATATCAATTTAAATAACAGCCAGTGAGCCTTACGCCTCACGGTGCGATCGTGTAGGCCCAACCGCGTGCTAGTAGTCTCGGAGTGGTGCTAGCGTGAACTCGCTCGATCTCCGATCCCAGGAATATAGGGGTCTCGCAGGATGGTTTTAGTTCTCCTAAGTTAAGAAAAGTCACTATTGTGGGGTATGGATTACTCATTGGGCTGTTCTGGCACTTTCAATGCGCTGAAAGTAATATCTAAACTAGAGGAAACAAACTGCACCACATTATATAAGTCTAACCTTCCATATCACCCCCCAATGATAACCGCCTCTCGCCTTTCCCTACAACACCGGACCAAATCTTCCTGTTAAATACAAGGTCACAGCCCAGCTGACAGACACTCAACTCATTTCCGCTTTATATATATGTGTGTTGGAGTATTTTGTTGCGGTGTCGTTAGTGAGTCAGATCATATAATACAAGATTACAACCGCAATAGTATTCCATCCAAAACTAGAAAAATAAAAAATACTGACGCCAAGATTTTAAACAAAAATCAGATACAGAGCCAAGTTAAGCCAGCTATATTCTTAGTGCCATAACCGTAAGGTTGCATGCACGTAATGAATAAAAGAAAGAAAAAGAAAAAAAAGCCAGCTATATTCTATCCGATCAAAGATCTTTTTACCCTAGTCCACCAGGGCACCGGAACTCCTTCTAGAATCACCGTATCATCCTCTCTCCTCCCGGTGTACAAATCCATATCCTCCAACCGCACCCACTTAGTCTTGTTCCAGAGTTTATACACGACAAAGAATAATATTGACACTGGCAGGAGGATGTAGTTTATCACGAAATCTTTCGCGCTAAATGGATTCAGGAATGCAGTGTACCCTATCAATCACCAACTATCAGCCTTGTTTCACGGAGCAGGGGATGGATACAACAAACCCTGAAAAAAGATCAGGAATATATTTGCTGCCAGTGCAGCATAGGCGCCATATGGATACCAAGCAGCCTGGAATGGGAGCGCCTCAATGCTTTGCCCTTGCACTGCCATCGCCCGTCGGAAGCGGATATGCACAAACATGATTGTGGCCCACACCATGAATGTCGATAAACCGCTGAGTGTTATAAGAGCTTCATATAGCTCCCCGGCACTTCCAGAGAGCGATAAAAACGATATACAGGCTCCTAAATTTGATAACAACAGTGCTGCCCAAGGAACACCACGCTTATCAACTCTGGAAAAGATCTTGGGCGCCTTTCCGGTGCTTGCCATGAATAAGATCGTTCTGGAGGCCACATAGAGTGATGAGTTTCCTGCGGAGATGACAGAGATGACGATGAGAGCGTTGATGAGGTGGGCGCCGACGTGGATTCCGGCGGTGTCAAGGGCGATGGTTAGAGGTGAGCGGGCAGTACGAGACGTAGATGATAGAAGACGGGGGTCATCATAAGGCATTAAAATACCGATGAAGAACATCATCCCCACGTAAAACTATCGTGTCATGTTGTTAGCAGTAGCTCAAATAGCCCTCACGGTTGACTCACAATAAGAATTCTCCAGAAAACCTGCTTGATGGCTCTTGGAACAGCCCTCCCTGGGTTTCCAGCCTCGCCTGCCGTGATACCTACCATCTCTGTCCCGGCATATAGGGTACCGGCAATGACAAATGTTCTTGCAACACCATTTATGCCATCTGCGAAGGCTCCTGGGTCTTTCCAATACTTAAACCCAATCTTCTGCGGCCCAATTCCACCTGCCGATATCACGATTGCAACAATAAAGAATATTGTTATTGAGATAACCTTAATCAGACTTAACCAAAATTCTACCTCTCCATATGCCAAGATCCCCAGCATAGAAAGAGACAAGAACAGAACCCAGAACATTAAGATCCATGCCCATTGCGGGACGACATCGGACCAATACATTACAACCAGAGAAATCGCGTTGTATTCATTTGCAAGAACAGTAACCCAGAGGTACCAATACCCCCATCCAAGAGCAAATGCAAGAGAGTCGTCAACGAAGCGTTCGGCATATTCGACAAAGGAGCCTGTTACTGGAATGAGTGTTGCAAGCTCGCCGAGTGATTGCCTATGTAAACCAACATTAGTGGTGGAGCCGTATAGGTGCTAGCTAATGGGAAGGGAACATGCATTACAAAAAAGACGATTAAACCGACAAGAGCAAAGGAAATTAATATCCCAGCTGGGCCTGCAAGATGGAGTGCATTTCCGGAGCCCACCAGAAGGCCTGGTCCAATGATACCTTGATGGATGTCAATAATTTATTCTTAAATTGAAGTGCATACAGCCCAGTTCTAGGGTTTCGATGCTATATATCGCGTCTTATTTAACGTATTAAAAAGCACGAGTTACATACCCCCGATAGCTGTAACAAAATATTGATTAGTATCATTACGCGACTGTCATAATAGCCATAAGGGTTGAAGCGTCGTACCAATCATCTGCAAATGCCTCGACTTTAACTTTCGGTGTAGCGGCGATTCATTGGGATAACCATGCCTCGACCCTGCTTCGGAGGCAACCTTCGCGTCTCGAACCGCCTCTTGCCCCCCAATTTCTTTTTCACTGTCTGGAGTCATCTTGAATTGAAAAGATAGCACTCGAGCAGGGTTGAAGAGTTCACTGCAGAGCTTCGTCGGAAGAAGGATGTTGTGTAGCGCACTAGCTAGCACTAATCACCGAAAGACCAGTTCACTAATACTGAGACAATTACCGGCTTTGGAATGAAAATATCCTAGGGCACGCACGGGGTACGCAGATGCAGAAAGAGCCAAAACGATTTTAAAGGGAAAGAACAAACAATCTCCCCAAAATATTCAACCTTCAAATTCACACAGAAACGGTTTGAAGGTCATAGTGGGCACGATTTGATATTGCGCAATATATATACTAGGTAACGTAAGACGGTGTGGGGGTTACTATGGGTGGGGGACTCGCGCTTCGTCCCGGCCTAGGCTCGGGAAAGGCTTTCATTTCAGAAATTAAAAATCGAATGAGGGGCTGATGTCACGAATATCAGACTTTTTAAATACCGCCTCTTATCGGGTGGGAGGCGAGATCTGGGGTTAGATCCTAGCAGCTACGGGACCTTCTTAATCTGGGGCTAGGGTTGCGTTTTGCCGTTCTACTCGGATACATTACCGGTGAGATACCATCGGAGATCTATCTCAGATATGTGGTTTATCTATCGAGACAAATATTTTATAATAATCGCCATTTAAAAATGTATAAATACTGGCATGTTGTAGTAATCATTGCAGGGCACATTACCTCTAGAGTACTTGGATTACATATACGTGCCTAAATGTGGATACGCTTATTAGCGTCGAGAGAAGCAAACCTGATATGAAGAGTGTACCTACATGTAAGTGCATGTTATACTTAGGGTAAGAAAACCGATAAACATACAAATCATCAATCAAGCATCAACGGCCAATACAGTGGTATAATCCTTCAAATCCCTATCAAATCCCAAGCTCGAAGCTCCATCCGCAGCAACACAGAATTAACGGAGACAGCCCCTCAAATTCCCATAGCTACGCCAATCAGATTTGCGAGCTCCTTTGCAATGTTCAGTTGTGGATAAAAGTTCCGATATGTAAGCCAAGCAAAGGCTTCGCTTCTGTGATGGGAAGCACCTACCCCAACGCACCAAACCTCTTACAGCCCAGAAAATCGGTATCCAATAGATAAGCTTTTAAGCCTCACAACCACACTAGCCCCCCCTCTACTACCAACGTCAACAAATACCAAGTCTTATTAGTATAAAGCACTGTATCACCAAAATGTCTCTATTAAAGCCGCCAAAACTGGTCGCCTCAACTGGAAAAACCTACAATTGCCGAATTGGATGGAGGCAAGGGGCTATAGGAGGCGGTAAAGAGAGTAATTTGTTTAGAAGCGCGCGATGGTAGTATCCGGACCCTCTAGCTAGCTAGTAATTGTAGGCGCTGACTACCCAAGAGGTCCCCAGATGGTACAAGTATCCTCACTTCCAGCGAAGATAATGGGTTGCGGACATGGATAATGTATGATGCCGTCCTCTTACTTGCAGTAATCATACTGATAGCTCCATTAGTCCTCCAGACCTCCTTGACCCATCAGAATCCCCCAAAAACCTCGAGCCATTCTCCACAATTCACACCGCAGAGCCTGTATATGCGACGGCTATATATCCATATATGCAACTGTCCACCCCGTCTACGTGCTGTTTCATCGCGTCTTCACGCGATCATCCAATACAGCTCTACGATTTACTCACACCCACTACCCGTGCAAGTTACCCACTAATTGATCCAATGACGGAAAAATATCACACTCCGGCTTCACTTCTTTTCGCTCCTTCGAACCCAAATCGGTTCATTGCAGGGGCCTCATCGCAAATATCATTCTTTGATATTCATCGTAATGGAGAAGGGCCGGTGATTTCCTTGAAGACAATTGCTACCAGAAAGAGTTTTCAGACTGGATATACAATGAAGGGCATTATATCCGCATTGGCGGTATGTCCTGGAAGCTCCGATGGCACTGGAGTATTAGCGGCAGGAACATTTGGGAGACAAGTAGGGCTATATTCAGCAGAGGGAACAGGGGAGACCATTGGTGTATTCGGACTAGGCGAGGGGGATGGTGCGGGAGTTACTCAATTAGTGTGGAGCAAATGCGAAAGATATCTCTATATCGCAGAAAGGAAAAGCGAGGTAATTTCCGTGTACGATATCAGGGTTGCCGGAGAAAAGGTTGAAAGTTTTAGAGGTAGAAGAGCGGGGACCAATCAAAGGGTGGGGATCGATGTGGCATATACCCTGCGCGGCGAGGTGGTAGGCGGTGGAATCGATGGAAAAGTGAGGATCTGGGAGGCAGGACATGGCAGAGAGGGCTCAGAGATCGGTGCTGCGGATTGTGAATGGCAAGCGCACGATGATGTGGTTAGTAGTGCGGTGGTACACCCTACAGGTGCAGTATTGGCAACATGCTCAGGTTCGAGAAAGCCAGCGGCCCTAGAAGAAGGTGAGGAAGAGGGAAAAGAGGGGGATAGTTGGGATAATAGTCTGAAGATTTGGGCCCTATCACCTGTGGGTGAGGGGGGTGAAGGTGACCAAGAGCATAACGACAATACATGCGATAAGGAAGTCGAAGGGATAATTGGAGGGGTGATTGATCAAAATGATACCGAAGTTACTGTAGATAAGGAACCCAGTCAAGTATAGCTCTGATCTTCCTATATATTTGATTCCATATATATATCTAAATATTATCTCAAGATCTATCATAACGGCGAAGAAACATGAGGTAAATCAAATTTTGTATGAGACCTGCATCATACTGTGTCACTCGATAATATGGGAGTCATCGATAGGATGTATAATTTCCGAATGGCTGCGTACTAGACTGTAGCCGTCCCCGTCCCCACGATAATTACTACTTTTCTTTATTTATCGCACGACAATAAACTCCTGTCCCCGCTCCATGAGTAGTAGTGCTGCAGCCTGCAGGCGTCACGAGCAGACGGGTGCCTGCGTCAGAAGTGGAGTACAGAATTTTTTGTCGTGCAACTGGAGACCCTGATTACTCGTTCGTCAATAAGTGTACTACATGATGTATATTTTTTTGCATGCATTATATACCTATATAGTGGGGTAAGTGAAGCTCATAGTTTCATGTTTGAAATTAGGGCCAAGGCGGTGTAGACCTCTGGCCAAGCAATGGTCTTACTTTGGCTTTAGGGGGAGGTAGTGGGGAAATTTTATACTTTGGCTGGCTTACCAAACCAATTCTATGCTATTCCACTAATAAATACCACACTTTCCTCCATCTCTTTCTTCTCTCTCTACCACCACCACCACCATCATCATCATCACCTTCCCTCCCCTCCTCACTCTTTGTTGTTGATCAACATCGACAATCACTTTCATTAACTCTTGTCAATCCTTCTCTATCATTCGACTGTGATATAAATCATCTTCTGGTTAACGAAATGTTTTTTTTCACTTTGATTCAAGCCATGACTCTTTTGGGGTTGGTTGGAAGTATCAATGCTCACCATATAGTCACAAATATTGTCATTGCGGGAGTCGACCAGGGTGCTGGAAACGCAGTTCGTATTCCACCAAACACAGACCCGGTAGTGGATATGAAGTCCACCAATATGGTATGCAATGTCAATGGCTTGAAAAGGCTCGACAGGGCTGTTTCCATGAGTGCCGGAGACACTGTGACTTTCCAATGGCGTACTTGGCCGGATGGATCTCAAAACCCAAAAATTGCGGATTCTCATCAAGGTCTGTTTTTTTATTTTTCTTTGGCTCACATTGTTCTAAATCTTCTTTATTAACATGGATAGGACCCTGTGCCGTTTATATGAAGAGTGTTAATTCCTTTGATGATCCGGCGAATGGTCCTGGTTGGTTCAAGGTTTGGCATGATGGATTTAAAGACGGACGATTTTGCACTGAAAGGTTGAGAGATGCCGATGGAAGGATGCCTGTTACTATTCCCAAAGATCTTGCTGGGTAAGTCACTTCTCTTTGATTGTGCTGAGAGTATGCTAACATTTCAATTGTCAAACAGTGGTCTCTATCTCATTCGCGCAGAACACCTTGCATTGCACCAGGCTGTAAGTAGCCGCATATCACGGATTTATTTTCTTGACTAACATAGTTTATTTGCTAGCAAAATATTGGTGGTGCTCAGTGGTACATTGGGTATGCTCATCTAATTATCCATTATTGTTATTATATCTCTACTAACCGTTCTTTAGATGTGTGCAGGCGATGATTTACTCTACCGGTGGTAATGCACGCCCTTCCGGTGTCTCTATCCCAGGCCATGCCGGTGCAAAGGATCCCGGTGTCCACTTCAACTACTGGGCGAACACCAAACCTAGGTCGTACACTATCCCAGGTCCAGCGCCATATGTAGTTACCAACGCCGGCGGTGGCCCAAGAGTGACCCAAAAATTCAATCACGAGAACCCAAACTGTCCAGTCAGTAATGCAGATTGGTGCCCAAAATTACCGCTGCCAGCATACACGGATGAGACAACTTGCTGGAGAGTACGTTGACCTTATGTTCACCCGAAATTAATCTGAAATGTACTTTCTAATGAACCAATAGTCCTCTAGCAGTTGTTGGGATCAAGTGAAGGCTTGCTTCAACAGCGCCCCAGCGACTGGTCATAAAGGTTGTAGCGAATTTGAGAATTACTGCACGATGACACAGGATGAGTGTAGAAAATGCATCGGAGGAGCATGCCAGGGAACTTTCCCCCCTCCAAGGAAGCGGAGTCTTTCTGGACGCTCTGATGATTATGGGAAAGATACTCCTCAAAAACGCCATAACCGTAAGCGTGTCCTTCGAACCGCTATCTCTGCCCCCGATCACGTCCTGGTGACTGTGCACTTATACAAAAAGGGGATTGCGGCCCAGACTTGCGCCCTCATTCACGAGAGCTGCAGCCGCGGAGGTACTCGTAGGGTGTGTGGACTCTTTGCTCAGGCATGCGCAATTGCGGTCGAGAAGGGTGAGACAGTACAGTTCCCGGAGAGCTCCGGGAGAAAGTTGCAGGCTCTGTGGTTGTTTCGGCTGGTATGTGACTACGAGGGCTTGGGTAAAGAAATTTGCAGGGGAAAGTATTCAAAAGCACTAGAAGGGTTTGAGTAAGGATGTTTTTGTTAATTTACTCTTTTCTTTCTTTCGTTTCTTTCTTCTCTAGGGTCTGAGTTTCTTTAGTTGGTTCCATATGTTTAGTAACGTTTGAAATGATCAACAAAATTTCATGATAACAGCGTGCGTAATGTGACAATTTTTTGTCAATAAACGCTAAAAGGATAATATGGCGTCATTAATTGCAACGATTCAATTTGATAGCTTTATTAAGATCTTGTGCTATTCCACTCCACTATACTCATGAGAAGGCTCCGACCAGTTCCTTCCTTTTTGTACTGCCTGTACATACATCGTATCAAGGGATTGGTTCTTGGTTATATATTGGACCTAACGATATCGAACCCATATTAAAACCATATTGAACTACTCACAGCAAGTACCTGTAATTACGAACAGTCCGTCATGTATCGGCATAATTCCCGAATAGCCGGTTGTATATACGTCTAGTCAAGGTGAGGGCAGAGCAGGCCTTGCACTGTATTTGCGCCTGCAGATGTACTGTTTTGAATTTTTTTTTTTTTTTTTTCGCTCAAGTAATAAAAATGTAGATAGTCAGATATGTATATAAATGCCTCTAACGGCTATACTACCTAGATCATTTTCTTCTCCGTAAATCCCTTTTTGATTAGATATGTAGTTATCGCCAAGTCATCTCATCAGTCTCTCATAGGAAGGTTATATGGCTTGGCACATGTATTCAATCCAATACATAGTTCCAAGACATATACACCCTTGAACTTCCGCATCTAATGCCCGCCCGTGCCGCATGCGTGATAAATAGGTAGACGGCGGGGAAGATGTTTTAAGCTTAATTTCCCCAAGAGTATTTATTGGACGGCGAAATACGTATGTATGTACATAGATACACATGTGGCGTGGAAGTCGGCTGTTGCGGCGGGTACTTGCTCGTCATGAGATATCGAGCTGGGCTCGTTCGTTGTTCGGTATATGGTGATGTCATCTGGCCTCATATAAAGCGGGTGGGATAACAGAGTGGTTCTGTTTGTGCGGGTATGCGTTGTTCTGATATCATGAATCATGTGGTATCACTCGGACCACATATCATAGACGGTTAGCGTTTGGAAGCCGCCTAGAATTGTGGTTTTGGAAGGTCAGATCGTGGTTTCGATCCGGATAGTGGTTTGTAAAAGCTTTGTCTGTTTGGCCTTGGACCTTAGACGGCTAGGAAATCAGGATTTAGGAACCTCTCGAAATGGTGAAACAATCCCCCAAATCGCACTCCTCTCCGTGCAGAATATCCTTTTGTCTATGCATTTGAACCCATACAAAAACAAAGATTGCAACCATTTGGTCCGCTAAATCTTCATTTCGGCACAGACAATTTAAAAACCGGGAGGGATAAGGTGTATAACACCCGTTTTACCTTCACAGATGCAAAATATACCCATAGCTACAATAATATCCTCTGACTTATTACCCCCAAGTGAAAGGGCGCCATACCCTCCCTGCTCAAGCCATGGGAGTAGCTATCCACCGTGTATGGCGATAAGTCCCAAGTTCCGTGAGACACAACTCCAATAGAGTATTTAGGTGCCGTACTCCCATTTCTTATCAATTAATTCCGCCGGTGACGCTGTAGTTGTATTGTTGCCCACTGGAGCATGTTACTGCTAGAGTGTATCTTTATGTGTGAAAGAGGTCAGGGAGGAAATGCACATTATGAATGGAAGAGAAAAAAAAGGTCAGGGAGGAAGAAGCGCTTATATAGCTGGGAAATTTCAGGTGGGGCTTGGCACAACTTTAGATTTCGCCGCTCGTTTCTTGGCGCGCCCGCTGCCCTGGTTGGTTGGATCTTGGCGTACCCGAATGCTCATGCATACGCAATTTTGACTTGACTAGTTGGGTCTGGGCTTGACTATAGTATCAAAGATGTATTTCGTCTTTTTTTCGTAAACGGGAGTACGGTATGAGACTAACGGTCTTAGATATGTTACGGTCAATCTTCAAAATCTTAGAAACGTTATCAACGCTCATAACCAGCTCGGATCTCCGCTCTCTCCAGATGGGGGCTGCGCCGTTGAGCTTGAAAAATATCTCTACAAATTTCACGTCGTCTTTTGCCTACTTGGTTGATCTTCAGTCTCTATGGAATATCATTTCTTCTAGGACTGGTCCAATTATCATACTTGTGCCCACAGCATGAAAGTGTGGTTAAACGTTATCATCATATTATGCCTGTTCTCACAAGATTGTCCGGACTAGACGGCTATGTCAATGTCGTCAAAGTCTCATTAACTCTATGCCCACAATAATAAGCTACAGGCTCCGGCGCTACAGCACATAGGTCCCCGTCCTGCTCGCGATCCCATCAAATAGGATCGTGTTATTTCCCGGTACATACTGCTGCGTGATGATCTATTTCTCCCATTAGCCATCTTCTTCTCCCCTAAACCCAACCAAAAACAAAAACAACATACCTTAATCACCTCCTGCGCCACCAGCCCTCCCGCCAGCGACGCAATATTATGCAGCTCCCCACCACCATACCTCACAATCTCGCCTACCACCTTTTCCGTCCTCTCACTCAAGTCCTGGGCACGCCCCACCGCACCTAGATACAACCCGGCGAGCCTCTCCATCTCTGCGGTATCCTCCTCCACTGTGTCATCCATCTCTCCGGGTGCCCTACCATGCTGCGTAATAAACTCCTGATACGCCCGGAACGCAACATAGTCATTAATAAGCGCCGTGTCCGCATCCCAGACCTCAAAGGCGTCTTTAACGGACTTCTTATGGTGCTCATCCATGCCTAGCTCTGCGGCTAGCGGGCGGTACGGAATGGCGCGGAGGAAGTTGGCGTGCCGGCAGAAGAGCTCGATCTCTTCGGAGGGGATCGAGGAGGGATCGCGGTTGAGGGAGGTGAGGATGGTGTGGACGTTTTGTTGGACGAGGGAGGCGTCATGGCGGGCTTTGGATTTGTAGCTGCGGGTGTGCTGTGAGTAGGGAGGGGTTGGAGGGGGCGGGGAGCTTACACGTTCTGAAGGGCGACATAGTCGTTGCTTTGGGCTTTCATGTCTGGGATGCCGCCTGAGAGGGGAAGAAGGCCGTTGCCTTGAGCAGGAGACTCGAGGAATTGTTTTACGGCCCGTGCCAGAATCCAGAAGTTACTTGACTATTATCTAGAATGTTAGAACCCCACATAGTATACATAGCTCGCTCCAAGAAATTCAACAGACCTCGGGCGTTATATTGCTGCACTCAGGATGGCTTAGAACCTCCTTCGTAGTGCTTGAGAGCTCTGCCTTCCTTACATGCTTCAGCACCGCCGCAATAGCCTCCTCATAGTTCTCCTCACTTCCACCAGGAACATGTGTCCGCATCTTATCCTGAATGAAGCTCTTGAACGCCGTCATCTCCTTATATCCTTCGGGGTAACCACCGTTGCCCTCTGATCTTGTCCGCCAGTCGTCGAGATACTTCAGCAGCAGGATCAGATAGGGCACATGACCATGGTCATGATCGCTCATACCCCCGTCCCCTTCCGCATGCTGCTGTATCTCGAGGTTCCGCGTCTTCTCTGCAGCGAGGGAAGAGAGCTCAGGCCACGTATTGAGGAGGCGCAAGTCCATAAGAGTCTCGGGATGTGTCTCGACAATGGTGTGAAGAGGCAGGGAGACACGCAGCGTAAAGAAGAGGCCGACGCAGGTGACGAGGAAGGTGGGGATTTCGGAAGGGAGCTGGAGAAGTAGTTGCGTTGCGACGGGAGAGATGATTATGATGTGAGTAAATGGTGTTGTGCGCGGATTTAGTAGCTCGGGTTGGGTACTGAGGATGTTGGGGAGACTCTAGTATGCGCTGGATTAGAAATTTTGGGCATGGTGAGGGAGGAGCTAGGGGTGGAGCTCACGTCGACGAGGCAGTTGCCCTTGACGTCGGGATTCAGCTCTCCAAGTAGTGCAGCGGTACGCTCAGCTCGAGGCCGTCCGAGACTCTCCTCGTCGAGGAAGAAATTGATGCCCAGATCGGCCTCCTCTACTATCTTATCATCGATCACCGTGAACTGGCCCACACCTACCCACAAGCCATTATCAGAAAAAATAAGCTCCCCAAACCCCCCTAACCTAAATCCCAGGAATATAATTACCAGGCAAGATCAAGTTCTTCAGCACCTCGCACCCCGCAGCGGAAGCATTGAACAGCGCGATATGAGCACTTTCTAGCCTGTTCTGCCCGTTTGCTCCCCAGAGACGCAGCTGGCGGTCGTATTTCTTCTCTTTGGAGCTGGGAGCTCCGCCGGCGGTTGTGGCGGCCATTTTGAGGTATTGATGGTGAGATAATGAGGGTGTAATGGGTATATAACTGAGGTTGTTTGTAGGGAGGAGCTTACACCTTTGAAGGTGGGAGCTCGTAGTGGGGTTCAATTGTATTTGCCAAGATAGGCACGTGACTCTGACCAATCGGAGCTTTTGACTGTCTGATGGAGGGAAAAATCACTACCGGAAGTTTACTAGGGCGAGAAGGCAGCAATGGGCAGGCGTTTCGATACGATGATACCTTAAAGGGCTGACCCTCGAGAACGTGCCAAGACATTGAATATGTAATAAGGGTTTCGAATAACAGAGTAACAGATGTATTTATTGAGCTAAGCTAGATGTTTTCATGTCAATGGTTTCGTCTGAGGCACAAAATATGATAGCCATTTCCAAATAGGCCTCCGAATACTTTGAGTAGGGAACATCTCACTGCCATACAATCATTGCATGGCCTGGGACACCTCACCTGTATCAAATTCCCTGTAAAGAGCTAACCTGTAACTCATTACAATTCTGATCAGTCAACCATAAGGCCCCTTAATGTTACGCACCTGCTTCCTAAATTCAATATATCTTTTAAAATGAGACGTCCTTCATCAATCAAAGCTTCCAAACTTTAGATAACCTAGAGTGAATCCTCGAACTATATATCCTCTCATAGTCAATACTTAATACTCAAAACTGCAAAACTGTAACTAGCTGACTAACTATGATTCCCCTGTATATTAGTCATCCCCGTGACCCCACCGCCCCACCTCGAAAAAATTATTAGGACCTTCCCTTGAATCCCTTCACTGTGAATCTCCAATTTCCGGTTCAATCCACCAATACTCACAACCATGTCACACACTCCCGAAGACGAATTGAGACTACCAGACGGTATACCTACCTCTTCTTACCCTCTCGTACCCAATTCCTAGATCACTCCTCCTAGCATCAACTCATCGTAAACTTACAAGCATGCACAACAGAGCTCATAACACTATGGCACACGCTGCGCCTGCCACTCCTCATAACCGCCGTCGCCGGCCTCGCCGTCTATAAGATCCACACATCCATCAAGAAGCTACAAGCTGACGAGACAGCGTCACTGGAGTCGCTGAAGCCGGCGCCGAAATGGCGGCCGGCGGAGGAGAGGAAAGAGAACCCAGTACCAATAACAGCACTTAAAGATGAACCAACAGCGCCATTAGTAACAGATCGGACTACTGCCCCAGCTATGAAGAAACTCCCCAAAAGAGTAACCGGTAAAAAGCTCTCCCCCACACGAAGAGGAAAGAAAGTAGTAGAGGAGAAAGAGAAACACGAAGGCGACTTCTCGATCCAGCCCCTCATTTTCTACACCTCCCTCACTGGTTCCACACGGCACTTTGCCCAGACCCTCCAGAAGCGCCTATTCGCGACCCCCGGGCCCGATATCTACTCCTCTCTCGCAATACCAACACCATCAAACTCCCTCAGCGGCGTACAGCTGCAGCGGAGGCTCCTACCGGCCGAATTGTTAGATCTTGAGGCCATCGAGCTGGACGACTACTTTGTAACCCTCCCAAAACGAGACGACAGGGAGAAGGTGAAGTATGTATATCTCCTTGTCGTGCCTTCTTACGAGATGGACTCACCTGTCGCCCCATTCATTGAGAGTCTCGCAGAGACTCACCACGATTTCCGAATCGACACTGCGCCGCTACGGGAGTTGGCTGGATTCAGCGTGTTTGGGTTCGGGGACAGCTCCGAGTGGCCGGCCGAAGAAGGAAAGTTCTGTAAAGACGCAATTGAAGTGGACAAGTGGATGGGACGACTCACCGGTGGGCGCAAAGGCAGCAGACGCATGTTCCCCGTCGGTATGGGCGACGTCAACCCGGCGAGCGCAAAGGGCAAAGAAACTGGAACTGCCGAGGAGAGCCTGGATACGTGGCGCGCACACTTGGAGGACACAATGCGCGAATATGCGGCCACGGGCGAGCTCGGCGATGTATCCGAGTGGCGTGCGGCGGTTGAATCAGGCGATGAGGACTCTGAAGATGAAGTCGGACCGGATACGCCGAATAGCGGCGATGAGATGGTGGACCTTGAGGACCTAGGCGGGGTTGTCAAGAAGAATCCGGATGTGCCCAAGAAGGGCGAGAAGAGTGTCCGTCTCGGCCCACTCCCTGTCGACTTTACTACTCCCGCTGGCAAGATTGCCCTCGCAAGCGGAGAAGGCCAGAACCCAGAGAGGAAGGACATGGTGCCGAAAGGCGGCGTGACGTACGAGGCACTGACAAAACAGGGGTACACCATTGTTGGTTCGCACTCGGGCGTCAAGATTTGCAGATGGACGAAGAGTGCCCTGCGCGGTAGAGGCAGCTGCTACAAGTTCTCGTTCTACGGGATCAAGTCGCATCTGTGCATGGAGACTACGCCGTCGCTGTCGTGCTCGAATAAGTGTGTGTTTTGCTGGCGCCATGGGACCAACCCAGTTGGTACTACATGGCGGTGGAAGGTTGATCCGGCCGACGAGGTGTTTAAAGGTGTTGTGGAGGGGCATTATCGGAAGATTAAGATGATGAAGGGCGTGCCGGGGGTGAGGGCCGATCGGTTCAGTGAGGCTTTCCAGATTAGGCATTGTGCGCTGAGTTTGGTGGGGGAACCGGTGTTTTATCCTTATGTGTGTTTCCCCCTCTTTTTTCGGGTACTGTGGCGGTGGTGTGGATTGAACTTGAGCTGATATATGAGGTAGATTAACGAATTCCTTGCCCTCCTCCACAAATCCCACATCTCCTCCTTCCTCGTCTGCAACGCCCAGCACCCCGCGCAGCTCGCGGCACTCGGCCACGTAACGCAGCTCTACGTCTCCATCGACGCATCCAACCGTGACAGCCTCAAGACCATTGACCGGCCCTTGCACAGGGACTTTTGGGAGCGCTTCCAGGCGTGCCTCGAGATCCTCCGGGAGAAGAGGAATACACAGAGAACAGTATTCAGACTGACGCTGGTGAAGGGCTTTAACATTGAGGATGAAGTCCGTGGCTACGCTGATCTGGTAGAGAAGGGATTGCCCTGCTTCGTCGAGGTGAAGGGGGTCACGTACTGTGGGACGTCTACCGCTGGAGAGGCGGGACTGACCATGAGTAACGTGCCGTTTTACGAGGAGGTTGTGAGTTTTGTCGAGAGCCTCGAGGCAGAGCTCAAAAGACGGGGGCTGGAGTATGGGATTGCCGCTGAGCATGCGCATAGGTGTTATCCCCTCACTCCATCCTATTTTCCCACACTTCTCCATACATCTGATACTAACAGAAAGAAAAAAAAAAAAACAGCTGCTGCATCCTCATCGGCTCCAACCGCTTCCTGATCAACGATGTCTGGCATACCCACATTGACTACAAACGATTCTTTGAGCTCCTCGAGTCTGGAGAGGAGTTTGGGCCTGAGGACTACATTGGTGAGGCCACGCCTGAGTGGGCTAACTGGGGTAACGGTGGTTTTGACCCAGCCGATGTGAGGGTCCATAGAAAGGGTAAGGCAGCGAAGAAGCTTCGTGATGAGGCGGCGGCGGCAGCAGCAGCAGAAGAGGTGGAGGGTGAGGGGGGCGGGTGCGGTTAGGTCGGTGCTCGCTTCCCTTCTCTCCTGTACAATTTTGTATAGTAGATAGAATACAAATGTGTATTTGTAGCAGTACTTGTAGCAGCAATGAGCGAGCTTAGTAGATACCCCACCATGACAGCGCGGCAGAGGACAGTAGACACTGTCGATTAATACCCTTCTGAGAACCTGGTTCTGCTCATTACACTTCAATGTTACCCACCCCACTTTTCCCCACACCATATTGTGCACTTTTCTGTGCCTGAACCTACCGTTGACCGTCCCTTGCACGGTATGTAAATATAGCCTTGGTTACATGTTGCAGATGTTGGTTTTGCTGTCAGTAGAGTGTGTATGGTACATGTGGGTACATGTAGGTACATGTAGGTACATGTAGGTCTAAGGGTAAGTGGTAGGTAGGTAGGTGGTCAAGTAGCAGTGTGAGATGTACCCCACTTGTATCAGTGAACACTTGCAAGAAACAGTTTGCATGTCTGCATGGATGGCTACATGTGTTTTACCTAGGGATGGGGACGAGACTACATGTAGTATCTGTAGTATCTGCCCTGTAAGTAGTGGGTGTTTGCATCTTGTACGCCGATGACATCTTCAATTGGCCTGCCTACATACATGCAGGTACGTACTACATGTACCTACTCATGAGCCATGAACATCCACCCCAAACTACTACATGTACCAGTCAAAGATATCGGCCTCAGCCTTGGCATCTAACACTTACTGCTACATAAACACAAAGTCCTTTGCTAGCACCAACACCACCCCAGGGTGACGAGATGCTTACCGAACTGTGGGGGTGAAACCTAAAAACAGATTGTACTAGTACTCTACGTGTAAATACATGCAGTATGTTGTCTGCTATCATAGCAGACGTGTGATAAAATATCATACGCTGTGTCTTGTCGGTACGCGGATTTCAACGACGTAGAGGATGATCTTTTTCCTTACAAATAAACAGGTGAAGGATGTCTCTGTCGAACCTGCATACGTAGTGTTGCACATGCACCCCAGCCCGTGTACTTGCTCTACTCTATGGCCCCATAGATGCTACCTACATGTAGCCAGTATTTGAAATAAAAGCTGTGCTGCTGTCCTGCTGTCCTGCTGTCCTGCTGCCCTGCTGCCCTGCTGTCCTGCTGCCCCTGTTTGAAACGTTTACATCTCTCGTCATCTACCTACATGTATATATATAACCATCTCCATTCCCATTCTCTCTCCTTCCCTTGATTCCTTACTCACAGCTCATCACCGCTCATCTCCGTCATCATCAATCATTCATCATCCTTTTACTCGTCTCTTGCCTGCCATTGAGTAGCTCGATATCCACTCGCTCTCATCTAATCACACTGAGCTTGCCTAATCGATAAAGTCACTTTGTTTCTTTCATACAACCATTCAACCCCGTCATCTACCTTTACTCTCAAGAAGCAGCACAAATAATCCAAAAATAAAAAAAAAAAAAAAAAATGACTCGCATCATCTCGATAGCTCTGCCATTGCTGACTTTTGTCTTGATCACCCTCACTGCTGCCTCCAGCACCCCCGATATCTTCCCTGATATCGTCTACCGCAAAACCAAACGGGGCGTCCAAATCCTCCGCCTGCGCTCCGTCCCCCCCTTCACTATTGAGCGCAGAAACCCCGTTGACTTGGCTCCTGAATGGGCTAAAAAGATTCCCGGCAACTACGCCAACGCTATCGGACGTCAGACTGCGCTCGGCGCCGAGTACGCCGCATGCGTCAAGCCGCTCCACGCTACCGATAAAAACCCTACATACCCCGATGTTCTTGCCGCCGTAAACACACTTGACAACAACAACAATGTCTGTGTGCCACCGGAAGGACTAGGTTCTGACGGAGAGCACCATTGTGGGCGGTTGGCTGCTGAGGGGAGTGCAGCAATCTACTTTTGCGGTGCGCCGGGGAAGGCGATACTGTGCACCCAGATTGCGGAAGCCGTGCTAGCCTTCAACCCAGTGTGCGTGGACCGCGAGGGAAGCGCTTTTATGGAGCGTGGATCGATTGCAATTTTGCCCCAGGGATGGCCGGCTACTATTGACAATCTGTCGTTTATTGTCGTTGACAATCCGGGCATGTACACGGACGTATGAGAGGCAGGGGGGAGCTTGACTGGTGTTGTTCTTTTCTTACTTTTTGAATGTCTGGTCACGGTTGGGGGAGTTTATGTTTTTTTCTCTTGCAAGGTTGTACTTTACTTGCTGCATTGGCTTATTGGACTTTTTTGCACTGTGTAGTGCACAATACTAGTACATGGACATGAATTTAAAAAAAACTTGGTCATGCTCATGAGCCATCACTCGTCCTTTTGTGAATCTCGACTGTATCCTATGGATAGAACACTGCAAGAGAGGAGGACAGTTGACGGTTTCTATTAGGACCATTCCCGATTACAGCCAGCTGTGGACAAGATTGAAGAAGTTTAGTATACAAGCAGTAGTAATGGTAGTTGTTGCAATGCAAGAAGAAAGAAGAGTAAAAAAAAAAAGAAATGAAATGAAAAAAAAAAAAAAATGAAAAAGACAACAAAACAGATGAAACAAGAACCCAAAGCCCATCAATCCATCATTTTCATGCGCATTGTATTGTATCGTATTGTATCGTATTGTATCAACTACTATGAATAAATGCAGTAATGAGAGCATAAACCCAATCACCACCCCCGACGACCACCACGGCCTCTAGGTCCAGGACCATAACCGCGGTTACCGCCCTGTTGTTGCTGCTGTTGCTGTTGCTGTTGCTGCTGTTGTTGTTGTTGCTGCTGCTGCTGCTGCTGCATCATGTTCTGGTCGTAGCCGCCATACGCGCCCATTCCTCCGCCTGGACCCTGCGGCGCACGGTTATAAACGGAGTAGTCCATTCCGTCCTGTTCTGCGCCGCCATACATTCCACGGCCATAGGCTGCTGCTGCTGCTGCGGCGGCAGCAGCCTGATCGAAGCCTCCGGGGCCAGGGCCACCGCCGTAGGCGGCGGGGTCTTGCACCATGCCCCCCATTCCCATGTCTGCGGGGCCGCCAGAGACCGGGCCGGCGGCAGCGCCCCCGGGGAAGTCGAGCATGGGGTTCATGTCCATGCTGGGCATTCCGATGCCCATTCCTGAGAGGAGCATCATCTGCTCCATGAGCTTTTGAGGGTCGTATTCGTCGCGGAGGGACTCTTGCTTTTGGCAGTAGGCGGTCCAGGTGAACTCGTCGAAGCCGTAGTTGAAGTAGTCGGTTACGTCGGCGCCGGGCTTACGCCAGGGTTTGTCGGGGGGGAGGAGGTCGCTGTCGAGGGGGATGGATTTGAGGGGGTGGGAGTTGTAGGTGGGGTTGGCGGTGAGGTCGAGTTTGGAGGTGGGGACGGTGGGGGGGCGGCGGTGGGGGAGGTTGTGGGGTGGTGGTGCGGGCGGGGCGGCGGGGTGGTGGTGTTGGGGGTTGGGCGGGAGGGCGCCATGCGGACTTGGTTGTAGCGGGAGGGGGCCGGGGGGGGCTCCGGACGGGTGCCGTCTTTGCGTTCAATGACGAATTCGATCTCCTGGTGGGTATCAATCGGTCAGTGACTGTTTTATATAATTCCGTGTAATGAATGGATGATAAGAAAGGACACATACATCATCACTGTCCTCGACCTCAACCTCCTCCTCTTCCTCCTCCTCACCTTCCTCGAGGCTCTCCTCTGTCCCAGCAGCAGCAGTCATTGGAGTGTCGCCGCCGCCGTTCCCGGGAGTCAATGACGCCGTGAGCCCCGGGAGACCGGGCAGCACGGGGGCTTCGGCGGCTGTGGCAGGAGTGGGCGTCGAGATGGATGGTGTCTGCGTCTGCTGGGGAGGTGTGGGCTGGGCGGCGGGGGCGCTGTCGCCGTAGAGATCGTCCTCGTCTTGCTCCATTGCTGCTGTCTGCGTTGTAGAGAGGGAGGATGGGAAGTGGTGGGAGAGAGTAGAGCTGTGGTAGGTACTCGCGGTGGGAATTATTCGTGGTCGTCACAACAAAGACGGAGGGGGCTTGGCGTTTGTTGAGCCGCAGGGTGGTGGTACAAATGGGGGAGCTATGGGTAAGGGTGGATGTTGAGACGAGCGTGTACTGAATTGGTCCCCTGGGAGAAGATGAGAGAGAAGTCGTGGAGAAATTAAAAAGGGTGAGCTCTTGTGCTCGAACCTGAGATAGTAGAATGATACGCGAGACCTACATGTATTGGATTGGGTAGATGTATTTGGTCTCGTTGTACATGCTTGGAGATTTTTTTTTAAATCATTTCTGGGAATAAGCAACCCCCTCAAACAGGGCAGGGCACCCCCCATGAAACGTCCTAGCCCGTTTTCCTCGAGTCATATTCCGTGCACGACTCAATAACTCAATAATACTAGTATGTACCTCTCCCAAACAAACAACCCCAAAAATTCGCATATATAGGCCCCCGCACAAACCCCACACCATGGCAACAGCTCCCACTTTCTTCCACAAAACATGTATTACCAACACTCGAAAACTGCGATCCAAAACCCCGAAAACCTCATGGCAAATCTTGACGCTCTCTCAAGCGTTTTAACTAGCGTTGAGGGCCAGGGCCCACCCAGGTCACCAAGTATCGCTATTTTTGGCTGTAAATTGGTGGATTCGCCACTTATGCCCTAGTACTATCCCCCAGTCTGTCAGTAAAACGCTGACCCCCCCAAGAAGCAAATTTTGTGTGGCTTTACTAACAGATCATGTCATCTCCCTTATCAAATAGTAGATCTCCCATACAAATTCAATTCCTTTATTATGGGGGTGTCAGCATTGACAGCTTAAGGGATATATGTAGGTACTTACTACATAGTAGTGACCATCCCCCTCCCCCCCCAAACCACCAACACCACCACAGCACCACCACCACCGCCCCATGCCCGCCCACCACCATACAAGCAGAAGAAGACCCTTCTCCTACACTAGATACTATACCACCATAATACGCGCCAACCGGGTATCAGTGTTGTTTACGGTGGAGGGTACGGAGGAGTAGTGTTGCTTATAGAAGGAAGTGAGTTGTGTCCTTTCTTCGCATATACACGTAGTCAGGGCGTCATATCATATCGATAGGACATCTAGTTTAGTCTTGATTAAATTCATTACTCAATAATCATTAGCCTTTCGACTCATTGTCACCACTCCACCGGTCGAAAAACGAGTGATAAGACAGCCCCGAGTGATAGTACATGTCTGGTCTGCGCTACCTACTGCTAGATTCACACCAACTCATCACGATTATTGTATTTGCCGTCTTTAAAAACAAAAAAGAAAAAGAAAAAGAAAAGAAAAGATATAAAAGACGCAAAAAACAAAATTTAAAAAAAAAAAAGAAGCAACCTATACTACTATTTTAATTTTTTAAAAAAATCTACCTTTTGCCCCCAGCCTTGAGCTCCCTAAGCCCATCCTTGACGTCCACAATCCTGCCCGACACATCCTTGAGGGCGTCATTAAACTCCCTCAGAGTTCTGTTGAGTCTCATGGCGTCCTGTCTCCCAGCAACGCCACCGGTCACGGCGGTAAGGTCCTCACCATTGATCCCCGCGCTGCTGGCCCCCACCGCCGCCTGCTGCTCCACACTCCTCAGACTGGCCTCCACTTCGCCAACACTCTCGAGGAAGACCCTCAGCTTCTTCTCCATCGCGTCCGCGTGATTGTTAAAGTACGCAATCATGGGGCCATTACTGGTAACCTCATTCTCCTGCTCCGAGCGCTGGAAATACTGCGTTCTCTGCTGCGGTGGCAGTCTGAAGAGATCCAGGCAGCGGATCGAGAGTGTGGCAGCCTCATTATCGGCGGCGTGGTGCTGTTGCGCGGCTTGCAGCGCGGACTGGTCGGCGGAGAGGAAGGACTTTGTGGTGGAGAGCTTGTGTATCAGCACTTTGGTGTCGGAGGGGATTGTGTCGACGGTTGTGCGATGGCTGGGGAAGAGGGCGCTGAGCTCTTGGGCGGCACGAATTTGGTCTTGGATATGTTTTCTATGACAATTAGCACTCCATCCTTAGATATAGTTGGGGAAAAAAAAGATTTTCCTTACTCTAGCTGCTCGAGCTCCTGCTGGACACTCTCGTGGCAGTCACCGAATCTGGTTGTGGGTGTGAGTCTCGTGATATCGACGGTGGCCGCCGGGACTACATTTTGCTGCTGTTGCTGTCCTGGTTGTTGTTGCTGCGACTGTCCCAAGGCAGGCGCCCCACCAAACAGACCCGGCTTTGGCGCTGTGCTCGATCCTAGGCCAAAGACGCCCCCAGTATTGGTCGCACCCGTATTAGTCCCCGCTTCTGGAGCCGGCGAACTACACACACACAAAAAAAAAACATCAGCCAACAAACCCTCCAAACCCCTAACCCACATAAGAAAAGAAGCACTCACAATAGCGACCCCATCGGCTTCGCCGCCTGCGTCCCAAACAACCCTCCACCCGTGGTCGCAGCCCCACTAAACAATCCCCCCGCCGCCGGAACACTTGTCGCCGCCGGCGCAGCCCCAAATAGTCCTCCAGTCGCCGAAGCGCTTGTAGCTGCCGGCGTCGCCCCAAATAGTCCTCCAGTAGCCGGAGCACTAGCCGCCGGCGCGGCTCCAAACAATCCACCTACAGCCGGAGCGCTAGATGCCGCCGCCGGTGCGGCTCCAAACAGACCTCCAGCTGCCGGCGCAGAGGTTGCTGCTGCCCCACCAAAGAGGCCGCCGGTAGGTGCAGATGTAGTTGCTGGTGTTGACGCGCCGCCGCCGCCAAAGAGGCCGCTACCGCCGGTGGTGGCGGTAGAGGTGAATAGTGAGGGTGGCTGCTGGGGCTGTGAGCTTGAAGTGCCGCTGTAGAGGGTGTTAGTACTGCCTATATAGTCAATCTCTTGAGAGAGAGGGGTGAGGGGGGGGTTACAAGAGTGATGGGGTGGCCGGAGTGGACGTGTTTATACGGCCAAAGAGAGACATGATGGGCGGTTGTTATATGTTGACGGAGATGTCTAGATTTATGATTGTATGAATAGTGGGCCCTTGAGAATAGGAGTGAGGTACGGTAGTCAGGCGTTTCGATTGTGTGGATTGGATGTATCGCTCTCCCGCTCACTCACACGATATTTTGGTGGATCGCGAGACGTTCGTTGGTGTTGAGGCTCAACAGGGACAGTTGGGGCTTGGCGGACGTGGAACAACAACAAAGACCTTGTCGCTGCACCTTGCTCCAGATAATGTGATAATGTGGGCACTGATTATTTTACTTTCAAGGGGATCAGGTCTCTTTGGGAGTGCAGTTTGATAAATGGCATTTGATCAATCTACGGTTCCTTCTCGAACTAGTTGCGGGCTTGAATGGGCGTGTAAAGGATACATGAGAAATTCACTATATAGGTCCATAGGCGCTCACTCGATCTTTTTCGCTCAATGGATCATCACAAACATTAGAGTAAAAAGAAAAAGAATTCCCGTTCTTAAAATAACAGACAAAAAAATATTCACAATCAAGACACATACGCCAACACCACAGCGCCTTACATCAATCCCAATCCCACTACGTGCCCTGTCTTGCCAGTCAGAGCTGCGTATATACAAGATTTTCACAGTGCTGCTGTCGCACCGATATGATATCAACCAGACTTTTTATACGAGGAATAATAATGTTGAGGCGATTTCTAACCTCTTACAACGCCATCTTTCGGGGGCGTGCTGCCCCAGAGCGTTGTAATTCGTTGATAGACGAGGCCACATATCCAGGTACCAGATGCTTGTATACATGCGCTCATGCAAGGGGGAAAACGCATCTCGGGACGATATTTCCATGTACCCCCTCGGACCACTTCTGTGAGTCGCAAGAAGATTATTGAACCGATCGTTATTCAACAGTTTTGGGTTTCCGGCATCGCTTAATCAATGGTCGAGTGATAAACTATGATTGCAAATTTCCATATGGTCTTTTGAGTGACATTTTGTTCCAATTTTCTTCTTCTTCTTCTAGGCCGTCTTCTAGCCGCTTGAGCCTGGGTGTTGAATTTGGATATAAATAACACCTAACCCCAGAGCTTAGGCGCCAAGATCATTTCATTTTGATTTTGACCCATTTCATAATTGTGGACTCCAGTGCTAAAAGCCTCCCCCCTAAAGGACAGCCTGAGCTGGTCGGATTTTGTTGACTTTAAGGTCATAGTAACAAGCCGCGTTGAAAAGCGCAGCTTAAATCCCTGAAAGTATCTTCTCGTGACTCCAGATAGCATTCGATAACGTCCCAACCTCCGACCAGAGAACGCTGCACCACGTCAGATGGGGCGGTAAATGTGTTAAAATCTGTGGTAAATTTACTTTGACACATATACCGCTCTATATCCAGGCATATAGAGCTTTCAGTATTGAATGACGCCCCGTTTTTTGAGGATACCCAGTCCTCTCCGCCATCTTGACCGGCTTTATTGGCTTGTCGGCCGGCCAGTTTTGGCTGCTGTAGAGTAGTGGTGCAAATAATGCACCCTGTACCCCATTGGTTGATGTCCATATATTGCCCGATTGTGCTTGGAAATGTGTAGGTACTTTCTGGCGTTGAAAATCTTTGTAGATACTAGACCACGTTGAGTACCCAAATCGTGCAAGCGCATGCTTTTGCGCTATACATACATACTCGGTGAGGTTGATAAAAATCGCACACCCGTGCCCACCTTGATGGGTTGAGGTCGCTTTAATTTCACCACTGTTGGGTTCATGCAAGTCGAGTTTAACTTTCAGTGCCGAAAGCGGCTAGCGTGGTTTTAGTCTAGTAAGTTGTCGACCTCCACCACCAGGCGATTGGTAGTAATAGCAAGAGAATAGCTCCTATCGGATCAACCCAATTCCGCTTCGGATCTCGGAGGATAATATAGGGGTTGACGCAGTTCTGACCTTACAATGACCCAAGACGGTCTTATATCAACGTTGCACCTCGAAACAGCAGCTCATATCGATCACGAATTGTTGTGCTGTGGTTGCGTGCGATTTCGTGATTGCGGATTAGTTAGCATCAGTGGGACCACCGACCCTAGCCTTGCACAAAGAACGCTTGTCGGTGGACCAGCTGTGCCGTGCGCATAAGCGACAAAAAAAAAGGTTGACCACCGCTTGTCCGTCCGGCCAATCACCGGCGACCAGCTTCAGGCTTTCACATGCTGGAGGACACGATGAGGAGCATTCAAGCCTCCGGGTAAAAGAAATTGGACCCGAACCACTTCTATGTATGCCTTCCCTGCTTTGCGGGGGGTTGCGGGGAGACACCAGACACCAATGACCAGCTTGTGGATTGTTGGGAAGAGGTGAAGGTGAATCTAGGGTAGACCATAGGGCAACCTAGATAAGTCAATGCTTCATCTCACCTTGTCGGGGAAAAGGGAAATTTCTCGGCGACAAACCCCCTGCGGAATCTATTGGTTCCACAAAGTAGTATCTCTGATAATTTTTCTAGCAGGTGGTGCTCTACTGCAGTGATTAATTTGCATGGTGGTCCTTACCTGCATCTCCAGCGATATGTATTCACATCGTACCGTATAGGGGCTTTAGATACCAGTTACCGTTTCTAGAAATTTGTTCTACTACTTGAGGAAGAGTCAATTAGATGTCTTACAAACTGGGGCTTGCGGCACGCGACTAGAACAAGCCAATGGTGAAGTCGTCATTCGCCTTTCCCATGGTGCGACAAGTGTGGGTTTATAAAGGGGCCCTGCCCACCTATACCTTGCCCCCGAGTCTATAAAGTTCAGGCACTCTGAGCTGTAATTTGGGCTTTGAGATTTTAAGTATTGTCATCTTTCCCATTCACATATCTTCTGATTCAAAATGGCACCAGGTGTGGTTGATACTTCGAACGGCTTCAGTGTGGCTTCTGCCACAAAGCCCTTCAACGAGGCTGCTTCCACAAAGGCGCCTCGGTTTACTCCCGGATATACCAAGGTTGAAGAAGTAGAGAACTATGAGTTTGAAGACCTCAAGCCTTCATTCCCAGATGTTCAATGGCCCCCTCTCGAAGAGGTTCCGTACAGCGACAAGGGCCTTCTTGGCGACCCCGAATATAAAAATCTTCTTGCTGCAGCCACCGATTGCTTTGACTACACGCCCAAGATTGGAACTGAAATCCATGGCATCCAGCTCAAGAACTTGACAGACGCCCAAAAGAACGACCTCGCCCGCTTGATTGCGTACAGAGGTGTCGTATTCTTCCGTAATCAGGAGGGTTTTACAATTGAAGACCAGTTGGCTCTTGGAAGATACTTCGGTACTCTTCACAAGCATGCCACTACTGCCATGCCCAAGAGGGCCGGACTCGAAGAGGTACACGTTGTGTACACTGACGCAAAGAGTCTTGATCAGAGAGCACTTTTCGCACCATCTTATCTCTGGCATTCTGATGTTCGTAGTCATTCCCCGTACATATAAATAAGAAAGATGTATTAACACATCTTCCTCAGGTAACCTACGAGATACAGCCTCCATCATACACTTCTCTTAAGCTCCTTAATGGGCCTTCAAGAGGTGGTGGAGGTGACACTCTCTGGTCATCCCAGTATGCGGCCTATGACTGCCTCTCTGCGCCTATGCAGAAATACCTTGAGAGCCTCACGGCGCTGCACTCAGCTGAGGAGCAGGCTGTTGGCTCCCGTGCTGCTGGTAGGCCCGTTCGCCGCGAGCCTGTTGTCACTGAGCACCCATTGATCCGTACACACCCTGTAACTGGCTGGAAGAGTTTGTTTGTGAACCCAGGTTTCGTTAAGCAAATTGTTGGCGTTCCCAAAATGGAGAGCGATATGATCTTGGAATACCTTAACAATATCATTGTTGCAACCCAGGAGTTGCACGCTAGGTTTAGATGGGAGGCTGACAGCGTTGCCATTTGGGACAATCGTTCCTGCGTACGTTTCCTCTGATGATATCATTATTTGTGGCATGCCCCTAATGTTGATTTAGAACCACTCCGCTTCATATGGATTTGCCCCCCATATGCGCCATGCAGTTCGTGTCACCCCTCATGGTGAACGCCCAGTTTTCGACCCCAATGGCAAGTCTCAGGAGGAGGAGTTGAACGCCGCAGCTGGCAGGCCACAGGTCAACAAGAACGGTGCGAGACAGTCAAATTACAATGACTAGGCATAGTTGATTCTAAAAGATATCATTGCAATCTCCTTTTTTCTTTCGGCTTTTTTTTTTTAAATCATGTTAGGCGTATCAGCGGGAGTAGTGTTTTGAAATTTCCAAGAAGCGATTTTTGTTCATAAGAGGAATTGAGGTTTTGCTAAAAATTTATCCGATAACCTGAGGTCTCTAACAGCAGGATACGTCACCATAAAAGCCTATCTGGGCGAACTTGATAATGTGTTAACTTCATCCTTCTTACATTACCTGTTCAATAATGGCAGACCAATCTTTATTGACATATACCCGCCACTACCTAGCTAAAGATCATCGCCTGGCTCCTCCACCAAGAGAGCTTTGTCGTCTCCCTCCTATTGATCCAATCACTGATATCCGTGAGCCCTTCAGTTTCTCACCTAGCAATGACCTTGACTCTTCACCGCCAGATATTAATTGTCGGGAGAAACTCATTCTTAATCATGCAACTGCAGCTTATCTCTCCTCCATCATAAGGGCTCCAGACGAAGACGAAAATCTTCTATTAGATGATCTTCGACGCTCTTCAAAGCTCCGTATCGAGGAGCCGTCGGTGCCAGAGCTAGAAAAAAAATGGGTACATAAGGTGCAAGAGGATGTCTTGAGTTTTAAGCCATCAGTAAGCAGGGATAAAGACTCGGGCATCGAATGGGATAGAGATGTGAGATACAATGTGTTGAATTATGTACGAGCCATTGAGGCAGAGAAGATGGTCCTTGGACCTGAGGTTCTGGGGTATCTGCAGAGCATCCATAGGCCTGAGGAGCCGCCCTCTACTACAGATGTGATCCAACAGGAAGTAAAGTATAGCAAGGTTTGGCTTTACTCTCTATAGTTTATCTAGCATGATTGCAGTTCAATATACTGATTATATTATAGCTAACGGATTCGCATCTCATGACCCCGCCGCTTCTTCCATCATCACGAACCATCACCCCGCCACATTTACACTCCAAGCTCTCTTCAACCCTAGATCTCAAGCCCATTGATGATGGTGATACTGCACTACTACTCGCTGATATCGCCGCTCCATTCATAGCCGCAGACTCACTACTCGATTCACCTTGTTCGGATTACCCTTCAAGTTTTCTCCAGACAATATGTCCGCCCGAATCTCAAATCAGAAAGCGTCCACGTTCGGAAACTCTACTCATAGAAGCTCCCATCACACCGCCTGCGTCTACAGTTAAGAAAGTTCGCTTCGCAGACCTGCCGCTACCGCCACGGATAAGCACACCGCCTGGAGAGGACCTAGAGACTTCTCTGGATGCCAAGATACTAACACGCGTGAACCAGGAGCTTGCGCAGGAGCAATTACAGGAGGCCGATACGACTCTGAGAATGGATGTTCCAATTGTCGATTTCACACTACCGGCTTTGCCTTGGGATAACGCGGGGAATGGGCTGGAAAAGTTAAGGGATATCAAGTCTTGGGCAGGCACTGCAGACAGGTATTGGGGAGGGTCTGCAACTGTTGGGATGGAGCTTTCGTGGCGGCCCTTTTCAAAGAGCGCCGCCAAAGTTCCTACTGAAAATCTGGGGAGTGAGGAATGTGTAGATGAATTTATAAACTCTTTTGCTGATGTAGAAAATTTGGAGAAAGAGCTTATAGAAGGTTTGAGGAGCATGGAGCTTGCGAGCCACCAGGAAGAGGAATATGAGCTAGAGTCTGGGGTTTTTCCTGTGAGAACTGATATAGAGACATTGCTGAAGAGTAAGAAGCGAAAGGGATCCAAAGCCAAGAAATTAACCAATCTTGAAGCACCTGTAAAAGATGGAGCCCAGTCTGTAAGGAAACCGGATGTGGAGGCGCCACTATCTGTTAATCCCCTAGATACCTTTATGGCATTACGTTCACGGGTTTCTAAGAGGCCCAAATTATCGACTGAAGGGGTATCGCGGAAGATCATCATACAAGAAGTTCAGGGGCAAGAGAAAACTAGCACAGAGAAAACAGCACCGCCCGCTACAATCAATGAAGTCCCCGCATTCCCTCAGCCTCAGATCAATCTCCCACCCTCCCCTGGTATTTTTATCGTCTCGACTACTCTTCTTTCGCAGCGGCGCCTTTTCCGTCTGATAATTGACCTCTACCCTACTGCAACTGTCATAGAACGGGATTTTACAGTTCCAATTACTGATCATTTCGCCGGGGTTATATCTTCTCATAAAGACTCTACAGAAGCAGATTTAATACTTTCACCACTTTGTGGGCTTATATTTACAAGCCTGCAAAAGATCCGACAGGCCCCAATGCCGGGACAGACCTTGAACACAACTAGACAACGTGTGCTGAATGTCTCTCTGCTCTATGAGCGACTATTCGTGATAGTCCTTGGTACCATACACGGTAGTAGTGATTCGGAAACTGTTGCAAGTTTCATTGGATTTGCGGCAGGTCTACGAGCGGGAGTAAGCATAAGAGTATTGAAAGAAGATGACGAGGTGGTTGCAAAATGGGTCGTATCATTGATGATCAGAGAGGGCAAAGAAGGGAAGCTGTTGGAAGATGAAACACTCTGGGAAAGATTCTTGAGAAAGGCCGGGTTCAATGCATTTGCTGCACAAGTTGTATTAAGGCATTGCAGAGTCGGTGGGTTAAGGGCGTTCTTAGTCATGAGTAGTCGAGCGAAGCGGATGGCTTTTGGCGGGATTGTAGGAGAAAAGGTAATGGAAAGGGTATTACAGAGGCTGGAGGGTGAGTGGGACACTAATACATAGGGCGACATCAATGGGTTCTTGATATATTCATAGTCTTGGACTGCAATGTATATATGAAATTGTTCTGGATGGGCTAGGAACATGATAATAGCTGGAATTTGAGAGCTATTTCCTATGTACACAACATTCGATATCTCGATCTCTGATCACTCAGAGAATTCATATTATTCTCCGTTGGTCACAGTGTGGGGGTTTTTTTTTTCCCCTTTCTTTTTTTTCTTTTATTCATTACGTGCATGCAGCCGTCACAGCGTGGGTTGAAAAAGAGCAAATTAATGAAAGGTTGTGATATCGTTGATTAGAGAATCCTCTAGATTATAAATGCTATTTTCCAAGAAAACGTGTCTTGATATAGCTACTTGGTATACCCCCACAAGAAAACCGACATTATAGCGCATGCACTGATCCGACGCTTAAAGTCGATATGATATAATTAAAGAGTTGAGATTTAATAATCTTGAATAGCATCTTATTCCCGCAAAGTAGAAGGATAGAGAAACGCAGACCATGGGTTTGTGAGCAGTTGCAAAAAAATCAGGTGGTATTGATCATTTCCTCCGATAGTTATATCGTATAATTTTCCGGACGACGTCAACCCCACTATTTTCTCAACAACAAGAGCGGGCCTTGAAATAAGGGTGGGCCTACTGGTTAAATAGATTCTGAAGATTACAACTATATCGAAAGATTCTTATTCGGGGCTTGCTTTGCTTATTTCCTAATCATACCCAATGGCTTAACATTGAACACCCAATTACCACATACTAAATCACCAGTATTTATTTAAAAGCTGTCTATGGTGAGAGGGTCTATTTCACCTGTTCCCAAGTCCGTGATAATATAGGTTCAATAGGTGTTTGTGGATTGTAAAGCTCAAATCTTGAAATCCGGGAAGTTTTGAGACACGGCTGTACTGGCAACCGAGAAATCCTAATATACACCACGAAACACGGAATTTACATTAATCGCAAAAGAAACCGATCAATCGCAAGGAAATAATTGTCATCAAATCACCAACATGACATAATGCACAAAGCTAGCTAGCTAATGCTAGTTGGAGCCCTCTTTGGCAATCTCCTCAAGTGCCACAGCCTCATACATAACATCAGTTCTCAAAGTCCTCTTAATCCCCTCCGTCACCTCCTCTCCCGAATGCAACAAGCCCCTCTGCTGAAACACCAGCACCCTCCCCACCTTCGCCTCAACATCCACAAACTCCTTCATATTCTGGCCCCAGAACCTCGTCGCACCACCAACACACCCCTCCTCATCACCATTAAGATACAAATGGACGGTCAAAAACGACCGCTCATTTGGCGTCTTTGCGTAGGCCGCATCGCAATGGACCTTGAAGAACTGCCCAGGACCGTACTTCAAGAACCTCAACCTCTCGTTCAGGCCCTTCATCGTCCAGAACTTCTTTCGCCAAGTCCCTGCGATCACTCCAGTCTCTGGTGTGTTCCCAATTGTCCACACGTGCTCGAGGAAGGGCCGGACACGCTGATAGAGCATTTCGGCGGTTTCTGTGTCGTCCACGAGGACTCGCGAGCAATCGCGGACGTCCTTTTCGACTTCGTCGCGGTGTGCGCCCTTTTTGATGGAGGCGGCTTGCCATCCGTCATTTTGGGATTCGGCGAGGGATGTGAGTTGCGCGCATTCGGCGGGGGTGAACAAGTCGTCGATTATGAGGGCGTAGTGGTTAGGATGGCCATAATGTTTGGAAAGGGGCGTGGTGGTGAAGTCGAAGAAAGTAGTTTTGGGGGTTGTGGATTCGGACATTGTGGAATATCTAATTCTTGAGGGTGGGTATACTACTAGATAGGGCTGAACATATATTATATATGGGGGGGGGGGGGGCGGGGAGAGGTCCCTGGAAACCCCCACCAATATGCCAACGCATTCAACGGGCCATCTCTTGAGTCATCTAAGAATAACATATGGTATTGGCTACATGTATGTCTCAGGTCAGCAAGGAACTGATAACATTAATTAATCTTCCAACTATTTTGAACGTCAGAGAGACTTGAGTATATTGAATTCGTTACTAGTATTTGTACTTTAGGTATAGCGCTGAATTAGTAAAGCATCATGGAGGATGCATCTACATTAGTAGAGATAGATGCCAAGACAGTCCAGGATATCCCCAAATGACTCCTCCCCGTATGATATCAGCTATAGCTGTGCATATATGGGTCCCTAGGGTCCCTAGGGTACCGAACTTCGCCGAAATGATTCTTCGTGGTTCATATCGGCGAAAAGTGTATATCTAGTTCCACAGCTAGTCGTCCCATAGCTCGTGACTATTATCCACACTGGTCGAGTCCCCAATCGTCTTAAATAAAAACAATGTAAGTTCCCGCCGCTCCGTCAGACTTGGAATGTTTGTTCTAATCCAAGTCTACAGGCGGCTCCCCTATGTCCCCAACCCCCCAATCCCGGCCAATGACGAGGAGGCCAAATCATCGATCAAACCCTAGAGCGTCGCGGCGAAGAAGGCCTCATACCTCTCGATCTCACCCTTCTACACTCCCCACCCATAACCGCAGGCTGGAACTCCTTCCTCGGTGCTATTCGAACAAAGACATCGATCCCAGCCGATATCCGTGAAACAGCAATCTGCAGAGTGGCAGTTGTCAACCAGGCCCATTTCGAGTGGGCCCAGCACTCGCCATTAGCCCTCCAGGCTGGAGTCACCAGAGAGGGTCTAAAGTCAATATTAAATGGTTCAGTGGACGGCCTTACTGAGCAGCAAATTGCGGTTATGAATTTTGCTACTGCGAGCACGAGGGAGCTGAGGGTGCCCGACGCCGTGTTTGATAGGTTGAGACAGTATTACGATGAAAAAGAAATTGTGGAGATTGTGGCTACTGTGGCTGCTTATAATTGCGTCTCAAAGTTTTTGGTAGCGCTGGACGTTGCGGAGGGGAATACCATCAATGTTGTCGAATTATCCCTTACCCGCATCAGACGGAGGGGAGAGCTAGGACCACGAAGAGAAAATATAATTTGGAATGGCATCACATCCCCGGTGCGGCTGACCCCCCGACCAGCCTTCAATGAGTAAAAACTTTCTAATAGTGAATGTCGTATCAGAATTATGCCCATAAGCCACATACCCCTTTTGGGGTATTTGCAAAGGTCCTAGCTAGAGATATTCGACATTAGCAGCCCCCCCTCATGCACTAGGGGTAATGGCGATTGAAAGTTGGCCCCACGTGCTCTATATGAATATCTCGCAAGATTGTATGATGATTTAAGCTTTTTTTTTTTCTGGGGAAAATTCTAAAACAATCGATATCGACGGGCTGCTCAGGCGCATGCTTCACCGCAAGTCTCTACCGCAACCCCAGAAAGCTGCATGCAAGACATTTCATGTGTAACCGTGTTGTGGAACATGCGTATCTAGTTAGGAACGTGCTCAGGCTTCGTCTCATGAGTGGTAGAACTCTCGTTCCTTTGATTATTAGTCTTCTCTAGATCTAGTAATCTGCACAATTGCGAGACCTTAATCCCGTCTTTCTCGTACCCAGACGGGCCAAGTGTGTGTACTATTCAAAGGAGAATTAGGTCTGCTATCGTGTGAGGTATTGCTAAAATCAGAAGAATTACATAATACCAAGAGTTGCTTTCTTTTTCTTGTCTTTGATGTTCACATTGTAAATGTTTGCTTTTACTCAATACTTTAACCCCATTCCCCCCCCCCCCCCCCAACTAATTAGAAATGTAATCTACATGTCTTTCGGGGGAGACCTTCGGGCACATTCACCGTACCGCTCATGCCACCCAAAATCTACTGGGATGACACTTCGTTCATCCCTATCCCTATCCTCGACAACATCTATGAAAACCCCCATAAGCAACTTGTCAAACGCCACGATGGTGAAAGTCCTATGATCTTCGTCGCTATCTTGGTTGGCTTGGTTGTTTTTGGGCTCCTCGTATGGTTCTCCTACTATATTACCTTTCGGGGAGATAACGATCCACCATACGACCCAAATGCTCCACCTGACCCTAGATATTTAAGCGACAATGATGAGACTGCATTTAAGGCGAATAACGGACATCCAGGGGGAAGACCATCTTCAATTATTTGCGCATGCGAGCTTCCCACACGGATGCCCGACGATACACCAAGGTTGCCTGTGGAGCATAATATTTATCGACCGCCGCGCATAAATGTTCTAGAAATCCATGGCACTTCAGTTTCTGGAATACCCACCGCCCAGCCTACAAGAGGGCTAGAATATCGTCCGTCTTGGTCGGAGGCCGATAGGGTAGCCAAAGCGGAGGTTCACGTTCGGCGTCAGCCACAAATTCCGGAGATGGATGGTGTTCCAGTTGGGGGATATAAAGATCAGAATCAACCAGAGACTTCAGTGGCAGATGGGGAAGTTTTGGCTGGAAACTATACCCACCAGCGCCAGGGTGTGTCAGAGGTCGGGGGAGCATCACTACCCATAGCCCCAGCCGAACCAATACGAGTGCCAGTACCAGCACACCAGCCAGATACGCCGCAGGCAGATGGGAGGGCTAATATTAGAGGGTTGCCCGGACCGTCAAACCAACTCCCCCACAAACTAGATAGCGCTCGAGGAGGAAGTTACAGATGGGAGTTAGTCTATTATCCACCGGATGCCGCTATATCTAGTGAGAATAACCAGTAGAATATAAGGGGTAATAAGGGAGTTTACGGACTATAACTTGTAAATGCCACTTAACCATATATTCCCTCCCGGAGAGGGCCCTTTTCCGTATTTTTTTTCTTTTCTTTTCTTTTCTTTTCTCTTTTTTTTTGCTCAACTCACCCGCTCGTACCGACATCTTGTATTACTGTGCCCATCGAAACTGGATTAATTGGTATGGAGGAGGCAAAGTAACAAGTAAAGGTCGAGTATTGCATGTAGTCATTAATCAAAACATGGCATTCAAAACCAACGACTCTTTTCTACGTGCGGTTACGAAGTTCAGAGCACTACTAGTTAGCTGGCAAAACTATCAGTACCACATCTATTACACCGCCAACGTCCGGATGTTATCTATTTAGCTTGCTTCACAGAATATCACTCATCCGCCTCAGTGTGTATAAGGTTTCGTAGAAATGTACTCCACCTTGGTAAATAGTCCCCTACCAGATAATCAAGGTGAGTACGTAAAGACTGAGCATATGGAAGGATAATTTGTGAATCGCCGAGTACCTACTTGCTTCCCCGGCTTGCTTTTTTTTCTCGTGTCACCACATGAGACGGAATGTAGTGCTGACCCGCACAGGTTCTCAAAGCTAGTGGCTATGTACCTAGCTAGTCGACTATGGATCGACCATGAGTCGAGATCTAGACCCTTAGAGGCGGGCGAATCAGTGAGGTTATGATAACACAAACTTCTACTCGACTAGTAACACAGCCACATAGTGACGCTATTGTGTTATCGGCGTGGGGAATTTGTGTATAATTGGCCGTTTATCAATGAATGCCCTTCGCAAACCTGCTTCATCAGGCTGTACCTACACATGCTATCCCCCCCCCCCCCCTCTAGAAAAGTAAACTTGGTGTGGGTTTACTAATAGATCTTGTTATCTCTCTTATCAAATAATAGACCTCCCGTACAAATTTAATCCCTCTATGATGGGGGGTCAGCATTGGCAGGCTAATGGATGACACCTATGTGTATAGAACTCTTCGCCCTTCATTTTTACCTCTTTACTTTACGTCTATTATTTTCTTACATTGACAAAAAAAAAAGAATACCCAAAACCCTTTAGAACGGTGCTCCTTGCCACCTATATCTATAAAAACTTTCTCCCTAGGCCTCCCCGCACTTTCTCTAGGCCTCCTCGTCATGGTTATATATATATCCTTTCATTATATCAACCGGTTCCCTATGTTATTAATATATCCTTACTTGTGGACGTATCGACGATGAGGTGGGTGTAGAAGCTGAGTATATGTTCTTATCGAGCCAGTCCAGCTGTTCTTCTTCAATAAGTCATTGTTAGTGTACACTAGATATATGATGTGGCTGATATACGCCGTGTTCGTGTAGTGCGATCGACTCTATTAGTAATATGCCCAGACTCCGTGTAATGTCTCGATAGCGAATTTTTAAACATGGCATGGACCACCTGTTAGGCCTGCGCTGCATGGCGCAGCTGCGGTGTCGTCGTCAAATCGCCCAATCAAAACTGGTCGTCAAAAGCTATATGGACTATTGAATCATATATAATTACAGTCCCATATGAAAATGCGGTATATATAATACTCTTGTGATTAGACAGTATTATATTGGCAACAGGCACTAGCCAAGTACCCAGCCAAGAAATTATCAAGGAGGGGAATTCACTAATACATTTCCGGGCACTCTAGCTTGTCGTAGATACGTAGCTATCTTAAGCAACAGGACAACCGAGCAGTTGATATATATTCCAAGATGACAAAATTACCAAACATCGCGCTGTAACCATATAAATTCAGGATGAGCCTCACAACCAAGGACGGCGCCGCGCCCCAGCCCTATACTATATAGGGACCTATTCTACGGGTGCTGGATGTCTCCCGGAAGGAATGACCACCAATTAGAAAAAATTCTGCTGCACTCATAATGTTCCGGAAACCGGCGCGCCCTCTAACGATAAGATCAGTGAGTGTAATGTATTGCCAACATATCAGCGACTATCCTATACCACATACCCAAATATATCTGCATGTTTTGGTAAGGGTGTACTAGACGTGGGAGACGTCAATCTAATTAATAAGAAGTAGTTTATCGGATCATATGAAATCACTCGGTGGTCAATATCCATACCGGTATGATTTTCTTTTATTCATTATGTGTATACCGGCGTATGATCATCAACCTGGGGTAATTCTGGTTCGAAGGTAAGATTAAATACTTATCATATGGTACTATAAAAACAAAACAAAATCTGGTGCGCTAACTTTAACTTTGCCCAGAACGCCAACCACAAACTTGGTAATTAAACGTTAAATAGACTCTTCTCAGAAATTTAATCATATTGTCCAGTCTTTCTTTAGCCTTTTTCATCAAAGACGGCGATATGTAATCAAATCTTGATATCCTTAACTAATCTATAATAGACCGCCTACTCAACATCTATAAACTTCTTTTCGCCCGTGTCCGGGCCCACCAGCTTCCCATCAACCATCCTCCAACCGGCCCATCAACCATCCTCCAACCGGCACCTAACTTCTTCCACCCCTCTGCCCTTGGGTCGTCAACGCCCCTCATCAACAGCCGATTAATCCAAGCTCTAACTCCAAATTCTTCAGGGAACGAAGTCCACACACCCATTTGGAACTCGTGTCGCCAGCAAGAATAGACTTCTTTGTAACTCGCCCCCAGCCCAATCTTGCCCAAAGTGGCTCTTGCAAAGGCGCCCGGGGTAACTAAGAATGTCTTTCCATCAAACGGGGAATAAGAGTCATGATCGATTGGGGTCATGGCGGTCCGGACACCCCCAGGAATAACCGAGAGGATCTCTATCGATTTGGGCGCGCTCAGTCGAAATATTGGGGCCTGTGGAGCGAGTTGGGCGCGTAGGCAGGCATTGAATTTTGTAGTAAAAGCTTTGGAGGCACTGCATGTGGGGGTTCCAGGCCTTGTTTGCACCATGCTAATTTTTTTGGTTTCTACTTTCCTATGTTTTCCGGGAAACTTATAAGGTCATACATAATACTTCCTATGCTCCCTAAACTCAAGATACAGCTCTTTGAGGATAGCAATCCTCCCTTCAACACGGACCTTATCAAGCATGCTCCGAAGCTCACATTAACATGGACATTTTGGACGATTTCCTCGTCTGTTAATTCTGAAAATGCCTTCACCGGTGGTAGACCGCCCACATTATTGATTACGAGTGTAATGTTACAGCCACTGAATTGGCTCATTTGCTCGAGAAGTTTTAATTCTTCCGGCGACTTGGAGGCATCTACAAGGAATGGAAGGAACCGTTGATTCGGATACAGATCTGATAGTCGTCGTATCAATGGCTCAAGTTTTTGAGTCGAGGGTCCGTGAATTATTACATTCCACTGAATGTTGCGTTATTCGGCCAGTAGCCGACATTACAAACTTTAAGTAAAGAATTATATCGAATCACTAAGATTGATAGGTCTACTCACCCCTCTTGCTGCTAATTCCTCCACAAGCGCATACGTATCCTTAGTTCGATAACTCTTCTCCACCGCTGCTCCATCATGGAGTAAATGTTGGTGCACCAACCTTGGTATCGATAATAAGGAAATTGAAGTTTGAAGTGCTAAATACAGCACTGTATGAATGGCGGCCGCAGAGTATAATATAACGCTGGGCATTTAGTGTAGTGACAAAAGATGATAAAGGTGCGAGTTGCACGACAAAAGAATGATAGTTGGGAGGGAACTCTGAAGACATTGCCAGCATGGCTAGTGACACATTCGGGAGCAGTGGAGCTTGTACTAACTAAAATTGGAAAGGTTTCGGGCCAGGGCAGGTTAACATTGACATTATTAGTAGGGTTGATCACCTCTAGGTTAATCAACTGAAACCTAAGGGGTATTATTTTCTAACAAAACCGACATACCTCGTATCTGCTGACATCAGGTTTGATTACTACATGTAACAGTTCGAGGGGTTTGATATCCCAAACCAACCAACAGATATATAATATGCACAACTGCCGGAAGAACCGAATCTGATAAGATGACCTTATCAAAAACTAGAGCGTCACACATGCCCTGAGAAAAAAGATCTTAAGAGGAAGATCAAGGGCCAATGGACGATCGATTTTGTTTCAGGAAGTTGTTGATCCCGTTTCCGCAGTGATGTGTATCCAATTGGTTTTTTCCGAAGCTGCAGCATAACTCTAAAATTAATAAATGACATGCAGAGCAGCTGGGGTCTCATGAACAGACCCACCACAAACTCCTTTACCCATTTAACCCGCTTGATCATGATCAAGTTCACCCATCTAGCGATAACATACCATATGATGATTCTCAAATATAGTATGTGCCTACCTACCCTATACGTTGTAAGCAAGGAGCTCCAGCATTTTTATCGGCCGAGCGGTCAACTGCGGGTTATGGTTGGATATCTTATCGTAATTTCTCCGATCACAAGGTTCGAGGGAGCGACAATCACACTTCGATAAGATCGATATATCAGCGGTAAAATCCAGATGAGAATAGATTGGATAGGACATTTCCGATAGAAGTCTGATGGAACATGTGCCCTGCAGTAGCACCAAAGAGCCGTTATCTATCTATGTCTATGCGGACGGCTAGTTAGATCTCTGTTGATGGAGAAATCGAAGCTCTTATAAACATACACCTTGATCCCATCGAGGATTACCCCCTCTCTTTCACCGACCCCAAACACCGCACTATGGAATATTCTATTTTCAAAAATCGTCCGGATGCTCCGGGCCCCTTCATCTTCTTGGCTTGATCACCTTCAACCGATTTTCTCCAACTTGACTCCTTCCGTAGACAGCCCTGGCCGACGGCTACCTATGGCGTTACTTTCTTTTCTAGCGGCGAACAAGAATGGGGGACAGCTAGCAGCTGAAATTGCGTAGGGCCAAGAATACCAAGGGAATTCCCGGGGAACTAGTGGGGCTACTCCGGGCACTCTATATATTTAGGGATACATGAATACATGACCCCCACTTGACGCACTCATCCTGCTTCTAGAACCTCTCTATGATTACGACAAAAGCCGAGGCCTATCGATGGCGCTGGACCGCGCTGGCTAAATCATTCTAACCCCGCCCCCGGAAAGGATAATTCCAGATCTTGGTATTCTGCAAATCCAGGACCCCTCAAATCTCATGCGGAGTGAAAACCGGGGCAGCCAACTAAACACGCGGGGGCGACCCTCGAGTGCTACCTATGAGCGATCAGCAATGTCGTTGAGGTGCAAGCTATCGAAAGCGGAATGAAATTTTGTCTGGTCGGTAAGGGATTTATGTCAATCTCGATTCAGCAATGATATGTACATATATGGAGATTTGCCCCTTTGCAAAAGGGCGTTAGTAAACCGTATTACTAGCCAAGGCTTCCGATCACATCGATGTTGAGGACAAACCACAAACTATCACTCGGCGGCGCCAAAATCAACACGTAGTTAGAACGCCACTAGAAAGTGAATAACCCCCTCAACCCTTCTAATCCCAAACTGTGCCCCGGTTGTCAGTGTTGTCGCTGTTGAGAGAGAGAGAAAAAAAAAAAAAAAAAGAGAAAAAAGTCGAAAAGGCTAACTAACGCATTGACGACATAATTCATGCGTTTCGGTCTCAGTCCTAGATGAAATTTCTTTCATGCATCAATCTCTGCAAACGATGTCAAGAACAGCTCAAAAGTTATGTCACTGTCGGTCAGCAAAGAGTTGGAAGCTAGTAAGGGCAGGGAAGGTTAATTTCATTCCAGGAAGTGGTCGTGTGCGATGCGTGCAACTCTCTCAGCTCTTGATAGGTCAGGACGGGGGAAGCAGCTCAGAAGGACGCTACTAGAGTTGAGAGGTTCCGGAAGGTGATTACTCTACAAAACTAACTAGCAGTCACGTGCTTGATAACTTTAACTCAACAGTCGGTAGGATTGTGGCTTTTGCCACTTTTTTTGCTTGACACTGCCACAGTGAGTCTAGCGGTCTCCACAAAAGTACGAACCGTGGGGCTCTGGAAGCCTGAAAGGGAATGGGGAATGCGTGGGGGAAGGAAGGGACACCGTTGAAGATGAAGAAGCTCTTCTCTTCTATTTAGTAAGTGCTGAAAGGGCTGTTCATCCCTCCTTTATTCGGCTAATATAATGAAAGGACTTGCCTTGACGAAGAAAAAGTAAAACAGGGCGAAAACGAATCAAAATTCCGCTCTGCAGCCTCACTCAGCACCCACCACCCCACCACCCCACCCCACAACAAACCCGGACTGTCCGACGAAGAGTGATTGCCCATGACGCAGCAGGCGCCGACTGCCCTGTCACTAGCAACTACTGGTTGGTCGCCGAGTCTACGGGGTGGAAATGATTGATGAGAAATACTTGGCATAATCATAACATGGCAAAGGGTACTGTTCCCGGTCGGGGGAGGCGGCTTTGGAACCGGCCGAGTTTCGCCCAGTTGTCTCATCCGTCAAAGGGAGTTTCCATTAGTAAATATGAGGAATACGGATAGTTCCTTGGGAAAAGCTTATCAGGAGCTTCCCGCAATATCGCGAAGTATAAATTGGTATTGGTACAAAACCTCGGTTTCCTGGTGCGTATGCATAAATCTATGCAGATCCCTATTGACGGGTAAACAGATCTGAGAAGAGAAGAGAGAAGAGGAAGAGGAAGAGCCAGGACACGCGAGCAAACGTTTGAAACGAGATGAGGCTCTTGAGAAATTTTTAGAAATGAGTATTTCTAGGATCGAAATGAATGCAAAGTAGGGTTTCTATTCTTGGCGCGGGTAAGCAGAGTAATTCGATTTAGGCCCGTGTGCTGGCTGGCCTGTCCATCATAATGCAAGTAAGGTACTTTCATGCCTAGCAGAAGATCGAGCGACGCGAACAGAGTATGAACTCGGACTCGGACCTATTCGGACATGCATTTGTTCGGGGTATGGAATGGCTTCGTCATGGATAGACTGGTTAACAATGTTTTAGATTTGCCGATCTTGTTAATTTCGAGCGAAGATAGTAATACTTCAATTGTATCTAGCGACGGCAGTGCCGGCAATCCGAAAATGACGATAAAATATACAGCAGAACAAAGGAAACTCAAATGCCCAGTAGTAACATCGGTAGTAGCGGTAGCAGTTAAAGTCCTGTACCAATGCAAATATCCACCCGAGTATGTGGTTCTGACAAAAGAAAGCCGACAGTAAGAAAAAGAAAGACCCACAAAACTCCCAGCCCCGTGCCCATCCGTACAACGATAAATATACAGTTTATACAACCTATTCCTCAAGAATAGGGTATCTCGAACCGCCCTCCAAACTCCAATAAAAGCAATAATAATAATTGAAAAATAGTGACGAGGCTGAAATAAATCCACATCCCTCCCTCCCCGCCTAATAGTAGTGATTTTGGTGTTGAGTTAATCTAACTTCTCGCTGTTCCACCTCTGATACTCTGGCCCTGAGAGCACGCATGACGCACACAACAGCCAGCAGCAAAACCCAAGAGCATTCTTGGCTCCGTTCAAAAACTTCTTGGAAACATTCTTCTTCTGTTTCCGTACAGATTTCTCGTTGTGTGTATAGTAGGTTTCTGTGCACGGATTCTCTGCGAACCTCGCCTTCTTCTGCTGCAAGGGTGCAGATGAGGAATGAAGCCCCATCCCTTCGTGGGCCGACGACCGAGTCGAGGTGTTTGCAGTGACGGTAAGAGAGGAATCATAGGACTTGGTAGTAGATAGTGATTCGAGGGATGAGGCTCTGCCCCGACGAGCTCGAGGAGTAGTGGGGGCGGCGGTAGTGGACATCGTATATTTGGTGTTTTGAGAATTGAACAAGGTTTGTTATATGTATTCTCTGCTTCCAGATCGATGGTAGAGCCTATATCGGAGAAAGGCTGCTGGACGAGGGGTACCTGGTTATATAGGTGCTTGGGTGTTGTGAAGTAGTAGGAAGGTTGTTAGATAGAGTGTTCTCTACTAAGTACCGATCGATCGATATAGTAATATAGTATTGTAGGTGATTGTAGCTGTAAGTAGAGTTATGGTGGCCGTAATAGTTTAGTGTCTCTGAATACCTCGAATGACATTTGGAAAAAAACCAAAAAAAGTAAGCAAGCAAAAAAATAAAAGAGAAGAGCCTTGAGGGAACTCCGGACAGTTAAATAGAATCAACTGAGCCGAGAATCCATTTCTGAAGGGAAGCACACAGGGGTCTGCCTGCAGCAAAGAGTTTCCCCGTCCGCGCCTCCCCCCCAATGGGACGGGATCATAGTCGCGTGCTCGCCAGCCCTCCATTGTTAGACTCACACACCCTCACTCACTCCAGATCCCCGTTCATACTGCGGTTACGGGTGACTTCCTTTTCCCCACAGCCTGCCTAGTATTGCAAAGAGAGGGAAAAAAAAAGGATGGGTCATCATGAGCGCTCTGGAATCAGTACGGAATACCCTCCTGCTTTCTTTTCTTGCCTGCCTGCCTTGCAGATTGTGGGGGGTGTCACAAGAGTGGGTGTCACCAGGGGTTCAGTCACCCCGAGTCTCTACCCTTTATGGTACCTACATACGGAGCCCACGCAGCGTCAGCTTTGAGGATTTCAATAATATCTAATGATCCTATCCTTTCAAGTTAAAGAGTGTTTTACTGCTCCGAACCTTCTGCTCCGCTACTACTACTACATGGGCTTGATAACCGAGACTGAATAGAGCCTCCTCTAGGTTTAAGATCCTAATGAGGAGATATCCGGGCTGATCGATTTACTTACGTTGCGATTTTTTGCGTGCACGGGTGTATTGTATTGATGGGTTAGTGTGGGACATCATATAATGACGCATCCATCCGTCTCAAACAAAACTTTCCACGTTACAACAGCAGAGCTGAGAAGTTACAGAACAGAACCTAAGGGGATTGACCGACCGAAATGGGACATGCCCAGAGTAGTAGCAAAAGAACCTCAAATGCAACTTACCCACAACTTCACAGCTTGCTGCCTATACATATGTGTGGTGGTTTTACCCTTCATTCCCTTCCCTATCATAAAAGCCTCACGATGGGCTGTATGTCCGTACCTACATACACTGGCAGAGTACTGTAATCACGGGTCAATTAATTCAATGTTCTGGGATCCCTGGCCGAACGAACGAAACCTATTACTTATCAGCTCAACAACTCATCGCAAGTTCAGGATCAATCCTTTTGAAACTGGCTGATCCTTGAAAAAGGACGAACGAGAAGGAAAGAAAAAGAAAAAAAAAAAACTCGCACCAGCAGTACCAAGGCGCCTAAGTTCAAATGCCATATAGAGAGATAGAGAGGGCAAGGCTACTACAACATATGAAGAGGGGCAGCTGGCAAGCCAAAACAGACACTGGACAGACGAGAACCAAGAAAGTCCACAACGCCCGCGGAGACCGCGTCAATTTACCCCGTCTTGGCGGTGGAGGTGGTAGGTGGAATGTTGAATACCAATGATCTCCCATCCCTCCGTTCTCGCCAGTTTTCCCTTATTTTTTCCCTTAGTTATGCAATGCATGATTTAACGGATTTCCTCCCAGGCCGGGCGGGTGGATTCGCAATTTAAGTGGAGGTAGGTAGGTCGATGTTGTCCGATTCTAGTGGGGAGGGAGGGCCTCTCTGGCTGGGCCAGTTGGCAAAGCTTGTCCAATGTCCTTAGACATTGTCTGATGATGATGCTTCTTCTGCTGCTGCTGCTTGCGGCTCCGGGGGTCATGCCCGCTATGTCCATTGTTCTCCAACCAAGAAGTGCCTGCCAAGATCTGGTCCGATCACGTATGTACGGCGCATCCAAAATACCTCATCCATGGGTCGACTGCTAATTTCTTTCTTTCTTTTTGGCCTTGTAGGCTATGAGGCGAAAAGGAATCATAGGATCTCTTAAGTATGTTGTATGACCGGAGTACCCCTCTCCCTAGATCTCGAATAAAGACATACTAGGAGTAGTGAACTCCGGAAGTATGTACGAGATTGGGGGCCAGAGGGGAACATACATGTTGTTGTTTTTTTTTCTTACCCCTCATCCGGAGCTCTCTCGAGAATAGACGAGACGAGAACTATCGTACTCTTACGCCGCCGCTGCTGCCATCTGTGTTCTGCCTCTATTCTGTTTTTCCATCGTTACGGTTAATCTGCCTATGTGAGTTTGAGTACCACAACCTTAGCATAGCCTTGGCGCAGCGCCCAATGACAGCTGCAGGAACGCACCGAGCAATCAAAAACTAAATACTAAATACTCACAGGATCTGGACACACGCATATTCTATGGATTTTGTCCGTTTTGCACCGCCGCGGGAAAAGGAATAGTAGTTAGGGGTGCTTTATTATACCATGCCTATTCCTAATACTATGGTGCTAACGTCTCCAATCGCATACCTATCTCGTGCGAGATTGAACGCAAGTGCCAGCCAGCCAGATACACACGCAGCACCCCGCAGCGTAGACTACATACAGGTACTGTATTGATAGCTAGACCCCCGTTGTTTCTTTTTGTTTAACCTTCGAGATAAACACAAAAACGGAGATCCGAGATGAAAAAAAAAAAAAAAAAAAAGAAGCTGTTCTCTGGTAGATAGGTGCTGCTGCAGGTGCAAATCAACTACCACCTAGAGTTAAATTCACACTCTAGCTTCTCTAGCTTCCCCTCCGTTCATTCGCTCCTCACGCACCCCTCCCTCGAGCTCCTCCTCCTCATATCAACCACGACTTATCCCTCGCCATCTACCTAACTAATCCCAGCCCAGTCTCCAATCCGCCCACATGGGTGCAGGGCCCAGTGTACGACACCACACTCTAAACCAAAGCCGAAACTCGCTTCGGCGCTCGGCCGCATCCGGCCCCCTTCTGGAAAGCTGGAGTTGTTCACATGGGACGGTGCGGCATGTTTGATTGATTGATTGAAACCTTCCTAACGACACTTCTTCTCTAGCTTAATTTTTTTTTATTCGTTTTATTGTGGAAATGGTTCCTATGGTGTCATGATTGTCAGCATGGATTTGACGCATGGAAGCTTCCTTTTTTGCTTCTTTGGCTTGCGCAATTCGTCTGCTGAGAAAGAGGATCTACCGTGCTTAAGCCTGTTTTTTTTTAGTATTGCTGTGGTGGAAGTGTTATCAAGCAGTAGATATCACATTGTGAGCTGCGGGGCACTCGATTGGCCCCCAATGTCGAGTGTAGCACGGATACGAACTACACTCCTACTTTAGATATAATCTATCAGATGGTGTGCTGTTGTGGTGGTGTGTGTGCACAGGAGGTTAGGTAGGAAAGTTCCATAGACATCTAATAACGGTTCTGGTAGGATTGATATTCACCTCCACACACCACACGCAGCCAGCCCATTCGCAGCTCCAACATTAATACTGCATTTAACGTCTATCAACACTTGATGATCCCTCCTCGGAGACTTTTCATACCAGACCACGTAGACTGCCTAGACTCTGCTACATATGTTTCCTGCTCACTTGCCTTACATTGACCAGCAAACCTATGCGGTGGAGGTCAGTATGGCATTCATGCTAGTCTTTGCAGCTGCTGGTTAGAGATATATTGGCGAGTATCATTGGTTGCGCGCAGTGGCAACGGACGGTGTCAACGATCGGCCGATGGCTGCTTTAATCTCAGCATAGAATAGGGAGGGTAGACGGTGAAGCCAGGTCGAGTGGTAATGCCGATGACCACTGCGAGGGCGAAGGGCTGGATCGTTTGTTGAACGTATTACTCCACTGACAATGAATGATATTCGAAATCCTGTGCGCCGTAGTACGGTTAGGCAGGGCCATCGGGGGGGGGGGGGGTACGGCAGTACCTACGGTAGAGTAGTAGAGTAGCACTGAGAGAGGAAATAGAAAAAGCAAAAAAAAGAGAGAGAAGGAAAACTAAAATAACGCCACCCTGATCTCTCCCTCCCCTCCATCGCGAACACACGGGCCACCCACCCCCCATCCCAAGGAATCATGGAGTGAGAGTGAGAATCTGTGAACCAGTAGGCTAGCGGGCAGATCAGCCAATGTGGGGTTTGGGGGGGGGGGATTGTTTGTGGTTTTTTTTTGTTTGGCCCGGGACGTTGGTCATCATCGATCGATCAATGATCAATAACCACCGATTTCGAGCTCGCTTCCAGTGAGTAAGTGCCCTTACTCAGATTATTTTCTCGTGTTTTTTACGTTCCTCAGTGGTCAACGGTGGTACTTACCCTTAAGGGGTACATACATTTAGTTACTTTAGTTGCCAGTACTTTTTGCTGTAAGTACTTTTTTTTTTTTTTTTTTACACAGTTACATGTTCGAGCCTCTCTCTCGGCTACATTCCCCTCTACGTCATAGTGACATCTGATACGTTACACGGGCCTCCTCATCCGCGTTCTCAGCGAGCACGGTCCACCTCAGCCATCCATCCATCCATCCATCCATCGGCGGTCATCCATGCCATCCATGCCCGCACGGACACTAAGCCTCCTGACGACACCTCAACAAACACCACAACGCCGGTCTGTGGGCATTCACGCGACATCCTAGCATCTGCTCTAGGTCTTTGTAGAGGAGGCCCGGGGGGAGGTATCGTGAAGTTGAGGAGGAGAAGGAGGAGGAGGAGGCTGGAAGGGGAGATAATAAATACAACGGTTCCAGTAGAGTGCAGTCCAGCCGGACTGAGACAAGACAACGGGTAACCCGGTGCACTGGGTAGAGCAGTTACATAGTTGGTAGGCGAATCTGGAAGGACTTGGCGGTTTTCTACTCTACTAGCTGGAGTGATATTTCTTACTACCTAGCTGCTAGTGAGACAGACTCAAGTGAGAGTGAATGAGTGAGTGAGTGAGTGAGTGAGTGGGTGAGATAGCTTAATTACCGGTGTTTCTGGTTAGAGTCAACTACCTAGTACTGTCCCACTCACGCAGTAGCGTAGCCCCGGGTATGGAGAATAGTAATCGCCAACCCCGGAGCGAAGCTTTTTAGACAGACTCGGCGGACATAACTAGCTAGCGGCGAATGGTAATCTCCGAAGGGTGATTTGGTGGGGTTTATTTTTTTGAGACCGTGATTACGAGTGGGGGAGGGAGATGAGTATTTTTTGGATTTGGGTTTGCTGACCAGTTATACCAAGTAGAAAGATGGACCCTAGATTTTGTTTTACGTACCTTAAAAATCCTTTTTTAGCCCTGCTAATGTCTGGCATGGGGTTATGTTATGGATGGGGGATGAGCACCGAGTTAGAGCTAGAGCACTACGTACTGCGGAAATATGAATAGGAGCAGGAACAGGAGCAGGTTAATGCAAAGTAGGTAGGTATAGAACCACAAACCCCAACACGCAAACCAAACATTCATCACCAAAATCTAGACACAGAACCCCCAATTCCCAATTCCCAATTCCTACATCCGAGTTCTAGAAATAAAAACGGCCAATGGCAAATACCTCTTCGTAAGAGGATCCCCTCAGTCCAGGTGAGACAGACAGACAACTGTCGGTAGCTCGGTACTCACGTATGACCCAGCACAAAACAGGTGAGACAAATATCGACACCTGTCTTCCGAACAACAACAACAACTACAAAAAAAAAAAAAAAAAAAAAATTCTCTTACCCTCAGGTAGCGCCCAACCGTCAAAAATACCATATCATGCAGTGTAAGTAGAGTAGAGCAGAGGTACATACCAAGCTAATTAAACATACTCTATACTAGGTATGCTGTACCAACTACACTGGAACACCGGCTTCCTCAACCGACGACACCCTTCATCGCTCCTGGTGGTGATACGGCGATAATTATATACCAGCATTAAGCGTTAATTCCGCCTACCACCCCAGCTCTGGCTGGAAACACGAAGAGAAACAAAGGCACCGAGCAGATCTCAATACCACGAATGGATCTTTGATTCCCCCTCCAGTACCGACCGTTAATCCCCACGATGGTAGAGTACCATACCACCACTATAATTACCATCACCTACCTACCTACCTACCTACCTACCTACCTACCAGCACGAACCAAAAGAACGGGCAGATCTGAATATCATAGATGAATCTCGAGTGCCGGTGATTACATATTACATACTTAGCCCCAAAGAACATTCCGCCAACCACCGCAATCGGCCCTCCCACTATGCCTCATACCTAAATAAACACTCCTCGTCCATTCGTTCAGCCCCCATGAAACCCGCTTCCCCTGCGTAAAGCCCTCATTACTCATCCACTCTACATAGTTAGTTGCCATCAAACCGAGTGATGGCTCATGACGGCCCACTAACCTAGATCCATCCATGCCATACATATCCTGCTGTACCTCCCTCCGCATAGTTACGATTACGTGTCCCCTTTACCTACCATTATTTACAATTTCTTTCCCCCCTGTGCACTACCTCCTTACCTCGTCATGACTAGAATCCAGCCTTCATACCTACCCGCCGGAAGGCCGGCACGAACCCGTGGAGGCAGGGAAATGCTTATTTTTCTGTTTTACATATTTTTTTTTTTTTTTTTTTTTTCCTTCTTCTTTTCTTTTCTTTTTCTTTTTTCTTTTTTCGCCTTTTTTTTCTTGTTCCCAATATATTTATTCTTACTCTAGGTGGGACATAGCCTAAATTAGCCTGGCCTCAGTATCACGGTATGTATGACTTTCTAGGATTCACTTGGTGCCCACTGGTTAACCTCCTCCTACGGTGCCCTATGGTACCCTGTGGTGCGTGCACACGGATGGATGATTGGAGCTTATTTCCTGATGGACGGAAGAAGAAGCAAGCTCCGGGATGGGTGGGGGGAGGGTTGATATCTGGAACTATATAACTATCAGAGGGAGGGGAAGACACCATCGTCATGATCAGGATCATGATCGCCGGGGGGGAAGAGGGGGGGGGGGGGGACGAATGTAGAATGAGAGTAGGTACTCTATGCTCTATGCTTAGCTACAGTGCATGGCATACATAGCTACATGCACATAGTCATGTACCCTAGAGTGGAGTGGTCTGGTATGTTTTGTTTGCCCAGACGTCGCGATGCGAACAGAACAGAACAGAACTCTAAACATTGCTTTGTTCCCCATTCAGGATGCTGGCGCAATCAATCGGTCGTCGGCCCATGTAAATAAAAAAAAAAGAAAAAGAAAAAGAAAAAGAAAAAAAAAAAAAAAAAAAAACTAAGCGCAAAAATAAAACAAGAAAACGAAACTGCCGTGATCCTAACTCCACCCTAGCTAGAGCTTCGCATCCGGGCCCTTAAGCACATACACATACCCCACAGTGATCGGGCTTGACCCGCCCATTGTAGCCGCGCCCGCGCCGACCCTCTGCAGACGCTCCGTGAAGAATGCGGGGTGGCGCACAGCGGGGTTATAGTTGTCGCGGATGTGCACGAGGGGCGGTGAGACGGTGGAACGCTGGTGAGAAGGGGGGGGTTCAATTTGTTAGCTAGCTATGTTTGTGAGCTCCAGACAAGAGAGGGAAGCTGTGACCTACGGATTGGGGAGCGTTGGTGGGACGCGAGGGCTGGAGGTGGGGAAGCATTTTGTATTTGAAGTTGGATTGGATTACTATGGAGCTGTGGAGCTGTTGGGTATGGGATGGTATCGTGGGCTTTGGCTTTTGGCGGTGATTTTTGTGTCTGGAGGTGAGGTTAGAAACTTTGAACTTTGTTCCATCCTCGTTCCGGCATAGCACACCGCCATGCAGCACCTCGGCAAAGGCAAATAGCGCCGCCCATCATGTAGCCCAACGGGGCCAGGGCCAGGGCTAGGGCTCAACTCTAACCTCCACCACCGGGCTCTCTCTGGTACCTGCCTGCCCAGCCTGCCCACCAAGCCTCCAATCCACACATACAATCTCTAGAGTATCCACATCATGCGCCCCCTAATCCGAATCACCTCCGCAACCTTCCAGCACTCCCCACGCTCACCGCCCCTCTTCCAAAATCTCACCTTTACCCTTCCACCTCTCACCACCACCACGCCCACGCAGAAATGGACAATCCTAGGCCCCAGCAAGTCGACACTACTGTCTATCCTGTCGGGCACGCACATCCCAGTCTCCCCTCAAAGTCGTACCTATCCCGCGCTGGCGGATAAGAACAAGTGGCCGCAGGCCGCCATTGGCCTCGTCTCGTTCGGCGCGGGCTCAAAGAGCACGGGGATGCTGGCGGGCGGCACAGACGGGGAGGGATACATTGCGTCGCGGTACGAGTCCCTCCGCGAGGAGTTTGATCTGACGCTGCGCCAGTGGCTGGCGGACTCGGTCGATATGGGACGGAACCCGTATGAGGATGTGGGGGGCATTGCGTATGCACAGGTGGAGGAGGAGGGCGCAAGGAAGAGAGCTTCCCTTGTGGATGCAGTGGCGAAGGAGCTGCAGCTGGAGGTGCTGCTGGAGCAGAGCGTCATGACGCTGTCAAATGGGCAGTCGAGACGGGCACGGATTGCACAGGCGTTGCTGAGGAAGCCAGAGGTGCTTTTGGTGGACGAGCCGTTTAGTATGTACTTTACACCCGCCTAAATGGCCGCCCATATTGAAGTATCCGTACTATGGCGAGCAGGCAGGCTGATGAGTTATAGTGGGTCTGGACCCCATCGCAAAGAAGAAGATCTCTGCGCTCCTGGACGGTGTCGCAAAGGCTGGGACGCCGTTCTCTGCACAGGTTGTGTGTGGGCTGCGACTGCAGGATGCGGTGCCGGCGTGGAGTACTCACCTAGCCTATGTGGCCGACAATCGTGTGCTGGCCATTGGGGAGAAGATCACAGTCATCCAAGAGATGGCGCAGAAGGGCTTAAAGATCCTTCAGGAGGGCGAAAGGGGCCACGGGGGGCTACTGGAGAAGGTCTGGGCCAGCGCTGGTGTAGAACATAGTGCCAATGCTACTGTCGAAGCCCTGGTACCAGAAACAGAGGCCAAGAAAGAGAATCATCCAGAGGCCCTGGTGGAAATGGAGAATGTCAAGATTGCGTATTACGGCAAAGAGATCCTGAGCGACTTCTCATGGACCATTCGCCGCGGCGAAAAATGGGGTCTGTTTGGGCCTAATGGTAAAACTCTCTGTTACTGGCAAGGTCTCGCAGCGGTAGCATAGCCGGCCCTTAAGAACTCTGGGGATTGATTAGGGCGCCAATGATCGGGAATTCAGGTCTTCATGAGGATCATCCACAGTGAGGAATGGACCAGCCTTCAACTGGGTGGTCCATACATCGCATGGAGGCTCCCCCATGAAAATTCGTCTCTCGATCATTGGCTCCCCTCGCTTTCTTCCGATGCGGGACTCTACTCGTATATCCACGATAACGAATCACCCTCTGTACCATCAGATAAGTATAAGGATATGCTAATACCCTTTCCTCTTAGGCTCCGGCAAGACAACATTGATTTCCCTCCTGACCTCTGATCACCCCCTCACCTACTCCCTTCCCATCAAGCACTTTGGGCACGCGCGACTCCCCACGCCCGGAAAACCCGGGGTCAGCGTCTTCGACATCCAGCGCCGCATTGGGCACTCATCTCCCGAAATCCACGCATTCTTTCCAAAGCACCTCTCTTTACGGCGCACGGTGCTCAGCGGCTTCAGCGAGGCCTTCCTCACGCCGCCACGGCTGAGCAAAGACCAGACGGCGGCCACGGAGCGGTTACTTGCGAGGTTCGAGGATGTTGTTGATGGGCGCTGGGACGAAGCAACGTTTGGGGAGGCGCCGTTGAACGTACAGAGGCTGGCGCTTTTTCTGAGGGCTCTCGCGCCGAAGAGGGAGTTGCTCGTGCTGGATGAGGCATTTTCGGGGATGGAAAAGGGTGTGATGGAGCGCTGCTTGGCGCTGCTAGAGGAGGGGGAGTGGTGCGTAGAGGGGGGCGCCATGGTCGTGGTGAGCCATGTGAGTGAAGAGGTGCCGAGGGGAGTGAAGAAGTGGGTGAGATTGGCAGAGAGGGGAGGCGGGAAGAAGGCGGAGTTTGGGGTTGTGGAGGCATAGTGGGGGTGGGTATTAAATACCTGTATATAGATTTTAAAGGTAGATATCAAATGGTTTGAGAAAATATCCTGACGTGTTATTCGCCGTGAAAAATCGTCGTATCTTATTTCTATTATTGCCAGCTCGCTCGGAAACCTTATGTTCGCCTGATGCTACGCTTTTTGGGACTATAGGCTACGTTGGCACTTGAATATTAACTTTTTTAAATCACAGTGGATGGGTTTTGCGTAGGGCGGTCCACGAGACATTCCCGCTCGAGGCAGCTCAAGGAATGGTAGTTGCATGCGTGAGAAAATCCCTCTGCTCTAATGCCCTCCACAAGGCCGCTCGAGGAAAGGGCGGTGGGTGGTGTCGAAGCACTTGGTTTTTTTACTTGTACATACATGTACATACGACAGCCTTATTGACTTGGATTCTCTACACCATGAAAGTTACATGAATATCATGTATTGGCGCGCAAGGTAGGGCCTAGCTGCCGGAACAACAAATTTGATCATCGAGTGATATACCGTGATTCGGACTCTGCTCCTTTAATTTTCTTTAGCGGGTCTAACCGACAATATTGAGGTACTTAAATTCAGTTCAATGCTGTGGTACTAAACACAATACAAGCTTTGGAAAACGTTTCACGATAAATAAAATAAGAGAATATATTGATGCATGAAGGAGAGTTCAGAAGATCGACTTCTTGTGACAAGCCTAGTACATGTATAATGAGAAATCATCCTTGCATATAATCCAATTTATAATGCCACAGACCATTGAGATCAACTCAAAAGTGTGTTATTGCAGATGTGAGTTGCAGATGATGGGTCGTTGATAACCAAGTCGCAATCTTTCCAAACATGATCATAGCATACCCGCCGGTCGTACACAAGTGTATCAATGACTCCCATAGCTGATAAATTCCCGTTTGATATGTTGGGAGCCCCGTTGCTATGTTGAGTGGTCTGATACCGTAGGTAAGGCATGTCCAAGTTGAGATGAGGGGTGATCAAGGTCGTTCTCTCAAAGGGACCTGCGAGAGTACGGAAGCTGCGATTTGAAACTAGTTTGACGCCAAGGGGTACTGAAAGGTTCTCGAACAGCTGATAGGAGGATGAGAATGAAGAAATAGCGTATAAGCCATTCTTTGACATTCCGGAAGTGAGAATTTGTAATCTAGTCATTATTTTAGTGGCCATCAAAAAAATATCCAGGTTTTTAGGAACGCTTACCTCGAAAACTGAGGGCCTTGCCCGTCGCGCTCAGAGCTTAAGCCAGCTTCAGTTACCTCACTAATTAACACCTGTATCTCCATCCGAGTGAACCCTCGAAGGACTACCGGTGAGTTCTGTTCTGCTAGGCACCGAAGCTTGGTTGCATCGACGTAACTAAATGATTGGATGTCAAATCCTGAAGTAGGGGTTATCAGCAAACCTTTTGGGTACAGAGGTTCAAATGATACACCCGCATCACTCCAGTTATAAAGATCCGATTTCTCTCTGTAATACCACGGAGCACCGTCTTTTAAAACCAGCTCGTGGTTTGCAGAGGTTTTTAGACTGTCTAGATGGGCTGTCGTGACGGAGCCGTTGAGTCCACAAACTGTTGTGGCATGCCATGGGGTCATTCTATGGCCCGTGTGAGGAAAGAGAGAGATTGAAAGTTTGGTACTCCCTGATGAAGGGTGAATTGAAAGACGGACATAGTCCTTGAGGTTGGCCTGTACGGCAGCTGCGAATGCCTAACGTCCAATAGGTTAGGCTTATTGGGTTTGGTGTGGCTGCAGACGCTGGCCTACCTTTCCACGACACATCATCTTGCGTGCAACCATCTCGTTCCTCTTTTTGATTGCACTCTTCGATATTTTCGTTTCATACTTCTTGGTGTTCGCTAAATCCTTGCTGAGAAATTTGATGTAACCTCTGTACGTCGCTGCAGCGTCCTCGTTCTTTGAGATCTCCTGACGAGCGTCAAATCCTGTTGGAGTGTAAATTTCATTTATTTTGTCCCGAATCTCTTGGGCTTGAGCTATATATGATTCTTCGCTGACTGGCTCGGGAATATTCAGTCCAAAGAGGTCCCGAAGTGGAACGAAATGGATGTGGTTGAGGTTTGAGCTTTGGGCAATCTTTCGGAGTGTTTGCCCATATACCCAAACATCACGGTCAGAAACACCCAGTAAATCTATGTCAAGATTAGCCTCGTGAAGCTATGCAACTAATTATGATTGTTCCAGGGGTTACCATTATAAGCAATTCCGTCAGAAGCAATTGTAACCTGGGCCCCTGGGTTATAGATATCCTCGATACTCTTACACAATCCATCCAGATGAGCAAGAGCAATCTCTTCCCCTTTGTCAGGGATGGTTCCCAAAACTTTGGAATCATTATTTGGGGATTTGAATGGAAATGCAGGGAGAACCATCTGGATTGGTTGAAAACGTTCCACTTTTCGCATGACTATAGGGAGAAATCGTTTTCTGCCTTCCTCATTACGGTTGGAAGTACCGTCACGGTGCCGAAGGCGGTATCTTTCTAAGACATCGAGGATTTTATTTGCAATTTGAAGATTTATCTGGGTGGAAATTTGTTGCTCAGAGCCAATGATCATTGATATAGTCATGGTAAAATATGGGTATGATTAAGAGGCAATGGAGGTAATAGATATAAGGTAAGTGGATAGTCGACTGCTAGCCAAAGATATGTAATGAAGCTGACTAGTGCTGATATGATTGATTGCTTTTGAGAGTCAGGCTAGATATATTGTTCTGATCATGTTACGTATTTGTATTTTGGGATACCACACGATCTATTACTTGAAATAAGCTACGGATTTTTGTCCTCTTTTGTCATGTACATGTAGTACATGCTGAGACTAACAGTTGAGATATTTAGAGGGGAATCGAGAGGATGGACATAAACACATGGATCCCAGCGCTTCAGGCATGATTTGTGTATCTATAGTGCTACCGGCGGAGGGCTAATTGAAAAGTCAAACAACTATCATTGGTACAGCTTGAAAATTTTAGTTCAGGGAGAATCTACTAGATATATGATTGGCCAATTGAGCACCAAGAGGGGGTTACATCGTATGGTTGAATGTTCAGGGCTACTAATAGACTTTATTGACTAACATAACACATATAATGGAGTCCTTCCACTATTATTGGCTAATACCTTAGTCGTGATTCATTAAAGTCATGAAAGAAGGAAACCTCCCCTGTTTCCCCACACAGATAAGGCCCAGAAGTCCTTTATTACTAAAAGCTCTGTCTGGAATTAGCATGTGTAAACTCGTGTGGGATTGTTGCACATGTAACTCCTATATAGAGGTTTTCCGTGAACTCCTGATCTCCGTTTCGGTAATTATCTAGCTATGGCGATATATATCGATTTATAAATGATATTACCGGGGGATAATTATACAGAATTCAGCACGAGGGGTGTGCAAATGACCAATGAAGGTTAAAACTTTGCGGCTCTGGGCAGCTAGTTTGGTTATATGCATCGATATAGTATATGTCTCTGTCCGTGGGGCCTGGACGCAGCATTATAAGGTGCGCATCGTTTACTACATTTGGCGAGTCCGGCGACCATACAATATAGAAATTGCAGGGCAATAAACTCAGTTTTGAACTATATATTATCAGAAAAGTATTTGTAAATTGGAGAAAAGAAGAAAAAAAACGGCGAGGGAGAAGTCGGCGTATATAGCTATCGGCGCTATCTACATACTTGTGATGGTTTATCCGCCGACCTCAGCTGTGAGCTTTGAAAGTAGATTCCCGCGAAAAAGCTTGGCCATTGGCCGTCTGGTCAGTTGAGTAGATTTTCTGAATGTAAAGGGGATATTATGGTTGGAGCATGTGGAAGTACTTGCAATCTTGTGTGATGTCACTAGCAAGAGCAGGTGCATCAGCCAATTATTAGAAGGTGGGAGTTCACATTGACTACATGTACTCATGAAGGGTGGGAGATACGTACTCTAGTATTAAACATCAGCACGTTTTCTTGGGTAATCTAAGTACTAGGACCTAGATCACAAAAACTGTGTGATTGCCCTAATTGTTCACGCGGGTGTCCCAAAGGAATTTTTAGATTTTGCTCCCACCGTTCCCGAGTACTTAAGCGATGAGCAGTTTATCGATGACTCGATACATTTCACTGTGTTACGATGCATGATTCAAACCTTACCAGGCCCGATTATCGATGAAGAAACTGGACGGGTACCTACCCAAATGGGTTTCCTTGATGAATGATTTGGTTCTAGAAGTGTTAGAATTTAGACTTTGAAGCTTTCATCGCAATACCGAGACAACACCCTTGCCCAAGTCAATGGGCGATCTGAAATTGGTTGCCCATTGTGTTCCTAGTTATAGCCTATAGTTTCGATCTATCCCTCTGTCTGTCGATTGCTGCCCCCCTAAAAGAAGGAAATATTGGTGTGTGCGCCACATGTCTCACCCAAACCTCAAGTTGTCCAGTCTTCGTTCTGTAGTCATTAGTTTTCATATATACAGAAATAACTACTCCATAGACCCGATCTCAATCAAGGTCCATCAACTCTTTAATAGAATTTGACTAGTTTTGCTATGATATACTTCAAAACAGGATTCACAAAGATAAGTTTTGCAAAAAGAATAATATAGCTGTGTCTGATTAGCTCTTTTAATAGCGGCAATAGTGGAGTTGTGAAGAAGAGTTCCAATACGCTTCCAAAGACAGTAAGAACAATAGTTCTGTTTAGCTTGCTTGCTTCTCTTATTACTGCCGGTAGTATCCAACCTGATGGTGGGTAAAGGTTTCGAAGAATGCTATTTAAGTATATGGTTGATAGCACTTCCAATTGCGATAAGTTTCTTTGATAACATTGGTACAAACTCACGATGAGATAGCAAATCCTTCAACATGATATCATCTTCGATATTGACGATTCGATATAAAATATATACATTAACAATTGCAGTATCAAGACACCAAAAGAATAATAGAAACCATGACCGACATATTAGAAATTGAGTAGGCCAATAGCTACGCCTTTGGTCTACAATATCAACACCACCCATAAGGAGGTTATACATATTTATCAAGATAGGAACTAGTAATCAGCATGTATGTTGATCACCAAAGACAGGCCAAACTACTTTAGCGTTTGTACTAGTAAGGCTGGGTTGTCTTCGAAGACATGTCATATAGTTATTTAAGTTTTTTACTTCGTGTATCATCGTTAACATTAAGACAATGTTGTTATCCATCCATAATAAAGTCAATACATTGTTGATAACTTCTCCTTCTAGTATATTCCATACTGGATATTATTATAGCGTACTGGGAAATACTATAGGAAAAGGAAGTTTGGATCATGGAGTTCATTTGTGATCGGGGTTCTCTAGGGTTCTATATATTTCTTTGTAATAATACGGCATAGTGTAGTGGATTTGAAATCAGGTTTTCCATGATTCTATAGGTTTCCGTTTGACGATAACGATTAGTCATCGAGGAGGTGGTGTGGTGTATATATATATTGGACTAATATTTTTCCTTTGTGCCTTTTCTCTTTCTCTCTCCTTTATCTCACCTTTCTATTCTTTCTATAGGAATATACATGGATTCTCTAGTCACTAATTTCCTTGAGTTATAAATCAAGTGAAATATGTATAGCTTCTTGATCTACTCCCTCACCTATAAATTGTTTTTCTCAACCTTCTGGAGTTCAGATACGGTCTTCACTATTTCGGACTGTTTTTGACTCTGGCTCGTTGGTAGCTTTTGTTATTATTATTGACACGATATTTCCTATGGCTTTCTTGTTGCATTCTTGGTCTTCCCTGTCCATAGTCCTGTATCGCTCTGTAATAAACGGGATTCTTTGTATATTTGCTACTTTGCTAGATTTAATGGAAACTGCTATTATGAAAGTTGTGTTGTTCCACATGCACCAATTCCTAAATTCCTTAGGTATGAGAATAAAGGAATATTGGTGAAATAAGTTTCCATATAGATATTGAAATGATAATATCTATAGAATAAAGATTTTGTAAGCTACATGATAGCATAGGATGTAAGAGAAAAATCAAAGCCTATAACCTTTTCAACCTCTGCTATCTTTTTGATACGTGAATTATAGAAATAATCGTAAGTATAACCAGGTCAACAGAGACTGAATAGCTTATAACCTTGATTGGCTTTTCAAGGATTTTTACTGTATGTCTGTACTGTTCAGTAAACTGTATCATGATTTCATCGATTGACACTTCACTGGCTGAAAGTAGATATTTTTGTGATAAATATCGGAGAGATTGATCAAAGATTACTATTTTGGCGTATCGTAGTGGAGGACTTTTTGCTTTTGCAGTGTTTGTACCGGTTGTTAAGGTAGTAAGGGGTGAGAGATAGAAGTATCATTTCAATTATTGGAAATTTGTCAAAATCATATTTCGTATTGATGTAAAATCTGATTGACTATGTTATGCGCTGGACCAGAAGGGCAAAGGAAAGTTGGAAATAATGGAGTTACGGAATCTAAAGTCGTTTCGTGTCTTGATTGGAATTGCGGAGGAAGGATATCGCTTTAGGTTTTCGGTGCATTGGTTTCGGGTTATCACTTCTTGTTTGGGTTTTCTTTCGGGTCTCACTTGATGATCATTTCTCTTCACTATAATTTCCTTAACGTGCTTCCGTGAGTTTCCATCGCGCGGATTATTAATCATGTCTCGACGTCTCGGCGTCACTTGTATATATATGGTTCCACCTTTCCTTTGTATTCCTTTCCTTTCTTCCTCACACAATCTTCCTGTTGTATTGTTACGCGCTGAACCGGAGGGACAGAAGAACGCCGGAGAAGGCGGAGTTACGGGAGCGGGGTCAGGCTTAGGTATTGGACCACGCGACGAATGAGCCATAAGCGGGAGGATAACGAGCTGGGGCCCGTCAGGATAGAGAGGAGGATTGGAGGTTTGCGAGAGAGATTAGAAGGTTTTAACGTAATATATTTTAATACCCGAAGACACAAAGGAATAACCCGTAGAGAAATAAAAACCCAAACTAGAAGAACCCCAATACAACAGAAAGATTGCGTGAGGAAGAAAGAAAAAGAAAGACAAAAGGGAAAGCGGAGCCATATATATACAAGTGATGCCGAGACGCCGAAATATGATTAATAACCCGCGCGACGGAAACTCACGGAAGCACGTCAAGGAAAATTATAAGGAAGAGAAATGATCGTTACACGAAAACCGAAAGACCATGCGTCGAGAACCCAAAGCGATATCCTTCCTCCGCAATCCAAACCAAGACACGAAACGCCGTTAGATGTATTGGGGTTCTTTTCGTTTGCATTTTATTTCTCTACGGGTTAATTCTTTGGTCTTTGGGTGTTGAGAATATATTACGTTAAAAACTTCTAAATATCGTTCGCTTCGCTTAACGTGTCCGAGTTCCTGAAATCTCCTCGATCGGTATCAAGCCCGATCTCTCCAGAATCCCTCCGTCGGTTATAGCACGACCTTTCTGAATACATTCCATCATCTTGTATCTCTCGATGCTTCACCGCTAGAGTTCGATACCTAACCCTGACCCCGCTCCTGTAACTCCACTATCTTCAGCACACTTCTGTCCCTCCGATTCAGCGCGTAACACAGAAGTGGGGTTAGGGTTAAGTATCGAACTCTGTAGATGAGGTTATCACGGTGTAGCACGATGTCATATGCAGGTGTGAAGGGAAAAATTTAGTTGGATTTCCATTTGTCATTAAGGTTTTATGGGGTTCCGTTCGGTTCCAGAATCATAGGGATTAATGAGTCACTCGCTTTGTAATATATATCCTATGTCTTTCTATCAGGTTCTATGGATGAGTAAGCGAAGGAGTCACTGGAATATATATAGAGGCCTCGCCTCCCGCCTATACTAGTTTCTCTTCCTTTCCTTTTCTCTTCACGCAACTTTCTTTGCCCTTTAGAATATTATAGTTTGGTTTTCAGTACTTCAGATACTCTTCGAATCATTGAACGGTTTCCCGACTCTGCGGACTCAAGGGAACCTCCACAGTCTTGAGTATTAAAAGTATTGAACTTCACTTGGCGTCTTAGGAACTTCGTATTACGTTCTTAGATTCTGCTTCTTGCGAAAAGGTATCGGCGATTAGGTTAAAAAGCATTCTTGGGGTTTCATTTGTAATTAGGTTTCCTTTAGGTTCTATGGGTTTCCATCACATGGGTTAGTAATCGGTTCTCGACGATGGATATATATATGGGCCCGTCCTCTCCTTCTCTCTCTTTCCTTTCTTCTCTACGCAACCTTCCTCTTCTTTAGGGTGTTATATTGTTTGTCTTTAGTTCTCTACGGTTATTATAAGTTGTGTTACTAGTTTGGAATATATATCGTTCGCATTACTATAGTTCCTTCCTCCATCCATCGAACCCATAGTCGTTCGGAACTCCCACTAGTAGTTCCTTACGTTCCATAGATCCCGAACCTCGGTTGTGTTCTTTGGTTCCCTTCATCCTTAGATCATAGTCCATGACCGTAGAGCGAGTGCTCTACTGGTATCTCTGAGTCCACTACTTCGTACGCGAGGTTATCTACGCCATTGTCCCCGAACTCTAGAGGGTTCTCCGCTCTTCGCCAAGTAATGCCAAGACCTCCATAACATTACCCTTGTCTCTCCGTATTCCCTTAGCTTCTGTTTTCCGTTCTTCTTTTCTCTTGCAACTCTTGTCTCCATCTCTTGTCTGTTCTTTCCTGGCCTCTATTTCCCGTTCTCGTCCTCGCTTTTGTCTTACCTGTCATCCATCTCGTCATGTTCTCCTAGCTTCTCTCTGCATTTGTCCTCATTGTCTTTTCTGTTCTCGTGTAGGAGTGTACTTCTGCTTCTGATGTTCTGTTTTGTTCCATTCTCTGTTTGGGTTTCTGTTCTTCTGTTTGGTGCCTTGGGTTTCCATTCTGTTTTTTTTGTCTTGGAATTCTTGTGTCCGTTCTCGTTCTTGTTTCTGTTCTTATATATATAGCTTTGTGTCTGTCCTGCTTGTTAGTTCCCTATGCAACCTTCTTGTTAATAAAGAAAGACTTATCTTAAAACTGAATCGCAGAAGTCTTTCCTTCCCCTTGCTCAAGTCTCCCTGCCCTAGGCCTACACTCAGAAGTAGGCCTCATACAATAAGGTCTTCTGCCACCACCCTAGCACTTGAGCATAAAATTCCTCGTACGCCCCTCAAGAGAAAGAAATCTTATCCCTAGGACCCTGACCATGCCATGCACCTGCCTTGCTCTGTGACACCTGTCTTTTTCCCCTGTAATTCCTCCTCGTTGACCTTCGCGTCATTCCAGTTCCGACGATATTAAGCCCGTCCTGTTGTTCTATGTCCCTGTTCTCCCTTACACATCTCACGGTATACCTTGTCCAGACCACCAAGCAGGATCTAGCCCTGTCCCCGTCTCGTCTCATCTGCTGTATCTATACGTCCAAGGAATACCTCACCGGCACATTTAGTATAGCCATGGTTGGTCTTCCATTTATCTCTGTTCTTGGTTTCCCTGTCCTCGTCCCTGGCCATCATGACTATTATCGGTATCCAGCCCAACCACTAGAAAAGAACACCTCCCAACTCTGTCCTTGAACCTTCGATGTACCAAACCAAAGTTAGACCAATCCAGCATGTTACACCGGACTTGATACCAAGCGGAAGGAGTCTTAGAATTCGGACACGCTATACGAAGTGAATGAAAATTGAAGGATTTAACGCAATAGATTCTAACACCCAAAACCTAAAGTAATAACCCGTCGAGAAATAAAACCCAAACGAAAAAACCTAATACAACTGAAAGAGTGCACGAGGAAGAAAAGAGAGGAGACAAAGGGAAGGTAGAACCATATATATACATAATGACGGCGAGACACCAAAACGTGATTACTAGCTTGCGTAATGGAAATTTTCGTAAGAACGTTAAGGAAAATTATAGGGCAAAAAAATAAGCATCATACTAAAACTTAAGGAAAATCCTAAGTAGGAAATGATAATTCAGAAGCTAATGCATCGAAGACCCAAAGCGATACCCTTCCTCTATAATTCAAACCAAAATATGAAACGCCGTTAGAAACTATTGGATTCCCAATACAGATCTAAACTGGATGTCTTCACGAGTCCTATGAATATTAAAAGGTCAAACCAAACCATCAATTCACCACCATTTGTTGTCCTTCAAAGTCTTTTGTTCGGGTCTTGAACATCCTTTAATTCTGTATACAGGTTTGTATTATAGGCAAAAGTGACAAATACTGAATCCGGTATAAAGAGTTTAAATAATACAAGAGAGTTGATTCAATCCATATCTGATATGTTGTGCGACTGAACTACATGTGATCCAAACTCTAATTCCATTGATTTGAACTCCGATACTGAATCCACTGATGGAGGAAAATAATCACATACTAGTACTTCTGGGACCTTTTTATCATTTTCTATTACTAGGTCCTCATGATTACTAAATGTGTCAGGTAGTCCATCTTTGTTTCCTAAACATTTACTTTCACAATCTGAACCACTATTTGATATTCTGAAATAGAAAGTATTGAGCACTCGATTGATATACTAGTACTAGTAACAAGTTTCTTAGCGAGCGCAGTATTCAACTGCCCAACCACTGCCAAATACCGCCACCCACTTCTAAACCAGATAAAGTCACTGGACGAAATCTGACATGACCACACCCTCACATGGGCCCTCAGCATCACCATCTTCTCCGCCAAAATCAACTTCCCCATAAAAGAAGTTCCCTCTCCCCTCCAAACAGGTTCAGCAGAGTCATTCTCCCTGAACTCAGTATCACGGATGGATCTAAGGCTTTACGTAGTATCTTACGGAGTGTTCTAAGAGGCGAGGAGCCAAGGTACGCGACCGAGGCTAGGGTAGTTCACGGGTATGAACCGAGGGACGGGTTCGATACCTTTAGTATTCGAGGACTATGGGGGCCCCGCGGGTTCACCGGGGTGCAAGTAGTTCGGAGTTCGTGGAAGTACCGAAACAGTAGTATTGCTAAATGACAAAGAAGGTTGCGTGAAGAGAAAAGGAAAGGAAGAGAAACTAATACAGGTGGGAGGCGAGGCCTCTATATATATCCCAGCACTTCCTTCGCTTACTCATCCATAGAACCTGATAGAAGAACATAAGAGATTCGTTACAAAGTGAGTGACTCATTAATCCCTGTAACCCCGAACTGAACGGAAACCCATAGAACCTTTACAAACAAATGGAAACCCACTAAACCCTTTTCCTTCACGCTTGCATGTGTCCTTGTACTACGCCGTGATATATACTTAGGTCCCCCTCTGAGGCCTAACTCCTGATAGGCTTAGCTTTTCGTGGGTACCTATTGTAGAAGTCCTCTACGAGTTCGGGGGAGTGCTCCAGGTCTTCTGGCGGCTGCCAGGATCGTTCATCGTATCCGGTGTATCGTACCAAGTATTCCAGTTTTCCACGGCGTCGGCGGGAATCCAAAACTGTATCTACTTCCCATTCTTGTTCTCCTTCGATCTCAACTGGAGGTAGGGGTGGTTGACTCTGACCGGGCACCGGGTCTTCGGCTACTGGTGATAGTAGTGAGACGTGGAAGACTGGGTGGACTTTCATTGAGGCGGGGAGGTTGAGTTCATAGGCATAGGGACTGACTACTCGCGATATGGTGTAGGGACCAATTTGCTTCCAATCCAGCTTCTTTGACGGTCTCTTAGTTAATAGGTTCCTTGTCGATAGCCATACCTTGTCTCCAATCATGTAGCGTGGTGCCGGGATCCTGTGGGCATTGGCCGATTCCTCCTGAATCCTCTGAGCTCGGAACATTTCTGCTTTCAAAAAATCAAAGACTTGCGACATGTCTCTTGCTAGGGAGTTGGCTTGGTCTTCGTTGGTGGTAACTCCATGCCGTAGGAGGCCGAAATTCATTTGGGGGTTCAGTCCATAGTTCGCTTGAAATGGTGACATATTGGTTGATTCGAAGACGTGGTTATTCGTTGCGAATTGTAGGGTAGGTACTCTGTCCAATTATCCTGTTGGTAGTCCACGTAGCCACGGAGGTATTGTTCCATGATGGCGTTGATCCTTTCCGTTTGCCCATCTGTTTGAGGGTGAAAGGCTGTGGAGTATCGTGGGAATATTTCCAGTCATTCGCATAATGCCTTCCAAAAGTCTGACGTGAACTGTGTGCCGCGGTCTGAGACTATCGTTGTGGGTAACCCATGTAGCTTCCAGATGTTTTCAATGTACATCCGAGCGAAATCCCTAGCATTGGCTTCTTCTGTGGTGGGGATGAAGTGTCTCATTTTTGTTAGGCGGTCAACAACGACGAGGATTGCATTATACCCATTGCTCATTGGTAGCCCTGTGACAAAGTCCATTGAGATGTCTGTCCATGGTACCTTGGGAACTTGTAGTGGTCGGAGCACTCCCTGGGGTGAGCTTCGATTTGCCTTGCTTCTTCGGCAGACGTGGCAATTCATGACGTAACGATCTGTGTACCTGCGCATGTTGGGCCAGTAATACTCGTGACTGAGCAGTTTGAGAGTTTTCGTTCTACCAGGGTGTCCTGCCGATGGTTTGTCGTGGTGTTCTTGAAGCAGTTGTAGTTGGAGTTCTTCATATTCGGGGATGTATACTTTCCGACGGTATAGAAGTAACCCTTCATCGTTTTCAGCGCGTTCGGCGAGGAGATTAGCTTTGTCTGCTTAGTCCCGTTTCTGAGCATCTCAAGGATCTTGGATGGCGTGCTATCGATTTGGTAAGTTTTGGTCATTAATTCCTTCACGGTGGGCATTCTTTCAGCGGGTTCATTTGATAAAGAACCCGCTAACAAACTTAGTTTAAAATCCAAATTTCTCTTCTTCAAGATCGTTTGACTTTGGTGTGCTAAGGCGTTCATCCCTCCTTTGGTAGGTCACCTTTGACCTTCTGGTGAGTGCATCTGGTTTGCCCCTTGTTTTCCTGGTCGATACTGGATTACAAAAGTCAAATCGGGATAAAATTCCGACCAAAGCGTGCTTTGTCGTCGGTTGAGCATCTTAATTGTCATGAAGTATTCCAGGTTACGATTGGTCCGTTAAGTACCTTGATTGGGTATTGCTTGGAATTCAAAAGTATCTCCATTCTTCAAAGGCCCGAATGATCGCCAGTAGTTCTTTGTCGTATATTTCGTAATTACACTGGTGAGTGTTTCTTAGAAAAAGTAGGCTGACGGGTGTAATATTCGCCGTCGTCTGTGATAGGATGGCTCTGAAGCGTCTGTTTCTACTATCGCTGGTCTGTCCGGGTCCCAATGCCGTAGTATCGGTGCTGTTGTGAATGCCTTCTTGAGTTTCTGGAACGCTGCTTCGGCTTTATCTGACCATACCCATCTAACGTTCTTTTTTGTCAATGCTGTCAGGGGGGAGACTACTCTTGAATACCCTAGGATGAAGCATCTGTAGAAGTTTGCGAAGCCTAAGAACTCCTGTACGTCCTTTAAACACCCTGGGGTTCCCCAATCCCGTATTCTGGAGACTTTCGCCTCGTCCATCTTGGTACGAGTTAGGACGAATCCTAGGTATTTTGTTTCATGGACATGCCATTCACACTTTTCTGGTTTGAGGTGTACCTGGTTGTCACTTAGAATTTGTAATACCTTGTTGACATGCTCCTTATGTTCTTCCAGGGTGTTGGAGTAGATTAGTATGTCGTCCAGGTATGCTGTTGCGAAATAGTCTAGGTAAGGTCTTAGCATATCGTTGACCCAATGTTGGAAGGCCCCAGGAGCGTTGGTCAATCCAAACGGCATAACTAGATACTCAAAATGGCCATATCGTGTCCGAAAAGCTGTTTTCCATTCGTCCCCTTCTTTGATTCTGAGTTGGTGATAACCGTCACGGAGGTCCAGTTTAAGTGAAGTCTTAGCCGATGACATGCCCGCGAAGGTTTCTGGAGTCAGTGGTAGGGGTGTCTGTTCTTGATCGTCGCTTGTTTAATCTTCAGTAATCCACACAGAGCGTAGTGATCCATCGGCCTTCTTAACAAAGAGTACTGGGGCACCGGCTGGAGAGACACAGTGGCGGATCCTTCCTTTGGCAAGGTATTAGGTAATCTCGTAGGGCTTGAAGTTCCTCCCTAGTCATCCCATCGTGGGGCCGAATGGTGCTGTTTCGCCTTCTTGTAGGTTGATAGGGAGGTCATACATTGTTCGGTGAGGGGTAGTGCTGATGCATTGTTTTGTTGAGTAGATGTAGGAAATGTCGATTGGTCGAAAGTGGTACTAGGTCGAGAGGGTTGCCTTTTGTTGTCACCAAGATGTCGTCCAATGCTTTCAGGGTGGTAGAGTAGAGTTGAATTCCCTGCGTCGTTTTTCTTTGATTAAGTTTTGAAACTCACAGTTGAGATGTGGGTAGTTGGTTTGGTGGGGGTTGAATAGAGATTCCTTTAGCCCTGATTGGTTTTTTTTCGAGATTGCAGTGCTTGAGGCAAATAGAGTCGAAACATAACTTCGTTGGTGCCTGGTCTGATGGTGACTTGGTGTTTTCGCATCCAGGGTATTCCCATTACAATGGGGTAATGTCGAGCTGTGTTACAAGAGGGAAGTTGTTCTTGGTGCGTGAATATCGAGACTGAGGTTGACGATGTCCGTGACCTTTCACGATTCTATGGGTCGACCATCGTCGATTTGTCGGGGTATTTTAAGGGGTTGGTGATTAATTTGTGGTGACGAAGGATTTGTCTATGAATCCATAACCTGACGCTCCAGTATCAATGAGGGCATATGATAGGATAAAAGAATCTTTATTTTGAGAAATCGAACAGCGTTACAACTAATTGATTCCCATCCATATCCTTCTCCAAAACTGAAACGCAGAAACAGAAAGTTTAGAAAAATCGTGAAACATCCCCGGGCTGAGCCACTCAAGCCAGGGATAAATCTTTTAACGCCTCATCGCCGGAGGTCTCTTCTTCCACCTCGGAGTCTTCCTGCTCCGTATTCCTAGTCCTAATCAATGCTCCTCTCATCCTGGGAGCGTCATTCTGGGGGGGTGGTGCTTGGGGGCAGTCTTTTACTAAGTGTCCCACTCCTCCGCAATAGAACACCGGCCCTTAGCTCGGCGGGCATTTCTTTCGCGGGGGTCTGGGTGTCTGCGGCCGGCAGAGAGGTCTATGGGCGCGACACCTCCTGGTATTTGTGAGGGGTGTCCCGTTGGGGGGGGAGCCCGCGGCGCTGCAGGGGTCGGGGTACGGGGTGCTGGAGCAGCAGGAGCAAAGGTTCGGTTGAAGTGCCGAGGACAAAGTGACGGGGGTAAGCGGAGGTTGTGGCAGGCGCGGTATCGGGCATTGACCTTTTGTGTTTGCTGTCAGGGCGTTGGAGCACCTGGGCAAATTCTTGACCGTTCTGGGGTTACTTCATGGGACCATGGCCCGGTTGAGTTCTCATTAAGCCCAGTTTAGGGCCTCGATGTTTCCAAACCGTTATAGCCTGCTTCGCTGCGTATCTCTGGAACTCAACAAAGTATTCTGAGAAGGGGCGCTTGCCTTGTTGGATTCTCCCCAAGTTGCGACGGGCTGTGCCCACACGGTCTGGGTCTCCAAATGCTGTGTCCAATATTTCAAAGAACCTTTCCATGGATGGGAGGTTGACGCCAGTGTGGGTGAGGTAGGGGAGCAATTGATCCGCCGCTGGCCCTTCTAATCATGAGATAGCATAGATCAGTTGGTCTTGCAGGTTTGGGAAGCGGTCCGCATTGCCGACTAGCTTGAGACGGAGTTGGTGCTGGAAGAGGGGAAGGGCTCGCCTGCCGCCTTTGAACTTCTCTGGGTCTGGGAGTTTTTCGGATTTGGCTGAGATTGTATGGGGGGTGTTTGCACGTTTGCGACCGGTGAGGAACCGGTTCTGGCGGCGGGGGATTTCTGGAGGGGGGATTGCAGGTTCCTGAGGAGTGGGGATCCGGGCTGCTGCGAGGTCTTCTAGCGCCCTGGTGAGAGCTGTCTTGGTAGTGGTCAGCTCCTCTCTGGCCTCTTCCAGGTCAGAGTCTAGTGGGGCCATGTCTTCCTCGAAGATCTTTCGTGCATCCTCCCCGTCTGCTATAGTTTCTTTTAGTTCGCCTTCATACCATTCCAGACTTCTTTGTGCCCGAATCATTAGGGTGTGGAGGGCCTGTGTGGGGCCCGACGATACTTCGCCGAAGTTAGGGAAGGTTGTCAGGAAATTGTTGATGTCTGCTAGGGTTGCTTCATGGGTATCTTCGTCCATGGGGAGGTTTGCGACATGGTGGTCTATGGTCCTGTGATATCGTAGAGTCGTATAGGTTGGCTTTGGAGGCGCAACCTTAGTATCGCGGATGGATCTAAGGCCTTCTGTAGTATCTTCTGAGTGTTAGGCGGGAAGAGGCTGCCGAGGCTGAGGGTGGTTCACGGGTATGAACCGAGGACGGGTTCGATACCTTTAGTATTCGAGGACTATGGGGCCCCGGGTTCACGTGCAAGTAGTTCGGAGTTAGGTAGAATGCGAGTACCGAAACAGTAGTATTGCTAAATAATGAAGGTTGCGTGAAGAAAGGAAAGGAAGAGAAACTAATACAGGAGGCGAGGCCTCTATATATATTCCAGCACTTCCTTCGCTTACTCATCCATGGAATCAGATAGAAGAACATAAGAGATGCGTTACAAAGCGAGTGACTCATTAATCCCTGTGATCCTAGAACCGAACGGAAACCCATAGAACTTTACTGACAAAAGGAAACCCAACTAAACCCTTTTCCTTCACGCTTGCATGTGCCTTCGTGCTACGCCGTGATAAGAGGTTAGAGAGGAGCTGACCACTACCAAGACAGCTCTCACGAGGGCGCTAGAAGATCTCGCAGCAGCTCGGATCCCCGCTCCTCAGGAACCTGCAATTCCCCCTCCAGAGAACCCCCGCCGCCAGAACCGGTTCCTCACCATCATGCAACCTCAACCAAATCCGAGAAACTTCCGGATCCAGAGAAGTTCAAAGGCGGCAGACGAGCCCTCCCCCTCTTCCAGCACCAACTCCGTTTCAAGCTAGTCGGCAATGGGGACCGCTTCCCAGATCTACAAGACCAACTCATCTACGCCATTTCGCGGCTAGAAGGGCCAGCAGCGGACCAATTCCTCCCCTACCTCACCCACACTGGCGTCAACCTCCCATCCATGGAGAGGTTCTTTGAAATTTTGGACACAGCATTTGGAGACCCAGACCGTGTGGGCACAGCCCGTCGCAACTTGGGGAGAATCCAACAAGGCAAGCGTCCCTTCTCAGAATACTTTGCTGAGTTTCAGAGATACGTAGCGGAAGCAGGCTACAACGAAGCCGGTAACATCGAGGCCTTGGAAACCGGATTCACCGAGGAACTCAACAGGGCCATGGTCCAAGAAGTAACCCCAGAGACTGTAGAAGAATTTGCCCGGGTGCTCCAACGCCTGGACAGTAAAACACAAAAGGTCAATGCCCACTACCGCGCCCCTACCCCAACCTCCCGCTTCACCCCCCGTTACTCTGGCCCCGTAGGACCCACCAACCGAACCTTTGCCCCTGCGGCCCCAAAGACTGCAGCTCGTGACCACGCCTCCAGCGGGACACCTCACAAAGACCAGGAGGTGTCGCACCCATGGACCTCTCCTGAACACCCAGACTCCATGAGCGAGATGCCCTTGCCGAGGGCCGGTGTTACTATTGCGGTGGATTGGGACACTTAGTGAAAGACTGCCCCCAAGCACCACCCCCCCGGAATTCTGCTCCCAGGATGAGAGGAGCATTGATTAGGACTAGGAATACGGAGCAGGAAGACTCCGAGGTGGAAGAAGAGACCTCCGGCGATGAGGCGTTAAAAGATTTATCCTTTCTGTTTCTGCGTTTTCAGTTTTGGAGAAGGATATGGATGGGAATCAATTGGTTATGCGTGTTCGATTTCTCAAAATAAAGATTCTTTTATCCTATCATATGCCCTCATTGATACTGGGCGTCAGGTTATGGATTCATAGACAAATCGCTTCGTAGTAAGCCACCAAATTAATCACCAACCCCTTAAAATACCCCGACAAATCGGCGTGTCGATGGTCGACCCATAGAATCAGGAAAGGTCGCGGACATCGTCAACCTCAGTCTCGATATTCATGGGCACCAGAACAACTTCACTCTTTGTAACACAGCTCGGACATTACCCCATTGTAATGGGAATACCCTGATCTTGAAAACACCAAGTCACCATCGAAGACCAACGAGTTATGTTTCGACTCCCCTATTTGCCTCAAGCACTGCAATCTCGAGAAAAAACCAATCAGGGCTAAAGGAATCTCTATTCAACCCCCCACCAAACCAACTACCCACATCTCAACTGTGAGTTTCAAAAACTTAATCAAAGAAAAACGACGCAGGGGAATTCAACTCTACTCTACCACCCTGAAAGCATTGGACGACATCTTGGTGACAACAAAAGGCAACCCTCTCGACCTAGTACCACTCGACCACCGACATTTCCTACATCTACTCAACAAAAACAATGCATCAGCACTACCCCCTCACCGAACAATGTATGACCTCCCTATCAACCTACAAGAAGGCGAAACAGCACCATTCGGCCCCATGTATGGGATGACTAGGGAGGAACTTCAAGCCCTACGAGATTACCTAGCCGAATACCTTGCCAAAGGAAGGATCCGCCACTGTGTCTCTCCAGCCGGTGCCCCAGTACTCTTTGTTAAGAAGGCCGATGGATCACTACGTCTGTGTGTGGATTACTGAAGATTAAACAAGGTGACGATCAAGAACAGACACCCCCTACCACTGACTCCAGAAACCTTCATGGGCATGTCATCGGCTAAGATTTCACTTAAACTGGACCTCCGTGACGGTTATCACCAACTCAGAATCAAAGAAGGGACGAATGGAAAACTTTTCGGACACGATATGGCCATTTTGAGTATCTAGTTATGCCGTTTGGATTGACCAACGCTCCTGGGGCCTTCCAACATTGGGTCAACGATATGCTAAGACCTTACCTAGACTATTTCGCAACAGCATACCTGGACGACATACTAATCTACTCCAACACCCTGGAAGAACATAAGGAGCATGTCAACAAGGTATTACAAATTCTAAGTGACAACCAGGTACACCTCAAACCAGAAAAGTGTGAATGGCATGTCCATGAAACAAAATACCTAGGATTCGTCCTAACCCCCGAAGGTACCAAGATGGACGAGGCGAAAGTCTCCAGAATACGGGATTGGGGAACCCTGCGTGTTTAAAGGACGACAGGAGTTCTTAGGCCGCAAACTTCTACAGATGCTTCATCCTAGGGTATTCAAGAGTAGTCTCCCCCCTGACAGCATTGACAAAAAAGAACGTTAGATGGGTATGGTCAGATAAAGCCGAAGCAGCGTTCCAGAAACTCAAGAAGGCATTCACAACAGCACCGATACTACGGCATTGGGACCCGGACAGACCAGCGATAGTAGAAACGGACGCTTCAGACTACGTATCAGGAGCCATCCTATCACAGCGAGACGACGAAGGAATATTACACCCCGTCGCCTACTTTTCTAAGAAACACTCACCAGCCGAGTGTAATTACGAAATATACGACAAAGAACTACTGGCGATCATTCGGGCCTTTGAAGAATGGAAATACTTCTTGGAATCGGCGCAATACTCAATACTAACGGACCAATCGTAACCTGGAATACTTCATGACGACCAAGATGCTCAACCGACGACAAGCACGTTGGTCGGAATTCTTATCCCGATTTGACTTTGTAATCCAGTATCGACCAGGAAAACAAGGGGGCAAACCAGATGCACTCACCAGAAGGTCAGGTGACCTACCAAAGGAGGGGGATGAACGCCTAGCACACCAAAGTCAAACGATCTTGAAGAAGAGAAATTTGGATTTTAAACTAAGTTTGTTAGCGGGTTCTTTATCAAATGAACCCGCTGAAAGAATGCCCACCGTGAAGGAATTAATGACCAAAACTTACCAAATCGATAGCACGCCATCCAAGATCCTTGAGATGCTCAGAAACGGGACTAAGCAGACAAAGCTAATCTCCCTCGCCGAATGCGCTGAAAACGATGAAGGGTTACTTCTATACCGTCGGAAAGTATACATCCCCGAATATGAAGAACTCCAACTACAACTGCTTCAAGAACACCACGACAAACCATCGGCAGGACACCCTGGTAGAACGAAAACTCTCAAACTGCTCAGTCACGAGTATTACTGGCCCAACATGCGCGTACACAGATCGTTACGTCATGAATTGCCACGTCTGCCGGAAGAAGCAAGGCAAATCGGTTTCACCCAGGGAGTGCTCCGACCACTACAAGTTCCCAAGGTACCATGGACAGACATCTCAATGGACTTTGTCACAGGGCTACCAATGAGCAATGGGTATAATGCAATCCTCGTTGTGGTAGACCGCCTAACAAAAATGAGACACTTCATCCCCACTACAGAAGAAGCCAATGCTAGGGATGTCGCTAGGATGTACATTGAAAACATCTGGAAACTACATGGGTTACCTACGACAATAATCTCAGACCGCGGCACACAGTTCACGCGTCGACTTTTGGAAGGTATTTTGCGAACGATTGGAAATATCGCGTTACTCTACAGCCTTTCACCCTCAAACAGATGGTCAGGACGGAAAGGATCAACGCCATCATAGAACAATATCTCCGTGGCTATGTGGACTACCAACAGGATAACTGGACAGATTACCTACCTTTGGCCGAATTCGCGAATAATCACGTCTCCGAATCGACCAACATGTCGCCGTTCAAGCAAACTATTGACTAAACCCCGAATGAACTTCGCCTCTTCGACATGGAGTCACCATCAACGAACCAAGCCAATACCCTGGCAAGAGATATGTCGCAAGTCTTTGACTTCTTGAGAGTGGAAATGTTCCGGGCTCAGAGGATTCAGGAGGAATCAGCCACGCCCGCAGAGTCCCGGCACCACGCTACGTAGCGAGACAAGGTATGGCTATCGACAAGGAACCTATTAACTAAGAGACCGTCAAAGAAGCTGGATTGGAAGCAAATTGGTCCTACACCATATCGCGAGTAGTCAGTCCCTATCTTATGAACTCAACCTCCCGCCTCAATGAAAGTCCACCCAGTCTTCCACGTCTCACTACTATCACCAGCAGCTGAAGACCCGGTACCCGGCCAAAGTCAACCATCCCCACCCCCAGTGGAGATCGAAGGAGAGCAGGAATGGGAAGTAGATGCAGTCTTGGACTCCCGCCAACGCCATAGGAAACTGGAATACTTGGTACGATATACCGGGTATGACGAACCATCCTGGCAGCCACTAGAAGACCTAGAACACTCCCCCGAACTCGTAAAAGACTTTCACGATCGGTACCCACGAAAGCCCAAGCCTATCAGGAGCTAGGCCTCAGAGGGGGACCTAAGTATATATCACGGCGTAGCACGAAGGCACATGCAAGAGTGAAGGAAAAGGGTTTAGTTGGGTTTCCTTTTGTCAGTAAAGTTCTATGAGTTTCCGTTCGGTTCTGGGATCACAGGGATTAATGAGTCACTCGCTTTTATGCATCTCTTATGTTCTTCTATCGATTCCATGGATGAGTAAGCGAAGGAAGTGCTGGGATATATATAGAGGTCTCGCCTCCTGTATTAGTTTCTCTTCCTCCTTTTCTCTTCACGCAACCTTCTTTGTCATTTAGCAATACTACTGTTTCGGTACTCAGTACTTTCATGAACTCGAACTACTTGCACCCTGAACTGCGCCCCATAGTCCTCGAATACTAAAGGTATCGAACCCGTCCCTCGGTTCGTACCCGTGAACCACCCCAGCCTCGGTCGTGTACCTTGGCTTCCCGCCTCTCGGAACACTCCGTAAGATACTACAGAAGGCCTTAGATCCATCCGTGATACCTCTTCTAGGTCAGAGTCTAGTCGGGCCATGTCTTCCTCGAAGATCCTTCGTGCATCCTCCCCGTCTGCGATTGTTTCCTTTAGTTCGCCTTCATACCATTCCAGACTTCTTTGTGCCCCAATCATTAGGGTGTGGAGGGCCTGTGGGGGGCCCGACGATACTTCGCCGAAGTTAGGGAAGGTTGTCAGGAAATTGTTGATGTCTGCTAGGGTTGCTTCATGGGTATCTTCGTCCATGGGGGGGAGTCTGGTTTGCGACATGGTGGTTTATGGTCCTATGATATCGTAGAGTCGTGTAGGTTGGCGTTGGAGACGCAACTTTAGTATCACGGATGGATCTAAGGCTTTACGTAGTATCTTACGGAGTGTTCTAAGAGGCGAGGCAAATGACGAGACTAGGGTAGTTCACGGGTATGAACCGAGGGACGGGTTCGATACCTTTAGTATTCGAGGGTATGGGGCCTCATGCTTCACTGCAAGTAGTTAGGAGTTCGAAGTAAATCAGAAATGCAAACAAGTATTGCTAAATAATGAAGGTTGCGTGAAGAGAAAAGGAAAGGAAGAAACTAATACAGGTGGGAGGCGAGCTCTATATATATCCCAGCACTTCCTTCGCACTCATCCATAACTGAAGCCCGGAATTGTTTGATTTACCTTTTTCTGCTTTTAGGGGACGCGCGATAGTCTTTTGTTGGGGACAGGTCTCTTTATGCCATAGTTTATACTGCATGCGAACTTTCTGTAAGTAGAAACATGAATAGATATGATTTAAAAAAAAAAAAAAAGGTTTCTTAGCGAGTTTGGTTGGCTTCAAACTGATACCACATGGACCACCTTGGCAACCAGGCACCTTCCTTGGCTGCATGATCTCCATTATAGAATCTTTATTATAGGGGGGCAGCATTTGACCGATAGGCAGAGGGATACATGTACATTTCTTAGATTATCAACGGGGAGCTACATACATAAGGGTAAGTACTTTTCTTTTTTCGGATGATACGTCAAACGACAGAGAAAATCGATGGCAGATCTATGCCTCATGCGTTATTGTGGTGCTATTATCGCATTTAAATTAATACTGATAGATGCCGGCGACATGAACGCTCTGCTAATTTAGAGATAGCAAAGGTCCAACCTTATCTTCTGCCGGAATAAGTGATTGACCAGTCCACAGCAAAATCGAGGCGATGCAGCCTCAGGGTTGGCTAGTAATAGTATACAGTTGGTCTAAATTCAATAATTATATACTTATCTGACTACACGTGCTAAGCAAAGTTTGTAAATACTTAAGTTCCTGCATCACCATACCGCGGCCGTGATTTGGAATTCAGGGCCTAGCGAAATTATCCTTACCGCAAAATCTCAGTTCATTCGGACGGTTGCCAAGAGCGGTGTTGGCTTCTGATCTTGTGTAAAAGGCTCTGATCTCTTCCTTTAAAGGGGATATTTTTCAGCTCCTCTGCAAAGCCGACCTCTTGGCAACCGTCCGAACGAACTCAGATTTTGCGGTAGCCATGGTGCACTTAAGCACTATCTTAGGCGTACATACTAGAGACTTTGCGCAAATGGAGCTAGCTCTATTTTCCGAAAACCTGATTGGTGCTAATCACATCACTAGCTAATCAGATAATCAGAATATAGAGCTGGCTCCATTTGCGCAAAGTCTCTACTAACTTTAACAGACTACGCCAAGAAGCCACTTAAACTCGGATTAGAGCTAACGAAGTGTTATTTCTACTACGGAATAGAATAACCGCAGGAGGTACTCAAACCCTCAGGCTATTATCCTCTGCCTCATACCTGGAACGCGTTGTCAATACGAAGTGTGGCGTATGATTTATCGATACAGTATTTTCATCACAGCTTATCACTCGTATCATTACCGCCCTTTTTTTGGTTTTTTTCCTTTTCATTTTTTATACATTAGAGGTATTCGCTTTAAGGACATTCCCCTTTATAATGCAACATTATAAGGGCACCTATATGCTAAAAGATCTTTTCCAGAGTTGGATACCATGTTTGCTGTGCTATATTCTGGGGTGGATTCCAATAAAATCTTAATCTAGCGTCATCACCACTTTTCTTAGGTGATGCTCAATACATGGCATGATTATAAGGTCCATATTTTGAACAATAAGGTAGGGTAGCAATGCTTATTGTCTCCTCATAAATATTTTAGAATATGCAACTACGTATTATTTTTGGTTATTAGCGTATACACATGACTATAGTAGTAATTTTGAATGAATACCCCCATTATGTTTTCCGGGCTTTCTTTCTTGTTTTGTCCAGCCATAACCGATTATTATATCACTCTATATATCAGAGGCGGTCTGAATCCGGCCAACTTCAAATCCTTGTCTAATCATTTAGGGTCGTATATAGGTAACGTAGTGAATGAGTGAGTTTAGCAAGTTTGTAAATACCAGTGATATATGCTATCAACTTTATCCCTTAGTCTGCAATGCTCCCTCCATAATAGAGGGATTAGATCTGCACAAGAGGTTTATTATTTGATAAGAGACATAACAAGATCTGTGAGTAAAGCCGCGCCAAATTTACTTTTTCTGAGGGGAGGAGGATCAGTATTTTACTGACAGATAGCTAAGGGATAGGTCATGTGGTTTTCGGTTAACGTTTTCGATTTACGTGAAGCTGCCGGTACCTCTAAATATAACGAGTTTAAACAGTAAGTAAGACCGCCGGAATTGCTAGTACATGGAACCTAATCTTTTTTTCCTAGACCTTTATTGTACATGTATATATGTATGTAATCAGATATTCCTAGAGTATTGCCTACTAAAGATGCCGGAAATCTCAATGATCACATTACCTATATTATCCTTACGGGTGCCGAGGGCTTCGCGGAAAGAGAAGATCACATGATCAATAAAATTAACGACATCGTTGAAGGTGTTTGAAGGTATGCTGGCTCTTTAGTATCATATCCTCCCGCCCGATCCCGGGAATTTGGGGTGGGGCACAAGACCAGTAGTTTAGTTGGTAACACTTGGACTCTCTGGGTCACTGTGCTAGCGCACAGATGGCGTTTAACCCTAGGTCATCAAAAGATTCAGATTTGAAACATAGTGATAGGAAAAGAGTTATGGTGAAGGTACATGACATGCAAATATCTCTGGTTTTATTTTCCGTGGTTTCAGTTAGATCCTTCCCCCACCTCTTCTCCCTTTCTAACTTGGACCCCCCTTTATACACACAATCTATAAAGTATCTGTTATTAGCTGTGATTTTAGACTGTAAGCCTATGATAAAACAAACACCTATATTTTGTGTAGCTTTTAAAAGTGTAATTATCGAACTGATGGATTACGAAGACAGTTTCCATATCACTAGGCTTTTGCACGATTCCGGAAGGATCCTTTGTACTTCACAACGGGACTGAGAATATTTGCAAGTATTCTGGGGTAGAGTATGAATAGTATACAGTAAGAAGCCTTGAGTAGGAAAAAGCGCAAGCACCCAAAAAAGAGAAAACAAATATATGTACTAGAATCAAGCTGGAGTCTCGCAGGAGATATCACCATAGAAGATTCCGCGGCCATTGGTGCCCAAATATACCCTAGAAAGATGCAGTTAGTATGAGCCCGAATTAATATATTTGAGAAAGGTGAGACCAACCTCCCATAAGTATTCTGATCCGCAGCAACTGGGACACCATCGGGTGATCCGAACCCATGAGCATCATCGTTAATCTTATACCAAGTAACACCAGTATCATCACTTCTGAAAACACCAACTGATCCATCGACAGTTCCGACAAGGTAGATAGCGGGATAGCCACCGGTGATAGCCGGGGCGCCTAGAGCAAACTGGTATCCTCGGGTAACAGTAGAAATGGCAGAGAAAGTAGCGCCAAAATCAGTTGAGTGAAAAAGACCACTGTCGCTGGAAACCCAGACATCTCCGGAGGTCAGAGGGTTGGCCACAATCTTAACGGGGTTTGAAGTAGAGCTTGTGTAAGCGCTGGCAACGGTAAATGTTACACCGGAGTCGTGAGAAATGTAGAAGTTTGACCCAGAAGCACCATAGAATATTGTGTCATCTTTCTTATCCGCAGAAATGACAGAGTATGATGGAAGGGTGGAAACATCGCTAAAAGCAGTGTTGGACCCAGTGGATACGAGGACATTCCCAGATCCAGTTCTCCACAAGACTGTGTTCCCATCTGCAGAGAGAGCAACCTTCCCGCCATTGGTGTAGTCTGGGGCACCTTCATGCTCAGTCCAGGTAACACCATAGTCAGAAGAAACAGCAACCTGCTTTGTCTCGCCGGATCCATCACTACCAACACGAACGATGCTGTATGGCTTATTACCGGCGTAATCAAGATCCAAGCTCGTAGCCCAGTATGGGGTCTTGAAACCAATGGTAGGGGCAACATCAAGACTATTATGGACAAATCCGGTGATATCTCCAACAGCAGAGATCAGTTTTGGTCCAGTTGGCGGTGCTACAAGGCCTTGAATCGATGTCTCCTCAATGCCAGTAGCGAGTGACTGGAGTGTAAAGTTGTGGGCTGTGTCCCAACCAAGGAGATCATGGCTTCCATAGATCGTGGCTCCTGTACCATAAAGGAAATGATTGGAGTCAAAAGGATCAATTGATAAACCTTCAATCATCCATCCGACCAACTTCCGGTAGTCTTCACCAGAGTTAGGGTCTTGGAGCCAAGGAGCTGATGAGATATCGTATCCAAAGTATCTGTTCAGAATTGGGTATGACCAGTCCCAGATGGGGGACCAAGTTGCGCCGGAGTCGGTAGATCTCCAGATGTTGGCGTCGGGCCACCTTTTGGGAAAGGTTAGTGACGTTTTCGAAGAGAAAGGGGAGACATTCAAGAATTACCATTCGTTCAAAGCAGCAACCATCACTGTGCCAGGATTTTGCAGGTCAACATCAATACCTCCATACCCAAAAGTGCTGTTTTCGGGGGAAATATTGGTCCATGTCCCAGTACTAATGTCGTATTTGTAAACATACCCGGCGGTACCATCATATGGGCCAGCGCCGTCTGTGTATGTCAAATAGAGAAGGTTCTCATTTGGTGAAAAGATACCCTTATGTGGTAAATAACCAGTGGGCTGACCAGCAACAGCAGACCCTAATTCGAAATGAAAAGAATGTAAGTATTCAAATCTTTATCTTTGAAGGTTTGAGGATGATTCCATACAAGTGCTTCCACCATCATTCGAGACGAAAACTGATTCCGAATTCTTTTCAGCAACACCAACAAAGATACGAGGAGTAGCGGTGCCAAGACTAGCACTTGTTGAGTCAAAAGTGACAAATGCAATCCCGATGATATCGCCGTTTAATCCATCAGTGTCGGTAGGATCAGGAATAAAAGTCCCTACAAAAGACCAGTCAGATATAAATTCTTCCAAAACTGAAGCTTGATGTGCGCATTCCTACCTGGGTTAGGGAATGAATCCACTTTAGTCCAAGTACTCCCATAATCGGTACTTTTGTAAAGACCATTGCCACTCCTGGCACCCATAAAAAGAATACTGCCCTTGTTAGGATCAACCGCAAGCCTCTCTCCCATGCCTCGCCCAGGCATATTTCCTCCGACTTTGAATGGTAATGTGGAGGTTGTGAAAGTTGCACCATAATCATTAGATGCAAGAATAGCGCCGTTATTGGGATCCCTAGATATACGATGACCATATAAGTTTCTGACATATCGGCGTAATTAACTGATTGATATATTCATACCATGAGTTGGTGTATGCTCCCGTTAACAAGTAGAGGCGGCTGGTTTCCACAGGATCAGTCGCCAAACCGTCAATGTACCATTTGCCCCTATGTTTTTTGATTTACGTTAAAATATATCCAAACAACATCATATACGCTACATAAACAGAAATTTGCTGTCCTACCAATCAGTACCCGTGGCAAAATCTGTCAAAGGCGTCCACGTATCATCAGAGTTAAGCTTGTAAGCTCCACCGATGTCTGTACGGGCATACGCTATCCCTTTCTCCCCTGGATTGAAGACGATATTTGGGACAAAACCTCCACCTCCACCGATTCTGACGTTCTTCCAGTTATAACACTGTGCCGCGGGAGCAGCGTTTACAACAGGAGCTGACGCGAGAAATGCCGCTACAGCGGAAAAGATAGGAACAAGCACAGGAATGCTGCCGTACATTGTGGTAAAATCAAAAGAGTGATAATCTGGTGATCGACCAGGTGAGTAGTGAGGGAACAGAATGGCTGAAGTGCCATCTTATATTCGATATCACGACATGGTCTATGGCAGATCAATTCTTCTACCGGTCTTGTTGATTAATTGAAGGAACCCCTTTCACCACTTTGACTCTCGGTACTCGGAACCGCCAGCAAAATTGCTTCAGGGTGAAAGGTATATTCCGACCTGGTAGCAGTGGAGGCAGTTTCTATCGATACTCTATCTGAAAAGATAAATTATCTAATACAGGTTGCACGGTTCCTGAATTCGGGCAACGGCCCTAGAGCGCCGTTCACTGTATATCCCGGCTAACTCTCTAAAATAAACATGTATACCCTAGATCGATAGAACATGGAATCCTCCGGATAATAGTCCTGGTGTAAAGAACGGCACGATATTTTCCGTTAAGCTGTAGCTTCTTTGGTGTTTTAAGATTTAAGTTGAATGGAAGCTCTTGGCTTCGGGGGCTTTCGGTGGTACTCACAGGGGTGGTTACTCGCCGCCTAAATTCAATCCTAGACCTAACTACCAAGCCCTGAGGAATGCTCTTCCGAAAGCTATATTACGCCAATATATAGGTATTCCGTCATGATACGATTCCAGGGGTATATGACGTTGTTAGGCGGCACAACTAGTTTAAATCTCATGTTTAAACAAAGGATATATATTGGGAATTATCCTCTGGGTAGCGATCCGCACTGATACTTATGGAGACCATATATCTAGTCGGAATATTGCGAATGGGGTATCAACAATAATCTATTATATCCCCATTTAAGTACTAGTAATATAACGCACTGCTAATCTTATATATCTCATTCGGGAAGTTGTTAATTAGTATTCTGTGTCGGGCAGTGAGCCCGCTGTTAGGAATATAGAGTGTTCATGACGCGATCTGTATCCAGGTACGATTCAAGCTAGTTTTCTTCACGGCAGCTTGTGATTACAAAAATAGTTGAGTGAAAATGCGCATATATCTGATTAATTAAATCCGCAATGTTGTAGTGATTACTTAACAATCTTCAGCCTACTTCTTTGACTCGCTGTACCGGCCAGGGCTAAATGTTAGCTGCAGTACTAATTCTTGGCGAAAACCGGGTTAAAATAGCCTTCTTGCATATGATCCCGCTTCTATGAAGGAGCGGATCACATTTCAGGGGTGTATTCAAAATTCCCGGTGTATGTCCATATCTCATAAAGCGATTGCTCAATGAGTTTATATTTTCTAGTTATGTTTATGAGAATTCAAAGTGGGGGTATGAATGGTTGGAGCTAGTTCAATGGATATTACGGTTCCTTGAACCTCGAGATATAACCTTTGCTCGGAAGATCGAATTATAAGAGATTTTTGTATAACCACGAATGCATATCAGCCAATATTTCCAAGAATATCTTGGGTCATGGCGAAAACATCAGCCGGGAATTAAAATAACCCTTCGGAATCTTACCATCCGCCTTGAGAGCTCTCATACTTTAAGCGTGCCTCGCATCGATAGTTTACACCGACTAGCCCACCCCATACCTATGAGGAGTCGATCTCCTTCTAGCCAAAGCAATTAAGAAAACAAAAAATACGGAAAAACAAGCCTGTGTATTGAGCCAAATCGATAACTGCCATAAAAAAGTAATTATGTCTATGACTATCTGCCACCTCGATTGAATCGAACCTTATCGTAGACCCTACAGCTCTCATTCAATCTCTATCAATTGGGGTGCTTGTTCCAGACTCCAAGGAAACAAGGGAAAGTCTTTCCATATGTGCTAGTAGACCCTGGTCACCTCCGATCTCAATCTCTTTCAGAACATCTACCAACCTCTCCACTTCTTCCACTACAGAGGGGGAAAAGAATACTCAGTTTTCCAAATCTTATCAAAACTCTTGGGGAACAACCACATACCTGTATTATAATGCACCATGCTCACCCTCACCACTCCGTCTTCCTTGGGGTTTAAAATCTTAGCCACCAACCTGAACGAATCGAAATGTCCCCAAGCCACCCCAAGACTAGGATCTTTGGCTGTGATGAACTCAACTATGTCTTGACTCATCCATCCATTTATATTGAACGACACTATCGCCACACGAAGTGTAGGGTCTGGTAAATTTTCCCCATGGACGCGAACATCGCTACGTGAATTGAGGTAATCTATTAGTATCTTTTGTAACACAGCTTCATGTTCCATGATTGCAGTCCAGGCGGCGTTGATATCAGAACCAAAGTGATCTACGATCGCTGGGATCGAGGAGGTTAGGGCAGGGTTGGCAGCATCGAGGCCGAGCTTGACTTGGAGCGATGTAAGAGGGTGATCGAAGAAGTAAGTGAATGGTTCGAGGAGATCGTGGTCGTCTTTTAGAGACTTTTCGATCCAGATACAAGATAGGTGCGGCCCAAATACCTATCACATACAAGTTAATCTTTTGTCGGATCTTGTACTGTTCTACAGTAGTTGGTTTAGGGGAAGGGGTATCAATACATTGTTCCAAGACCAAACATAAATATCCACACCTAATTTGCTTACGTCCACCCTCCTATGTGGCGCAAATTCCACACCATCAACGCAAACCACTGCCTCGGGCACCATCCTATGAATAATCTCCGCAGCCACTTCTACTTCTTCTATATTACCATGTATACCACATGCATGCGTCAACGCTACCAGGCATGTTTTCTCCGAAATCAGCTCTAGCAGATCATCAATCTCCAGCCTCATAGCTGGCCCCTTCCCATTCCACCACTTCACGATCAGATCCTGTCTTTCTGCCATCCGCATCCATGGACTGATATTGGACTCATGGTTGATCTGTGTGACAATGATCTCACTCTTTGGAGGAAATAAGAAGCTTGTCGATAGGTTATGAAAGAGTTGTGCTGTGGAGGCGCCGATTGCTATGAGCAGTATATCAATCAGCTCTGCTCTGCCTGAGGGAGGAATATGAGGAGCAAATGACCGATTTCGTCGGCGGATGAAGCGTTGATGAAATGCTGGGACGCATGAAGGGCATTCGCGAGGTACGTGCTATCCTTGAGGATGGTGTTGGCAGGGTTTGCGTAGTATGTCGCGACTCTACTCCATCATGAGCTTAAAGGGCGTAAGACCAAGGTACAGCGGTATTGTACGAACGCTTCGATTACGGAACCCAACAACTGAGTTCCGCTGGCATTATCGAGCACAATCTCAGGAGTATTCCCGGTCGAGTTCGACAAGCCTTTTCTTGCGCGGTTAACATGGGGAAACTTATCCCTGGCAGAAGCGACGGTGAAATCTTTGGAGGAAGCCATATTTTAGGAATTACTGAAGTATGATATCGATGTAGTGGCAATATTCCCCGCATCGCTGTGGGCCAATATGAGACACATGCGGTCGAACCCTAACCCTGTCCTGATTGGTACAGTAACTATTAGTGAAAATAACGGTGGTAAAGGAAGAGCAGATGGTCTTGGACAATTATTTAAACCTCAGGGTTTAGTTCTTGAGAAGTGCACCAAATTAACCCAGGCAATAAGTAACGTGCAGTTTCAAGCATATGTCAACCCCTGATAAACCAATTAATCTGAAATGCCAATAAATAGCCGCGTGTCCGCTGGAATCGGCACAGGGGCCACTTTTTATTCTTCGATCCAGGGACAGTGCCATTGGGACTCCTAAAGGTTCGGACCAAAAAAAAAATATTTGAATTTGAGCCCGATGCGGGGGTCGAACCCGCGACATTGAGGTAGCGCCAATGCATGATTAGATCACGTAAAAGCCACACGCTCTACCACTGAGCTAACCGGGCGTGGCGGTTCAAGAAAACTATTAATTACTTGACCCATAACCAATCCACCCTATCATTGAATAAAATTGCCGCCGCAAGATACATTAGCGAGTGGTATCTACACACTCAGTTTAGTCGTGGCCCTATATCCCCGGAAAATTGACCTAATTTCTAAGGTTCTACGCTACGCAGTAATGTTCTTGGAAATTATTGTTCGTTTCGATTATTACCACTCTACAATCCGATTATATATTCGATTGAACATGTAATAATTATTTTAATAGAGCACCTAGGTACGGATCTATGACAACGTGCTGGAGACCCTTCAGCACACAATATAGGGTATAGTTAAATTATTAATACTCATTAAGGTCTTTATAGTTCACTGTTCCATCTTCATCTGCATGTTTTCCAGGCCACCAATTTAGATTATTAGATAACAGAATGACAAATGAAACATGAACCAAGGAGCGACCTATCGATACTGGAGATATACCATACTTATGCCAGCCTTCAAGCACCACATTCGTATTTTCTAACCTTCACGTCGTCGATAACATATCCAACCGTGGTACCATCTGCTTTGAATGTCTGTACCTGGAACTCCCTCAACGCCTCAAACCCCTTCCCTTTTAAGCTCTTAATCTGAGTCCTAACATCCCCTTTTACCTTGATCTCATATGGCCCCTTCGAGACTCCTGTAGACGTCTTTCCGGTGACTTTTACCTTGATATCAATATTCGCAAATGTGATTGGCGTGACGTAGAAGGAATCGACATCAAACACCTCGGGCGCCAGAACGTGGAGGACCGAGGTGGTCCCGGCTGTCCAGAGGGCTTGAGATGAACCTCCGCACTGCATAGAACTTTAAGTAAAGAAATCCAGTAGAATATAGGACAGTGAGTTTGGAATTACCGATTTGTAATAATTCTGCAATGCAGTGTTTGTCTGGAAGTTATTGCAACGTAGAGCGTACCATTGGTCGTTCTGCTGGAATTGGAAGCCATTGTAGTTATATGCAACGTTATCAGGGTTCCCAAGCTGAAGGAAGTCGCTGTCGGGATAGGTGGGGATATCGTCAAACTACTTGTTTGTTAACTTCAATTAAATACCTAGCCAGTGCGAAAGAGCACAATACATACAGTAAGAGTTAGTTGTTGGGGATTTCTAGGACGGCAACTGCTACCATGTCCATATCCATTACCACCACTGCGGCTCTCTTCATTCTGACGAGCAACGATGGTATCCGGATCGGCCGTCGGGAGCGAAAAGACCACGGCCGGCAAGAGGAGGAGAAGAGAAGTGATATATGCCGTGGAGTACATTGCGAATGAGAAATGCTATTCGTATCAGAGTATACCTGCGAAGGGCTGAATTTGAACTTGGGAGCTACGGTCTGAAGAATCCAAGAATGAGGGCGAGTATATAGAATTTGAACTAGAAGGAGACGACTGCTATTTATCTTGATCCTGGACCTACTCCATTATCATAACACAGAGGTACTAAAATTACACTTCGGCGAGTCTATAGTGCTCTGTGTAGTCTCGTGTCCAATCTTTCTAGATATGTACGAGACCAAATCCCTATCGATCTTTGGATCAATGCATGTAGGTACCTATACGAGATCTTGGGTTCTTGGCCCCCCCTGTATTACTTCACCAATGCAGTATCAATTGACGAGCCCCAACTGCTGGCCTCCTCCCAACAGCTTTCGCGCACAAACTCAATCCCGTTGGCCATTACAGACTCAGCCGCATATCGCTGGTGTTGGCTGAACACATGATGTAATTTACCTCGTGAGAATTGTGCAACCCTTAACATATTAATAGAAAACGCCACATCCTCGAAATCGCCGCCAGAACACGGCTCGTTGCTCTCCCTCTTCTCCCTCTACTAGCAACTTCATAGCGTTTCCGAACACGACCACTATTGCATGCCATACAAAAAAGTCAATCTTGGTGGTTTTTTGTGTGCATGCAATAGCGGTCGTGTTCGGAAACGTCATGAACCTGCGAGTAGGTATGTGCAAGGAGGGATTGGTGATTCTGTAAGCGAAAAAGGTGCAACGTTGAGATACGAGACACAGAGAGAGCTTGCCATTGGTCAAGTACGAGGGTGCTATTTTGGGTGCAGATTAGGTTTGGCTCGTGTAACCTTACATCTGTCTTTGACAATGAGGGACTACATTTACTTTAGTACCACTTCACACTACAACCACAACACCAAAAGACCAGAGATTTTGTATTTGAGATTCTCTATGCTCTTATTTCCTCAGGTCCCAATTCGGTTCAATTAGAGCAACCCGAACATCTAGTCATCTCAACAAATTTCTACAGTTGCAATGTGACCGTCCGGGAATGCAATACTTACATCTACGGGCCAGGGCAAGCGAACCAAGCGGGACTTGGCCGCACAGCTAACTTATTTGTAAGAGGAAATCCCGGGATATAAATAAATACCCAAGAATTAGGGTTATCTCGCGAAAAGACTCCGACACATACACGTAGGTACACATTTAGTTTGAAATTTCTAGTAAACACTAGAGATTCATTTTACTGTTTGATCATAGTTTTACCTACGCACTGGCCCATCGACAGCTGACACCCACTGCATACGTGGAACGATCCAGTTCGTTCAAGGGTGTACATGTCTACTCCCTCAATACACCATTGACTGGCCGACTTGGCTTCTTTTGTACACCTCGATAAGATTCACGTAAATACATCTTCGTGTCTATGGCCTATTTGCGAATTAGCCTATTTTTATTGTTAAGTTTATTCGATCTAGATCAACTGCATGTGTGTAATATCTGTTTCAAAGCCTGCTATATTCATCAAATATCACTCGAAGGTCGGGAGTCTAATCTATCAGTGTTTTTTTTTTCTCCTTTTATTCATAAATACATAAGTGTATCTTTTTTAAAAAAGAAATTCATTATGGTGCATGTAATTGTTGTAAACACCTAAACAATTTTCACACGTTCCTGATCCCAAAGTTGATATCCCACTATGCGATTATCGTGTAGATAAAATCAATGATCCGCCGATATTACAGGCACCTACACCAATACTGACGCTCCAATTCTAATATCCAAGATTTGGGACTATTTTAAAGTATGTTGCTATGAACTATCGTTTTTTTTTTTCGGAAACGGAAAAGGCTAGATTCTCAATTACTAACAACTCGTTGAAACCCCCATAAAGGCAGCCCCAATATACGAAACGAAGAGGGACTAGTAATTATCCCATTTCCCTCCAAACACACTTTTTTTTCCCCTCCTTCAAAGAACAACAGCCAAATCTATATATACATCTAATGTCACACCAGAAAACCAGGCATCAAGAGGAGCCCTGGAAGACTGTTACAAGCTAGTCATTTAAAAAGCGGGGTTGGCGTTGGTCAAGAGCTGCTCGAAGTAAGCCTGGAACCAGGTACCGGCCTCAGGAGCGGGCTTAAGAGCATCAGCAAGTCCACAGTGAGCGTCGTAGCGGACGGCAGTGGTATCAGAAGTTCCGTCAGACTCACCGCCGGCTATATCAAATGTTAGCAACTATTGTTTATATTTTGAGAGGGGAGTCCTTACGCTTAACCCAGACGAAGGCATCAAGGAGAGCATCAGTAACAGCGGTGTCAGGGCGGATACCGAAACCGGTTCCAATCTGGTTGCACCAATCACCCTGGGCAATCTGGCCAGTGGGCTGCATTCCGGAACGACCCTGGTCAACGATGAAGTGCGCATTGGCCCATCCGTAGGAGGCAAGAGCGGGACCCATGGCGTTAATGTACTTCTTCTCGTCACAGTTGACGTTGGGAGAGGTATACGATGGGCAGGTTGCAAGAGACCATCCGTTGTAGTTGGCAACGTTGGTGGCAAGACCGCGAAGCTGGCTTGGGGAGCCGGCATCCGTGAAGATCTGAGCGTACATGGCGGCAGCAGGTGTAAGGTTAGCGGGCCATCCGAGCCATCCTCCGTGTCCACCATCGAGGTACATTGTAACGTTGGGAAGAGCGAGCTGCTTGACGGCATAGACGGTCAATTCCTTGTATGTAGTTGCGGCGTTGGCACACTTTGAAACACTCATGTTGGTAACCATGTTGGCAAGTGAATCGGGCTCAATAACCAATGCAAGCGGGATATCTGGGAAATCGAGGATGATGGCACGGATGGCATCGATATAGGCCTTGTACTTCGTGGCACCACCGTCGGCAATGGCATATTCTCCGTTGGAAGCCAGAGCAGCGCAGTCACGGTCAGGCAAATCATAAACAACAAAGGGGACGATGTAGTTGCCAACACCAGCGGCCTTAATGGATTCGAGGTAGGTCCTCATGCTGGGGACCTTGGCTGCGGTATCACTTTTCCAACGAGGTAAGATTAGAATCTGTTTTGAGGGTATATGGTAGAATATGTGGGATACTCACAGCCAAGTGAAAGAAGGTACATTAGCAACTGACGCAGCCTTGGTAGCCAGCGCAGTCTTTCCAGCAGCAACGAGCGAGGGAATGGCAATGCTGGATACCTCAGAGGCATAGTAGGGGTTGGCCCATTGGGTCTTTCCGGCGAAGGGGTTTCCGCTGGCAGTGACAACGGCAGTAGTGGTAGCAATAGTTGCAGTACCGGTACCAGTCGCAGTAGCCGTAGCGACGGTAGTACTAGCGGCGGTGGTCGAAGAAGCAGTACCGGGGAGACATTGGTAATAGTCTGCGAAGCTGTATGTAAATACTCAAGTTCACCAAAAACCATTATATCAGCCCAGGTAAACCTACAATCATTGATCTTGCTGCAGTAAGCTCCGGAGACACAAGTGGTTACACCAGTCCAAGTAACACCACCACATTGTGCGTAAAGTGCTTGCTGAGCAGCGACGAGAGGGGCTGCCAAAAGAGCTCCTGCGATGATTGATCCCTTCATTGTGAAAGGCTAATTCGATGGAATGAAAATATAATGTATTTAAGGAATGTCTGGTACAGTTTGCTTGAACTGCTGCTGGGGATGCTACCAGTGGTGGTGGTGGTGGTGGTGAAGAGGACGCTTTGTTCGGGGTAGACTCTAAGTCTTATATACTTTCTATTTCCCTGAACTTTAAGTCTCTTGAGACGAGAGCTTGTATGTAATCCATGTCCGTCCATCCCCTAGTATGAGAGGGAGAAAAAAGATAAAAGCTTAGATTGCAGTGTATCGGCTTTGCAGCCCGGAGAAGCGCAATATCCTCACTCACACTTGTTGGATATCACTCGTATGACTTGGTATAAAGTACATCGTGACATTAGGGAGGCGGGGTGATTATCCGAAACCCGACTCGTATGGCCATAGATGAGGCTTGTGGAGGTGCAGTACTCGTATGCGTGTACATTTTCGCAGGGTTCCGGGTATACTGTGATAGTGAAGAAAAACCCAAATTGATATTTTCAAGGAACCGGGAGATGACGAAGATCTCCGTATGCATGCGCATATTCAGTGCAACGCTCCTATGCAGCATTTTTATCGGTATTATTATTTTCTTCTGAGGCGCCGGAAGAATGACCCAATCAACCTACTGGCTGATTATCCGGGGCTGTTAGCTAGCCGCAGGTACCAAATAATTCCCGGGGTTGTATGCAACTTTAGTCGCCCACCCACCCAACTCTCTTAACGGTGCGGAGATTGTGGAGAGATGTCCCCGGATACAAAGGAGAAAGCATTTCTCCTTTGGGTCCAGACTGCGGGGTCAGGTACTCAGATGGTTGTGGAGAAGAGTAGGTAACTTTGATTCAGGCCGATCCGGGGTGCTTGACATCTGCACGGCCCGTGGATCCGTCGCATCTGTCACCCGTAACTTCCCCACAAACCCCTTCCCTCCCTTTTCTCACATCATCCCTTAAGCATATATATACTACATGCAATTATAGGTTGGATTGCCACTGAGTATTCAAAAATCCGGCGACAAGGATCAATACCACTATTGAAGATGAAGATGTAACCCATAAGTGAAGGAATTCGGAGCCCAGTCCCAACTACCCCGTGTCAGCAATATTACAAGTTAAGCGCATAAATAGGGTATGATTTGAGAGCGAGAATAGGAGGCATCAACTCGTAGCCAGGAGTGTCGTTCCGTTCGCGTATGTGATCTGGGCATGCAGGGCGTACCTGCTTACCAGCGGGTCAAAAAGGTGCAGTTTCTCGGTGCAAGGGTTGTTTGTACGGGGTAATGCCGTCCTCTCACCTTAATTTCTTAGTTCTTAGTTCTTTTGCTCCTAGCAGGTACCTACATTCATGTTCAGCTCCTCTTTAGGCACCAAACTGAAGCGTGTTTGACGTTAATTGAGGCGGATATTAAATCCTGTATAACAAAGCGACAAAAAATTTCGGTTGATGAATACTCTAACCCTTGCCGTTTAAGGGCCCGTGAATGTGGGTCGAGGAATTCAAGTAAATGAAGCAGGCCGGCTTTCCTACTAGGGTTTCGGAAGAGGTTGTTGTTGCTCCGACACCCCTGCATAACTAGTCACCTTAACCAGAGCTTATCTTATCTCATCAGGAAAAAACACTATTGGTAATAGTCATACTACATGTGGGTACGGTGCTCTACGCTACTCTTCTGAGCACTCGTAGGTACGTACGTAAATTGTTTTCTTAGATGTAGAAGTTTTATAATATATAGCCTTATATAAAAGGTTTTGTGCAGCTGAATATGGGATGGACGAAATTTCACCCCTAACGTTATATCTTAGAAATAATGATCCACTCGCATCTAGCTTGATTTCTTAGCTACGGCATCGTATGCTCATAAGCTTGATCATGATTGCATCAGCTACGCACTACGTTTGATCAGAGTTTTGCATTATTCTGAACACCGTAATATTCTCGAATGAATCGACTATGCCAAGGTCTTTAAAGCGCCTACTTAAGCTTTGGGCTTTTAGAATTCATACTCATAGAGCATTTGAGTGAATAGTATATTAGAAAAGGAAATATAACCCCCAATATCCCAAAGAAAGCATTCAACTCTAATATCAATCTCTTAATTCCTCACTGATATTCTCAGCCAGCATATTTGACAGTCAGACCATATCTGAGAATAGCCACGTTGTGAACTTAAAGGCTTCATCGGACCGAACCGTTGCTCAGCAATATGATGCGGAAATATCTTCCCCTGCAATATAGTGGCTGTGATATCCTGGTCAACACCCGGATAGTTCATGCGCACATCCATGGAGAATCGGATGCGGACCCAAGGGGAAGATTATGCTTCATTTTCCGACTACCCTTGCTCGACGAACGAGATGTAGTTTTTCCGTTCGTGTAATATCTATTGTAGTAGCATAGCGCTCACAATACCCTAGATGCTACATCTATATATTCAAAGTATTGGCAGAGTATACAAGCTTAGTCCATCATCATACTATATAGAAGATGGTGTGTGAGCGGAAAGTATGCCTTCCCACGTGGCTTCTGGCCCATGAAATTTAATCAAAACAAGGAGATTTACGAGCATGCACATAATGAATAAAAGAAAGGAAAAAAAAGGAAAAAAAAGGAGATTTATGAGCATATATGAGCAGTTACGCGCATGTACAGTCGTGCCTAGGCCTATAAAGTTCCTGGAGCCCCTCCATCGCAACGAGACAAATATCAGGGCATGCAAAATGATAGTTTTTCTTGTATCTACTCCCTTTACCATATCTTTCTCCTATGTCATCTCATGCCAATCGGACACGGGATTGTTGAGCCCCGCGCCACGGCACCCATCTTATTACCATTGGGGGCGGGACTTTAGAAACTTCTTAAAAAGGGGCTGTAAGGTATTTATTTGCGCATGGTTTGATATCACCCGTTATCGGATGATTTGTAAGTAGCGGATTGCGTGCATGATCATAAGGTATCACTCGGAATGGTGCTTTCCGGTACAGAAGGGACAAGGACCGAAGAATTTAATTCAGGGCTGAAATAGGTATACATACGCTTGATAAGCGGTACGAGATCTGGGACCGTAAGAGTTCTTATACTACGTATCCATTTTAGTTTCGAGTAACGCGCCTCATCTAACTCAGGGAAGCCGGGTTTCAATGCAGAATGTACTACGCGTGTAAGGATAAGTCTGTAGACAGTGGCAGTGGTGGCGCCAATTCTCAAGGGAAGTTATTGCTTGTTTCCCTATCAAAGTCTACGCCACCATAGCAGAGTTACCCCAGCAGTTGCGCAGGCGTAGTACTCAGTCATTCAGTAAAAGGTTGCGAAAATTGGCGCAACGGGGGTCACAGCCATCTCTATCGCGACCTTTCACTGAGCGCCAAAGTAAATCAGAGAACAAAATTCTTTCCTCATACTAACATCTCCCTCTAGATCTTGGCAAATACAAACCGATTGTTACCTTTACACATTCACAGCTTTGCATTGATTATGGATTAAGTGACACGCCAACATGTATGTACATATATATGTATGTACTTACTCTAGATCTAAGAGAGCCATTGTAATAACTACATGTACATGTAGCTATCCCTTAGTCTGTCAGTAGAATGCTGACCCCCCAAGAAGAAGTAGATTTTGTGTGGCTTTACTAACAGATCCTGTTATCTACATGTACCTTATCAAATAGTAGATCTCCCATACAAATTTAATTCCTTTATTATGGGGGGGGGGGGTTCAGCATTGACAGCTTAAGCTTTGCCCCGAATTATCCCGAGCCCCTAGTTACTCGACGATTGACTAGCTGAGCATCGCTTCGCCTCCGCAAAAGCCATTAGATGCATGTTTCAGCCACAGAACTTTCGGCTAATTGTCACCAGTGAGTGACAGTCACGCTAAAAGAAAGCTAGCCAAAGCTATGGGGCTTGTTCTCGGGTGTAACGAATGAGAGCGGGCCGAATACGTCTGCAGGGATTACGGATGATAGCAGTCAGGCTCGGCACAGGGCCGTAAGACATCTTAAAACGTGGCGTGTATGGGTGATATTTTGCGGATGCGAGCTTCGGAGACTCAAAGAATACATGTGGCTTCCTCCTAATATATGGGAAACCTACCAGGTGCATTGAAATTATGCACCAGTTGAAGATTTTGTGGGTATCCATAAATTCCTTACATGATAAAAATAATAATTATTAAGTAGTTACAAAGAAAACCAACAATATTAACGAAGGTATGAGAGAAACCTCTGCAGGCCGACTCGACTCTTATATACATGTTAAATGTACACCTAGTAGGGTACAGTGGGAGGTCAAATCTAATGGAACGTGCCTGAGACATTCAACCGCATATTTAACCGCGTTCCATCATTTTTTGCCTCACGCTGTACATCATTCAGGTTCATACGTATTCTTGAAAATTACTTCTGGGAGCAAAACCTGATGGTCCGCACGAGTTGCCGTCTATCCAGACCCCTAAACTATAAGTCAATACAGCTTTAAAGAGAGCATAAGGATAGCTAAGCAGGATCACTTACAGTATGAATCCGGTTGTGGGACAACATTATAAATTTGACCTGCCCGTAAAGATAGTTGATTGCTATGGGAAGACCCCACATAGTCTGATATTACGATACAGCGTTTTGACCCGTTGTCATTATTATTATTATTATTGTGATAGGGCCCTTCTTGCCATTTGTCCATTTGAGGGGAGTATGATACAGAACCGTGTGTATATCGCGGTGTATTCTGCATCAGATGATCGTCCTGCGTACTATCAGGAAATGATGTTAAAGGACTTTGATTCGGTGATATATGTTTAAGGTTGTTCTTCGTAGGCTCTGTACAGTCCCGCTGCAGGTGCGCATCATGGGTATAATTTTGATAATGAGTTTCCTTGTTCCACCCATAGTTATATGAGTCATTATCGATAACCGGGCTACTAGTTTGAGTGTTTGATATGTGACCGATAAAATGGCCAGCATCTGGCATGATGAAGGCTCCGGGTGAATCCTGTCGTTGCCGATCATGATTCGGCTTTTCTGAATGTGGGTGGTATTCTGACGCCGTGTAATGAGGTTGAGGTGGCTCCCATGCTTTTCCCTGAGTTACTATATACATGCTGCTATGCCTATTTATTACTGATGAGCCAGAATGGAGCCAAAGTCCCGTAGCCTTTAACTCAGGGCTTGGAGGTGTCAATCCCACAGACCAAGACGACATTCTCTCTCGTATAGCATGGGGTGGCTCGGATTTCGAAGGAAGGGTCTTAGAACGGCGCAGTGCGTCCTCATGGGTTATTGGGGAGTGCTTCTCTTGCTGTATGTAAGGCGGGAGGGTTTCGTATTCACTTGCCAACCTTAAAGCATTCAAAAGTCTTTGCATGCCCTTTGAAAAGTCTTCTAAATCTAATCTTGGCATTAGATATAATTCCTGCAAAATTGTTTGGGAACTTACCGGACCCCGATGCGAACTCCAACTTGAGGGAACCACATATATCCACAGCGGATGGTGTCCCAATACCATATAACTCTCGGGGATAAATCCAGCACCATGACGTTTGAGATTTCTCAATATCATGCGAAGGGGGCTGATGTAGCTGTATAGTATTAGTTTCCCTAATAGATTTACCAGGCTTGCTTAGGCCCAGGGCGTCTTCTGCAGACACTGCGGTTTTTCATTAGCCTTTTTGTGTAAACCCGGAGAAGCAGAGGAAATCACTTACAATTGATGTTACAGTGAATGTCTCGTGTCATGCTTCTTAGAGTGAGTCTTATTGGCGACTTGGAATTTTCGTTTTTCTTTAACAGGAGCCAACAATCGCGGAAAGTTTGATCGGTATTAAAGTCGTGGCGTTCTAGTAGCTCCTGATCTTGGCCCCTCTTTATTAAAATTTCTTCAAACATTGCGTTTTTGACTCTCCTTAAATGTTGTCAGTTTCAGTTCAAATAATCTTCGAAATGTGGCTTTTGATTACATCAGAACCTGAGGATTCTCTTTTGTTTCTGTATCTAGCCTCGCAAGAGCAAATTCAGTCGCTGACCGGCCTGTCGTTGTCGAAAGTGATTCATATTTCTCCCATATCCCGCCCATAGTCTCCCGAAGCTCTAGATGATGTAAATATGAGTAACGTGTTTGATGGGAATATATAAGTACAGCCTTGAGTTGAGAACGACGAACCTGAGCTCCAAGGGGGGAAGGTAAAGCATATTGAGCAGTTGACTGGTCGCGGGCTGTTCCAGCCTTCGTCCTTTGTGATAGTAAATCTCGAAATGTTGAATTTGAGTTCTTTAGACATGAGATCCTTTACCCCCGCTGTCTGGCTGCCTTGCTTATTCATCCCTACATTAGCCCCCCCGACTACATAAAACGTTACAATTAGTATTAGTTATGAACTGAAGCCATAAGCAGGTAAATTTATAAAGGCATGCTTACATTCACCAACTCCCCAATATACATCACCCGGATCTTTGGTCGGGTGACTTAGTTCTACCTTAAATTCTATAGATGTGTGGAAATGGTCAAGAAAAAAATGTGCATCTTCGGGGTCATCATCTTCGATTGAGCTGCAGATGTTTAAACTTTCAAACATAGCCACACGATACCATGAGAAATTAGGGGCATTCTCCTTTGTGAAATGATCCTGGACTTTTTCGTCGTATACGAATCTCTGTTTCTTGGAGTCTCCAGCTGGATTCGAAAATTCAATCCGTTCTTTCCCCGGCAGCTTATCTATGCTAACCTTCGTGCCCGACTTACCGACCTTTCTCTCGCTGCAGTGTAGGTTAGTATGGTACGGCTTCTAACTCGATGTGCGCGGGGCTAGGTCGTCATACTCATAGGTCCATGCGATTTGAATCCGGTCACCCTCGTCATCGTCCTTAGATACTTTCTTTGCCCTCCTAGCAAGATCAAAAGGTAATATTGTCCCGCTAAGAATGTTCCTTGCAACATTTGTTCTTAGCATTGATGCAACTGTCTCGGTGAATTGATGTCGTTCTATAGCCTGGTCAACAAAAGATCACGGCCTAGTAAATTAGTTATGTGATGAGAGGGAATGCAGTACTTTCAATCTCGTGAAGTTTTAGAAAAAGATTCTTTTGACCTCCTGCCCTGGTCTGAGTTTGTAATAGCCACCAACACCTACCGCGCAAAGGAGTGCTTATTTGATAATGTGATCGGGCTAGAAATGTCCTCGGGCCGCCTTTAAAGCTTATTAGTGGGTTATGCTTCATTGTAACTGAGTTTGATAAGAAGATGCGTACAGGAAAACTCCTTCAATTTGCTTGTATGAATTCCGGCTGATCGGAGCGTCAAGCCCGCTTTGCAATTGCATTGGAAAAGATCTTCTCGTATCTTTCCTTGTTGGGTTGATATGAAGTGATATCCCTTTAATTGAGCAAATGGGCATATCACCTGTCTTCCGGTCTCGGTTTCCTCGGATATCTCGAATTCACTGCTTTCGAGAAACAATGGTTTAGTACAGCACGAAATATCACGTGATCACCGGTTCACCCACAAATAGATACTATCGATTTTCTTGCATCGCTGCTCCGAAACATGAGGTAGTCCGCCAGGATGTTTTGTTTTCCAGGAAAGGAAATGTACTTCAGGAGGCACCACCGGTGTAGGTTTTCGGACTGGAGACAGACTTTGGATAGTTGGATTTTCTGTGTTGCTACATCTATGTGAAGAGACAGAGGCCAGATTATCTAGTCTCTGGAGCATTTTTATGATGAGATCTGTTTTCCCATCTAAAGTCTCTACGCCGTTGCATATACGAGCTGATTGATCATGGAGATCTCCCAATGCTGAACTATAAATAATATCAGTTAATACAATTGCCCTTAAGGTACGGGTAGGTCAGTGGTCAAGTTGGGGCGCTATATTACCTGTTTGTTGCTAAAATTAAGGTGTTGATTGTAGTCATACGCAGATTCAACTCATTGTACAAAGTTGTTAACTCCTTCACTTCCTTTGTACTCCACATAACTCTCAAGCAGTTGTCATAAAGTCCCTGCACGAATGACTCCCCCCAACCGCGCTCACTATCTGACATTGCTCCCGAATACTTATCCACAATCTTCGCCAGGCTTTGCAGTCTTATGTAGCAATCAGACACAAGAATAGCCGCAGTTTGTGCAGTCCCTGCCCGCGCAAAAACTGATCCTGGTTTTTTGGCCTTACTGTCCAACTGTTCGAGTGCTGAAGCAAGGGAAAAAAGCATGGTTTTGACATTTTGGAATTCCTGAACTGCTTCAAGCCGGGCAACAGTGAGTTGCTTGCCAATTTTGTAACATAGTTGCACGACGGCAAGAATATCACCGAGGCTAAGAGGGCATGCCATGTTGGAAGTATGTGGTGTCAGAGGTACGAACCTTTAATTAGAGCGGAATTTTTTTTTCAAAAGTTGAGGGAAGTGTCGATATTAAATGGGGCGAGAAAAAAGAAAAATACTTAAGTGGGGAAATCGACATCGTTAAGTAATGCATCAATCTCTCCTAGCTTAGCCACGATGTATGAATGAAACGTTGGCAGGCGTGCTGAATAGTCTGATCCTGTTGTTCCTATTCGTTGGATTGATGCGATAGCTGCGCAGTGACGAACATTAGTCGGGCTAAGGCAGAACGAGGCAGGTCTTGATAAACTCTTGGGGCCAATGATGAATTTTGCTCTTCACGACACGAGATCAGTCTGATAAGTGCACAATGCGCAAAAATACAAAACGACTGTTAGTGTAGAGTAGGTACATACCCGCCATCAGCATTTTCCACGTATGACGCCTATCTATCGCCTGGTGGGCCCAGAATCTGGTGCTCTGCATAATAGTACAAACTCGGTGTTCGCCTTAACATATCAGGTAATGATACAGTTGAGAAACTCCCACAAACAGTAAATTTTGACCAAATATGCCAAGGCTGCAGAACTCTATATTCTGAGTAGGTCCCGGCCTACCAGGCGATAAATACAATACTAGAGGTGATTCACATGATGGTGTTTACATGATGACACTTACATGGTGTTGTATCTACATGTATTTGGCCCTTCTCCGGTACTTAACATTCTTAAGAGAAATTGGCGACTATCGTGAGATATATCTACCTGGTTTGTGGGATTCCGGATTCCGTAACATCAATATCGAAGATATTTTATCGTAAAGCGTAAAGGTACATCATATACCTCGGTAGTAAAGTTACATAATTTGAGCCCCAGCCCTATTTAAAAAAAAAAAAAAAAAAAAACTAGACCCGTTTAGTGAATGGGCAGGGGTACTACTTCTCTTCTAACCGCATGGCGTTTTCCGAAAACAACTGCTAATGCATGCCATACAATTTTACCCCAAATCCCATTTTTTGTATGGCATGCAATAGCAGTTGTGTCCGGAAACGTCATGCGATTAGTACTCTTCTTGCGCACTTGTCTAACAACAAAACGCGCATATGTATGTTCCAGTGCGCACGACCAAGGAGGTATGGTGCGCACACTCATAAAGGTGACATGGCAGGATTTGGAAGTGGAACAATTATGGCTGCAAGCTGAGTTCTAGGCCAATCAGAAGGCCTATTTCTAGCCACTTTGTTGCATTCCTGCCACAATTCGCTTTTTGAGGGGTATGGCTCGAGAAGGTATGGAGGGTAGGTGTGTAAACTTCGGTGTTTGCAGCCAATCAGTCTACAGAATTTGGGAGATCTACTCCTATAATGGTACTAGTGCTTCATTTTCGGTTATATTTAAGAGCGGGTGCACCATATATGGAATCGGATGATTCGCCAAGTCTTTGATAAAGTGGAGAAGCTCTTCGACACTGCCTACCAAATCCCAAGAAAAGTTGTACCTGCATTAGTCGGAAGTTGCAACGCCTCACAAACTATGCCAGAATTAGCTATTGAAGCCGATATCTAGTTTCCGATGAGCAGTGACGTTGAACAGTAGGCAGTCCTCAGGTGTGGAAATTATCTGTGTAGGCGAAGGTCACCTACTATTCCTAAGGGCTCCAAGGTTCAAGAAATTCGATTTCGTGGGGTAGAGTTGAACAGCTCTGCATTAGACAACCATGAACCAATCCAAATATATGCACCTAAACAAGATTGTCGAGCTGAAAACCTCATAGGTAACTCTGCGTCTGCCAGCCAAGTATCGAACTGCGCCCACATAAATCTGGGCAGATTTGTAACTAAACTGTCGTATCGCTTGGAGACCTTAATGAATGTGAAGTGTAGTTACATACGGGAGCCTAATTGGGTGTTAAATTAATTAACCGATTGTTAAATCAATTAACCGATGATGAGTTGTGTTCAATCCTGACGTATATTTAATATATATATTATTGCCTGATATGTGGCCGGTTGAAAAATGGCCCGTTATGTTGTAGTGACAATCTGTGAGAAGGCTCAGCTGGAACTCGAGGTGTACCTACAAAGGGCAAAATTCGAGTCTTATTTTTTTGTGTGTGCGTGTTTGTGGAAGTACATACCGTTAGTTAAATCTCGAATAATCCACTATCCCCTATATATCTGTATGTGGTAATCCCGAACCAAGGCAAACTAGCAAACCAAACTTCACGTATGTAGGTACACACATTTTCTCACCCGGACTTAAGATTCAACGAAGCGGAGATAGTGGATTTTCCGAGTTTTAACGGTAGGCAGCTGCGGAAGGAGTGTGTGAAGCCAGGTGAATTGTTTCATCGCGTGCGTAATAAACTATGGCGTAGATATATATATGGAAGGAGAAAACCAGAGTGATATATCGGGTCCTTGTGCGTGTGGTCCTTTCTGGAGTTGGTATAATCCATGATGTTTATAGGTCGCATATCATGATCCAGTTTTTGTTTACAAGTTGGTTTTCGTCACTCATACATTTCAGATGTAATGTATGGATTTATGCTGAGAAAAATACTGCCAATAAAAACTCAAATCGGCTATACTTAGCCAGTAACCATTATTCTCATCGAAAGTACCTACATCAAATCGTTGACTGAATCCTTTCTTTCTCATTTTTCTGTCCTCGCTTACGGGCTGAAAGCCCTCACTGATTGATTGATTCAGCCGTAAGTTTATTAAAGAAAGTTTGGCTATACTCTGCTAGTGTAGAGTATGCAATGGAGATGGGACGGAGAATTGAAGCAATGAGAAGCAGTAGTACCGGGAATTAGTAAAATAACAGGAGTTTAAAAAAAACAGCACAATAACATGTATGGCGCGAGAAGTCAACCTCGAAGGACTTTTTTCTTGTATGGGGAACCAGAGAAGATAGGCTAGCTGCTAGTACTGTTATGGTAATTGATCTCACAGTTTCTGGAGACTGATTGGTTGATTCTTTTAAAAATGCTGAAGTTGACACACCCACCCCACCCATAGCTTCTCGAGCCATATGTTGAGGCTCCGGGTGCACGTTAAATATCGAGATGCCTTTGAAGAATTGGTTGATTTTGTACGGAAACCGCCCATGGCAACCAAAAGCTCAGCCCCAAAATTCGTAGGTATATGCGGAGGGGAGATATTTTATCTATCTTCATATTGAAAAATCCAAACATTTTCCTAGAAATACAAAACGCAAACACTGAATAGCGCTTTCCTACGTACAGCTACACCCGAGCATCGCTCCGAAGTTATCGAGTAGAAAAGATGTTAAAGAGGCTGTATTTCAAAGGCTGCGGGACACACTACCCAAATACCTGCTTGGCTAACTGTTAAAAATACAGTACCAGAAATCGGGGTGAAATAAATACCGCTATTTCCTACAATACTGTAGGAATACCGTAGCACTGCGGTATTCCTCACTAGGTTACGGAGATAATACGGTATACTCGTGCTATACCGTATTGCCCTAGTACCAATATTACCATTTCTGGTACTGTATGTATATCAGCCTAATCAGAACCCTTTCTTAACAAAACGGGGTTCTCAGTATCTACCCTTAACCCCCCCCCCCCTCCCGGTACATGATGTAACCTGTAAATATAGATTAGCTCGGAACAAAAATTAAGGTTGTCACTTTTATGTGGTGTCTGTGCTTTGTTCCTGGCGTCAGGCGCTTATTTGAACTACACAGCCCACAAACATCAACCACAGTCGTCGGATACACCGGACAAGGATTCACCTAGATCCGCCACTATATCCTGGTTATCACGGTTCGTCAAACCGAAAAAGCACCGGAATGGGGTGTTGATGCCAGTTTCGATCGAATGTCTCTATCTATATGCACCTGCATTACACATCACGAACAGCCTTATCAAGAAGACAAGGTGATTCTATGGCCATTTCCACGCACACGTGGTAGAAAAAGGGAACTATTATCCCCTGTCAGGCTAAATTATGACTTTGAACCTTTGGAGTCTTCCCTTATAGGGACGAATACAAGGATCAATGAGGCTCGCTAAAGACGCCCTGTGAAATTTTGACTCATAGAATAGGTGTTAATAAACGCTAGTAGATGTCGCGAAGTTTTTCGGTGGCGCATGTTGCCCTGCTGTGTGTAGAAATCGACGCGAGACGCGAATTGAATTGTGAAAGCATACCAAGGGGTAAAATACTCTGCGCCATGTGGGATTATGCAGTAGAGAATTTCGTATAAAGATATGCAGCTCTTCCCCCCCCCCCCCCCAGTGAATTATGTATACAGTACGCAGAAACTCCAGGGCTTATTACCAGAATATTCAGTCCTAGCACCGATTCCCTTCGGTTTGCTATAGAGAATACTCTCCATATTAGGTTGCTAAGCCTATCCTTTACTCTAAGATGTTACGCCTTATTACTCTCCTCCTCTCCCTGGCTCTCATCGTATCCGCCGAGTTCACATTCAGCAGAAACAGTACCATCACCGCGGGGAGCATTTGTTCAAGAACATACTCCCGCTCACTGCCATGCAGTCAAAATTTATTATCTCTCTTTGATATCGCCAATGAGAGTATCCGATTCTCACCCTCTCTTCTAGAAAGTAGCTGTACCAGCGAATGCTATAATTCTCTGGTGCAATGGACGAGCGATATTCGGAGGGACTGTTCAAATGGGACGATTGGAGTAATCGACACCCGGAACAGTAGTGGAGCTTTCACATTGGAGAAAGTTCTAGACCCAAGAGCCCAGTGGCTAGAGACACTATGGTTTGATACATGCCTGACAGACTTGTAAGCCTTATCCTTCTGCTGATTCGTTTTTACACACCTCTCTAACAACCTATCAGAACAGTCCCTGGTCACCAGTTCTGCAAAACCTACAATGATACCACCAATTCTCTCAATTACTTATACGATCCCAAGCTCATGCACAGTCTCAACGATGCTGCTGAATTCTGCAAAAGTTCGTGCGCGGTGCAAACAGGCATCTACATCCACGAAACCAATCGCAACAAAACAAACGTTTTGGACCCGCGAAAAGTTTGCTCTGGTCTTGACACGAAGCCTTTTCCTTTTCCGGAATCGTGGAAGCAGAAAGATAGTCCAGGATGGCAGCAAGGCGGTGAGGGCGGACGAGGCGCTAACGGGCCCTTAGAGCCGAGTAATGACAATAGTACTGGTTGGCAGATTGGTGGAGAAGGCGGGAGGCCGCCTGTGAACGAAAGCGTGGCTAATTACACTGGCTGGCATCAAGGCGGGGAGGGTGGAAGGGGTCTCGATCCTAGCTTGGTCAATGAAAGTACGATAGGAGACTTGACGGCGACGGGTGGTGCAGCTGAAACTAGGATCTCGTTACTAGCAGTGGTAGCAATGATTGGAGTTATCGTGGTAGGGCTTTAACGGGGGGGCAATGCTTCGTGGGAACCTTGCATGGTGGGTGTTTGTTTTACTAACGGTTAAACGAGAGTTACGAGCATAGATGTAAATATTTAGGAGTTTTTGTATTTATAAGACCCTCAGCTTAACGGAATAAAAGTCTTTGCATTAACAGCGGCGAAACTTTAGGCCGTCTCCGAGGGATATATTTCGAGAAGCCTGAGGGTAGGCTCAATGTGCCTTGCCTTTGTTGGCATCTGGTTTATCTGTATTCGGGCCCGTCAGTCTGCTGATTTTCGCAACGATGCAACGTATGCTGAGTCTACTCGGGGACGATGAAGGGGCTGGGCGAAAATGGGGGTTGAAAATTACTTTGCCTGTATGATAACGAAATCTTGATCATCAGCTATAAAAAACCTATGAATAAAAGTAGTTATGTCACAAGGCTGCTCAAAGTTAATGTTATCCCCGGGGTTACCCTCCTGCTGCCCATGCACGTTCTTGAGGCGAGCACATGTGGCTGACTATAGCCAATTTTTATTTCACAAGCACCAATACCAACCCCGTACATACCTCCGAACGCTCTTTCCTCGATAGTGGAGGAGCCCCAACGAGTTCCTAGACTTGGAGAATTATAAGGAAGATCCAAAAAGCCCTTGGAGAGGAGATGGAGGAGGAAGGGAGTGAGGGGCTTTCCCACTGCCTCTTTCTCCTTCTACCTAGCTTCTATATACCTCCAAGGGGATCCCTTTAGAAAACCTGCCGGTGAGCCAGATCCAATAGGAAGACTATGTTACCGTTTCCTCTAAGAACTCGTCCGTTTCACCCGCCCTTCTTGATTCCTAGGCAAAGAGGGCTTCTTTCTTGGCAGAATTTTGGGTTATCGGCTTCAGCCCCAGGAGAAACCTTTTCTTCACCCCTAACAGGCTCTAGACTATGGCTCACGAGGCTTTTGTTATATGGTTTTGTGGACGGGGTGAATGGCTTTCTTCCAGCCCTCTCATCATATCTCTTGGATCCTGGGAGTAGATTCACTGGTACTCGAGATGGAGAGTCTGCGATAGATTATTTACGTTGCTCTTCCTCTTGGACCCTCAGTATTCCCGGGCGCCCAAAAGGGGTGGGTTTAGCTCTTTTGGGCTGGACGCGTTTACACATATTCCGCCATGATACGTGCGGGCTTTCATCAAGGCTTGGGCTCGCTCGGATCGTAGGAGGACGAATAGAAGCTCGAGCTATTTAGCTCGACTCGCCGCTCATGCCAAATCAGTATCGAGTACACTTGGTCTACTATCATACTCAGCATTTATTCAACGTCGCGGGACTATGTTCGGCCTTTAGATCTTTGCATGAGTATCGTACCTGCAAATTAATCATTGACCCTACTATTTGCCAGAATTTAGCCTAGCGCGCAAGGCCCGATTCTTGGCTTCAACCGAAGAAGGGGCAAAAAGTGCAGTTCGTGGGCAGCTGCAAATATTCATTTTCCCCGCACTGCCCCAAATACGTCTAGCTCTGAAACTCCCAGTTTTGCAAGGTTGAGCGCTTTGTGGGATAGCATAGCCAGTGTCATGGGCAGTTAGAGTCCATCATCTGCTAGGTTTAAAACCAGTAGTTATTTAGCGCGGATAGATATCGAAGGCACATATATATTTTAGGATGCAGCTGAATAGTAAACACGTGCAGGGCGACCAACCTGAACTTGCACGCCTTAACTAAGATCGTGAGGTTAGGCTGTCGGGTTATTTCGTGCGTTATGGAAGAACTTGGGGCCGAGAGGGAAAGCCTACTATCCTTTACGCTGTTGAAGATGCCAACTTTGCCAAGTTTCATGTCTCAATTCTGTGGCTTGCGTGCGAGAATTGCCCTGTGCTACCACATCTCAATGTTGGCAGCACTAAGTAACGTCCTAAGGGGTAGCCACATGTAGTTACCGTCATAGCGTCTCTACGAAATGTCCAGCCATAAATCCCAATAATACCAAACACAGTAGAATAAGAGTTAGAGCTCATGAGGCCTCCATCACTCCAAGGGGCTGCTCCCCCCTTAGGAATATCACGTGACCCGACCATTTTAGCATTGCTGTCGGACTTGTTCCATAGTTACTTGTTTTTATTCCGAGACACGAATAGGACCCTTTTCATAGTACATACAAGCCAAGAAGAAATAGAAGAAAAAGAAAGAACAGGAAGGAAGTAATGAGTGTGACGAGTATGAAAAGAAAAAAAATAGTAGTAAGAAAAAAAAACCCGTGATATACCACAGTATGTAAGAATTATGAGCCGGCTTCGAATTTGTTGCCAGTCGCGTTTTCCACCAGTTCTCGTGGAGGCGCCTGGCGGTGTTGAGCGTTTGAGTACCCGAGTGATATTCCGTGATTATAATCGATTCCGGCAATATTTCGATGTGTTTGTGGTTTTGTGGTTATGGGGGGAGAAGGGGGGGGGGGTCCACTTGGTCTTTATAAATGCAAAAAAAAGGGCACTAGATGAATAAGTACATTGTAGTATATTGCACGGCTTGCCCCCCCCCCCCCCACCCACCCCCCAACCATTTTTTTTTTCATTCTTTTTTTATTCGTAATGTGCATACCGGCAGCGCGCCTGCTTAGACCTAGAGATTACGTATATATCCCGAAAATAAGCCCCACAGATTCCAGGAAACGAGTTGTCGATACCTTACTCCCGGCTCAGCATGCGTAAACCAATAATGACGTATATATCTTCCGCATGACTCGACTGCATAATAAGGTACCGAGCCCGAGTTTGTTAGGTCTGGGCCCGGCTTGTGAGAAAAAGAGCTCGACTTTCTGGAGCCTATAGTTCGGGCTTGAAGCTAGAGCCAGCTCCGAGTCGGCTGGTGCCCATCACTGCTCGTAACATTGAAATGAATCCTTCTGGGCTACAGACAATGATGTCCGATAGCGTCAGACTTGATGATTGTTGACTGATAGTATGATACGAGGTGAAGCCTAGAGAGAGATGGGGGAGAAGGAAAGAGACTACAGAAGATCTAATCTAATCTTGATCAACAACGTCCCATATGATCTAACAGATCAAAAGCAGAGAGAGAAAAAATCAGAATATCTGGGCAGCAAGACTTATGTGCACGAGTCCGCGTCCAGACTCGCCACTGCTTCTCCCCCTGGGCTGCCCCTCCCTTTCATGATAAGGGAGCACATATGCTCTTTACCCCTAGGGCACATCCGCCTGCTTCCAAATGTTGAATTTGGTGCGGATTGAACCGGTGACTTCCGTGAATGTGACCCCCAACGTTACCGTTATGCCACGACACTGCGAAGGAAAAAGGGAGAAGGTGATATTTGGGTGGTGCACGAAATGGAATAAGGTTTGGTGGGGTAGCGACGTGTATGGAAAAAATTATAGCCCCACCAACCCAACCCCTATAATAATTCTAACGTTCTAAAAAAAAACAAATGTCGCGGTATCTTAATGAACTCTCTCCCAAGGCTCGATACCCAAGATATTCCCAGAGAAACTTTGGCACCAAAGGGGCGAAATTATAACAGGTTTTATTGTATGTATACCGCGCACGCGGCCGTGAGTACGGTCAAAGCTGGGAATAAAACTTCGGAACACTAAGAACCTCTTTTTCAGCCGCGTTCTACTACTAAGTACGAGCACAAAATTCTAGTAAACAGGCAGAGACTACCAATAATCTATGTAGCTATATATAGTGCCTCAAGATAAATGTGGCAGCGAGAGTCAAATGTTGTCGACCGAGGAACAGCGCAAAGTGCGGCTCCCCTCATCCCCGTGGCCACAGTAAATTTTCCGGCCGCTTACCATAGCGAAAAACAAGTCTCGAAGGCATTTTATTGTAATCTGCAGCAGTGGAAGCTAGCTCCCGGATAAGGCGATCCAGACTCAGGCGCTATATTCCCTACACGTGCACCAGATAGTAGTCAATAAACGTCCACGATCAGGTTCTAATACAAAGAACAATGGTAGCGCCAGAACCGTATCGGAGTAAATAGAGTACCCAGTGAGGATATCCTGGTCTCTATTTATCGTCCGATATTAATAATTGTGATACTTACAAACCGACGCCAAGGACCGAATCACATCCATGCCGGAGCCTGGCACTATGACACCCAACACATCCATCCATCCTGCAAAGAAACAAAGACAGCGCCGAACCCCCACACAGCGAAAGCATCCGAGAACCAGAGTTACGCCGACGATCCGTACCACAGCACAAGCCATACCCAAAGTGCACACCCCATCCCCGCACAAAGCGCATAGCAGAGCACACCATCCGTCTTGGCGCCCGCGGGTACCTGCATCCGCCCTCGATCGTGTCCCTGCAGCTTCAAAACCGTGATGTTTTCCCGCGGGCTCGCTTATCGCGGTGGGGCGGTAGCACGGAAGCACAGCGCATCACTCGTACTCGAGCCATCACTCGGAGCTACTAGAAAGGCTAGGCATGCCCAATATTAGAATATTGATCAACATGTGTAGCAACGCCGTGGTGTAGAGTATGTGTACTGTCAAAGTTAGGTCAATTGGTTTTCCCATTCCAGGATAGATCTCTGTAGCTATTGGTTGAAGTTCTCGGAGGTGTTTAGAGTATGTTGTAGTCTTTAATATAAGTGATTTTGTATGCATACTAGTTGTCAAATTTGGTGTTATTATATTTAGGTGCAAATTCCGTCCATGGCCAAGTAAAGCAGATACTCATCCAGTCATTCATTACATGTACCTAGCCCGGGTAAACAACGAAAGAAACCAACCACTTAAAAGCTCCACATGTGCAGAAAGTAATGCAAACCACTCTCAATAAGGACACCCACCCAGTTATCAATTGTCACATGAATCCCCACGGAAATAGCCTTTTCAAAGCTTGATTTCTCCCTTTCTGCTGCCTCTTCCCCTGCATCCTGCAAGTACCACAACCATCGCAGCTCGCTTAACTCTTTCCGCCAAACAATCAACCCGCCCCATCCTTAGCGCACGGAGGCCTACTTCGACTATAACACTCTTCCCTTTCCCCATCTCGTTAGCCCCATCATCTCTCTCCCGCTGTCAAAAATCTTATTTCCCCCTCCAATTTCGTCATAATTAAAGAACCATGTCCGACCTTTCATCTTTCCATCTTAGTCTCAACAGCTCCCCCCACGGCCCTGAGCCAAGCCGCAATGCCAACAGACAGCTAGTAGCCATGGACGAGGCCTCCAATATCATGGATATCGACGACACCAACGACCGTGGCTTCGCTGAGCTCCTTCACAACGATCTATTTACTCAGCACGGTGCACCCATAAATGCAAATATACCATGCACGCCCACCAGGCGTGCCGCAACTGCGGCCCAGCTCTACGAGCAGCAATTGCGCACCCCTCTCCCGGCAGTTCGTGTTCACGCCATCACCTCTCCCGAGTTCGAGTTGTATAATGCAACCCTACCAGTCAACATCAACTTCCAAACCCGTGTTCGCCGCTCCGGAGGCATTAGGGCTCTCTACCCGAACACCGCTGTTGATGAGGTGATGCGCCTTTACTACCCCGATTATCGTTGCTGGGAGCAGATCCTCGAGGAAGGTATTATCGGCAGAATGGGGGTTCCTAGCGTCGATGATATCGTTGTTATTACCTTTGTCGTCAAGAGGAGGGGGTGGAACGAAGAGGGCAATGACGGCGAAAAGATCGAAATCAGCCCAAGGAAAGGGGATTGGGACAACACCATGGCTTATTTGAGGAGCAAGGGGGTTGGTATTAATGTCAACTCTGGTCTTCGTGGTGCGCACACCGTCAAGATGTTGATCAAGTTGGCCAACTAAGGGACTGGTATTCTCTGGAAAAGTCTGTGTCTTGTGTTTGAGGAGTAGCGGAATTGATACTGGCCCGCGTATCAATTTTCTCAATGTTAGCACCTTTTCTTTGCTTGCATTCTCTTTCCTTCTGATGATACCCTACTGTCTGTTGTGTTTTTTCTCATCCTTCTGCTGTACACATCGTTAGCCAGCTCTACCTACGCATTTCCTCCAGCGCTACCCTTCAGTGCCTTGCCTGTAAGGTGTCTTGAAATAGTCGTACATGTACTACTACACCCTGTGTATTGGCATTTTGTGTAGCACTTACTGTAAGAATAATATAATCGCTTGTCTTTATCGTTGAATGGTCGTGGGTGTATGTGATATCTGTTATTTTTTTGAACATAAGTAGCACTGCTAGTGCGCGGGCCATTCTAGAGGATTCTAGAGTGGGGGTCTGATAAACACAAGGCTCGTTTCCAGCCCTCCTGAGCTGGCCGTAGGGGATGAGCACGAGAGTAGATAAAAACCCGCCCTACCCACGACTGAAGCTCCTACCAAATAGCGTATACTATGATAGATACTAGTTTGTTCCCCCCTCCCTGGGTAATATCAAAAGGAGCAAAGTCCCAGGCATCGAGTGATACCTCATGATTAAAGTACCTCCGATAAGGTCATCTCCAGTGTGAAGATTATGTCTGTAGGGCTCCAATAACCTATTAAGGATTTTACACGCAATACAAAGTCAATCGCAGGATGATGTCATATTCTTTACCAGTTACTGAATCTAGCTATATCTAAAGCTAAGTTAACAAAATACTTAACAGTAACGGGTTATTTAGAAATCATTGAATAAGATTAGAGAGAATGGTTAAAATACAGAGAATTTTGACGATTGGAGTCACCAGCAGATTAACGGTGAAATATACTCTGATTCACCAATAGGACTCGCCATAACTCGGCAGTTGGTATGGGCTTGGATAGATTGATACAACTCCCCAAAGACATCAGATCCAAATTGAGATGCCGGTGCTTACGTCTCTCTGGCTGCAGGAACCCCGGGAACCTTTAGGCGGGGCGGTACCTGAACTAGATGCCGGCAGCCCCCTGCTTGTGTTAGCTTGTGTTACTAATGCAGTATTAAGTTATAGGCATACCTTGACGAGAAAACCCTGAGTTATATTTGCTTCCCCAGATCTGGGGTTTGGTGGGGAGGTATTGGTGGCAGGTATATATGTATATACATCCACCGAGGCATTTTTATCAGAAGCAGACATAGACTTGTCTCGATGGATCCCAATATACCCCTAGTACATGCCAGTTAGACCAAGATGAAAAACTTATAGAGGCAGGGAAACTACTGCTCACCGTTTTAAATCCGAATTATCTTGTTCCGAGTGGATGTCGGATGTCAGGTTCTGATTTTCCTCATCAATAGCCGCTGCACTTAGACAGACGAAAGCCCAAGCACGTCTACTGGCAGCAGATGCAGGAGATAAAATATCAGCACCATCAGAACCTCTAGGCTTCGTGAACAAAAGTAGGATAGTCGACCGTCTCACACTCTTGGAAACGAACAGATCTTCTACGATGTGTAGGTAGAGTGAAGTACTTTGATAGCCAGTCTTGGTCCGATTCAAAACGGCGTTAATCCCTGGATATAAGGCGACAAAGCGGTGATTGAAGTTTATTCCAGAGAATAGGGGGTATTCAGTGTATGAGAACTAGGGTCTAGGAACGGATACAGATATAGCTAGTTTTACGACGTATTTCCAGAAGGAGTCCCCAGACAGGTTACGTGTTACCAACGACACTCCGAGTTTTCAGAATTAAATTTGTCAGCTTGCAGCTTGTCTTTTCTTTCCGCGTGGCCATAAACGTGTCTTCGAGGCCTTTTGGGAGCCTATTAACGGATATTGCCCTTATTTTAATTAGAAAGTTATTGGATAGCTATCTTTTAAAATAGGGCCACTCGGCATGCGATCACACCCGAGAAAGTAGAATGGCTTGGAATATAAACTTCAAGACTGTACAGTGGTGGAGTGGTCATTTCCCGACTGCATTTATCATTGCTCTTCAATACATCGAAGGCTTTCAGCAACGCGCGTGCTCTAATAGCAAAGAATAAATAACTCGGTCATTTAGAAAGGTCAATTAGCAATAAATGATTAAGTCAACTAGTACTAAACGACAAAGTTATGTGTATGACCACCGTTAATAAACGATTAGTTATTTAGAGGTTATGTACATGTAGTCATTGAATATATAGTAAATCACCTGTCGTTTTATCTTTCTAATTTACTGTTTACTATATATATCTAGTGATACTAGTACTACCCTTTCTGCTACGGATGCTGCTGCTGTTGCTGCTATGGCTGCTAGTAACATTCAGGTGATTAGTGATGGCTGCATGTATGCATTAATGAGCACAATAGAGATGCTAGTGACTTACCTTGATCCTGCGGATGCTGATGATGGTGGTAATGATGATGATGATGATAATGATGATAATGATGATGATAATGTTGATGTTGATGATGATGGTTATGATGATTGTAGTAATGAAGTATTGAAAGAGAAGAGCAGTACTCATGGTGGTGGTTTTATAGTGAAAGCTCTGGAAATAAGGTTTAGTGCCAAGAACCCGGATAAAAGAGTCATTTAGGGAGAAGATCATTTATTAGGTAGAAGGTTCATTAGCCAAAGTAATTAGGTAGGCGGGTCATTTAGTCAAAAGTCGTTTATCATGTCACTAAACGACAAAGTTGTCTAAGTTTGTCCTCTAGAGACAGGCGGTCTGCAGTTCTGTAACTAGGGTTTACCCGACAGATCTAGATCCAAGCATGGGCCTAGGCATTTTTACTTTGTTTGCGATAATTATAATAAACTCCCTGGTCACTAAATAAGTAGGGTCGCTTGGTTAACGTATAACCCTCACTTCCAAATCAATTATAAGTAATGGATTTACTTCGAAGATAGATGATAAAGAACTATGTAGCCACCCTGCGCATCTCAAACAGCTATTTAGCCCCAGAATTCCCTCATCCAACCACTTTGGGCGTCCCAGTATGTACTATTCTAGATAATTAAAACGATCTCGACAATGGGAATGCATATGTCTATTAAAAATAAGGTCGATACGGATAAATTAGACTACTCTCTCTAGATCTCTATGTATATTAATAATAATCACTTACTAGGCGTACTAGCAGTATTTGTTTCGGATTTATGAAATTTAATCAGATACCGCCCTCAATACGATCATGGCCTGAGTTGGAATGGTAATATACATCATATACGTGAATGTTGTCTCACTTATGAAATAGAGAAACCTGGCTATATACATGATGTACTATGGATCTAGAACAGAGTGTATAGTCAGAGTACGTAGAGTGATATACAGTGCACGTAGTCAGAACTCCCTAGCTACAAAATTTATCACTCCCACAGAGCACCCGGTACACGTATTGTCAGCCAGGTACTACGCTCCATATATGCCTTTTATCACTTTTATGCTTTTCTTCACGACAGTCATTCATGAATTTAACTTTTCGCGATGTAACTACTATGATAGTCCAGAACTAGAACAAGTGCGAAAATAACATTAGTAGCAATCAGATCTCCGTACCCCCCCCCCCCCTTTTCCCCTGGACTGATCATGAGGTCCATAATATGTATTCATGAGCATGGGTGATCAGCTGTGTCTAACACTACAGGCTCAGGACCCCCTCAGAAAGAACAAGGCTCAATTTGGCTACAGCACGCGTAGGTGGAGGTTTGTGATCCGAAATTGATCGCGGGGTATCATGATCTGGTGGATGAAGCATTAAGCCGTCCTTCCAAAAAAATGTATGGTGGCTTGAAGCCTCATTCTTTTCAGATGTTCGACCACCACACTTGTCAAAAAAAATAAAAAAAAGTACTAAACTAGGCACAATTGGCCACCGGCTATTGAGCTATTACTCAACAACATATCGAAGGGTATCGAATCCGTCTCTTCTGCAAGTGGAACGCCTCGTATAACTAGCTGATGTACATGTATCAGTGACCAAAGAACAACCACGACAATCATTACCCCAGTGCCAACCAAAACCCCAACTGTAGCAATCATCACTCCTTCTATAGCCATCACGCTCACTGTCTAACCAAAAAAATCTTGAAGATAGGGAAATTTCTACAGAATCAAATACAGGTCCATAAGCCTCGTCCTGACGTCGAGAATATCAGATTAAGGTTTCCCGATCCCGCCTTAAGCTTGTAACAACGCCAAAAACACTAATGATTCTCAAGACCTTATCCTACATTAGTTGTGATCTCGGCTACAATCTGACCCGCGCCATAATTCCACAGGTAGCACTACACTCAAACATTAGTAGGATCCATGGGGGTGGTACCAGCGTGGCCACCCGATATTCACCACTAAGAAATAATCCGGATATATGTCCCTTCCTCTAAATGAGATCTACAGTAGACAGCCGGTTAGGCGGGGAATTTAATACAGCTTCTGGTAGAATTATTGTAGAAATGTTGCGTGCAATATCTCTCTATTAGAGCGATATCATTGGTTAGAAGCCCTTGATCGATAATCCCTGTTTCCACAACAATTCTACCAGAGGCTTTAGATGGGGATATCTGATAGCCAGCAAAGTTTGTATGTTTTTTCCCGGGCCTAAACTATGTTATTAAGGTTTGATTACTATTTCCAATATCTTCCCTAAAATTTGCCCCCAACTTATTTAATACCCGTTCTTCATGCGTACCTTCGGCTCGGACACGATTTACTGAAATATATATAATTCATTGCTTGTGTATATATATCTCTAACGGCCGATAGAATCAGGGTTTGGCGGGCCGAGAAGTTTACTATTATTATTTCAAAGATTAATCCCCTGACTTTCATGCGCCTCTTCCGTTCAAATATCAGCAATCCCTAACCTTAACTTCCAACAAATCATTCAGCTTAAAACTAATCAAAAAAACAACAATGAATCAATACTTACACTTCAAGTACTGCGGAGTTCGGTGTAGTTGTAAGACACCTTTTCAAAAGCCCTCAAATCCCTACACCACTACTCGTAGCTTTGAACTGGGCCGCTATTGCATACACCCAAAATCAGGATCTTGGCGTATTTTTGTATGATATGCAATATCAGTCGCGTCCAAAAACGCCAGGAAGCTACGAGTAGTTGTGAAGTGTCGTTATCAGAAGAGGCATGCACAGCATAATTTCCAGCTATCTCCCTTTCTGCGCACCATCACACTTTTCCACGCCGCAACTTGCCGTCACTATGCCCTTTTAGGATGCGGTTCTAGGATGTCAGACGAGCATTGACCAATCACTTTTAGGTACCGAACTTTCTACCCTATACCCACAGAACGCCGGGGCGTGGGGGGATTGGTAACAAATTGTAGCAACGACCAGGATTCACGTGCGTGTGTTGAAACCGAATAGTAATCAGTTAAGCGCGAGTTTTGCTTTAGCAGGCCTGGGGCAAGACCCTTTCATTTCCATGATTCTACCTCAATAGTATAGACTGTATAGTCATCTTCCTGCTTGGTTGTCTAAAGTACCTCTCCATCAACCAATACGGCTTGGGTAGATATGTAGCTCGTGATATATAGGTACATACTCGCAACTTCACAGCGTTTCTAAACACGACCGCTATTGCGTTCCATACAAAAGGGAAGCCTTGGCGGTTTTTTCTGTGTATGCAATATCAGTCGTGTTCACAAACGCTGTGAAGTTGCGAGTATATAGCACGTACTGAGACGATACTATGTGGTTAATTCCGTGTCGTAGGCGCCGAGATCCCCTCAATACTACATGTAGTAAAATTATTTCTAGGTCCTACAATGTGCATCTCTGACCGCAAAATATAAAAAGCCCGCCCGGACCCCCCCCTAATCTCTACCTAAATCCAATCGACGTGCGATTCGTTGTCTCAAATATCGATCACCACCTACCTACCTTCCACAAAACCTCACAAAAAGAAAGGAAGAATAAAGGAAGAACAAAGCATGGAGTCTAATCCAGACTTGCCACGCTCCTCCTTCATCATGAAGTATGGAGTTTATTGGTATCTCATATTTCCAGCACTCGTACTGTATTGCGTGGCGTTGGTGATATATCGACTTTTCTTTCACCCGTTGGCAAAGTTCCCGGGGCCCAAGAACGCAGTTGCGACAGAATGGTATGTACAGGGCATGTTATGATAATTGGATGGAGGGGGGGGAGATGACGAGACACGTGGCGTCCCAGCATAAGAAATATGGTACGTGTGTAGAAACCTCGATATTCAATACATTATTAAACTGATATAAACGTTATTTTTTTTAAAAAAAATAAAAAATAGGGCGTATTGTAAGGATTAGACCAAACAAGGTGAATAAATATGTAACCTCTTCCATGAGAAGTAATTGCTGATCCTAGTTTCTTTGGTTCCACATAGCTTCATTTCAGCGAGCCTTCAGCATACCATGAGATATATGCCAACAATGGCCAGTCTCTCAAAGATAGCTGGGTCTACCATTCTTTCAATACCAATGAGTGTTTTTAGTATGGTCGATCCGGTAAAAGCTAAGGGACGCCGTGGTGTTCTGTCTCCTCTATTCTCCCACCGTGCAATAAACTCCATGCAAGGTCTTCTATCAGAGCAGGTAGGTTCTCACTAGTCTTGTGCCCAGCCGACTTTGTTTTGTGTTTTGTGTTTTGTGTTGTATTTTAAAACAGGTCTGGGAATGAGACTAGGTTCTCACCAACCCACGTTCAGAAAGATTTCTTAGAGACTAGAATAAACATTTTGCTAAGATAATATCAATTAGTTTGACCTGCTCTGTACCCGGCTCGCCGCCCATAATGCCACTCGACTTACCCCGCTCAACATCTCTGGCTCTATCCGATCAACCACTGTCGGTATCATAATGACCTTTTGCTTCGCACAGCCCATGCACGCGACTTCAAGGCACCTATTCTCATGACAATGCGCAGGACCCTGCGCATGACCCAGGTGTTCAAGCACTTCCCCCTTATCTAGAAGATTGTTCTTAATCTTCCACGATCACTACTTATGTTTGGCGAGATGAGCGGATTTATCGAACTATCTCAGAGGCTGGAAAGCCAGGTTGCGAACTTTCTGAGGAACCCGGCCGACCTCAATAAGACTCCGCACCCGATTATTTATAGCCGCCTGATGGACAAGAACGTGAAGGGGGCGAGTGTTGCGCCCATCACGAAGGATAGCTTGGAGCATGAGGCACACACGATGTTGTTTGCGGTGGCGGACACTGTGGCCCTGGCGATGACGGTTGGAATATATCAGTTGATTAAGAGTGGTAGGCAGGCGGAGCTTGTGGAAGAATTGATGAAAGTATAGCCAGACCTCAAGAGGGCGCCAACCTTGGAGCAATTGCCGTTTTTGGTACGTGGATGAGTGGCTCTCTGCCTAGCATGTGACTGAGGAAGTGAAGTGTGTCTGATAAATTATGTCTAGAGCGCTGTCATAAAAGAGAGTCTACGAATGGGTAGCGGCGTCGTATCGTTGCTCGACCGAAAAGTGCCTGCATCAGGCGCCGTGATTGATGGAGAACATATTCCTGGCGGCGCAGTGGTGGCCATTGGATCGACATTGGTCCACTACAACGAGGCGATATCTCCAAACAGCAATAGTTTTGTGCCAGAGCGTTGGATGGAGCCTGGTGGGAAGAATCAATAGATATTTAGTTCCATTCTCGAAGGGGTGCGAGGGCATGCTTGGGAATCAAGTGAGTGGTATGGACTTTTCCTCACATTTGTCATCGCTGACTGCTGGTGTGTAGTCTGGCTTACGCGGAGCTATATATTGGGCTTGCGAGGCTCTTCAGGAGGTTTGAAATCAGACTGGATGGGACAACGGGAGCCCTTTCTTCTCCGGATAGTTGCGGAGAAGTGGATGTTTGTGATCGTGATCTAATTCCTGTTGTCATGTCCAATTTAGAGAGGAGAATATGAGATGGAAGGATTACTTTGCGGCACTCAAAGCCTGGTGGAATCCCAACCTAATTCAGCTCCGCACAATCTTCCACTCAGTCCACAAGGCATACAGGAAAGGCAGAGCTCCCCCTTCGAAGTCAAAGCAACAAAAAACGCCTACTTCAATGCCATCAAACAAGCCAAACAAACTCACTGGAACTGGTTCGTCTCCAATGCATCATTCAGCAATTTGTGGAGAATCAAAAAGATGGCCAACAAGTCAGAAGAACGCATTTCCCCCTTCCCCAACTCCTCCACACCTTTCATCCTTAATGACAATCTCATTAAAGCCTTCTTCCCCCCCTCGACCCAAGGAATCTTTCCCCCCCCCAATCCTATTCAAGAACGTTCTACCAATCACTCCAAATGAAGTCCACCAAACTCTATCGGCCACTTCAAACCTCTCTGCCCCAGGCCCAAACACCATCTCATACTCAGTCTAGAAAGGCGTCCACAGATACAATCCCTCAAACATACCCTCTCTTCTCAATTCTCTCATCACACTAGGATACCACTCCCTAAGCCCTAAAAAAACCAACAGGGTCATCCTAACCAAACCCAACAAACTCGACTACACCGCATTATCAGCCTACAGAATAATAGTCCTCCTACAAACCTTCTCCAAAATCCTAGAGAAAATCATCATTCTCTGCCTTGCAAAGGTCACGAAAGCCACAAGCATTATCGACCCCCTTCAATGCAGTTCCATCGCGGGACTCTCCACCGCCGATGTTGTCACCGACCTCCATCAAGAAATACGAGCTATACAATTGGCCAAACTCAAATGCTCCACACTATTCCTGGACGTCAAAGGAGGCTTTGACTACGTCCTCAAACAATCATTTGCTCCAATATTGGCACAGAAATCCACCTCCAAATATCAAATTAATTGAGTATACTCCTTCCTTCTTACGGAGGATGTCGTAACTAGGCAGAAGTAGCGACTCGAGGTACGCTTCGTGAGGATTCAAGAATACAAGAACGGGTTTGGTACCGTCGAAATCTCTAAACTACTAGGAACTGGAGGGCCGGGCTGTTTACCGACGAAGGTAGAAACCAAATATCCAAATAAATTCAAACTAAAACTTAACTAACGAAAAGAATATGTTGCATGAAGAGGAAAGAAAAAGAAGAAAGAGAAGATACAAGCGACTATATATACAAAAGATTCTTCACGCAACCGAACCCCAAGGATACCCATAGAAACCCCACCAATTTATCATTACACCCTTCCGAATAGAATAATACAGGGAATAGAGAAAATATACAAGGAAGAGACCGTGCCGCAGTAACACCTTAAGCATTCGAGACCCGAACAGGAAATCCTAACAACACATTACTCATACAACCCTATTCCGTAGCTGCTTTCTTGGTAGCAGCGTGGGCTTAGGCCTAACCTGTTGGTGTCGGTCCGTGATATTCTTATCCAACAGGTACATCACACTACTATATAAGGGATCCCCCAAAACCCACTTGGCTGTCCAAGTGGGTGTTCCCCAGAACTCCCCTATATCCCCCCTACTCTTCGTCATCTACGTGAACTTCCTTCACAAACCTGACCCCCACTCAGGCCTCACCATATCATACATCGACGACTTCACAATAACAGTCACTTCACGCTCCCACGTCCATAATATCAGCATCCTGGAAGATCACTTCTCGAAACTGACGGCCCTAAATGGCCCCCACAATATCTACTTCTCAATCGGCAAAGCCGAACTCATGTACTGGCGCATCTCAAGGGACACCGAAACTGCCTGTCTCGACCCCATCACCCTCAATGACCAGATCTTCAACCCTGGTAGCCTAGTTCGTTGGATCGGCTTCTGGCTCTCCCCCAACTTCAGTCCTGAGAAACACTTTTAAAGACACATGACAGCCGCCAGATCTGCCTTCAGTATCATCTCACGCTTCTCATCAGTAGGCAAAAGCCTATCTTCAACCAATTGCATGAAAATAAACCTCTTTGCTATTAGACCAATACTCATTTATAGAGCATCCCCCCTCACATCCAAATCCTCACTCAAAAACATGATCATCTTCTGGAACTCAGTCCTCTACTGGGCCACTGGGTGCTTCAGATCCACAAACAAACGAGTCCTCTGGACGGAAGTGAACACCCCCCCACTCGACCTTTACTGCCACTACCTGAAATGCAAACAAGCAATACATATTCTTCAAACCTCCCCCCTAAACAACCCCATAACAGGAAGGACAAGTCTCTCTTTCCCCGCTCTCTCTTCAGAGAGATTCTACTCACATTCCATCCTACTAAAGGGCAAACCAAATCCTCCCAAGAATTGGAACTCCAATGCAAACAAAGAAGTCTCCCCCCTACCAATCGAACTACTTTGCTCACTTATTCATCCCCTGATCGACAAAGGAGTCCCCCCCAACAAAATGTCGCACCCTGTCAAACAACAACTCCTAATAAACTAGCAAGCAGTGTACCCACTCCCCGAATACTATAAGTACCCTATCACCCTCTCCCGACTACCTTTTACCATACTTCATAAGCCCATGGCCTCATGGATCCACTAGATGAGAGCCAATAAGAGTTATCTACGAGCCCAAAAATCCTGGATCAACTCCCACCTCCCCTCACTCTGCCAAAAATGCAAAGAAGAAGAAGAGACCCCATACCACGCAATACTGGCCTACTCAGCCACAGCCAACCTCCACTATGCACTACTTTACCACATTGACTCCCTAGATGTCATTTGGCTCGATACCACTCTCACAGGCGCCCTAAGTGCTACCATCTCTTCGGCAAGAATCAACTTCCCCACAAGGGAAATCTCCTCTCCTCTAACGGATAATGTCGTGACTAGACAGGAGGGATGACTCGGGGTACGCTTCGTGAAAGTTCGAAGATGCGGAAACGGGCTTAATACCGTCGATAGCAACTGCGAGGCTGGGGTATTTACCGACGAAGGTAGAAATCAAAATATTCAGATATATTCGAACTAGAAACTAACTAACGAAAAGAAAACGTTGCGTGAAGAAGAAAGGAAAGAGAAGTAGGAAAGACACCAGAGATTATATACAGAAGACCCTTCACACAACCGAACCCAGAAGAAACCCATAGAAATTCTTTTGATTTATCATCACACCATCACGAAGAGAAAATACTATCACGGATGGATCTAAGGCCTTACGTAGTGTCTTACGGGGTGTTCTAAGAGGCGAGGAGCCAAGGTACACGACCGAGGCTAGCGTAGTTCACGGGTACGAACCGAGGGACAGGTTCGATACCTTCAGTATTCGAGGACTATGGGGCCAGCGGGTTCAAAGGTGCAAGTAGTTCGGAGTTAAGTGGAAATCTAGAATGCGAAACAGTAGTATTGCTAAGTGACAAAGAAGGTTGCGTGAAGAAAAAGGAAAGGAAGAGAACTAATACAGGAGGGAGGCGAGGCCTCTATATATATTCCAAAGACTTCCTTCGCTTACTCATCCATAGAATCTAATAGAAGAACATAAGAGATGCGTTACAAAGCGAGTGACTCATTAATCCCTGTAATCCCAAACCGAACGGAAACCCATAGAACCTTTCTGACAAAAGGAAACCCAACTAAACCCTTTTCCTTCACGCTTGCATGTGCCTTCGTACTACGCCGTGATAAATACAGGGAAGAGAGAAAATGTACAGGGAAGAAACTGCGCCGCAGCAACACCTTATGTATTCGAGACCCAAATAGGAAATCCTAGCAACAGATTACTCATACAACTCTGTACCGTAGTTGCCTTCTTGGTGGTGATGCAGGCTTAGGCCTAGCCTGTCAGCGTCGGTCCGTAATATCCCCTCTCCAAACGGGTTCAAGAGAATCATCCTCCCTTAGTTCCACACCCACCATCTTGACTGGCGGCTCCACAAATACCTCGCTCAGCCCCCTACGTATACGGTAAAAAGTCTCACAGCAGGTACTCGGGCTTATGCCTCTCAGCTACTTCTTTCCTTTGTTCGTTTTATATTCGAGTAAAATATGTTTTGTTGCTTTCTAGTTTTTCCTTTCATGATTTTATTGGGATAGGTCTATTCACACCATAGTTTATACTGCATACCATTTTTCTGTACCTAGAAACAATAGAAATGTATGGAAAAAAAAAAAAAAACTTTACTCCACTCTTTGAGGAGGGACATATAAAAGAGTTCTTGAAATAGTAAGTTCTCCCGTGAGTCATAATACCATTGTTGTGGAATATTTCATTTATATTTGTCATGAATTTCCTATGAGTCATCTTACTATGTCTTTCTATTGAGTTCTGTATAACGACTTTCAAGTATAAATTAGGCGTAGTTTCCCTCTTCTCATATATCAATAAGTTTAGTCAAAATCTCTATCTATTCTCTATATCTTTAAGGGTTTGTACAGCCAAGGAAGTTTTAATGAGGCTTGGTAGATAAATTTATTATATATATACTTATTGTCTATTCAACAAAGATAGCCTCTCTAGAAAGTTTAATTTCACTCAAAGTAACAACTTAAATACTCATCGCCCTGCACACCATTCTCCTCTGTCCTGTTGCCTCTCTCTTCACGTTCCGGTTTGCCCATTGGGAATTACTTGGCTTCAGTTGATTACGGAAAGTATTGGAAGAGTTAAGTTCAGCAAGTTCCAGACGCGTCATGAATATAAGCGAATCACCGCTTGCGAAACGATCGAATATTATATAGCAAGGAAATTTGGGTAGCTTTTATTTAGAATTGAGGGGAATCGTATGTAAATTTAAGGACTTGTTGAACAATGAAACTGTCTGTGCAGAGGCATAAATTGCAACTTGCAACGGTATGACCAGTTTTTCTTCTATGGAACGCTAAAGACCGAGTGAGAGCCAGTGCAAATATAGTTTGGTTCATCATTACATCTTTAAGCGAGGCAGTTCCTCCGCTCCCAGCACTCACGGTACCTCCCAAGGAATCACACTTATCTTATCCCAGAACCAAAACAAGAAGGGGGGTTTTATCGAAACATGCATAGCACTAGCGTCACGGGGGATCAATCGCGCCAAGAAACCACGCAACGCTCTATCTGTTGCGGTTTTCGGTTTTCAGACACAACAACTTTGGCTACGGTCAGGTCCAAGGTTCCGCTTTTCCACTTATCTATCGAGACGTAGAGCTACGAGCAGGGCAGAGAGTGTGAGTATTGAGCGGATAAAAGCTATGGTGGGCAAAATAGAACAGTTTGGTATATATTTTGAAGTTATGCGAAATTAAAATATGTCCGTGAGCGCTTCAAGAGAACACCATTAATAAGATTTAACAGTTGTCCAATACTCTCAATCTGCCATATATTGAACTTGGACAGACATCTTGATAGCATCCATCTACACAGGCAACCAGAATAGTTCCCCAGAGTACAATTGTACTCTGTTTATTGAACCGTTTCTCTACCGCTCACACATCTCCCGGTGTAGAAATAATATATATCAGATGTTAAAAGAAGAAGGATAATACAAGGCATCCTTCCATGAGGGAATTCGGGAGGAAACAAAGTACCAACATTATCTAAATCGAGGCATACATCGTGCTGGAGCCTGCAAGGTGTACCAAAGTACATGTGGCTCTAAAATCTCCCCCCAAACTCTATGGATGGCTCCGAGAAGAGGATACCGTGTAGTCTACGTGACAAAAGGGCTATTGCCTGAAAGTGAGCCATACTCTGTTATTGTCAAAAACCAACAAACCCCTTCCTGATCCACTTCGCTTCTTCAATATCCTGTAAAGATATCAACAATCATAAGTCCATCAGCATTACCGGTGTTTCCTTTATCGTTGAGATGCTTTCTTATACTGAGGACTTGAGAGAACTTGAAAACTTCTATAATCCGTACTTGATCGGTATCCCATCCTCAAAACTGTCTTGCAATAGACGTGCAAAGTTTTGACAAAATAGCAGAGGAAGGGAAGCACGGGAATATTTACAAAGTCTCTTGTACTTTGGATGCAAATGTGACCAATCCCAGCCAAACTAGTAGTCCTATTTGCTGAAAAATGGTTCTCTAGACCTACATCCGCAAGGAGGTGAAGTGGCAGACGTTGCCCGCTAGCCTCCAGAGGACGCTTCAAGATGAAGTCCGTATCCTGAAAGAGGTTCATCACCCGAACATCATTGCATATCATCAGGTTATCAACGATATTCCCAACAAAACAATGCATCTGTCGGTGTTCCTAGTTAAACGTGTCGTATTTGCTAAGCTAATCTAATGTTGCCATGTTAGTATTATGCAGCATTGCCCTCAAGAGATCACCCTTAAAAGCCTCATCACAACGTTTAAGGATCAAGGCAAGATGATCTCAGAAGGGGTAATCTGGGAATTGCTCGAGCAGCTCACTATGGCTCTGTTCCGCTGCCACAAAGGCACCAATCACCCCCGAGATTTAGCAGATGCACCTGGGCACTATGATGGAAGCCACTTTCTCCACCGTGACCTCAGGCCGGAAAATAGTAAATAACTTAGACGAACTCATCCCCCATGATAATATTGATTATTAATCTTTTTTTCAGTCTTCCTTTACGAATCCCCAAATTTCACCATGAAGCTTGGTAACTTTGGTGTCCGTGGCCACCTGGAATCTGGTGAGACAACGAGAAAGGCCTTCGTTGGGCCTCGCTCATACATGTGCCCCGAGTTTCTCTCATCCCAACCGTATACCGAAAAAAGTGAGGTTTGGAGTTTTGGTTGCATCGCCCATGAGTTATGTTCCAAAAATACCACCTTCCAATCTGAGCGCCCAGACGATTTCAGCCTAAACCTTTGTATTCTGATCGGATTTTATGGATCAATTCCTGGAGTATACTCCAGTGCTCTCAGGGAGCTTATTGAAGGTTGTCTGAAAACAGATCCGGGGGAGAGACTCTCAATTAATCAAATTGCAGACAACCCATATATTGTTATGGCCCGCGGTGAGCGAAAGTTAAAGATGGCCCGTGCCAAATGGGAAGACATCCTCATGGATGTTATACTAACTATGGATGAAACTGGAAACGATGATGACCATGTTCTGATGGACAAGTAATTGGTGACATTGATAGGATAATCGGTTGAGTGGTGGTATAAGCCAAGTTATGTATTGAGCTTTGGTTTTTAGCATATATTTTTCGAGCAAGTCCTCAGGCGTGGGTATTGACCAAATAGTCATAATGGACGTTGAAAATATACTGAGGTATAATAATCAGTCATCAATACCGAACATCAGTTTTCTGCTAGGTATATCTTCGAAATCTGTCAAGCATGGTTCGATACACCGAATATGACCCTCCGACAGATGTCTGAAGTTATCTGAAACCTGAAATAATTCGCTATGACACCTTAATAGTGATATCAGCGCCTTGAAATGTAGCTTTGGGTATGTACATACGCCTAGCCTCCCTGATGAGTATAGCTTGAGGACGGTTCTCGGTGAATTTATTCCACGGTTCAGGTGAACGTACTCACTGGGTGATCCAGAATAGTTATACATTGGGTGTTTTGCGTTGTGTATGGCGCATATCGAGGGTGGAGGTGATGGCTTTTTTCTTTTTATATATAGTTAGGATAGGGACGTTAACAAAAACAGAGGTAAGCGTTTTAGTTGATCTGTGATTACTCAACGATGGGATCAAGGACATGGTACTGAGTTTACCATTCTGCGCTCTCTGGTAAATTTCAAAGAATCTGGCTCACATTTAGGTGTAGAAATCGGTTAGTTGAATAAATTGCAACCTTCAGGTCTTTAAGGTTGTGTGCTAAATTATGTATATGTACGTATGTGAGTGCGCTTATATACAAATGCTGTCGCTTGGTCCTCTCTAAAATCCTGGCTGCCTAAATGTTTCACTTCCTTACGTGTACATATACGTACATGTTTACTAATTACTAATGGACTTTGTCAATCAACCTACATGTGTTGTAAAAACATGTTTACTGATCAAGTCGAGTGATTGTTTGTGTATGGAACCCAACCCTGATCTGAGAGGTCTTGGCATGTGCTCAGACCTTGCTCCCGAACCTTGCTCATAACCCTTGCCCTATGGGGAAGTCCTGATTTCGCGATGCCCAAAGTCGAAAACTATATACTTCACAATATGGGGGGGGAGCCACATTCTTCAGCTATAACCTGCAGTGTGAGGCGGGGTGTGTTTCAATTGCGGTCACTGAGACTGTTTGATCAAATTGCGAAGTGCAGGTACATCATGTCTATCCCTTCGAATTTTGACAGTCCCCCTTCGGCCTTCCCCCCAGAAAGAAGTAAAAGTTGCATTGGTTTGGTTTTGCAGACGCTCTCGTTATCTCTCTTATCAAATAACAGATCTTCCCCCCCCCAAATTTTGAGAGTCTACTGTAGGTCAGTAATTAAAAAATGGCGTTGCCGTTGGAATTAGAAATGATCGGTACAATCAGCTCGGGCTCGCAACGTTGCTCCATCAACAACAAAATCGCGCCATCCCCCAGGGTTAGGCCCTAAAACCACAACACCCACACCATATGGCTATCTTGGTCGGTCGTTATCTTTTTCTTGATACTGATAATTTAGTCAACAAAATCAATAACCCCACAGAACAAATCACATTAAAGCGATCTGATACCAGACCTAAGACGGCACGGCTAAATCTGAAATCTTTGCCGCTACGACGTACGGGCCGTTCGAAAGGTTCCGAGACACTCCTCATCCATTTGTATTTCCTCACATACATGGCATGGCTATAGCATCATACAGCTATTACTATGGATTGTACCCCCATGCTTCCCCCCACCAAACCAACAGCGATTCTAAGCGCACTATTAAATCTATCGTGGGGAGCATAAATCACTATACCCGCAAAATCTCAGTTCACTCGGAGGGTTGCCAAGAGCGGTGTTGGCTTTTGTCTGATCTTGTGTAAAAGGCTCTGATCTCTTCCTTTAAAGGGGATATTTTCCAGCTCCTCTGCAAAGCCGTCCTCTTGGCAACCGTCCGAATGAACCGAGACTTTGCGGTATGTATGTAGCAAATGATACTCTGTCTCTTTTGCTAGCCGTCGGTAGGTAAGGCTTGAGCATGACTCAAATGATCGCGTGATATTCTATGATCCAGCTCATCGATCAGCATAACATTCAGGTAAAGTGGGTTTCAAGAGCCGAGATTCTAGACGTCTTCATTGCTCTTACACATGTTCTGGCACATTTATTACACTCAAAGAGGCTACTCCCTAGTTGCGCATTGGATTTCATTACAAGTACCGATGAGACCGGCGTCAAAAATTGGAATTACGGATTGAGTGGGGAGAAAAAAGAAAAAAAAGAAGTCTGTAAACTCAACGGTCGGCTGAGCCCATAGTTGCCCCGACAGGTCCTTCCTGCCAAGCTCTTCGGCGGTGCGGATGATCTACCAGAAATCTGATAATCGAGAGCGGGTATCTTGTTTTATGGGTTTGTGATATATCGACCTTTGGTTCACTAAGCCTGGAATATCGATTTCGGCAGAGGGGGACCCTCTTTAAAACGCCAACAAGGCCTGTTAGGCACATTGAGGGCCTGATCTTTCCAAATAAAAGCATATAACTCATACATATATATATTCATTATACCCCCCCCAACCCCCCCGCGTTTTGAAATGCGTTAAAGAAAGGGGATGGGAGAATTGGGAGACCAGAGGATACGTACGATCTAGGATCGTATAGTTGCCTGATTTATGAAGCTATGTTATACGTTAATATAAATGGAATAAAAATAAATCGGCAATGGTTCATCTCATAGTTGGAATGTGGTAGTACGCGTGCGCCTTGCTTACCTCTGTTGCGTTCTTGTCAAGAAGTGCCGTATATTCTGCGCCCCCTTTCCCGCCGGCAATTTAAGTGCGTACATATGAGGATAGCTTGAGCTGCGAGATCTATGTCAATGAAATACTTCTAGATGTCGAAATTCGACTACGCACAGACGTTTCTCATGAAATCTGATAGTGATTCTTTTTTTCGAGAACTCCATTGCGTAAACATTACAGCGATGATCACCGTACAGTTTACGATGGGACTGCAGCTCGCAGGAGCACCACAGAGGACACGTGGGTAATTAAACGTTCCGTCGCTCAAACCAGTGGCCTTCATGACCGCCCGCGTATGTTCAACCTTTGGATCTCGAAACTGACTACCTATGAAACCAGCTCAGGAGACCGCTGTAAACCAAAATGATATTTGAGGAATATAATGGGAAATATACCGGAAGACCTGTGAATGTAGATGTATGTCCGAAAAAACTCCCGGACCTTTGTGTAAAAAATATATACCTTAGAACAAAACCATATCTTAGAAACAAACGGAGATATGTATTATAGGTTTTTGTATATAGACCTATATATATATATGAATATACATAAATTATAATCTGAATCATATTACATGGTAGATTCTCGTAATTATGTAACACGCTACTCGTTAACCACGAAAGGAACCAGTTGCTCAGGGCAAGGATGATTTGTATGAGAGGTCAGCGTTACTCCATACAGATTTGAGCAATTGGTTCTTTTCGTGTACATCTAGAATATGTAGGGCCGTTTACTCGTAGCTTCCTGACGTTTTTGAACTGGGCCGCTATTGCATACACCCAAAATCAGGAGCTTGGCGTATTTTTGTATGATATGCAATATCAGTCGCGTCCAAAAACGCCAGGAAGCTACGAGTAGAGATAAACCTCATCCGTGTGGATCCTAGAAGGGAGCCATTGGACTTTTGTCAGGTTTGAAGATTTAGGCTACACGTATGTGGAGATCATGCAGCCGAACATTTCTCTCCTAGCGGCCTCCTATACCAGGATTATTGGACGTATGATTTTATCTTGGCATTATATACAACACCCGTCGTCCTGCATCCTAAGCGCGTAGGCAATATTTCAAACCTATAAAGTAACGGATTCATGAGCCAGAACAGAGGTATAGTTCCGGAGGATGGGGACATTGTGAATATACATGTGAAAATAACTTATCAGTGACCAGTTGCTCTGAGCTAAGTAGGGTAGCCGGGATAGTGCATACATCTAGTTGATAGCTTATATCTGGAAGGAGAACTTAATGCGCAGCCATATCATTAGTCTTGTTATATATCTGCAGATCATCATGACAGGAACCCATCTTACATAGTCTGGTTAGAGATGTCTGGGCGAAAGAACTACTCGAAGTTGCATGACGTTTCCGGAGACAACTGCTATTGCATGCCATACAAAAAATGTGATTTGGGGTAAATTTGTATGGCATGCATTAGCAGTTAGCTGTGTTCAGAAACGTCATGAAACTACGAGTAGAGCTTTCCGCAAGAAGTATGTGTCGTTAGCGGAAATATAGTTTGGCGCAATGATCGAGGTTGTTCCTATATTATATTGTGAGATATAATATCACTCGATCCATACTACGTTCGCCTTGGAGTCTCCGACCAAAGGGTTCAAGAGGGGGGTGGGGCGCTAGCTTAGATGGCAGAGATGCGTGCGTTATGGCCTTAACTTAAGCCCCGAGTGTCAAAAAAAACGATAAATATTGCTAATTTCGTAAACGCGGGCAATTTGCATGAATAACTAGCCCTATCCCCCTTTTTTTTCCCCCCAGATAACATGTGGTCGACTGGGTGCCTTGAAACAAACTACATAATACAGAACTTTATTTTGGAACGAAGCTATAGTGGGGCAGCATGTCATCCCTGCTCACACCTCTCACTTTTGGCCTACCAAACAGAACAAAAGTATGAAATGTAATAATGTATGCATCAAGATACTTTACTAGCTCCAGCATTGCATGTCTAAATCCCTTGGTGTGATAGAATTGCCGGATTCGCGGCCTGGCCCGTGCTTCTACTGAAACTGGCAACTTTCCTATTATATATATGTTGTCAATTATTGCCCGAAACAGATATGATATAACATTTTGGGTAGGTCGAGAATTTGACAGGTTTTTATTATAATTATCCTCCCAAGCGATAAATGCAGTAATTCCCGCACCTTTAGGTTTATATGCACCTACAAAGTACATATACATGTAGCTACATCTAGTCCTGTATATGAGTAAGATGCCCGACATCACCTTACTGAATTATTCGAGCATATAAATTTACTTGGAAGGTATCATTCATGTATTACCCCCCCCCCCCGTCCAGAGGATGTCCTCTACATGTAATTAGTAAGAATGATGGGAATGGATTTTTCCCAACTAGTTTTATCATCAGCAACTAATCGCAATTTCGTTTATAGGTCACAATAGTAAGCTGCCAGTTATGTAGTTAGTTCGAAAGTAAACGACATTTCGGGAAATGGATGCAGGGATATCTCGATAAGCTAGGATCGGGCAAGTACTAATACGGGATTTTCAGTCGTAAGCACCGCAAGCACAGGAGAAAAAGGCTGCTGCATGTAAATGTAAGGCTTTACTCTAAAGCAGCTATCAAGCAGCTATCAGAATGGTAGAATTACCGATACTTTAATAGTTACCGGGAACCACCTATCATCGTAAAACTACCAACTAAAGGATGGTCGTTCCAGGGTTCTCCCCTGTACATATCTGTGTAGAATATTGACAGCGGAGACATCAGGTGGGGGCCGAATAGATGTCTGCAAAGCTAAGCAGCTAGAAAAACCTCCCATGAGAGCCTTAAAAACAGCACTGCAATTTATATATTCTGTATAGTAGGTATCCAATGGTCCCCAGTTATCGAGTGCCAGTTAGTTCGCTTCCCTCTCACCACAAAGTCCAGAACAGGTGATATTGGTTTTTTGCACTTTCTGCTTCGTGTGGAAAACCATCAAGTGATTGATTTCCCCGTGTCAAAAGTTGATACCGGCTTTCAAACCCACGAATGAGGCACATAATGATACCTTGGCATTTAAATAATGTTCGATGAGCTCGTCCATTTAAATGTGACAAACCATAGGAGTGACACGATACCTGTAGCTATCCAGCCTATGTCATGTTCACGTGGCGGAGTTCTTGCTAGGGTACGTTGTGCTCCGAGCCTTAACGATTTACTGCCGAATCAATTTCCAAAGGAACTTATTCGAATCTGACCGATCACCGTCTGGCACGGATATACCCCACAAACAACGGTATATACCGATACCTATAGGCCCGTCGCCTTCTTTTATTTTTGTGGGTGTTCACACTTGCCAAGCTTGCTTATAATATATGGCAGCATATTTTAAATATTGTTGAACATATCAGATGTCTATGGCAGCTTTGCAACGTCTTGCAGCACCAGGTGTGATAAGAACCGTGCGAAGCTTATACTCGATTCACACATGTAATTCTGTAGAGGTAGGTATTACCTATAAAGGTTTTAAACCTGAAAGAGCCGAGACTAGTTTGAGGATCTTTTTTATTAATTAATTATGTACTTACCTTCTCGTAACCTACGTCGCCATGGGTCCAACAACTTGCATTGATCACATTTCTGCTTGAGTAAAGCATTCTTTTGATCAGCAAAGGAGTTAAAGCTTGATACTGATTAATGAAGAGTAGTGGTGTAGTAATTGAGTCCAATAGGACGAGCCCTATGATAGCTATCAGAAATCGATATTGATAAATATGCAGATCATAACAAGATTTCACCACACACCCCTGTTCCAATTTAATAAGAGGCGTCCAGTATCAATAATCTGTTCACGACAATTCTGTGCCAAATCCGAACCGAATCCGAAGTGCTAAAAGCGCCAACAGAGGACTTTGCGATCTGAAGCTTACGCGCCTCTCGACCAAGGGTCCGGGATCCTCAATTATGTGAGCTAGGGCGAAGGCAAGCTGAATTGCTCCCTTAAATTCGTGGCTGCAGTTAAAATTGATCCCTATAGCATTACTACTTGGGAGGACTGGCCATGTAATCTGTACATACGTATATATAACTTTTTAAGATCGTCTGGTCTTGTGCTGAAAAAGGCACACTCCTTTTTAAACTTGGCCAGTACTTTGCACCCTTCCCTCAGGGCTCCTGCCAGCACATGCATCGATTACGTTTAAGAGAATTTCTGAGAGGTGAGAGGAAACGATCTCCCGTCCCCCCGGATAAGATAGGGAGTGTGGTGGATTGCATTGCCAGCTTATCACAGTGAAAATCGCGTAGACTTTAAGAGTCAATAGATTTCCGACGGTATCCACACATGTGTGCCCGTTAAGTGTCAATTTTGGTTTTCACATCCCTATTCTTGTCCGGGAACCGGATGTGTTCATAATCAGATTCCTGATGAAGTACCTAGTGGACTGAGCTCTGGACAGCTTCTAAGCCGATATTGGCGCGTATCCTTTTGAGTGGAGATTTTAACCGACTCGAGATAATCAACTACATTATCTTTTAGTCGTGTAATTAACTTGAGATAGGTATCGTGCATGTAAGACAGCAGTGCATAGAGCGGTGGCGTCTAAAACTCGGGCACCACGTCCTAAATCGATCATTCCCTCGAGTATAGTAAGTACCTATCTATTAGCTATATCATAAGGTTGGGTTAAGCGAAGAGGATTTTAAAACCTAACCCCTTGTGATCGATCTTCGAGAGCACTTTAGGGGCGCACATCCACTCACCAAAGAGGAATCATCATGTGTAGCAAAAGAGTTCTAATTTTTATAAGCCAGGTGTTACAATTATCTCGCGCTTTAAAGAGTTAAGTGGTTATCTATATGTTTGTCTTCGCCACTTTAAATAGATCTTTGTGCCTTGCCAAGCGGCGCAGATAACTGCCTTGCCCGTCCTTTTATCTATAAGAAGTCAGGATAGGTTATTTACAATCATGGTTTGATTTCTGCAATAGTCCTGCTGGTTTGGGGGATATACGTAGTGAGGGGGACATACGCAGTGAATACTCTACCCAACCACTTTCAAGATCAAATGATTGGCGTCGAAGGTCCATTACCATGGTATTGGGCCCGGTGTTTCCCATGCCTAATGTGTAAGAGGAGACAAATAAGGTAGGATAGAACATTAGACATTTGGATCACTTGAACCCTGAAGAACGTCCCTAGTTTATCACATGATATTGTCTGATAGTACACCATATCATTATAAGTTCGGAATGATACCCTCTTGTACCTACATTGCCAGAAAAATGTTACAGCTAGGTATATATTCGTTTGTTTTCGAAGTAGATTGAATCACACGATACCCGTTATATCATGTGTTTCAACACTGCAGCTCATATTCGAAATACGTTGACGAAGGTCTTGAAAGAAGATTTCGCTGAATGTTTATGTATGATTATTACAAGAGATCCATACGGTCCCAAAGTATTTTATGCCTGTGCCGGATGAAGTTGAACATACAGAGAGGTTCCGAAAATTAGTGGATCAATATAATACGAAAGGCTTAGGCCGCAGATTAAAAACACTGATACTACTTAGCCGTTGGTGGTGATTGAGCTTGAACAAGCGAACCAGAAGGAGTACCAATACCCCGATGACCAATGAATCAGACACTAATCAATCTCCTTACAGCTCTTCGTGCGGATCCTCAATGGCAAGCTGTAAAGCACTCCCACCCAAAAGAAAAAAAAGAAAGAAAAAACCCACCCCACCCCCAAACACCCCCCACACGACCGTACCATTTGAAGTATATAGGTACCTTGTAAAACTATACTGTTCGAGCAATGGATTGGATCTGAGATCAGCAGTATGTCTGTAAAAGATGGTGTCTGTTTAAGAGCATCTTGTTGACTATTCATGCTGGCTTGCCTGACTATTACTCAGATAACGTGTAAACAAAAGATGCCTTACTGATTCTGAAACATCAGTCTCGGCCGAGCTTAGGCATGCTCATATGAATATTTGCGGGTGTTAAGATCGACTTTCCATGGTAACGATCCAAGTTCCTTGTCTCAAATCCTTTTGATCGGACAATTTCACTGGCTTTGAATCTGTGTTTGAGGCGCTCCGGTCTGATTTATGCACAACTAACACAGAACTGTTACAGGTGGTTTCATAGCACTTTGCCGGAGTTGAGAATTCCCTATTGTTAATAGAGGGTTCTAGCTGCCAGAGTTGAACAGCAGCTTGGACAAAAAGTCTAACCTATTCAAGCGAGAAATTAATGTAGATCGCTACTTTACGGGGTTAGACTTTTTGTCCAAGCTGCAAGACTTTCTGTTCAACTCTGGCAGCCAAAACGCTCTAATCTTTCTTGCTCTAGCGCGCTAGGAACTTGGCCCAGAATATTGGCTACAGGTAATGTTTAGGGGCTAGTATGTCTGAAAGAAAGAATCGGTTCCTGTAATAAGTGTAAAAGTAGGCCGTACCAGGTTTGATGAAGAACGCTTTAATAATTGTACAGTACAGAAATCAATAGCTTATAGTAAGGGCGGGGTATACCATCATGTGACTAGTGGTAGGTACATAAAGACGTTGTGTTATTTGATATTACTAAGCGGATTAAGGTTTAAAGACATTGGGGGAAATTCAGCTAGGGATATCGTAAACTGCTGCATAAGAAGCTCTTTTATAGGTTCATGAGCTGCAGGGGCTAGGGGATAGATAGATACAGACCCAGCTCTTCTGGTGGCAGGTGGTAAGACATGCATGATCTTTTGAGGACGACGACTCAGGGTTCCACTATTTGGCCCAATGACAACGGTCATTCCTTGGCAACTGTAATGTGTTAACGCCCCGGACCGACTCCAAACAATCAATGTTCATCAACGATCACCAGCGATCACTCGTGCTTATGCATCGTGTGAGTGAACTTGAACTAAAGTACATAAAGTTGCATCTCGACATCTCTAGAGCTGACTTTATAAGGTCATCATCCTCTCCGATAATCTAAACGGTTGAGCGCGACCGAGGTACCTATCATCAATGTGGATCATAAGGGGCGCACGCCGCACGGGCAAGGCTGCGACCAGCTCACCCCGCCTCCCCCCCCGGGAACGGGAAGGGATGCATAAATCAGACAGGCCTGTCACGAACGGGATGCCTTGCATTTCAGTTGGGATTATTTATCGCAATTTGGCCTGCCTATAGCTACATAACTTATCAAGAGTGAATATTCCCCACCACAGCTACTCGCTTTCCACTCAACACTACCAGTCAGTGTAAGAGCCAGAAAAATCTCCACAAAACTGGCCTTTTGGCGAAATATCATAGGACTGCTCTCACCCCTAAAATTAAAAGCTCGTTGAAACTACACTGATTCTATGTGTATGCTTTTCAGAAATGCTTGATTAACCGCTCCAAATTTCCACCTGTATTGTTGAGCATAAATACATGAGCGTAGCGAAATTTGATGTTATTGTCCTTTTCAGTGCCGAAGCGTTCGATGTGGCTTTTCTTCACCTCGGCTTTGCATTGTCTTTTGGCGTTCGTCCCATAGCTGAGCGGCATGGGTGGGGCAGATGCACGTGCGCAGAGACGGGGAAGAGGAATGCCCATCAAACCACTCCCTTCTCGCATCTCACCGAACTGATTCGTGGAAATGGTTCCGACCAATTAACTTAGCTCTTCACAGTCACCTAATAATATAACAATTTCTCCCCTTGTGAATCAGAAGTGATACAGACCCCATTCGGAGAAGCTTGGCTGAGTTCCTTCAACAATTCCCCATGGGCCAGGGTGAATGAAGGGAAAAAGCCATCAACCAATCGGGGCATGCGGAAACGTAAGACATACAATGGTATTTTCTTGATATTTGAGTTGAGGACGCTATATCAGCAATCGAGATAGGTGGTGATCTGAGCGAATTGAGACGCAGTCGGTTTCGGAACAACATTGGGATAATCTCAGCCCTCTCCTCTGGAGTTTATCATGTTAAAGATACATACGTATATACGTATCTTGATGCCTTCCTAATGGCCAAGATGTATGTCTGAGAATATATCAAATACTTCAAACGATTTCGGGCGCTATTTGTTGAGGCGCTCGGATAATCTTTATGCCTTTGCGCATTTTTGACTCCTCAACCCTAGTGCTCCTTTCGGACTTCTTTCCCTCAGAATAGAGCGTTTTAGCTGCCAGAGTTGAACAGAAAGTCTTGCAGCTTGGACAAAATGTCTAACCTATTCAAGCGAGAAATTAATGCGGATCGCTACTTTACGGCGTTAGACATTTTGTCCAAGCTGCAAGACTTTCTGTTCAACTCTGGCTAAAACGCTGAATTGATGCACCCTGTTGCGTACCCAAAAAGGAAATACATGTAATTATAACATTTACATAATATAGAAATTATGCTTCTAACATCCTAAGTCTTGCAGCTTGAATGGGGTTTCTGAATATCTTGGGCGCTCAGACCCTTTAAAAAGCGGGTTGAGATTGATTTCATGGAGATTTCCTGCATGCTTCAAGAAATTTTCATCTTGACAGCCGGTGCGTACATAGAACGAGGCCACGCATAAGTTCCTTGATCCCGTGTGTATGGCTAGCTGTTTCTATAATTGTTTTTCGAGCTTTCAAAAGGGAATGATTTTCACGTACTGCTTGGTTTCCTCTGGAATACATTTGGCCAAAAGCTTTTGAGGCAAATTATCCAACATGGAAATCGAATGGATGCGGCGCGGTGTCGGCCCAACTCATATTCAGGTCTCAAACCAAGTAAATGTCAGACGAAATCGAACAATCGCACACTGTTGCTACCAAAACAGGCTTGATCGGTTTAAAGGCGGCGAATCGAATAAAAAAGACCAATTTCGAACCCCGTTGCAACGCCTGATTGTATCGCGTGAAAGGTCCGATAACTAAACCGTTTGTAGAAAGCTTACAGCCCAAAGAGAAATATCATTTTCAGCGGTACTGTCTTCCGTGAATTCGACTAATGAAATAGTCGGTCAGTTACTGGGAATTGGGTTTATGGAATCATGCACAGTGGCGTTCTCCAAGGCGGAGGTGAAGAGGCCCGCGAGCAATTATAAAATGCCGATATAGGAATAAGGATGGCCCAAAACTCTCATTCTATGGATTTATGTGGATTCTGATTTGGTGCCTACAATCGGGACTGTAATCAAGTAGAGTACATGTATATGTATTTGAAATATCAGAGGCAGAGCGCAGCCCTTACGTAACTACATTTATTGGCCATGGTGTATGTATACCTACATGTAAAACAACAAGTACATGTACCAACTCTAGATATCCTTCACATTGAGATCCCCCAACCCCCCCTGAAGCCACACACAATAACAAGTAATGTTTTAGCCCCCAAGAGTTAGGATAGCATCATTGTGTAAACGCTTTTCAACGGTCCAGAAAAGTAAATATCAATCCCTCTAAGTCGTTATTTGCACGATGTAGTTGTACATGTACAATTGATGAAAGTATTGCGTGTGAAGTTTTGCTACTACCAGCTAGGTGCAAAAACTAGTGAAATACCTAGGTTGACCATGACACCCTCCTCAATGAAGGAAGGTGGCGCCCCCCCCCCCCCCCTCTCGTAGCATTCTAGGGCTTGCAAGGCCTAAGCGTCGTATCTGAGAAAGCAAGCATGACGTCTATATTGGGGGCACATACAGGTGCAAACGAGCTAGTTAAGTCGCACAGATATGATAAGAGTGTCGACGAACGGCATTCTCCAGCATCCTTCTTTTTTTTTTTTTTTTTTTTTTTTTTTGTGCGCACACCTTCACAACATTGTAGATAAAAGTCAAGATGGAATCCACCCCTACTGACGTGGAAGGTGGCCACCATCTTCATCTTCCTCAGCATCAGCAGCAGCTCCAACATCACCTCCAACACCACCACCAGCAGCAGCAACAGCAACAGCAACAGCAACAGCAACAGCAACAGCAACAGCAACAGCAACAGCAACAGCAACAGCAAGAGCAGTATCAACAGCAACAAATTCATCGACACCAGCAACAACAGCAGCAGCAACATCAGCAGCAGCAACAGCAACAGCAACAGCAACAGCAGCAGGAGCAAGAACAGCAGCAAGAAGAGCAGACAGACTCAGAGGATTCCGAGATGGTTCCCCGGGTCCAACTTAAGGAGGAAGACGATCAAGAAAGTTCGACACCTCTTCAAAATATCCAGCCTGTTGCTGCTCGTAAACGTCGGTGTGTATCTAGCGCCTGTATTCCCTGCCGGAAGAGGAAATCAAAGGTATGAAATGACCTGGACGGGACCGCAAATGTCCATTGTGCACATCTGCATATACAATACTTCAACGAGTAAACATATCTAACCTGAAAGTTTTGATGATAGTGTGATGGTGTGTCACCCGCGTGTTCTACATGTACTGCAGTTTACCGCACAGAATGCGTCTATGATTACGAGGGGGACCACCGTCGGAAAGGCGCATTGAAACGAGATCTGGCAGAATTGAGCAAAGTGCATCAAGATTTGGACACAATTGTTAAGGCGATTCGTTCTGCTGCGGAGTCGGACGTGGGAGATCTTGTTAATCATCTCCGGGAACACGGTAATTTGGCAGATATTATGATTGGCATGCCAGATGGCCCAACAGCAGTTTCCTTGGAACGGGACTTGTGCCAATTGATGGACAAATTCCGGGTGAACCGAAACGGGGTTGGATACGGGGCATGTTTGAGTGATGACGAACAAGATTACAGAGAGTTAGGCGGTTCACAGCGCATATGGACTCATGTAACAGCCGACGCTGGCTTCATATCCGATCTTCTTGTGAGTTGGGAAACTATTTCAATTCTTCAAACACATGGATTAGAACCTTGCTGATAGTAACCTCCATCCACACAGTCATTATATTTCACTTGGAACCATCCATCTTATGTTCTCTTTTCCAAGTCTTGCTTCTTGGCCGACATGAAGAGGGGCCGGAAGAAATACTGCAGCCCGCTTCTAGTCAATGCTATTCTTGCATTGGCGTGCCACTTCTCGAATCGCGTGGAAGCTCGGTCAAATCCGAACGACCCAAATAGTGCTGGTAACCATTTCTTCGAGGAGGCCAAGCAAATCTTGTCGTCCGAAGGGGATACCCCATGTTTGACATCGGTTCAAGCGCTGGCGCTTATGTCGCTACACGAAGCGGGATGCGGTCGAGATTCCAGCGGATGGATGTATTCGGGTCGTGCCTTTAGAATGGGTCTAGATCTAGGATTCAACCTGGAGCTGGATGGTTTGGGCTTGTCTCCAACAGAGATTGAAGTCCGTAAGATAACATTTTGGGGTTGTTTCACTATTGACAAGTACATTGAACCATGAAAGCCACTTATTGGGGTCTAGAGCCTAAAAGCTAACGTTTCGACTAGGATGTGGTCATCATACCTGGGAAGGATTCCCCAACTTCCTTCATCGATTGTCGGTATCACCAAACCAGGGATTCTGGGTCCCCTTGAACGTGAGCTATGGGAGCCTTATGGGATCTCCCAGAGACTTCCCGAGATGGTGGCACAACCAGGCCGCGTACAGACAATAGCATCTCGCTTTTGCGAAGTTTCAGAGATTCTTGGAGATATTTTGACTATGTTTTATTCGCCACGGGATCGTGTGACGGTTATCAGGCTCAACACCCTATGTTCTCGACTGAAGAAATGGCATTGCGGGCTTCCCCAGGATATGAATGTTAGAAACGATTCTTTACCATCCATTCTAGGGCTTCAGTAAGTGATTTTTCTTTTTTTGCAGTGTATGCTGTGGCGAGTGTTTTGAACACTCAGGTTACAAGCTTAAACCAACGATATACTGGCCTACCAGCTCGTAGAATTATATTTGCACAACATGAGTAATTTGCTGACACATCTACAGTATTTATTATCAGGCTACTCTGCTGCTTCTTTTGCGCCCTTTTTATAATCAGGACATCCCAATAACTGGAATGTTGCCCCAAAATATTTGTCTTCAGGCAGCAAACGAAATTATAGTCCTCACAGATCAGTACAGAAGGTGCTATGGCTTACGGCACACCGTCATACATATCCCACAAATTCTGTTCACTGCTTCTACGATTCTACTTATGAATGCTCCTCCGGTAGATTTCCGTGGCCTTTCGTTGAGTTCCCACCAGGTAGCTACTCCCACTCTTGTCCGCTCTGTAAAGAATTTGCAAGAGCTTTCTGAGACATGGCACTGGTGTCACTTTACTTTACAACAAATTGAGATTGAAGCCGAAGGAAGAGGGATTGATTTAGGGCTACGTTGGGCCCCTAGGCCGCCCATACATATTCAAAACCGAAATCAAGGCGGTGGACACCCGCTCCCCCAAGAGCAATATTATGGGCAGAATACCCAGAACAACGTACAGCTTAACAGCCATGGCACACAAGCATGGCCAAATGAAGAGGATGAAGAAGCCGTTTCAGCTTTCAACTCAATGGTTGTTTTTCCTAGCTCTATTGAAGACTGGGGTTGCATTGGAGCAAATTCGTAGTTCTGGAACTGGCAGCCTATAAAGTCTACAACTCTTGGCAATAGGGTTATTATTTTCGTTTATCGCAAGAGGGTCTCAAAGCCAGGATAGAAGTTTCTTCCAATTTACGTCCCATCCTTCTGTAAATATTTATTTTGTTCTTTCAGGTGGTGTAATGAGGTGTTTTTTTTGCTTTTCCTTTTGTTTGGTGGATCGGGATGGATGCAGTTAACTCCTTGATGCCCTGTATATATATGTAGCGTGATGGTGCTGCGAGGATATTATTATTTGGCCCATTGGTCATAACAGAAATTGTGGAACTTCTCGCGAGTGCTAGCTTCGTTCATCCATTTTCATAGCAGACGATTGATTTCCTCTTTATTACCCCCAGATTCATAAGGCCAATAACAATTAGCTTCTGAATCAATACGTACGTTGACCGCGGTTAGTGTTACCATCATGGGAAGGGCTCTTGTATATTCGGTGGTGAGTTTGGTTGGGTATGGATGCATGCGTAAGCATATAAATTGTTGCCTAAGATTAGTATTATATGTATTCACATATCTAACTACATAATAAATAGGATTCCTGAAATCGATGAGTAGGGGTCGCTTTATTCGCTATCGCAAAAAGGAGTTGAATGATAATTGCTTATGTATAGCTATTAATCTAAATCACATTGTTTAATCCAGTGCGCCCAAGTTTTATCTGAGGATTCGTAGAAAGAAATTGATATATCTTAGTTCTATTAATTGATATGGCCATCCCACGGCCTGTTAACTGGTGTTGGCATGCCATACATCCATATCCATGAAACCCCACAGGCAGCTTTAATATGCAGACTAGTTGTGGATTTTTTCTTTTTTCTTTTTTCTTTTATTCATTACGTGCATGACTAGTTGTAGATTAACAGATAAGCCTTCAAGGGCATGTGAGAGTCAAAGAGTTCCCTGGGAGAAATACCCCTGGTATTGATTGAGTTTTTAACCAGTCATATATTTACCTTCAATTGCGTGCAGAACATAGTGAATAAAAAAAAAAAAATTGCGTGTGGGGGTTGGATCGAGTGATATTCCATGCTTCAGCGTCGTTCTTTTTTTTTTTTTTTATTCATTACGTATGTTTCTACATCGAAAGAGGATTTTATTGTTTCAGCTCCAATCATTTGCCATTTACATAACTCCTAGAGAGTCTATTAAGCCGAATATCTCATGTCAATATATTTCGTCATTGGTCACTGTTATTGCCTCTCAACCGGCACTAACGGGAGACACTTTTCCTAGGTCTAGCTCTACTTGTAACGCTAACCAGAGCACTTATCAACAAAAACCATAAAATTTTCAGGCAGGCTAGGTAAGGTATGAACTTAGCTAAGGCTCGAGAGCCTATAAACCCCATACATGTAATTACCAGCTGTCAGGCACACCTCTAGGTTCTTTGCCTCTAAAACACCATGAATTGACTTAGCGCTATTATTTTTGGCCTGTTTTCTAGTGACGTACTGTGGCTTTCGCGTATAAATGAATTTAAATGATGGTGTGTGTGGAGGGTTGATAACTACGGGATATTATGGGTTTTTGAGCTTATTACACCGATCTGGAGTAGTTAGTATCCAGCCAGCCAGGGTCAAGTGTGGATACATTGTCTCTCTATTACTCGCCTTTAGCTGGCCTTTACTAATAGCGGTCTCTCTAGTATTTTCATAATTATCCATTGATAGAATTTATGATGTAATATACTCTACATCGCGGTTTTACAAGAAAATAGAGAATTTTCGCAGAAATTAATATTGAATATATCTTGTTAACAGGTATCAATAGGATCGCGATCGGTGGAGTCGAATCGTTTGTACCCCAATTTATGGTCGGGTTCATGAAATCAATGTGTCTGAACCGTCCAGGAAATCGTTGTTTCAAATGATGGTAATCAGACTTCCCACAAGACTGGGTGTTTTATTGTGTACATTTAGTTATCCTAAAGCAACCCCTTTGGAAGATCTAGGGGGATACGGATGACGTACGCGTATGTCGGTGAAGAGCTCCGGGTCATCGGAGGATCAAAGTTGCCTGTATCTAATTGAAAGAAGGCACTCGATGGGGATAGCTTGTGACTAATGTTCCAAACTCATCAAGAAATTTCAAGTCCGTTCGGAGTTAGGGCAGCTGAGCGATTAATTGGGGAGAAACACTCCGTTACTACCCACGGCTAGATCCGCTTGTTACTAGAACGTTATTGGTGGGCCTAGCCTTTGATATCTGTAGATTAATTATCAAGAGAGAAAGTGATTGGAGGCGTCGGGTACTCGGATCAGGTTATTGATCTTTGAATGATTCTACCTTTTTCAACGAACGTCCAAAGATGATCTTGTTCATCTTCACTAGCAGAAATCTAGACAAAACCATATCTCATATATATATCAGAGGCGTTGGGAAGCATTGTAAACAGCCGTCATGCAAAGTCATCATGGAAGGCATAGTAGGGCGACGCCACGAAAGTCGGCTGCGGTACCCTATCTGGGTCTTGAAAGATACATGATCTAGGAAAGGTAAAGATTGATGTTCATAACACCAGAGGGGATCAAACGCACCTAAATTATAAATGATACCTTTCTGGTGCGTTAATTCTCCCGGGGTTATCTTGGTGCTGCTGCAATAATGAATTCTCACCGATAATAGGTAACATGCATGTAAGCAGTATTCTATCTTAAGGGCTTTACCTTCTCTTCTTTGAGGGTTGTTGGTTAAGATCTCAAAATCTCAAAAAGCCCAATAGACTGTTTTCAGTTATGACGTTAAATTGGGCATGTGCGGCTATGTGCACAAAGTTTTGGCACCCCAATACCCAAGAAACGTGTTCAATTGATTATTATACTGTAATCTATATGCTAAGGAATACTATAAGACCAACTTATTTCTTCAGAAATCACAGCCAGCTCAGCCATGTCCCCCCCCAATCTCGGTGACTGTGGCAATTATGTTCCCGTCTACATGTAACCGGCCGATATTTATGGTCTATTATATTAGCTTCCTAGCACTATAGCAACGCTTTATTGAACGAGAAACAGCCAAACTTTCACTAATTCATCAGAGACCCTGCGTGGAAAATGGGGTATTATTCCATCTGAAGAGATTTAATCTGATGGATAGATGCGAAGAAATTGGCGGCGTAATTTAGCCTCCAAAAATTTACGCCGTTTTCTGTTTCTTATGCCGTGAAGCGCCGTGAAGCCAGTGTTCTCCAAAAAGAATTTGACACAAATCGCAACGTACAGTTGAAACTTGGTCGACGGTGTTCGTTAGTGCTACCAATCCCGTGTAATTAGCCATTAATGGTGGCATGAATCGACTATTGGCATGGCGAAGGCATCTCCGAATATTTTACAAGCCTTTTTGAGCGCTTAGCTAGCACTAGGGCGTTTGATATTAGAGGCCATGTGCCCCCTTCTATGTTCATCTACTAAATTCATGACCAATTATTAATATATTGGGCCCTTTAGGTTGTGCAAGAGGCTTAAGAGTCTTTTCCCGCAAACTTGGATAACTTTATCTGAGCTAGTTAGCGGATTCATTATATATTAGTATTGTGGTTTGTGGATCATTGGTCATACTTGTATGGATAAATGCATGTAGGCGGCCACCTACTGACTGCTTGATTATATTAATCGGCGCGCTAGCTTGAGGTTATATGTATGGCGGAAGAAACAATAGAGGGGAGGTGTGTAAGCCAGATAATTCCTGGCCAATAGAGAAGGGTAAAAAGGCATCTAGCAGTGCTTTTGACCCGCAATCTAGTGTGGCGAGGTGTGACTTCCGTGCAATTCTCCCCTTTTGCTTGAGGTTTATATGATTACACACCTTCCTATAATTTGAGATCAGTTTCAATTCTTATCAGATCTGTCAAGCGATACCACACTAAGACCTATGTGGATCGATTGCTGGGGCTGACTAAAAGAAGAATACTACGGGAACGATAAGATAGTAGCTCCTAGTCACTCTCGCCGCGGTTATAGGTGCATAGTCTAGCCATAAAAAAGGGTTGTATTAGTATACCCAGAATATATAATATATACCCCAAGAGCGCGTTTTCAGGTAAGTTAGAATAAACAAGTTATCTATATACCAACTAACATGCATCATAGGCCGACGTCGCACCATTATGTTTAAACTTCTCTGCAAGGATATTCTACGACACTGCAGCCTAGTATTATAATTTCCCCGTGATGAAAACATACGTAAGTTTTAACAAGATGACTGAGAATTGTTGATGGGTTCTTGTTTTTTTTGATGCGGATATGAAGTAAATGTGCTGTACCCTAGTCCAGCTGGAGATACGCAGCTACATATACCGATTTAAATAAGTAAAGCGTTGTAATCCTCAAGGCTGAAGCGGCTGAAGCCAAGAAAACAAGGGCTAATGAAAAATCTGAATAAACGAATCAGATGGGCTGGGTGACATTTGTTGCACTAGTGATCATTGACATCAAACAAAACACTAAGATTTTGCAGATCAACCACTCTTTTGATAAGAAAACTTAGCCGGGGGGGGGAGTTGATTTTAGTAATTTCGTATATAAATAGGACTGTGATAATGCGGGGAATACGATGTGGGACCCTAATTTTGTGATGCTGAAATTCAACCACGGGTAAATACGTGTAGTATATATATATTTGTGCATAATGTATGGTTTACACATGTAGGATTTGTGCCCAGCACTCTACCTACTAGCTTATGTACAAAATACATGTACCTTATATACAATACCATGTCGACAACCCTTTTAGCCGCCACTCCATATGGCGGCGCGTATTTCCATGAAACAAATTAAATTTTCCTGCCTTGTCGCCAAACAAAACGGATCAGATTCGCGTAGCTTATGAATATGTATGTCCTTCAAGGAACCCGATTTTGGCCAAAGATATGAACCATTTTCGATAACATGCCGTGCATACCTATTTTGCTCGGTGTTGCCCGGGGGTGATAAAGAATTAACCCTGCAAGCTAGTATAATTACATGTAATCGTTTATGAGTGTCCAGTTACAGGGTACCCCCGCCACACAACGGAGCCCGGAACGGTTTGGGTGCAATTACAAATGATAATTATTATCCTTATCGCTATAAAGGCAGATAGTTTCTTGTCTACAATACCGTTAATAGAGACTTTGCACAGTAAATGGAGCCAGAACATTATTGGTGCCGACCCACCACCTTTTTTTTTTTTTTTTTTTTAAATCATATCTATTCATGTTTCTAGGTACAGAAAGTTCGCATGCAGTATAAACTATGGCGTAAACAGACCTTTCCCCGACCGGCACCGCTGGCCACACAGACGCCATAATGAAAGAACAAAAGAAAAAGAGAAAAACATTTCCACCGTTTGCTTACTTGCACTGCCACCTGTATCCCATTCTCTGGGTCACATACTCTAAAGAGGTCTCAACTGGGCGGTGAGACTGGCTGTTGGTGTTTGAGGGCGAGGGGCGGCTTTTTGGGCATGCATGTGGGGGTGGAGAGGAGGACCGATTTCTACTGTTTTCCGCGATCTTGTCGGCGCATTATCAACGACTTTCTGATGAGACACGCGTTGGTGAGGAGGAGTGTGTGTTTTAGTGGCCGGTGTCCATGGCACCGAGGGGAGTAATGGGTGTTTGTGGGGGGCGGTTGGTGGGGCGGGATGCGCAGGTCGGAAGGAACGCATGATGGGGCGCCGCGGTTAGCGCGTTGGGGAACGCGGCAGTTGGGGATGGGGTGGCGTGGCGCTGCAGGTGATGACAGAAGCGCGTGTGCTTCAGCGGGGAGTGTGCAGATGGAGCAAGTAGGGGTTGCCTGCTTGCGGCCTTTGTGTTGTGGCGTGCTTGCAACAGTTGCGGCATTGAGTTGATGGTGTGGACTTCCACATTTCTATGCAGTGACGTGGTGCGGAGAAAAGCGGATGGGGTTTTTGAATAGGTGGGCATCTTCCTGTCTGGTGAGATGACCACTGAGGAGGTTTTTGATTGCGGATCGCGTTGTCGATGTCGAGGCGTGTGGAGTTACGGAGGTCTTAGTGGCTAATCGATGGCTTACGGGAGGAGAGTGTCAAGGGCTTCCTGGTTTGGGAGGTCAAACAGGGGGATGCCATGGATGACAAAGTTGGTGTCCGTTGGGGCGGGTGTGAGTTGGGAGTGGGGATTGAGGGGGGTGCCAACTTCTTGGTTGATGATGGCGGTGAGGGAGGCGAAGAAAGGGGCGTAGGTGGTGGTGGGGACAGAAGGAGGGGCTGTGGCGGTAATGGTGCCTCTGTCGTTGGTAGTGAAGGAGAGTGAGGTGCTTGGGGCGAGGCCATTTCTTCTTAGGAACTGGCCCAGGATTAGGAGTCTGGAGGTGAGGCGTTCTGCTTCAGGGATGAGGCGGGGAGGACGGGTGCAGAAAAAGCGTCGTTGGCGGTTGGGAGGGCGACCTCCTTCTTTGGGTCTGCCTTGATGTGTTGCTTCGTTGTCTTTTTCTTGGCTGCGGGGTTGTTGGGTGTTGGGGTCTTGACTGCGTCTGCATAAGATTTAGGGCCTTGGCGGGAGGCAGATTTTTTTGGTCGTGGGGGGGGGTGCGGTTGTGGTAACGGTGGCAGTTTGTTTGGGGATTGCTTTGATCAAGCCTTCCAGTTTTTCAAACTGTTTGTCTGTGTTGGGGGGAGGTATCACGGATGGATCTAAGGCCTTTCGTAGTGTCTTACGGGGTGTTGTGGATAGGCGAGGAGCCAAGGTACACGACCGGGGCTAGAGTAGTTCACGGGTACGAACCGAGGGACGGGTTCGATACCTTTAGTATTCGAGGACTATGGGGGCATGATTCAGAGGTGCAAGTGGTTCGGAGTTAATTGGAAATGCGGTACCGAAACAGTAGTATTGCTAAATGACAAAAAGGTTGCGTGAAGAAAAGGAAAGGAAGAACTATACTGGGAGGGAGGCGAGGCCTCTATATATATCCACTTCCTTCGCTTACTCATCCATAGAATCTAATAGAAGAGCATAAGAGATGCGTTCTAAGCGAGTGACTCATTAATCCCTGTAATCCCAGACCGAACCGAAACCCATGAACCTTTCTGACAAAAACCCAACTAAACCCTTTTCCTTCACGCTTGCATGCGCAGCCGTGCTTTCTGCCGTGATATATCTTAGGTCCCCTCTGAGGCCTATCGATAGGCTTGGGCTTTCGTGGGTATCGATCGTGGAAGTCCTTTCTGAGTTCGAAGTGTTCTAGGTCTTCTGGTGGCTGCCAGGATGGTTAAATCGTCTGGTGTATCGTCTCAAGTATTCAAGTTTCCCATGCCGTCGGCGAAGTCCAAGACTCGTCTACTTCCCATTCCTGCTCTCCGATCTCGTGGGGGTGGAGGTGGTTGACTTTGGCCGGGCACCAGGTCCTCAGCTGCTGGTGATAGTAGTGAGGCGTGAAAGACTGGGTGGACTTTCATTGAGGTAGGGAGGTGGAGCTCATAGGCATATGGGCTGACTACTTCGTGATATGGTGTAGGGGCCAATTTGTTTCCAATCCAACTTCTTCGGCGGTCTCTTAGTTAATAGATTCTTTGTTGATAGCCATACCTTGTCTCCAGTCATGTAGCGTGGTGCGGGACCCTGTGGGCATTGGCTGATTCCTCCTGACTTCTCTGAGCTCGGAACATTTCTGCTTTCAGAAAGTCGAAGACTTGCGACATATCTCTTGCTAGGGTGTTGGCAGTGTACGTTGGTGGTGACTCCATGCGTGAGGCCAAAATTCATTCTGGGGTTTAGTCCATGGTTCTTTGGAACGGTGACATGTTGGTTGATTCGGAGAGCGTGATTATTTGTCGCGAATTCGGTAAAGGGTAATCTGTCCAGTTATCCTGCTGGTAGTCCACATAGCTACGGAGGTATTGTTCCATTATGGCGTTGATCCTCTCCGTTTGACCATCTGTCTGAGGGTGGAAGGCTGTGGAGTAACGTGGGGATATTTCCAGTCGTTCGCATAATGCCTTCCAAAAGTCTGACGTGAACTGTGTGCCGCGGTCTGAGACTATTGTTGTGGGTAGCCCATGTAGCTTCCAGATGTTTTCTATGTACATCCGCGCGCCATCCCTGGCGTTAGCTTCTTCTGTGGTGGGGATGAAGTGTCTCATTTTGTTAGGCGGTCAACAACGACGAGGATTGCATTATACCCATTGCTTATTGGTAGCCCTGTGACAAAGTCCATTGAGATGTCTGTCCATGGTGCCTTGGGGACTTGTAGTGGTCGGAGCACTCCCTGGGGTGAGCTTCGATTTGCCTTGCTTCTTCGGCAGGCGTGGCAATTCATGGCGTAACGATCTGTGTATCTCCGCATATTGGGCCAGTAATACTCGCGACTGAAGCAGTTCGAGGTTTTTGCTCTCCCGGTGTCTGCCGATGGTTTGTCGTGGTATTCTCGAAGCAGTTGTAGTTGGAGTTCTTCATATTCGGGAGCGTATATTTTCCGGCGGTATAGAAGCAACCCTTCATCGTTTTGGCGCATTCGGCGAGGAGATTAACTTTGTCTGCTTAGTCCCATTTTTAGCATCTCAAGGATCTTGGATGGCGTGCTATCAATTTGGTAAGCTTTGGCCATTAATTCCTTCACAGTGGGCATTACTTCAGCGGGTTCATTTGATAAAGAACCCGCTAACAAACTTAAATTTTTAAAATCCAAATTTTTCTTCTTCAAGATCGTTTGACTTTGATGTCTTTAGGCGTTCATCCCCCTCCTTTGGTAGGTCACCTGACCTTCTGGTAAGTCGTCCGGCTTGCCCCTTGTTTCCCTGGTCGGTACTGTATTACAAAATCAAATCGGGATAGGAATTCTGACCAACGTGCTTGTCGTCGGTTGAGCATCTTGGTCGTCATGAAGTATTCTAGGTTGCGGTGGTCGTTAGTACCTTGATTGGGTATTGTGCCGACTCAAGAAGTATCTCCATTCCTCAAAGGCCGAATGATTTGCCAGTAGTTCCTTATCGTATATTTCATAATTACACTCGGCTGGTGAGTGTTTCTTGAGAAATGCGACGGGGTGCAGTATTCTTCGTCGTTCATTTGTGATAGGATGGCCCCGATCGTAGTCAAGCGTCTGTTTCTACTATCGCTGGTCTGTCCGGGTCCCAGTGCCGTAGTAGTATGGGTGCTGTTGTAAATGCCTTCTTGAGTTTTTGGAACGCTGCTTGGCCTTGTCTGACCATTCCCATCTAACGTTCTTTTTGTTAATCTTTGTCGAGAGACCACTCTTGAATACCCTAGAATGAAGCGTCTGTAGAAATTTGCGAAGCCTAAGAATTCTTGTACGTCCTTTAAGCAACCTGGGGTCCCCCAATTCCGTATTGTGGAGACTTTCTCGTCGTCCATCTTGGTGCCTTCAGGGGTTAGGACAAATCCTAGGTATTTTGTTTCGTGGACGTCTTCGCACTTCTCCGGAGGTGCACGATTATCGCTCAGGATTTGTAACACCTTGTTGACATGTTCCTTATGTTCTTAGGTGTTGGAGTAAATTAGGATGTCATCCAGGTATGCTGTTGCGAAGTGGTCTAGGTACGGTCTTAGCATATCGTTGACCCAATGTTGGAAGGCTCCAGGTGCGTTGGTTAATCCAAACGGCATGACTAAATATTCAAAGTGACCATACCGTGTCCGAAAGGCTGTTTTCCACTCGTCCCTCCTTGATCCTGAGTTGGTGGTATCCATCGCGTAGAGTCTAGTTTGGTGAAATACTTGGCGATGACATACCCGCGAAGGTTTCTGGGGTCAGTGGTAAGGGTCTTTGTTTTTGATTATTACCTTATTTAGCGCCGATAATCCACGCAGGCGTAATGATCCATCGGCCTTTTGACAAAAGTAGCACCGGGGGAAACGCTGTGGCGGATCCTTCCTTTAGCGAGTATTCAGATAGTCTCGTAGGGGCTTGAAGTTCTTCCCTAGTCATCCCATACATGGGGTAGAATGGTCTTGTTTCGCCTTCTTGTAGGTTGATAGGAGGTCGTAATTTGTTCGATTGAGGGAAGTCATTGCTTGTCGAGTAGGTCGGAATTGTTGGTGATCAAGTGGTACTAGGTCGAGGGTTGCCCTTTGTTGTTCTTTAGGATGTCGTCTAGTGCCTTCAGAGTGGTGGAGTAGAGATGAATTCCTCTGCGTTGTCCTTCTTTGATTAATGTTTTGAAGCTGACAGCTGAAATGTGGGTGATTGGTTTTGTGGGGGGTTCTATGGAGATCCCTCTAACTGTAACGGGTTTTTTCTCGAGGCAGCAGTGCTTTAGGCAAGTGGGGGAGTCGAAGCATAGCTCATTGGTACCTGGTCGAATGGTAACTTGGTGTCTTCGCATCCATGGTATTCCCATTACGATAGGGTAGTGCCCGAGTTGGGTTACAAAAAGGGGAAGTTGTTCTTGATGCCCGTGGATATCCAGGCTCAGTGTGACGGTGTCTGTGACCTTTCCTGATTCTATGGGTCTACCGTCGATAACGTCGATTTGTCGGGGTATTTTGAGGGGGGTAGTGATTAATTTGTGGTGAACTACGAAGGATTTATCTATGAATCCGTAACCGGGCCTCAGTATCAATGAGGGCATATGATGGGATAAAAGAATCTTTATTTTGAGAAATTGAACACGTTACGACTAATTGATTCCCATCCATATCCTTCTCCAAAACTGAAAATGCAGAAACAGAAAGTTTAGAAAAATCCTTAAAACATCACGAGCCACTCAAGCCAGGGATAAATCTTTAACGCCTCATCGCCGGAGGTCTCTTCTTCCACTTCGAGTCTTCCTGCTCCGTATTCCTAGTCTAATCAATCTCCTCTCATCCTGGGAGCGGCATTCCGAGGGTGGTGCTTGGGGCATTCCTTTACCAAGTGTCTACTCCACCGCAATAGTAACACCGGCCGCTCGGGCATCTCGTTCATGAGATGCAGGTGTCTGCGGCCTGCAGAGAGGTCCATGGGTGCGACACCTCCTGGTGCTGTGAGGGTGTCCCGCTGGAGGAGGCGCATGGCCGCGCAGCAGAATGCAAGAGTCTTTGAGAGCGGCCAAAGGTTCGGTTGAAGTGCCGCCGGGACAAATGTGAGGGTAAGCGGGAGGTTGTGGTAGGGGCGCGGTACCGGGCGTTGGCGCTTTTGTGTTTTGCTGTCAGGCGTTGGAAGCCGGGCAGGAATTCTTCGACCGTTCTGGGGTTACTTCATGAATGGCCAGCGGTTGAGATTCACATTGAGGCCGATTTCCAGGGTTTCGATGTTTTGCCTCTGCTGCGTATCTTTGGAACTCAGCGAAGTATTCTGAGAAGGGACGCTTGCGCTTGTTGGATTCTCCCCAAGTTGCGACGGGCTGTGCCCACGGTCTGGGTCTCCAAATGCTGTGTCTAAAATTTCAAAGAACCTCTCCATGGATGGGAGGTTGGCCAGTGTGGGTGAGGTAGGGGAGAATTGATCCGCCGCTGGCCTTCTAGTCGTGAGATAGCGTAGATCGGTTGGTCTTGCAGGTGCAGGAAGCGGTCCGCATTCTTGACTAACGAGGCGGAGTTGGTGCTGGAAGAGGAAGGGCTCGCCTGCCGCCTTTGAACTTCTCTGGGTCTGGAAGTTTTTCGGATTTGGTGAGGTTGCGTGGGGGTGTTTGCGATTGCGGCCGGTGAGAACCGATTGGCGGCGGGAACTTCTGGAGGATTCTGCGGAGTTCTTGAGGAGGCGGGAATCTGGGCTGCTGCGAGGTCTTCTAGCCTTGGTGAGAGCTGTCTTGGTAGTGGTTAGCTCCTCTCTGGCCTCTTCCAGGTCAGTCTGAGTCGGTATGTCTTCGCCGAAGATCGCCGTCATCCTCGTCTGCTATGGTTTCTTTTAGTTCGCCTTCATACCATTCCAGACTTCTTTGCGAATCATTAGGGTGTGGAGGGCCTGTGGGGCCTGACGATACTTCGAAGTTGGGGAAGGTTGTCGTGAAATTGTTGATGTCCGTAGGGTTGCTTCATGGGTATCTTCGTCGTGAGTCTGGTTTGCGACATAGTGGTTCATGGTCTGTGGTATCGTGGAGTCGTGTAGGTTGGCGTTGGAGACGAACCTTAGTATCACGGATGGATCTGGGCGCTTCGTAGTGTCTTCTGAGTGTTGTGGATAGCGAGGCCAAAGTGCGCGGCAAGGGCTAGAAGTAGTCACGGAGTACGAACGCCTTTAGTATTCGAGGACTATGGGGCATGAATTCAGTGCAAGTGGTTCGAGTTCGTGGAAATCTTGAAGTACCGAAAACAGTAGTATTGCTAAATAATGACAAAAAGGTTGCGTGAAGAAAAGGAAAGAGAACTAATACAGGAGGAGGCGAGGCCTCTATATATATCCCAGCACTTCTTCGCTTACTCATCCATAGAATCTAATAGAAGAACATAAGAGATGCGTTCTGGCGAGTGACCGTTAATCCTGTAATCCGCAGAACCGAAACCCATAACCTTTCGACAAAAAGGAAACCCAACTAAACCCTTTTCCTTCACGCTTGCATGCGCCGTGCTCTGCCGTGATAGGAGGGAGGGGTGATGGGTCTTGAGGTTATGGCGCAGCGATGTCTGTGGTCTGTATTTGGCTCGATGTCGTTCAGGTATTCAAACATGAGATGGTTTTGTCTGAGGATGCCGGCGAGCATGAAGGTGTCGCAGATGGGCGGCTGAGGCTTTCGAGTTTTTTAATTTAAATCAGGATGGGTTTGTAGTAAGGGTTCTCGCGCTTGGGGTTCGTGAGTTTGTGGAGGCGTTGGTCTATTTGATCAGCTTGAAGGGCTGCGAGGAGTCTGTTTTCGGCTGATTCAAAGGAGAAGTCGCTTGGTAGTGGAGCCATTGTGGTGGCTGGATTTTGGTGTGGTGATGGTGTTGCCACTCAGGGTTGTGGTGTTGAGTTTTCAAAAACCGAGTGAATAGAGGGGAAGAAGGATGGCCGACCCACCACCTGCCAATCAGATAATTATATAACCAAAATAGAGCCGACTCCATTTACGCAAAGTCTCTAACAGCACCGCAGATATATGTATGGCAGAACCCACCTGTCAGGGTTCACATTGTAAGCACCGAAACCAGCCAGCGGGACTAACCCCGTCTGCGGTTTAGTTGATTCTCCCCCAAAATTTGGTGGTTTTGGTGCATGTTGATTGTGCCTTTTTCTGAAGGCTTAGTCACAGATCCCACCGAGCGGAAATATCAGGGTTCTCTATGAGCTGAACTGAATGTTCAAGTAGAGGCGCAGGTTCTCTTTTGAGTCTCATGCTCGGCCGCTTGCGCTTCTAGAAAATGGTGCCACCCAAGAAGTAATTCATCTTCCGGACCGGTCGTGTGTACAGGAGAAGAACTGTATAGAAAATTCCAGCTCGGCAAAGATTTAGGAATCTAGAGAAGTTTTTTAAATCCGGTGGGTGGCACACGTAAGTGCTACACTGGCTGAACATGGGTCGGAGTGAAGCAATAGATTTTTTTGGTTGTGCTTTTGCGCATCTAAACCTCCAATATTAACCCACTTGTGATTTGAAGCAATTATCCAAGCTGAACTGGTGGATCAAGAAAGAAAAGAAATAATTTGTGGTTCGTGTGTGTTGTAGTCGTATAATCGTCATTGATCCATGACCTTGCGATTAATGCCAAAGGGTCATACGTCAAATTAAACTTTGACTGCGTGAATAGGCATAAGCCTCACTCCTTCGTACATCAAAGTAATGTAGCTGTCTGTTTCTGTCACATATTCATCCTAGCATCCTGCCGGCGCAGGTACATTCAGAGAGGGAGTGGAAAGACTCAAGGGGCTGAAGATTCATACCGAATCGTCATCTTGATTTCAATCAAGCTTCGTTTGTAACACAAGCTCTTACCCTGTATAATTTCTAAGCCCCAATCACCCACGAGGGCAGGGTCGCGAAATCCTACTGCCAAAAAAAAAAAAAGTCTTCTTTCCCCTTGTAGAAGCAAAGCACCGCCGCATATTCCCGATATGGGGCCAGTGAATACACTTCAACAGTCATTTCTCTCCTCAAGCGAGACCTGTCGGGACCCGTGGAGCAGCACATGCTTCATGTATGTCATATCCTGGGGAGAGCTCGGATTTCTGTGGATTCGCTTGAGCCCCTCCTATGCATCGTAGATTCGTACCGATGATGACGGTCCCAGGAAATGGGGTAGAGAATCGTGAGAAACATAGCGTAGTTCCTAGTTGCGGAGAGATCTGATACTGTGAGGAGTATGCAGGTCGCGTGGGTTGCTCTAGAGACTTTGAGTCACTGAGTCCCACCACGTACCCTGACCAAAGTGCATGACCAGCTGCCCACCCCTACACGCGTTCGAAACTGTGCGAAGGGTTCGTAAGGATATTCAGCTGGCCTCAAGATTGGTCCTATGGGACTCTATTATTACTCTGATGGGCCGAATTGTATTTGCTGAAACCGAAATAATGACCTTTATTCGGCCACCAATTTTTGGTTCATGGAGGGTGTAGTAGTTATGTGGATGTATGTGTGTAACGATGCTCCTGGTGGTTGTGGTGGTTGTGCGGCACTGGCCTGGCGCGGCGCGCTCTTGCATAGCCTTCGATCCAATTGCAGTATGTACCTTCATGAAGAGTGCGTATTTGTGGCTCAACCAGTCAGGCATTATGACCGAACTCTAACTTTATATAAAGTCACTGCACATCTTCGTACCTGATGCTCTCCAGATTCATCATTCATTGTTTCAAAACCACAGCCACCCTTCCACTACAATTGCATATATATCTGACTCTTCGATATACAATCAGAACTCCTAATCACCAGACCATCAATCGCATACAACTTTTGGTAATCACAAGACATTTCTATCAAGACCAACATCTATTTGAGACAGTCGACAATAGATATATAAAGCCCTTCGACCTCCCACTCGCTCTTTTGGTCAACAATTACCACTCATCATCCGATTCAATCATCCAATTCACATTCTAAACCAAAATGCCAATGTCGTTCTCTATGTACGAATCCTGGACTGAAGATCGCAGCAAGATGGTCCCAGTCTATGAGAGTCGCCGTTCTGAAGAACATCGTCGCCGTCGTTACTCTACTTGCGATACTAGCGTTACTGCCAAAGTTCATATCAATGTCTTGCCTCCCGCTGAGAGTAAGAAGGAGGTTCACTATGTTCCAACCTTTATTCCAGCCCCAGTGGTCCAGCCCGCCCCTCCTGCTCCTATCTACAGTATCGAGGCTACCGCCGAGGAAATTGCAGACCGCATCTGCGCTGAGAATACCGCCAAAAATAGACTATCCTCTCTTGAAGCCCGCCTCGAAGAGGAACAGGCCCTTCGCGTTGCAGCAGAAAACGAGAGGGGCAGAGAGGCGGCAAGAAGAGAGGCTGAAATGATTTACGCCGATCGTAGGGCTCGAGAACTTCGTGAAAGAGAGGAAAGCGCTCGCCAACGTGTCGCCGAAGAGTACAGATACCAGTCTAGGTCTCTTGGCAACAGCCCTAGGACTAGTGGTGAGGATTTGGATTTGTGGTCGACAGTCGCTGTTACTTCATCTTCTTCTCATGAGGGAAGACTAGTTGTTCACAATCATCGCCATGGCCATAGCCACCGTAGTCGCTCAGAATCCAGAGACCATAGGTGCTCCAAGTGCGGGTACACAGGCCATAGATCTCGAGAATGCCATGCCGAGGCTCTTTATGTACCTACAAACAGAGTGCGACACATCACCTACCTTTCATAGGTCTCTCAGGGTTGATTGGGTATTAGGATCCGAGGGTGGGGGATGAGGATGGAGGAAACAAAATCGAGTCAACCATATACATAACGCCATACCAACCAACAAACTTCGCCAATACTTACAGGAACTACCCCTTCTGTTGAATCTATTCTCGTTGTGGCTCAATGACGACTTGGATGGAGTCAGAAGTATGCTGGCTTCTCTTAATGGGAAGTTGACTCATGGGTATAACCCTGTTCAAACACTAGTGTTTGGGCAACAAAATCGGTTCACTACTCAAATCATAGGCATATTGTGGTTTTTTTCTTTCTGTTGTCTGGTGCTCCTTGGTTGTGGTTTATTATCGGGGACTGTGGATGTGACGATGCTTATGAAAGACGTCTTTTTTTTCTTCCTTTCTTCTTTTTTTGTTTAATTTTATGGTTTCATGGTTTCAGTTTCATGGTTTCAGTTTCATGGTTTCAGTTTCATGGTTTCAGTTTCATGGTTCGATGGTTTCATGGTTTGATGGTTATTAGTTTGCGTCTATTTTTTATTTTTTTATAATTACTCGTTTTTTTTTTCTTTTTTTCTTTTTTTTCTTTTTCGTTTTTTCATTTTGGGATATTTTGTTACTTCTTTTGCTGTTAGAAACCGAAATGTTTTTTTCCCGCCTATTTCTAGAGTTCTGGTGTTCATTTTTGTGCATTATAGCAGGCGCTTAGGTGTCGATGTGGATAGTATGTATGTTGTATGCAACCACGCCTAAGGCGATATTTTGCGGCTCTTTGATCGACTGTAGCACCTCCTGTTTCGCGTTCTCTGTACTCATGACCCGCTGACGCCAGACTGTATGGTCATATCCCTTCTAAGCAAGGTTGTATCTATCCGTTCTGTACCCATGATAAGGTCCCGAGTACCCTTTTCGGGATCTCTTGACTGTGAAATAGTAATACAAAACTGTGATAAAAAAGTATCACCACACATGGTTTGTCGCAAGAGTCACTCTTCTACACTTGTCCCTAAAAGGGGAAGCGGGATGGCCAGAATATCGACCGGCTTAGGCAGCCACAGTCCAAATCGAAATTCTATTTACAGCCGTTTACAAACTAGGTTTAGTCCATTTGCCAAGCATACCGAGTGACAATCCATGTCTCAGCGGAAGGGTTCACCGGGGTAATACGGTAGAGGTTGATGGCGGATGGCGCTGTGTGGCGTTTAGACTACGTACCTCCGGTTCTGGTGGTGATGTAAGCATACATATTATTATTGTTTCTGATATCATCTGATGGCACCTTGAAGAATAATCTTATAATCGTTCACGAGGCCTTATTTTGAGTCTGGGTAATTAACAAATGGTATGCGGCGCCCTGCGGCGGTCAGAACCATAAACTGGGCTCAAGTGAGCAAAATCAGGGGGAGATAAGCTAAATAAGACCGTTAAGATCTACTATAGGAGTTTTATTTCATTGCCACGGTGTTACCAAACATCCTTGGAACGGTGGCGAAGTGAAATCACGCATTTTCTAAGCTCTGTACCACCGAACCGACCCTGCATGCCTGCTCTGATGAACGCCCTCAATGAGAACTATGAGTGGTAGCCAAGTGGGAACCGAGAGTTGTATCTACGAGAAACCGTAGATGCCAGTTGGTGATGAGTAAATGATGTTATTTTTCCTTTTCCAGGCATGCTAGATCTTAGGGACAAAAGCGTCCAGGAAGCACGGCTAGAAGCGCAGAATTTGAACGAGAGATTTTGGGCCTAGTCTGCAAAAGTTTACGGGTTCAACCGTGTGATCTTACGTCTTCTGTGTACTCGTATGTCAAAACCGGCCCGGAACCGGAGGTGGGGAAAGTGCGCATCGAGAATATTTCATCAAGTTATTGTAATCGATTATTCCAGAACTTTTAGCGCATCTCCGCAACGACTCAATTTTTTCTCTTAGACTTCCAGGTGACCGGTATGGGGTTGGAAGGCAGAATAGGCTGACGAACGCTTCATGATGATGAGCCTTCAGAGCTTTTTTGTCCTGTGCCAATTCGTCTTGTAGGCCTCTAATTAGCGCACTTTCTGCTTAGCTTTGTAATCTGGAATATGTGGCAATGCAAGTGGGTTTTATATACCTCTCTTTCATCGCTCTGTAATTCCGTAATTTCTGGTATCTAGCCGGATAGAAAATGACGTGCGAATTTATGAGGGACGTGGCAGCTGAGATTAGTATTTGATAGCGCGTCTAGATAGCAGTGCCATCGCCGGAAACCCCTCTTTGCTTTCATTCTATTGCATATTGGCGCCTCAACAGAATAGCCTTTCGCCTTCCTGTTTCGTCCCCCCTTGATATGAATCTATAATCGCTACCTATACACGGGCCTATTTTTGATTATGCATATGGGATCGGTCTACCTAGCTACTATCTCTAACTACATGTATCGTCTGTAGAACATTCAGCTGAGACCTGTTGTTGATGGTATTGGTGGATAGGTTTTAATTCTTCTATAATTTATCTATAATATAGATATGTAAATGATTTATGCACCTTAAGCTCGTGTTTCTATGCACTTCATACGTGTATGTACTGCAAGGCTGGTTACAGGGTGACGGACGCCTTTTCGCGCGCTTAAACGCAAGCTTAAGGCTGGTTACAAGATGATCGACATGGATGCCTTTCGCGCGCTTAAACAGGCCCTAGTGTTCGAACAGTGTGGAATATCAAAAGGATAGCTGCATAGTCTTATGAGTGAGCCTATAGAGGCCTAAACCTGTTATGGGTAATAATTATATGCGAGCCCTAAGGTATTATCGCAGTACTAAAATATTTCGTGAGGAGGACAGGCGAGGTTCGAAGTTATTGTCTTGGCGCCCTAGATGCGCAGACAGTGTATAGACGCATGTAAATACATGTGCCAAACTAAAAGTTGCACACTCCAAGGTAGTAGACATTTCAGTGGTGGGGTTTGAATCCCCCGGATCTGGATAGCTCACTCAATTTCACTGCTGACTATTTGCTAATTATTTTGATCATATGGTATCACTCGCTCCGCTTCTTCCAAACTGATTCTTAACAACCAAGATTGTGTGGGTCGATCTATCTGGATGTTTCTACCTCTGTGAGGCTCAAAAAGTAGTAGGTATTGATCAGATTACCGAAGGGGCCGGTTTACCTTGGGGATTTGAGGTGTATCCTCAGACAGGGGTTACTGCGCACCGGCCACTTGTTTCATTGTTAATGCCCTGGTTACCCCTGGATGCGCAGAATGACAACGTATGCCTACTTCGAGATGACTTTGTATACATATCAGATGCATCTTTTTCTGCCAGTAAACAGGGCATTATGCACATTGGGTCCTCCCTCACTAATCAGGATCGGTGACTGGGGTTGGTGTTGATCCAATACAGCGATATTCCGATATACAGTGTGATTCATTCTATCAGGATATATCTCTTGTTATTATTCGACCGATGGGGAAACACTCAAATGGAATCTTTCAATTTGGTCTCGGGTTCACTAGAAGGGTCTTAGAGCTGCGCAGATATCCTTTCGGGGCAGTTATGCACGGATACGTTCCAATTATTTCGTTCCACGTGGCTGATGCCCAGTTTTCAAGGGCAGAAGTACATACATGTATACACATAACAGTTAGGGTTATCACTTGTCCACGTAGACTGGGGAGATTCTTACTGCATGAAGTCACATCCATTCAATGAAATATCATAGTACGTAATTGGCCCCACATTTATGAGCAAACCGAGTACCAGAGTGTTGGGGGGCTGGGATGGTTTGGTTAAGGTAACTTGTGGATCTTACTCCGTTTGGGTCAAACCGGCTTTGGCTTTGGGGGCAGGAACTATGCAGTCTTGATGTGACCCATTTCATACCTGGAGAAGGGATCAGAAAACTGAATATTTCTAGATGGAACGCACTCCTATTGAGTGGTTTTTCCTCCCATTTAAAGCCTGGCCCCATCGACGGTGTACGTGGGGCATCTCTTATTTAATGGTTAAAGCTTCCGAATGGTCTTCGTGCAAGTAGAAATATTTGTAAGGCTATGGTAGTACTGGAAGCACATCTCTCGCTCTGCACATAAGAAAGGGAATGGAATGTATCCATGATCCAGTCCATGTAGTCTACTGTAATACATGTGTAACATATACCTCTTTAAACAACAAACAAACCCAAGATGTTGTCGAGTGAGCGCTGGTGTGCCAAGCCGGATAAGTTGGGAATTAATGCGCGCCGATAAGCGGTGGTAATGAATCTACAGTCATTCACGGGGTGAAGGCGGACCCTGGGTGTTGACGGACAGGGATTCCAACTATGGTGAAAAGCAGCCAAGCTCTAGGGCCGGCGCTCTTTAGTTGTTCTTATTCGTTGAAATCCCTCTGTCCGTCAACAGTCTTCACCCCGTACTCGCGAGGCGAGTTCCAACTAAATCACGTGACGCCAATTGTTTAGCATAATTTGTCCTGCTCGCAGAGATTCATGTAATTCAGTTGGAACTCGGCCTCACAATTAGTAGGGCCGCTAGCAAGGAGTGTAGTACATGTATTTGAGGCGTCTGAGGCCAGCTTATTTGGGCGCTTTGACCTACAGTACCATATGTACGTAGTGGCTATATAAATCATGAAGAAACGTGGAGAGAAATACAAATATATGCACTCAGTAACGTATGCATGACCTAATTATCAACTCCTTTTAAACTATATGCACATGCATATCCACATAGCCCCCAATTGCAAGATAGCCAACCAAAACCATATCTTTGAAGAATAAAATTGATCCTGAGTCTCGATGGATGGATTTACCCTCCGCTGCAATAATCTTCGCTGTCGAACACAACTTGATGTCAGAGCAGCGGTTACAACCTGCAGGCATGCCTATCCTTATGGGATTTGGACGTTATTACCTACTGACATCTGGACTTCTTTCACAGTCATATATTTTGCATTTCTTGTGCAGCATCCCTACAGCTCACTGAGCCACTACTCAACGGACAGCGAGTGTGTCCAGCATGCGAAACGACACTTTCGCAGCCGGACGATGCTGTCATCACAGCGCTGAATCCAAGTGATGATTACAAAACAAGTGTCCTAAGCGGCCTAAGCCCAACAATTATCATGGAGATTTGCTCGAAAGGATTGGGATTTTGGACATATCAGGTCACGCAGGAAGTGTTAGTAGTATATACATGTAGTCACCTGACTTCACCTACCACCCAGACACTGACCGGGTTTGCAGTGTTTATCAGGAATATCTCGCAAAATCTTTGACTGAAAGGAGCAATACGCTGAGTGGGCAGCTGGATAAGATAATCAGAGACGCAAATTCAGAGATAGCGAGTCTGAGGGACAAAATCGCTGCCATGACAGCCGCAGAGGAGGAACTTAGGAGAAAAAATCATGAGCTAATGGAAGGTTGGCGGGAGAAGGGACGTAAGCTGGCGCAAACTCAAGTATGTACCTACTGTCTACTCCCCCATTTCACAACATTTTCGAACATGACTGATATTGCATATACACACAAACTCGCCAAGACTACCTTTTTGTATGGCATGCAATATTAATAGCGGTCGTGTTTGAAAACGTTGTGAAATGGGGAGTACTCAAATATGGGAACCCTCAGACTGACTCGGCGCTCGTAGGAACTCTATGATAAGCTAAAACGGCGGACCCTCATATCTCAAGTGCGGGACGCCGCGTCCGAGAATGTCATTCTCATGTCTGCCCAGCAGGGCTTGTCCACACATCACCCGCCCCATTTACAGCACGATAGAAGACAGCGTCATAGTGGGCAACCAGAGTTCGTTATGACTGGTGCCCGCATCGGAAATATCAACGGAGGTGTGCAGCCGAGAAGTGCAGGAAGCAGTGTCTGCAGCGACCATGGTGGTGGGACCAATATGATACCGCCCTTGCGGCAGTCCCAACGGTACAAGTCTAACAATAATCTGGCGAGGAACGGAGCCGTAAATCTTAACGGTGAATGGAGGCCCATATTTCTCATATTACGGGCGAATAAGATGCTGATTGTTGCTTTTTTTTTTTTAGAGCCGGAGGCCACGCCAATGAGGAGTACTCAGGAGCACCGTCAACGTCTAATGCCAAACTTGGGCACAAACAGTGCTCAGGTTAATAACTATGGATACCAAAATGAAAATTTCTCTGCTACGTCTAGAAGACCAAAACGGAATGCCCTCGATGGAATAAGTGCAAATCTACGCCCGGGGGGAGGAACAAATTTTAACTTTGGGAACAACGCTAATGGACTAAAAGGTGCATATCTCTAGTCCATCCTTTCTTGACTTAACTAATGTTCAGAAAAGGTAATTTACAGGTCAGAGGTGAATACTGTCAGTAGTGGCTTTCGTAAATAAAGTTATTCATATCTCGATGTAGTTCGTTTTTGAGGAGTGGTTAGGATGAATGCGTACCTTGGATATCATGCATGTATGCATACATAAGGCTATGTACTCGATCCTTTTCCCCTGTCAAGCGTAAGTACAGAAAGAGCCACAGAACTATGGATTGGACCAACACTACGGGCCCAACTTAGCTCTGCAGTATTAGGTAAATGCTGTAGTAAATATATTCTCTGCTTTACTACATTGCAAAACTTACACATATATATCCCATCCCTCATTGACCACTGGGCGTTTGTAGTAAATGAATCAAGGTTATCTTCTAATCCTTGACCGTCATAATACACATATAAGTGAAGTGAAGTATTAAGTGCCCTCGAAAGGATTGCATATATGCACCATAAATCTTTACAAGTGTATGGGCGGCTGTGTTTATATAACCTCACGTCAAGGCGGTCTGATTACTATTACATTTATACAGCTGCCGGAGCATAAAGCAGATTAGATTGATGCGTTTTTAGAAGCTAGGCCGAGTAAAATTGGAATATAGTCGTCACATTTTCACTTTTGTAGACACAATAGGAGATAGCACTATCAGGGCGACTAATTGGGCTGCATGAGATACAAAAGTCTTCATTGAGAACATTAAAGATTACAGCTATGAAATTATTGCCGGCAAAACAATATTACATTGATGTCCCAGGTTCATGCCCTGCGTTGAATTTACTCTCCGTATGTGCTCTGGAGTTGAGGGAAAAAGAAAAGGAAAAAAAAAAAAAAGGAAGAGAAAAAAAACATCCAGTAACGGGAAGTCTGAAAAGCTAACGGGAAAAAAGAAAAAGAAACACCCCGTGGAAAGAAAATCGGAAAAAAGAAGCCGTAGCTTACACCAATTTCTAGCATTCGGCTTTGGATGCGGTGATTTTCTCGCGCATGCTGGAGAGAAGATCGTTAGAATGGTGTCATTAGAGAAATGGTTAGAGAGGCATAAAAACTTACAATTTAAAGAAGGCAAATTGGTTTGAATGGACACCATGTTCGTAAATGAACCTGCTGGCAAGATAGCTGCTAAAGATGGCTTGAAGATAATTGGAGGGAACCCTCTCCAAAATTATTTCGATTCCGAGCTTCTCAACTAAACAGGCTGGAAGGGCCTCTTTGAGGACGCTGCGCCTTAAAAACTCTTCTCCCCAAAGGTTCGTGCATCGAATTTCCTCATCCAGGTTTGTAATTGCATTCGACATTTCGTCCGAGAGGACAGAGAAAGGTTTTCCAGTGATGGCTTTTTCACGCCACAAGGCCTCGAACTCCAACCTTGCATTCTTGCGAATTGCTTCTTTCACAGATTCCACATATGTCTTGTAGAATGGCGGTGTAATGCCACCAATCACGCACATATTTTCTGTAAACTCTGGATCATTAAAAGAGAGCGACGCCAGGACCTAGGGTTTTCGGTTTTAGCATGAGGGATATGATCGGAGAAGAAACAATGGCTTACCTCCATAGAAGAACTAGTAACCCCGCCTTTATTGGCACTGGCATCCTTGATGAGGATTGTACCAGCTCCTTCAAGTCTCAGTTTCGCTTCTTGAGAAATAAAGAGATTTGCGCCTTCTACAACGCATGGAATCGTCGATTTACCGTCAACAATTAGTTCCCCTACGTTCGAAAGATTGATTGACTCGGGGCGTCCGCCACATGGGATGAACACATCAAACAATAGCTTATTTTGGAGGTGGAAATTATTTCTAAAGATAATACCATTAGGGACTACCTCGCCGTCTGGAAGCGTAAGGTTCGAGTCTTCCAAGAGGACCATATATCCCTGGTCGGAAAGAAGCTTCTTATTAAAGTTTGAGATTGTTAGGCGTTTCTCCGCAAGGCGTTGAAGTTCATCTCTATTTAATCCTTTTGGATCAACGATGACACCAGAGCCATCGACTATAATCACCAAAATTAGCAAACAAAGCTTAAAAGTGACTAGTTAAAAATTGGAGAACGAACCAATAGCACCATATTTCTCACTGCTCAAGAGAATCTCATTAGAGCCAAGATCCCCGTCTGGGCCACCAGTCTGTAACTTGAGCATGGCTGTTTGGTCGATATTCAATTTGGAGTAAATTCCAAGAATATATTCGCGGACCCCCAGAGTTGTCATTCCATAGACATCATGCGGCATACCACCGAGTCTGGCACTCTTACCAGTAAAGAAGGACTTCCAGAAAGGTGCACCTCTTGTCTTTGAATGTGCAGTTGCCCAATCAACCAATCCAGCGGTATTTTCATCAGGCCCCATGAAGAGAATCTCCTGCTTTCCATAAAGATCGACATAAGGCTCCTTAATGTCTGGTAGATCCTCTACCAACAAGATATCCAGGATTGCATCGATGTATTTCTTGAAGGCATAGATCTCTTTATCCTGCTGGTTTGCATCCAGCAGGATAACGCCTTTGGCACCGCTCTCCGGAATGTCCTTATTTTTGCGGTGTTGGGTGTTTGCCAGGTTATAGTTTTCGTCAAAAACTGACCTAGAATTCAAAGCATAAATCTCCTCGTTACGACTCTTGACAATTCTAATACCGCCGCGGGCAATATCACGGAACCTCTGTCGTATAGTTAGCAAGGGCCTTCAAGAGACCGATTAGAATGGGATACATACCAAATGAAAACCCCTGAATTCAGACCCAACGACCATAAACATTCCAAATAGAGGCTGGGGATATTCTTTGATTGGCAAGAAGCTTGGTGAAAACCTAAAACTAAGCGCAACCTTTGTTGACGTATAGAAATTTGTTTTCCTAGACATGAATGTTAGTAATTAAGAAAGTACAAAGAATATAGGAATGTTCCACTGACAACATATGCTCGTTGAACACGATAAAGTAATTAAGAATCTTTGCCTGATCCTCGCTTCTCACTGAGGTTGTAATCAAGGCTTTTAATTCTTCGTCCGTCAATGGCACAGATAATGCCTGTCTCAAGGCATGTGTACTTTCAAATGAGGTGTACGCCTCATGGACAACATCAGGATATTTATTGATGCATTTAAAAATGTAATCGGTGTTGAAAGTCTCATGGGAGAACCGACGCTTGAGATTTCTGATCAGCTCAGCATGGGCAGGATTGAGAGGGTCGAGAAATTCCGACAGTGTGGTAAGCTCGGTACCTATTGGAATGTTAGTTTGCAATATATATCAACATAGGAGTGAAGGACGTTGCCTACCAAATCTATTCAGAAAGTGTCCAATGAAGTGGCATACGCAATGAGCGTACACTGCCTCCTGCAAGCTTAACATCCCAGTCATAAAGTGAGTCTGAAAAAGGTTCTGTGGGATACAATAGAGCAAGCTGACTTCCTTCTGAATTTGCTCGGCATACACCTCGGGATGTGTGAACCCGAGACCGTTTGGGGCGGTACTTGGCACGGAGATTATATAAACACACACAATTGTAACGCCATTTGTAAAGTGTTCTATTATACCGTTAGTATATACTTTCAAATTTATCATTATCTTCATTCGTGAGAGAGTTCATACCTACGTACTTCCTCGCAGAAGTACAGCTATATTGGTGATAAAGATCACTAAGGGCCGCGAAGAGACCCATTGCAGAACCTCTCTTAAAACCAACAACAAGACGGAGCTCATCCCTTTTGGTTATAATAGTCTTGATCACCGGACCAGTCACCCTCATAACGCTGTCGATTACGTTTTGGTAAAGTCTTCTTGTCTTTCGTGTAGTCTTGTCCAAGAAGGACCTGTCAGAGATGACCTCAAGCCTATTCTCTCCTTCTGGCGTATTCGGATAAACGAATTTGCATCGATAGAGAAAATAGCATCTCAATTTGTGTTCATTTGAACGAAATGATTCAAGACGCCAGATACCCTTCGCATCATTAAGATATTGGGTATCAATGTATTCTTCGGAACGGATGCCGCTCGAAATAACTGATATACCAGGCTCGGAGGAATCGAAAAACACAGCATGATCTATGAAAGTACATTAGTGAGTTTCTCAGATGGTAGTCTATGAGTTCAGAAGGGTTTGCATACTTTCCCACTCCCCTGCAAAACGAGTATCAAGAGCCTTCTTTCTAGCATAGGATTCCATCTTCGCAGAGTAGAGTGACAAGATATTGTTGGCAATATTTTCCTGCATCAAGTTAGTCAGGCTCCATCAGACAGATGCAGGAGAAAGAGATATACGCACGACACCCTCAGTCATAAAATAGGAGTCTAGAAAACACATTAGCTTTAGAATAATTTAAAAAGAAAAGAAAAAATTAATTCAAGAAACTTACTGTCAATTCCAAGAGACTGGTAGAATTGTTCAACCTCATGTGCAATACGACTTTCGGGAATATATCCCTCTCTTTCCAAGTGATTGATGACTTATGCAACTGTCAGCAACGGGATACAAAGTCTTGAGGAAGAATATTTACCCAAATACTTTTGGGCTCTTCTCCCAATGAAGACACCCGGGATGTAGCCATCGCCATATAGTAACTTGGAGGCCGATGGATTTTCGTCTTCGGGCTTGGGAGATGCGGATCTCAAGGCACCAGCCATGTTTAATAACAAGCCCTTTTGACGGAGGAAGCAGTCATGATTAGCAAAATAAATATCAACTAGAAATATCGAGACTGATAAGATGCGAGTGATTGAACAATGGTATTTTAATGAATTATGAAGCAGAAGAGACAACTTACGAGACGGTGAAGTACCTGATTAAATTGAAACAATCGAAGAAGCTTCTACTACGACGATGAGTAGAACCGATGGAGCAGAAAAAGAATGAAGAAAGGTGATGAAATGAAAGAGGAAGAAGGGGAGAAGAAGGCAGAAATGAGGGGTTCTTATAGGGAGGAGCAGAGGAAAGGTGGTCAGAGAAGGAGAAGGGAGGGAGGAGGACAAGTAATGTAGCTTGCAGCTTTCAGTGTGTCTTAGTCAAGAGAGTTGTACTCCTACTCAGTTCGTGTGTTTACATGTATTTCAATCTGCTAGACTGTTGCGCTAAAACTAAAATCCCTTGTACAGATGGCCACGGTATGCTTGGTACTGACAAGACACTCGCACAACTCAAGCTTACGAACCCATGTACCGGAACTGACAGGAGCAGCGCAGAATTTGAATCCAGAATGTATACATGTAACTCTAGCTCTTCTTTATCCCTCCGGGGAACCATCTTGATAGAATATGCATTAGTTCGTGACTGGTTTACTCGAACTCGAGCTGACTCGTTTTGAGCAGGAATGGAGTCGGTATTGTGACTAAACTACATGCATGTCGTTATTTAGATACATGTATTCATGCATATATGACCGTGAATGGGAGCCTAGCTAAACTTTTTAATGTACATGTATTCTCCGCCTACAAAGAGAGAGAGCCTTGTAATGATGATAAACCGGACAGGGACACGCATTTTGCGCCACACTTACAAGACAAACCCGCCAGAAGGAGGCAGGTGGTCTTTGACACTAATAAAAATACATGTATAAGCTCACGCTCACAGCACCTACTCTTGACAGCACAAAGGTGCCGCTAGCGCTCCTGGTGAGCCACTGCAGTCGTCGCGGGGTAGAGGAGAGCAGAGCTCGAGAACATATGTAAGCATCCCGTAAGGCAGGCACCATACGCCTACCGCCAGAGGCCATTAACTGAATAGCTCAAGATACACTAGATTTATACAGTCGTCTACGGCACATGTTATTCAATAATCCAAGCATGTAATCGAATCATTATCTCGAGATTTCCTGTGGGGATAACCGAAGAACCATGAGGATCGAGTGAGCATCCATGACCCAAACCAGTCGTGCGGAAACCCAAACCCTGGTTGTAAACGGCCATAAGGAGAAGCCCGTTGAAAACAAGAACAATATGCAGACACAAGGCAGTACTGCCGGTATAAAATTGAGAAGATTCAAGCTTGAAACCTTCTAAACTGATTATATCTCCCATAATCTTGAGGCGTCAGGTTGATTGGCCGGCCGTTCCATGATCTTCTCAAACTAACGTGCCAATATGATACATGGGCGATCTACATGTAGTATGCGCATCCAGATCGCATAATCTTTTTAAAACATTGGTTACGTGACCGTAGAATCATAATATGAGATGTTATGAGTGTGTAGGTTATGAGATAGGTGCTAGGGCTTAAGTGCAGACGTGTGAGCACATCTCCACTCCTTCAGCGTCTTACTCTCGTCATATAATAATTGGGGCCTTCAGACTCGACTTTGGCTTTTCCATCACTAATATCGTTCTTCAGATGTAGTCTTATACGTTAAAATTGCTACAGGCGCAGAACAACGCTACGCTACCTCTGGGTTTGTGCAGATTCCCAGTGGTACAGAAACACTTTGTCTCAAACTGACCGTCTCAATAACTGAAAGGTGCATATGGCCCAATACCTTTTGGAATGGCCCTCAATTACCAACTAGTATACTAATAAAGCCCCTTCCAGAGGAAATTTTTGATTGCTGCTCAATAATGTTAGATCACGGCCCTGCCCAACTTGGTGCATCTTAAGATATCACTGCCGTGTTATGACATCTCTTCACCAACAAGCAAAGGAGCTGGACTCGCGATCATTGACACCGGCTTCTGAACGGTGTGGGGTACTTCAATCAATGATCGGCAGCGCCGGTTTTTGTTCCTAGAGGCTATGTAGTAGGGAAAAGCAATTATTATATGTAGTCTTAGTCAGTAGCAACCACTTGACCCCACTCGGCTTCATGATGATGATGATGATGATGATGATGATGATAGCCCCATATCTCTTCACAAACAACTTGCTAGTTAGTTATTCCCAAATATAAATACAAACCCAACTCACGGATACCCGATTCCAATGTCTGTCAATAGTCTCACCTCGGCCTGGTCCCTCGATCTCAAGCCCTCCACCATCGACGCCCTATTCATCACGCTCCTCCGCAATGCCAGCCTCCCCGCCGAAAACTTCAACACCTGGCTCCTCAACGATTACATCTATGTGCACGCGCACTCACACTTCTTGGCTTGCCTGATTTGCTCTCTGCCGGCCGCCTCCCACCTCTACCCGCTCCTCCGCGGCGGATACACAGTCTTGCACTCTGAGCTCGCCCTCTTCCGCACCAAGGCTGCCGCTCGCGGGGTGTCACTCCCCGACCTTCCCTCGCCGGAAGAGGACCCTGCGGTTGAAACCCAGCGCCACCCCATCGATGTTCTGACGGCGCTGGCGCCACATGCCGCTGAGGGGTGCAGACAGTATATGGCATTCCTGATGGGATTATGTACGGGCGGGGCCAACTGGACGGGCCTACTAGCCGTGCTGTGGATCTGCGAGAGAGTCTACCTGGATGCGATGGTATCAGTGCGTAAGAGCGAGGCATTTGAAACACAACAATTGGATGAAGGGATCAGGGACTTTGTGGAGTGGTGGTCGAGTGCCGAGTTTACGGCGTATGTGGAGAGCCTGGAGACGGAGGCCGGGGCGGCGAGGGGGCACAAGGATTGGCACGAGAGGGAGAATAAGGAAGATGTTCTCAAGGTGCTAGAGCTAGAGGTAGGCTTCTGGGGCATTGCGACGGAGGGGCTGCAGGCGCGGATGTAGTGGGGATGTAGTGGGGATGTAGTGGGGATGTAGTGGGGATGTAGTGGGATGTAGTGGGATGTAGTGGGATGTAATGGGGCGTAGTGGGGCTTGTAGGTACGTATAGGGAGAGGTGATGCGGGCACGGGGGCGCGGATGCGGGCAGAGAACCGAAGGGTAGAGTGGGTGTGTGTGTGTGCGGCTGTGGCGTCTGCATAGCTCTAGCTGGCGACTGCAGCTGCAGCGGATAAATTCGAGATATCGATATCGCCGACACTGAAAGGAAAAAATGTTTCCTTATCCTTCCTTATCTTATCAGTACAGTCGGGCGGTCTCGGACAGCCAGTTTTTTTTTTTTTTTTTGTTTGAGGGGGGGGGTTTATTTTATTCTTGTTATTGCGCGCAGTGCTCGTTATGCAATGCTTGTGATGGCTTTTTCAATTCGAGCGCGTTTCGTTTTTTCATGCGTAGGTTTCGATTCCGAAATTTCATGGTTATGTCTGTCTGTAGAGAAGAAACCGATAACGCCAACGGGAAAACTCCCCCCCAATGTCGACCTCAATAATTATTTCCCACCTCTTGAAGATACATAAAGCTTTAGAACAATTAGACAAATTAATATTGAGTTATCAGGCCCCATTGCGGTATGTGTTACTGTTGCAGCATGCGCTCTACCGGATTTTTTTTGGCCACAACCTAACGCATTCTACATGTATCTAATATACAGCAGCTATAGTACATGTACTCCAGTGGTCCCGCCGCAGCCCCGGCAGGTAAGTACAGTAGGTAAAGTACAGAAAAATAGCTCAGAGGGATCTAGAGGTCGACCGTGTACGTATACACCCTACAGAAAAAGGTTCTAGAGATGACTAGAGATGAGGTGATAAGAGAGATGGGCAGGGTGTCAATCTAAACTCTAAAATAGAAAGATAAGAAAGATACATGTAGCGAAACGGTAAAAAGAAAGAAAAAAAAAAATCTACAAAAGAAAATGTACAAAAGAGATAAAAACGTCATCTACACAAAGGAAATTAACGGTATAATCGTGGTGGTGGTGGCTGGAGGTATTGTAGAATAGTAATACCCTCGCAGTCGCAATACATAAAAAAAAAAAAAAAAAAAAAAAAAAGAGCAAAAATAAAAATAAAAAAATAAAAATAAAAAAAAATAAAAAAATAAAAAAATAAAAAAATAAAAAAATAAAAAAAAAACGCCCGCTAACTTTTGCCTGTCTCCCTGCGCTTGTGCCTTGATCATTAATCGTCCCATCCATGCTACGCATCCCATAATCCCCCATCTCCCTAGCTAGCTAGCTACGCCGCCATCTCCTGCTCCGACCCGCCGCCCGTTGCGAGCCACCACCATATCCCAGCAACAGCGATCCACCCCGGCCACATTAGCAGTAACACTACCGGGTTCGGCTGTAGTAAGAGGAGCATCATCTCGTAGAAGAGTGCGTCCTTGAAGCGCCGCCAGCGGTGTGATAAGGCATTGGTGAGAGGCAGGAGGTAGGAGAGGATGTAGGTGAGGAGGTGGAGAAAGAGAGGGAATGGGAAAGTGTGCTGGTAGGTTTGGCTTTTGGTTTTGGTTTTGGGGGTTTGTGGGGGAAAGACGGTTCTTGTGGTGATGGTTGTGAAGGACATTTTTGAGGTTTGGGGTGGTGGTTTTGAGGGTTTGTGGCGGAAGAAATGATAGTAATGCCTGTCGTCGTTGTGGTCGTTGTCGCCGTGGGTTTTGGAGTAGACGGTATTGAGTATTCAGTGGTAATGTTATAGTGACTGTATCGTAGTGGATTCTCAACCACCTTTTATCACTCTATCTCTCTCTCCCGTGTCTGTAGAATTTCAAGGGGGGGGGGGGTCTCTGCCACTTATATACCGTCCACGCCGTCCACGCCGTACGTCTCAAAGTCCAATCTAATAATAACCATCTCCGTATCAGCAAAAGTTACCAAAGTCTTTCCCCCCCCCGATCTCCAGGTTCTATGCATCCATACCTTCTTTGGAAATCCAAATCTGGCCGCCTTAAAGTATATACTCTGCCTTCTCGTTTGCCTGGTTGATGTACGGTTCGGTAGATGGACGCCCAGCTATCTGAAGGGTTGAGTGGATGGGTTGAATTGTGGATATAGCGTGCAGATCTGTCAGATCTGATCTGCTGAAGCGATGGAGTTAGATCCCAGGGGGCGTGTCTGCCTCCAACTCGTCGAATTAATCGGATGGATGTTTGTGTTTGTGTTTTGCGTTTTGCGAGTCCTCTGGGACAGTGAGACGTGGTGGTTTCCCTAAGGTGTTTTGGCTGCGGAGATCTAAAGGCAGATGTATGTATGTATAAGCTGTAAAGTAGATAGGAGGATAGGAGAGCTCTGATAAATGAGTCCAATCTATAGGGGCAGGCAATCCTTTGAAACGCGCAGAAAATCAAGCGTGGTGTAGTCCTACTGGCACAAATACACAAATGAAAAGAGAAAAAAAAAAAAGAAAAAAAAAAATTCATCTACAACCTCCTATATACTGGCGTCCTTCAAAACAAATCTTAAAGGGCATCGCATGGCAGCAAGGCAAGTAAAGGTGCAGCGGTATGACGCAAGCGGCTACATCCGGTTGCTGCGAGATCCCTGTTGGCAGGTACGTGGGACAGGGGTAAAGGTTGATTGGCTCGAGGGTTGGTTGAGGGTTGATCGAGGGTTGGGCAAGGGTTATGGGGCGGACGTCACTGGGTGTCATGAAAAGTAAAGTAGATTTTCTAGTACTAGAGGGAGAAGGGGACAAGGTTTTGAGAATTTACGGTAGGGATAGAGATGACGTTATCAGAAGGGAATGATAGACTATGAAGCCTGGATAACTAGCGGGATGAGTACGGTACAACAAGCTTTGAGAGTGATCGCTTTCTAAGATTACAGCACAATCAATTGATCGGAAAGTAAGGAGTGGACGATAGATTTGAAGGGGATAAAAGTGCATCAATTGTATATCCACACTCCTTCTTAAGGAATAGATAGTCTCACAACACGAATTAAAGCACAGGTACCCCACAGACCAAGCATGTATATAGCCCCTACGTAGGAGATTGCCAATCTGAACTGAACATCGATAGCAGAAACCTGGAATCACTAGAGTATAAAGAATATGGAGGCGACACGGGCTAATTTCAATTCAGCAGGTGAAATAGGGATCATGAGGTTGATGTCTGGTCAAAGCTTAGCATCCCAGACAACACATGTAGGTACAGGTGGGTGGGGGGGGACTTGGGGGGGAACTGTGGGGGGGTTGGTGACACCATGACGATCTTGGAAATGCCAAGAGCGAGTGATTGTTAGTGTTGCTAGAGGCTGACAAAGTTGAAGTAGAGGTGTGGTTAGAGCAAGCTGAATTGAAGCTTTGAGAGCTACAGTGGCTTCTTCTAGTCTTTGCAATTTTTCTTTCTAGAGACTCGCCACTTCACCGAGTGCGTCTTCTTTCCCCTAATGTTCTGTCCTGTTGGTTGTTGGGCTGTCAGTAGTACTCAAGGACAGCTAGAGTATTGCTTGCAATTTGACCTCAATTCAAAATTGCGTGCACTTGGTTTTATAAAGATTTGTTGTTTTGATTACCTACACTTTGATAATATATGCTTATGGGTGAGGGGGAGGGGGGTGCTATTTTCCCTTGGCCTACTCAAAACCATCAGTCCCATATTCCGGTTCGATACCTCTCCGTCACTATCTCAGCGTCGCAGCTCAAAACCAAAGCCTTTGCTGTCTCGACAGCAGAGAGCCTCACAACCATGATGTGCTGGTACTGCTCCGGCTAGATATTTGAACAGTAGGGAGTAGCCCAAGTATCATATTTCTGTGGGGCGCTAGTACTACTCGCATGGGGCTTGAGAAGTAACCCTCCGAATTCTGGACGGAGATTAGCGATAAGTGGCTCCCTTGGGTTTTCACCTGCAGTATTCTTGTGGGGCGTTTGTACTACACAGGGCTCCAATCTGTTCATCTGGGGATGTATGTAACCGCATTCATCCTCTTCAGCGAGTTCAGGCGTCTCAAGGTTTGGAGGTAACGTTCGTTATTAATTATTCCCTTGCTAATCTTACTGTTCAGGAAAAGACATGATGCCGAAATCAGCCGCATGAAATTGCCAGCGCCCCTGATATCACTCCAACCTTTTACCAGAGGATGATGCACCCCGAGGGACATCGTACAGCCGTCGTCATTCGCCGAGACAGTCAGCTTTATGGTGACCGCATAGTCCCCCGTGGCCTCATACAGCCAAAGTAAAGCTTGCCGTAAGGTATAGCGTTGGGTAAAAAGTGATGGAACGCGGTTGGAAAGATTTGCGGTCGGATGTCTCAATTACGTTCCATGACTTTTTACCTGCCGCTGTACTCCATAAGGTATGCATCTCGGTACACAGTAGTTTTGATATATAATTCGGGATTATAGCACTTTAGCTCTGGTTATACATTTCAATTGCTTCATGGGCCATGACAATCATGATCAACGAGTACATTTATGCATCTAAAATGCTACTCTAAAGGTCTGCGCCAATCCCTTACCAAAAGAGAAGTTATAAAAGCTAAAATAAGCCCAATAGTCAACAACACCCTAAATTCTTGAGAAAATTCCATTTTTGATTCGGTGGTTCTAGCCTGATTAATATTCCAAATTATGGCCACGTGAAAAAAAATTTATGTCTAAGGGCTATAATGGCATAAATTTAACCCGTCGATTCAGCGAATTCCGTGCATCCCCGAGTGTCAGCAGCGGTAAAATCTCCCACATTTTCTTCCAATAGTGCTCTTAAGCCATCTTCAATTTCAAGAATATTGCCTTGATCATGCAATCCAGAGGATATGGCTAGGTTGATATCCACTCAGGAAGATCCATGTATATCGGACTGCATGTAATTCTGCAAATATGATGCTGAAAGATCATGATGTTCTAAACCGTCAGCGCTTTAACTATAAATTATAATAGCTTTTGATGTTGATTTTTTGGGTCTTGCGATATATTCTGCTGCGACTTGGATGGTTAATGTAGCACTAATCTAGATGGAGGTGGTGCAGTCTGTGGTAATTTGGGCCTCGAGATTAGATTAGATTAGATCCGCTAGCGTAGCCACAAATCCTCTTTTGGACCACCTAAATATCACCTTCTCCCTTTTTCCTTCGCAGTGTCGTGGCATAACGGTAACGTTGGGGGTCACATTCACGGAAGTCACCGGTTCAATCCGCACCAAATTCAACATTTGGAAGCAGGCGGATGTGCCTTAGGGGTAAAGAGCATATGTGCTCCCTATCATGAAAGGGAGGGGCAGCCCGGGGGAGAAGCAGTGGCGAGTCTGGACGCGGACTCGTGCACATAAGTCTTGCTCCCCAGATATTCTGATTTTTTTCATCTTCAGTGGTGAGGCTGGCCTGATAATACGCAGCCTCACCCACCACCTACTCCCCATATATTCTGTTTCTGGTCCTTTTTTTCTTCGGATTCGTTATTCGTCATTATCTCCACATACTTGACACCCTGCACCGGCGCCCAATCCTTGAGAAACCATTTACTTCAATGCTACAAGAGAGGCAGCTACATTTATGCTCACCGTCAGTCTTCCTAATAGATGGATAGGCTCTCTCGTATTGGGGCTGCCAGGGATGGACGGGCTGGGACACAGAAAAGTGTGGGTAGGCAGTGTAATAGGACAGTATAGTAGATGGGTAAGTTGAAGGGAGTGCTACTGCGGATGGCGGGGCTTCAGTGGTCGTGGTGGTGAGAGAGTACCGTTGTGTGTAGTTGTGTTGATGGTGGATGATGGGCTAGAGGTGGGAAGAGCGGAGTGTGCTGGTGGGGGGGGAAGCGGACTTCTAGAATAGCGTGCGAGCCGTTGTGTGGTGGGTCGTACTTGTGTTTGGTTGGAGACTCTACGGTGGTGATGTATTTATATATATGTTTCGCTTCCCAGTACTCGCTGCATGATGAGCAGCTTATAGTCTGGGGTTTAGCTAGACAGTAGAGTGGGGGTCTTATTTCTCTCGGGGGGGCTTGTTTTGTTTTGTGGTCGGTGGTTGTTGTTGAGATGTGGTAGCGGGGGGTTTTGCGAATGGGTGGGGCATGATGCTGCTGTGGCGTGTGTGTGGGTGGGTGGGTGGGTGTGTGGGTGTTTGTGTTTTTGGGATGTCCTTGGGTCGTGGTGATGGGTGGGACTGACATGATTGGGTGTGCTGGCTGGCTGGCTTCGTGGATGGGTGGTCTTGTGTGGTTGGTGGGGTGGGGGTTGTGTCTTTGGGGTATGTTGTGTAAGGAAGGATACAGTCCGAGAGGGCTGTACTATACATGTTATGCATTGTTCTTGGGAGTGCTCGCGTCATTGGGTGTCACTCGGAATTGGGTTGATTGAGCCCGCTCGGGGTCTTGGCTGCTTGGGCGGGGTGCGTTTTGAGACGTGCATGCATGGATGGGCCGGAGGTGTATGGTGCATTTGGTTCTCGAGACTTGACAAGTCCAAGTGTAGAGAGAGAGAGAGGGGTATCCATGTTTGTGGCTGTCTGCTGTCTATACATTCTGGAAAGCTGAGCGGTAGAAAGAAGAAGAGGAAGAAGTATAAAGTTGCGACGTCCCATCCGTGGGGTTGAGTGTAGAGTAAAATGTAACGATATGTGGGGGGGGGGGGGGTTTCTTTAATTAATTGAGATGGTCTGGATGGATGATCACCGGTACGGTAGAGACAGTACCAGAAATGGGGGTAATATTGGTACCAGGGCAATACGGTACAGCACGAGGATACTGCATTATCTCCGTAATCTTGTGAGGAATACCACAGTGCCACGGTATTCCTACAAGTAGCGGTATTTATTTCACCCCGATTTCTGGTACTGGAGTTGATTATCATACATGGACTGATGTAATGTAATGTAAAGTCCATACTGCGCATCCGTTTCGTCCAATATGTAACTGCATGTAATCCACTACTCAGACGTCCAAACACAACCTCTCACTCGTCAACGCCACACACCACCCCTGTCCGCCTAACTCCATACAGCAACCATTCTGAAAAACCCACCGTCAAAGGCACTCTTCGTCACGACGCTTCTCATTGGCTCAAACAGCACTAGTTTCAGAAAGTAGACAAAAGAGGAAATAGATCCACGGGGCTCCCCCGCTAACTTTTTGTTGTTGTGTAAACCCCACAGTTTACACATTCACAAGCTTTCCCCACAGCTACAATTCCACAAACCAAAACTGCCCCCTTGAATATCACAGCGAGACAAAGAGAGAGATATCGATTCAAGATGCTGGTCCCAAATAAGTACATATATCACTACGTACCCCCCCCAGAGATGTCAGTAGTTAAAGTCACTGACAAATACATACAGCTTCACGCCCGTCCGCGCGTGCATCTTCGACATGGACGGCCTGCTGATCGACTCCGAGGACATCTACACCCTCGTGATCAACATCGTCCTGGCCGAGAATGGGCGTCCGCCCATGCCCTGGAGCATCAAGGCGCAGCTACAGGGGCGCCCGGGGCCTACGGTATGTACTTTTGTTGATATATATTTCTAGTAGTTGGTTAGCTTGTTTATGAGGATTCTCGGGGTCTTTCTGGGAGGAATTGAATTTTTGTAAGAGCTTCCAGAGTCGTTTTTTTTACTTGTATGATTGGTCGATGGATGGATGGATGGATGGATGGATGGGTTATGAGAGTATATCGGCGCCAATCGTATGAGTAGAAGAAAAAAAAGGCTTTGGAATCTGCGCAATGGGCGAAAAAAAAAAAAAAATACCCAAAAGACTCTGGAGTCGTCCCTATATAGCCCATAATTATTAGCACTAACACTCTCTCACAGGCAACCAAACTCTTTCTCGACTGGGCCCAACTCCCCATCCCCCTACCTCAATACAAATCCCGTCTCTCCGACCTCCACCGCCAATACTTTCCGAGCTGCGCCCCCCTTCCGGGCGCCCTCTCTCTTCTCTCCACCCTCTCCGTCTCCTCCTCCGCCTCCGCCCCCCACGAAAAGATCGAACTCGCCCTCGCCACCTCCTCCGTCGGCACCAACGTCACCCTCAAGACTTCCCACCTCCCCCATCTCCTTGCCTATTTCCCTCCCACGCAGACCATCGTCGGTGACGACCCTCGCGTGCCTGCGGGCCGCGGAAAGCCAGCCCCGGACATTTACCTGCTCGCCCTGAAGCTGATCAATGAGCGCCGGGTGGCCGAGGGCAAGGACGAGATTGCACCGGGGGAGTGCCTGGTCTTTGAGGATTCTGTTCCGGGGGCAGAGGCGGGGCGGAGGGCAGGTATGAGGGTGGTGTGGGTGCCACATGAGGGGTTGCTGGGAGAGTATAGGGGGAAGGAGGAGCTGGTGTTGGCCGGTAGGATGGGGGAGGCGGAGAGGGACGATGGGGGCGTGGAAGGGGGGGAGAGTAAAGGGGTGCCCGGAGAGGTCGGAGATGGAGGCGGGGAGCTCAGGAGGAGCCTTGAAGGGTTTGATTATGCTCGGTATGGGATCCTCACGGGTAGCCAGGTGGGTGAGGGGGTTGTCCAGTAGATGTAAGAAAGGGTGTAAAAAGAGGAAATGGTGGTAGATACCCCCAAATAGCTATAGCGATATGTTCACCTGTTCTTTCTAGCTTTGTAGAGTAAGTAAATCTTACATGAACTTTGAACCTAGTCCATCACTATCTAATTTTCCCCATTTTCCCTTGAATAAATAGCCTGAAAAAAAAAAAAAAACACCGCAGCTAACCCCTAAACCAATCTCCATCATGAAAAATCACCCGATGCCATAGTTAAACCCACATTCCTCTCTCTCTCTCCACCACACCACATGACTAAGATCACCACTCCATACCCACCACCACACACACGGGCGAACAATCTCCCCGACTGTTGCTTGCCCTCATCTCTTCTCAAAGTAACATCCTCGCCAAGACATGATGGAATCTAGCCGAGGTACAAATTTTTTTCTTTTTTAAACGACGGTCGGGGGAATCTGTTGCTCCGAGATGTGGGTACGGCACGGTGATCGAGGGGTGAGGGGTGGATAGGGGGCGTTTTTTTTTTTTTTTTTTTTGTAAGAAGTATATTTTGGATATGAGGTGGATGTTTGGAGTAGTTGGTAGTAGTGGTGGTAGTAGTAGTAGTAGTAGTAGTAGTAGTACTAAGTAAGTGCGTGATGAATATTAGTACAGATACATGATGTATTAGTATGTAGTACCCGCAGCAGTGACTACTTACAGTACATATATACATCTAATAAACATCAAGAACCGGAGTTCCAATTTTTTTTTCTTTTTATTTTTTTTTGTTTTAAAGTTTTCTCGTTTGTCACCTCACCTCACCTCACCGCACGCACAAACAAACAAACCCATGTCAATCAATATCTCATGTCTCAGAGGTTCACTCACGGAGGTGCTGGATTCCGGTGTGGGTGGTGGGTGGCCCACACGCAACGCAACGCAACGCAACACAACACCCGCTCCCTTCACCCTCATCTCAAACTGCACGGTAGATCCTCTCGTATCACGTGCTTGCCGCCTTCCCATTCCCATTCCCCTTCCCTTCCCTTCCCTTGCATCACTCACTCGCTCGCTCAACTCACAGCCCACAACGGCAAATAGTCGACCCGGCCGATTGGTAGTAGTTATTGATATCGTCTAGAGCCGTATCTACAATAGCACAAACATCAATATAAAATCATGTCTTCCGCCACCACGTCCTCCTCTTCATCAGCGCAGGCACAGGCACAGGCACCACAGGAAGACACGGAAATGTTCGACGAGCAGCAAGAATACATCCGCAGTCTCGATGTGCGCTCGTCCTCGTCCCCCGCGGACCCTCTAGGCGCCAGCGCCTTCCCATGCGTGCCCATGGACGAGGACATGCCCATGACCGCCCCCTCCAGCGCCGCCGAGGCCAAGTCCAAGCTCGGCTTTGGCGAGCGCTTCCCGGACGAGGAGGAGAAGGTGATTCCCCCCACGCCCCCACCCCCACCCCCACCCAATGACCTGACCCACTTTTCCGGGGCTTGATAGCTGACATGGAGGGTTGAAAACAGCGCCTGCTGGCAGAGTCAAACTCATACCGCCTATCCGGCAACACGCTCTTCACGTCATCGCTGTTCATGGCCGCACTCGATGCTTATAAGATGGCGCTCGAGTGCTGCCCAGTGTACCTGACACACGAAGCCGCAACAATCCACAACAACATCTCCGCCGTTCACCTGAAGCTGCAGAACCCGGCAGAGGCGGTCAAGAGCGCCAGTAAGGCCTTGGAGGGCCGGCCAGGATGGCCAAAGGCACTGTACCGCCGTGCAAAAGGGCGGGAGGCCGTCGGTGGGTGGTCGAATCTCCAGGGGGCATATGAGGACTACATTAGTCTACTGGAAAAGAACGGTGAGGGACTCACAGAGAGGGAGAAGGGGGATCTGGAGGAGAAGGTCAAGTGGTTGCCAGGACGCATCGAGGAGGCAAAGTCGAAGGAGACGTGCGAGGTGCTGGGAAAATTGAAGGATGTGAGTTTTCGCCCCTTCTGAAAGTCTGAAAGAGAGTGAGTCGGCTGCTGATGTGTTGTTTGCGTGCAGCTGGGTAATGGGCTGTTGAGGCCGTTTGGGCTCAGCACTGATAACTTTGGGATGGTGAAGGACGAGAAGACGGGAGGGTATAGCTTGTCGTTTGGGAAGGGCGCCGGGAAGCGGTGATCCCTTGGCCCTCTAATTTAGTGTGTTTTCTTTCCTTGGGACGGCGTGTACGGTTTGCTTTCCTTTCTTTTCCTTTTTTTCTTCTTTTTTTTTCTTTACTTTCTCTTTTTTTCTTTGTCACCTTATAGCTTCAACGCTATCTTTCCTTTCTGTGCGGCTCTGTAAAAATAAAATAGATGGATGGGTTTACTTGATTTCACAGATACCACACCAAATTAAGCCATGATCCAGCGCGAGGCGGAGGCGAGTGTAATGTGGCTAGGCATATTCATACAAGCATTCTTGTCCGTCCTGCACATATGTAGACGTAGGGACTAGGTTTTCCCAGTGTCGTCCCAAGATCAACAACACCCCGACTAAATAGCTCCAGCCTCATCATCCCAATAGCGGTCGAAATACACAAACCTTTCCTGCTCTTTTGGCTAGACTCGTCTTGACTCTTTCTCATGGCTCAACGGAATTTATAGGGTGGGTTTCTGGACGGGCTGGGTACGGGCCGGCTGGTTGGTTTGTTGGTGGGCGGTTGGTTTGTGGGTGGTGTGCTGTGCTGTGTAGGACTATACATACAATGATAGATAGATACATACCTTTGGAGGACCCGGTACATCTGTACTCTAGATGGCTTACTCGTGGAATATCCCACCACCACCACTACCACCACCACCACCGTCGCCGACGCAAGCTCACCTAGAAGTAAGGCAATGGTTCTCTTCTTGGCCTCTACGCTCTTCACTGCACTGCACTGTCTTCTCAAAAGTACCAGGACGGCCTCGATTTGTGCTTTAGGGCCACACACGCACGCCCACCAGACCCACCCCCACCTCCCACCTCCCACCTCGTCAGCCAGAACCGCCAGTCCTTATATGTACATACATACACTAACCCAGTATTATCGTACGGCGTGTCCGGGCATCACATCATCCCGTGTGTGGGTGAGGTGTAGGGCACTCTATCGGTGTGGTATCTATACCAGCTATCTAGACGGCACGTTTACCTCCCCACCTACCCACCTACCACCAAACAACCGACTCCTACCACCGAGTGATACCCCGTGATGCAGACCACGCCGCCTGCACAACTACACCTCAAATGAATGCAGTGTTACCTCCCCCGCACAGATTCACACTTTTTCGCTGAGAGTAGAGTCGGGAATGATAGTATTTGCCGTGGAAACATTGGTGCCTTATTTGTTCCTGACGTTGGTTCCCTCGAGTATGTTCTTGGCAGCTTCACGCGTGAGTATCGTCGGCTGTGGGAGGAGTTTGCCATCTAATAGTAGGTGTGGTATGTACTGTAGTCGCCTCGTAACATGGTGTGATACAAGATAAAGCATAGAGAGGCGAAGGAAAATAAAAAAAAGACTACAGAGAATCTACTCAACAACACCCCGTATGACCCAACAGACCAAAAAAAACAGAGAAAGAAAAAAAAAATCAGAATATCTGGGTAGCAAGACTTATGTGCACGAGTCCGCGTCCAGACTCGCCACTGCTTCTCCCCCGGGCTGCCCCTCCCTTTCATGATAGGGAGCACATATGCTCTTTACTCCTAAGGCACATCCGCCTGCTTCCAAATGTTGAATTTGGTGCGGATTGAACCGGTGACTTCCGTGAATGTGACGTTACCGTTATGCCACGACACTGCGAAGGAAAAAGGGAGAAGGTGGTATTTGGGTGTTGGGGTGGTCCAAAAGAGGATTTGTGGCTACGCTAGTGCGGATCTAATCTTATCATCATAACCGACTGTTAACTTTGGCAACCGAATCTCTCGAGATGTATCTACCCGTCGCGGTTGTGTATGCTGCTGAGTATGTACGGGCGAGCATAATCTACCCTAGGTGTACTACCAAAGTGTTTTCTTGTATATCCTCTGAAGGGGCCACCACTACCTAACCACTGGGAGATCAGTAGCTGTCGGACGGGGAGGTGCTGTTATACATTAGTTGATTCTGTGTTTTGATCCTCCTTCCAGATTCACAATAGCTATCTCCTCTTTATCTCCCATCTTCAATTACAAGAGTTTAGCAAATGGTGTTTTGATTGACTTATCCATGAGATAGGCCTAGAACATGGATGTTGGGAGGGCTTTAGCTCTTCCAACGATACTGTCCGCAATCTATATACTGGGGAAAACACTTCCTCATGGCAAACGAGAATAGGAAGAGGGGGAAGGACGGAGAACGGTGTTGTCAATGAATTTTAGTTTTTCAAGAGTATTGGGGCTTAATCATATAATGTAGCCCCCCTAGACCTGTAAATCGATAGAATGACTATTTCGATATAAATCGTACATGTATAAACCACTCCCCTCTCTTAGCTCCACTGACACCGAAACCACCCATGCGGGACAAAAGCTGACATAGGAACACATAAAACACCTACCCAACAACCAATGACAATTGTTCCCAAGTATAGCGATGAAGACAAAACCCCTTAACTGCATGTATCCCCGCCCAAACCTCTGTCATTAAAAGATACAGGACCGGCTCGGCTTTCATTTAGTGGGTTGTGGCTTGATGGCTTGGCGCAGAGTGATGATCAGTGATTGCAAATGTCACAGAACCCACGGCTTATGGTCCATTGGATTGACAACAACCCATCAAAGTTTTCACCAATATTATGGGTTGAACAAATGGGCAGGCTGGAGGATTACTTCTTGATCCGGTCAGAAGACACAAAACATTGTTATATAAGGTAGTAGGACTTTGGCCCACTAAGTATTACAAAGAATACCGAACCCAGAACCCCAGGTAAAGTTTAATCTAGCGATATAGAAATAATATCCGAATCCGAATTAAACTCTGCCGAGTTCATCGAGTATAAACTTACTAATGAAAAGGGGTATCCACGTTAAAGGTAAATGTAAAGAACGTTAGAAATAAAAGCCTGATATTGAGATTGGGTTTTAGAGGCCAATCCTTCGTTGAATAATATAATGGCAGTACCTCAATACAGCACTCCAAGCTTATGTTCCTATTTGCCGGACCGTGGAGATCATTTACCAATCGGGTCAGTCGGCTAAGGGTCCATCCTATTAGTGAATATCTTACATTCGTGACCGGGGCGAAACACATACATAAAACCGCTGGGCAGGAAACTATGCCTTGGGTTAACTATCATATACCCCGTAAAGTTCAAGTCCCGGGAAATCGATTTAATGCCAAAGAAATTAATCCTTCAACCCAATTACAGTCAACCCATAACCACCCATACCGCAAAGCTCATTGTCTAAAGCGCCAGAAACCCCTACTGGAGATTTAAACCACCATAATTAAGACCAGCTGAAACTTAGCATGGACCATTTCTATCCACGCGCCGCACCGATGTATGCACTAAGATATGCATTTAGCTTATTGATCCAGATGCTCTATTACATACGTCCAGGCAAGCTCTTAAGACATGAACCTCAATGTGCCAAAAGCCTCAGCATACTTTGCCTATTTCCCTTTGCGGGACTGTACCCAAAAAGCGCCAACACCCTCACGTGGCCAGGGTAGTTTATATCGAAGATCCTTTCAACTGTTTAGCTGGTACATATATAAGCAGGATTGTGGCACAGATACTGCTGACTGACAGCTACCGCATGCGAACTCACAATAAGGTAGACCGCCCGCGCTCGACGAAGGGGGCGGTCTACTAAAGAATCGCCACTCCTGGTTAGATTTCGGTGCTATATACTATTAAACACCGAGATAGCAGCTCAACTTCCAGTTCTCGCCTTGTCCAAAGTACGAATAGATCTCAAAATATGCACCCCAGAGTTTACTCCCGGGGAACCGCGAGCACATCCGCGACTAGGATCCTAGCAAACTCTACCCGAAAGCTCAATGATCAACAGACGAAAACGGGGAATGGAACGACAATTGTATCATTCTCGACCACGAGATGGGATTCAAGAACCCGGGACGAGCTGGCTAAATAGAGACAATTCTTATTGTCAGATAAATGGCCTTAAGGATATTCGCCTAAACATAATATGAGGAAATAAATGCGGGGAAATTCCCCACAAAGAGCCATGATAACCGGATAAACCCCTGTCATCAACAACAGAATAGAGGGGCGGGGCATGGAAGGTGCTTACATGCATGGAGGAAAATCTTTAAAAAAAAATATCAGGCCTTGAAATCTGGATGAACAAGTTCTTTATAGAAATACAGCTCATTTTCCTGTTCCCGGTTTTGGTTTTTAGTTAGTTTTTGTAGTTCCAGCTAGGCTCAACAATACTCAGACACGATGTCTCCACCTGTTACTGTGAACGCAAAATTCATCGATCTTGTTAAAAATGACCATACACCATGGTACAAAAAACCAAACCTTCGGAAGCTATACATGTTTCTTGTTCCTGCGGCTATGGGAGTTGAGTGGACGTCAGGATTTGACGGTTCTATTATGAACGGATTACAGGCCGTTGATACTTGGGATTCCTGTATGTGAAACTGGACCAACTCATGGCCGTGGAATATTTGCTAAACATCAATCAAGACTTCAACCACCCCCGAGGAGCCGTTCTAGGGATTATGAATTCGATATATTCACTCGGAGCCTTGTCAATGATGCCTCTTGTCCCCTGGGTCAATGACAGATATGGGCGTAGAATGTCTATTATTGTTGGTAGTATTATTATGGTAGTCGGCGCAATACTACAAACTTGCTCAGTACACTGTAAGTTTTCTTTTTATTGGAAATTAGTAAACACAGCCCTAACATAAAATAATAGTGGGAATGTTTCTTACCTCCCGCTTTGTGCTTGGAATGGGCATTCCATTTGCGCTGTCCGGTAAGACATTGATAACAATATCCAGCTACACTTTTTAAATACTAAGAAAAGCTCCGTTTGTGGTATAGGAGGTTCCCAGCTCATCGGAGAACTGGCGTATCATAAGGAACGTGCGGTCCTAACTTCGGCGTTTAACGTGAGTTGGTGAGTACTATCTCCTAGCAGAGATTCAAAGCTAGTTTAATGGTTGGTCGTTGACAATTTTCATCCAGGTATATTGGTGGTATTATTGCAGCTGGTGTAACCTTAGGCACTTTTCAAATCCCCACTGGTAGGTAACAAATATAATTCCTTCTTTTAATTCAACTGCTCACACGGATCTCCTCTAGATTGGGCCTGGCGTATACCCTCCGTTCTACAAGTTGTGCCATCTGCCTTCCAACTTTGTTTTATATGGTAGGTTCCTAGAAACCCACATGTGGATATGCGAAAGCTGAAATTTCCTAGGGGTGTGCCCGAGAGCCCCAGATGGCTTGTTTCCAAGGACCGTGCAAAGGAAGCATACGACATTCTCGTTAAATACCATGGCGAGGGCGACCCAAACAACGAATTCGTCAAGGCCGAATACGCCGAGATGATCGCCACCATCCAAATGGATATGGAGCAAAAGAAGCATACCTGGGGCGAGCTCATCTCCAGCAAGGCCAACCTCAAACGTTGTGCTCTCGTCGCTTTCATCGGAACTTTTAGTCAATGGAGCGGCAATGGCCTAGTCTCGTACTACCTTGCCCGTGTTCTCGAGACCGTAGGAATCACGTCGAAGAGAACCCAGAACAAAGTTAACCTGAGCTTGAACTGCTGGAACTTGGTGACTGGGTTTACTGCGAGTTATCTTGTTAGTTTGACGCCGAGAAGGGTTATGTATCTAGTCAGTGTGACAGGAATGTTTGTCACCTTTGCGGCGTGGACTGGTGCGAGCGCGAGTTTTGCGGATACCCATGATACCAAGGCTGCTTCTGCAGTTGTTGCTATGATCTTTCTCTACTGTAAGCCTTCTCTCGTATTTTCCCTAGTGTGGGACTGATCCCTAACGTCTCATCTAGATCCGTTCTACAATGGCGCCCCATTAACGTAAGCGTCCATATGAATTAGAAACCTTACTAAAAAAAAAAAAAAAACTTACTAACAACCCATAGGTACACTTACACAATCGAACTCTTCCCCTTCAGTATGAGAGCAAAGGGCACAGTCGTAGTCCAAACGTTCTCCCGATTCGCCTCTTTCTTCAACCAATTCGTCAATCCTATCGGTCTTGCCGCAATCGGCTGGAAGTACTACATTGTTTATACCGTCTGGCTCTTCGTTGAGGGACTCGGTGAGCATCTCATCTCCCCAGACACTAACACCAATACTAACCAAGAGAAGTTATATACTTTACTTTCCCAGAAACGAAAGATAAGAGTTTGGAAGACCTTGCTTTCAGTACGTTCATGCTCCCTTAGTACTATTTTCGTCCAAGAGTTTGCTGACAATAAGCAGTTTTCGAGGGTGATGCCAAGGCAGCAGAGCAGGCAAAGAGGTCGAACATCCAGAAGGATCAGATCGAAAACGAGGTTCTTGAGTTTCCAGAGAAAGTATGAGAAATCAAAGGGTCTTGGTGCCAAAAGGGGCCATGAGTTAGTTTTCATAAGTTTTTTCTTTTGTTGGGATAAATGGCGGGTGGGATGTGGGGCTCCCTGTATGTATGTGAAGGTACCACACAAAAAATATGCCAGGACATCCAATGGACATGATCTTTTCCATGAAAGCCCTCCCGACCTTCTAACCCCCGTAAAGACCTCCAAATCGAAGAACACCGCCACATCATCCACCAACAAAATTATTGCACACATATTTCCCGTACGCTAGATCTATTCCTGTTGTTTGCCCAATCACGAGTGATATTCCATGATTACCCCAGATGGTGTAAAAATAATGTATGTACGTGCGCCAATAACTAAAGTTCCATATAGGAAGTACCATAAACTCAACATTAGAAGTCGTATCGAGCTTACTATACCACAAAATGGGCCCATCTCGACCCCTCGAGTCCAAAATTGTATACAATGTCCCCCTTATGCAGGCTTGAGCAAGCACCCCAATCTCGGGGATCTATCCTACGTCATGCCGTACGTATAATGATTGAAGCAGTGTGGGAAGGATGGTGATATATTCTACATGTTGATCGGCAACCCGACTCTGATGTCTGAGGCCCCTCTCCGAAGATCTAGCTAATCTACATATGTACGGTGTTCGATATGTGACTGAGTTCTCTTCCTTCTTCCTATCCTCTACTTTTGTGAGATGCATAAAACATCCCGTAATACCAATGCTAAACAACGAAACCAAACAACATATCAAAGCAAACAAACCATCAACAGAAACCCCGGTAACGCATAAATAGATGATATGAGGGAAAACAAGAAAACAACGCATATCCAACACCCCGAGATCCGTAAGTAACTTATGATACACAACGCAGCACGCACAACAAAAATATCCAGGAATGCATCATTAAGGAATATAGATCCTGCTGAACCCCTCCAACGGGCTCCTACAGGTCACGCAATTCGCAAAATTGTTCAATGCCAAACACACCCTACAGTCCTCACATAACGCTAGACATCTGCATGGCCAAACCAGAATTGTCCGTGGGGCGCTTTGACACACTACACACTGTGGACCTCCTGACCCCCCATCGTCTTCGTCTTCATCATGAACGTGCGCATGAGTCTCACGGCGTCGATGCAGCAGCACTGACTCCAGCGTTGACTCCTCGTTCTGTCCCGGGTGTAGCAGCGCACGATCTGCCTCAAGTGAGAGCTCGTATCCGCTGCGAGTGAGTATTTGAGATGATGTAAGATGACGAGCCATAACGCGGGCTTGATCTCGTTGTTCTGGAGTCTGGGGGTCAAGAAGAGTGGCGAGCTCATGAGGGGTGCTAAAGATTTCGCCGAAGGTGGGAGGGCGGTTTCGGTGACCCCTGTCGTGACGATCTTGTTTATAGTAAGTTTGGCGATGATGTGGGGAGCGTGGGGTTGGTGTGGTTTGGCCTGAAGTGTATTCTGATTCCGACTCCCACTCTGAATCAGACAAGACTACTGTACTGCGGTCATCATTGTCATCATCATCATCGACGCCAGAGTAGCCACTGATTGTTGATGCATCGTCGCCGAAACTAGCCCCAGGTGTGTAGTCCCCTGATTCGTCAATTTCACCCCAAAGGCCGCCCCGAAGAAAGCGGTTGTACAAAGTACTACTCTCCTCTGATTCCTGTTCATTCTCTGACAGATCCTCCCCAGCTATCAATTCTATTCCTACCGTTGGTTCCCTGCGCCGCCTTCCAAGCGCACGGTATATCCAACTAGTAGTAAATCTAACTAGTACGACGCCAGCACCTCTTACCATCTCACCTGCACCACCCCATTTCCCGCCATTGGCAGTCTTTTGAGAACCAATAAGACCCTTGACATCCTTTCTTTCTCTTGCGTAAGGACCTTCTCCCCTTCCGGTCTCCACCATTCCTGCGCTCCCGGAGCCTCGGACCCCGAACCCCATCCGGCGTTGACTATCCAACATTTTTACTTTTTGCGACTCGAGCCATGTCCAGGTGGGAAGCTGGACGCCACGGCCCTCGTTGAGATAGGTTGCCTCGGATGCAGCAGTCAAACACATAAAGCCTAGCTTCAATAATGTCGTATAAAAGTCTTCGGCCATGTTAATACTGACCGACCGGAGGGTCAGGTTTGCTCGGAGATTGTCGAACCCTAATTTGAAACTTGGACGTGCAGGAGACGGGGGTGGTGGAAATAGAGAGGAGAGGGTAAGTGCAAATGTATATATGACGGCACAGAATGCGATGCCAGTAAAAATCAGCAGATGGGGGATGAAACCAACAACACAGACCGTTGGGAAGTCGAGGACTCCACTGGAGCCGCCTCGGTGAAGGGCATATGCAAAACCAACGAGAAAGGCAATTCCAAAAACCCCAGTGGACAGAAGGCGATAACGTGACTGAATATTGAATACTCCAAGGACATGGGAAGTAAGATGGCCGAGAGCCGAGATGAGCCCGATGTAGAGAACTTCTGGGGCGACATTCTTCTCGCTATGGATTTTGATGCGCGGGGGCCCTTCGTCTTGGTTAGGCTCGGATTTCTCCTCCTCGGATTTCTCTTCTTCGGATTTCGTAACCCCCGGGACCGTCCAGTCTTCCTGTTCGTCACTTTCTTCGGGGATAACCTTTGGAAATATTCTAAAAGGCTTCACCTTCGCCTGGGCTTCGGCCTCTGCAAACGCTAGCGAGTGTTCCAATAATGTCATCCCTGTCTCGGCCGACGGATTCCGTCCAGTAACTGCGCACGCAAATATCTCGACGAATTGGCTCAAGCACAACGTCTTGTACAGTGGCCATAGCAATTGCAGACTACCCTTCGGTGGAGATAGCGCCACCAAGTCCGATTCGGACTTCTCGGGCGGTGAAAGTCCACCCCAAGTTGAAACCGTATCCATCCAACCGTCATCCGGAATCATATGTGCTGCCTGGCATACTTGCAAGTCTGACATCCACCAGGTCCCAGCATGACCGACGTGCCAGAGAAATCCACTGCTTGAAGTTGCACTCTGAGGACCGCTTATGTAGGTGCTGCTAGATTGGCAACGCATCGAAAGGAGGATGGAGTGGGTGTTGTATAGACAAAGGATGATTGGTGTGATGCGCATTAGAAATCGTATCCTAAATGGCAAACGTAGCGGCCGCCGGAGCGACGCATAAATCATTGTTCGGTTCAGCAGTACTGCCTGGAGGTGGCACTATTAGCTCCAGAAGCCTATCGCGAAAACCCAATAAAACTCATTCCACTTCATATGTAACAATCCGAAGCTTAGAGGCAGAGAGATGGATGTGGTATGGGAACACACCATAAACAAACAAGTCAGGGCCCATGGACTGGTGATGTATGTAAACACATTACCAACCCCCTTCGAACTCTCGGCTGCGGCGAGTATATCATCCTTAACCTTCACAGCTGCTTCGCTCGCAGCTCCGATATTCGTTGTGTGTTGTTCTGAATCCTGCGCGAAAACGCCCGCGTCGTCTTCGAAATAGCCGGGGCTCATCAAGTTGAGAAACTCGCGCTGGAAGGATGTTTGAACTGATTTCCAAAAGGTCGAGGCAGCCTGAGCCTGAGGAATCGACTCTGTCGTAGCCATCATAGTCTAGATGACTGAGTTCCAGACTAACTTACTATCAAGTTGTTGACCGAGCGACCAGCAATAGTAGAAGATTAGAAGATGGAAGAAGAGAGTCTTTGAAATGGATTTTTGGGGGGGGGGGGGGTTGTGGAGCCAAGGGCCTGGTGGGAGGGTGCATGGCATGGCATGGCATGGATAGGTAGGGAAGGTACCAAGGTGTTATGCATCTGTTGGCTTGGTTAGTGCGGCTAAGCCACTCCCGAGAACTTCACATTCATTCCTCTATTAACTACATATTAATTGACTTCGTCCATGGTATTTGAGACCGACGAGAATCTTACTATGGCATGTATCTACGGTTAAGAAATTCAATCTCCACTGTATGTACAGTACAAAGTTGTGCTCTACCTGATGTTGAAAGGTACGACCCAAGGTTTTTCCGCGACGGAAGAGCTTGTTCTATGAGGATCTCGGCGGATCTGCACCCTTCACATTCCTAGAGTACTCGGGTGCATGTCTCACATGATCTCTATCTCGCGATAATAAGATCAAGAATCGCTTACCCCGTTTATTCTCTCTGAATACTTATATTTTGATTGGTTGCCTACTACGCCGAGTCTTGTTTGTTTATTTTTGGGTTGTTTGTTTACGAGCGGTATCGAAATTCAGGCCGGTGATAGACAGTACTACAGTTGGCGGTTGGAGGGGATCGGATATAACAAGGGAGTCCAATATGCCGTCAGAAACGCCACTCGTCAATTCTTTTACTTTGATCCGATCTCAAAATAGACCTGCCTTACAGTGTAACCTACAATACATCGTCAATGTGCGTCCAAAACACAGGGTTAAACCAATGCTTACAAAGGTCGTCCATCTCCCTTAGAATTTTGCCAGATGAACGGCCTTGAATGTTCAGTCGAACAGTGGACTAGAAACCTCACTCGTCTACCTAGGACAGCTCGGTTACACAATTTTGTCCCCCGACAACCATTGGTCATGCGCTGAAGAAAAGAGAAAACAGCGTATCAAAACCTATAACGCTACAGTGGGCCAACAGTTCCTTCCTCTTCTTTCTGCGGATCGCTCTCGTCTCCTGAATTGTATCCAAGGTATGTCTCCAGTTCTGCCACCTTTGCAATAGCCCTGTCCAGCCTCAAGTCTGTATCAATCTCCATTTGGCTAAGCTCTACCGAAGTTTTGCGTCTTTTCGGAAGCCGGTTCTCCGCTTCTAGTTGCAAGACATCGGCCTTCTTTCTCCTTATCTCCTTCAGATCTGCATAGATCTTCAACATGGCTCTTTTGGCCTTCTTTCTCTTGCGTCGTCTTTTATCGTCCGAGTCCCCGAGGACTTCCTTACGCGTGCCTTTGCTGGCTTCCCTCTTCGGCTTCTCCTCTCCCTTTGTGTCAGGGCTTTCTTCCTGTGTCACAAATTTGTTCCGCTCTTGAGTCTCAAGTTCCTCATTCCGAAGGAATATTGGTTCTACGGCATTGCAGTAATTTGAAATAATACGATGTTGTTCACGACGTTTAGGATCCGAGAGGTCGAATGACTCAAGTAGAAGGTCCCTTGCAACTATGAACTCACTGTGTGTTTTTGGACGCTTAAATTTCTCAACTTCCTCTAGAGAATACTCGTTTAGCGAGCGACGATTAGGTGCTTGGGGAGGTGGAATTTCGATCTCAGAGGATAGATGACGGGGAGTTTCGAGGGTATTCATGGCACTCGCTTGTTGTCCTCTAGATGAGGCAGTAGTGATGTTATGTGCGTTTTTCTTTGAGAACAAACGCTGTCATGCAGTCAGCTATCCCAGCTCGGTTTGTGAGAGGAACAGCAGGGATTGGGAACAAACAGAGTTAGAAGCTTTTGAAATGTAAGAGAGTTAGAAGCAATAGCATCTGCTCTTTTGAAGAGAATGAAAGATCAGTATATTTTCTTGAAGTTCGAGTTTGGGCCCTGGAAAATACGCGTGACTAGTCGTAAGATTGAGAGTGGGGTTGACAGATCGAAGCTTGTAGAGCTCTAAGCGGCGCGCGTATCTAATATCCCGCACGCGTATTTCACAGGATGACACAGCACCCAGCCATGATGCTGCTGCCAAGCAATGGTACCACCTACAGCAGGCTTGGCTGGGAGGAAATGCGCCAGTCCTAGGAACAGCTTGTAGGCTAGCCCTTTCAGTAGATTAGTATTCTTTATGCCTCGTTCGTGGAAATCTCTGACCTAGATCTTGGTGTTTTTATATGCGTCCATCGCGTCCATCACGTACTATCAGAACCAAATCCAGAACAAGGCAACCGAGTGACATATCGTGCCGCGGGCTCTTTGACCAATACCGAATTGGTACACACTATCAACTAGTGCCAAGTTGGAAGAAGATGATCGAGTTCATTTTTCGTGACGAACAACCGTGCTTAATATCGGCGGCCTACTGGATTATATGCCCCAGTGCTGACTATTTAAATTAATCAATCGCATGGCTTTGCAGATGTCAAATACCTACCCCTACATACCCCCATGTCAGGATGGTCGAGTTATTTGATGGCTGGCAACCTAGTATTTGAAATATTCATTATGATACGAGATCTCACCACTGCATGAAATTACGCAATCGCTACCAGTGTCCCGCTCCATAGGTTAGAGAATTAACACTTAGTATACATAAGCACTTATCAAACAATTTGGAATATATGCTGGAGATAGCGGATGTATCGGCTTACTCACCGACCCTATTATCATCCGGCTTGGCCCGCGGGAAAGGGATAGTAATCAACCGTTAAGTACATGTAATTCGCTGGCCATTTTGCTTGATGTGATGACACTTGAATTAGCATCTAGGGGATCTATATAACACAATGCGAAGCCATCTTGAATCGGTCTGGTACTTATTTCAAATCAATGGGGCCTAGGCTGCAGGACTGCGCCGTCTCCACGTACATATTCCAAATATTTACTGTCAAGAAGGGAATGCGCTTACTTGCAATTATTGGAATTCCCAAGACCATTCGGGTGAAATATATCCAGTATGATCCTCATTCAATGCAGCTGCATGACAATATCTTGCGCTAGTACATACTGCGCATTGGCAAATAGCAAGTTGTAACGGTGCGGCGGATCGTTTCGGGAGCCGAAAGTACCTGAGGACATGCGTCTATAGCGACTGGTACTTGTACATATGTAAATTTGCCTATAGAACTGCAATACATGAACGTACCGGTATCATCGAGGCTGTCAGCGCATGGCTTGGCTAAATTACTGCGATACAATGTTCTTCCCCTATTGCTCTAGCAAAGGGAGCACCTCATATCCTGTTGAGACTTGTTGAGTCTCGACTAATTTCAAGTGACAAAAAACACTTAAACTAGGTTGTTATGCGTGATTAGTACCACTATTAATGTCATTGGCATGCTGTCATACCCGTACTATGATGACCGAGGGATTAAATTATATAGTTACATGTATATAGATACTTAACCAGCTGACACCTATTATAGTGTCCCGGTCACAGATATTTCATATACATGCATCTATCACTGAGCCATTAACTGGGGACCTTCGACACTCCCAGGTTAGTCCCTTGCAGTTTAAGCTTCTCGAAGGATTACTGAATGAAATTCTCTGCCTTTCTGTAGATTACTGAGTCATGTTTTGATTAGAATTCCAGTTGAACCTGGTCTCTGGGTGCTGTTTTTATGTTAAGTAAGCAAAATAGACTTTGCTTTCGTCCTACCTACGTACGTCTTATGTACAGATGGCTGCAATAGCCTGTGAGTGTATCATGTGTATGTAGTGCACGGCAGCAATCGGATCTTAATGCTTAGTTTCCATAGAAAGATTGCCTGGTAATTCTAAATCTCTTGGCACCGTCAGTTCCTTAAAAACTCCCGAGGATATAAGAACCACCTCCCTCTTTCTTTTCTCATTACCTTTTTAACACATATCAAACATCACGTCCACGCCATTGACTTCCATCATCATGTCTCTCTCAAAGATAGTCTTCCTGGCCCTTGCAACATCTTTCGCTGCTGCCAGAGTATGCAAAGACATTGATGTCCCCCTTACTGTTACCACCCAGAACGCACTTTTCCCATTCCCCACTCTTGAGACAAATGAACAGGCAACAGATATCCAATTAATGTTATTCGGGGTTCGCGATCAGACACCTGCAGCCCCAACTGGATATCAAACAGTTACTGGCAACTATACCATTAATGCCCGCTTTTGTACCCCTGATACACCAACCGAAAACTCCAAAATTATCCATATCCTAACTCACGGAATTGGTTTCGACAAGAAGTATGGTCTCCCCTTCTCCTCATATTCCCTCTTCTCTTCCTCTGGCTCTTGCTCTCGCTTTATTACCCTTGCTTATCTTTCCTAGCTACTGGGACCCCGAAGTTTCCAGGAGCAACTATTCATACGTAGACTCTGCCCTCGAGGCTGGCTACTCTGTTTTCTTCTATGACCGCCTTGGGAACGGAAAGTCTTCAAAACCAGACCCAAATACCGCCATCCAATCATTCGTTGAGTTGGAAATCTTGACGCAGCTCACCTCAAAGATTCGTGAGGGTTGCCTCGACCTCGGCGGCATCTCAGCGGAAAAAACCATCCACGTTGGCCACTCCTATGGCTCAATTTTGTCCAACCGCCTCGCAGTTGAGACCCCTGAGCTGTCCGATGGCCTCGTTCTCACCGGGTATGGACATAATTTCAGCTACTTAAATGGTGGTCTCATTGCATGGGGCTTTCAGATTGCGAGGCTGCAGAACCCCACGAGGTTTGCAGAGTATGCGAGCGGATATTTCACATGGGCCAACAAATGGTCGAACCAGTACTTCTTTTTGAAGTACCCATACTTCTCAACTGAGGCCTTGGACTACGCTGAGAGCAACAAGGGACCTGTTGGCTTGGGAACACTATTCACTATCGGTATGGGCGATTTTGTAGCCAGTGAATTCCAGAATCCTGTCATGGTATGTCCCAATTCTCCTTCCCCCTCACCCCTTTTTAGTGCGAATCTTCTAATTATATCCCAGATCATCACCGGCGAGTACGATGTGCCTTTCTGCGCTGGAAATTGTACTGGAATCTTGGAAGCCAGCGAGCCGTTCTTCCCCAACTCGACCGCGTTGAAGATTGTGATGCACCCGGAAGCCGGGCATGGTATTAACTTGCAGTTTAGTGCAAAGAAGGCTTACAAGACCATCCTAGATTTCTTAGAGGAAGTCTTATAGAGGGTATATTGAGTGTCAATATGGTTGCGATGGTTTTTTTCTCTAGTAACGTAGGATGATATTGCAATTAAAATCTTTAATAGCTATGATTGAACCAATGGAGTGAGACAAAGCCAGCAGTGATAGTGAACATGCATAAACTAGATTGGATACTTGGGGTTTGTACTTGTAGTTTTATACATAAGATAACAGGTGCCGTACGAAACTCGAGACTTGAAGTGCCATAACCGTGAGGTTGCATGCACATATTGAATAAAAAAAAACTCGAGACTTGAACCTGCAGGAACTCGCCAAGACCAGGTATTCCTACCCTAACCCTCACGCTTATAGTTTTTTATCCAAATTCCCAACCCACCGAGCAGCACCAACTACCAATATTAACCGATATACACCAAAAAAACCCCACAACAACCCATGATCGCCTAATCTACTCCGATTATGCCCTACATTCTCCAGAGGAATAAGTCATAAAGTATCACTCGAAAATCTTGGCACGTCAGGATGCACTGACCTAGTCCATTCCCATGATACAACTCTACCGGGAATGATTTGAGAGATGTCACAGGAGAAAACACGATCTGTTATAAGTTAGTCTAGTGAGCGGAGGAGTGTAATTTTCCATCGCTTCGGCCTTAGGCCTTCTCGCCCAAGTGCTGAAAAGAGGGAAACCCTGGTATTCAACTCTTATGTGGTCGAAAGGAGGAGTGGATCGTGATTGTGTGCGCAGTCCCATGCATGGAGGTTTTTGCCCCTACTTGATAAATACTGCTCTACTGTTCAATGCGATTCGACTGTGCCTGTATCGTGCTAAATCAGAGATGTAGGTGTGACCAAAGTCAATAGTTGTATCCAATCATAAGCCCTGTCTCACTAGCGAGCAACAATACGAGAGGATTGTACCCTATCAAGGTCCAAACCGGAAGGGATTTTCCTACGATTCAACTACTTATGGGGGTAGGCTATTGACGAGTGATTTCTCGTGACCTGGCTCTACCTAGAGAGGGGGGGGTTGCGGTGTTCTCGGGCCGATAATCATTGAATTCTTTTGACCATCACAGGGAATTGCAGAATTATCAAGAGAATGATAATTGAATTTTTTGACCCATCACAGAGTATTGCTCCCATACTAATGTCGAGGATGGGCTCCCAAAATGACGGTTCGATCTCCATACCAAAAAACACATGATGCATGTACTGAGAACTCCAGGGGGGAGCCAACAATTGGACTTCCACGGGTCTCGACTAGTCCGGCTCTACGAAGACCAATCCACGCTTGCTAGCCTTATGAGCGTGGCTGTCGCTGAGAGGCTCGGAGAAGACCTGTGCACGACATATACAAGGCGTCGAGAATCTCGCCCCTTCGTACCACCACAATTTCCGTGAGAGCTCCCAGAATATAGTTCTCGTCCGGTTCTTTGCGACGCCCTAGATTACACTGGGCGGTGTCCGTTGGTGGGATTTCCCTGCCTGATTAGGTCTTTTGATGGCGATTGTATATATGGTTCTCCAGACTGGAGCCGCACTCTTAAATCTGAGCCCAAGCTAGACCAAAATTTGTTTTTGCACCCGAACTGTTTGGTTGGGCTCATGCGGAAAATTTTTTTATTTCTCCATTGATGAGTATTTAGAATTTCTCTATTTGGTGAGTATTCAGGATGGGAAAGACACCTTGGTACCAATGGGGTCAAGACCCGAGTGAGAGTGAATGTACCTGCGGATAACGGGATAACTAACAACGGATTGCGAGTAGCCTCAAGACTCATGGGGATGAATATGCAAAATGCTTTTTCCATTTGGGCTATTTCATGCCTGGCATCGTTATGTGCAGTATCCGTTCTGCAAAGGGAAGGGAAGTGCAGGCTGGGCCTGACATTGCCACGCTCGCCTGCGCAAAACCACCAATGCACCCACAATCACAATCAAAACCTAAAGGCGTGTAAACTGGGCCCCAAAAAAAGATGAGGCAAAAGAAAAGCTTCTGATGAAGCCCCACGCGGGGGTCGAACCCGCAACCTTGAGATTCCGCTTAAGAGTCTCACGCTCTACCGATTGAGCTAGCGAGGCATGAAAATTGTATTCTAACAATTTATAGTTCAGTAGTCTGCGCAGATATTCAAAGACTACAATACGAGCACATAATCATTAGTTACTACATGTATGTAGTATATATCTGCACTCTAGAAATTTAATCAGCCCCCAACCAGAGAATCCTATTAACACATCCAAACGCGCTGCTAGTTTAAAACGGGCGCTTTTCTGAATTCGAAACTTACCCTTGGGGTTGGCAAGCGCAACCAATATCAAGCATCGCGTAAATCACATGTAAATATCAAAGTTCAAATAATGTATACACCTCAGAGAATAGGCCTACGTGCAAAATAAAATCAAGGTTCTAGAATGCAGCTTTTAGTATGTAGACCATTTGAAATTGTTGCGACGTAGATATAGTACGGTACACAGTACCATGTGGTCATGGTATGGTATAGAAGTGAGCTACAATACTCCATGTATCTCTCTATCTTTAATACTATAGATAGGTAGATTAAGACGACAATATTTTACTACTCGTGGAAACTGGTTCGAATGGCAATCTGTCACGTCTCCAGTCGCTAGAGCCGCCTGCGGGGCTGAACAACAACACTTCATGCATGACGGAGCGCACTCATCGCATCTCTACACTGCCCACAGCATCAGGCTTCAGTATTGTTGTTCATAGAACTCCGAGGAGGTACTTATCCCTTATCATGATGTCAGAATATAGGCCTTATAAACGCTATGAAACTGACACCTCCGAGTAATACTTAAGCATCTCAGTTCCTACCTACGACTGACAAAGATGCCTCTCTTCAACCTTCCCAACGAACTGCTGATCTCGATCGCCGAGCATCTGCCCGTATCCGGTATAAATGACTTCTCCCGAACAAATCGACATCTATGCATTCTCCTAAAGTCACTCCTACATGACAGAATGGACTGCGACTATGTCCTCTTATGGGCAGCAAAGAATCGGCGGATAGATTTAGTGAAGATAGCTCTTGAAAAAGGCGCCAGCATCGAGGCTACAGATGATTCTGGTCGGAATGCTCTCAGCTGGGCAGCAACATCTGCCTCTGACGACATAATAGTTTGTCTCCTAGATGAGGGTGCCGATATCGGGAGCAAGGATGCTTCAACTATGACCGCTCTTCACAGAGCAGCGATTTCTGGCTCCGAACAAACGGTTAAGCTTCTCCTGGGACGGGGTGCTAATGTTGCTGCGCGCACCAGCATCGATGACACCGCACTGCACTGGGCATCGTTCCACGGCCATCTGGCGGCAGCGAAGGTTCTTCTAGATTCAGGTGCTCCTGTTGATGCGAAAGGAGGCCAGCTCAAATATACACCCTTGATCAGTGCGGCGTACACCGGCTGGGATGAATTAGTGGAGCTTCTTCTAGATTACAAGGCTGAAATCAATGCTCAAACCAACCAAAGCGATACAGCGCTACATTATGCTGTAGCTGCGAACTCAACTTCTATTGCGCGGATACTACTAGATCGAGGAGCTTCACTTGAATCACCCGGTTCAAACGAAATCACTCCACTTGGTGTAGCAGCCCATAGAGGGCATCTCGAAGCTGCAAAAATGCTTCGGGAAAGAGGAGGCAACCTCAAGGCCCGGAATGTTGAAGGACAAACAGCACTACATCTAGCAACTAGAGAAGGACACGTTGATATGGTTCGACAGTTGTTGGATGATGGCGCCGACATCAGTATGAGTGATAAGTCAGGGAAAACGGCGCTACATACTGCAGCTCTTAGGGCCCATGAAGCGACCTTAGTGATGCTTGTGAGTAGAGGAGCAAGCCTTAGTTCAAAAGATGTCTCAGGGCATACACCATACGATATAGCAGTTTCGGGGGGCTGGAACGATTTAGCAGATGCTATCCTCAATCCAAAACTAGCGCCCTCATTTTTCTCCAAACGTCGCAAGTGGCGCCGGCGAGCAGGAGCTTTGATAAAACTTTTTGAATCTTCCATGCATCGGAGAAGGCGGGACCAATAATTGTCAATATGTGAAGTTTACAGTCTAATGCACCACCCTTACATGTGTTCCATATACCCCAGATGACATTGATGTTAACTTAAATGATAGTCTTGAGTCATCTGAAGGAACATGCCTCAAAATCTGCAATTTTTTTGTTTCTCTCTCTTTTTCTTCTCTTTTTTTTATTTAGCGATTTGTATTATTTTTTCCTCCCTGGTGGAACTGGAATTCTCCTTTCGAGCTTAGATAACTCGGCCCTTCCCCGACCCATCTTAGCCTAGCAAACATATTTACAACCCATACATGATGTATACCATTTAAGCGCACGAAGCAAACTTAAAATGGAAGACCTTTTTCACATTTTTATATGCCAGACAACACAAACACTACATGTAGTCCCTAATATATGTTGATTAAATATTTCGCGGGTCAACTGACAAGGTCATGTATGTACATTGAGGTAAAGATACATAAAGCCTGGTGAATACGAATACATAAAAATCCCGGAATTGTGAAAAAGGTTAGTTGATATTGACCAGGATAATAAGGTTCCCAAATACTGTGCCAAAAAAGAAAAAAATAACCCTCCAAGCAGAGGAAGAGAGATTCCTAGACTGCTTGAAGAATTCACACTGTACTACTAACAGCCCCACGCGGGGGTCGAACCCGCAACCTTGAGATACCGCTTAAGAGTCTCACGCTCTACCGATTGAGCTAGCGAGGCATGGCTCTAAACTATATTTTAGCTTTTCTCATTCCTTAGGTGGAATTTACCCCTGCAACACCTAGCGCATCAATTCGGATTCCGGGAATAGCCTGTCTGTACAACAGAAATTTACAATAATTACTAACCCAAACGTGACTAACATAGGTTCCCAAATCCACCGAAGAAAAAAATGATATAAGGAAAGAAACCCCGTTTATAATACAAACACGCGACTCCAATTAACAATACAGAAAAAAGATTATCAGGCTAAGAAGGAAAATCTAGTTCTACCAAAGCAACGGGGGTCCCGCTCTCACTAGGTATCCTGTTTGTTGAGGTTGTTTGACCTATGACTCGGGCACTGGTGGGGAAGAGCTGATCATGGTTGATAAGAGAGTATTTGCATCTGAGGTCGATGTAGAATCCATGCCTGGCTTTCCACCAGACGGCAGTGAGTGAATTTTTTGGACATTGCTAGAAACTTCTGAAATTTTCGTTAACTCATCATTCGGGCTCTCGGGAATGGTGATGATTTCGGGTTCCAGTGTTTGCCCTCGTTTGATCCTGTCCTGATTCCCAGTAGGCTCAACCTCTTTCACTCCCAAAGTTGGTACAGTGTTCCTTGCGATAGGTTTGATCCCTTTCAGTTTGGATTTTTGAGTGTTCCGTATGTATTCGCCAATGAATCTCTGAAAATCATGCACTGGCTCTTTGTCTATCCTCCCGGTGATCAACCGTTCAAAAAAGCCTTCAAGCCTAGATTCCACCAAGGACCTCTCGTAAAAGCACTGGATTGCGCGACCGATATCAGCATGCCCTTCCTTGGAGCTTCGCTCCAAGCACCCTTTGACAACCTTGGAAATGAAGTCCTTATCACTTCTGATAACATCATTAAAGAGGGTCTTGTTCATGGGTGTTCCTCTGGCCCCTTGCCCCTGCTTAGCCCCTTCATTCGCCCTTTCCCCACCATGAATTCGGTGGCCCCTTCCCGGTTCCTCTCTATTTCCAGTTTCCCTCTGGATCACGTCCAATTCTCCTTCCCTGCGCGCCCTCTTGAGCCTCTTTGAAGCTCTATCGTCAGAGAACGCATCACTCAGATGTCCGAAAGCCCGTCCCAGATTATTCCGCGAATTAGACGGGATGTCTTCGATATCGACCTGATCCTGTTTAAAAAGCGTAAGCCTTTCTCTCCTTTTGCCATCGGGTCCTGTATTTGTGACAACCCTCGAATGGCCCTGTATTGTGTTGGGTCCAGTTTGTGTCTCGGCTATGTGTTGGCGCTCTGGAAGATCCATATCAGATTTCATTGCCACCACAGACTTCTTCCTCAAACTCCCCCTCTGATAGCCATCGATCATACCTGATTCCATCAAACTTGTAGTTCTCTCTGTGACTTGAACCCTATGAGGTTCCGAACCAGGCAGCGATACGCCACCAGTCACCCCATTGGCTCCAAAACTGCTCCCTCCAACCGTAGGTACCGAGATGTTTTGCTGATACTGAGGCGCAGGGCCAGCCGGAGTCTGTTGAACGACACTCGGCACTTTCCTTTCGGCCTGAAGATTCTTCATAAGCTTCTGGAATTGAGCATATTGCTCTGGCGTTGCCTTTCGAGCAAGCACTTTGTCCATCAACTCAGAAATTGTAGTATCTTTCTTCGATAGTTCATACATCTCCCGGATGGCCCGAACTTGATCTGGATGATTGTGTCTTGTAGCAACCTCAATCGCCACGTTGACTATATGCTGCAAGCGTTCCCTTCCATCAGCTGTCTTACTATTCGGTGGAATCGGAAGCCCACTGGGTGGGGGTGGTGGAAGTCTTGGTAAAAGAAGTTTAGGCTTTTCCATGGGGTTTCCGTCAGACATCGTCGACATGCTGCGATTGTGATGAGAAGGGTGATTTTTTCGGAAGATGGATGTGGTGTGCGAGGAAGAAGTAATGTAGTGGTTGGGTCCAAGATAAATGAGGACTAGGTGTCAGGGCTAAATTGCGACCCTAGCCCTCAGAGCCTCGGATCATTCACGCATTTGCATAGAAGGCTGGGCACTGGATCTGAGATTCAGGGGTCAAATGGCAATTGATCAAAATTCAATGTCGCAATTGCCATGTGAGAGTTATCCGAGACCAGATGATTATCATTCCATACTTGAAACTGAAAATCTCCATGAAGCTTGATACATTAGTTGTTTCAAATAAACTGCGCGTGTGGAATGTCCCTTTGTTCTTACGCGTTGTTTTTATCATCACGAACTATCACTCGATGACGTAATTACACACTAGGTAATTCTGGGGATCCTCCCGGTGTTATTTGGTGACCACGTCGCTTTTGCGTTTTTTAGCAGCGAATGACAGACACCACCGCGCTCGGACCATGGCACGTGTGTTCCTCATTGTATCAAAGACCATTTTAGAGCTGATTCTGCACCTGACACTCCCCCATCCTTTGCCGAAGCACCGAGAGGCCATTACCGAGTGCTGAGTGATCCTTCATGATGCAATTTTCCAATTTTCCAACTCCCTGTCCCACGACTTTTCGACGACCCCACCATCGGCCTATTATCTCCATGGTCAACACCAATAACAAATATATGCATTGATCAGAAATATAATCACTTGCGATGCATATCTCGCCTCTGTATCGGACAAAGAAGCATCTAAACACGATAATTGGATATTATACCACGCGATATCAAACTCGTAATCTATTCACAACAACGGGGCATATGGCTAATAACTTCTATACAAACAAGAAAGTCTGCGAATGTTTTACCAAGCCCCTAATGTGCCCTCCTCGGAACTTTCAAAAAAACGATACTTTCAAAAACCATGAACCAAAGAAATGCATATCATATCAACTTGAAAGAGAGCCGCCTACAAAAAGACATCATAGGTACTAAGGAATACACAAACCACCACACCCAAAGCCAAGCACACCCGAGAGCATAAAAATTACAGTTTTTAAACACATAAATGGATACCCACAGCACCCCAGCATCTTCAGCCCCAAAATCTCTCCGGGTAACATTCACCGAGGCTCCGGGATGTTTACATTGTCTTGAGATGCGTACCCTTCAACGTATGAAGCGCGAACGTTATACGTATGAGGCCCGAAAGTATAGCTTCATGTATGTTGTTAACTATACATTCGATGGAGCATTTAATCGAACCCGCCGCCGCCGTATCCAGTCGCCATATCCATCCCCGCGCATTTCCTCTTTTCACCTCGAAAACCCCAAATCACCTAGCGGACCTAGCACAGTTGTGTCTTTTTATACGGCACTTCAATCATAGCAATATGCACATGATCATCAGGAATATTAGTAGTCGTAATCAACTTATTTGAGTAGTCGTACAATAAAAGTGTTCATATAGAATAGACCCGCATTACTTCCTGATGGGTAAAAAAAAAAACGTTTCAATATTTGTTCATACAACTAAAGGTATTCTTCCGATACATTTATATATGAAATATCCATGCTCAAATTCTTCATAACTGATTTTATGGGTTCTGCTTCCAAAAACTCAGGATATCTCCGCCGTCAAACGCCTCGATGTCTTCGTCCTGGTTTGTATTCTTTTTATTCGCGAGACGCCTAGCCAACTCATTCGCATCGTTCAAGCTGACCAACTTTCTCTTCCCTGGATACTCCTTCGAGTAGGAGATACCAAGATCATACACTTTCATGAGATCTCGTTCATCCTTTTTCCAGGTCACGCCGCCCTTTGGCTCCTCTTCCTCTTCCTCTTCATCTTCCAGCACATCTACATCTTTAGCTTCTGTTGCTGCCTGTTGAGGGTAAAACTGCTTCTCAAGAGCAGTTGACGGCTGCGACCTGTAAAGTGGTCCTTGTGGCGGGTCGCTATAGATATCTGACAGAAACGTGGAAGCAGTGATTTCCATTGGGGTACGTCCATTGGCATTTTCATAATGGATGTATTGTGGCGCTATTTCTGTGAAAATCATCAAAGAACCAGGCATGGCGCGTTGATACGACTATTCAAAGGATTGTCAGCTTCTTTTTCTCCTACAGTACGAATTGTATCAAGGGTGTTAAAAGAGGGGTAATAACAAACCCAATGAAGTGGTAGGTTCCCTTCAACATCCGTAATTCCCAATTCCCGGCCTTTGCTATACTTCAAGATGAGTCTGAGAGTCTCCAAATCAACAGCCCCAGTTCTTGTAAGCCATTCGGCTAAAGGTGTTTGGCTCTTCCCTAGCGTCTTCTGCGTCCATCCAACCTCATGGACCTCTTGAGGCAGCATCTTAAGAACTTTCCTCATGAGTTTGGCATCATTACCTGAAACCGCATAGTGCAAAACGTTACGTCCACTCCTATCGCGCGCGAAAAAGTCGATGTCGTATTCAGACTTCAAAAGTTCCCCAAGGACAGGAATATTCGTTTTTCTTATCGTCGCGAGAGAAACAGCATGCAATGCAAGATTGAGCAAATTGTTTGTTCTTGCCCCTAGTGCGCCGGGCCGGGAAAGCAGGAACCGAAACGTTTCCATTGGATATTTCTCGCGCCAGCCCTCCATTGCTATGAATGGTAGAAGCGTTGTTTCGACACCAAGGCCCTTCTGCAGCAAGAACCCAAGGCGAGTGCTCCGCCTGTTTAGAATGCCAGTACGGATATGGTCGGGGTTTTTCGCCATATATTCCCTAAGACACTCATATGGTCTTTCTGATAAGAGCCACTTTATTGAAATCATGTTCCCGCAAGAAACTGCAATCTGTATGGCCTTGGGCTGCTTGTCGCTTGCAGTGCCATGTGCTGGGAAGGAGCTTGATGCCCAATCCTTTCTTTTTAAACCATATACTGTTAAGCCCTGGTAGAACTGCGGTTTCTGCCTCTGTACCTCTTCATCAGTATCTTCGAGTTCTTCGAAAGGTATACCAAAGGGTTCTGTCTTCATAAGTTCCTCGAGTATCGTGATTCGGCCAAGAGTTAAGGCCAAACGAACATGCCATCGGTAAGAACCCCACATCCCGGTTCTTTTGAAATCTCCGGCATGACCAATGAATTTGCTAGCTCCATTCTCCTCGCAATCATCTGCAAGTTTGAGGAGGAACCTGAACAACTCCATATCATCCTTGTAGATTGCCCAGGAAAGTAGGGACCATCTCGAACCGAGGAGGCCTATACTTAAAAGCTTTTCATACTCCTCGCGATCCATACAGTCAGTTATCTCTGGACTGGTTTTCTCAGTGAGATAATTCTGAACACCCATGTTAGCTACATGTATTTATATATCCTAAATTCACAAAGAGTTACTCACAAATGGCGAGGTTTCGCTCTTCGCCAATCCTTTTCTGACCCCAAGATTTTCAATCGTAAATTCGTTATCCCCTTCAGTCGATCTAATTTCGATATCACTATCTTCATCATCTGTGGCTAAAATGTAGCGTCTTCCAGCCGATTCCCCTTCTGGGGGTTCGTATTGTTCCTGGACAATCGCCAGGATCAACTTTGCCATTTCCCAGTTTCTGTTCAGCAAAGCCATATAGAGGGCAGAGTGACCAAAGACATCAATCACAGCCATTCTGAGAGCCGGTAACTTATTTTCTCCTTCCCCAGAAGAGCCGAGAGTAAGTTCTTTCACGATCATTGCGTCCTCTGGTGTTCCACGCCAAATGGCTTCGAACAATCTTCGGTATCCAGCTTGGACATCGCCCTCGCCAAGGTAAGGGACCTCAACGTGATTCTGGGGTAGGAAAATACAGTCTTTTCTGTACTCCTCTTCCTCTCTACCAATACGTTCTATCTCCCAATTATCTGGCTGATTATAACCATACATGCTAGGGCCGCCGAAAAGATCATTGGGGGGGAATTGGCGTTTCCTTTCCTCTTCTTGTTGTTCTGCAAGCTCCTTTTTCTCGGGAAGTAACTCATGGTAAGTTTTTGCCCCTAGGAAAACAAGAATCTTCTCCATCTCCTTGTACGATGCCAGAAGTTTCTCAACAGCAGCCTTCTTGGCCTCTGTTGCATATTTAACATCCTTTTCGTGCTGCGGAGGGCCTGCTTTGTTGTGATTTTCACGAACTTCATTGGTAGACAAGAGGTGTTTCTCCGCACAGTAGCGTTTATAAGTTCCTAGCTCGATTTCGTCGAGGACCTCAGAACTAAAGACGACTCGTTCTCTCCAATTTACCTTATAGCCCTTATAGTTCCGCAAGAAAACTTCGCAGCTCTTAATTTTCTCCCTCAGAAGCTCCAGGATAGTTTGACCAATAACTGGCAAAGTCCCATTATACTTCTGCGAATCGTAGGTGGCTCTAGTAATTTGATTGATATCTGCGCCCGCGGAGATAAGTCGTTGGACTAGATCGGCAGCGTCCTCAAAAGCCATGGCAATCTCAATAGGCTGTGTGAGCTCGCTACCAAAGATGATTTGCTGGTAGGCACTGTCGTTCTGTCTATCACTATCGTTCATTTGGGGAATGTATGATTCTAATTCAACGTTCCCCTTGGCGCCGTGATCGAGAAGATAATTGACGACCTCTTTATACCTCTCCTGGTCATAGGAGTAAATTCTAAATTTTCACCCCTCATTAGATACCAGAATTCACAGAAAAGAGAATGAACATAGAGACTTACGCAGTCATCAAAGGTGTCTGTGTCGAGTTACTATAATACCCTTTTCTGCCTCCGACATTATCTAGAACACTCATAACACCCGGCTTATCCAGCTCAAACATCGCGCCCAAAACCTCGAAACTTTGAGCTATAACGGCGTAATGAAACGCAGTGGTGTTGTTGAAACTGTTTGCTTGCGCAGAGCTTGCACCTAGTTTAAGTAGGCATGCGGTCATGCTTGCCTTCTTCTCGACATCCCTGATCTTGTGCACGAGTGCTAGATTCAGAATCGCATCATAAGGCTTTTTACCTTGATTGGTATACGAATATTTTTTCATTGGCAACAGACAATCTGCCCCATATGAGGAAACCAGGGCCTCGACAATATGTTCGTGGCCGCAAACGATAGCATGGTGGAGAGGAGTCATTCCATGGCTATTTTGATATTAGTATTTGTAGGACAGGCGGGATCTAAAATTGACTCACTCCCAATCAATAACATTGATATCATATATATCATCTTCCTCTTCCTCATCATCCTCCAAGGCATTTGGCTCTTCAGCAGATTTTACCTTGATAAAACCCTCGGTCGTTGTTGTTTTTCCCTCTTCAGACCCATCATCAGACATTTTATCGTAGCTACCTTCCTCATCGCCATCCTCGCTATTCTCGTCACCTTCATCCTCCTTATGCTCGTTATTTTCATCCTCCTCAGGCTGACCCTCCTCAGCACCATCATCCTCATTATCAGCTTCTCTCATAACCAAATCGATATTCCCCTTCTGCGTTTCAGAGTCCTCTCCCTCCGCCGCCTTTTCTGCTTCGGCCTTTCTTTCTTCTCTCTCGTCTCTTTCTGCCTGGTTCTTCAGACTCTTGTCCAATAAAGCCCTCACAATATCCAGCCTACCGCTCCCAGCGGCAAAATGTAATGCTGTTCGCCCATCCTGCATTCTTGCCACTAGTCTTGCCCCAGCATCAACAAGGACCTGTATGACCTCCAGCCCAGTACCCCCACTGATACACGCAAGATGTAATGGCGCCCTCCCACAGAAGTCGCGGCGGTTTACGTCCACCCCTTCCTGCGAGACCCAGTTTTTCACATATTCAACATCGTTGTTCACAATCGCCTCGCATAATAACTCGGTCGATCCAACGTACGCCATATCCATGTAATCTTCAGGGCCCAGCGGGTAGAAGGATCCAACCTCCTGTCTTCCCGGGTCATCACTTAGGAAGGTGATTGGGCCACTGACATATATTTTGCTCTCCCCCTCGTATACCTCTTTCTCCTCCTTGGTAACAGGCTCTGGGCAGGAGCCACAGCAGTCAACTATAACATCCTTCAGATTCCCAAAGAAAACTGGATGGCGATGCAGCGCAACCTCGCGATTGGGCGGCCTGTTCATAGGATTCCATTCCGCGTTAAGCAAGAGATCTTTCTTGTAAAAGAGCTTCTCGGTCCTCTTCGCATCGTGGGCTTCACCGTATGGAATGCTAAACTTCTGGTAACCACTAATATCTTCAAAGTCCCATTCAGCAACTTCGTCAGTGACCTGGAGCTTTATGTCCCCCCTTTTTTGTTTATAATTGTCTACACTCTGTTTTGGCGGGCGTCCCATCTCCGCTCTTCGCTGATGAACATAGGCATCTCTATCCTCGGGTTTTGGGAGAGCTTCTAGAACGAGCAAGCGGGCCAGTCCAACAGTCTTCTGAAAAGAGCGCTCAAAGATAGTAGGGTCGATTCTTGAGCGGTCGAGGAAATCGCAGTAGACTTCAAATCCTCTGTGGGAGTATTTGGATAGACGATTCTCATATGATGGGGAACGGCGAGTGAGATCAATATCGTTGCACTGGGTCATACAAGATCCTATAGCACGCGGGTTCGCAAGGACATTGGTACCGTCATATGCGAAGCATGAGCAGTTTACGTCAAATCCTGTAAGGATCTGGGATGGCGATTTGTAAAGACGAAGAACTATCTGAACATGACGAGTCGGATATTGGGAAACTATAGTTATGGTATTTCGGGTACGGATGGTGCTATTCGCGGTCAGCTTTGATACTGTGCGTATAGAACGTATGTAAAACTAACGTCGTCTCCCAGAGGATGTTATCTTTGATGGTTCTTTCAATCTGCTCCATCTTCTTGATCGCCTCTGCTGGATCCTCGATACCATAAATAAACAAGTCGATATCAGAAGCTGGCGCGAGGATTTTATGGTAATAATCGCGAAGGGCTCTTCTGCTCTCTGCATACTTCGCGGGAACCTTGAGTAGAGGAGTCAAGACGGCAGAGCCAGCGACGACCACATTGCTCCAATCTATATCCCTTTAATACCATTGACATTATGTATGGGAAATGATTGATATTCCATGATTACATACCCATGTTTAACAGAGACCCTTCACTAAAAAGGTTGAAGTTTTCTCTAAACTCATTCAAGCTCTCAGCCAGGAAATACTCTCCGGATGCCTTTCTATCTTCATCCTTCAAGGCCATGATATATCTATTCGTCCACAAAACAGTCAGTCCAATATTCCCCATTCTACCAATCGCACCGGGAAATATTACCTCTCGCTTTCTTCCTTTGTCTCCTCCATTAGGTTTCTGGCCCTGATTTTGGCCGACCTAGCATTATCGTCCTTGAAGAGTGATATCAAATTGACATCTCCCTGCACAAACTCATGCTCTGGCTTCTGCGCAAAGTACGCTCTCAATGCCGTTTCATACTCCAGGTATGGCTTCAGAAGCTGCCTTACCGGCACGCCCGGGTTCAACTCGACATACTTCAAAAAATCCTTGACAGGCATCGGAATCTCTGGCAGCACAGCAGGAAGCTCGGCCTCCTCTGCCAAAGGCTTCTTGGTGGGCTGGCTTTTCTTCCTCTTGGGCATTACTGGAGCAGGAACTGGGGCGTTCTGCCTGGTGTGCCTGGCCTGGCCCGCCCTTGATCTAAGGCTGGTTAGCGGGCGCGCCTTCTCTATAGCTCGTGCCATTGTTGTCAATTGAGGAATTTTGGGAATTGGTTTGAGCTTTTTAGTTTGGGAACGGTATATATGTGCTTGGATGGAAATGTAGAGTATGAGTTTTTACATCTGAAGGCGGGGAAGACGCGTCTCTTTTATGAAGAGCACGTTCTGAGGGGCAGAGTTTAAAGCGCGTTTCCTAATTTACGCGTGCTCGTGCATTGGTGGGGGCCTCGCTCCGAAGAGTCATTGCAGTTCCTTGTTGGAAACGAACGAACGAAGGTCTGTGCCAGTGCTTCTACTACATAGTGCTGCAATATCATGACGATGATATGTTGATACTATCCATACCGGAAGCACCACCAACTGCATCAACGCAAATCCTCGGTGATTTGCGCCGAGAAAGGGATCTCTCCATTCTGATCACTTCCTTTTGCTCTTTACACCGTGCGGGGTAGAGGCGCGATCGCAATTGAGGTCAGTAACATTCCTCATGCCTTGAGTACGAGTCACCGAGGATGCGATGCATGATGTAATTGACCACTTAACGCGTTGATGCACCACGCGTGATCATGTGCTCTGCTACCTATGTGCCCCATCCTGCTACCCCCCCCCCCCCTTGCCACGGTGAGTCATGCCGATGAGTCTTTCTTTGTGCCCCAATTCCATCCATGATAACCTAAAACGACTACTATTACATACCATACAAAAAAGCGTCAAATCCACCTCTTTGTATGTCATGCAATATTGGTCGTGTTCGGAAACGCTATGAGATTACGAGTAGAGTAAGTTCTAATAACAGACTCTCGGTTGGGTAATAAAGTGCCCGGAAAGCGAGTTGCTGAGATATCTGGAGGGGCCAAAGCTCATCGTTAGTCTTGGCCCATCTTGCAATGCGAACAACACCGTGAGAACTGGGCATCTCTGCATCTGCAATAACCCCAAAAATAATCCCCTCGGATTTACGATAAAGTAAGGTAAAAACTCTGGAGCAAAAGAAGAAAATGCAAAAAAAAAAAAAAGATATCCAAGTGGATACAGACAAGCAACCCCACGCGGGGGTCGAACCCGCAACCTTCAGATATATTCTAGAGGACCGAAGACCCTTAGAAGTCTGACGCGCTACCATTGCGCCAGCAGGGCTGGATGCTTATGACTTGGCTAAGTGGCTGTCTTGTTCCATTTCGTTTCCCAATTCTCCATGGTGCGTTTGCCAAGAATGGAAGGGATTGTTGGTGGTAGGGTTAGGTCTAGTTAGGGGCCTGGAACTTATGTAATGCCCTAGTTACTAGAGTGATTTGTGTCGTAATTATACGACTACGAAAGCAAGAGTTTGAATCACTACACAAAAAGCACAGCTGCTAAGACCAGGACGCCATCCAGCGAGTGTACTGGAGGCTGCCAGAAGTCTGATAAGATTGATACCCTGTTTTATAGCAAAATCGGCCGATCGAGTTCTTCAGACTTTTGGTGAACACCTAGTACTTGGACGATCTAGGAATGAGTACCTATCACGGCGCATACCGAAGGAATGGTGCTATCAAAACTGAGTGGTCGTCCAGAAACCCCACTTCATGCGAGGCGAACAACTAGTTCCACTCTGGGCGGGTGAAGTATTTCAATGCATGTAAGTACAAATTTTTGTCCTAGAAAATGAATGCTCCCTATCTACTTATCGAACGGTTTTCTAAGATATAGAACGATTCTATGAAAGTAGAGTACTATGTGTACGGATATCAAGAGAATCGGCGGTAGGTGTACCCATTTATATATAACCATACATGCAAACTATTCCCTAGAATACATGTATACTAATTCAATAGGTATTATATTCCCTTTTCCCTCGCCATTTTTAGCCTTAGTAGCCTTAGGCCCAAGGACCTGCTTACCCCAGGGATCGTACCGGTAAGTTGAACATATGCATAGTAATCTGATCGTAGATTAATTTCCAAAAACCTACAATGTACGTCTATCAAACATACCGTTCGCCCTCTGCAGCTTCTAGAAACTCCCCCGGAACCCCCATCCAACAGCCACAGGCAATATTTACGCACCCGCACTCTACCTACACAAACCGAGTGACACCCCATGATCCCACAATCCGTCTTGGCATCCTATCCACCCACGCCAAGCCATCAGGGTCCAATCCAGAGCTCCCTTGCCTGCCAGGCACGCACGCTCGGTACGATTACGATTGCGTAATTATTCTCCTCCCCCTCGAAACAGCCAGCTCGTCTCATCTCAGCGCGAAACAAGCGCAATCCCGCTCACCAAGAGTAGTTTTGTGCCAGATCAGATTTCAAAGCACTACGCAAGAGTGCAGCAATATATAATGTCCCACAGCTTGTCCTGTATGTATGTAGAAAGATAATAAAGACACCGTTACCTCTAGTTCTCCCTATTATATATCTTCATTTTCTTCTCTTTCCATTTCATCTCAGTAGATTTTCCCCCTCTTGCATCGACACTATCACAGACAGATAGACGGCATCGTACATATACAACCCCTCCATAACACCCCGCAACAACCCGCTACAAGAACTTCATCAACACCGCTAAACATCAAGATGTCCGACCGCACCTACGAATTCCGCGTTGCCATGTCCTGCCGCGGCTGCTCCGGCGCCGTTACTCGCGTCTTGTCCAAGCTTGAGGGTATCACCACTTTCCCCCGCTGTTAACCCACTCACTACCCACTACCCCCTTACCCCTACCCTCTCTCCTTCTACCATCCATCCACTCTCCCAGCAGCAAGCTAACTCTACCCCCCCCAACAGGTGTAAAGAGCTTCGACGTCTCCCTCGAGACGCAGCTCGTCAAAGTAACCACCGAGCCAAGCCTCGACTACGATACCGTCCTCAACAAGATCGGCAAGACCGGCAAGAAGGTCCAGGACGGGGCTGAGATTGTGGATGGACAAAGGGTTGAGAAGAGTGTTGAGCTTGCGAAGGAGTAAACGGGGACATAGGGGTTCTATGGGAGTTTGGATCGTTTTGTTTTTTTTTAGTTTTTCAGAGGAAAGGGAATAGATGCCATTTTACTGGAACGAAACAATACGTGCACTGTGAAGTGATGCCTAGTGCTGATAGCTAATACCCGACATACTGTATTGAGGATATTGGGGAATAGATGCGGTGATGATCAACACATGATGAGTTCTTCTATTAGTTCTAGAAATTAGAATAGCTGCTCTAGCGCTGGAATGCACTTCTCATAAACGACGCTATATAAAAAGTCCAACCAATACAATGCACTTTCCAAACAAAAAACAAAAGCGAAAAAGATAACGCCCACACACCCTTTTAACTACAAGTAAACCTATGTCGCTCAATTATTCTCCTTCCTCCTCCTCCTCCTCCATCCTCTTCACCCAGCTCTTAAAATCCCTCTTAAACGTACCTTCCGAATCCCTCGTTTTCTTTGCAGCGCCGGTACCACCACCAGCATTACCAGCAACGGTATCAGAAACAGCAGCAACAAAACTTACAGTCCCAGCAGCCCCATCTCTATCCCCACTACTACCAGTCCCCAAACCCAAATCAACCAGCGGCACCATACTCGGCCTTCCATGCGCACACATGAACGGGAAGCTACACTGTGCCAGTCTCTCGACTAACTTCACACACTCACTGTGCTCCAGCACATCATTAAACATGATCGCTGTCCTGCATGCCCGACTATTCACTATCTCCACCAGGCCCTTTGGACACACCGCCATTTTGCGGACCCAGCCTTTGTCTGCCTGGGAGCTAGTAGTAATATCTGCAGCGGCGGTAGCTGTAGCAGGAGGGGCTTTGGCTCCACTCTCGGAGAGCTCGTAGATGTGGCGTCGGAGCATGTCAATGACTAATGTTGGTTCGCCGATGCAGCGCTCTGCTATGGCCGCCGGGAGCGTCGTTACGTATAGTGATGATGGATCCTGAACATGATACTCTATACCCCACTCTGCAAACACAGCTTTATACTTCTTTAGTAGTCCCGCATCGCGGGCATTAACCGCATACACCAGCGGCGCCACCAATGTCTTTCCCGACGCCGGCAGCTCCTTAAACAACTTCTCAACCCTAACCCGCTCGTCGGCCGCATGCTGGTCTATAATCACCAACAGCTCCGGCTCTCCTCCCTCCGAAGAGGTAGAAGTACCACACATCTTGACAAGTACATACTTCCTATCCACCTGGGCCACCACCTTTGCATTCTGCAGCCCGGTCTTGGTGAGCTTCCCAAGTGTCTTGGATGTAGCCTCTATGAACGCATCTGTAGTGTCGTGGCCGCACTGGGCAGTGGAACGCTGTGCGCCGGTGATGAGAGTAGGGATGGGGGCTTCTGTGGGTGCGAATATTGGATTTGTCCAGTTCTATGTTTTATTAGTAAGTGATAATGGTGCTATGATAGGTTGGAAGGAGTACCTTAAGGAGAGTCTCGACGAATGGCATTTTAGGGTCATCTGTTCGGGGCTTTTTAGATATGCTGGTACCCTTAATATGGGATGGGGTCATCAAGGGGCGTTTCCGAACAGGGCCTATAGCTTTCGTATTTCCCGTGCGGGCATTGACGTGGAATGAGCGTTTTGATATTGGGTCGCCCCAGAGAACTTGGTCATCTGTTTCTCTGGAGCTATCGGGAATACTGTCTTCTCTAGGGCTAGCGGGAATACCGTTTTCTTTGAAGCTATCGGGTGTAATTAATTTATTATCTTGTTTAGCTGCTATTCTAGGTGCAAGGGTAGTGTTAGAGACCACAGGCGCGAAGCCAGTCCCTTTTCTGCCCTCCTCTTCTTTAATATCCATCTTTGCACTCTTGACTCTACTCCACAGAGAAAGTGCGCGGGCGTCTCCATAGTTCTCCACTGCGCCACCGTTTTTTATAGTGCTGAGTGGTGTACTGGACCTAGATTTTGATTTTGATATGCCCTTTTGAAGTTCTTTGCTAGATGCTTTCATGTCCCGGCCTCCCACAGTGGCCGGCCGGAAATGGTGTGTCCTCAGAAACTCTCTAAGGAGCTTCTGGAGAAGCGTAACGGCCGCGGCCAGATTGCCGCCCTCTAACCCAGCCTTACCCTCAGTACCGCCCTCGCCGCCAAGGGCATCGGCACCCTCGCACTGTATCCACAGCACAAACATGCCGTACCTTTCCACAGCTTTTTTCCTACCCTCATTCTCGTCTACAACGCCGAATGAGGACGCAGCAAAAACTCTGTTTATCTCCGTATGTAGCGCCGTCCCCACCGGTAATGGGTGTCCATTCACATACAAAAACTGGAGCTCCCTCGCCCCATATCCCTTGGCACTAACCCATCCCTTAATCTTGACATTCCCCTGGACCGCTCTAACACGCTCCCAGTTCGAACCTATCGTCTCGCGCCCATACACCGTCCTCAGTACACTGATCTCCCACGGTCCCAAATTGCCATCCTTCACACTAATCCGCCGGACGCCGTGCTCGTCCCTGACAATACAACTCACGCCCCTCGCCGCAGGTGTGAGGAGGAGCTGGACGGTGCGCCAGACGATCGCCTCCCATTCGCGCTCGAGGTCGCCCTGAAGGCGGGCGTTGAAGCGGACAGGAAGATCGGCGTGGAGGGCCTCTATACGGACTACGGTGCCTGGGTGGGGAAGGCGCAGGTGTGGTGGTGCAGGACCGGTGGAGAGTGGGGTGGAGTAGGAGATGCGGGTGGTGTGTGTGGAGAGGTGGGAGGAGTGGCGGGAGGTGAGGGTGAAGAGGGAATGGGTTGAGAGGGAGGCAAGGGCCTGGCCTCTGAAGCCAAAAGTCGTAGGCCTTTGTGATGGTTGATACTTTGATGTAGCTGTTAGACAGACAGATAGATGGTCAGCCCTCGCCACTCTTCCAATACCAATATCTATCAATATCCATAATCCCAACGCGCAAACAAAGCACCCACCATACATGCTCCCCACCATGCCTACATCCTCTGGCAGGATACCCACGCCATCATCCTCAACCACACAGCTATTCCTGGCCAAGTTCACCTGCACCGTGACATTCTTTGCGCTGGCGTCCAGGGAGTTCTGCACGAGCTCCGAGATGGCATCGGAGAGTGCGGTGATTGCGAGCGTGGAGCGAAGCCGGACAGTGGCTGACTCGGGGAGTAGTTTGATCTGGGGTGCGGTGGATGGCATGGTGTTGACATTTTCCTAAGTGAGTTCTACTAGCAAAGTAGAGGTGTCAGGGCTGTTGCGCAGTGAGGTTTGCCAAGGCCGTAGGGCGACCATACAGAATGGATATCGAGTGATTTCCTGTGCTTGGTGTTTGGTGTATTAATTCGTCTCAGCGGCTAGCCACAAGGCGCCAGAGTTGCCCCTTCAAGCGAGTATGAGGGAGAGTAGGAGGCGCATACTTGAGACAATAACCAGATAGGAGGAATATCGTGTACGACCGTCCACTGAGATGAATTAATGCGGTACCTAAGACAATCCAACAGTTTCAGTGGGAATGCGTGAATAGATCAGTAGAACAGTAGAACAGTAGAACAGTAGAACAGTAGAACAGTAGAACAGTAGAACAGTAGAACAGTAGAACAGTATATCAGTAGATCAGTAGACTGATTGTTTTTGTTCTCTAGAACAGAACAAAGACTGAGTAAGGAAGACCCCGCCTCCCCTAGCTTATGTAACGTGCCTTCCCCCAGAGCCCCCCGACAAGGCGGTAAGGCAAAGGCTTAGGTACATTGTAAATACTGGAATATTGGTGATGAATTGGGATTGTCCCGTTCTGTCTTGAAGCGCCAAGCGGTCAGTACCATCCATCCATGTCAGGAGTCCCCGCATACATGTAGTTTTCATGCATTTCATCACGTATCTATCTCTTTATCTACTCTCGCACTCGGTGCGCCGAAAGTGCTATGTATGTGGTCGTAATCCTGCGGGCGGATCTCCCAGTGATCACCTTTAATTCGGTATACAAAGGGTGTATTTTATGATTTACTCTAACTCAAGATCCCAGTGAGTCTTCTTCCCCCCTCCCAGCAGGCGTGCGAATCACTTTCACTTTCACTTCGCCAATTTTAAGTCGGACCACTGCTAGAGTTCGGGGCCTGTTCCAGGTTACACCAATCACCATCCACAGTACCACCATGGAACAACCACTGGCGATGGGAGTATCAATAATCCCTCCTTCCCACCTCAAGCCCCCACCATAGTAAAGCCAATAGGCAATAACATAACCACTAAAGTGCACTAAAGTGGGTCGGAGTAGTATCCAAAGCTGGAATACTGGTCTTACCATCCTGAGAACGAGGGGCACATGGTATGTAGTCATCATGCCTTTCACGAAGTTAGGGGACGCTGAACTCTCATCGTATCACCCACACCCATATAGACGAAAAAATGATAGGGCGCGGCAGCAGTCGTTTAATTCCCCCCCCCCCAGGCGCCCCTTAAACATCACGAGGGACAATCCTCACAAACATATTCATAAACGCGACAAAACTCTTTCAGCGTGGGAAAATTTTCGCGATAAAGATCGGTCCTTATCTTGATTAGAATATGTCAGCCTGATAAGGAGAGGGATGCGATCCTCCCTCAGCAGCGCACCAGCCAAGGCCAAGTACATGTAGGTAGGCTCTGGCAAACCTAAAAAAAAAAAAAAAAAACTGCGCGTTATTTTGGGCGAAGCAACCACCAAGAATAACAAGAATAACGCAGTTCCGCGAAGAAAAAACAAGTTTAGTGTAGCTTTACTAACAGATCTCGTTATCCATCCATACAAATATAATTCCTCTGTTATAGGGGGGGCAGCAATTGACAGACGAAGGGATAGATAGACACCTTCTCCGCACAAAGTTTTACGCGAAAAAGCAAAAGTTTGATATAAATCGATAGATACAAAGCAACTGCGCACAACAAAAGTCTAGCTGAGATGAAGGAAAAACAGAAAAACAGTTGATAGAGAGGCTCAAAGCACAAAATGTCAAAACGTGAAAATTGGGGAGGAAGCAAGCCCGAAGGTTCATGCTCGCAAGAAAGAGAATAAAAAAAAAAAAAAAAAGACCTGGACCGAAAAACGATTGACTCCAACCCAACCCTTTACCTAAACGAAAGCTAGAAAGGGAATAGAAACGAAAGGATACAAAAGGGATATCAAGAAACCGCACCATCTTGTCCAAAAAAAAGGGAGGAAGGGAAAAAAAAGCGAAAACGAACAAGTTTCAAAATTGCTACAACGAATGTGATATAAAGAAATAAACGAGATTAGCCCAGAGAAAATATCCACCTCATCCTAGTGTTGCTTCACAGTTTACCACTCGTGCTATCTCCTGTACCCATCACCTGTATCGCTAGCCCATTCTTCGTTACCACTCCAATCACCACGGTTGTCATCGTAGCTGTTTCTGTGACTTCCCATGGCAGAACCGCCACTTACACTTCCTTCATCCCATTCACCACCACTGTTGTCAAAACTACTTCTATTGCCATCGTCGATACCACTACCATCACCCAAGTCATCGTCGCCTTGGTCTCCTGAACCCAGTGCTCCCCACTCCATATTTGCCAATGCAGGGTACTGCTCTATAAGCGCAGTCGGGAACATCATGGGATGTTCCATTCCGGAACTACCCATCGGCATCCCTTGTAGATCGTGCGACATGGGCCCCATGGTCGGGTCCATCATCTGTCCCTGTGCCATCATCTGATTGCGAGCCCTCTCTGCGTTCTCCTCTTCCAGTAACGGTCGTATACAGACCCTACCAGCCTCACTACGGAAATGACGACCCAGCGCATCGGCACGGGCAAATCGTCGTCCGCACCCCCAGACACCACCAGGTTTGAGGTTACCGCGACACACAAACTTCTTTTCGCCCGAATGGAGGCCCTCGTGCCGTTTCCGATCGTGCTGGCGTGCAAACGCCTTTCCGCATACCGTGCATACAAACGGCCGCTCATCCGTATGCGTGCGCAGATGCGAGCGCAAGTTGTAGGCTCGAGTGAAGCGCTTTGGGCATAGACTACACTGGAAGGTAGCGGGGTGCTTTTGCACCCGTTTATCGCTTGCGCTCGTCCCTGGGCGGCCGGGCATTGCGAGGCCGAGGAAGTAGTCCCGGTTGGGTGGGACTGAGTTTGTGGAAGACCTACGAGAAAGCTTCGAGGATGCATTGGAGGTGACGCTACCTGGACTGCCTACAGGTGCTATGACGACATCTGAAGGGCTGAGTGAGTTTCCTCTAGATCGCCCACCTACAGGGCTGGCGGCGCCAGGTGAGATGGGTCTGGTAATGGCAGCAGCATTAAGGTTTGATGTGCCAGTGTATGGGTCGGACTTTGCTCTCTTTCTTGTCGCGTCTTCGAAGGTGTTAGCATTGTGCTCGCTAGCATATATAAGGATGGAAAAACTCACTCTTGGGTGGAGGTCTTAGAGCACTATCGTCATGAGTGCTTCCTGGTTTACCAGGGAAGGTGGGCTGTCTTTGTGGGGGAGCAAAGATAACATTGATCTGCGGTGCAAAGTCATTCTCAGTTGCTCTTTCGAGCCCGAGCCCATTCAAGCGAGGGGGTTGCTGTTGGAAACTGTCCATATCTTGTGATAGGCCGATTGGCGGGACATATCCCAATAGGTTATTGTTCTGAGGCACCATATAGGGGCTATTGGCACTGCTATGGTGGCCCGGGGCGGGGCTGATTCTGGGGGATACAGCTGGCGAGGCTTCACGCTCATTTAATGTAAATTGCTCCAGCCCGAATGCATCTCCTGGGCTAGCCCCGGCGTTGAGAAACTCCTGCATAGATCCTTGGGGTATGTGGGCTCCCTGGAGGAGAGGCGAAGGATGCTCTGAAAACTCATGATTCCTCAAGTATGGGCTGTTCGCGGCCGAGGAAATATCCGAGTATTCACTTGGGGCCTTGCGGTGACTCCAAGAAGATTCTTGGTTATGGGCAAAAACATTATCCCATTGATTGAAACCAGTGTTTGAAGCTGCAGAGAGTATACCAGCAGAATCCGGCTGTGACATTTGTTGGTTGAGGAGAAGTGGGGGGGTGTTATGTTGTGAGTGGGGATGCTGAGAGTTCATCAATTCAGCGGGATTAATACTTCCAGAAACGGACTCTTTGTTATCGTAGTCGCCGCCGTACAAGTTGGTATCGGCCGTTGGAAATAGGGCAAAATCTCCGAAGCTTGAAACAGGATTGGGAGATCTCCAGTTCTCGTTGGGTGGAAGTGTGGAGGTATGGAACTGGGGAGAGGCGCTTTGTCTAAGGTTATCGAGCTGCTGCTGCTGCTGCTGATGTTCTGGACTTTGGTAGCGATTATCAGGTCTATATCCTTGATCATCCGAGTTTGGGTTGAACAATTCGTCCTCCGATGGGGCAAAGGGGAGATTTAAGCCATTAGGCTGGTAGTGGGCACCTCCAGAAGAAGTCATTGTGGTTGTTAGGCGAAAGTAATGCGGTGAGGCTGAGGTTGCAGGATGAGGTATGTAAAAAGATGATGATGATGCACACGGTGAGACTCAGTAGATGTTTCTGATCCGATTTAAGAATAGCTTAGACTTGGGCTCGATCCAAAAGGTAGATCTGGTGGCTTGGAGCTCTTTGAACTCTAAAAGGATAGCAAAGACGTAGGTTATATGTATATGCGTGCGCTAAACGTGTACGAGGCTACAGGCACCAGTAGCAACTTGCAAAATGGAAAATGTAGAAGCAGTTTATCCGTGATGTTCTAGAAAAGTCCGAACCAATACTATCATGCAAGCCAGGCGAGCAGACTGAAAGGTTAGTGAGGAGATCCTTTCTGTACCTCGCGAGGTAAATCGCTGATGAGAATGATTCAGAACAATGGGCGGTAATAAATAGGAAAATAGGGACAACGGCGGGCCACAACTGAGATAAAGAGGAATTAGTGGTACCTTACATTACAAAAGTAATATATTTTCCAGAGTTTCAATTAGTTTAGATCTTAAAACAGTGATGTATTTCTGGCAAGACCGGGACGCCGAGATGTCACGACGGAAAGGTAATTGTTGAATGCTTGATTCGAGCGGTTGATCGGCAGGGACACACAGCCGCCTCTTAGGGTAGGGGCGCTACGTACAAGTTGGGAATGTGACGGAAGATGAGGAGGGGACAGTATCAGAATAGGTGATTCCTCAAAGCGTGGAGGGGTGGGCAAAGAGGCGGAGTCGAAGTTCTGCGAGCTTTGGACTTGTGCGGGGGGAAGGGGGGAGGGGGGGGAGGAGGGGAAGAGGGGGTCTGGTAAAGTATGGTGGGCTGTCGGATGGGATAATTGAGAGGATGGTTGGCTGGTATTAAACGCCTACAGCGATGTCAACTTAATCTAATCGCTTCGATCGCTTGTACCAAGAGAAGTGCCGCGCTCGTGAGGTTTGAAGCCGTATGGGTACGCTACTCGGATTAAGCTATTGGGTTGTAGCTTACTGAGTCTATGTATAATTTGACTGAAAGCATGGCGGGGTTAACTCTCGTTATCATGAGTTGCCGAGACGACTGCCTTGGGTTAGGGAATCAATGCGCCCCATTACTACCATATCGAGTCTTCCCAATACCTTTCTTGGGTCCATGTCTGACATAAAAATACCCATGTGGGTAGGTATTGGTTAAAGATCTTGGCAAAACCATTTTCACCTGCTGTTTTCAATTTCTATTCTTCATTGGTACATGTACCTGCCCTTTCAAGGACGACTGTGTCCGTATCCTTACATCCTTACAAAGTTTAACCTTTCGACTAAGGAGGTGGTGGTAGGAGAGACTTGATTTGTATTCGTTGGTGGTTAAAAGACATCGATCAAGTCTACAAGGGAATTTTTTTCTGAATTGCACTCATCCTCTGGATCGAAGAAATACTCAAATGTAAGGATTAACCAAAATCTGACTGAGCTCTCTCTTCCGTATGCTTACAAAGTTCAAAACCATCAGTTAGAAGTTGGAAATTCTCCCCCCTGGTACTTGGCAGGGCCCTAAACTTGGATCGATTCCACTTAATTCACCAATTATGGTAAATACGTCGTCAGCCAGGCGTCCTCCAAGGCGCTTTCTTGAGAACCCCAACCGTGAACTCGGGTGGTTCCTGGGACTAACGCTTCTGGAACATCTTATTTTTCATGCAAGTTACGAACATACGCACGAACAGGGACAGAAACGCACAGAAACGCACAGAAACAGCACTGCCCCAATCCACAACCGCTTGTGATTGACCGCAACCACAAGAAGCTTAATTAAGTGGAGTTCGAGAAGCCTGTCAATTTTCAGCTGTGAATGGTTTTGGATGACTGATTTAATCTGTTGTGATATCCACAGTTAATGAGTCTGTATAATACCGTACCATATGTGTGACATATCAAGTACCTACATACAACACAAGCAGGAAGCTGAAGTACTTGTAAGCGCAATAACCAAAGTCATTATCTCACCTATCTTTGATCACTGCGATCTAAAACTTATACCTAGTTTCAAGTCTACCTGATTAAGTACCTGCCTACTTGTAGAATTTATCCCGACTTTCTCCCATCCCCGAAGCTTCCCCGCTGCCGGCGAGACCGGGCCCGTTTTCGCCATGCCAAGAGCACCCAAAAATAACACACAATAGCACCCCTGCTCTGCCTTCATTTCCAAAGGCGAAACCGCTCCCGCAACGCCATCGATATGGGCACATACAAGGGCCATCCAGCCCTACAAGTGCGGAGTATGGTACTGTAGGTACATAAATTAAAAACCCAGACTATGCCTAATCGTTTGGTGGGTGGCTTCAGATAGATTCAAATTTTCTTGGATGGTATTTCCAGATCGTGTTCCGTCTTTTGGTATTGGTATTTCCGCTGCTTATGCGATGATAACGTGTTTTCTCGTGGAGCCCTTACTAGAGTCCAGGATTTCGGGAGATGTCTAATTAAAAATATCGTGACTATCTTGATAAGGTAGGGCCGAAACATTTTTCCTCCCGCTCTTCCCTCCAATGAGCGAAACCACGGTCGCGGGCCTGTTGCCTATGTAACACTTTCGGAAGCTCGCCGAGGTGATTGAATCAAGATTTAGCTACTTTTCTAACCGCCAGGACATAAATAAAGATTGAAGTTAGATATTCCGGGGTTTGATATGCTTGTATTTTTGATGTGCTGAAAGAATCATCGGTGTTGACGTAGCTTATCTGAAAATAGACTCCTGCGCAACGAATCAACCATGTCTGCCGACTTTTTACCCCCCCATGTATGAGATTCGATCCGTCTTGAGTTGCAGAAGATCTTCATGATATTCGGCAATGTCTAGGAAGACGTCGGTTTATATCAACGGTTTAACCTTTCCGTTTTATTAGAGCGATAAACTTGAAACACGACAGAAGCTTCTTTCTATCCGCAAATAAGTCACATGTATCACGAACCCTGTGCCAAATTTTCATACAGATGATGTAACTAACCAAAAATATCGATCGTGCAACTACATATACATGTATTACTATATGTAAATATATATGTGCAATATCACCAAGATAGTCCTAAAATCGAAACATAAGCTGGGGCGATATCCTGGATGAAATTGATCTAGATTAATGGGAAATCATCTGTGGCGATATCATCCGATCATTCTCTTTTAGACAGGTCTGCAACATAAGCGGTTCATTCTCATAAATATACCTCGGAATTTAACTTTAATCATTCGTATCAAGTAGACTAACTATTATGCACCCACACGTGCGGCTACAATAGACACTGTAACTCGGTGTCTGGAGAGCTATATTTACGTAGTAATATATACACGCAACTGCCTGTACAATTAATTAAGAGTAAATGGGTTTTACACATCTATCTATCAACGATAGGTCAAAGGTTCTGTCGATTGATAGTCCCAGTGTTTAAATATATCCGCCGGCCGTAGGCGCCCCTACCCACTGAGAACTCAATAACGTTCTCAAAACCGCAACATGAACATAATTTAGACCCCGAAACAATAAGCAATAAGTCACAAGAAGGTATATTAGGATATTTCATGGGACATTGATCAAACCTCAAGCTGTAGTTTTGGGTTTGAGATGTATGTTACGATTTTTAATCTCGTTATAAGAGTATTGCTAGGAGGATCTATGTTCATTTCAGTAAGCCAGATCATCACATCTAGGCATCACTATCAAGATTTTACTATTGTGGCCTTGTCATACTAGGGACTTTGCGTAAAGTCTCGACTGCTCATGGTTGATGATACACGATCCTTTGCAAATGATATCCAAGTCAAACATATATATCCACGCAGGTATACGTAATAAGCCCGGATCATACCGTCTAGATTTCTGATAATTATATAATAGTTAGTCCCTAAATTCGAAAAAAAATATTTTAAAACCAAGGAATGGCAAAAAGTTCCCCATGTAAGGGTACGTCTTTTGACCGGCCAGTGGTCCCATCAGGGGTTGAACTTGGGCCTAATGCAGCTAGGGGGATTAGTGCCCTAACGTTACCACTAGGCCAAGAGCCCTCCCCGATGTTTAGCTGTGTGTTGTTTGCGAATTTAAACTCTGTACACGGTAAACCTAACCCTAGTGGCTCTCGAGCCACCACCTGCCATAGAAGACACTACAACGGGCAGGTACATGAATGCATGTGGATACAACTACATGCATGTACCATCACATAAGTGTATTTAGGTGAGAGCCAGAAACTATAAGATCCATATGCAAGGGGTTTTAGACTAGCCTTGAATGAGAGGTGCCCATGATATGGGGACAAGCAACCCTAGCCCGTTGGTCATAGATAATCACTCGCAACTCATGATCTAACCCTAACCCCAGACGCATTTTTTTATTCATTCTAACCCCGCGCGTCCTGGAGTTCGTCTCTTACCCCTTTTAATCATCGCCATAGCCATCCCAAACCCTACCACTGAAAACAGTGCCTCTTGTGCATTATGGCATGATGTAAGTACTTTAGCTTGAAGCACACGGATAGAAAATATCAAGGCTAACGGTAGCTTAAGAACTGACATAGAACGATGTATTAGGCCGCTGGCAGCAAAGAGAATACCGCACAAGCCCTGAGATTTCATGACCTTTACGGATTACGACTAAACTGAGTGTGTATCACTCGCTAGGCTACCGAGACTAGTGATGAGCACTCTGGTTCTGTGAAAACGACAGAGAGGATAGTGGTGGTAGGTAGACTTCGCTGTATGTGATCTCCTCATATGATAGTAAATGTGCTTCTGACCAACGGATAGATGCGTTTCTGGCCCACATCAGCTATTGCGATTACCCTTGCGCCCTAAAGAAGGCAAACGCATCTCCCGAGTGATAGCCTATGAAGGACGCAGTACCTGCATATCATGGTCCAGCAGATTCAACCTCCTAAGAAAATTTTAGACCTGGGGTTTGAACCCGAACCGCTGGTTATGTTACCGGTTATCCGGGTATTAGAGCACCTGGCTTGACCCGGCTCAGCCTATAAAGGCCTGACCAGTCCAGATAACCCGAAGGGCGGCCATCGTGCATGATAGTCAGACAAAAGTCAATTCATGCAGTAGAACAATTAAATTGGCTAGCTAAGCAATTTGATATATCCTAATCAACCGCTCAGACCGGGAATCTTTAGACTCCCAGTCATAAAAAGCAAAGCACAAACAGGTAGAAGAAAAAGTTTCAGCTTTTATAATATCCCAATGTTCACAATAATAACCACCTCTAGGACGCTATAAAAAGAAGAATACAACTGGCAAAGACACCAATAATAACCCAAAACCAGACATGAAAAGGCAAGTGACTAACTAAAAGAGAATGCAATAGTGGTAGAGGAATAGAAATAAATAAAAAGGCGAATGGGCAGGGGTATTATACAATAGGCTGGTCCGTGTGTGGGTTCAGTGAACTTAGACTCCGCCATTTCGCACCGTGTTCGATGTGAGCGGCTTCCCGGGCAGAAGGGTGTCCATAGCATCTGCTGGTCCTGCTGAGGCAAATAATCAATCAACATATTTTCCAAACATCATAATAATAAGAAGGGAGTCACTAACCATGTCTCGAGAAAGCCTTCTCCTCCTCGCCCCATTTCCCTACTGCTCCACCCTCCACCTCCTTTCTCGTGACACCAACCCTCTTCGCCGGTAGTCCCATACTAACTAAAAACGCCACAGTGTCGCTCCACTCCTTGTCCTTCCTAACCTTATCCCACTTCAACTCTTCACCCATGATATCAATCACATTTGGCAAAGCCTCCAGAGCCGCCTGCACGTTCAAAAACGCCAATCTTGTTCTACGGGCCAGCACATCGACGGCGGTCTGAGCATACTCGTGTCTTACGGCATACCTCACCTCTCCATCAACAAACGGATATAGCACTGAGAGACGCTTTCCACGGACAGGGAAGCGCTTCTCTGTTGGCGATGACAAGGCAGCAACTGACCACGCACGGTCACCGTAGGCGCCTGCGAGGTGCTGTGCGACTTCGCTCTCAACACCAAAGTGCTGGATCAAGTTAATGAAGAGGGTCTTGCTGAAGCCATGCGCTCCAATGAGCTTCACCCACTCGGTCTTGCAAGTGCCGTCGATGGACACCATGCCCTCAGAACGCGCAGACAAGTCTGAAGTTCCAGGCTTGAGATTGAATTGCTTGATTGCCTCGTCGACGGCCTCCTCAGCCATCTGGCGGTATGTAGTCCACTTGCCACCGGCAATGGTGATCAAGCCGCTCTGTGAGACGTTGATTAAGTGGTTACGGACGAGAGACTCAGTGTTCTTGGCGTCGGGGTCCTTTACAAGGGGACGGATTCCTGACCAGGCAGCGAGAACGTCGCCACGGCGCACGTTGATGTCAGGTGCAAGGTAGCGGCGGACCTCATTGAGAATCCAGTTGATCTCCTCCTCTCTTGGAAGTGGGTGGGGAGTAATTGAGGTTGGAGCGTCAGTAGTACCAGCAATGGTGTTTCCTTGCCAGGGCAGGAAGAAGATGACACGGCCGTCAGAGGTATTGGGGTCAATTAGCCCCATGCGGGCAGGGGAATAGTATCCTGGGAGAACAATGTGGACGCCGCTACTGGGTGCAACGATCTCTGGAGTTTGTTCTCCGGTGTCGAGCTTGCGGATGCTGTCTGTGAAGGGACCAGTAGCATTGATGACACCCTATGGAGATATGGTTAGATATTGCAGCCAAACATGGAATATCACTCGTGGTTATCAACCTTTGCCTCGACGAGGATCTCGTCATGGCCTGTGCCTTCACCAAAGCCTAGTCTACCTTTCTTCTCTTGGAGAAGGTCCTTGACCTTGACTCCTGTTATCTTGCCTGTTACAGGGTCCTTGACAAGGTCCTGAACCTCCATGTGGTTTATGACGGTGGCCCCATAGAGCGCAGCGGTAAGTGCCAGACCGACGTTCATTCTCGAGTCATTGTGCGATCCGTCTAATACCGGTCAGCCACCAAACCTCCAGAAGACAGGAATGGAGATACCTACCATAATAAACCAATGCTCCTGCCAGTCCCTCGCCCTTCAACATGGGGAACGCCTCCAGCGCCTTACCCCTCGTCAGGAAATACGAGCTCTCCAAATTCTCCTTTCCAGCCAAGAAATCATATACCTTAGTCCCAACCCAGAAGTATGGCGCCTTCCACCATTCATACACTGGCAACATAATCGGCAGACTCATACTCAGGTGGGGCGCTGTGGTGAGGAACACCGCCCGCTCCTTCAGCGCCTCCTTCACAAGCTGGTACTGGCTGTAGTCGAGCTCCTTGAAAGCTTTCTCAAGATACCTTACACCGCCATGCACCAACTTTGTACTCTTACTGCTGGTCCCAGACGAAAAGTCATCCCTCTCGATGACCGCCACCTTAAGGCCACGGCTGGCGGCATCCAGCGCGATACCACTACCTGTGGCGCCTCCACCAATGACAACGAGATCGTAGGCACCCGCGCCCACGCCAGCGCGCAGCTTCTCAATCTGCTCAGCCCTGGTTGGAAGGGGTGGGAACTTCGGGGGTGTGCCAGCGGGGTTTGGGCGGCCATACGACCCCTCAACCCCGGCGGCGTTGTTGGCTGAGTAAGTGTGCGCCGCAGGACGCGAGTTGAGGGATTTGTAGAGAAGGGTACCTCCAACACCAACAGCTGAGGCAATTGCAAATGGCTTTAGAAGCGAGCGTGCTTGGGAGCGAGCGGCAGCCATGGTGAATTTTTGATGAATGGTGGATTGAGGAGGAAGAAAGAAGGAGCTGGCAGATTATGTAGCTTCTATTTCTAGGACCTCGGGAATGAAAGCTTTATGACGCTAGAGGAATTACTAGAATTCCAAATTTGACTCTGAAGCTTCTCCGGTAAGTTCCGCCACAACTGACTAACTAGACCCCGAATGTTTCCTTTCAAACCACACGACAAACAACAAGAAGAGGCAGAAGAAGCCTTGATTGAATTGTAAAAGGAGTAATACAGCGAAAGGAGAGAAAGACAAGAAGGCCTCAGAAGGAGGGAAAGTCGAAGCTGTTTCCTCTGACTCCCGGGTCCGTATTTATTCGCATAATGGTAAGGATCTTCCACCTTCCCCCACCAAGCAACACCCCGCAATTAACACCCGGCAAACAATTCTCCATAGCTAAGAGAAAAAAAAAAGCGGCTAATAAACCCCAACCACCTGGGCTTCCTGCACCTGATTCAGCCCACCCGCCCCTCTCCCCCACGTTCGGGTTTTTGGCCGGAGAAATACCGAGCTCTCGGTCTTTTATGCCTCCGCAAAATCGACCCATGGCCCCGAAGCCTAACTGGGGTACTTCAAGCTGCTTCTTGTAGTTTTTCCGACATCAGGCGGCCCGGAGTGTGGGGGCGGTAAATATCATTTCGAGGTATGTAGGTAGGCAAAGAAGGGCTCAGGGTTTCCTCCAAACCTCGATCTTCAGTTCGAGGCTCTGACTGAACCGTCACAAACCTCAAACATTTCTTTTTTTTTCATGTGTTCGGCGTTAGCCCATACCGACAAAGAAAAAGGGAGAAAAAAACTTCTTCCTCTGTGCATCCTTCCATCTGTGCCGAACCACTGCAGAACATGCCAGTGCGTTGCGTTGCGTTGCATGTGACGGAACATCGAGAAACAAAGTCCAGATGATCACCTTTTCCCTCTAGCAACCTCTCTACGTCACCGAACTACGACGGGGAAAAAAAAAAAATGCTCAGCTATGCAAAACGACAGATGCGAACCCTGCAGGACAGAAAACCAAAACAAGACGGTTGCCCGTACAAAATAATTCATCTGCCGGGAGCCAATCGGGTATGTCACGATCGCAATGGAGGAGGAGGGGTTTTTCCTAGCGAAGAGAGATCTACATCGGTCTTCCCAGGATCGCAGCAAGCGAAACTGTGAGGCTTGGGTGACAGCTCCCCGGGGCATATCATGCTATATCAACAGGCACAGGAACCGAACCGCCTGCGGGGTTCGAAAATTTGTAACTGTGCTGGCGATGATCCAATGAGGTGCTTAAATGGCCGGTGTGCTTGCTGCCAATGATGGCGAAATGGACTAGTGAAGGGTGGGAGAGCGTCGTGCTCGCACTAATGATCGGTGGACTCATCTCCAGGCCAATGGCTGATTGAAGTGCTGTTGGCATCCTGAATTGTTTGAAGGTTCTCTGGGCAGGGAAGACTTTCTGCCCTTGCACCCTTCCCACCCTACTACTACTCATACACTACTGCGGTCTGAAAACTGGACTCCTACTATTGCAGCATTATCGTTGACCATGCGGCTTCTTAGGCAGCTAGCTAGAGCGCATATTTGACTCGGAATGCTAAATTTCTATAGCCTAAGGTTATCTACACATCATTTGCCCTCGGCCTCACGATATCAATTGCAGTAACAGTAATCATTAAAGGTTGACTGTTAATGCTAAAATAGCTCACGACAAGCCACCAAGGCAGATCCTCAAGACTGAGATTAGGGGCCCCGGTCTGGGAGCTTGTTGTTCACTGTTATACCAACGTTACGGATAGTCTGAAGATTTTCGCAAAATGATGGAGCCTCGACTGATTATTTGAGCCGGAATTGTCGTCCTTACCTTGAATACTAGGCTCAGCAACACTTTTATATGGGATTATTAATGAGTCCGTCCGGGCTTATTGTTTGCCTTGTAAAATGCAAGCGCAGTTTCTCTGATAAGAGTGATATTGATAGCCTCGGTATTGAGGGAAATCTCGTTATTATTATCGCAGCTGCTTCAAGACAGTTCGGGGACCCCGGTATTGTATGAAAGCACCTTTTAATAAAAAGCTCCGTTAACCATCTCTAGATAGAATTACCCGAAACGTTATTTCAATGGCTGTCCTGGGATTCAGTGTATACTGGGATAGACCCTGGTGTCACGGTAGTTTTCTACTCTTGAGATAATATCTAACTACTTGAGGCTACAAGCCAAATAGCCAAGGATTTCGCGGGTGCTTCCAGAACAGGAATTATATGAATATGGATTATTATACATTGTAAAGATTCACGCCTAGAATCTTTGTTTATACACTCAAGGATACACGCCATCAGGGAGGGCTATTAAAGGTAGTAACGAGCACCATAATTAAGTTGCATTGCCTTTCTGGCTTATAAGTCTGTTATATAAGGTGTTTGGGCCCCATGATACTGAGTCAGTAGCAATACTCGGCCTGGAAAGTTGAGCCCTTGAGTTTCCAATTATATGACAGATAGAAACCAATGATCTAGCGCCCATTCGGAGATTCTCATACATAAAAATATCGTTCCACAGAATGTTCCGTCGGTGATCTTTGAATAGAGTTATTTGGAAACGTTATTTAAATTGCTTGACTCGGTATTCAATAAACTGGGGTAGACCCTGGTGTTACGGTGAAAAACAGTCTTTGATATAATTATTATCTAGCTTAGGGACTGCACCAAGGATCTCTTCACTACATGCAGTATTGAGTTCCTGATGATCAAAACATGTTTCCCTAACGGGAATTGATTATGGGCCTCCGGTGAGTCGCGACTCTAGTCACGCGAAGGGCCTTCATTCTCGATATTGGGGAACGCTATTGAAGAGTACCATGCCTGTCACTTCTCGAACTGTGCTATCTACAATTTCCGAATTGTTAGTTGATATGTGAGGATTGTTCAGAGCCCTAAGTGGTAGTTTTGGTTCCGATATCTAATTGAGTGAGGCAAGGCATGTTGCCTCGCTGTATGAATGCGTTCATGATAAATAAATGCCAGAAGAAGAAAAAAGATGAAAGAAAAGCCATCCGAGCTGAACAGAAAAGAAAAACACTATATACAAATACAATTTTTTTTTTTTTTTTTTTTTTTTTAAAAAAAAACGAGATGTCGGAACATCTCCCTCTCACTCGTTCTTCCCACGTCCAAGATTCCACTACCCAAAGAAAAATGCATTCCCGCCCTGATCCCTCCTCACCATATTCCGATAGTCGGTGTTGGGATCAAACTCCGTCCAGACACTGGCGGGAAAGATGTGCTTATTCCTCTCGTACCAGCGGCGGTCAACGACCTTTGTCATGGTAGGATCCTCCTTGCCGCCTTGCGTGGTGGTTGTGGGCTCGCCGTTGGGGTTTGGGGGGTCGAGCGGTGAGGGGTAATCGAAGAGCGTGCCATTGGGGCCTTGGGTTCGGTTGACGATGAAGTAGTAGAATTCGTAGTGCTATGGGAATGTCAATTAGTTGTGGGTTATATAAGAAAGGTGAGTAAGTGTTATAGGGAGCATACATGAGGGATAATGACCTCGCCGCGCACTAACAGCAGGTCATCGACGGAGACTCGGAGCCACTCGCGGCGTCCACTCATACGCCGCGCGCGCTCGAGGAAGAGCCAGACCATTTCTCCCTTCTTGACTTGAACGCCGGAACCGTCAGGGGGTGCTACGTTGGTTCCTGTAGACCCATCCTTTGTCAATTGCCTTTCTCCAAAACCCTTCTAAAGGCCGATGGATTGGGAGAAGGGAGGTGTACATGGGAAAAAGAACGTACCATCGTAAAAGACAAACGGGATACTAATCTCCTCATTTTTGATCTTATCCTGCAGTGCCAAAAACTCCCTCCTCAACGTCTCTCGCTCCTGCGCCTCGCGCAACAACGTATTCTTCGTGAGCACCTTGGGCGGCGGCGCTCTCAGCTTCGGATTAACCTTCCTCTTTTTTACCTCCACCTCACTTTCCCCCGCGCTGCCATCCTTCTTGTCTTTACCCTCATCTTTCCCCTTCCAATCCTCTTTGTCCTTCCCTCTGCCCTCACTCGAATCGCCCTCGTCGTCGCCGCCCTCCTCCTCCTCACCAAACGAGAGCTTCCCCTTCACCACAGCCTTCCTCCTCTTCTTCTTACTCGGCGGGGCCTCACTCCCTTCTCGTGATGACTTTCCACTACCTCGGTGCGCAACCTGTAGCTTCTCTGCTGCCTCGCGCTCGCGCTGCTCGGCGAGCTCGACGCGACGTTTCTTGAAGTCGCTGAGGTGGACGAGGCCGACGGTCTGGGTCTTGAGCGCGTCTTCGAGTGTCTCGGTGTTGGGGGTGAAGCGGGATGCGGGGTTCGAGCTGCTGCTGGCGGGGGGCGTCTGTGACATTTTCGGTGTTTATGGGATATTGGGGGGATTGGTGCGAGTTGGAGGGGCCGGGGGGTGTATGACGTTGGGCTGGGGGGGAAGGTATGGTGGATGTATGGGGCGGTGAACCCTAACCCTGGGATTCTCGGTGGTGAGGAATTTGGGGTTTGATATGATTGGTGAGTTTGAGTATTTGTGAATTATATTAACTCTAGATTTTCTATTCAGGGACTTTCTGCCGATCGATGGACTCCAGCCAATTGAGCCAATGTTGATATAGACAATATCAATTTCGACGATACCCAAATACTAGGTACTCATTGGAATCCTTCTACCAAAGCAAGAAAGACCCAGACCATGCACGTAATGAATAAAAGAAAAAAAAGAAAAAAAAGAAAGACCCAAACCATAGATTAAAGGCCCAAACTATAACTTATAACCCAGGATGTTTCCTTTAACGAGTATTTTTGTAGACTCCAGGTGCGACCCTTCACAACTGAAGTCCTAGGGGGGTGAAGGCACTTATGTACATTTCACGGCTCATAACGTTTGGCTTTCAGTGCCTACCAACTCGGCCATTCAACAAAAGGTTGACTCACATCTCAATAACACACGCCAAAAAAGCCACAACCTTCGTTGACGGCTCCGCAGCAATCCACCCATGACACCCACCAACCAATCACCGCCCACAAGAGTGTGAAAAAAAAAATTGTACTGTAACGACAACGGCAGGGTTTGAACCTACGCTCCCGAAGGAATCAGATAACCGAATGAGAGATTCAAGTCTGACGCCTTAACCACTCGGCCACGTTGTCTTGTTATTACATCTCTTATTGCCTTTCAAGTTGCCATTCCCCTGCGAAGCGAGTCATGTAGAATCACTCGGGATCAGGAGAAAACCTTAGTACACGAGTGGTATCTTATGAGGCGAGTCTTGCGGGAGTAGTATTCTGTGGAATCGAGGGTTATTTTCCCGAGAAACGCTGGGCCCAACTTTGTAAAATGCCACCCGCATTCTTGTCCCTGCTGTAAGCGAGCATATTTTGGTGTCGCTACTGAACCTTATGTTTGTTTGTAGCTTGGTTTTCCACCCTCACTTTGCCCTGCACAAACATCAACAATCAACTATCAATCACCGACCGATCATGATAACAGACTTGATACCCCCAAGGTCTCTAAGACCGAAATAGATGTATTAAATCTATGAGACCTAATAGTCGCGAGTCCGAACGCCTCAACCATCAACTACCCCGAATTTCCGGTTTCGGCCCCCACCAGTGTTCCAAAAGAGAAGACAACGTGGCCGAGTGGTTAAGGCGTCAGACTTGAATTATAAGATTTGGTTATCTGATTCCTTCGGGAGCGTAGGTTCAAACCCTGCCGTTGTCGTTCCATCTTCTCTTTTGCTGCCTAGCATATATGGTAGCCTAGTAGAATGCAGTTAGTATCGTCCTAGGAATTTTCCGTGATACAGGGGTTTTCTTTTTCTCGAAAAAGGGGGGGGAGGCGGCTTGTTGCGCACTAAAGTCGTGATTATTCTCGAAGGGTCGGTAAGGTACGTGCTTGGCAGGGGGTAACCGGCCGCGTGGACACTTGGACCTATGGAGATTGTTAACCTTCACGGGCCGGAGAGCGAATTTTCTATATGCGGAGACAGAAACAGACCGATGGTGATAGTTTTTAGTAGAGGAGTGATCGTAAAAAGTGTTTTGCTCTCGCTTCAAATGTTTTAATGTAATAAGCATGCAATACAGTCCAGTTCCATTTTCCTAACAACCTTCCGGAAGGATTTTCGAGTGATAGCCTGTGAGAATGAAAATAGTCTACCGTGAAAGGAGAAAAAAAAATAGTAGCAAGCTGACCAGAAACTTATCTGCCTCCGGGGCTGCACGATCGCGCCAGGCTAAATCGCCAACATTGAGACGCCCCCTTTTAACTCCAGATAATACCGCAAAATAAAAGGTTATAAAACGAAAACTAAAAAAAGAAATAAAAAAAAATAGAAAATAATGATGGATCCTTAGTCAGCCGCAATAATTGCCAAGCCATATACCGTTTTTAGATGCTGTCTATGACGGGTGTTCTCGAGCGTTGTTTCGCTGGCAGGTGTTCCTCTGACTTCACACCCCATATTATCAAACTGTCGCCGTTTCGTAATCCGATCTTGAAAAAATGGTCAGCAATGCTTTACTTGAACTTCTTGGACTCGGTGGGGGGACCATACATCGCCGGGAACTTTTCCATCAAGATTAGCAACCATCAAAGTTGAATTATCCGGATCCAATATCTCCATTCCATCTCTCCAAGACGACGGCCCCAGTCCTAGTTCTTCAAAATGTATGTCATGGCTCCATCTGGTTTCCTCAAGAACCTTTTCACCGATTTCCTTCAACGACAGCGGAAGGTTTCTGAAGACCTCAATTGAGCAGTCGTGATGCACATAGTTATATTGATACCCCTCCATTCCCGAATTGACAGCCCTTAGGCGCAGTTTGAGTTTCTCTTTCGGCGGCTCTATGCCGTTGAGAGTATCGAATGACATGAGTCGAGGAAGCGGTCGCGCTGGAGGGGTGGATGGGGCTGGGTCATCGGTCGCCGAATAGTATCCTAGGTTCTCGAGGGACATAAGGCGAGAAGGCGAGCGAATTGAGGGTGACGGGTACGTGTCATCAATTAATGTTCCAGGTGTAGCTGGAGGTTCGGGGGTCATTGGTGGTTCAGGTGTCGCCGGCGGTTCAGGCGTGCCCGGTGATTCAGGCGCGGGGGTTTCACGGTATTCCTCCTTTACTGCTGCTGCCAGCACCAATGACGACTTACGGACGCGATTTTCTGTCAATGGCGCCGTGGTAATAGTTACATTTGTGAACGATTCAGTATCGCCAAAACCTAGCATTGGTCGCCGAACCGAGACTTCCGTCGTGATTGTAGTGATCGTTCCGGGTACGAGGAGTAGGGGATCTGCTGGGTGGCTGTTTTCTGGTGAATAGGGTCTGTCAATAGGCTCTAGGAATTGGGATTTCCGGGTCTTGAACTCCGTTTTCGTAGTAGTCGCCCCATCTTTTGCTATCTTGATCGTAACTATCATGATGTTTGTCATGACCGAGTCTGGCGGCAGTGCTTGGCGGGTTCGCTTGAAAGGGTTCATGGCTACTCTCAATCCAGTATGTGATAATCGTAGCAAAAGTTAATTGATCAGAGATGCTTCACTGGGCTGCCTGCACTTATATCGCTGGGTGAGTTGTGCCGTGTCGAAAAAAAATTGTATGTAGCCTCCTGAAGACCCAAGTAACGGGTACCTAGGGCACAACGGTTGCTGCCTGTCCCTGGGCTTTGTTTTTTGGCGTGTGATGATGGGATACCCGGTGCATTTCTGTGCATCGAAGCTCTTGACTTCTCCTGCATATACGTCAAATATGTAGGTACAATATCCACCTAGCTCCCCTATCCCGCTTTTGATCATCATTGGGATGAACCATTAGTGTTCTTTGGTTCGCGATCCTCCTGTCCAGCACCGCGGTTGAGAGGTCTGTGGGTCGCTTCGGTCACTAGTGATAGTTGTAACAAATATTTCCACTAGCCGTGGTTTTGGTCCCTATCAGAATTAGAGCTGGATTCCAATTGTTCGTTTGCGAGGGGTATTACTCAACCTCTGCTCCAAAAGTATTTATCCCGGACCATCCAGGCTGTGGATGGATAGGGGGATATCAGATCAACGGCCAGGGGTCCCTGGGGCTGCAATAAATATGGGGATATTCGTTCTTCCGGAGAACAGGTAGCTAGTTAATTTAGTTAATTAATAGATTCTGGACGCCTCCCCCCCCACCCTCCCCTATATGATGCCGACAGACTTTGGCAATTATCATGGCCCACTAGGCTATTTGAGTTATGGAGGGATCCTTTTGCGTCTATGTCGGGGGTGTGGTCCCCTAGTATGTTACTCATCGAAGATCATTGACGGCGAGGGAATGAGGCCAATAGATAGTAGGGTATCTTAAGAGACTGATCATGAATAACACAGTAGGATCACAACGTTAGCCAGGTACAAACTAACGAGATGCAAAGGATATGGAACACAGGGAAACGTACTCTGATTATCCGAGATCATTTTCGTCCGTGGCACTTATAAAGAGCCACACTCATGGTCATGGCCTCAGGCTCACTTGGACGAGTGAGGTGCGGTGAGATTAAAGTTAGGTTACCTTGGAATCTTTGAATGCCAAGACGTCATTTCCAGGTGCGTCAATTCCCGTTTATGTCTTCAAACGTTCAACCTGCCACACAAGTACATGATGGGCAGAAACAGGGGGTGGATGTAGTTGGAACCGGTAGTTGTTTTATGGTAAGCGAGGACACCGCTAGTCGAGATTGAAACTTGCTATATGATATTAAGGTATATTCGAGTGATTATGCATGATTAACTGCCTGTCAGCTGTAGGTAAAATGAAACATCATGAAGATCTTCTATTCATCAAGGGAGGGACCTAGAACACAGTATGATCAGTCGATAAACATTTGCGTTTCTTTCGACCTAGCAGGCAACACCGGTCCAGGTAAACGCATCTAGATATTTTCATAAGGCAGTATACGTCGTGTACCACATGTAATTATAGCGGGCTGATCTTCTTTCGGTCATTTAGTGTTGAGATAGATTTACTGTGGTATATACGGGCTGCATATGGTGAGATCGCCTAATCGTCTTTTTGAAGTCATGTATTTACATATGCGCGGCCCAGGTAACACTGCTCCTCTTTGAGGTGACACTAGTCTCTCGAAAGAACATAACACGGGATATATTCAACTAAATCCCAAGAGACACCTCTCTCTTTTGCTCGTGTTAAGTAGATACATTTATCTTCTTGATGTCCCTTAACGAACTTTGTAATGTTTGTTTGCGGTTCCTGCCCCTCGTGCTCATCACACCTATTTATCCAAGGGTATACATCTAGAACCGGCCAATCTCTACACCTTGATCTTTAATGGACCGAATCTCAGTGTACAATTGCCAGAGCCGCCGTATACCAGCCGTGCCAGAGTATACCGAAGAGGTTGCGACAAAAGACGACGACGATGGCAGTACAGGTGTCTTTTGGATTTCAGAGGCATTCGCCCATCAAAAAGACGATTCGAAAGATCGAACAATCTTCGTCAAAGGTTTGGGCCTAATAAAGATCTCGGACGTCTTCGAAGAGTTCGCTGGACGACTCATAAGAGCCGAGAATTTAGTGACACCATACATGCTTTTCTTAGAGGATGATATGCCTTGTGCAATTGGGAACCATACCCATTGCATCGTTGAATTTGGAGGCTCCGCTATACGATGCAGTCTACAATTATATAAAGGGATCTCAACGTGGTTTTATATGAGACAAAAAATCACAATTGACGAGACAGGGCCGACAAAAGATCCTACGATTATAAGAAATGAGATTCTTGGTAAGAATTTAATGGTTCCGGGCAGGAATACTTTCAATCTCCTTGAGGCCATCTCGAACAAATCCTGGCTTGCATGGCATAGAAATTGCCGCAAGGGTCACTTTCGAGTGAACATTCACATGGCTACCAAAGGTTCAATTCACTTTAATATCCATGGGGGTTTCATTACCCATAAAGTGTGTGGAGGTGCTCTATTAAGTGATTTATTTTGGGTAGTTCTTGGGATTTCCAACGAATACTTGGCCCGTGAAGTCCCAGACGAACATGATGGATGGGTAGAGGCATTGTGGGAAAATCTGGGACTTTCAGGCGAGGATTTATACACAACAACTATTGGAAGATCCTATCGTTTTAGAGATGCCTGGGAGAGCCGTATTACCATTGAACAGACGGGATGGTTTAAGGACAAGGATTATGTGTGGCTTTTACCAATATCACTTGAAAAAGGTCAAGGCCGAGTACCGGAGCCTAATTGGAGAGATATGTCTTTGAAGCTGCCAGGTTAACAGTATTTGATTCCGCTTCCCTGAATTCAATGTTCAAAATCCACAATATATAGATTTTGGCTGTTATTTCGAGCTTGAGAGAAGATTCAATTACAAAAATAGATTGTAGGAGTAACCAATAACCAATCGAGTGCTTGTGTCATTATATGTACTTCGTAGTGTTTATCATAATTTATTTTAGTAAGGTTCACCGTTAGACCCCGGGAATATGAATGATTGAGATTTATAGTGTAGTTTGAGTAATTAAGTTTTATGATCTGTAAATATGTAAGTACTTATATACTCTCTTTATCGGTGGCTGAATTTGTTGAGAATAGAGGCCACATAGATAGGCCAAAGTATTTTCAAGAGGATAACCACATATAAGGGTCAACATGAGAATCAATACGGGGTCTATATGTTAATATTATACACATGCGGTTATAAAGTACTGCTCGACGTGATCAACTACAATTAGGTTAGGTATCTATTTAGAATGGGGCCGGAGATGATCTCGATTCGAAACATAGCAAAGTTACCGAGCTAGAGAAACTGTAGACAGTTTTATACAAAGCTTGAACTTGCTTATTCTACATTTAATTGTCAACCTTTGGCAATTGTGAATTGGCGCGCTTGTTATTCATCGCGCTGACTTAGTTTTGCGGTCTTTTAAGTGTGGGCACCTAGGTTGTTTCTCGATTAGATGTCATCACTGTGGTCATTATATATTTATGATTAGACAGGAACTATGAATATAAGAAATTTATGTAGTCAGTTACGAGATCTGCGCTTTTCTATGATGTGTCGACTAACAACTTCGAATCTGATTTCTCTCTTCAGCCTTTAATGAGGAGAAGTGTCATTAATTGTTAATTGAAAGAAACAGTTAGTATTATTTACCAAAAGGGACAGCTGGCACATTCGGCTACATTTTATGGGGTCATGTCGATTTGATCTAGCTTCTGCTTGCGTTGCTTTCTCTTTATTTTCAAAAGATACATAGGCAACTTGCTCGTCAATCACAATTTGAGTTTTAAAAGTCTCCTTGATTATGCCTCTTACAGAATCCATGGGGTCTAGAGTTGGTACTGGCTTCAGTGCCGCAGTCATCCTCCTCATGATGACCTTCTTGTCCTCTCAGTTGGCTATCTTATGCCTGGATTTCCCAAAAATAATCAGAGAAGAATTAACACGCCTCCGTAAGTCTTGTCAATGGGATATAAGTATAACTAATACTCTCTACTTCCCCCAGACTGGTGAGCTAAGTGTATTATATTAGTGACAATTGCTATCACCCTTCTTGCTATGGGTTTCACGTTCACTGTTGGACGGATGGCTTTCGACCTGGAAACAAAAAAGACCGAGTATCTGTGCAGTGCTACCTATATTACGTGCACTATTTGGTGGCTAGCGGTAAAATCACTGATTTATTGCTATTTCAATGAAAAGGTTACTACCCACCCCTCATTTTATCCCACGCTTACAAGTGAATGATTCAAAAGCTAATCGAGCATATTATACAGCTACACATCTATCGTGGTTCTTTAAAGAAGAAGAACATGCCGGCGCGCTACTATGTCGTCATCCTTGGTGTTTATCTTTCCTCCATACCTGTGGTTTTTTTCTTAATCCACTAGTTCGTTACCATTAATTCCCCCCATAAGCCCAGAGCAACCGAGACAGCTATTAATTTATATTCCGCGCAGCATCCAAGTCGAGGTAAAGCAAGGTCAATGCAGCATCGAACTTGTATCCAACTACGGAGTAGTTTACGCTCTCATCTCGTCGTTTTTTCTTAGTGCATACTTCTCCACCGCATTTTTCCGGCTTCCTCCTCCGACATTCGAAGAAATGCTCTTGCCACATTCTCCAGCTCAATACACGTGGCTCAGCGCCGCGGTCAACATCACACCAATAATCTACTACGTTATCTTGCTCCTGATAAGTGACAATAAACGGTTGTTCATGCTTCTTGCGATGGCTCCGATCGACATGGGCGTCACTGTGGGATTTCTCACTCTGCTTGAGGGGAAAAAACAGCTGGAAATGGTTAGGACAGAATCGGAGAGGAGTAGGGATAGGGGAATTCTGTGTCGTGAATGTCGAATTCTAGGTAATAATGGCGAAGGAGCAGTGGAGTTTTGCACTGTGCCTATGGAATATCTGAACAACGGGCAAGGGTCAGGAACAAGATAGCTCATAGTTAAAGGTGTTACCTAAGTAAAGGAATACATGAAATAAAGCTTGTGGCTATACCGTACTAACTGGTGAAATCGGACAACTGCTAGCAGAGAAATGAACCTAATCCTTTGCAAAATCGGTGGCGCTAGTCTCTATCTTGGACCAAGTTTCACCTATTTTGATCAAGTACTTTTGTCCGATTTTGCCATTCAATGCGGCAGTATTGAAAATGCGTCTTGCTTTCTCTAGAGTTCGTGTAGGCATAGTTTAGGGCGTAATAACAGCTGGTATATTTGAAATTTACTAAGAAATTAAATCTTTAATAATTTATGACTAAGGTCGGTCAGCAGCCCTGCTGGCGCAATGGTAGCGCGTCAGACTTCTATCGGATAACATCCAATATGAGATCTGAAGGTTGCGGGTTCGACCCCCGCGTGGGGTTTATTCTGATATTTTTTGCTGGCATGACCAACCTCTAGAAAATGAAGTAGTTGGCGAATTAAAAATAGAGGGGTGTTGTTTTGTCTTTGTTTTTGGTATGAATCCTGCTGAATAGGAACAGGTAAAGGGTATTTGATTAACCATAGGTGTAAGCCTGGAAGTGTAATTAATGTTCAGCTATTTTTCGGGCTGCCAAGATCGTACGCGTTTTAAGGAAATCTCGTGCATGTTCTAAGGAGATAGGAATATAAGAATTTCTAAAATGGGCATTTATATAAGAAGTGCGTACACCGCCAAATTGATCCTTATCACCGGGAAACACATTCATAACCCGGCTACGATAGACGAGATCGTTATATCGAGATGCGCTGCACATAACCACACTAAACGACTCTCGCAGCCGTCACTATAAACCCACATATAGCCAAGTTTACCCAACCCGTAAGCTACTAAGTTGAGAGCTATTGTCTTGGCCAAATATCGAGATTTGTAAACATTTATCAGTTTTTTTTTTCTTTTTCTTTCTTTTATTCATTACGTAACATTTATCAGTTGATATAGATGTGAATAGGCTACATAGAAGTATGGGACGGAGAATCCAACCGATTAACCAGATTGAAAGATAGAGATATATTCATGTTTAGGCATCGGGTAGAACGGATCTGTTGTTTTTGAGAGAGATAATTATCTTTTCAGGCACGCCGTTTCAAGTTAACTGGTACACCGCGCGATGTCGGACTCGGCTTCGGACTGAAAATAGCACAACCACACTAGGCCCGATGGATTGCGTGACAATAGCCTATTTATGATATGCATAGCTAACCACTTCGCGGGAAATATCGCGGATCGTAACGGGCTGACGGGTACTAGATTTGGTCGGCGCATCATCGCACCGGAAATCAAACATCGGGGAAGGAGGACGGATATCGGGAAGCTCGCCGTAGTAGCTGTATTAGATCAGATAATTGACGCCAAGTGTCAAAACAAGCTTTTTTCGGACATTTTGGATAGCCCCTGTCAATAGTTAGGGCTGACATTGGGTGACGAAATGTGTTCGACCTGGGTGCCATGTACTTAAATGGCGCTTCTATTCTTCAGGGTCCTGGGGTTGTTCAATCTGAGTGAATAGTGCTCCTTTGGGGATTGATGCATTATTTTGTTTGGATCTGAGGTAACACCGCCGAGAGAACAATTCGGAAGAGACGCCCCTATAAAGGAGAGAGTTGTTATTTATGGTCTAGAGAGTTTTGGACTAGCTTGGATCGTACGATTGTACTAGAACATCTAGGTGTAAGACGCAAGCGGTTTATTTTTATTTGTGAGCAAGTTAGTACTTACATGCACATAGAGGTGTGCGCGTTCCTGGGATGAGAAATGCCGAGTTCCGATATCATGACTTGTTCCTTTGGTGTCTGTTGTTTCTGTTGGTGATCATTGCATGCTTGGATGGTTTGCTTGTCTAAGACTTGGGATATCCCATGGCCCAGGGTTTGTGCAGGAGGTGGGGGGGGGGGGGGTTGTTTCTTATCAACACGTGATTAATTGGCATAAACCCAGTCGAGAACCTAGGCAAATTCGATATATCGGACCTGGATGAAGGGGATCTCTGAAGCGTACTGTTTGATTGTAGGACATGGTGGGGGTATGTGATTTGTTGTTAAAGTGGGGGTAAACAGGATATAAGGTGATCCAATGCACATAAATTGCGTGTGTATTTAACCACTCCATATTAAATATACATACATACATACATGTACCTACTTACGGTGTGACTTCTAGATAGCTACATGATCAGAGTAAATGCCCAAGCAAACGCCGCCAATTTTCAAATTAAGCTGCATACATATTAGAAGGTTCATATAAATCGATTTACTTTATACATGTATACAATTTTTTTTTCATATCGAGCTCAGTCTAGGCCCTAGAAAGTGCTTCCCTGAAGGAAAACTGGCATATACTTAACTGTTCGGATCTCAATTATCTGAATACATATGTAGACACTTAGTATTTATTAATGAATCTATCTACCAATCAGCTGATCTTCCGTCTCGTCTCAATATTGCGGTCGAGCCAAATATCCGGGGAAATCTAGGGGGCATAGTCCCTCATAGCGTTAGGTCTTATTACAAAATCCGAGACAAAATATTCGAGGGATCTATCGCCTGGCGTCTTCTTTGAAAATGTAGCCTGCAATGACTCCTTTGAAACTAAAACATAGCAATCTTCTGAGGGAAGCTAATCCTGAAGCCAAAGAGTGACGGATTTCGGAAAGAAACCACTACCTAGGGGATCTACAGAATACCCGGAATATAATCCCCACGGCCGGGATCGTGTCAATTCTGGAACCATTATTATACCCCCGTAGGCACGGATAACCTCAACGGTATGTTGCCAAGGTCTGAGACGCACCTTTAACGGGCTGGCAACAATCCTTCACCCGGTTCCAATCTTGATCTCAGGTCTATACCCAGGCTACCATACATACGCATATATTTTGTGCGCAATTCCACTTCCCCCCTGCAGAAACTGATCGCTTACAAGCCTACAAATTTGTCCAATCTGTGTATCAAGCATAAATTTCAGACCTTGATAAAGAGGTTCGACGTAGTAGACAAGGATATGGTATTAAATTTGAGGATAACGGTCTGATCTTCGGTGGTGTTTGCTCCGAGGACTATGCTGAGTTTTCCGAAGACGATTCTCCTCCGACTCGGACCGTTCGTGCCATAACCGTGAGGTTGCATGCACATAATGAATGAAAGAAAAGAAAAGAGAAAAAAAAGACTCGGACCGTTCCTTGCGGGCAGGGGCTAAGTATTTTGGGACAAGGACATTCTACAATAGGCATTAATGCATTACATGTATACATTGAAGTATACTCGCAGGTTCATGACGTTTCCGAACACGACCACTATTGCATGCACACAAAAGAACCACTAAGATTGACTTTTTGTATGGCATGCAATAGCGGTCGTGTTCGGAAACGCTATGAAGTTGCGAGTACTGTACAGTTGGTCATAATTTTTTTTTCTAAAATAAATAAGTAAGAAAGAATTGTTAGTTAGCCACCATGCCTGACTAGGAGTCCGAAAAATATAACCTGGCCTTATAAAAGACTTTCGTTTCTCTCACATCACATCTTTCATATCCAGATTCTCTCTTGACCTTTCCTGAGAGCCAATTTCTTTCGTCCTATACTCTTTAATCATTCAAGAGGATGGCTGCCCCGATTGACGAAAAAAGCGACTTAGCTACAGATGTTGAACGTGATGGGAATACTCTCGTCTCAGCTTCTCGCTCCGAGTACACCGTAGAACCAAAGTTGGATAATCCCAACGATCCTTTACAGGTATGAATTGTCCCCCAGAAACTTTCTTTTCTCTTCTTGCAGAATCAATTCGTTACTGATAAGCCGTTTTAGTGGTCTTGGAAGAAAAAACATCTCATTCTCGTAGCAATCTGCTACATGACCTTCATGACCGACTTTCTGGCTAGTTATGGTGTACCCATGATCATCCCTCAAGGCAAAGAATGGGGTATCAGCTCTGTTGATGCTTCACGCTCGCTCTCGGGAAACACCTTCATGCAAGGTTTTGGCAGTTTAGTTGCTGTCCCCTTCACCCAACGTTATGGAACGTAAGTAAAAAAAGAATATTACCTAGACCGTGGAAAAAGAACTATACTGACGGTAGGTTCTATAGTTTGCCCGTGATGTTCTGGAGCACCCTAATAGCATGCCTCATGACAATCGCATGTGCTACATGCCCAACCTGGATCGGCTTCATTGCAGTTCGAGTGCTTCAAGGCTTTTTTGTAGCCTCTCCCCAGGTCCTCGGTTTAACAGTTATTCAGGATATGTATGTTTAAATCTCTTACCATGGTAGCTTATTTCGCTTTCGTCTGACATTCAGTAGTTTCTACTTCGAGGAACACGCGCGTAAAATCGGAATCTGGGGATGGTCAATCCTCATTGGTCCATACTCTGGGCCCTTTCTCTCCTCTATGATTTTGCACAGTCTTGATTGGCGTGAAAGCTTCTGGATTGTTGTAGGTCTCGCTGGATTTGGTTTACTCTTGGTAATTTTTCTCATGGAGGAAACCACATATGATCGTGTTATCCCCGAGAACAATCCGCCCCAACCAGAGGGGTACTGGAAAAGGAAGTCTTTTGCGCTTTTGGGAATTACAGGGCATCGTACGAAGGGGAGGCTTAGTCTGTGGCAAGGAATATTGGAATTGTTCATGGTTTTTGTGCAACCTCAATTTTATATGCTATGTGAGTCCCAAAAGATGTAATCATATTCTTAGGCTCCGGTTGTGCTAACATTGAACAGTTCTCTACCATGGAATCACATATATGTGGAGCGTCGGAATCAATGGAACCCTGATCCTCTTTCTTGCACCGGAACCGCCAAAGGGTTATGGGTTTGGTTCTATTGCGTTAGGTTTGATCTACTTCGCGCCTATGACTGCCGTCGTCATCGGAGAACTCTGGGGTCATTTCGTAAGTTTTTCATATGTTTTCCCACACTTATTAATGTTTGGTATTAATGAATATGTAGATCAACGACGCCATTCAGTTGCATTTCATTAAGAGAAATAAGGGAGTCTTTGAGCCGGAATCACGTCTATGGGCGCTTTACTTCTCAGTTGGTTTAATGAGCGTCGGATTGGTTCTTCTCGGCGTGGGGCTCGACCGTCTATGGCACTGGGGGTTGGTTGCATTCTTCTGGGGAATTTTTATCTTTGCAATCATGACATCCACTGTTACCATTACTGGTACGTGAGATCCTCCTCCATTTCACTCTTCGTGGATATAGCTAATCTTACCAGCTTATACACTCGATTGCTTCCCCCAGCAATCTGCTGCCGCCTCAGCGCTCCTGAATTTCACCCGAGTCCTCTTTGGCTTCACTGTGGTCCTGTTTCAGACTAAGTGGGCAACAAAGGTGGGCGCTGATTGGTCTTTTGGCACCCAGGCAATAATCTGTATCGCTGTATTTGCCATTGTACCAATCGTCCAGAAGTATGGTAAGACCTGGAGGATGAATACCGATATGAGCCCAGATACGATCAAGGTACAGCTCAATAATTAAAACACACGAGTTCACGATCAGGAATAATAGGTTTTGTTTTCCTTTGTAATTTTTTCGGAGTTTAGGTATGGCTTTTCGGAGGGGGTTAAAAAAATACGGATTAGATAGCTAGCTAGATACTGGAATAGAACTGGCACTGGTGCCTCTGGGTTAGAAACCACTGAGACTTCCGCTTTAGACCATACTCCGATGCTTGCACTCGGGGAATATTCTAGTTTCATTTAATGACTATGATAAGTATCGAAGTATCTGTACTAGGGTATTGCGGAAAGTGGTCAGAATCTGATAAGACAAAATACGTGCATTCACCGCAACATTCACTGATTAGATTCTGATCACTTACCCGCACACCCCAGTGCATAGTCGCTCGTACTTCAAGGATACTTATCTTCATGTATCCATGATGGATCGGTTATGCACCTGGATTCGGAGCGGCGGGCTATAAAGCAAGATCATACTTAAACTGCACATTCATTTAACTGTCCCAGAGGAGTTAGAGCGAGTTTAGACCGTTTCTCTAGCTCGGTTTAGAATTCACATGTCTTCCCATGTACCCGCCCTTCTGAATCCTCTCCAACCATCTGAGCAGAGACAAATAAGGCACTTGTATCATCTTATTGACACGGTCAATCAAACATCCCCTCACCGCCAATCTCAAACAGCCTCTCTCAGACTCTAATGACAGTCACTGCGCGGTGACGAAGCCAACTTTCAAAAAACGGTGTAGTGTAACGTCTTAGTAACATTACCGGGATGGCATTGCGCAATTAAATTAATTAGGCATGCCCATCTTGGTAAGTACACACACAAAGAAACTGGTTGACAGGGTTTCCGTTATCACCCCATCGCGATAACTAGGGGGGTTAGAATGCGATGGGTGGAGTGGAGGAGCGCTAGCTAGCTAGCTAGAGATGGTAGTACAGCTACACCTCGCTATAAGAAACGCCAAGGTGCAGGCAGTTTTCGTTTCTTATAGCAAAATATTTCTTTACAGCAAGTAAGATTTTGGTGTAGAGCTGTTAGCGTGTACAGCAAGGTTTTTTTTCTTTCTTAAAGCGAGGTTTCTTATAGCGAGGTTTCGCTGTAGACAAAGGTGAAAAAGAATTGGGAAAATATATAGTGAGGGTATATTTATCCGTTTAGAGTGAGCTCTTTTTTTGCGATTCTTTTCTTTTTTTTTCTTCTTTTCTTTCCTTTTTCTCCTTTCCTTTCTTGCGGGTCGAGATCGAGAGACAGCCGGCTATGGTATATGCGAAACACGGAAAAGCAGGGGTTGAGGTGGTGAGTGATGAGTTGTGATTGTGCCCCCGTTGTGATACATGTGGTTGTTAGGTATGTAGATGAATGGTGATTAAGAAGAAAGAGCCTGCAGGGAGTGGTAGAAACATACGGTTATTTCGTACTAACTGAATATATTGCCAACTAATCATTGAAGTGACTTCGGGAAAAAAGAGTCTTTTGGTTGTGGTGGTTGTGGTGGTCTTATCCCTAACTCGGTTTCCGCCTTCCGGTGCTTGGGGAAGCTTGATCATGCCCATCAATTTGCTGCATGGTCGCACCAGCTGAAGCCTAACTCATGTAGCAGTCAAGATATATGAGTTAAGGACTGGCCAGAGAAGTCAAGAAGCAGCAGCTGAAGTGAGACTACCACAAAACTCAAGAGAATTCTGCACTGAAGCAGGGATATTCCGAACCAAAACTTGCAGATCGATATTCAAAGACTGCCACTGGCTGGTCTGCCCATACCCCTGCTGCTGCGCAGCGAGTGCTCTTAGGGTTTCGGTACAACTTCGACGCCAGAGGTCCAAGAACAGACACAGTCTCAAGCCCCGGAACCCGTTACCAAGTAAACCCCGCCTCCAGTCTCTTTCACTCCCTTCCCGACAACGGGGAACAGTGTCTTAGGTATGCGCCCCTAGAAATCGCCGCCAAGGCAAAGGCGAATCAGGGGGTACATAGATGAGCCCAGGATATGTCTCAGAACATGAATTCAGGCGAGAGTCGTTTACTTCCCTATACTTCGACCGCAGCGTTGGGTCAAGGTGATCTGATGTCTCGCGAAATTTCCAGAGCTCTCCCGACGGACTAATGCATTCTACTCGGCCGTAGTGGTTTTATAGGCCCAGAACATATTTCTCCGGCGCTTGGGTCACACGCATCCTCTGTCTTTGAAGGCTCTGTTTCGGGATCATAGTCCATCACTCGACATGCTGTTACGCTATAATAGAGGGTAGACGCATGAGATGCATTCTGGGAGTACACAATCAAATATTGGGGGCCTTTTCCTTTGGAAAGGGGATATCCATAGACTTTAGCCCATTCCCAAGTCTTGTAATACAGCAGGTCTAGAACCGGCCATAGAAGAAACCTGTACTAGTTGGAAGGCATGTGGTGTGTGGCACTGTTTGCAGAGACTAACTAGATAACTGTGTTAGCGTTAATGGGCTTCACTTATTGTATCCGTAATTACTCTCAAACATTTATTAGTAGTGTCTTACTATATGTTGGAATAGAGATCATATAAGTACAGGTTTGAGACGCTTGGCCTCTTTGGGTTTTAGTTAACCGCCAGGTAAATAGTAATTAGCCAGGTATTTTATGTAGAGGAAACTAAGTAAGATGGTCGGGCGGTTTTTTGATTAGAGTTGAGCCGTGAATTGCTGTTCGCTTTGCAATTCGAGTCGAACTTCCCTTAATGCTGACACTTTCCAAGCAGGCTCGTCGACCACACTAGTTATAATCACTAAATAAGAGTAGATGGGTTTCTGATTTAGAGTAAACACACTTAAGCAAGAAAAGGGTTTTGGCCTTCTTCTAATATCGATGCTCGTGCATCAATATTCCAGTTTGCTGGAAAGTGCTTGTGGTTGGACATCGGATGCCTTCTATATCTATGGACTCTAAGCTCGTGCAAGTATGAAGGGAAAAAGTCTCTTAAAAGGGGCTAAAGCCCAATGAGTACCTTAGATTTGGAAGAAATATTTTATTGAATGTTCTGCCCATACAGTACGAGCAGGGATAGGGCCATCATGTATTTAAAAGTTTTGAGGTCACCTAACACCGTTAAAGAAGTTGAAGTGGCAAGAGAATGCGAGGTACTAGTAGAGAACCTTGAATCCAAGGCGTTAGAAACTCCTATTGCTCTTGAAGGGAGTTTTGTGCACGGAACTCCGCCTCCAGAACGGGGTGTGACGTGAGGATTAAATAAGAATTAGCCGTTCCCTGAAAACGAGGAGAAGGATTTTCCTTTGATAGTAAGTAGCCGAGCCAATGAGACCCTTTTCTTGGCTGGCTTTGCCGAGTAATCCGAGACAAGGCTATGCTTGATATGACAGTTATGCTGGCGGGGTTGTATTTTTCGATACTGGGGAGCGCTGAAAATGTCGAGAAGGCGAGGATGTTGATTTCATCAGTGATAGTGGGCCCGAGTTGTGGCGAGTTGCGCGATGAAATCGGTGATGGTGGTTGGGACCCAAAACCTTGAGCTCTGTGGTCCACACGGGCCCCGACCCACTCGAGCCCCGGCAATGTACATAGTGGTGATGAGATTAGAAGAGGAGGTTAAAGACGTATAGTACTCAAGATGTGTTCTCGGTTGGAGTAATCAGTTCCATCATTATGATGGGGCCGGGGTGATTAGTCAAAGCTTGATTTTCCCCCAGAGATGAGACAATATGACAGAGCGTGCCTGTATTACACAATGAGATTGTTTGATAATGTGAGTATTTAAGTAGGCCACGCCTGTTGCTGGTATGATAGAACGGGATGGAATCTAATAGCTTAAAGAGATAACAGCTTGCTCCGCGGTCGCTTAACTGGACAAGAATGTTGGCCCCACGTAATAAAACTTCACATACAAAGCGCCTGGTTTGATTCTGTATGCATGATGGTCTCGGGACGCCCTAGGCATGGGAACACAAACTATGCGTTTGTGTTTCCTCCTCAAACTATATCCGAAGAACGATGACAAGACCAAGTTGAGCGCCGAGTGATATATTAAATACACAATTACAAGCTACTCATTGATTTAAAAGCTAAAGTAAGAAGGCGAGTTCTAGGCTCAAGGCTTGCGGACCTTAGGTTATCCATATCGTCCGATTAGTCTGGTGTATATATAGCCAATATTTGGTAGAGGAATGGGTGTTGGCTGCCATTTTCTGTCCTCTGGGTTGGTTTGTTACGACAATCTCTCAATATGCGATCCACAACCGGCACCGTAGCCCCCCCCCCCCCCCAAAAAAAAAAAAGGAACGTAGTTAAACATGAGATCTCACTCGGTAGATCATATCACGTGATTACAAACACTAAAGCCTTTTCCGCCGGTAACCGAAGAAAATCTTTTCGGTATCCACCAACGCGACAAAAAAGGTGTATGCCTTCAAATGAAAGCCCCACGCGGGGGTCGAACCCGCAACCTTGAGATTCCACTTAAGAGTCTCACGCTCTACCGATTGAGCTAGCGAGGCATGCTTCTTTCCTTAAAATTTGTTCCAAGGACCGACAAAACATTCAGAGCCAATCTAAAAAGCAATAACAGCAAAAAATGTTCACAACGATGTATCCTTTCCAACACTAACGTACAAGACTGTGAGGTATACAATAAGAAATAAATAAAAACGCCCATACGGTGAGGTATAATACAAGCAAGAAGTGCCAATCGAAATAAAGAAAACGCCATTGAAACGTGGTAACTCCAAAAAAGGAAACGAAAAGGGAGAAAGAAAAGGTAGGAAACAAACTCTACACCAAGTTTCACCCTATAGGGTTTCGGTGCAAATTTAAGTCGCTTCACCAAGCGGCCAAGAGAGTCGAAGCATCATCTTTATTTCCATCCTCTCTTCTTTCTTACGCCCATCCCCCTCACACATCCGCTTCTACCCTCCCTCCTTCCGGCCTCCACAACGCAAAAGCGAATGAAGTCCCTGCTCTCCCAATATGAACTATGGGCGCCTAGAATATTTAGATATTGATTTTCCAATGCTCCCGAGCTTTGCAAGAAATAATCAATCTGCCCATTGTCATTCAATAGATATAGTCTCTTTTCGGCGAGTTCCTCACGCGAGAAGTCATGTGTTTCAAGTTCTATGGTTGATGGTAGACGCGAGAATGGAGTATTGGGCAAGTTTGTGGATGACGACGATGGGTAGACGGTTCGAATGAGGGTATCGAGGAACGTTGTTGCAGTGCTCGGAACGTATGCAGTACGCAAAGAGGCAGCATAGGATGCGTCAACGGTAGGGTTTAGACGGTAGGCGATAGGATCCGAGTAATGAAGGACGTTATAAATGTTGTCTGCGGCCATACAACCGTAAGTCCCTGCAGTGCCAGTGACATGCGGATCAGTGTCCGAAGAATCACATTCCTTCTTGTTTCTCCCGCGCCGGGGTAATAGCGTCCGCTTATTGAGTAACAAGAAAAACGCAGCTGGTGACCCAACGAAAAAAACGTTTTTGGTATCAAAATCAAAGTGCATATCTCTTGTTTCTCTTTTCATATCGTGGGGTACATGGGTAGGCTGGCTGGATAAGATATCCATTGCAATTGCGGTTCCAAGTGAATGGGCAATTATATGAACTCGACCACCGTTTTGTTCAAAGTTCGGGTTGTTTTGCAGCCATAGACCATACACCCGGTTTGCCTCCTTCACGACTGCACCTGTCATTTTTTGTTTATGATGGGAGAGATAGTATGGTATGTCGAGCATGACATCTCCAATCAAGTTTCGTATGGCTGGGATTGATGGGGGCGTGATATCTTCAAGAGAGAAATCATTCTCGCTATTGTTGGAGTGTCCGTTGGAGAGACCTTCTTCATCGAATGAGAGGTTATGGCGCCAGTTTATCTGTGCACCTTTAGCGTGAAGACAGATTTGACAGGGTAGTCAGTTGAGCTTACAGGTAACACCATCATCCCGACTTTTCCACCGTCCCGTAGAAGTGGTCGTACAGCTGGGTCTCTAAGTTCCACATTTACATGTCGTCGAAAAGAGTTGATTGCATGCGTGAAATGGAAACTCTCAACCCTTTCGCTCAACTTCTGCCCAATCCCGTGGATCACTAAAAATAGATCGGTCACTTCGGTTCTTTCTTCGTCATCGGGTCCTAGGCCCTCTAATCCCAACGTTTCAAAATCGTCTTTTGGTGGCTCTACGCTACCGGTCGTACTTCGTCTTTTTTCTCTTTCACGTGCTTCGGTGGGCGTACTAACTCCGGAAGTGGATGTTGATCTTATCTTCCTAGGCGGATGTCCAGACGCAGCAACCTTCTTTTTCTTGTTGGATGGGTTGAGGCGTTCCCATACATCTTGTTGAAACCCGCGGACTACATGTGTCCCAACAACTTTCCCTTTCCTAATATTGGCCAGAGGCCTTTTATTTCCAAAACTCAGCATAGTATCACGACAGATGTATGCATCAATTGCATTGGCAAACAAAACCCAATCGGCTTCATTTACTGTAATTTGCCCCGGAGTGGTATTGCCAACTACACCAGATTTCACAGTTGCAGAGCCGATGGGGTGTTCTGTCTCGAAACTACCCATCCCTCCTTCCTGGTTCCCTTCGCCAAGTGAAGTTCCCGGACGGGTTGGTGGGGCAGATGCAGTACTCTTGTCAAACAACTGCCATCTTACTTTCTCCTCGCCCTCACGACCAACCTCAACGGCACTTGCAAGCTCCATTTCCCATTCCTCCGTCCATGCCCGAACTTCCTCCCATCCGGCCTCAAGCCGGTTTGCGATAAGAGTTTCAACCGGAAGCATTGTAGCTTTATAGAACCAGGTTCCGCGCATAACCGAAGCCACATCTTGTAACGGACTCCAGTATATCGGTGTCATAATAAAGCTCGGGAGTAGCACTTGATGGAGCCTCTGGATCCCAACTGGGATCTCCATTTGTATCGGAGGCGTTGGAGGTGGTGAGGCCTTCTTCATACTAGACCTCCGAGAGGTAGACGAAGACCTGCTCGTGGTATTTGGCATAGTCATAGCTCTTGATTGCGTCAACGAGCGAATAAACGGCGTTCTTGTAGTACCACTTCTAGTATTCAGGGAAGTCCCCAATCCACCATAACCAGGGCTTGTTCCTAACCCTGTACTTATCGGCGAGCTAGAACTCGGCGACCCAGAATACAACCGCTGCAAGGGGGATGGGGACCCTTTCCGTAGCGACTTCTCCTCCCAACTGTTCGCACGGCCAGTGCCCATCTCGTTTGTGATCTCAATAGCTACCTCACTGGACTCCCCTTCCTTAAACTGCAAATGGCCCTCTTTCGCGACTTCCCGTATCGTAGCTGTACTAGTATTTGTGTCATTTGATGTTCTTCTTCCGATAGCTTTTGGCGAGGTTCCGCGGAAGACAGACGACAATGCCGATGCTGCCCTACCACGTTCTGCTTCTCGGGCGCGTTGCGTCTGGAGGAGGTCTTGATACGAGGATTCGAGCGCAAGAGAGTCGTAGTGTGCAAAGGGACGTGGCGGATATTTCGTCTGAGCTGTGGCGGCGGTGGGAATCGGGAATGGCGCAAGGGGGTCATCGAGAGGAAATGGAGACGAGTAGAACCAGTATGCATTGATTGGCGGAGGCGAGGAAGGTGAAACTTCCTGGGAGGTCATGTTTCTCGGGATTTGAGCTCTATACAAAGCAGGTTGAAGCTTGCTAGCTAGGGGGAGGCTGCTCGAGCCTTATTTAACGTGTAGTTAGCTTTGCCAGAGAGCTATTTGTGTCTAGGGAGTTATGTTCTGGGTAAGGATATAGAAAGAGAAGAAGAAGAAGGAATAAGAACGAGTAGCTGAAAAAAATGTAAGGCTATCCAAGGGACACTTCTAGAAAGACGGAGGAGGTTGAGGAGAGGAGGCGATACAATAATTGTATCTAAGGGGGTGACGTAGCTAGTTGTTGAGAGAGCCGCAACAATCTCAACACTTTCCCGCACAGATTCACAGCTTACGTCCTTCATATCCTGCCGCAGCTCTTCCCCGTACATAATGAAAATACAAAATAAATATTCTATCACATCCCACAAAAAAAAAAAAAAACCTCCCCTCCCCTCTCTCCGTAAAGTACTTGTAGTTGACACCGTGTTCACTCTTCTCAAATGACTCCTTCTATTTCTCCTCAGCTGCTACCTAAAAAAACACCCTAAAACACCTAATGACTATGTTTTGCACTTGGCCTTCCCTGCTGAAGTTCCCCATGATAACAGGGTAGATAAGCGCTATGGGCTAGGGTTCATGTAACACTCCATCACACGCGCACTGCATGCATCCTCATCCACGTCAAGATCTCGGGACTTGAGTGTAGAAGGGAGGGGGAAACAGGTTTTTTTTCTCCTGTGGAGCCTTTCTCCTCCGGTATCCGCATAGAACGGAGCATTGTACCTACTTTACCCAAGGTGCTGCGCTGGTCGGTCCCGAATGGAGGATCCGGAGCGGTGTTTTAGAGTCGGTAAGACGTGGGGGCCCGTTGAATGCCCAGGCCTATCAAGTCTGTTTTAAGCAACTGGGCCACTCAACACCACAAGGTATTCTACCGTTTATCGTGGGATACCGCCACTGCCTCTTTTGGTGGGGAAAGACGTTCCGACTTGTCACTATTTCCCCAGGGCTTCATCTCATCCGATTCTATAGGTGAACGATTGATCAGGCTGGAAGGATCATTGACAGCGTTTTTCCTGTCCAATAGCTAGCTTGGCATATCCTTATTCAAAGCCCAACGTTGATTCCGGTGCCGGCAGTGCTTCTAGCTCTACGAATTGAAGCTTCCCCACGAGACCAGGCTTAAAAGACACCTACTTAAGAATTATATTCAGAAATGGCCAATAACACCAACTATTCCACAAGGCGCTCTGATAGTAACTATAGAAGAAACGCATCCAAAGTGCTGGTTATCGAATGCCAAAAAAGCGTCGTTCCTACACAACATATGTAGTCTCAAGGCTGAAATGACATGTGGGGTCTTCTTAGTTAGGCTCTGTAGGCCTGAGCGCGGAGTTTCCTGCATTTTCATACATTCTCCAGTAGTGTTCTTTGGCGATGTAAAGGATAACAGCCGGATTATGGCCGGTCAATACAACGCCTTCGCTCCATGAAAGAGTACTAGTACACACAATGCCTGGCGAATTCGATATTTCTCTAAATAATAGCCTTGTTCACCGTGACCAGGGAACATTTCTATTGGTTGGCACAGTATCTATGCCTATGTCTAGCTATACGAACCTCTTGCTTTTTGATCAAGGGGTGATATGATTGGCTGAGAGTATAATCATAGCCTCCATAGCAACCAACTCTACCAATCGATATTAACTGGACAATGGGAGAATGGGGGAGGAGGACCGAAGACCCCCAAGTTGAGGAATTAAGATCCTGAGGGGCGCCGAAGGTCTCTCAAGTGGAAGAACTGACGGGGAGGGCAGGGGGCGGGGGTGACGAAAACCGGTGGTCCTTTATGGTCTAGCTGGCGAGGCCCAGTGTCACTTGATTTATTTGAGGGACCAAAAAGGGCCCTTTTTATTGCGGAGCCAGGAGTAAATATTGAAGAGCCAAGTGTAAAAAGGGGACATAGAAACAAATAGCGAGTGACTAGCAGTAACAACATGAGGAAAACCCCTGCATCCTCCATCACTCAGAGCGAACAGAATCCTTTCTGCTGTATCGTGACCATCTCCGGCTGCCTATATCATTCCTGCTCATGTGTACTTAGAGCAATGTAAAGGAGAATAAGAGAGTGAAATCCACAGTATGAAGAAGGTAAAATGATACCCCCAAAGGCCGTTCCCCCCATCAAAACCAATCCACCCCAGATGGAGAAACCCATTCGACTGTGTTCATGCCGGTAAATTTTCCATCCTCCTCTAAAATGATAATGCCTGAAAATTAAAATAGTAAATGACCTCTTCCACCCTAAATTTCTGCTGCCAGATATAAGTACTAGTGATTAACTATAATAATCTCTAATAGCTTATACTATTGAGTAGACGGAACCAGGCCTATAAAGCTTATCCCAGTATAGAAGAAGCCTTCTCAAAACTCTCTAGTTGGAGTGTCCTACGGTCGTTTTAGTCGAAGTTTCCTACACTATTTGTATGAGCAAGTAGCGTAAGAGTTAAGGCGTGTAAGTATGTATTGATGTATGTGTTAAAATTAGGTCTTGGCATTGCGACATCGGTTATGTGAAATAGTAATCATGTAATGTGGAATGAGTCATAGATGGAACAAGGATATGGTTATGTAATCAGGGATCACGTGTTAGTAAAATACCTGTATATATAGGGCGACTTAAATCCCCTCTCATCCTGAAATATTCAGCGGCACAATTGGAAAACTCTTCACTTTCTAGTAACATCACTACCTCAACCAAAGGTCACGTGTTCAAACCATTCTCAAATCACTTCGTTCTTCTTCTCTCCCACACAATATAACTTCAGGTTATGAGCCCGGGTTCTGCACAATAACCAAGATACCTCTACACTCTATCGCTTAACTCTATACACTTCATACAACATCACGCCCACCTCTCCAATTGCAGAATTTTCTAAGACCTCTAAGAACTGGCAAACTGCCAGCTGAGATTGAAACCTCAGAAAGAAGGTCACCAAGACATCTGTAAACCCAATCAATTTGATGGTTTGCCCAAACCACGGCCAAACAAACTATCAAACCCCAGATCCCTGAGAAGAAAGATTAAGAGTCGGTGGGAAGTTTATAGACGGCAAAATCCCTAACCAAGACGAAGACGAAGACTACTGACAAGAAATGGCAGAGGATCGATGATACCGTCAGAACCCTCCTCACCACCGCCAGAATCAAGACCTCCAAGACCCGCAGGTAGTTACGCCGAAAACGCCACGAAGCATGACGGTACTGAAGACCAAATTCGACCGAAGCTTTCTCCACATTAGTGAATTGGCCAAGCGCTTCACGAAGATTCAGATGGAGGAAGGAGACAACCTGTCCTCTTTCCTGACACCTTCGATGAATATCAGAAACAACTGGCCCAAAGCGCTGGCTGCCGATAACGGCGAAGAAAACCTTCCAATCGCCATTAACTCCGACGAAACCATGGCAGTAATGCCCTATCCTCGCTACCAAAATCAATGGACAACGCCGTAGACAACCTTCGTGACAAGAAGGACTCACCTACGAAGACGTCTTGGAGACTCGCTTCTACACGAGGATTTAACCCGAACCAACGAATGGGAAAGCGATTACACCAAGACGCCCCCACCACCACCACCATCGAACGAGAAGGAATGACAAAAAAGCTGAAACCTCTCCTACAGCGCCACGACTACAATTAACTGTCTGAGGCTTCCAAGAAAGAAACAAAAAGAGAAAGGACACAAAAAAGGAAAAATAAGGACCAAGATCGGCGGTCATAAATGACTCAGCTACAATCTGTACAGACGCCACCCCACTCCTTCCTTCCCTGGATCTTTGACTCTAGAGCAACCTCTCACGTATTTTGAACACCAATTACACGACGCAGACCCTACTCTAACTGTCCACACAGCTGATGGAACCAAGATAGGATCACTGACTGGGAAGCGCTTAGTTTCGACTGCTACCTTCCCGATGGAACTAGATCCTCCATCATCCTCACCGACGCATACAATTGGTCCCTACACCGAGAACGCGGATTGGTCTCAGAACCTACCTCGATAAAAAGGGGTTTAGAACTGAGTCAGAGGAGGAAACAAATTCATCACAAAAGCGGTAAAAGATAATCTGGGTAAAATTGGAAAAGCTCTGAATGTACTAGTAATACAATTCGAGATTGGTTTCTACTATGATTGGCATCAAGCATTAGGACATCCAGCCACACTCGAAAACCTATACGATGACATCCAGAAACTGCCTTCCAAGCCAGACAACTTCCACTGCAAGGACGCGCCTTTCCAAGAATACGATCAGAAACCAAAGACCAAAAAGTCTCAGATCCCAACGACCATTCGAGTTAATCCACTCAGATCTGTCTGGACAATTCGGTATTGAATCGCTAGGTAAATCTAAGTACTATATGTCCTTCATTGATGACTACACTCGGTTCTCCGGATATACTTCCTCAAACGAAAGGATGATCAAGATAATACGAGAATTCGTCACCAGAATGGAAAAACAAGTATGACACCACCGCATTCAAGATTCCGGACTGACAACGGCGGCGAGTATGTCAACAAAGACATAACCAAGTACTTCCAACAACAAGGAATAGTACACGAGCTAACACCCCTACAACCATGAATCAAATGGAATTGCAGAACGCTTTTAATCGACGATAACAACCATGGTGACGATCATGGACTATCTGAAGGCGTTATGGGGAGAAGCTTATGCAACAGCTGTCTACCTTAAAAATCGACTCCAACACAGTACGCTAAAGGGATAACACCCAAGCTCGAAAGGAAAGACGACCGCAGTATTCAACACCTACAACCATTCGGTAAAATGCCATGCCCACATCCCGGAAGAAACTAGGCCTCCAGGAAGCAAACTAGCACCCCGAGCGGTAGAAGGAATGATAGTTGGGTACACAGACAGTAACAAAATATATCGTATACGGATCAAAACATAGGGTAATTGAATCACGAGACGTCACGTTCCCCCCTCCTGAATCAGGGGAAGTAACAGTGGAAACCGGATCTATCCCTATCCTAACACCTAATACGATTCCACCAACAAATGACGGTTACGAATCAGAAGACAGGTCTGAAGACGAACCAGAATCTACCACTGAAAAACCACACAACGAGGAACTATCCAGATCCCCCCCAAAAACACCCGAGAGACCTAAACAATTTCCACCGGTAACACCTAACAAGGGGAAGTAACCTGAGATAGCACCACCTCCAGCTCCTCAACGAAGATCAACTCGCATCCGCCAAAGAACGGAAAAACAATCAGAGCTAGAAAATGAGAGTAGGAAAGTAGAAATACAGAAAAAGATGAAGGTCTTTCGGCGAAAGAATATGACCAAGAATGTCAAAGGCTAATTACCGACGACAGCGTTGGAAGAGGATGAGAAACGACTCGAAATGGAAGCACTAATGGATGACCATAAAAGGTAGAAGTGCATTACAAACAGAATACGACTCCTCAACACACCAAGTGAGCGAGGGTATACCTAGTCACCAACCTTCAACCTACAATCGTATGGCGAAGATCGCACTATGGAAAAAAATATACAGATGAAAAGACGCTCTAGACAAGGCCCATACCTGGGACATTGTCAACAGACCAACAAATCGTGCAGTAGTGAAAGGAAAATGGGTATTCAAAATCAAACACAACTCGGACGGAACCATCGAACGATATAAAGCTCGGTACGTTGCCAAAGGCTTCACCCAAGTACAGTATCAAGACTACGATAAAACCTTCACCCCAATCACTCGATATGATTCACTCAGACTACTCCTAGCACTAGCTGCTCACAATGGTTGGATACTACAACAAATGGACGTCAAGTCAGCCTTCCTATACGGGATACTAAAAGAAGAAATTTACATGGAACTACCTGATGGCTACAGGCAGGACAACAAGGCCAGAACTTCGGAAATGCATATACGGACTAAAACAATCACCCCGTGAATGGTATGCTTGCCTAGCAGACTCCCTTCAACGGAAAGGATTTGTCCCAGCCAAATTCGACCCATGCGTGTTCATACATACTAAACAACGACTATACATATCGGTGTATGTAGACGACTATCACGGACCGTCGCCGACAACCTAGGTCTAGGCCCGTTCCATTACCAAACAGGCAGTTGCGGAGCAGGGTCGTGTGAGTGATGCATCCCCAAGACTTCCTAGTTGGGTTTCGGTTGCGCTGAGTATTGTTGTGGCACGGTTTCTTCCTTGTATATTTTCTCTCTTCCTTGTAATTTCTCCCTGGTGTGATGATAAATCGGTGGGGTTTCTATGGGTTTCTTTGCTATGAACTCTTCTGTATATATAGTCGTTGGTATCGCTCTCTCTTTCCTTTCTTCTTCACGCAACATCTTCTTTTCGTTAGTAGTTAGAAGTTTGAATATACTTGATACCTTGGTTTCTTCTTCCTCGTCGGTATTTAGCCCGACCCTCTAGTCCTTAGCATCCCGAACCTCCGACGGTACCAAGCCCGTCCCCGTGTCCACCAAGTCCCATGAAGCGTACTCCGAGTCGCTCCTCCTGTCTAGTCACGACGTCGTCCGTGAGAACGACATCATGATATTCGGACCCGACTCCCCATTCAGAAAAGAAGTACAACAACTGCTTAAGGCAGACTTCGAATGTACGGATCTCGGTAACTCGAAATTCATATTGGGAATTGGAATAAAGGTAACAAAGGTTGGTATTGAACTATCACAACATGCATACATCAACGAAATTCTAGAGAAGTTTGGGATGGCAGACTCTAAACCAAAGACACTACTAACCTAACCTCACCCTTCGAAAAGGAGAACCCGCGAGGATATCATCGGTAACCAAACCCAATACCAATCGATAATAGGATCACTCATGTATGCCAAAGATAGCTACAAGACTAGATATCACCCATACCGTTACGCTTCTCCCAGCTTCTCTACGTCCAACTGAGGAATATATGCGAAGAAGAAAGCGAAGATCTCGATACCTCAACGGAACCAAAGGACTAGACACTGTTTCTACCCGAAAGGAACTCTAGAACACTCGACGGATTCTCAGACAGTTCCTACGCTTCAAACCTGATGATCGGAAATCCTTCTGACACGCCTTCAGACTAGGGAAATCAAAGAATAAGTTGGAGGTTTAAGCAAAAATCAGTCGCAGCCTCAACAACAGAAGCCGAATACATGGCCCTGTCACTTGCAGCTCATCAACTAGTATGGTTAAAGAACGCCTCTAACGGAACTTCAACAAACCTACCAATACTTCCTACACGCCGACAATACAGATCAATAGACCGGAAATAAACCCCTGTGATTCACGATCGATCAAACACATCGACGACACTATCACTACACGCGAGAGCAACTTGAAGCCGGAACCTTCGAACTCCCCACGCTTTACCGGCGACAACGTAGCAGACGCCACGACTAAAGCGCCTTCAAACCCGCACACCATGTATATCAGAAAGCGATACGACGCGCAAGTGAGGGGAAGTGTTAAAATTAGGTCTTGGCATTGCGACATCGGTTATGTGAAATAGTAATCATGTAATGTGGAATGAGTCATAGATGGAACAAGGATATGGTTATGTAATCAGGGATCACGTGTTAATAAAATATCTGTATATATAGGGCGACTTAAATCCCCTCTCACCCTGAAATATTCAGCGGCACAATTGGAAAACTCTTCACTTTCTAGTAACATCACTACCTCAACCAAAGGTCACGTGTTCAAACCACTCTCAAATCACTTCGTTCTTCTTCTCTCCCACACAATATAACTTCAGTATGTACGATATGAGCACTTTTATTAGAATATTTACTCTGCATGTCGGAGAAAGATAAAGGGCTTCTCTCGGGGCTGAATGGGAATTAAGATAATATAATATAGATGTAATACTGAAAGGATATTTAGCAATGACAGTGTTCTATATTAATACAGAATTCATACCGACAGGGCGTTCCTCCCAACAGTACTGGCAGGTATTATTCCACGGACTTTCAGAGGATTGATATACATAATATTAAGCCTCGATAACAACGGTAGGCCCTCGACAAAATTTATATTGACAAAGGACTATCCCAAGTTACACAAACGCCATCTATATGTGCCATTTCGCTGAGCTGCCGCCCCATTTCCCCGAGCTGCATCATCCCTCCTCCGCCTAGCCGCAAGTCTACTTATTTGAGTATGATATCTACCAATATCATTCTCAAATGAATTTTTATAATATGTAAACCGAAGTCACTGTAGGATGTTCCATGGCTATGATATATATCAAGTAAGATTCTGGGACACGAGACTAAATATAGACGTACCATTGGATTAATTGGTGTGTACTTCGGAACATTTCCCTGGATATTTTAAAAATTTCATCCTGTTCTTAATACTACCCTCTTCGGGTGTTCAACCTTTTATTTTGCTATTCCAGGTGGTTCAAATCGTTTACCATATATTTTACTAAATTATTTCCCACTGGCACACCAAGTTTATGAACCAACCGGACTTCAGGCTTTCTTGTTATAGCTTTGCAGGATATTCATCTCTGTAGGAAGACTCATGTATATTAATAGATGCTTGGTCTCTCCTCCCACCACTCTTATGTCTAGTTACTTATACATACTACTTGTGCATTATAGTGACACGTTGTAGGCTGTTGATAGCGTGTACTTAGAGTTTGTAATGGAAATGAAATAGAACGAAATCACTATTGGAACCGATGAAACCCAATCAAGAACTGATACCAATACCAAGACCACCTTACATCCTCTCTATAGAGATGGGTTGAACTCTGGACTATACTCGTAGGCCCTGGATATAATAGAAATGGTTAGTACGGGGGTCACAGTTCAATTGTTTTAATTTCAGAACAAGACGCTTACACCAATCCAGCGCCCCCTGAGAGTAGCTAGAATACCCACCAAATGTGTATCATACCCAAGATTTCTTTATACAGTAGCCCGCAGGCACTTCAAAGATTAATTGGCCTCTTCCTTCCTCTGGCCCAGTATTGAGTATATTGAACCTGGAGCCTCATTCCCTAGATCTCCAATAAGATGGTACTTTTAGAATTATAATTAGGCTTTGAGTAAAAAGTCGCGATAGAGATGGCTGTGATTGCCCGTTGCAACACCAAGTTTCACTACCTTTTACTAAACGACTGAGGCCTAGGGGGTAGCAATTGACAGACGGAGGGATATGCACGGGATATACTTAGGCGTTTAGTAAAAGGTCGTGAAAGTTGGCATTGCAATGGGCGATCATAGTCGTCTCCGGAAATTGAACCCTCTCCCTGCCTCCAAGAGGTGTGTGCACGGCCGTATCTCAATAGCTGCTTCCAAGGCAATATCGATAGCCTGTTTCCATTGTCATCTCAATAGACTGTTTCAAAGACCTTGAGATCTATAGAAGATAGTTAGTTAGTTTAAAAGTATCTAAGTTGTTACGAACTAATAAATCTGCCTTACCGGGGCTTATAGGGTGATTGTGGGAAACGCTCTCTAGAAGATTCCCCTGTCGCATAGATAATCTAAACAACGTATACTCCGGTCCAAAGTGATTGCCTCTAGTTCCCTAGAATCTCCTCGTATGACTATTTCTGAGTCAGATTGACAGTGTCGAAGATTTTGGCGACCCGCTCTATCAATCCCTTCTACATGGGGAGTTAGGTTCGTCCTCGTTTTCATCTTCGGCGATCATTTCCTTGTAATCTATCATATTATCAGTCGAGAGTTCAATAGGATCCTATAAGATATCCTTCTAGATTTATCTGAATGAATCATACCTTCTGTGAGGAGCAGGTGCCGATAAAACAGTAAAGGGTCGATCAGTCACGCAAGTTGTGAGAGGAGGGGGTAAGGGGGAAGAAAGCTGGCTGGCTAACTAGCGTCTAAAAATAATCGGTGATATTGCTGACACGTACCGGCAGTCCAGTGATATTTTGTGTACTATATGCATGTGAAATTATGTGTATGTAATATATAAATTATATGTAAGTTATCGGCTATGTGCTCTATTGAATTTAAAGGCCAGGTTGACTCAATTACGCCATCGGCATGTTTTTTTTCTTTTTTTTTTTCTCCTCCTTTTTTTTTAAAGCGAGCTCGAGATTGAGAAAGCTAAATCTACAATATAATTCATGACAGGATCGAGGAGCATTGTTGATCCATGATGGCTGCAGATGAGAATATAAATTTAATTGCTTCCTACAATTGCAATCACCAATTATCACCCGGTTTACTCGGCATTGCGCTGAAGCAATTATTCTGCAGTGAGACAAATTGTTGCCAAGGACGATAATCTGAAACAGTAACTTGATAAATTACTGAAAAGATTTGTGGGTTTAGCTATCATTGACCCTCATGAACCCCCCCCATCCAGCTTTATCGGCCGGTAAAAAGCAAACACATAACTAAGCGGCTTGCTATTCTCCCGGAGAGCTCTCGATGCAGCGATATAAGGATTAATCCAGTAGGGACAGATGCATATGAGGGGTATTATGCGCAATTGATTCAATCAAGTACAGATCTTCAGCCACCAAGACCTCACTAAGCCACTTGGTAGTTACAACACCCAACCCCCCCACAATTGCCCGCACTCACTCGCGCTCAAACTCACAATCCTCACAACCTCGCGCACAGCTCCCACGATCACCTCCTCACTCACAATGGATCACACAATGGAGGGCCCAATTCTTATCATCGCAACTGACAATAATTACTACAATACTGTTCCCTTCACTCAGGAAGGCTACACTGTGACACACATCCCCCACGCCACTCAGCGCGATCTCGAGGATGCAACCGACAATATCGAACCCCACCTGAAATATGCCATTATTGCATATGGCACTGCGGCAATCCATGCCCTTTCTCTCGCCACCTCCAGCATTCATTCCCTCGTCTGCGTAATTGCATACTACCCACCCAGTCTTCCCACGGACTTTGAGGTGCACCCGACCGTCCAGGTATTAATCCACCTTCCCATAAGCACACCCTTCTCACCGGCTAGCAAACCCCCTTCCTTCCTTATCAAATCATACCAATCATCCACCGGTTTCGCTGAGTCCTCCTCACCCGCATATGACGTTCACGCAGCCGGAATCGCATTCACACGCACCCTCGAGATCCTACGACGTACTATCGGCCCCGTCGTCGACCATGATGACGTCTGGGAGCGCCACCTCATCGCGGAGTTTGTAGAGCGTAATGTCGACAAGACCCTTTCCACGATGATCGACGAACCGTATGTGATCCATGTCCCTACGGGCACAGGCGGGATTGGGTCCAAGGAGATACACGCCTTCTACAGCGAGCACTTTATCCCACGCAACCCGCCAAGTCTTAGGATGAAGGCCGTGTCCAGGACTGTAGGTGCCGAGAGAGTGGTCGATGAGTTGATTGCAACCTTTAGGCATGACCAAGTGGTGGACTGGATGTTACCGGGGGTGCCACCGACGAACAAGGTGGTGGAGGTGGCGCTGGTTGTTGTTGCAAAGCTGCGTGGCGGGAAGCTAGTTAGTGAGCACATCTACTGGTGAGAAATAATAATATGATACCCCCAATTTTATGATGAAAGGCTCATTAGAAACAGGGACCAAGCAACAGTGCTAGTACAGATTGGCTTGCTAGACCAAAAACTGCTGCCAGTCATGGGTGCGGAGTCGGCAAGGAAGCTGTTGGACAAGGACTCACTCAAATGCAATAGCTTGATTCCTGAGTGGAAGGCGCCAAGATAGAGCTTCATATAGATATCTCTCTCTTGTTTTCTGTTTCGATACCGTAGGGAACGACGATGTTACGATACCAATGAATCAGTGTTTTTCTGATACCAGTACTAATTAAATCAATAATTGATAACAGGAAATCAAACATGTCTTTAGTGAAATTATTCCAATATGAACGCAGCTGCTGCGTTTATAAGTGCACTTGTACAGATCTCGGCGCACCATACGTAACAAAGCTACAACAAAAATCATTACCGTAGTAACTGATCCAGCCAAGGGGAGATAAGGTCAGATCACACCCAACCTCCCGAGAGATTATATCATAATACCGGATGACAAAAGTAAAAAAGGAATGCCTCTCGCAAGGGGTGGCAGGAATTTGAGCCCGATGCGGGGGTCGAACCCGCGACATTGAGGTGCCGATAAAAGCCACACGCTCTACCACTGAGCTAACCGGGCGATGTTTAACCTTTTGCTGCTGCTTTACTTATTCATGTTTACTCTAGTGAAAGGCAACCGGAGACCGGGATCAGTAGTAAGTCTAATAATCCATGCCAAGGCTTTAATACTACTGGCAGGGATGCACAGAACAGTAGATGGGCCATGGCAATTCGAGTTTAGGTTGAGATATTATTTCTGCTATGTAACTCGGAAGTTATATCATATGGAAAGTCGATATATGCTACATGAGCTACTATAGAATCAGTCTGTGTGGTGATTTCCAGCACGCATCCGGGAACGAGGCTATTGGTCAATCTACTGCCCGGATTGTCTTGAGCACCAGTCCACAACTCATTATTAATTGATTCAATAGTAGATAGTTTGGTTAAGAAAAAGCTAAAGATTCAGAGATCTATATTGGTGAGTGTCTAATCAATCTAGCCTTCTTTAACGACATCTATTTACACTAATCATGAGTGATGGCTCGGTCTTGGCATTCCCATACTACCAGTTTTCGTTTCGTCCTATGCGAATTTGTTCAGTCCTTTCCCCTATATGTATATCGCATTGTGCCTAAAGCGCAAGTTGCCCACAAACAGCCAATTATACTCCATCTACTCCACACACCTTGCCAACTTGTTCAACAGAACCGTCATTCACCATTTCCTTACATCCAGAGACCATATTCTTCTCGTCAATCTTGTTGAGAAATTCATTCGCACATCCTGCAGATTCAGTACATGTCTCTTCTAAGGTCCTGGATGACTCGACAGATATGGCGTGATTCTTCTCGGTACTACCGAAACACCCCCTCTTTTTATTCATCTTTGGGATGCTATTCTCGCTCTCCAACAAATCACTCTTATTCTCTGGATCTCCCAAGGAAATCCAAGCTCCCTTGTAAGAAGCGGCAGACGCATTCTCCACAACATCATCACTCCTCGTTTCATCGAACTTACGTGTAAAAGTTTCTTCGTTTGTCGGTTCAGTTTTTGGTCTCACACAATCAGTCTTCTTGACCAATGAGAATCCCTCTAGATCCTGTTCTTCCCAGATTCCATCGTATGAAATCAGGCCAATTAACGGTGCACATGGCCACAGCCAGGCCTGTTCTCCCCATCCGAAATCGCCAACCCTATACCCCATGGCATTTGCTTCTTGATAAGAAATAGGCATTCCCTTCACAAGGGCCTTATTGATCCATCTCGCAGGCATGAGACAGAAACGCTCTGATTGTGCCTTTTGCCCACACAACTTTTTGAATATGTCGGTGATGGGGGTGTTCTCGGATGCCGTCAAAGTCATGTATTCTCTCGCCTCTAAGTCAGACTTGAACCCAAATTTCAGCCATACGTTAACGTAGCAGTGCCCGTGCTGTCGGAAAAGAAGATAGTGGTATTCAAAAGGATCCACACAAGCCTCCACAAACGACTGAATGACATTTAAGGTGTGATTGGATACAGGTACAACATGTCCTTTCCCGCGAGCGAAATGGTGCATGTAAATCGGTATTCGAAGCTTAGAAGGAGACCTTTTGCGGGTTTCACTAGCCCAAACCCATTGAGCAATTCCGTCGTCAATTTGCAGAGCAAATTGAAAGCCATAATCCGGCCATTCAATGATAATTCGAGGAAGAACCGGGTTATTGACTTTCAAGATATAAATTGCTGTACAAAGAGGGTTTTCCGGGGGATTTTCTTGAACGCTTTGCCAGATTCTGTCCAGAGTCTTACTGGATCGCTCGACATCATGAGGGCTATCGATCTTGGTGAGCATTGCTACCGCGGTATTGGGATCGATCCGAATACGAATGTGCATGGCTGAATTTTGGGTTTATAGATTGGATGTATATCTGGGGAGAGATAGATTTAATTTCGGGGAAAGGGGCGGCTGAGCGTTTCTTCCGCGGTGAATATGGAAGAATTTGGGAGAAGATATCGCTGCAAAGGTTGACGAGGATGGAGATGATGAAATGGAGAGGATACGAGTAGATGGAGAGGATACGAGTAGATGGAGAGGAGATGAAATGGAGAGGACGAGAGGAGGACAAGAGGAGAGAGGGCGAAAGGTCAAGAGGAAGGAGAAAGAAAGTCTCTTGTTATGGCTATCTGTCTTTGCTCAGTCAATTCCCAGTGGACCCTGGTATCTAGTCTACTTAGTATCCAGTATCTATGTGTTAAGGTCACCATACTATATCAGTATTTTCTACGGTGCTGTCAAGTGCTATGTCCACTTGGGAAATGCACAGACGAGATTGTGCATTCTTAATTACCATAATCACTAACTAAATAACCAACTAAATTATAATTACGGATACACCAATTCTTCGGTATTCTAAACATATCCCCGGGGTATTTTATTATAAGAAATCCATTTCCGGGGATCGATAACCCATAATAAAGCAGTAAAATTACTACAGATGGACCCTAAAAGAATTTACAGTATCACTTTAACTGTGAAAGCAAAGGGGTCTACGTATGATTTACCATGGATTGAAATTTAGGCACATATACATATAGATGTTAATCAAGTCCTGGATAATTCTGTTTCACCTGAACTCAATTTTGTAACTCGAACAGTTATCTTGGTAAGTACTGACTGACTGTCAGCATGTGGGTAATCTTCTACAAATAGTATTTTTTAGAGGTTAAATACGTATGCGCCAAGAAAGGATTTTTTACGCCTATTTACTCCATATTGACTGTTAAATCTATTTAAAGGACAGGCCTCTCTATGTTTGTTACAACTCAGATATATACTATGAACATCAATGCTTCATCGGAATAAATACTATTTGGCCTCATAGCCTGATGGGCACACAAATGTACATGTAGCTACATAATGTGTCGTCTAAATTGAGTTCACAATACTCGTCACACACAGAAAAACCAATCGCAAGAGCCCACACCATCGAAATTTACCTTCATCATCCACAACCATCACTACGTTTTTATCCAACTGGCTTCAACATAAAAATGACCTTTTCGAAACACGATAACTGTCTCACCATGAATCAACCACTGCCCTCCGCTTCAATCGCCAGACAAGACAAGATATGGTCATTCAAGCTGCTCACTTTCACTATCGAACGATATGTAACATTGGACGGCTCCGACGTGAACTTTCTCATGGCATCTCTACTTAAAGATATCCAAGGGCTACATACATCCTCTCCTCGTTTCGCCTTCCAGATTCGCTCTGTAGAGCCAATCAACGTACGGGGCCCTGTCTTTATACATGATTGCCGTATCTCTCTAAGCCTTGGAGAGGAGCTTCCCGCACCTGTCCTCGAAACTAGCGAAGCCTGTGTTTCTGCAAGAGAAAGAATCTATCAAGTGCTCTCGGGAGATAGATTCAACAACCCCGAAGATCTCGTCATGAAAAGTGAGTTCAGGGCTCTAGGAATGAGGGGCTTGAACAGAAAGAATCTTCTAATGAAGAGGTTAAGGTGGTTGAGGCAATATGAACAAAAAATGCCCTATACTGAAAGGGAAGAAATCGAATGGCCCTTGCTTAAGGCATTGGAGGAAGGACTGCAGAAAGAACTAGATAGCATCAATGATTTGCTAGGAAAGATTGCTGATGCGACAGGAGTGGGGCGTTGGGTCTATTGGTTGCGCTCGGATTAAAGGGCTTCATTGATTGCGATTGGGGTGCAAGGTTTGAACTTGTGCATCTGGGAATCGTGGAGCTTTATAATGTTTCCCATTTCGTGGTCATTATTGCTTTGCTTTTTTACGGTAAGCCTGCGGACATAGTGAGTCCTTTTATAAGCAGCTTGGGGTACCTTATGTTATGGTATTTCACTATATACCATCGGATTGCTACTTGGGTTAAGGAGGGGTAATAATAATATGAGAACTGTTCTCTCTAGCATCAAGGCCGCTATTATTTAAATAATTATGCATTGGTGCTGAATCTTAACATGCTTTCGTCTGAAGTGATTATCTATATTTTAACCTCTGTAATCATGTGGAATGCATCTCGTAGCTTGGGCCCATTCTGCTGCTAGCTGTTTATGGGGTGTTAGAATAATACTATGTAAGCAACATCGCGCCCAAATATATTGTATCAGCCGGTAATATCTTACAGAACAATTGGCTAATTCCAGCCATCATTTTGAAGGAAAAAAATATCTCTGGTCTTTATAGCCACCGAGATGGCAGTGCAAAGGCTTACATGGGGGAGTTCCATGGGGTTCTGTGGGCTAGAGAATAGGTCCTATCAATAGAAAATACGATAGAAAATTGTTCTATCCCATGAGATTCTCCTTGCAAAAACAATTCTCTATAATAAACCCCCCCCCCCCCACCTCTTACTGATTCAACAAATTCTGGAAGCTGAGAACGATCTGCACTATTGCACCAAAAACAGGGACGATCGCTTAATAGCTTCCTATTGGATAGAACAGTTCTATCCAATAAATGCAGCCATATTGACCTTTCCCTCTGCTGGTTTATGTAAGAACATCCATTTATCCAATAGCTTAGAAGGTCAAAAATTGTTGTTCTATTCGTCAATAAAACCTTTTCGATCACCCACAGGGAGAACTCCAAAGTACATCCTTGTTCATTTCTGATCGCTGGAGGTTCGTACAAACAGTTCCTGTGGACATGGTCCCAGTCTAGTACATAGATAATCACAATACAGGCACAGCTGATGTCTCAATGCTTTCGGGGTACGCTAAGAGAGACGCGAGCCATTGTCTCGCTCATGACAGCGCTTCATTCTCGCTTGTAAGTCGGTCTGTACTAGTTACATCCGCCGGCTCAAGAGATTTCTAATTGAAGTTCCTTCCTGAGGTGAAATAATGAAAATCTTCGGTGGTTGAAAGAACATATATACATATCACCTAGCGTACCCCATAGATCTCCCACTGCCATCAATATTGGCCGTATGGGAGTGTTCTGATATCCATATATCCATCTCCACACTCAGCCGAGTCAACGGGACCAAAACCTTCTCTAAAATACCCCTATCACCAAGGATCTGCGCAACATTCCACTTTGTACACAGTCTCCACATTGGACTATATTTCTCGAACTTGAGGTTGCGCTGGCTCTTTCGGTGGCCGTCGGCAGGGACCAACACGGGTGTGCTTCCGGCTCCTATCAGATCTACCTGGGGTCTTTCGTCTTCGTCGATAGAGCTCCATATCGCTTTTTCCACCGACCTGATCTCCAGTTCTGGGAAAGACAAGAAGAAGTCCCTTTCGTCGAGAAACCTTCCCCCAGTTATATCCCTGTCAAAGTTTACCAGATACCTATGATGCGTCATCCGTACCTCGACCTCCAAGCCCCCCGCAGCGGCGATGGCGTCCCATACACCTCCATCTGTCATGTTTTTGACCGCTCTGGCCCTAAAGCGGTCTAGGTCTAGAGTTTGTAGCAGCGTTGGCGTCAGCTCCATTCCCAGAATCTCAGTCTCATTTCCCGCCGATACAATCGTGAGGTTGTTTGTGCCCTTCCCCATAGTCAACACCACACTTGCACCATATCCCTGTTCCCCGCAGCTTTTCCATACTGGGTCAACAGCCTTATGCATAGCTATTGAAAGGTGTTCCCAAAAAGCCCCGGCGAACAATCCGAGCACGACTAGGCCGAGGAGCACAAGGGTTCTTGGGCGCTCAGGGCGTGGCCTCTTGCATAGACAGAGAATAATGAAGGCGTTGGAGGCAGCTGTCCAGATACAGACCAATATTGTGATGCAATTAAACCTGCTGCGGGCGCCCAGGATGGTTTCCTTGTATGCTGAGGAGCCGGGGTAAGCGTTGGTTGCGATAATATCAATGAGAACAATGATAATAAAGGGGAGGTTGCATAAGACAGCTAAATAAAACGCAGAGCCGGGGATGGCGGGGAACGCGTAGCGGCGAGTATCTTTGGAGCGGGCTGCTTCCGGGAGTGGGGAGGAGGCATATGTGCGTGGGAGGTTAGGACGTTGGGCAGAGGTCGGGGGTGGTGGAGGTGGGACCGGCGATGGTGGCGGCGCCCGTGGGGGTAAACGTTGATTTAAGACGGGGGGGAGGAGGCTGTACGCCGGCGGTGGTATATCAGCGAGCTCTTCAGGTTTTGGAGTGAGCATTTTGGGATCGAGGATACTTGGAGAAAGCGGAAGACATACTATACGAGAGAAAGACCTTATTTATGTAATGCTGATAGAGAATTTGCCATTCAGACGCTGTCTATTTCCTGGGGTCTACTGTCCGGAGAAACTTCTTCGAGGTATTTTTGTCGTGTGAGTGGGGTATTAACGCGATAGAGGCTGGAGCGTTGCCATTACGGCTCTCTGACTATCTCGAAACTACTTAGGACACTGAGAAAGAAACAAGATACCACCAAGGAAAGTATTTCCTTCGTTAGAGGAAGTGTGGTATGCACACCAACTGAAAACGAAAACTTTAAGACCGTAGGTTCTTGCAGTAACCGGTTTGAATCCTTTCATCAAGATTACGAAAACAGCCCCATGATCAATACACCTAGCACCAACAACCGCCACCAAAACAACATAGAATTTTTACGCTTGCTGTAGGATCGCTTTGAAGTGTATAAAGCCGCCATATTATGGAAACAACCCATTGGCGTCGTGAAGCCTTGCATTTGCGAAACGTGATTAAAGGTTTATTGGCTCGCTAAGTTCCGTCCTAGATATCCTTTGCTAGTCTAGGAACTTAGGGCCTGTTTGGGAGTCGACGAAGTTGAAAACACCGTTTTGGGGGAGCGCCGTTATCTGCCTGCAAACTGAGAATGTTGAAAATGGAGTCTAGAAATGCTATACTGTTGGAAGCTGATGAAAACGACTTTTTGGCGGTGGCTGTTGCGTAGTATCCAATGTAGAAAAAGCAGCTCAGAGTTTCTCATCTGAAACCCCCGCCCCGGGTGGCTAACGTTGTTTTTCTCCGCCCGCGATTTGGCTGCCAAACACGGCCGAATTTTCCAGAACAAATTCGATATGAAAACAAAGTTTTAACCCTAAATAACAGCGTTTTCTCGGGCTTTCAAACAGGCCCTTAGACCTTAGGATGTGTTGAATAGCCCGCACTGCGTGAAAGGGGGGGCCGCCTCCTCATGGGGGATTATCTCCATTAAACCCCTATGACCCGTGAAGTAAGCGCCCATCGAGTGATATTTCATGACTAGCTTATCTACTAGGAATGCCGGCGGAAGAATCGATCACGCGGGGAAATATCTAGGGGATGGTCCAATTGCTCAGCTTGAATGTGACCTATTTTCCGCCGGCATTCCTAGCAGGTAACTACATGTAGGTATCAATTGTAATTCTCGGCGGCAACCGGATAAAAAGTCACAAACGTCGAGTATTCTGAATGACCCGAAACGAGGCTGTAAAGCAGTAGAGGACAAAGGCAATTAGCTTGGGACAAATAATTCGTACAAGTCATAAAAGTGCTTTTTTGAGAGAAGAGAGGGAGGCGTTACACTGCTGGATGCAGATTCGTTTTGGACCTCAGTGGCGAAAAATCCCCAACAAACCACCCGGGCGCCTAATTAATACATGTAAGAGGGAAGCACTGTCATTCACGAGGTATTGACGGACACCGGGTGTTGACGGATAAGCCAAAGGAGAGACAGTCAAGCATAGCTTTGCCTTTAATTATTGGTCAAAAGGCCCATGTCCGTTCAATACCCCGTGAATGACAGTAGGTTCCTCCGGTAATGTCGATCCACTGACTACACCGGATTGCGCTGAGGTTGGGATAAGGTGTGGCGAGTGATCGTGATGGTTGGCGTGCGGTGTCACGGGGGGGGGGGGGGTTTGTGTAGGAAGTGTTAGCAACGGAGAGCTTACATAATTATACCAATTTCGAGCACTTGTAACTAACCGCATCCGGATGATATGTAGGTACCTACAGTGTTGCCTAGCTCTAGAGATGAGTTGAAATTGTTAATTCACTGAACTCTGCACGGCATAGGTACACGTAAGTAGATACTAATGTTAAATCGGATGTTACTGTTAATCTCGAGTCATCGGCAATTGCATCTTCGAAAATACATCCGTTCTATTAAAACATTTTGCGTGGGGATTATATATCACAAAAGAAATCCACACCTGATTATAACATAAGAACTCGAACCACCCGATGCTATTCTAAATGTCTCACTTGGACCGCGCAAGAGAATGTCTCAAGAGTTGTCAAAACCCCTTCTCGTATGAGACGTCGATCTTTGAGCATTGAGTCTTGACGCCACTAGATATTTAATTGAGTAGGTCAAATTTGTGAACACGAAACTGGTATATCCACATGAAAATCTCATCGGCTGGCTTATCGGTAGTGAGGTAATATTACAATTGGAAACTAGGCTGGAATTTTGACTACAAATTCCCCATAGCTTGTTGGCCCCACATAACCCCTACTGTTGCACTTGCCCAGGCTTTGCGTTTTTTAAAACGGCCCTCCTACTCAGGTGTTACAGTAAGGGCAGCAATCATCAGAGCACGAAGCTAATTTACAGAAGGCCTTGATACCCGTCCAAGGCCTGATGAATGACTGGGTACCGGCTATTATCATATCTTTGGTCCTTCATGATCATGTAACTGAATTCTAGCCTCTAAAATCTCTATTAATCGAAAGATGTGTCCAATTACAGCAAAAATAATTGCTCCGAGAGATTTGCCGCTGCGATTGAGCATGAATTTCCTGAGCATGCATATTATACATGTATTTTTTTTTTTTCCAAATATAGGATCTAGGACTTACGATCGTTTCCCTCATTACGGAGTTATGGGTTTCGTTAATAGTTTTGTGACTGTCAGAGAAGACTCGCAGAGAGGCCCTGTGGCGAGACGGGGCTAACGGTCAAGTCGCTTACGACCAATCGGGACATCTGTCTACGCTCCCTAGCTAGTCACTCTAAATACATGTCGTCAACGAGTCTTACTAGGCACTGTGACCTGTATGTTTCGGAAGTTGGCATGCAGTAGCAATCTGCACAACAGCTATGGTACCGAGGAATGTAGCAGAGTTGAAACCCGAGAAAGCCGAGCTCTAACTTTTTTTCAGCCCTACAGACTGATTGGTTACGCATTGGTTATTTATAATATTTATAAGCAATAAGGCTGTTTGCATGTCCAATGCACACATATAACATCGGCAGGAAACCTCATAGCCCCGAATATTCGGAACCCACTAGAGGCTAAAGGTATTATTACCGATAAGTCTGCGATGCACTCTGTCAGGTTTATCGATATGAGAAGGCTAAGTTAGTGATTAAATTAGATCGAGAAGCTAATTGGGATGGATGTTCGAGGCACGTGATGATGTGTGTACCGTCTTATTCCACTAGAAGAGACTGGTCTCTTCTGATGGATGCAGAGAAAATTACGGCGTGAGCCACTCAAAGGAACGCTGGATTCTGTGGCTTACACCGTGAAGCGAGTGGTCTCTTCCAGTGGAATAAGACGGTAGGTACTCTAGCCGGTACTTACAAGTTTTCTATGAGTGCTCGATCCAGAGCTGAGGGGATTTAACAGTGATTGGATGTATCAATTCGATCCCTAATCACATTGCGAGTATACTATGTATTGTATACTTCTAACTACTGTTCTACCTTTCCCAGGCAGGTGTTATTTTTAACCATCGTTGCGCATGCCCAAATCGGAATAGGTTGAGGTATGTATGTACTACGTGTAAAGTATAAGACTCAACGCGAGTCAAGGTGACGATGATGGGATATTATCAACAAGCTTAATTCACCTAGTATATGGTGGATTAATATTAATAATGAATCATAGGCAAAAAAAAAAAAAAAAAACTCCAATTACAATGGAGGTTTGTAAGATGGGCCGATTCTCTCTGTGGCTGAGCATGAGCTAGCTAGCCAGTCGTTTTTACATACGTAATTACAGGGCAGTTATTCGGAGATAACAATGCTCGCTCGCTTGCATTTCGGCGGATCGCCAAGTTCGCGAAATGCTTATTATTTTTCCTGGAGAATCATATATACGCGAGATCTATGAGATAAGGTTGGTATCTACAAATGTAGGTACCTACTAGGGATCTTAGTAATCAACCGATATAACGGTACTGTATGTACGCAAGACTCGACGGCCCAGATTAGATTTTTCAGGCCACATATCAAGATGTTACAGCTTCAGACATAGAACACAGATGCTGTGATTAGAGCGAAGAGAAAACTCAACTCTCCCCTTTCTTCTTCTTCTTCTTCTTCTTCTCTTTCTTGCCACAACAATGAAAGCGGAAAAAAAAGTACACTTCGAATGTTGAAGCCTCGTCAATACTAATGCCGATCCCAAGTTTGAGAGGCAATATATTCCTAGTAAAGGTACGTACCCCTCTTCACCATACGCTCGATAATGCATTCTGTGGAAATTTCTATGTCTCATCAAAAGATAGGCCCAACTAGTGGAACCCGACACTGGGAATATTGGGTAACTGGAAAAATTTTCGTCATAAGCTGTCGGTCGCGCCTCATGGATTGTTTCGGTCAACCCTCCACCTCCCTCCAGAGGGTTCAAGTCAGGCATTGCGGTCGTTGCTTGTAGGTCCTCTACGGTGACTGCACTGCCCTGTCAACATGTCGCCGGCGACAAAAGTGGTTTTGCTGACAATGAATTATCATAACTTGAACAGTGAGTAGGGACCGAACTCTGTGAGGTAATGGCAAGAGCCTATTTGCCGGTTGGAGCCACAAAGGCCTGATTTGCCCAGGTTCGGTCACAATGCACCGTATTCGTTTACACAGTCCCGTGGATGTTCTGAGCAACAAAAAAAAAATGGTATTTACATCTTGGACCTGCTCTGCCTGCACCATCACAACGCTAGACGTTCACAAAGTCAAGCCTTACGCTCCATCTGTTCGGGGGGCGATGTACGTACCTGGTCACCACATGCTGCTGTGCGCACATTACTTCAATTAGAGATCAATCACTACAAGGCGAGCTAGATGGCCATCGACTTCCAACTAGTCAATAATGGGTATACCTATATAAGAGCGATACAAAGCTGCCTCTTTGGCAAGTAGCTCGAAGGCCCCTTCCACAACCATAGCTACACCCCAAGGATAGCACGCCATAATTTATTGCTCACCACTTTCTTCAGTTAAACCTAAGCAACTGCCACAACGTCGCATTCAACATCTGGCGAAACCTGAGGAACTCGCGCCGTCCTCAGGTGAGATTTCCTACAACAGAGCCGCATTGCCTAACTCAAGCCAGACCAGCAATTGCTGGTCAGATCCTCTCCTGCCTGATCAGAATGCGGACGAAGCACAGATGAGCGAAAAATCTACGAACATAGAGGGGGAGCTTATGGGGGACCTGGTTTACCCTAGTCGTGGAGCACAAGACAGTATTTTTGTCGACCCGAGCGGAAACCATGGCGACCTCTCTGTCAATCACTATCCTTCCTATCCAAACGGTCCCGAACCGAGCACAAGCTACATCTATACTCCTACTTCCCCCAACCAAGATTTGAGCTCTGGGAGTGATGCTTTATCGGGTATATGGCAACTGCGAAATCCACTACAAACGGATTGTTTACAGTTTGCATTGACTCATAATTCATATCAGTATGGGCCTCATAACAGCCTACAAATCCCTCCAGGTTCTTCCAGGCATAACACCGGCAACATTCCTCTGGAAGACCTCCGCGCAGCTACTCCCCCCTACCAGAATCCACAGCCTAATTCTCTTCAAGCGTATCAAGTATATGAAAGTTTTACTACGCTTCTTAATTCTGACGATAACCCTATTCCCATGCCCGAAAAGGAATCTCAGAGTAAACCTAACCCTGTGTTCAGGGACAGTTCCCCTGTTAAGGTCTCGAGGAAAAGAAAGCGAAGGAACGGAGGAGAAGTGACTACCCTAGATGTCATCACACCCGCTGCCATCACCCCCGCTGCCATCACCCCCGCCGCCATTCCCGCTACCATTATTCCTGTCGTCGCCCCCGCTGCTATTATTCCAGCTGTCATCATTATATGTGATTTTCCCGGTTGCTCCCGCAAAAAAAAACCCTTCTCCAAGAAACACAATCTTATTCAGCACAGAAGGAACGTCCACAAGGAGAATATACCCAAGGTGAAATGTCGGTTCGGAGCCCCAAAACCTGATGACGATCCCAATGTACACGTGAAGACGCAGACTCGAAACATGAAGAAGAGGTAGAGATGGATGGTCCAGCAGCGGGCACAGGACAAGAGAGTGATGCGGTGTGTAGTCGGTGGCAGATTCAGCAGTTGCATCCTCTGGGTTTATATGCCCCGGCACGGTTTTGGTTTCTCTTTCTTTCGACGGCGCTTTTAGGGTGGATATACGATTTTGAAGCTCACTATCTTCTCTCCCATATCACTATGAGTCTATGACTGCTCACACCGCCCGCCACTCACGCTCTGGGCCTTTTGGACACCTTAATGGTCAATAAAAGGTTGGAGCAAAACTTGATGGTTTGGTGGGCAATGCTTCTGCATAGCTTTTTCTTTTTCTTTTTTTCTTCTCCATTTTGGGGCAGTGGTGTTTTCCTTTCTCTTCCCTCCCCGCAACCTTTTTTTTTTTTTTTTTTTTTTTTTTTTTGCTTTTTTACTTTTTTCCTTTGGTTCGCCTGATACCTTTTTTTTTTACCCTCACCCCCCCCTTCTCCTTTCTCCTCCAAGCCTTTTCCTTCTCCTGGTTCGGCGTGTGCGGTCTGGTTTTTGTTGCTTTGCTTTCCTTCCTTTTTCTCATAATTGGGTTACGCATGAAATTGAAAGAGGGGAGGTGTTTAACACATTTGGGTTTCGATTTTAGGGTATGATAATGGAGGATATTTCGTTTTGTTTTTTCTGCTTTACTTTCTTAGGGAGGGCTCTTTATATTTTTATTTGGCACTATTATATTATAACTCTACTCCAGACGGTTGTAATGTGTTCATCGTACTTTGTTTAATGGATGGCGGAGCCATTTGGAACAACAATCAATGCATAGGCAATCACTCGGAGGCTGTGTTGTGCATGTGTGTGTGTAGAGTACAAGCACTTTGAGGAACAGACGCAAGGCAGCCCCAAAATAAGGCGGTAGGCGATGGCTGTGCCTCCCTGGCTGTTCTGTTTGATCGCAAGGCGGCTAGCTAATGTATGCATATGCGGCCCCATCCTCAAGCAGCCTTGACGTAGTACAGGGTAGAGTATGTAGAGTAATAGTCACCGCCAAGACTGCGGCTCTCAGTCTACCTTATTCAGCCATTGCTGCCTAACGATAACAGCCCCCCAATAACCAATGAGGGCTGGTGGGGTATATAATATACCTGCTTGGTGGCAGCCTTGTATGCACCTCTAAGTGGTGTCCGTAGGCTGCACATATCCGCTCCAGAGTCATACTATGCCAGTTATTTTGGCTATTACTCACCGAGTGGTGGGGAAATGTTTGAGAGTTTTCAAGTATTAATACTACCCTGTGTACGCAACGCAAAGAGTGAACTGAGGCGAGTGCTGTTTGTGTTGTTCCCTCTTTTACCTTCTCCTCCGAGTGTGTTTATTTCCTAGCCTCTAGAGTATTCAGAATTTTCTTGATTTGATATTGGTCTGATCTGATCTGCCCATGTCTACAACAACCACGACAGTGGAGGCCTCTCCGCCAATAGTGACGGACGAGCCCAAGTCCACCCTACCCGCACTCGAGATCTGCTCAACGGGGGACATTATCATCTCGCTCACGCCGGAACCCCCGGCCCCTAAACCAAAATCTAAAGACGATCCCGATGTCCCGGAAGCCATCCCAGAGAAGCCAAAGCCGTTGCGTTTCCGTGTGTCCTCGTCTGTACTATGCGCGGCCTCCCCCGTCTTCAATGCCATGCTCGGGCCAAATAGTAAATTCGCCGAGGCCCTCTCTCTCCGCAAGACCAGAGTTTCGTCTAGTCCAGAGGATTCCCAGAGTGTCCACCACATACAGCCTCTCTACGATGACAATGGCACCGCACTGGCCGTAATCCTATATGCGCTGCATTTACAAACGCACAAAGTCCCACGTAGCGTGACCTTTGCTCAGCTGAAGCAGCTGGCGGTTGTGTGCGATAAGTATGATTGTGTTGGTGCTGTGCGCCTGTGGGCAGAGACGTGGATGGAACCGTGGAAACGGTATATGAACGCGCAAGGCTACGAGGATTGGTTGTTTATTGCCTGGGTGTTTAGTAGTCGCGATGTCTTTGGGAAGGTGAGTAAGGCTCTGGTGCCGAGGATTGTGGTGGGGGAGGATGAAGCGGGCAACAGGATGGTGTGTTGGGCAAAGTGGAAGGGGAGGGAGCGGGAGAGGTTGGGACGGTTTGATACCTATGTGCCAGATGTGATATTGAGTATATCTCCCTTGAATTTCGAGTTTTAGGGTTTCTTGGCGCTGTAGAGTAGGCATAACTAACTGATTTAGATGCGCTCCTCAAGCAACGGAACACAATCGTAAAAGAGATTGTGATGTACTGCTCAACGACCTTTACGAAATATGTCTCCGGCACCGTCCAGCTCTGCAAGCACGTCCCCAAGGACCCCCGGTGTGACATCTATATCCTTGGCTCCCTCTATCAGGCGTTTTTAGGTATTGGGATGCTGGGCTCCGACATCAAGACGGTGGATAACTACTCTGTGCAGGAGCTAGTAGAGGCCATCAAAGGGATCAAGATCCAGCATTTGGACTATGATGGCTGGGGCGAGGTCGAGGTGACAGAGGAGGAGGAAGTGCCTGCTAGTGATGATGCGGAAGCTAATGCTGGTGCTGATGAAGTGCCTCCTGGTGATGATGCGGAAGCTAATGCTGGTGCGGATGTTGTTGTGACAGCTGATGCAGTAGTGCCAGATGCCAATGCCGAGATACCAAACAATAATGCGGATGTTGTTGTAGATGGGGATCCTCCGGCGGACCCCGTTGCTGTGACCGCAGATGCAGTAGTAGCGCCAGATGACAATCCCGAACCAAACGCCGATAACACGGATGCCGTCGATGCCGCTGTAAATATAAACGCAAACGCAAACGCAAACGCAGAATCGATAACTGACGCAAACGCCGTTAATGCTGCAAACGCCGAAGCAATCGCTGAAGGTGATGCTGCCAACACAAATCCAACTGAGGATGCAAATACACCAATAAATCCAGTGGCCAATATCGATGGCAATGCCGATGGAGCAGTGGACGTAAATCCCAACACTGAAGCAAATCCTCCAGTGGCTTTACAAACTGTTGAGGGCGTTGATGAGATTGTTCCGCCAACCGTGAACGTCGAGGTAGCGGTTGAGCAAGATCCTGACACCAATGTGGAGGAGACAAGTCCGGATGCGAATGCGGAAAACGCTGTCAACCCAACAGAGGCGGATGATGAAAACATCAACGCAACCGCCAACCCAAATCCAGATGACAATGTTGATGTTGATGTTAATGTTAATATTGAACCAAACCCCAATGTCCCCGTCGAGGCCAATACCACCGACAACGTAGCAAACGACATCGCCATCGCCGCTGCCGCCACAGAAGAAGTCGAGGATGCCACCCCTCCTCCTCCCGAACCTGAACCCGAACCCGAAGGGGATCCAACACCGCCCCCACCCCCAGTACCTAGAACGAAGATGGCACACATCAGGCACGAGCATAACACCACCTGTAATCCCCTGAAGGCGCTCATTGAGCTCGCAGAGGAAGAGGCCGGAAAGATCGAGGAGCTAAACTTAGCTCAGTTCCGTGGTTGGAAGCGGAAGAAGATGGAGAAGAAAGGCGGGAACTGGGCCAAATTGACAGAGGAGCTGGAGGTGGCTATGGTTGGTGTGTAGGCACGAACGGAGTCGAGTCTTCCAAAGTCTTTTTTTTAGTCTGTTCTCTTCTCTTGAATTTTGTATGGATATTGGGGGCGGTGCATAGTTCTTTTTTTCTCCTGATTTCTTTCCCCTTCCCTTTTCTTTTTTTCCCCCCTTCGTCGGTGAGGCTGTCGGTATCTTCTCTTCTTTCTTTCGGCTTTCTTTCTAGCATACTTAGCATAGTATACTTTGTGCACAGCACATGTGACGCCTATCTTCCCTTTCTTTCTGTGTGGTATGTAAGCACCTAGAATCGATCATTGGCTCTGCTTTGTACGTCAACATGCAGCACAGCCTCGAGGTCGGGCTATAAAACTTATAATAGCCGGGAATACAGCCCGGGTTGCGCGAACATCTATCGGCCGGCCACCTGGGTCAAGATACCCCCCGTGGGCAGGTCACGAATGTCTCTCTTGCCTGATGTCTCTTGAAAGATGGCTGTGCTGGAGTCAAGTTAGGAGGCTGATATCTATGCGGGGTAGTTTATTACTCACATGTAGTGGAGAAGCTTACTTGTCGTTAGATATCGCTTCTTGTTTCTGGATAGATTATGCCGCTGAAACCAATGATCGGGCCGAGAAGTACTAGTAAGCACATAGCCGTTACCTAACATCCCCCACCCAACTGTCTCCACGATCCGCATTGGCCTATTCCCTGAATGAATGACGCGGTGCACTCTGGCCGCTGTGCGATGCACGTCATTCGCGGTTTACCACCATCTCCCCCTGCGCGGATCACTGAATATCACTCTAGTCTTGGCACCGTGCATACTACATACGCTTTTTTTTTGTTTTATTCATTACGTGCATTGCATACTAAGTTTCTGGGGGTGTAGAGTCGGTTTGAGTCTGGGTTCGGCGATATAGTCTGGTGTATGACTATAGTTCAACATCCACAGGATGTTCGGTCCCTTCCATCTCGATCGGAACGCGAATGCGAGTGATAATCTGTGACCCTAGAGTCTCGGAGCTGAGTTCTTATTTAAGGTAGGTCTTGTAATGGGGTAAATTCAAGTCTGTAGATGATCCCTATTGACAGTGTTTCTAGGACCCCTACCGAGTTTACTCAATATGACTCTGAAAGAAGCGACAGGGCTTACATTCTGAATAAAAGAAAAAAAAAAGAAAAAAAGCGACGCGGCTCCCGACAGAAACGCAACAATAAATTCAGTGACTTTTGCTGGGCAGGAAAAACGGGCTCTTAGTGAGAATATACAAGATTTGTAGGATGTTGGGCCCTTGAAGTCGATCAGATGCAGATATCTAGCCACTCTGGGGGCCTATATTGAGAATACACTTCTGCAAACACCACGGCGAATTAGCACACGAAATACCCATCACAGATGAAGCATGGTACTTAAAAAACCGCTCATGCTGTGGACAACATCGATATATCGATGTGTTTGGTGGCCGGTATGACAGTACCAGATTTCTCCCATTAAGTGAACATAATACAAACCTCCTCCACCAAATATCTGACGAGGGTCTAAATAGGATGATCAATGTCAGTCCGTAGGGTATCTATTAACATTGGATTGAAAGAGAGATAGTGTCTTTTCTATTTAGGTTAGAAGTGACTAAATCCTTCACTTTTCTGGAATATAGAACAACGGTATTCTTTCCACCGAGGCGAGGCCGCCTAAGTACTCGCGAAGAGGGTCAGAGTTTGGTGTAATATGTTGCGGGTTGTGAAAATTACTAAATATATCCTGTTATTGTATGTATGGGACTAGGCATCTAGGTGTTCTCGATTTACTAACCAACAGACTTTGGGATGGCTTGAAAAGATACATGTAGGAAGAGGTCCTGTCTACGTCACATGGTCATGACTTGATTAGGCAAGATGCTACGTCACAACGTGTATTTATGCTTCTGTAACCGTCTCCTAGTTTATATACACGTGAAGTACATGGACGTTACGTACACACTACGGTACAAGTTCGATTGTGTAAACAACGTGTAGGATTTACACAATGAAACTGTGTAAAAGCTTTACATAGTGATACTGTGTACATACACATAGATATTATGTAAAATACACAATATTTACACAGCGAAACAATGTCGATTTACACATGGATACTGTGTAAAAAAAATATTTATACAATATTTACACGATGGAACTGTGTTGATATACACATGGATATTCTGTCAAATAGTACACAATATTTACACAATGAAATAGTGTTAATTCAATTTAATCTATTCCTATTTATATAATTCTATATACATTAATATACTTGCTGCCCGCCTGCTTACTCATCCACCTACCTACTTGGTTACCTGCCTGTCAGCAAGCCTATAGAAGTATCAAGTTCTGTATCAATTTAGCGCCTAGTTTGGTGATGGTTCGGTGCCAATTCAGTGCTGAAGCAAGTATCGAAGCAGGTGTCGAATTGGACATCGAATGAGACATCGAATTAGGTGTCAAATAGGAGACTATACACACATTAGTAGGTGTCAGAATATGAAAGTTGAGGGATACTCAAGATGGAGATAGAGATGGAGGTGAAGATAAAAATGGAAGTAGTGATGGGAATAGGGATGGAGGTGGAGGTGGAAGTGGAGGTGGAGGTGGTGTGGAGGTGGTGTGGAGGTGAAGGTGAGGGAGACTGTTAATTTAGTGTCAGAATATAGTCTTAAAATAAGGTTTACACTAGTTTCATACCCATCCCTCTACGAACAGTAAGAGGCTGGGTACATACCTGGGCCTACACAATTTCATGGGTTACACACTTTTCCCACATGATACACACTTATATTGTTTAAATTTACACAATTCCAAACTAGCTTTGTACCCTAGTGTACAGCGGTAGGTAAAAAGTCATGGAACGTAACTAAGATACCCAACCGCAAATCATTCCAACCGCGTTCCATGACTTTTTACGTGCCGCTATACATGTATGTCTTTGATCTTAACCTAGTACTACACAATGCATCGCGTTCCATTACAATGGGTGCTAGACACTACATATAGCTTTATACAGAAGTCAGGGCTCCCCATATGCACCCAAAGCAGCTACAGGGAGACATTGGAACACCTGAAAATAACGAACTCAACACGTGAATAAAAACGCCGTGGCTATCGCGTCAACACGTCCTTAAATCGATAAGGCCAGCCATCATATTCTGGGTGAATTCCGCTCCATATCATATAAAACTCGCCGCATGTGCAACTAGGCCTCATAAACCTTTCCCAACTTAGCAGGCTGTGGGGTGACCAACTTCCTGTTTTAGTTCAGTGTGGAAAGGTGCCAATGATCGCAGAGCTTATTTTCAAACAGGATGAGGGCTTTATTAATGAGATGAGTGTGTCTTCATATCTCTTTCCAAGGTAATGCCTTGGTTGACATAAAATATACCTTTACAATAGGATTTAAGTCAGTTACCGCTTGTTACTAGAACGGCCTGTTCATTTGGCGCTGGATTGGTTGCAATCCATCAGGGAAAAAAACACATCTGAAGGTAACATCCATTGAATAGATTTTTGTGTCAACCTACCGAACAAACAGGCCCTAAAGATTACCTTACCAGTCAAACCCAAACAACCCCATCCTCTGAAATGTCAGGCGGTCGATGGATCAAATGATATTCGATGATATTCTAGCAAAGTTCGAACCTAACACCTTCTACAATCTTCTATAAAGCAGACGCACTTCTACTACGCTACAGAATCGATGCTGGTTATTGCCGGGATCAACAATTGTTTTTGTGTGGAATGAGCCAAGATGTCGAGTGATATGATATGATTCGAAGTTGTCAGTTCAATTTTCACATGTTGCATGAGGCGCTGAAACAGGGTTCGGCTATTTTTGCTTTGATTGTATATATAAATTAGATGGAATAACTTAGTTAACGGTCGATTACGCCTTGGTGAGTCGACTTTCTTCTGGGTGGGGCAAGACGCACAATAACCGCCAAGACCCTCACGCACCGCCTGTATATGACGCCAGGAACTGTATTGACCTAGCTATCGCAGTAGCAAGGCTGGCTGAGAGAGTGAGAAGGCTGTGCTAGTAGTATAATCTGTTCACATGAGTGACTGCATGTAAATCCTCCTCCTGATCACAAGTCATCACTCGGTATTCCCGGCAGCCGAACTTCCGATGCCGGAGAACATTAATAGCGGGATACTACGTTTTTAAATCGTGAAAATCTGTAAGTAAGCCTCTGAGGAGACTCAATTAAGATATGGCATTACGTTTAGCTAAAATTATCGATACCCGCCAGCCCACCGCCCTACTTACTTCATTAACTACATGTATGTAGATATTCAGATAGTTCATCTTTTACATACATAAATGTATGATAAATCAATATTTCATAGGTGCTACTCTACAGTCCCGAGCTGCGGCTTTTAGTTGGGTATTGGTTGTCTTACGTAGGATTCTGCACTTTGAGCTCAGAGGGCCAAAACACGCTAAAAAAGAAACACTAGATCTAGGTCTATTAACAGCAATTTGCGCTTGGCTTTATGGCCAATCTGTTGTTGAATACGCACGCTAAGCTAAGCTTGGGCGCACCTCACAATCACTTTGGAGGATCGTCGAATTTGAGATATTATCCATAGCTTCATGTCTTACTGGCAGCGCTTATTTAAAGTTAAAAAGTAGTGGCCTTTTTTTAGAAGCCAAAAGAGCATCTCGATCGATGACAGGAATTCCATGGGGGCTCTATGCTTCAGATAGATCTCCGATGCGAAGCCTGATTCAAGTTTATTACGAATTTGGGAATTGGAATGCTTGATAATGGTTGCACGATATCTAGGTTGACAAAAGAGGTGACTATATGTAGATGGTATAAACTTAAAGCGAGTACTCATGAGGCGGACAGTCTGATGGCAAACTTGCTTAAATCTCGCAACAAAGAATGCCATTGTATTGTTAAGCTCTAATGCATGTAGTTCCAAGAATAGTTAGATACATGCCTAGCTACAGCAGTAAAGATGACTTGTTATACGTGCTCTCGGGCCACGCCTGTACTTGGAAGTACCATAAAATCTTAGTTCATCCGGAGATATTTTTCAGCTCCTCTGCAAAGCCGTCCGCTTGGCAACCGTCCCAATGAACTGAGATTTTGCGGTAATCAATCGATATTTCAATTCCCCACTTCAAGGCGAAGGCGGCTTGAACTCGAAACAAGAAAAAGCAATTTAAGAAAAAGGAAAAGAGCATTCTTGTTACCGGTTTAGGACTAAAAGATACCTGTGTAACAAAGACCCTAACCCGCCATCGGCGATCAAACAGCTCCGAATCATACACCTATCCTCTGTCCTCTACACCCCCGAAGCTACCTCTTTCTCCTCCGTTGCCTCTCGCCTCTTCTGCTCCTTTCTCCCCGAGTCCCCCTCGGGTGGAGTCCCCCACCTGTATTTTACGACTGGAATGAACTCCTTATGCACCTGCCTCCGATGTTGCAGCAGGTTATGATTCCGCGTGAAAGGTTTCGTTGGGCGTTTGCATTTGGGATGGGTGCACTTCAGTGTTGCATTATCGACCACCGAATGGTTGTTGCCGCCCATAACCATATGTGCTGCTCCCCTCTCTTTCCTTTTCCCTTTCCCATTCCCTTTCCCTTTCCCTTCTCCTTCCCCTTTCTTATTCCCTTTCCATTCCCCTTTCCCTTTCCCTTCCCCTTTCAACTTCCCCTTGCCCTTATCCCCGTTCGGCGTGGGAGTAGGTGCCGCCGTAAGTGCTAGATTGTGCGGCGGCATTATAAAAATAGTCTCATCGCCGGGGAACCATGTGTGGCTGGAATGCGAATACTCATAAGTTCTATCGCCCCAACTATAAATTGACCGATTTTCCGCAGGCCAAGTTGGCGAAAGTTGTGGCTCAGACATAAACTCATGATCACTAATTGGGTTATATGTAGAGATTAAATCCGGGGACCCTTGACGACTATCCTGGACTGACGTTGCATTCTGGTGAGCCGCCATCAGAGTCGGGGTCGAGAGTGAGTATGCGGAGTATTGAGATCGTTCACTGACCGCCCCCATGCAGTCTCCCACCTGCGCAGTTCCCCAAGCGGGGTTGTCCTGAAACGGGTATATCTCTGGGAGGTACTGATCTCTCTGGAGGTGCGGAAACATGGAATCATTCTGTCCTTCTCCGACCGGAAAACCCCGTTCGACTTCTCTCCAGTGTTCATTCACCATCTCATGATCTGATCTCAGTTGGGATAACCTGGGATGAAGGCTCATCATGAACTCCATATTCGAAATGGACGGCGGCGAGGGCCGGTGTCGATAAAATACGCCACTGCTGTTTTGGTCTGCGTGATACTACACACCTGTTGGGGTTCTCGGTGGGCGGTTTGATACCAGCTGTCGAGGGACAATATATATATAATAATAATGATAAGATCAATGATTATAGGAATATATGTGTGTGCGTGTGTGTTCAAGCTAAAGTATTGCAGAGAGGAAAATTTGAATACGAAGTCACCCTCGTGAAGATCTAGATGAGAGCTGGAATTGCTAAAAATCTGGAAGAGTGGGCAAGTACAAGTTGATGGTGTATGTCGTGAGATATTGGAAATTAGAATAGAGGGCTGGATCAGGCCAGAGGGGTTGGCTGATCTGGGATTTCTTTTTCTGCGGTAGCTTTGACAATACATGGAGCTGGAAGCCTGAGGAGGGAGGTGGGTGGTTAGGCTTTTATAGGGGCGTCACGTCTCCATAGAGTAGTGTTTGCAGTGCCCTTACTTTTAATGTGATGTTGTTGCCTTCCATAGTTGTTGGCCGTCAAAAAACGGTGCGTATACGTATTCTGCGCACGCCCTACTATAGTACCACCAGCTGCGTGGAATAAACCAGATTAAAACCGCGGCCACGCATGAAAAACCCCATGTCCCAATGTAATGGTAGGTTCTTTTCGAATGAACAGTACGGCGGAAACATTGGCAAGATGACGGCGAGCCCGAGTGAGTGCGGGTTAATGACTGGTTGGCTAAAAAAGGAGAGGCCTTTGCCCTCAGACCAGCTACATTGTGTGGATTGGCAACTTTTGTAGTAGAATGTGAGTAACGTACCTGTTCCCCGCAGTGGAGCAAAATTGTGTGAAATAATCCATCTGAATGGACATTTCAAGTATTAATTGAACACCAGAAGTAAAATAACTCTTTCCTCTATACATGGCTCGCCTCACGAGCAATGATTTTGATTCAAGAATATAGATCATGAACATGGTTGAATGAATTTCTTTGAGGTGCGAGTTCGGAACTTTCACGGGCTGTATCTGTATGCACGATCGATTTTGAGTAACCCATATATCTGGGGTTGGTCCATCAAAAGAATAAATGGATTTATTGGCCTGAGTGCAACCACTGTGTTCCCCAGCGATACTACTCTACTAGTGCAGTATTAAAAGTGATGGGAGATTATGTATCGCTAGATCTACTTACTTAGTACTCAACTATTAATCAACATACACCACCATCAGTCCTCACTTCTCTCTCTCTCTCACAACCCTCAGTTATCACCCTTACATGTAGGTAAGTAAATACATAAGTAAGTGGGTGTATATTGCCCCACTTATCTCCCACATTATGTATGTACTTACTTACATGTAGTTGGTTGCGACCTCCCCCAAACTAGTTACAACCAGCTGTTCGCCCCACACCCGTTTTATGACACCCAAACTCTATGAGCAACACCCACCCGTTATCACGACCAGCCAGTTAATGCACTCCACACGTTTACTGCGGTGATACCAGCGTATGTGCCGCCCATTAATGTCGCCCTAAAACCAATTTGTTCCTACGGCCTGCAGAAGAAGGTTCTGATTCCCATGCAGCACTTCACCAATTTTAACTAGTCCTTGGTTCCAGATGTTTCTGGATTTTCTGTATGGATCCCCTTCACGTTAATCTTCTATGGACTCTAGAGAGCCGCTGTCCATGTGAAATAATTACCGTCCGTTTACATTTCCCATGCCCTAGAAACATGTTGTCTTATTTTTTCTCGCGGGGATGTGGTCGGAGCGCCTGCATCGGACGTAGTTCAGCCACGAAATGAACCAGAAAATATAGTTGGATAATTTATATATACAAATTATCCCTGCCCGGAGCAACTGCATTTTCTGGCTCTTTTCGTGGTTAAACGTAGGTACAGACAGATAGAACACAGGCCGGACATGCGGTAAGCTTAAGCCTGTTTCCCGTATAACTCTTATAGTGGCGCGACGATGACGTCAACTTGCCCATGAACTGTAGATAGTTAAGACAGTAAACTTGCATCACCGCCGGCCGAGGTACTAAAAAAAAAAAAGAAAGAAAGAAAGAAAGGACACGCAATCAGCTAATAGAAGGTGTATTTGATGAGAACCACCGCATAGTTATTTCTAGGTATCAAAAGTTCCCTAGTAACTGTCGCCGTGCACGTTTTGGGCGGACTCGCCGATAAACGACGCCATGGTATGAGGGTAGAAAGGCAAGGCTTATTTGTCCGATCTTGCGACTCAGGAATGGCTGCCAAGATCATCTTCGAGCATGAAGCTTTACCTGGACAAAGTCAGGCGAAGAGACGTTAAAACATTTAATTGGGGAGCGAAGATAAGCTGTCTATGAGAAGGTTGTGGCGAAGTGTGCGTGGGCGGTGCAAATTTGCAATCCACCACGTTGAACCCATATATTTCGACCGAATTACTTAGGTGTGTAGTGATCATGGAGGGTGTGTAGTGATAGAGATTGCTGTGGTCGCTAAACGCCTAAGTACTTTGTTCTAGTATGTATTTTGAAATTACTTATGTTAATACATCAGCCTACTTAGTTTTCCTTATGTGATACCCAAATAGGTGTATTGGTATATAGTAAGTACATGTACTTTAGAGTGAAGTCTCCAGCTAATTTCATTAAATTTTGTCACTCATTTTTAAGTGACGCGTAGGTTGTGGGAACATTCAAGCGACACTCCGCGTTAAAAGGGTGCTAGGCGTCTGTACTACCGTTCACGTGTGATAACGATGGGTAATAAATGTTGACGTCTCTTATTGGTCAAGAACAACGCCTACGTCCGTCAATACCAGTGGATGACAGCACAAATTCGTCAAGAATCCTATTTAAAATAGTTACCACGCGCGTCAGATCTTATGATAACCGAGGTTGGGTAGGAGTTCGATCTCAGCTGGGCTTTGTGGTTCGCTGAACCGGTCGTCACTAAAGTGATGTGAACAGGGTTGGCACCACATCTATTCTGATCTACTTTGAGACCAAAGATCTGCCGACCTGGTTTGCTCAAATCAGCTTAAGAATTAGCGTAGAGAACTTGAAACTTTCCCGGTGAGATATCCTGGATGATCCTTCGTCAACCGACGTTCCAACTTATCTGATATTAGAGACTAGAGACTTTGCGCAAATGGAGTCAGCTCCAACATGATCGATGCTGATCCCACAACCCTCCAATCAGATAACTAGAAATATAGACCTAGCTCCATTTGCGCAAAATGCTCTAATATTGCTCGTCACACTGTCTGTACCGAGAATGGTTTATAGTTTTATTGCCTCGCATGGATAAATCTGTATAAAACATGTAGGAGGGAGAGTCATGTGGAGTCATGTGGGTGTCTCATGTTTCTGCTCTGTCAGCTGTCATATCATTCTTCTTAACCAGATTCTCGATTTGTTTGGTTATATTAGAGGGTTTGCATGAAAGATTGTGAAGTATGTCGAGAACCCGCCATTTACATATTACATAAATACATGTATGTACATACCTACATGCATACGCAAGGCAGTTCTCGTATCCAGTCGCGGTTGACTGATCCGACTGCAGATCCCCTACCACAGCGCACTACAGAGTGGTAGCAAGGACCTTCTTACCTACATAAACATCCTATAATATATTAATCCCCTCCCTTACCCAGCACTAGCGTCGCGAATATATCTACTTGCCCCCAAGGCAAAATTAACAGAACAGTGACGCGGTATAATAAAAGCCGACTCAATACACCAGAAGCAAATATGCAACAAAACACTGTCTCATTTCTTCCTTACCTGAAATTTCCTACAGCCTTGAGGTCGTACATCCATCCGATGAACTGCCCTAACATATCTAGAGGCTTTGTGAATACAGGATGCTAGCTGCCTAGATTACGCGCCGGAGTTGAAGCTAGGGAGAAATCATCAACTTACACTGAGGGTGATTGAAACTTCAATCCCTCGATATCGATAGACGCCAACTATACATTGGTAACAAGGCGTACCGGACAAAAGCTTGGATGTAGTAAGGCTCATAGACTAGATCCACGCATACGTGGGGACTAGCTTCAGCTACCTCAGGTTCTGTTTCTCGTAGGAAATGTTCTGATATATTGCTCATAAACGCCTTAGAGCAAGAAGGCTGGATCTTGATATATGCTGAAGTTCATAATATGTCTTAAACTTGACTTCCAAGGTGAGACACATGAAAACACTTGGTCCGGGGGTCCACGTTGCTTGTGCATAACACCCACTTAGGTGTTTGACCCCGGGTTGAGAACCCAGGTGGAACTTCAAAACTTCATATGACGGACGGTGGGTTCTTTCAGACCTGGTGCCTGAACGTTCGAAAAGCTACATATGCATACCAGTCTTGCAGCTTGTCTAATATTTAGACATCCCACTCCAGGGTTAGGGCTCGGAAGGGATTCACCTGAGCCATGGACTTAAATTCACTTGCTAAGCGGGGTGACTGTGATTGTCGGATCATTTAGTGGCATATGCATGTACTGAGATCTCAGAGAAGCTTTCGGGTGAGATCCTTCCTCCAGTGATATTGCCCTCGTGTCCTAGAGGATGTGATATCACTTTTTGCGACAAGGTCGGAGGCAACGTTGAAGTCAACAATTGAATGATAACGAAAGACTTTAAACTGCATATTCACAGCAATTGAAACCGCAAATAGCAATTCGCAAGTGTTAAACCCCTTTGCGGTCTCAATGTTACCCATGTAGCATATTTAATCACTCGTGAAAGACAGATCAGTCAGCATCTCATCCTAGCTTAGGTAAGAGCACCACTGCCTTGGCACAAGCGTCATCCATCGCCTTAACTTGCTCGCCCCTGTTCTTTCTCAGCCCAAGCTCTCTAACCTTCATTCACTTGACATCACCACTATCACCATCGTTCCCAAACACTCAAAAAAAACTTCACCAAACCACTATGTCTTCTTCGGCTTCATCAGGCCCGCTTCTCTAGTAGGTCTCCTCTATTATCTCTCTTTTCTCTCTCTCGGCCGTGACGTGCTAATAATATCTCTCTCCAGCTCCTGCGTTGCTCATGGCACCACGATTCTCTCTGAGTACTCTCCTTCCGGAACTGCATCCACGAATGCCTCTTCTCTCGCCTCTTTAATTCTACCAAAGATCACCCATGCATCCGCCCAGAAACTCACCTACACTCATGGCGCCCATAACATCCACTACATCTCGACGGCTTCATCGTCCACCATCCCGCAGGGTTTGACTTTCCTTGTGATATCATCCGCCAACTTCGGTCGTAAAGTTCCTTTTGGCTTTCTTCTTGAAATCCAGCGTCTCTTCACCTCGCGCTACACCGGCTCTACGATCGGCGATGCACCTCCTTACGGCTGTGCCGAGTTCAATTCTGTGCTTAAGTCAACCATGAACCAGTTTTCCCAGGGCGGCGAGAACGAGGATGTTGTGCAGAAGGCACAGCGCGAAATCGACAGCGCGAGGGGAATTATGACCGAGAACATTGAGCGGGTGCTGGAGAGAGGTGAGAGGATAGATTTGCTAGTCGACAAAACTGCCGGCCTACAGACGGGAGCTATGGAGTTCAGGGTTAGGAGCAGGGGCTTGAGGAGAAGAATGTGGTGGAAGAACACAAAGTTGATGATCCTGCTGGTGTTTGTGGTCATCTTCTTGATTTACCTTTTTGTTGGGATGGGATGCGGGTTGCCGAGTATGCACTTTTCCTCCCTTATTCGCTGGCCATGTTACTAACTGTTTGTCACAATGTAGCCTGGGGACGTTGCCGCGCCTAATTGGCCAAATAAAATAAATTATAATAAAAAAGGATGGAAGAAAGCACCGACACAAGTACGGAGAGTTCCCATGCCGCCATCGGCTGCCAGATCATCAATCCACCTTCATATGCGTCTAAATTTCTTCTTTCAAAATAAAAAAAAAAAAAAAAAAAAAAAAGGAAAGAAAATCACGTCTCTGGGGTTCGAGGGTCTTCATTTCGCAGGTGTTATTTTATCTTTATATTCTTTATCCTCAGCATCATGGATCGGGGAAATTGGGGGGGAATCGGTAATATCTGTACTTGCTTATACCTGGGCTTATCTATGTCGACGACTAACATGTACTTGTTCTTGCTTTCATTTTTTTTTGTGCTCTCTTGAGGCCCTGCAGCATTTCCGTTTTCGTGTATCCGGCTCCCCCGTGATTTCTTCTGCTTCTGTACCGCGTTGGTTCTGGTCGGTAACTGGTCTGGTGTCTTGTGTTTATTTGTATTCTTTTTTTTCTTTGGCTTCTCTTTGTCTCCAGTTTCTTTCGAAGTTCTCCTGTTGAATTCAACCAAAGTACTATCATAGGCTAAGCCGGAGTGGATGGGGGCAAATTGTTGCATACCACCACTGCCATACTACTGCTGCTGCTACTACTGATGTAACAATATACATGCTACGGTGTTCGTTTTCATTTGGCGTTCCTGCGCACATAGCTCATACATACAATACCGCCCCTGGAGAGCGCACATATGAGGCGTTGTTCAGCGCACATATTATATATAACATCACTTGGCGGATTATTTGTAATAAGATTCAACGTTTTCACGATTAGAAGCTTGCTTGTTTACTTTATTACTTGCTCACTCTCTTGTCTCCCTCCTCGCTTGTTTGCTTGTGTGTGGTGGAGTAGTAGTGGGGAGCAGCGCGGGGGGGGGGGGGGGGGGAAGGCTGTGATGCGATAGAGGAGACCGGGGTCTGCGCCGCCTGCCAAGACGGTGTCACTCCTGGGGGGATAAAAGAGGTGGGGTGGGCAAAAGCAGAGTATCTTTGAAGGGACGGGTACTGTATAATTACATGAAGTTAAAGGAGAGTACTTGCTCACACAGGCTAGATGAGGTGAGACGATCAGCGTTGGGAGTGGCTCGGCTCACATACAATCACTCGCTATTAGCCTGAGGAGGGGGGGGGGGGGAAGAATACCGGCAGGAAAGATTTACCTTTGGTGGGGTTCATTATCGTTGACGATGAATAGACAAGGCTACGATAGATACATAGAGTACATACATGTACTGTTGGTGGATGCCCCCCCTCCCACCCCTTTTATTCTTTGGTTGTATGTTGGTTGGTGTAGGTTAAGGTGCTGCGGTCGATCAGCAGAGTCAGTAAAGTCGGCCATCCAAGTTGGAGTATGGATGTGCGCAGAAATAGAGGGGTCTGGCGAAGTTGAAAAGTTGTGACATGGTCGGCCTTGGGTCTATGGCAGGGGCAGGAGGTCTAATGATGATCAAGGTCTGATAGGTACTCTGGACCGTCTATGATGACACGAGACCAGGTCCACGACATGTCAGACTCAAGGGACAAGCTTTGACTCTTCACTCAGGGCCGGGGAGTCAGGACCGTCTGTCCGCATATGAGAAGACTCTGTCCGTCTAGTTTACAGAACTCCGAGGAGCTCTAGGTATTGATTGTTTAAACTTCCCATCCTGTCTTCATCGCCGGCTCTGATAAAATTCCCTCCAGAATCCTCCGCAGCTGAAAGTAATACGAAGTCGGGCAAAATAGGTCCCATGGGAGGAATAGAACTCCGCAAGAGTCAGAATCTTGATCTTGTTCATGGACGGCGTAAGCCCGAAGACAAAGACGAGAAAGGCAAGGCACAATTCGGGCCTCCCATCTCATCCTGTCCAACGGCCCACAACCCGGTACGGTGGATGACAGCCGTCCCCAAAAAAGGCCCCTCCTGCAGTACCGAGGGTTTCCCGCAGCTGAAAGGTAGGAAGCACCTTGGACAAAAAAAAACCCCATACATATTTACCAAGAGATCCAAGAACGTAAACCCAAGAGCCGGGGAAGCCCCGCAGCGCAACGCTGCGCTGGGTAGCTGAAAGGTAAAAAAACTCTGCAGCAGGTCGTAAAAATATAACGTTTCGACGTCTTCTCAGGACCTGCGTTGCATACACATGCTTATACCATACTCCTGAGTACTCTAGCTAGCCGCCGTAAACCCCCTCCGAGACTATCTCGTCACCAAACTCTTGTCCTCATCTCATGCTCACATACAGTAGGTACCGACTGACGCAACCCCACGACCAGGTCTGAGGAACCGTGTGGCATAATTCTCCCCGTCTGCGCAGCTCATCAAACACTCCCCTTACCTACGGCTGAGGACCCTCTGTTGTGGAGGAAAGATGGAAAGCCCCGCAAAAGCAAAAGCAAAAAAAAAAAAAAAAATTGGATGAGAAGAAGAAAAAGAAGGAGCAGAGAGAAAGGAAAAAGTAAACAGCTACATACTAAGTGCCGTAACCGGGTGCCGACATGCTGCCTCATGAGCTCATCGTACATTGCCGCAGTCTTGTACCCGGGTGTTGGAAAGTAATGCACCTTTTGGCTTAACCGCCTATTTGCACCACAATACTTACCCGGGTTTTATCATAACGAAAAACACTCCACTACTCTGGGAGATGAATTCGGTGATATTCTTATGATGATTTCTCCTATTAAACGGACTCGACACGAGGGTAGCAAAAGCACATGCCAAAAGCACAGAAAGTCACCCCCCTCAGAAGCCTTTTTATAAATTTCCCATCATGGGTATAAAATAGAAGCTGGTTTTGATCCCGAGAAAATCCTATTTGTCCAATGGTCCTCTGGCGGTTGAGGATTTGACAATGTATATACTGTGAGGGTTTTCTAGTAGCCATGGTTTAATCACAATACCTCACTCGATCCTGTGACATACCGACAGCCCAGTATTAAACAGACCCAACCCCAACACCGCCTCCGATGCCGACTTCCATCTAATTAATTCGGATATCGGCATGCCCACACATTAAATCAAAACCACAGCGCGAATATAGTGTGATATATTGTCCTGCCTGATATAGTGGATGTGTGGTGGTATATATATGCGAGGATGGGAAGACCAGCCAGGGGTGGGATAGGGGGTGGTGTCGATGCTCTACACTCAATTTCTCCGCAAGAACAAAACAAGCTCCTTAGTTAGCTAGCGAAGACATCCAAAAGAGGCCGGTCGGCCCAGCACGTCATCCAGCTTAAACGCAGCGTCCACCGTTTCCTGTCAAACTCGATCCGGGGATGCGCGGTGGAATTTGGGTTAGGTGTTATTCACAAATTATCACCCACCTAAACAGTAGTCTGGACACCCATACATTTCTCCGAAGACCCTGCATAGAGTACCATACCCCCCCCCCCCCCTTAAACACAACATTTTACCAGCCGCGCGATAGATCCATCCCTTCCATCATCTCCATGGGTGAGCAGTCGGAAGTCGCTTAAGCCCTCTATATGGAACTTAGCGCGGCGCGGCATACCTTAAATCTCGGTTTAATTCCATGGAATTACCAGAAGGCGAGCTAGATGAATTGAATGGCGCGAGCCCGGTTCCTTGGTACTGTAGTACTGCGGTTCGGGTTAGTATGTCTGTTCTGTGTTAGTTATGCAGTTAGTACTGGATTATTAGGGACCCCAGGTTATGTAATGTAACCCTTGCCTCATTTTCTTTCTTTACCGGGCAACCCAACCCATCTATTCTCCTCATATACCTAACTACTCTCCTTGTGCAGCAGCCCCTACTTACTGTATGTACTCTAATTTATCCGACCGCGCATGGTACCAACCGCCAGCTACCCAGAAATATTCCATTGGTATGTAGGCGGCGTTGCGGTGCGGTGCTTTCTGTCTACGATATCAATTAGTAGTTTCCCGAGAGGGTGAAACCATGATGGTTTCACTTGGCAGGCCATGATCAGGGAGCGGAAAAAAGCTTGGTATCCGGCCGCTACCAGCTTTTGCTCCTTCGTTCGTTAAAAAATCGGATGTGAGATAGGGTTTACATGTAGTTCTGTGCTGTCTGCCCGCCGTGCATTGGGCGCTGAATCAATTAGAATTCTAATTGTTCTTCGGAGTTACATAGGGTTATTATATACATACAGCTAGGAGACCCAGTAACCAATTTGGCGAAATATATTATCGGAGGGCGGCAGTAGTTTACCTACCCTAGCCAGCTGCAGGGATCCCGCCTGCCTTCCTCGTCAGTTTGTATTATCTATGTAGGTAGTTATTAGGTATCCCCTACTTGTGATATTGTCTGCACCGCACCGCACTATATCGCAGGTACATACACCAAGGGTACCATGCATGTTCTATTCCCTACTCATCATGATAGTCCGTCAGTCCGTCAGGAGAAGTACTTCTCAAAGCCAAAGCAAAACAATTGCAAACTTCCGTATAAATGAACCCCCATCCGCCCTTCTCGCAGTCTTCTTTTTTCTCTCCACCACCACGGACCAGTTCCTCACACTCATTGTCGTTTTCTCCCCGCTCTTCTGCATTTTCTGTTTTTTTGTGGCTTGACGCCCAATACACAATCACTCCTTAACTTTGAAAAAAAAATTCGCTGAGCGTTTCACTCTTTTAACCTAAAAACGGCAAATATGAAGTACTCTGTTGTTCTCTCTGCGCTTGGCTCTGCCACTCTTGCGCTCGGCCACGGGCTTGTCTCCCAGATCGAGATTGGCGGCACGATTTATGATAACTACTCGCCCTATGTGGACCCGTACTTGAACCCCAAGGTGGATCGCATTGGATGGACCACTGAGAGCAACGGCCCTGTTGAGGTAAGCTGGCAATCATATTACTCCGCCGACCATATGATATAACAAATACTAATACCACATAGGACGTTTCCACCGCCGGAATTGCCTGCAACACTGGCTCCACCGCTGGTGCACTCAGTGCTACCACCGCCACCGGCTCCTCCGTCAAGTTCTTCTGGACCACCTGGCCCGACTCACACAAGGGTCCCACCATGACCTACCTGGCCAAGTGCCCGGACACCGATTGCACCACTGCGGACCCCACCGCCCTCGACTGGTTCAAGATTGACGAGGCCGGTCTCAACAGTGACGGCACATGGGCCTCTGACACTCTCATTGCCAATAACAACACCTGGACCGTCACCATTCCGTCGGACATTGCATCGGGCCCGTACCTGATGCGCCATGAACTCCTGGCCCTTCACTCTGCAGAGACTGTGAACGGCGCACAGTTCTACCCAATGTGTGCCAACTTGATTGTTGAAGGTTCAGGCAGTGCCGTCCCCACCGATACCGTCAAGTTCCCAGGTGGATACACCTCCAGTGACCCTGGAATCCTGATCAACATCTACTACCCGGTCCCGACCAGCTACACCATCCCCGGCCCGGCCGTGTACGTCCCTGGCGGTGTTAGCGTCTCCACTTCTGCTGCCGTGGCCACTTCAGTCGCTGCTACGGAGATTGCGGCCACCTCAGAGGTCGTTGCCACTTCTACTCTCGAGGCCACATCTGTCGCCGCTGTCCCCACATCCGTGTTGGCAAGCTCAACCTTCATTGGCACAGGCTTCGTTGGCACTGGCTCCGCCCTCCCAACTTTCGCCCCCTCTGTACGTCCCCCATACTCCAACAGCACCCGTACTATCACTCGTAGCCGTGGCCCAACATCAAGCGTCGTCATCGACGCCACACAGACGAGCGTTGCCCCTGTCCAGGAGACTGAAGTTGCCGATCTCGCCACTGAGACCGTCTATGTGACCGCCCCTGCTGCTACTGCTCCTGCTACTACTGAGGCCCCCGCTACCACAATTACGTCGACCGAGACTGCAACCGTTGAGAAGACTGTCATCTTGACATTCACCGCGTCAGCAATCGAGACTGTGACCGTTACTGAGCGCAGGCCTGAGTGCACACCTACTGGTAGACACAGGAGGGGAACTTACTACTTTTAAAGGAGAGGATGCGATATGAGGGGGTGTGATTAATTATACGGGCTACAACTAGGACGAGTGAGCTGAGTTATGGGACGGATGTTAGAGTCGCTTTTCTTGTATATATTCCAATAACTAGACGTATATTGGCTGGTTGCACTTAAAAAATACTACTTATTACTATTAGAAGTTGTCAGTGTTTGCGTTGTGATCTCGGGGGTTGGGTACCGTTATTTTTAGTGTGAAATATGTTCATTGCCCAATTAAATAGCCGATTTATAAATAAAATGCAGCACTTCCCCAATCGTATTCAAATAGTAGAACCATATGTATCGTTACACTGAAAGCTGTTGCACGAGTTCTTGATAATTGTATGCTGACTTCTCTATCGGGCATCAAGTCTTGATGATTGGGTTCTCTAGCGGTAGATGGGGGGATAGGTCACACATAGAATAAAGATAGGTCTTTTCTCTAGGATTGATCTTATTTCTCCTAGCCTGCCTGAGTATGAAGATGGGATGATGGGAAGAGAAAGGAGAAAGACGATATGAAAAAAGAAAGAGGATAGAGAGAGCAAAAGTAATAAGGGAAGAGGACCAGGGGTTTGGGGGGTAGAAATAAGGCCAAACTAAGTGGCGTAACAGATTGTTCACTTCCCACTTCCATGCGTACTAGTATCGTCACTCTATCCTCATCTATGCCCTCATCTCATCTCTGTTCTCATAACGTATCCTAATCCAGACAGTCTAAAGCCCAACAACACGTAGCAACACGTAGGCACCGCACAGGATAATTGAGCCTAGAATATAAGTAAATGTACTACTAGGTATTCTTCGCACACTGTACTCGGAATGGTCATTTTGGATCTTCCACCTCGGTTAGTCTGGACATACACACAAGACGTCGACAGTCGTAGACAATATTCCGAAACTTGCCTTGGCAGCATCCTTGGCCGAGTGATATCACATGACCACAATTCCCCACCTCTCAAGGAAAAGAAAAAAAAACATGCAACAACTTGAATGAATACCGACCGCAGTGTATCTAGAATAAAGCTCTTTTACCAGTGTTCTCCCGACGAACGGCGAGTAGTGGTCTAGACCAATGATGGCCACGACTCGAATAGCCCGAACTCGAGCTCTTTCTCGATCCCTCCCCACTGCAGCTGGCCTAGATCTAAAAGAAAAAACCGTGTTCTGTGCACAAACAGCCGCATCCACGACCCACAACCTTGAAAGCCAATACCTTTCTTTACTCGAAACCCCCAACCCCCCCAAAACTCCCATCTGGGTACACACAAGCTAGCACGGATTTTTAGCCCGACTCTTGAGCCCACTTTCTTTTCATAATCCGAGAATCACCAAGTACATGGGGTGTACCAAGTCTTCAAAAGGGTTTGTGGGACAATTCTGATTGGGTGCGGGCGCTATTCTTTTGTAGAGAGTGAGTTCCTTGAGGTGGCACTTGGGCTGGTGTAGTTTGTGTGGAGAGGCTAAAGCTGAAATTTTGCTCGTTCGCTTTTGATGCCAATTTTATGTATGTACGCATGTACATGGTGAGGTATATGATGATGTGGGCGACGGTATCCTCTGCTACAGAAGGGGCGCTGCTCAGGTGACATGGTTCGCAAAAAGAGATTTTCTGGGCAACAGTACACGATATATAGACTAGAGGTAATATCGAACCAAAGAAAACAAAAACTAGAATATCTGAGTAGCAAGACTTATGTGCACGAGTCCGCGTCCAGACTCGCCACTGCTTCTCCCCCTGGGCTGCCCCTCCCTTTCATGATAAGGGAGCACGATTGCTCTTTACCCCTAAGGCACATCCGCCTGCTTCCAAATGTTGAATTTGGTGCGGATCGAACCGGTGACTTCCGTGAATGTGACCCCCAACGTTACCGTTATGCCACGACACTGCGAAAGAAAAAGGTAGAAGGTGGTATTTGGGTGTTGGGTGGTGCGAAATGAGTGGGTGGTGTAAAATAAGGTTTGTGGCTACGCTAAGCCGGGGTCTATGTACCGGCCTTTGGATTTTGCAGCAGCAGCTTAGTAATTATCACGAGACAACACAAGGCGAGCCTACGCAAGTCACATCATATCTTGTGGGGGACGTTTGATCTCGGTAGAGTAGTTTCAGATTTGGTGCTTATAATACCTGCTAGTTTTAATGTGAGAAGCCAACGCAAAGATGGCCGCTGCCTTATAGAAATATGCTCACGTAGCGGGTGATTTCGGTGCCATCACTGATGGTGGAAGAGATTGGATAGAGAGATAAAGTGTGTGTGTGTATCTACTTATTAGGGCTAGGGGAGCTACTCGTAGGAGATTGGTATGAAATCAAGGTTTGAAATATTTGTCGCTCTATAATTTCTCCCTAGCCCCCCTCCCTCAATGGCCACCTCTACTTGTGGAGTAACGTTAGGATAGATGCTTCCTAGACGTTTCTAACAACGTTTCAAGTAAGTTATGATTAGTAAATTCCTACTCTCTTCTCAGGTATAAATGACAGAGACCTACTTTGCCTTGCTGCTCTTACAGAGATTCTAGGCTTAAATGTGCAGAAAGGCTATTTTTCGGGTTCCTGGGCCACTTTTCAGATCGTCCCGTGTTAAGCTTCTAAACATTCGCGCTCGAGTCGGGCCATTGGTTGGTCCAAGTTTCATAAAGCTTGGGCTCTTTGGTTTCAATCATGAGAAAATCATCCTACTGTTGTTCCGTTTTATGACCCGAGAAACGACGCGAAACCCAGAGGCGGCTGGGTATTTTCCTATTGGAACATCAGGCCACACGTCTAGAAGACTACCATACCAGACCAGTGGTGATTTAAACTCTGGGCCAGCCTAATCCTGTTCTCGAGAATGTAGTAAGGTAGCCATAACCATCCAGGTCATGCCTGGGAAGAATAGGGAAATGGGATCTGTAATAGCGCTATCACAAGATTAATAACTTTGAAGACCACCTAATAATCAATGATTATTTTCGATCATCGATTAAAATGCAATGAGCTGATGTCTAGATGATTTAATTACAAGTAGACCAACAAAGTAAAAATCTCAGTATTAGAGATGTCCGATCTAATTAGGAAAGGAATGAAAAAAAAGATACATAGACGTCATCAGCGTAATCGCCGCCTCCAACTCCTACCCGGAACAAAAATGAGAGAAGGAAAGTTATAAAGAAAATTATCTGCGTGCTCATCATACACACCTCTGGCTGTAGCAAGACTACTACAATATACCCATCCCAAGCATTGCAATCACAACACCGCCAAACAGCATGGTATACTTCACCGCGACAGACACAGCAGCCGCAATCTCAGGCTCACCAACAATCTGTACCCCATCAATGGTGCACATGGTCTGGCACGTCGGCTCATCATTGGCCCGTGGCTTGAGACCGCGCGCGCTCAGGTCGTCCGAACCCGTGGTGTTGTACGCCATTTCGACCCACTCAATTTCCATATATGCCGTATCACCTACCGACATATTCCCTGACCAAACACCTCCATCGGACCACATGTTCTACCAACCTCGTCAGTCAACCAAATTTGCGGCCAAACTTTCGAAGGAAAAGGGGTGAAATCAAAACTCACCATAACGAAGTAACTTGCAATCTTCGGCACGCCATACGTCTTATCCAAATAGTGTTCGCCATCCACATACCAACTACTTCTCCCCTCTACCCAGTCTATCCTATGTGTATGCCACTCGTCCCACCTGATATCACCATATATCTGCCCGGCTCTCTTCACTTTACTGCTCGGATCATCCGTTGAATCAACCTCTACTCCCGTCGCCATGTCCACCGAAGTTGACGCATCCTTTATCTCGTTCCCACTTGTGGTATCAACAACTGGCTGATTTGAGTATCTTATCTCATTGGTATTATCCCGAGTCAGGATCTCAATGTCAGATTCATTCTCGCCATCCCGGTAGAGAAATAGGCCAGCTACGGCGCCGGCAGCGCCAGTCACTCGTGTGCGTATGCGGATGGAGGCATAAAGAAGGTTTTTGTGGCTGTATGAAATCTGATTAGCATTGTGATTGGAGCGGAAAAATTAATCCCTGTGCCCACACTTTGACACAGAGTAAATAAATATGGCTTGGCTTGGAGTACTTACAGCGACTCTACTTCTGCAGACGTCTGGAATGTCGAGAATCTGTGTGTCCTGAAGACTAGCTTCGAGGTCGCATTCTCATCAACGTCGGAGCCCGCTACCAAACCAAACCGAATTAGCCAAACCACTCACACCCATCAATAACCACAACCATGATCATAATTAAAAATACGGCCAATGATTGATCAAAAGCACAACTTATATGTGCAGGGCTAGGTTACTACTAACAGATATAAACATTCGCCAAGCTATTCTGCATCCTGACCGGGAAATTGTTGGTTGGCAACTTTCCCCAATCCATGGTGGCCCAGTAGTCCGTCCACTCGTTGCTCTGGAGCCATCCTGCCTGCGCACTGCCGATGCCGGGCTCGGTGGTGTAGTTATTCGGCGTGGGATCTAGTTCCCCAGGAAGGACGGACGGGAGCGGCGGCGTACTGGCGATTGGCGTGATGGTACGGAAGTCATGGAACTCATGCTGTGTGAAAACACTCTCGGCGTCTGTCTCATAGCAATCGCAGGATGGATTTGAGGTTGTTGTCTGCCCCAACACAACGGTGCTAAGGAGGGCGAGCAGTGGGAGCTCCAATAATAGAGCGAGCATTATGGTGTGACGAGGAGTGAGTGAGTGAGTATGCGCAGCAGTGAGAGACAGAGCAAGCAATTAGGTTAAACAGTACCAAAGAACACACTATCAAGTATAATAAAGAGAGAAGCACAGAGAATAGAAGGGGAAGGGGAGGGACGGATCATGATGTATATAAAATATTCTCTGACATGCAACATCCTTAATAAAGTAATTATAACCATCAACATAGCCCCTAACCTTGCCGTACATCCATTTCGCAAAACACACTTTCCTCATCCAACCCCTCACCCCTGTCAAACATTAAAATCATCGTTTACACCATAGCAGGTGGGCCAAGCATTTTGTTCACAACCAGAAACTCGTGTCTCTTCCTCTTTAAATAGCTAGCGGTTACACCAATCAGGGCCCTCACTTCTCAAAGAAACATAGTCTAGATAGCCAAGAATGGATCGCTATTGTAGCCGAGGAGAGAGTGCTATAGGTCTGGGTAACTACTTTTTGACTTCACTAGCCAGGACACCCTGTTCAATGTAGGCAATACTCAAGCGCGGGAACTGCAGGGCAGGAGGGCAATGTCCATCACATTACAAAAACACCTCATCAGTTCCCCCAAAGCTCCAGCCAACAGTATTTGGTTATAGTATTATGGTGCAACCCCCCCTGAATGCTGAGAGGGGAATGCTCCCGCAAATTTAGAGAAAGGTGGGAAAAAAAAAAAAATCAAGCCACTCGGAAAAGCGGCTTTGTAAGGTACGGGCTGGACCAATCAGAGTTGTCTCTGATGTCAACAATCCAAATATTATTTTACCTTTACTCGTCCGATGATTACTAGCCTTCCTCCCTTCCCCTTTGTCTGCGCTGTTCCTGTTGAGATGTGTAGAGCTTACATTGTTCATGGGAAAGGGAGTTATGCCCTCCATTGGGATTCGGACGGGAGGAGAATCAGACGTACGTATCATCAGTAACATTTTCCCTTTGCCTTACCATAGAAGATGCCAGTTTTGTATCTGTATGTATCATCATGTACATGTGCGATACATCTTCATCAGACTCAGCCCCCCCTTCCTTCCCTTCTCTGTATGAACAACAAAAGGAAGTGAAGTTTCACACCCCCCCCCCCCTTCCCACCTTTGGAATTTTCCCCGGAACCTCCCATATCACCACCAACCATCCGCAGAGCCTCCCTGGCACACAGCCGAATGCTTGGAGGTACATGTACTTATTGGTAGAGTTTATTTGTGCCACGGAGATCTTGGCGGCATGTAGGCCTCGTAAGCTCGCTCGTCTTGCCCGACGCCCCATGCACGATCAGCAGTGCATGCAGGCACCGATTAACGTTAATTTGGTGTGGGGTTCCCTTGGCCTGGCTGGTTGGTGCATGCTACTTAAACCGCGCAAAAAGTGCTTTTCTGGACGAGGGGTTCCTCATCACTAATTTTGGGCATGTCAAATAGGGTACCTGCGAAGTAGGTACAGACAGATATGTAGAGTAGAGTACTTACATGCAAGACACAATGCCTCGTCTTGCCTTGACCACCGACATACGTAGGGAAGTAACATCGGCACCACCTCCGATGGCGGCATAAAGGTTGAAGCCAACCACTAGAAACAGGGCGGAGAAGAAAATATAGGTTTAGACTTTACAGGTAGAATAGAATAGTAACCCGGAGCATGGGCATAAAAAGGAAGTGACATCCTCAGCGACATTGCATTACCTCAAGAAACTGGAACAAATACATCATCCATCCGGACGGACTACTACCTACTGTACATGTGCAGGGTAGATCGATCCTGTTCCCGTTCGTTGTCTCAACCCCAGACCAAGACTTGTGTAGGTACAAGCACGGGATGACGTTACAACGTTCGGGAATGTCTCAAGCGAGCGCGCTTGCTTGGTCGCCTACAAAAAGAAGGGTCTTTAGTCCCCTTTGTGCGTGTCGGAGTCATCAAGGCGTTCCGTCTGTATCGTATACCTCCAATTGGCTGTTGAAAACGGACGGGATAGATGTTGGTCCAACTCAGTTTGAGCCCAAGTCCCCCCCAGTTTCCACGGGTTTAGTGCAGGTAGCGAGCATGACGACAGCAGAGAGGCCTTTCCCAATCCTCCAGAGACAGCATATAGCATCCCGTACTACCCAGCACAGCCTCTAAGCGGTCTGGGCTGACAATCTGTGCAGGTCTGTTCAACGGGTACGGTATGTACTCTAGAGCAAAGTACTCAGTTCTCTAAGTGGTGCATATGTGATTATGCTAGATGGCTTGAAGGACTAGACTCGCAATATTTCACTCATGTTAGACACGATAATCGATAGATACAAATTTTATAGCGTATGCAGTATTTGTACCTACGAAAATCGATTGCCCTCTTGTGTGTACGCATATGTATCTAAACATCTATTAGACTTATATATATTACGGCATATGCATTTAATTATTTAATATTTAATAATTAAATAATTCCAGGGTATTCAACAATCAAGGCCTACAAATAAGTATTACAAGTTTCCGCCCGCCCGGGTCTAATCGGGGGATATGATGACCCTAGCAATATCCTCATAATTCAGAGTTCCCAAAACAGATCGATCCCCGATTAACAGACGTCCATTTTGGGTTGAGGAGCAGCAACGTGGGGCGTATTTGTGGGTACTAGTGGCCAGTGCCAGCTACATACTACATGTATTCTACATATGGAGTTTCCATACAAATGCTACATCCACCACCACATTGGACCACACTGGCCATGGCAAGGACCGGTAGGGATTTGATAACGAATGCGAACGGGATTATCGGCAAGGCAAGCTAGCGAGGGCGCTAGGGCCAGATGTCCCTAGTTGCAGGTGTCATAGTCAACGGAAGGCTCTATTTCTGGGCGGGGATTGTGATTTTGGGGGCGCTTCAATGCGCGCGTACCGTGAGAGATTTGAAGAGTTCCCTAAGACTGGCTGGCTTATAACCGGGTGCGTGGGTTGGAACTTACAAGCAAGACAGGGGGTCACGTCAGATATGCTCGTAGGGGGGTACGGGCTTGTAAATATATCACTCATTATAGTACGGTATCTTTTCGAATCTCCTTTCCATCTTGTTTAGGCCCGCTTCAAGTTATCTAACTTTGTTTCCATTAAGCTACATCCTAACTCGCTAGATATTAGCAGGGTATCAAGTATCCAAGGACTGGTTTCTGAACTCACCTTGTCCAACTGGCTAAATTCCCCCATGAAATATAGTAATCAGCAGTAGTATGTAGATCTAGCTGTAGAGTGGACAAACCACTCGTACGACAAGTATAGAGCGGGTATCATGGTTGGTGTTGAGCATCTAGCCACCCAGTCAGTGTGTAGTTTGAATGCTATTAGGACTTCAAACCCACCGAAGTAGCAATGAACGCCCTGCGTGGGTGTTAGAGGTAATATAAGAATTCTACTCAATCTTTCTCCGTTCCAAGTTTCTGGGCCATTATATGTGGAGCACGCTTAGTGTGTCCGGATTTTGTTACTCCCTCATGGTAGATGTGACCCAATACCGGGAATACCATTTCTCCATCTCAATTCAGGTTGCCAGCCAAGGTTTAAGGAGAAATAAGAAAAAGATATATTCCAGCAACCTTTCCTACCCATCGAGTAGTTCCTTCACATCAGTCTCGATGTAAACAAGTCCATCTTTCACCGGCCGAAGAAGACTCGGAACCAGCTGGTTGTTATCGAAAATTATATCCATTAACGAAGCCTTTTAGTCAGATTAGCCAAAGCTAAACTTGCGGGAGGTGGAGGAGAGACTCGGGAATTTACCAGAAAGAAAGTCGAGTGTGTAGCTCGAAAATTGTTCCCCTAGAGCCGCCCAAAAGTGAAGGATATATCAAGAGCTGCTTCATAGTCTTCGTTTCACCCTTAAGGTGTTTTGGATGAAACATAATAAGGGCTAAAGTCTCCAATTAACCTTGTTTATATTTCTGAGGCCAGGACTAGCGGTATTCAAGTTAAAATATTCCACCACAATTGCAGATGTCTTCCCGCTGAGATGAGGCCATTGTGAGCCTAATCAAAGCCACCGGTTAACACCCATGAGCTTGCTCTGGATAGGGGTGGCCTCAGGCCAGCAGAGGAGGCGGATTAGGTGAGCGCAAACTCTCCCCACATTTGCGGAGGTATTCCTCCCCCTGGGATGAAGCTCGATTGGTACACAAGGGGCTGATCTAGGAGCAGGTATATATCAAAGTCTCTGGTTAATCTCCGTCGATCGATTTTGAGATGAAGCTCAAAATTCTATTCATAAGCTCATGAAGATGATGCAGGAGAAGGAGCGTTGGGACCATTTTAATAGCTGTACTCTAAAGACCGCAGTATATGGGAAAATCATCCTGTGGCACTCAGATTTGAAATCTGTCATTTGTATCCGGCTGTTAGATACATATGTGGCAACGTTCAATGTAGGGAGCTGTCTAGAGGAGGATTGAGGATAGAAGCAAGAGTATAGATAAGCGAGGTTAAACAAAGCCACATAGCTAGCCTCATGTACTATAACTAAGGGGAAGGGGGAGACCTCAAACGGTCATCAGTAACTCATCCTTTAAAATGTGCCTACACTCAATTATAATGTATGAACCTTGTAATAACAGCATGTTCTAAAGGGGGAATGACATGGCAGTATCACATTCAAAATATGGATATCTGGATCCATGGACTACTCCTCTGTGGCCTCAGAAAGTAAAGAGAACATGTTCACTGCTCGCTACTTACACTAAATATTTCCTGCACACTCTCTCAAACTATTACATTACAACACCGGCCAGCTGTTGCATTGAAAGTGAGGGTCTTTCGCGCCTCCAGCTCCAGCTGGTCCCAAATCACCGCTAACCAGATATGTATATATTCCCAACAGCTAAGCCTTCCTTAATACATTTTACCCTCAAACAAGCTTTAAGAATTTTCATAGCTGCCAGTTTTTACAGTTTCTACTGCTAGTTCCTACGCAGAGAACAGCACAACGCTTGGATCTCGTATGTTTTCGACGCCTTCGGAAATACAAGCGCTCCAACTTACTACTGTATTAACTTCATTGCATTTATGTAATCCAGTGAGAAGAATATTTAGAGTGAATGGAACGGCAAAAAGGTTTATCACTTCAGGGAACCCTCCGGTCCGTTGAGTCAGCTGGCCATCAGGGGTTGGTTGGTTTGGGCCATGCAGCTACAGCATTGCTGTATTCAGAAATATCGTTACCTCTTACCGCCAGGCCAAGCGCCCCCGATATCATCACAGTGTATTCTTCACGCCCTGGAATTGTATCTGGAAGCTGCACTACAGTATTATTTATACCTGGCCTTGGTTCTGCGATACCATCGTATGTCTTCTGTCCCTGGATTTCTATGGTCTCCCTTATATTTACCCCTTCTGATGCTTATTAATAGTTAACTTTAATTCCTTAAGTGCTCACAGCCCCCACCCCCCCACGATCACACTTACATCCCACGACTCTGATCCTAAATAATAGTCTTGTCGCTTCAATCAACTCTGGACTCATATGGATCACAGATATTTGAGTTCGTGGTATAACCGTTCCGATGGCGTGCGGGATCGAAGGAGGCCTAGGTGTAATAAAGGGGAAAGTCCGCGTCATCGCCCCCCCCCCCCCCCCCCACATAGCCCCAATCTTTTTTTTTTCGTAATCTACTAAGCCTCCTAGCATTCTAGGAGCGCCTGATAATTTTATGCCGGTCGTGAAGAGTCAATTCTACACGTGGTTGTTTTTTGCTAACTATCCCGTAGGTGAAAGTTCTGCTATGGGCATGACTGGAACTTTGGTATCCCGAGATTCGGCTGGGATTTGAATCAGTTGCGCAGCTGTTTGTGCACCGAGTATTGTCGTTAAACACTAAGACCTGATTCCCATTCGTCGAATATTGTATGTATGCGACAGGTGGCACCAATCACCCTCAATTGTTCTGACCCTACAGCTAACTGGCTTACATACTATAGATGAAAAAAGTAATAAGAAATTTTCCTTAAGATTTGAAATTATAAAAAGGTATCTATAGGCTCCTCTTCACCCTTGGATATCCATATACCCCTATGAGAGTATTTTGATGGATTTATGCGAAAGTTAGGGTCAGTTAGGGTTAAATTGAGGGTTTGATGGTTGTGTTGTCAGGAGGGAGAAAACCAATCAATACCCCCAGTAGGTAGCACTGCAGGCTAAATCACTAATCATCACTCGCTAATAGCGCTCACAGCCGGCACATTCGAGTGATACCTTGTGATTATTACTATATCTTGAAGTCGTTTTTTACAATTGTTGGTACAGCCTATACACTGGTATCTCAATTAACTTATGACTACCATTTATCCTATATCTCCTACTATATAAACGACGGAAGAAATTTTCGCAAATGCTTGAATCCTCAACCCCTGAATCGGGTGCACGATCTTCTGTCGGTTGACTTCAGGGTATATTCTGACGCACTATGTCACGTTACAACCTAGCCTAGTCTCATTCCCGTGAGCCTACAATTAGCCCATTGTACCGGCGGCCGATCTGGGTCCTGGGAGATAGTGTTCAAATCACAATGCCAAAACACCCCCAACCCCGCCCCCACGTACATTCTCCCTAGTCTAGTAGAAGATACAAAGATATAAAAGAACCTACATACGTACTGGGCCCTCAGCATCGCTCGAAATCTAGAAGGGGTAAAGAAAGGTTTCCCCCCTGTGAGGGAGGGAGGGAGGGGTACCACATGGCGCTCCCGGGAGCCCATGCCGATTCATAGCCCATTATTTAATAGTAGCTGTAGTCCTCGTCTACATACCCTATGATATAAAAGGCACAACGGAGAAATGTGTCCTTGCAACAGAATACGTTTGTTGTCTTCCTTTCCCGCTCCCTTTTTACTCCATTCTTCCTGGGTTAGTTAGGGTTAGTTAGGGTCTTTTCCCCCACCCTCTAACCCTTTTCTCATTCTTCTCTATTTAGCCCTCCTTACGTCTTGTCTTTGCGCCAATCCGACCTATAAGAGGCCCTAGTTACCCTCCATCTTTCTCTTATAAAACCTTTCACCATCCTCCTTACACACGACTTCTCAAGAGATTCAGCGGTCTGGGAGCGGCCCCTCCCCGTTTGTTCCTGGGAGGCGTCATCTATAATGCTCTACTCTAGTCTTGAATACTACCATGTAAAGATAGTTCCCTGATAAGATATGGGGGCGGTAAGTCGCCGTGAGTCTGGAAGCACATTCACCACCGAAGACTTGCTGGCCGAATGTTTTTCTTTTGATTCGCTTTCGGCGGCCTATAGGGGAGGAGGACCAATCAAAGTTCCAAGGTATATCCGTAAGCAGGATGTTCCGTTCCATCTACGAAAAATTCGGTAAATGTGGCAGTGGGGCGCAGTTTATACTATACCGCCCGAACCCCATTCCATTTGAGGATTCTTTCAGGCTTGGGTAAGCCGCAGATAAGCATTATTTTGATTTAAGCCCTATATTCTTTATACGCTCCTTGAAACACCCTGTTTGACTTTAGGTTTATATACTTTAACCCTTAGTATTCGTGATAATGCATATATAAGGATTATTTTATTCGATACAAAACCTTAATGCGCAGGCAAGCCTGTATTCAGACACATTCTGCACAGGTGAATTTCACAGATTAAACTTTTCATTATTTCCGGATTATATATACACATTCATCTAAAACTCTTCGCTACATCCGAGTCTGCTTACCTACCTGCCTATGTACCTACCTGTCTGGTTGATTCGGTACTGAATTGGACGCTAGATATGCTAGATTCGCTGGATTCGCTGCCTGATTCGCCGAATTCGCTGCCTGCTTCAACTATTAGCTTACGCCTGCTTCAACTAATAGCTTATACCTGAATGACAGTGATAATGATAAATTGGAACGGAGATACAGTAGTAGGGGGAGCTGTAGAAATAACGGTAGAGAAGTGAAGATGCTGGTGGAGAGGTGAAGGTGGGAAGTGAAGGTGGGAGGTGAAGGTGGGAGGTGAAGGTGGGAAGTGAAGGTTGAGAAATGAAGATAGAGAAATGAAGGTGGAGAGGTGAAGGTGGAGGGGCAAAGGTGGTGCCAGTAAAGGCGTATGTGTCAGATATCTGCCAAAGTCCTAGCCCTAGCCCTCAAAACCTTATCGATTTTCCTAATGCTTATTCTGACCTACATGCCTATCTCCAAAAGACCCTTAATCAAGCCTTATGCAGCACTAATTATTACCAATATCATGGTTATTGCCAAATCAGGCTCAATTAAACCCTGTTATCGATATAGGTGCTAATTCAGGTCTTAATCAGCTCTCGAGCTCCAAATAATCCTTATTTGGAATGGGCTTCGGGCGGTATAGTACCTATCACAGCTGCGCGATAGTGCGTGCGTGGACTACAGCTCTGGCCCGCTCATCCGGTTTCTGCCCTGTGGGTTTTGACGCCCAATATGCTGGAACGAGATCTGACTGTGCTGTACAATAGTTGAATTATGTCTCGGGGTTCACTTCAGCTTTAGAGAAAGCTGGATCTAAGGAATCCCCTGTTAGACAGCCTTTTTATACCAACTCAATTAATCGGCCTTGTACCCATCACTCTGCAGCTGCGCAAATGATGGAAAAAGGCTGGTGTGCAGTGATTTCGAGCGGGAGATCTTTTTGGCTGACAGTAATGAAGATGTCTGATTTGGGGATGTTCCTCCCGAGCAACTCTTGTTGATGTGAGGTACCGCATTAGTCCGAAAGAACGGCTGGTCACGCAAGACGTTGAAATTCCTGTATTTAGTTGTTTGTCTTGAATACTCCCCCCTAATATTCCCTCATACAAGCTTGAAAAGGCGACTTCGACGTCTTGTGTGACTGGCCGTTCTTTCGAATTAATACGGTAGTGAATCCTGGGTTTGGTGTGTGTGTGTGTGGATGTATTGCTCTAGAGGGTAGGGTGAATTACACCTAATCTCGTGCATGATCGGCGTTGATTGTTCCAACGAGAAAGATGATATATTTCTACACTACAACACTCATATATGCACCATATCATACAAGCTTTGCAAAAACTCAAACAATCTTACTATTTCGGCACATCTTTAAACACCTCAACAGGGGGAAGCTCGCCATAGCTTTACAAGAACATAGTAAAGTGTATGGAGATTTATAACGATAAAAAGATAAAATAAACGAATCGGGGATCAAGCTGCTACAACCTCTATCTCTACATCTTCGCCAAAAGCCTCACCTTTCAGATGAATGTCTAACCTCGGGAGTCTAGGCTCACTCTTAGGATAGGGCTGGTTGGCATCCTCACGATACATATCTGTGACCCATTTCCCATTCGGTATCACCTCCTCTCCCTTCGCCAATTTTGCCGCTAGATATAGCCAGCAGGTAGCATTACCAACTGTGCTCACTTCGTCACTCACAGATATCTCTGCAAACTGACTCAGCCGTTTGTATAATTCTCTGTCGGTGTAGAGGTTGTATAGATATGCGGCAACTGAACTGGAGTCGCCCACATCAACGAGATATCCGTTCTTTCCATGCTGGACTTGAAGAGGGATTCCACCGGCGCGAGTTGCAATTATGGGCTTGCCCTTGTGGATTGCTTCGGAGACTTTGACTTCGAATCCTTCACGGGTAGAGAGTTGTACAACAAGCTTTGCGCAGGAAATAATTGCGTTGAGGACTATGAGCGGTGTGTTAGTACGTGAAAACTGATTTCAAGGAGTTGAGATATACTTTGATCACTTGGTCCAATTCTCAGGACTACAACATCTTGTCTAATTTTGTCGTAGCGAGGCTCATCTAGTTGCTTCATCGTTAGATCATAAATGATTGATGCGTCGGGATCGTCGATAGCGCCGTGCCCGCAGCTAGAGAAAAGGTTGAGCATTTAATTCTTCCAAAGCCAAGTAAAGTAGCACAGGGATTTCATACATCAACAATTGGGGGGTGGCCATCTCGGGCGATTTTTTTCCCAGCATGTCACGGAGCTTCCTGTATGATTCGATAACATCTGGAATTCCCTTGCTGGGGTCGAAACGGGCGATCTGCGCGATATATTCACGGGCTGGATACTGTAGCATGTTCCTAGATGAATATTATTATTATTTGGTTCAAGTAAAAGTTTCTCATTCATGTCCAATTGGTGGCTTACATTCCAATATCTGAACACGAGTTCCTTAAATTATGGTGGTAATATCTCAGGTCCCAGTCGCGAAGGTTCTTATTCAAGCCGTCCAACCTGATATTGTCGGTTTAGCACATCTGGACATAAAAAGAGAAATGGGGGCAAAACACACCAATCGGTACAAGCGGGCATCAAGCCAACCATGGACATCGGCACCTCAGATGGCACAAACTTATCCACGGGATGGCTGATAAACACATCGGCGAGTTTAATTCTGTCCCACAAGAATTTCCACACCTCTGCCTGGGGGCTTCCCTCAATTCCGATAAGATCACTTCTAAGCTCTATATGGCTTCTATAGATAATTTTGACGTCCGGTCTATTTTCCTTGATGAGCGGAATAAGACCTGGCATTTGGGGATCATCGATAACAACAACGTCTGCGCCGCCCTTTGCCAATGGGCCTCCTTCGCCAAGCCAATAACGTTTGGCGTTATATGAGATCCACTCAGTCATCATTTGTTGTTTCTCTTCTGTCAATCTTTCGAAGGGGTCGGCAACACCTTGAAGAATATTGTGGTTCGTTTTGGTGATCCTGAATACCTTTGGGTTTGGCTTAGGGATATACCTGGGCGGGAAATTATTAGCAAAGCTCGTACTAAATTCGAGAATCGTTCTACAAACCATTGCACGTTAACTCCCAAAAGGCGGTAGAATCTGATTAGGGCATGTCGCATGAGCGCTACTCCTCCGCCTTGTGGTGTTGCTGAAAAGAATGCGACCTTCATTTTATTCCTCTTAAGTTCATTGGCATACTTCAAAAGACAGTTCCAGGTCCCTTCGTGGACTGTCTTCCGGTAGCTCTCCAAGCTACCCACAAGTTCAACCCTTCCGCCAACATCTGGCTCGACTCTGTTTCTAAACCCAATAGACAAAGCGGGATTATTTCCAGGGCCAAAATTCATGATGCATTTCCTTACTGCGGAATCAGCCTGCTCATCAACGTCGATAGGAATGGTTTCGGTCGCGTCGCCATCTGTCCCGTCTGAGAACTCAAACTTGGGATATTCTGTTTTTACTTTGAACTTCATTACGATAATGTCAAGCTCACTCCATAGGAAAGAGCTTATATCTGGGCATAGGCTTGCAAGTAATTCCGTGACACCGCATCCGACAAATTTAGCGTGATGCTCTCTCGAATATTTATTGATTGTCTCAAGGGCGTCCGCCTTTAGGGTATCGGCGAGTGGTTCGTCGGGAGAAACGTGAATTGTATGTATGCAGAAATCGACAGAGTATACGCCATCATGAATGGAGATTCCGACTTCAACTGTATTCTCGTCGATCATCTTGGCTGCCATGCCAACATAGAGTTCCTATAGAATATGGTATTAGGAAGGAGTTGATTAATATATCGAGAGATAAATAGCTGAGGCTGCTTACTGTTAACGCAATGCCAGCCCATTTCACTGCCTCGTCCACGATGCTAATTGAGCGTTTTCTTTCGCTCCCACAGAGGGAATGGAAGCCATGTGGGCAATCAATAGCATGTGGTGCCATGATTGTTGAATAGGTATAGTTTTTATTGTAGCAATTTTCGTTGGTGTTCAATCTGTAATTGAGATGAATACTGAATTGAAGGTAGGCATTTAACATTTAAGCAAGATGGAGGACAATTATATACCAATTTATGCTTCTGGTCCTCAGGCCCCGGTCTCGATGGGCCTCGATAATGTAGCCACAGAGCGGGGTTTCTATTCGATCCCCTAGTTCCGCAGTTAGTTTTTACTTATTTTCTTCAGCTGAGATACTGAATGGAAATGCGACGAGCAAGGACCAAGGTTCTAGAAAGAAAATCAAACTGGTGAACACATAGATGATAAGGTGTATTCCATAAAGACGTATGATACCCAACATGCTACCCTCTCCCCACGGATACCTCACATGTCAGGTCTTCGGCCAGGGGAAGAGATAATGGTCAGACTGGTCACAAGCTCCTGAGTGAAGGCGACCCAGTCAAAGAATTCATAGACAACACTGGTCAAGGAACATACTCAATGGGAATGAAGCAAGCGGCAACATAAATCAAATCGCAGAGAAATTATAGAATTCTGAAAATACACACCTTGGATATATGAAGACGGACTATGTAAACCGGCGAATAATGCGGTGGAACGCAAGATTAGATTTAGATCTATCTATACTATATAGCCGCAAAGGAGGGTTCAAATAGTGTTTGCCATCTCGCTGGCGAATTCAGATTCCAGGTAAGAAGTTGAGCTCCCGAGGTTGTAAACGGGTTCCCATCAACATGACGCTCTCATGTCGTCACCTGAGGATACTTGCTTCTTTTTGGCCGGCCGTAGGCAAACAAAGAGCGGCAATATGGGGGTCCACCGGGGGGAAACGTGTGCCCAGGCCCCTTACGAGCACTTCAAGTTTCTGTGAATGCATTCAGCCCCAGTAACTTTAACTTGTTACTTCATCTGCAATAAGGTTATGACGACAGGATTTCCCGTGTAACGACAGAACGTGCGCAGTGGCTGTGGCATCCTTTGTCTTGGCATGGATGAGAGCCAATGATATCCTATGCAGCATATCAGAGCTAGCCTAGTATTTATCTGATTAATTTATTTTCTAGTGTTTAAAACATCTCACAGTATAAGCTTCCATACAGTGGATAAGGAGTTTACCTGAAAGAGTGGCAGTAAACAACGCTGTTACATCCGTCGAGTGAGAGACAATGAAGGGAGCTCTTGATCAAGGGTTAGGGTTCGGAAAAGGTGCAATTCCGCAACACCAAAGGAATGGCCAATGGCTTCCTTGGAATATTTACATAGAGGCCCTTGCTCTACCGGGTGATTAATTCCGTTGCATGGGATGCCATGGAGCTGGAGTCGGGTGCCGTTGCGCCCGATGGATGATCCGTGGCATCATCGTCATCCACAGCAAGCTCAACATACTCGACAAAGAAAGACAACAATCACACGACCCTGAGGAGAAAACGGAACAAACCAAACAAACTAAAGGCGAACAAACGAACGAGGGGCGAGGGGATAATAAGGAATAGTGCCTCCTAACCGCCACGATGTCTCTCTTTTCACTACTTTTCACCGCGACGGTGGGGCTGGCGTCGGTAGCCGCGTTGTTCTATTTCGTCTTGGGCAAACTCATATTTCGCGCCCTAGGTAAGACTCTACGATCGCGAACGGCGGTCAAGAGGGGGATAGTTCTGTCCACCCTTCCTGAGGGGTCGATAGAGGAAGGCACTATAATTGGTTTTTTCCATCCCTTTTGGTATGTGGCCCTGAACTGTGAAGAGGTGATGGTGGGTTGGTGTTAGCTGATTAAGATGACTATGGGATAGCAATGCTGGAGGGGGGGGAGAGCGTGTTTTATGGGCGGCCATTAGAGCTACACAGGAGAAGTATCCGAATGTCATGTGTATAGTTTACACTGGTGACCATGATGCTGATAAAGCTACCATTCTCTCACGAGTCGAGGTTCGAACCCTCTCCCTAATGAGCCAGCATTAGCTAACATCACCCCCGCGATAGAACCGTTTTGACATCCACCTCGATCCAGCCCGAGTTCTATTCCTTTACCTCACCACTCGCCACTGGATTGCCGCCTCTACATGGCCCCACTTTACTCTACTTGGTCAATCCCTTGGGTCCCTCGTTCTTGCTTGGGATGCATTCACGCTACTGGTCCCTGATATCTTCATTGATACTATGGGATACGGATTCACGCTCCCGTTTGCAAAGCTACTCTTCGGAATCCCTACCGGCGCATACGTTCATTACCCCACAATTTCTACCGATATGCTCGGCTCCCTCCCCTCTGGAAGCACTACTTCACTCCGTATCAGCGCCAAACGCGCCTACTGGAAGCTTTTTGCCGCCCTTTACTCCCAGTGCGGTGCTAGCATTGACACAATCCTTTGCAACTCCACATGGACTGCCACGCATCTCCGATATCTCTGGCCATCTCGTGCCTCCTCCATAACCGTAGTCTTCCCTCCCTGTGCAGTGTCTGCAGTCGCCGACGCAATACCGCTTTCGAAGAACGGCCCAGGAATGGCTCGTGAAAAGGTCATCCTTTGTATCGCGCAGTTCCGCCCGGAGAAGAAGCATGACCTGATCATTGACTCTTTCGCGCGCTACTGTGCTGCCTGCCCCAAGGACACCGAAACTAAACTGGTCCTTATCGGATCGGTCCGCCATAGTGAAGACAAAACCCGCGTCTACGACCTGCGCCTCCTTGCGCATGAGAAGGGTGTTAAGGAGCGTGTCGTCTTTGTCTGTGATGCATCCTGGCCTGAAATCCTCGACTGGCTTGCACGCGCATGGGTTGGCGTCAATGCCATGTGGAATGAGCACTTCGGCATTGGGGTCGTCGAGTACCAGGCCGCGGGGCTCATCAGCGTTGTACACGACAGTGGTGGGCCGAAATTAGACATTGTTGTAGGGGAGGGAAGCACGGGATGGCATGCGGAGACGCCCGAGCAGTTCGCGGAAGGATACAGGAAGGCCCTTGAGCTCCCGGCAGGAGAAGTGCTGAAGATGAGAGGTAGAGCCAGAGAGAGCGCTCAGCGATTCTCGGAGGAGGTCTTTGCCGAGAGATGGCTTGTGGGTTTAGAGGAGCTTGTGGGCCTACATATGATGAGGTAAGTATGTAGAAAGATGTAGTGGATAGTCTCTTGTTTTTTCTTTCTTAGATTACTCGCGATATGGTTAACCGGTGCATCAGCTAGAAAATGTTTTTAGACTAGAAGAATGAATCTCATCCATTTTAACCTAAAAATTTGTCTCAGGACCCCAAAACCACATGAAGCGGGTATATGTAGTAGTAAAAACATGTAAAGGCCGTATCGTAAGGGTGACCATGCTACAGATAGAGATAGAGATAGAGATAAAGATTGCTATTCATAAAGTATCACTCGCTGCATATATATATACCTACAGCCTGACAGCCTTTAGACTCTTCTGAAGCTCCGTTGAATGGAGATGAAACCGACTTGAAATAATCTTGGTCAATTGTGATTCTTACTAGTCATGCTAGGTTTGTAGACTTGCTTTGCCGGGAGTATTGCATGAGGCAGTGAATGCGCAGGTCATTGTGGGAATGCGCGCAGCGAAATACGCTACAATGCTTGAATTCAATGCGCTCCAGCCAGTTTTAATATAGACGTACGTTATACCGCGAGTGTGAAACACACATACTACTTGTTAGTTAGTAATATATAAAGTTATGAGCATAGTCGTAAGCCTTATAATTTACCACTATACTAGCCGGCGTATGTGGTATATGCATTACTGGCATATCTATTTCGAGCCTGAATCTTTCTATATAAATTCACTCACTTCGCATCCGGATATTTCGACTTTAACATTATAACATTTCCAGTACACATGGGCTATATAAGTCAAACTTCCCAAACAACACATATACTTCCACGAGCGATCTATAATCCATATATTCTCAACAATGAATTGTACTCTGCCTGAGACGAGTAACGGAAGCAATTTACCAATGTATGGGCCAATTTGTGTTTTCATCGCGGCCTGTTTTCTCGGACTATTCCGTGGATGGCGTTGGCTGAAGAGATTTCTTGTATGTACAGCTCCTGATTACCAATCTTGCGGTATATTCTCGGTTCGAATTGAGGATGGTCTAAGAATTCTTAGGTGCGGTTATGCCTAGAAGATCTGGAGACTGGCATCAACGATCTACCGGTCTCCCAAAACACACCTGGAGCGTTTGATCAGAGGAGTACATCAAATACGCCTGACATCTCGAGGATATTGATTAACGTTAATTACCCATCCATAAACATTAACGTTTTTCACCATACACTAGCCAATATGGTACAAAGCTAGTGTGAATGTAATGGGGCGTATTTCGAATATATATACACTCCTATACTATGGCTAGGGGGGTTGAACCCCCCAACCCAGCTTTCGGCGTTCTATGTATACCGTCTCGTATTCAGCCTAGCCTCTTCTCAAGTCTGGGCACGAGAGCGGATCATTTGAATCGGAAACTAGTTATTGGAGTTGGTGTTTTGCCAAGATATCATGTGTAACAAGGGAGGTCTGATTATACACATATATACCAGCTAGCTTTTTTTTTCTTTTTTTTTCTTTTTTTTTCTTTTATTCATTATGTGCGTTATACCAGCTAGCTGTACCCCGGAGATCCTTAAAGTGATGCAACGGCAACAAAGAACCACAATTTTGCAGCTATATGTACTGGCCACCATGCCTAAAAGTTGAAAATAATTTATATAGATTAGATTGCATTAGGCAAGGCTATATAATAGTAGGTGAAAACAAAAATGGACAATAGTTACCTTCACGCCCAAAAGTCTTGGATCAACACCCACCTCCCCTCCCTCTGCAAGAAATACGAAGAGGAAGACGAAACTCTGTACCACACAATTCTCACCTGCCCTGCCACGGCTGATCTACACCACCCACTCCTCAACCAAATTGAGTCCATAGACGAGATTTGGAATAGTCATACACTCACATGAGCGTTTTGCATTACCATCTGCACAACTAAAATCAATTTCCCCTCGAAGGAAGTCCTCTCCCCCTGCAGATAGGTACGAGAGAATCATCATCTCTCAACTCCATCTCCACCATACTGTTCAGCAACTCTGCGTCAGAGTCAGTCAACCACCTCCTCACACTGTGAAAAGTCCCAGTAGTTGACACTCGAGCCTTCAACCCTCAATCAGAAATCTTTCCTTTGCCTGCTCTGAACTTTGTTGTATTCTATTTCTTTCATTTTACTTTTGTGTTTTCAAGGAATGTACGCTGATTTTTGTTGGGGTTAGGTCTGTTTACACCATGGTTTATACTGCATGCGATCTTCCTGTACCTAGAAACATGAATAGAAATGATATAAAAAAAAAATGGACAATTAACTGGGTCTAGCTTTGATGGTGGCCGCGACACCAGAGTATTGAGCCAGTTGCATCACTTTAAGGATCCCCGGGTACATACAGCCACTCTGCAAAAGTGTTCGTGATTCGGATTTAGTATAGCATATCCGGCTCAAATTAAGAGCTAAGGTGTGTACTGAGATGTTCAAAATACCAACCATGTATCAGTCAATCATGCCCAACATTAATATTAGATTTCTATGATATTAATGTTTTTACCCACTGATTTTATAAGATTATTTGGATACATTTCAGTTCCTCAAATCGACCTCAAAGCCACCTTGCACATTGAGCAAGTTGGATGTAAATCACGAACACTTCTGTAGGGTGACTATACAGCCTTATTAAATGAGTTCCGTCAGCAAATTTCAGGTCGGTACAAAACTAAGCGTCTACTGCGCCCCCAGTACCACCAAATTTATCGTCATAGATCTCTAGAAGGCTGTCGTTGTTGAGGCAATAGACCCCTCGTAGATGGCCGTTCCGAAGCTCGACATGAGTATTAGTTAGTGCGACACATCAAAATGCGATATATCGATGTCTTTCCAAGGTATATGTGTCAGATCGATCGATTATAACAAATAAGATATATCCTAAGCTTCTTTTGGACAATTTAAATCCACCATGATTTGACCCATAGAAGTCTCCTCAACCGGACGGCTTACATAAAACAATGAAGACCAACACCGCAACTAGCTAATTATATAACCCAATCATCATCAACTGCCCGATTGAGGGTGGTGGAGACGTCTAGTTATTAGACTCCTAGTTGTTCAGACATAACTTTTTCAACGTGGCTGTGTAAGAAGCACAAGTTTAGTAATATGTAGATATTTAATTTGTCGGGTTACGGGGATAACTGCGCGTCTCATTAATTTATATGGGAAAACGGTGTATTCTCAAGCTGCAAGCTCTGGAAATACCAAACAGACCCCACAACTTGAGATCTATCTCCTTGGGCCTCTTGGGTTTATATAAGTAATTGGTATCCTCATATCATATGTTGTTGTGGAGTTATTGATCTTCAAAATAACACAGTTTTATATAGTTGCTATGGGTCTTCTTAATAAAAATTACCAGCCTTAGGGCACTAAAATTCCACCAGAACAGGTTGTATCAATGGAATAAGTATATTTGTAGATTTATAGGGCCTCAAAGTTGGTATACTCATGTTGTGGGAGTGTTAGTGCCATTTGCAAGCTGTAGGCGTCGAAAAAGAAACTGTGTTTTTCGATACAGATTTAGGTGTGCACTTATTTTTGTAACCCCACCATACATACATGTAGTTATAGCTCAACCCACCTTAGAGGGTGAGTGTGTCAACTTGAATTCTCATTGGCAGAAACTGACTTTTAGCTTGAAAAAGGGATGGTTTAGGGGTTTAATTTGAGGCTCTCCCTCCAAAATTTCTTGCCACTTAAGTTGACACACCCACCCTCTAAGGTGAGTTGAACCATATGTTAGAGTAACCTATGTAGGTACTAGCTGAGATCAAGATAAGGTGTAGATAAAGATAGACTCGGGCGCCAGAACGAGTTGAAAATATTCAAGATGGATGGTAACTAGTCAGCTAAGTTTGTGATCTGTAGGCGTCCCTATAGAATCGGCGTTGCATGGCGACCAGGAATAAGTCTGTCCGGTTTGTACTCGGTTGATACACGCAATCTTTCGTAGCAACCGAGTACCAAACCTGAAATTTTGAGGAGTATCAATTCTCGAATAATCCACTATCTCCGTATTTATATGTGGTAAGTCCGAACCAGGGGCGAATTGGCGAATCAAACTTCACGGATTGGCGAAGAGACACTTCTTCTCACCTGGAATTAAGATTTTGCGGGGTGGAGATAGAGAAATAACGGTATGCCATGATGTGGGGACGCTACTAGAACTATACTAATCTGGAGTCATGGGATTATTAATGTATATTGGGCGTATGATCTAGTGTGGTCCACGAGGCATTCCCGCTCGAGGCAGCTCAAGGCACAGGGTCAGGAGTCTACGAGGCAAGCATCCTCGAGCTCGAGGTTTAGGTAATCATACTATTATTAGATATATATAGAGTATACATAGTATATATGAGGACCTCAGAATGGCTACGAGAATACCAGTGCCCCGGCCTGTGTTAGGAGAAGTATTATATCAATAGTACATATTTGCCTCGATTGCATCGAACACCCCGAGGCATAATATCTCGTTGCTTGAGCAGAACAAGACAGCTCCCCCAAAAGGTAGAGGCGTCTCGAGGCATTTGCCCCTGCTTGCCTCGAGCAGCCTCGTGGACCACACTAGGCTATAGACGTATCCATTTAGGTGTGTTTTTATTGTTTCAGTTCCTATATGTACTACATATATACACCACACATGCACATGCATGTATATAGAAGACGTACGTGCATCAAGGTCAGGACGCGGGGGTCTTTTGATCGAACACTAGCGCCCCGCGCCGGCAGCAGTGTATCAATGTTAGTTAAGTTACTTAGGTCTCGAAGTTTTCTATAAACTACCGGACAGCCTCAGACGGATTTACAGCGAGCTTTGGACGTCGGTAACTATTGTATAACCTTTGATCAGCCTGAAATTCTCGAGAGTTATAAAAGTTGGAGAACGCCTCTCGCCCCATTCTTCGAATAAAGGCTAGATACAAGAGGTATATTTTATGCAACGCACATATACACATGCGTACATACTCATACAAACGGCTGCTTATTATATTACGAGACCAGAGGGCCCAAAAAGGATTCACCCCTACAATCGTCCTCTATTTGGTATCAAGGAATCATAGCCCCTAGGCCCTATAAGTCAGCTTTGAACGACGCCTATCTTATATAGTATTAGGTTTGAAGCTTCTACCAGTTACTGATTGAAGGATAGCTATACAGTCTCTTTGTTTGATAACCTGATACATGCACTAATTGGTGGATCCAGAGTCAGTAGATATCTAAATTTGGCCCAACGTTGCAACGTCACAGTCATATCCGACAGATAATTACGATTCGACATAGAACTGAGGAATCACAAACAAAAACAGAATAAACTCACTTCACCTCCAGGGGATTTCAAGCGGTCCGGGTCTAGATCTAGTTGTGTCATCTTGTGCGTGGTCCCGATCGGCCGACGTACGTGACGCTGCGCATGCGTATGTATCAGTTTCACGACCAGCCTCCTGAACACTTACTAATTGAGCCGTGCGAGAGTCACAGTGAAATACCTCGTATGTTCCAAGGTAGATCCAAATTAAGTACGGATTTATCCGTATTGATTCTCAAATCTCTGGCTCTTCTTTCGAACGCCACGGTCATTAAGCGTGCTCTGGTTGATAAAGATGTTACCAAACAAACCCACAACTCCAAAGTCGAGGCGCCTATTTGCGAGAATTTCCATGTTTATGAGAAGAGAAGGGGCTCCAGTTTTGGATGGACTCGTACTAAACATAACTCCAAGGGGGATGGAGAAGATGGAGGGGACACAGTGGGTAACTTGACAGGTGCTGCAGTAACCCGCGAGATTGGAGCTGGACAAAAACAGGTGATAGTCGCGGTGGTGCTTTTGGTCCTTATTGTGGTTCATATTTGATGCTGAGTTGTGGAGTGGAGTCCTTCTTATGAACCTTTGATCCTCAGCTAGATTTTATAGATTTTATATATCTTAGAACGTCCCATTAACAGGCCGGTTCCTAAAGATCTGAATTCAATTATGCATACATATATATCTTGTGCTTGTATTCTGGTTGACGTGAGACTACGTCGTGTATTTATTTTGATTTACTTAAACCAGCTTCAAAAAGAAAAGCTACAAGTAAGTCCCTTAAGAGCTTACATATGTAATACATGAGAAGTTATGAAAGGACAAAAGAATAGGTAAATACTAGCGGCCTCCATAAAATTACATAAAGGCCCAGTATTTTCATATTAGAGTACTAGTCTACACGTACCCTCATGCTCACCCATACACCAAAGCTAGTCCTTGATATATATTCTAAAAAACAAACGCATAACTATATAATAGCCAGTGGATCCCTGTGTGTAGCTGATAGATCTTCGAAAAAATAGAGATTGTTTGGTGGAGTCATTCTATTATATAACTCGTTTGACAAAAGCCTGTCTTTGCTGATTATTATCCAGGTCAACGGATATGATATAAAATTCTGGGTAGGCCGCGAACTTGACAAGTTTTATCCTCCAAAGCGATAAATTGCAAAATGTTTAGAAGGAGTACAACTGGAACATATATGTGTGAGGGCTTAAGGGTCTGTCAACGCCATAGGTCTGTTTACGCCATAGCTTATACTGCATGCGATATTTCTGTGCCTAGAAACATGAATAGAAATGATTTAAAAAAAAAAGGGTCCGTCATGCAACGCCGAACTATAAATCGCGCCTCGTTGTCAACATCTAGCTAGCTTATACAATATCAAAAAAGGTGGTGTACGATCCCTCTTAACGTAGCTTTCCTCGTAAACATTCATATCCATCTATAACAAATATGCAAACCACCTTGACCAATAGAAGCTTAAGTGCTTCCTGATGACGATGGACAAGCTTATACTGTTTAGATGTATAGCTCTAGATCTTCCACCCCGCGCCCATCAAATATTATAATATCATAAGTTTTAACAACGGGCGGACTAGCTTGGCTATATATATTTATAATGCATGTACAAAACCAAGAATGCCCTTACGTTCTTTCGACCCGGGGCAAGCTGAATGAAGGAAAAAACTTAGACGCATTATGCCCCAAACCTTCCACTGAACCGGACGGAAGTTCGGAAATTTGACCGAAACCAGGCAGTTCAGATACCGGTACCTCCTTCTCGGCAGGAAAAACTGATAAATCAGAGAACGTGGAACAGACCGATTGTTCAGAATGTTCCGCTTTTTCAGAATCTCCTATCTTAGGGCGGCTACTACGACGAAATTTTGAGAAACGGCTACTAAAAATCTTCGAGGAACGGCTCCTGTATGGTTTCCAAGTTACTGCCAGCTGTGAACCGCCAGATACCTGGATTTTTAACCCGGGGCCCTTATCTTCGTATGGTGTTAACACTGGCATTGGTTCTAGACCTGTATCTCGATATCGATCCTTTATTGATTGAAAATTTAGCTTGAATTCTTTATAGAGCATTTGAAACCGAAATAAGATCTGGGTTTTACTTTTCCAGCCCCCCTCATCCTGCGATATATCTTGCGGATCACTTGCAGAAAGCCTTTATATAGTGCAAACAAAGCTCCGCACGCCAAAGCCGTCTCCAATGCGAGATATGCGATCTCGGCATGACTTAGCAGCATCAATAACACAGCATATAGATATATCTATGGCTAATATATATTTCGGAACGCAAAAATGTAACTTTCGCTAGGCCTCGGCTTATTTACTGCCTGTTTTGGGCCCTGAAGTAATTCGGGGACTACTATATTAAGAAAGATTTAGTATTGGGCGTAGAGTAGAGGATGATAGGTGGTAGTAGTGTTCGTAAGATGATAATATAATACATACGGTGTACTACTATAGAGTAGTGGTATAGTTCTAACTGACGTTTTATATCTGTTCCTCAATCTAAATCAATCTTGTTCAGGATTCCAACCACTTGTGGGTACCGAATTATAGAGACAGACGGTGGAGATGTTGGGTAAAGAGGTTTTAAATGGAATATGACTTTCGCAGACTCGTTCACGTTATATATACTATGGAGTTTAGCTGAGCAGAGGGTTTGGTGAAAGCAGGGTATAAATATGGAGCCCGATCGCAGTACTGTATAGCCGTAGGCCTGCCTATTATCACCGCACTATGCACGCACGTATATATATTGAATGTAAGTACATACCTTATCGGCCAAAATCTTAAAATGACAGATTCAAATTGCAAATCTTCAATTTCAATTATATAAGAGGGACGCTCTGATATCTCTATCCACTGAATATAGATAGTAAGGCAGAAACCACATGCATCAACTATATCTAAAGCTGAATACTTAGCCCGGCGGGCCGCATGCCAGAACCCTAGAAGGTAGATACGAGCAGAAAGAAGGTATGGGCAGTCAAATACACCGGCGGCTCGGTATGTCTTTAATAGAAAGGTTTAAGTTGTATGTAGGTACGTATATACTTCCATCATGACTTTATATACCGCTGGACATGATATGAAAGAACCTATTCTTGATCGACTTCATTACATGTACCGCATTGATTCGTCTCATCGGCCAATCACACAAGACGTCAAAACTCCCCTGTGTTGTTGCTTTCTTGAGTACAAGGCGCGGCTCTAGCATTATGAGTGAGAGAACAAAATGGGGGTGTTGACTGGTGAGCGCTAAATGTCAGAGCCTCGCACTATGGAGAGTGGGGTAAGTCTGGCGGCACCTAAGCCTCAACATTACTACTACGGGTGTTGGGGTAAGTCTGTTGACAGGTGGCGGTGCATTAGTAGAAGATTTTCGAATATTTGTTTGTGTATCACCGCCACCTGTCAACAGACTTACCCCATAATACTCGGTGATAAACGAGTACATATACGCATCTCATACTCGCTTAAAGAGACAACTAACCACTAAAACAAATATTGCGAATCAACCAAAATCATAACATCAGATTTGGTCCCAAAACCACGGACTTGAGTAGTAAGGTCACTTTTATCATCATCGATAGGGTCAATAAATCCTGTTTTGCTTTTGTTACATTCGCCAAAACGGCAACCCCCCCCCCCCCCCAAAGCCTCAACCACAAACAAATAATCAAAAATCAAATCATAGAATTGTTCAGTACATATAGGCTCTAGATCTATCTATCTCTCTATGAAGAAGCAATTGTTTATCAGAGCAGTTTGGGGTTCTTTATTCGCATGTTTTAGGTCCTGGTTTTGCTTGCCCACCATACACGGCGCTACATTTATTCCCTTTACGGAGACATCTGGGTAGGTGCATATCTACTGACTGATTTGTTGTCTACTCTATTATGTAGGCCGCTCGAGTGCGAAGCTATCCATGTCGCATGCAAGCCATACAGACGCATATGCATGTACTCACCCACGTTATCTCTTGATGGTGCCAGTGTTCCTGCGTCCTGCTTGGTGCGCAAGGCTCCATTCCAAAACACGACACTGCCATGGGTTTCATCGCTCCGTTGAGCCACTAAGCCACTCAATGAAGACTTCTTATTATGAAAAAAAAAAATTCTATCGCAGCCCACTGTTACTCTGGGCCATATGTGTGAATGAATATAAACGCTACTAAGACTTTCCATAACCTCTTGGGATTAACATTCAAGCTCAGGGCTGTACACACGGGCTCGCTAGAGATTCTCAGCATTCAAACGAACTATCGATCTAGCTCGACATAATTTACCGGGCCCCGCCAGAACCACCTAATAGTATCCAAGAAAGGCCTGGATCTCGAATACTAAGTTGTATATATATAACCCAGCCCTATCTTAGGTAGTGGGCTTCGTATAATCTATCTATCTTTGCCTATATATCATCCGCCGCGCCACGTGCATCACCGCCATCGAAAAAGCCGCTGCGCCTCATAAAAACCTAGCCACATACGCTAAAATGTCTGCTTCAGGAAGCACACATTCCCAACATGGAGACTCTCCAAGATCTGAGTGCTCCGAGACAAAAAGTTCCAAAAGCTCGAGAAAGCCCCCCTCAGGACTAGAAGTAAGCAGGATCAAGGCCATAGATAAAGAACTGGATACACATTCACCTACCACGTCATCTTCGAAACCAGCACAGACACATTCCAAATCTATATCTTCATCTTCCGGGTCGGTATCGTCATCTTCGAAGTCGGTATCCTCAACTTCGAAATCGGTTTCTTCATCCTCAAGGTCGACTTCGCCAACTTCAAAATCATCTTCGTCTTCCTCGAGAGCGGCTTCGACATCTTCAAAGGCAACTTCGTCACATTCAAGAGAGACCTCGCTTTTTCAAAAGACGGCCTCCTTGGCTCCGTCCCAGATCAAGAAGAAGACCATCAAACATGGATCCTTCAAGTTCACTTGCATCGAAGAAGAAGGTGGAAAGAAGGACTTATATGTTTACAAGCCCACAAAAGTGTCAAAGAAGAAGGATAAGAAGGAAGATGCTGGTAGAAGCTCTTTTCTCTCCTTATTTTCAAGAAGAGGGAAGAAGGATGTGGGGAAAGAAAACACAGATCCAGAGAAAGAGGAGAATGGAGGAAGAAAGGGGGATAAGCGCAAGCCTTTAAGAGAAGAGAAGGAGTAAGGCTGGAATATTGCCAAACATGGGCGCTTATCCAACCCCGTCTACCAAATGCGGCTTTGATAATAAGCCGCTGGAGACGCGAGAGTCAAATTCTACAGAAGGAGATAATACATGAAGCATGCCTATACTACGGCTTGGAATAGCACTTGGAGCTGCGGGTAGGCTCCTCCACCTTTCACACTGCATCTAGTTTCATTTGTCCTTTTTTTTAATATATATTTTCACTTAGAAATGTATCACACCTACGATTCTTTTTTTGGGCATAAGATAGTTTTAATGTATATAGTAGATTAATATGTCATTCAAATCCATTTTTTACTTAAATACTGACCCAGTACTAATAACTTATCATACTTCACGAGCAGATTAATTAATAGATTAATATGAATAATACATGTCGTGATTGCTCGTGAGCTACAGTCAAGCAGAACTGTCACAATACTTGGTTTGGTATGCTGTTATTTTCAGATGAATCCAACCCAATCCAATCGAACTGATTCAGTATTGTTGTGTGTGAGCTACAATAATTAACGAACCAACTAATCTGTGTGTCGAGTGATTTAAACTATCTTATGATTTAGATATATGCATTCTATATTGCTAATACATTACTTGCAAATATTAATCGAGTATTAGGCATCAAAATTAGAGAGATTTAGCAGAGCCCGAGCACGGTCCTCTAGGCCAAATTTTGATCAGATATAGCTGTGTGGATACCCGGACTTGGCAAATCTTTTTTTCTAGGTGGTTAACTAACCACCTAGAATGTCCCTTCACTTTGAAAATACACAACATCAGCAATAAGGACTCTAAATTATTCAAACCAAATGGAATATGTTGAAAACATACTAGAGATTCTTTCATCATATCAATGGAACAAATGGGTGATAGTTGTTGCTGCTAGAAAATTTAACATGAGAGGTTGTACTTTTATTTTATTCTTTATTTTGTATGGGGAATGATGGTTGCCACTTACACTGATGGACCGTGCGAGAGTAAAGGAAAATAATAAAAATAACCGCCTAATATTTTTGCTAAATCTCTCTAATAAGCTGTGGGCGGATCAGGATATGGGCACTCCAGGGCTAGGGGTAGCTGGCCAAAATAAATGTATCCGGGTCTTAGGAGTGCCAAGCCATGAACTGAAAACACTCATATCCACCCAAGCGTCCTCAGCTAGATAATCTATCATACGGCTTGATCAACTGAACATAGAAATACATGTACAATTATCTCACCGTTTCCAAACGACATCACCAATGAGTTTTGAGCGCAGCCTTGTCTAGTTGCGCACTGCTGAAGCTTAAGCAAGGCCCTGCCTAGGCCCTGCACATCCTTCAGATCCAACGATCTGTTTCAAGTCGGTCGGTTTCAGGGCTGAGCACGGCGCGCACAAAGGTGTTTTTGAAATGTATGATCAAATCGTGCGCATGGTGCGTGCTTGGAGAAGGGATGGGTGCAAGGGTCTTTGCAGCCTGCAGCAGCCATGATCCTGACGTTGCATACCTGGGGTTCACAAGAATGGGTTTTTCGTGGCTTTGGTTATCTCTGTAGATCTTATCAATAATCGATAAAAAGACAAGATAAGATCTGTAGTTGAGAAACTTACCGTTTATTCCTTAACTTGGATGTAGGCTCGTTCCCTCCTGCATCTCGGACGCTCATGCAGTGCAAGAGGGAATAGGGGCAACGTTGTCAACCCTTAGGTCACACCACTTCAACATTGAGGAGCGTAACCTTTAACTCCACTTTATGGCTGTAAGGGCTACAATACTGAACTGGTGTGAACAGGGATTACAAGGTCGCCTACAAAGGCCTCTTGCACCATATATTTATTTGTTCACAATCGCTAAGATCATCCAGCGGCCAGCGACACAATACTCCAGTCATAAAATCCCTACCCATTACTGACCAGCCATATTCATACCACCACATAATGTTATAGCGTTTGACCATTACGGACGCTCACTATCACACCGGACGCACCGATCACGTTGCAATACCATGATGTTGGTACATATCGATAAGACTTCCCAGCAAATATATACCTTAAGATCATGTTGGGAGAAAATTCAGACCAGCCCGAATTTTGAGGTGTATACAATGTTCGTGGGATCAATATTCTTAAGATCTTTAGGAAGGAACCAAAGTCACATAATATATAAGCACTGTATCAGCTACTATTGGAGACCGGACGACTATAATATTTATAGTCTTTGGACGGGCCACCCTTTGAACTCAGTAATGGAATCTATCAAAGACCCTACTAGGAATATAGAAAATGCAATCGGTCAATCAACACAATTCTACCACCCACTAATTATTGAGATAGTTACCTGATTTGGTCCCTTTTAACTATTTATCAATCTGGATCGCAAAAGTATAAGTGCCACCAGATGACGTACCTTGAACCTGAGATTTCCTAATAGCCACGTATCTTCGAAACGCTGGTAGTGACAGTAATTCACTTTGGACCACAAAATCCCAAATTGATGGGGCCGTTGAAGGGTTATCTTAACCCACTCCGTCAAACCCAATTGATCGATTGAATCAGTTTCGATGCCCAACAATACTATCATATGTCTAAATGCGCATATTGTAACTATATTACCCCTCGATCTCCTAGCTATAGAGAATATTTTCAAGCACTAAACGTCGACTGAGTCATCTATTCTACCCACAACATTTCACCGGGAGGATACTATACAACTTGCGGGTGTACTATGATACCTATAAATAACAGCTCCTGGCAAGAGACTCTGCGGGAAATATCGTCAACAAAAAAGTTTCGAGACCTCAAAACTCTAATTTTGTCCACCGTCAATCGCGAATAGCTACTATGTCGGACTCCAAAGACCAAAAAAGGGCGAATCGCCTCGAAAAGCTGGCCGGTGACCTTGTCTACAAGCTCGGCACCCCGGGCGAACGCCCTGCCCGCCACCCACCCCCAGTCACGCACCTTCATCTCCCCCTGACCGACCCCAAGGACAAAAACGGCCGTGAAATGTTCCTTTGCCAGCCTAAGCACGCAGATGGCCACCATGGGGCTACCTATATCGTCTATGGCAACAAAGAAACTAAGGAAGAACGAATCCAGCGCCTCAGGAAGAAGTTAGCAAAGGAAAATGACCCAGAGAAGCGTCAAAAACTATTCACAAAGATAAGACAGGCCGAAGAGGACTATCCGGACAGAAAGTCGCATACATTTCATGATTACCAAGGAGAGACTCACAAATCACGCCCCAAGATACGTTCGCCGGAGTGGAGAGAAGAGAGGAATGCAAGATCAGAGATATCGGTAGGGTCTACTTCCAGACATTCCGTCAAGCCTAGCGGGAGTGAACATAGGTCTAGGTCAGTGCATGGAAGTCAGGAGCACATTCCTGCACCTACCTCTACCTCTGGCTCAAGGAGGTCGGCCCATGGATCCATACATGAAAGGCAGGGGCACAGCACTGTGGCAAGCCATCACTCCGCTTCTAGCTTGAGAAGGCAAGTCCATGAGCCCGTATATGAAGTGCAGGAGCATATTGCTGCACCTGCAACTGTGTCCAGCTCAAGGAGATCAGTACATGGACCGGTTCATGGGCCGCAGGAGCACACCGCTGTACCCCCCTCTATCTCTAGCTCAAGGAGATCGGTTCATGGACCCATACATGAAGGGGAGGAGCACTATGCTGCACCTGCTTCTGTATCTAGCTCGAGAAGGTCAGTACTAGAGGTTCGTCCTAGCTCTCTTGCCGGCTCTCGCACATCGGGGAGCACGCGGCACCGTGCAAGATTTGCAGACGACATTGATGAGACACAACGACATCACCACCACCACGACGAGTCATCCCACCAAGCGGAGCAAAGCTACCACGCTGAAGGATCCCATAGACCAACCCATCGCGCAGAACACCGCCACCGCGCTGAGAGATCCAGTCGAACAGAACGGCGCCCGCGCATACGGCTTAATCCTGATTCGGGCTCGGAGGGGGAGTATTTGTATGATAGTGAGCCGTCCACTGCTTCGGAAGCGACGGAAGGATATAGGGTCTAGAGGACGTGCTCACTACTATCTTTGTTGTATATTATTGTTGGAAAGTTGAGTGCGCCTTGATTACGAATCATAGGCTGTCACTCGGCTTATGCATGCATTCATATGCAGTGTTTTGATTGTTTTATGCATTGTGTGGCATGAGCGGTGTTGGTATGGATTATTGCTATTCTGTTTGGTTTTGTTATTATAGTGTATTATTTAACGGCGTACTTTGTGGGATTGTGTGGGTGCTGGCATCTACCTTGTATTATACCTACACTTGGCTGTCGGCGCTGGTAGCTAGTTAAATATTTATTTGTGGCCAGTGCGTGTCTAGAACATGTCTGTAAAATTGAATATGACTCTTTTCAATTATTGAATAAACCCCCCAAGTAAATGTGATGAAAAGCGTAAATCAAAAAACCCACATCTCGAGTGATATCCTATGATTGACATGCATAGAAGTTATGCAGAGAATATTGAATATATACGAATAAACACTCTACAATCAGATATTCATCAGTACATGTATATTAATACGCAGTGCCGTTGTCGTAGAAAGAAAAAAGCACGCCACTCGCTGGTATATACTGGCATGCGGCGGGCTCTGGCGAGTCACGGTTCATGAAGGAATGGTATCAATGGCTGTTGATACATTTCTCTCATACATACACTGCTAGATCTCAACAATCAGGAGCAATCCGGAACAATTGCCAATGTACAGTAATATAATTTATTGTTTATTTGACTTACTCGGGGGACTGTGAACTGGGTTCAGGTATCTTCCTATAAAAAGGAAACACTAGACCGCCTTCCCCTCCCCCGGTATCTCTACAATCTTTGGATCCCCGACCGTGTACGGATTAACCCGCTTACACCCCTCGACCACCTCCGGCCTTGGCATCACCACCGCAAGTACTCCATTCTGGATTAACGAGTACCCCGCCGATGTCGCCCAGTAGAGTGTCAGTGCCTACATCACCCCTATCAGCATCCATTAACCTCCCCTCTACGTCCCTATCCTCCAGGAAGGAAGTAAACTTACAGCTGGCATATCCATAATCATCGGCAGCGCCATCCACGGCACAATCCTGAGGGTATTAGTCAATATGCGCTGCCCGCGGGTCGTGGCAGGGTGCAGCGCCGCCTGCATCTCCACGTTCGCATACATCAGGAACGAGAATAGCATTGGCAGGACGAATGTTGGATCCGCCTCGAGCAGGTTCGGGAACCAGAGGGTACCTTCTGTGCTGAATGATTCCTCGATTGGGATGAGGCGCTCAGCGGCCGTGGCGGTGAGAGTATTGAGGGTATCTGTGAGCGCCTCTCTGGTTGCCGTAAGGGTGCTGGTTGTGTCGGCGAAAGGTGAAGTGAGAGTGTCGGTCTCGGGGGTGGGGGATGCGGATTTAAACCATGCCCCCCCATCCCGCCCCGCCATTCCCCGCACCGTCAGACTCACAACAACCCACACCGGCAGCTGCAACAGCGGCGCTACGAACGCCTTCCACCGCTGACATCCATGCCTTTTATACACCTCGCTCCTCTTCTTCCTCAGTTCCCTCCTAGTGACCTTTTCCCACTCCTGTGGCGTTTTTGTCGTAGCCCGTGCCTGTGTGGCGATTGGATGCTGCCATGCCGCTATCAGTGGTTGCAGCTCTAGGGTCCGAAAGGCACGGAGACGCGAGTATATGGTTGTTGGTGTTGTGATGAGTGCGCGGAGGAGGACCGCTGTTGACGGGATAAGTGCGTACCAGGGGAGATGGGTGGTCGTATGCAGGGTGGTGAGGAGGGTATGGGTTGCAGTTAGGGTTGTGTCAAGGAGTTGGGGACGGGGGGTGTAGTGAAAATGACGATTGGGGGGAAGGCGGCGGAGGGGAAGGGGGAGGGGAAGGTGAAGGTGAAGGGAGAAGCGGCGGGGAAGCATTGTTGTGACATGGTGGGGTGATGCGCGGCGGGGTGTGTGCTGTCGTAACGGTCGTGACAATGACATTAGTGTTAGCCTCGTTTTTTACGAGCAAGAAAAGAGGCCAATCAGAACCCCGAATAAGCGAACACACACAACTATAATTTACCATCCAATCGGCGCCGACGGATGTCGTGATTAGTGATGGAAATCGAAATATCAATTTTCCACATCGCTGGGTCATCTTACGCAGCCGTTGATCAGGTACAGATGCGGTCGAGAGAAAGGTGTGTATGTTTTGTGGATTGCATCAGCACTTGTGGCCATGACAGGTTATCTTCAGCTTTTCTCGATTTCGCCACTACTGCCTGTATTTCTGCACGTTATGCAGGGGTGATGCTTTTGGTAGAAGTTTGTAAGTGTGCTTCTCGGAAGAAAGAGAGAGAAAGAAAGAAAAAGTAGGGCGTGCGATCATGTATGTAGTTTAATATAGTCAGTGCATCTGTCGGATAATAAGGTTGTGTTGCCTTGCCAATTGGGGTCTTATCAGGAGTTGCAATTGGACCGTGGTGAGAATGAAATGACGGAGTGTTGGAGGCATGTAGCACACAGGTCGTTGTGGTTCTAGAGAGGTAGGTAGGTGCCTGTGCTGCAAGTGTGGAGAACCTTGAGATGCTGCTATTTGCTGCCCTGTGGTGTGTTGCGTGGCTGCAAGCAAGCGTTGGGAATTTGTTACAATTTGCAATTGTGTGTGATACAAGCCGGATCATGGTTGGCATGGGACCTGGGATGAGATACTGTATCTCTGTCCGTCACATCTTCTGAAAAAAAAAACATAATGTCTAGTTATAATTAAACGTAATGCGGGCGATATGTGCTGTAGCCTTGAACACCAAAGCAAAGAATGACACCCACATCGCCCGGGTGACAATCAATCTTCACATCCCCGATGGTTTAATAATCTTTTTTATTCATTTGAGACTTTGCGCAAATAGAGCCAGCTCCATTATCCGAAGACCAGATTGGTGCCGATCACATCACCAGCCAATCAGATAATCAGAATATAGAGCTGGCTCCATTTGCGCAAAGTCTCTATTGTGTGCATTAGCTTACTAGTATGAGTGCCAGAGCAAAAATCTGTATTCGTCTCATACTCACAAAGGCCGGTCCTTGGTATTGATGGTTATATATATCCGCGAATCCCGGGACCCCCGAAGATACATGGGGGATATGCAGATAGCCTCATGATCAAGAGTTTATATATATACCGGCGAATCTTTGGCCCATCTTACTTATGGACGGGCCGAGTGGGTGTTTAGTTTGTGGAGTATGGGGGGTAGCCTCGAACTTACATGCCCAGTATCGGGGAACTATTCTTGTTTGTCCGATAGGGCATGTTGCAAGAGTAAAGTCACTGCATCCTTAGCCAGAGGACACAGTTCTGTGAAGTAGACCAGATACCGGAATGTTTTTAAACAGTTCAAGCCAAGTCATTGCACATTCCAGATACCAGAGTAGTTGGCTGGTATGTGAACTTGGCCCCCTTATTCTTCCTCTCAACATGACCTCCACCCAGAGTACCGTACAGTCCGAGTGGATGTTTGCATGTTGATGGCCTCAGGGGTGACGTATACGTACCCAGTACAAAATATCATTTTGTCTTCATGTATGATAGGGAATGTTACAAGATACCTCGGAGTAAAACTAGGAGACACTAAACGGGCAAAGACTAGGCCAGGTATACTGGACTTTCTGGTATAGGTGTACAGTCCAAAGACCTCCTCTCCTCTACGCAATCATCTTATGTAACTTGGATCACATCTCGGGCCTGCCTAGGTCTCCCACTCCCCGACTAGGGCCTCACTAAAGCATACACACCGAATCATTATGTGTGACTTACACCACCTATTTTCGGCACAGTGATATCTACTCTACCTACATGTACTCCGACTAGACCATAGGTAGAGCTCACTGGCTTATGTGCGTTGGGACCCACTCACCCTCTCTCGTGTCACACCTCGAGTCCTACCTTAGGATGTAGGTTAGATAGGTCCCACTCTGAAAAGTGGTACATGTGCAAACAGCTAATCGCTGGTAGAGATCCAAGGTAATGGTCCTCTAGGGCGATGCCCAAGGAAAACGAAAGAAAAGAGCTAGTAGCCGGTGTTATAATTAACGTGCTGATTATGACATACCATTCCCAGTAGGTTTCCCCTACCACCTTTTGACTCTTCTTGTCTGATGCATAAACGAATCATAGCAAGTTTATTTATAGCGGCTCCTAGAGTGATTACTGTTGCGATTGGTCGGTGCTCGTGAGTAGTGAGTGGAAGAACAACTGCACCCCACACCTTGATGCAATTACAGCATTGTTCACTCTCGGGAATTGGCTCATAACCTGCAGAAGAAACGGTATTCTACTGCAGAGCATCGGGGTTTGGAGAGATAATACGGGTTTCATGAGCTCAGGCGGGGAAGCCTCCATGATGATGATGATGATGATGATGATGATGATTATGAGGGACAATATGGGGGGATTGCCAAGAAGGCACGGATTGGGGGGGGGGGGGGACGGGACTGAGGTGTGTCGAGTGACAGGTTATGTTACTTCCAGTGCAAGCAAGCAAATAATGTTTACTAATTCCCAATCTGATCTAGTATAGAAGCATTGCTAGGAAGTTCCCGGGCGCGCTTAGCAAAGTTTATTCAATGAATGTGCGCTAGGCCAGTCTCGTGCACTACTACCCTACTACCCCAAGAAATAAGGTGCCGGGAGAACTAGATGCCGATGCATTTATGCATGGCATCATCGTATATGCTCTATCGCAAGGCTGACAAGATACTCTACCCGCGATATCTGAGAAAGCAACAGGGATATTCTACCAAAATTTGCATTTTGGTGTTCAAGGGCTGCCTCTAGTTGGCCTGTACCCCTGTTGTCTGTAACTGCATGTACTTGTTTTCTCTGGAGAGATGGAATGGATGGATGAATGGACGAATGGAAAGGAGGAGTAGGGCTACAGATAACGTTTCGGGCCCTTGCAGATATAGGAATTTGCTTATTAGCCAGTGTTAGCGGTGAGAGGGCGAGAGTTACTTTACATTACTATTACTCGGTTCAAGATGATTGGAGTGGCTGACGCCTCTTTCTGCAATGTGGGGTTAGAAATGTCTCTGCTTTTATTATATAGATTGCTGCGTACTCTATATGCAACTCTTTGCTCCCAATGTGAGTTATCTCATGTTACACACACTGATACTCTAGATTGTTGGGTAATCCATTAGTCCAAGACAGACGTTATCAAAATATCAAAGACAATATTGCCTAGGGGCCCAATCAGCACAAAGATGTTGGTAGACGGGGCTGAGTTTGAGTGGCCGGGGTACCCCGTTTCGCAATTGACCACACAACTGGGGGGGCAGATATCTACGTGTTTGGCGAGCCTGGAGATTTGGAAAGGGTAGTGAATGACCCAGCTTAAAGATCACGGACAGCCTCCGTCACTTGCATATATACAGTAGCATCTCGCTCCTGCAAAACCCCTCGGGTTCCACACCGTCCATACACACACACACACACACACACACACACACACACACATACACATACATACAGCAACATTCAACACCATTCTTTAATATTAAGGGAGACTCATGAGAGCGGGCCTTGACAATAAAGAACTTGTATCTAATGACCAGTCATTCCCGTAGCCGCCCAAGATGGTTAACTTTACTGCTTGTCGTATCGCCTTTGAAACCAATGCCACAAATTACGAACTTTACAAATACACTGGAAGCGCTCCCGATCTTTCCCTGGGGCCTGGGCAACCATATCTTATCAGTGAGCAGGGATGCCGAGCACTCTGCGGAACTGGCGCGGACAGGTACCCATGGTCGACGTCGGCCAACACAATCACGACTTGGGTTCTCCCAATCATTGGGCTAATCCTGCAGGCGCCGTTCGAGAGCAATCAGGTCTTAAAGACGTTTTTCGCAACGTGCAGATGGCTCGGGTCGCCGATATCGTCCCTAGCGTATATATTCTGGAACATCAAGATCACGGGCAAGTGCGCGATCACGGTGGATATGGCAGTACCATATAATTCCTTTCCGACGGCGGACTCGGAATTTTCGCAGATAAGGGATTCGTTCTATATTCTCAGCGTCATGAACCAGTATGAGCTGAACGAGACGATGGTTATGGATATGGCCTCGGCGGAGAGGCTTTTGAGGATTGCGCTGTTTGATAATGACTTGGACTTGGGGAATCCGATGAAAGGGCCTATCCATCGGAGGAGGAAGTTGGCGGCGTCGTTGAGGAGTGGGAGGAAGAGAGGAGTGGTTCCCATCTTCATCTCTACACTGTGGTTCTTGCTGTCGCTGGCGATCTCGATACATGCAGGTATGTTATACCTGCCATACATGCTATGCGTTCCTGTGTAGCATCTCTATCTGCACGGGCTTTTCTGACGTCTGTAACAGCTTTTGGGAATATTGGGGTGAATGCAACCGCCCATAATCTTGCCATAGGCTTGATACTCGGTTGGCTGCCAGTCCTCACGCTCAGCAGTATCACGGACCGCAGTCCCGGCTCGGCAGACGACGTACGCCGAAAGCTAAACCGCTTCCTCGACCATATAAAAGCCGGCCTTCAGAGAGAAATTACCAAGGACCATCCCGTGCAGAGCCGCTACAAAGGCATCTTGCTCCCTTCCTCGGATGAGTACATGTACTTCACCTCCTTCTGCGGCCAGGCACGCTCCCGCTGGCACTACGGCATCGCACACACCATTCTTATCGGTATCGAGGATTATTTTGCGACAGCCTATGGCCGTTCCTGGCTCTCTTATCCCCCATCCCGAGCTCTGCTCGTCTCCGGTCCCCGCACAGACAGGCACCGCACCATCTGGTTTGACCTCCGCGAGCTGTGGCAGATCATGGCGGCCATCATTGTCGTTGGATGCTCTATATTTGGACCGTTTATAATCTCGTATTTCACTCCAACAGTTGGTTTGGGATGTCGTTCTGGCGGCTATCTAGTCTTCTTCATCATCGCGCTCTCCTGCCTCTTGGTTGAGTCTACGACTTGGTTCTTTCTGCCACGGCCATCCCGCACCCGCCGCCTCATCGGGCACGCCATCAGCGGCATGGAAATCATAAACACTGGGTGGCTTATCTACATCCTTGCCGCGCAGACATTCGGACTGTACCAGACCTGCTCATGCTGGTCAAGCACATGGGCCTCTGGCCACGGTGGGTACATCAATTTCGGGACGTCGGAGTACTATAGGGCACGCATCATCTCGGTGTACTGGACCACGGGGACCGTGCTTTCGTCGCTGGCGATGGCCGCGGGGTTTGCATATGTGGTAGCCGAGTGGTGCACGCAGAGCCATATGTGGACAGAGGATTATGATGATGCCATGAAGGGGCTCAAGGCGACGAGGAGGGTGAAGAGGTATACGTGTTGGGTGAGGTGCGTGCCGGATTGGATCATTTTGGTGTTTAAGACGCACAGGCCGAGTTTCATGGGTGAGAAACGGGGCAGGAGGAGTCTAGTGTGGAGATGGAAGGAGAAGAGGTTGGGGAATTGAGATGTGATTTTTTTTTTTTTGGTTTTATTTTCGAGCGTTTTAGGTGTTTGGGTTTCTTGTTTTGTTTGTGCTGGCTACAGGTTGGGTTTGGGTTTGGGTTTTCACGATTATGGTTATGGGTTATGATAAACTGCATATAGTTGGGTTTTTTATTATTTCTATTTTCTATTTTGTATTTTCTTCTTTTTCCATAGGGCAGAGACTCAAAGGGGATCTAGTGCGCCAAGAAACTCCTTCATCTTGAGTTTCAACACTACTTGTTCGTTTTTTTTTCTCCCTAGTATACATATACCCTACTAGGGGAATTTTATCTCTGCTGCCCGGATGTATTTGGGCTTCGCCGTTATCTCGATCTGCATAGTTTGGTAGTTTTGCCTAGAATATTGATACCGAGATATATACAGGAGGGGCGCGCGGCTCTATGCTGAATTGACGTGGTCAAGGCGGGATTGAGCTATATGGCTTGCAGGGGCCGGAGTGCATATGGAATATGTAGGTACATGCTGCACGGTTGTTGTGTTGGTGTAGGTGTGTATATATACATACATGGTGGTATGTTTTTCTCTGTGCGCAGTATGGGGGGGGGGGGGTTGTCATGGCGGGTCTGGGTTGGTGGGCTTCTTCTTCTTCTTGGAGAAAGTGTAAAGATACCCCGCTGGTGGCAGCTTTGGGTTTGGTTATGGTTGGCTCTGGTGGTGGTGGTGGTGGTGGTGGTGGTGGTGGTGGTGGTGGTGGTGGTGGTGATAGTGATAGTGGTAGTGGTAGTAGTGCATGCGGCGGAGAGGGGTGGAGGACGAGGAGTTTGGGTGTGGGGTGTATTGCGTGTATGTACCTACACATATTATGGTGCGAGAAGGGTAGTGTGTAAACGTATGGGAATTCCCACCGTTGGGCTAGTAGGATTGTGGGAGGTGAATCTGACAAATTCGTTGGCTGCGGGCGCTGGGGTTTACACATGGCTTCTCGGTGGTTGGATGGGATGGGATGTGTAGCTAGCGGGCGTGGCTCTGGTATCCCTTATACCGCCAGTGGGTCCATATGGACCTGTTGATATCATACCGTGACTCCCTTTCCCGTGAATACCTCGGAACATAACCTAGCACAGAGTGGGAAGTTTTCCTTAGTGATGGCCTTGAGCCCTTAAAGGAGAATTCGAAATACAGAGGGAAAAGTGAACCGGTAGATTCCAGTGTGCGGGGTGGGGTTTCAATTCCAACAGCTGACGGGCCAGGCGATACCGTAACAGACAGTTGGGTTGGATATAACGGATTGTTGCGTATGTGAGTAGGGATGCGAGAGTATGCGGAGAGTACATGTACGTAGCGGACCGTGGGTACATATTATACTGCATATTCAGAGCACTCCACCCGCAACGCCCGCTCACTATGGATTTATCAGTGCCAATAGCGCCCTTGGCGCCAAGAAACAGTAGCAGTCGGAGCGAGCGAGTGAGATGTGGTGCGGATAAGACGGTCGTGCTAGTGCGGTGGAATTACTGCGGCTGCCAGTTGGCGGTTGAGCGCTGGCTGCTAGGTAGTTTGGCCCGTGGTCATCCTGATGGTGGCTATCATGACCACTTTATCCAATTCATTATTATCTTTTTGGCTAGCTAGGTCGCTCATGGAAGTAATAGAAGTAATAGAGGGCTAGAAAAGTATTCCCCCCAAAAGCACTCACTAGCTAGCTAACCCATGGCCACTGATGTAGGATCGAGATAGATTCATAGACCCACACAGACCGCCCTGCTTTGGAATCTTGTGATTGTTTAATCCGATGGGAATAAACAGATCTTGCATGCATGTATCTCGGGTAAGCGTACGGCTGATACGGGCATTATTGGGGGCATTCTCGCACTACCGTAGTAGTTTCATCCCGCTTTTTTGGATTTTGATACTGTATGTAGGACTGCATACATGCAGCCGTTGTCTGCGGTGGGTTGTGGGCAAAGGGCGTCTTACTGGGAAAACACAAATACCCGGCGCGGCAGTGATGGTGGAGTAGCGTATGGGATGGATGTGTAGGGCGGGGCGTGCATGGGGTATCACTCGCATTGCATGTCGCGTCGGGTTGTTGGTTGTGGCCGTGAGCTGGTAGTCGGGGTTGTCTGGGGTGTATCTATGTAGGGGTTCTAGTTGGTACGTGTAGCGTATTACGGTTTCTTGTATTATGCGTGGAGCCTCAACTAGAGTAGACGACCTCACGGGTATGGTCGACCCGGGTATGGTCGACCCGGGTATGGTCGACCCGGGTATGGTCGACCCGGGTATGGTCGACCCGGGTATGGCCGACCCCAAATATAAATATACGCAGGTGGTCAATCGGGCACCTCCATACCGCCGCACCCCCGTAATCATGCACTTTATCTTGCCCACTTGCTCTTTGGGATTTTGGACTATGCATCTTGCCCGTTTTCATGCCTACATACTTGCCGGATCTGGGTCGGACAAGGTTACAGTATGTACATGTACCTACCCGGCTGCATGCTAAGTAGAGTAGAGGAAGGGATGATATAAAACCAAGGAAATAAAGCGGGACTTCTGTCCCTCCCAGGCTGGATAAGAGCAGCTATAGGTTGTGTTCGACTAGCACAGCCAAACCTAACCCACGGAATACAGCTCCACCACGGACTCCTCCTTCAGACCACCAACCGCCATGCCAACAAGGAAATCGGGTTCAGTTAGGAGGTGCTGAATCAGAGTATAAAACCAGGTACCAGTTTGATAACTACTTGTGACGACTGAGCACCATCAAGGCCGTTAATTGCATCACTTCAAGGACATAGTTCGTAGTTCAAGCCGGGCCACTTCGCTCCGCGGTGGTTGGTTGGTTGTGGGTGTAGGTTCTATCACTTGGACGTACGAGACAATTGGAGAATCCCTCTCATGTGATCTCGATTTTGGGTGGGGGTAAGCAGCTCGCTGTGTTTATCGGCCCTTGAAATACTTGGAGGTGCTATAAAATCCGCAAGTTGCTGCTCTGTTTCTGCCAACCAATTCCTGAGTAGGGCACGCTGATGCGTGTGAGAGATTCTCCAAAGTCTCATACATCCAAGTGATAGAGCTGTGTCTGTTGATAAGTGTATAGTCGGTAGGTATTCGCAATCACCCATTATCTACAGTATGTACCCCGGGGGCCCCTTAAGGTGATGCAACCGCTACTTTATGACCGCTAACAAACCACCATGCCAACACCAATTAAAGGAACCCTATATTCAATCAGATAAAGCCGAATCAGAGTATATAAGAAATACCATATATCGGTTTTGGGCCCTGAGTTTGAAACGGTCGCGTCACTACTAAGGCCGTTGCATCGCTTTAAGGACCCCCGGGGTACAGTCGCGCTCAACAAGTTTTGGCCGTTTCGCTCGAGGCAACCACCCACGACACACCCCAAATATCAATGAAAAAACCAATTGACAAGATAATTGATAAAGAATACATAGTAATATTTAATAGAATATAAGGAAATTAAACATGTGACTAGAAATTGCTGCACCCTCCAGCTAATGCCAGAAATAATACATTTATTTTTGGTAAGGAATTTACCAACTTATCCACTTTCACACAAAATAATTGGCCCTTATCATTTAGGGCTGTAATAAAGAACTTATCTTTGTTAGAAGGTACTCTCTATATATAACCTTTTGGTGTTTTAAGAGTTCTCGTAAGTGTTTTGTATGTGTGGCATACTATTGAAACATGATGATTAGATTTTGTTGTTTTGTGACATCCATCTCAAAATACTAAAAACAATGGCATAGAATCAAATATCAATATATTCAATTGAGAATAGATATTCGAGCTTGTTAAACTGTAGCAAAACCAAAGATATTAATATACTGCTATATTTTCTTAATCTATTCTCAGAAATGCTTAGACTATTAACAATATAGAATCTCTATTTTGCAACCCATGCATGAAAGATAAATAATATATTTTCAAAACACTATGAGGTTGTAGTCAAGTAGCACCTTATATGGAATATATATTTTGAATTATAGTTCTAGTAGAGCCAGGGTGTAAATTTCCCATCAAATGTGAATGAGTTGGTAGATTCATGGGTAAAAAGAAATAGAGAATCTCTGACTGCAAACAGTGGATATCTTAAACTCTGGTCACATATTTAATTTACTTATATCCTATTAAACACTTCTATATTTTATCTATTAAATATATTATCATTTGATTTTTTCGTTGAGCGCGACTGTACATACGCAATAAGCCCCTCCTTAGTATGTATGTAGGTGCAGCACATACACCGACATAAGCACCAAAGCACCACACCCGGACCGAATTAACTACTCTACAGAGCTCGATTCTCCAGGGGGGTATCTTGCACGGCCGCAAAAGACGTATCGAAACCCTGAGTATGTATGTACTACATGTAGAGTATGCGACGCGGGATCCCATACCGTACCGTACCGTACCGTACCAATACCAGTACCACGGTCCGCGAGATGGGTCTGCAGGGACGGGATGGGGACATGTACTCGCGTTCAGTGACAGAGCAAGGATTATTTGTATAGAGTAGCGCTGACCTCTACATTTTCTGGTTCCATCTCCTGTAGGCGAGTAGAGTAGCATAGGATAGGTAGAGTAGAGCACTCGTAATCTCATGGCGTTTCCAAACACAACTAATATCGCATGACATACAAAATGGTGGATTTGACGCTTTTTTTTTTTTGTATGGTATGCAATAGCAGTCGTTTTCGGAAACGTCATGAAATTTAAGAGTAGAGTATTCTTACTGCATTACATGATGCGAGGAACCCCCCCGCCCGCGCATTACTACATGTGCTCTATCTATCAGGACACCACCACCACCATCGAGCGAGAGGTCCGGCTGCAACAGGGCGGTTAACTTTACAGCCAAGTTCGTTTGTCTATCTGTTAACCTATCAGGCCATTATTTCAATCCGAGGCACTCAAACCCTTTATACAAGCAACGCCCACATAAAGTCCATACGGTAGTTTCTAGGGACAATTTGTAACAACTCCTCGTGCTGTTTACAATAAATATCAGGGGCCTCATTGTAATGCGGCCCGACAACTTATCAGATACATACATACTGGATTTGTGTACCTACATGTACCTGGAATAGGTACGGCTTTGAAGCTACATGTAGGCATGCATCATGCCGGTTAACTTGCCACTCTAAAGTAGAGTAGGTATGTATCAGGAACTTGTTAATTGCCCAGCGTCTTTGGCAGCACCACAACCACCAAGCGAGTCCAGGTTGACCCTGAGATCTACATACAGCCTTTCTCAGGTACCCAGTTAGTAGTTACTCTACCAGTGTTTATCCAGCCAGCCAGCGGTTAGGACCGGTCCAAGATTACATACTTTAGATAGCCTGTAGAGTAGAGCATGACGTTACCTTCCCCCCCAAGGATCCATTCGGGAGGGACTATGCTTAAATCACGCACGGATACTTTTTTTTTTTTTTTTTTTTTTTTTTACCTACATACGTCACGCGTCCTGTCCTGTCCTGTCCTGTCCTGTTCTGTCCACCGCATGTGCATTGATAGACGTAGAAGAGGAGTTACCTACTCATGTAGGTAGAGTAAACCCCAAAAGTCCTACCGATAGCTATGGATCGGCGGATCGCGGTCCGTGCTCAGCTTCAATAGGTACATGTATTGCTGGTACATGTATTGCTGGTACATATATTGCTGGTACATATTTGATCGTCTGCACGGAGCAAGTCCTGGCCCATCCATCTGGAATAGGTACTTTCTCCAGCCTGTGTCTACTGACACCGCCATAACGCAAACTCCACGGTAGAGATATGGCCCCTCACATGTCTCACCTTTTTTTTTTTTTTTTTTTTTTTTTTGTCAGGGGTTCCTCTTGTTCCTCTTTAACGCCAGCCAAGAGCTTTATAGTACTCTTGGCCCACGATATCGGCAGGCAGTGGGATTCAGCGCCAGAGAGGCTTTTTATTTTTTTTTATATATATATGTAGTCCCCCCCCCCCCCCAGACCCTTGATGGTGAAAACCTACACCATGTCAATGTCAATGCCAGAGAAAAAGCCAAAAATTAGGGTCGCAGTCGTAGGCTCCGGCCTGGCGGGACTAACAACTGCGTATCTGCTCACCCACGACATGCAGCAGCGATTCGAGGTCGAGGTGTTTGAGTCTGTCAGTAGCATCCATTTTCATTAGTGGGGATTCGAATGTAGGATGGGGATTGATATATTGACGCAATTAGGGTTCTACCCCCTCCCTCGATGCCGCCTCAATCACCGTCGGCCCCACCCGCCTCGACGTCCCCATGCGTGCCTTTGCCGGCGGCTTCTACACGCAGCTCCTGGCGCTCTACACGCACCTCCATATCCCCTACACCCGCAAGAACTTTCTCTACACCTTCTCCTCCACCGCCTCGCCCTACCACCACCACCCCAGCAACCTGCACCGGTTCCCGCCGCGGCCAGAGACGGTGTCGTGGCCGGTGCATGTTCTCAGACTGGCGCTTCTGTGGGTGGTCTACACGTACTTTACAATATGCACGTTCCTCGTCTCTCCCGGACAGGAGGAGAGCTTGGATGCGTATTTGGGCCGTGTGAGGGTGCCGCAGACGGTGGTGCGCAGCTACCTGCTTCCGCTCTTTGCCGCGGTCGCAACATGCACGCATGAGCAGCTTCTGGCCTTCCCGGCAGCGGACATTGTCTCCTACCGCAAAGCAGTCTACGCGCAGCCCCACTACGTAGTCATGGGTGGCGTGCGCACAGTGCAAGAGCGCCTTCTCGTGGGCAGCCGCATCCACTTTAACCGCCATGTCTCGGCCGTCGACTCCGAGTCCGTGCCCGGTAAAGTAGCCCTGAAATGGAACGGCGGGAAAGAAGCCGTGTTTGACCGCGTTGTCCTCGCCGTGAACCCACAGGTTGCCGCAAGCATGTACGCCCCGCTCTCACTAGCCCTATCGCGGGTTCCAACGGCAGAGGTGGAGGTGGTAGTGCACAGGGATGCCAGTGTACTTGGGGATCTGGCTGGCAGGGCCGATAAACTGGTGGGCGGTAGTGGCGCGGAGATGATACATTTCCAGACGAGGAGAGGTGCGGGGGGCATGGCGACCCAGGCGTCGCATGTCTATGGCGGGGGAGTGATTGTGACGACAATGCCACACGGGGCGGTGAGGGGGGTTGGGGGGGGGACGAGGTTTACTAGGGTGTTGAGGAATGTGGAGAGTAGGGGGTTGGTGAGGGAGGTGGTGAAGGAGGGGGGGAAGGGAGGGTGTGGGTGGTGGGTGGGTGGGCGTGGGATGGGATGGTGCTGTTGGAGGGGTGTGTGGTTAGTGCGAGGAGGGTGGCGGGGGAGATGGGGGTGAGTGTGGGGTGGTAAAGGGGAGGGGGTGTAGATATATATGTAGTTTTGACGTTTTTAATAATATATTAGGGTTTGATTTTAGGTTAATGTGGTGATGACGATCAATGGAGATGTTTGGTCGCGATGCTTGATCACGACGTCTAACCGCAACAATTGGAGCACCCACCCACAGTGTCAATGATAAATCCAGCGAGAAACCGCGCCCATGCAATAGATGTCATACACACCCAACAAACCGTCCCTGCATCTCTGCATCCTTACATTTACCGGGTAGAGTAGATTCGACGTGTGCTAGTATACCGTACCAAAAGAAAGGCGTTTCTGCATGTCATGCGGGATTACGGGTACGTACTCTAGACCCCTCCCCCCTGTCGCGCATATACATGTGCGAGTGAGACCCCATGATGGTCGCATCAGGCGGTGAGCGGCGGACGAGCACATCTACACTGCCCTGCACTATGGTTACATACAAGAACTCTACACATCACCACAACCACAAGAAACCACCAGACCAGACCAGACAAGCAGTTCCAGTGACCCTCTAGTGTAGTTATACATCCCACGATAAGCGCGGTACCCTACGGTCCCCCCTGCTTGGTAGCAAATACCTACACTGATACCCACAAGCTGTCCATAGACGCAAGCAGAGAACCTGGTTCACCACGATTACCGATTCATATATAACGGGTGGTATTCCCGGGTGCAGACTAAATATTCCCGTGTGTATTCGGGTCAGGAATCTTCTTTGGTGCCGATGATCATCGTGGAGGCAGGCATGGTGTTTTAGTTTATGAATTATCAAGGTCCGTTAAAACAGATAATCAATTCTGTCCCCCAAAATCTCTATGGTGTGCGATTACATTTTCCAAAGTGTCAAAGGATATGTTGAATCCGATGTCTTGACAACGGATTGTCTACCACCCATGTCCCTGTTATCGATTTTGGTGGGGTTGGATGTCTTCTTTTACGGTGGTTTATCGTAATGCAGTTCCGTTGTTCACACGCCATCACCCGGGTTAGTCTACGACATCACATGCCTACAACCTTCAGAGCCCCCCCCCCCCCCCCAAACTATATTCTACGGGGCGTATTCCCCCAAAATTTATTAATTTATGCAGCACGGCGCTAAATCACCGCCCAAAGCCATTTCCCTCTCCATCAGGGTCACGTACAAACCCCAGGTCCTCAGGGTCAATATCAATCCCCCTCTCTCTCAGCGCACCCACAATCTCCTCCTCAGTCGGCACCTGCCCCCCCGCATGATCCAAATGAGGGAAGATACTCCTGAGCAGCTCTCTAAACAGCCCCGCCATCCCCACGGCACTACCATCCTCTACCACGCCCGGCGCAGTATCAGGAATATCCACCGAGTAGCTCCTGATATCGCCTGGCGGCGGCAACGGATCGTACCCCGGGCTTCCCAGCCGCGTGAACTCTCTGGGAAGCAGCGCGGTAACGCCTGGTATATCAGTGACGAGGACGTGGCGTGCCACATCCAGCGACACGCCCTGGACGGTCTCTTGTGCGTTTTTGGAAGGCTTCAGGAGTGACTTCTTGGGGAGGTTGTAGATTGTGTTTGCGACGTCAATCAGTAGCCGTGTTGCGTCTGGCTCTTTCCAGAGGTCGCGTGAGCGTGTGACGTACAGCTCGGACAGCAGGGGCTGCAACATGTCTCCCTCTGGTGGTAGAGCGCCCCACAGGGCTGGTGGGAGGTCGATATCGATGTTTAGCTCTGCGTATAGGCGGGTGACAACCCATGGGAATTTCGTCATTGCCTTCGCCAGGTGCTCCCTTGCAACGGTGTCCTGGTCGAGTTGCTTGTATGCCAATGCGGTGGAGTAGGCCATGTTGGGCAAGTTGCCATACATCTCTCTGAACTCGGGATGCTCGATCAGAGAAATAAGATGCTCGGGCTGCCGAGCTTTCAGCGAGATGAAGTCGAGGCATAATCTCATCTGGTATGGGTCGCCCTCTGGGTCAATGGCTAGTAGTAACCGTGCAAATTCTTCGGCAGTGCGCCAGGTTCCGCGCATCTGCAGGTTCCGGAGATAGCGCCATGAGCAGAGCCAAAACTCACGGTTCTCGGGGTAGAGAAAGGAGAGGCGGGCAGTCCCTTCGGATATTCTAGCCTGGAACGTGGAGTGGAGCGAACGGCCAAACGTGAAGAGGGCACGCTCAAGAAGGTCGCCGGATATCGTATGGTCTCTTTGCTGGGCGAATATTTCGGAGGCTTGGAGCAGAGTGGAGACATGGTAGGGGTTGTGCTGCATTAATTGTATCAACCGATTCGGATCTTATCGAGTCTCCAGTTAGAATGATTCCTGGGAGCTTTTTAAGAAGGAGCACATACCCATTGATGCAACACACATCATAAACTGCCTTTGGATGTCCTGGTACGATCTGGAGTGTACAAACTTGAATTCTGTAACATTATCCGCCAATGTCGATATCGTCTCCATCCCTAATCCTCCACTTCCAGCAACCGGCCACTCTTCCTTAGCCTGAACAAAGGTATTCCTCCTAACGCCCAAGCCTCTCGCAGAGACAGGCGCCCTCTTGCGTCCACCACCTGCCCCATGCTCCTCAGATCCGTCCAACGCCACACGGCCAAAGAGCCGCCGCATCTCATTTGCAGCATCGAAATTCCTTGGATCTACCCTTAGAATCTCGGCTAAGCGTTTACTCTCCTCGCCACGGACCCCTGACATCTCTTCCGATTTTTTGCTTTGAAGATTCAGCGCCCTAAGGGCAGCATCGATCTCATCCTCGTCCTCTCTCTGTGACGGCAGTGCCGATTTGGATTTGCCCTTCTTCTTCTTTTTCTTCTTCTTTGAGGGCGTACTTGCTGGCGCCTGCTTATGTATTATTGGTCGCTCGGCAGCCGTGTTTTCGTCTTCGTCCTCCTGCTCCTCCTCCTCTGGCTCGTCTTCTTCACCGAGGAGGGCAAAGAGGCTTTGTTTCTGCGGTGGGGGTGTGTCATCTTCTGGTTCTTCGTCTTCGGTTGTGTCCTGGGGCTTCTCGGAAAGCGCTGCAAGCTCGCGTTGGCGGAGAGCTTTGCGGAGAGCACGGGCAGACATATTTAAGCTGCTATGGAGGTCTAGCGCTTCTGTAGTTTGGCCGAGATATCGGGTGAGTCTGGGTTAGTGCTTTGTGGTAGCAAGCCACTCAGAATGTGGGGTGAATAGAAGCCGGGTAACTGTTACAGGCTTACATACTACGGGTAGGGTAAGTCTGGCGGCATCTCCTACTAAGTACTACGGGTGTTGGGGTAAGTCTGTAGAATATCTGCTTGTGCATCACCGCCGCTTGTGCATCACCGCCACCTGTCAACAGACTTACCCCAACACCCGTAATACAAGGCTCTGACATTAAGTAAGCGAACTAAATAGGGTGTTGATAGGTAAGAATTCGTTCACCTATTAAATCCGAGACCCTTGTACTTTAATTACATAGCTATGTAGCTCCGCAGGATAAAAGGGCTTGCATGATTGGCCAGATGATAGGCACCGCCTTCATGTGTGCATACAGCTGGATGTTTGGCCATTGATGTATGTATCGCAGACAAAAGCGGGGTTTTCACTGCAGCCTTGCTACCACAACAACAATCGTGAGAGCTTTACTATAAAATACATACCGAATCGAATAGATATATCACAGTTTTATCTTCATATAGCTAGCAGCCAACCTCAATCAAGCTCGACACACCGAATTGTATATTTCTCAGGATCTTCTGCGTGAATTTCCCTCATAGCCGGAGATAGTCATGTCCTCTTCTGGCGGAACGGATCCGAAAAGAAAATAACGTACGGTGCACGGTGGTGTTTCATTTATTATAGTTGTAGACGTCTAACTCATATAAATCAATTAGGCACACCAAGAAAGCATAGGTTTCGCAGCAGATTAAGCGCATGGGGAGAAAGCATTGTTCGCTCAATATCACCAAACAGACAACCGTCGCCCACCGTTCCAGCTGAGCCATCCACGGCAAGTACAACAGGATTCTCAAGCATCACAGCCGCACCTGCGGCAAGCTCTAGAACTCACAACAGTCCCTCGAGTATTGCGCTATCCGTGACGAGCCCTGGGGGGCAGACCATCGCACCTACATCGCCCCTTTCGAGTCCAGCAACTCACAAAGCTATCGTCCTAGAGCCACCCACAATTGTGGACCCTTCTACACAACCGTGAGAGACCCACAACGCCCCTTATCTACCGTTAATACGATATAGGAAAGCTCATACTAGGAGTAGAAAACTCTCGCCATGGGAGAAGGCCATCCAAAAGCTGTCCAAGGAAGATCAGAGTGAATTTGATTTTTATAACCAGGATGGTCTTCTCAAAGTCCTTGGCGATGTCCTAGAAGCGGCCGAGGCAAAGAGAAAGCTCTGCCATGAAAAAATGTGGAAAATTACCTGGAATGGGAAAACTGTTGTTCTTCGTGATATTGCGGACAAGACTATTGAGTGGGTCAATAAATTTAAGACTTTAGGAAATATCATTGCTCAAGCCGATCCGGTTCATGCTGCGATACCCTGGGCACCAGTTAGATATCTTATCGAGGTTTGTTTAATGAAGATCTATTGGCAAACTTTGGTTTCAAATTTTGAGCTCAAATTTCGAATTCGTTTTTACTTGTGGGCGTTTTGCGCGGGTCTGCCAAGGAATTCAAATTTGAACCCACAATATGAAAAATGCGTGTCAGCGCATGACTACACTGCGAACAATGGCTAGATGAAGAAACTAACTAAGTGATAGTTTATTATCAAGGATAACCAAAAGATGGGCGAGATGCTAGTGGGAATAGAGGTGATCACGAACCTCATGGGACGGTGTGCAATATACGAGGAGCTATATCTCGGAACTGGTTTTGATACGGCCCTACGAGTCGAAGATGCTTTGATTGGGCTTTATGCCGATATGTTGACTTATATGATCAATGCTAAACGCTATTACACCGAAAACACAGCTGGTAAGAATTTTTTTGAGCTTGGGACTTTTAAACGTATACCGAGGCCTAATTTTGGGTAAAAGTTCGTATCGCATGTGGCACTTTAGACACCGCCAGCCCGGCGGAAGTCTTGGTAGCTCTTCAAGCAAAAGAGTCGAAAGTCTTTGCGGATGCTCAGCTCGCGGAAGCTAGAAGTAAGCTATCAACCAAATTTTCACATGGGGAATATAATGATAGAGCTAATAATAAATGGCCATACAGATCAGAACGCTGCCATCAAAACTGAAGGTTCCATATATACATTGATCATTGAATATGAACACTTTTTGCTCACTACTTTGGATTTATAGGCAGATTCGAAGAGCTACAGACACTATTGAATGAATTCAAAATGCCCATTTTAAGAATCGAAAAAAACGTGGAAGCTCTTATCGACGGCCTGCAAGGTAAACTTTGCAGGCTTGAGTGGTGATTCGTGTATGGGATATTTGACTAACTATCGGGAACACATGCATCAGATTCTAAACGAGAGAGAATCCTTGATTGGATATCGGCGACCCCGCATTCAAAATACCATCGGACGGCAAAAAAAAACCGCCAGCAAGGAACATGTGAATGGCTTCTCTGTAGTAACCAATTCGATCAGTGGCAGTCCTCAGATGACTCAGCTTTGCTCTGGTTACGCGGTGACCGTAAGATACAGCTCTAAGAATTTTTCTGGTTTGGCACATAATCTGATTCTGTCTTTAGCTGGCGCAGGGAAAACAAAGCTCACGTAGGCACTCGATTTTAGACCCTATTTGCTTACTCGCCTATGTCATATTCTAACATTCTAGGGGCATAATTGCAGCTCGATGGTGATAGACTCCGTAGAAAAAAGATTAGCAGCTTCGGGGGATGATGAAGCCCTTGCCTACTTCTATTGCAAACGAGGCGAAGCTAAATTGAATGATCCAGAAGAAACCATGCGATCAATCTTAAGACAATTGTCGTTCAAAGGATCCGGTACTGCTTTACATAAGCCTATTATTTCAGAATACGAAAAGCGCACTTCTGGAAAGATGCTTGATGATGGATTGGAGCTTGAAGCATGTCTCGATTTGACTATCACCCTCATAGACATTAACAGATGTACCACTATTGTCATCGACGCTTTAGACGAGTGTAAGAAGGAAAGTCGATACGAATTATTCAAGGGGTTAAGAAAGATACTTGAACAGTCCTCAAACCCGGTCAAAATTTTCATTTCTAGTAGAAATGACTCTGATATCAAATATAATTTTGAAAGTCAACTGAACATCTATATAGAAGAGACTGATAATTCTACAGACATCGGTCGTTATGCGAACGAAGAGCTTAGTAGGTGTATTAAGGATGGGAGGTTGTTGGAAGGCGATGTTGATGATACATTCAAGTCGCTGATAATATCCAAGTTGCTCGAAAAGGCTCACGGAATTTATTTTACCCAAAGTTCTATATATCTAGAAACCTACTAAGCTTCTCCTATATATATAGGTTCTTGTGGGTTGAGCTACAGATTAAAGAGCTTTGTGCTTTAGATCTCAAGAGCGACGTTAAAGAAATGCTAGATAATTTCCCAGGCTCACTCGAAGAAACATATAAAGAAATTTATGAACGTATAAAACGAAAGGGTGGGGGCACCTTCAAGATCGCCAAAGGCGCACTCATGTTCGTTCTATGCTCAGGTCGACCGCTTCGGCCAAAGGAGTTGACCGCCATGATTTCCTTACAATCAAAAGTCGACACAATCGAAATCGAAAAGCTATTAGATATGTGCCACAACTTCTTGAAAGTAGACCAGCAACTTAACGTCGTACGATTTTTTCACCTGTCTGTCGAGGAATATTTCGAAAAGGAAACCCTCTTCACTCTACTTGAGGCCAATGCCATGGTGGCAGAGTTAGCCTTTTCTATGTTGGTTGACCTGGATAAATTTAGTGAGGAGGCGAAGGATTACCCGGTGTTTTACTGGATGGTCCATGTCCAACAATGCTCCATCCTAGACCTCAGTTCAGATAATGCAATCTGGGGTAAACTTTGTTCCTTCTTAGGGTCACTCCAAAATCCCAGTGCAGCCTTTACCTACTGGCTTAGAAGTTGCGAGGAACTTAGCATTAGAAAATATGGCCGGTATCATAATCACCATCTTCCATCTACGCTTAGGGAACATGTTTACGACGTGTCGACGTTAAAAAGCGTCTTACCCCTTCCTTCCCATGCCGCGTCGATGTTTGGGTTCGGGAAGGGGATTACGAATTTATGGGATAATAAGGATATAGATATTAGCGCCCAGAATTCGAGGGGAGAAATGCCCCTCTATTTAGCATCACTGAATGGGAATGGAGATGTCGCGCGTATTCTGATACAAAAAGGGGCAGATGTCAATGCTCAGGGTGGCGGATACGGCAGCGCGCTACAGGCGGCGGCCTCCAGGGATCATGTAAATATCATCCAAATGCTCCTAGACAGGGGGGTAGACCCCAACACATGCGCCCAGAGTCATACACCCGGCAACGCACTACAGGTGGCGGCATACAGTGGTCATGTAAACACCGCCCAACTACTCCTAGATAGAGGGGCAGATGTCAATGCTCACGGCGGCGAATACGGCAGCGCACTACAGGCGACAGCCTACAGTGGTCATGTAAATATCACCCAACTACTCCTAGATAGAGGGGCGGATGTCAATGCTCAGGGCGGCGAATACGGCAATGCACTACAGGCGGCGGCAGCAGAGGCCTATAGAGGTAATAAAAAGATCGTTCAAATACTCCTAAATCATGGGGCAGATGTCAATGCTCAGGGCGGCGAGTACGGCAGCGCACTACAGGCAGCGGAACAAAAGGGCCATCAACCTATTGTCCAGATTCTACTTGATAACGGCGCAGTACCTACCACTTCTTGTATAATACCCACTCCCGAGTTTTATAAGGGATGAATTATTACTTACCTATGAAAGCTTCTTCAAATAACACCGCAGAGGAGGGTCTTCCAGCGCCACCATCAACCTCATCTCTTTAGAACAATGCCACGGCCCCCAAGTCCTCAACAACCCTGAAAGTTAATTACAATTTAAATCATTGGCGGGAATTATGGGAGAATCTGGGTTTTCTGTCTTTCTTTATTAGGTTTCTTGAGATCGTATTATGTCAAATTGATTTTTTTTTTACACCTCAAGGCCTTGACGCAAACACATAGCGAGTGATAACCAATGAAGAAATCCCAAACACGCCAAAACAAAAACCCGTACACCGCCACCAAGGACTCAGTGGGGGTGTTTAATTAGTACATACAGCACCCCCACGCCTAATCTCTAAGACCCACCCCATACTTCGTGCTTCTCACGAACCCACCCCGAGTGATATCCCATGACCCAACCTGTGGTCACCCCATCGCGACTATCTACCACCACAAACACCTACCCATTCCACCGATCCAATGAAATGGCACTCTACAATCTCGCAATAAATGCATAATCACCCATATCTCGCTCAACACGACATACTCTTTATCCCTACTTCATACGCACTGAAAGCAAAAGGCATAAATCTCTTTATTCCCACCCCCAAGTTGAATACCAGACCAGACCAGACCAAAAAGCAGAATGACTGCATATATAAGCAAAGGCGCACCCATCTGCAAAAAAGGTATCATAGGCTCAAGCACCCCTCATGTTCCCACCCACCAAGCCGCCAAATAACCCCCCCACTCCCCCCCGCGGGAAAATAAGAGGGGTTGAAAAAAAAGTCTTAAAGCTAAAACTAAACGGCATGCCGTCAAGCCATGAAATCAAACTCTGCTCGATTCCATAGACATGAAAGAAAAGAATATGGGAGATAATAGTTAAGAGAGAGAAAGGGGGAAAAGGCAGAAAGTAAAAAGGAAAGAAAAAATAGAGCAAAGCAAACCCCACCCGCCGAACGCAGCCAAGAACACAACCAAAAAGCAAGCCAGGCCAGTAAAGAAATAACGTAGTAAAAAAAAGAGTAAGTACTTAGATAGTTAAAAGATGCATCCTACGAATAAGAAAAGAAGGTCGAAAGAGATACTTGAGGAGATGCCCTCCTTCCAACCTAATAATCTGGCCTAATTGGGACCAGCGCTGCTACTAAATACAGCCATACCGCCCGCATCCTTGGCAATTGCCCAATACACCTCATTAGTTCTTACTCTCATCTTTTCTGCGCCGCTCCGCGGTATCCTCACGCTTCCCGTATACACCGTGCCAGATACCTACACTACTACTGCCATCTCTCATACTCGCCCCATCGCCTCCTCTACCTTCGCCCTCGTCGGCGTCTCCCTTGGCACTCATACTGTTTCTCCTGTTTGTCGCACCGTCATCGTCATCTTCCTCCTCTTCCTCTTCATCCTTGACCCAGGAGCTATTTCTTCTGCTGCTTCTTCCCAAATTGATACTCTCCCTGTTTCCGATCATGGACATTCCAGTATGAGGGCTAGCGCACAAGGGGCTTGCACCTGAGATTTCGCCCATGATGCTTCCACTCCCACCAACAAACTCTCTCATGCTTCCTGCGTAGCTCATACTTGCTGCATCCCCTCTAGCAGTAGTAAAGGAAGTAGACCCATAGATACTTCCCCTATCACCTGCTATGCTTCTTCCGGTGTCAAAGTTTCCTGACAATATTGATAGTGGAAGAGACTCTCGCGATCCTCCCCAAAGTGAGGATGGCGCAAGAGCGCGCACAGACGCATCTGTGTCGAAGGAATGGCGGCGCCGTCTTTTAGACGAGGAAGCTAGAGTAAGGATCGAGGCATCATCGGTCAAGAGGCCACCTGCCGTGGCAGCTGAGTAGTTCAGAGGGTGGAGCGATCCGTTCATTGCCATTAATGGTCCGGGACTTGTCGGTGGATTTCCATTAGGAGAATAGGGGAACTGGTGTTGAAACAGCATTGGTGGAGCATGGGGATTGTGGTGATGTGATGGGTGCGGGTTATAATGTGGATAAGGATCAAGCATAGAGCCTGGCGCGGTGGACTGGATTGTCGTGAGCGTTGTTGTGAGCGAGCGGACCGATGGTGTCGGCGAAGAGAAGGCAGAGGTAGTTGCCGTTGTCGCAGTTATCGCAGATGGTGCAGGACGGCCGCGGGACCCCTCCGATGGCGTCTGCGTGAGCGAATGATCCCCAGATCCGCTAGAAGAGACCGAATCCGTGCTGGACAATGAATGAGTCGACTCATGATGGTTTGGGCCAAACGATATATGAGAGGGGGCCACAGCAGAGGCAGATGTAGAGGGGGGTCCACTGGCAGACTTTCCGCCTTTGTAGGGATAGTTTGCAGAATATGGAGATTGCCCAGAACAGGCAGTTGGCACACCATTTGCAGCCCGTGAATGGGATGATGATGAAGCACTGTTGGTGTGATTCTTGAGAGAAGCGAGGCGCTTCATAAGAGATCCGAACGGTTTGCGACCCTTACGACGTTCGGCATTTCCTATACACAAGAAAATATCCATTAGCTATTATTGCTAAAGGATTCTACGACGAGTGGGCTCTACCAGCTGCGACATTAGCCTCCGTAGGAGCTGGGCGTCGAGAGACATCGGTAGTCATGGTGGAGGTTCCTCTGGAAGATATTGAAATAAACAATGACACAGTCAAGGAAGAGACGCTGATAGAGAATATCAACCAGCAGTGTCAGTGGAGTGATAGCAGTTTTCTACGAGCGGAAGAGCTGCAACTCCCGTAGACGGGGTGGGCAGGGGTTAAAAACCAAAGGATCAATAAGGGGCGATGTGAGAAGTTAACAGAGATATGACCGGAGAATTTGCGGATGTAATAGAAGACGGGGTGGTATAGTGCGGTAAGAGAATACCGAAGATGGATGACAGCAGTAGTGAAAGCGTCGATGATGTGTACTAGTGCAGCCCACGGTTTGAGGAGCGATTGAGAGCGAGTGTGGTGGTGTGGCTGATGATATGTGAGGGTGTCGGCTGAATAATAATAAGCGATCCGAGACACCCTTGGCAAAATCCTCGTCACCACTGAAGTATCGAAATAATAATCCAAATTTGAGTAGAGGTTGTTTAATATAATAATTGCCCAGGCGCGTACGTATCAATAATAGGGCAAAAAAAAAAAAACACTGCACCTTTCTCCTCTTGCCTATTTCAGTATTTGAACTCTTATCTGAAAACCTATTGATATATTACCCGTATATATTCTTCTCGTGGGGACTTGTATGTTACTGGCCAATGATAATAATTAATATAGGCAGAGGCTTTGTTGAGAGAAGGGATACAGCTCTCTCTCAAAGCAGCTATTAGTTTTATCTCCGCCACCGCCCAATCAGATCATTTTTGCAAAACTTTATTTGACTACTAATTATCACTTCTATACCGAGAAAGCAGGAATTTCAACTATGTATATATATAATTTCTTAATAAATGGGGTAGACGCTTTCCCAGGCCACCAGGGCACGCCTCACCAGACAATTAACTGAAGATCGTTGTAACTGGTCTCTAGACCGCCTCTCTACCAATTATAGTCGATTGTCCTGGTGAGGGGAGTGTCCTGGTAGCCCGTAAAGGCGTCTACTAAATACAATTATTCCATACTAATTAGAGTCATGCATGACTAATCAGCGCCCATGCAATTATCCCTGGTAACAACCTCCATCACCATGACTCACTCGCGTTAATTACATGCACGTCGAAGGACCTTATCATCAAACCGCAGTCACACAACCCCCCTCCCTAACCATTCTTTAATTAGAGTATTTCTTTACCTACCCACAAACCTCCGATAATATTCACACGCACACAAGACAAAAGCAGGGCTATTATCACCATATAATTTACAAGTTCCAGAACCTTTTCTACCGATTCTTTTTGGGCGGGACTTCACGGAGGTACTAGCTATTTAATGTAAGAGCCCTGGCTAGCCTGCAAGCTAGTACATTGATGACTAAGCAATGGCCGAGCTCAATGCAATACCAATAGCCACAGTGCGATCGATATTTGAATTCGCTTACGGAGCTAGCATTCTATCAGAATTGCAGATCATAGCGATAAAGCTCTATAGAGAGACAATTTCCCTTAGAAGGACTTATAGCCATTGCATACCGCTCGTGATCATAGTAATGCTCAGAAGGAATCTCGTCCCGACAGCTCAATCATGTAGTACATGCCGTGCACGGCATGTGCATGCGTTGAAGCCTACCATTCTCAGACGGGACCTCTCACAGAAACCGAAAATTGGCAATCTCGAATGTTATCTGGTCGGATTAGTCTCGTGCTCCGCCGTATGTGTTCTGAATTACTTATTCACAGCCGTAGAGCTCTTATCGTGCATTTACCCCTTCAGCAGTAGTTATGTACAACATATCCTGAGAAAACGCAGAATACCAGGGCTTCAAATTCTAGGCGGTGTTCGCCTCCCAAGAATTCGGAGCCACTAGCCCGGGATCAGAATATCCGTGTCGAGCTGAGGATAACTATCGGCCCGGCTACTTGTCTTGACCCAGTCTTTCTCGTATGGTAGCGCGATATCGTCAGAAACAAATCAGTATTCTGCAACCTGAACGAAACAAAAGAAGATCGACATCCATACACGATGGCACCAAAAAGCACATGAGTGAACTACAATCCATGGCCACCCTCTTCCAACATCCGCATATAAACAAATTGACCAAATTTTGGTCCGATATAGCTCGTCTACAATCGCCGGATCATAGAATAGAGTTATCTGCACACGAAAATGGCTTGCCACTCTTGTCTTCGTGTATTGCTTTCCCTGAAGCATAAAGGCCGCACACCATCTATATGACTTTAGCACCGATCCCGTTAGTCGCTAACAAAAAATACTTACAATAGTACATCCCATGAACATTATCGCCACATTAATAATCGTTAGGAAGGCCTTCTTCTTGTTCAAAAATAGCTTCCCTCTATTCATGTGAATCCAAAACCATCCGCTTACACCATCTAAAAAAAATGTCAGCAACCCAAAGTATCGCAGGGGGCGACAATCCACTCACAAGTGAACCAACTCACGAACAACGCGCTCTGTATACTTCTTAGTATCCAACCTGTCTGGTTCAAAATGCAAGGGACAGCTTACGATTAACCCTAACAAGTTATTGAAAATTGGTACTGCACTCGCAATAATCCAAGCGAATAACCAGAGGCCTGTGATTATTCCAAACCAAGCAAAGGTCGCAAACCAACTGCGACTTCCAAGGTGGTCCGATCCCCGAAATATTCTGACATAAATATATTTCTACCAGAGTATCAGCATCTCCAATAGTTTAGGGCCAGAAGAGTACAAACAGCAGCAACATGACCATTGATAACCCCGGCGATTATAATAGTGGGGATTGCAACCCCATACGAAATTTTTTCGAGTAATTTTGAGGCAGAACTAAGCGCAGGACTAGTTACGTCTGCCCCAGTGTAACGGTAAATCACAACCGCTGCAACAAGGTAGAGAATGGTATCGCTAACTTGTAGAGCGCACAGTGCCTAATTAAGTAGATAATAATTAGTATTAGTGAAATGATTGTGGGGAATTAGAGAACGGAATACCTTTGGATAATCACGTGGATCTTTCATCTCAGAAATAAAGCTGAAGAATGCCAGATGTCCCGCTATCTCCATTGTTAGTTACCACCCATCCGCCCTAAAATGTATACTCCAAAAAAATCATCGGTGGATAAACTTACCATATGCAAATATGATGTTGCTGACAGCTCCAAATGCTAAATAAAATGGAGTTCCTTCTTCAGGTACCACGAGTAGCGGCGGCCGTTTACCTGAGACACCAACTCCAATCATGGTGATGAAAACAGCGCCAAGAATGCTTGCAAAACTCATAATCGAAAGGTATGATACACTCTTCATGGTACGTGGGATGGTACAGATAAGAGATATTAGGAAGCCGCAGATAGTGAATACTATAGTGCAGGCTCCATGACCCGTTACAACGTTCAGCATAATCGAAAATGTGAGAATGTGAGAACCCATTACGAAGACTGTTTAAAAGAATATCAGTCAACGACCAGATCGTTCCAATTTCCAGTAGAGAGAAAGTAAACCAAGGAACAGGATCTGAGCGGCTGCAAAGAGTTCACGACCAAAGCCACCCATAATGATTTCTCCGGCCTCAGCGAAGGTATGAACTTGTGGCTTCAATGATATTCATTAGTCTACGCTATGAGGTTTCGGGTGAGATTATTGGGGACAAACATATCGCAATTTAAATTGCCCAAGGACGTAGCCAGTGTATGTTGCAATGATACCGAGCCCGATAATCAAAATACACCCTCTAATATGCAAAAATATCTGTCAATAAGTGGAGATAAAACGTCGAGGGGATATCCTCGCAAGCGTCAGAAAGACCTACGGCACGAGTCCAACTGCCTTTAAGACAGAAGGCAAACTGAGAATTCCCAAAGATATAGTTTCCGCAATCATTATCATTCCTGTCTGCCTATTTCATTTCGTGCATCCATGTCAACCAAAAATCTAACATAAATAAGAACATCAATACACATAAAGACTTACCACCAAGTCATAGTCTTAAACTTTATATCATTCCCCCCTTCGTTTCCAAAAGGGTCGTCTTCGAATTCATTGTTATTTTCCTGTGCTGCCACATGCACAATATTATTCGATCTTTGCCCAAGCGAGGAATACTCGTCGTTAGTGGCCTCAACCTTATCGCTCTCCACCATTGTAATTGATGCCTGGTTAAATTATATTAGACGTCGAGTTTTCAGAGGCAATTCGCTGTTTCTAGCCGTAAATACGGTGTGATATTAGCACTGCTTGGATTTGAGAGCTGGTTTTGTGGAGAAGTACTTTTATTTGAACTTTATTCCAACCAGAGTGATGGAATGTGGGGGGGAAACGAAAAGGATTAGGTGTTAAAAGAGAGATTCCCGCAAATTAGACACGGGGAAACGTTGACGTAAGTACATGTAGTTCTCAATAGTGATTTCCGCGCGGCAATATGATGGGTTGCAATTCTGAGTGGAACATGTGGTAACGCTTCTTAGGGTAAGCTAACTACATACGCGTAGGACATCTCCTGGTTGGATTTCAGCTTCATAGTTTATGTGCGCTCGGCCGTATGTGATAGTTGTTGAAGTTTGTAGACCCCGTTTCTGAAGAATCTATACCTGATAATCACTTATAAGCTGTTCACTTTAGTTATATTGCATGTACTCCACAGTCCCATGTATATACATGTATGTAGATATACCGGGAAGCAGTAAATTTATAAACAGCATATACCGTACATGTACGTATTGCATGCACATTATGAATAAAAGAAAAAAGAGAAAAAAGCACATGTACGTATGTGCATCGTTGGTTAGGAACCCCACCAAATTGGGGAGTACATTTATCACCTTCGTAGCACCATGTATTAGTAGGAACCGTTCTGTTGGACCGTGTACTTTTAGGGCCCTTAGTTATCTATCATTAGTCTCGTGCCCATCCCCTTTTTGGTGTGATTATCATATACTGCAGTGAGTTGTATCTCCTATCTAGAGAATCACGCGACCGCGCAAAAAGCCATCTTACCACTGATCTAAGTCTGCTTTTGGTATAATTACAAGTATATACTCCGAACCCTCTAACCCCTCATTTTTATCTGCATCGCACTTTCCAGCCCCCAGACCTCAAACCACACGCTTCTCCGGGCCCCATCAGCTGATATGGGGACATAATTTACTCGCCTCTACGATTGCCTATAGTGACCGTGCCGTACCATTGGCGGACATGATATGCCCTGGAGTTTAGCCCTCTCTTGTATCTGCGGCCGTTGATTCTGCTAGTCTTTCGAAGAATAAAAGCTCCCTCACTGCTGCATGGGATTTTAATCAAGCTTGATAAGATACATACGCGAGAGCGTGCCACATATAATATCTAGTCGGCTAAATAACAGAAGGGCGAAGAAAGTGCATGCAATCCTACTAACTTCGTATTGAGAAATAACCCTAGGAAAAAAGTTCCTGGTGCTGCACTAGGGTAATATTATCCATAAGCCCTAACCCTAAGATTACTTGGAAACCGACCCTGATTATTAACATTTGATGTTTATATAAAGCCACGCAGGTTATATATAACCATAACCGGCGGTATCTAACTCTTAGGCATTTACTAGCCGGGGCTTGTGCGGGCTTGATCCAACTCTTTCATCAATGCATCTAGCTCCTCGCAAGAACCCTTCAGCCCGAAACATCACGATACCGAGAGTTTGTCAGAACATACAGACACTCGCTTAAACTACATATAGTATAGCCCCCACAAAGCCTTAAACGCCCGAAAACCTACCGCCAGGGTATCTTTGGGGGATGGGGCTCCCTAACTAACGCGCTAACACTCCAGCCATCCCTCAGATACCGTGATACTAGAAGCAAGGTACTCACGGTGTATTTTTACTCACGCACGCACACACGCAACTAATCAGTCTATAACACCGACCAACCCCCCACCAAGATTGGGTCAACGCTTAAGGTGCGCCCACTGACAAAACACAAAATATCACTCGTCCAAAGCCGCACTATCCAGAAGCGGCCTAGTACAAAGCTTATCGGGGGCACATGAAAATGGTAATGATTTCAGTGCAGGTTCTCGAGAGATTTCAGGACATGGAGCTTAGAAATCGGGGTGAATATATATCAACAAATTTTACTGAGTTTCATTGATGTAGAATACTTGTGTAGCACTCCATTCGGAACCGGACCGGACTGGGCCCGCTTAATTAAGCCAAACACACCAGCCTCAGCTAGCCTATTTCACATCGAACACTGTATGGTCCCCGCACAAGAAGTATGTAAACAATGGGACCCGATGAATTATACATGTATGTGCTCATTTGCACAACCCCCAATCCACCGAAACCATAACCCCAGAAACACCCACCCAAATAAACACACCCAAGCCCTAGAAAAAGATACCAACCCACGAAAACTTCGAAAAAGTATCTAGTGTTGAAAAACGCCATAATATAATACCATCCAGAGCGAATGAGCAAGGGAACAAAACGACAAAACGGCAAGGAAATTGGATCATATACTTGATATGATATTCCCTAATTTAGTAAATCCTCCAAATCTTATTTATCAAAGAACCACGATGTAAGACTACTAAAGAAGCCCGCACCACACCAAGCACAACAGCTTGGTCGAAGCGCCCAGGCAACACAGTTCCTCGTTCGCATGTATCTATCCTAGCTTGGAGTACTTACAGTGACCGCATTCACCCACCACCACCACCACCACCACCACCACCACCACCACCAGGCCGGCCAGCCCCTACACCGGAAAGGACAATGATCGCGAAAACGGCCGAGAAGACTGTTTGAGCAACCGCCGCCGGCTATTTGAGCGTCAGTTATTGAGTATCGGCCAGATAAATCGATTCAATGGCTCGTGGTACCGGTTATCGAAAAATCCTTAGCTATAGATGTGCCTAGTGATTGGTGTCGTTGCTATAGTTGCGTAGCAGTGGTGGGATACTCAGAGAAAAACATATACCTCGCAAGATTTGTAGTCTATGGAGAGGGGCTTTGGATGTGGTATGTGTTGGGGGCTTTTCTCGAGCGAGATACGTTATATATGTCATGTTACTAGATTGCCTATAGACATTTGGTTGGCACTGAACCATGCGGTCCAAGGGACTCAACTCATATTTTCTGACTAAGCCATATATAGGTATGGCCTAATATAGATATGCATATATCCCTCCTTCCCTGCCCTCTCTCCAGAGAGATTCTACTCACACTCCACCCTGCTAAAGGGTAAACCAAACCCCCCCAAGAAGTGGAACTCCAACGCAAGCAAAGGAGTCTCTCACCTCCCAATCGAACTACTCTGCTCACTCATCCGTCCCCTGATCGATGAAGGGGTCCCCTCCAACAAGATGTCACACCGTGCCAAACAACAGCTCCTGAAAAACTAGCAAGCAGTGTACCCACCCCCCGAGTACTACAAGTACCCTCTCACCCTCTCCCAACTACTCTTCACCATACTCCACAAGTTCCTAACCTCACGGATTCATCAGATGAAAGCCAACAAAAGCTACCTCCAGGCCCAAAAATCCTGGATCAACACCCACCTCCCCTCACTCTGCCAAAAATACGAAGAAGAGAGCAAAACTCCACACTATACAATACTGGCCTGCTCAGCCACAGTCAACCTCTGCCACCCACTACTTGATCACATAGAATCCCTAGACGTCATCTGGCCTGACACCACCCTCACATGGGCCCTAAGTGCCACCATCTCCTCAGCAAGAATTAACTTTCCCATAAAGGAAGTCTCCTCCCCCCTCCAAACAAGTTCAAGAAAATCATCCTCCCTTAGCTCCGCACCCACCACCTCGACCGGCGACTCTGCAGAAGCCCCGCTCAGCCCCCTCCGCATACGGTGAAAAGTCCCATAGCAGGTATCCGGACCTATGACCCTCAGTTACTACTCTCCTTTGTTTCTTTCTGATTCGAGTAAATTTGTTTTTGTTGATTTTTTTACTTTTGTGTTTTCTTTTAGGGGACGTGCGTGGTTTTTGATGGGGATAGGTCTGTTTACATCATAGTTTATACTGCATGCGATCTTTTTGTACCTAGAAACAAGAATAGAAATGAATTTAAAAAAAAAAAAAAAAAAAAAACAGATATGCATATATATATCCGGGCACGGTATTCACTAAAAAATGATTTAATTTAGACATTTCAAAGTTACATGGCTAACCCAGAAGGGATAATATCAGACTCCGATCTACCCATAAATTTATGGCCTAGAACTGCTGGGTTAAGGGTGTCCTATATGTGTTGAGAAGTCTTAACCGCATGACACAGCCCAAAATCCGCTCCAAGTTCTACCTCATCGCCACAGCTGCCCCGTGAAGTCTGTAGGGTGAAATGACATAGACTAAGCGTCAGGTAATCCCAAAACATTATGGGACGAAGTCGATTAATCTGGATGGCTAGGAGCGCTCGTCGAGCGCTGTTAAACTCAATTCAACCGAGAGAAGAAACAGAGATATAGATAGGTATCCCTAATTGAATGGACCTAGGCTCAAAATTTCGGGGAAAGGCCCGTGCCAACACTTATGCTAGTACAGTCCAGATTTTCCGGCCTTAATCAGCCACTACTGTATCGAGCTGATATCGATATTTCCGAGTGTCTGGTATATACATGGAACCCTCATTTCAAGCTGTCACGATGCTAGGTATAATACCTCAGTACTATATGTAGTCCGCTCATGAGTACATATATGATAGTGCACATCGCGCCTACCGCGGGCCAACGATATCTCGAGCCAGAAAAACTTATGTAATGGGGTGCATACTCATGGTACCCCATATGGGATGCGTTTTGTAAGCTTGGCCAGAAATAACCACGGGCTGAGAAGAGAGACATTCTTCCTGGTTGGCTTTCTTATACGTCAATACAATACCCCGTGAACTATAGTATCTATCTGCTGTGTGAGACGCCCTGAGCACACAATAATCCTTGATAACGACGAGCTGCCTGCCCCTCTTGGGGTTTTCCTTTCCGGCTACATATACATGTAGGTGGTATGGACTGACTAAGGCGAGAGTTCCCCACCTTTGTATAGGGAATATGCGCTTTCTGATTCGAAATTCGAATGCTGCCCAGATTAGTCAGTAATGTTGTGTTCAGACTAACTGCGTAGATGCCCGCCTGCAGGCACTCATAAATTAGCGACCCAACCAACTGGTACGTCCCCTCACTGGGGGGCTCCATATGTATGTAAGTCTCCAACTGGCCCATATTACCCAGCGCCAACACCCACCAATCCTCTCACCCCTGTCTGGAATCTGCCTTACCAAACACACATGTCTCACCCCCACACCCCACCACCAGATTCCCGGGCTCTCCCCCACAAGCTTGGCCCACATGCACGTGACCGATCGGCCAGTTTCAAAGTGGGAAGGGTCCCTCCCTGGAGGCAGAAATTAACCCACCCAGCCAGCCAGCCCACACGGGGGGAGGGGAGAGGGGGGGGGGTCCTTATTATAAAAAGCGATTTTTTTTTCTCGTCTCTTTGTTCATCCCGTCTCCCATTCACTCCATCCGATCTCGAGCCCACAACTACTCCATGACAAGAGGCGAACATGTGCCGGCAGAATAAACACAAGCAAGACGCGGGGCCGGTCGTGGTGACCGTTGGTATTGGTGCGTTATTCGATTCGCTCTATCGAGATGATTGGTGATGGTGATGGTGGTGGTGGTGTTGTTGATGGTGGTGGTAGTGGTAGTGGTAGTGGTAGTGGTAGTGGTGGTGGTAGTGGTAGTGGTAGTGGTAGTGGTAGTGGTAGTGGTAGTGGTAGTGGTAATGGTAGTGTTAACGTCTAGAGATGGGAATACAGCGACAGTGTGGAAATGCTGCAACTGCAGCAACGAGGAGGAGATGGCAACGGTCGACTGCGAGAACTGTGATCACCAACGGTGCGGTTACTGCGCGAGATGGTGATGCTGCCACCCCTGTTGATACTTTACGTTCGTTTATTTGTTTCGAACAAACCCCCTGCATAAGAGGCGGGGTGTGGATGATGATGGGTACGGGATGATATGGTAAGGATACTTCCCCCTCCCCAAGTAGATGTAGGTAGTGTATACTAATCTACTAATTCATAATCCCAGCAGCCAGCTAGCACCCTCCCCCCTTCCCTCCCCCCCAAGGATGAGTGATGGCCTGTGAATAGCAGATAATCTATCACACGCGTTCATTATTAAACGAGGACACATCATGATACAGGTACATATACAGATTGGCAGACAGACAGACACATGCGCGTCGGTGATCTTTTCGTTCTCGTCGGGCCTCGGTCTTCCCCCCCCCCCCCCTAAGCGACCTTCAATTCCCCATGTTTTAGGCAACCCCGCATGTCGGATGCTTCCAACCGAGCCGAGACGCATAAAATCAAACCCACAGCCCTTGTTGTAAGCATAAATAGGTGGACAACGTCGACTGGGGTTTCTTCCGTTGGCCTTTTCAACAACGAGCGACGTCGTGTCATCATCCATCATCGTCTCTGCCAGTGTTCTGATTTGTACTGTTATTAACTCTTTTTTTCCTTTTTTTTATATTTTGAATTACTCATTATTGTGTCTCTCTATCTATCGCGTTCTTGATTGTCTTATCTTTTGTCTTGTCCTTCTAGCTATCTATCCATCTATCTCTATCTATCTACATATCTATCTCTATCTTCTCTACCCTATACTATTGATCTACATCCCCCCCCCCCCCCATTACCACTTTAACTACCTAGCTAGCTACCTATCAAGATCCAAATCAGTAAAAATCACATACCCACCTTCAAAATGTCCAGTACCGGCGCCCCCGTCTATGTCCTAGGCGTCGGCATGACAAAATTCATCAAGCCCCGCGGCAAAGTCGACTACCCCGAGCTCGGCTTTGAAGCTGGTATCAAAGCCCTCACTGATGCTGGCATAAACTACGACGATGTCGACCAAGGCATTGCCTGCTACGCATATGGCGACTCGACTAGCGGCCAGCGCGTCTTTTACCAATTCGGTTTGCCCTCCAAACCCCAATAATCACCCTATCTAACAAATTAGCCTAACATCAATGATAGGAATGACGCAAATCCCCATCTACAACGTCAACAACAATTGCTCCACCGGCTCAACAGGCCTGTTCATGGCACGCCAGTTCCTCTCCCACGGCGCAGCAGACGTGTGTCTCGTCGTGGGCTTCGAGAAGATGTTTCCTGGCCCCTTGCAGTCCTTCTTCAGCGATCGCGCGTCGCCAATGGATCGCTCGTATGTCATGATGAACGCCACGCGTGGGTTCGAGAAAGGGAAGCCTCCCGCGGCACAGTTGTTTGGGAATGCAGGGAGGGAATATATGGAAAAGCATGGTGCCACGGCCGAGGACTTTGCCGAAATTGCAAGGGTCAATCATGAGCACTCAAAGAGGAATCCGTACTCGCAGTTTCAGGATGTATACACGAGGGAGCAGATCATGGCGAGTCCGGAGATCTTTGCGCCGCTGACGAAGCTGCAATGTTGTCCGACAAGTGATGGGGCAGCGGCGGCAGTGTTGGTATCGCAGAGATGGCTAGATAAGCACCCAGAAATGAAGTCACGGGCCATCCAGATTGCGGGAATGGCGATGAACACGTATATACCTTACTGCTCTTTATATTATCGTTAGCACATGTAATTGATAGACACATAGTGACCCCCCCTCCCTCTTCTCCAAGTCCGCCATCGATCTTGTCGGCTTCGGCATGACGCAACGCGCTGCCCAAACGGCACTGGGACAAGCCAACCTCCCTGCCTCCGCCATAACCCTCGTCGAGCTGCACGACTGTTTCTCGACCAACGAGATGGTGACCCTCGACGCTTTGGGCCTCTGTCCCCCGGGTAAAGCTCACGAAATGGTCCGCAACGGCGATATCACATACGGTGGGCGTGTCCTCGTCAATCCGTCCGGTGGACTGATCTCGAAAGGCCATCCACTAGGCGCAACAGGTCTGGCTCAGTGCGCGGAGCTAGTATGGCAGCTACGTGGGCAGGCTGGGGAGCGGGGTGTTGAAGGTGCCAGCGCCGCGCTGCAGCATAATTTGGGACTCGGGGGAGCGGCGGTGGTAACGGTTTATCGGAGGGCAGATGGAGGAAAGAGTAAGAAGATGGTGGAGGGGAGTGAGGGATGGAGGGAGGTGTGCGAGAGGGGCGGGAGGGGATACAATCCGGCGGTGGAAGCGAGGGGACTTGCGGAGGTGGAGGTGGAGGGGGCGAGGAGTAGGAGGGCGCATAGTGGGTTTATGGAGGGGAAGGAAATGGCGGCAGCGAAGCTGTAGGGGTGCTACCTGGGGGGTTTTTTTTATATTGTTTTTAGTGAATTGAATTGTTTTCTTGCCTTGAAAATTGGACGTATTATGTGCTGCTCAAAATCGGATGAACTGAATAAAACGATTGGCTAGTCTTAATAATCAAACCAATCATAGGCATCAATTGTAGCCCAATTGATGCCGATCCTACTACCTGCTAATTAGACAACCAGAACAGAGCTGGCTCCTATAATGAATATAAAAACCTGTTTTTGTCAACCTTTTTAATAGACATTAATTGCATGACCGTAACGGGCATAGCCTCGCGAGCTAGCCAATGATATCCTTGCGAGCTAGTAATGGCGTAGTACAGTAGTAATATTTATGGCCTAATTTGGCCTTTTTGCCTAGGTATTTATGCGGCCGGAACTTTGCTGTAGACCAGCTTATGCCGGTCTCTTAAGACTGTGGATGGTACTGTAGTAGTGAATGGCGAGTGGTTTTGTTATCTAGTGTGGTCACCCGGTAATAGTGGATACACTATGGTCATTCATAGAGTCATTTGGACTAGGTGGTTGGGTTTGTAGTTCTGAAGACACATATGGCACTCTACCTTGGTGGTAAATGTATCGAGAAATGATCTCCAAGTAGTAGCCCATACTTTGCCCCTTAGGTTGGGCTTTCCCCTGTCCTTGGATTATCTCTAGGTAGTGCAAAGTTAGAGTCGTTTATGTCGGGTGTTTGGGGCATGCAAACACGGTGGTGATTCGGGGCGTGGACTTCCGGTATGTTTTCTAGTGCGCTGATCCAATATAGTCGATTTAGCGTTCTGTTCTAGTGAGGGCCTTTAGAAAGGTGCTCTTCGTATTGCCTATTTTGGCATCGTGGTGTCCTTTCTGATATGTACGTACGTTTCCTGATGGCATCCTTCATAGTGCCGTTTTTGATTTTTGATTTTTTTCGAGAAAAGGGATGAAGGATGAAAAAACGAAAAGTGGAGAACGGAAAATCGAAGAAGAAAAGGGGGTGGAGGAAGACGACAACAATAATATATATATATAGCGACTTCTTCTCCAGGTTTTGGCTGGTAGGTGTTTTCCATAAGCAGCATATGGTGACTGTTCAATGGCGATCGGTCTGGTTGCCTAGTTGGTTAGACCCGGATTTCGTTCTTGACCCAGACTGAATTAACAACCAGGATATGTTGTTAAGAGGTAAGGAGTTGTGGTGGGAAAGAAGTGTTTATAGAAACAGGTGGGTGGTGCCAAGGAGATTTTCGCCGATCCTTGGCACGCCCGCTGCTCATGTGTTGTTCAGGGCCAGGGTTAGCTGTTACCCACGATGGCTATGTACTGACAACGAGATACTATTGACAATCTCTAACAATACATCAAAAATACATGATGGAAGAAACTTTGGCTAAAATGCATTAAAAGGTTCGTGAATGGACCCTTTTCTGCCACCACAAGCCTAGTGGAGGGATACAGTCTAGCGTTAAATCCTGACTGCTCTTACTACTTGGATCGGTAACCATTTCCGCTCGTGTCCGGCGCCGGGGTTGAGTAGCTAGATGTTAGTACTAGCGGCAGCAGCAGGAATTTTCTTTGCAGCGCACTACGTATCACCGCACGACTAACTGTACCGTCTTAAGGCCCAGGGCTCATGGTCTAGGGTATATCGAAACAGGGGATGCGTAGAATATACAAGGCATTGTGAGGGGGGAAACAGGACCGCTAGAAGACATAGGCCCTTTCCGCTCTAGTCTCAGATGCCTGATATGAGTGTAGACTATGTTCAATGGTGAGGGCCTGACTGCGGGCAGTGAGTCTCTGAGTCTATCGGGTTCATAAATTCAACACTGTTCGCCGGATGACCCTTTCGGCGGTCTGTGAGACGGGTTCATGACGGACGGGTTACAAGATAGGGTGTTTAGATCTTGGCTTTATGTGATGTAGAGATATGATGCGTGGGCTATGGAGTGGATCATCTGGTTCTTGATACGCCGTCAGATTTTTTGTAGAGCTTAATGATGGTCGTGAGGTTCATGATGAGAGGGAACCTTTATCGAAATTGCATTAAAATGATCAGATGTTGCCTGAAAATCTATTCGTGACTACATACAAACAACGTTTAAGCATGGGGCACCAAACCACGCTCATTATCACACAATTCTAACCCTTACAATACTGAGAATCTTCAAAATTCTCAACTTTTTTTGTTGGGCTCAGTGTTCTCCTGACAGGGCTCCTGAAACATGACGTGAGACACCAGCCATCACTCGGCCCTCGGCGCTAAACACTAGACTTGAAATTCTGGGGCCGTTGATTGGTTGGTCTACTAGATTCTACCCCGAGTGACTATTAGAGTAAATGAGCCTTTTCCTATTCTGTAAATTAATTATATGAAGCTAAAATTAGTCACAATATTTAGGTTTGTTCGGTTGACACTGAATTGGTCTCTGGAGGTAATTATCTTATTAGGCCGAATCCATGGATTGCAACCAAGCCATGTCAACCAAACGGGCCCTGATTAGTTTCCATCAATAGCGTTGATTAATATTCTGTCAATGCGCTAGCTAGTAAGGGCGCGGTAATAATACTGCATTTATATAGCTGAGCTCTTGTAATGACATAATTATATAATAATAATTTCATGATCAACAATACCCACCAACACTTTACAAATATAAACCATCTTTCATAGTCTTGTGCCCACCCTAGGACTATGCTACCAGCAGCATTTACACAATAACAGGGAGGGCGCGGTTTCGTAGACTGACACAAGTGCAAGTAAAACCATCTGTTTTCTATCTAGAAATATCCAGAGGATAAAATTTATGGACCATTATCAATCATGTCGTCGATAAATGAGTCTGAGGGACTTGTATGAGCCAAAGCTTGTACAGTGACCTTTTCGTACACGTTTAACGCCTATACGATCATCACCCCTTCCTCCCCGGACGTGGGTAATAGGACGTTAAAAATAAAAAGATGGGAGCAACGCAACATTTGCGAGTTTACTAGTCCGTATGCCTGTGCAGCCCGCTCTATGGTAAACGTCGCCGCCTCTATAGGTCCAACACTCCCATTGATTGGATGAGGGCAACAGTGTTAGAAATTTCGTGGACGTCACCCCTCTTTCGCATAAAAAAAGAACGGACATCATGCCATCAGCCTGAAATAAGCATTCTTCACCCTAATTCCGCCCCTGCAGTCGCAATTGGGAGATCAAAAGGAGACTCCACTCTATCGTGTCATGATATGACTCTTTCATCTAATAGAGCAGTTCTTGCTGATAGCTGGCACCCCCCTATATCCTAGACCATTGGTGTGTCTATATATAAACCTATTGTAATAATGCCGCAGCACGTTTTCTGCACATTTGTTCTCTAAAATTGGCTTCTATTGACTATATGCAGTTACTAGAAAGGAGAGGTCGACCATGACCCGTGGTAATCAATCCTCCCTATATAAGACACTCCGCAACTGGCTAATATTATCATATGACAAACGTGTTCGACACCACTAACTCTGCCAACGCTTATATCATGATTTCAACACCTCGCATGTAAAATAATTCCTCTTCACCCCGTACCCCGTATCCCGCACTTCTGTTTGTTTGGCCATGCATGGGGTGCTAGTTCATCATAAAAAAGCCATTTGGAAAAGAACACAAAAGAAACTCAGGGCCCTGAATAAAAAAAAAGTATCAAAAGCTACAAATATATATAGAATGTCGCAATAAAAGGGCCCCACAGGCTACCTGTCACTTGCTCCGCACTTTGGGTCTATTGTCGCGCAAAAAATTTCGCTTCGCAATCGCTGCGTATAGTATCGATATTTGTCTCTGCGCGAGGGTTCTCAACATAAGCTTATAGCTTATCTATCTCTAAAAAAAGAACATTGAACCGCACGCACACAAACGCGCGCACAGGGTCGCCCATAGTAATAAATTTAAATGCCAGAGTCACCGTGCGTGTATATCCCTCACAACGAACACGGAGATATAAACTTACATGTAAGTATACTCTGGCATAACACGTATCAAAGCGTTACTCGAACCTAAATAAATTTCGTTTAGCATCTAGCTTCTACGCCCCGATTTGCAACCCCATAGCTAAGTCAGTGGATCGATTATCATCTGAAGCAAATCGCGTCATACCTAGCTAATCTTCCGATTGATGTACATTCGTGCGCTTAGAATCCTCGATAACCATATACATAGGACTCGTTTCGAAATAAGGATGGCCGGTCGGTCCGCTCTTGATAGGTATCGGCGACATGTCCAAGACACTATAACCTCTCTTCTCAGTCTTCCACCAGACCCCGATTCTATTTCGCCCTCTTCTTTAGCGGCCGAACACTTCGACACGCTCGCTGGGTTCGTTAGATCGGATTTACCTATTTCGCTGAACGTGGCTAACAAACCACCGGCTCCAAACACTACTGGCGAAACCCCAAATCTACGGATGTTTCTACGAGTGCTTTTAGGGACAATCTGCTACAAGGCAGTTAGAGATACAAGAAACATGACGCACAAACTCCTTGTTGACTTCTTGAAATATTTTTGGATTCTTTTGAGGAAAAAGAAATGGATCTGTAACGGACTTACAATGGATGATGAAAACCAAGACATGGGGATTGAGGCTCTCTTACAATTACTCAACATCTTAAGTGCCTCAGGAGCAGCAATACAAATCCAAGCTGGTAGAACTGGTACTGAAATTGAACCTCTCCGAGCCTTTCATGATATAAATATGCAATTCATTAGTTAGTCTACACCTGCTACCCACGCCAAGGACCCCACAACTAACAGAAGAACAGAACCAAAACACGTTTACCCAAAATACGCGAGCTGGGTTAATATTATTATTGACCACTTCATAGCATTACTATACAAGGAGTTGCAGTTTTCCTGCCTGCACGAAGTGCTGGTTGTAACCTTTACAGATATGTGGAGTATCCCAAGATTGGAAAGCTCCGAGAGACCAAGATACATGTACCTCAAGAGAGATGAGACGGTCATAATTGGTTTCTGTGAGATCATTGAGATAGCTGGGAAAGAGCTATACCTTTCAAAGCTCTCGAAGATTTGGAACGATTCCCCTCTAGCCGATATACGTACGGCGCGCAGTACAATACAGTCCTATTTAAAATTAAAGTTGGGGATCCATTACTCGCAAGAGGATGGGAGGTATTTTATGTGGCTGTGGAGTGATTGGAAAGAGAGATTAGAACTAGTATCAAAGGACATTCTTTTTCCGGAAATGACACGGTCGATGGCGGGGAAAGCGGTGGAGAATATGACAGAAATTGCGGAACGTTATGGCCGCCGCAACTAGCTCTCCGATCACTTCTACCTTGCAAGTGCATAGATCTGATCGCATGTACATGTATGTATATATACATGTGCTAGTTGACAGTGTTCTCTATGTATTTGTATTCTCCTAATGGTTATCGAGGGGAGTATTACCCCGATCTCTTTGCGTTGACAGCTATAGTCACCAGCCCGGGCGCGTGGCACTTGCTAGATACGCTGTTCCCTTCATTCCTCTAGACCTATGGTAACAAAGAAATTCGTTCTCTGACCTTCCAGCCAGGTTCTCTACTCCTGGCAGTTTTTTTTTTTCATGCATGCTGGGTAAACCGGAGTCAAGAATCTGAAAAGAATTTTCCCGTCATGTCTTTATATTATAATGGAAGGCAATTATGTGATCTTCTATTACCGTAAAGCCAGTAACATCGTTAAGAGGAATCCCAATGATCAGAATGGATAATATAACCAATAAAATCTTTGTCATCGCTAGTATATTAGGGGATGCGTAGTTTGTAATAAGAGTCCAGAGGTAGTCGTACCACTAAGCTCATGTCCGAAACTGTTGGGCATCAACGCTGTCACGACTAGTTAAATTGGTATATAGCCCTTAGTTGGCTATTATAAACCAATATACAAAATCATGTCATGTTGATAATTTTATCGTACCTAACAGCTTTATTTATACAATTAATCAGTAAAAGATTGAAACTATCCAGGTTGTTGTTGATATACGTGATTTATCCATCTCGAGTGATATTCTATGCATAAGCTTTAACTTCACCAGAAATCACTCGGCCAACACAATCTTATAAACGCCACGCTACCAACGCCCACAACGCTACATCACCGCATCACAGTCAGTAAATTTACTTCTGACTCCATCACTTCTACCACAAACTACAACCCACAATGTCTTCTCCAACCGAGTTTGGGTCTTCATCTCCTATCCAAACAATCTACGAAATCCCCTCGACCGCACCCCGCCTCACCCTCCGCAAATGCATCGATAAAATCGCTGGCTTCCTCGAGCTTCATGAGATCTCCTGGGCAGGAATCGAGCTTGTGCCGATTAGCAAAGACGGCACCCTAAGTCCTGGGACTGGGCCGTCCGCTCCAGCTGGGAAAATCCTCAGAGTGTATATCTTTGACCCGCCTGATGATCCGGCGGAGGTGAGCTATTTGTTCCAGTATAGCGGCTTTGTAAAACAGCAGTTACCGGAAGGGATTGAGGTGGTTGAGTTTATAGGGGTGGATAGTACGAAGCCTGTCAAGGAGGAGCGGGTTAGATAGGAAAGAGCCTTTTTACGATAAGGACTTATGTCTTGGGTTATGGTGCTCGGTTGAGCCACGGTGATGTCCTCCCTGAATGGGAGGGCTTTGTATAGAGGTTTATGAGTTGGGTTAGAACGACGGCTCCGCTGTGGGGAACTAATAAACTATCGATACCCTTCAAGACTCTTTTGCATGATCGCCTCTTCTGATTGTGACATTTTGATGTTTGTGATCTTATCGCAAACTTTGGACAGATATACGCCTTTAACATAATGTAGGATATGTTACTATTCTTTGACACCTTGAATTACCCACGGAACCCTCTTATTAGACTAACCTTCCCACAATCACTTTGACCTACCTGATCTTTGCGATGAGTGATATTTCATGATTGTGGTACCATACTTACTAGCAGCTACTATATGTACTTGACACATATCACGAGGATTGAGTAAATCCCCGGCCCGGCTAGATCCGACCACCTAGCTTGGCTTTCGTCCTTATGTGAGGCATCTCGGCGGCGATCATACATTCCGTTCCGTTTCCGACCTTCATCCCAGGTTCAAACATTTTTTTTTTTTTTTTTTTGATTTATGTATTCAGAGCACATGCTTTTAAGCATGACATAGTGACTACCTAGCTCATAATACCACCACCACCACCACCACCACCCACACATTAGACGCAATATTAACCCGAGAACAATCTCCACACATAATACAGACGTCTAAACAGAGTGTGGCGGGAATATTCAAGCTGCATGACCAATATCCGATATACCATTTGCCACTCCCTCGTTACCTATGTAGGGGCCGACGAGATTTTTTTTTCACTCCGAATATGGCTCGAGAAGCTATGGAGGGTAGGTGTGTAAACTTCGGCGTTTGCAGCCAATCAGTCCACAGAATTTGGGAGATCTACTCCTATAATGGTACTAGTACCTAGCCTAACGGTGGTGTTTTCTCTAATTCCCATACAAAAAAGGTTCCTCTGAAGTTGACACACCCACCCTCTATGCCTTCTCGTGCCATATGCATTACAGAATTAAACCCATGGCCACCAATTAAAAAAACATTAGGCGCGCTCGCCACTCCCTGTTCCGGCCTCTTGGAGGCAGCACAGTACTAACGATACGTAACTTCTGACGCGGATAGAAAGAGGAAAAAAAAATTTAATTTAACCATCAATGATGATGGTATGTACATGAGGATCTAGGAAGAAAAAGAAGAAGATTGGCTTTCTTACCACCGCATACCTTCCGGGCACAACAACACAACACCCGCATGCAGAACACAAATTAAAGAGGGCGCTTAACAGACAGACAGAAGCCAAGAATTAAAGATCGATTCTTTCACTGGCCCGGGAGAGATCTGATCACCACCACGGCCAGATAGCTGTCTGTCTGTTCTCCCTATACCGCGGAGAAGCTATGGAAAAGCTTGAACCGGAAGGGAAAAAAACAGATAATCTCCCCCAACAGATGAGTGTTGGTTGTTACTCGGGAGTGAATATCAGAGCTGATAATCCATCCATCCATCCATCCATCCACGGGCTGCTCCACAAATAAACCCCACAGACGTAACTACTCACTCACATACCTACTTGCAGCTAGCTAGCTAGGTATGTATGTACACAGCTCGGTGCCGCCAACCAAAACGCACGCTCTCTTTTTGCATATTCGGGTAATATAATATCCTCTCTTGTACAGTACTTGTTATATTAACGCTGCCGGCCGGTGGTAAGTATAATAAGCCGCCGTTAATTACTGATATGGCTTTAAATTCTCCAGTGCACAAGGCGGTGGTTGCTAGCTCAGCTAGCTGATAGCTATGTATGTATGTACCACTCTCGTCTTTTAATTTTATGATTAGTAGCTCAGTATTTAATTATTTCCTTTCTTTTTTTTTTCTTTCTTCCTTTTTCCCACAACTCCTATTTTCCCCTTCGTTTCTTCCTTCCTTCCTTCCTTCCTTTTTCTCCCGTAGCTACATGTAGCTTGCTGCCCCTCCTAAGCTAGGAGAAGTATAGTAAGTAAGGTAGATAGATACACAAGTATTGTAGTTATCATATTACCCCATACCCACCTCTTCCCACCGCGCTCTCCAATACATAACATAACATAACATAACCACGCAAAGCAGGTATACAGTTATCGCTATCTCGATGCTATTATATTACACCATACCATACCATACCATGGCCATCATCAGCTCAACGCTCAACTATACCAGCCTACTGGTCCCCCCCCCAAAAAAATAGATATCCATGTCCGAAATTTCCGACCAGGGTTTATTCCCCCCCTAACCATTTATTTTATTTTATTTACTTACTTACTCCATCCAAACCCCCAATCCCATTCCGGATCCCTCTCGCGCTTGATGGGCACGTGTACCTACGGTACGGTACTGAATAGCTAGCTAGCACCCCTCCAAATACCACACAGAACCTTCACTAACTAGACATATCAACTATTTCCCCTTATATCTCATTTTATTCTTGGCGATGACACCCACCTTAAGAGTAAGTACGAGTATCCGAATGATTGATACATCATTTTGCGGAGTAGTAGTATGAACATAGCAACCCCCTAGCTAGCTAGTTAGTATACATGCTGCCCAGTTGGTTGGTTGGTTGGTTTAGTCCCACTCCACATGAACCGACCAAATAATCAGTTCCGGCTCTCTTTTTTTTTTTTGTAAATGTGGAGGGAGGGAGGCTATAGCGCTACATAGTGAGGAGGGAAGGTTGCGGATAGGATACCAAACTGATACATACTTTATTTACGTTCGCGACACCTGAAACACTGTGAGCGATGCGCGATTATCATGATTAAGCCCTCACTTGCCCCCCCCCCCTCCCTCCCTCCCTCCCCGGGAAGTGGTGATCGCTACTTTACAAAAATACATATGTTTGTTTTTGTTTTGTTTGTAGGCTAGGGTCCGTGCTAGATAAAAAAAAAAAAAAAAAAAAAAAAAAAAATTGGCACGGAATACATACCATAGCCATAAGCCTTCTTTTTTTTTATTTTTATATCCTTTTTTTTTAGCTGGTTCCCAGACATACATACATACACATCCACGCCATCCATCTTTTCCGGCGGCAGAATAAGATAGACGTATCTATTTTGCAAAAGTGTTTTTTTTTTTTTCCCACGCCCCAATAATTAATTCCGTCTCCACCAATATATGTGCCGTATGCTTAACCAGCCAAAAGGAACCACTGACCAATATTTTTGACCGGGGGTGCATACCATACCTACCCTACCTACATGTACTGAGTATACGAATTTTCAAAAAGGGGGCTGCGGCCGGGGGTGGTGGTGGTGGTGGTGGTGGTGGTGTGTGGTTGGGTTGTTGAGTCTCTTTGGAGTATAGAATAAAGTATAGTAGAGGTAGAGTAGGTAGAGTCACCCATGCCATCGATGATGATGCTGATGCTGATGCTTGTGTGTTCCCCAAAGCCTCGCTCGATGGAATCGATGGCGGGCTCGATGGTGCACAGCACGAACCAGATAAGCAGTCCTGTCAGTCCAGTTTCAATACATGCTCCTGTCACCATCATAGCACAGGAAAAAAAAAAAAAAAAAAAAAAAAAGTGTTTCAGGCCCGTAATGAATAATTGATTGATAAACGGAATATTGTCTGATAGGCGCAGAAGTATACCAGCTACATACCTACCTATGCACCCATACACACACAGCCTACTAGTGAGTACTACGTACCTACCTACAGGCAGAGAGAAATAGAGAGAGAGGAGAGGGTACTTTACAGGACAGGACAAGACAGGACCGAAGGCGCCGATATTAATCCGATCCCCGCCGTGTGCTATGTCCGAAGTAGGCACAGGAACATTTCAAGCCGGACTGGCCATTGCGAATGAGAGCCTTTGTCGCACACCATACCTGCCTATCTGGGCCGCGGGAGAAACCACGTTTCAGGATCTTGAACTGTCGAGAGATGGCAGCATTACAGTGACGGAAAAACTTGTTTAATTGCTCGTACAGCAGCAATCTGAATCGATAAGTATTTACTGCCTTCTTCTTCAAAACTGGTATTTCCCCACCGAGTTACGTAGACCGGGGGGGGGGGGGTTGCAAGGAGTGGTCCATAGAGCGCTTCACATGGTGGAGTATTCCAGTTGCACTAAACAGCAGCAGCACCTCGGGACCGAACCCGGACCCGACGCCGGACGTGGACGTGGACGTGGACGTGGACGTGGACCTCAGAGATAAGAATATGGCCTGCATCGCTGGTCCATGGAGCTGGCAATCAGATCATCAATCTGTTTGGACTATGTATAGTAAGTAAGTAGAGTACATGTAGAGTACCAGCGCAGCAGCAGCAGCTGTCATGTCATGTCATGTAGAGTTCCAGATGTGAAGCTTTGAGTAGAACACTAGAGTAGAGCGTGAGCGCTCTAGGTAAGTATCATGTCGAGATAGAGTAATGTGCCTGTTATATCGTCTCTACTGTAAAGAAGAGCACACATTATCCACTTTCCCCTGCCGAGATTGCAGTCTGCAGTCTGCAGATTGCATACTGCAGATTATCCAGGACCATCCCCTTTTTTTTTTTCCTCATTCACTTCACGGCCTGCTCTACTTTACTTCCTGCCCTACCAACTACTCACGCGCCAGCCGTCAGTACAGTCCTGTATGTTCCTTCTGTAGGTAGGTGAGTTTTTTTGAGTATCTATCATATTTTTGATCATGTACTTACACATGCGCTGTTGTCCACATACAGCTCGCCGGAAAGTCCCGCACCGTACCTGATTCGCGCCCTGGCCCATGGGCCAATCAATCCCTGCGTGAGTTGGTTTGGTGGGACAGTTTGAATGGTAGCACAGGACCAGGCGTTACTTACTGTCAGTACTCTATCTCTCTCTTTTTTCTCTCTCGAAAGAGAGAGAGATTACTCTACCTGTAGGTACTTTATCCATGCAGCAGATTGCAATTTAGGATCAGCTCGACTGCCAATCACTCGCTTGTTTTTATCAATGGAAGAAACGTAGCCTTGTGCTGCGTAGCCTTGTTCTGCTACAGTCTACCGTACGGGGGGTATCCATGTAATCATGGTATGGTAGAGAGAGAGAGAGAGAGAGAGAGATGGCTATAGGTAGAGAAGGTGATAAAAGTACCTACTACTCTACCTATAGATTCTCTACCATGGAGAATAGTGGGGGATGTGCTCTACTCTAAGGAGTGCATGCAGGCTGTCGTATGTTATGAAGCGCAAGATTGAGCTCAAACACTGACAGATAGGCATGTACCTATATTGCTATAAAAGCGCCTATAAGTCTCGTCTCGTCGAGTACCGGCCACCATGTGCAGTATAGTACAGTATGGTACGGTAGGGTAGGTATGGTATGGTATGGTATGGTATGGTATGGTATGGTATGGTATGGTATGGTATGGTATGGCGGAGCACATCATATTGGGCGAAACAAAAGCCTCCCTCGCAATATTGCAATTATCAAGTACTGGTCGAGATATAGTATTAGTAACTTAGTAAGAAGCATCCACTATATATATAAGGATTAACAGTTACTCCGCTACCGCGCAGCATGTATGTGTCAATCAACCGCACATATGCACCTCACGCAATTTTTTTTTTTTTTTTTTTTTTTTTTTCTCTCCTTTCTCGAAGGGGGTGAGAGAGAGGATAAGGGATTAAATTATATGACTGTTCCTGTCCTGTCGACCGCATCCACCCTCCTCCATGCCCTGGCTCCTCGAACCTTGGTTGGCCACCTCCGTATCCGATACCGCGGTTTGAGATGATGATCCGCCCGCGCTGCCTGCTTGCTGCTTGCTGCTTGCTGCTGTCAACTGTAATGTAAGGCCAGACGTAGACTACCTACTCTACATGTAGTCAAGGTGTTATTTTATCCAGCTAGCATGGAGGGGAAGGAGCGAATAGATACACAGCACGGTATCTACATATCTATCTACCTACTTTATCTCATATGCGTGGGGATCAGGGTTCTTCCGGAGCTTGAGGTTGAGCCTCGTCGGAGCATTTCGGACCCTAGGGGTTAGTGGTGGTGGTGGTGGTGGTGGTGGTGGTGGTGGTGAGTGATATAGGATGAAGCAACAGCAGCAACATGTTAAAAGGGGGAGATTAAGTTATTTCCTGCATGCACGGCGGCGGACATAGAGTAGAGTAGGTACATACTCGCTCGCTCGCTCGCTCGTTTGGGGCCGGCGGGAATTGCATCTGAGGCAGGGACTTTGGGGATATGTATTGCGGATATGTGGATGTAGATCCTACCCAACCCACTCACTCTCTGGGCCGGATCAGGCCGCACGGGAACGTCGGTCATGATGGCGACGTCTCTGATAGATCTGCTAGCTAGACTCTACATACATACATACATACACACATACATACATACATCCTATCCACAAAGAATAAAAATAAAATAAAATGTCACCATCGCGATGAAGTAGATACATACATAGATAGATAGATAGATAGCCAGGGGGTTGGGGGCTGAGTTCGAGTAAAGAAAGTACTCTACTGTCTGTCGCGTATCGCTTCCATTCACCGCCTCCTCCAATTCTGATAGATACCTATGATCCTCAAGATCTCCCGCAACTGCAACTGCAACTGCGGATGTGATGATGATGATGATGGTGTTTTGCGCCCAGATTGATCAGACCATACCTCAACCCCTCAAACTCTATACTTTACATACTGTACTGTAGGTACATAGAACCCCCCTGGCTCCGATCTCTCTCTCTCTCTCGCAGATCAAACTTCTTGCGAGCTTTTTTTTTTTTTTTTTTTTTTTCTTTCTTCGGTCCCTGTCCATTCCCAAGGCCTTACCTTGGCGCCGTCCGACGTCAATCACAAGCAAGACAAGTTACAGTCGATCCCATCTCCCCTCCATCCCGGCGGAAAGGGAAGGGGGGGGAGGGGAGGGAAGATTGTCGATCGACAATATAGACACACACACACACATACACGCGCCCAAAAAGGGTCCCCTCCCGGTACTTTCCAGAAAAGAAAAGAGAAAAAAAAAAAAAAAAAAATGACGCGAATCGCACGAGCAGACAAGACAGGATGGGACAGGACGTTTCTTTTCTTTTGTGTGTGTGTGTGTGTGTGTGTGTGTTTGGGCGCGGAAAAACTTTTAGGACTACCGGCTGGACATGGAATTGAAGGATGATGGTTAATGGTATGGTATGGTATGGTATGGGGTTGATAACATATGGGCAGTACCGGATTTAAACAGGGTGTTTGAGCGTCTCAGAACTGGGACTATGTTATGTAGTTACTCTCACTATCTTTTTTAATTTCGCGTCTCAAACTTTCGTTTACCGATGTCTCTATTGACGTTGCCAAGCTTTGTCTGTCGTATGTAGCACCATTCTCCATCGTGACGGTACGTACCCGAACATCTCCTAAAGCCTCACGCTCACTCCTCTCCTCATGCTCACTCACAGCATTGAAACACCGTACCGGCCGGTCCGGCTCGGCACTATCTGTCTGTCCATCTATCTGTCTTTCTTTCTTCATTCTTCTTTTTCTTTCTGTCTCGTCCTGTGTTGTGTTATGTATGTGCGTGCTTACTTGTCCAGAGTATAAGGACCTGCCCGGACCAAATATTATATTTTCTTCTTCTTCCACCGGTAAAAATCCAAAATCCAAAAAAAAAAAAAAAAAAAAAAAAACAAGTCTAAAATCTAGATCCCCACTCCCTCATACATACATACTATTTCCCCACATCCACTCTACTCTTCTCGGCTCCTCACCATTGCCGAAAATGTCCCTTTGGCTTTAGGCTTTTCTTTTCTTTTCTTTTTTTCCTTTTTCTTTTTTTCTAACTACTACTTGCGCAAAACTGTGGAGATGGATGCCTGCAATGCAAGGGCTCTGCCTTCCCTTCCCTTCCCTTCCCTTTCCCCTTCTGACAGATAAATATGTAAGTACTTACAGAACTCCACAATTCAACCCCGACCTTGTGTGACGGTCAGAATGTATGTATGGTATTTATGTATGTAAGTAAGTATGTATGTAGGTGAGAAATGTAGGTACTTTCCCCATACTCTTCTCCATCTCCATGCATACATACATAATTACATACAGCCGGGCGATAGAGTATCATGTGTATGGAGTGTTAATTGTTCCTCCACCAGCCAGCCCCCCATCCCATCTCGAGAGCAAGCAGAGAAGAGGATAAAAAGGGAAAAGAAAAGGAAAAGGAAAATAAGGTTTTCTCTCCTTCCCCCGGATTCTATCTGCCGGTAGATATACCTACCTACAGACAGACAGAAAAACTGGAGAATTAAAGAATGGAATGAGAGATAGATGCACACGCTATGCCATGCCATGCGCATGCCTCTTCCCGGCCGGCACTCTAGAGTATATACCTATGTAGAGTACTAGCTCTCGATGCCTACATGTACTTTACATAAGGGCAGGAAGCAGATCGATTTCCCCATCACATTCTGTAACATCAACATTGTCCGTCGACGGCAGATTGGGTTTTCTACTCTAGACTAAAACGAAAGCAGGCAAGTACAGCATACTTACTTTAAGTTTCAAAGAGGAGGAATGGACAGTACAGGCAGGTAGGTAGGCAGATAGACAGATAGACACTGGGTGGGCATCGTGAACTTCTTATTTCTTTCTTCCTTTCTGTATGCGGTACGGAGAACCCGGAGAATCGACTGGATAAGACGAGCAAAAATAAAAAAGAACCAAAACCTCCCACCCCGAAACAAAAAAAAAAAAAAAAAAAAAAAAAAAAAAACATACGAGAGCTGCCATGCCAAGCTGGCAATAAGAGCCGACAGTCAGAGGGAGGCGTTTACCGGTATATCCGTACATACTTTCCCACTCACTGCGCGCGCAAGGAAAGTTTGTCTTTGTTCATTTCACGATGCTACGAGCTTAGTTTGGTTGGGGGTGCAGGCCACCAGGCCAGTAGGGTGGCAGTAGGAAGAGGTTTGTGGCGCGCGGCGGAGAAGGAGGGAAATATGGTCGTGTCTGGAATTATATTAGGACGGGATTGATTAGGATTGGGGGCAGAGATAAAAAGATAAATGAGTAAGGTTTCGAGTCAGTCAGTCAGTCAGTCAGGCAGGCAGGCAGGTGTAGAGGTAGATAACAGGCCCACACTGGTAAGGATCGTGGAATTATTATCGCATCGTTAACTTGATACCTGCGGAGCAAGCAACTTCGAAACAGGCTTCTGCGGAGGAGATGGATGAGGACTTGAAATCTCTAGAAATGAGAGAAATGAGAGGTGTCAATGACAGAAAATGCGGCGGATACTGCTCTGCCTCTCGCTGTATGGCTGTGTGTGGGGAACACACCCACAACCATAGCAAAGCAAGTAAGCGTAACCACCACCACTACCACCACTGATACACCCCGTACCACCACCACCCACAACAACCAAAACCACAAAACCACAAAACTCACGATACCTGCTCCGGTACGAAACCAAAAGCGGTGAGTGGCATAGATTGATTTCAAAGAATTAGGGGGGCCCCCCCCAGGGAAGGAGGGGGCGTGCATGGTCAGAGAGAGGTCTAGCTTCTGCCTCTCTGTCCGAGTTCACCCTTGGTGAAGGGAAGCTGGATCACTTTTTTTTTTTTTTTTTATGGATTTTTATTACCGGTGGTCTGCTCTCTCCGCTCCTTATCCCCGAATGAACAACAACAAGCTACAACAACAACACAGCAGGAAAAAACATCGTGAGATTTGCTTTTTTCTGCCCCCCACAAATATGGGCAATGTATGTATGTATGTGTGTCGCACCCCCGACCCAATTGCCACGCATGAAAGAGGAGGGATTTCACCTTCCTGCGCTCGCTGCTTCAAACCTAGGCCTACATGTAGGCACTCTAGAGTGCGCTCGTAACCCTTTCCCCGCCCCCAATATACCTATATAGAGGAGCATAGCGATGTCGACGTGACCAGTGACTGACCACGTCCCCATGTTGTACTCTATACTTTTTGGTTTCAGCGCACGGTATTCGTCTTTTTTGTTCACGAGAGCGTGACGAGGCTCGAAAGGCAGGGCCGGACCGGGAATATAGTAGCAATTGAGTTTAATTCTGCGCCCTGGGCTGCTGGAACTGCCGAACAAAGACGTATGTTACATACGTGCTGGGATATTCGTAATTGCCTGTTGCCATGGTCACTCACCGCCAACGGTTATCGTGAGAAATAAGAAAGAAAAAAAAGGAAAAAGGAAAAAAAAAGAAGGCGGCGGCGGTGGATGGGTTTGGGTTTGGGGGAACTAAGCGAAAAACAATACACCCACTCACTCACGCACACACACACACACACACACACACTCACTCACCTCACGCACCACAAACCTCACACACATACGCTCGGACACTGAACCTCAATGGTGGAGAGGGAGAAAGAGTAAAAAAAGGATGTCTGTTTCTTTACTTTACTACTCTGCGCAAGAAGTGGCCCGATCCCTGGAGGGGAAAAAGGAATTATTATGGAGAAAGGACAAGGCAGGGATTGGGATTGGTCAGAATAGAAGAAAGTAGAGTTGAGTATGGGAAAACCAGCAGGTTAGACGTACGAGAAGAGACCCTTTGAACACTGTGAATCTTTCCAAGGTCTCGGCATCAGTTTCGCTGCGGGGGGTTTTCTATTCTTTACGCCCTCCCTCCGAACCGAGACATTATCGATAGTTAAAACGCCCGTCGGCGCCGGCGCTGCTCTTACTTGCTTGCACTTCCAAGAATCGAATCACAGCACATTACATTGCAGCTTTCAAGCAGCTTGTCGATAGAAGAACATCGACAAGTAATATGTCAATCTCAACCCCCCCCCCCCTCCCTCAAAGGAAATATTATATGATGAGCCTCCTTTCCATCGTCGTCTAGGCGTCACTTATAAGCGGGTCGGCCTTTGAGCAGTTTTGTAGGCGCTGCACTACGCCTTATGTCCTTATGTTCCTGAATGGAGCGGGTGCACACACGAGACCGCTTGCCTTCTATGCTATGCGGCAACCACGCCGGCAAGCAAGCAAGCTCTGCAACAAAGCTTCCATTCCGAGGAAACGGAGTGTTGAGCGCCGTGAGCGGCACTCGGATCTACCACTTTCATCATAGCAGTGGGCAGGGTAGTGGTAGGTGTTATTAACTTAGGATACAAAAAGGTACTTCTCCCTTTAACCTAGGTCATGTATGCTGTAGCCTGTAGTTACAGCATAGCTAGCTAGGCCCCTTGAGAGGTCCTTCCTTTCCTTTGGCACCGCGCGCTGCACGGTGGTGGACCATCCATCGCTCGCTGAAAGGGATCTACGAAGAGAGGGAGCTTTTTTTACATGTTGGGCCAATGATGGGCGGGCATCAATTTCCAAAGGGGGGCTAGAGTTGGTTTCCGACGAGAGTATTTCGCGCATGGTAAGGGGGGGGTTGTTAAAGGTGCAGGCAGGGAAAGGGTCTTGGCTTGCGTGGGTGGTGCCCAGCCAAAACGATTTGATCGGGATTTCGCCCCCCCCTTCCCCCCCCAGGCGTTTCGAACCTCTCTTTTTTGCGCGCAGCAAGGAAAAAAGGTGAAAGATGAATTGATGGATTTACAAGAGGATGATGAGAGAGATAGACAGACAAACAGATAGATAGGCACACACACACACACGCATTCAGATATGATATACCACACCACACACACCACGATACATGCTGAGAATGAGAGCCATAGCCATCGCTGACGAACACTTAAAACGGTTGGGGAAAGAAAAAGACCCTCAACACCTTAAAGCATAATCTCACGATAATTTTTTTTCTTGGGGCTGCACTCTTGCTGCTGCTACTGCTGCTGCTGCTGGCTGCGGTGGAGGGAAAGAGGAGTTACTTTTACATTACAGACGCAGTCTTTTGTGAAATATTCTCTCGCTGCTGCCGCCGCGGGCACATAATAATATCCCCTTTGAACTAATTTTTTCTCTCTTTCTTGCTTGTTCTTCCTTACAGACAGGGCCTGGCCTGGCCCTACGTAGTTTTTCTCATTTTTTTTTTTTTTTCCCTCTTCCCTTTCCGCCACTCCGCTCACCACTTATATTCACTCACTCATATCGTGGCTACTTATTTATGGGGTATCGTCGATATATCGCTATCTTTGTTTGTAATAATAGATCTAGTACATACTCAACAGATGCAGTTTTTTAATAGTTTGCTGCACTTGTTTGACTACCCTTCTTCAAGTTGTGCTGTTCCTTCTATCTATAATCCATACCAAAACGGTCTCTATTCAACTTGCATTACAGTAACCTTGGTTGCAGGAGTGAATTGATTTTTTTTATCTCTACTTTCCCAGTTTCTTCTCCCCATATACTCTAATAAGTAACATACTCATAACTTGCCTATTCATCTTCTACCCTGGCCCGCAGAAGAACCTCTCTCTCTCACTCACTCTCTCTCCCCTTTGCATACATACACACGACGACTCCACTCCCTGTATCTTGTTCGGGGGAAGGGGCCCACCCCATCCACTAGCACAGCGGCTTTCCGCTTCCACTTCCACATTTTCACACATTTCAAGTAGAACACCAACGCCCGACTGACCAAAAACTCGCTTCCACAATCATCGTGAGAGTGTCTCACCCGCCACCTCTCTCCTCCGCTTATTTGCCCACTCACCTACAGCTTAAACCGTTCCTTTGTCTGCCCACCTCACTTACATACTTCAACATACCTTACCTTACCTATCCTTTTTTCCCTGATTACCGAACTCCTCATCTTCTAGACCCAGACACACGTTCTCACACACTCTCATACATCACATACATACTCGTACGCTCACACCACTACTCACACATAATCCCTCCCCCCCCCCCCAACCTTACTACTTACCACCTCCACAACTCCACAACCCACTCTACATACCTACTTCTCTACATTTGCCTGCGTCTACTGTTCCACCGGTCGCACCAAAAGTTCTTTCTCTCCCGTCTAGTCCGCCTCCACGGCTAACCAACTAACCCCTCTTTCGCTTCTCCTAACCTCTATTCGTCTGATCTCTCCCCGTACACCCTCCAAATTACCATTGCCCCCCAGGAATAGATTAGAACCGAAAAAGAAAAGAAAAGGGAACCCCAGGACACTTCTTGTAGCCGTTCATCCCCAGGATGCCATTGACAAAAAGGGCATCACCATGAGTTCCTCTAATATGAGCCAGAGTCACCATAACAACAACCACCCACCTCTGCCTTTACAACACCAACAAAACCATAGCTCAGTATTCTCATACTCTAATAATACTCACCATCCACAATCTGCTTCCCGGGCATGTCACGGTGAAGACAACACGCCCTTGTATGGTACAATGGATAACCACCACTCGGGCTCAAACAACACTTCCACTACAACATCTAGACATACATCCACAGCTTCCATTTGGTCGCTGCACAATCACATAACTGGTCACAGCCGGAATCCTACACCCCCGACACCTGTATCTTCACCCAGTTTGTATACGCCTCCTCCACCTCCGGAAAGCTCACGTAAATTCGAAAATGGTCCCCATTTACACCCCGCTCAGTCTCAATACCGACAACAAACGGAGCATGCGCCAGCTGTCAAGGAAACGCATGTGCTGGGACTTGATTTCGATCCGATTTCAGGGAGAAAGATCATTAACCACTACACGATAATAGATGAGATTGGCCGTGGCGTACACGGCAAGGTTAAGCTTGGGACAGACATCGATACTGGCGAGTTGGTAGCGATCAAGATCGTTGATCGGGTTCAGGATCGACCTCGGCTTGGCCGACGTGGCGATGGGGAATCAGAGAAAAAGGTCAGGAGGGAAATTGCTATCTTGAAGAAATGTCGCCATGAGAATGTTGTTCGGCTGCTGGAGGTTATTGATGACCCTCAAAGCAAGAAGGTTTACTTGATTCTGGAGTACGTTCAACTGGGCGAGATCAAGTGGAAGAATGACGGAGATCCGGATGTCCTTAGCAGGGAGCGTCGGCGGTTGCGTAGGGAGTTTGCAGAAGCTAGACGCTCAAGGGAGTCGATTCGACGAGGCGAACTAGAGCCTGTTAACAAAACCTCCAAGAAGAACAAGCGCAGGAGAGGGAGGGGCGGGCAATTCTGGTCATTAGAGTTTGCTTCCCCATTGGGTGATTCTGAGGAGTCCGAACAATACTCTCCCCCTCCAGTACTGCCAAAACTCCCACCCACCTGTTCGGCCGATTTGCCCTCTTTAGATTCGGAAACCGAGCAGCTACCCCCTTCTGTGGCCGGCTACTCCTCCGATAGTGACTCCGACAGGGATGGCGCAGAGGAGCAGCGTTACATTCCTGCATTGACAATCGAAGAGGCCCGTAGTACTTTTCGTGACACCGTACTAGGCCTTGAATACTTGCACTACCACGGTATCATCCATCGCGATATCAAACCAGCCAACCTTCTATGGACAAAAGACCATCGTGTTAAGATTTCCGACTTTGGAGTAAGTTTCCTTGGAAGGCCAATTAGGGATTATGACGATGGCGAAAGTACTGGCGCGGATGAGGAGCCCACGGGCCTGGAACAGAACGATATTGAGCTCGCTAAGACTGCTGGGACCCCGGCGTTCTTTGCTCCGGAGCTGTGCCACATTGGTGCGTATAATAATCTTTTTCTTGATTTCAACTTGCAAGAGCTTTAGGCTATTACAGTATCGTATTTCTTAATCCATAATATTTCTTAGCGACGCGGATGGTCATTATTTGTCTTTTTTTTATAGAAGCATCTTTTTTTTATACCTTATACAGGAATCTAACTTTTGTTACAGATCCTGCCGGACCACGTCCTCAAATCACAAACGCCATTGATGTATGGGCTCTCGGCGTCACTTTGTACTGCCTAGTGTTCGCTCGATGCCCATTTATGGCGGACAACGAGTATCAGTTGTTAAGGTGTATCGCCAAGGATGAGCTCATGATTCCCAACCGCCGGATTCGACCTGAGAAACTAAAGCGCCCTCTTAACCGAACTTATCCCCCTTCTGCTGAAGAGCTTCTTGAGATGGAGACTGAGCTGGTCGATGAAGACCTCAAAGACTTGTTGAAACGCCTTCTCATCAAAGATCCATCAAAGAGAATTACCTTGAAGGAGGTTAAGCGACATCCCTGGGTTCTCCATGGAATTTCCGACCCATGCGCATGGGTCGATGACACTGACCCAGAGAGAATTTCTGATGGAAACAGAATTGAGGTTTCTGTTGAAGATGTTGAAAAGGCCGTGTCTAGCGCCGGTGTTCTTCACCGAGCTCGTAGTGCCATGAAAAAGGCAGGTGCATGGTACCGAGGCCTTCGTAAGAGGGCTAGCAGCACAGCCGATGCACCTTCAACTTTCTTCAAGGATGCAAAGGATAAAAGGCCTGAACGTAGATTGGAGTCTGAGGACATCCAGGCTTATGGTCTACCGAATGATGATGAGAAGGAGTTGCAATGGATGGGCGGGGCTCCGACATGGAATGAGGAGCGTCGTCCATCAATGACAACATTTGGAAGCACTGCATCTACTGATACCGTTCAACCGCCGGTTAGTCATGACAACAAATCTAAAGAATCACCAAACTCTAATGCGAAGACTAGCCCCGGCTTTGAAGGACGTAGGATAAGGAGAAGACCATCCGTCAATCTCCTTGCTACATCTAGACGTCATGTGCATAGCGAGTCGGGATCTGGTCATCGTTCACCAAGTACGAGTTCAACTTCTCGGTTTAGTGATGTTAAGGGCGAAAGTGCGCCGGCCATTGCATCGCCACAGCACGGCAGTGGGGGGCTTTTTAGGGATGGAATGAAAAAGATTGTGGGTAAAATGAGAAGTGGTGGCTTGTCATCTGAGAATGGTGATAAGACAAAGGACCCCATCAGTAGAGAAGGAAGTCCGTTGAGAGCTAGAGATGCGCTTGCTGGACATTTGCGCGGCGATCACTCTTTTTATGCGTATGCACACCACTCGTTGCAAGTGCAAATACCACAATACAGAAGACATTCTTATACTTGCGAACAAATCGAAGCCACAGTTCCGTTAGATTCCTCCCCTCGTTTTTCACCTGGAGGAAGCAGAATCGGCCGAGCCGAGGAGGCCAGACGTAAACTCAGTTCTTTAGCAGTAGATGATCAACCTTGCCCCCCAAGCCCAGATGATAATATTTCAATGGAGAGTTTCTGGCGTCGAGACCAACAGAGGCGGCTACTACGTGTTGAAGAGCGAGAGAGGTATTCGCAACCGAGCTCTAGCGTTACGCCCGGATGGACAAAAGAAAACTACTACTTCTCAGCCACAGACTCTCCAACACCACCAATTGCAATTGATGGTAAAGTTCGCAGCGGCTTTTTTGATAATGTTGCTCCTTCAGTGCTACCGCATCACACAAACCCTGATAACCACCTTGTGTCATCCTCAAGTGAGGAACAATTTGTCACAACAGCTGGTTCCAGTTTGACAAATTCAAGCTTTCCTTCTGTTCCGAGTATCCTGTCAGAATCAAGTTCCATCAGCAGCGATTATCACAGTCGGTACTCCCGCAAAAGCTCAATTGCCGGTCTAATGGAGGAAGAGCCCTTGAGCGAAAACGGCGTATATGAATATCTGCGCAGAGAGCGTCCAGGAACCCCATATCGTGAAGGTTTTAGTTTTACCAACTTTGGTATCGACGAGGAAGGAGACGAGCCTGTCCACGGAAATGATGAGGGCGAGGAGAGTGATGGGGGCATTGTGTTGCCACTTAAGGTTAACAAGCCGCGTAGCGGAAGTGTTACCATAGCTGAGCTATCAAGGAAGCCCATCGACAGTCCTGCCGAGACCCCCCCACGCACTAGGAGGAGAAGCCGAAGCAGCAGTGGTACTGTGAAAGAGAAAAGCTTAAGAAGCGGTCAGCGAGGAAGGACCAAAGAGAAAACAGTGACTGAGTGATACGACAACATACATTTTTTTTTTTGATTTCAACATATACCGATATTCGCTTTGATTGATTACAGCTTTGATTTTTTCTTTCTTTTTTTTTTTTGCTTTGCATCGGGGATTTTTTTATTTGCATCATGGTACTATAAGGTTTTTTTTTCCCTTTCTTTCTATTATTATTCATTGTTTTTCAGCCTCGGGGAAGGTGGGAAGGACCTTTTTGTGTTATAGCTAGGTACGTTTGGCGGCATTTTGTCTTATTTCCTTTTTTCTCATGACGAAGGTTGATGCATTTCATTTTTTTTCTCTTCATGACAAGGACTGGATCTACTTGGACTTTCTTAGTGCATAATCTTTTTCCCATCTCTCTCTGGGTGTTCGTTTTTTTTCCTCTCGTTTGTTTCATCTGGCCTATGGGTATAGGAGAAGCTTGGGTTTAGCAGGGTGCGTATGGGTTTGTGAGAATTTGTATTTTGAATGGCCATTCGCTGTAACTATTAATTTTCTCTTTCAGTGTTTTATATTTTCTTTTTTATTATTATTCAGGAGTATATACTCACGCGGAGTTTTCTTTATGAAGGTTGAATGAAGGGTAAAGGAGGGCTATTAAACAAAAGTTTCCTCGGTTCCTTCAAAAATTTATGGTCCATTGATGTGTTTCCCCTTGTTTATGCGGAATGATTGGGATGATTAGCTTTGGTAATTTCACTACTAATTTTTCACCCTTTTTTTTTTTCAAATCCTAAACTTTCTTTTAAAATTTCTTGGGAGCATAAAAATCGTGTGCTTTACCTTTCTAGCTTGGCTGTATTAATTCTACTCCTCTCTCCAAGGTCCCGTCTATTGGTTTGGTTGGTTTAATGGGATCCTGACTGATCCCGGGATTTGACATGTCACAACCACTGTGCCCTACTCCAGTTAGGTAGAAAATGGAATTCAGATGCCTTAAGAAGTACGTATCAAAACTTGTTGTGCTTGTAATATTCTGTACCGAGACATCATCAATCCTGGTTAGACTAACCCAGTCCTCCACCCTAGACAGGGTACAGCAGTACCAGTACTGTGCCATCTCTTCGAAGTGGAGTGACGGTGTGGCGATCAAAAGCGGCCACCCGCCGGGATGGCGTGGTAATGACAATCATACCATGTTTGGGTGGCCTTCCCGATGTCTCCAGGATTAACTTTACAGTTTAACTATCGGAACCCCGTTACCATACGAGTAATAACCTGTCAACTCAACCCATCAGCACGCCGGCCGACAATTAAAGTAAAGGAGATTCCCGGATAGACGGAAAGGGGATATTCTTAGCGGGCCAGTTAATGTTACTTTATGACAGAACGGTCATCAATTCTGCCCAGCGATCCTTGATGATGTCTGTACCTAGCGCAGCTCATTGTTGATCCTGCGTGTGAGCGGATGGGATATGCCGAGTGAGTTGAAGAGAAACACCCCAACCGGACCGCCGTCATGATCCTAGGAGGTGATTGCCATTTCAATTGACGTTTCTAGACAACTTAAATTACTATTCGGGCGGGTTAATGATTTGTTCTTCGGCTAGAATATCCATTCCGACTATTTCTGCATATTCTGCATTTTCCAAGACCTAGTCTTGTCTGCCTGCCTCGTAGAGTGTAGTCTCCACTCAATCATTGACGGATACTCGACTCCGGTCGATTTCAAAGATGTCATGATAAAACCTCCCTCTCAACCCGCTCGTCCGAGAAAGAAGTGCTCATTAGTGTGCAATTTTTTTTCAATATCTTACCACACATAGGTCTCTCTTCAGACCTCGCCCACTCTTAAATTCAGGGATGAGACCTATATCGATTTACAGGATCAGTGCCATAGGAATTCTAGGCCTACTTTACATACCTCTCGAATCCCTTCCCCACCAATTACCTGGCGATATATAACTCAATCCAGTGATCGCTGGCACCATTTCCGTATATATACTCATAATTGACGTCACGACAACGCCGTAACATTCTTGGTGCACCTAAATTTCGAAAGGTCCCAGTAATCCCCTCCCAGGATCATTGGCTCATGCCTTGCTAAACTATTTTTGGTCTAACCCATAAGTGTCTCTTATTTGCCAAGATATGACAAGTAATTGAGTGCATTATCCCTAGCCCGTTTGTCAAATTTAGGCTTCAAGCGCTCCAGCCGTTTTGGAAAACTAATAGATGCCAGGCGCCGGCACGGGTAAGACACCAAGGAGGAGAGTGGGTTTGGCACCTATTTTTTTCTGCATGATAAATCACTCGATCTATAGACCTGCAGTAAATATCTGAAACAGGCTGTCTGGGGGTTGTATCAACGACGCAAGGTTTCGGCATACTACAAGAGACAAGTCAGTAAATAATACAAAAACTTTGACAATCCGGAACATTGTTACACCTAATGTACTTGCCCCTTTTTTAGCTGGAGTTACCTATCATACTAGTTCATCGATGCCATCGGCGTTGGGGGTAGTTTGTATTCAAAAGATTACCTACTACCGCTGGCACCCAAATGATTCTGATGAGATTTTTCAAGAATTGACTTTGCTTTGCCCGAGATAGCAAAGAGAGATATTGGATCTATCGCTAATATAGATGTGAGCCGGGGATCGAGAAGGATTTAGTTAGTGATAAAAAAGAAAACCTGAAGAATTGATGTTAAGGTAAAGAATGGGAGATGAATACTCAGCGGATAAGCGAGAGGCTTAACCGGGGAGGGCCAGGTGTACAATTGTACAGCCGTACATGTATGCAAATGCCAAGGACGCCAGAAAGACTTAACAACCGTATTCATTAACACAGATCTAAAGGTGCTTCTATTATTAACCTAAGGGGACCGATTAATTAAAATTTCCTCTGATCGATTCCAACTATGGGGCGTCTCCCTAGGAATTAGGTTGTAGGCCTGGACTTCTATATAGTGATTAGCTCTTCATCTACAGCCTACTAAGTTATCCGCCACGGCTAATCATAAGGGATTTATGTATGAAATTCTCAGAGTATTGGATTAGTGGTGGGTCATGGCTTGAAGCGTCGGGTTGGATAGACTTTGATCGAGGCTTATTTGACCCTTAATAGCCCAACACAAACTACTAAAAATCGATCTATCCACATAAACTAGTGTTCCTATCTCCGTAATGTTAACACGGTAGGAGATTTTTTCGCCTAAGGTATGCCAATAATAAATTATATGTGATCATATCATATCACTCGACTCATAATACCACTTATTTTTAAATCCAAATAGGTTTAGCAAAAATCCCTAATATGCTCAGCCCTTGATTAAAAAGTCAAAGCAATCTTTACTTGCGGCTACATTTGATCATTTAAATGTTTACATGAAAGCAAGGAACATGGCGGAAATATCCCCAAGTAGTGGCAGGCGTTGCACTCTGCCCGCTGTGGGTGATTATTCTAGTAGCGCAACAGAGTGAGAAAGGGTTGTGTGTTTATATAGCTAAGAGTATACCAGGATGGTCTAGCGGGAACATAGGGCCGATTCTGAAACCTCCAGCGCTCCCTTTTCTGGCACGTACACCCACTACCTCTCTATGATCTCCGTATGAAATGAATAAGTGAATAGTCCGGAATCAACTCATTGAACGATAGAAGCCTTCCTGGCATGTTTGTGAAGATAATACTGCCTAGTTGAGTGGTTATATTGTTGCTACTCATTTACTTTCAATTATTTTATTTATTTATTTTAACTCCTGATGTATCCTACAATACCAACCAAATCTTTATCATGGCTCTGCAACAGAGAATGATTGCCCTGATAACCGATAAAAACCTAACCCTGTCACTCTAACACTTTGGCAGCGGGCGTGCCAAGGAGCGGCGAAAAACGCTTCTTGGCACCACTACCTGTAAGTATATAAACACCCCTTTCCCCCAACTCTTCCTTGCCAAAAACAAAACTCTTCCAGTGTTCTCGCCACAAACTCAGCACGCACGAAGATAGAACTCAATTTCCCCAACCACAGAAACTGAATTTAAAAGAATTAGCCACATCACTACTGGAAGTTATTATATGATGCTTAATAAAGCATTGACAGGCAAAGGCTTCGGGAAATCTTTGGGAAAGAGATCACGATATCATTTTTTACGAGAAATAAATGGACATCTTGGTGGGCATCATTAGGAAATATATTCCCACGCTAAGACAGGTAATGTGAAGAACAACGCACCAAGAAAGTTACCATGCCGCTCGTAAAGCATCTAAACGATGTCTTTACAAGAGAGTCTCGCTGGAGAGAAACACCAAACTACATCTTCCGATGAATAGTAACGTTCTGAAAACTAGCTCACCTAGTGATGGGCACGAGACGAGACTAAGTGCGAGACAAGGCAAGACTGGGACCTCTGCGAGACGAGACGAGACGAGATTAAGCCAGGTCTCGTCTTGTCTTGTCTCTTGCCCATCACTAAGCTCACCACCACCGTGTTTCCGAACGCTTGGTGTGAGTGACTCGACCAACTTTCCGTTATCTCTGGAAATAATTAGGGGAGAGAAGAGCGCTCAATAGAATGGAGGAAGGGGTAAGTCATTCATAACAAAGTGAATACGCCAGAAGACAAGGCCCCAGCCCGCTTCTACTCACTATAACAAAGTTTGTGATAAAAAGAATTGCCGCAAACACTCAAAAATAGGCCAGAAGTGTATTATTAACTGTATTGCGCCATTAGTAGCGGAACGGTATTACAACAATCAGCGAACTAGAATGTCGTCCACTCAGCCCCAACTAGTGGGTGACTACCTTCCGGTTTTCGAGGGCTACAATGTGTGACTACGATGGATTTGGTTACTACAACTAGCCGGTCACCCCTACCCAGAATAGACGAACCCACAGATTCCAAGATACATTTCCAACAATGGTTCCCGGAATAACGTCCGCTGAAAGGGATACAGCTTAATTGAAAGGCGAAGCCCCGAACCTAAATTCTTTATCCAAACACCCGCCGATCCTTCGGCGGGGTGAGCGGTATTAATAAAAACAGACGCTCAAATTCCCTAAAGACAAACCAATACTATCATTAATAGAATTTCGACTCTATATATGTGTTCTGTTTAAAGCAGCGAACACTATCATAGTCGCTAAATTCGACTAATATATGGAGGATACATGTAGGTACTACAGCACCTTAAACCCTCACTCAGACATATTATTGCGCCTATACCCGTATTTAATCTTATCACGGTATATGAATAGAAGACTGGGATCATCGGAATGAAGTAACCTTTCTGTAACCAGGGATATAATCACCAGAAATCACCCGTATCCAGAGTCAATCATAGAAAGTCACTCGTGAATATTAATACCTAACCCATTAACCGGAAATAAAGCTATTAAAAATAACATATAGTTAATATTTTGATACATAACTTTGATAATAAAAGTCTTATCCCGATTTCCCAAGCCCATAGACCGCAACCAACTACATACCATAAACCCCATCGGACTCCTCCCTTTCCACCCTCCTCCTCAAATTCCGCAACTCCCCCTCCAACCCCCTCACCCTCTCCCTCAGCTCCTCCATCTCCACCCCCATCTCCCTCCCCCTCGCACACATCCACTCCCCCTCCTCCCTCATCTCCCTCTCCCTCCTCCACAGCAGCGCCCGCATATCCTCCACCGCCTCATGCTTCACCCTCCAGACCTCGTCCCACGCCTCCTCCAGCATCTTCACCCTACTCTCCGCAGCCCGCCGTCGCCGCTTCTCGGCCTCCAGCGTCTCAACCAACTCATTCACGAACTGGCCCTCGGCCTCCTGCGCGGGTATGCGTCTATAGTGGGCCACCTCGCTCGGGGTGAGGGATGCGCTCCATTGCGCGAGGAGGGGGGCAATCGCCGTGATGATGTGAGGATTGCTGGTGAGGGAGTGGAGGTCGATTATAGGGGTGGGGGGCGCAGCTGGTTCATGGTGGGTCTTGCGGATGCGGCGGGGCATCATGCGGGGGAAGGCAGGGAGGGGTGGAAGGGGTGGAAGGGGTGGAAAGGGCGGCAGAGGCAGCTCTTTTTCTGGCGGCGGAGGGGGTAGCCGACCGAGTTTTGGGCGGGGGGTTTGAGAGGGGGGCATATTAAGCATGGTAGTGTGTAGGAACTTCTTGTTGGGGTACTCAATATCATGGGGTTTGGACTCCTTATGATACTGGGGATATTGGCGGGCCTATAAAGCTAATGTGAGAGCCGTTTATAGTATTTTCAGGCGTTATTACTTTCACAATGCCGTACTACGGCCTTCAAGGCTTGAATTCTAGGTATGTGGCCCTCACGACTCCCAGTCCGCCCATTTGACGCTCAGGTATAGAATTTGGACGATATTTTTTGTTTGCACATTCTATATATTAAGGCAAAGTAGTTTTCTGCGATAATGTTATGCGTTGACTATACCAGTCGCATTCTATTTTGAGCTTTTGGCTTTAGTATTGTTTGTCTGTCATGACAATAGTGAATTAGGATTGTTTAGCCACATTATAAATAGAAAATTGTATCTGCGAATACCTAAATCCGACTCAATACCGATTCTATCCCCCCGCCAATGCTACCTATCCGTCAATGTTGATAAACTTGAATATTGCAGCCCCATCGGTCGACGTTGGCAGTTAGGTGATTGTTAAAAGCATCGGTAGTTGCTCGTACACAATTTGAATAAACGGAGGCGTGACAAACATCCTTATAACCATGCACAGAGATGTGTCAAATATAGAACTTTGTTCATGAGCATACCCACTGTGCCGTGTTGTGTTGTAGCAACACAGATACAGACCCAATTACTCGACCCCGGACCCGAGCCCAAAGGACCCAACCCGTAGTTTTGTCTATCAGGCCATCACATCTGAGTGGTCAACCGGCCGATACACGTGATAGAAATATAGTATGTAGGCGTTTGTGGGCGGGGCCCCAGTCACTAACAATAACTAATCGATCAACGAACCGGTGATCCTATCCAGAAACGTCGATACGTAGGAAGCGTTGACGGGGAGGTCCATAAAAATCTTGTAAGCCCGTTGTTATTGCCCCAGCCTCATCAGTAGAATTCTTTAGTAACCTGGCGCCAACTTGTGGAATAACTGAATAACTATTCTACTATTAGGCCACCGCCTCTTCTGTTAGTAGCAATTAGTTAAATCCCGGTTTTTCAGTCGGAAACCGCAAAAGACCCATAACTATATTAGACCATTACTTGTTAACCTAACCTGACTCGCTAACGGGGTTTTTTGTGGTAGAAGACTCCCTTATGCAATGAGGCCCTATTTAAAAACTGCAAACGAGGCCTTTTCAAAACCGGGGGGTCTAATAGTCAAGCAGCAAGAATATATGACTACAATCTTGCACATAGCCCCCAGGAGTAAATACTCCAAGAACTGAACCCCCATCACTGCATTTAATTATCCTCCAGAAACCAGATCGAAGCCCCGCCTTACTCAAAGCCATTTCTACCAGCACGGTAGTCGGCAACCAACACCCGCAGTGGCAGTCACCGCTGAAACACCCACAAGAAACAGAATAAACGCCGCCGAGGGTTTGAATACTTGATGCAACTCTCTTCTCTTCGACACAGTCGGTGTACCCCTAGCGAAGCATCCGCGATTGTTGAAACTCTAACCCCGCCTTCCCTCTCTATAACCAATCACCTCCATTCAAGGACTGAACCACGTAAAACGGGAGGAGGAGGCCAGAGTTTCTTCCTGTCCTGTTGATATGGTGGATAGTTGACCACGGCCCCGGACGGAGCATGATGGGTACTAAACTGCTAAACATAATATGGGCACGATTTACCCGCGTCTCTAGATAGGGGTGTTAGTATATCTGTATGTTTGTTACTGCGGCCTGGTGATGGTGATGGTGATGGTAGATGGTGACGGCGGTGATGGTATCTACCACCTCTACCACAAACCAGCAATATCCCCCCCGCCCAAAAAGCTAAGCGCAAGGGCAAAGAACTAAATATTTAACCCTACCCCCTAATCTCAACCCCAATTGCAATATTACGTAGGATCCCCCCCCCCAGCTCACCAACGTTCCAAGCAGGATTTTTTCTCCGCTTATCAACAGCAGCACCCCCACCATATCCAGATCCCACCATCAACGCCACCCAAAGCCCTCCATTACAGAGATTAGAGATCCTCCACCGGAGCAGGATGCAGATAGGATAAGGGCAAATTCACTTAGTGATAGACCTGACAGAACAGATAGGAGATCTTCCTCAAGACGACAATGACCCACACCCATGCGGCCGACCAGAGGCCCATTGAGTACGTAAAGCGTAGATAGGCGCTCAATTCCAAGGCAGAGCGTAGATTAGGCCCATCCAGTTCCAGTGATCGTTCCAAGGCGTAGCTAAGCGCCCATAAAAAACCAAGCACCCACATCTCCCCGGGTCTAACTCTCACTCAACCCCCACCTTCACCCCACCCACTCACGTGATCGCCCCACTTCTACTCATCCACCACCACCGCCTCTGCCACCCCCAAGACCAAGCCTTTACTACAGCCTCTGGTAGAATTATTATGGAAACAGGGATTACCGATCAAGGGCTTCTGGCCAATGATATCGCTCAGATAGAGAGAGATATTGCACGCCACTTTTCCACAATAATTCTACCAGAAGCTGTACCTCCGGGTTATCCCCGGGGGGCTGAAAAATAATTAGTAGCTCACTAATCACTTGATTTCGCACCAATGAACATGGACCAATCATTTTCCGAATCCAAAACTTGATTTCATTCTAGACTCGTACATCCAAGACCCTATTTGGTTCCTTCTCAATCTCCCAGAGTATACAAAAGAAACCCAGCCCTGTGGTGTGAATATCCCCGCTCGCTCAATAATATCAAGACTAAAGACGGGCAAAAAAAAAAAAGAAGCGATAAAAGAAACACGTAGCACTGTACATTCCCCATAAAACGAGCATCCCAAAACGTAAGACCCTATCCTAGTAAGAAAGCAAAGGAAAAAAAGAGGTATAAAAGTAAAAAAGCACGTCAAAACTCCATTAAATTTTTGAATTTGCACTCCCCCAAAACCTAAGAAACCTAGCACCACCAATCACCCTGAGCCTTCATGGCAGTGACAACCTTGACGTATCCCGCAATGTTGGCACCCGCAACGAGCGATGGAAGCTCGCCCTCAGCAATGTCGTAGTACTCCTTGGCAGTGTTGAGGCAGTTCCAGAAGCACCTCTCCATAATGCCAGCGAGCTCCTTGTCAACCTGCTCAGAGGTCCATGAGACGCGCTGCGAGTTCTGGGCCATCTCGAGACCAGAAACGGCGACACCACCGCAGTTGGCGGCCTTGGCAGGACCATACCAGATACCGTCGGCCTTGCGAGTGCGGCGGTCCTCCTCGTAGACGTTGATGGCCTCCTGGGTGGATCCCATGTTGGAGCCCTCAGCGATGAACTTGCAGCCGGCGGCGATCAAGTCCTTGGCCTCCTGCTCGGAGACCTCGTTCTGTGTGGCAGATGGGAGGGCAATGTCGACGCGCTCGACGTTAGACCAGGGGCGGGCACCAGGAAGGTACCTGAAGCGGCTCTTGAAGGAATCCTGGGTCTCGTGCAGCTCAGTGAGGTATTTGCGGTCGAGCTTGAGCTGGGCAATCTGCTCAATGTCGGTCTCGTTGAAGCCCTCCTCGGAGGTGGCGATCAGGGCGCCCTTGGAGTCGGAGAGGGTGATGACCTTTCCACCGAGCTCGAGGACCTTGAGGGCTGCGTACTGGGCGACGTTTCCAGAACCGGAGATGGCGACGCGCTTGCCGGCAAAGGTCTCCTTACCTCCAGAGGCGTATGAAAGCATGTGGGAGACATAGTAGACGAGACCGTAGCCGGTGGCTTCGGGACGGATGAGGGATCCACCCCAAGTGGTGCCCTTACCGGTGATGACACCCTCCCATTGGTTCTTGTAGGCCTTGTAGGCGCCGAACATGTAGCCAACCTCGCGACCACCGACACCAATGTCACCAGCGGGGACGTCAGTGAATTGACCAATGTGACGGGAGAGCTCGCGCATGAATGAGTAGCAGAAGCGGCGAATCTCGTTGTCGGACTTGCCCTTGGGGTCAAAGTCAGATCCTCCCTTTCCTCCTCCCATGTTGACTATAAGGCAGGAATTTGTCAGTAAGATTATGTTTCAATTGTAGGTAGGTATTGTGTATTGCAGGTCTACTCACGTCCAGTCAAGGCATTCTTGAAGGTCTGCTCGAAACCGAGGAACTTGAGGATGGAAAGGTTGACGGTGGGGTGGAAGCGGAGACCGCCCTTGTAGGGGCCGAGAGCAGAGTTAAACTGGACACGGTATCCACGGTTGACCTGGAGCTGGCCCTTGTCGTCCTCCCAGGTGACACGGAATTGAATCACACGCTCGGGAACGGAGACGACAGGAAGAGCGGCCTTGAGCTCGGGAGAAACGGTGAAGAGCTTGGAGCCGGAGAGAGAGGACTCGAGCTCTGCGGGGCACAAAAGTCAGCACCACTATCACAAGCACCACTATCACATGCACCACTATCGCAACCACCAAAACAATCACAAGCAATTGCAAAAAATTCTAGATGAATCACATACCGTGGTAAGCCTGCTGGAATTCGGGTTCGTAGGCAATGTTGGACATCTTGATGGTTGTTGATGAGGAGGGAATTTCAAAAGATTCTGATAATGGTTGATGAGATGAAGGATGGATGGGAGGATGAACTCTTTATGACTTTGATGGAAGGGTATCACTAGGCTTATCCAAACAACTGTGGTGCGAGAGAGGGAATAGAACGGGATCAGACGGAGGGGCGATTCCTCCCTCTTAAATAAAGCCTTTGGGCTCTCTCCCACAAGTTTCCGCAGCCGTCAGCGAAAACTAGGGATCTGCCAGCACCCATTAGACACTGGTGGCTATGGTACGCTAATCGTAGGGAGGGAGACTTGCACAAAAACAAAGAAAAGAAAAAAAAAAAAAAAAAAAAAAAAAAAAAAAAAGAGGGAACGCGGAAAAAGATTTTCTCTAGCGTAATTCACTACAGTCAGTTAAACTCCGAACCCCGCATCAAGGTTCCTTACACCATCACCATGCGATGTTCCTTATCGATTGCCTTAGCCCACAGAAATACATCATCTTGAATCAGATACGGTGGTGGGGCAACATTTGACACCCCCAAACCGGTTTAGCTCTACACTTCTCTACCAACAACGGTAAACCTTGTCGGCAGATTCTCAACCACTCCCAAATACCTGGATCACGGCCATGCAAAGATCAAGAGATCCGTAAAACGAAATAGTAACAAAAGTGGTTTCGCTTTGCATGCCCCCGCGGCGGATATCGAACATGTCGTGCAGGGCGTGGGATGGGCGAGTCTCGTCACGGAGGAAGTCGGCGTCAGGTACAGTTCAGAAACGTAAAAATAACCCCGAAGCGGCATGGCGCGCTGGGGTTTGGTGTTTCGATTTCGTGGGCGATAAGTCTGACCACTCACAGCGCGCTGATAAGAGGGCGATGGAAGGGGGAGAAGTTCGTTTTGATGTAACGCTTACGACTAAAATGGAAAACCTTTTACTGAAGAAAAAAGATAATCGAAAATTAAACCCACACACACACCACAGTAAAGCAAACTCGACTTCTGAGAGAGAGAGAGAGGATAATTTACCCCTCCACCACATTCATAGCCTAACCCCACATACACCCTACCTGCAAGATGGAGATGGGATCGGACTTTTGCCGGGGAAGACAGGCTGACAGCCGGCGCCCATACGTGCCTCATAGCCTACTACGCGAAGTATAACCCTAACCTTCGGTGCTCTCCGAGGAGAAAGTACGACTCCGAGATTTCGCGACGGACGACACTTTTTTTTTTTCCCATTGGGGAGCTTTCGGAAGGTAAGATGATGGGCGGCGGTGCTAGAAAATTGAGTTTGATGAGGATATCAGGATGCTTGCTTGCCTGTGGCAAAATTTTAAGCTTCCATCTTCATGATGAGCATCAGAGAATGAATCTCTATCTACTCTAAACAAAAAAAAAAAAAAAAAAAAGCCCGTGTCCCTATCAAGCCCATTTTGCGGGGTATCGGTATCCGGGGAACTCTAGACATCATCATTCACCATTATCATCACTCTGTCTATTCGTCCATCCCATCATGGACCCTGATTCCAAAAACTAGAATTAGACCCTCCCCAGCCCATCTTCCGCCATCATTTACCATCTCCCAAGAGCCCTACAACCACCACAGCTCAACCCAAACGTAAACCCAAAAAGCCCTACCTTCTCCAGCGCCACTTTTCTCGAAACCTCCCTTTCTCCTATCAGTGTGCCTAGGCGCTAGGGAACAAGTTTACGATGGTTCCTAGCCTCCGTAGTAAAGTCTCCTTTAACCTGAGAGTAGGGTTGTATGTAGGTACCTGCGAAATTGCCGCATTCGGAATGCAGATGCTAGCTAGCATTGGGAATGGAGGGGACTCACACACGTTATGTAAAGCGACGTCGTAAGAAGAGTTGCAATCAGGGCCAGGGTAGGGATCAGATGTAGGGAAACGAATCATATCATAGATCGGATATTCCGTGCTTCACCGCTAGGTATATGAGGGAATGCTCCCCCAGTGGATGGGAAATACTGTATGTATGTATGTATGGAGGATGGGGCAAGGTGTCTTGCGGATATTTTCATAAGCGGTGAAGCAGAATGAGGAGAAGGAATGGAGGATGGTTGGGTAGAGATGTCGTTGTAGAGCTCCCATTCGCTCGCTCGCTCGCTATGATGGCCGCCGGGGTGGAAAGGGAGAGGATGTCGGCCGGCCGCCGCCATAATTCACCCCTCAGTCTAGTCCAGGTCAGGGACATGTCTCGGGGATCAGGGCCGACGCACTCGATAGGGATGCGTGATGACCTCACGCCCCCCATATGCTCGGAGAATAATAGTCGCGCGCTTGCGCTGTGCAAGATATCGCTGTTCAGAGATCTTTTGGGGTTAGGATTTGACATTCTCGTAACGTAACAGCGCAGAGTAACGCAGGCTGAATTGAGTGCAGCTTCATCCAACCTGAGAAGACTGGTTTTTTGGAGTATGTAATTCAGCCGGAGTATATGTGCTCCATCGAGATGAATGCTTTAGATTCAGCTTTTGATAGATCGCTCTGCTGTGCTGTGCTGTGTTGAGCTCTGTTGTGGGTGGGTAGAGAAAAAAAAAAAAACGAGTGCGATCTCGTGTCGCAACCCAAGATCACGGGATTCGGGATGCCGACCGACGTGTTGCAACAGGCTCGGGTCGGCTCCGGGCAAAACCAACCTTTTTGGGGCTGAACGGCTGCGGCTGACTGATGGAGGGATGGGGTGGGAGGATAAAGATGGAAACAATAACATCTCGAGGTCTATAATCAGTAGAGACCCGTAAGAAACTAGTATCTTGTAAAGCTTATCTCGACCTCCTATTCTACAGCCCATCTTTATGGCCTCCTATTTCCATGTAACTCTCTAGCCATGAAGCCGTGAAAGAGAAGCATCAGCAGCAGCAGAAGAAGAAGAAGAAGAAGAAGAAAAAGCTTCACCAAGCTTTCCAAGCCCCCATCAGTCATCCCGTCCGTGCACCATCTCACCGGCAAACAAATGCTACCACCAAACAAAACTCCCTCTCACCAAACCCCTTCTCTCCCCCTTCCCCTTCCTCCCCTATACTCCCCCTCCGTCTTCACATTCTTGACATGGCTACCTTTCGATATCTCCCCCTTCTCATTCACCTCGAAACACCCCCCCGACCAGGGCCTACGCAACCGACTTGCCCCGGGTGTATCGGCACTTACGCGTCCGCCCCAACACACGTACGCTCATCCCCCCCTATGGCCCGAGTACAAAAGGACCGCCCACGCTGGAGCCAAGATCTCCCAAGACCTTTTATTTTTTTTCCCCCTGGCTGCTGGCGAGTCAAAAAAGTGAAGAGTGATCATTACCACTACCAGTGATGATGATGATGATGATAGATAGATAATACTAACAACTAGCTAGATGTTACGATCGTTACAAGAGCCAAAAACTAATAACTACTAAAAAATTGACGATGGTACTGATCATTACTAGCTGTGTTTATTAACGATTTAGATCTTTGATCTCGAGGAAGTTTCATAACTTCACTAACGACAGTTCATTTCTTTTCTTCATGGATGCTCACTCATTCTTCACCAGTCGCTGCCCTCCCCTACAAGCTGTTGGCGAACCATAACTGCGGGCGCACAATCAGGAAACACAGGAACCATTACTTTATCTTATTCCTCACCACGACACACACCTTCCCTCCACCCATTCAGAATCATCCGTATATCTCGACACTAACAACACCTACATATTTCCGTACCAACCATTACCTACCATTCCACATTCACAACCAAACCACAGACAGAGCTTCATGCACAGACAGAAAATTTCCTCGAAATTTTCCGCAGCTGCATACCCCACACATTCAATCTCCGTCCGATTCAAATCCCAAACTCACCTAAGCTCTAGAGCCTCTAGATGTGTTTCGAATACCAGTACCCCTCACTCATCTCTTTACTAAACCTCACAACAACCAACCAAAATATTCACTCTTTCTCTTTGAAAAGAGTAAGATGAATTTTTTTTGTTCACAACTAAACTACAATATGTACCATCTCACCTCGGTGCACCAGCTGAACGGGCTAATGAACCGCCGACACAAGATCGCACGATGCACCAACCACAGCACAGCACAGCTCACACCAAAAGCATAGCAATAACATTGGGACCTCACAAATCACTAAATCACTTCACTTCGGACGGAGCAGCAAAAACTACAATGCAAATGACTTTCCACCCAACCAGATTATTTATCAAAAAAAGAAAGAAAAAAAAAGTAACAAGAAGAGTAAGAGTAAAAAAAAAAAAGAATAGTCATCTACCCGCACAAACAGTACAGACCAGAAGACCGACCGAAAGACGCTCCGAAAACAAAAGAAACCCCCCCCTTTCCATCTTTCTTCGTACTAAGCAAAACTTATACATAAAAAGCTAGTTATAACAATACAATGCATCAACACCACCCAATCCGCGCTCGCTTTACAAGAAAGCAGCGAATCCGACCATGGCCGCGGCTACAGCCCAGCCGACAACACCGCTCTTGAGTGAGGAGGCGCTGTTTGCGAGACCAGACTCGGTAGATGAGGAGGAGGAGCTAGAGGTAGATGAGGACTTGACACCACCGGTTCCAACACCACCGCCAGTGTTGGTTCCGTGGCCGCCCTCGGTGATCTCGCTCTGGGTGACGGAGTTGGTGGCCTCAATGGTCTTGTCGGTGATGGCCTTACCCTTGGAGTCGTTGATGTCGAGCTTAACTTCGAGAGTGAGGTCATCGAGAGAGAGGAACTTGCCCTTGACGAAGGTCTTCTTATCGACACCGTCATCGATGTACTCTTGACCGAGAGTGAAGGGAAGGGTAAGGTTTGCGTTGATGTTCTTGAACGAGGACTCGGCGGGGCAGTCAACTGGGCGGTCAACGATCTGGACGCTGCTGGGGATGGAGACATCATCGGCGACCTTGTCAAAAGCGGTGAGAAGAGTGTCGTACTCGCTCATGATGTTGGCAGAATCACCGTCAATCTCGACGATACCGTACTTGTTGGGCTCCTCAGAGAACTCGTAGACGAGACCGCCAGAGAAGACACCAGTCATGTCCTCAGAGTAGAGGGCACCGACCTCCTGCCAGACACGGGGACGGACCTCGTTGCAACCGTACTCGGTGAAGAAGACGGGGAGAGAGTACTCGGCATAGTCCTCGACGAGCTTGTCGTAACCGGAGCCCTCAAAGGTGTTGTCACCGCACCACTGGTAGGAGTTGACACCGAAGAAGTCAATGTAACCGGTGTCACCGCACTCAAGGTAATGGGCAAGCGAGGTACGGAACTTCAAGTCATCGGCGTTAGAGTATCCAACGGGGATGATACGGTGGACGTGGTTAGTGATGTACGCCTTCATGTCACGAACGACGGCCTTGACGTAGTTGGGGGAGGCCTCGGCAGAGCCAGAGTCAAAGATGACCTCGTTACCGGCCAAGAAGGCAAGCATGTTGTCGTATCCGGAGAAGACCTCGATCACACCGAAGATGTGCTCGAGGTACATAGGAGTGTAGGTGGTCCATGGCTTCTGGTTGTTGAGATGCTGGTGCTCAAGGGGTGAGTTGACATCGAGGACGAGGTAGATTCCTGCCGCAGCGAGGAGAGTCATGCACGTGTCGTGGTCGGCGGTGGGGTCGACGGAGTATACACGGATGGTGTTGATGCCGAGCTTCTGGAAGAGGAAGATGTCACGGGTACAGGCCTCGACGTCGGAGAGGGGGTCTCCACCCTTCTCGACGGCGGCCGAACCACCGGGCTGGTAATCTACTCCCTTGATCTGTAGTGTCGAGCAGCGGTAATTAGGAATCTGTAGAACATAGCAAAAAAAGAAATGATAGATACTAGTAGATAGTATCCTAATTATAATTGATTGCAGAGAAACTTACGAAGAAAGGCTTTCCAGTCTTGGAGTTAACAAAGTGTCTATCCTGGATCTCAATGACATCGATAGCAGCGACCAGCCCGCTAAGGACGGTCATAGCACCGAGGGCAGCTGTAGAAAAACGCATCTTGAAGTATTAATAAAAGAGCCTCTTGTGATGAAAAATATATAATGCTCTGGTTGGTTTGCCGAAGGGCTGTGGGGGGAGTGCTGTCTATTAGACGAGAATTCGGTTTTGTTTGGTTATCAAGCGGATGGACGAGGACAGTATTTCGCCTCAATTAGGATTTACGAAGAAGAAAAGAAAGGTTTTTTAAAAAAAAAAGACCGAGTGTCTATAGCGAGTGTCGTGAATGGGAGTGAGAAAGATCAAGAAGGGGAGTGGGAGGAAGAAGTAGAAGAAGAGTTCAAGAGTAGAAATACAATGGGGTGTGGAGGGGCCAGGGGAGAGGTCGCTTCAAAAAAGGGGAGAGTGCCCAGAGTTTATTATTTGCGCCCAGATTCCGCCCAGAGATTCATTTTTCTGGCCAAACAGTTTCGTGAGGTTCCCAAACAGGGAGGGGGGGAGGTGATCGGTTCACCCGTTCGCTGGCTTCGCTCATACACCCCAAAATTGCACCTGCCGCCAGCTCCAGCGCGTGAGGGAACATGTAGACCCAGCCAACCACCGTCCATATTCCCCTTACAGCAAACATGCGGTGCGTGTGCGGGAAAGTGCAATATCAAAGCGTTCAGGTACGGTAGGTACCTACACTTTTCTCTTCCTAGTATGTAGTTACAAAAGTGTATGTAAGTACCTCCAATTCTAATTCCAGTTCCTTGTGGATTTCCCTCGTTCGTTTCCCCCACCCACTCATACGCTGGAATCTCCTGTCTACGCCATCAATTCTACGAGGAAATAAACTCCATCAAGAAAAGACCAGTAGATCTCTTCCATTTGCAAGCGAGCGTGTGGTCCAAAGAAACCTATGGAGTAGGTACATGTACCTACATGCCACCGCCCCCCCTAGCTAGACGTTAAAGCGGCTAAACGACCTACCATCTTTGCTCTTGCCTGCCTGCTCGCCAGCTTCCTTATGGGCGATAATTATATTCCGCCTTGGCGTCGTGTATACGAAACGGAGGCCAAGAAAAAAAAAACCCACCACATACATCAAACTAACAGCTGCTCTAACTACTGTGAAGCGCATCCATCATCCATCTCTACATAGATCCCATACCCACCCCCCCGAAAATGCCACACCCGTTTCTATATATCCAAATTATCATTTCCATTGGGAGTTTCCAGCTCTTCCCATAAGGAAAAATCTCCCTATCCAAATTACCCCGAAAACGAAAGTACCTAGGTTGTTACCTCCAACAACAACCAGCTTCGCTTCGGCTCCTCCCGAATCTTACCACACTAGCTATTCTGGACTAGAGTGTACCTGCCAGGTACCTACCTGACCTGCTGCACCGCCCCCCCAGGAAGCTGAGGCCAGTGCGATGGGTAAGCATAATCCGACATCTGATCGCCACAAACCCATCCCACCCTGGCCACCCACTCTCTGAATAACCCTAACCCATCAATCCCGGACGGAGTCCGATCCGGGACGGGGAAGGCCAAGAGAAGGAGACACGCGTTTCGTCTCGGCGACGGAGTGGTTGGATTGGTTGGGGGGGGGGGGGAAGGAGTCTTGGCCTATTTTTATTCATTCAATCTTGTTACCGCCGAGTGTTGTCGAAGGCAAAGAGAGAGAGAGTAAAGTTGGGTTGCGGACAGCAGATAGGTTTCAGGGGGAAGCCGAGAGATGAACATGAAACAATGGCTGAACCTTTGCTGGACTAGCGCAGGCAGATCGTTTTCATCCTGCCAAGAACATGGGAGGGGGGGGGGTTATGTAAATAAAATTGATCTCGAAATTTGCTCTGCTGCGCAAGCGCATTTTGTGAAATTGGGAAAAAACTGGATTTTGGGTATGCAGCTCACTAAACAGATTTCACTGACGTAGTAGTAGTATGTATGTATGTATGTATGTATGTATGTAGGGAGGGAACATTCTATCCCTCCTACCCACATCATATTATCGTCGGCAGACCGATTGCGATGAAAAAAAAAAAAAAAGAAACGTGGGTAAGGTGGCTGTCGTTCTGGAATTAATCCCCCCCCCCCTAGGCCATAATTCTCCGAAAGGGCTGGCTGGCGGTTCACACAAGTCACGACACTCCTGCAGAACGCAGCTGAAATGGGGTCTTCCAAGAAATGCCTACCGTACATACTAGTACAGCCACGAAACAGGGCCCGTTAGATCCATGCTGCACAAATTTACCGCCATCTCATACACGCACCGAGGATGTATGTAGGTACTTATGTAGGCATGCATATCGAACGCCAATCGATATATATGGCTTGAGAACCCCCCCCCCCCCCCCGCACGAGCCGCCGCTTCTTGTCCTGCTTCAGGATGACGAGTTCGCATATGAAGGACAAGAGATAAAGGCGGTCACTTCCATTGCAGGCTTTTTTTAAGATGTTGATTGGCAGTCGTGCATGAAAGCGGGTGGTTTTGTTTTTTGCCGTGGGCAGGGCGTTTTGCCATTCGGCGGTAAACTCCTTATGCTCAGGTGCGAAAACTTGAGATGGAATCAATAGGGGGTTTTTTTTTTTTTACAGTGAATGGAGATCCCCGAAATAAACATTCTAGAGAAAGTAATAAAATGCTCACTCTATTCCGTAGCCTTTAATAACTTTGCATTTGATCTTTGCCTACTATTATGGTTCTTTTCCGTGTGCGCGTAGTACGAGGTAGGCGGAGTACACCCCCCCCCCCAACAGGCCGAGTGATAACCCATGGCGCGGCGTTCTCGTCGGGATGAATACAAAAACTTAACCGCCTGCCGTCACATGTCAGCACTCCCCTCCAATTACACCCTTCCAATTTACACAGCCCACCAATTTTAAACCCTTACCCCCTCAACGGTCGAATTGGGAGCGAAGCCCTAATCGATCCAATGCCTCCCCCAAATCCCATGAGACTTATGTGATTGGGGATAATCTGATGTCTCGGAAGATGGTCCTGCAACTGATTACCACTTTCATCCTGCTTCCGGTTGGATTCTTTAAGCAAGATTTATCAACCCTTTCGTCGGGAGTGGTCCTTAGGGAGAGGGAGCCGATTAAGAGAGCCTATCGGGATAGAAAGAGAAGAAGAAAAGTGAGAACTAGATCCGTTCCAGTTAAACTTACAGGTGATTTAGATCCGCATCATCAATCGAAAGTACACAAACGCAAGCTTGACGACAGGTTACGTCGCCCGATATTGGCGAGAACATCGAGGCTTGATAGCATCGGCCTACTTCGAAATCGATGACGAAATACTTCACGCGCACAAAGACCAAGAATGACGGGTGAAATGGAAGCCATTCATCAACACGGAAGGCTCTCTTTCCCTCGTCACCAGGTCTACTGCATATTGGTACATAGAAGAAAACCAGGGCACAGAATTCGCGTAATGATTGTGTATTCATCATGCGAGTCAACTTTTACCGTATTTTATTTACCTGCGTATTTCTCTCTTTAGGCGGCCAATACGAGGGGGGGCAGTGCGGAGTATCGAGTGATTACCTATGGTCCGGCTACCTTGACGCTCCGGTGCCAGGGCTCGGGGTTTCCGGATTATCTACTCCCAGTCCTCATTCCTTGTCTCAACACTCTCCTCAACCAACAAGAACCAGCGACAAGTATCATCGCATCGAAATATCGCCATGCAAGGAAACAACTGCCATCATCGTCATTACCGCCTTCCTCCCTGCACTGCAAACACTCAACTCCATTATCCATATTATTGGACTGGCTGCAGCCAGTCCATTGAGTGGGCAGTTCGCTCTTTACGGTACGCTTCACACCCAAGGGTCTCCCTTCAATGTACTTTATGTATATTGCATATCTCCATGACCATCGCCCATCACCACTCCCACAAGACCACAACCTCTCTTCCTCACGAACGGATTACGAGGCCCGACTAAAGGGGGGGGGACAAAGAAATCCGACTTAAACTTCCTTCCTGAGCCTCCGTCCGGTATTTCGGATACCCTCCGCTCTCACTATGGGGTAAGGTGGGGGGGGGGGGGACGCCACGAAGCCTTTGCACCTATATATTTGGTTACGAACCTCTAGGAAGTGACCGGGGCTATCCGCGTTTCTTCGTATTCAGAGAGCACCGACAAGGATAGATAACGGCGTAAGGAAATCCATCCCTACAATCGTTCCCACCCCCCGCCACGATCACACAACACGCGGCGGTTGAAATCGCCAGGGTTAGGGTTAACCGGCAAATACAGCGCAAGCCCAAACTAAAAAAAAAAAAAAGGAATAGTAAAGTAAGAAAATAGAACTTCTTTATTATAGAAAGTATTACTCAAGCGAGTCTCCTAGAACAGCTTCCCGCGTGTTGTGCATGGCTCTTCTCGGCCATAGCCCGCAGCCAAGCACATAATAAGGCCGAGTGACGGACTGTGCATCCGGCCGACATTCAACCCCCTCTTCTCTCGTCAATAAATAAACACAGGTCCACCACCAGCCGTTCACTCCAAAAATATCTCCTGCCGACTTCACCGATCCAACAATACTAACAAACCATCCCACCAGCCTACCAAACCCCAACCTCACCAGCTCATCAATCAGCCTAGAGATGGTCAAGTCAAATCTTCAGCGACTAGCGTTGCGGCGAGAATGGCTTGAGGTATTCTACGCCACCGCCTCGTTTCCTTTCATACTGCGAATGTGGTAATGGTAGCTTATAGAATTAGTAGGCTGGCAAGTTGTATCCACCAGATATTCTGTTTCCCCGTTTGGTTTATTTGGTTTACCTCCGGCAGCCGATAGCCCATATTATCATACCACCACACGCAAGTACTGTTAAAACTCAATAGTCAGGGTGGGGTACAAGGTAGACGTGAGTGATTGGTACATAATTGGTACATAATTGGTACATAATTGGTATTCATTTTAGTATTGTGGTTATGTCATAGTAAGTTCCTAATACCTCGCGGCTAGCCCTAACTTTTAACTTGCAGGTATACAACTGTCCTCTCTCATCACTAGTCACATGTATGTACCTTCGAAAAATTCGTGAGGATAAACTATGTAATCACTTCCCATTTTCATGTCTAACCCTGCAAATACATCGGCCTAACGAGATTAATTTTGAGTAGAGATATAGCATTATATTGTATGGACGATATTAACCCCGCAGCGGCCACTTCAAAAAGCACCCCCACCCCTATAAAATTCCCACTAACGGCTCCCAAACACACTCACTACCCTCATGGGAACTAGCCATAACCCAGGCCCCCGAACACACCAGGCTATCAACCTGTCCAGTTTATCAATCGACCTCCCGTAGAGGCCGATTGGTTTTCAATGACAAGCTATCAACTTGAACCGGATGTGCGCGAGCAAGTAACTCAAGCAATGACACAGCTAGTAACTGCATCTGTTGCTCTTAGAGGGCTAGGCTAGGTTTTGTTTGCTATGATGGGGTAGGCAAGTGGGTAGTGGGAGTAGTAGGGGTTTGATGTTAGTGGCTCAAACGGTAGAGAGTGCTTGATCTTGAAAACCGGCCGCTCCAGCAAAAGTTCTCATGTTGATTTAAAAGCACAATTTCCCCAATCCATTATCCTGTGAGAGTCTCTCGAAATCTGCCAGCCTATTTGAGGCAAAGGCTTGATTAAAGGGGGAGGAAAAGAACAAACCATCATGAATAAGATCCCCGTAAAAAGAAAAAAAAAGGAGACTGAAGCGGGAATACTGCAAGAAAAAAGAAGAAAAGAACGGAGCAAAAACCAAGCTTCCGATGCCAATGTGTCCCAGTAGATATAGAAAGAAAAGAAAGAAAAAGCGAGTAAAAAAAAAGAGTAAAAACCCACGACACCTGGAGGAAGCAAGAGAAACAATAGAAGTAAACTACTTCTCCTTCCATCTTCCCTTGACGCTCCCCCTCGTACCCGTCCTAACAAGTACCTCAACAGTCTTACTCCGTTCCTCATAAAGTGCCTTTAAATCTCTAACTGCCGCGCTGCCCACAACAGGTACAGGCCTCTCCACGACAGAGCTCCTCCTACTCTCATTTCCGCCTAGGCTAATGAGAGTTCCAGACCTGCTCCTATTAACGCTGCTCTCGAGCGTTTGCGCCCTGACCATCGGTGTCGCCGCTGGAGCGGTGTTCGCGCCCAATGTGGGAAGATTCTGGTTGGGATTGAATTTAGCGCGATTTAAAGAGTTTGCGATCGCAGCAACGCTTGAAGAGGAAACTGGGGTAGCAGTGGAATTAAATGTAGATGTAGAAGAAGGGGAAAATGAAGTATTAGAGGGCAAAAATGATGACGAGACAGCTCTTCTTACAACCCGGGGCGGGGCAGAGGAGGAGACAGAAAGGGATCTAGTAAGGAATGGATGTGCATTGTGGGGACTTAGGTTTGAGGATGATGAGTACGATGATGACGGACCTCTTGACGGTGTCCCTTCGCTGCTGCCACCTCCTGCAAGTGCCTGTAGACTCGCCTTGCGGCGCAGTACTATTCCACCGGGAGGGCCAGCATCCGGGTCCTGTTGCGGTGGTGCTAGTGTGGTGTCACCTGCAGTGAAAGTAGAGGCGCTGGGGGTAGAGCTACGTCTGTAGACCACGGGCGGAGGTGTCAGAACGGGTTGAGGCTGAAGAGGCTGTTGTAGCGGAGATGATAAAGGTGGTAGGACATCCTCAGTATCCACGAGTGTTCGTCCATCAAGGGATGGGCGGTTACTCTCTCCAATTGGTTTTCTGGGAGGGCTGACTCCGCCGTCGCCTTCTTTCTTCTCTGGGCCAGGGAGCTTCTTTCTCTGTACCTTCGCTCCATAAGGCGGAGGGGAGGCTGTTGGTGTAGGTGGATTAATCCCAAACTCTATAGAGCTACCATTAGAGCTGTGTCTGCCATGGCTTGCATTACGTCTTTCCGGGAGTCTTGGGGCAAGCTCCTCAATTCGTTCCATGGCAACCTCAAGAAACTTGCGGACGCCAGTGGAAGCCTTCGCATCTGCTACCATGTCATCTGACAGAATAAGACTAGGTGCTATACACACTGCCAGATTCTTGGGAGTCATCTTATTGATCGGCGCATACTGGGATACCAGCGCAAGTAGAGGGAGAAGGTGTTTCAACAATAGAACCCTACTTGCAATCGGAAGCCCCTTCTCTCCTTCAAGAAGGTCCTTTACCTTGGGGAAGATGGGATCTTCGCCTAGCCTATCTCCATCATCAGCGCCAGTAATAGCGGGTGTGAAAGACATGAGCGTAGGATAGCATGTTGCCGGAAATATGGGCTCCGGTAGAGAACGGTAGTAGAGCTTTATCAAGGCTGCGCATGTATGAGGCCCCCACTCATCCAATTTGAGATATTGTTTGCGGTCCACTGCCTCACGAAGGATATCTAGGAGGGTTGAATTTGGGGGGACGCGGAAAATCCCCTCAATATGCAAACATTTTGAGCGTATATAGCGCGATGTTTCGATGAGAAATTGCGGGAGAGGCATATTCTCACCAACACGAGGTGGGTTGGCAGCATTGTGGAACGGTGGAGAGCTGAAAATAGGCGGTGGTGGATTAGGGATGGTGATTGTCTGTGAGAGCTTGCGGTCATGGAAGTATACAACCGGGGGAATGTTGAGGTTTGTGATATCGAGATGATTTGCGAGGTCAGATAAGCTAGTCACTATTATTATGAGGGGTGTTCCTGTTAGCTCTAATCGCCAAGTGGTCTGTTCATTGGCGGGGCGTGCATACAATGGACCACCTTCTTCCTGAACTTGACTGAGACCACGCCGGCCATCATCTCAAATAGGATACGAACCCAAGCCTTCTCATGGACAACCCACAGCTTGCGGATCCTCTTTCGCACCGCTCTTCCTAACTGTAGACATAGTTAGCTTTTTGTTTTAGGGATATAAATTGAAACATGTATATAAAAAAGAAGCACAAACCAAATTGTAAGCCTGTAATGTCCACGCCCAGGACGGTCTATTCCCCTGGGAAATTCCGCCGCCACCGTTACCGGTGCCTCCAGTGCCTGGCATCCCGCCTCCACCGGAGAAAAATATGACCGAATAGCTCCCACCCTGCTCCTCGGGGCCCAACTCGTCATCTGAAGGGATGATTCCCAAAACATATGGTAGAAGCTTATTATAATCAACCTGCTTCGCATCTGGGAAGCTCGCCGCACAAAGAATCAACAGGGGCCCACCAGATTCTGGGTCATACCCAGAGCGATACAATATCCTGCCCGCGAGCTCTGCGAGCTCTGCATTATACGCGGGGTCATCAGGTTCGGGAGCTTTCATAGCCATGGCGGAAGTGGACATTGAAGACGTCGAGTAATCTGATACAGGGGATGTTGGTGTTGAGGAAGAAATGCTTCTAGACGGGGGGCGATTTGGGAAACGATCAGGGAGCTTGGCAAGCTGTTCTTGCGCGAGGCCTCCAAGAGTTTGTAGTTTATCTGGAAGAGTTTGTAGACGACCGGGGACGGACTTGAGGTTCTCGGGAACGGACTGAACTGCCCCTGCTACTTGAGGGAAGCGGTCAGGAAGTGCTTGGATTTGGCCGCGCAATGTAGAGACTCGGCCAGGGACAGATTCGCGGAAACGGTTGAAAGATTGGCGTGCTGACGAGGTGGTGGATCCAGGGGGGGTGTAACGTTCGCCATCCAGGGAATAGCGATTATCCATAGCTCCTTTGGGGGGGGGGGGGGGCACAACGAGGCCTTCCTAATACTGATGCTACTGATACTGAATTTAGCGCGTGCTGACTGTTGCTGTTCCTACTACTGCTGCTGCTGCGTTACTCGTGATGCAATGTGGGATTAATTTGGATGCAGTATATTATTATGTTTGTGTGTGTGTGTGTGGGTCGGTGGGTGGATGTCGACACCGGACGAGCAGATAGATAAACTGCACAGGGTAGATGAAAAGAGAAGGGGAGGGAGGGGAGGTGGGCACGATTGAGGGGGAAACGTTCTACTTTGCTTGGTACCAAGGATAATACCCAATTAAACACGTGCACAACAAACAAAAGAACACAACGAACAGAAAAGAAGCGAGAAGTAAGGTTTCTTTGTATGCAAAAAATAGAATATCTCACGTGATGCAAAATACGCAACGTCAGACAACATGGATGGATATCCCATCCATTGGGAGCAACTAGAGATTTTACAGATTGGATCTTTTCTCCTACTCGTGTTCGGCGAGTAGCCTGCATAGGCCTCCGTGTCGGTTATCGAGCATTGGGAGCTTGTTCAATGACATGATTGGAGAGCGATTTTGTCAAAGGCCTGGATTTTTCCCAATTGCAATTTTTCAAAATCATCACAGATGCCTCCACTATTCTAGCTAGCTTTTAGATATCGCCGCCATCTCTAAGTATAGACAGACACAAGATGACATCCCCACTACCACCCTCAGGCAAGTATAAATAGGGAGAAAGGTCCGCAGATAGACCCACGCTACTGACAATTTTGGAAACGAATAATTAGGGTATTTCGGTACCCTCATTTCACAGAGTGCAGAACAACGGGGTTGCCGAAACGAAAGACAACCTCCGAGAGCTTGCTTCGCAATCAAGGCGCAGCCGGCTGTGGGGAAAGGTGGGAAGATAGATGGTCTGTGGAGCTGGTCAACGGACAATTCACTCGGTTCGGAACTGCGCCAATATGGAATCAAACAAGCTGCCAAGCTGCCAAATAAAGCCCCCCGCCAAAGGGCCATTGCACCAGTAAAGTAGAGAGCGTACTGCACTTTGATCTGGCATGAGTGGATATTTACACATCTGGGGTACATACATGTATGTGCCCTACTCGAGTTACATGGCTGCATATATATCAAACTCCAATAGCGAAACGGCATTATAAAATCTGGGGAACATGTTCAGGAATCTTGGTGACAGTAGTAGCCGCCGCACCCCACAAACACAAACTTCAGCTTCACATTAGGATCGGCGTCAACCCTCCCCCCCAAAAAAAAAAAATCAGTGCGGGCCATCACCACATAGGTCAGAGTAGGTTTTAGGATCTCCGGTACACCTACATCACCGTCAGATCGGCAAGAATTGGAATTAGAATTAGACCTCTAGTCCACTCTCGACTCACCTTGTAACAATCCCGGCTGTAAAGCTATCTTTGGAACATACACAATCCCTAATAGCGGCCTCATCGACCCCTTGGCCACCAACTATGAACGGTGATCCTAGTCCAGCGCATTCATTCAATGCTGCCACCATATTGCGACATTCTGCCGATGCGGACGGATCGTTTATAGAGGGTTCCACGAGTTGAGGAATGGCTGCGACAATTGGGAAAAGGATTAAAACGGCGAACTTGAAAATGGCACGCATTTTGTGTATTTTCATTATCGGATGCAAATGATGAGATCAAATTCTTCGATTGAGGTTGTTAAAGCTTATTCAGGACCTTTGACACGATTCCTCATTTTGAATAGATAAATGACGACACCCTCCCATCAGCATTCCTCCGCTAAAATGTTCCGTGATAACCCTAACCCATGGCCATAGAACCATAGGTGTCCGAAAATTTTATGAACAAAAAAAAATAAAGAAATCGCAAAATAACCGAGGGTATCAAGTAAATCTAGCAATCTTGAGGACCTTGTCTAATCACAATCTGTCGGGTCCCAATCTGTCACCGGCGGTCAAGGTTAGTGTTGAATCATTATTCATCACTCGCTCACCCACCAAAGGGAGATGAAAGCGGGGAGAACTTACCCGTCACCAATCCCTCATCCAGCGCATCCATGGATCCTATATCAGCCTCTTCAATGTTAAACCCATCCACATCTGCATTCTCGATGATGCGTTCCTTCTTGATGCTCTTAGGCAGTGCAACATATCCCTTCTGTAGACTCCACTTCACCATCAGCTGCGCCGGGGTGCACCCATATTTGCGCGATAGTGCTTGGATTGTTGGATTACGGAAGCGCATTGCTCGTGCAAGCGGCGCATACGCTTGGATTTGGATGTTGTGGGACTTACAAAAGTCTACCTGCGTTGGAGAGGGGGTTAGTAAGGGAAGTGAATTGCAGGCATGAGGCTAGAGAGGACGGCCAGAAAAGGAAACATACAATTGCTGTTTGTGTATTGAAAGGGTGAACTTCGACCTGGTTTACCATCGGTGGATCGTCCGAACAGTCTTCCAACAATTGCTGCAACTACACCCGTCCGTCTGATTAACTCTTCACTCACTCCTCAAAAGCCGAGGTGAAAAACACTTACATGTCTAACCCCAAAATTACTTACTCCCGCACTGACAAGTTTTCCTTCCCTCACGCACTCCATCACGGCCTTCCAGCATTCTCTCCTCTTTTCCCTCCCTCCATACGGACTATGCATCAAATACAGATCAATCTTCTCCAACCCACTCTTCTTCAACGACTCATCTACTGCGCGCTTAGTCGCCGAGAATGAATCATTATTCTGCAGCTTCGTCGTAAAGAAGACATCACGCCCATGGGGGTGCGCAGCGATAGCAGTGCCGACCTCGCGCTCATTGTAATACCAGGCTGCTGAGTCGATAGCCCGATATCCGGCGTTGAGGGCGTGCGTGACGGCGGCGCTGCAGGTGGCGCCAGAAGTCTGGTAGACTCCGAGATGAATGAGAGGAATAGGGTGGCCGTTGGGCAGCTGAAAGGGGTAAGCTATGGGTTGAGCATTTTAGGGAGTGGGGGGACTGACGGTAATAGTGCTGGACAGTGCGGGAGTCATGGCCTTGAGAACCTTGTGCATGTATTTCTTGTTTCAAGAAGGTCCCAATTAGTAGGGAGTACGAATTTCTGACGGCAGAGATAGTCTAGAATCTTACTGACTGGGGGAATACTGTGAGACTCTTGGAACCGGCGGGGTCTTATCCAAGTAACCCCACATTTACCTTATGTAGTAGCAAGGACATTACCCGGGGAATGGTATCATTACCTTCCCCACCTTGCCAAGAAAATAGGCATGACCCTGCATTAATAATTGGCAATAATTGCCGGTATCCAATAGCAGGGCCTCTCTGCATTGGTCAATTGTTAGGCTATGTATTACAACAGCAGCTGGTGGTTGGAATTACTAGAGCCTCAGATTGATAGCGCTCGCCGCCCCCCGGCGTTCATTGTAGCAATTGTTAGACCCTCGCTCCTCTGCAGCCTAATAGAGTAGACTGTTGTATTCGCCGTTAAATACTGCACTGTATTTTTCAGAATTGTGAACAGTGATTTTACGTTCCATTCGAGCAAAGTACTTTAGAAGGGGTGATTTTATATCGGGAGTGGATCTTAAAAGTGGATTGGCGGATTTTTTTCTTTGGATAGACGGTGAAACTGATGATTTTATCGGAGGGAGTGAGTAGAGCCCTATTCATACGCGTAGATCTAGAGATAAGGGGAAGAACGGGTGCCATTATGCAATAATATTCAGAAATCCGTTCTTGGGGATTTATCTATGGACAAAACAATGTTTTCGGAGACCTCGAAACAACCCGGGGCAGAATTAATCAGACGGGTGATGACCTCAAGACATGAGATATCGTAGTCTTACAGCTTAGAACACTCAGCCTCGTGTATGATAGATATTGTCTCCACGTAGAAAAAAGAATCGAGGGAAAACATAAACTAAGATTATGTAGTCCAAGAAGTCAAACAATTCGAAGAACTAGTTTTCTCATTTCAAATCAATTCGTATTTCTCTTAAGTATCTACCTTCCTCTAGTAGTAGTAACCCCCTACCCACTTCCGCCCGTCCCAAAATGCAACCTTCCCAACCAGCCGACAAACAGTATAAAAAGTAGAATAAAGAAAAATGCTATATCCTCAACCATAAACCAAGCATGAAGGAGGCCGTACATGAATATCTACATCCTTTTTCTGGCTCAAACTAGCTAGATATCTACCATAATCATCAAGGAAGCGCTCTGCTTCCCCGGGGCCTGAATTCCTTGCATCGTAATGATAAACGGAAAGAACAAAAGAAAATAAATAATAAAAAACAGTTAAGCAACCGTGGTGTACTAACAAGTCAGGAGAACTAAAACTTATCAGATCATCATGAAATGAAATTCAACCCGGAAGAGATAACTGTAAAAACACTATCACTAGCTAACCTTTTTGGGCGAGTGATAGGGCAAGTACATTATGCGTACTGCCAAGGACTAAAGATTATATACAGCCCGCTACCACCCGACTAACCTTGATAATAAGGGGTGGCAGAGTAACGGCAACAGCCAACCAAGCAAAGATAGGTAGAAAAGAAGAGAAATCAGCTTGGAGGACCGATAAGTGGGGATCTCAGTGAGGTTGGAATAAATAAACCTCAAGTGTAAGAGAAGAAAAACAGAAAAACCACAACATAACTCCAGAGGAAAATACCGCACCAAGAAGAAGGAAAAATAACCTCCTCGCCATTTTTTTGCGCTGTTCAGCTTGCCAGAAATGCCTGCTCGAAAAAAAAAAAACCCAAGTGCACATGAAACGCCGTCAATCAGATGAAAGGAGATAGAAAGAGAAGTTTAAAAAAAGAAAAGAAAAGAAGCCAATTGATTATGAAACAAGAAGAAAATTTGAAGAATGTTCAAGCCGCCCTGCGAGTGGCTCAATATAACAGGGGAAACATGTCCCAGGGAATAGAATGGAGATAAGAGTGGAAAAACGATAGATAATACCAGCAGAAAGATACTGAAAAGTCTAAGTAAAAGGCCCTATCAAATATAGGTGTCTCTCACACCTTTGCAGCCCTAGCTGGGCGTCGTTGGCTGTGATGACTGTTGCTTGAAGGCATGTGCCCAAGCGAATAGATCGATCCTTTGAGTGATCGATGGCTGTTGTGGTGGTGGAGCTGCTGTAGCAGCTTCAACGGTAACAGACCCATTACGATGATTCTCACGGGGCTCAAGAAGAAGCGAGCGCCTGTAGAGTTGTTGTACATCGCTAGAGTTGGAGTTGTGAACTCTGGAAATTTGGGCGTCAATCCAATCTTGCATTTCCGGGACTTCGGCGAGACGGTATGGAATTTGGAACCTTTGAAGTTCAGAAATTACTCGCGCAGTCTTGACGTGCTTGTCAAAGTTAATAAGCTGCTTTGTAGAACCATCGATTGATACAGGCCGCTTTGAGGGGTTTCCGACGTCGATGAAAGTGAGCTAGACGAGGTTGTTAGTGTGAAAAGACCAGGCGGGGATGCGTGGGACAAACATACATCTGTAAGAAACGTTCCTAGAAATGGTAAGCACGGAGGAACGTGATTTCGAAGCCTTGCGCGAAGAACGGCGTGATTCTTCGATACATCGATTATTGACCTCAAATTCTCAAGTATCAATTTTGTCTTTTGTGAAACCATATCCCATGTCTTTTTTAGACGGCTGATTGTTGACGCATTTAGGGTGCACATGATAGCCATGAGCGAGTCATAGTTATTCAGCTCGAGGCAGCGGTCTGCGATCTTAATCCAGTGCTTAATGACCACGGCCCTGCGTTTTGTGTCCGGAACATCGAGGATGGTTTCTGCAACCAAATGGGCAAGATCTGTAGACAAAGAAGACATTGCCAAAACATTAGGAGCTGTAGCGCTATTCCTGTTGGTCCATTCAAGGGCAACAAGCTCCTCTGGTTTGATAGAGCAGAACATCTTTGACTCTTTCACCGTAAATTGTCGGGCAAGTTCCAATGGATCAAAATCTAATATTGTAGGCTGCGTACCAAGTCCGCTAAAACCGTTCCGTAGAAGTTGGAGCTGATTTCTGGTGACGTTCGGTGTTGGAACAGGAGTCTCAGGAAGACTGTACTGAGCCTGAGCCGCGGCCTTTCCAATACCACAAACTAGCCTAGGAACAAGAGGCCCGTCCACCTGAGTAACTTTCTTTGCCAGACCTTCCAATCGGTTTCCTGCAGCAGGCAAAACCAGTTTCAAGTCATCAGAAGCAAAATTGGTAATTATATCCAGTGCTGCATCATCAATACCGCGTCTCCAGTGAGATTCCAACCATCCCTTGAAGACATTATATACTCTGAGATGTACTGGGGATGCAAGGCCAGTCTCTTCGTCTGCCTCTTCAAAACGCTCTACGAGAGCCGCAGCAAATTCCTGGGGAGTGGTAAATTGTCGGAATGTAAGGTAGAATGTAGTAACAAAAAGTGCGTCAGGCGTTGAATCATGAACAGTCAATCGTTCTACAAGTGAAGGCAGTGTTCCGCCAATGATTTGGCCATCTTTGTTAAATGCTAAATCTTCCGAGTGGCATCTCTCCATGGAAGACAGACTTTCTGGGCTGCTCTCTCCTGACATCTGTCTTTCGATAATAGACAGCTCAGGATTAAGGAGGGGCGTCGAAATACTAGTGGATGAAGCAGGCTCTGGGGTTGTCGCACGAGTCGAAGTTTGCGACAACAGACTGAATTCAGAACATCTCATGCTGCTTGCGCCGGTGCAGTCGGTAGCGGTGCATGAAGCAGCACCGATGCTATCGGCTCTGGCAGCCTTCTGAGCAGCCTTTTTCTCATCGGCCTCTCGTGTGTATTCGCCCTGTGTCAACAAAGGAGTTAATTGGGGCAATGGGGGGAGGAGTGAAGTTGTGGATGATCGTTTTGATTGGGGTCTAGTAGGTGAACTAGGCTTAGTTTCTGGAATAATAGGGAAGGGGTATCCTTCTGCGGAGATTGTTTTTCCGCTATCGGTCGAAGAGGCCTCTGTTGGGAGTGTCGGCAGAGGTTTCTCATCATTGATGTCCTCTTTGGTGGGAACCGGTGGGGGTATTTTCTCTGGCACAGTAGGCGGTGGAAGTATCGATTCCCGCTTGATCTCCGCCTTTGCCGTATACGAAAGTCTAAACGAGCCATGGGCTGGGGACGCGGGTACAGTGGATATCCCAAGACCAACCCCAAACGAACCCAAATCCAATTCAAAATCGCCTATCCTCTCAATAACAAATTTTGATTTTGCTACACATTCACCAGCCCCACGAACACATCCAGTTGCTGCGTCCATCAATTTTTTACCTCCATCAGGTATGAGGATCCCTTCGTCCTCGTATTCTTCTATCCTTCCAGCAACAACTTCTTTGGCGGCCGATACTAATGCTGTCATGCGTCCGTACATAGCGTCTTTGGCGGACGCTAGAGCTGCTGCCTTGGTATCTCGTGCGTAGATTGCCTCTACAACTTCCAGAAGATCACGCGCGGCAGTAAGTGAATGTAGTTGATAACGCTGAAGTCCAGGTGTAAGCCGAGCTTCACTGCACAGTCCACCCATATATGATCCAAGCCAGGACAGAAGTACGTCGTGTGTGGTGTTCAAACGAGCCAGCGCATAGACAGCTTTTGACTGGCCACCGGCACCGCGATCGCCTTGTGAGCATGGGCTACCAGCGCGTGGTGTCTGTGAACAGGGCGTGGAAGGGAGAGGATGCGAATCTTGCTTCCCGCTGGCCACATCATGGGATGTCGATCTGCTACGCTGATCACGGGCCGGTTTAGCCTCATCACTGTCGGTTCCGGGGTTTGCTTTCGAAGCTGCGTGTGACGATCTACTCGCTAAATTATGTGTGGTCGAATCTGCCGGTGGAGTAGGTGGAACAGCATCCTCTGTTTCTGCGTCGTCTTCTTCGTCAATTTCAGTATCGCAGCCAAATAAAGTCATCCAATTATCCAAGAATTTAACACCGCGAAGAACAATCTTGAATGTTCGCAAGATTATCTCATCCAACAGGTCCTCTAGAGAGCCTTCATTCAAGTGGTATTCAGAGTGTCCAGGTAGTCGTTTGCCGGCTTTGACTAGGTGTGAAACTTCGGTCAACAGTACCTTTCGTGATTTGCGGATGATATTGCTGTTTTTGACAGTTGTTGATTCTCGGGTAAGACATTGGGTGCTCTCCTAGATAAAGTGAATAAATTATTAGGATTGTGATTCCAAGTCTATCTAAGTTACATAGCCTCTGAGATCTGCGCTTTGGGGGGAGTTGAAACCCAATTGATGGATCCAATTTTGGATTGATATTCCAGAAAGAACCTACCAATAGATATCGAACCCCAGCCACAACATCACCAACTAAATCTTGACTAAGTCTAGGGCCCCCTGCATTCCCTGTCTTAAATTGATCAAATAGGTTCATACAGGCTTTGAGAGCCAATTGAATTTGGTCTAAATCGTACTCTTCACAATAATTTGTTGGTAACCATCCTCGAGCCCCCGAACTAAGCATTGTCCCATCTGCCCAACCATTTGTGTGTATTGAATGAACTAATATTAAGTCTCCGGCATTGAGTGGCAGTGTGACTGTAGACGAGTCTGCTGAAAATGTTGGATGGAATGGGAAAAATGCTCTGACAAAAGGTTTAAATGATGGGTTAGAGGAGGGAGAACGAATATTTGTTATCTTCGATTCTGTTTCTGAACATGATGCGGTGAGCGAGTTTTGAGACGTACTAGGTGTTGGAGGCGGCGTCATCTGCTGATGCGAAGATTGGGATTGTGTACTTTGTGATTGATTTCTTGAGTGATGGCTTCGAGGTCGGGACTTTCGTGATGCATTGCTGGATGTCCTTTTGGGTTTTTGTATACGTAAAGGTGCCACATAAACACTCTCGTGTCCTGAATAAGGATTTTCTGCCATGGTCATTATTTATTCGTTTCGATGATGGTGTTATAAGTCGTTGCTGCTCATTCCAAATGAGGTTGAAAGCGAGCAATAAGTTCAATTGTAAATCCAATCCAGGGACAAGAATCAGTCACGCGTCGTTGTATATGAGAGATAATGTCGCTGAGAAAGTAACCTAGATGGCGAAGAGTGAGTAACTTGCTATCAAGTACAAGCCCCGAGAAGTAAAAGAGGCCCAAAGCAGCGGAGATGCAGGGGACGAACCCTTTTACAAGTTCTTGATAACCAGTAAAAGACGGGAGCCGGTAACCGAATGGTGCTGTAGTGATAGCTGCCAGGCTTTCTACACATGCAGTGGGCAGAAAGGTAGCCGAACAGACACGGAAACCTGCAGTGCTCGCGGCCGTAACATGCAACACTTCCCAAATCCTCACGGTTATGGGTAGCCTATCTCTTTCTCTTTTCTCTCTACTCCTTGAGAATGTAAATCAAGGGAATGGAAGAATGAATGGGAATGCTGTCACTGTCGAGAAAATCGGTGGAATGGATGGAAGACCTCCTGGATCTGAGGGACGAACTTTGCTATGTACTCGTATGCACGGGATATCAGAAAAGAGGAAGAAGACTCGGAAGAACTACCGATGATCTCAAAGGAACGAGGGGGCAGGTAGACGATTAGATTAACAATAACGAGAACCACTGGAAATCGATATAACCCCAGAACAAGAAGACGAAGGGTTCCCGAGGCTTGTGCGTTCAAGTCTTCGAGAAAGAGGTGGAGGAGGCAAGGGCAAGAGTGATAAGATGAACGAATGAATGGAAGGACCTCTCCCACTTTTTTTCTCCCACTGTTCAATAATAAAACCGATTCGCGGGATGGTCAGAGCGGTGTCTACGCAAATCACCAAGCCCAGGATGATATGGGGGATGGAGATGAGAGATGGAGATTCACGTATTATTGTATAGTAGAGTAACTCTCCTCAATTGAAGGCAGCATCTTGGCTCCACCCCAAGAGAGGCTAGATATTTCCTCAAGGGGAGAAGTTGGTTGGAGATCCCTTGCCAGGTTGGGTCGAACTTCTCTGCTGCCCGTGCTGAGGTTGCTTGGAACTAACCTGTGATGGCTCCATATCCAAATCAGTTCCTTTACCACCCGGTTACTCCACCCACGCACCGACTCAAAGAAGAACCATCTCAAGAGAGTTCATGGGTTATTTACTGCCCCAGTGCCTGCCGAAGCCCTGGCAGTGAGTTGACTAGGTACCTACGGTACCTAGTAGAGTAGGAGACTTGTTGTTGTTGACCTCCATTTCGTGCCGGTAAATGAGCAAGGGGCGGCATGTGTGGGGGCGAGCTAAACTACATGCATCAGGAGCTTCGTTGAGAGAACCTGAAGATCTCAGGGCGCTTGACTCGAACCTGCCCAACAGGTGTTCGGCGAGTTGACCCAGAGGAGAGAAGCCTTACTTCACCATCATCATGCGACTCTGAAATAAGTAGACTACCAAGAGTTCAGACGGGTAACCAACGGTTCAAAGAACCCCCCCCCCCACAACGTTCCATTGGACCCTGATTTAGACAACGATTTGAAGCTGATACAATACATGTAAATTATATACCGCGTGACAACAAGATTCACTCTGCGCTTACCATTCTTCTGATGGCGATTGAGGCATCATATAAGTCCTTGGTAGGTAAGTAGAGCATAATGCCTTGCTCTCCAGATCGGAAAAACGGTGGCAGATGAGGTAAGTCAATATCACTCTGCATCCTTGGAGGAACTTCAACGACGAATGGTTACCTTGTATCGAGGTTCAGACAAGAAATAGTGCACACCCTGTGTGAACGATGTTGGGCTTGATCCAACAGCTCTCCGATTTTGAGGACAACACCCCTGCAATTGTGTTGTCTTTTTTTTTTTTAGGGGGGGAGGGAGAGCTACAGCCAGCTTACTGAAGCGAGTCTTGTTTAGTTTAAGCTTCACGTTCTCTCACACCTTCCGTTTGTTTTTCCCTGCTTCTTTTCCTCCTGTTCGCTACGTCCCGGCTTTTGGCGGCGGCGGCGCGGCGGCGAAGGTGGTTGTCAGGTCACGTTTGTGAGACCCTTCACACTTATAGTTGCTATTCCTTTTTTCTGCTTACTAGGTAAAGCTAGACACATCCCACAATTGAACCCTAATTCTGCACCGACGGAGATTAATCTCAAGGAATCTTTCAAAACACCTGTCCTAACTTGCCAAGGTGCTACTGAATATAGCCGCTAAACATACATATCTCTGGAGAGATTATGTAGAACATATCTAGGTACCTACTCTACTCTAGGGTCAAACTAAATAACTGTTGTCGAATTGTAATCGCCAATAATTATTACTATAGGTACATACGTATATGTAGAGACTGTAGAGCGTGTAAGTACTCGGTAATCATAGTGGTTAGGATCAACATGGTCACCCGTATCGAGCATCTCGAGCAGGCTAGAAAGAAAAAAAGCAAACCGAAATACTTTAATTCGACTTCCTACTCGTAGCGCCAATGCTACGTGATCTCTTCTACATATGCGAGCATAGGTAGCTACATACGCTTCGCAGGTACATACGCCACGCCCATCTCATTCGAATGGTTCTTCCATGATGCTCAGCTCTTCTGATCGTCAACTCACTCGGAACTCTAAAGTCTAGAACCGCATAATACGCAAACTTTTAGACAGTCTACATCGAGACCAAGGCTAGTCCACCTCGCGAGCATAATCTCCTTTCTAGCCAACCTTCCCGCTGTCGCTTGAATTAGAAATACCCCTTTCATCCTTTTTTTTTTCCTCGTCGGCGCTGGGACGGACCGAAAGGGAACTTCCGGCGAAGCTACCACTGGATAAAGATTGATTGATGTCTCGAACCAGCACCACAATACTGGGCCTACTAGTTCAAGCCTCACCCATTGTCCAATGAGATCTTTCGGGGCGAACACCGGGTCTCACGAAAACATTCTTGCCTAGACTTCCTTTCTACTTTGAACACTTAAATATTCGAGGAGGTATAGCTCACGTAGTCTCAATTTCACCAGGCTTTAGGAAAGGAGAGAAGTTGTGCTGAGATAAGCGCAACTGAACGCCAACAAGCCTAGATCGAGGTTATCCCCTGGATGCTCAAAACGCTAGCGAAGTCTCTCTCGTGCAATGAACCTGCGAACTTTATAGCACATTCACAGTACCATAAGGACTGCAACTGTTACCTTGGCGTTTTCACAGCCAAATTCCAGGTGCCAATGCATGAGATTTCGCCAATTCTCGAATATCCGGAAGGTAGCTGATGGTGCCGATCTTGGGAATGAGAGGATGAGAAAATGCTTCCCTAAGCAGATAAAATTACGCATTCGTGCAGCACTCTACATCGGGCCGAAAGAACCTCGTGCCGAGAAGTTGGTAGAGGGTTTGTCGATAGCCACTGTTCCAGGAACCAGGATCGTATCCCATTCAATCACTCACCAGGCCGGAACGGAAAGGCTCGGTTTACTACGCACTGCGCCGCACCCTGAAAGAGTTTGGTTCACTTCCTCGACCTGGACGTGGGGAATCGAGCGAGCAACAAAGGGGCTCGTCCTGCTTGCTTACGTTTTTCGGAGCAAGGCCACCAAGATGGAAGGTGTGGGGGATGCGAATCCAGAACTATTGACCGTGACCGTTAGGGGCCAAATCAGTCTGTCTTATTACGTTTCACTGGTAGAAACTAATTAGCTAAGCTCAACGGCCCGACGAACCTTTGGCTAGAGGTGGAGGGGAAGACCAGACCGAATAATTGGTCTTCATACCTATAGCAATGTAGAGACAAAACATCATACCGCTCCGAGAAACAAGGCTTCGTTAATCGAATTGCACAACACAGACTGATTGACATCGGAGCCTTGATGAAGATTTGATATAGGTGCAAATTCAAAGACACGACATCCAAGTGTCTAGAGTATGTCGTACGCAGAGAAACGTTCCGGACCCTGTGTGGGAAAATATTGCGTGATCTTCAGACGACACGGGATAGGGAAAGTACTACGTAGGATCTACAGTACAAATTCCTATGGGGCACATGGCTCCCTATGACGATTAAAAGTCTTATCCCTCCGAGCTTCTCATACGTACACATGAGTGGTAGGAATCCCATCAACTTCAAAGCTCCGAAACAAGACTCGCACCCGCGTGCTCTACTGGTTCGCGAAGGGTCCTCCGCCGGGGAAGCATAGGTCAGCTGGTGGCCGACCAGCCACTTTGCAATTGAAATATGGTCAAATATCGTCTGTTTCGTACGTTGCGGGAAGTAGTACACTCTACAAAAATTTGCTGTCCAATTAAAACCCCACTGCTACAATGCCAGCACTATATTTGATGCCATGGTCTAATAATATCAACCACTATCTCTACATTTTACAGATCCTATTGATAATATATCGGCTCCCTAAATTAGCTCTTCAGATCTTTATAGTCGCCGTTTACCACGGTAGTGCGTTGAGTACCCCTTTGGGCCCGAGATCCGCACTTGAGAAGTTAAGCTCCGGAATGTACCTGGGTGATATGAAACGGCACTACTACATACACGCTAGCTGGTACCCTAACTGCATATCTTGGACACTCTTAACGGCCGCTGGTAGTATTTGGCGCGCACGTGTAAGGGTTACTACATGCACAATGTCATACAGGAAAAATTAATACTGAACTTAACTGAACTGATCAACAGTACATACAGATACCCCCCCTTACTTCAGTAGCTATCCGTGTGCTTAATACTCACAATGATATAGGCCTACTTTTCTTTTTATATCTTTACTATTTATTTGAAACTCGGCGCGCGCGCACTGGCAATTAACCAACCGTATAGCGTCACTATAAAGTCCTTCTGGAAAGAGAAGAAGCGGACGTGGATCCGTAATGAAGAAATATAAACGGCTTTGTACGGGCTAAAAATAGGATGGATTTGACACAACCCTTTCGATGTCACAAAACCCGATAGTGGTATGGTTCGGACATGAAATATCACTCTGATCCGAAGAGCGCACGTGCGACTTTGACTTGTCGACCTAGTTTTTCGCCCTTGTACATACAATAGCCACCCGCAGTTCAATTGGGGCTGAGCTGAGTTGCATTTGGTTGGAAAGCATACTTTGTACAGGTACGCATGAGTACTAGTACTGTTCTCGCGTGTAGGGGTTTGGCTATCTTTGGATGTTATGTAGGTACTGACAACCGCACATCACAGAGATCATAGACCAACCATCAATTTCGAACAAAATTGATGGTTTCAGGGTATATTTTGCTGTATGGCGAACTGGAATTCGTCCTAAACTCTCTAATGCCATGGTTTTAGTAATTTACGCATCAAATTCCATCAAATGATGGGACATGCTATATATATTTACCTACATATCGCTACAAATACTGTACTGCGCATGACGTAGGCTTGTGCTTCTACATCTTCCTTCGCTTGGGTAAAGAAACCCGTGTGGCCAAGGAGCTGATTGGATTGTGGGACACTCCCCAGTAAGCCTATATCTTCCTTGTAAGCTAACATTAATTGTTAACACACCCCAGGTTGTTATCTGCTTTCGGTATATGTACTATCTAGGGCGATTCGATGGGGTTGCATATATTAATCCAGAAGGGTTCGATATGCAGGTTGATCCATGGGTCATGGATCCTAGATGGTACATCACCATCCGTGGTACTGCGTTCGTATTGGTATATTATATCGCAAGTTATATCACTAGAATTCCGTCCCTTACCTAGAGGCTGAAAAGCCTTTGGGTTCAAGGTTCAGTATCTCATATGATAGCAGTAAGGGTGGGACCAATAAGCTGTTTATTCGGCTCGGTACGGCTACTATTTTCCGAGAGAAAAAATACCGACCGGGAAAATGCCGTAGATTCATTGAACATACAGACGAGAGGATATCAGAATATTATGTGAGACGACAGGCCAATATACCTGAGGAAACAAACAACAAACAACCTCGAGGAGAAGTTGTAAGGAGCGTCAGCACTTGAAATGACAGGTAACGGCCACACACCAACACCCCTGACCTTGCCCTGCTTATGCATCCCTGCCGCGCGGATGTGGCGCCATAAGCAATATCGGAAACTGTACACCGCGGCCGAACATGAGGATGACGGCTGATTTCCACATGTATTCCCGGGGGACCAGTAGTAACGTGCATACTAACGCTACTATATATAAATTCTCATTCCTACCACTTACGAATGGTGGAAGATATAGGTGGGGTAGTAGATAGATAGAGAGGCTCTCTCGGGTCGCCGCCGACTGGGCCTTCATATGGGGAAATTGCACTCTGTTAGATGGGGAATCTTTCGGGAAGTTGGATTAATGCTGTGGTAAATGAGTTCTTGCACCAAAAACACACCGCGGGAAGCCGGCAATACACCATATCTTATCGAAGATTCGTGTAGAGTGGAGAAGGAGGTATATTGGCGGTACGGTAGGATCATGCACAGGTAGGTTTCCTGGCGGGGGGGAGTATGGTATGGTAGCTTTTCTGGAATGAAAGTGTAATGATGCATGCCGTGGATCGTACTGTGTTTACCTTAGCGGCTCGCAATCTTCTATTACTAGCCCTCTGTTCGTTTGGAATATGGCCTCGGAATATAGGTCAGAGGCACACCAAATAACGGGTTTCGGGTTGATTATTAGGTGAGTTGGTGCTCAAGTGGCTTGTGCGCAGGTACGTGCGTGCGCGTGATAGTGGCTTTTCATGATTCAGGATAACCTGATGTCAGTGCATATATGCGTGTACGCTCGAGCGGTGGCAACTTGGTAAAACACTTGAGAAAATGACAGTCGCACTCTAGAGGCTTAGGGCTCCACAGTTAATTTCTTCTTTGGAGCGCAGCAAGCTGAATACGAGACAATTAATTGAGTTGGATAATTGCCTGTCAACAACTGTTCTCCAAGTAAACTATCAAAATGGCCGCAGTCATTCACGAGCTTTGAGGGGTATGGGGTTTTGACGGGCAGGGAATTTTTTGTATGGTAGAGTCAAGCAGGTTGTCATGGAAAGACATTGTTAATAACTCTTATTGGCACAGTTTACACAATTTGTCAGAACCTTGTGTTCGTCAAACCCCGTGAACGGCTGTAAACCTTATGCGTTGGGTACAGTAGGTAGGCACATGTGTAGGTACTATCTGGCGGGAAAGTCTATTAGCCTAGAAATTATGATCCCATGTTGACCTGACATGTCTCATCATCGAGCCGTTTGTACGCCACGAGACAATAGTGGTGAACATATATAGAAGAACCAATGATAACAGCTAGAGATAGAACACTTCCAGCAACTCCTATCGTAGAGTTCTCTGTAATATTCCTAGGTTTCACCGAACAATGAAACCAAAATATGAATCCAGGGCTTCATATTTTGGTTCCTTACAAAGATTTTGCACTTTCTGTGTGAAAGCTAGTGTAATCAAAGGTTGAGACGGGAAACCGAATCAGGCATCTCTCCAAGTGTTCTCCTCAAGCAGTCATATCCCTAGGATACTGCCACCACTAACATCTGAGGATAGCTACACACAGCACTGTGTTTTTTGTGCATGCGTTCATACGCTCATTTCAAAATAAAGGGTAGAGTGCCCACTGCACGTGCACCCATCTGCACAACTCATCACTCGACCACCTTCACCCCTAACCCACCGCACTATCACACTCCTACTTTGCTCACTTCCCCAAAATCACTCTCAGTTCATTGACCATCTCAGGAAAAGTTCATCCGGGTGGCTACGCACCCATCACGTTTCATCTCGCGCTAGAATTTCTTTTCTTTTCTTTTTTTTCTTTTCGTCCCTCGTACCTTCGTACTTTATGAGCACTTTCCCGATCTGAACTGGATGGAAAAGAAAAGAAAAAAAGCGCAGCGGAAATAGCCGCACCATGATCATCAACCTGCAGGGCGGATAGATCGACACTGTCCATCCAGGTATGTAAGGTGGACGGGGGGGGGGCCAAAAAGCAAAACACATGACAGGTGGGTGGGTGGTGGGCAGAGTAAAGTTGTGGGTGCACGTGGGGGCGGTGGGTTGTTCGGTCGGTCGGTCCTGTTGCAGCGCAGGTTGGGAAAGGATTTGCTTTGTTCGGTGATGGCCGCCCGATCGGCCCTGTCAGTCAGTCAGTCTTTGTGTATGTACGACAAAAGAATACTCTAGGTTTTTGTACATCTACCTTTCTTTACGATAGGCGATCACGAGTGATACGCCGTGTCGCTGATGTAGTCACCTCGGCGATATGAAAAGAGACACCGCCCTTCCAGCCCCATGTAATTAAGATCGTCGCTATATCTTGAGGTCTTGGATGAGGGTGGTGCGCTGTGGAGTGCTCGGCCCAAGGGATATATTGCGCAACGGACGTGTATGTAGTGTCGAATTTGCAGGACGTAATGAAGCCCGACATCATTTATCACTCGGCAGATCATAATGCGAATGTGCATGTGAGGGAATTCTGTTGAGTGATATTTCACAATGCATTAGCGTCCATATAAATAGAGCTATATGTCTTGCGACGAGGTTTCGGGGGCTTTAGTTATCTAAAGAGATATTTCAGCTTTTCCATATGTCAACCAACCTCCCGCAACCGATGAGCACATTTTAATGACAGAGTTTTTAACGTCTATGATATCCTATTCAAGATAGAAGCTTAAAACCATTTCTCAAGCTTTGACGTGTGGGGTGTATCGGAGCGTTGTGCCGACCGTGTCTTGAGCGTGTATCAACTGACACTGATGCTATAAAAGCGTGACAGCGTGACATTGCCGACTATAGGGTGCTTTTGTAATACTTAGAGAGAACACGATCTTTGAATCTTTGAGTGAAGATGAGTTCAATAATCGGTAAGAACTATTATCAATGAGTTATTCGTGATTTACTCATTTTTCTCAGCTCGGAGGTCGAACTCTGATGCATGGAATATCACCCACCGTCTTAAACCCGTGCTTCACTACGACTCAGCCGGCTCATGTAGTCTTCAATACCGATAAGCTATTTCTAAGCATACTAAGAACCTATAGAAAAAAAGATCAATAAAATATCATTGAGGTAAGAACCGTGCCAATTTGGGTATCTCACAAGTTATTCTAGTGTCTTATTAGACTTCAAGGCCATTATCGCAACTGCGGGGCTAGAAAATTGTGGAATTAAACCCGTAACTTCCGTAAATGGGTGACTAGGGGTTCAGTACTTGTCGTTTGTGGCGAAGAATTGCTGTTGTTTTGAGTGACTACGTCGTTTATGTCCCGTTGTATATATACCGGTATATGTGGCTTGATTTGAGGTCTTATATAAGCTGCATGTACGTTTGCTTGGAAAGAATATATTTGACTTCTAGTTGTTGAGTCTATGGGTGGGGTCTGTCACCCCTATCCCTTCGCTTTCCTCTCATTAGTTTTTCTACACAATAAGTTAATGCACTTACATTAAACTGATTACAAGAGCACAATATTCGGATAATAACATCTATAGAAAAGGTCGCGCGTACCATGCGTACATTTGCGCCTCAATTAAATGCTGGTACGTCTTGGTAGTAACTGCATCATGGGAACTCGATATTAATACGCGATTAGGGCTATCCAAAATGGTGTCGAGTGATATTATGTGGTTTAAATCTAGTTAGGTGGTATTCTCTTTTGAGAATCCCCCAAAGATCTAGAGGGCCAGTTAGTAGTAGAGGTTGGATTTCTCCCTGTTGCAAGGGTTGCAAGGTAAATCCACTCGTTTTTAATTCTGTGTCCCCCTTCCTTCACTGGGCATGCGTTCATTCAAGCCTAGAGGGTATGCATGTATAACCCACTAATTTCTCACTGGATCGTAGAGTCCAAATCCACACACCAATCTCAACTACTACAATCCTCAATTTACTCACTAGAACTGCCTCAAACTCCGGATTGAGAGATCTCCCTCCCTCACAGCCAATGCAATGTCTTGTATCGGGGATACACCTCAGAGCAGACGTAACCAAGAACCAGGGCCGGCGAGGCTTTCCCCTTCCAATAGGCTGGGCCAACTCAAATTTGTGTTTCTCACGATCAGCCCTAAGCGGCAGCGGCGGCAAAGACGGCGATAAGTTACCGCTCCAATTGGACTGGGAGGCAGATCATTTGGTGATCCGGAGAACAAATCCGCAAAGCATCTCATGCGGACAATTGCGTTGCGCTTTGGATGGAAATGGATCGTTCTGCGTCTCGTGAGATGTAGCGGCAGGTTGATGATAGGTAAAGCTTCAACCGTGTAAAACATCAATGTCTCGAGATCCAGGGCAAGACAGGATAAGAACAGATCAGCAGGTCTCGGGAGAAAAACGGTTCCTTTTTTTCATGATATACACCAAGGTTTGTCAGCCGAATCAGCCGAATCATTTATCTTTTCTTTTTTCCACAGCATGCACAGCATGCACAGCGAGCGAATCTAGCTAAGAAGAGACTTGTCTCGTCTCAGTGAGATACGCCCCACCAAATAGCGATAGGGAGGCTTAAATTCAGGCAATATCGTAACCCCCCTACGGAGATGACGTAGAAAGAAAATTCACTGGAAGCTGACCTAAAAAAACAAGGAATGGGAAGGGGTATCATACCGGAGATACGATCGTACATATCAGTACGGATCTCTTCGGGCCGCTTATTACATGTTACTTGGATAAATGCTTCCAATCATGTCTTACATCCTCCTTGCTTAAGTAAGAGGTCTGGATATAGATATATCCATCCGATGCAAAGCTAATTTTCATGCGCCTATTCTGGGCAGTGTCTTTCTAGCCATACTTAAGAGGTACACGGTCGTCTGAGGGTGCTTAAAGGTCTAGGCGCTATTTCCAGAGTCCCAAGGATAATCTTTTTTGCTGTTCCTGCTCCTTGTCTTTTTACATGGGGGGGGCGGGCAAGGAAAGACCCCTTCTAGTTCGTGGGATCTACTCCGGGATTGAGAGACATCCCCGTGTATTAGTTCTTCTGCTAACTATATCTCTTACCTAGCGTGAAAAGACCTCTGGCGTAGTCTGAGGGCTGACTTGTCACATCTAAGCAGGAATTCTGCTGGCTGGAGACAAATAAGGTTCCCGCACAGAGGAACCTTAGTTATCCGAGACGAAGCCGCAGATCCTCCTCATGAGATACTCATACCGGTGATATAACTTCATTTCAAGCCGTATGTTCGTCTCAATCGTATGCCAGCACCCATAAACTGAGTTTTAGGCGCGGGTTATACAATACCGCAATTACAACTATTCCGTGCTAGCATAACTGTCAACTCATCCAATAACTCGGTACGTAAGAGCGGGGTCCGCGACTAAACTTAAGCCCAAGTCCACCACTATCACCTACGGGCCTCCACACAATGGATATAAACAAAAAAAAAGGTGAAAAAACAAAAACAAAAAAATCCTCAGTTTCCTGTAATTTTTACCGAGTGAGAATCGGTGATTCACACCAAGGTATTATAGATCCCATGCTCTTGCTCTGACGTCTAGTCATAAACTCTCGATAAAACTTTTTTCTGGGGCTCATATCCACGGTTGAGCACAACCAGGTATCCAAACCCCACGATGCAGTGTCATTCTGATCTACATGTGCCGACCTAGCACCCGTCAACCTCGCTGATCATCGACAACACACAAGGGACTAGGCCATCTCACTAGTCTAGACGCGAATAACGGGTACTAGACTGTACCGGACGCAAAACAGTAAGTTTACTAATTGTAATATTACAGGATCCAGCTCGCCGATCAGTGGGAAGATCGGAGGCGTGGGTTTGGTGATATTTCAGGAGATTAGTTATTGCTGATTTATCTAAATTTCCAATTTCCTAATGGATAATTGCGCGATGGACAGGCGTCATTGACCGTGATTAGGAGCTATGGTATTAATCCGGAAGGGCAGAGACTGGATCAGAATAGGATGGAGCTAGGGATGTATTTAGACGGAAAATAAAATAATTGGTTAGCGGTGGACGAGCTCGGGTATGTTTTATTTAGAATAGTAATTTTCCTGATAGTGGGGTCTTTAAGATACGTAGATAGGCTGGAACGGGTATGGTGGGTAAGTAGAGTAGCGAAGAGATTAAAATCAATAAGTGGTTACATAGGGTTGAGTTGTAGACATGAAAAGAAATCATTGACATCTAGCTAGCTTCTGTTGTGCTTGTTTTGAGGTTATAAAACAGGTATCCAATAACTACTTAGTGAAGAGCCGGGGGGGTACATGAGTCATCATACGGTTCAGGCATTCAGTGATTATGATTAGCGGTGACAGAGTGGATATGAAGAGATTAGTTGATAGATGTGCATATTTTATTTCATGGGAATTTTCCCGATGTATAGGTAAGAACTAATTGAAAATTTAGTGGCATAGTAGCGACTAGATAAAGAGAATGAGGAAAGAAATAACTGGGAGCCCGCTGTTGCAATTGTACTTAGAAAGTCCAGAATTCCAATCATGAGTACTACGAGAAAAGAAGGGAAAGGAAAGGGGGAAACGCTACATACTAGGTCCACGCACGAAATGAATAGAGATAGGAGACTAGAACGAGAATGAGGAAAAGGGAAAATAGACAATCCAAAAAAAAAACCAAAACAAACGGCCAAACCATGATCCTACAAAGGGACTACCACCAAATAAACAAATAATCAAAATAAATAGTGATCAAATGAACAAAAAAACCAGAGAGCGCAAATCAAATACCCCTCTAGGCTCCCTAGTCGTGCATATCCTGCTCCGGCGCCCTCGCCCCCAGCATCCAATCCTCCATCGCCAACCAGCGACTCCACAAGCTCTCCGCACCCTCGATCTCTGTATTTTCCACCTTACTTAGCGGGATCAAGTATGGCACGGCCTCGTCAATCACTTCATCATACTGCTTCTTGACACTTTTCCACCCGCCGCTCTTGGCCGCAAACATATAGTTCCTTCTCTCCTGCTCATGCAAGGGCCCTACGCCGCCCTCCCAGTCATCGCCAAACCACCCATGTAGGATCGCAGCAACGTCGAAGCCCGTCGCAACAAGCCGTCGCATGTATGGGTGCAATGACACCCATCCAAACTGCGAGATTGTCGGGTGCGGAGGTGCGAACGCGCTGCCGGCGGAGCGGTACTGTGGGGGGCGCGCGGAGGACGAGGGCATGTGGTGCCCGTGCATCGTAAGAGGGGGGAGGGCAGGAGAGCGCTGGAAGGGTAGCTTGATGTTAATGAAGGCTGCCAGGGCCTGACAAGGGTAACTGTGTTGCGCGACTTCAAGAAAATAGCGTTGGCAGGATTGATACTTGGGATACCAGTTTATGACATCGAATGTAAGTGCGTCTTCGCGGCCGCCGGTGCCACCACCGGCGCTACCGGAGCTGCTGCCGTTAGAGGTAGGAAAGGAGGTGCCAGAGTTGGAATTAGAGTTTGAGCTGCCGCCAAGGGTGTGAGAATTTGTGGAGGAGCTGGAGCTGGAGGAGCTAGGGGTGGAGGCGTAGTGGTGTTGGTTGGTGGAGGGGGGGCCGCTGTTGAGCGTGAAGGAGGGGATACGGGCATTGTAATTGTCCATTTCGATGGTAAAGTAGGCTGGTATATAGTTATATAGCCTCTATTTATTGTAATGCGCAATTTATATTCCACCTCTATAGATATCTCCGGTCGAAATGGCTTTAGGGGGTCCTAAAGTCCAATATATAATGTATAATATATATCTGACCTTATAGTATAGAGCGTGGGGGACTCGAACTGTAGTTATCAATGCCACGATATGGAGCTATATGCAGGATCGGGGATCTCCGTACACCCCGCGTTTTTCCGTTTTTCCTTTTCCCTCTATCGAGGGTGTACCGTAGGACGAGGTAGGCAGGTAGGCAGCGATACCGGATATGATATATAACTTCTGCAGGTATCTGTATGTACCCAGTATCCACGGGAGTATGGGTGGGAGCCAGCTCCGGCTTTATCGGTGTGCTGGGAATTTCTAAGGTAACAAGTCGGACGAAAGAGAGATTGGTGGTTCAGATGGTATAGGTATAATATAAATATCTTTCTCCTAGCTATTAACCCAGATGACAAGTAGTACTGTAACTACTAGTATACTCGAGTAGGATAGTGTTCTAGTAGTAGTAGCTAGCGGTGATAGCTGTGTAGCTGTAGACTCTATAGCTAGAAGTATTGTGCGGTAGTAGTTGTTTGCAGTGGTAGAAGTAGCTAGTAAAAGTAGCCAAAGTCGTCGTAGTACCTAGTGGCAGAAACCCCGTAATCGATACTTTAATAGGGGTCGGTAGCAGAGCCCGAGGTTGATAGATATCTTTTATAGAGATAGTTAATTGGCTGTAGATGGTATTTTCCAACTTGCGAATCTATCCTCCCATGCACGCCTTCCTTGTGGACTACTTATAGAAAATATCAGACTAGCTGAGGAAATTCAAGTTCGAGCAGGTATAGAGAGGTAGGTAGGTAAGAAGGTAGGTTCAAGCACCCAACCCACTCACGAGTATGATCTCTCACTCACCCACTCACCTCCGTTGATCAATGTTGGACCACTTGTCTCAGTCCTCCATGCAACCCCTCCATCAATCAATCCCCCATACGTACGTGCGGTACGGTCCGGTACAGCACGGAACGTCAAGACAAGGCAGGCCCGGTACGGGTATCAGAGGCTCCTACCCGCTACTAAACTAAGGTTCGATCCCCACGCGGCGTCGCCAAAAAGGAATTAAGGTCAAGAAAAAAGGAAACAAAGGAGGGAAAAAAAGAGGCTACAGAAAAGAGAAAAAGAAATTAAGGAAAGAAAGAAAAAGAGAGAGGGAAGAAGAAAAAAATCTCAGACAATAGCTAGCTGGACTGGTTAGACGTAATGTAGAGGCTGATCATTCCCAAGTTTCAGTCGCCGCTGCTCTCTATGGTGGGAGATCGAAAGTGGCAAGCGACGGGAGGAAAAAGGAAAATTTATAATTGATATTGGCAGCTAACTGCTAGAAGGGAAAAGCTGAATGGCTTGAATTAGATGGAAGGGGAAGGGGAGGGGGTGAGGTTGGAAGTTGAGAATGGGCGGTGGGGTGGATTAGGGGGGGGGGTTATAGAGGTAAGTAGATAATACGTATGTACATACTTGTACAGCCTCTAGTAGAATTATTATGGAAACAGGGATTACCGATCAAGGGCTTCTGGCCAATGATATCGCTCAAATAGAGAGAGATATTGCACGCCACTTTTCCACAATAATTCCACCAGAAGCTGTATGTGATATGCACGGATGGGCGGTGCCAATATTCACTGGTGGTGGGGAATACAGATCGAACAGCCATAGACTACCTTACATAGAGCTGGTGCATCCATACATAGGGCACGGCTACAACTTTCTTTTATCATTATGGCGTTATCGCTTCGGGTGTATGAAATTTGTCAAATTTGGCGACCTGGACCGTGCCCCCAGCCAAGCTGTTTCGGGTGCTGTCTCAATCCCCATCGAGTGGAGAAAAGTCGTAAAGTCAGAAGCATGAGCATAATCCTGAACTCGAGTAGGACCCTGTCCCTGTTCCCAAGTGGTGGCCGTTTAGCTGCTGCCTGGCCCATCTTCGGCTTCTGCATAATATTGACTCTCTCCAGCCTCTGCGTAACGTTCGCTGGCATCTCACAGGACGTTGGCCTTCTACTTCCACTCAAACTTCCAATTCCAGAGTGGAACCGGGGGTGTCCTATAGCTCTACCCTATTATGAGGGCGGAGTTTTGTTCCAGAAGCCCGTCTGGTAGTAAGCAGTCCATGTTGGTTTTGGATCATTAGATCATGTTATCGAGGCTCTAATACCATGGCTAAAGGAGATGGGGAACAATAAACTCATGATAATTTAATGGTCAGGTCTATCCAGAGCTATTTATTGATAGCCCTGTAGGAAATACAGAAGCTCTAAGCTCTACTTCTATCTAGCTGTCATTAAGAGTTGGCGGCCACATATTATCAGTAATAGGACATCTCATTATCGTTCCTTCACAACAGACCAAGATCTGATGGGTGGGAATTTGGCGGTAAGATGCGGCGGTGGGTCAATATATCATGTCTTGTCCGGAACAACGAGATTTGGATCTTAACGCCGGAAGAGTTAACGTTACAATTGGAGAATTATACGGTGTTGTAAACCCTGTACGAGCGAGTACGCAGGTGACATTTAAAATTCTCGGTTACACACAACTGCGAGAGTAATTTAGCGAAGCAATTTTTTCATGAGGTAAAGATCTTGCCGTCCGCGTATGAAAACAAAAGCAGTGAATCAGCTGGACCCTGAAAGCTGCTCGACACTAAAGGCCCGTTTGAGTGTTTTGATACTGTTGCATTGCATGCAACAGCTACATACAGTCGGGGTACAGAAGTTTTGGTAGTTTTTTTTTTTTATGGCCGTTGCAATGGAAGATTTGTATGGGAACACCATACAAATCAGAAATACTCGAAAGCACACCTTGAAAAACACACTCACACACACCTAGAAAGTAGGCTCAAAATTCTAGAATTCTCTGAGTTTATCTTGAGATAATTTCTGATGACTCTTTGAGTGGTGGAATTTTTGGTTCAACACTGAGTGGTTGGTTTTAGGTTGCTAAACATCGGTACTTTGGCTGTAAAAGGTGTAATCTACCAAAACTTATGTCCCAGTACCGTACATAGTTTTTTTTTTTTTTGGAATTGTAAACAAGCCATATAGTAAAGAGGACTTCCCGTAAGCTATCCCTTATGCTGGCGAAAAATGCTGCCCACCCCAAAGTTGGAGGAGCTTTGTCATCAATTAGTTGGTTTCACTCCGAAATTCTAACCCTCTACTATAGGGTGGGCAGCATCGCTAGACTAATTAGCTAAGGGATATTCTGGCTATTTTACTGAAAGATTCATCTTGCCACTTAGTCTTGTTGTGGAAGGTGCAGGGATTTAAGTATGCAACGAGTGATAGAAACATGATAGTCACCAAAATGAATATGAACCCCCTCTCTAGGAGGGGTTCTATCGATAGATGGATATGGCTTGATACATGGTTTTGGTGGTCTATCCGTCGCAATCTCTAATAGAACTGAGAATACCTAGGATAGAACATCCTCTATAGCTTAAGAAAATCAACTCACAATGCTATATATATCAAGCCTCCTAAAGCCAGACACCCAGGACAAACACCAAAACCGAACTTCCAACCTGATATCACATGACCTTCTATTACGGTTTCTGCCAAGTAGAACGGTCCAGGTCAAATTTGGGCCACCCGAGTGATAGGTGCAGTACACAATCCACACACGTCATGGTGGTGGTGGCGCCGATGGTGCTGATTCGATATCAAGCAAAGAAGGAAAAAAAGAAAGTGCCTATATAGATCTTGAGGCGTATAATCTCGAATCTCAGTTTTTACGGTGGCCGATTTCAATGCGCCTGCGGTGCCCCCCGCATCTTCAGTCTCATTCAGCACATAGTGAGGTAGTCGATGCTCATGAACCTTTTGCCTTGTCAGCCGCGGCGGGATTGGCGGTTTGTGGCCGAGTCGAAATATCTCACGTGGAGAATTAGCCAATCTGAAAACCGTCGATATGAAGCACCTGATCTCTGGCCGGAGGTGAGGTGAAAAGAGGTCAGGATCCTCCTATATCTACAGACGCCTGGTACTAACTATGTAGCTATGTAAGTAGTATACAAAGTAATCCACATGTATGAACTACGTACATAACATCCGCTTGATGTATCTACATGTACTTATATGTACAGTCCATATATGTATCATACATGTAGGGTAGTTAAGGGGATATTATACAACTAAATACATGTTATCTACACACCGCGGTACCGTACCTACTTGCTGTAACCTCCCGATAGAGTTGATTCGGCATACAGCCCATGCGTTACGCAAGATCACCATTGGAAAAATGTCAATCTCAACTTAAAAAACAAAAAACAAAAACAAAGCCATCCTATTTCGGGGAAGCATTCTAAAATGCCACTCCCCGATTGACAGATCAAGAGTGTTCGACACGATCGAAAACGGGTATGGGCATGAATGGCTACATAAATTAAGCGAAGGCGACTGAAACAATTAAACTCAACAAATAAGAAACCCCAGGTACCTGGATTTGGGCCAGCCAGCCAGCCACGGGGAATCGAGAGTGTTTCGCCGGCCATATCGCCTTCGCGATGACAGGAAATGTAAGATGGCATATACCATCGAGGCGTAAGGGGCGTTGCCTGAATACAGTGCCCAACTTTAAGATCCATACTCACAGGTGTTGAATGTATATCGGTATTTGTTTGATTCTAGCTGGAAGTACAGTCGTTTACCATACTCAGCGAATACCCTCTCTTGACGAACAGGGGTTATGAATAGCCAATTGCAAGAAAGCAAGTTAACAGGCTGCGCCCAGATCCCCTCGAACTTACTGGCTCACCTCCCTATTCGTCAGCAGATGGTATCCGTCAAGTGATGGTAAAAGACTGTAAATGTCAATAGCTCGGTGGGATTTTTTGTGTGCATGCTAGGTGGGGGGGAGCTGTGGATCTTGTGCGCGAATTGTCTCATAGGCTTTCGCGGAATCTAGGGAAGGGATTATTGGCGGCCTGATTTCTTTTTTTTTTTTTTTTTTTAAATCATATCTATTCATGTTTCTAGGTACAGAAAGTTCGCATGCAGTATAAACTATGGTGTAAAGAAACCTATCCCCATCGAAAACTAAAACGCGTCCCCTGAAAGCACAAAACGTAAACACAAACAAAGAAGGAGATATACAAGAAAATTAAAACGAACAAAGGAAACGGCTAACGTGAGGGCCGAAGGCCCGAATGCCAACTGTGGGGCTTTTCATCGAGTGTGGAGGGGGGTGGATCGGGTCATTTAAGAGTTCCCGGTCGATATGGTGGAGACGGAGCTAAGGGAGGATGATTCCACTGGCTGTTTGGAGAGGGATGTGACTTCCTTTCTGGGAAGTTGATTTTGGCGGAGGTGATGGTGATGCTGAGGCTAAGTGAGGGTTTTGGTCGTCATACTTCTTAGGGGCGAGGCACGGTTTAGTAGGGGTGACGGTGTTTGGCTGTGGCGGTGCAGGTGAGTATTGCGTGTTGGGGTGTTTAAATGCTTCCTTTCCGCATTCCTGGCGTAGGGAGGTGAGGTCTTCGTTGATCATGATTTTTAGGCGGAGGTAGCTTTTGTTGGCCTCATCTGGTGGATTCAGATTGGCAACAAATTTGTGGAGGTTTGTGAAGGGCGTTTGAGTGTGAGGGGTGTTTGTAGTAGTCGAGGGTATGGCTTGACTTTCATGAGTAGTTGTTGTTTGGCTGTTATTGCCGTTTTTACGTGGGGGACTCCTTCGTCTATGAGGGAGCGGATGAGTGAGCAGAGGAGGCTCGATGGGGAGGTGGGGGACTCCTTTGGATCGTTGGAGTTCCATTTTTGGGGGTTGGGTCTGCTTTTAGGAGGCGGCGTGGGAGTAGGCTCTTTCTGCGGTGATTGTCGGGAAAGAGGGCTTGTTCTTCAGTTATTGGGTTGGTGAGGGAGGCTTGGAGGATCACGGATCACTTGTTTGCACTTTAAGTAGTGGCAGTAGAGGTCGGCGTTGGCTTCTCTTGAAGGGACCCTCTTGTTTGTGGCTCTGAAGCGGTGGGAGGACTGAGTTCAGAAGGTGTTCATGCTTTTGAGTGATGTTTTGGGGGTGAGGTGGATGCCCGTATGTGAGCGTTAGTCGTATTATTCTTTGGGAGGGCGATTCTCATGCAGTTGGCTGAGGACAGTCCTTTGCCGGCTGATGAAAACCTGGAGATGATGCCAAAGGCGGATCTTGCTGCTGCAAGTCTCCTTTGGAAGTGTTTGTCAGGGTTGAGGTTGGGGGAGAGCCAGAAGCCGATCCACCGAACTATGTTGCTCGGTTTGAAGGGTTGGCCATTGAGGGTGATAGGTAGGGTGCAGGGGGGGCTGGTGTTCCTGGGGGGGCACCAGTGCATGAGTTCAGTCTTGTCGACTGAGAAGTGTATATTTAGGGGAGCGGCTAGGGCGGAAATCTTCCTGTAGTGTTCTTCCAGGGCTGTGATGTTTTGGGAGTAGGTGGGAGACGCGACGGTGATTGCGAAGTCGTCGACGTATGATATTGTGATCTTGGGGTGGGGTCGTATTTGTGTAGGAAGTTTCGTAGATGATGAAGAGGAGGAGATGGGGGATCGCAGGGGACCTTTACTTGTACTGCTGTTGGGATTTTGGGGGCCTTTGAAGGAGGGTGATGTCTATCAGATAGGAAGGAGCAGACCCAGTTTGTAATGTATTTTGGGACGTGTTTCTGTGCTAGGATTGGAGCCAGGGATTGTTTAAGGACGTGGTCGAAGCCGCCTTTGACGTCTAGGAACATGGTGGAGCATTTGAGTTTTGCAAGCTGCATTGCCCTTATTTCGTGGTGGAGAGTGGTGGCAGCGTCCGCAGTGGATGAACCTGCGACGAACCGCACTGGAGTGGGTCGATAAGACCGTTTGCTTTGGCGACTTTTGCTAGGCGGAGGGTGATGATTTTTTCCAGAATCTTGGAGAAAGTTTGGAGGAGAACGATGATTCTGTATGCTGATGGGGATGAGTAGTCGGGCTTGTTGGGTTTGGCAAGGATCACTCCGTTGGCCTTTTTGAGGGAGAGGGGGTGATAGCAGGAGATCAGTGGGTTGAGGAGGAGGGATGATGGATGGGTTGCATCTGTGGACCTTTCAGGTTGAGTATGGGATGGTGTCAGGCCCGGGTGAGGAGAGGTTGGATGTGGGGGAGAGGGCCTGTTGGACTTCGTCTGGTGTGATGGGGGGACGTCTTTGAATTGGATAGGGGAGGGCTCTTCCGATCTGGGGGAAGAAGGCTTTGATGAGATTGTCGTTGAGGAGAGATGGGGTGGGGAGTTGGGTAGGGTGGGGATTCTGTCTTGTTTTGAGGCCATTTTCTTGATTCTCCAGACGTCGCTGGGTTTTGCGTCTGCTATGAAGGTGTTCCAGTGGTTCTGTTTTGCTTGTTTGATCGCGTTGAAGTAGGTGTTCTTCGCGGCTCTGGCTTCGAATGGGGGGGCTCTCCCTTTCCTGAAGTCTCTGTGGACTGAGTGGAAGATGGTGCGGAGCTGGGACAGGTTGGGGTTCCACCAGGGTTTGGACCATTTGGTGATGGTTTTTGGGGGGGTGTGTAATTTGAGGAGGTTTACGAGGGAGTCTAACGACTTCTCGAACCAGTCATCTATCATTCTTTGGGGCCAGGGCAGGCTGGGGGCGGATTCTTGGAGGTCTTTCGAGGATAATGGGTTTGTGAGCTTCCAGTTGGGGAGGTGGAGGGACAGGTCGATGAAGGGAGGTGGAGTGTCATGGCCAGGGCTCTGTGGTCGGAGCAGTGGCGTTGGAGAGGCCATTTCGGATTAGGGAGTGGCTCTGTGGTTGAGTGGTAGGTCGATGACACTTGGCCTTTTATTTTGATCGAGAGATTCTGGTGTAGATTAGGGGTGTTGACTAGGGAAAGCTTGGCGTTTGTCGCGGCTCGAAATATTGTTGAGAGGCGGAGTTCACTGTTGGAGAAAGCTCCTGGTTGGGTCGGTGAGGAGTGGATGTTGAAATCTCTGAAATGCGACCGCAGGGTTTTCGGTTCGCTTGAAGACTAGGGGGGGGTTGAGGGATCTGGTTGAGTTGTTGATCTGTCTGTTATAGACGGAGGATATGGAGACTGTGGTGTGGGAGTTTGGGGCTGAGTTGCAGAAAACGTTGATTGTGATGATGTCTCCGCGGTGTGAGGGGACGGTGGTGAATGAATTTTTGTCAAGGAGGTTTGTGGAGATGTAGAGGCATGCAGAGATTTTATCGTTGGTGGATGTGGGGGTGGGGGTTATGAGGGTGAAAGAGGGGACATGAGGGGGTTTTCCTTTATGGAGGGGAGGTTCTTGAATGGCAATGATGTGTGTTTCTTGTCTGGTGGGATTGAAAAGAGTGAGAGGAGGACAATGTTGCTGTTTGCTAATTGTGTTGGATGATCTTGGAGAAATGTTTTTCTGTGGGTTGTGGTGCGATGATTAGAGGAGGATGGAGATGGGTTGTGGAGCGTTGTCGGGTGCGGTGTCCATTTCTCCCATGAAGCGGCGTCACTCGGTTACTCGTCTTGGAAGCGGGCAGCTATTTTGACTGGGCGTTGATGTAAAGCGGTATGGGCTCCGTTGCAGTTTGCGCATTTTAGGATGGAGGCTCCGCAACAGGCGGGGATGGGGGCTGAGTGGCCTTTACAGGCTGGAACTGAGCACCGGTGCTCGGCCTTGGTGTGGCTTTTGGCGCAGATGGGGCAGGTGGGGAGTGGTAGTTCTGTCGCTTGGGTGGCGTGGCGAACTTGCGGCATTTCTTGCGTTGGGTGGAGGGAGGCAGACCACGTAATGACGCATCGGCGTGGTGCAGGTAAGCGGACGGTGTCTCCGATCTTGGAGGCGTCGTCAGCGGAGACGGTGACTACGATGGAGGAGGTGGGTTTTGCGTTTCTGGTGGAGTCGTTTTTGTTGAGGAACCTGGTGGCGATGGGGGTGATTCCTGTGGCGAGATTGAAGACTTCGGGGAAGCTGGTATCGAGTTTCTCTTTGTTTTCAAAGTCATAGAGTGGTCTGCGCGTGGATGGCGATGTCTCGTTGTTTGGTGCGGCGGAAGAGGTGGATGGGGTTTTGGGCGTGTTGATTTTGTTGTTGGCCAGGCTGTCGTAAACGAACCATGGTGAGTAGATGTCGGCGATGGAATTTGTTGGTCTTGAGGAGGGCTGTGGCCGGTCTTTAGGGCTGATGGAGGCAGAGAGGTGGCTGGTGCGGACGAGGATTCTTTGGCGAGAAGCGGCTGGATTCAAGCTGAGAGGTCTGTGACTCTGCGATCTGATCGTCGATGGGGCTGGGTGGGTTCTGTTAAGAAGCATGCTTTGGGCAGCGGGATTGCTTTGGGTGTGTTTGATGGGGGAGGGAGGGTCTTGGGGAGGTCTTTTCTTATTTTGACTTCCTTCCTGGTTGGAGTTTTCACCGCAGTTTGGGCGTGGGACTTGGGTTTTGGAAGGCCAAACCTACGATCTTGATGGCGGGCGTCGTCTCGCATTGATCATTTCATTCTTGCGATGTGGGGATCGATGGGGGGGTTTGGGTGTTCTTCTATTTTTTGTTGGAGGAGGGCCTGTGGAGGCTTTCTGCTCGCTCTGATTACATTGTTGGTGATAAGCGCGGTGGATTTCAGGTCTTTGATGTTTTAAATGCGATGGTGAAGGCGTTCTGAGTGTTCTTGACCGTCTTGCGTGAGGATGGCTAGGTTGCGGTTGATGTTGATGAGGAGAAGGAGGAGAGTCTTGCGTCGTCTTGGCTGCGTCATGGCGGAAGATCTTTCTCGGCGAAATGGCGATGGGAATGGAGTCGTCGCGTCTCACGTAGGGAAATCATTTGTCAAGGTGGCGATCAATGCTATCCCAAACATTGGTAAGGAATTCAGGGGGGCTTGGCATCCTGGCAGGGGTGGTGGTGATAAATGAGGCTTTTGGTGTAAAGACTTTGTGGTGTGTGTAACCTGGTTGCAACGCAGTTTTTGGTGTTTTATTTCAAAAATCGAATATTTAGCGGACGTGGCGGCCTGATTTCACTTCCCTGATAACTATAGCTGTACATATCTAGATATGCGATGCGATTGCTCCTCCTAGATTTGAAGCCGGCGCCATAGAGCATCACAGCCTCCACCGCGCGCAGAAGATCAAATGGAACATTTGATTTGATCCTTTACCAAGCCTTCTTACCCCTGTATTACCAACACCACTGAGCTAACGCTCGTCAAAGGCTCGGCCCGCCGTCATTGAGTTTTCCTTGTACCACGTACTCCCGCGAATTTCTATCAATCATATAAGTGTACCGGCTACTCCTGAGCCCTGGAGTTAGGGAATAGGGAGATAAAATTGACACTGACCAGGAAGATCAAGAGGAGACCTAATTACTTCATAAGGTCAGTTCGTGGACAGTACAATGCACGTAGATAGTTCGCTCATACCTGGAGATGTATATTCCCTACACGGGGGGCCGGGGATGAAACGTTCGTCTTGTTGTGCAGATATGTGCTCTGCTGCTTCTAAAGGGGTTGAGTGTCCACGTAATAATCAACCCTATGTAAGCAGGTAGAAAATGTAGATTTAAAAGTAAAAAAAGTTAGTTAACTTTCCTCGATGGTGGGGGATTAAAAACAAAACAAAAAACGTCCCGGGAATCGGGATTCTAAAAGTGTAGCTACATGTGTCCGGGTAGAGATACTCCGGATGTAAACCTACATTGTTAGATAGATCTCATTCCCGCGTGAGGGTGATTGCATCTTTAACGCCTGTCTGAACATCTCTTCTTCGCTAAAACCAGGAACGATAAATGATAACGATTACCATGCATGCCCGCGCCTGCAGCGATCACTATTTGGGCTTCCTTTTCTCTATCGGGTGGGTCGTTGTTATCCATATGGTGGTCTAGACCTGCATAAGGGTGAAGAGTCGGTGACCCTAAACGTATCTCCCTGCATCTGGTATAACTCAGATATTTTGTTCATGAAGATGGAGGTTCACCCAACGTGATTCTCGATCTCACCGTCTTTTCGGACAACCATATCAGTGCACATGCTACCAACTTCGAGGGGCCCTTCTGTTACGGTAAGATTCGATCTCCCTAGCGGTTGTTAGCAAATATCTGCAACGCATATACCGATCCTTTAGACCATGGGGCTGGGTCTCTGAATCTTCTCAAGGACATCGGTGGTCACGATTGGGTGTCAAGGCGCTTGGGAGCTTGATTTCCTTTTTCCTCACGCATCTTGACATCTTCTTTTGATCACCAAAGGATATACTGTACGTTAAGGTCTACAGTGTTTCGTTCCAGATGTGAAACCAGGCGGTTCAGATGGTAGGAAGAGGGAGGAAAGACAGAGTAGGTGTAGCCATAGCCGTAGATTTATCTGTACTACGGCAGTTAAACAGAAGGTCGGATCTAGGAAGCTGGCTCTGTACCCTGCACTCAGGGATCTTAAGATAATAAGAATTGAGACATAATAAAAGAGATAACTCAGCCCTTTTTCTACCACTAAGCTAGCATAGATATTGAGAAGGAAAAACTATGGTTTGATCTGTGTCAGTGTTTAAGTAGCAGCCATATATCCTCGATTTTTGAGGCGTTCGATCTGAACGCCCTCAACACGCCTAGTCCGTGTTAAAAGATTTGAAAATAGATTTTATCCATAGGCATATTGCTTATGTGTCGTTCAGCTGAGAATGGAGCTTTGACAGGCTGTGTTATGGTGGTGGCAAATATCGTGGCGCCAACTAAATTAACCCTGTCAACGTCACTGATATTTTAGAGCGACTGAGAGAATCTATATTCGGACGTCATAGTTTCTACAAAACATTTCATTATATACCCATATATTGGTTGAAGTAATAGAAGACGAGTACTAACCAAGGGACAGAGTTTTCAGTGTGTACAGATCCAAAGCCGGGTGCATAGATACTCCACTATACGAATTGCGATAGCCTGTTTTGGCTCCAGTCGTATCAACTATTAATGAGTATTAGACCTATGACACGTATATTCTCCCTGAGTTCATTATAGGGCATTGTTCCGAGCCTACCAATTTACAATCGCCTACGACCACATGATCGAGATATTATATCATCGATACATTGGTGGGGGCTAACTAATAATTCATTATCAGACAGGGCCCGGGGGCATGCGCATGTATGTAGTTGTTTTGGCTATCTCTTAGCATGGTCAAAACTCGTGCACACATTCGTATTCGCCGGGCAGCCAACTAGCCTACTTGCATCTTCAATGGTTTAGATCGAGGCCGATGCGTAGGACTTACTACCCACGTGCATGGACTGTGACTGCCTAGGGTGAGTGATCTATGTGCACAAAAAGTATTGCGTGGATTTGTATCTACCACACAGAGCTTTCAAAGGCATGTCTCATGAGATGCAGGAGGCAATTTCTCAGTATTCTAGAGATTCCCGTTGTTTTTCCTTGTTCAGGAGAAAAGTAAATCCTGAAAAGGCCTTTTTGGTGTTCAATGCTGATATGGGCTTGAGCACTTATTTTTGGAGTGCTGCGGATAATTCGGGTTCGAATTTTTATTCTCACAAAGGATTGGTGATGTGCGGTTTAGACCGGATAAAAGCATCGATGTGAATTTCAGATCATCTATGCGCTCTTCAGGAGAGCTCAGTGATAAAGACAGGAAATGGATGACTGGGTTTGTGTGGGCCCCTCTTCTCATCTGAATCAGCTGACATCGTGAACCAAGTGCAAATACCAACGATGGCTCTCTCGAGGACCCCAACTTCAGAGGTAGGTACAGTAGAGCCCAGAGACAGACCGTTAACAGAGGAGTGTATAAGGGACTGAAAAAATATATGAATAGTAGATGGCCTAGTGGATAAGTGCTTTACATATTAGCTATGCACACGATCTTGCCCTGTAGTCTCGTCTCCATCCATTACCGGCGAAAGACTGGTCTCCTGTTTTGTCTACCTAAGTAAGTACTGATTGACAGCACGACACGAACACTTTCATTAGCGTCAAACATCCTACATGTAGTGTGCTTGTACACGCGTATGGTTATGTTTCTGCTCAATGCCGCTCATTGATACCCAAATTTCAAACTTGTGGATCTTTCTGATTGGTGTGTATCATGCCAAGTGTAATATCTGTTCCCATGCGCTCATATCCAGCATCATTCGTTGTGTTTAACTCAAAAGTAAGGGTGTTCTAGAGCTTTATGTAAAAATGAGGACATGTGAAAATGTCCTCAGGACCCGAAAACATGTATCACATAGGCAGGTCCTGTGTATGCTTTTCAAATACTTGGGTTTTGACGTATTCGAGCGTGTCCACCAACCTTGACACGTTTATATAGTATCTCAACTAAAATCATTGACCATGAAAATATTGTCTCGACCGGACATTTCATATTGACGATACCATACTCATAACTCAAACCGCCGGGGTTGCAGCAAGAGTCGACTCTCAAGCCTAAGCAAATTCCTTGGCAAATAGTATCTTCGAAGGTGGCCAAATGTCAGCAGTGAAAACGCTTACAACCGCTGGTGAGAACTAGCTAGTGTGGACTTATGGGTGGGGAGATATCACTCAGTGTCATGCTTAATAGCAAGCACCCTGATTGATAGAGCACTCCCCCAAATCACAGTTCAGCAGATACTTTTGAAACAAATACAACGAGCGGCGTTATTTAAGCCACTATCACATAACTAACTCCATTCTCATTTTTGGAGGGGAACATGCATCTTGGGAATAATCACAGCACCAATTGCCCAGATCAACATAAACCATCAACTAAAGCAAGCAACAAAGTTCAGAACCCCCTTTCACCATGTAGATGACATGATAAAACGGTATTTGGTGATAGTCAACTCTAAATATAAGGATTCAGTTGCGACCGAGAATCTTATACTCGAAGTGCTAACATTACTGCGAAATATGAGGTGGGGGAATATGAAAAATAGCCCCTCTGGGATTACAAATTGATATCTTGATCTTAGCGATAATATAGTACACTGGCTTATTCGGATGATAAGCGGTTTCTATGAAGGTCTCTGACAGAAAACCGAAATTTTAGTAGGCATAATGTAGATGTAGATAACTAGCTAGAGGTTCTCGGGGTAGTTCAACTCGCAAGCAACTCTACGTTTTGTAAGCAAAGTTACAAACGTCCTATGATATCTCATGTTTACTCATTAGTAGGTTTAGCAGGGCTTGCGCAAGAGGTGGAAGCGAGCGGCCTGGCGTTGGAAAGCCAGGATAATATGAGGCCCCTGCCCTCCAGATAACCAATCTACGACATGCGCAGTGTATGTAGACATAGGTGGATGTAACATGTATATAGAGCTTGTGTGGCATTATCATTAGATCCCTTCCATTGTTACCCCTCTACTCTCACGGCGCTAGAGTTCAAGTAAACTTATAGGCTCTCAACAATTTTCCACTTTTGAATAATAACTCTGAGTGTGGATTACTATCAACTTTTTAGCCCCTAACACGCTATCCCCCGATCCTTATATAATTGAATGAGGGTTTATCAATTCATACCTGTTTTGAGGCACAGGCTACAGGCTAACCCGGCCAATAGAAATGTCTCCCGTAGGCAACGTAAGATTGCACTGTGTAAGGGTTGGGAGATAAGTCTTACTTGCTGTACTACAAGGTCCCGGGTGGTAGAGACAAGTTTGTTGGATATCAGAGGTCAGGTTCGGTGGAGTCACAGTATATCACTCGCGTCAAGGGTCCTCCAGGTTCAGATCATGATCAATGCAAAGGATAGACCCACAATCTACCATTAATCTCTAGCTAGTGATTTGATTACAAAATGAGGTGTATCATGAATAAAGAATTGGATTAAATGACATCTCAATGAATGTTAATACGAACGCCTGATCATAGATAATCACTCTAGTGCTGTAACCCCTGGATGGGTGAAATTTCGATTGGTTGTTTAACAACCGTCACTTGAATATTTTCTTACTAAGGCGTGTGTATGGCCTATATAGGCAGCGAGTTAATAAGATTTAACCGTCTAAGGCTAAGGGAATACCACGAGTTAATATTATACTTTAGCTAACGTCGCCAATGACTACATTAGCTCCGTTAATGCAATGACGACCTCGACCCTGGGCGCTCGGAGCAGAAATATGATAATTTTCGGAAGTTATAATTGTATGTAATGTGTGATTCCTCGCGCCAACCTAGCTCTCCGCTATCATCATTAGGTAGACCTTATATTACACACATGTGCATGTATTTTTTCAGCAAGTAGCCTAAAAACACGTAACAAAACACCAAAAGCAACTATCAAGGTTCGAGTAACCATGTGATAAAGAGTATGAGAAGGGTACAAAGAAGTATAGTAAATACATACAGGTGAGGGGGACACCGCATTGGCCAGCAGAATTGATGCAGTTTATCATAATAATGTGGTTTTTCTTTTTATACTTTGTTTACCAATCACTTATCTTTATATTTACGTTTGATTTTGCGTCGTTAAGCTACAGCGCCTCGCTTTCTGTGGCGCAGTGACCCAATTAACGCTTGTTAGTTCTTCAGGAATAAGCTTAGGGTTATGCGGTTTTTCAGAAAAAAGGTTTAGATATTGTTAAAGAGGACGAGTCGAAAGCCTTGATAACCCCTGTATGTTTTTTGTTCAGGCCATTAGAGCGATTTGATCCAAATATCTAGTTCTTGGCAGCAGGTTTTTGGTAATTTGGAAATATGGGTGTGGCCAAAACGCTCTATTGATGAGTGTTTGTTGGTTCATAAGAGTGTGGGCTACAGCCTCTTGTTGAGCGCAGATATATAGCAAAAGGGCAAAAGGGCAAAAGGGCAAAAGGGGACACAAGTTTCTTCATTTGGGGATGCGAAGGCAATCTTGGCAGTACTTATGTGTAACATATTTGAATGCAAGGATGAATGGTTAACGTGATAAAATATACTTCTTCCCCGCGTAGCTAATATATAAAAGTTAACCTCAGAGACAGAGGAGGCTTCATCCAAAGTTTGGACAGCTTGCAATCAACGCGTCATGGCAAGCTCCTCTGCCTTCAACGCGAACCCCCATGCCCAGACATTTCAGAAGCTTCTTGAGAAATGTTTACTAAAGCGATCGGATGTTGAGCTTGTCTGTACCCCCCCCCCCCCCAACTTCATCCTCTACCTCAGCGCTCAAGCTAACCTTTTCTTCTTAAATAGTTCGAGAAATTTACCACTCAGCTTCTTCTTAGAGCGCCTCTACAGCCGCCTACGATATGTAAAGAGATACTATCACCCCAGCTTACTGCAATTATTGATCCATTGCACCTTCAATATGCTCAGCGTCTCGTTGAGAAAGACATAGTCAGCCTTGCGGATGTTCTCCTTGCTCTACTACGAACGTCTCCCGCTAGATCCGCAGAGTCCATATCACCTTCGGCTAACACGGTTGGAGGAAATCGTGAGGCTTTGGAGACAGATTTATTTCTTGTCCTTGCAACTGTTCTAAGAACCGGGAAGCCAAAATCTTCCGACTCTGTATGGAGCGCAGTCCAGGTTCTGAGCGATTGGATGGAAGCCGTGATGGCTGCATCCGGAACGGGAATGATGTTGGATGATGCTGGGACAGGAGATAACGTAGAAGGAATGCCAGGCTCGGGGAATGAAGGGAAAGGTCGGAGGGAAGCACTAGCGGAGCTGGTGATTGCCCTTGGCGGGAACGAGGATGCTGGAAGAATACTCGGAGAAGGTGGCAGAAAGGAGAGAAGGCTGATGTTCCAAACTAGTCTAAGTCTCTTTACACAATATATTCAGGCGCAAAACCCAAGCCTTTCACAGAGGATGGAGAGTTTGTTCAGGCAACATCAGTCACCCCGGCAAAATCGGTCCGGCCAGCGGGCCAGTAAGAATGCTGCCGGCAACGAAATTGACGGGATGATGATGGGGATGGGCGACGGCGGAGATGGGGCAGGAGGGCCTGTTGTATGGTCAAGAGGGGGCCTATTTGTGTGGCTTAATGCACTGGTGCGTTTGAAATTTCCTTGCCGTGTCGTCTGACTTCCCGTTGCGGAGGATGCCTCAGTAACATCGTTTGAGACCTTTAGTTGGTTGGAAGACCGCAAGTGGATGATGAGGCAGTCATTGGATATCTATATAGCAGATACAGAGAGGATACAAACACTCTCCTCGCAGATTTCGTTACCTCAGTCCTCGATACAATTTCAAATGCAATACTTCGTCATGAACCTGCCAGTACTCTGTTTCTTCATCGTTCCTTCCTCACGAATAAGGTTCCCATAATACTAGCCCGTCTATCCCCATCGCCTCTTATCGCATCGTTCGCCCTCACTCAAGCGCTTCTCCGAACTGATCAATCTACCCTTGCCAACTTGAGCCCTTCATCCTTCGATCCATATGCCCACAACACCACCACAAATCCGGACATGATTTTTAATACCGATATGCCAGTTGACCTCCGCCAAGAGCTTTTGTTTGCATGTGCACTCCACGGGGTCATTGGCGAAGAAGATATACAGGGAATTCTTGGAGAATTACCACTTGGAGCCTTACCCAATACCGGGAGATACGAGTTTAGTGATTTATTAAATTCTTGCACTCAGGACCCAGACCGGGCCGAGAGATTACAGAGATTACTTGAGGAGATTGAGGGCATTGAAGGAAACTCCGGGGCCGTGGTGAGAACTGTAGTAGAAATAATGAGGGGCCTATGCGAACAAAAAGAAACAATGTCTTTAAAGAACGTATGCTCCTTTTTAACAAAGAAAACTAGCAGCCTGGACGTTATGTTACTTTTTGTTAAACCAGAGTATCTTTTAGAACCGCTATGCGAGCTATTAGATACATGGCGATATGAAGAGGACCAGAGTAAGAACCTAGCAGTATGCACGCCCTAAAACCTGTCCTGACTGTCTTTAGGTGAATACCAACCGATATATGAGGAGTTCGGTTACATCTTACTTCTTGTCCTAACCATAATACATCGTTACGATCTCTCTCTCTCGGATCTTTGCACATCCGGCAATCCGAACACTGATTCATTTATTCCGCAGCTACTGGCAAAGGAAGCAACATCTCAGCGAATTGAGAACCCAAGCTCGGATATGCATGCGCAACTTGGGGGATGGATCCGTGAGATCTTCGAAGGCGACGGGATCTCTGATGGCCTCATGAGCTCTTGCAGGCCACAAGACTTTTACAGGCTTGTCCCCACACTACTTATGCAGAGTGTGCTGGCTTGTGAAACAGGTGTACTTGAGCTGGACACACTCAAAGAAGGCCTCGCATATCTCCTCGAGCACTTCCTACTCCCATCCCTAGTTTGTGGGTTAGGTTGGCTTGGCAATCATCTTTGGGAACATCATGAGGATATTACCGTTCCTTTGCAGCTACTTCACTCTCTCTTGAATCCCCCAAGTAGCTCCGCTGAGGCGGCAGAAGTCCATCGGACAGTCGTCTCAATTTCTGCTCGCCAGATTGATCGTGTCCTCCGAGAAATTCTCCGTCGAGGGACCGCAGGGGCTCAGCAGAAGGTTGTAGAGCAAATTGTGACCAATCTTCAACCATACATCTCGTTCAAACGTGCAGGTACTGCGACTAGAGATGAACTGGAGAACTGGACGCACCATGCAGGTGGTGGGGGCCTGATCCAAAGTCTCGGAAGCGCCTTCCAGAATCTCGTCACATGGAGTGTAAGCCAAGGTGATATCAATATCGCCCGTCCATCAACGACATACACCCATCGCCTCATTCTCTCCGGATGGAGAGTTCTTGGTGCAAGAATCGTAGTCCAAGGGGTTATTGGTGAGGTTGTCAAATGCCGAGAGCAAGGCACCGCGCCCGGATACGCAGAGGATGTCGCAGTGTCCTTTATCCTTGCCGTTGGCGCAAACTCCGGCGAAGATGGCTGCAGCGGACGTATGGGGCTACTAGAGGCTCTACGGACAGAAGAGATTGAAGAGCGGGGAAGTGATAGCCCTAGGGCTGAGGCTATAAGGGGAGTGCTCAGAAGGGTGGAGAGGCAAATGTCACCGTTTAGCCCGGTGCAGCACCATCATGCAAATGGTGCTCCGGGTGGTGGAGATGTAGGTGATGGAGGGGTTGGAGATGCTGAGGTTGACCTCGGAGTTGATCTGGGAATGGGCGATGATATGGCCATGCTCGGTGATGGAGATTTGATGGCAGGCGAACTTTTGGGCGATGTTAACGGAATGGATTTGAGTTAATGAGATTGTGAGTGCCATTAGTGTTTCTGTTTATCTCTAGTGTCTAGGTTTGCTCATGAAAGGTTCATTCACATTACATTTTAATTCACAGAACAATACTCTTGTAGAAATCCCCGAGGTAGGACCTTAAACACAATGCTATGATCGAGGCGCTACATACTTTATCTCGCCGTGAATCCTAGGCCACCTTGACCCCTCCTTCAGAAGGCATATTTTGAATTATTTGAAACCCAGGCGATAACTCAGCCTGCAAAACCTAAAATTTCTATAAGGTCTAGACGACCATCATCTGTTATAATATGGCAGGAAGAGTGGTCAGCGAATTATACAGGAGTAGGCTCTGTTGAAGGTGCAGAATTAATCTGATAGAGTATATTCGGGGCCAGGATATGAGGGATCAAACACCTCCGATATATAGTAGATTACCTTATACAAAACTGGTATTTTTGGTTTCTTCATTACTAGGCTGAGTTAAACAGTGTCGAATTGTAGAGTACAACTGCTAGTGGTGGTTATATCTGGCGAAGATTCTGAGGAATAGATAGTAGATTGTGATCGTGGTTTCGGTCATGTGGTAGCCGCAATCATGTGTCATCACTCGCATATTGGAATGAAGCCCATTTATCAGGTCACCGCTCACCAGACTATAGAAAAGCAAATAATCCGCTCCTATGAATCCTCTCTCTGAATTCACTACCACCAATTATCTTATTTTGTTTACAGATCATTTGTTTCGCCGCTGCCTCTTCTGCATTGTGAGATGTGTGACGCCGTATAAACTGGCTGTTTATGAATATACAGCTACTCTGCAGAAGTGTCCGTGATTCGGATTTGGTGTGGCATAATCCGGCTCAAACTAAGAATGAAGGTGGTTACTGAGATGTTCAAAATACCAATCATGAATCAGTCAATGGTGCCCAAAATTGGTAGACTTCTATGATATTAATGTTTTTGCCCCCCGATTTTATAAAATTATTTAGATACATTTCAGTCCTTGAAATCGACCTCAAAGCCACATAACGCATTGGCCAAGTTAGGAGTGAATCACAAACACTTCTGGAGGGTGACTGTATGTTGTTAAGTATAATTGCTCTGTATAGACATGAAAAAAAAATAACAATTGCACATCAAACTCCATAAAGTGTGATTATTTTACCGTCTGCATCATAAACGCATTGCTGTCGAAACTCGACTGTGTCCCTAGCATGCCCGCTGCCATCTCCTTCCCCGCCCTGATACAATGTTCCATCTTCACCCTGAAAACGAGGGGATGTTTTAGCCCAGGCCTGTTCTGGTCTTCTTGGCTCCGGTATATGGCAAACATCGGAAGCTGACATCCACATGGGTGTTCCAGAGATTCCATGTTCAGTATGCGACAACGCTTTGTCTGCGGAATAGTGTCGAGAATCCGGGATATGCAACGCTGTAGGCTTAGGCCTAGAGGTCTCGTGCCAGCGAGCCCCGTTATGTAGGCTAGTGGTTGAACCTCTCGGAGTGTATCTGCCGCTGGAACTTGAGGAAATCAGAGGGAGCGGCCCTTCCGTTGTCCTTTTGGCGTTGAAAGTAGGGCCTGGCTTGGAAAGAGTCGTGGGTTGAGAGAATATACCGCTCAGAGCATATTTACCCTCTGAATCTGGAGAGATTAAAGGGATTGACCTTCTCTGGGACTCGGAGCTAGGGGTATTCATCTCCTGCGACGAACTAGACAAAACACGAGGAGTAGGGGATTTGCTAGGCCCGAACCCATCCACATATGTGATAGAGGAGCTGGAAGTCGGGGTGAGAGTCTTGTGATTGCATGTATCTGAGCAGGTAGATACGGATCCAAAGCTTCGATTTGCCAGTTGTGAGGGTAGCTCATACTTCTCTACTCCCACAAACTTGTGCTTAAATCTTCTTTTCCAAGCAAAAACGCATAGTCCCCCGAAACTATACATGGCGACAACTGTTGAGAATACCAACCAAAAGGTATTCAGTAAGCCCTTTTTGCCGCCAAGCATGAGAACTATACCATCGGGGTCAATGTAGAAGATTCGGAAAACCGCTAGTGAGAGGCTATTGGTGGAAATAAGGAGGAGGATGTAGAGGAGGATGTTTGAAGGTGCCATTTCACAGAATATAGGTGATTTTGCGTGTATGAGGGCGATTAGGTGAAAGTGGTGATACTGGAGGGTTATTTAATTAGAATATGTATCAATTATATATTTTTGGAAGGTATGCTATTCACTGAGAGCCTTTCCGAGGATAGAATTTAGCCAACAAGACCGAGTTAATTGGTTGGTACACCATATGGCATATATTCAGCTACAAATGATCGCATTATTTTAGGCCAAAACTGAGAGGGTAGTAGTACAATATTATTTTTTCTCTAGCTATGCCTCTCAAAGGAAGCCGCACCCATCATGCATAGAAACCTGTCCAAGTAATATATCGGTGTTCAGCTAAAGACCCGTAGCTGAAACCATATCCGAGGCGGCGTACACAATGATATATACTTTATTTCTGGTATTATTATGGGTGTTGACCGTCTATGCATCTATATGCTTACAGGAAGATAGTAACGACGGTGTTAATCATAGAATATCACTCGGATAAAATCATTGAATTATGACGAACATCAAAGGCACAGCATTGAATCTTAACCATGTACCAACCCTTTCTTGATATTGGATTAGTTATTAGTATTCTTGTAGCCATCTCACCGTCTAACCATTCAATAGGCTTCTAGCCTGCCACTTTTCCTGGCTAGAGAACATAGAATGAGCATCTAAACCTAATGTGATTATTTGGCCATGATCCTAGCTAAAATAGTCCAGTATGAATCGTATCCTATTGTTTCTAGCTAACTAGTGCTAATATCTGCCTATATAAGCTACACCATATCCTCCAGATGTCATATATGACCAATACTACAAAGTTCCGCTCCAATCTTGCGACTTGAAGTACTCCTTGATAGTTTTCATCTCAGTGATCCCCAGATCCTTTGGCAACAAAGGATTTACCTTGCCTGAACCTTTACCACGCTTCTCCCACGATTTAAACATACTGCCTATCTCCAGCCCTATCTTTCCATGAAGCGCTCCAAATGATTCTTCAGTGACTTGAATGTAGGAATAATTCTGCTGCACGCCTGCAGCCTCTGCCCATATTTTGGTCATCTCACCAATTGTGAGGTTTTCACCGCTCGCAGCTAAGACGTATTTGCCACCCAGAGTTTTTTCCGGTTGTGCCAGAACCGCGGAAATTATTGGTCCAAGATCGCTCTGGTGTTCGATGAACCGAACAGGTGTATCAAAGGGCATTGGGTATAAGTGTGCATAAGTCGTTCTCCCGCCTTGGATCTACTCATCATTAGCTGGCCGCACCTACGAAAGGAAAGGATAGTACCCACAATCTTGGCAGCCGACACCGCGGCCCAATGGAAGTTTTGTAAGTAGTACCCAACCCAAATAAATGTGGTCTTCTGCAATAAGGGTGTGCTCTTGATGTACTCGTCTACATCGTCCTTTCCATCGAAATGAGGGACGGAGACATCACCGCCCTTATGCTTTGTCGACTGTAGCGTGGACCAAATAAAATGCTCCAGGGTTGGTATCTGGAGAGCTGCATCTACGATGTCCTTGCCTTGTCGAGTTTCTAGAGCTTGGGCATCCTCCGCGCTAAGGCCCCCAATAAAGGGAGCCCAGAAATCAGTGACAGCATAGATGGCGTTTGCATTCTATTGGCCGATTAGTAAATACCTCTCCTTGTGGTATGAGTTTAGCAATATACCTGGAAAGCGCTGATGAGAGAGTCTTTATCGTTGATATCACCTTTGACCACTTCAACACCTCTTTGGGACAAAGCAAGTGCTTTTGCTGAATTGGGGTCTCGGGTTACAGCACGGATTTTATGAGTACGCTGAGCAAGAAGGGTATTTATTATAGCTCCTCCCTATTTTATGAAGTTTGTTAGCGGTGTATACTTCTGATTGTTATTGAAAATTAAAAACTTACCTGTCCACCGGTGGCTCCAAGGACTACAATGGTCTTCATTTTGGCTTGAAATGAGTTGATATTTAAGTTTTGAGTGAGTAGTACTGATGATATTGTTGAGTTGCAAGATGTGGGATGTAGATAATTCTTTTCTCCTTCTGATTCCTTGAGCTCACATATATATAGATAATTTCCCTTATCATATCAGAGAGCATTCCCGACCCCTTGTCGACTCTTTCATCTTCCTTCGTGTTCTTGAGATTTGAAATCGATCACTATGTTGGAGTACCTCAGCCGAGGTTTTCGGCTGTTCGATTAATAGGACGGTCTTTCGAGTATAATCTGAAGACTAATCTGAAAATATTGTTGAAAGCTAAGTGCGAGGTACGTTCAGTAATAAGTATTTACACACGTAGTATTACAGCTAGCGGCAAAAAGTAATGGAACGGGCCCAAGACATCTACCTCCAACCGCGTGTTCCATGATCTTTTATATCCTTCCGCTGTATATTCTGTCAAAATTAACCGACATGGCGTTGCAACCGAATTTTATATAAGAAACAACTTCGATACTACCTCACAATAGTAAAAGGCATGATAGTTTGTTTTCGAGATTCTGTATGTTCCTATTTCAACCTGGGCCCAATTGGTACAGTTGCAACGTTAATTCAATACTTACTGCACCCCCACGAAGACATCTGACGGGGTGCTGTAAGTACATACACTACAAGCCGCTGGTAGTCTACTGACATTTCCAGGATGTTCTCAAAAATTTGAGGTTTGTAAGATTTCAAATGTCGCAATACCTACCTGGTTTATGTCTAATCCGACGATTGACTAATCATTTCCCCTCGGCTCAAACTGATTACTCGGCGTTTACACCCAATTCAGTGTGGTTGACAAATACAAAAATTGCTCCAATTAGTGCTTCTGCGCTCTAATATATAATATATATTCGCTGCTTCTCCCCAAATAGTTCACCAGTTGCAGCTGAAAATACTCACCTCTAGATAGAGCATTGATTAAAGCCTCCTTCAGCCCCGTGAATTCACTAGACTTTATATGGTAGGTGGTGTAATGCCTGCAATTAATCAATAATACCACTTCCCTAGGTTGTTACGATTGACCAACATATATACTTTAATCTCGTTTAGAGTTATGATATTGGCTTCACTAGAGCAGCAGTAGGGTTGAGTTATGGTTAATTCCGTACAAGGTAGCAGTCCAAAGGAATGCATGTCCTGCACTTATTAGCATCCTAGGAATAGGTATCAGGGGCTGACACATTTCTATATAGATTATCTTACCATGTAAGTATAAGCTACATATATCTACTACCATCCAGCGAGTTATTTTTTAACAAAAGTGTTGCATGTACTTCAAGGCAGAAGCGAATATAAATCCGAGGTGCCCTTATATCGTGCCTCATAACTAATCACGCTTTAGTATTATGTAAGACAAATTGTGAGGGAGTTCCAGGACGATACTTGGTTATCAAGCCATATCCTGTATCATGCATTAGGCCCCGAGCATGGATTGCCCCAAACCACCCCCCTCCGGATCCCCCGGACTACCAACGCCCTATAAGCATTTTTGAACAGATAGTTTGACTCAACCGAAAGGTTGTGTAATCTCTAATTTGATTCAGCCGATACACGAACTTCCCAATGATAATTTCCTTTAGGGCTGAAGCGGAACACTTGTGCATGGTTACGCTGCATAGGATATTAGCTCTGTTTTTCAGCGCTTAACTAATGGGATTAACGTTTATTACTCATGATTTTCTTTATTTAGAACTGTATACGAGCGATTTTCTTAGTTTAGTTTAGTAAATACAATAGATTTGACGCAACTCCTTATACTCATCGGTCAAAACGAAGCTTACTTTAACCCCGCAAATACCCATTCGATTAGCTATATGCAATGCGCCCGATAGTTGATTTTCAGCCTAACAGTGGAACTATCAAAGCCCTGTACTGCACCAGCCCCCCCCCCCCCCGGGTACCTGGAGAACTTAGCATTGACCTCAGCCGTCATTGCTGTGAGTTTATAGTTATAATTAAGCTTACTTTAGTTATAGCTGCAGTGCGTGAAATTTAGCGTGCTGTGCTATGGATCTAGGCAGACAAATATCAAAGAAATTTTTTTTCCATATCACATACCTGCAGTAGCTGTAAAGATACGACTAAAAGAACCAAATGCAGTTATTCAAGTCCTTTTCATATCAAGATGCACCAAGCTAGGTATTTTATGAGTTCGATATTAGGTGACCCTAATTTTTGGCCTTCATTATTCCCTATAATATTAAGTGCTGTCTTGAATCCCAAAATCCAAAAGCTGAAGTGTCCTGATAGTAGCTAGCTAGTCCTAACATTGAAACTAGCCCTAAGACTTAGTCTGTATGTATTGGATGCAAGCCCCTACATTCTTTCCATTTCCGCGGAGGACAAAATCAGTCAAATGGATACCTAAGCCAACATAAAGGGCGTAATTGCGTAGGGAATAGATCACACAAAGTTCTGCCAGTTGAGTAACCGTGGGAAATGTATCCTCGTGATACGATCTGGTAATAGCCTTGCAGTAGAGGACGTACTTTGTTGTATTTGTTCTTTAAGAGCGATGTTTATGATTCGTTAGTGTCATTGTTATCTTGTTAAACATTGAACACGCCTATGTAGGTCGGGGCTCTATAATAACACAGAATTGACATGTGTGAGTTCGAGGCCATGAGGCGGTGTGGTGCACACCATTAGTTGGTAAATCCCTCGGAATTTAGATGTGTTTACGACAATCGACTAAGCTTGGGAAATCATCCCCATGAAATGGAACAGTGAAAATCCCGATATACAGTATGATACCGGCCAATCGACCGGCAAAGGAGCATGCAAGCCAAAAATAGCCAAGACCTGCATTCCGTGATACCCGAGCGAGGGTCCGCGACACTCGGTGGTCGCCAAAACTCGGTACCCTTTCAAAGCTCATTATTGTTTAACTTCTACAACCGCGTTGCTATCACGTACGCGCTTCCTATCTGTGATGACCCTCGAGCCGATGGTTTGGGGCTAGTAGAGAAGTATCAATTTGTGTAGTCACCCGATCCCGATAATATACCCTTGTATGGGGTTAGGATTGGGCTCAGCCACATGTGTGCACGAGATATCCCCTCAGTCTCGAGTGCAGGAAGAATAGTTGGCTAGATTCGCCAGTGCACTTTGATTTCGGGTGGTTCGGCACTTGGTGGCTGTGGTGCTGGAAGACTACGTGAGGTTTGAGGTTCTGTTTGAGCGGCCACTCACATTCAGGTATCGATCACCAAAGTATTGGGGGGAGATCTACCAGTAAGAATCTAAAATACTCGTATGTCCCCAGCTTGGACTAGGCGTTGGAGCATGAGCCATTCCCTGCCCCTTGTCAATATTATGTATCCATACATCTACATACGTACGCTTCTATCATGAACCCATCTTCCCCCGGGGTAGAAGAACGGGAGCACAGCCATCTAGGTCGAGTTGAACGTTGAATATCGAATACGTACATTGATTCAGTGATTGGATAACCGCCGGACGGACATAATTACCCGATTATCCCATGAGCGTTTACTAATCTATCGACGAGAGTCAATTTCGGTGAGTCAGCTTTAGCCTGTGGTTGCATCGGTACGGAGTAATCGGCGCTTTATGTTTAGATTCTAAAATTTGGTTGAAGAAGAGGTAGGTCCCTTGACTTCATCGTACACTCGTATGTGGGTAAGTTCTATGTAACCATCATAAACCGCGCCAAGCGATGTGTACTAATACCTAGTGGAACTGATTAGCTAATCGAGTGAGAGCTTATGACCTAAAGGCCGCGCCGGATGCAGGTTCATGCAGTGCAGTGTCTCGGTAGGATTGCCCAGATACTTGTTTGTTACCACCAAAAACGAGATGTTCATTTTTCGCCCAAGCATCTGCGGCTGTGTGAAACCATTTCGCAATCATGTCCTTGACGTATCCCCCTGCGCGGCGCTTTTAAGCACCATATGCTGCACTAGTTTGGCGAGAAAATCGGAATTATCATGAATGCCGTTTAAAATCTCTCATCTATCATCGTCGGATGATGCACCGCCCCGGAGCCTGCTGCCAGCACATACCTGCGAGTGCTACTGGATTGATCACATCGCTCCCTTTGAAAAGCTTGTCTGCTATGGTTCCGTGGGGTTGGTACATATAGTTGTATGTTATCCATTGGCACCAAAAGTGCTCTTTTGTGCCAGAAAGTGCACCGGCAACGGTAGAGTACGTATGCGCCAAAGAGGTGTGGTCGGAACTGTAGATGATATACTAACGGTTCTGTCCCGGTTCACTTACCGGATTTATCCTTGCCACAACAGCTTGGGGACAAGGGCATGAATGGGCTCAGCAGCACATATGCACTAGATCTGATACAATTTTCACACACCTATGGTAGTCTCGACTTTGTTTATTTTACATTTGCGCCGGTGGTCGTAGAGTAGGAACAGGTAAATCCAGGGATGCTGATGTTATTATGTTATTATCGGAACTTGGAGGGATGGTGTTTAGTGCCATACGCCCCGCCAATGCTTGTGTTTGCCAATGCTCGCCTCTATGCACGGTGCTGGCGTTTACAAAAAGACCCTGGGCGATTCTAGGCACGGCCTACCTGACACCACCCCATCCACCGCGATTCTAGCTAGTTACATAGTTTTACACATTGTATACCACTTACACCCCTAGAGTATATGAGACCCCAAACATAAGTCTATAAATGCCAGTGTAAGGGGTTGAACAAAACAAGCTTTAGACCACGTTCGTAACCCTACCTCTACTTGCCATTCGCGATTACTCATATCCTCTATTGGCCACCACGTGGGAAGCTGTAACACTACCATACACAAAAATTCTATATACCAAATAATTTCTGCGAGTCAAAAAAGCGGGTGAATAGGGCTGAGCTGTGTAGCTCAAATCAGCCGCAAGCAGGGAAAGAAAGAAAGAAGGGGAGGGAAGAGAGAGACGGCTCAACAGTGCAACCCTGATAAGATTAGTGGGAGTTTCAGGACAACAAAAATTGTATCGTGGTTGTGTGGGCAAAAGCTTAGCTTAGCGCATATATAAGCCCACAGCACTTTCTCTCCGGTACACCCCACTCCACTCCATCAATACTCAAACCGTCAAGTAGCTGTTCATTCCATCGCAGCACCAAATATCTGTGGGATTCCTTCTGTGAAGTTTCCGTCCTAGATAAACGATTTAGATACAAGTGGTTCAAAGAACCAATAATCTAACATCATGGTACTCCCGCCGTTGAGCGACCAGTAAGTCTTCCATCATAAAATCTCATCTCATCATGAAAATAGCTAAAAAATTATTTTAGGGGCATCATCCGCATGAGAGAGTCGCAGCTCCTCTATTGGATTGCCGATCCCTTCTCTAAACATGAGCACGCTGGGCATCCCGCCGAAGGGGCTGACTATGTTCGGACTCCAAAGCATGATGAGACTCGGCTTTCAGTTGAGGCTGCAAATATTCAAGAAAGTCTTGATGAACACATTGAGGCAGAGGAAGCCACTCCAATTGAGCTCTTCTACGATCTCTTCTTTGTAGCCAATTTGACTACCGTCACAGGTGTTCAGTATATCACCGAATGGAGGAGTATGTTATTCCACCCTTTTACTGCAGCAAAGCATTAATCACGAGGCAGATCTGTCATCCTACATCCTGTTCTTTATCATTCTTTGGTTCACCTGGTTGCATGTCACGTTTCTTGATGTACGCTTCTCCGTTGATTCAGTCTATGAACGTGTCTGCAAGGCGTTGCATTTCGCTGTTATGGCTGCCTTCTCTTCGGTCTCCACCGACTGGGACCCTTTTAGTCCTGATGACGTGGACAGTGTAAGGGCACTGAGAACTATGACATTGACACTGATGTTTTCGAGAATCTTACTTGGGATTCAATATTTCGTTGTCATGATATATGGACGTTCCAGAAAGAACGCGGTTCTCCCATGTGCAATCCATGGCATCGTGATGTTAATTTCGGCCGCTGTATATTTGGGAGTGAGTTACCCTAGATTCAGGACGAGTTGAGTAGGCATTAACTGTGAGACGCGTAGATGTACTGGGGTTTTGAAGCTGGCGTCAAAAGAAAGTCATATCTGGGCTGGTATGCGATGGCAACATTTGAGATTGCAGCAGTGATTGCAACATCGAGTATCTGGAAGACTATGAGTTTCAAAAAGACACACTTGGTTGAGCGCATGGGATTATTGACACTTATCATTCTCGGAGAGGGTATCATTGTTATGCTGAAGGCCATTAACGCCGTCGTCAAAGGATTTGGATGGACAAAGTCGACATTTGGGGTTGTCGCTGCCGCGATTTGTGTCATTGTGAGTTTCCTTTCCGTGCCGGGTGATGATTTTGATTTATTATACGAATGCGGCTAACAAACTGGTAGTATCTTTTCTGGATGTTTTACTTCGACTATACCCCGCGAAATATCCACTATGGTACAATCAGACAGCAAATTTGGGCGATGCTGCACTTCCCCTTCCATCTGTCTCTCGTTCTCGTCGTCGAGGGTATGCGCCAACTTACAACAATGCAATCCTTTAATCTTCTGGCCACAAGTATTGGTAGCAGCGTAACCGCTCTAGCACAGAACAAGGCAGATGCTGCTGGAGTTCCCGAGATCTTCCGCGAAACCTTTCTAATCCTCTACGAAGATGGTGGCTCAAAGTCGGTCTTGAAATACTACTCAAAGATCCAGTCCATGATTGAGGCCTTGGAGGTAACACCCAATCCATCGGTAAAGTACGAGTCATACCTCCATGATTTGCTCTATACCTTATATACTAGTCTCGGCGAGTACTATGGTATCAAAGCGCCTGCGGAGTCCGACAGTGCTCTGCAGCTGGTTGCGATTTTAAAGGTTTTCGACCTTGTGTTCCGGTACTTTTTTATCGCTTTGGGCGTCGTATTCCTTTTGTACGGAGTATTTGCAATCATTGTCAGGAGACACATGGATATCTTTGATTACGTCTGCATTGGGTTGAGGTTTGCTTTGAGCTTGGTCTCATTTTCAATGTTGGGGCTGTATTTCCACCCGATCCATCCAGACAGCTATATCAATTTCATGTGGGGCGGGCCATGGCCGATTCCCACAGTTTGCTTCATGATGATCTTTGGTAAGCTACTTGTTCTCTTTCTTTCCAACCAGTGCACAAGGCTAATCTGTTTACTTTAGTGCTGGTTGTCGACAAGGCCATGGCCTACTTTGCCCTCCGCAACACCCCCCGTGCCACCAAAGTTCCTTCAACTGAACACGTCCGTCACCACTAGGTCCTAAGGTCCTTGACCTTATTTTATTTGCTCTTTTCTTGTTTCAATATCTTACCCCGTTCCATAACCCATTCGATATGTTCTTGCGAATCTTCGTTCGGTGGTGGTTTCATGTACAGCATACGATTCATGGTCTGGTAACGAATTTTCTTGATTTTCCTTTTAATTGTATCTTTTGCATGGCCGTAGTCGATACGGTAAAAAAAAATTAATGTACTGGGACTAATGCCTTTGAACACTTTTTACCAACGTGATTTGAGAGATTGGGCGAAAAAGGCCCGAGCTAAATATGACAGCCCATGGTTCAAGAGGTGACGCTCATCAGTGCTCAAGCCGCACATATTTGGTAATCCCACTAGACTGCTGCAGTTATGAGCGAGTCAAGATGCAGATATGTGTCCCACAAGGCCATCTGTACTTTTATTCTAAAGAAGTTCCTGACTTTAGATGGACATTTCTCCGATCCTAGAATACAATTATAAGAAGTGTCTGTTTCTTCTCTTTGCATTTCTTCTCGGTTTCTCGGGTGGGGGACAAAGGGGCACGGGGCACCTTACCACTAGGATCCATGTTGATAATCAGTTGAGATAAAACCACCTCTTATCGTTTGTATGCAGGGCTACTCAAAGGTTTCACCTCTTTGGTGTGTATCGCTTACAACCGGGCAGCAGATGATCTCGGCATTCCCCGCTCTCTGGGTCATGAGATGAGTGCTCGAGAGATAGTACTCACGAGATATCACTCGCTTGATCAAGTCATACTACTTTTGAAGTCACAACGTAGTGGTACTGCGATGAACGGGCGCTACCCGGTGGGGCTAGCTTTGTAGTCGGTAGATACATACTTACCTTCTTGGGGCCCGTTATTTCTACATATGCTCTACTGCGGATTGGCGCATGACGTGACGTGATGGGATAGATGGCTGTTTATTGAACTATTAAGTCGTCCTTGGGGGGGGGGGGGGTGTGTTATATATGGCTATGTATGTGTTCTGTATGGAGCGCTACATGTGAGGTGGTCCAAAGTCTGTAGATATATGTAGTTTTACTCATATGTGAGAACCTGAGCTTTTCAGGCGCATACAACGCTGGCTACTGTCTCGTTCTTGATAGGAAGAATTGGATTATCTGTATATATATATCCATCTCCCAGCTCCCAAAAGCCTATTGTGGTTAGTTGCCGAGTAAGGGTTAGGGTTTGGATAGAGCTTTAGAATATCGGGGGAGCTGGAAATTGGGTGTGGATTTCGGCGGTGGGTTGTGTGAGATGGTTTTTGGATTTACAGGTAGTGGGATTGTGAGTGTGAGTGTGGGTGGAGTATAGTATATATTGTTTTTGGTTTTTGTATACTGCTAGAGGAGAAGGAGTAGTGGAGTAAAGAGGAAAGGGAACAAGCTGATATATTAATAGGAGGCCTACCACGAATATACACCCCAGTGGCCAGGCAGAACAGAACAACGCTAAGAAAGAGAAGAGAGGAGAGGAGAGGAGGAGAAGGGGTGGAAGGGAGTCACATTATCTCCGCGACCCTTGCCTTCTTCTTCCTCTTGACCGTCTTGACCCCCCTCTGCTCCACCTCCACCACCTCCGCCTCCGCCTCCGCCTCCGCCGCCGCCTCCTCAACATCCTGCACCCGCGCCCTCAACACCGTTCTATCCCTCTCCCTCTCGCCCCTACGTCCCTCCTCGATCCTCCTCAGATTGGACCTTCTGCGAGCCCCGGCTTCCAGCGCCCTCCGCTTGAGCTCTGCGACGTCGCGCTGCTGCTGCGCCATCGCGGCTTTGAGCCGCGCGAGCTTGGTCTCGTAGTGTGGGATTTGGGCGAGTGTGGGGGCGATGGTGGTGTAGTTTGGGAGGGTGGAGAGGGTGCTGGAGGTTAAGTGGAGGGAGGAGAGGAGGGCGGTTTGTTCGTGTCTGGGGGGTTAGTGGGTGGATGGATGTGGATGGGGGAGGGTGGGGTGGGGTGGGGTGGGAGGGAGGGGAGGGGGAGGGGGAGGGGGACAAACTCGAGATGACGGAGTTGGGCGGTGAGGGTGTCGACTGCGGTGCGGACCTGTAGTGTGATGAGGTCTGATTCCATGTTTTTGGTGGAAGAGTCTTGGATAATATGGGGATGGATGATGGTCTGAGGTTGACTGACGTTGATGTTGACGTTGGTGGGCAGCAGGAGGCTCACGATATCATGTATGTAGAGTCACGGGATAGCTAACTATGTAGAGTACAAGTTCACATTACCCAACTTTCATATATATAGACAACTGTTCTAGAAAGTCTACATCTACTACTTTATACATGTGCCCCTCTCCACAAGTCGTTTGCATATGTCATGTCTGTTTTTTCCCCTCTGTCTCATGTTTGAAGATCTTTGGGTGGTGGCGGTGCAGGGGTGGGTGGGTAGGTGGGAACCGAGGGGAGCGCGGACGGGTACGGTGGATTACAAACAAACAAAGTAGGTAGAGTAGAGTAGTCATCTAAAATGCATGCGCGAGAAGGTTCCAGAATTGGGGGGGGGGGGGGGGATGAGGAATGCAGGGCGGATGATCGATCACGTAGGTACTAACAGAGCAGATCAGAGTAGAGAAAGCTGTTGATGCCATTTGCTATCTATTCTATCTAAGTCCAAGGTATAATGTACCTAATAAATGTATCTAGAGCAGAGCAAAGAGAAAAGAGTACCTACATGTAGATACACCCAATACCAGGTAACAAACTACATGTAAATACCTACTCAAACCATACAAGGAAGTTAGAATCAAAGACACCCAGTCTCATCTCTGGCACAGCACATGTCACAATTGGCCCTGTGTTCTTTCGAGGGGGGGGGGGGGGGTTTCATATGAACCCGGCACGAGTTTGAGTTAATGTTAGTTGTGGGTAGCTCGTACCCAGAGAGAAAGAAAGGCAAGCATGTAGAGTGGATCACTGACCAGAGTACACAATTAAATTCCATGTAAAGCCAGCCAGCCAGCCAGCCTCCTGGCCACTCACTCGCTCACTACTTTACTTTACCTTGAACTCACAACCTCTCCCAGTCTTCTCTTCTTGTTTCCCCATTTTGAAGAAGAAGAAAAAATATACTATACCAGTGCTGTTAGTTACCATACAAACGATATCATTACAACTACACATTCAGTCCAGTCAAGTCAGTATCTACTACATACAACCAGAGAGCACTTACCTCTACTAAATCATCCCCCACCCACCACCTCTACTAAATCATCCCCCGCCAACCACCTCTACTAAATCATCCCCCGATACAGATACAACAACCACCATGGACGAAACCACCCAAGCCTCGTCCCAACCTTCCCCCCAACCCCATCCCCCACTCGCCGCTCGTCTCCGTAAGCGTCGCCGTCCCACTCCATCCCCCACCACAATCACAACCACAACCACTACCACCGCCGCTTCCACTCGCCGTCAGCTCCTCCTCGACTCCCGAAAGTCCCTCCTCCGTGCCCGCGCTCAACACGTCGAGTCCGTACGTCTCGCAAGGGCCTCCTCGCATGAGGCAGTCAGTGCGCGCTTACTCGCCCTGCAAGCTTCCCTCTCCCAGGCACAGGACTCTCGGAATGCCATTCTCGCAAAGATTGCTGGTAGCTGCGCGAGCGAGGTGGCAAAGGCGAAGCGTCTGGCGGGCGAGATGCGGATGCGCAGGGAGCAGGAGGCGAGGAGACTTAGGGTGGGTGTGGAGGAGAGGATGGTGGGCGCCGAGAGGAGGAGGGCGGAGGTGTTGAGGGGGCGGGGGCAGGAGGGGGAGTGGGAGTAAGGGGGAGAGTGGGGGGAAGGTGAAGGGGGAAGGGAAGAGTGAGGAGGAGGCGGCCAGAGTGCTGCAGAGGGCGTGGAGGGCATATGCTAGGGGGCTGGTGGTAAAGAGGTTCTTGGAGCTCGGGATTAGTATTGGGGGGGTGAGGGAGGCGCGGTTTGAGGAGGTGAGTAGGAGGTTTCAGGAGGAGGGGGTGCAGAGGGCGACCGGGAGGTTGTTGGAATTGTGTGGTTTGTTGGGGGGGGAGGTGGAGAGGGATTGCAGGACGTTCCTTAGTGCGTTTTTGATACTGGGACATCCGGCGGAGGTGTTGAGTTGTGATGGGGGGGAGGAGAAGGTATGGTCTACGATCTTATATCATATTAGCCATCAATTGTAATATTTAGCCACTTACTGATCTGAGGATATTGATCTAGGCCCTCATAACGAAATCGAAAGACCTTCTCATCGCCTTTGAGTCCTTCCTCTCCTCCCCAACCTTCCCACCGGCGCCCCACCTAGTAGCCACATGGAAATCCTTCAACACAGCATTCACAACCTGGAAAGCGCGCGACTCGGAGATTCTGATCAACACGATGGTGGCCCAGTACGCAGAGCTCGACCTCATCTGGCAAAAGGTCAAGGACGACAGCGAGGAGCATGTGGCGGCCGACTTTAAGGAGGGGATCAGGGAAAACCAGCTCCTATTGTTAGTGAGGATTAGAAGGTTGGCCGGGGAGAGGACGAGGGGCCTGCTCAGGGCTGCGGTGAAGGAGGCGAGGAGGACACGGCTGCCAAAGAGGGAGAAGGGGGATACGAAGCCGAGGGAAACGCCGACGGGGGCGGCGCGGAGTACGGTATCTACAGAGACTGCGACGGTAGCTGCACCCCCAACTGCAGGGACGGCAGATGATACGCCCACACCAGAGGCCTTCTCTCAATTCTCGCCGACCCCTACGGCGGGATTGACGAACCGCCAGATTATACACGAATTGGCCTTGAATAAGGACTTTAAGCTCTCCCCGCGCCCAAAGAGTCCCCTCGAGGAGCTGGTTGAGCGTGAGGCAAAGAGGGCATTCTGGGACCTGATGCGCCGCGATATTGCCCTGGGGTTGTTGGAAAAGTGGATTCCGCCCATGGCGCAGTCTGTCAAGAGTCGGCTTCTACACCTGCTGGATCCCGCAGGGGGGCTGCACAAGGCGATTGATACGAGCATTGATATCGACCTGATCAGTCAGCAGTGTCGAGCGGGGAGTTATGAGCACGAGGGCTTTTTCACTTATATCCTCAATCTTTTGCCGCGGATCTGTAGTCCGGCAAGGGACGAGGAGGTTGAAAAGCTTAGGAAAGAGGCAGAGCAGGGCGGCGACGTTATTGAGCGCCTGCAGCGCCTGTTTGAAGTACTCGACCTCATGCAGCTCGACCATGCAAACTTCCTCCTGATGATGAGCGCGCGCCAGCTGATTCCCGAGAGCGCAGCCTATGAGCGGCGCTTGTTTGCGGCCGAGTTGGCCGCGGGCACAAGGACACTTGAACGCACTACTGCCTGGCTTGAGACTGCAAGGGCGGCGATGCTGGCCGCAGCACCGGAGGGGCAGAGGCCGACGCCGCTGAGTATCTACAACCATGCATTAAGGACGCTGTTTGCAACGCTTGACACAACCCTGTTGACGGCGGACACAGCCCCCGAGACGCTGCATCTAGATATCGACCGTCTCAATGGTTTCCGCGCAGCGTTTCGGCGTATCATTCTCGGCGCGGCCATCACACTGACGGTCAAGAATCTTCTCCGCCGCGATGTGCGCGGTGCCTGGAAGGCGCTGAAGGAGCGGATCTGTGCACTGGGCGAAGGTGAGCTTACTGAGGGTATTGTGGCGTTCTTGAGGGAGACGACGGCGACGCCCGAGGGGGTGCTGGGACATGTTGGTGGTGCTGTTGGGAGGATTGTGGGGAAGGGGGAGGGGGATGCCGTGGTGAGGGTTATGGCGGGACGGTTGGGGGGATTTATCGAGGAGAGGATGGGAGCCGCTGTGGGAAAGGAGAGGGTTAGACTTGCAGTGGGAGGCGGGGAGGTGCTAGGGGGTGGGGAGTGGGGAGTGGGGGTTGGAGGTGGGGGGTTTGTAGAGGGGGTGGTGGTGGTGGGGGAGGTGAATAGGGGGGTTTATGGGGGGTGGTATGATGGGGTTTTGGTGGGGTAATGGCTCACATTATCCGTCTTGTTTCTTTTTTTTGTTTAGTTTTTTTTTTTCGGTTTTTCCTAGCTGTTGTTTCCTCACCTGTCTGTTTTCCTGTCTTGTCGGTATCGTGTTGTGCGTGGAAAGACAGAGGGCTAGTAATTAGTCCTTTAGGTTCGGAAGGAAAGTGGAAACAAGTCCACTCATTATGGGTCCGTTTGCACGACTGTGATTTTCTGCCTTCTTGTCTTGCTGCTATGCTCTTTGCTTGCTTTTCTTTGCTTCGATTTTAGTATTCTCTGTTATTCTCTTTACTCTGCTTGCTCTACCCTTCCTACCTTGGTTTGGTACGCCTTTCGACGGCACATCCACCCCACCCCACCCCACTCCACTGCAACATCTCGTTGTATGCACATACCGACCGATACACTATCCATTCCATCACGGCGATGAAGTCCTACAGTGTAGTGTAGTGTCGTGCAGATACATGTATTCTCCTATCTCATCTTAGGCTAGACTAGACTAGACTAGACTAGATAGACACCACTAGATGTACGTAAATACACAGTTAGCTGCTACATAGTAAGTAAGTAGTCCAATCTCTACCCTCAAACCAAACCAAGCCCAACCCATCCACTCTACATTTACACCGCAGCAGCCAACTTCACCCCCCGTATGCTAGTATACTGGCGTTATCATGTGCCGTGGTGTGGTTGGGGTTGTACTTTATTTTTATCTGTTGCTGGCGAGGGGGGGTGGTCTTGATGCGTGTGGAATGGTATGATGGATGGATGAGGTGTTGGTTGGTTGAGTTGGTGGTGGGATAGAGTCGATGGAGTGGGAGGCAGGGATTTGGATCACGTACTGTCACTCGACGCGGTTTTCTGTAATCTTTATTACAATTTCTGCCATAGATCTACAACAAAATACATGGACGATCAGCGCCCATGGCCTACAGATATAGATCCATCTAGCTCTCTAGGCATAACCTTAAATGTCCTGGCCTCGAATTCAATTAGGGCCTCTTCTAGCCAACCTTCAGTGACTTTGGTGGATCTCTTTATCGATCCCCAAAGCCTCTGCTTGCGCCCGCTCCATAACTCCCCGCTCTAGAATGTCCCAAAGGCCTTGAAGCCCCCTCATTACTGCTCTGCAACTCCTCACTCACATGACCCCGCATGTCCGCGCTCAACCTTGCTCTCGCCCTTTTTGACACACTCAGGACCCAGTCTACAATGGTGACTTCCTCCCCCTCCTCAACACCCGTTGCCCGATGAACTCTCACCCACACCACTTCCCCCCTGCAGAAAGGACATGGGAACGAAGTAGGCCGAGGATTATACTGGTTTAGAAGTCTAGGATTAATATTCGCTGTAGAGTTCCATAGCCGTTTCGTGCAGCTTCTGCACGCGCGGTGCCCGCAAATCGTGAAGAGGACCTTGTGCTCGCGCCGCGAACAGATTGCGCATATGCTCTCCTCGGAGAGATCAATGTCTGAGTTGGAGGATGCAGAGGAGGTAGACGATGCTGAGGTGGTGGAGCGGGAGGTGCGAGGCGGGCTGATGAAGTCGACGATACGGTCGATTACATCGCGCGCGCCGTGATGGCGATGTTGGAACCACCGAGAGTTTTGGGGGTAGGGCTGCTGACTGTTTCTGTTGTTGCTTGAATTGCTCATTTTGTGGGGATTTCCAAGTGTCCCTGGTGTTGATATAAATGGTGATATGTGTTGAAGACGATGATACTTATTGGCCAAAGTGTGATGATTGTTATGACACTGTGTGGATTAGTTTATGTGAGGCTTTGGGATATCAAGAGACCATAGCCTTTGCATGAATTGCGCGGTGGTTGCCCATGGTGCGATATCAAGATGCGAAATCAAGTAAAGGACCAATTCAAGTCTTACACATGGATATAATTAGCGTACGTTTGAAAATTTCTACGAGGGTAGCCATCACTGACCTATGTGAAATTCCCTTCCTCAAATTTGGTGTGAGAATGAGGATATTGAATCTTGTCTTTCCACGGACACCCTGAGGAGAGAAATGGATGTTCTGAGAGCACGGGTAATCGCACACGAAACCCACCACGGCAGAACTAGCTGTTGATACTATTAAATCCCTCCGTTTAACGCCAGATGAAGCGGCTCTAACGTTATATTTAAGGTTCTTTCAGGGATCTTCTGGACGCCTTTTGGGCTATTAGGAGTTATTAGATCGAATTGATGTATTGTTTATTTTGTTGGGGAACATACCATTAAAAAAGTAGAGAGGGATCAGAAGAAAGGAGAAAAGGTTTTTCTGTATATTGGTAAGGACAGAAGAACAAGTGTTCCCAAAGGAAAAGTACAGGTGGTCTTGAACTAATTCTAGACGCACCACTGTCTTAACTGTCTAGTTTGTTTTGAAGAATGAATTCAGGACCTAATTCTTTGAGTACTAGTTCTTTAACGTCTCAAATCTTTTGTATAATAGGATCGCTACTCAAGGAGAACTAAAGAGTAAAAGTTAGTACTACATCTTCAGGACCATAGGATATCACTCACTTCCATACTTTTATAGTGAGATTCGCTCCTAAATTCAAAAAAATCTCGCAATTTTTTTTTTTAGCTCTAACTAATCTCATTTAACTAAATTACAAATATCCAGGCCTTACAATCAGCCCTGTCGCAACCTCAATCTAGATCTTCAATTCTATCTCAGCTTACGACCTTTAACAACACTACTAAATAAAATCATCAGTAAACTGAGTATCTATAAACTTCTCCCTGTTCTCTCTCTCTAATTTTTCCGTCGTCCTTCCAGAAATCGGCAATATCCAGTCTGCTATCGGCATCCCCTCCCCATCCACATTCAGATTACTCGCCGAATGACTATCAGTCTGCTTAACCATCTGTACCACTCCTTCACAGGACGGGTAGGGGAAGGAGGTTGGCCATGGGTCATATGTCTCGTTTTCCCTATTAGTCATGGAGGTCCATATACTTTTTGTGCAGCTGATGCAAGCCTGATGTCTGCATTCTATAAAAATGACTTTGTTCTCACGACGGCAGCAAGTTTTACAGATTTCCCCCGGAATATCGTGGTCAGATGTGGGCGATCGTGTACTCAGGGTGCTGGACGACGGTGAGGTGGCAGGAGAAAGCGGCTCATCGCCATAGTAACCCATAAAGGCCGCCATGAGAAAATCTCCCCCAACACGATCATCAGGAGGCGGGGTGGCCGGTTGTGCCTGGCTTGATGTATTGCCTTTGCTAGATTTTCCTAACTTGCAGCTTTTTTTGCTGGAATCCTTCTTGTTTCTCATTGTTTTGGGTTTAGGATAGCTTCTGTGCGTATTTTATGAAATGCAGTATTACGACTATTTAAGAGGTGTTATGCAAGCTAATACTGCGGAAATGAGATATGAGTTTTAGTGACATTGCGCTGTTGTCTCCTATATCTCTATATATATTCGTTCGTTGAATTTCAAGAGGCCAAAGGTCCATTGAATGAAATTCAGGTTCTGCACACATGCGTTAATATCTGTAGGACTATATGAGAACGAGGGATCATGTGTGCTGTCCTGCCTGCGGCTCTCTTGTCGGATCTAGGCTTGAAACGAACCTCGATGTAGAATGTGTTGCGGAACGCCGAAGGAATATGGTGGGCACGAAAAGATATTTATCCAAGTTGATGAACAGGGTAGCCATTTCAACTCACCCCTCAGTACACAGGCTAGGCACAAGACTACTGGGTCCTCTAGGCTCGTTCCCTTAGCAGCTACGTAGTACATGTGATCATAGGAAATCACTCGTGTGCCAAGAATCGGTCCCGTGTTCCTAGATCTGCAGCCTACCACTAGGCTTGATTGACATGTCGTACTGCACCTACTGTTACTTTACAAGATGGGTCTTCTTATTCGGAGTACGTAAACGATTCAATCATGTGCCGCCCAAAACTAAGTCTTCTGGCTCATGAGACACCTGCTATGAGGGCTTGATCCTATCGCAAAGTTGCAAATATAGGCCCTGGACTTTGGAACCTAATTCCAGCGACTACGCCGGAAAGGTCACCGCTCTCAATGAGTTATGCAATCGAGCAGCCAGCCATCCCGTTTGATACATCTTTGGCATTTTTTGCAGTCCCGCTACCTCATGCACCTCCCCTACTAGCAACTATCCCACAGTATGGCTTCTATTCAGTACTGAATCTGATACTGTGGTTTTTATCCACTGATACCCAAAGGAGGGGCCCGCCGAATTGGGCTCTTCAAACGCCTACATAAAACTAGGCGAGGAACACAACATCTCGTAATATCCCGTCTGCTGAAACATACTAGACGCTAACGAACTTGGAATAGGAACGCCGAATCAAACCGAAACGATCCAAAATCAAGACTATATACATACATACATGCTTCAGAACATCGCCCTCAAAAGCAATCAATACATACCTATTACCAACAAGTATGCACACAGACATTCCGTGTGACAGTACGACATACCTACATTAACCAATTCGGAATATATCAAGTGATAGAAGTTATCTGCGACTATTGAAAATTTGCGCGTACTAAACCTTTATCAACCAATGGGTCCCTCACGCTCTTATCCTAGTCCAAATGGCTACCTAGGGCAACAGACCCCTGTCACTCCGTACCACCCATATCCGCACCCACAGAAAACAAGCTTCCAGCATTTCGGGCCAAGCCAATTGAAATTCCCCGCGGCACCCACCGCAAAGAGTAAGACATGAAGGTGCATAACCGTTTAACCAATTTCGCAAGAATTTGGGGTGATGGCGCAATCGGAGATAGGTAATTGTGGGTGACAGAGCTCTTCGCACTTCAGAGTATTGTGCCTTTGCTCGATTGTCTACCAGCTTCGGATGATTAGACTTCCGATGTGTTTTGGTTTTTGGGGTACGTGGGCGCAACTAGTGTAATGTATCAAGCTTTTAGAAAGAGTGTTTAGCATTGATGATAACAAAACAACAAGACAGATACAACTAAGCTTATAATCAAGTAAAAGAATACAGACAAAGTTTATCCAAGTGTCGAGGTTACTGGTATTCTCTTACGATCGATCTTGAATCACGCCATGCTCAAATGGGGAAACGTAACAAACTACAAAAGCAAACAAATTCCCTTGTAGAAAAAGAAACAACCGGAAATATGACTACTATTTCAACACCTCACCACTATCGTTCCCTGAAGGTGTATTCCCATCATCACCATTTTTTGTTACCGGGGGAACCGCCCTCTTCTTCTCCAGCAGCAGGCTTTTCAGCCATTCATTCTGCTCCTCCAGCTTCTTAATCCGTGCTTCCATCAACCTGACCTTTTCCGCAGCATCCTTTGCATCTTTCGCTAGCTGAGCTTCCTTTTCCTTCTTCTTGACACGGAACCTAGCTGATGCTGCGGTGTTTCGCCGGCGCTTATCTTCATCTACTGCTGCGCTCCGAGACGAAGGCTCATCCCCGAACTGCTCGGAGGATGGGGATTGGATATGATCAGAGGAGTTAGCTGTTGAAGCTTTTCGGGCTCGCATGTTATTGCGGGATGGGTGAGGTGACTGTCCTGGAGATGACGCCTCTGATAGCGGTGCAGGAGATGGTGGTAGAGGAACCAATTGTTGGGCAGGAGAACGACGAGTAGCGGGGGAGACTAGAGACGGCGTGAAGCTTCTATCGATACTTGGAGAAGATGGGGTGTGTTGAGTAGGTCCAAAGGGGTACGTATCATAACCGTAAGGGTCGAATTCTACATATCCAAAGAGGTGCGTGGTTAGCTGTCAGGATCTACATAAATAGCTGTTATAGGTACCCGAGTATGTGCTCGCTGATATAAGTACCCTGGCAGGTAAAGTACATGAGATAAATTATTGATTACTATGGAGTAAACAAAAAGGGACTTTAAAGAGCCGGTAGCGAGTATTCTCCTTTTGTATGAAGGCGCTCCCCTGATAAACTGCGGGCATGGGGCGCGGAAGTTTCATGCTTAATTGGTAGATATCAAAGCCAAATAGGCGTGGTGATTCGTGCAGAACAAGACGCGTGCAGAGCCGAAAAGTGGTTGGGGGGGGAGGAGTTTTTTTTTCTTCTTCTGAATGAGGGTGTGCCCACCAACCACTTCGTGCATATTTTGAAGAGGGACATGAGGGTCAAAAACGGCTTCCCTTACCGGGGCCAAACAAGCTTATCGACAACTTCACGTTCATGAATAGAATAGAAACTCATATCTTACCATTCAGAAAATCCATTCCCCCATTCCTAAGCTCCGGATCAATCAAATCCGTCCTTCCAGTCTCCCCACCCTCTCTATTCTGATTGCGCCTTTCATCAGGGCCAGTATCGAAATCAAAGAATCGTGTATTCGTAAATATTGCTAGGTCATCTGGGTTGAAAGTGACATCAGCTTCATCGATGTCAGTAGGTGACAATGGTAGAGCATTTAGGTCCTGAAGACCACCGCCCGGAGCTGACATGGCTTGGATGAGAAGTAAAGGTTACGAAGATTGTTGCCAGAATGGTAATGCAGGAGTAGAGTTTTTTTCGAAAAAGAAGGAAAGAAAGAAGGAAAGAAAGAGAGAAAACGGTGTTGCTCCCGTGCCTAATATTCTTCCCAGATCCCCCGACCACCCCTCAACCTTCCCACATCCCCGTGTCCTTCGCTAGAGCATGTATCTTACTTCACCCCGCCGGTGCCAAGCTGTGATAACTGATCTATTTGATCGGTGCTTGAATCGAGATGGCAAATGATATCCCGTCTCTAACGTAGAAAGTCCTTCCTCGTCCCCCGATCTCCACTTTAGGCTTATGATAAATTCGGTATTTTTCTAACCATAATCTACATGGGGGAAGGGGGGGGGACAGTATATATCCAGGTATGGAGGTACATACATCTGTTCATTGCGATCGTAGGAGTGCGTGTCAGTACTGTACGTCGACTCCGAAGACGCCATCATAGTGAATTCTGTCGAAATATCTAATTGCAGGGATTACCGTTTGGAAGTGTTTTCTATTGGGTAGCGTTTTGGTGCTAGCTGGGAAGTTGCGTATGCAGGTTTACAACCATTCCGTTTATGGAGTAGAAATAGTAGGGTAGATTATAACAACGAGGATGAAAAGAAAGGACCACTTAACGGGGCCCTTCCCTTTTTTTTTTTTTTTTTTTTTTTTTTTTTTTGCTTTAATTTTGATTCTAGGGTTTATCTGATTGTTCTAAACCTACGACCTTCTAAGGAAGGGATAGGTCTGTAAACATCTTGAGAAATGGTGCATACTCACCGCCTCAACCAAATTCAACCTAGGGTTCTTCCCTCTCTTCCGAGTAGATATCAAAACCTGTATGAGCTCTTGGATCGTTCGCCCTCCTCCCCGGCTTTCCCTCCTTAAACTCCGGTAGGCTTTTCCAAATGTCATTTATCCTCGTCATGTCACTTTCCTCAAGCACGAACAGCTCCCTATTCTCCATGATTCGCTCCCTCGTTGCAGATTTGGGGACAACACTAGTTCCTCTCTGCACACCCCATGATAGTAAGACTTGTGCTGGGGATTTATCATATTTACCCGCGATACTCAGGACCGTAGAATCGCTCAGTGGGCCCGACAGGTGGGCGTTCAAAGCCACCGCCGGAACCGGGCGTCCGCCGAGGGGTGAGTGCGCGGTAGCATGAATTCCATGCTCTGTGAGAAAGTTAATAAGTTGATGTTGGGGTAAGTAGGGGTGTAGTTCGATCTGATTTATTGCGGGGAGGATGCGTGGGTTGGATGAGAGGAGACGCTTGGTTTTGAGGAGAGAGAAGTTGGAAATCCCAATTGATTTTGTGAGGCCAGTGTCCACGAGATCTTCCATTGCATGCCAAGTGGATATAAAATCCCTAGATCCCGCGATGTCTACCTCAGGCTACTATACTATTAGTACATCCCCGGAAAAAATAATTGTTCGATCAACGGGAAACTTACACCTCCATCAGGCCCTTTCTTGGTAGCATAATTTTCGCCCGGAACGTACGCAGTTGGGACTGCCATTTGTAAGCTTCATATCAAGGTCTTGGTGAGTATGACATCATACAGTGCATAAGATACAAATCAACTACATAGCACATGCATCAGCCGAATCCTACGTATATTGAGGCTCAGTCCTAACCGTAATCAAGGCCCAAATCTTTCAAACTGATCTCGATCCCAACCTTAACATCCTCCGGCTTATGAAAGGTATTATACCTGAATAATCCCGGCGCAACCAATCAACGTTAGTCCATCCGGTCACTATCACTTCAAGCAAACGACATACAGTTTACTCGTAACCCATAGATCCTCCCTTTTACCCTTTCCCGCGGCGATCCACTGAGAAATCGCCTCCCCCACCTCTTTCTCACTACCGTACGAGAATGCAGTATCAATATGGCGATACCCAGCCTCCAATGCCTCCAGCGTCGCAACCCGCACAGGATCTTTCGACTCGGTTGGGTTGACGAAGAGATCCGGATCAAATGTTCCGAAGCCAACCGAAGGAATCGGTAGGTGGCCCGGAGTGTTCTTGAGAAGGTATGAAGTGGAGAGCTTGGAGGACATAATTGCTTTTTTGATGGTAAACATGTCAAAAGGTCTTTAGAGGCATGGGACTAACTGGGATATAAATATAAATAGCGGGGATGCTTCATACATAGTACGCGAGAGCCAAGCTTTGTCGGAGTTCGGGGTGGGGGAGGGTTAGCTGTCGATCAAGGCTTGGGAGACGCAGGTTTTTGGGAGTCGGGATTCAAAGGGATTCTAAAAACATCTTTCAAAAACATTCGGATCGGGCTGGCCGGCTTCCCTGCATATATGATGTATTGTGGGGGTTGCTTGTACGCTTTAACTGGTCCTGTCCTATTGTTACATGTATGATGCATGGTCACTCAAAGTCTCCCATTCGAGGAGCGAGTCATGAACTTTGTATGTAATAAGTTTGTTGAGCATTAGTCTTTCACTTCGATATACCCATCCTTCCATCTTTGGCACATTATAAATCTCCTGCCGCTGCCAGTGCTCCAAATATGGTGGTAGAGCAAACAAATAATACGTGTCTAAAACAAAGTGTGATCTGAGATCAAAGTTTCAGACTAATGTATGTTTTGAGTGACCACATCCTACTTTAAATCCTATCTCATCTATGGCACATGTTTCACTATCTATCGATGTTCCCCCACTTTTGTTAGATGGCAGCGCCAGCAAATTTCGGCTGAATTTCTCATCTTCCCTCCACCTCCTCCTACCCAATTCTAGTTGGTTAACTGATTTCAAATGGCGAGAATTAGAAGTCGTTAGAGGACCAGGATTCTGTGTATGCCTCCCAGATTTCCCTCTAATTACATAAATTTCCAGTGCTGAATACATAATCCAAGTTGAAAGTCAAGTTCCGATGGCGCGGGCAACGTATGGGTGAAGCCTTAATAGAAGAATTGGGGGAAAAGATATCGAGAGCGGAGATGTGGCCTCAGTTATTATTTTCAGCATCTTTAGAGGTTCCAGAACGAGTGCAAGCCGGAATCGATGCAAATCGGAGAAGCGAGGTTCCAGGGCCAGACATTATAGGTAAGGCCCAGATACTCACGATAACATGGCCTATCAACTCAATTCACTGCTAAGGTTACCTCCAGTTCTCCTGGTTCGCGCATCTCAACTACCAGCAGCTACCGAACTTCTCCTGCCGAAAATTATACCTACCGCTTTCTTTTCAGATATAACCCTCAATTTCCTCTTCAGTCCGAATGAATCCGATTGTTTCGATAGAGCACCCCCAAGTACCATGGAGCTGATGCCACAGATTGATATGGCCATTCGTGGCCTCTGGAGCAACAAAATCACGCATCTATCACCAATTCTCGGAAGGGTTGGATACTTGGAAAGCGTTTGCGGCAAGTCCGAGTACATTTCTATAATCAGTGATGCAATAGCAAGCGTTGGTAGAATAAGCCGAAATCGGGTATTAGAGAGGTCCATTGAAACGTTGAGCAGTAATGGTGAATTGGAAATTAAATTATGGAAATGTTTATTGGGAAGTTCTAATAAGAAAGGAAGAGCGGAGGGTATTTTGAAGAGCTTGATGGTTGCTGAAGAAGGTCCAATCACCGGAAATTTTCGGGATAATGAGGATATTTTATCACTTCATGAGGGCGACTTCGAAAAAGATAAACAGGAGGAGTTGCTTTTTGATGATATTTCTGAGGATGAAAATAGCCTTTTTGCATGGAACGAAGAGGGCGAATGCGGCAAGGGAGGCGAGAGCGATAGTTTATTTGGTTGGGACGACGAGCATGGCACTCCGTTACTTGAGGCACCTAGAAGTCAAGCTATTGGCTTGAAAAGTGTTGCAAATGGAAATGATCTCCTTTTCTCGGAGGATCATGAGTCTGAAACTTTTTTTGAGTTTGAGGCATCCCTTCAGAATGTGGAGGGCAGAGACCCAGATATGATGTTGATTTGACGTTGAATATTTCACTAGAATAGCGATAATTGGCATGCATGCAGTGCTTATTCGTCTGCTTGCGCAATTACTCTGGAGTAGAGTACTCGTTCGACCGGCGTGCAGCACGCCTCTTCCACCCACCAAAAATCACTGTTGATGCATTGTTGACAGTCCTAGTCCCCCCGTAACTATTTCAACTACATATACATCTTATCGAAGGTTGAGGGTCTTCGTTTTTTTAAAGTAAAAGCGGGCTAGATACCCTCGGCAGTAGCGCTTACAGAGGACAATTCTTATCAGCACATCCATTTAAATTATTCTTTATGCGTTAAATGTACCAAGATCTTTGAATAAAACAGTTCTATGTACCCGTTCTTAGCTTAATTGGATACCAGGAATACTTAGTAAACATAAAGATCTATTGTTAACCTATAAATCAACTAACTATAGCTTGAATATGGATTCGAATCTTTTTCTTCGTCGAGCTCATGATCTTTTGAATTTCAATAGTGATGCTGTTAAGGCGCCACACCGGGATTATCCATAGACTACTAAACCCAAGTTATTGATAGAACTTTAGAAAGGCGCAGCAAAGCGATGATTGGAGGATTTGACTACTGGTGGTACCTGCTCGACATGTGCATAAGATTATCGGGCCGTGAGGAATTAATGCAGACTACAGAGGAAGAGATTCCATAAACGCTATGTTGAAACCCAGGGGTTATTAAATAACACCGCCCGAACGCGCCAAGACCCCGGTCCAGGCCACGAACGCTTTTCTCGAGGTTCAAACATCATCTTAAAGTCCAGGGTCAGCAATCCAGAGCTGACGACGACCTTTCAAACCTTCCCCCACCTCAGCATATCCTTCCCCCACGATTTCCTCTGATCTTTATCGTCGGGCTGGATCAGATTGATACACTTCAAAATTTTTATTCTACAGAACTTCGTTCTACTATTCCAACTCCTCTTTCATCCCTTGTCTAAACACCTTGTGAGCCGTCAGTCAGGATGCGCTTAACAGCGTCATCGCTCCTCTTCGGAGCTATTTCTTTAACAGCTATAGGAGGAGTTCTTGCAGCTCCTACAGATGCGCCCAGTTCTTCTGCGCAATATTTCGTCAAATCCCTTCCCGGGCAGCCGGAGGGGCCTCTAATCAAGATGCATGCTGGGTGTGTTGATGCTCCCCTTTATCCCCTGCTATCTCGTGTTGCCTTCACCATCGTCAACGACTCGCCTAACAACTATAAAATAGTCACATCGAAGTCGACGCCGCCACAAATGGGAATCTCTTCTTCTGGCATTTTCAAAATAAACATATCGCGAACCGGCAGCGTACAGTAATATGGCTCAACGGAGGTCCAGGATGTAGTAGCATGGATGGGACCTTAATGGAAATTGGCCCATATAGGGTGAAAGAGGATCAGACACTCGAAGAGAACCCCGGGAGTTGGCACGAATTCGCCAATCTTCTGTTTGTGGATCAACCTGTTGGGACAGGATTCAGCTATGTCGACAGCAATCATTATCTAACAGATTTGGATCAGGTACAAGTGTTTCTTATTGTAGTGGGGCAATTGTGGCTAACTTAGATCTAGATGGCAGATCATTTCATTAAATTTTTGGAAAAGTGGTTTATATTGTTCCCGGAGTATGAAGCTGATGATGTAAGCCTAAGAACCCCCCGTCCCGAACCTAATACTAGCCCGGAACTTATGAGAAGTTTAGATCTATATAGCTGGAGAATCTTACGCCGGGCAACATATTCCGTACATCGCCCAAGCAATTCTTGACCGCAACGCTAAATCCACCTCGGCCACAAAATGGAAGATTGAGGGGCTTCTCATCGGCAACGGCTGGATTGACCCTGCACCACAATACCTGTCCTATCTCACATTTGCGTACAAGGAAGGGATCGTTGAAGCTGGCACCGACGTTGCAAACTCACTCGAGAAACAAGTCTCAGTCTGTGCAAAGACACTTTCCGAAAAGGGGGCCAACCATGTTGATGTCCCTATATGTGAGAAAATTCTTACAGATCTTCTTGAAAAGACGAAAACGATGAAGGGCGGAAAAGAAAAATGTGTGAACATGTACGATGTTCGACTTGATGACACCTACCCCTCTTGTGGAATGAATTGGCCTCCAGATTTGAAGGACTTGACCCCATATTTGAGGAAGCCGGACGTTGTAAAGGCTCTGCACATTAACCCCGACAAGAAGTCCGGATGGACCGAATGTGCTGGAGGTGTCAGCTCTGCGTTCCGTGCGAAGAACTCTAAACCTTCAATCGAGCTCATGCCAAATCTCTTGGCAAATATGCCTGTGCTACTCTTCTCTGGCGACAAGGATTTGATTTGTAACCACATAGGCACGGAGGAATTAATTCACGCTATGGAATTCAACGGCGGGAAAGGATTTGAGCTCGACGCCCCTGGAACTTGGGCTCCTCGGGAAGATTGGGTTTTCGAAGGCGAGCCAGCTGGATACTATCAACGTGCTCGTAATCTTACATACGTTCTCTTCTACAATTCCTCGCACATGGTTCCATTTGATTTCCCTCGCCGCACGCGCGATATGCTCGATCGTTTTATGGGCGTCGACATTGGAAAAATTGGCGGCATACCTACGGATTCTATCATTGGTGGTGAAAAGGGCCCTATTACATCTGTTGGCGGCACTCCCAACTCCACCACGGCTATCGAGAAGGAGAAGTCGAAGGTTGATAAGGCACGCTGGGATGCATACTACCGCTCTGGCGAGATTGCCCTTGTGTTTGTTGCCATTGCAGCCATTATTTGGGGCATCTTTGTATACCGTCAAAGACGCAGCTACAGAAATTCCAGGAACGATGGAAAGGGTGTCTATAGGGGTGTAGGGATTGGTATGAAGAGGAGGAACATGAGGAGCGAGGAGAGCTTTGACGAGGATGAGCTAAAGGATCTGACAGTTGAAACGCCCATGTTCGACAGAGACCCCGAAGTTGGTGGTGCACCGAGGCACTCTAGATACAGTGTGGGAAGCGATGACAGTGACGGAGAAGGTAGTGGCGCAAAAACACGAAAGTGACCATGCTAGGAGAGGTATAGTTGCAGAAATTAGTGGCTGATCTTGTTTTTGCTTTGTTTGAGCTGTGCTGGTGTTTTGTGCTTATACTTGCAGGAAGGCGAAATTAGGTGGTTGATTACATGCAGGTCTACGGTCGCTGGAGAGAAGAAACAACAAAAAAGAAGAGATTCCAGTTGTGGACCATCTTTTTAAAGTTGTTGGCAAATTGGGCGTGTATATAAATATGTCTTGTTTTGTTTTCTTTTTTTCTTCTTTCTGCATCCTTTCCCTTGTTTATGAATGTAATATGATGTTCGGGCGGGTTTTCTTATCTCTAACATCTTTTCTATGATATTTCCCCGAACTTCACAGTGCGAAAGAGAGTGAGGACCTAGGAGTCCTTTCGCTATATCATGCTCTTTCCGCTCCTTTGGCTCTACCCGAACTGGTTGATATGTAACAGTAGTTTCACCTATGATAGAATATTTGGAATTTTTTCTGGCCCCGGGCCTACCTATAAAACCCCTAATTTTCTATTCTAGTGCCTTGTTTCACCAGCCGCAGACAAAAAATTCGTTCCCCAGCTCAGCTCCAAGCACACATTGCACCGGAACATACCGACTTGTAAACGAGCCTTAAATGAATAGTGGAACTAAGGGGTCGCTTGGCTGCCGAAGCGATGGGCATTTTGACGAGGATTTTCTTCATGACGTATCACTCGAATACATCGGATGCGCCAAAAGTCGTGATATCGACAATGAATGTTAGCGACAGAATTTTAAGAACTGAGAAGAATGGTATAAATCTGTATTTTTAAGCTGTCCCTCTGGCGCACTTCCAACTGATCCTTTGTCGTAGATCAGTTGCCCACCGCATCAGACCCGTCGATTTCCGATCTTATAATGATCTTTCACGCCCACAACATGACTATATAGACATATTTAGCCGCAAACACCTAAGCCAAACCTTCTTAATATCATTAACCATGAAGTTCCTTATCGAGGCATCTAAGCTCGTCTGTTGGCTTTTCATGAGGGAAGATCGAGAGCTATAGAATTGACGGTTGGAGATGAATTAGTTTCGATGAATTAAGCCCTAGGTTTGTGGGGCTTAAGTACGATGTACCGCCGGAGAAATGCGGAAAGATAGTTTTAAATAGATTTAGGGAATGTGTTAACATGCCCTTCTACCTAGATGGTTGTGCGGGCCATGACTTCTCCGTCAGCTCTGTTCTGGGAAGATTGGCGAGGAACCGACCGTACTGTTAAGAACAGTCATATGCGTAGTATTTTAGCTTCCGTCAGGCCAAGTAGCTTTTGGGACGTTTTTACGGCCGATTCCGAGACAAGTTAACCTGAGGCTGACCCAAATCCTTCATAGCCCGTGATTACGTATAATTCTCTCTAGCCCAACCATTGTCCTATATGCATTTCAGCAGTACGCAATCCATCCACATTCACCACAAACTATTACTTGTGGGCCCCTTCAAAATACGACTGCTTCAACTAACAAAGTAATCCTTTAACGATGATCTAACAGATTCCGAGAATTTTAACATCTGCCATAGAATGAGAGGTGGCCCTGGTACGTTATAAAGCTAGAAACTGAGTAACTATAAACTAGGCAGACGTATATTATCTACTCCGTTAACAACAGATACCAACAGGTTATCTACTGCTTTAAAAGCAAAGACATTCCAAAAATTCGATCATTGACCTATAGTATCAGGCTATATCGCTATGGGTTATTTTCTTAGCAACCTGGCTCTGCTCTACAGATCCATATACATCGCAGACCAGCATAATCCGAGCGATATAGCTACATAACTTTAGTCTCAGCCTATATCTACCAATAACTATTCGAACCTGAATTCTGCAATATCCATATATCAAACCATTAGAGACAGTCTCTACCATCAAACTACGCCCCAGGCCGCTGATCATTGGATGCTACCTTACAGAATTTCAATATTCATAACAGAGCGAAGACAGAGCCAATCTCTATTGTGAACTGCATATATGTAATATAAATGGAAGATTATTTGGACTGTTTAGGGAGATGTCCGGTTATCTCTTTTGGTTTACAGGCAAAGTATCAAAGCGAACCTCCCGAGTGATATATTGTGAATCAGTTAAACCTACGACAAAAGTCGATAGTGGGACCATTCGACATGCACGCGAAACTTTGCAACTAATAGACCATTTAAGTATAGCAGCTACATGCACTCAACATTATCGATCATGATCAGTCGATTCAAACTGCCTGCGCGATTTACTCCCCGATGTTACATCCATCCAATCCGGCTGATACGGGCTTTGGAAATTGATAACAAACCTCATCTCATTACTCAAGCAGGATTTCAGTGGCAGTGAACAGTCTCGCCTTGATTGCGAAAGGTATTCCCATTCATGGTTGTGCAAATGAGTAACAATAACACAACTGCGGGGAATCCAGATTCCGAATGAAACCAAACACCGATAAAGTAGTTTCGATGCGAAGAATCGAAACGGCATGCGAAATGTAACGGGCAGGTACAGAATGAATCAGGAGATTGATACGGAACTGTAATACTGCATATCTGTGATCGTCCTTGTCAAATCTCGTCGGTCACCGGCTGCTGAAACGCATCTACAAACCTGTCCGGGATCATCCTCAATATCTTTGAATTTCTCAAATGTACACTCACGGATCATTCTGGAAATCCATTCTGAAAGCCCAACAGTGGTATGCAGAAATAGTGCGAGGGTATGTACCTCCACGGAAAAAATCTAAATATATGCAGGGTGTATATGTTGGTTGCCATATGTGCGTACAGGCACTATGGGATATTGCAGAAACCTCAAAACAGTCACTATGCCAATGCCGACCCCCAACCTCTGATAAAATTTAATTAGTATTTCGAATCAGGTTCTATCTTTTCGTGATCTCTAGTGCAGAAGCACTTCCCAAATATTTCCGAAGTTCAACTACAAATTCAAGATCCTCACGCAACACTGGAAACCCATGCAGTGCTTACTTCAGGGACTCGTCCTCTCTGGACCCCGAATGCTAGTTTATTGCAAATATCCCACGATTTCTCTCATTCTATAACTAGCCCAGCCATGTTTTCAAGTATTTGGAGCGGAAAAATTCGAAAGTTAGTGAATACTTGTTTTTCTTTCTCTTAATAAGCACTGCGCTTAAAAACACTAGCTTTTTAATTCCGCGAGGGAGAGGATTCACCAAGAATCTATCCCCATATAATATTATTATTTTCTAATAAGTACATAAATATACCTAATATGCAATGTGCGATTTTTAGGATTTGATTGGCTAGGTTTGAGAGGTTTTCTTTTTCTCTATTAAATATTTTTGGGTTAATCAGTAGATATTGGTATTTCAACATGCCTTGAGCTTGAGTTATTCGAATAGTATATCAGATATGTGCACAAGGAATCTTGGGGTTTCAGTGATCTTAAGCTCGAGCTGGTAAACTGATATTGCTTAAGTCATAACAGTTCCTGCTACGGCCAAAGGTCGTTAGTCGTATACCAATCTCTCAAAACAGTCATTTTTATCTATAGCTAATCAAGCAAAGAGAAATTCGAGAACGTAATGAATAAAAAAAAAGGGGGGGGGGGGAGAAAGTCGATCATTTAAGCTATTACTCAATTGCAAAGGATATAAGATAACAGCAGCGTCAACTGTTACTAGCCTCAGATTACAGACTACGTGAAGGAAGCCTTGGCCCGTTTTACCGACCCCAGAGTCTAGTCTGAATGCAGGTCTTTGAGTAGTTGTATTTCTATTTTTTTTTTGTTTGTTTCTATTCATCAGGTAGCTAGCTAGCTAGCTCCTGAATATCAACTTATATCACAAGTTGGAAGGAATATCGAGAGTTGATATTTGAACGAATATTCGGATAGATACATTATAAACTAAGCTAGTAATCTGCCCTATATTAATCTGAATCTATTATCCCACCCATAGTCCGAGGACCACGCCGGACGAGTGATATACCATGACCCACAAATAACGGGTACAAATACTAGGCGTGCACCCCGATGCTGTGCTTAGGAGAGGGTTGTTTATCAAGCCATATATCATCTATTTTGTCTCTTTCCTAGATACATTCGATAATCTATATCTCTGTAGTATTCTTGGTATTCTTAAGGACGATATCCGGTCCGGTATAGCAGGACGCTATTGTGATTTTATAGTATAGAATATTGACCGCTAAGAAGATACCATAAAACACAAGGAGGCGCAGTCTGATCTTTTTTGAACTGTGCTCTCTGCGCAACAATTCGATAATATTACAGCAAAAAGGATCAGTGGCATACACGAAGCATAAAGGCCAAGGACCCACCTACAGAGTCTGGTAGGATTAATGCGAAAATCAGCGCTAAATGAGTGGGTTTTCTGGTCCGTGCTCTCCGCAAGAATTCTTTTAAGGGCCAATGGGACTATCGGGTCAAGGAAAGCCCACTTTCGCAATAATTCTACCGGAAACTGTATGTACATTCCCGCAAAGCGGGTATCTTATGTAATTAATCAGTTGTATGTGGTGGATAGCTTAGACCCACAATGTGGAAGTTCGACCGAATATTTCTTACTAACTCGTTGTTGTGTCACTACCAACTCAAACTTCCAGAAACCCGTTACTTCAAAGCATACGAATTCAAACTCAAATTATCCTCTCACCGCTGACGATTCGATACTCTTTCTGGAAAGGGGAGAGCGCTAACCATCGAAAACCGCGGTAAAGGAAGATATGTGAAATCCGTATTCAATAGGTGAAACATACTATACCTCGAAAATCAGCTATAAGTAGATAGGTTATTGTGATTAGCCGAGAATCAAAGCTCGGCCTTGCCCGACAAGCCTACCGGTCGGCCCGATTAATGTAGAGGCGGATTACGTACCAATACTTCATCAAGAGCTTCGGTAGCACGTGTAAAGGGATAGATTAATACTCCTTACATGCAGCTCTCTGACGTGAACAACAATTAAATAGAGGGTTCCGGCAACTGCCAAGGGATTTTGCCCAGATTTATTTTTTTGTGGGAAATCTGCTTCGGAGAATAAGTGTTCCGGCAAGCCCAAGAAATTCTGTGATGACCTGCTAGGTAACTTATGTGATCCATTGTTTGGGGAGAGCAGAATGGGAATTGTGACTGCCAGTTACAGATGTTTACATCTCTTAGCTTTGTTTTGATTTAACTTGATTAGACATTTTTCATAGGATTAAAAACACCCCTACCCTCTGAACTTGACTAACAGGGGGGTTATGACATCCCAGCAGAATTTGTTCATGATTTCCAGCCTTTCTACTTTTATCGATGTTACTGTGGGAACCACAGAATTTGCAGGGGGATTTTGGTTTGCCGGAACCCTCTAATAGCTGAAACTTCACCTTCAGCTAGATCTACCAGTCCAAGCATATTATCACTAATCCCCTCGTCCTCCTAAAACCTCTAATATAACTGCTGCCAGAAATCCACGCGTATGATCGTATATAAGCGATTTTCACCTACATGTAGGTATGTGCTAGCTCTATGAATGTTTCAAATGGAGATGGTGCGCTTTTTTATTGCTTTTGACAGATAGTTGGATTTGGTACTAGGTAATTATCTCGATGCCAATACAAGTTTGAGATCAATTAAATACATATTTGATTTTGAGTTGGTTTTTGTTGTAGGGGGCACATCTACGCCGACTCGAACGGCGTATACTCAGTGCCTTGAAGCCTTTTGCTTCGAGCACTTTTAGGCCAATTTACCAGCCCATACTACATCATCTCCATCCTCTAGGCTGAAGCCAAATGCTATATATAATATTAAAAATCAGATTTTTGTTTGTATCCCTCCTATCTTAAAAGAGGATCTCCAGGCGATCCGCCTGTAAGGAAGACGCCTGGGGGCTACACGGACTTTTGTTTAGAGGAAATAGTGGCAGGATTAGTGCTACCAAGGAACCCTCGGTTATGTATTGTGCCCGATTACCATAAAGATTGAACTAAGATAGTAGTGGTTGGTACCTGCAGGGGGTTAACGAGACGAACTACCATATGCAGGCCCGGACAATCTAGACCATCAATTCCTGGGACTTTGGAGCAATGTTGTACAAGAAAACCCTCTCCTCCCCCCCCCCCCCCCACCCCGAGTATCACGATTACCAGCCTTGGCCTTTCCAGTCTAATTATCAGAGCGCTTGTACCTCTAGAAGTGAGAGTCACACAAGAGGTAAAGACAAACTGTTACGTGCTGTTCTATTCTAATAAGTTTTAATTGAATTTTCTCCTCAAATTGGATATGATTGCACTTGCCAATACGTTTGTTCCTGCGAACACTATTAACTCGAAACCTTTATCCGTCAGACGGCATGGAATTTTCTTCTATTTCCAAATGATTGTAAATAAATACCGATGTCCTACACTCCCTGACGTTATTTTCTTATAAAGCGAAGTAGAACCCAGACAAGGAGCGGATTACAATGATATTATTACCTCCATGATCTACTCAACCAGGCCCTTTAACCTGGCTTCGACAGCATTGCGAGAACCATGGTTAAGCGTTTAATGTGGGTAGAAGTAGAAACGCATGTCTGCGGCCGGTACCAGGACCGACTCCCCAGTTCCATGTATCTCTCTCTCTAGGCTCATATCAGCCTAAGTTAGTAACGATGTCTTGGCATTGTGGAAGTTACAACTTACTGACATACAGTTGCCACCACAAAATAACTTCCTAATATCGTAGAGGGATGTCGTTCTATCGCTCTTGCCGTCCATAAAGGTCCTTATTGGTAAAGTGCATCACATATTGTAGTGCATGCCCAGCACGAATTAGTCTTTCGTCGATCAAGAACTGTTAGCTTGATATTGACCTCCTTTTCTTAAAACCCTTTCCGGTTGAGGAATTCTTGGCACCGTTACTGGCGCTAGTAACAATTCTGTGTCGAATAAAAAGTGAACGGATAATTCAAGCCGAATCTGCCTCGGGTGGTTGTTTGTTAAAGGGCTAAACTGGCAATTGATAAACAAGTGAGACAATCCATCTCTTGACATTGACAGCTGACATGGCTAACGTCCGTTTGGGTTCCATATTATCGGGACAGGAGAGATTTCACCCATGGACAGCTAGTTTGTCAAGTGATCTTGAGCACTAGAGCCATTAACTCCTAGAACGTCTTAAAACTCCTTGCTCTTTCTCACAAGATCCTCATGGCCACCTCATTAAAGAAAAGAAAAATTATTGCTTGTGGATACATCATTGTGAAAAGGCAGAAGACCACGAGATTGCAGTTATCATGGACTTTAGCCCAAATACATACTGAACTTGATGTATGCAGGCTTGTTTTGCATGGTAACGCTCCTACATTCTGGCATAAATTGAGATATGGCATAGACCCCCTATCTAATCTAGCAAGCTTTCTGAAGAGTAGATCGATTCCCGAAATTCATATCTCGTGTTGGAATCTAATCAGGCTATGCCGCGTCTAGTCGGGTTCGAATGCACCTACACTGATGAATGTCATACAGATACTAGAGTAGTGACTGTATACTTTATATGTAGAAGTATGCATGGCGTACCACATTATACTCGGCTGTCTCAAGGTTCATGATGGCATCTGAGCAGTACAAAATCTTTTCATCATTTATCGATACGAAGCGCCGAAGAAATTCCCCTATATCTGTGATAATCAATCTATCGGGCAATTAGAGGTTGAGAGCATTATTGACACAGAGTACCGGTTAGATCCAAGTTTCGCAAGGGAATTTGGGAACACCAACTCTTCATCCCAACTAGTCGTGTTAGTATAGCATTTGAGCATTCGTTCAACCTATTGAAAAAAGTTAGTAGGCTCTACGTATACTCCTCACGAGGACATAAGGTTTTGGTCGACGATTTATTAGCAAGTAACCCCCATTAGATGCTAAATTGACTCATGGCAAAGGCACACCACCCACTATCTAGAACCAAATCCATACCCCAGGCAACAATCTCGATTATCGTATGTGACATATACTTTCTATTGTTTTGTGGATTTTGCAATTCGTATCAGGCATCAAGGCATACCTAAGCTGGTGTCACTAGCGTTCCTGCACAGCATTCTGCAACACGTTTACTGATTGGTCCGGTAACTTCGCTATCAAAACGTAGATCACTTTTTCCCGGGAAGATGCCAACCACCCACACCCCCGCAATAGCAGTAAGAACACAGGAAAAATCTCAGCTATCGAAACATCAGCACCTTAGTGGCTCATCTTAACTATCGATGAGGATCACGCTGGATGTTCCCAGCGGATGGGTGCAAAAGCAGGCGGGTGGTCCAAGATCCCAATTCACGCGAAATCGTCTTCCATGAATATTATCCCTGCAGTTGAAATGATGAATCCCAAAAGACAGCTGAAAGTCTCACTTTGGAGACCTAATAACAGTACTTTGTACCAAGGGTTCTAAGTTCGGCGACATGCACCTGCGGGACTAATGGCTCCGCTTTCCTACTGCCGATGACCTTTTTTCTTTTCTTTTTTCAATCAATTGCTTTTTTTTCCCTTTCTTTCAATCGCCTAACACAAATCAGGACAAGCTAAATTGATAGGTAGAACCCGACGGCGGTACGACGCTATTTGGGACTGCCTCAAAAGCATAAGGCTCGCCCTTAATACTTGTTTTAGGTACTCCACAAATATCTGACTATCCTACGTGTCCAACAATCCTATTCGTCGTTCGTTGGCACTTGGCCAACTTACTATTGAGTGAGTAGCGACAGACGGACGGGGCTCGTAGACATCAATCCATTTTCCAGACGTCGCTCGTCTCAACATCATTAACTTCATCTCGAATTTCGGACATTATCTCAACATCATGGCTGTGGAATATGCCCCACAGGCTTTTTCAGTGGGGTATATTGCCCTATCATACATCATTTCCTTTATTGGATCACTATCTACAGTTGAGTTGTTGCAAAGACGAACCTCAAGGAGGGGGATGTACAACTGGTACGAGTAATCAAAATCATCAATAAATCTGAATCTACTATTTGCTAACGTAGCTCCATGATAAAGGTACCTTCTTGCAGGTTCATCATTAACCATGGGAGGTGTTGCTATCTGGGCAATGCACTATATAGGAAATTGTGCAATTGTTCTTTACCCTGGCCTTGATGGGCAGAATAAATTACAGCTCATCTACAGTCCTGGATACACTACCATATCGTTCTTTTTACCGGTTGTTTTTGTTTTTTTCTCATATCTATTGATGGGCGCAAGCGAACTCGTATCATGGATTCGACTGGGGACAGGTGGGGTATTTGCAGGACTGAGCATCTGTGGCATGCATTACCTTGTATGTTTTCCCAGTAAAAACTCTTCGTAAGCACTCTTACTGATTATCTGAAGGGACAAGCTGGTATCTACAACTATAAGCCTACTTACCTTCCAGGGCATGTAATCGGGTCAGTCGTAATTGCTGTTGTAGCTACCACGATCGCCTTATCCCTATTTTTTATACTAAGGAAAAACTTCACCAATTCTTGGTATAAAAGAGTTTTATGTGCGATTGTTCTCAGTGGTGCGGTGAGCGGAATGCATTGGACTGCAGCCCTTGGGACCGTATATCAAATAAATCCAGAATCAAAAAACAGATTCGGACATGATACCCGACATATGACTGTGGTTATTACAATTGTCATGGTAAGTCGTTGCAAACCCCCACCTATACCAGTTCTAATGGCCGTTGAAGTCTGTAGTCTCTTGTTTTCTCATGTTATTCTTTGCCATTGGGGTCAAGAAGGCGAGAACACAGAAATATAACCATACTCAAAAAATCATCCTTGCATCGGCAACCTTTGATCCTCTTGGAAGACTGATGGTACTACCAGATGGAATGCTTCCGACTAAAGAAATTACTGATGCTTTTCGCGAGAGGGTAAGTTCGCCGCACGTATATAAAACACCACTTAACCAGCTGGCTTGGCTAACCATTGACTATCCCAGTCCTTTGAAGAAGGTTTCGATAAATCGCATGCTGTGTTTCAATGGATTTACCGTACAACAAGGCATTGGAGCTCGCTGAACGGTCTTCTTGACGGGATGAAAGCACATGTTCAACAGTACAACTCTCCAGCTCATTCTGCAGATCATATTGAAGACTATGGCTTTATTTTTCGGGAACAATTTTGCGTCGCTGCTCAGGATCTAGCTGATGGTACCCACCGGCCACTAGAAAAGATGGGTTTCCTATATGATGAGATAATAATCACCGGAGGAGCATCGCCTTCCAGAAAGCCTACGGATCTCGAAGCCAACCATGGGAAGGGGAAATTTCTTTTCCTCATAAACGAAGTCACAAAGCCCGATGCTGTACGCCTAGCTGCGCATGGTTTTAGATTTACCAATCCCAGTAATGTAGCAGAAAACATCGCCAGATCGATGCAAGTTACTAAGGAAACTATCACAACACACATAAACTCGATGAAATACTATACTTCCGCAGAGTATGAACTTCGTCCGGGTATCTACATTGGTTGCTTCGCAGTCCGTGCGAATGTAAAAGGTAGTTTCGACGTTCTAGTTCGTGCAAACGCTCGTAACCAATTACCCACCATAAAGCTTCCGATAAATACGCTTGAACAGACCCAGCTACATTACTTACAGGGGCAAGAGAACAAAACTGCAATACAAATTATCAACAGCTCACATTCATTGCGAAGGCCTGAGTCGGGGGGTGCGCTCGACGCCCCTCCGTTCGCCATCATGTTTCATGACGCCCTCCGAGAACTCATTGACGAGATCCAAGATCCTTTCTTTGCTGACGCTACACTTGTTCTCAACCCTATTCCCATCCCATACTTGGATCCCATCAAAAATGAAACTGGTACTGCTCTTGTAATAACCTTCAGGACTCTGGTGCCAATTCATTCCCGAACAATTACCAACAATACTGCATTCGAGTTTGTGCCCTTTCCCTTTTTCTCCCTACAACAAAGGTGTTACCCCTTCTCGCCGGACCATGTAATCCACGCAAGAAGGACGCACAGAGAATTTTCAGCGAGAATCACTCATGTCCCCAAAATCACTAAGCCGATGCGGGCAAAGTTTGCAAACACATTGGTCCCGTGGCAAAAAGAACCGACTGTTACAGCAACTACCCTTTCAAGTCGTGCGTCTTCGTCCTCGGAGAAGAACTTGGTTCTTGAAAGCCCTTCGGGAAATCCCTTTCTCAATGGTGGAATCATGGTTTCTCAATCTGTCTCTGTCGAGCACGACGAGGCCAAGGGAGAAGGGAATATTGAGATGCGTGCGATGGGCCCCAGTACTGCTGTAGTAAAAGAGGAAGACGTTGAGCAACCTACTTGGGCGGATACATTGTTTAGGGCGACAATTACTACTGGAAGCGCAAGAAGATCTTAGCTGGACTTAGATATTCCAGCACCTCGAGACTTGCATTGTGTGTGATTATATTTACGGAGGGCGTTAATTGGACTATGGTGAATGGGTGAATGAGCTTAATGTGGCATATGGGATAAATAGGCGTTTAAAACGATTTTTGTTATGTTTTTCCTTATGGCTCATCATTTTGTATTGTTTGGAGTATTACTTTAGTATTAATAATTAAATATCTGATAAGTATTCCACAATTATAATTCAAAGGCATACTGAACAGGGTGACACAGGTTTGGTTCTAGACTCTATCGAGCACTAAACTAATTGATGAGACTATGATCTAAATCCAGGTAGGACTAGAGGCGAATATATGTACAAGGCTCTGGCATTTGATGAGTGAACGGATCTTCATCTGTCAACACCCATGTACAGTCGCACCTCGCTGTACTGAACGTGCATAATCGGGCGCGGCTCGTTCCTTATAGCAAAAAATTCCTTAAAGTAAATTTTACAAAAAAAAGATTAGGGTTTCTCCATGCAGTTCCCCACATTTTTTAGGTGGTTCTCACCAGTTTTTTTGGCAGTAGTTACTAGTGAACTCTCGGATCACTGATTGTGGGCCTCTTGTGATCACTGAAAAAAAAAGCCCCACCAATTTGAAGAAAAACATAAAAAAATATGGAATAATTAAGCAAACACTATGTTAATCACCAGCAATCATTAAATAGTCGAGAAGTTTTAGAAAATTTGGGGAGATTAGGTAAAAATTTGCATCCAAAACCGAGTGATAATTCCTTACAGCAGATTCAGCTTGTATGGGAACAAGGGTGTGACAGGGGTGTTTGATTTGGAGATTTCATCCACTACACTAAAGGCAGTTTTTCCCTTATACAGAGGTTTTTTTTGGTGAGGTGGAAGACAATCCTCAAATCTATTTCCTTATAACAAATATTCCTTAATCTGGGGTTCCTTAATCCGAGGTTTGACTGTAGTTCCGTAATGAATAATAATAAAAAAAAAAAAAAAGACATGTAGTTCGCTCACAATTCCAGCGCCTTGTGCTTGATGTCTATATCTAACTTAGGGTCGAGGAACCAGGAACTGGAAGTCGCTTTTCATATTAAAATAAGATATTTAGTATCTTGTTCCCCTAACCCTTGGAACTGGTTCCAAGGTCCCTTCGGAGGGTTAGGGGACGGCAGCCACACCTCCAGGAGGTGTAGTGGCAACGGAGGGTTAATGACCCGAGAATAAAGCTAACTGATATTGAACACCTCCATAGATTCGGCAGGCAACATAGATGCATAGACTAGCGAAGTTCCTGTCCTCTTAAATTAGTCTCAGAGAATTCAATGTTTTAAACTTACTCTTATCTTTTATATAAAATAGAGAACCGGCATTCTCCTAGGGTTTGCCATGGAACCGTTGCCGTAAAACAATTTATTCATGAAATATCACTCGCTAACACTTTTTTTTTTCTTTCTTTTCTATTCATTAACTCACTAACACCGTTAATTCAACCTAGGCTAATTCATTAATTAACCCCGCTAATACAACATAATACAGAAATACCATTTTACTTCTTAGGTGAAATATTAATCTTAAAGTCGTAGTATTCAACATTACAAGTATAGACACCTAGCGCGATCGCACATACAGCTAGTAGGCCTAGGAATCACCATATAAACAAATAATTATTTAAATCTATGTAAGCAATACAACTCCCGTCCTAGGCCCTAGTTAAGCTTCATAACCGCATGCATATCTTGACGGCCTATCGATAAAGCCTTGGTATTAATATATCGGCCCAACCGGGAAGTTCAATGGGCGAAAAAAATCCTTGCCGAAAGTCTTTTGCTTTAAGGCCAATTCAGTATGGAGATCACCGCGGCCGTCAGTTTGGCCATAATTTATTCGTTTAGAGCAAAGTAAAGTATTCTTGTTTATTACCAACCTTGAACAATAAATTTAGCCTTTTTTAATAATCCGGCCCGTGGTGTCTCATGCATGTGCTTGTTTTGGGCGTTTGCCTTAGACCGGGCCGACTACATGTACCAACGCATTGTATGTTATGTCCTGGATGGATGAGATAGAGGACGAAATCTCTCTCATGCATAAATCTACGAACTCTGTAGCATATCTAAGTATTCTAGAGACTATATATGTCTGCTTGTCCGGGCGTCCTTACAGAGAGTTTTGGGCACTTATGCATGAGAGAAATTTCGTCCTCTGTCTCATCTGCCCAGGACATAGTTTCCTAAATAGCCTAGAATGCAAGACATGCATGTCAAGAACCCCAACTCTCTCATTTTCTCCTTTCACCCAGTCTTGACTCACGTATGTACTTGTTAAGCCTTTTGGTAGCTAAATGGCTTAGATATAACTGCAGAGGTTAATTCTAAAGACCTCTTTCTTGACAATATCAAGGCCTCGGTAAACCATTTTTAACGAGTAACCTAACACCTTGCGGCGTGACGACGTTCACGGCTCCGTTTATGAAGCACATCCACCACCCATCAACAATCGATCCCGGATAGTGGCCCCCTCCTAGCAATGTTCTCCCCGGACCGAAAATTCCCATGACGTTCGCCGGTTGCTATCCTGTAGTAAATATATATACATCTAAAGCCCACTGGTGAGAGCAGATCCAAACATCATATAGAGTAGCATATCAATTGACTTCCCCCCGTACAGCCATAGTAACTGTAATGGGAGTTATCCCTTATACTGGCAAAAAATGGTGCCCACCCTAAAGTTGATGGGGCTTTGTCATCAATTAATTGATCTCACACCAAAATTCTAACCCTCTATTATAGGGGTAGTAGAACCGTTCTGTGTCGGAAAAACATATCTAATTCAAAAGGGCTATCCTATATTTCGAGAGACAAAGAACATCATTCTGGGTCTAAGAGGTATGCAGCACCAAAATTTGCTTTTTAAGGGATTGTTTCAACTCATTACAATCACTGAGAATACCAGCAACTTTCTTAAGCACTAGTGTCTACCAGCTACGAATACCTGCATACATATTACTTTTTTTTTCGTAATCGATCTGATTGCAGCATACTTGACATGATTCTATATCCAGAGAAGTTTAACTTCTTTGGCCCTGAGACGATGAGACCTGTTTTTTTTGCGCTAGGTAAATTATATTCATCCACATATACCCCACAGAGGATTTCAAGATATGCAAGTGGATTGCGGCCTCCGACCGCATATGTAGGGCCTGTTCGGTTGACACTGATTTGTTTGCAATCCATGGATCCTATCTAAAGAAACACCTCTGGAGGTAATTATTTTATTAAGTCCAATCCATAGATTCTCGTGTCAACCGAGCGGGCCCGTAGTCGTGTATATACCAGACCCTAATGATTCATCTAGCCTTTTTTCCCATCCAGTTCGGTTTATGTAAAAGTAGAGAGTAGCTTGGGTTGTTAAAGTCTCCGACTTGAGCAATCCTATGTCAGTGCCGGTTAATATTCCCCTTCAATATATAGCTCCAGCAAAGTGATACCAGTAGCTAGTTAAAAATTATAATTCGCCTTTAAAGTTTTGGGAATCCAGAGATGATATATAAAAGATTACAGATGTACTTATTGGTGTATGATCCCTCTTAATGTAGCTTTCCTTCCAAGTACAGGAGTTATTCTTTGTCAATAAGTATGCTTTTAGTACCTATTCTACTAATATCCAAACCATCTTAACCAATAGAAACGCTTCCTGATGACAATGGACAAACTTATACTATTTAGAAATGTGGATACAATCATAATATCACACCAGTAGAATTTACCCTTAACAGCAATTATCCTATCCTCAACTGGCTCTGGTAGTCAAATGGTATTATAAGCGATTTTTGTCTATCATTCTAGGCATTTGAAACGAGATATTTGGGCTAGATGTTATACATATATTTATTAAAGCCACCTGATTACTCCATTCCTTTACAAAGTAAACTTCCGCCAACAAGTGGTATATAAAGCTATAAACATAAACAAACATGACTTTACTCCATCACTCTAGTCTTAATCGCGTAATCACTGACCGGCCATAGCTCGTTCTGTTTTGCTCTTCTTCTTGCATCAACATACATCACAAACTCGCTATATGTCTTGGGCATAACCTTCAAATCGCCATCCACCAGGAAAGAGTAATTGAACACCCCCGTCTCAACAACACTACCATGCTCCACATCTCTTACTTTACTTCCAACCCTAATCTGCACTCTGCTTCCGCCCTTGTACGGCTCGGTATATGCTACCGTCGCTGTCAAATACAGAATGCTCCCTACAGGCACCGGCGCATCGAATGTGCTCGGGTCTAAACTCTCAAATGTGGGCCTCGAGTGAGCAAATGCAGAGGCACAACAGAACGCAAGCTCCATAGTGCTCTTCATAAGATATCCACCAAAGATCATGAATGAGTGGCGATTTCTGTATTGCGGCTGCATAATTGATGTAGATTGCATAGTGGTTGTGGACATATAGATTGTGTTGGCTTGTTTTGGAACCTTGGATTGAGGGTCCTCATATTGGAGCTGCTCCATCCACATCTGATGAATAAGGTCTGATTCTTCATCGTTCGGTGTCTGTTTAGCCAGAGAGATGTCTCTCAGTGCCTTCTTTGACTTCTGGTACTCCTCTCCCTGTTTGAACCTTGCCTTCTCCAATGGTGTCTCGAGGAGGAGTGGAGGTACTGGAGTTGCTCGTTTTGTCTGGGGGTTTAATGCGACCATTGTGAAGGTGCAAGACAAGATACGGCCCTCTTCACCATCAACACCGTGACGCCGAGCTTCCAGCGAGATCTCCATAGAGGACTTCCCGACATATGAGACACATCCACTAAGTTCGAGGTCGCAGAACTCTTCTAGTGGGCGAATGATACAGATACGATCTACCGCCGCAGTGACAGTAGTTGGTCCAGGTCCAGGTCCAGTATGCTTGTATGCCACGACGCCTGCCAATGCATCGAGATCTTGAAACAAGGATCCGAGACGTAGCTGGCCTGATGCATTGACATATCCATCTACAAGCCATTTATCCTTTGCTAGTGGCAGAACCTGGAGTGTTCTATTAGCTTAGCTCGCCTAATTCTAGGTCTCTACGAATTCTGGTGGTACTAACAACTTTGTGAAAGCTATCCCCTGGTCTTTTCGGTTCCAGACCACCAGCAGGCAGAGGTGGCGGAGTATCTTTCATTCCAACATTTCGTTCAGAGAGAGCTTGAAGCCAAGGCTTTTGGAGCTTCATCGCCGAGAGCTCTTTATAGACTCCATCGTACCTTGCTGCAACCGAGACGGAGAATTGGCGAGATTGTTGGGGCAGGCCCTGACGGAGGGATATCGAGCAGGTCCGTAAAAAGTGGGCTGACAGTATGCGTGACATTGCGATGAGCGAGTGGGAAATGATTGAAAGGGATGAGTGTTCGCGTGGACGTTGTCCGGGGAAACGATTTTCCGTGTGTGGGTTAGGTGCTGTTAAGCGAGGACGGATCGAGGATGCCAATGCGATGATCAAACGAGAAGCTCGGTAGCGGAGATTTAATTCAACTCTCTTTGTTGGCACGATCGTACGAGCACTTGATTGATATTGAATCCGGCTGGTTTACTTTCTTAAAAAAGGAGAATAGTCAACTTTACTTGTAGATTGCAAATTGCAAATTGCAAATTGCCTTAAAGAACTCCATGAAGGCCTAGAAGCATCGCGTGCATTCGGATTGCGGGGACTGCATTCTATGTGTTTCGGGTACAGTTCGGCCCGGCTTCGGCATCCTAGACCATATGGATTCATTACGAGTCTACGTCCCGTCCGTTCCATGTAGGCACTTTAGACGAGGCATCAAGACAAACACGGAAGGCAGGCAATATTGATTATATACACATTAATCAAGCAAGACCTGATCAAAGTTTCGGTACGTTTCTCCCTTGCGGTGACTGATATCACTGTAACCTCTAAACTTGGTGTGACCCAAGGACCGCATGTATCTAGTACGTATCTATTGTTTAACGCTTCCAGATCTCACTCGATGCCTTGCTGCCACAATGACCACGGTGAGATCATGACCGCATATATGCATCCATTCCCCTCTGTGTGAGTGTGTTTCTCCACCTTCATGCAATCATTGACCACAGAACGGCCTTTTGGTCTTATCCCGTCATCCATCTTTTCGGGATCCCACTCTTGTAAGTATCCGTGACGACGGCTCTAGTTCTTTTTATACTCACAGCCTTGTATCAGCCATAAGTGCTCACTTCTTCGGATTTCCCCCCACTCCCCCCTCAGTTTATATACGTGGTCTGGCGGGGATGAAACATAAATTTTTGCACTTTAAAGCACACTGCATGGCGTACGGATTTTGCACTTTAAGCAACCCGTGATATAGGTATGACTACCTAGAGTAATGATTCTGTATGGCATATCAGCGCCACTCCGTACAAATAATCCCTGCTCTCTCACTCGCATCTTCTGGTTCTATATCCTGTAGAGTACATAGATCTCATGCTCATGCCGTATCACCACCCCGCTTTCGAGGGCAGAAAATATCTACAGGCCGTCTTCTTCTCCCAGTGGCCAGTGCACTATTTGAACAGTGCACGACAAGCAGTGTGCATCGAACAATTGATTAGAGTAGGGTGCGCAGCTAGAAGTCAGCCAACCCTTCGTTTCCCCAGTTTTATTTATGCTATGCTATGCTATGCTATGCTATGCTATGCAGTCAGTCGGCGCCGTCGATCGATAAAATCATGATTTGAACCCAATTTCTTTCAAGGCCCGCCGAGGAGATGCTTTGCGACGTTGCAGCTTTTCTGCGGTACACGAAAAACGCTCTAGAGCACCATGCTGCTTTCCTGTTATCTATCTGCCCTTCTCTATCTTCACTTAGCTCTGGGGTGGTCCGCCGGTAGGCTCGGTGTCGTTCTGTGGGCTAATCTGCAATCATCAAATATGAGCTCGGGAGAGTGAGGATGTGAGTGATAACTCATGCAGCTAGATACGTAAAGTATCTGCATTACCGGCCCCGAAACATCAGCATTTACCGGTCCGGCAGAGTTAGAGTACGTACGCAGGCACGGTACGGGCGACTTTGATCTTCGAGGCGCTGTGTCATATTGAAGTACCTACCGTGCCGAATAATAGATATAGTCGACGTATCAGAAAAATCGATTTACTGGGGGATTCGTATGGAAGTTTCCACCTAGCCCTAACTCGATATTTCAACCCAACCCAGTCCGATCCCACACCACCACGACAACGATGAACCACTCCACTATGGTGACGAACCATAATACAACAGTGCTATTACTCTAATGACCCCTGATATTCAGACTTGTCACATTTCTTTTACACCATTTGGTTTCTGGCTGCATACATACATGCTCTAGGAGTAACTAGCTAACTGGGGCCGGGAGGAATTGAGAGAGGTGTGATACATCTCTTACAATTTTTTTTTCTGAGCTTGTGACAGAGCATCGAATGGAACCAAGAAACAGCTGCATAGTGTGGTGAGACGTTGGAACTGATATATGGTATGGAAGAAGAGAAGGTGGAAAAAGCAAGGTGGTGGTGAGGGATTTTAGGCGGTTGTGGGATTGGACGAACGAGTGTAGTACTCTATGGGAGAAGTTGTGTAAGGTGGTAAAATATGTATTTTGTTTAGCCTTTTGATTCTAATTGTGAACCAGGGTTGATAAATTATTAACGTACGGTGTCTAGAGTCTCTAGAGTAGGGCAGTACTTCATGGATTACATACCTAGTCGCGTTGACAGCTATATTGTGGAGTGCTATTAAATATAACCAGAATCTCAATGCCAGAAAAGTAAAGTGGTTAGATGATTAGGGCGCCCTACGTATCACACACTTGTAAGATTGAAAACTTTAAAAAACAATTCATGGTTCCCTGCAGGTAGTTGACATATTCTGATATTGGAGGTGGTGAGATTAAGGGTCTGTTCGGTTGACACAAAAGCTAAGTCCATAGATTGGTTGCAATCTATGGATTGGGCCTAATAAAATAATCACCTCCAGAGGTGTTTTTTTTATTCAATCCATGGATTGCAACCAATTCAACGTCAACCGAACGGAGCCTATAGATGGTTACGTCTATATACGCGGAGATCAAATGCCCGAACTCAGTGTGCCAAGTACCAGCGTGTTCCCAAACATTGTTTGGTGGTTTTGTGTATGAGAAAAGTTGGTTCAGGATCTAGGGTGATAAGTTGGTTTGTAGTTAGTTGTTTACAACGTCGACCTGAGTATTGAACATTGTTTTTGAAACGTCACCAACACTTGCAAATTAAACTTTACAGGTACTACATGTTGTTCTCTAAATTTGTATGCATGTACGTATACGTACCATACTGACATGACTTTCTGCAACGTCATCAAAGAAGTATTCAGCCTTAAATTCGAATCTCATCCTTTAAATTATGATGTTTATCATCCTCTTTGCACCTGAGTCGTCACTGCAAAGATGAAACGAGATGGGTCGTCCCTAACCTCAGGATGTTCATCCATAGCCAGTGCAATGTTTTCTAGCCAGGTCACAAACCAAAAAAAAAAAAAAAAAAAGGGAAAAACTTCAGCCTAAGGTCAAAGGTAAAAAAAAAAACCATGTGACTGACATACTTTATTCATTGCTAATCTCTGCCACAAAACAATGGTTCCTTTGGGCCCCTGTAAGATTCATTAATCAAACAAGTTGTCTTCATAATCGATTTGGCTCCTCAAAAAGAGACCACACCACACCACACCATACGATACCATGTTCTTCTCTCTCGGCGTGCATGGCATGGCACTTTAGAACCACGCGTTTTATACGGGCCGTGCTGCATAGAATAAATACAATATGCAGCAGCCAAAACCGCTGTTTCATGTGTTAACTCTTCGCTCGAAATGACTATATCTGTCCATGACCCTCCGTGTGTGATATGTAACGTAATATATATCACTTGAAGAACGGTATATATTAACAAGGTCTGGGGTAATAATCCGGACATATGCCCCATGCTGAAGAGAGGGAAGGTCCCTTACTTTTTTTAGAACGGAAGATCTACAGATCCCTCCCCTTAGTCCTCCGAAGTCGTCGGGGTCTAGATGCTGCGCTGGGCGGAAGAGTATTGGAGCATGCATATGGGCAATGGACCAATGAGCTAAAGCTTATCTGCGTGGAGATGTTGGAATCACCAACCAGAGGTCATGTTTAAACAGCTCACCAACAAACCAACTTGTTGACAGCGAGGAAAAGAAAACATACACTGGGCTTGAGCTTATTTTCCATATGCACGCGCTTGCTCGCAGTCTTGGTGATTAAGCCACATAATTGCAACTCAGGAAAGGTACCACCGTGCCCCCTCGACAGATCGGCGGGAGTTTCCATAATGGAGCTACTCTACATTTGTTAAGGCCATGTAACGACATTTATGTGCGCACATCTCAAAAGGACTCAGTGAGGTACGAATTTAGAGTTATCGAACATAACCGGTTTGAAATCAGAATACTTAGATCGTTTCCTGGACGACCTCGATGATTTATATCAAAAAAAAAACAAAAAAAAAAAAAAAAAAAAACAATAAAAACAATAAAAAATAGAGCATATTCTTGCAAATATTAGGTATATACATGTATATCCATTAAAGCTCAACTCCAAATCTGGAAGCTCGAGCACCAAAGGCTTTTCAGTAATATACATAGCCGACGGATATCGAATGATATGCATGGACAGCTTTCTTCTCTTAATGAACTTTATGTAAGGGAGCGAGCCCTGGGGAAATTGAATACCGATATGATATCTACGCGTCCTTAGCCGACTCCATGGGCCCCCCAAATAACCCTAGCCCTATTCAGGCAAGGCTTCATGTGCCAGTCATCATGTCGAATCACTCGGCTGTCCGGCCCGCGCGCCGTCTGTGCACACCAGCGCGCAAAACAAACGTAAAATATTGTCTAGCGAGATTAGACGCCTGAGGATCTGGACAGGAGGGGGAGGAGGTTCCGGGGGGCAGAAGGAAAAACGAAATTATTCGGTGGATAACGCGCTTCACCATATTGCTGACTATCCGTAGAAAGCCGAAGTTTGTGGGCGCTGTGGTACGGCATTCCGAGACACGGCCCGCACGGACATGATCTGATCTTGTTTTGTTGTTTTGTTTTGTTTTGTTTTACGTCTAGCCCTCAAGCCCTTTCGGCTCGGAAACAAACAAGGATAGGTGCCTGGTTCATGATTTCTCGAAACGAATATAGTAGATCATTCGTTATGGGGTACGCAAAGGCCTCAAAACAGCTGCTCTATGGGCCGTTGTTCTGCACGTTTCCACGTGATCTAATAACTCCGAGTGATATATTATGATTACTCGGTATTAATACCACTCTTCTCTCTTTCGGCGGGGATCTGTCTGTGGGTCCCGCTTCGGGCAGCCGTTAAATACCGGTATTGAAAGACAAACAGGGTGAGTAATACCATAGTAGGTACTGTATCATTTCCACTTTGAACTTGCTGATACCAGGTAACCACAGTTTCAATTTGGACCGGCTCTCGTAACGTGATCCCCCATTTGCGGGGGAAGAGGGAGATCCACTCAAGACGGACATACGCAGAAGATCATATCACACACAGACCTCTCAAGATACCCTAGGATAGTGGTCTCGACCCATCTCGAAACACTGTGCATCGACCTGCTTACTTTACACTGGCACAGAGCTGCCCTAGCATGGAAATTGAAATTAAAGGCATATTTATGGAGAAAAACGCAATAATCGTCAAATAACGAAAATAGATAAGATTATCTGCATTCAGCGGGTAGAACCAGGAAACCACAGCCTTAAACATCACCCGCGGTAAAATAAAAACAAAAATAAATTAATATTAATCTTGGATCGAAACATTTAAGGGCAATTATTTGCTTCGTCCACGTGCTGTCTCATCATTAATTCAACCCGATACTGCTATGGACCACTAATCGGCCCTCTTTGCAAAACTCTAGACCTCATGCTTCGAAGATCGGACGAAAGAGAGTCTGATCGCTCAAAGTTTCCCTCTACTTGAGCATAACACATGGATCGTCGTTGACGTATGCAACAAAATGACGCAAAAAGGGCATGCGTTAAACGTGTAAAATGTACCTCGAACCTCGGGATCGATGGTAACGATGTGCTGCGAGTAGGCCTCGAGGCAAAATGGTGTATGTAGGTGCTCTATGTCTACATGTACCTATATTACGGGTTTGTATAGGTAGGGCTTCAGATAGGACGGGTAAGTTTGATACGGCATGCGGGTCAACAAGGTATGTGTAGGTGTTCTACCCAGGCCGCCTAGATACTCTAACGATCTTGGTTTCTGACAGCTGCACATAATGAATCGCGGTCTCACGGATCTATAATTATCAGCCACTGTTTTGAGAAGCGGTACCTACCTTTCTACATGCACATTATCAAGTGCTGACTGAGTGCGAAGGTACGGAAGAAATCTACCCCTAGTTTTACCGTTTCCACAAACTGGCATATACCTAGATAGCTAGATAGCATCGGCGAATCTTCGGTGAGAGGTTCAAGTACCGTCGCACAACAGCATGGGAAGTCTGTTTTGAAAAGCTTGGTTCTCGGGAGAATGGATGGTTCATCCAATTACTGCGGCGCTGGTTGATACTCAACATATGGGTGGGTCCTGCCCTGCTCTATCACGACCCTGTGCAGCAGCAGCAGCAGCAGAGAGAGGCACAGTAACTGGCCAAGGGTGGGTTCAGGGCAGAAGCCTAGGGACGGATTGGGGGGTACATACTTGTCCGTCTGTGACAGGTACCGACTCACATCGATTCTCAGTTTGCAGTGAGAGAGAGATCCAGCAAGGTTCAAGGTAGCAGTTAGCTAGAGAAATAATTTCCTCTCTCAGAACTCCAACTACGGCTATACTAGAAAGTACGGAACCCGCTCGACCTTTGTTCCATCTAATTTCCAGGGGGCGAATGAACAAAATATTCCTCGCTAATTATCTCGCTATCGAGACAGAGGACCAGGAATGAGCAGGGCTGCTGCTTTTTTGATTCCATCTCCTCTTACTCACCGCCGTTTCAAAACAATGGGAACTTGACCGTGGTGGGGGGGGGGGGGGGTGAAGTGGCCAGCGTGGAGGTTTTACTTTTACTCACTACATGTACGGTACTTTGAACCAGGCTTCAGAATGAACAAACCTGGTAGGGGAACTGGGAAGACGAGGGTGAAGGGGAGGGGTTTCTGCAGGTAGGGCTCGAATAGCATAAGCTTCCAACGTGTGCGGACAAGGTATCGTGCTGCCCAGCGGGGCGAAAGGAGGTTTTCTCATAAAGCTAGCTATCGATAGCTTGGAGGAGGAGAAGGATGAGGAGGAGGAGGAGGAAGTGAAGGAGGTGGCCCCCGCGGGCTGTGCGTCATTCGCAAATATGGATCTCGAGCTAGGGAGAGAGCGCCATGAACAATTATGACGAAGACTCCCGTCCGGGTGTAAATATTTTGGGGGGGAGGGGGCGACTTGCACAACCGCTGGCTAAAGGAAATGACAACTGTGATTTCTCTCGTGATGGTTCAGCCATGGTGGTTTAGCTGATTGATTTCCGCCCAGGGAAATGCTGTCGCCCAAGTGAAAAAAATAAATTGTTTTTTTTTCTTTCTCTCTCTCTCACTCACCCACTCACCACATGTAAACCTTCGCACGATGCGACCCGTACCCCGCAAAAGAAGGAAGGAGAAAAAAAAAATGTGTGTGGTTCCTGCTGCTGGCCTGGTTGAGGATTATTCCTGCCTTTACCCAATCGCGCGTCCTTCAGCCAATCAGAGACGGATGGTCCTTATCTATCACTTGCATCGGTAGGGTAGCGAGAGCGAGGGGTCATGCCATGCCATGCCATGCCTTGCCTTGCCATGGCGAGGATTAGCGGTGGGCCCTAGCATCGAGAAACGAGCGAAACAGTAGAACAGGATCTGGGTTGGGTAGAGATGTGCGGCCATCTATGTGTATATCTATCTGTGTGTGCGTGGTGCATACATAAAGTTTTAAGTTTCCCTATGATAAATTTTTGTTTTATAGTTTTTGAAATTTGAATGGTGGGGTAGGGTTCTCTTGGTATCGTGAAGATCCCTAGCTTGACCATGCTTGGGTGGGGGTGGTATGGTGTTTCTGAAACCAAAAACAAAAAAAAGGGCGAGATTTTTTTTTTTTCGATGGATCGCGATTTTTCTCCTTTCCCCACGATGCCATCCATATGTGCAGCCATGTAGCTAGCCAGCCCGGCCGTAAATATGGGAACGGTACCTGGGTTTTGAACGGACAGGACATGATAAAATGTGTACAAGTTTGTACAATCGTGAATAATTCGATTTTTTTTTTTCCGCATCAAACTGTTTGTCAAGTTTTTTCTCGATTGGATCCAAGCGGTTCCTTGGCACCAATCCCCCTTCCCCGGACCTGTTATCTTTCATGGTGTTGCTTTTAGACTAGGCAGGTGCTATGGAGTGGTATTTGTGCTAGGTAGAGAGAGAGGGGGGAGGGGGGGGGGGGGTTACTCTACTCTAGTTGGTGATGGCAGTTGACATTTTGGTAGTGGTGGTTGACTTCTTGGTATAATCGTTCCACCACCCACTCACATTCATATCCAGGAACTGAGTAGAGTAAAACTACATGTAAACTACCTACACCCTACCCGGGTTCCCCCGTTACTTGGTCCACTCGTTAGTCGTCACCCAAAAGAAAATTAGCAAACTTTGTTTTGCGATTTCCAATCCGCGCCGCTGATACTAACTCTCGAAATATATCTCTCCCATTTTATCCCCGATATCTTCTTTTTGACGATTGCAAATCATCCCACCCATTATTCATCCCTCCATACGTCTTCCCCGCCTTAATTCGCGCCATTCACAGGTGACACCCCCCCCCCCCCTCGGTTCCGTTCCGAACAGTTAGGATCTCTTTTTCACAAGCTTTTAAAAGGATCCCCGAGTTCCACTTCTTTACCGTTCCTCAAGTCTCCCAACTCATATCACTCACTTTACGCACTTTACACCTTACCACCACACTCTCCACTCACAGACCATCACTCGCCTGCAAAAAAAAAAAAAAAATGAACGCTACACGCCTTCTCCGCGCCAGCCCCGTCGGCCGTACTCCCATGATTCAATTTCTCGGAAAGCGTACCATTCCTCGTAAGTTTAAACCCAAGGAACTCTATTCATCTTAGCAGAAACATGGATGATACTAATAATGTCACTGTATATAGAAAACATTGACCACACTCCCCGCCCCCACCCCCAAGCACCCACCAAGGCCCTCCCCACCTCCTTCGCCGAGTACCGCCAGAAGGCCCAGCAGCACGGCCCCCTCGCCTACAAGACCAACACCGCCGCTGCCTCCATCCAGCCCGCTGCCGGCCAGGTCTTTGACCGCTCGGACCTCCCCGAGCGCTTCTGGAGACTGGCGCTGAGCAAGGAGGAGATGGACATCATTGAGAGCGGCGGCGCATATGCTTAGATGCATGCTGCTGCTGCAGCTCCTTCGATGGTTTTTATGGTCTATGGGGAAGTGGTGAACCGGCCGCGGCGAGAGAGGGGAAAAATGTATAATATGGTGCTCGCGGCCGGGGATTAAAAAAAGTTTTTTTTTTTTATCATTTATTATTATTCTGGGGGGGGGGGGGTGTCATAAAAATTCCCTTCCTTGATCTGCGACCCTGCATGGTCTGGCCTGGATCTTGCTTGGGTGTTACGAACATAACGGTCTCTTTCCTCGGCTCTGCCCGGCGAACGACAACGATCATGGCATACATACGGGTTCGGAGAGCGAAAAAAAAAAAAAAACGAAGAAAAAAAAAATACGTCGAAATAATGCCACCACTTTCCTTCTATCTTCCTTTACCAAAGAAAAAAAAACGGGTTCGGGTTTGGGATCGGGTTTCCGGCGCGCATCTTTCTTTTCTTTTCTCGGATCTATACATTTAAGAAATTTCCATAGGTTTTATCGGTCTTTTGCGTGGGGCTGTAACTACTACTTACTATTTTTTCTTTTTCTTTTCTATTGTGTCTGGTGTTAGTGTTTTGTCTTGGGATTGGGGATTGGGGATTGGGGATTGGGGATGGGTAGGGATGGGGATTCAGACAGAGGGTTAGGGTGTCTTTTTCTTCTTCTGTGTATTGGAACTGGGAGCAATTTCGGGCTGGAGCTGGTCTATCGTGTACCTATCTACTCTAATGTGTCCTATCGACACCTACAGTAATCAAGCCAAGTTACCTATCCAAAGAAAGTATCGTTTCCAACTGCTGGCTGGCACTAACAAATCAACCCACCAAACCCAAACCTGGGGTCCCACAGACAGCGCTTCCTTATCTCGATGTCAACAATGATATGATAGTAATCACTCATCGATAGTGGTGATAGTCTAGCTAGCTGGTGCTCTAGAAGCCTCTATCGTAACTAGGGATTTTGCACCAAAAGACTCCGGAGTCATTTTTCTGCTTGTATGATTGGCTGATGAGGATCGGCACCAATCAGGTTACCGGGAAAAGACTCTGTAGTCTTCTCGATTAACAACTTTTTTTTTTCTTTTTTTTTTTTCTTTTTTCTTTTTGCTATCTCTCGGCCTATGCTTATCATTACGCCCACTTGCTTTGTTTAGCTCCTGACGTCTATCCGATCTGTTCTGTTCTGTCTTTGTCTGTTGGTCGTCTGTCTAGCATGTGCTACTGCTACTGCTACTGCTACTGCTGCTGCGATGAGGTGGTGTGGAGGGGAGGGCCCTTTGTGGTCCGTGCGCGACTTACATGCACGCAGACACGCGCAGAAGAAGGAGGTGGTGGGTGGTAGGTGGTGGTGGGTGGTGGGTGGGTGGGTAGATGGGTGGACTAGACCGGGGTAAGGTGTGAAAGAAACAACACAACACGTCGCACGCGTGGGTCTGATTCGCGAGTGAGAGAGGTAGAGAGGAACTTTTGTTCAACGTCATTGAGATACCGGTGCTACATACCCATACATATCTCAACAACAACAACAACAACAACGACGACGACAACGACGACAACGACGACGTGCCAGCCAGCCAGCAAGAAACTTCAAATAACACAGCCACACGATTACTATCTCAACATCCCCCTCCACCTACGTACCCTAGGTACGTATCTACACGGTGACAAACGAAGCAGCTAAACTCCAGCTAGGGGAAAAGCATAAAACATGGCCTCCATAGACATCCACAAGACAGCAGCAGCAGCAGCAGGAGGAGTATCACTAGCCACTACCGGTGAGAAGCACCAGCAGGAAACACTTACGATCACGGAGCGCGACGAGTCAGGCGCCGTCACAGCTGTCATCACCAGCGCCACTGGTAGCGCGGCGCTGAGTGTTTTCGTAAGTCAAGCCAAAAAAACTACATGCTACATGTATCATTTCGATACACCCAGCCCCACCAGCCCCTCCCAATACCATACCAGTCCTTCCAGCCCCCCAATCATCGTCCGCGGAGATGTAGATCACGCCTGTGGCTATGACCCTCCTTTCCCTTCCTTGCAAAGGTGCTAAATACTGTGGTTACTAACGAAAGAGGCGAGTGACAGGTCCCGGAGGAGACCTTGTCGTACGCTCAAAAGCTCCTCAACGTTTTCTTGCCGGCGGGCTTTCCCGCGAGTGTCGGCGAGGATTATGTTGGGTGAGTCCTGTTCTTTTTTTTTTCCCTTCTTTTTTTTTTTTTCATCTTTCATGTTTTTGCTCTCTGTGGAGGGGAGGTTGGAATGAGGAGGAGGAGAATGTCCCGATGGGAGTATACACTCGTCTCCCGAGACCTTTGTTTCCTATTCTGGGGTTCTTCTGGAAGCTTTGAGCAGGCGCAGCAGAGGCTCTGCTCCGTATTCGGCGCTGCGCTCGAAAAAAAAAAAAACACATTTCAGGGAGTCGAGAAGAGACGGGGAATGTCTCGAGAGGTGTTTTTTCTTTGATGACCAAGACATATCAACCCCTTCACCCCTCCCCCGTGACGACATTTGATTTTGGACTTGAGATATGGGGGTTGGAGGTTGGAGGTTGGGGTTTCTGAGCATCCTTGTACATATTTGTTCTCTTCTGTTCTGATCTCCGCTCGCGCACACTCACCTCACCTACCTCAGGAGCCCGTATTATTCTGAAGAGGCTGACTTAGCATGTGTGACCATGTTTTGGTTTTAGATATCAAATCTATGTGAGACATCTACTACTGCTACTACAGGAAGTTCTTTGAACCTCTGACTCCTCTTCCTTACCCTTTCCCTCGCTAGCTACCCTACCTAGCTTCACAGCTAGGTAATCTAGCTACATAGCTCATTGAAAAGTTTGAATTGGTCTGACCGTGGGTGGTTTGATATCGCGTTTACCGCCGTGTGCAGGACTCATTACAGGCATTCTCCTCGTCCATCGCCGGGCTCCTGACATCGCGGGCGGTTCTTCAAGGTGGCCGGAATCCCCCCCCCTAGAAAGTCGTCTGGAACATGTGAGGTTAACGTGAGCGTGTTTTGGGGGCTCTAGGATTCGGCGTCGGGTAGATATGCTCCTCCGTCCTCCGTCCCCGTCGCATATGCGTTCCCTTTTTTTTTTTTTTTTTTGATGGGGGCGTTTGATTGGTTGTTTGTAGTATTATTAGCTCTCAAACATACATAGGGCTACAAGGCTTGTTTTCTTTGCTTTTTCTTTGGTTTTTGTGGTTTTGGGTTTGGTTTGGCGTGGTTTGTGGTTATTGGTGTGGGCTGGTACTGATGGTGCTGTGCCTTAAGTGACGCAAACGCTTCCGCCACTGGCGCTTTGCTCCTCACGATTGTTCAAGGTAAGATGGTTATTTCGTATCTCGTATTTCAAAGCCTTACCTACCTACCTTACCTAGCTAGCTAAGACCTTCCCTTCCCTGGCGGGTGAGTTGGGGGTGTTTTTTGTTGAGAGGGAAGGGGGTACGGAGGGTACGGATAGAGTACTCTACTGGCACAGTCCTGCACATTCCTTCCCCAGCTTCACCGGGCGGTTGTATACCCGCTGGCAGGATGACTGACAGGATGACTGATTTGACATTTTCCTGACTTATTCCCGTACCCGTGGCTATGGGTTGACTCGTGCTTTGTAACCATAGACAGCGTAAGCCGCCTGGCCACCATTGCGTTTGCATACAGATTCGGCGTCGCGCTGGAGGCAGAGTGTAAGAAGTATCGTCTGGCAGCCGACATCTTCAACGACTCCGCCATGATACTCGATTGCCTGTCGCCAGCGTTCCCGGGCCCCGTAAAGATTGTGCTTCTGTGTTTGGCGGGGGCTCTGCGCGCGGCGTGTGGTGTAGCAGGTGGGGGGTCGAAGGCGAGCTTGTCAGTCCATTTCGCAAAGACGGGGAATGTGGGGGAGTTGAATGCGAAGGTGAGTTTTTTTGTTTATTTTTGTTTGTTGGAGAAGGTCCTTGCGAGAGAGCCTCGGGTATGGGGATGAGATGGGATGACATTGGTATGGGGGGGGGGGGGGGAGAGAGAGAATGGAGTATGTGCTGCCGTAGATTTTAATATGCTGAGATGATGTTTCCGGTTTAGGATTCGAGCCAGGAAACGGTGATTGGGTTGATGGGGATGTTGGTAAGTTGCGCGCGCTCGTTTCAGCTTGAGATTTTTTTTTTTTTTTCTTTCCTTATTTTGCTTTTGTTTTATTTTCCCTTGCCCATGCCCAGTCACTCACTACACCCCCTCCCCCTCCCCCCCTCCCTTCCTATCTCATCGGCTTCTTCCTCCTCCTCTCCCTGTGGTGTCCTGAGCTGTGTTTCCGTTCTTGTCTGGACATTTGAGTGGTCCGAAGAAAGGTTATTCCTGGAGCCGAGCGGCAGACCAGGGCATTGCATTGCATGGCATGGCATGGCATGACACAAGGGGAGTGTAGAAGTAGGACTACCCATGATAAGATGGGCAAGTTGATAGGTAAGGAAGGTAAGGGGGAGGTGAGGGGGCGGCGAACGGGTGGTTATTATTATGGGATGGGATGGGATGGGATAGGATTTCTCCAAGAAAGTTAAGTGAGACGTAATGATGGCTGACCTATTTTTCCCCTCCCCCCCTTCGTGCGGCTCTGCTCTGCATATCTAGGCTGGAAGTTTCGTAGTTAGGCACATTACGTCGACAAGGGCAACATGGGCGTCGTTAATGCTGCTTCTGGCCCTGCACTTGGGAACAAATTACATGGCTGTCAGCTCTGTAGCGCTGCGCACCCTCAACCGTCAAAGGGCCAATATCGTCTTTTCGAGGCTTAGCATCGGGATTAACCCTAACCCTAACCCTAATAACGACGATAATGGTAGTGGTAATGGTAATGGTAACGACCACAGTGACAGTAGAAAAGTTACCGATATCGGGGTTGGTGGGGGGGCTACGGTGGTGACGCCGGTCCAGGCGGCAAGAATGGAGCGGATATTTGAGCGAGATGGCGTGTTGAGGTGGAGAGACTCGGAAGTACTCGGGTTTGCTAGGGTCGGTTCAACATTCTCAGAGTTGGCCGCCTCTCTGCACGGCGGCGCCACTATTCATACTATTCATACTACTACTACTCCTACTGCTGCTGGTGTCTTGCCGCCCAGTGTAGGTTTAGGTTTAGGTGTAGATGGTGGAGGTGAGAGTGGTCCTCGTGGCTTTCCAACCGTGGGGGGAGGCGGCCGTTCTGGAGGCGGCCTTTTTTCGGTCCCGCATTCCCCACCATCCACATGCTCAGGAGATTCCTCCTCTCATCCGGCGCCAGTAATCACAATCCACGATATCGCCAAACTCTTCCAAAACGAGAAGCATCTACTATGGCATGATGCGCGCAAGCGAGAGGTCACCATCTGTCTCAAAACTGATATTACGCCGGAAGAGCAGCTCAAGGCCTGGGTGCACGCCCTATTCGTGGCTAAAAGGATTCGCCACCACAATCAGGAAATGACGGCGGTATCGCCGCTCACAGGCGAGGAGGTCCTCAGCGTGGTCGAAAATACTCTATCGGACCTGAACGTTTCGTTTGAAACGATTCTGGCCCAGCTGAGGGCGGCGGGTTGGGACCTGGGAACAGCTGCGCTCGAAACAAAGCCTGGATATCGGGTGGGCGTATGCTCCGGTGATGCAGGGAACGGCATGGATGGTATCGGATTTGGAAGGGACGAGGCAAAGAAGGATAGATGAGGCAGTGGTAGCAGTTAGCCGCTTCAGAGATGGATATCTCGTTTAGAAGCTCTCGTTTTCATGTTTTCCTTTGTTTTTGTGATAGTGCTTACTACGGAGAGGGTAAATTGAAAGTAAAGTGAAATTGGGGGCGGGGTACAGAAATGATTGTCCTTTCTTTACCCATGGACCCGAGATGGAAATTGTAGCTATGGAAGAGCGCGAATCATGATTTGTCGGACGGTGGGTGATTTGATGTAATTGTGATGAGAAACCGAGAAATGGAGATCTAGAATGGAGGGGCAAATAAAAAAAAATAAAACACGTTTTTGGCGTTTGTTCTTCCCTTCCCCCTATGCCACGCGACCATAATTTTATTTTAGCGTTTGGTGTTTCCGTGCTGAACAAAGAAATGACGATTTAAACCTTTCTAGAAAGTTTCTCGATTGACATGTGGTGATTGGCTGGAAGGTCGAAGGGGGGGTGGGAATGAAAATGAGTGGTGTTGAGGTATGACGAACTTCCTAATCAAACCGAATGAACGAAAGACGGGTCCAGAGCCAAACCCAAACGGGGATGGGACCGACCATAATGCGAGAGGGGGAGAAACTAGTACCTGCCAAGCTTTAAAAGTCAATCGCGGCAAGGGGACTAAAAAAAAAAAAAAAAAAGAAAAGAAAAGAAAACGACTTGGACTAAATGATCGGCGGCTTCTGGAAGGATTCATGGAAGCATGAAGACACAAGGATGAACTGACCTTGTTGCGTAATTTGTGGAATCATCCCTAACGTCGATTGGAAGTTTCACCCGAACACGGAAAGGCGCTAGAAAGTGACACTGCATGTCCGAGCCTATCAGGATGGATCTCTGGGGTCAGGGACTGGGGTGGGTGGGGAATGTATTTCTCGAACCGGTGGGTTCCCCGAGGAGATGATTCGCTACAGCAAACAGGACTGGAGCTTCCTTCCCACACTAGCATCATCCATCATGTCCTATTTCCATGGATATCTACTTTCTCTACGGGGATAGAGTACCTACTTTTACCTAGGAGGACAATCCAACCTTACCTCTACTCTGCTTTACTAGCGGCGTGATAGAGAGAGAGAAGAAAAAATGTGGAACCAACATCCAACTAAAACCTGACGTCGTCCGCGTTTTGAGTGGTCGCCCCGATGGGCAATTAAAGACTTGGCGCTAGTCAGCTCACACGTTGTTTGGTCCCCTGTCAGCAGTGTATTTTCATGCAGTATTCGTACCCCAAAGAAAAACAAAAAAACTGGCTGATACTGATACTGAGAAGAATGAGTGGTGGTGTCCTATTTCTTTCATCATCTATCGACCTTGTTGACTTTGACCTATGTAGCTCCCCCTTGTAAAAATAAATAAATAAATAAATAAATCGTCCTGGATGGTTAGATGAATGCCTGAAAAGGGATTTTATTTTAGCCTTTCCATGGGGCATCACTGTGTCCCTTCCATACCGGCTTCTCACATCTTCTTCTCGGTTTGAGGTTCTCATATCACATTTCTTTGTGTCATATCACATTTTGCTTCCTCTTTTATTTTTCGTCTCTTGTTGCGGCAGCACAGAATTACAGGGGAGACGATGGCCTTGCGACACGTGCATGGACACCGTGAGGTGAGACTCCCCTACAAGCACCGCATCCATAGAGTAATCATGGCTCGCAGCAGCAACCAGAAATGCTGTTCCTTGGCTCCAGCCTGGCTGGCATAAGGAAAGGAAAGGGAAGGGAAGGGAAGGGAAGGAAGGAGGCTCACCAGCCACTATGTGAAACCATGGTAAGACGCTGACCACTCTCGTGATGATCTTCTCACCGGAGTTGGATTTCTTGGACTTCGCTGAGTGTTCTTTCGCAGCTCCGTGTCGTTTCTTTTCTTCTTTTTCGAACGTTATTGCCCTCCCCCCCCCTTCCCCTCTCCTCCTTTGATATTCTCCAGGCCGAAAGGGAAGCGGGTTCTCCCATCGAACTCTTATTTAGGAAGTTGCCGTAGAAGGGGATTCGGGCCAGCCCGATTTGTGTCTCGGACCTGGGGGGGGGGGTTCTTCCAGGACCTTGTCAGCAAAAACCAAGCAGGCAAGCATGCAAAAGTGCATATTGATCCTACTCCACATTGACCTAGAGTGGTAACTGTCTCCACTTCCCTCTCGCCCCTTCAGAGCTTGAATTTGACGGGGATCCACTTTTTGTGTCTAGCGAATATACCCTCCAGGACTAATTATTCATCTCACAGGTCCTCACTTATATTTTTTTTTTTTTTTTTTTTTTTTTTTCCACTGTGCTATGTTTTTTTATTTTTTTTTTTATTTTTTTTGCTGCGCCCATCCCCTTTACATGGCTTTCCAGTCGGTGTTCTCTCCTTTATGGTGGTATCCACGTATCATTTGGCGGTGTTCCCAAGGTAATATGTACTTTGGATGCAGGTAGCCTTCAAAAGTCATGACTTGGGGTATCTGAATCATGGACCTCAGTTTTCTGATTCGGTTTCTTCCTCGACCAGGAATGTTGTTTTCCCCTCATTTCTTTTTTCGCGCCCCCTTCGTTTTATCAGTCTATGTATATGTAGAAGTAAATGTACGTATATGTAAACGAATTTTCCATGATCCCTTGCAGAGAACGAAGAGAAAAGGTATTTTCCCGGCGCGATTTGATTTCTCCCATACCAAGGCACACCACAGTCTCGCGATTTTTCAACAGCACTTTTGTCTTTCAAGATCAGACAACTTTGTGGAACGGCGCTTGTATGCTGTTTTGGATTAGAGCCAATTGACGGACAACGGCCAGCCCCCGTCAGCAAATCCCCCCTCCTTTGAACCCCAGCCCTTGCCCAAACCCAAAACAATCTGGTCAATCCAGGTTTACTTACCACTATCTCACCGCGACAGCCTTTCTTTTCTGCCTTCACCGTAGGGTACCGTAACGAGCGGCGTGAGTTACCGTACCTAAGCATTCATCATGATCATCCACGGCCAGTCCCTTGCCTCGAATCACGGACAAGGGTATTCTGCGAGTGGTGGTCAAGGTTCGTGTCGCATTCTGTACCAAGATCATTTACATGCGTCCAGACCCCCTCCTCTCAATCTGCACATTTACAGACAGGAAGACAAGCAACCCCTCCTATCCTGGGCTGCTGCTGCTGCTGCTGCTGCTACTGCGTGCTGCTTGCTTGCCCACCCCATAACCTCCCTTCAATCAGCCAGTAATAGTAAACAACCAGCACCATACCATAACCAGGCGGGTCTCACACATCTCCCATACCCATACCCATACCAATTAATCCATACCTGCTCGCACACACACACCCACACACCTTTCCCTCTAGTAGTTTCTGTAACCAAATTTTTTTCTTTCTGTTCGCCTGCTCTACTGTATTCTATCTTCGCATCCCCCATTCATTGCCACCGTTCGTCTCTCGGGAAAACTGCATAGGGCAACTTGAAGCCCGCAAGCTAATTTTGTTTTTTCTCTCTCTCTCTCACTGCTTAATCTGTTACTATGATGTACTTGTTCCCCTTAATTCTTTAGAAGACTTGGAAGGTTCTCTTGTATACGTATAATTTTTGGTCGTATCAGTTACTGCCCAATTATCCTTTTCTTTAAACGCCTGTTTCCGAAGAGTTTAGTTTTTTGCAGCCTGCCGAAAAAGCTAGTTGCAGGCTAGTAGTAAATAGTAATTGAGGAGAGCAAGCAAGCATTATTTCTCGAGTCAAGGACCTCTTTTTTATTTTTTTTTATTTTTATTTTTATCATCCTCAGTGAGTGATGGTCACCGTCACCACCCATCATCGAGGACAGGGGCGGGAGCTAAAGTAGCTTTCGTTTTTTTTTTCTTTCGAGAAAAGATAAGACCAGATCTAAGGAAGGCAGACCACAAAAAAAAACCATTTTTTGTTAGATCCCGGAAGATTATCGGACTGGCTCGTCAACCGCAGAGATTATTGTGTTTTTGCCTACCTGGAACAAGTAACGAGAACTTGGAAGGAGGGGGAGGGAAGTAGTGTGAAAGGGAAACAGGCGCCTTCAACTTGCTAGGTAGTTGAATTATTATTCATTACCTTCGCTCCACTTTCTCTGTTTCCCAGTCAGTCTTAGTCTACAGACACTCCACCGGCCGACTGCCGACCGAACACACAGACACACGGACACACACACCTCCCACCTCACCCAACCCTTCCCACACACCCCAGTCACTACTACTCTACGGTCCCCCCTCCCCCCTCGAGCATAACATAACATCCTGCCCACCCCCCCCCCCTTTATCTATTCATCAACGCCCGCAGTACAAGGTGGGCTTCCGAATGATATTCAAATTCACAGCCCAATGCCATTCTCTAACTGTTATTTAGCGCTCTCCCCACGCTTCTAAACTGTCTTCCGTTCAGTCCCACGCCTTGACTCGATCCGTCAAACACATACATCATACACATACATCATAACCCATCCACACCTACTTCAACCTCCCTCCCCCCCCTCCCATCAACAACTGTCTTTCGTTACAACTCAGTGGTGGATTCTTAAATAGTTTCATTCCTTTTTTTTTTTTTTATAAAAAAAAATATCAAATATGTCTGGCCGAAGATCACGTCGTCCGCCTTCATTGAACCTTTCCCTTTCATCTCGCGAAACTTCACCAGCAAACAGAACAACACCTTCACCAGAACCAGACACAGACGACGAGAGAATGTCGAGTGGCAGTAGTAGTCGGCCTTTGAGCTCAGGATACTCACAGGGACTTTACTGCGTCAAGAGGCCTTCATTGAAAGAGGTGCTAAATGGAAATGCACCAGCTCCTTACACATTGAGTGCCTTTACAGCGTACCTTTCACAGAATCATTGCTTGGAGACTTTGGAGTTTACAATGGACGCCGGACGCTACAAGGACCACTGGAAAGCGATCACTGGCGACAACTCACAACCAACACCCGAGAGCAAAGGATGTGACTTCGTGAAGATGCTTTGGCAGAGGTTGATGGCTACTTACATTGTGCCCAATGGGCCCAAGGAAGTGAACTTGCCATGCACAGTCAGGAACCACATCTTGTCGATCCCAACAAACCAGATCCCTCCTCCACCAGAATCACTCGACTCAGCAGTTCACATTGTATACGAGCTCATGCAGGAGAGCGTTTTGATGCCGTTCATCAGCGATTGTCAGCAGCAGGCGAGCTGTGGGGGCTCATGCAATTGGGGTGCTCAGGGCTCGGATGAGAACTTGTACATGCGTGGGAGCCTCGACGAGAGATTGTTGCAGAGGAAAAGGAACTCGAACTCGCCTCCGCCAATTTTGGGATTCGTTTCTAACTCGTACCCTACTGGGTCTGGGTCATCGCGTCACAGCCAGAGGGCAGCTTCGCCCTTCAGCGTGAACTTGGGATGGCACAGACACTCGTCACACATGGGACCTGGCTCGTGGTCTACCAGCGGTGACAGTTTTGAGGAATCTTACACTTCTTCGCCAACTCTCTCGTCCTGCCCTATGACTCCTCCCACAACTCCCCCAACCTCTGAGGCTATGCTTCATAGCTCAATCACCAGCTCACCAAAGCACATGAAGACTGTCGACAAGGCTGAGAAGAGCTGGAAGAAGATGACTGGTAACTTTGGGAAGCAATTCGGATTCGGCAAGAAAAAGATCCCCCAGATCTGGGGCGAGAACGGCTCATATTGATAACATCGCCTTTTAACATTCTCGACATGCCGTTGATGTGACCACGAATTCCCTATACCAGTCATGCATTTATACAACCTTGCTTCATATTGCTTTCATACGACACGAGAACTACGCAGCTTTGCAATATCATCATCCAACATATAATCATTCCTCATCTTCCTCCTCATATCTCGCGAAGTTTACTTCGCATGTTAATAGACCTCTAAGAGAAACGGGAATAGTATCTCTTGTACTTTTACAAAAAGCGGATTGGGTTTTTCTTTTTTTCTTTTTCTATCTCATTTTAAACTTGCATCACTATTACGGGGATTTCTTTTTTGTTTATTTATTTGCATTGTACTTTGGCGCATGCGGGGTGTGCTTTTTTTTTTTTTTTTTTTTATGGGAGATTAGGGCGAACAGTGAGATGGAAACATTTTGGGATTTTGTCAGATGAGAAAGGGCGGGTGGGAAATGGGATTGGGAGTACTTTTTTTGAACTTTTTTTTGGGTTGGCGGTTACGGATTGGAAACTATCCGGTTGACGCCGTGATATTACTGCTCTCCTGGCGCTTTGGGATAAGTAATGGAGTTGAATGGGTTGGGCGAGGAAGGGGGGTACATTTCTTCTTTTTTGTCCCAAGCTAGCCAGCTTACTCTATATAGGTCTATATTTGAAAAAAGACCTCTGTATTACTTACACTTCCTTTTGTCGTTCGTTTCATCGGTTCAATTCTCTTTCTTATGTTACTTTTTCGGTATACCGGTTTTGTTTCGTTTGTCATCTTGAGACTCTTCATTTACCATTTGCATGTAGCGGCGTCTGGATTTGGAGCTGGCGTTCGTGCGGTCTTTTCATTTCTGTTCTGGTTTGGGGGGGGGGGGGGCATCTTAGGAAAAAACATATCTTGCAAAGAAGGAAAAGAAAAAAAAGGCTACTCTTTTTTGCAATGAAAAATATCAAATCTCACACATCATAAGCTACTCCTTTGTGAGCAATCAAAAAAAAAAAACGTCTAGTTCATTTACTAGTTTACTACCGGTTCCGTGATCATCACCAATTCATCCATGCGAAGCTTGCAAGCATCATGATCATACCTCCCCATGTCGACATACTACTCTACCCACCCTCACTCTCTTCATACCCTGTCTGTGCTTGCTGCTGCGCTCCCTGCCCGCCTACCTACCTAACCTACGCTACCCACTCTAGAAGAGTACCCTCGTTCACGCAGCACTGAGTTTTGGCCTGTTCGCCTAGGGCCCCCAAGTGCAGTTTTGGCCATATCGTTTTCTTCCCTTTTTTCTACGCCCTTCTGTCCCCAGCTAATAGCTACGGTATCACTAATCATCGAGATTATTATACTCGAAGGCCCTCTCTGGATACTTACTTGCTAGCTAGTATACCTACATTTCAACCATTCCAACCAGCCTCCTTCCTGGTGTTCCCCCTCCCCCCCCTCTCTCTCCCCCCCACCCATGTGCGGGGGAAAGTGTCGGGGATTCTATGGAGCTTCTTCTCCTGCTTCTTTGATCTCGGGCAGGGCGCGCATTCTGACTGGCAATGTGGGATTGATTGGGTTTGGAGAGAGTGGGTTATGGAAGGAGAGGGGGGGGGAACGGGTGGATTGGGCTGGAAGGATGGGAGGGGGGGGGTCTGCATAGTGCGGGTGTGGACGTCATGACTGGTGGATCGGGGAGTTTTTCGCTTTGATGCGGGAGGGGGCAGAGACAGTGACGGACGGGGGTTGCCGTCAGGGTGGTGGTGGTGCTGGTGGGTGGGGATGGTAGGTACATGTGTGTAGTAGGTGGTGGTGAGTGGTGAGTGGGAGTAGGGTTTGTAATGGGATGGATTAGTAGATTTGGTGGGTAGGGTTTAGTAGGATGGTGGGATAGTAGGTGGGATTAGATTAGTTGGAGTTGAGCTGTGGAGAGACAAGTTGACTTCGGAGATGGAGGCCGCCAACTGACTGACTGACTGACTGACTGACTCGCAATAACTAACTACATGTAGGTACCGTAATAAACAGAATGCTAATTGGACAAGTGGGAGAGGTTAGTAGACAGATGGAGAAGGTAAGTAGAAATCTACTGACTGAATCAGGAGCAGAATTAAACAAGCAAGCTAGTAGCTAGCTTGGTGGAATTAATTGCTTAATTGCACCTAAACCACCAACCAACCAACCAACCAACCAACCAACCAACTAACCAACCAACCAACCCAACTCACACACATGCTGCCCGCCTACCCATAACTACATGTATCTAATTCATCCCAATTTCAACATCAACATCACATCAACATCAACATCACATCAACATCAACATCACATCAACATCAACATCACATCAACATCAACATCACATCAACATCAACATCACATCAACATCAATCATCAATCATCAACCATCAACCTCCTCTCCCCCAATCTGCCCCACCAGCTCCTCCCCTCCCAATAATAGACTCAAATAAACAAATAAAAACTAATTAACCAACTACATACCATCTACCGGTCTCACCTTTTCCCCACCCCACCCCACCCCTCCCTAAATCTCCGATTTCTGTGCCACAGAAGATTCCATAACGGCGCAGATAACCGATCGGCTTCCACTTCACCTACCGGTTTGCAACAGTGCAGCTGAAGACGAGAGCCTCGGGATGGCTAGGGTAGGGTATTGTAGGGTTAACCTATCGCCCGCCATACCTACCGGGAGGGTATGCGTAACTGCCTTTGCGTTGCGGTGAGGGTTTTTTTTCTTTCTCGTTTGCACTGCCGGTGGGCTGGTGGTGACCATGACGGGGGGGGGGGGTATAGTTTATTGCCCTGCCTACCTACCTACCTACCTACCTACCTAAACTACTTATTTACATACCTTACTCGCTGGAGGTATTATACTATGCTACCTGCTAACGCCGCGGACGTTCGTTTGCCACATTGCTTTTCTGTATCTAGCAGGAAGGAAGGGAATCAAGGGGGCAATAAAATTTTTATCCACTTTTTTTCTTTTATTTTTTCTTTTATTTTTTTTTATTTTCCCTCCGTCCTGCGTCGGGGCGCTTAGGAACTGTAAAAGTAGGCCGAAAGATACATGCTTATCAAGATCCTCCGAAAGGGACCCAACAAATGCAATAAAACGGGCTGCAAACGCACAAGGAAAAAAAAAAAACGGCAATTTTTTTTTTTTTTTTTTCAATAGTTATTCCCTAATAGCTCAATATAAAGAGGAAAAAAAAGGAGAAACATTAGCTGTTATAGCTATTAGGGCAATCAAGGTGATGTGAGCCCAAGCGGGTGAGTAGAATTGATAATTACCATACATGTACTCCATGTCAATGCTTCTAACTTAACTTTACCGTTTAATATTCAATCCCCACACGGGCATACACCTTACTGGCCTGAAGTGTCGGTCCGCCGCCACCACCACCACCGTACGCGTACGTAAAGTAAAGTAAAGTAGGTAGGTAGGCAGGCAGGTAGGGACTAACTACCGCCGGCTGTAACGTAATGTGGCAGAGAATATGAGGAAGCTGCTAATCCCTCATCTTTGCCTGAAGAGCTCCCTCCTTACCTCGTGGCATCCTGGCTGAGTAGGAGTAGCAGCACTAGCTAATCATGACAATCAAAGCAATGGTCGAGATCTTGGGCTGGAATGGGATTTTCAAAGGGAACAAGGAAAAAAACCAGAGTAACTCTCGAAATGATGGATGATGTGAGCTGGCTGTTTGTCGTCGTCGTCGTCGTCGCCGGTACGCACATGTGTCCCCATGGTCAAGTTGATACAACGGTCTAGCTATTCCACAAAGGCAGATCTGTGTTTGTAGGGTTTATCGGAGAGGCGTAACTTTGTTTAAGCGATCTGTTTTTCCCCCCCTCATGTGCTGGTAGATCATTTCTTGTTTCAAGGACAATTTTATGTGTGTGTGTGTGTGTGTGTGTGTGTGTGTGGGTGGGTGGGTGTGTGATTTGTGCAAAACATCATTCCTTCCCCACGTTTGTTCTCGGTTTTTATTTTTATTTTTTGTTGTTTTGTTTTGTTGTTTTGTTTTGTTTTATTATTATATTTTTATTTTTATTTTTTATTTTCTTGTTCCCTGAAGTGACTGATTGACAGATTGACAGATTGACAAGTGATCGGCGCGCAGGGCGCAGAAACAGGAATCTTTCTGGAACGCACCCGTGGAATGGGGTCAGGTGTTGGGGCCGGGGTCGGGGAAGGGACCAGCGCTGATCAGGATTAGGATCATCATCTATCAGAGGCCTGAAGGTTTGAAACATGGGACGTCACTCGATGTTTCGAAACGTCACGTCACGTGCTGGTTGGTGGGTTGACGCGCGTGCTGGGCTATGTTTTTTTTTGTATGTTACCAAGGGTGAACTTGTATGGTGTGGACGGGCGTGTGTGGGGTGTACCTACCGTGTATATACATGTACCTACTTACTTACTTCCTTACCTACCTGACTTTGATACAACCTCTGGGTACGTATTACTCGAAGGGGGCAGTTCATCCCGCAGTCAGTTCAGCGGGTAACATAACCTCTGCTCTGCCCGGTTTCAAAACAACAATTTTTATATCTGGAGGTTGGATTGGATTGCTACCTAGGGCTTGCTTGGCAGGTTCATTCATGCCTACCATGCATGATGGGAACAAGAGCGCAACGCAAACCCTAGATACATCCTGGCGGGGGGTTATTTGTAGGTGAATCGGAGCAGCGGAGAAAGCAATGACCTGAACGAAACGAACTTGGAAGAGAAGGTTGAGTTTCTATATCCAGCTTGTTGAGAAACTAGCCACGCCACGGGCTGAATGGGGAATTCATAACCTAGCTAGCTGACACGGCCACACGCCTGCGCCTGTTTGCCTGCCTGCCTGCCTGCCTGCCTGTTTGCCTAAGCCAGGCATCCTTTTGGTGTTGCTGTGTTGCTGTGTTGCTGTGTTGCTGTGTTGCGTAACGACTAGCAACTGCTGTTGCTACCTACATACTCAGATAACTAGACACTCTAAATTAGAAGTAGAGAAAGAGAAATTTCGATTTTTTTTTTTTTTGAAATTCTCTATGCTTACTTTTTTTCCACGACTGCTGCGGGTCGCGCACCCGCGATGGTGGTGGGGTGGAAAGGAGCGGGAGAGGACAAGGCCGGGTGAAAGTGAGGTATTTTGTTCCCACTCTGGCCGGCTGGTCTGCTCTGCGATGTTTAGTTTGGTGATGGGGGGGGATGGGATCGTGATCATGGCTATGGTGTTTCTTTTTTAAATTTTTTTTTTTTTTTTTTTTTTCGTTTCTTTTTTTCTTCCCCTTTCTTTTCGGAGTGAGAGTAAAAGCTAGCTAAACTAGAGTAGAATGGATCATGGACATCATGATCATGAAAAAAAAAAAAAAAAGAAAAGAAAAATATTGAATCGGGCTTACTAACACGGTTTTCAATGTATCCATCTATCTATCGGGATAGGCTGGAACGTGATTCTCGGGAGGTAGCGTGGTCACGGCATGAGGTTTATAATACAATAGAGTATCTTGTCCCCTATGGGTTGTAGTTGTACTGACTTGACTCGACTCGTGCTACTACATCACGCGAGAGTTTAATGATCGAGGGCCCAATCAATTGGCCGCATAATCCACATCTAGCACCGGCCGAGATAGAGTTATTAACTCTATGCTATGTATGTACGGTACCGCACACTACGTACGTACGTAGGCACTCTATTCGTCAGCTACCTGCCTATTCATCCATCAACATCCCCATTTCAGAACCCAATGCATCATAGGTTTCCTCCCGCAATTAATAAAGGGAAACTTGGATTCAAATCCCAGTACCTGTACCTGACATCCCTCCCCCATAGCCACACACACGGAGGCAAAAAGGAACGAGCCGTAAAGCCCTCATATTCATATCATACCATCCAATTACCCCACCAACACTACCCCAAACCATAAACCCGGATCATCCAGTCCCGGCCGCAAGTTTTGACTTCCCGATGGGCACGGCGTTTTTTATGTTGGTTTCATATCATGTGGTTGGGTGGTTCAATGACATGTGGGTATGTGGGTATGTGGGTATGTATGTATGTATGTATGTATGTATGTATGTATGTATGTATGTATGTATGTATGTATATCTGTATGTATGCACTCGTAGTTGTGAGTGGGGTACAAAAGTAGTACCTGGTCTGGCCTGGTGGGGGCAGTGGCTGTGCTGTGATTATGCCTGTGGTTGTGGTTGTGCTCGTGGGTTGTACAACAGAGAGGCGAGAAATGATCGATAGAGCAGGTATGTGAATAACCCTAGGTAAGCTCAAAAAGTAGCTTGAAGACAGGGATTATCACAGCAGCGACCAGAAAGACAAAGTTCATGACTTTTATAATAAGGCTTATTTTACATAAAATAGGACGGTATGAATGGTACTCAAACCTGCCCTATATCCCGCTTTCTTCTCTCCCAACCAACGAACCCACTAACAAGTTACCGCAGCAGAAATGACACAGAGAAAGAAAAGAAAAAGTAGTATCAGAGGAAGAAATAAGAGGCGTAAGAAAGGGAAAGAGGAAGGCAAGAAACAAACTATTTAGGCATTTGACATTGGAAACGCCCCAATCTAAGCATCCGCTAGCGTAGCAGCCTCTACCAACTTGACGGCCTCATCGTAAGCCTCCCTGAACCCATCGTCCTCTTCCTCAACATCCATCTTGTCTTCTCCATCCTTGCTCTTCTTGCTCTTCTTCTTCTTGTCCTTACCGCCGATGCCGGGAACGACCATGACAACGCTAGTAGGCCTCTTGGTGGAACTTGCAGCGCCGAGTTCGGCCCTGGAGGCGACAAAGATGTAAGGAATGTTGTGGTCCTCGCACAGAACGGGAATGTGTGAGATGACATCCATGGGTGAGATGTCAGCGGCGAGGACGACGAGTCCGGCCGAGGCGGTGGCATTGGTGCCGCTGGGAGCCTTTCGTAGGGCCTTAACGACCTCCTTGACACCGCGTTTGAGTGACTTGTTCTTGGACGCTGCATGTCTCAATCAGCACTACTGCATTGGCAGGGAAAGGAAGAGGAATGCGCAGAGATAGAGAAAACATGCAATTGGACCATAGCGGGGTAAGATGAACGAACCTTTCTTGACGGTCTTCAAGACCTTCTTGCTAAGCTTCTCATCTGCGAGCGGCTTTGCGAAAGGTACAAGCAGGTCACTCATTGGGCCCTTGGCCTTTGTAACCTCAGAGATGATTGCGCTCGCGGTAATTGCGCGGCTGGTACCCTCACCCGCCTCATTTTTGGCCAATGCGTCGAGGAGGGCCTCTGCGGCATCGACATCACTCTTTACGGCCTTCTTGTCCTTCTTCTCCTTCTTTGAGGATTTTGAAATTTTGGTTGTGTCGTCCTCAATGGGGGAGGTAATGTCCTTGGACTTCTTTTCTTTCTTGTCCTTCTTGTCCTTTTTCTCCTTCTTGTCCTTGGATACGGATCTGTCTTTGGCCATTGCGAATTGAGGTGGGATTGGGAGGGTGGGGAGAGGGTTGCTTGTGCGGTGATCGCTAGAGATGTTGGTTGTTGGAGGTTGAACTTTTTTCTTCAACCATGTTGGTGCTGCACTAACCGAGATAGGATGGGAAGAGCCTCAATGGTAACCCTAGCCCACTAGATTGAAAGCCTAACCCTTAAATTGCAACCTTCAAATTCCAACTTCACATGTGCACAATTTCATCATACTGGGAGCTTGTATTGGTTTCGAGTTGCAGTATGAAAATTTTCACGGTGCCAGTTAGCTTTTGTTTTCGCCACGCTAAGAGCCGCCTGGTTCTGTTCTCATTTTTTTTTTTTTTTTTTTTCCCTGAGCTTTGATACTCAGGGTGAAACGGACTGAATGGCTACCTTCGCTGTATGTATAATGCGCATTAGGATACTGGTAGGCGTAGAGAAGGCCACCGGGCATGCGTAGATTTGATATCCATATTCCAAATCTTCGCTTCCGGGAAGGAGTGCATAGAACACCCGTTTCATGGAAGTGAAATTTGGTAAGTTGATGAGCATCGCGTTCGCATCTCCTTGAGCTCCAACCCAAGACAACTTTTGCTCTCAGAAGATCTAACTACCAAGGAGAAAAGATTACTTTCTACTAAAAGCTAGCTGCAGACAGCCTATCCTCAGCTATTCTGAGGTACTGCTAGCCGACGGCACCCGATCTCGGGCTCCCCTTAGGAGCTATCATGTACGGTCCATTAAATCTACAGGTCCAGTACTTCGTGAGAAGGTTTATGTGTCGCGGCACCACAAATATTGTCCAGATCATATCATGCATATGTTCAAGTCCTCGTGATGGTCCACAACTCTCACTGCGTTGTCCATTTGTCTAGCTCCCTTCCCTTTTAAACCCTGGTTCCGAATACCCTTTTGTTACCTGCAGGGCCCAGTTTGGAGTAACTATATTCCTGTATCTCCGAAACCTTTCCAATACACACCCACAACATTCCCGAGCGCTCCTTAACTACAGCATAAGCATTCTGAACTCAACGGCCCGCATGACTCGGAGTCGGATTAGGTGCTTAACCCCCCCCCTCTCTCTCTCCTGTGATCACGGCTCGCTTGTTGCCTTTCCTATCTCCGAAAGGAAGTCGTATCTGTGTAATATGTGGGTGTCCATGTCAATAAGTGTTCCATCCAGCGCATAGACTCACGCGATGGGTATCCACTCCTCCAATAGATCTCAGTACAACGAACGTGTGGTCCATATTGGAGCCAGTTCTTGACAACATGGTGGAATTGCGCACGCTACTACGTCTTTGCGACTTGCATTAATTGATAAGCAAAGTCAGCAGTGGAAATTCGCACTTCAGGCGTTGAATCCGGATCCGAACATAGGACAAGGACACTCTTTCTCTATACTTGGAGTGCTTTTGCCAACAGCCACTTGAAGGGGGCAACTTCTTTTTAGAGCCTCTGTGGAAAATGGTTTGCTGACGTTGTCAGTGTTATACGCATGTATGTATGTATGTATAGCACGGGCTTAGTCCTGGGTTCCGTTGGGCGTTGATGTGTTCAGATGAGGTGAGACGTGGTAGGGAAATAGGGGATGAATTCGAGATTGGTACTCTCTTCTCTGCATAACATGCGGGTATTAATGTTTACCCCTAACCCTGGAGACACTGCATAGAGCCCCATGGCCCAAGAGAAACTCTCTCGGAATCTGGGAAACCTCCCGATGTTCCAAAGAATCTTCCAGTATGGAGTTTTTGCCCAGTAGAAACGTGATGTATTTCACGATGACGGCTTCTAGCCTCGTTGGGGATTCACATACACCATTTCAGGTGAGGCTGCCCCGGTGGGGTTGGGCAGTTTTCCCAGGCCAGCGATCTCGATATCTTTTCGATAACTTGCATCAACAAGGATGTATTCTGGTTGTTGATATCGAGGGAAAAAAACGCTCAAATGCTAGCTGGCTCGTACCTGCTGCACACATCCCCCGTTCCGTACTAGACTTTTTCGTGATGTGTCAATTTCTTACCCCACAAAAAAATATCATGTAGGGTTAAGGTTCCAACAACTGTACCCTAACTGAACACGCTTGCCCTCCCTCCAAAAGCAAGTGTTGGTAGTGGACTGGCATGTATGTGGAAATCTCCGTGCAATAGAGAAGTTTCCAGGTCGGCGATGATGCGTGCACGCGGTCCGCATCATACCTACTTTACTACAACTAGCTACTCAGGTGCGTGGCTTAATTAAAACTGTCAATGTGAGGAAAAAAAAGGAAAGTTGGACCTATATTTCCTCAGATCTTGATGCTGTGCGTGTTTCCTCTAATAACGCTATACGGTTTGTGGTTCTAAATCGTGAAACGTGATATCATTTTGTGTTGTGATCGTCTCCGTTATCGTGGAATTTCTGGGGCATGGGGCTGGGTTATAAGACTGTGGTAATGTTCTCTATCTTTCGGGTGGTATCGTCTAGAGTCCATGACCTACTGAAGTAGCTGTGGGCTGGTTGAGAATATGTAGGTCTCTCTGGGTCAGACATAGAAGACACTCGAGATTACACCTCAACTACACGTAGGTACAATGCCCAGAAGTCTCGCTCCAGCCTTATCAAGGCTATAAATATCCAATCAAGGATACTTAATCTTGCATCCTCTTCGAGATGATCGTCATTTGTTGTAGATTTGCATCATAACACGCGCGTGATAATGGGATAACGGGATAACGGGAATCAGGAGCAATGAACTGATTTTAAACATGTGCGAGTGAATAATAAACCTTTAGAGGTGGAAGGGAATAATCTCTGCAGGACACGCGGTGAAAAATATAGAAATACTTTTTGGGTTGTGTGGTGGCGGTGGTTAGTTGCGCCACCTGTTCATATCGAGTGACACGCTGTGAACTTAAAAACTTGAATATACTACGAGTATATTGTCGTGACATAAACATTCATCACTTCCTTAACCCCCCCCCCCCCCAAAACGACAACTGATACCGTGTATTTTGTGATATTCTAGTGCAGAGAGATTAAAATGTCAGGTTCGTCGATCATAAAGGAGCTGAATCCATCGAATTGCATCAAGGGATTGGAATTCCTAGATCGGTAGCTAAATGGAGAAAAGACTTCACAGACAGGTACATCACTGTATTCTCGCCTGAAGGCAGGCTGTTTCAAGTTGGTGGGTTCACTAATTGCACTAGTCGTCGAATTTGCTGATGATCATATAGAGTACGCATCGAAGGCAGTTTCGGGATCAGGAACACATGTCAATTCTGTTGGAATCCGTGGTAAAGGGTGCGCGGTTGTTATAGCGAATAAACGCTTACCAGTGTGTATAATCTTCTTATCTCGTCATTTTAAAGGGAATTCTCAATGGCACTAATGATATCAGGAAAAACTCGTTGATCCCATTACATTAACCCACATTTACCAGATCTCACCATCAATTGGCTGTGTGATGACTGGCAGCGTGCCCGATGCTCGAGCCCTTGTTACACGTGCCCGTGGCGAGGCTGCAGAATTTCATAAAACATATGGTTATGAAATACCATGCAATGCTCTCTCGCAGAGACTGGCAAATATTAGCCAGGTTTATACACAGCGTGTAAAGAATCCCATCTTCTAAGGTTGACCAATTGGAACATTGCTAAAGGAAAAGCACAGGCCTACATGCGCCCACTTGGGGCGGCAATGACACTCATATCTGTAGATGACGAGTCAGGTCCGCGGATCTTCAAAGTCAACCCGGCTGCCGAATGCGTTGAATACAAAGCCGTTGCATCGGGTCCTAAAGAACAGAAGATTATCACTTATCTTGAAAGAAAGATTGGAAAGAGAGAGTATGCATGTGGTAATTGGCGACTATTGGCTAATATGGGAGTCAAGGCTTTGAATACGGTTTTATGCACTGAGCTGGAGAGTGATGAAGTTGAGGTGGGTATTGCAGGCGTCAACGGGTTTAGGAGATTAACTCTTCGGGAAGTCAAGAATGTGCTGAGAGACGTCAAGTGGGATAGTCTGATAGAGAGAGAATCCTGTCCTAGGCCTCGTGTGGTCTCATAGTGAGTCATTGATGGAAAAGGCGGGGAGAGGTGATCGGTGCCTCTTGTTCGGGGAATCACGGGAGTCAAGCCTGGTTCTAGAAGGTTGGTAGATCGTGAACACTAGGTAGAATCTTGTGTTCCATAAGACGCATCAAACAATAAGATTCAATGAATGCATCCCATGACATCCTGGCTAGTGATGGGCAAGAGACGAGACAAGACGAGACCTGGCTTAATCTCGTCTTGTCTCGTCTCGCGGAGGTCCCAGTCTCGTCTCCTCTTGCGTCTGGTCTCGAGACGTCTCGTCTCGTGCCCATCACTAATCCTGGCATGGAGAGAGAAAAAAAGTATAACTGATCTGTTATCGTCGAAATTAAATGACATGCTATATAACATGCAATATCATGTGTGGTAGGATTATTATAGGGGTTCTGTTGGCTCGACCAGTCATACAAACCTGTTTTTAGACCCTGTTTATACTTCATAGCGTTCCTGAACACGACCGCTATTGCATTCCATACAAAAGGGAAACCTTGGCGGTTTTTTTTGTGTATGCAATATCAGTCGTGTTCACAAAAGCTGTGAAGTTGCGAGTACAATAGTTCTATCTCTTATTGTAATATCGAACGTCTCTATTGCTAGTACATACTAGTTAGAATCACCTGTGTCTCAATATCTTTCCAACTTGGGTACCGTACTCAAATAATTACTCAATCCAACTAGATAGAGATGCTTATGATTGACCAACTGCCTTGGCTAGCATGCATGTTTCTCCTAGCTCCAAATTTGTAAGAGAAGATCTTTCTCTGCGGTAGAGAGTGGTCTGAAGTATCGTATCAAGGCTCAATACTTGTAGAGACCAAGTGAAGGAGTAGGCTCTAGGATATACAGCCACTCTGCAAAAGTGTTCGTGATTTGGATTTAATGTGGCATATCCGGCTCAAACTAAGAAAGAAGGTGCGCACTGAGACGTTCAAAATATCAACCATGAACCAGTCAATGGTGCCCAAAATTGATATTAGACTTCTATGATATCAATCTTTTTGCCCATAGATTTTATAAAAATTATTTTGATACATTTCAGTTCCTGAATCGACCTCAAAGCCACATAACGCATTGATCAGGTCACAAACACTTTTAGAGGGTGACTGTACACATAATGAATAAAAAAAAAGAAAGAAAAAAGTCAAATGTGTTTGCGGTCGAGTGATATCCCATGATCATAACTATTCTGGGATAGTAACATAGGCTATTTTCGGGATCCAAAAGAGCTACGCACTATTATACTTCGTTAGCAAACCAAGCTCACTGTCAAAGTTTGTAAGCTCCCTTTATTTACGCATCAGCATGCAGGTAACCTTAATCCTATCGCACAACGTTGACCTCTCGTTTTGCCGCAGTCGGCCGTTATACATCTGTCATTTAGATAGAATGAAGCACGTATGGTCAATATAGAATCATGGGACATCTAAGATTGTATGTTACTCAAATATACTATTAGTAGCAAATGACTTGAGGAGCCAGGCTCGTGTTTGTGCTATTTGATTGTCTGCGCATCTATAAAACCCAGTGTCAATATCATTCACTTTTTCACCATATCAGTTCTCCTATTCAAACCACAGAGTAAGCCCATGCATACCCAGATTATCCCAGGAGATAGAGGGAGGTCGGAGTCTCCCCTTCACCAGCGGTCCCAGGCCGAAATGATAGATATTCTCCGAGAAACATTCCCCGACGACGACATTGGCGAACTATGTGAAAGGTTTCCTAATTTGAGCGATGCCGCGCATATGGAGTGGCCAGGTGCAGACGATCTTACGGATTACAAAAATGAAAGTGAGGAGGAGGTAGTGGCCGTGGTAGCTTATGAGGGGGATGGGAGCGAGCTTTGGAGGGTGCTGAAGGGGTTCTTGTTTGTGGGGGCGGCGCTGGGTGTGTTTAATCTTATGTTTTGGTATTTTGCGGTGGGGAAAGTTTGAGAGGGGATGTTAGGGTCGGTATTTTTTGATAGTTTATATCAATATGTCTGTGTGGGGTTTGGTATGTTTTTCTACTTCTGGTCTGGGTTGTCTGGTGTGGATTTTCGGTTGAAGGAAGGCTATTTTATTTGCATTGGGCTGCAGAAATTTAAGAATTACAATAGATTGCAGATGATTATCAATACAGTAATAGCCTTTGCGAAGTTTCCTGGAGCGGAATGGTTCTAGGGTCTAGTTCACTGGATTAAATATATAGGTTTCAGGTCCGTGAAGAAAACTACTTATAGTAGTAGTCGGATCTGTAGTAGTTCGCCTTACGTATATGTCTCGAGTGTTAGCCCCAATTATCCATTCTATTCTTGTACTCAGAGTGTCTTCTGTTTAATCTAAAGAAGTAGGTTTTAGTTTTTGGGTGGCCTGGTTGACCAGTCTATGCTGTAGTTACGTAGTGAGAGGGTTACTACTAGACTTGTAAGTACAATGACTTTCCATTTAAATATATTATCCCCTTACAGCTAGAATTTGATGTGAACGGAGACTGAATTCTAACTTCCTGAAAAGAAGCTTCTCCCAATCCGTAGAATGACCATGATATATCCCCATAATATTTTCTGCCATCATCCAAAAACTCTCAATACATAATTGGCTAGTTTAAGCTACTAGAATCCATATGCATCAAGAACTATCCATCCATCCCCAATAACCAAGAAAAGAATCACCAAAAAAAAAAAAAGGTTGTTGACCATGGTACACTCTGAACTCCAAGTCACTAGCCCACCCCCAACACCCACACCACCCCCCGTATACCTCAGCCCCAGCATGAGCTTCAGCCAATTCACCAACCCGCCTACAATACAGGAACCATCACCAAGCTATCTCGCCAATACCAGAATGGAATACATCCAACCCGAGATGTTCCAACCCACCCGTGTGTCGAGGACCTTTGAGGACATGGGGATTCCGAATCCGGGGGCATTGAAGGATGATGGGATATGTGATATTTGGTTCTTGAGGCCGCTCTGGTTAGCAGGCTCGTGGAGTAGCCAGTCGTACAGGAGTATACGCTCTATGAGAGTTAGGGTTAAGTTTGTGGGGGTAAAGGAGGTTATGTTGAGGGTACCGGTGTGGAAGCTGGATGTTAGTTATGCTCCGGAGCAGACGAGATTACCTTGAGATGGGTTGGTTGGTTTGTAGGGTGTGTATATGGGATTCTGTCTAGCTGGGATATGAGGTCGGGGTTGTTTATTTTGTTAGTGGTTGGGCTTGTGTCGGGGTCTTTGGGGCTACCATGTAGGGCATCCTTAGGGATGTGGTGTATATGTACATGCAATTTAGAGTCAATAGTAAAGCAGATACCAGCATCTTAAATCATTTTTCTTGGGACGACTTCAGATTTAACTATTCGGGTATTCAGATATGTTTGTATATCTGAGACCGAGCCTCTAGGGACCTCCAGATCATGCTGCAAATTTTATACCCCCAGGGCCACACAAAAGCCACAGCTAGATCTTGGCACCAGTTCTTGGGACTAGATGTTGAAACTCGTAGATTTCTTTAACTAAGTTTAAACCCACATTCCTATCTAATATAGTGTTGTAAGTAAAATCACCCGCCCAATGCATTGTATACTCCATACCATTAATCGCATGCCGACTCACATTCTATACATAAAGATCCTGGGCCCATCCCCATTGTATCCACTGGCATAGCAATCCCACTACAGCTACTTAAGTGTCTCCTAGCCTAGCTAGCATAGTACATCAAACCTACTTCCATATCTACGTCTTCCACCATAACCAACCCTTTTTTACCATACCACCTCAGTCAAACCATCAACCAACCAACCACTTAATCAATGTCAACCTCTCAAGGCTACATCGGAAACGCAAATGTCATGGAATACGTCGAGCCTGCCGCGGCAGACGCCGAGGTAGTCCAGGCGACCACTGGGGCCTGCTTTTCTTTCAGCTGTCTGTCCAGCAAGGAATGCAACATTTGTTGCGAACACTTATGCCGTGCTTGCGGCGACTGCTGTGAGTGCTGCTGCGAGTGCATCTGCGGAATCTGCGCCGGGTCATCTTAAGGAGGTGTGCGAGCGGCTTTTTTTTTGCGCGTGTGTGACGGGCGTTTCTGTGTTTAGCTTACTACGGATTGTGGATACAGACAGATAGGGACTTATACTTACCTTGACCCTTTTGGTCGTTTGTTCTGGCGACTTGAATTGTGGAGTGGAGTCGATGTGTCGTGTTCTGCATCTATGTCATTTTTTTTTTGAGTTTTATTTCGTCGGCGTTAAAGTAGATCAATCAAAGTCTATTGGTTTTCTACCTATATTTTCGTAGCCGTATCGTCTCAAATACTGGTGTGTGGTCGGCGGTTATTATCCCTATGTATAGTCTGTCATTATAACAGTATAGAAGTTGCATCACCAACTATCACTCTAGACATTTACGCCGAGCCTTCCCAACACCCAGCACTGCAAGCTCATATTATATTTGCACTCAACTAGAAAGCTATCCATAGCCAACATACAACCGACCGTTCTTCCCTCCCACTAACTCCTCACCTCCACTCACAGCATCCACTACCAGCCCTCCCATAACCCCCCCCCCCCCCAGCCCTTCCACTCACTCCACTCACTCCTCTTTACATACACACAAAACCAAACCCTCCTCCTAAAAAAAACAAAAAAACCACCACACCACCACACCACCACACCACCAAACCCAAACCAACCAAGCAAACAACCACAATGTCCCCACCCCCCACCTACACCGTCCCCCGCACCATGTCCTACGAGCCCGTCAGCTCCGCCTTCGACACAATCGACATCACCGACGCCCCGCGCCCAGAGTATGGCCGCAGCTGGAGCGGCTTTTTGCGGATGTGCTGCTGCATGCTGGATCGCGGGGGTGGGATTACGCTCGGTGATGGGTGGGAGCGTGATTGGTGTTTGGATGTGAGGATGTGGGAATCTCCTCGTCGAGGTGAGAATTGGAGCTTGGGCTAGATTTGGATACGGTGTCGGCTCTGGTTCGGGTTCACGTTCTGGAGGAGGAGGGGAAGGGGATGGGCTGTAGATAGGTAGATATCTAAGTGCCTTCTCTCCTATTTATTTTCATCCCTCTTTCTTCTTCTTTTGGTAGTGATGATGATAATAAAACCGGCTCCGAACTCAACATTGTTCAGCACATATGCCTTAGCATATATAGTAGCAATACCGAATTGAAACGAATTAACCCCCAAGACAACTGACCACTGACCACCGACTACTACCACACATAACCAATCCCACCAACACCCACGACCCAAAGCCAGATAGATAAAATACAAAGTTATGCTCAAAAGAGGAACCTACATGTACTTCTCCTGGCGGTGCCTTTGTACAATGTATACTCTGTACGTGAGGTATTGTGTAGGACCCCAGCCCGAAACATTGAACCACGTAGCTATTACATAATGATACAACCCCAATGCCCAATCCACCAGATACTCAAGCTCGTCGCCTTTCCCGCATCCTGCAGAGTAAATATATACAAAATCAGTCTCCGGAAACATGGATAGTTCATTATCACTATCTAGCACTACGTCCCGCAACCCCCATCCTATAAAGATTACCCTTAAAAACACAAACACAGCCCACCATGTCTATTCAAGAAACATTTACGTCACAGGGTATCACTCACACCCCACCGTATTTATAGTATAACACATTCTCGGTTTAGTTTGCTTGGCGGGTTCTCTTCGTTTATTCTACTAACCTCTAGGCATCACTCGTCATTCAACATTCATCCATGCATCGCACCAGCCACTCATCACACGCGTCTACCCAACCATGTATATCTACGTCTACACTCATCGTAGTCTATCACTCTACAACCCAATCACTACACCAAGAATGAAAAAAAGAGGCAATTACTACCTAAAAAAAACTATAAAAAGAGGCTATTATACAAATATGGGAGGGAAAGACGTAGATGGCTAGTAGAGGGGCTGGGAGAACAAAAGAGCAGGAAAGGGACAAGAAGGAAAAGTAGGAAAGAAAGGGAGGGAAACAGCCTATGAGAACCCCAGGTCGTGATTATCAAACTTCTCCCTATCAAAATACCTCGCGCCAATGGTGTTCCCGTTGAACAGGCGGCCTTCGAGGGCTTGTACAGCCTATAAATTACCGTTAGTACCTTAAATAAAACTATAGAGATAGGACTTTGACATACCCTCAATGCACTCAACCCACTTGTAAACTGCACAAACACCCTACTCTTCCCTCCTCCTCCATCCGCCCACCTGACCAGCACCCTCTCCACCTCACCATACTTCTCCCGACACTCCTCTCCAATCTCCTGGAGCAGCACGGCCTCGTCCTCATCCTGCAGGCCGTCTACCATACTCTCCAGAACCACAACCTCGCTCATCTTCCCGTACTTGCCTTCTCCCTCATCGTAGTTGTTCTTGTCGATTATTTTGCCGCGACCCGAGGACTTTGAGGTCGCAACCATACGCAGTGGCTGCACGATGCCGGAGTTATCAGCGCCGAGGCCAGTACCCGAGGTCCACCCATATTTGGACATGAGGCGCTGGGCGAAGCCAGCTTTGCCTGGGCGGCTGGAACGGTCGGGGGACCGAGGGGGTGGGGGTGACGGCGGATTGGTGGTAGTGTTTGTAGGAGCGGAATTGGTATTGTTGTAGAGGACTGGAGCGCGGGATATTGTAGTTTCTGCCTGTTGTGACTGTGGTGGCGGCGGCGGTGGCGGCGGCGGTGGTGGTGGAGGCGGGTAGAACGTTGGAGCCTGTGGTGGCGGCGGTGGAGTGGGCGTCGACGCTACAGCAGCAGCAGCAGCACTGTACCCCGCTTGTCCAATCTGGCTCATCCTTATCCTTCTCGCATATGCATCCTCCCCCGATGCATCATCCGGGACCTCCGCCGGTGCCTCCATCTTTGCCGGTGCCGCCGGCGGTGGTGCAAAGCTATACCCTTTCGGCGGAGCAAACCTTGGCCTATAGTATCTCTCCTCCTCCTCCTCCTCACTCTCGGTATCTTCTCTCTCCCTCCTTCCACAGACACGTTCCCGCCACTCTCTCATCTCACGCACCTTCTCGTCGCCCTCGCGATACTCCTCGTAGCTATTGGGTCTGGACGGGTCGTAGACGTCGTCCCAGTTTGTCGGCGGCGGCGGAGTGTCGCGTGCTTTCTTGCGACGCTTTTTGGAGGCGTTTGGGCGCCGGGTGGAGGAGTAAAAGTTATTGACGTCGTCATCGGCGGTCCAGTCTTCGAGGGTTGTTTTTGTGGTTGGGCGGAGGGGCTCGGCGGTTGTGGTTGTGGTTGTGGTTGTAGTGGTGGAGTTTATGGAGGTGGAGGTGGAGGTGGAGGTTGAAGGGGCGTTAAGGGCGTTGATGGGCTTCATGGAGATCTTTGGTTTTGAGGGCTTTGAGGGTTGCGGACGTTTCGTGATTATGGGTTGAAAACGAAGGGATGCTAGACAGGTTAGTATCATACCTCCATTTCATACTCTCCCCCACTCCACTCCACTCCACTCGTCCTTTCTCCTTCTCTAGATCTCTAGAGCTCTTTGGGGGGGGGGGGGGGGCAGTCAAAGAATAATCAACGATATACACACCAGAATTCAATTTCTTCTGCCCTGTGGCAGCCGCATTACCATTACCATTACCACCGCCATTATTCCCATTTCCACTCCCATCCTCTTTGCCAGAGCCTGCAGGCGCAAAAACAACCGGCGCACGCGATATCGACGGCTCCAACAGGTTCGCGTACAGTCCTGACCTTACTGGCGGTGGGTCTGGCATTGTGTTGTAAAGTCGCTTTGCAGCTTAGATCTAGCTGCAGGTAAGGTTCGAGTGAATTGTAGAATAAGGTTTAGATAACAGATCTCGAACCTCAGGTAGAGTAGAGTTGGGTTGTAGACCGTACCCCGGTCGTAATGTGGTGCCAATTGGGACGCCTGTTACCCTACCGACTATCATTGAGGTTGTGTGGATGGCTTATGCCTGAAGCTCGGAGCTGCTCGCTCCCCCCGCAATCGGGGTGAAGTATGTGTAATGCTTATGGAGCTGTAGTTATCCAGGATGTTTACGTAGACCTAGACCCATATAAACAATAAACCCCCACACAATGCTCCTCCGACCCCGCCTCTTCACCTCCATTCTCTGCACATCTCAATCTACATCTACTCGTCTTCCTGCGCTAATTATTAGAGTAAGAGCAATGTCGACCACTGAAGCACCAAAGAAGATCGAGTGGCTCTGCATCATGCCCGACCAGCCGGATGCGCTGGCGAGGAGGGTGGAGATTAGGCCGTAAAAATACCCTCTTTCTTAAATTTCTGTTGATTCTGGCAATTCATGATTCAAAGACTCGTGGTTTATAATTCTACTATTCTTTTGACCTATTTTGCTTTACTGGCCTCAATTTAGACTTTGTGCGAATGAATGTATCATGCTAACGCTGGCTACTTATGGATAGAAAGCACTTTGCCGGCCTCCAAGCCCTCATCGATAGTGGGTTTATCAATTTTGGCGGTTTGTGCCCCACCATCCCCCTATCCCCCCATCCCCCCACCCCCACCCTCACAATTCTCTTCCCTATTACCATCTTCCCGTACTCACACCAGACTCCCCAGGAGCGTTCCTCGACACCCCCGAGGTCCCCGGCGAACCCCTTTCCTTCCGCGGCAGCGTCCTCACCTGTGTGGCCGCCTCGCGCGAAGAGGTTGAAGCTACCCTTCGCAAGGACCCGTACACGACAGGTGAGGTATGGGATTGGAGCAAGGCGCAGATCTACCCCTTCAAGTGTGCGGTGCGGGAGCCGTTGGTAAAATAGATAGGATGATGGATGGAGTAGTATGTGAAAGACTATCCATTGGACTTTTTGGTCCGTGAATATATCCTACCAGGCATTGTAATTATACCCACCAAACTCACCAATTGGACTGAAAAGACCCGAGTGATGCGCCATGATGCCACTGCCGTGTAAGCCTTTCCAGTCCGCTTTGGAAGTCGCCCCGAAAGTCCACTTTAAAAGCCAGTCTTGAAAGAAACGTGTAGATCAATATCAATATCATTGCATTCGATAGGATACAGTAGTAATACCCGCACATCCCATCCTGTCATTTGGTACCAGTAAGTGAGAAGAGATAAAACATACACAAGCCACTTCCTTCCATCTCATTTCTTTTCAACCCCAGCCTTATCATACTGATCCAGGGTCCATCCCAACCCATCCCACCGCACCCCATACCTACCACCAGAACCAAACCCATCCGATCCCATCCCAAACATAAGAAAGGACACCCCCGCGCCCAGAACCTAACCAGAACCATCACTACGAGCTCCCGAGCACATCACAGACCCACATCCCACACCACACCGACAACTATCAACCGTCAAATGCGTTCAGCTTCTCCATCACCATCGCAACAAACATTCACCTTCACCTTCACCTTCACCTTCACCACAGGCACAGGACAGGACAAGACAAGACACGTTACGGACAAGCACTCTTCACCCGCTCAGTCGCTACATAAGGAAACAAGAAAATAAAGATTTAAAACATGAATATGAATATGGATATCGAAGAAGAATAACCATGAAATAGAATAAGAAGTCGAAGAAGAAGAAGAAGCAATCACACAAAGACCAGCAACCCTATTCCATAGATACTGATACGAATACTGCCCTTTTCCATGGGCCTCCTCCTCTCTCCCTCACATTCAACAGTTGGAAAATGAAGAAAAAGTAAACAACCAACAGCAATTCTAGTTTGCGCATCCGTCATTAAAAAGAAAAAAAGAGAAAACAGAGACACGAGTCCATCGGCCAAGACAGATATAGTAGTAGTGGGATAGATGCATAATCTACCCCCCCAATTCACAACGGGCCCTATTCCGTTTTACTCGGGCTGTTAGTTTTTCCCACAAACCCGCCCAGCCCCTTTTCCCTGTATATAGTTCGTTCGACGTCCTTGCATACATATCTATATTATATTTTACCCAATACCTTTCCGCCTTTTTGTGTTCCACTACGCCCAATTTGGTGCTTATGCTGGTCGTCTTCCCAAGTTTCCGGGCTTTTCCTCCGTGTCAATGTGCCAGACGACATAGTTTGGCAAACCAATCACCTGGTATCCAGCACGCTTGGCCATCTTGGCGAACCCTTCCGTCTCTGCTTGGTTCTCAAAGGCGTAGGCGGGGAAATTGACTCCTGCAGGCTTGTTAGCATGGAAGCCGGGCACCATGAAATATGAAGAGATACTAACCTGAACGGTGGACGTCGGCCTTTACAACGATGTTGACACCGCCGATACCGTCAAGCTCTATCTCCTCGTCCTTGTTGTTACGCCAATCTCCCATCTTGGCCATGTACTTGCGACCAGTGTCGTATTGCTTGTAACCTAGGAGATAAAAATGCGTTTAGTCACGTGACCGGGTATATCAGTATGCAAGTAATGGGACTCAGTGCAGACCTTCGGCGAGGACAGTGTCCTTGGGCAATGAGGCAGCCAAAGCCAAACCCTTCTCGGATTCTTGCCACGAGTTGTAGTCGACTGTTGAAACGTTAGCTTGACCAATCAAGAAAATTGAAAGCTCACAGGGTACGCACAGCGTCCTTCAATGTCGCGGCCGTTCTCATATCTGTGGAACCAAACATCTATAAATACCGTTCCGTCAGCGCTTCTTTCTTAATTTGAGATGGAAGCTTGAACGCACTGGGCACCAAGATATCCTTATCGTGAGCGATAAAGTCCTGCAGGATTGTCTTTGGGGAATCCTTGATGTCGACGTCTCTCCAGTACACCCAGCTGTGATCGGGCTTCATGGCGATTGAAAGCAAGTAGTTTCTTGCCTTTCCCATTGCCTTTCTCCTGGGCCCTTGGAATTCGAAACTGTGTCTCTGCTCGACGCTCTGTGCGACAACTACACCAAAGTCCTTTTCAACAATCATGACACTCCTGAATGGGATTGCGGGGTCCGGGTTGTTCTGAATCCTCAGGAGCTCCGAACTCAGGATCGCCACGGTGTCATCTGTGGTGTCGCTGACCAAGAATGCAAGATCAATAAGGTCGTGAGGGTATGTTAACTGAGAGATGAGGTCAAAGTGCTGAGTGAGGTAGTAAGAGGCGTCGCGGAGCGGGGTGAGAATTAATACTCGTTCTTTATTCTTGACGGCATCGCGGGTGGATTTGACTGGGTTCAAATCAATGTGGCTGATAGTTGTAGAGTTAACTTCAAGAGGCTCGTGATGGTTAAACAGCACCGGGGTCTGGTGGTGTGCGTGCCAGTTTGCATGCTCATTTTGGGAGATTTCCATAGGTGACCTAGCAGGACCAAAGCAGTAGAATCTATTGGAAGAGAAGTCTCGTTAGTTTCAATTTTTTTTCACCTCCATCTCACTACCGCGCTGATGTTTCGTTTATCAATCCATCCATCAAGTCTCGTTGTCAACCCATCATTCCCCAAGCAATGTGAAATTTATCCCACCCCGTAGCAATTCGCTACCCTTGATTTCCGAAGCTCTCTGGCACACATCCGAGGAGATTCCTTACTTTTGCATATTCGCGGCGGAGGAGCTGAAGCCCCGCCATAGTATTATAATGAACGCCGAAAGAAAGACGAAAGACAGGAATCGTGTTCTGAACACCACCTGTCCGATTGCCCGCAGCGGCGGCAGTTTGCTCCTGATCGTCTTGACCGTCATCCCCTTGGGTATCAAGGTCACCATCTTCACTTTAGGCGAAGCAAGAACAGTCTAAAATTTTGTCGTTATAAAAAAGGTCTCTCCGGATAAGGAAGAGATAATGTTGTTGTTGTTGTTATTATTTTTTTTTTTTTTTCAAAGATAGATCAAATTTCTTCTTTTCCGGAGGGCGAAAAGGAAAGAAGGAATTCACCAGAAACGAGGGACTAGGGACTAGGGGGTAGGTAGTAATGGTAGATAAGATACGGGGGAGAAAATAATGGTGCCAGATCAATGGGATGGACGGGGATGGGGGCGAGGATGGGGGTGCGATTTCTCCCTATGCCAATGTGTCGAAGTCGCTAGGGCCCAGCGGAGCGAGGATAATAGGGAGTGGTGGTGATGTTCTAACGTCGACGACTGTGAGAGAGGACGACGCGGCAGAAAATTAAGGAATGGGGCAAAAAAAAAAAAAGGAGTGTCGTTGCAACGGAAGCTGGTCTCCCCACTGTCCGCCGTGTAAAGCTATTTTTGGCGAAGTTCACAACTTGTCCACAGAAGAGATTTTTTAACAACTAACTTCTACCCAACGAGGAATCAATGAGGGAGAATGAGGAAAGAGGACGGGGATCATGTTCTAGAAGATCCTCTGATAATTTCCATTTTTCCCAACTTTCCCATATCGTACTTGCTGCATTTCCACTTCCTCGCATGCCTAGACACTGGACAGCTAAGTAAGCTACATGTCTACCATGGTTTATCAATGTCATAACCCTAAGCTCACCCCTGAGCGACGAGTCAACTCTATGGAACACAAAATGTAGGAAAAATCCTACTAAACTTAATCGGAATACTTATTATTACCCTTCACTATCTTTACTAATCCGATATCTAGGAATATTTCAATCAGAAGATTTGCATTAAAATCCCCCAAGAATCTCAATATCACAGAAAACGTTATCGTCCCTATCCCTCCATCTTTGAAACATGACGCGTCATCCGTACTCTTCTGCACTTAGGTATTCTTCCGTGGCCGCCGTACGCACATATAGCGCTTGGCAGGCTTGTGCTACTTCTTAAGCATGCTTCAAAGCATACAATACCTATATAAGTACGGACCAGTGCGTACACGATTAATAGTTCCATACAAACAGTACAAAACTACAGGTACCGACGCCACTATCAGTACTTACATACCCCCTTGGGGTAAACGTACTCGACATAAAAGTAGGTACACATCCCGCCCGTCCTTCCAACCTCCGTGGAGTTTTAAGGAAAAAAGAAAGGAAACAAAAAGGAAACAAGAAAACCCTTCCCGCCCCTGCCAAGAATGAAAGCCCCGAAAACCAAAAAAAAAAAAAAAAAAACACCGACCTGTACTCCCAACTCGACCAAAATCAGCTTTGCAGTGCCTCTTTAAGAGCAGTTTCACTGTAATTCCAGAGCTTCTCATGATCCCCTGTCTTGAGCGCCCTACTGACGTCGTACTCTGTGGAATAATGGTACCTCATGGTCCAAGTCATAACCGGTACATAAAATGTACCTCTTATGTCCTTTTCAACTACGGCTTTCGATGTTGCAAGGTAGATCTGGGTCATGGCGCCCTCCAGGGGAGTAAAACTGACAGCCCCCACGGCTTTGTGAACCATGCCGCCAAACCATTGAGGAATTCCTAAAGCATCCTGTGAGGTCGTAAGATGTTAGTGATTTGAACTACGATACTAAAGGTGAAGCAGCGGCTTTGGTGACCGAATATCAAGTGAATACTGACATTTCCGCCTAATCCTGTATCCCCAATTGAACCTGGGCCCTAAAGTTAGATTTCCCATCCTAGAACGCCTCTAGGCCAGGTGGAATCAACTTACCTGGATGACAAGCATTCACCCTTATCCCGCTAACTCCTCTTGCTTCCAAGCGCTTGCTAAGCTCCTGAATGAACAAAATATTGGCCATCTTGCTCCTCCCATATCTTCTCCCCGCTGCCTTCATATCCAGAATGCTCTTTCCACCGCCTCTTACTCTTATCGAGTCGAAGTCGATCCCATTATGCCCTGCAAACTGATAGGCCATGCTGCTAGTCACGACAATTCTAACGTCTCCACCGTTGATCCCCGACGTCCTCTCTAGCAATGGCATTAATGTAGTGATAAATGCGAAATGCCCCAAATGGTTTGTCGCGAATGCCTTGTCATATCCATCCACAGAAAGCTCGTCGATCGACTCAAACGCGACCCCAGCATTTGCTATTAAAATATCTAGCCGGTCATGATCTTGGAGGAATCTCTGCGCTGAGTTGTATACGGCTTTGAGATCGAGAAGGTCTAGGTGATGGTATATAAGTTCTCCAATCCCTTGGGTGGCAGGGAATAAGCGCCGTTGAATTTCGGCTATCGCCCTGTCCGCTTTCTCGGGATTTCGTGCAGCAATATAGACGGTGCAGTTGCGGCGAGCAAGAAGAAATGCTGTCTCGAGACCGATACCAGAAGCTGCGCTGTATCGAGTGGAGCCTTATGTTAGCTTTACTATATTTAGGCTCAACTGCTTATTCAAGGACGGAAAAACGTACCCAGTTACAATAGCTACCTTGCCACTGAGATCAGGAATATCGTTTATTTTGAAGGCCATGGCAGTCATCTTATTGATTTTTTAACGTTTGCTTATCGATAGTCGATAGTCAGGAAACACAAAGGAAGGGGTGGTGAGACGGGAGAAAGGAAGGGAAGAAACCAGGTGCTGACAGCGACCTTAAGAAGGGCGGGAAGGAATGAAATAGCAAGGGTAATAGGAAAAGTTACTATGAAGTTGGATTTATGTATCTAGCAAGCGAGCTCTCAAGCTTCTCTCTGTTCCGGGGGCGTTTCAAGGTTTTGTTTTTCGGTGGTTACAGATGGCTATCCTGTGCGATAAATACTCATGCCCTTCCCGTCATTGGGGAGGCGCAGCGGCTGAAGCATGGTGCAAGACATATTCACGATATTACCGTGCGGCTGATGTATTTTTGAAATTAGAGAAAGCTCTGGGGAGAGGTTTGGGACGGCAGAAGCAAACAAACGCGCTTTGATAGGCTACTAACCAGTCCTTCTGCTTCCTTTTTTTCTTTTTCTCTTTCTGTCGTGGTCCTGCCACCTTCATCCAGGTACAGAATCCTTGCGGTAGCTCGTACGAGGCTGAGAGCAAGCAAACAAATGACGAGCGTTGGAATTATCGCACGCATGAGTTCGGATACCGATAAAAGATTCAACAGAAGTACCGTTGTTTCTCGCCTCGCTAAATCTTAATTCTGGGTGAGAAGAAGTGCGTATCTGCATGAACCCGTGAAGTTTGATTCGCCAATTCGCCCTGGTTCGGACTTACCACAAATATGGTCACACTGAAGCTCAAACCTAGGATGCATATCAAGTGAGTGGGCTTCAAAAGATGAGTGAGGCGGTACCAAATTATGAATCATCAATTATCATCACCAGCAGCAGCTCGAAACACGCCTTCTCTCTACCATCAATTATTAAGGCATCCCCTCTACGCTAGGGCGTTGCGATAAACGTTTCGTATCAGACCAGCTCTGACTTCGAGTCAAAATTAGCTGCGGAATCGGCATAAGCTTCACCCAAAACTAGCTCCGGGACTCTGTATCCGGCCCGCCCAAGACATACATACGATCTTCTCGAATGTCCGTGCGGAAGCTTTGGCGGCCGAGGATCGATCATATATTGTCCGAGAACGCCCTCGAGTTATGGAGAAGTAGCACGACTCATTTCACGATCCGGAATCATGTATCAGGCGGAATAATAGCTTACATATATAATGACATGGCGCAAATTGTTCGTATTGTCGGTTCCCAGATAATTATAACCACGCAATTAATTACTCCTACTCCCACTAGGGAAATATCAACGCGGTCCTGGGTTAGCTGTCTAGGATTCATCGATTGGACTTCAATCTCACCATTTCACACAGGATCCAGGCACCTATCTGATATTTTCGGAGCCTATCGGCCTGGAAGACGCTCGGGTGCGACTAAACCCGTGAGATATCACTGAACGTCATCCAGATGATATCGTGGTGCTTTGGGACAAGGACGGAGTGAAGCGGGCTTGTTCGACGGTGTGGAATCATGCACACTAACAAACCTATATGGAAGTTTTATGAGACACCATGCCATTTAGAATGCATGCTCTTATCATCATGGGTACGGTGCACTGGGGATACAGGTTAAGCAAACTTGAGGAAAATCTCCAGAAATTTCACTCCTATCCCAACTACCATTCGTGGCCATCATTGAGGTCTCTTACAAGCTCGCGATTGGTAGGCATATAATGATAAAGTTAAAGATATATTACCGAAGGGTAGCACTATCGATGATCGATTAGATCGGAAAATTTGGTAGCCGAACCTCTGATTGAGTCGCTTCGATTTTGTTCGTGCCGCGGATATGTTCCGCCGGCAAACTCTATTCAACAATGATAAATCAAGTGATCGATGATACGAAACATTTAACTTTGGGCTACAAATATAGCCAATAATCATAGGTCATTAATCTATAATATAAACTCCAACAATATGAACCGACGCATGAACATTAGGAATTTATCCCTTCGTCTGGCAAAAGACGCTGACCACCCCCCAAAAAGCAAACCTTTGTGTGACTTTACTAACAGATCCTGTTATCTCTCTTCTAAGAAATAATAGATCTCCATACAAATTCGATTCGTCTATTATAGGGGGTCAGCATTGCCAGGCTAAGGGATAACAATGACAACAAAGCTCAAAAGCTACGACCGCCAAAGATACGAGGCAGGCACGAATATAGACCCTGCCAGAACATCACCAATCCTGCTGCATTTTCTTTAGCCGCATCACTCGACTTGTTTATCGGTCTGAGCTCTATGTCTGTATAAGTCTCCCCAGCGCCGGGCTGGGAGCTTTGGGAATAAACCATAACAGCATTGTTTGTGTATTTGGGAGACATGGTGGGCTGAGTTTGGGTGTTTTGGTGAGTTGAATCAGGGTATGTAAGTTTGTTTTAAAGCAGTGATTCGCGAATGACAGTTGGTATTATAATAGAATTGAGTCGACAAGGATCGCGAAAAAAATGGTCGAAGAGTTCTCATTTAAAGCTTTGTTTCGGGCATGCATTGAATGGCAACTTGAAAATGAAACATCGGCCTCCCGCTTCATTCTTCAAAAACATGAACAAACTAGGTCTGGGCCCTATATTCGACCAATGAACCCAAAAATTACCCTACGGTAGTAGAAAGGCTTAAGTCCTGCGTGGTTGCACCGACCGAGTGACGATCTATGATCACAAGTCTTCGCATATAAGGGGTTAAGATGGTATCATATGGAGCCTACGACTGATGTGCGGAGTAACCAATATTCTAAGGTTCTTTATGCAAAGATGTTAAGCAGAAAATGGATAACAAGGGGATAATCAGAGAGTAGACCGCGTAGTTATTGGATGCGAAGCCAGGCCAATCGGAGAATAGGGCGGAGCAGGAGCAGCGGCAAATATGCTCCCAATATTTGTTTATTGAACACTTGCAGAGACGAATCACATGTCAAAGCCGATCTGGGTTGTCAGCTGAATAAACGAATCAATGCCGGATAGACCATGCTCGTCAATGAGCAAGCTCCATAGGGGCTGTGCCTGATCCTCGTCCTCTTCTATAAAGAAGAAAGAAACCTGATAGTGGGCTATTGCCACGTTGATTAGTGGCCTGGTGATGGAGAATAATTATCTCATCTTCGATCGGCTAAAATTTTGACAGGGTACACAATCGGCTATGTTTGTGCCCATGTTATTTTCCTCAGAGTTCAGGCCGGAAATCGGGTTTAAGAATACACTCGGATTAGAGCTCTGTTACGCCAGTTGAGATTCAGTTCTACGTACCGTCGACCGCACCAGATTGATGTTTGCCCCCGCCTTATTCCAGCAAGTTTGATATTTGATCTATCTATCTCTGGCCCCCAAAAACTTTTACTCGCAAAGATCAGGCGTGAGTGATATCTCATGAAATAACACCTCCGTACTCTACACAACAGAATACTGTAAAGGGCGGCTTGAAGCTTAAACCTAAAGTTCTTATCATTGAAGGGCCTGGGCGAGAGGATAAGTGTTCGGGGGATAACTGGAGATCTCGCTAGATAACCAGGCGTCTGGGTGAGTACAATGTTTCAAACTTTATCCTAGTGAAACCTAATTTACTATCTCCTGATAATTTTTCTACTAAATACACGTACAAAGTCACCATCGCGAGTGTTAAACCCTCTTTTATTCCTTATATCCAGCTTTGAGTACCACATTGAGGTCCCAGTGTTGCCATCATTGTTTATATGTATCGATGATGGTATATATCAACGGCTAGATCATTCAATTTAATATTACTGCTATGTATGAGAGGCACCCTGGACAGCAGGCGGTTTCACGGCCGCTCAGCCTTGTTTAACACCGGCATCGAGCCTCGCTCAGGGCGGTTGGCCTCTGGGTGTCTTGAGGTATCTCGGGGCCACCAAGGACTCTGGTTTATTCGTAGAGAAATATTTATAAATACTGTTCACTAACATGCGTTCCTGTCGCTTTTTGGCAGCCTCAAGGCGCCTCGACCTTGGACATCCTTGTTCTTATCCGGTCTCGAAGCAAAGTCACCAGACCGCTGGCATCGTTAACCACACTATTCAGTTGTTAACGCTAGCTAGGTTAATGAGAACCATACCATGTCTTATATGGTCATTGAGAACCTAGAAGGCAGAGCCCGACAAGGACAAGAAGTCTAAAGGGTACACCTAGTTCTGCCACAAGCGCCCTCATGGACCATACCAATCATACCCACTTTTCCCCATGGCCGAAAATTGATGTAAATACTGAGGTCAGATGGCCTATATAGAGGCCATATTTTGCCGTCTTCATCGGTGGTATAGTCGCCGTATATCTATCTTCTATGGATGAACAAAAACGTCTTTACACATGTGGTCTTTGTTGCCACATTTCGTCCCGGGTTTCATGTGGGGCAGGGTGGGTATTGGTCGGTGGTGTAGTCATAGGTTGTCACTCGCTACCAAGAGAGGCTATTATAGCTTTATGAGTAGATAGGGGGGGGGGATGTCACGGCCTCAATCTTCTATTTTATAAAACGTCAGACACTTCAAAAACAATGCATGTCCATTGGGTGGTGGTGCGCCTACAAACCGAACGTGCCTCAGCTCAAAACGAATATCTGGGCAGCAAGACTTACGCGGTGAACAGAAGTTCACCGCTGCTTCCTCCACCTTCCCACCTTTCCCACTTCCCCAATATCCTCCCTGTGCCTCATCCAGCTGATTGGATAGCCCCACAAGTGCTGGCTCCTCCGTGCACTGACCCTCTCAGATATCCTCCATCCCCACAGCTCCCGCATTTCCTGGCGCGCGGGAGGGGGGTCGAATCTCGAGTCCGTGGTGACGCAGCCTAGACAGAGGTTGGATTTAACAACTAGGCCACGCCACCGATAATGAAAAATCGAAAAAAAAAGTAATATTTAGACGGTTTGCAAAGAGAAATACGGTTTCAGAACCCAGAAGAATCTCTGCTTTGTATACGTTTCTAGATAGTATGATTTCCCCCGCCATTGTTAGCAAGGACATTGTTTGGCCGAGAGTTATCCTCGACAACTAGTTGCTATTTACTTGCATCACTATAACATCTATGCAATAGTCTGGTAAGGCTGCATATGGGTTTCCTTATGTGTAGATCAAGCAATTTAAGCGACTACCGTTAAAACTCGACAAATCCGCTTCGTTGGATCTTAATTACGGGTGGGGGGAAGTGTGTATCTGCACGAATCCGGTTCGGACTTACCACATACGAAGACGGGGATAATGGATTATTCGGAAATTAACGGTAGGATGGATGGTAAGCAGCACATAAGCAACGTATTATGAGATTATGAGATACAGAAGTGATGACGCTGAAAAGAAAAATCTCAAAAATTAAAGAAACTGCATTATTGAGCGTCGGGGAACCCCAGACATCTATCACCTGGCCCGTCAGCTGTTGAAATTGAAACCCACCCCTCACACTGGGATCTACCGATTCACGTTTCCCTCTGCATTTCAAATCCTCCTTTAAGGGTTTAAGACCATCACCAAGGAAAACTTCCCACTCTGTGCTAGGTATGTTCCGAGGTATTCACGGGAAAGGAAGCCACGGTATGATACCAACAGGTCCATATGGACCCACTGACGGTATAAGGGATAATACAGTGCGGATTGAATAAACAAGAAACAAGTAGCTGGAGGGAAAGACTTATGCGGTGACTCTCGGGTCACTACTACTTCCTTCCCTCTCTTATACCTCCTTATACAACACAGTATTCTCCGCGCTGTATTCTCTTTCGCATGCGTCCACCCCCACCTATTGCCCTTTCTCCATCCCTACAGCTCCTGAGCAGGAGGGGGATCGGACTTTGGTCTTGTGCTGCATAACCCAGTGTATATGACTTATGTCGGATTATAATCGCTACGCCACGATATTTTTCATAGGAAAACGAAGGCATTTAGCCATCTTGTAAAAGTCAAAATAAGGTTCTTTAATTAGCACCGCCTTATCTTACCCCACCAGGGGTACATGTATCTCTCTACCTTGTATATTATGGTATAAATAATGTATATGTATCATTCTATACTATGCTGTCATGGGGACGGTATTATCTTTTGTCAGTGTAAATGCTATGTAGTTCGTGGATATGTAGTTTTGAACAAGGAATGGAGGGAAACACATGTATGTCTATGATGCCCGGGGGGGGGGGGGGTAGATGAAATTGATCAACAACATCAAACAGACTGTTCACAGTGAGATCTATGACGCCAAGTGGCCTTTTGCCTTTATCTCAGAGCCCCATCTCTCATATAAAAAGAGAACTGGGGCGTACAGTCATACAGCGGTGGGTAATAAGTCATCAGAAAGAACGCCAAAATTGAAAAACGCTGTAGCATTGTTTGATGAAAACACATATATAACACCGTAAGCTGTATGGCGGCTTCTTTAGCTATAGAGCCATCAATAAATGTCCCCCACCTTAGACTTTATCTTGAGCGCCGTACCCCATCTTCTACCTTAATGGTCATATTCTATCCTTCTCATCCACAACAAAGCTCCGAACCTGTACCGTGATCAAACAGTGTCGAGTGTCTAGCTCGTTCCCGCACCTTTTATCCACACCTTAAAAGTCCTAGTGATGGGTGCAAGCCTACATGCAGCTAGCTCGAGCTCTATTATTGATGAGCCTACTAAGCTTGGTTGAGCCGATATTGTACTTGGCCAAACACCAAAAATGGATAATACACTATACTATTCTTGAAATAATTGGTGGTATCTGACGTACAGACTTGGGAATACCTGTTCTCCCCGCCGACTAAGTCACCCCGTCGGCCCCTAGCCACCAGGTTATTCAGCAGGGGTCCAGTTATATAAACTTGATAAATATTGCACCACCTATAAATCTTATCTGTAGGTCCAATTCCGTCACTCTGCTAAGAGATAGAGTACACTGTCATTTAGCTACGCATTAAACACTTTCTATCTATTTCCAAGAAAGAAGGGAGCAGAGACTAGTCACTAATTCCTTTGTCAGTGCCGTATCTAGCTAGACCTCTTCCTCCGTATCAGATGCTCTTCCTTGGTCATGCATGACTGCCTATCACTTTGATCATGGGTTTAGACAATTCATGTGCGACCCTGACATGGTATAATTCGCGTCACTCGGTGAACTGGGCAAATCTTCAAGCAAGCTGTAGAGGTTACTCGGTGAGTGATACTCTGTGCGACTCTATGTGGCGGCTAGCTTAAACCATCCAATATTTTTGTTGACGGTGAGCAGAGCAGAATAGCTCTCTGCGGTCATATACCATCACTCGACCACACTGCCACACTGCCACAACGTGGCTCGCGACAACGGTCATCCATTCCCCATGCAGGATATAACGAGGAACAGAGGAAGACTAGCCTATAGGTTTGATCTCTCAGAGGACCAGGTGCTGAGATTATCAGGTTTTCCGATAGGTTCTAGGGGCAGATAGGGTGGTAAGTGGACTGATCATGAGTTATCACTCGGTCGAGACAACAATGCCTCGATTCTCACTACCTTGCCTTGAATCTGTTTGGGTTTTATTAAGGTATTTACCGTAGGTTCTATGTTTTCAAAATAAACAAACTGCATTGAGGCCTCCAAATTTCAACTCACTACAGCTGGAAACACCAGGAGCCCACAAATGACATAAGCTCATCAATACTAACTCCAGTAAACCGGGTATAAAAATCTCCACTTTTGAGCTATGAATGCGAGCAACAAATCACCTCCGAAAAAAAATCCAGAACATTACCCCAGCGCAGAAAAATAAACCCCTCTCACAATTACGCATTACCCACACGGCGCCAGTAGCCAAACCCACAAATTCAACCTCTGTAGTTAGGGTCGGGCCCCACTACAAGCCGTGGTAGCTTCCATCAGGACAAAGTTAAGCACACGATACATGATATATATCTCGAGCTTTCGAGAATAAAAGCAGGTGAGCTCATGAAGCAAGCGCAAACATCAACTTCCCGTAGTCACCGCTCGTCTCTCCTTTAACTCTCTGTGCTAAGTCGCGCTTATATGCATTCTGGTACTCTCTCTTGACATACTCAAAATGTGTCTTATCCCAATGGGCCCTCACCAGCCTGGATATCAGCAGGGCGTCCCTCGTACCCAAGCCCTTCATACTCGCCTCGAGCAACACGGCGTCCCGCTTGGGCTTATTGAGCGCACCCTCGACAATGTACACCAATGCATCCTGCATGTGACCGCTAAACTCCTTCTTAATGAGTTTCACAAGGTCAACCCCATGCTTGGCCTGATATGCGGTCGCCAGAGCGAACAAGTGCGCGTTGTTCGCGCGTGTCAGCACAGAGCACACCAGTAGCTCGTCGGTACCCAGTCCTGCACACGCAGCGTGGATGGCCGCCACGTCCTTCGCCACAAGATCTTGGTTCACAGGAATCCAGTCCTCTGCGCGCTGCCCCGACAGCGCCATCATGAACAGCTTTTCTGTCTTCATTGACAGATCACCGCGCACTGCGGACTCCAGGCTCTCTTTGAACCGCAATGGGTAAATGGTCTTCATGTGGTTGATCTCGGCATTTGTCTTTCCCATAATCGACTCGGTCAGCATACTCTCCTTCGTGCCGAGCCCCGCAATCGCCAGATTTACGAAGAAGACATCGCACTCAGATGGCCCGTATGCCACTGCCTTGAGTGCCATGCGGAAGTTCCCACTTGTCTCCTTCTCAAGGGTTACAATGAGGTCACGCTTAGTATGCTCCGAATACTTGGCGCGGATAGCCTCGATGGTCGGTCCGTCACGGTGGCCGAAGACCGAGATGAGCGCCTTCTCATCCGTGCCGAAGCCTTTGCAGGCCTTGTAGATCGTGTCAATGTCGGCCGTTGGGATGATCTGTGGTGGGACCGGAGGGAATGAGTGGGCTATGGGTGGTGGGGGAGCTCCGCCGGCGAGGGGGTTGAGGTAGGAGGCTTGCGGCGGCGGGAACTGCCCTGGCGGGGGTGCGGGGGGGTGATACCCGTTTGAGTCACGGTGGACGAGCGGGGGAGGGAAGCCCTGCGGAGGATATCCCTGTTGTGGGGGGTAGCCCTGTTGTGGGGGGTAGCCCTGCTGTGGGGGGTAGCCCTGCTGTGGGGGGTAGCCCTGCTGTGGGGGATAGCCCTGCTGTGGGGGATAGCCCTGCTGTGGGGGGTAGCCCTGCTGCTGCGGGGGGTAACCTTGTGGGGGATACCCTTGCGCATAGCCTTGGGGCGGGGGCTGCTGGAACTGCTGGCCCGGCGGCGGGCAATACCCTGGCGCCTGCGGAGGGTATCCTGGGCCCGGGGGTGGGAAGCCAGGCGTGGGCGGTTGCTGAAAGCCTGGTGTCGGTGGATGTTGGAAGTTTGGACTGTGCGATGGCTGGAAGCCAGGGCTATGAGGGGGCTGTTGATAGCCCATTGGAGGTTGTTGATAGCCTCCTGGAGGTGTTTGAAGCTGTTGATTCCATGGCTGCTGCTGCTGCTGCTGCTGCTGCTGCTGTGGGTATTGCGGCTGCGGGGCGCTATATGGTTGTTGCTGGCCGTTGTAGGGGGGGAAGCCGTCTGGAGGTGGGTAGGCCATGGTGTACTATGGGTACTTACTTACTGCTGTAGGTAGCTGTAGGTAGCTGTAGATCTTTCTGGGTGTTAGCAAGATGTACTCTATCTACGTAGCGGGGATAGAGGGGAAAGGATGGATGGGGACCAATAGTGAAGGTGTTATGGCTGGCTGACGTACATATGTAGAGTAGAGACTGCTTATAGGAAATGGATGAGCGGTGGTAGGTAACACGCTGCACTGACCTGACGGGATTTGATGAGGTTTGACAGGTACGGGTAAGGTAGGCGATAGAGGAGACCGTGGTATCAAGTTTTTTTTTTTTTTTTCCTTTCTTTTTCCTTTCTTTTTTTTTTTCTTTTTTTTTCTTTCGCTTTTCAAGGTATGTATGTTGTTGATCTTTCTGAGGCGAATAGAGAATACGCCGTATAATGGGCCCTTATAGCAGACCAGAAATTTGGTAGATTTTGCTCGGTACGCTTTATGCTTAGCGGAGGCGGAGTTCTTAGGTAGAACTTGGAACCATGGCTCGGATCTATGATGATGTTGTTGTTGAGATTTGATAGTGACACATAGATAGGATACAAAGGCTATATGTCATATGCGCGTGTAGCACAAAGGCTATGTATGTGCCCTTATTACGTGCCTGCGAGGTCATCAAACAAATAATTATATTATGGTTCATAATTCTGTGTTCGCAGTGTTCTCAGGACGGGCAGGACAAAGACAAGGCGCCTAAATTCCAATCCAGAGTGGTGATGAGCGCTGGGATCGATGCGAATATGTGTGTGTCAAAGAGCTCGTTCCTGCTATACCTTGTCCAATCACGAGGAGGGTATGTATGTAGTCAGACCGTCCTGGTAAACATTCCCAAGCACAGCCGCATATAAGTAGGCAATGCCCATCGAGCTCCTCATTCACACTCATCACCGCTCGATGGATCAGCAACGCCGCACCTAGGTTGATCGTAAACTCTATCTGGTGATAACTGATCTTCCCCACTGGCATACCAGAGTAATCAGTATATAATTCAGTCAATCAAATCAGTTGTTTAGCGTTTTCCCACAACCTTGGCACCACTCGTGCGCTAGGCCTCTTTGGACCCTGATTGATGATGATGATTGATCATCAACTTTCAACTTCCTTGTGCTGCTTGAATTCGGTTCCAAGATGTTGGGATTGGCAGGCCCCGGCTTCCCTTCTTGATTCAACGCACTGGAGGCGTCATTTTGCAATGGTTCGAAGCAGCAATTGTAAAGGATCCACGATATATAATAGTTATCTAAGAAAATGGAAGAACCCGTTCGTGGGTTGAAATAAAAGTCAAAAAAAAAAAAAAAAAAAAAAAAAAAAAACACATACGCATCCTAGAATGCCGCCGTTATCACCACCCCTCTTCGGCAGAAGAATTTCTTAGCATCGAGTATAGATGCCGGGTGTGTATTTAACTACGGTCTACTGGGCTCCGTAGCCACAACCAACCGCAAAACACGCGCCCAACCTAGCATCTCGTACAATACAGCCGTACCCTTGTATCGAGGAAACTGTAGGTACTCTAATGTGAATGAGGGAAGCTAAGTAGCGGTGTCTGCACTCCAGCATGTAGAGGCGTTTGAAGTTTCAACAAGCTCTCATGTGTATAACTCGTCAAGTGTTGATCGCTTGATACTTCCCCTTCCACCAGTGCACGATACAAGATACAAAGCTTTCACCTCGACCGACAGCGCGCGTCTTGTCATGCACGAGCAGGGAAACCTTCTTTTCCCACGTTTAGTTTACCTCACGCAGGTCTCAAGCCCCCTCCCCGCTTAATTTCTATTCTGTCTGGCTGCTGCTTGTCGAACCTACTTTATCTATCCTGCGGACGTACGTAGGTGTAGGTTCCTTCGCTTGTCCCTCCCTTCTCGTGCTGTATCCCTGTCCGTTGCGCTCTACTCTACTTTACGGGGATTATTGTTTTGGGGGGGGGGGGGGAGTGTGCTACCGTCTTCTATCATCTACCTGGGTACTGGCAGCATCACGATTTTTGATTGAAAATCAATCAAAGCAAGCACTGAAAAGGGGGGGGGATCGTCCCTTCTTTTCTCTGCTTCTTTGAATATTCTGCGGCGTTTGGACGGACCAGGGAGGAGGAGGGGAATCTTTAACCTCCATCCCCAGCTCGAAGCTAATGAAATGTAAAACCTCCCCCCAGACTAGAAACAGCCACAAAAAGAAAGAAAGAAAAAAAAGAAAGAAAAAAAGAAAAAAAAAAAGAAAAAAAAAAGAAGGGAAGCAAAGAGAAGACAAGACACGGACCTCAAGTCGCAAATGGCTGTCCTGTCCTCCTCGCGAAAAAAAAAAAAAAAGAAAGAAAGAAAGGAACTCCCTCAACACAATGAGCCAAATAAAAAAAGCAATTCATTTTATTTTATTTTATTTTTTTGCTTTTGAGTTTCTTTTGAAACCACACTTCCACCAGCCAGAGGAAAAAGCAAGCAAAAAGCATAAAAGCTTCCTCCAGACTAGGTAGACCTCATGCCGCATCGCAGTTTCTGGTTTGACTTGACGGTGGGCGAGGTTAGTCAGTAGCGCACCGTGCTAGCACTCAAGAGTCCCTTCCCGCTGTCGGTAGGACAGGACAGGACGGACAGAAAGTCAGGCAGAGAGAGACAAGATACCCCCCCCCCTCAAAGTCCCCCAAGGACTTTTTCATCCACACCCACCCCCAACACTCTACATAAATGGCGAAGACAACCATGGGTCTGTCCGATACTATTACTGGGACCTCGACAGGGACTACCAATACTCTTATATCATCAATGTCGTCCACAACACCAACTCCAGCGTCAACATCAGCATCACCGTCGACATCACCGGCACAGTCGTCAACAGCAGTAGCAAACGACTGCTCGATATCTCTTACACCGCGGAAAAACCTCTGGGCAGAGATTATGACGGCTGAAATGGTCAGTGGAAACCGGATGTCGGTGGAGAGTCTTCCACTTGAAGGTAAGGGGAGAGAAAGATACAATGAATGCTTGGGGAAGGGGGAGGGATACATACTCTACAGAGATCTGAATGTCCTACTACTACTATTTACATCATACATACTACTATCTACAAATCAATTCCCGTCTTTTCTGGTTGCTTGGTGGATGCTCTATGATAGCCCCTTCCTGTTTCTGTTTTCTATTCAGCCTTAATGTAGCCTGTCTGAGGGTCTGCTGTATCTATGCCTGCCATTCTGTCAGTCATGTCATAGAGTTTGGGATACTCCCCGTGCTCGACATCTCCCCCCACTTCCATCCTCAATCCTCAGACCGGTCCTTCACTAGCAACCAACCACTAATACCTCTTAGACACCTCCGCTGACTCCCCCTCCCCCCTAGTGATTCACCAAATCTTCTCTCACCTGCCCCCCCACGACCTCACCTCCCTACGGTTAACTTCCCAATCCCTCTGCTTCTCTGCCACCTCGAACCCTCACTGGCGCCGTCATTTCACCGCTCTTTTCGACGCTCATGCCGCACTCCTTGACGTCGCTGCCGTCCCAGTAACAGCATGGTCGTTCGCCCACGCACCAGACGGCTACTTCCGCGCTTACACAACGCTTGTGCGGACGGCGCGGCAAGGCTGGCTGCATAATGATGAGGACCTGAAGGGCACAAGGTGGATGGTGCTGTTCAAGGCGTTCCTGAAGGAGGGCGGCGCCAGGAGTGACGATCCCAATTATCATACACTGATTGAGATGCGCGCGGACTGTACGTCGACACCGATTGAGGGGGCGCCGCTCCAACGCTCGAGCTGGTATGTGGATGGGACGCCGTGCCTGAGATGTCAGTGACCCACTCATATATTGTCTATGTTCATACGGGGATTTGTGCTGGAGCAGTATCAGAGCTGTAGTAAAAGTAGAGCTGACCGCCAGCCTGACATTATAGTTCCATGCTACCCCCCCAATGTCCCATCACGAGACCCGTTCACTTGGTGCCGTGTCATGCAGCACAGCACCGTGCTCATGCTCACGGACTCCCCCGACTTCCTCGATAACCTGATAGCCCTCAACACCTCGATTCTCACCTCCTCACCACTTTCCAAAGAGCAGCGCGAAGCCCGGATAAAACTACTAAAGGAGCACACTGACCGCATTCTCGAAGAGCGGAATAAAGACTTCTTCAGCCGCGTCAAGCGCCTCCACCACCTGCGCAGCGACCGTAACAGCCGCCTCAATGGCTGCCACAGCAACAGCAACGCGGAACTGCCCGAGCCCGACGGCGTAGTCACTGGTACGGCGGCAAGCACGGCGAACGAGGAGGTAGGTCTGTATCCTTTACTCTAGCGTAAGGGTGTCTGATATTTGGGATTGAGATACTGACGGTGGAATTGGCATGACAGGCAAACGACTCGAGCCATGATCATGACGAGGACTACGGCGATGAGGAGGAGTGGAGCGACGGTGAGGGCGACACGTATATCTTTGGTGAGTGTGTGATGTTCCAGCACATCCACATGCAGCAACAGGCACTCGAGAGCACGACGTTGGCGGCCTCGCCGGCAGAGTCCTCGTCCTCGGTGGAGGGCGCTGACCTAGCACCTGAAGCTACAGAGGAGGAAGAGCCATAACGAATTTGGGCAGGCATAAAAGTCTTGTATTGGGATTGGTACCGGGTGGTTTAATTGCGGTTGAGGCAAGGTTTTTTCTTTCTGTTTCTTTGCTCTTTTTACTTTTTCTTGTGATGTTTTCTTATTCTACTCATATCATTTGTACTTCCCCACATATCATCATTACGGGGCGTTAATCTTGTCCTGGGATTTTTTTTTTTTTTTTTTTTTGAATATTTTTCCTTGTCACTATACTGGGCTGGTCGGTGATGGTAGTAAATGTTTATATTCGATTCGATTTCTGTATAACCTACAACGATTACTCAATGTGTAGTTCGGCCGGGCAGAACAATACACAATTGGAACCTGGGAAAGGAATAGAGGGGAAGGGGAAGGGGAAGGGGAAGGGGAGGGGGCGGTACGATAGTGTAATCTACTTGATGCGGAGGGAGGGGAGGGGGCTCTGAAACACAGAGCAAGCGAGAGAGAAAGAAAGAAAGAAAAGTAAAGTAAAACCATGATCTGGGGGAATTGAATACGGCCTGTAAATACCAACTAGATCAGGCTCTCGCGTTCTAGAGGTCTTGGTCAAGAACTAAACTGAAAAAAAAAAGAAAAAAAAAAAAGAAAGGAAGAATGTGGTGGCCTAATTGGACTGTCCCAGTTCTGGGCATACAGCGTGCAGAAGCTGAACAAGGCTGCGTATAAAAACGGATATCCATATGCTCGTTCCGTACTAGCAGTGTAGGCGTAGGGAGTGCGCGGTGTATCTTTAACAGTTTCTCTTCCTTTTTCCCTTGGTACGGAAGAAGCTTCACACCCACTTGTTGTAGTGCCCGATGTCATTCTCCCTACCCAACGGTGAAGCACCGCAATCAGAGTCAAGCTCGGAGAAAGAGCGGAAATTCCCGCTTCTTCTCCCTTCTAGATCACTTGTAACCTGGAATGCCCCGGCCCCAATAGGGAAACCGCCAACCTTTGGCAGCGGAGCTTCTCCCCACTTGACCTTTTGATAGGCCGGGAGCCGTCCTACATATGTAGAGTTGCTGTCTGTCTATAGCACACCCCTCATATAGCACACCCCCCTTCCCCTGCCCTGCAAAAGTCAACTGCTGCAGTGTGCAGATTGCATATGATCTGCATACTCTAAAGTACAGATCTATATAGTTAGGTAAGCTCCTGTTAAAAAACTCAAATCCAGTCACGCATGTAGGTACATGCATCATCCTCCATTCCAAATTTCCCTCCTGCAGCTTGCTGCTGTTGAGGGCCGTGAGCGAGAAAGGAATGCTTCTTTTGAGCGTTAACACCGATTAAGCATGCGTGTCGTTCGAAAGCTTGATAGGATGCTGGATTCGGTTCAGGAGGGGGTCTGTATCCACTGCTATCGCAAGACGGGATCGGTGATTTTGCTGGGGGGAGTAATCAGATTTGTTTTGCGGTTTTCTTTTCTTTTCTTTTCTTTTTCTTTTTTTTTTTTTTGGCGGAGAAACAAGCTGTGGAAACGTGGTAGGAATTCTTAATTGTGATCGAAGTGAGGTAGAACATCTATCTAGAGTGAGTGCCTGGCGGGTGTCGTTAGTCGGGTCTCGTGGACACGGCTTCTCGATGTGAACAGGGGGTGGGTGGGGGGCAGATCAAGGCAGATGAACTGGTTGGTTGGTACGCGATTGCTCGAAATATTACACCTTGGAGATATCGTTGATTTGTGTCTGGAAAATTGATAAAGATATGTGTCAGAGGTTGTGGGGAAAGATGGATGTAACCTGAAAAACAGGGATGTGCTCGAAGTTTATGGTGCATTGGGGAATTGAAATGGGTTTTATTCATTTACCAACCAACCATCTCAGAATGTTTTAGATCCTTACGAGTAAAATAGATGAGATCGTTACCAAAGAAAAGATACAACTCGAGACTTGAGACATACATACCAAGAAACACCAGCCCTTTGTGAGAGCTGAGAAACGAACCAACACATTCTCAGGTTCATCCTGAGCTTGTTACCCTGAAAGTGAACTCCATGGGAATACACATCGAGAATCATATCGATAAGTGGACATGTGGTGGTAGTACAGCTTCTTTACATGTAGATAGGATACAATCCTCAGGGTTCAGTAGAGAGGCCCTAGTATCAATTGAAGAAGGCTTTGCCAGGTTCAGCCTTACAACCACTATATCTTCCTAGGTATGTCCATACCATACCTCAAGACGCACATCCTTGTAGACACTTGAATTCGTGGCCGTGCTCTTGGTGGTAGTTGTGGGTAACAGTCGCTCTGACAAGCAGGCTTGCGGCGTGGCTTCCAAAATGTTATATACATGTATTCTCAGTCTAATTGATGGTTAGTTATGTCCTATATCTTGACGTCAGTTAATGAAAAGAGACTGTTGAAGTTTATACACAGAAACTATAATGCAGGGAGGTACATACATATACAAGGCTATGGATTGGCATCTGCAATGTTGTTCTAGGCGATGAAAATCGTATAGCCTATCATGGCTGTGTTGAGCATTGGCTCAGAATTTTCCGGTATTAATCATCTGCAGGTGGCAATTTTTGGTTTACCGAGGGGGAGGCTCCTGCTCGAACATACGTTCAGGCGATCTTGCTCACACGTAAAGGAAGCGTGATGAGGGGATGGGTGGTGCTTCCGAGTGAAGGTTGTGCCGTGTTCTGGACGGTAGTGCATATGGCTCTTGTAGTCAAGAGAACACCTTACTTCACATGAATATGTCGCTCCTTGATGTCACTGAGCTGCCGTGCCCTTTGCAGAGGTTGTGAAGCATTTCGAGACCAGATGTTTGGTCGCCAACTTACCAATGAGATAAATCTGGATACATATACGCCGCGAAATCCGCTATCGAGAAATGTGTCTGGTTTGCGCACGCCATAATCCTCGCTAATTTTTATGCACTCTAGGGGGTTAGGAGATATCTGAATCGAGCCAAGACAGTGATTGTTGCAGTTCCAGTTCCAGTTCCAATTCCATCTGGGTCAAACCTGCATATCCCCTATACCCGAGGAACATACAGCTATAGAATCCCACAAGTGAGAACAGAGAAGTCGATTCCAAATCTGCTGACAGTGTATGTATCAGTTATCATTGACAGCTATAGCCGTCCATTTCCTCGTATTCTCTCTTCGCCAGCAGTTATTTCCCTTATCACCGAGTGATAATCTGTGACCTCTACTTTTTGAGCGCATTTAAAATCAGGGTCAATGTTTCGACAGATAAGTTTGAGAAAGTTTTTTTTTTTTTTACAAAGGACAGATAAGCTAGTCTCGGGATTTCCATATGCATCACAGGGTAGTATTGGCACTTTCAAGGTGGACTGCAGCTTGGGGACGAACATTTAAGGCACATGATTCTCCTCGCTGACTGGTGGGAATGCCTCCCCCCGGGCGGCTGTATGCATGTGAAAGAGCCCAAGGAGCTACACAAAGGCGGTAATTAACAGATCACAATAGAACGAGTGATTACCGGTGAATAAGAAAAAGGAATATCCGTTCCAGATGCTCTTGGTGATTTGGTTGAAGTTTGACGCTTCCTTCTTAACTAAATTAGGTTAGCAAGGGGTTGGGGTAGAAAACATTATTCCTAAAAGGAAGAGCGGCAAGGTTGTTAGCTAATGAATCAAAATCTAGACCTACTAGACCAATTGGACACCCATAGCACTCTCTACATAAAGTATTTCACGCATATATCTTTATGTACCCATATCTACCGACGCGTATGTCTTCCGTTAATTCCCCACAAATCTAGGGTAAAGGCGATGAAATGGGAGAGGCAAAAACCCCTCTCCTCATGATCAAGGGATGCTTATGTTGTTACACGATAGTTGCAAAATACACAGCATCCAAGCCCTTGTAGGTAAGTACTATGGTACCAACATCGCCTGTGGTAAACGCCAGGTGTCTCACCTCTATCCGTGCTTTATCGGTTAGTACATGTGTGTATGCACTACAAGGAGAAAACAGGGGGGGCCAGGACCTAGTGCTTATGTAAATGCTGGATAGGACTCTGGCCAAGAGGGATCTACGGGTACACGTAGTTTTGATAGTTTAATGGACTCTCGCACCCATGTCGTACGAGAATCTTTCTCTTCGTAGTAGGATAAATTAAAATGGGACGGTTCTAAGTTTATTGCTTGATTTATATCTTACAAACGGCTACTCGGAGTATGAATGGCCAGTCAACCTTATACCGAATATTATTGTTTACGTGTATTACACCTCTAGGATATATCGAACATGCATATCCCCCCTAGATCTCAGAATCTTACATATCCAAAGAGAATATGCGCGTCATCATTTTCTTATTCCCGAAAATACTCTCTTAATTACGAATCTTAGTAACTTTGGGCCCCCCCCCCCCCCAAGCTGATCAGCGGGATTCGGATATATGCCTTTTGTGGCGGCTTGAACACGCTCTAACATTCATTACGGATGAATGCAAATTTTAGTATGGGGGACTAGCCCCTCTAACGTACCTACATCTAACTGATCCGGGATGATTAATTATGCGCAGTGGGTGATCCAGGATCCTAGGCGTGCTTGAATGGCAAGTCAAAACAGCTCCCGGCTTTCGAAGTTCTGTCCAAACCGATCGGACCCCCCTGCCCAAGAGGCACAATGTTGCTGGGCTTAGACATTTTTAATATACCAGGGTGCGCAAAGACTAAGAGGATCATCTCTGGATATCTTGTAAGTCCTTTGGCATTCGATCCTTGAGCTTGGTCTAGACAACTAAATATTTCCTTTTTTTTAAAAAAAAAAAAATAAAAATAAAAATAAAAAAATAAAAAGCCAATCTCGCTAACTTTTGTGATAGGTCCCCTTTCCTGTGCTGTCCTTGGGCGTGTCGAGATCTCTAGCTGTTTTATTAGAGGCGGGGTTAACATCGTCAAAGCATGGACCTGTTCTTGCCTTCTGGAGAAGCCGCACAACAAGAGAAAGAAAAACCCCACCTGTAATTATTACACTGATCATATATTGATAGACTCAAAAAATATTCTAAACACTTTCGTCAACTCAAAAACCGGTCATACGATCATTGCACCCTGTAATCTTATGTAAGCCAAGCCTAGGCTTAGTTGTCCTTCCTAAGATGATGGCGCTCATTTAAGCTTAATCATAGTATCCTACATGATTGTTTATTATAAGGCTTCAATGATACAAAGATCCACATATTTATAAACAAGAGCTTCGTTAAGACTATGACTACATGTATTTGTCGACCGGCTTCCGGACATTGAAGTTAGAATGCAGCGGATCTAGCGAACTACATGTAAGTTGACAAAATTAATATATGTGGATTTGTTCAGTTGCCACCCATAACCACTCATAATTCGCTTAATATTATAGCATTCTCTCAACTCTTCCCAAATATCCTCAATAACACTATGAAAAACATACAGGAAGTCGTCTTCAATAGCGCTTATAGTTTTGCTTTCTCGACGACCTTATCTTCCATTTTTGCCTTATCCCTCAATACTCTCCTTAAGATTTTTCCGCTGGGGCTCTTCGGTACGCTCTCGATAAACTTTACCCCGCCCCTCAACCATTTGTCCTTTGCTCCTCTATTGCTCTTCACATACTCGACTAACTCTTGTTCTACTCCATCCTGCTTCACCCCTGCTTTGAGCACCACATACGCTCTTGGTACCTCTCCCATCATTTCGTGGGGAGTACCAAGCACCGCTACATCCTCAACTTTTTGATGCCCAAGCAACAGGTCCTCCAGTTCTGCCGGCGCAACCTGCACTCCATTCACCTTGATCATCTCCTTGATCCTATCCACGATCTCTACATGTCCATCCTCATCAATTACCGCGACATCACCTGTATGTAACCACCCCTCGCTATCATACGTCTCCTTTGTTGCCTTCTCGTTCTCCAAATATCCCATTGTGACCTGCGGCCCCTTCGCCAAGAGCTCTCCAGGTTGTCCTCGGGGAACCTCCGTTCCATGCTCGTCGACAATCTTAACCTGCGTGCTAGCACAAATCTTTCCCACTTTGTGCCCGAACTCGAACGCTGTGTCTTCTGGTAACGAGGCTGTGATGCATGAACACGACTCTGTCATGCCATATCCATGCTTCAACCTCATCCATGGGAACTTCCTCTCGAGCTCTTTGATAACCTCACGGGAGAGTGGAGCTGCGCCAGAGGAGAGGCGCTTTACATGTTTGAGGTCATAGTTGGCAACTACAGGGTCACGAGTCAGGCGGATGAGAATGGGCGGTACGAGCAGCATCTCCGGGATTTGATAGTCGCTCACAGCTTTGAGCATCTTCGGAAGTGTGAATTGAGGAAGCATGACTACATCAGCATTAATGAGGAGAGGGAGATGCAGAATGTGTACAAGCCCTGTGATGTGGAAGAGTGGAAGGGCTGCCAGCACACGATTTAGGTCCGAGGTAGTTATTTTCTGGATCTGGAGGCATTGGGCAATCACGTTGCGGTGGGATATCATTACCTGTGATATCCAGTTAACCACTAGAGCTCCAATGTGGCTAGCAAATTTCAGGAAGAGAAGAATGAGGACTTACAGCTTTCGGAAGTCCCGTTGTCCCACTGCTAAAGCTTAGGAAAGCTAACGCTTCCCCATTACCTTTCCCTTCAGGGACCACCCACTCTGGCGTCTGCTTTGTAACTCTCCTCCCCATCTCCACCAACTGCCTCAATCCCATAATTCCCTGCTCTCTACCTTCCAAGAGAAACACCCGCTTCTTCTCCATGCCTACCCTCTCTGCTGCCGCCAGTGCAACCTTGAGAGACCCCGGCAAGGTAAACAGGAACCGTGCCTTACTCTTCTCCAGGGCGTAGGCCATTTCGTCGACTGTATACGCAGGACTTGCCCCACTGACTACAGCCCCAACACGTAGCACCGCGTACATGGCGACCGGATACCATATCGTGTTTGTGGAGAACAGAGCAACGGTTTCGCCAGGGCGCAGCCCATAGTGTCGAATCAGCGCGGTAGAGAGATGCTCAGTGAGCTGCTTGAGCTCCGGGAAGCTGATTCGCGCGTCAGTGGCTGCATCAATAAATGCGCGCGTGGAAGAGGCGGGAGTGTTGGATATAGTAGATGTAGGACCGAAGAGGAAATTGTATATTGTAGACGTTGGGGGAACTGTGGGCTTCGCGTCAGCTCAGCTACTAACTGTGGTATCTTTTATTACAGCTTTACATGAGTTAAATGCTGCAAGGAAGCAGTACCGTCAATAGGGGGTAGCGGTGATGAGTAAGGCATTGCGACTGGGTGAAGCTTGGTTCTAATTGTGCTATGTACTGACAAGATAACTACTCTACCTCACAAGAGCTCAACTGAAGCTATATATCGACCTTCAGCCCTCGTGAGCCTCGGAACTCACATGTGGTCATGCCGATCATTGGCTCTGAGCCTATTCATAACCGAGAGTGAGGGGGCGGGAACTACTCGCGAGTACAAACTGCGTTAGGCTGGTTTGGGGGTGTGGGGGGGGGGGGAATCTGGGGAAGTGGAGCCTGCTTCAAAGGGAAGGTGGAGAAGAGGCTCTTTGGTTCGTGTGACTTTCCGGACTGCTGCCCGCTGCATCTCGATGTTTTGAAGGAGTGGAAAACTCCGATATCTGGTTTTGGGATTACTCAAGGCGCGGTAGATAATGTTTGCCTAGTACCTGCAGCATTTATCCAGATTTCAGGGAGGGGCCTTTGTATGAATGGTTTGAGTAGTAGTACCGAGGTACAATCCCGCTTTGTATGGCTGCGGGGCACAGTACCTACTGATAGCTACTATAAAGAACCTAATATTATCGGAACCAAGTGACCTAGTAAAATTTAAGACTAAACCCCTCTTTATTAAAAAGAACGATTCTGTATAATTCTATTGCACTAGCCAGCCTTTATCAATATGTATAAGCATAAACAGCCTTTTCTTTAATACCTTGGCTGCAAGTACCTCTATATGTTCGACCCTGAACCGGTGTCTTCTAAAGTCTTCGAGAATTCGAATTCAATGATTTTGGGCTATTTGGAGAACATTCATAAACAAGGACAAGACAGCTTGATATAAGAGTTCTTCGGTAGCTGTCTAAATCTCCGGCGTTGGTTCCGTTCTCAATCCTGGTATCAAGGTTGTAGAATCTATCATTATTAGTTCTACAGCTGAGGTCAGATAGGTATTTAAACTAGGAATGACTGAGAATACTCTAGTATAGATGGAATCTTATCCCCCAGAATATTCCCTCAGTATTCTAAGTATCCACTCATGCTAGCACCCATCTAATACGTCAGCTTCAACTATGCGTGCAACCAAATTCCACGAGACCTTAACTTTCTCACAAGTATTGAAGAGCATAAGCATTTTACCCCTTGCACTTCATCAACCCCCACCATCATCATCATTATCATCATCATCATTGCTGCAATTGATACAGGCTCAAATCACCATCAATCAAATCACGTGGTAACCGTACTACCACCGCGATTTCCCGAATTACCCACGACCCTTACATCATAGGCGTCATTTAGGATACAACTGCGCACTCATCCTCACCTCCGTCTCTCTTTTCATCATTCCCACGAACGCAGAAATGTCATCTCCAACCACAGAAACTGAACGTCTCCCCCTCTTTGGAGGTGCAAAGTACGTTCTGCCCCTCTACCACCCATACTACCACAGAAACTGATATTGAACCGTATGTATCAGGCCATGGGCCGCGTTTGAATGGACTGCACAAGACGATAGAGTCCGCGGTGGAAGCTCCGTTGTATGTATATAGCGTTCTTGTGGATAGCCCGCCGCTAAATATCCCGACTGTGAGAATAGTCCCACTTGATACCATCATCCCCCAAAGGCGCCTCCGCCCTCTTTTCCGGGGCTCTGGACACAACCACACTTGGCGGCGCCGGCTTCGCGTCGCAGCGCACTACGGCCGAGAGAATCTGGGACCTGACCCCCTACGCTGGCATCGAGCTTGTCGTAACCGCCCCACCACAAAACGACCCTCACACCGTCAAGACTTTCACACTCGTCCTCAAGGACGTAGTACCATCGGCGTACACCGACCCGGCCACCGGCCAAGCACGGGAGGAATCAACGCTATCGTACGAGGCGACATTCAAGGCCACTGATGGCACTGCCAACTGTGACGAGCAGATCATATTCTTGCCGTGGTCGAACTTCAAGGCGACATACCGCGGACGGGAGAGAGATGGCGAGAGAGAGCTAGATGTGGGCGGCATCAGGAGGTTTTCGATCATGGCGAGGAGCTACTTTGATAATCAGTCGGGGCCCTTCGAGCTGGGCTTGGTGGAGCTGACTGCGGTGAAAGGGCGAAGGGAGAAGGCGGGGTTCGTAGATGAGTATGATATGTTTGATGGGGATGAGTATGGGGATGAGGATGGGGACGATGGAGTTGAGAGGAGGGAGGTGAGTAATGGAGAGCCGGAGTCGGCGGGGTGGTGGGGATGCAGGATTATGTAGAATATAAGAATTGGTAGATGCGGAGTTTTTTTTTTTTTTTTTTAGTTTTTTTAGTTTTTTCTTCTTCTTCTTGCTTCTTTGCTTTGGGGGGTAGAATGTAGAATAAATGATTCCTTTTCTGGGCCGTAGTTGTGGACGGGCCCTCTCTCAAGTGCGAAACGGTTCATTGGGAAAGAATGTGCTGCTCTTTAAAGCCTTAAACATTGAGGGAATCGTTATCCTGGCACTGGCAGTCCGTGCTCTGCATTATCTTAAATGATTACACCGTCACTTTTAGTTTTAAGGATATGGCTATGGCACATGTCATTCAGGATTGGGTCTGGTATACAATGTTTGGCCGCGGTTCTTTTTGATTTATTTCCAAAAAGAGGAATCCGCTCCCCCCAAAAAATACATACTTTATGCAGGACGAGCCATGTACTGCAATGATATGCATTCACAGATTCGCACTCGATTACCGATATGGTATAAAAGGGCCGAACCTTTAACTTGATTTATTATAAATTTGATAAATTTGACAATGGTGACAACTTGGCGTTCTCAAGAGGGCATGCCAGCCAGTGTCGACAAGACAAAGATAACGGGCACATCCGAATTAGAGTTTAGAGCAGGGCACCTGGGCACGATCCACCTCTGCACGAATAGGCGACAGATGGCATCATGGTCAAAGTCAAGACAACACCACCATCCCACTTCCTTTAGGTACCTGTGCTTGATGTGTGATGATAAAGGCCCCAGAGTAGGGAAATTCGAAATTGACCAGAGTAGACTCTCTGGAGTAAATAATACGCGTACTTGCATGGAGGCATAAGACTAGATCTTAACCCCCCTCCCTCCCGCGTCCCTTTATGTAATCCAGAGAATTGTGGAAGAAGAAAAATACCCTTTCGCCCATTATCATTATTGATTGAAACTCACCTCTTCTCTCTCATCGACGAATTTTATAATTCTTCGTCTCATTTCCTGTATCAACCCCCCCCCCCCCTACCCCACTATCATCAATCTCTTACTTTCACCAATCTATATACTCTCCCATATTCACTCCTCCCCCCCCCTCCCTAATCCCCCCCTATCGCCCCACATCTGAACCATGCAGAGAATAGCCCTCAGATCGTCAGCTCTTACAACGGCTCGTCAAAGTGTCATCCTCCCTCCATTCCGCCCAACCATCCTCCCCCGTAATGTTGTGAGTGCCATAAGATCTTCAAGCCTCTCAACCTCCAACAGCAGCCACAGCAGCAGCAACAGTAGCAGCAACAGTAGCAGCAGCTCAGCAGCTCCCAACCCCTCAGGTAACATGAAACCAAAAAGATTAACGATAACACTACTAAGCGGTCTGGTCTTGGCCGGTGCTTGGTACTACAAAGACAGCATCGCGGCCAGTTTCGGTACTAGCAATCTCACCTCTCCTCCATCGCCATCCCCTCGGCCTGCTGTTGCATCGCAGCAGCATCAGTCATTCTCAACATCCTCCATAACATCCGCGGCAACCTCGAAAACATCGGAGGAACCAAAGAAGGTTATCCTGATCGATAACGAGAGCCTATACACCGGTACATTACCAGCCGGCGAAAAGGTCTCAAAAGAGGTTGATAATAGCGGTCGGAAGATTGTAGAGATGTTATCGCCCGAGCAGGCTACGGAGAAGCTGAGGAGGAACGAGGAGAGCTACATCGTTGGCCGGGGACGCGGTGTCTGGCGTTACGATGTTGTCCAGGTGCCTAGCAATGACCCCATTGAGGATGACCACGATGAGAAGATCATCGAGGTTCCCCAGACGGTTGTTCCCGTCGAAGGACAGCCGAGCAGCGATTGGATGTTTTGGGGCGTGTTTGATGGGCATAGGTTTGTGGATATTTCACGTACATCAGAATAGACTCGCGATGCATGCTTTACTCTACTATACATGAATTTGTGACGCTAACAATTCCTTTATCGCAGTGGCTGGACAACTTCGGCGAAGCTCCGCCAGGCTCTTATCGTTATGGTTGCCCGTGAACTAAACGAAACATACAAAACTGCCCTTACCGACCCAAGCGCTACCGCACCCACGTCCGAGGCTGTTGATGCTGCCATCAAGAAGGGGTTCCTTCGCCTCGATAACGAGATTGTTAATGAATCCGTCGAGAAGGTCTTCAAAAACCCCAGTAAGCTTGTGGCTGCTGAGACCCTTGCTCCTGCACTCTCAGGGTCTTGCGGTCTCCTCGCGTTTTACGAGTCCCACAGCAAGCAGCTTAAAATCGCCGTTACAGGTGATTCTCGCGCAGTTCTTGGACGTAGAGGTGCAAATGGGAAGTGGACAGCTACCGCGCTGAGTGAAGATCAAACTGGTTCAAACAATGCCGAGGAGGCGCGCATGCGTGCCGAGCATCCCGGAGAAGAGCATGTCATCAGAAACGGCCGTGTATTGGGAGGTCTCGAACCAACACGTGCATTCGGTGATGCTTTCTACAAGTGGAGCATCGAGACACAGCTCAAGATCAAAAAGGAATTCTTTGGACGTACCCCATCCACCCTTCTCAAGACCCCTCCATATGTCACCGCCGAGCCGGTCGTCACGACCGCCCAGATAGAGCCAGAGAAGGGCGACTTCCTTGTACTCGCCACGGATGGACTCTGGGAGATGCTGACCAACGAGGAGGTCGTCGGTCTCGTTGGTCGCTGGATCGAGGAGCAACAGGAAGGTGCCGCCAAGAGTGGAAAGCCGTGGTTCGGCGGATGGTTTGGCGGCAAGGACACAGGAACACTGCCCGTTGAAGGTGAGGGCTCTGACGCAACTGGCCAGAGACAACCCATTAGGATGAGGCAGTGGGGTGTAACAGCAAAGGAGAGTGAGAGGTTCGTGTGGGAGGACCGTAACGCTGCTACACACGTTGTCAGGAACGCAATGGGAGGCAAGAACAAGGACCAACTGTCAGCTCTATTGACACTTCCGAGCCCATATTCCAGGAGATACAGGTATGCCCTTGAGCTGAAATGAAAACAGTACCTTTGAAAAGTAAAGCAAGCTAACGCATGCGTGTAACAGGGATGACCTGACTGTCGAAGTCATATTCTTCGGAAATGGCACCGACAAGAGCGGAAAGGTCACCGTGAACGAGGAGGCCACCGCTGTTAGGAGTAAGGGTGAGAGCGCAGGCGATGTCAAGTCAAAGCTTTGATTTCAGGGACCGTGCTTGGAGTAATAAATTGTTGCCAAACCATGTATAGAAGGATACGCTTTTGTTGACTTGTCTTTCTTCTTGGGACTTTTTTTTGATTCCCCCCCTTTTTTACTTAAAAATAGGCTACCTTCCTCTCCGTCTAATCATAGTTGTGCTGTGTTGGCCAAGAATGTCTGGCAGTAAAGTATGTAATTCGGAAGTGAGATTGGTGTAAGTACATATTGAGGTTTGTGGTTTGTGGTTTGTATTTGGGTTAGTCATGGTATTTATAGGGTAGGGGTAAAATACGAGTCATGCGATGTCACTCACATCTACATGTATTGTCTACTACAGTCTGTTCTCTTCTATTCCTTCCTCTTATCACTACACCGCCGTCCCTTTGCCCAGCGCGCAAAAGAAAAAAGAAAAAAAAAAACATGACGGGAAAAAAGGCCAACTCCGTGATACCGCCCATGAACATGAGGTTACCGAGAATAATGACCCGAGGTAATAATCCCAAAGCTTATAGCAAATCCTTTACACCGCCAAAGAAATAGTTACTACACTTATCCTTGCCAACTCTGTTTTTTGTAGTTGAGAATCGAGTGATAGTTTATGACGGAGGCGCTCAACCGTGCCAAGGGCATGCATAGGCGTAATAGAAGGCCAGATATAGGCTACAGTAAGTACGTACGCCACTATCGAGTTTACTACCATCGGGTTCTAGTGATTGGAATAAGCCTGGAACTGGCTCAGGCCCATCGACTCGGCACGAGAGAATAACGAGTACGTCTAAGGATGGCCCACGAGGCCTCCTAATCCGTCAAAAGGAACACTTTATTTACATTCCTTCACCACGGACCGAAAGGCCTCCACCACTTTTCACGGGACAGAGATAAACGTCGGGTGAATGGGGCAGAACATTATTGGCAAGAAGTTAATTCAGGTGCGTTTTCGGTGGTGAGTCTCCGAGTGCATCATCAAAAATCACCTGTATGTAGGTACTAATGTACTGATTATTGTTTTGAAGCAGTATCGAAAGTGGTCGTATGTAGCTGATCGATGTTCATCCGAAAAAGAGAGCTCCCTATTCTAGCAAATAAATGTTATATACCTCGCATATCGACTATTGGCTCTTTTGTGGGCACTCGCGCGTATTCGATCGGTTTAGATCCCCCCAAGTGGAGGTTCGCCTGCATTGGCAACGGCGTCTAGACCTACACAGCCTGTTCAATTGGGTAGCTAGACCCCATACCTTGGCTACATATATGTGACGCAGAATCGCAGAAAAGCAGAGAAACATGAGGTACGATTACCTATCATCCAGTACCAGGCGATGCGGGTTTAATTTTTTTTTCCTTGTGCACACAGACCAACTGCAGGCAATTTGAAATTGTGCCTAGAATAGGATCCCCAAAGGTCGCCGACCGGCCCATTTATTTTTTACTCCCACGAGGGAAGAAAGGTGCAGATCACCTACTACATGTAGTTACCTCTCCTACTCTCTTTTCTTCTTCTTCTTCTTCTTCTTCTTTTTTTTTTTCTCTCTCCGCATTTCTTGCCTGCATGGTGGGCTCGTGGTGGCACTCGAGTATCAGATAGGGAGATCTTATTCCCATCTCGAGGATCAATAAACGCCACTATAACGCCTCTGCTCCGCCACGTGTTTTACATACGCAACAGATGGACGTCGGTATGTACGAATTGTACGGTTTCCCCGAAAACGAATTTGAGCACAGGGGTTGGCGAGCGTTTGTGGGGCGCCCATTGGCTGTGAGGGATCTCGTTGGATGGTAGGAACCTCAAACCACGACTCATACCCATGTTCACAGGTTATGAAAGTGAGCCTAGGGAAAGGGACTGTGGGGGGGGGAATTGATACTCGCTAGGCGTTTTTAGATCTCTTGCCCTGTATGTAGGTACAAGGTTCATACATATACATATTATCCCTAGTGTATGTACCGGTACACTCCCCCTCTGGCGTGGGGGAAAGTTGCATAAATCTCGCATCTAGACGAGATACAGTGCATACAATACACGTAAAAAGCCCCGGCTCCAGCACAAGAAAATCTTTCTGCCTGAAAAACCAAACAAGAAAAAAAAAAAAAAAAAAAAAGCGAGATATGATCAAAGCTTGTCATGTCATGCAGCTGCACCGCACCATGTCGAAGCAAGGGCATCTACTGCCTCTTCGGAGTACGGGGCGATAAACCAGCGAGGTCCCACGCTTTAAGGTTCAATACATTGGTACTACTAGTTCAAATACTTAACAGCGGCTCATACACACCAGCCAATGGAACTGTCATTGTTCATCCATCCTGGCCTGGTTGGTTGGTTGCCGTCATGGATTATCACTCGTACCCGAGACTGGTCTCCCCTGCATCTGGGGGTGAGTCTAGATTGTTCTTCAACCCCCAAATTCGGTCAGGTAGTGTTGATATAAATTTTTTTATAATACAAGAAATTGAAAAAAAAAAAATTTTTATCTACCGTACCGCCCTGCAATAGGTAAACTACACCCGAAAGTCCGATTAAAGACAGCGAGAGAAGCAAAAATAGATATCCAGCCCCCCCCCCCCCGTGTATATCCCCCTTCCTAGCTTGTGAAAGGAAAGCAGAAGAAAAGAAAAAGAAGAAAAAGAAAAAGAAAGTAAAAGATAAGGCTAGTAGGCAAAGCGATACCAAAGTTGGACTACTTTGTTGAATATACGGGTTTGTGTAAAAGAAATTAAAGGGAAAAAGAGAAAAGGTTGGAATAATAATTAAGCCCTAAATAAGCGGGAAACAAACGAATGAAAGAAAAGAAGTATAAAGGAGACCGCAGGCGGTTAAAATAAAAAGAGGGAAGAAAGGAAGAAAGTAAGATAGCAAGAACGAAAGAAGAAAACCAGCCCCCCCAAAACCACTGCACTACAGACATAAGAAATAAACCCATAGATAACAATGATTCGCAAAACATAAATAATATGAAGGTTCAAACAAGAATTGATTATAGACGACAGGTATACTTCCGAGGCTCCTGCTGTTGTTTTAGATACCGACGCAGGTCCTCATTTTCCTTTCCAAGTCGTCTGACCTCCATTTGTAAGTTTATAGTGCCCTCGTGAAGTTCTACAATGAACTTCTTGGTCATTTCTAGGATGTTGGCCTTGGAGGGGCTCTTTTGGTCTGTACATTCGGGTACCAGCTTGAACAGAGCCTCCATGCCATCTTTGATAGTCTCCCGGCGCCTCTTCTCAGACATGAGATGGTTAATGCGTCTTATCTCGTGCTTGCTCTTCTTATCATCTGAGTTCCCGGCCAGAGATGACCGCATGGGCATGGAGTGTGGGGAAATACCCCCGTGAATCCGTACAGGGGATGATTGGTATGGCTTTGAGATCCGGTGCTGTTGGTGGTGGTGGTGGTGGGCTTGTTGGTAGCGGCGGTTGTTTCGCTGGATATGTTGATAGGACGAGCCGGTGACATTTCCCCTTCCATCACCATAGGCCGGTGCGCCTCCGCCTCGCTCCGAAACTGGTGTTGTTGGGCTGTGGCTTCCCGGGGACGTGCAGCCGGTCGATGATAGGATTGATTCCGATAGGGAGGGACAACGGGTTCGCGGAGACATCGAACTGATCTGCATTGTGTACCTGATGCCCTCCGCCTCAGGGACATTTAGGTAGTTTGATTCTGAATGGGGAAGATGGGCCGAACCCATTGCGTGAGTTGGTAGAAGTAAATGACTACTGTGCTGCTGCTGTTGTTGCTGTTGTTGCTGCTGTTGTTGCTGCTGTTGTTGCTGCTGTTGTTGCTGCTGCTGCTGAAGCTGCTGAGGATATCTTGCTTGAAAGGTTTCAAGACGAGATGGCTCAATGACAGTTGGTTGGCCTTCGCGAAATGAATGATATTCATGTTCGATTTCGACACCCACCTCCATCCTCCCAGAGCGCGGGTGTACACAATCCCGCATTAGAGAGCTGAGTGGTCTATATGTGCGTTAGCTATGCATATGCAGAGAAATCGCCGAATGTTAACTTACGGAAGTGCCTGGTTAGATGAAGTCTTGGAAGTAACCATACTCATTTGTACTAGTGGGGTGAAACAAGAATACAATTGAAAGAGTTGATGGGTTCAAAGTTACAAGTGCAAGTGGGGAGAACGATAGGGATCCTTTAATAATGCTGGCCGGATATTGAGCTGGTGGTATCTTATGGTGCAATAACAAAAATAGATCGCAGAGAGAGAAAGCTTAATGAATGTATTTCACCGAGTGAAGGAAGAGTACTAGCTATACGAACAATCGAAGTGAGAACTGATTGGTAAAAAGGATACAAGTTATATGGGGATGTCTTCCTTGATATACACTCTCACGAACACCTTATAATTCTTACTGGGGCTGCGGATGATCAACTAGATCCATGGACCCCTTCACACCCCAAGGAGAAAAAGAAATAAACCACCATAGCCCCTCCCATCCTCAGAGAAGCGGGGCCGAAGGAGGAGGATCATCCGTTAAACACGAGAAAACTGACCGTGCCCCACACATTGATACCAACACCCGCAAAAGCTCACCATGTCTCATGATTTCTCCTAAGAATGCCATTTCTTGCTAGTATTGTAAGCAGCATGTATCTATCTAGTGGGGGGGAAAAACAAAATCTTCATCAGCCCGGAGACATCAAAGACACCAATGTCTGATATCCAGTACACCACAAAAGCTCCGACTAATAATCTTAAACGAATCCATATGTTGGACAATGCGTGTGGGTATACCTGCAGAAATAAGCTTCCAGGGGGTCGGGCGAAAAGAAGATTGGCCACAAGGAAACCTCATTCTCCTGCTTTCCGGATACACGCAAAGAGGATGAGTCCCGACTCGACGATCTTATAAACCAGAAAGATCTTTCTCTCGTAGGCCTTCGGATTTTACTACCAGGACTTCGGACCCCCTTACCTGGAGCGGTCGAACTCAATACCAACACGCTCGATCTCGTGGTTACAATACCCTGTAATGCCCTGCGTGCGACTCGGCCCGGCTGTTCGTCTCAACTTGAACTTGAACAAGCTGATTATGGTGGTGATAAATATGACTGTCCACTTTCCTCCCCCTCTCCCTCGACGGCACCCAGCAAGGGGGATGTGACAAATTCATTCGGTTCCTCGGCGAAGATTCATGTTTTAAAATGCCAAAGGTGGTCTGTCAATTTGGTAGGATCTACTGCGGAGATTTTTCTTCTTTCCTAGCCATTGAGACATGAGTACAGAGGGCACGATCGATCAGTATCCAGTACCACCTTCCCGACTTTTTTATTTTTTTGAAAAGCCAAATCCTCCTAGTGATCAAAACTCACGCCGTCAAAGCGCTCAAACGTTCAAAAGGTCTCGCTGACCAGCTGGATTGCGGGAGGAAGATATTTGAATCATCAATGACATGATCCTATCAATACCGTCGTAAGCACATCGCCCAATCCTGACTTTTCTAGTCCGATGGGCATGGGAGCGATCATCCATGATGATAGCTGCGTGAAAGATTGAGAAAGGCGATATTGGATGCCGGTATAGAGATCGGGACCTCAGCCCTCCATAATTGTAAAAATGGTTGAAACAACGGTAGTTAGACCATAGGAGGAGGTAGCGAGGGGGTATAACGAGTGTACCAGCCCTGGGGAAGGGCCAAATCAGGAAGTAATTCTCGTTATACCTCTCATTCTCACATCGTTGGGGCCTAGACATGGATTCAGAATCAACCCCATAACGAATCAAAGGCCCCGAAGACCACAAGCAGCCATCATCGCCATCATATACGGGAGAAGGTTCCCCCCTTTGCCACCGATGACAGAACGAGGAATATGTCGCTGCCCATGATGCCCTTCATATTACGGACCATGAGTCTCTAGAAATTGGTGATGTGAGCCAATAATGTCAAGGACGGCAACAAGAAAATTCATCCGAGGATATTGTAAACCTCGGACGTGGGACAAAGATTTGAGGGAAGCGGAGATCTCATTAATGGGATATAATACAAGTTGCAAGACGGGAGGCACAAAGCAAGAGTACCCCATATGGGCATGTGGAGGCAGTAAGAAAACAACCCACTTCCGTCCCTTAGAGTTTCTTACAATCATGTACTAGGCCGTAAGAGGGCGGATTTGATTCGGTGCAATGCTGCATATGTGCTCTTTGACAGCGATAGTTTAAAGAAGGTTGGAGGTTAGAGCACAGGCCGTAATGTGCCAATGTGTGGATGGGGATGAGTAGGTATGTAGGTGGGTGTTGGGTGGGAGGAGGAGAATTGGGGACCTTTCTCTACCGGTGTTCAGCATACCCCTTGGGGGTAACCTGGTTTGAACTTTCTTCAAATCAAAAACCATACCAACCAGCTTCCGATCGCCGATGCGTACTATGTGTATATGCATGCACAATGTCCTGCATGAAATAATTTGGCGAGCCAAGATGGGTTGTTACTTACAGCTTCATGCATCCAGTATCCAGCCAACACTGGTTGTGATTAATTAAGAATCCCAAGGTTAACTGCGTCTGCCCAATGTTTTCTCTGGTTTGGTCATGGTCCCGAGTGAAAAGAAAGCCAAAGTCTCACGAATCGGGCATCAAAAGGAAGAAAATCTCCGGGCTGCTAAACCTGAGATTAGATCTATCGTCCTTGGTGATATATAGTGCCAACTGCGCTGCACATGCAAACATGGTACTTCCGCGAGTTACAATATAGATGCCACTTGCATGGGATACATGGGATAACCGTGCCAGTCTAAGTTCACAAAGAATGAATGAATACCTAGATTGACCTCGTGCCACAATATTCTGTTTGCAATCAGACCCCAAAACCCAGATTGGGCGAATTGGCTTGAGCGTTAAATCACATATATAAGGGCTTTAGCTATTGATACCGCCCATTTGTTTTAGAGCTCATGGTAGAGAATTCACCGATATTTTAGTGGATAACGTGAGTCAAATAAGCATTGTGAAGGCTAAACTATAAGGTATGTAAAGAGAAACAATGAACGAGAAAAGAAAAATTCAAAAGCGGGCTATGCGTGACAGACAGAAACAATAGAAGTAGTTACCATAAAGAGACCCAATTACCATGTATTGTGTAAGTGAACGACGGACCATCCCAACACGCTATATACCTTCCGAGTATCGGCTTAAAATACTGGAAGAACGCTAAAAAAAAAAAAAAAAAGACGTAAAGACGCAAACCGAGAAAAAACCTTTTAGCAAGCAAACCCCCAACCTCATTGCCTCATCATCTTCCCAGATATCCACCTCCTATCCTTTGGGATCAGAAAGGGTGATATAATTAGCCTGACATGCATGGGGCCAGGGAACAAGCGTAGTAAATTGACAAGACACTAAACCGCAACACGGATTTCCAGTTTTACATTTACAAGAGCAACATGGCGGCACATGCGGCGAAGAGACCAAAGATGCTGACACCGGCGCGAGTAGCAGCGCTGTCAGAGTCGTCGTCATTGTTACCAGAGCCAGAGGTTGAAGAACCGCCGCTGGTAGACTTGGCCTCATCGAGCTTTCCTGCGCAAGTGTATCCGTTACCCTTAATGACACCGCTGTCCTTGTAGCCATCAAACTCGGTGCAGTCAAATTCCTCGGTGGTCTGAGCGTTCAACCCTCCACGGACGTCGTCAAGAGAAGGAAGAGTAGCGCTGGTTAAGTTAGTCTCAGGTTATACTTTGAGGACAACAAAGTGCTTACTTGGTGAAGCTTCCGGAGAAGTCAATAGATCCATCAACAGTTGTCAATGCGGGGAAACCGTCAATGTTCTTGAGCTTGGTGTTGTTGGCCAACTGGAAAGTACCACTGATGGTCTCGAGGTTGATGGCGGAAACGTTGGACAATTGGGAGTTGCTGTTGAACGCAAAACCACCAACTTCAGTCAACTCGGGGAAAGCAGCATCGGTAAAAGTGTTGTTGATGAACGCGATGGTTCCATTTACACTCTCCAGCTTGGGGAAAGAAACAGATCCAGCATCACGAATGGTGATGTTCTTGGCCCAGACAAGATCAGGGAAGGCAACGTTGATGCCCTTACTGTTGAACTCAATGTTGATAGCGTTAGATACGTTTCCGAGCGCAACATCGACCTCCTTCAAATACTTGTTGTTGTTGATGTTGAAGTCGATAGCGGTTTGCAAGCTAATACCATTGAGGGAAGTGAGGATGGTATCTGTGATCAAAACCTCGTCACATTTGGTGACTCCTGAGGTAAAGTCGAGGGCCTTAAGAGCGGGAAGAGTTTGCCAGTTGATGCTGCCAACTGAGGTAAGACTCGCACAGCTCACGGAAGACAGGATGGTCAACTCCTTCATGGTCCATGTTCCGCTGATTGACCGGAGCATAGGAGCGCTGATTGAGGTGAGGCCAGTGGCTCCGGAGATATTCAAATCTCCGTCGAGGGTCTGGAGAGATGATATAGTGAGAATACCAACCCCTTCCCCAACAGTAACATCTCCCTTCCAGGAGTTGCAGTTGTCAAGTTTGCTGACATCACCGTCGCTCTCGATGGACACATCACCACTACATTCAGCTGTAATTGATGTTCGTTAGTCAATTTGTGCTTTGCTTTGTTGTCCATTCCTATAGACGTGGAGTCCACTGTGGACTGACCCCCCAAGATCAACGAGGATTGGGGCATGTAAACAAGGGAATAACAAACCTCCAAGGGCAGTGGTTACGGCAAACGAGGCCAAAAGAAAAGTTCTGAGAGAAGGCATGGTGTATTATTAAAAGTGTAATGTGTTGATGTTGATGATACTGTTGAAATGGGGTGTGTGGAAAGACAAGCAAACTCTACTGATCAACGAAGGTGAGAAGCTTGAATGATGAACGAGAGACTGGTTAAAGAAGAGGCGTGATGAACGAGGAAAGAAAGGAAGAGGAAGAAGGGTGGGAGAGAAGAGAAGAAGAAGACTACGACGACGTGAGTGGATAGCCGTGGTGCGTTGACTGAAAGAGGGTGGCGGAAACGGGGATGTAGAGAAGGGAAAGGGGACCGTGAGAGAAAAAAAGGAGCACACGGGAAGCAAAACCACTTAGAACGACAAGACACGCAGCACGCTTGCTGGAATTGGACGTAGCGGCGGAAATAGCAGGTGGTCTGGCCGCGAAAGTTAGATTTGTTGGCAAGGAATAGGGCGTGGTGGGTAGAGAGAGGTGGTGCCTGTCTGCCTGCCTGTGGCTCCGCCGGAATGCAAGCAAGCCCGGCATATGTCAGGGGTCTTTGATTGGAAGGACCGTGATATCCACCTGCTCCCCCCCACCCAGTATCTCTCTAAACTGGAAACAAGAACTATCACCAAGTGCATCTGTATCGAATCTCCTCTTTTCTGCTGCCGAATCTACTACTATTGGACATTGAGCTAAGATGCAACTTGCTTGCACTAGAATTCATGCTTCAAGAACAAAAAAAAAAAAAAAAAAAAAAAACCCTCTAGCGAAATTTCTTCATCCTAAATTCTGGTTTGATTGATCCCTTCGCTTTACCCGCGGGGTTCATTTGACTTGGGGTAACATTGCTCTACTCTAGAGTAGAAACTCTACAGTTCTATGTTGCTACAAATCGTCCTGCATACCATCTACCTATGGGGGTGTTTCAACAATAATTCAATGTGTAAGAAGTGTGTATGATATGGTAACGGCATATAATGTGGAAATGTAGAAATAGTAATTGCGAAACAGACGTCAGCGGCCAGAAGGGTGGTCTGCCACAGCTCCGTTTCCACAACCGCTGGATCTGGATTCTTACCTTTCCACGGAGGTTGGTTGCTATGTAGGCGGTAGATCGCCGCCATATCTGTCGAATATTCCATTTCTGTATGGATGATTGGTTGACATCGGTGCCCGCATAGGATTGTCGGCACCCACTCCCTTCAATCTTGCGGGCAAACCTTTGAAAGAGAATCCTGTGAATCAGAAACTCACCAACAGCTTCAATCTTCGGCCATTGCTCAGTAGCTCGGTTGCCGTAAGGACCAAGCCCGGAAAATGCACTTCGATGCCTTGCCAAGATTCGGCCTGGAGAACCCCGAAGTGGGCATCTTATAAATTATTTGTCCATCAGTCCGCTCCAATTCCCCTCAAACAGCCAGAATTGATTGTGATAGCGGAATTATTCTTGGCTGTCTTTGATTCTACTCTACTCTACTCCTAGAGGGTTGCCAATTCCAGGTTTCTTGCTCGTTTCCCCCTGTTTGTGTTGGCTCCGAACTTTTACGTGTCGACGTTGCATCCAGGCGAGATGCACATGGACATGGGTGCCTGTGCAGCTCCTAGAGAGTCCTTAGCCTTTGGCTCTTAAGGTCGGGGGTCCTGGAGGGTGATAGCTAAAGACGTTGATTTGTGGCTAGTGCAATTAACCTCGGATAATATCACAACAGGTACTTTACTCGAGAGCACGTGCTCTTGAGCAACACAAAACTGGAAATAGATGACGGTGATGTTTGCGATTTACTCTAAATGCTCTTTTCCATTGAAAGCTCTCAGTGCAGTACCGCAACTCTCCAAGGTCGTGTTGGCACCCATCTCCTGATAGGAGCGGATACAGCAACTGCAGCCAGATATGTACCATACTCCTAGGTACGAGAGGAGAAAATACGTTTCTTGCGCTAGATCAGCGGATGTTGATTCTGTGGGAATTGTCTTGGTACAGTATCGCCACGATCTGGAACATTTCGGCTTGTTGTCTCCCAGCGCAGCATCAATGTTTTAAAACTTGGCCCTTGGCTATTTACCTTCTGATTGCCGCCGTAAGTGGCATTGCCAACCCGGACTATCATCACAAGCTGAGCTTTGCCAAACTCACAGAGAGATTTGTTTAACGGCGGTTCCTAAGGGGCTCCAATTACAAAGCTTTGGACCGGTAACTACCTACATGTACTTACATGTATGTATTTAAACTTTGTGGTTCTCAGGACTTTGTGCCCCTCTTACGGCTCGGCTCGCTGGGCAATGGAGCCCCTAAGCTTGTTTTCGAAGTAGTAAATTTGATATGCCCCTTAATTGATAGCGTACCGACAAGCGTACTTTACTTAAGGCTTATGGTCCTCAAACTCGCTCAGGCCTCAGGAAAGCTTCTTCATGAACCCAACTCCCCGTGAATGGACGCCTTGTAATGAGAGGCAATGTCCTGATTTAGACGCACGTCATTTGCGACGCTCTACATAGGAGGTAGGTACAGTCGCGACTGTAGAATAGGTACCTTACATGCAGCACGGAGAATTATTTGACAGAAGTTATTTTGGCCGTGTTGATATTGGAAGCAGTCTAAGGTGGTATGCTCTCCAAGATAGAGTCCTTAGAGTAGATCAAGCAGGTGCAAGCAATAAAAATGCAGGTGCTGAATATTTCCTCGACTCCAGAAAGCCGGTGGACACATAAACCTCGCACCTGGCACCGTTGGATGTGAGCATGAGGCCATTTTTTTTTTAAATCATATCTATTCATGTTTCTAGGTACAGAAAGTTCGCATGCAGTATAAACTATGGCATAAAGAAACCTTTCCCCAACCGGCACCGCTGGCCATCAGACGCCATAAGGAAAAACAAAAGAGATAAATTTCCACCGCTGCTTACATGCAATGCCACCTGTATCCCATTCTCTGGATCAAATACGGCTCTAGAAAGAGGGTCCCGACTGAGTGGCGGGGCTGGCTGTTGGTGTTTGAGAGTGGGGGGGGACGGCTTTTAGGGCCGTATGAGGAGTGGGGGGAGTGGGGAGGAGAGGACCGAGTTTACTGTTTTCCGCAGTCTTGTCGGCACATTATCTACGACTTTCTGGTGAGGACACGTTGTCCGGTGAGGAGGAGTGTTTGTTTAGTGTCCGGTGTCCATGGCACTAGGGGGGGCAGTGGGTGTTCGTGGGGGGTGGGTAGTGGGGCGGGATGTGCAGGTCGGGAAGAACGCATGGTGGTGACCTCCGCAGTTAAGCGTTTGGTGGGGAGACTTGACAATTGGGGATGGTGAGCGCTGCAGGTATTGACGCACCTGTGGTTTCAGCGGCTGTGTGGGAGTGTGCAGATTGAGCAGGTAGGGTTCTTGCTTGCGGCCTTTGGTGTTGTGGCGTCTTTGCAACAGTTCTGGCGTTGGGTTGATGGCGAAGATTTCGCATTTCTCTAACGGACGCGTTGTAAGCGAGCGACTGAAAGACGCTTCGTAGAAATCGAAAACACGAGAACGTCTGTAGCGTTGGGAATTAAAGATTCAAGGATCGGGCTGTGACCGATGAAGTGAAAGTCCAAAGCATATTTCTAAAAACTAACTAACAGAAAGAAGACGTTGCATGAAGAAGAAAAGGAGAGAGAGAGAGAGAGAAGACACCAGCGACTATATATACAGAAGGGTCTTTACGCAACCGAACCTCGAAGAAGCCCATGGAAACCCCACCGATTTATCATCACACCACTCTGAGGAGAAATTCTGAGAGAGAAAATATCTGAGGAAGAAACCGCGCAGCAATCTTCAAGAAAAACCCAACTAGGAAATCCCGAGGATGCATTCCTCACACAACCCTGCTTCGCAACTGCCTGCTTGGTAATGGAATGGGCCTAGACCTAGGTTGTCGGCGACGGTCCGTGATAATTTCTATGCAGTGACGTGGTCTGGAGAAAAGACGGATTGGGTTTTTAAAGAGGAGGGCATCTTCTTGTCTGACGGAGATGACCACTGAGGAGGTTTTTTTCCGGTTGCGAATCGCGTTGTCGGCAATCAGGAAGCGTGTGGAGTTAACGGATGCGCCAGTGGCTAGTGCGATGGCTTCTGGGAGGAGGATGTCGAGGGCTTCCTTGTTCGGGAGATCGAACAAGGGGATGCCATGGATGACAAAGTTGGTGTCCGTTGGGGCAGGTGTGAGTTGGGAGAGGGGGGTTGAGGGGGGTGCCAACTTCTTGGTTGATGATGGCAGTGAGGGAAGCGAAGAAGGGGGCATAGGTGGTGGTGGGGACAGAAGGGGGGGCTGTGGCGGTAATGGTGCCTGAGCATGAGGCCATTAACTACTGCTTACATATATGGAGCTATTCTATCATGGCATTCTAGAATTCAATATCGCGGAAAATCCGTGGGGGCCACATCTAAAATCCCCGGCACCCCCAAACAGATCCTTCACGACCTGTGATCCAAAGGCACAGCAGAGGAATCTAGGGTTTACTCACAAATAGGTGTGGTCCCAAGGAGCCTACAAACTCAGCTCGCGGTCTTTACCAAAGGGATACTGTTTGCCTATTGTATTTAGTTAGAAAATACAGGTGGTACACTAAACTGTTTGCAGAACATGTCACAGTGTTCATGTCGGGTGGTGGTGGATATACTCCTATATCTTTGATAATCCTCTTGCTTTTTCGCTTTGCACCACCACGAGATACGCGAGCGCCGACATAATCCACTTGGATGCGCTGCGTGCAGTTTTACGGGAAACAGGGCCTGCATAACGTTCTACAGCATTCTCATAATAGGATTGAAGACACGAGATTATGCACAGCGTATCCGTGAAAGCTTTGCCAAACCTATCACGGGAACAGCAAGTCATACTTAAAGGTTCTGGGCAACTACCTATCACGCAGTAAACAGTCCCTTTTTACCACTCAGCAGTGGAGTGCCCATTGCCCAGTCTCTCTTTTTTTTTTCTTCTTTTCTCTCGCTCTATTCTGAGTCAAGTTATTCCCGATGCTAAACATCTCGAGCCCGACAACTCAGACCTCATGTTCACTCTTTGCTAAGAATGAGTAGTGATAGTCAGTCAACCCAACAAGACACGATGGAGTTTTGGTATTTTTTTATTCTTTTTTATCCTTTAGTGTTTATGCTCTGCTCTTCCGCTCTGACACTTTGGGCTGTCCTGTGATGTTTCGTTAACATTTCTGGAAAGGCATGACTAGCCAATGATTTCTGAAGCATTGACAGAGAGAACAAGGGTTTGTCATACTGCCCTTGTGGGGATTGTCCATCCATCTTGGCAGTGTCATAGGTTCCTGTGCGAGAGTGGAGAATGGAGAGTGGAGAGTGGAGAATGGAGAGTGAAGAGTGGGAGTGTGGGAGAGTGTGGAAAAACAACTTCACTTTGGCTAGCAAGGTAAGTACCACAGCTACAGCTCGTACGTAGCTCACCACAACTAAACGCTGCTCTTCTACTTCTACTACCATAGATAGCACAACGACCAACCATTTTCATCTCTATGATCTATCTCCTCTATCTATAGCAAAACATAAGGGAAACGAAACTAATAATGGTCGCAACAACTCGCTCCAGGAGCAACCTTACACTAATCCTCAAAGCCTCCAAGGCTGGGATCACAAAACGTTCCAAATCAACCACATCCGCCAACGCTAACGCCTTGAGCTCCAGCTCAAGGCTACATGTAGCTCACGATGAATCGGATGGATCGACTCCCACGCCGGCGGTTGCAAAGGCCATGGCCACCACGAATCCAAACCCAAGCCGCCAGACCTACTCACACACCGCAGCAGCTCGCCCAGCTTCTCCGACAGCCACAAATGCTCTCCTGGTCTCACCATCATCCCTTCTGGTTTTGCCACACATATCTGCCCCCACCACCACCACCAATGGTATCCTACAGTCCGGGGTCGCCCACCTCCTCCGCGTCGAGCCCAAACTCGCCCCGCTGATCGAGGCACACCCATGCCCTCTCTTCACCCCCGCCGGGCTCGCCGAGCCCGTTGACCCCTTCTATTCTCTCATGTCTGGCATCATCTCGCAGCAGATCTCGTCCATCGCTGCGCGCTCCGTCAAGGCCAAGTTCATAGCTCTCTTCCAGCCCGCTCTTGATAATGCTGGACTGGCATTCCCGACACCGGCAATGGTGCTGGAGTGCTCACAGGAGGTCCTGCGCACGGGCGGCCTGAGCACGAGGAAGGCGGAGTATGCGCACTCGCTGGCGGAGAAGTTTGTGAGCGGAGAACTATCGGCGGAGATACTTGCAACGGCGAGCGACGAGGAGGTTGTGCGCCGGTTGGTGACGGTGAGGGGCATTGGAGGTAGGAGTGTCCCCGATGTTTGTGCCCGTGGAGTTTGTGGGATGCAAGCTAGGGGCGCGTCCACTCGCACTGGTCTATATATATATATATATATATACATATACATATACACAGATATCTATGCTCAAGCCCGTGATCTGATGCCCCATCTGGGCATCAAGAAAGATCGCGCATCCCCGCACTCATTTCATTCTATGTTATTCTAACAATGATATTGTAGATTGGTCCGCCGAAATGTTTCTCATGTTTGGGCTGAAGCGGATGGACGTCTTCTCGCTCGGCGACCTCGGCATCCAGCGTGGGCAGGCGGTGCTCGCGGGGCGCGACGTAGGGAAGCTGAAGAGCACTGGCAAGGGGAAGTGGAAGTACATGTCTGAGCAGGACATGATCAAGCACTCGGAGCCGTTCAGGCCTTACAGAAGTACGTTCCGATACTCTCCCCTGCGTGATTGATGATCGTTTGGGGGCGCTTTCACATGCCAGGCGTTGCACTGGGCTTCGATAAAGAATCTTGAGAATCTCCTTGCCCCTAGCTCCGATCCATCTAACTGCACTTTGGCATCTCGATTGCATTTTCATTAAGGCTTCTATTTTTCTTTCTACAGTCTTTTACCGTCTCTTGACGAATACTGCCACTTGAAGAGCAAGGGTTCCAATTATGGCAAGAAGCAGCCAAGCTGCGAGATCTACAAGTATTTTGATTTCTATTGGCCCAAAGTCCCTTGTTCGCCAACTGGCAGTATTCGTCAAGCGACTGTAAAAGACTGTACACAGTTTTCCCAATACCTACCCACCCACCCACTAATCATCTGTTCTGATACTGATACCCCAACTCATCCCCATCCCATCCCTGCAATCAAGCAATCAAGCAATCAGCACCTCCAAATCCATACCAACACACACCACTTACGCACGCGCAGGTCTGTACATGTACTACCTCTGGAGAGCCAGCGACGTGAGCGTAGAATCACTCAAGAGCACCTCTAGCTCTTCTACAACCTCTTCTACAACCAAAACTCAAACTAAAAACAAAGCCGCCACAAAGAGGAAAAAGAAAGCGTCGTCGTCGTCGTCTTTGGCGCCCGGAACAGAGTAATGGCTGTAACGTGGGTATGTAGTGCATGGTGTAACTATACATATAGCTAAGGTAGATATTTACAATTCGCCCGCAGAAATGGTAATCGGGACCAATCTGGCCCCCAGAAATACGTATGCATACTTTGGCGAGGGAATAGACTAGAGAGGTGGCGTGCCAATCGGTTATCGCGTAGAGTAGAGGGGAGAATTTGAATTATAGATATGGAGGGACGAGCTGGTTTGCTGGTGCTATGTTTACGATTTGGGGGGGGGGGGGGGTTACGTAGAGTACGTACCTACATGCTCCAACATTCTGTATCTACATACATGTATCTATTTGCATAACACGGAACCAGGCCCGCAAGATAGACAGAGCGAGTAAGTACAAAAATACAACGAGACAAAATAAAACACCACTCTCTTTCTACCTCCAATCTCCAGAGGGAAAAACCTGCGCGCATAGAAGCCATATCATCATCATCATCATAATCATCGCCAGCTTGTGATGGCGCTTGATTTGGTTCGGCGCATACCGCCGTGGAATCGCACTTGAGCCTGGCTTTCTTTTCTTTTCTTCCTTTCTTTGCGGGACGGAAGGACAAGTAGGGCCAGGCACATGCTCTACAGATTGCAACATCGTCATGATATTTATTGGAGGTGGTATTTATTGGAGGTGGTATTTATTGGAGGTGATGGATTAAGGTGTGCACTTTTAGAGGTGATAAATTACCCTGGCCTACCTACATAGGTACTCGTCAATTGAGAAGGCATGGGCGGGCCTATCGAGGGAGAACCAGTGGCCGCTTGCTCGCTCACTCACTCACTCACTCACTCACTCACTGTGTACCTACCCACCTACCCACCCCCCACCCCCACCCCACTGGTGACTGTAGATAGATAGTAAACAGTAAAGTAAACAGTAAATACCTACCATTCTCACTAGAGTAGGACGCATATCGCTTCGCTTCGAGTGCAGCAATCGAATCGAACCCTTCCCTTCCCTTCCGTTCTTCCCTGTCTGCACGCACATCCCTACAGCCAAGAACGGAGGCGAACGGAGACACGGCCCTTGCCTGGCTCGGCTGGCTGGTAATCATGCCAGCCAGATCCGCCGCCCCCCTCCCTCCTTGAAACAGACCTGAAGCTCAGGGGGGATGCCATCATGTTGACGTCGTCTGGAGGGGGGGGGGCGACGCGTGGTTTTGTCGCGAAGGAGCTGAGCTGGGCTGATGGCTGGCGTTGGTCGCGGATTTCGGGAGTACAAGGCTCTGGCATTAGATTGTGAGTGGACTAAGTGGGGTGAGGATTCGTTCACTCATAATAGAGCCTTGTAGGTACATACAGAGAAAAAGCTTGCCTTGCCTTGCCTTGCCTTGCCTTACCTTACCTTATTTACAGAGCTCATGTTCGCCCTTCCGCCCTAGAAGAAGAGGGCTAAAAAAAAGAGAGAGAGAGAGCATATCACGGTACATACATACATACATACATACATACATACATACATAATACATTCTCGCCGCCACCCACATCACATATGTAGGTACATACCCGACCAGGCGGTCTGTCTGTCAGCGCCCTGATACCTATGTAACTGTAACTGTAACTGTAACTGTAACAAGCCAGGGCAAGGTATGTATGTAGGTAGAAGAGCGCCCACAGGGTTAGGGATGGTATTTACTCATGGGGCGTCACTCGCGATTGGTTGTTTAGAGACTTTGCCAGCCCTATTGTGGTTATCTGATTGGTACATACTAATCAGGTTAGGTATTGCTTGACGAGTGGGTGAGTGAGAGGCCGCCACATCCTGTGGCGGTGCGTGGTTAATTTCCAGAGTGACCATTTATGATGCAGGCCAAGGGGTTGCTTTGAGTGAGTGAGTGAGTGAGTGAGTGGGTGGGGCATGGCACGGTTGAGCTACATGTAAGGACCCCACTCTTCTACTCCACTCTTTATGGAGTGGAGTGGAGGGGGGGGGGGGGTGCCGTACGTTATTAATCTCCCTCTGGAGTTCCCTGTGTATGCTGTAGTTGGTAAAAGGCTTTAATTCGATCCTGCCCCAATCGGGGTGGTGAGTGGTCTACATCTAGGGGTTGTTACTATGGCAACCGAGTGAGCACCTATGAGCGGAGTGAGTGGGTTAATTAAGCGCGCGATGTAATATACATGCTATATGGAGAAAACAATGAGCCTAATTGCGGCGCCGAGAACAGATCTGGAAGGCTAGCTAGCTAGGGCCGGGGTTGTGAGCGAAGCTTAAAGGGGTGGGGGCGAAGGGGGTGCTTTGAAATTGGTTTCCTACTCTGTATATGTATAGGGCATATTGGCTACTTACAAAACAAAAACGAAATAAAAACTAGATTTAGGACCGAGTGGGTTCGTCCGGGGGGGGGGGGGGGGGGGGTTATATTATTTCGTATGTATGTATGTACTTTATCTATACAAGTACCAGCCAGGACCGGCACCACTACATGCCGATATACGGGGACGCCGCCATATATACATATATATACAGGCGCATGTCTCTTGGTACTGCAATCTACTAGGCATATACTCGTCGGCAACCACTGTTCGATCGGCCCGAGCCCAGGACCGCCGTGCCCGGAGCCTCGCGGTAATGTACCTACATGTACATGGTGGAGTGGGTACGGGTGCTGCCTCCTTAATATATATATATCATATGGGGTGTCGATTTCATGCATGCATGGAGGCCATATTGTGAATTAGCTATAATGGCCGAGATGAGGTGGGGGCAGGGGTTGGGGGGTCTGCGAATCGAATCGGGTCGGTTTACCCGCGGCCGCTGGCTGGGAAGCTTATCTCGACATCGAGGGTGTATGGGGGGATATATAGTATATGGGGGTATATAGGGAGGGAGGTATGTACTGATGAAGTATATATGTAGTTGCATCTGTGCTGTCGAGAGGGTATGGAGTATGGTGAATGAGAATGTAGCTGAGAAGCTGGCGTGGGAGAGCGAAGGATATTTGAGCGGAGATGCGGGGCTTTCGTGCTCCTATGCTGTGCGTCTCCTTGGACAAGGCCAATTGCCCGAGGGGTGAGCGGGGTTTGATGCGTGCAGTCGGTGATAAGACCCAGCTTAGCATGGAACGAACAAACGAACTATGGGGAAGAAGAAGCAAACGATTAAAAAAGTGGGTGAATGGCCACTTGCCGACAGTAGCAGTTTGGGCTGCGATGCTGGTGTGTCTGCTGCTGGTTTGTGGAGTTGATATCGAGTCGGTATGTATGTATTGTACTATACTGCTTAATCCCACAAATATAAAATAAAAATAAAAATAAAAAAATAAAAATAAAAATCCTGGGCTCGAGACAACCTCGCCCCATATGGCTTACCAGCAGACACATCACATCACATCTCGATTCAAGCCCCACCGTTTCTATAGCTGACATGTCGCTCGCTATGTGTGTGGGGGCTGCACCGCGAGCGGGAGTAACCTGTCTCGTATTAAATTCTCTATTCGCAAAACGTACCATGGACTCACGTGTATCTAAACATACAAGCCTCCAGTCACATATATACTGTAGTAATATCTCCGTATCACATGGTATCACTCAGCATTCACACCGATGCACATCTTGATCTTTACCTCAGTCGTACATAGAGGGAATCGATTTCGCCTACAAAGCTCATCGCCAAACATTACAGATTACGGCCACATCTACCACTCGAGCTACTGAGACGCGGGGGTATGGGGGCCTACTCAGGCTGCGGTGAGCCTGTTCCTTCCCGTACGTGTGTGCTTATTAGGCTTTGTGAGTGTTTTCAAACGGAGTAGCGGTGAGATAGGGACTCCTGGATCCTGCGAGTCAAGGGATAGATAGATAGATAGATAGATAGATTACCGGTATGCAGTTACATGTAATAGAGCAGTAGGGCTAGGGCAGCGACATGAGTCCATCATAACCCGTTTGTAAGCACTTGTACAAACACCACCAAACCCGAGTGAGAACCCATGACCGCAACCAGCTTCTCTTAAAATACCAACCCCGTCCCCAGCCTATGACTGCAGATTCATATTACAGCACAATACATCCACCACCGAGGATACATTCGCCAAACCCAAAGCGGGAGAGTATCACAGATGCCGTAGTGGTACAAATAGTCATATCCCATCACTCGATACCCGAAACCCTAACCCTCGGTGGGGTGGGGGTTGTTGGGCGCGGTGGAACATGGCTTTCCTCACTCTGGTCTGGGGATTATGGTGTTGGCCTGGGGCGCGTGGGTACGGGGTCCTCGGTCGGTGCTCGGCCGGAACAGGGGCGGTGGGTGTACAGACTGTGTGGCTTGTTCTGTTCCCCCTTGCTTGCATTCCTTTTCCGGTGTTGGTTGGTGCGTGGGTCTGGTATATGTTATTTCGACGCGCTGCTGGATAGTAGCTAGCTGGTCCCTATCACCGACACCATAGACGGGTAGGTGTTGTAGGTACATGTATCTATCTACCTGGCGTACATAACCTCTGCACCCTCCCGTCTCTCCAGACCTACTTCCACCTACCTATCCACCAGCCTAGAATATGGGGGGACACTCAATCCACTCCGCACGCCTTTGTGAATAGTCTTAGTCATGGATTCTCACTCGCTCTCGTATCTTTAAAATCGGATTGGCGGTGACTTGTTATACGGTTTCTCACTATGGGCCTACATAGTGGTTTTTTTTTTTTTTTTACTCGGGTGGTTTGTATTTACAGAGACGCCTCTCAAGGTATGTTTCCCCGCATGGCCAAGAGCCCCGTTAATGTCATGGGGGCAGGTGGCCATGGTGTTGTGTGGGCGGTGTTGTGTGGGCGGTGCTGTGGATGGGATGATATATTCATAATTCATGGACGTTCTCCGGTCACTATATGTGTCATCTCCGTATTTTCGGGTGGAAAGAGGTAATATAACTAAAAACCTACCTTTTGTACCTACCCCTCATTAGCTAGCTCGCTGGCGTTGATCATAATGCGTGGGGGTCCAGTGTCGTTCCCGTCGATTTGGTCACTCGAGCGGAATCGTTATTCTAGAACTAGAAATTGCTTCTCTGCTATCGAATTCGGGACTGTAAAAGGTGGTCTGCTCGCCGCTTGGAAACATTTTTGGTAGATTGTTAACTTCCCATGTGTGGCTCATTACCACCATCATTGTACTGGTTCTTGGCATAAAAGTTTGTAGCTAGCCACCACCACCACAAATTAATTTCAATACTGCACTCCCCCATCTTTGATATCTCAAGACCCTTTGCTTTCATATAATCAGAAGTAGACCCGCGGGGCTCAAAAAAGATTTTAAAACGACAACGGCAGGGTTTGAACCTACGCTCCCGAAGGAATCAGATAGCCGAATTATGACAATTCAAGTCTGACGCCTTAACCACTCGGCCACGTTGTCATGGGGGTAAAATTGAAATTATCTCATTATACCGAAAATATCAGATGCCGTTGATAGTAAATGCGCTCCAGGGGAGGGGAAACAAAACGTAATACGGGGCCATTCATACATTCATATAAAGTGATATGACTTTGCCTTACAGCTAACCCTTGTCTTAAGAAACCGTATTTCTGGTCCATATTTCTTGCTACCCGTGTGTGTAAGCCGAACTTCAAGGCCCAAGAACCCTACTTCACAGAAACACGGGGGCATATGTATATGTATGTCGCTGAGGGCCGAACTCCGAAGCCCTTCTCTGGGCAAGGGTTTATTGGGATAAGGGACGGCCAATTACCGTTCTAGATCATTCTGCCGCTCTCAAGGCCTAAAAAAAAAAAAAACCAGGATCGCCTGGTTCAAAAGAACGGGATCCCTTGACATAAGAAAATCACAACATCTTTTTTTCCTCACACCCTCCTTGTCACTGCCCTATAGTGACGTCTGAGAACCTCACTCTGCGTACTGTATACCTTGCAGTTCCTATTTATGGCCTAGTATGTTCGCATTGCAATCACGCAATCAACGGCTTTCTCCTGAGGATAAATGTGCACGTATAGGAAGGTGGGGAGAGTAAGGAGAATTAATCCGGCAGTAAATGTGGGATTCTTAGGGACCGGACTAATCCGTTATTAGCCAGCCAGTAATATAGTATTGCACCCGTAGTACACCCATACCTAAATAATTAAACATTGCATGTTAACAGGTGCTGCTCATGCATCAGACTGTATGCTGCATACTAGAGAAAAGAAATCAAGTGACTTGTAGTACAATAAGAGACTCTCTAGCCGCTGCGCGCTAGAGCGGTAAAACTTTCCTGGGGCCTCTCGTCCTACTCCCCCCCATGCCAACGGTATTCTCCTTGGCTGCTTCTCTACGCCGCATGTACGTCGGCAAAAGTAGGCGGTTTGACGCCGCCCTATCGAGCTGCAGCCTCACGTGAGATATAGACCAGTAATAGCCCAGTCAATGTGTCGCATATTCCTTGTGTTTGTCTCTGGTCATTATTAAAGAAAGGAAGGATTTGGGGGGGGGGGGGGGCGATCTTCCGTAATATGCCTATCAATGATTTGAAGAGCTGCCATAAGCCGTACTGTGGATTGTACTAAAACGTGTGTGTACTACCGTGGGACTTACTCATAGTGGGTTGTGTGCAACACAAGAAATAATCTGATATGTACTTACATTTAGCCATACATAATAGTAAATGCTCCTTGGCAAGTTTAAGGGCTCACTCTGGGGGCTAGTGCCCTACAATTTTATGATTTCTACAGCACCCCCCCAAGATGTCTTTGTAATTTTGGCGGCAACAAATTCATAATGACATCTGGGGGAGGGGCTTTACCTCCAGCTCCAGTGGATACACACTTTTATTTAACAAACCCGGCCCAGTAATTCCGGTGAGTATTAATAAAAATCTTTGTATTAAAGAAGTGTGGGCTAAACCCCATCTCAGCTGGAAGAGACGTTGAGAATTAGTATATATATTGTCATCCCTTTGATTGGTGATTCTTCCCAAACTCGGGGCCTAGACACACAAAATCTAGTTTGGTGGCTGTTTTGAGAGTGATTAGCGGCTTATGATCGGCTGTGGGGCTTTCGGTGAGGGGTAATATTACGCCGATAAAGAGACCAAGTCATATACGTACCAACTTAGATAAAATACTCACCAGCGGTAAGTGATTATAACCTTCGAGTGACAAAACATGATTCAGGCTATTAAGCTGTGCGGCCCGATCAGAAGACCAAGACTGGAAAGTAGATTTATGAGTCCCTAGTAAGTACTGTATGGTCTCCTTTTGAATACGATCACGCTAGATACTTGTTCAGACTGATTACATATACGAAAAGCGGGGGTCAGCGATTATCAGGAGACAGACATGGATGGACATGTATGTACAGGCGGAGTAGTAATCAAAATCCCACCAACCTTCGCTCATTTTCCCGTTCTCGTCTATCTCCCTTTTCCTTAACCCTGGCGTCAATTGATCAAATTTAGCTTTTTGAACCCCCCTTTTCGCACACATAAACTACTGCTTTGCAGGTATCGAAATTACCCCGTTTCTTCTCCTTTTTCACCTCATTGTCTATAGACGCGCTATCTAATGTTAGATACAATAAGCGCGCGGTCGATCACAAAGTCCTACCAGCCCTCCCCCCCCCCATTGTCTACTTTAAACCGATCCCTGCCACTAAATAATTACATGTATTTACTCAACCAAGTGCTCTACATTCCTAACTATTTGTAACCCGAATCTTGCGCATGTATAAGGCTGACTCTACGTGCTTTTTAGTGTCAAATAATTATCCGATGAAATTTCTGAGCTTTACCCCTACATATCCTCGTAAGATCGCCTCTGGGACAAATTGTTACAAGTAGTGCTAGGTGGCTGACTCGGTTACAGTGAAAGAAGGAAGACGCCAATATTCACCGGTGAGCGAGCGCGAGTGATACAGAGTGATGCCGTAGGGTTCATCCCCAATAACCCGAGTCATGTACTTGTTTACAGATGTGATGGTCGGTGTAAGGTATGTACATTAAAGTACATATAGCTTACGGTGGAGTAACCTAGCGCTATAGTGCTACAACAACACCATCATTTCTTAGCCCCTTGATATTTTAATCCTAGCCCTGAAAAAGCGCCTATGTAAGAACAACAGGACAAAAAATAAAAAAATAAAAAAATAAAAAAATAAAAAAATAAAAAAAAGAATAAAATGGGCACGCCCCTTATTAATGCCCTAAATATATTAGTCTCGGATAGGAAGGAAAATATCAACCTACATGTAAAGGCCAAAGAATAGGTATACATCATGCAATATATATATGGTGTGCGTGTAACCGCCTTACACTTATTTTAGCTAAGTTGAAACAAACTACTGTAGCTTGATCACCTCACCGATGTAGGTGTTCAAAGATGTCAACCCCCCAATTCAAGACCAGGCTCTTGGGACCACCTTTAATACCGGATACTATTCATAAACAGAAGTTTAGAAGCTCTAAACTGTTATATCTTTCAAATAGGAAGGAGTACGGGTTCTTGTCCGATTTGATTGATAAATATAAGATAAGGGTACCCTTTAGGATCTCCTTACGTATCGATGCCAAGAGCCTCAAGCCAGCCCTGTTGGGCTACTCACATTCCCCCAGGTACATATGTCTTCAGATCTCAGTTTTGAAAGTTAGCTGAAAGAGCGCGGCAGCATGCAGTGCATAAGGTACATACACATATACTGTATCATCGGCATGTCTGATATGCTACTTTGCGCTAGACTACTCCACATTCATGTAATTTATTTACTCAGGCATAACTCATAATTCTCCCCCATAAAGTTTGTGGGATCATATTGAGAACACGCATCAGTGTCCATTCGCAGCGATCTGGGGGGTTCAGGTATGATCGAAAGGTCGTTTAAAGTCCCTCCCTGTATGTTTCACATTCCTCACATTTGTGTTCTTCACAACAACGACAAGACAGATTGGGAATCACCAAATCAGGGATACCTTACCGGGACGGTACCTATAAATTTCGCCTTATGACGGTAACGCCCAAGCCTAAAGTTGAATCTCTCAGTCGCCTAGACCCTTGATGTCATACGGGAGGCACTAATCAGCCCTATCGTAAGGCATGATCTCCGTGCCAACAAGTCACGTCTGAGCCCTATCGGTGTGCTTCTAGGGAAGAACGTGGGTGCAGCACATATGAGCTGGCCGTCAGCCTTGTTGATCCTGTCTCGCGAATTGAAAGCTTACAAACCCTCCGACATAAAGACACAGGAACAAGCTTTTCTCCAAAGAATCTCAAGAGGGCACCATTAGGTAATGTGAGTGCATTCATATTTTAAAGCGTCTCAGCAGTGTGTGGATATCAGCCCTCGGCCCTCGGTATCTAGATGTGAGTTTGAATTACTGGGCCAGCTAGACAACTGATAACAAATCACAAAAGCGAAGGTTGAAAGATATGATAACACGCGAAACAACTTAGACAGCCCCATGACCTTAAGAGGGGTTTGGTACCCAACAACCCAACGCCGTTTCATAGCATTACCCTAACTTCGTCCACTTTTCCTCTAGCAACGCTGATTCCGGGAACGACCCAATCCCCACAGGAACACTTGAGGCCTTGCCATGCGTAGGACCCCACCTTTGATTGGCATTTGGGGCATTCAAGTTTTCCGGAGATTTCACCTTTGGAGAGCTCATCCTTCATCCATAGCAGGGGTTCCAAGAAATGGTGAGAGCACTGCTGCTTTGGCGGTGCGTTTTGAGTTGGTTTTGGAATATGGGGTGTTAAAGAAGCCGAGGTCGCAAGCGTGCGTCTGATCCGCCCAGTTTTCGGTCAGCCAAGCATAAAGGGGAGATAAAGGAGGAATGTATGTACACACCGGCATTTCTTACACCGTAGTTCGATTTCGCCCTTTTCCGCAGGGGTTTCACCCTCTTTTACTTGAGTGATTTTCCCTATCGCGGCCTCTGCATCTCTGAAATGTACTCTCTCTGGTGCCCTTCCAGCGGCGTTACTCATCTCAACGTCCTGCAGGTAAATCCACCGCTGGTATAATGGGTGATCTTCAACAATGTCGGTATACTCCATTTGATGGTAGAGCTCAAGCTGTTTCATAAACCCAGGATTTGGCTCCACAATTGGGCGGGCACGCTTCATGAGCCCTAAGGCAAGACTTGGCGGGATACGGCGTGAAGCCATCAGATATGCAGCAAGTATAGTTGCTGAACGGGATTTGCCCATGGCACTAATGTGCGATCAACAAAATGGCCAATGGCTGTGTAAAGGCTTGCTGAGAGATTAAAATAAAACCAAGTAAAATAAAACACGAACCAATGGATTAAAACCGCACCCCCAGCCTTTAAAGCTTCGGAAATGAATTTGTTGCTGGCAGTAAAGTGTTCCAGCAGATTTTCATCTTCAACATCATCAACCTCGATAACTTTGTGCTTGTAACCTTCGAACAGAGCTTGATCGAGAGGTAATCGTAATACGGACACCACATGGGTTATTCCGGCTTCATTTAGTGCTTGCCGTCCACGAAGGGCGAACATTCTACCGGTTTTAATTAAGGAACCATGGTTCCCCATGAGGTCAGCTACAGATCGCCGTTGAGAGGCAGCAGAAAAAGTAAGAAATATGCCCCACTGCTTGCTTACCCGCCAATGTAGAGGTTCTCCCCCGCAACTTTGTTCATGGCCATCTCGTCTCGATATCGCTTATGATAACAGCGACCTTTTGATAACCGGCATACGATGGTGCCGATGGAAGGGGGAGGGGGCAATCACACGCGCGCACGCACACACACACACACACACTCACACGCGCACAGACTGATAGACAAGTGGCAAGCTGTGTTTTTCTTTTTTTTTTTTTTCTTTTTTTTTTTTCGAGATAGTTTCTAGAAGAGAAAATGGGTGAGGTGGTTTTATCTATCAGAGCCTCAAAGATGGTCACAGATAAAAGTGGTTGGTGAGAGATGTGTAAGAAAAATGCGGGGCACAGAATGCCTATTAATTTTCTAGCCGGGTTAGGGCTAGAGGGCTCATGCGGTGAGCATCGAGCTCCATGTATATACTACATAGTTTAGTCATCTCTCTTCTAGGCCCTTAATTTGAGTCTTTCGTTTCGTTACTCATGATCACTCTAAGAACACAAATACATACCACTGGAATTATTTTAAATAACGGTATCAATTATATATCAAGCGGTACATCTACATCATGTGGTACTAGGATATTTAGGGCAGGTTGTTGCTGGTTTTCTTCTCCTACAGTTTTTCAGCATGCTCATGGGCTGGTTGGACACGATCCCGGATGTTTATGCGGGCAGAAAGACGACTCAAACATCGAATCACAGTTGGGCAGACCGATAGACGTTACACATAGAATCACCCATCCACCACCACCAACCAAAATCTACTTCTAGATGGACGGACAAATCGAGACTAGGCTGCCCTACATGCCCTACATGCCCTACAATGCCCTACATGCCCTACAATGCCCTACATGCCCTACATGCCATACATGCCCCACAGGCCCTACATGCCCTACAGGCCCTACAGCAAGGCTGTTGTGTGTATTTTTGTTCGACCACTCTCCTCTCTCAACCACTTTTGCCTCCGCGCATGTCTTGGCTGCACGTGTTGTGCTCAACCTTTGGTGTCGTTACCCCAGCTCACCTTTGCTTTTCGCAGGCGTCAGACGTCTGCTTCAACCCCTTCCGGTTTCACTTCAGCCCAGTCCCGTCCTGTGGGTTGCCGCCCTATCATTCTTCAGCCTTACAAGCCACTAGTCACTACCACAAGAATAATTCCACAGGGTCCCGAAGTCCGAGGCAGGCACGCCATGAGAAAAAAAAAAAAAAGGTGTGGGAGCCGCTGACGAAATAGCTTCTCTAAAGAGCGCGCGCATCCCCATACTCCATTTTTCTTGTTTCCCAGGTATTTCAATTCAACGACCAATTAACTTTTGTGAATAGTTGATGAAAGTATTTTACCTACATGCATATCTATCTACCTACCCAATGCTTCTCTCTCGCCATCCTCCTCCGGTTGGTGGTGGTGGTGGTGTGTAGGAAAAAGCAGTGTTGCTTGCTGCGCTACTCCAGGAAATCGTCGACTGACATGCCCGCACGACTTTACTCGAGAGGTAGGAATTTATGTGCGAACACTAGAATGATAGAGGAGAAGAGGGGTTGGTGAAGTATGTATAGATAAAACGGCAAGCGCGTGATCATACATAAAACCGTAACTACACTATTTGCGCAGGATCTCAGCGGCCCCCGATAATTCAGCCTGCCCAAGACCAAAGATGTGGAATCAAATCAAAATCTATCTCTCGGTAGATTTCTATCGTATTTACACTGACTGAGTTGTTCACGACTCCGTTGTCCCGTTCTCAAACATGCTCATTCCTCGATTTTTTAAACCTCGCATTCATGACTCCCATGATGTTCTTTCTATCCGACTTTCCAGTGTGATAGGTACGTCTGACTGTTCTACTCTCGGGAGCATCTAAGTGGCATAGGCGCAGACACGGTCAGGCAAGCAGATATTCTATGCACCAAGGTCGTGGCTTCAACCCAGATTGAGAAGTTAAGAGGGAACCACAACATGATGCTTGTCATGTTAGCTGTGCAACACAACACAGGTCTTTCCCAAAGGATGGATAATTCTCAAATTCTTTTTTTTTTTTTTAAAAAAAAAAAGGAAAAAAGAAAAGAATAAAAGAGATTTAGGAAGTGGAATTGAGAAATTTGTTTTAATTGATTCCATTCCATAGATGATAACTCCCACAAGCGTGAAGATTATATTAGCCGTGGAAACTACATGTACCTACTACAATATATTTGTCTACCAGCGAGTTGTAGAGATCATGCCGTGAATGCGGTCCCCCGCAGTCCACGAGTACAATCCAAGTTGATGGATCGAGGCAGGGTTACAGAGGGGAAAATTAGGGCCAATCCCACAGCTAGCTCGATGTCCTTACCACATTGACTCCATTCCTTCGGGTTTTTCTTTTCTCTATTCCCCCTTTCGACTTTCCTTTCCTTTCCCCCTCTTCCCTTTACCCTTCCCTCTAGCTTTGAATCTTCCCTGCAAATAATATCTGTAACGAGTGCTGGAGAGTGCTGCCAGCGGTGGCGGATCACTGAACCCGGGGCCAGGCTTTCATGGAACAACCGCGTTCGCCCTAGCTACCGATGGTAGATTCCCTTGGCCGAGCACGGACAGTGTGAGCATGATCCAAATCGTAATTCTCGACCCTGTCAATCCAGTGTCGATTTTTAGCAGCGGGTTCTAGGTAGGGCTGGTTTTATGTGCCGCTGCTTGAGACCAGCAGAACGCGATTCGGAGACATTTGTGATGAAAAAAGTGATAAGTTAGCAGTACATGCTTTATTAGTGGAGGAGACGGTGATTATGGGTTGTGGTTGTGGGTAGTGGACGTATGTAGGTGATCTAGTGGAGTGGAGTGGAAGTGAGTGAGCACTAGGTACTTTGCTGGTAAGGAAACGGTCAACCAACGCCCTGCCAGTGTGGTCAGGTCAATAAGTACTCTACGTAGCAAAGAAAGCAAGGCTAGGACGCCCCAATGTAGTGATGTAGTGAATGGGCGTTCCTATCGTTTCCCTGTGAGGCTGAATCTGCATCGCTGCTGCTCCCGACGGGGAAGAAGTCTCTCCTTTGCACCCTTTGGATACATACATGAGTATATATGATCAAGCTGTTATTTGCTATATCCCATACCAACCACTGACTACTGCGTCCCTCAATAACTTACAGGCGCACTTACATACCTAGCACGTACATATATCTACCTCTCCATCCTCGTACATACATAAGGTCGGTTCTTGTTCCACCCCCCTCTTCCCCACGTCTCCGCCTCTGCTTGGTCCTTGGTCCGTCATACATACCTACTAGTCGGCTTCCATTTATCCTTCGATTTTTCTCTCGCCTTGCAACGTCCTTCTTTTGGCAACATTCACAAGGTATTCCATCTCTCTGTAGCTACCGTTTTGTGCAGATAGGCTTCGCCTTACCCATTCAATACAACACCCAACATCTCGTCGGTTCATTTCCCATTCTTCACCGTCACGGTCACTTGAATTATTCATCTTGAACGGCAATTAGTCGCTCTATTGTGAAATCTTCTCTGTAGCTGTATGTTGCAGGATCCGGTTGGGATCGAATTCGATTTAGCAGCAGGAAGGGTCTTTAAGATCCAGCGGTGGGCGATCGAGTTGCGGCAGGTGTGAAACCATCCCGAGAGCAAAAAAGAAACACAGAAAGAGAGAGCGTGAAAAGAGAGGGGGAAGGCATAAAGACAGAGAGATAGAACGACAACAGCGAGGTCGATTTATCTGCAGGGAGAGCGAACACAACGATCTGGATAGCATTTAGCTCGGATAGGGAGGCGACGAACACAGGTAGAGGTGGCGAAAAAAAAAAAAAAATAATTGGGGTTTTGAGATGAAATAGCAACCTTTGTACTTGCTCGGGTATTTTATTTCCTAGTTGGTAAAATCCGCCGCCAACGTTTCAGCTTCCTCAGCTGGTGTTGAATAGCTGACCCGTAACCTCTAATTAGACGAGAGATCACGACCAAATTATATCGAGAGTATTAGTTAGTTGAGGAAACCCATCCTTTTGGAGGAATCCTTGTTTCAACCCCCCCCCCTCCCTCCACGCACTAGTCGCATAGCTATCGTCAAAGGTATATTCAATTGGGCCGGTAATCTCACTTTAAGATCATCCCATGTATCTGATCTTTGTTGTTATTAAGGCACAACACTAGATATCCGCCGCCCGGTCTGTTCTCCTTCAGTTCTTCATCATGGGTTTCCCTCGATTGAACAACAATTTCAGCCTTCCAGCCATCCGTAGCCCTGACGGCAATCACGTCATGGACACTGGCAGCGATTTTCCATCTTCACCACAACGCATCTCTCAAAGATCTATGCCCCTTCCAATACCTCTATCTAGAAGCTCTCCCACATCCAGTAGGGGAGTATCTTTTAACTCACAGAGCTCTCAAGTTCCTCCAGTACCTTCACTTAACCCGCCACCAATCCTATCTTTAGATCCACCCTCACTCCCATCCCATCGATACCAACGCCAGGATGATGACTCAATGGCCGAAGATTGTGATGATAGTGAAGAGCAGGATATCGCGCGACGGCGGGGGAGGGGTGGTATGGGGGGCCGAGATGGTAGAGGAAACCGATTGCCCTCTAATGACTGGCCCGCAAAAGTTTCTCGGAGAAATGGCGAATCACAGTATGACCCCCCCGGTAGTCTTGAAGGCACCAGAGCCAAGAATGAAAACCCTTTCCCGAAATATTGGAACAATGAATTTTCCAGGAAACCTCTAAAGAATACCAAGGAGTTGAGTACCAGCTTCAATACTACTTGTAGCATTTATTTAATATACGCGTTGGGATTCCCCAACGATGATATTTGCACATTTCCTTACTCAAGTTTATACCCGCCGCTATATTTTGTTCATCACCCTTCTTTACCGTTTATCTTTGATTACGCAAAGTGGGGACCATTATTAACTTCTGCAATTATGAGTTTAGTAGCAGATTGCAAGGTGATGCTTCCGTACGTGGAGCTATGGAGAAATCGGTCAAAGCCTACGATATGGGCCTTGTCGCAAAGCTCAACGGGGGCGCGAAATCTGAACCCTCAAACCGAAATTATTTCGCCCAAGTACAAAATTTTCGGCCACTATCATATACTACTCCCACCTCCGAAGATTTCCCACCATCGCCTCTGGGTTGGCGTTCGCCTAAGGGTCGACCAACCTCGAACCCAATACCAATACCTAGTCCAGGATCTCAAACCCCAATTGAAAGGTGGGCTCAAGCGGATGGTATTCCACCACCATTGGGGCTAGCAGAACCGGCGCAAAGGCAATCATCCTTTTCGCCGGCGTTTACAGAGATCCGCAATTCTGGGGATAACGCAAGCGTTTCATCGTATGTCACGGACAACGATGCACATTCTAATGGAGACGCTCGCATGCGTAGATCAATGAGCGCATCGTTATTAGGACCAGGTTTTGAAGACGCAGGCATGTCCAGAAACAGCACCGACTCTTACGAAGATAATGATTACCAGATGGATGATGCGCCGTATCATGTGTCTCAAATGAAGCGCCTCACGCTTCATGACGCACGCACACCTCCAAAGTCTAATTCATATCCAAATCAAATTGGTCATCAGAGAGTTGGCTCAAAACGAAGGGCCTCATCCCCCCCGAACGAAGACGCCATGAATTCAGAGCCGACAAGAAAAGGTCTCCTATTGGAAAGCGTTGGGAGTGATATTTACGATCATGGCCGGAGAACATCGCCAATACATCAAGGCGGAGCACGGAATTCCCCTGGTGGACCGTCCAAATATCATACTTCTTCTGGAATGTTTCATTCACCAATTCCTAGATCTGCATCCGGATCTTTTGCTTCTGCGTCTGCATCTTCTCTGACGACTCAATGGTCTTCGTCGGTTGGTTTATCCTCACTGGCCAGCAGTATTACGACTGTGGATAGGGGAACACCGGCCACTTCTTTTACGCCCTCGATTGACATGGAAATTATAGCAGATGCACCATTCCGTCAATCTCAGATAACATTGGCTGCAAATAGATCGAATAATAGGCAACGCACTGGTCCTGAAACAGTAATTACGGCTTCAGGGGGTGAAAGGGATACTGTTACTGTGAAACATCTCTCGGCACCCAAAATTGCCGGCGTATACATTTGCGAGTGCTGTCCCAAAAAGCCTAAAAAGTTTGAGTCAGTGGAGGATCTACAGTAAGTTCAATCTACAGAGGGTATTGACTCGCATAAGCTGACCTATGAAATGTAGGTTACATGAGACTGAAAAACAATACAGCTGCCAATATTGCAGCAACCGCTTTAAGAACAAAAATGAGGCAGAACGGCATCAAAACTCCCTTCATTTGAGGAAGCATTCTTGGTCTTGTGCAGCGCTCTGTGGACCCGAAGCCGCATTTCATCCATCCCCGCAAAGATCGAGTGCGGATATTTGTGGCTATTGCGGAAAAGAGTTCCCATCATCACCTCCAAATTGGGATGCCCGAATTGAACACTTGACGACAGAGCACAAGTTCGGAGAGTGCAATCAATCCAAGAAGTTTTATCGTGCGGACCACTTTAGACAACACTTGAAGCATAGTCATAGTGGAACAAGCGGGAAATGGACAAATGTCCTAGAGAATGCCTGCATGAGGGACGAAATACCCCCGGTTTCCGGGAGCCTTGGCTTGGGATCTTGCGCAACCTCAGCCATATCCGAAGAAGGTTCGGACTAGATATCAATAACGGAAGTTTTCATTTCCATTTTTTACAGGCGTTTTTTTTTTTTTCTTTTTTTTTTTCCCCCCACTTTTTATCTCCAAGGAATTCTCGCTTTTGAGGGGGCATTGGCGACTTTACCCATTTATTCTTCAAATTGAAAATTGGATCCGACGGTTCAGCTGGTAGTCAGCCCTAGTAACGCTAGCTGCGCATTGGCCTGCACCTTGGCCTGCTATGAGGATGGTGGACGCCCTGTTTGTTTTGTGGGCCTTTTTTATGCAAACAATTAGATGCAAGTTAGGTTGGAAAAAGTTTTTATATATTTTGGAGGCCTTTATTAGGTAAGGATATAAGGGAAGGTGGGATTTTTTCGGTTTCTTTACAAGGCGGTCAACTGCAATCGGGAGTACTCAACAATACTTTCATACGATGTCACGACTTCATGAGGAGCATTTTTCCCACCGAATTTTTAGCAAGGACGGTTATTATTGGCCTTTGCGTTTTTCTTCCTTTCGTCCTTAAATCTTTTGGTTATTATTGTCTTTTTTTTAAAATGCATTTTGGGGATCATTTATTTATCTTGGGGAGGGATCTTATTTTTCTCTTTTTTTCTCTTTTTTTTTTTTTCTTTTTTTCTTTTTTTCCTTTTTTTTTTTTTTTTTTGGCTAATCTAGTACTTTAAATCTCTTATCTTTCTCCTTCTTTCATGTGGTTCGCTTTACTCGGAGTTTAACGGTTTTCCGGTGGAAGGTTCAGACTTATCCCGAAGCATTTGCACCGCATGTATTAAAAATTCTATTTCAGTGTGATGAGGTTCAGATCAGCAACAATTCACGATAGAAACGAGTGTGTATTATTTTTATGAGATATAAAAGGGTAACTGAAGGATTACATCTATAATGTATTAAGTAGGTAACGTATATTAACTATAAGTGAGATTAAGTAGATGCTCAGTCACAATTGATTACAACGGCCTTAAATATGAGCATAGTAGTAGGACCCAAGGGATTAAGGGGATCGGTCAGTATAGATACTCAAATGGCCAAATGTCCCTTACACGATGCTAATTAAGCAAAGACATCGTCATTTAATCTTCAATTGGGCGTGAGTTTACGTACATGTATGTACACTCCACGTACCTACATGTAGTCCGTACCCTGGTCCGTTTTCGTCACATTCATCCTTATCTTCAACATTGCACTTTGCGATTGGTTATTCGAGTCAACTCTAATGTAGTTACAATTGGCACCCACAGCCTGACCCTGAATTAACAGCAATATCGTGGGATTTATCCTGGCCCGGGCCGCGATCGCCAGCATCTACATCATTGCTACTACCGTCCGATTGGGCAGAGAAGGATCTAGGATTTGAGAGGTGGAACTTTATCAGCTTGGGGGGGGGGGTCTTTACCTCGTTCGTTTGAAGAGTTGTGCACTCAATGGCACGTAATTGGAGCCCTGAATCATGGTAAAATGTGCTATAAGCGTCGCGTCCCTGAACTTCATCCGCTTTCAATTCAGACAAAGCCGACTGATTGCTGTCAAGAGTTAAGGCATTTCAAATTAATTGCATGCGTCTATGTTTATCCCAAGTGGTTACATAGTTCATACCAACACGGCCTATAAATATGAATATGAGGAAACCACCCCAGAATAACACAGATCGAATGGCATAAAACATGCCCCCTGCGGATTAACCGATCAAACAAATACAGCCGCCACGTTGCAGGTGGCCTGGGGAGCGAGTGATGTTTCGTGATTGATATATCCAGTCGGGGAGAAACATGATTTGCCAATTTTTCGACTATACGACGTGTTGATATGTCAGCCGTAATCGCCCCTTGCGGAGATGGTGGACAATACGGAGAATGATTTAGATATTTACCGGAGCCATGGGACTGAAAGGTCTCACTCGAGCACACTGAGAGATCATAAACGTCTGGACGGTTAAGATGAAGGTCATGTTCCAGATCAAGTTGAGGAGGTCTTTCTACAGCCGAGACAGCGTTCCACCTGTGAAAATATCTGACACCGAGTGTAGGTACTCCCTTCCCCCCTTCTTCAAGTCGAATCATATCCTATGAACCGAACTGTTTGAGGTTAGTCATTGTTTACACACTCACGTGCACTAGGCTTGGCCTAAGAAAGATGAGTTCGCAATTTGGCATCTCTGTGCAGCAGCAGCAGCCTCTCTAACCAAGACAGGAATATCCGATCAGTCCCCCCACCCCACAACTAAGCCCAAATGAATACTAAACCTAGTTAGTCCATGCTATGATCATTGATATTTTTCCAAGCCTAACCTAAACAACAGCCAAAATATCGCCAGGAGCAGTCACCTTGCCACGGTACCGGTAATAGGGCTTAACCCGGACCGGCCGGCCGGTGAGACCTATGAAAGCTAACTGTTACATCGGGATGTATACCGACGGGGCCGTAAAGTCATTCAGAGAATAATGCACGCCGAATCCCCTCCATCCATCCATCCCTCCCTTCCCTGTGGACCTGCTACATACAGTACTTACATACTTTACCTATTCCCTATCGAAAAAAGTATGTGCCCTAACCCCTTTGATGCTGATAATGTTGGCACTCGAATATTGACGTCACTAAAGGCAAAACCCGCGAATCAAAGCCTAAGCAGGTGTATGTAGGTTGGGCACGCCAGAACAACCACCACCACCCCACGGGACGGTTGAGAAGTCTACCAGTAGCAGCAGCAGCATGCCTCAACCTGACCTAACATTACATTTTCGGATAGTCCTCAACTACACACATGCGGCCCTAACTTAGACAGCCTGCACTTTTTAGAGTATTCCCGCGTTTCATCACCAGGATATCCCGACGTTCCCCCCCGCAGAAATGCTAACTGGATGAGACGAGGCGTGTGACGCCTCGGCGCTGGCTAACCGCTCTTCTGGAATGTTGTGGAAGGAGGTTCTGGACGGGGATGGGACAGAATGGGGAAACATGGAAACAGCTTCGGGGATGAATTCGAACACTTGACTTCTACAAGCAAGTGGTCATTCCCCAGGTTTCAACGTTTCGAAACACTTGGCCAACGTGTAAAAGGCAACGCCAGATACAGACAGGCGCGGATCGAAAGGGGCGGTATATTTATAAGTGGCGAAACCTCGGTGTTCATTCTTGGAGGTGGGTGTGCCTATGGCGCAAAGAAGCGTTTAGCCCCTCTTTTCTTTGCCGTCAGTTGTGGATACGGAAGAGGGTTTCTTTTTCTGTGAACTTTTCAGGTACTGGTAATAATTGTTTTCGATATTGACATTTCTTTTTTATTCCTATCTCTCCAAAGGAGTTACAGAAAAGAAAGGAAAGCGGGAAAGGAGGGGTAAAGGAGATACACACCCCATTTAGAACTAAGAGGCATGTAATGACAAAAAGAGGGTTCGAAAAAAGAAATCTCCCCCAATGACCCGCTCCTTTCAGCATGCTAGCGCTTGAACAAGAGCAAGAGTTAACAATAAAAACAGGTGACATTTTTTTTATTTTAAAAAAAAAGAGATCGCCGCCAATGATTTCCAACCAACCAACCAATGATGTCCTTTCCATATCCATTGTAATAGTAAGTAGTTTTATAACAAGTGAGGAAAGAAAGAAAGAAAATTCGTAAAATAGATAATAAAATAAAACCACCTTTTTTGCCCGTTTCTAGTGTAAGTAAGCTCCAAGTTTATACAAATAGTAAAATGATCGCGATAAAACAAAACACCACCTTAAACATTATAGTGCGCCATAGATAGATAGAGAGAAATGCCCCCAGTAGTGATAGGAAAATCGTTTCCAAATAAAAAGGAAAACAAATCCAAAAAACAAGATTCGTAAGGAATGTCGTGTCAGTCATGTCATAAACATTATCCGGACCAGAAGAAAGAGATGCCAAAACGGAAAGAAAAAGTCCTATACAAAAACATGCAAAAATTGAACGAGACAAAGGATCATCTGGACATGGTCCTTTCTGAGCCTCTCAAACTCCTAAGGCTGCCTGTCTCTCCTGCGCCCACTGGCAAAACCGTCACCGGAATGAGTGTCTGCATTCCCATGCTGTCACCACTGGCGCTGCCTACACTGACCCCCGAGGCGCCTGAAGCATTTGTCTCGAGTCTCTCGAGGCCTGCAAGGCCCATGACCTCCACCCTTCTGGAATACTCCAGCACCTTCTTTGACTCCGCAATCCTTGCGCGCCATTCTGCCTCCTTGTCCTTGCGCTGCAACTCAACGTTGCGCAGCTCCTGTGGGCTGCTCCATCCGCTCTCGATCATGTACGTGTAGGCGGTGTCATAGGCGGCAAGATCCGCATTCATCTCCTCGATCATGTCTGCAAGGGAGTCTGCTGTGACGGATGTGATGGGCGCAGAAGGACGGCGTGGGGCAAGTGGGGTGGCAGGATCGATGCTAGGAACCTTCTTGTGGGTGTGAGTTGAGTGGGAGGTGACGAGGTGGAGTGAAGTCTGGGATGCAGAGGCAGTAGTGGGGGACATGAGTGGTGAGATTGTGGGGGGGTAGAGAGGCGAGGAGACGAGGTCCGAGGAGGGGATGTAGGTGTTGTACATCTCGGGGAAGACGTCCGTTACTGCAGTGAGCGGGGAGTGGATGGGAGAGGCGGGGAAGCTGGTGGTGCTGGTAGCGCCTTGGGGGTGCGCAGAGGTTGGTGAGTTTGAAGGAGGGCGGAAGAAGTCGTCGAAGGTGTCGTGTTCGTCTGGTGGGGGTGTACCAGTGTAGTAATTGGGCATAGTCGAGAGTGCTGGTACTGGGGGTGCGCTGGTATTGGGACCAGACAGACGGCGCTTGAACGAGGCGCGCAGTTTGTACGGGACGACTTTGTTGAGGATTGTTGCTGCACGAGAACGAGAAGCCTCGCTGGCAGGAGATTGAGGTGCTGATGTAGGAGAAGAGGTGAAGCAGTCCGGATCGATTATAAGGTCGTCTGACCCGGGATACGGTCTCTCGTCATCTATGAGCACTCGTTCGTTAGTTGGTTGCACAAACAAAGCAAAGCTGAACAAAGAAGAAGCGGGAGTCTCGGAGGGCAAACAAACCATTTGAGGGAGGCGTTAGAGGCATTGCTGTCTGTCCATTATGGTGATTACTACCAGAGTGATAGTGGGATTGGTATCCGTAGTTATAGTCATCTCCGCCGTCGCCGCCAGTCGCAACATGTAACTTCTTAGTCAGACGCATAGCCGACGTTTGCCTGCTAATGTCCTCTACCTCCGAATCGTCACTACTATTGACGCTTACACCCAACCCGTACACAACTTCCAGCCTGCCATCATTACCGTGATCGCAGTCGCATCCCTCATCCTCGCCCTCGTGGTGCTGCTGCAGCTTGTTTTGTTCCACCTCGTCCACCTCGTCCTCCTCGTCCTCCTCTTTCAAGGTTTCTACTGACCGGTACGGGAGCACTTCTGTGTGCGCTGAGTCTAGCGGCGAGTAGTGTTGCCTGATCTCGGCGATCATGACGGTGCTGGGGATTGACTTTTGCTTGTGCAGCATCATGGCTTCATAAGCGGGCTCGAGAGGCTGGAGCTGCGGTATCCCACGTCGATCGGCGAGGCGGCGAGGCGATATGATGGGGTTGTAGTTTGTGTAGTATGCCATTGATTGATTTTCCTTGGTTGTTGGTATTGATATTTTTAGTTGCGAGTTTGCCTGAACTTTGCGTTGGGGGGTGCTGATGGAAGGCTAAACAGCTGGGAGTTTGGGGTTGTTATGGATGGCTGGGCTGACTGTTCAATTGGAAAATACCGAGCGGACCTGGTGGTGATTTATGCCTCGGAAGGGAGATATGGACAGCAAAGAGGGGAATGACGGCGGTGGGACTGCCTTCTTTTCTTGCTTTCTTATTTCCTTTTTTTTTTTTTTTTCTTCCCTCCTCCTAGATAGTTATGGTAGTAGTGGTTATGGATGCTGTTGCCGTGGTGGTATCTAGCAGCAGCAGCAGCAGCAGCAAGCAGCAAGCAGCAAGCAGCAGCAGCAGCAGCGGTAGGTAGTAGTAGTAGCGGTGGATTTTCGTTGCTCTGCTTGCTTTTGCTGCAGACTTGCGTGGCACAATCAAGGTTGGGGGGGTCGATTGTCAGTGGTGGTGCTGGTGGGCTAAGTTAAGTACTTCCCACTCTATTTACTGTCCTGCGGCTTGAACGTTTTAGAGCCGTCTCTGTCCTGTCGCGTAGAATGGACCAACCAGATCCCGAATTTGGCCTCTCTCTCTCTCTTTTTTTTTTTTATCCTGTTTGAAGGGTAGAGCAGATAATAGATAGACGAAAATCCGGGGCCGGAACTTCTTCCGGGTTTGCGATAGGATAGGGATGATGATTATGAGTGGGTTTTGAGTGTATGTATAGTAATAGTAACAGATAGATCGCAAAGTCAAGTGAGTAGGGTGAGAAAGTGGAGTTTGCCTAAAGTTTAAGGTGTCCACTACGTACTGGACTGGGCTGGACTTGAACTTGAATTGGGACCGGCGGGTTGATTTTCACTCTTTTCTCTCCCTCTCTAGCAGTGGGGGCGAGCCTGAATGTATAAGTATCGTATTTTAATTCCCAGGCAGGTGTGGTGGTGTTGCCGGGGTGCGTGGGGGATTATTATTATTATTATTTTTTTTTTTTAAAACTATTTTATGGCTGAACGGGAAAGGGTGGGCGGTGGTGGAGAGAGAAAAGAAGCAGCAGAAGAAGCAGAATAATGCGGGCTGGCTGACTGGATGGATGGATGGATGGATGGATGGGGCGTGATGGTGGATGGCTGGATGGATATGATGGGGCTGCTTGCTTGCTTTGCTTGCTCGGAGGGTAATGACCCAAAGCAGTGGGTTTGGTGGTGATTGTGATAGGCACAGTGGTTAATGAGAGAGTTCACGTTTACAGAGGCATGATTTTATTTTTTGCATGTAGAAGCGCAAATTGGCCTAGGAAGGAGGAGGAGGACAGTGAGTCGTGAGTAAGTGACTGAGTGAGTAAGTTTGCAACACCGCAGCTGTCCCACACTGCGCTCTTGCTCTCAGATCTGAAGTGGAACAGAAATCATCAGTGGTGGTTTTTTTTTTTTTCTTTCTTTCTTTCTTACTGGGGAATATAGCGAGCACGTCACGGGAGTGGATGGGGGAACTATTCAAGGATTGCTCTGCTCTGGCGATTCTGTTGAGAAAAGCTTTTTTTTTTTGTCTGAGAGATACGATACGGTGTTGATTTTGGAGAGCGAGAGATTATGCCCATGCTATGCAATGCTGCTATGCTATGCTATGCTATGCACTCGTTCACTTCACCTTCACCTACCTCGTTGCACCTACAGTTTCTCTAAACAGCAGTTGCAACATATTTTTCTCTCCAATCTGAAGGCAGACAGAAAACGTGCTTTCTTCTCATCCTCCTCGGATGGTTATTGTCTGCCTATTGCTGCTTGTCTGTGGAGTAGCAGCAGTAGCAGCAGCAGCACTCTAGCAGGCAGTACTCTAGCGTAAAGAAGCATGCGCTGCAGCAGCGTACAAAGAAGGTCGGGGGACGCGGCGCTGGGACGTGGGTGGGTCCGTGTGTATCTCATCATTCACCGGCACTTTGTTCTTCTCTTCGACATACCCACATTTCTACGTTGGGAAGGAAAGCAAACGTAGATAGATGCCCTTTACCTTTTTCAGAAAATATCGCAAGTCCAGTCAGTAGCTGCTCAATATAATCTAGAAGCGCATGCGATGTTCCCCGCAGCATAAACAAAAGTAAACAAGTTTTTGAGGCTCGTTTTATGCAGAAATGAACGGCGATCACTGCGATTACTACACCCCCGTGCGTGAATCATGAAATTTAATGGAGAAAAACAAATCCCATCCGCTCGATTCCCCGCCGCTGAATATACATTGGTCGGATCACCCTGTTGCCTGACCTATTTTAACCCACCTGTCTCCATGTGGTAGTGACCCTACGATGACAGATAGACAGGACTGATGGACTGATGGACTGATGGACATTGTCAGAGGGATATTTCTAACTAGAGTAGGGCAAAGTGTAAAGTAGAATCAAGAAAGTTAAATATAGATTTGGTACTCTAGACTAAAAGCTACAGACAGCTACGACGGATATGAAGTAGCTACTCTGGACAAGATTATGATATTACATGTAGTCACCTAGTGAGTCTACTAGACTTGTCATCCAGCTATCATGTGCTACCAGCAAGAAAGATGTCGGTCGTTCCATCAAGCAAGTAAGTGGGATGCCCTCTCTGTTGCTACATATGGTGGTGCACACCATAACACCAGCACTCTCCTCTACTGCTCTACTCCAGGCTGTGCATGTGTGACAGTTTCACGACTATGAATGCTAACTTTAACTCTAAACACCCCTCGAGTTAGAATACACACCTCCAGTTAGAGTTTCTCAGTTATCGACCACGTGTGGAGGATAGTACATGTATTGTACTCTACATTTCTGATCTATGTAGCTTGATATCTACTTTATCAATTAGATGAACACACTTGGTACCTCTAAAGTACTTACATAGAGTACATACATGCGGCCGGGAGATAGTCCCCAACATCGGCATCCAGCAGCGCGCACCTCGTAAGGCTGTACTTACCACCTACCCACTCAAAGTACACAGATGCACGTCTACGTAGCCTGCAGTCGGCCAAGCAGGAAGCAAGCAAGCAAGCAGCAAACAAACAATGCAATGTGTAGGTAAAGGTTAGGCAGTCTATTTTTCTTTGTACGCCCAGCACTGTGGAAGCAGCACGACAACAATTGAAACAAAAAGGGAAAAAAAAAAAAAAAAGTGCAGCACAGAAACAACCAACACAACAGAATTCTCTCCCCGAGCTCGTCCGTCTTCCGAGGTGCTCTCTCATGAGAAGTTGCCTCCCCTTCGTTTTCTCTCCCCTTCTGTCCAGGTTCCGGAAGCAACTGAACAGATCAATCCAGCAACCAGGGTCAGGGAAGGGAAAGGGAAAGGGAAAGGAGGCTAAACTCCCGTGCCCCAACTACATTTGGTTAAACCCTGGGGTATTGTGATGGCGCCAGGGTCAATGCACAGAGAGAAAAAACCACCGAGTTCGTGAGAAACGGAACCTTCCTCTGCATTTGAAGAAGTTGGTGTAGGTGATATTCGTAAACAATCATCATTCTTTCATCACCCGGGAACCGCTTCCATTATCACCCCTGCTCTTCTCTGCCTGTTGAGGCTCTCCTGTCCGTTGAAACGCCAATTTCCGAAGTGCGGCGGTGGTGGTGGTGGAAGGGAGGGAAAAAAAAAAAAAAAACCACTCGCGTTGGCTGGTTGGCGCTCGGCCGGAACTCCTTGGCCTAGCGTTGCGTAGTGGTACATGGCAACGGGTAGTCTCTTCTTCCTTTCAGCCTTACAACGCAAGTACCACCTCTGGAGACTCGTATCTACACATACCTACAATATCTACCCGCCATAAGGAAAACCATTCATAAGCGGACTTGGTGGAGTATTCCGCTCTTGAGATATCGCTAAGAACGGAACTTCTCGAATGAAGGGTTCATGATCTGCTCTATCTGATGGTGATAGCGTTGACCGATAATCTAGACACTGATGATGGTAGTGGCTTTTGGTGTGGTTCTAAGAATATATTTCCTTTCCGAGTATCCACTGAGGCCGCCCAAGATGACCGTGTATGTAAGCGGTAGTTAGGGCTTCGGTACTATCAAGCGCTGAAGCCTACTACTCCCTTGTTGTTGTAGGCTAATAAAGAGAATTCCCTTTGTGACTAGATGAATGGATCTCTAAAAAAAAAAAAACAAAAACAAGCAATTGCCAACGATGATAGATATTCATCACGCCTAGTGGGTTTCTCCACAAGAAAATTGCGGGTCGCGATCGTTCAAAAAGTCCAGAGAGGTTAGATCTTGTGGAAAACTCAAATAAGAGTTTCCAGATCTTACCTTAATTATAATAGTATAATAGTAACATTGGAGGTCGTATGATCTTCTTGAAAGATCGTGGGGTAGAAAAAAGAAGCTATAAAAAATCTAAATAATCTAATTTAATCGGAGGAAGCTCAGGGCGATGAAAAGCCACACTGTTGAGATCCAACTGTGTCCGTTTGCCTGATCGAGTGGGGGGAGAATTAGAGCTTCGAGGCGAAGGTCTTAAGATATTTCTTTTTCTGCACAGTTTAAGTCACAGGGGATAAAATTTGGGATTACATACAAAGAAACCTCACACCATCGTGAAAGCCAGCTTCTTCATCGGCCGCTCACTCGTTCGCGTGTTCACAAGGTCGCGGCAGTGATATCACGTGGAGACGTAAACTACAACAAAACCGTGGCGTGGCGTGGCGCCCTTTGTTTTTGCGGGGAAAATCTTAAGGGTCCCCCCCACCACCGCTACGAATTAGACCAGGTACGATCTGGAAGGTTAATGTGTGTGACCGTTGTCGAAACGGTGAGCTGTAACTGGATGGCTATTTTTCCGTGGAAGAAGTGGTACGTACCAACATGGTGAAGAGGTGAGCTTTCGGGTATGTATCCTGAATGCGACTGAAAAAAGAAAATTCTGATTTTCAACGTTAATGAGAGGAAAAAGGAACATATATTTTCGAAAAAAAAAACTACGTCGTAGATTACCCAATTGCAATGATTACTCGGGAATGGCCGAATTCCATCCTCCTCTACTCAGGTTAGGGCTACCTACTCTAGAGTAGCTGGTACTTGTTCAATAATTTCTGAGTGACGTATTGGTCTTTTTCATTCCTTTTTAATTTTATTTCTTTTTTTCTATTCGGTACTCCGAATCATCACGGTTCGTAAAACTCGCTAATCATCTTAAACTAGGGCTGGAGTGAGAGTAGTTAGTCTTCAAAGTAAAAGAAATTTATCAGTGTATGAATTCCTATGATTGTCACGATCACTATCAAAAATCAATACTTTTGTTATGTACCCCGCTCGTAGCCCGTAGGTATGTAGTTTTTTTTTTTTTTTAATAATTTATGATCAGCGAGGTATAACATTGTTGTGCTTTTACAGTACGCATACTCGGATTTGGTTTTCCATCCAATGGATTATTGCATTTGGTAGCTGTGACACCGTTAACCTAATATACGGGGGCAGAGAGGCGCATGTTGTGCAATGTCACGCACAAAATTAATTGATCCTGGCGATTGATAAATAGATAATCTAATCTCTCATCGTCAAGCCCACTGCGTAGATCAGCACCTATCCACCCATAGCTATATAAGGTAGATCTATAGCTATGGCAGTAGTAATCCAGACCATCGAGACCCGGCCTAGGTATGTGGGCCCAGCTGAGTGATAAATTCTCAGAAACCAGGTTGGTAAGTACCGCACCCACATTTATTACAATAATAGTTAAGATCCAAACTTCAGTGGCTTGGGCTTGCATTGAGATGAGGTAAATTTTTGGTTCTGAGTAGGCATTGGCCAGCGCACGCTATCTTGAAAGGATGAGTTAGATAGTAGCTGGCAGAAACATACAACATACAGAAGGAGCTCAAGACCCTTTGCAAACACGTTGTCGAGTTTTACACGTTTGTATGCTGGGAGTATGTATGCACCATCACGGTACTATACTGTAGGTAAATACCCATAGATTACTTGGCAGCTCAGCTGCTTCATTCATGCCAGCTTATCATCACCATGCTTTAAACCACATGCACCGGAGAAAATATTATCCAGTCTAGGAAACCGAATTGCCGGAATACTATTAATTTGGCCATTTCTGTAGATATCTTGTTTTTAAGACCTGCGTGCCGCAGAAAATTATATTTATAACTGGTAGATTCATATGTCTGTAGTTAGACGCACTTTTGCGGCTACATTGAGAGCCTTGCGGCGGCATCGGCGACATCGAGTCGAATCCGCACCCAGCCGTTGAAATAAGCAACGGCTACGGACGAGAAGAGGCATGCTTACGGTGTGCGACATAAAAAATCACGACCGGTCTCGCCGACGTTGGGAAACTCCGAGATTCAGTCTTCGCTCGGTAGATTTCTGAGTGTTTCTGAGTATTTCTGGAACTAATTCCCATTGCAAATAAGGCCACGAGTGCAAGGGAGGGGTTGATGTAGAGTATGTATGTACTACTTGTCTAACCTGAGAATCTATCTATACCACTCCTCGCCGCCGTGGCTTGGAGGAAATTTCGGTTGCCCGGGCACTTCCTATAATCGTGACTGAATGACGCCTTCTCTTCTCCTTCTCTCATGGATTAGTCCGTTGCTCCGTATTCGACAAGGGCCAGGAGGGCATGTATATGCAAGTATTGGGGTTCAGAGTTGTTGCATTCCGAAAAAAAAAAAAAAAAAAACACTCAAATTTCCACCTGATGGTTATATTTGTTTTTCCAGAGAATGATGGAAGATTTCCGCCAATGATAAGCATCAAGTAGGCTCGAACGGCCATATTAGAACTAGTCGGTATCCCGTCTGTTGGATTGAGTCGTCCAAATATTCGGGATTCCACGCGAATGAACACTTAAGTCAAGTGCATTCGCTAAGATCAGCTGTACGTGAGAGGTTGAGGTTATTGATGTGCTGCATGCAGGTACGTAAAAACGCAGAGACGGGAAGGGAATTGTTTCATCCGGATTAATTGGCAGAAAGTCGCTCAATTGAAAAAGTTCTTCCCGGTTTTCAATGAGGCACCTTTCTTTTGTTTTTCTGGCAGTTATCCTGGTTTATAAACATGTGCATATATCCCAAAAGGTAAATGAATATGCTGTTGATAGAAAATGCTATTCTTCCCTGCATCTACGACAAGACGGGCAAGAAGAAGAAGCCATCTCTCCTGGTAGTCGGATTTGGTGAATCCTTCGCGAAATATATTGCGCCTCATCTTAACATAATCCTGGTTTAATAAATACCCGCAGGCATATACTCCACTAAGTACTGATACCAGCCGCGACGAACGGACCAACGGACCTTAGATAAGTAAATATCGGACGTGATTATCTGAGATAATGATTGTACTCGACTCCTCGGGGGTATTAGGCCCGATTTACATATCGTAGAGTTCAGTGATCAGTTGAGAATATGTCCTTCTCTATCAAGAGCGGATTTGCGCCGTGCAGTGACTTTGGGAGGGAACGGTCCCCCACATTTCGCTTGAGCTGCATCGCAGGCGTCAAAGTCAAAATTAAAAAAGAAACTTAGGCAACAAAGATCGCGCGGGGTCTACCAGTACCACCTAAATCAGAATGATCGTCCTCACCCCGCGGACCTTTAGCAACGACACAGTTGGTTTTCAATTTACCTTGCTGCTACCAATAGACTATTTCTCATCGCGTGCCGTCAACGCATGAAACTTATGTGGACTTGTCAAGGACATCTACAATGATCGTGCCTAGACCATGGATTTTGGGTTTATGTGTCTATTCCCAGCCCGATCCGTTGACGTTGGGCTTCCAAAAGCAGGTAAAAAGTCCAATTTGAACATTTGTCCCCGGCCGTTGTCGATCTCTTTCAGCGTGGGTTTGGCCATTTCCGGCTTTGAGCGCGAAGGAGGTATTTGTGAACCCTTTATCTGTACGTCCTCGAATAATGTGAGCCTCAACTCCCGTGAATCTAATTTCATACAGCAGAAAAGAAGTGCATACATACCCCGTTTCAGCAAAGGAGAGGATAAATGGAGCAACCAATGGCCTGAGGATATTTGACCCAGCAGAATCTTGTGGCACTAAATTGTTAGAGAATCCAAGATCTTGTTCCTCATGGGGTGCAAACTTACGAGGAGTGGTGATTGATTGAAATCTTCCAAACATATTTTTAGGCCTGTAGAAAGAGGTTTGTGTAAGATATAGCTATAGTGCCTTGATATAGCCATGAATTTGGGGTCATACCGTGAAGATCCGCGATGAGGTGAGATGGGCTGAGAGATAGATTGTTTTGGCGTACAGCTGTGAGAAAACAAAGCTGATTGGTCTGCACACTAGCCACCTGTCGATTGCTAGCGCCTCACAGGCCATATATACTGGAAAATCTGTAATCTCATTGGTCAAGGGGGTCAAAAGCCAAGCTCTGGATGAGGCTCAACGCGCAACTGGCCAATCCAAAGGCAAATATCCCTGGCCAGTTGCTTTCAGTCCGGTATGTTAAGCAGCAACAAAGAAATTCTATGTAGAAGGGTAAAAGACCATGGAGTCTTGATATATCAAATATGTATACGGGCCCGGCCCCCCTTTCATCAAGATATTCATCACAATATTTACAATCAAAGCCTCGGCCTCAAGGTTCATTTTGAGAACAAGCATGCCTACCGTACGTACCCGAGTGTAACTACATGTAGTCTAAGCTACTCTTTAGCCATAGGCAATTTCTAGTTATATTTTAAAACCGACAAATATGAAAATCTAGCGGTGTAGACCCAGAACAATTAACGCATACTCCGCCACTCACCAAGGTTCACAGATTCTCACTCGGCCATGTCCGCGGACTTAAACACAAACCAATCACTTTCTACAGTGAATATCAATTTAAGCGAACCTAATTCTACAGTGCCATTGGTCAGAACTCCTAGAAAAGGTCATCAAAGCTCTTATCTGCATCCTTCTTGATGAGCTCCAACATCCCCTATCCCCACAGTTAGCCCGGCCTAGTTGGATCACCGCATTAACGTATACATACATCAGGCATAATCGGTTTTCCATCCTCGCCTCTGACATATCTGAATGGCATCTGTGTAGCCTCATTTTTGCTAAGTTTCAGCTCGGGGTAGTCCGAATATGGGATCTCCTCAAGAGGAACTGCACGGCGTCAGCATTTATGGTAGATATGGAAGAGAATGGAGGTCGGGAGTTACTTTGATTCTCGATAACCATACGAGTAACGCGGACTGCTGTGTCTGTGGTCATTTGCAGGCTGCCAAGGCGCCGACCTTCGTACCCAAGCTTACGAAGTTCACCAGTACGGTCTGGGCGAGACTTGTTTCAGTATTGATGTGGGGGAAGAAGGGGGAGGGGGGGCGGTACCTCTTGGTGGATCGTCACCTAGTTTGCAGAATTGGTTTGTTAGCTTACTCGTACTTCTTCACCGCATATCTTAGAACCCCATCCCGTTCCCTCAGCTTTCCAAACACAACCCCCACTCCAATAACGTTGAAAACTACCGACCCAAAATTCCACCGAAAACAAACCAATCAAACAACACAGTATCTCCCGGTGACAATTCCTTCTCCGCGCGCGGATCCAGTAAGCACACCCTGTCTCGCTCCCCGCTGGAAACCTTGGTGACCTCCTCCTCTGTCACCTTTAACGGCGCGCCAACGTACGGTTTCAGCCCATCCGGAAGATTTGCAACAAGGGGGGCGGGCACAGATGTAAGATAAAAATCACTACCGGAGGCGGCAGACTCGCGGGAAATGATGCTATACTCGAGGGTGGACCAAGCTCCCATCTCGGGTTCCATGTCTATCAGGTATGTCAGCACTTGACAGTGGGTTAGCTGATGAAGAGGGGGTGGGTTACGTTCTACGACATAGGTTTTCTTTTTACCGGCTGTTGATGGAGACATATCGAGTTATGTGCGGGCTAGTTAGGTGTTACCGCCGGAGGATTTTGAGGATCTTATCTAGTGCGCGGGGAAGAAGGTAATTAGTACAGCTCTTTTTCGATCTCCTTGTACCTATCACTCGCTTTATGGGGGTGTAACGCAGGAATGCTGCCACTGCCTCTCCTCCAATTCTCATATAGCTAACTATATACATCAGAACAAGGGAAATCCGTCCACCTATTGAGCGAATTCTTCCAAGAGGTGCCTGTTGGCCATGGTCTTAGCGCCAGCGCAAAATTCGGGGATAAAGCCGACAGGCCGATAGCGTGAACAATGCAACAGCAGAATAAAGAGGGTACGATAAGAGAAGGATACGATTTGCTGACTTACTTTGGTTGAGAGAATTAACGTTCAAACCCGTACCTAGAAGGAAGAGTTTTGACGACAGTGCGACGATGGTGGGGCAAGTGCGATGTTTGGAGGGGTAACTCAAATTAGCGTGGCTGTCAAGTGACCGCCGCCGGAAGGACTACATTTTGTACCGGGCACACACGAGTAAAGCAAGAAAAAAAAAATCTAGCATGACAGAGCCAATGATTTTCTGGAATAACGGAAAAGTTGACTCTTGTGATTATTGGTAATTGGCAAATTGGACATAGCCCTGCCCTTTGCTATCCCGGCCGGCAATGGATGCACTCAAATATCATACGTAGATATTCTACGAGCTACCGACATCGACATCTTCTCGAATGCTAGCGTGTGATTCTCGTTCCGATTTCGTCTACATAGGCAAAATGGGTCTGGGCCGGAAGTTTCTCTGAACCAAAAAAAAGGAAGGAAAGACCTCAAGCATCAACCGTATCACGTGATGTGTGGAACAAATCCTCATCTAATTCCGAAATATTCTTCCTCTCTCGGGAAGCCACATCATACAACTTAGGATCTACCGTGGTCAAGAGTTTCAAGGGGATGAAACTTGAACGGATAATGGCCCGTCCATTGGCACATGGGATTCGGCATGCAATGAAGAAAACCTTAATCCTGCTTTATGTGCCTACATGTAGTTGTCATGGCAATGGGTACATTGTATACACTACCATATATGTATCAAGTTAATTTTAGAATAGTAATTATACCTGATATCAATGTATATACGCTACTGCGGCTTGACATCTTGGGAGTGGGTGGATTATCTTCGTTGCCATGGATCGGGAGGCGCGTGGGTACTAACATGAATGCTTGGGAGATTGTAGCACTCCAACATCAAGAAAGGCATTAACACTAACCACAAAAGACATCATTTGAGACATCGACTTATTTCCGCTGAAGCGTTAACCTACTTGGCATATAACAGGATTTATCTACTCTACGCTCGTACGAGTGTCAGGCAACGAACATGTTAGCCCTAGTGATCTGACATCACCGTTGATCATGCTGACATGTCGGGAACCGGCGGGAGTTATTTTCTATAAATGCGCAAAATCGTATGAGGCTTGGATAATAGTGGTTTCGTGTCCGTGAAGATATATGGGAATCACCATATATCACTCGGACCCAAAGTTTGGTGAGAAGTTGCAACCATTGGGCTCATAGTAACGTTCATGGAGAGTTCCTGTGACACTACCTAAATCGAAGGGATCTACTAGATATTGTATGTGATGGGGCAATGTAATAATCTATATGTCAATTTTTACTACGTTCATATTGAATAAATCAAGCAAGCTGAAAGAGAGCCAAGAAAGCTGAATGGCAATTAATCTATGATAATCTTTCTTATCCATGTCATCAAGCGCTATATTGGTCACATTTGTATATTTGTGGTTATAATATCTATTACTGTATGGATACCATATTTATATTAGAGTCTTTATAATCCGAGTGAGGGCCCATGAAGCAAGTGTCAGGATGAGTCAAAGGAGCAAGACCAGGCTTGAATACACATAGGGATAGAATATCACTTTCTCGCTCATATCTCACCCGAATCTGGCGGTGGGCGTCATGATAATACCAGATGAGCCAATCATTCACTACCGTCCCACCATTAATCATCGGATAACGTTCAAACATGAGATATCACTCACACACCGTCAGTTTCTGAGCGGCAGAAATCTACCGGTGAAGATAATACGAAAAAGTTCATCGGAGTTTTCCGCGTCAGCAGATATAATAAATGTGATGTGGATTAGCCTTTGTGTATCAATAGACGGTATTTGCCGGTTCTTGATACCACGGCCTGGCATCGCTGAGGCCATGAGACCGTATATATATGTAGGTTACTTGTTGACGGAAGTGAAGGGTCGCTTTGTCTAGTCAGTTATATCGCAAGCACGTACCCTACTTCTATTTATATAGGGGGAACCTCATACTCTTCTGGGCCATCTCATGGTCTACTTCCCTTGCTCCCCTTTCTGGGCTGTATAGCTGTAGGTAGAAAGTCACGGAATGTAACTGAGACATCCAACCGCAAATCTTCCCAACCGCGTTCCATGACCTTTTACCCATCGCTCTACATATGCATCGGTTAAGTTACTGACATAAAGTGCGGAATAGAGAAACTGGACCCTCGGAATGATTGTCATGATACTCTTACGCTAACGGCTGGGAAGGTGGTTGAGCTACGGGGAGGGGAATCACGGATTGGTTAATGGAACTGGATATAGACGAATGCCGGTATGGATATAGTATTTCCTGTTATTAAAATAGTAACGGAGAAGATACATTATTTTAACTGAAGGGGAAAGAGTCAAATACTGAATAGATGCAAGGGGGCACCATTCGCAGTGAGGAATAAGAGTAGGAACTGCATCAACTTACCCCTAGCAAACATGCAATTAAGCTTTTGGAGAGAACATCGTTCTCGAAAAAAATCATGGCTCTTACTGAATAACATGGCTCTTATTGAATAATACCGAGGCACCCTACGTTTATTCGGGCAGAACTTTAGATTTTCAAGCAGCCTATGTATCTAGCTTACAAAAGAGAACTGGCAAGGAGGGTAACAAAAAAAAAAAAAAAACGACACCATAAACTATAACAACCTGATTTCTACAACTTTGCTTTCACCGGCGCGTCCTTCTTAACCATCTCCGCCGCCACCACTCTCCTCTGGATTTTACCAGTCGCCGTCTTTGGCATATTGTCCACAAACCATATCTTCACCGGGACCTTGAACTTACTCAACTTCTCACCCACAAACTTCTTCAGCTCCTCCTCAGTAACCTTCTTTCCATCCTTTAGCACAACGGCTGCGCCAACTTCCTGTCCATACATCTCGCTCTCCATAGCGAAGGAAACAGCCTCACCAACAGATGGATGTGACGCGATCGCATTGTCAACCTCGATCGGTGAGATCTTCTCACCTCCGCGGTTGATAAGTTCCTTGATGCGTCCTGTGATCTGCACATATCCATCCTCGTCCTTGCGACCCTGGTCACCAGTACGGAAATAGCCTGAGGCTGTGAAAGACTCGGCGTTGGCTTTCGGGTTATTGATGTATCCCTTTGTAACATTGACACCACGAATGCAGATTTCACCCTCCTTACCCTGTGGGAGCTCGTTGCCATTGTCGTCGAGAATAGCAACATCGACGCCCTGGCCAAGACCAACAGTACCAGGCTTGCGCGCGGCTGGAGGAAGAGGATTTGAGGTCATTTGATGAGCTGCTTCGGTCATAGCGTAGGCCTCGAGAACAGGTGCTTTGAGGGTTGCCTCCAGCGCGTGAAAGGTGGTAGGTGAGAGTGGAGAGGAGCAGGAACGGATGAACCGAATTTTGGGGATTGGGTTTGGGAGTGGAGACTTGAGCAGGATTTGGTGAATTGTTGGCACGGCAGTGTACCATGTTGCCCCGTGCGTGATAAAGTCGTGCCAGAACTCTTTGGCGGAAAACTTTGGTGGGACGATAACGGTTCCTCCTGAAAGGAGTGGGGCGAGGAATCCAGCAAGGAGACCGTGAACGTGGAAAAGAGGCATCACTAGATAGGTACGGTCTGCGGGGGACAACTGGTAGGTAGCCTTGATATTACCTGTGGCGCCGTGTTAGTTGATTTAACCAATCATGTGGTAACAATTGGGAAGGAAATGATCGTTTGGTAGGATTTGGGGACCAAACGCAACAAAAGGTGCTAACCATACAAGGACAAATAGATATAATAAATAAATGGAATAAATGGGGGGTTAACATACTCATGGTCCTTGTCAAATTCTTGTGCGTCAAGGGTACCGCCTTGGGTCTCCCCGTGGTACCACTGGTGTGTAGTACCAACGCTACATCATCCTCCTCTGCCTTGGCTACCTGCACAGAATCCTTTAACGAGCCTTTCTCCTTCAGATCCAACACCACATGGCCCTTTCCAGCATCCCATGCGATCTCAGCCACGGCAGCGCCAAACTTTCTAGCAGCTTTAACTGCAGGTGCATTTGCAGCCACAGCACCAGCTGGAACAATGATAAGAGCGCTCTTGAGATCATCGATATAGAACTCGAACTCAGATTGCTTGTAGTTTGGGTTCAGCGGAGCGGCGATGGCGCGCTGAGCTGCAACAGCAAGGAAGGAGACGATGAACTCAAGGTTGTTTGGCAGCGCGATTGAGACGGCGGAGTGTGGAGCGATTCCGATTGATGCAAGGGTACGCTGAAAGGCGCTTATCTGCTGGTAAAGCTGTGCATAGGAGAGTGTAAGTGGTGTGGTGCTAGGAATTATGACTGCTGGAGTTGTTGAGGCCGGGCAGAAGGAGGTGGACAGCGTTGTTGCTGAGGTGGTGATCGTGGGGTGAACCATCTTGAAAGTGTTAGTATGCTATGGACAGATGTGATACAGACAGAGTTACAATGAAGTTTCGTGAATGAGAGAAAAGGTAGTTTTGTTACAATTTGTACAATTCGTGCGTGTCTGGACAGACAGAGGTCGCGGGGAGACGACGGGATTCAGCAAGGTGATAGCCGGATGACGCGATAAAAGATAAGCCCTAACCCTGTACTAACTTAGCCTCGGGATCTCTAAGGGGTGGGTTCACAGGTATATTGCAGTTGTTTATTATATGTAAATCGTTATCGTAGCTCCAAAGTGCTTATATTTCGGTAATTTAGCTTTGTTGAGCGCTCATGTGGGGGTTGCACTCTAATTATTACTTTACCTAGGCAACTCTTCACCCAGCCTGAAGTTGGAGAATGCCAGCCCATGCAGAAATCTGTTTACATAACGAGCCACCAATAAGGAAGCTCCAGATGCACAGGTCTTGGGTTCCCGCTAGATCCCCGGATTCTAAACATGAGTCTATCAGCACTACTAGACTAGACATGAGCTTATCGGCCTTGAGGGAGATCTTGACTATGGCATCGTGGTGAAGAGCACGTGATGAGATGACTCATTGAATATACATCCCAGGTAGCAATCATATTGAATTCGAAGTCGTGGTAGACAACTTCACGGGGGTCAACTTCAAGGTTTTGAGGAGTGCCTAAAGAAGCTATCGATTGACCACCTGCGTATCATATATCACTCTGGCGTATATTTGAGATTGACCACACCCGGGGTTGACCATACCCCCGTGAGGTCGTCTATTTGTTGATACTGGATAAAGTAATATCGTCCTGGCCTTCTAGTATTTGCAACTAAAGACGTAAGAGGTCAATTGATAGGTTTTCTTACCAGCTGTAGAAAAATCGTAGACTTATATGAGCTTAGACGAGGCTGTTTAATTTAGATTTTGTGTTGGAATGAATTGTACCTACATTGACAGATGTGCTCGCTATAGAATGTATGCTCACTATGTGGAGGACGATATTTCCTAGGTGGATTAGATACTTTCTGGTTTGTGGGCGATGATACTCCGGTAAAACTAGAATACACTCGCAGTACACCGAGGAAACCTCCTGAGTACCTAAGTGAGCTTCCTAGGTGGGCGAGATAGTTTGCATTTCCATTTCTTAAATATGAACATGTGAACAGTGAGCCTCAAAGTCTTAGCACCATTACCAAGATTCGCTTCAGTGATGCAACGCTGCCAAGAACATGCGAAAAAAAAAAATTTCCCGCCAGCAGCCGGGTAACCATTACGAGTATCTATATATTGAAATTTCCACCCACACCCAATCTTCTTCCCTCAACCCCCTCGCCCAAAGGATCGCTTATCGAAGCTTACATACGGAGTCGGCGCATTGCGTCTTCTCAGCCTATGCTTTGGGAGAAAGTCCCCGGACGAACCTGCCTTTAGGGCACGGCAGCGGAAACGCAGGAACATAGAAGTTCTCTTCTCACACACCAACTGCCTCATCCGCCTTGCGCGGGACGAAGATATGAGTCCATCTCAGGTGGGGCTGGTGTGTGTAGAATCTTTTCGTCGTGTTGATACAGTCATGCGATTGCTTCCCCTTCGGGGGTTGTAACTCAACGGGGCTCATTCTTGGTGCGAGGGGGTTCCCATGCCTCTCTTTTTTCAAAGGTCTGTAGCTTAAGGTAAAGCGCACCCGTGAAGACTGACGATTGATTGATTGATCGGCTTTGTCGGCTCTTAGTTGGGCCGGCGGGGGTGGTTGGTTGGTCGGTGGAAGGTTGGGTGAGATGCTCGGTCGTGTGGGCTGGTCCTTATTATGAAAGTTGGTGGGAGTTTCAAGGTGATGAAGAATTTTTATAGAGTCAAGCACAGATAACACTTATTGTTGATGTTGATACTTTATACATGTCTATCTGATTGAAACTCCTGGGTATGAACTTTTTTTCTGTATTACCAATTTCTTACATAGATTCGAATTGAACTTACATGTATTTTGAATGATATTTTATACGTGTGACGATTTTATCGCATTCAGTAACCACCGTCATCTCTACAAGTTCCGTAATGTTAGGCTACAAGAACAGTGTCAATGATTGAAACATTTCAATTCCTATCACGAGCAAAAGTGCAAAAAGATGCACCCACAATCATCTGCTGCAATCCATTCACTTACAGCTTCTCTCTCCCTTCCTCCGCCTTCTCCCCATCCACAACCACCACATCTCCCACTGGCACCTCTACTACCTGATCCGTTCCCTCATATGCCGGCACACCCATGCCCCATCTCTTCGCGAGCTCCTCTCCCACAAACCTCCCACCGATAAAATGTCTCCCCCGAAACCCTCTTATCACTCCCTTTGGCGCCGTCAAACTCACCAACACATCCGGCTTTAGCTCTCCCTCGCCCTCATCTACGCCCCACCCGCTCGGCACATCTACGCTCGTTACGCCAACCCCCGCTTCACTCATGGCCTTGATATCATCATCAAAAGGAGCTCGTATCCCGCCGGAAGGGTCGAATGAGAACCCAAAGAGGGCATCGACCACGTGGTCGGTCTCTTTGAGGGCAGTACGGAAGTCGGTAGTGAATGGGATATTGAGTGAATGGAGTTGAGTGGTCAGGCGGGTGAAATGCTCACCTTTGGAGGGCTTAGGGTAGTAGACGGTGGGTTTATAGGAGAAGAGATGGAGGTGACGGGCGGCTACGAGGCCATCGCCGCCGTTGTTTCCCGGACCGCAGGCGATGAGGAGGCGGGGGTGCGTGCTGGGTGGATGTGTTTTATATACTGATATGAGATCAATTGGTCAATTATAAGACTGATAGTTGCGGAAAGGATTTATTTACTGGCTTGTGCAACAGCGAAACTACTAGTTATTAACAACTGGCGGAATATCATATGATGAGGTGAGTGTCCCTACCCTGCGAGCTCCATAAGCTGGTCGAGCGAAAAACCCCCAGTGGACATGAGCTCTTTATCGAGTGCTGCAGCACGCTTTGCAGTGAGAGTCTACTTATATTAGCCTGATCACTGGGTATATCAAAGAAATGGGTCATATTACTCTAAGAGCCATTGTAGAGCAGCTGAGTTGTTAAATTGAAAGCTAATGTGGTGATGTTTTTCTTGATGTTGAGTTTTGGTCTAACCAACCTGGTGACATCATTCATGGCGAGATATTTATACTCCTGCGTAACTCTGGGTATGATGGTTACGGGGACAGTATGACCAATCGATTGTTTACCATATATTTACGGATAATAGAGAATATAGTAAACATTTACTTTGAGCTCATCATTTCACTTGAGATCTCTGTTTATTTAAGTTTAAACTAAACATGTCTGCATGTAATATTGGGCCGTTAAAAAGGTCAATGATTGGGATAGAATTGGATCTAATCTTATCTGATTTTTTCGTTGCTCAGCAGTATCATGCAGCTGCATTTCCGGGAATGAGATGTGGGGGGGCGCGCTGTAAATTGGAGAAATTCTATTTAGACGCAAATAAGGAGAAAAAATCCGCTCAGGAGCTCTCCGGTGCTTCTGCAAAACACTTGCTCGTCTATTATCTCCCCTGACACAAACCTTTTAGTATGTTTCAAGCGCCACAATACATTGCTCAGCCACAACAATACCCCTAACCCCGCCTCTTTACCTGGCCTCCAGCCACTCCACCTATCCCATCGATTGGAAACCACCACAAAACCAGACCATCCCGTACGTCAACAACCCACCAACCCTCCATCAAGGGCCCACCGCGACACCCGCTCCTTGATGCGCCATACTCCCGTGAACCCCTCAACTCCCAATCCAACTTCCCGGAACCTCCCGCCAACCTAACAACAAATGGCTACTACTTCTTCGACCGCATGTACCTCTCTCTTCCTTCTCCAACCCTTCTCCTCCAATCCTACTATTCGTTATAATTGTTCCTCCCACGTTGTACTGCGACGACGCTGACGAATGATAGTGTCCGATGAGATTGAGTTAAAGGTGGGGAGTTACGACCGTGTGTATCTAGGGGGGGAGGGGAACGGAGAGCATGTGGGACCATCATTGCTGGGCTTGGACTGACGAAAGTAGTTTGTCCCGGTTATTGACGAGATATTGAGGGCGTCAGATCTGGCGACAGTGTCTGTCAAGAAGGTCCGAAATGCGCTTCAGGCAAGACTGGGCTATGATATAACCCCGCAGAAGGTGAGTTCACTGACTAGGGTCGTCTACTATTCACTGCCCGCTCCATAGATAAGGAATATAACATATACATCTATGCATATCATTATTGTTTTTTTTTGTTTTTTTATCATCGTCGCCATGTTTTCTTGCGCGCGCCGCGGTTTTCGTTCTCTTATTCTCGGTTTCTATTGCTGGAGAATACACATACACACTGCCCCCTTACTTCAGCTTCAGACCTGCCAGCAAGGAAGGGACTAATATCCACCAGAAAGCAATTGACATCGCAATCACCAAACGCTTCGACGCCGTCCTCGCCGAACAAGAAGCTGCTAGCCCTACCCCTTCCTCATCCTCTGAAGCAGCGCCAACCCCTTCCTCCTCCTCCGACGCTATTGCGTATAGCGTTAAAGCCGAAGAGGACGCTCCCGTCCGTTTGCCCAAACCTAAGAAGCTCAAGACCTCTGTAGACGAGGATGCCCGACTAGCCGCGGAACTCCATGCGCAGTTGAACAGTGGGCGCCCTAGTCGCGCCACCAAGAAGGGTGCGACCACGGCGACCACGAAGAAGAGGAGCAAGAAGAGTGAGGAGATGGTGCACTCGGATGGGGACGAGGAGGGCGGCGATGCCGCGGATAAAACCAAGAAGAGGAAGAGGAAGGTTAATCCAAACAGCCCGTTCAATATGCCCATGGTGTTGTCGGAGCCCTTGGCCGGCTTCTTGGGAGAGTCGCGGGTAAGGATTTTTGTACCCTGGTGACTGCTTAGGAGCCCGTGTATGTGTGTTCGTGCTGATGTGTATGGTGTGTAGTTGTCTCGCCCAGAAACCGTCAAGAGAATATGGCAGTACGTGAGGGATCATGGGTTACAAGACCCAGAGGACCGTCGATATATTCTGTGCGACGACTCAATGAAGCCAATATTTGGCGACAAGATCCACATGTTGTATGTCTCCCTATTCTTCGCCCCTTCCACCTTTGCTCTGTCCCACTCGCTCACAGACAGTTCGCGTCTGCAGCACAATGAACAAGGTACTATCACAGTACATGTCCAAGCCGGGCGAAAAGTTCTAAGCCTCTGTTAATCTTTATCTTTGTTTGGCTTCTTTTCTCTCTTCAATTTTCTTTCCTCTATTGTGTTATTAGGGCGCTCAAGGTGCTTTTCATATTTTCCTTCCCCCCCTTTTGAATCATCACTTTTTTCTTGTGCCTTTTCATGAGGGCCCTGGGGGTATTCAATTTGTAGTTTGACTTTTTCTTTTGCTATAGCTGGTGGACGAGATAAATTGTGTCTAGGTGGTAGTGAAGGTGTCTTTGCGGCTTGGTAGTATGCACTGTGTGCTTGTGCGTTAGTGGAGTGGAAATGAATGGTCTGAAGTTTGGGGCTCTGAGAACGCGATTCGCTGTGTTGGTGAAGTGCTGGGCTCGTGCTGTGCTGTAAAGACACTGTGGGGTTGGTCGAGTGATCAGTCATGATCGTAACACCCCGTACGTTACGCTGGCAGAGGCCCGCTTCATGAGGTTGCGCCTTTACATAAACAGGGTATACACTTTGGGACCTATATGCTGTAGGTATATAGTTGCCTTCATATCTCCAAGTACATGTATGTACAGAGGAATGAATCCCCGCCAATCCCTGGCATGGAAATTCATAGGCGCATGTGTCGCTTTGTATTGGCCTTAGTTGGGGCCTGGACGAGGCCGCCTTGGAGTTGGTGGTTTTTGTTCTGGATTTACATTCTCTCTGCTAAATACTCCTTTGGGATCATCCCTCTCTCTCTATGAACACATGAGATCCAATTGAAATTACGACAGAGCCTTGTCCCACACTTCCTAAACCGTTGCGATTCAGGTCGTAGCCACTGCTTCTATCTTCTGAATCCATTTGTGGATCTAATTCTGTGGTGTTTGAGGGGGAATATCAAGACACTGTCGAAAAGTCGATCAGCATGTATCCCTCGTTCTGACTATCGAATACCGCCAAGATGAGCTTCAGTTTCTCCCTCCGCATTTACTTCAGCACCCTCAAAGGACAATTTCAACATCTACTGGTGCTGCGGCTTTAGGGGATGGCAATAATATCACCTAAGAATACTGACATGGACATAAGTCATTCCGATTCCAGGAAGTTTGTTGCCGTTGCTCTGTCCTCGTTGAGGCAGGGTTGACTTTTTAGAGACACTATAGGGAGGCGTTTAAGGCGGGGCTATTCTCTATAAGATTCATAACAATCTGGTACCTGCTAAAGTTGTAGCTTTGGAAGTGCCTTCATTGGCTGCTATGTCTCGATGTTGAGGAAGTTTTACCACTTTTACATTCCAACTTAAATCCGGCTTGGCCGCGGCGAGCGATGTATCTCGACGACTTCAACTCTGTGCATTAGTTTCGGCTGTTTCACCAGGAGCTCCCACCACGACTTAGTTTAAATTAGTGATTGCTGTTTGAAGAGGGCTAGTTGCTAAGGTGCGCAGACGCGTAGATATGATTTAGCATCTAGCGCACACAGTGCCAGCCCCTTCAAGGTGGGTTCCCACTTTATGAGCATTTCCGTGTTCATGTTATATAATTTCAGAGGCTGGGGCGATGAGTGTATTATCATCACGGGAGCTCCGCTGTTGCTTTTTGCTTCGATTCGCATACGGTTTCTTGTGTTATTGGCGATATACAGGTGATCCATATATAAGCACATTTCAATAGCTAGTATTCAAAGAGCCATTAAAAAAGTGGCTTAATGTGTTAATGTTTGGCATCGGAGGCAATATCTATCGAACGCCTCTTATTGAAATCAAGGAGCTCTGGACGCAGACATGTGAATCTGCGACTTGGTTATTGGGTCGTTTGTTCAGTGACGGATGCGATAGTTGGCCCCAATCAGAAATACCATTCTCAAGGGTTTAGTCTTCAAAATCAGCTAGGATAAGCTTGATGCATGGAATTTCTCTGGGCGACCTTTCCAAGAATTTCGTATTAGTAGCACGATCGGGCTATTTCATCATGTGCGTCGCGAACAGATATTCTATATATCCTGCAGATATACTTCCCCCTAGGCCCTCCGATTCAAAGCGAGGATAAAGTGTGATGATTTTGCACCATGTGGTTGACGCCCCACTGCGCACTTATGATAAGACTTGCATAAGATTCGACGGTAGTATTCCAACAATAGGAAGATGATGAGGTTTTTCGCGGGTTTCTCTATAGGGGGTACGTGAACCCGCTTCTCGAGATTGAGGCAGGGCCTTACTCAAAGCATAAATGCCTGCAGTTGCTCAAGGTTGATAGGTCTCTCTCAATTTAGTTGATAATCAATGAAATAGCCGTGGCAATTAATATATATTAATGGAAGCAAATCTGCCAATGCATTTTCAGCATTAGGTCTCTGACTCGTGAGAGGGTTGCTGAGCTTGGTAACTAGATTATGTTGTAGAGATTCTGATAAGAGAGAGGGGTTGTCTTGATATTGACAACTGCCGATAACATTTGATGTCAAAGATCGAGAAGCTGAGCTTAGAGCTTCATAAGCTCTGGTGATTCATCATGGGTAGAACACTATTCGGAGGTTCTTTTGGTTGAGAAGGCTATTGGATCAGGATCAACAGATCGCTTTTAGATTTCGTTTTGTTCTGTATTTATAGTTGTTAAAGGCAAATGCCAGACTAGTGTCATCCTCAAGTGAAGATTTGCAAAGAATATCCACTAGAATCTAGAACCTAAAATAAGCTTCATTAGTAAAACACTGGGAGGTAAGGTAGTAGCTAGAGCACTCTGGAGCTGATTTCGGCATCGAGTGATATTTCGTGATTAAAATGTGTGTTGTCGTCTATAAAGACACTCCGAGCTCCCTTCAAAAGCTCTAGAAGATATAGGTATAGGTTAGTATCCTTGAGGGATACTAAAGCTAACTATAGGACATATTCCTTGATTATAATACCGACTAGCCCCTGTGCTTTAAGGTTTGTTAGATGGCCGTTGGTATGGATCGGCGGTGTGGATCTGCTATGTGCCATTAGACTTGGTTCAATTCAGAGAGGTATAACTTATGGAGAAAGAATCAACTGTGATCGAATTATATATAAATATGATGCGGTACGATAAGTTATGCGTAAGGCTAAGTCTGACTGTGTCAGGCATCAACTGTGGTTCTCAGCATTACTAAAAATGTGTCGGTCGTAAAGTATCGGCGTTTAGACTATCACTTGGCCATGCCAACTGCCATCCAAGAATCGCCATCCGTGCAGTAGCCCACATATTTTATTACAAATAAAAAGGGTGTCTGATTCTTAATAAGAGATTAAGTTGCGGTAGTTCCTTCCATGGCCATGAGCGGCAGTTTAATAGGAAAAAAGTACCGGACATCAGGGAGCAGTGGGGTCTAACATCTTTTTTAAACCTTGAAACCGATACAACAACATCCCGAAGGAAGAGTACACATCCCCGAGAGAGTTCAGAAGGGCTTTGTAGTTTACATAGACAAGTCGGACGCCATACAAAGAATAAAAAAAATCAAAGCAAGGTGTCGCCTACCGCAGAGCGTATCAGCATACATGCTGCGTCGACTGTTTTAGTTCTATCTTTCCTGCCTTCGCCCAATTCGGGATTGACCTCAACCTAGAGATTATTAGACATGTTTGGCTTACTGAATTTGTATATATGGATGGGAATCTTACCAAATCCATTGAAACAAGGTAGCCAGTGTCGTGGATGGCCTCGCAGATGAAACGAGCTTCTCGTAGAGTCAGACCACCAGGGACAGGCGTTCCGGTACTCGGGGCACTACATATACAGACTGAGAATCTTGGGGTTTTGGGGATCTAGCATGAACTTACAAGGCAGGATCCAAAGCGTCGATATCGAGGCTTAAATGGATCGGTAGGCCTTTTTGATCTACGCCACAACTGACTGACTGTAGTGCCATCTCGATAACATTGGAAATACCGTGCTTGTCAACATCATGCATTGTGAACGCACGAATTTTTTCCTGACGCAGAATCTCCCTTTCGGCCGGATCAACATCTCTCAGGCCGATGTATACAACGTTACTACGATCGATCATGTGGTCCTCCGTGATCCATCCAAAAAGGGGTTCATTTTCAGATTGGGGCCTTACGACACCAGTAAGCCACGCAAGAGGCATTCCATGTAAATTTCCAGACATTGTGGTCTTGGGTGTGTTTATGTCTGCGTGGGCGTCTATCCAGATCACAGCAAGTTTCATTCCCATGCGGCGCTCGTGTATGGCCTTTGAAACGCCTGCAATAGATCCTATAGCGATGGAATGGTCCCCACCAAGGGTTATTACGATACGGCCCTGTGAAGCGTGTTCATATGTTTGTTTAGAGATAGTATGTGTCACACATGATACGGTAACAGCATTATTCAAGGGAGTAGTGGTATCGGGGGTCACGAGCGGTTTCTCAGGTGTTTCAGGAAGGAGCCCGGTGTAGTGATGGATCTCATTGTCCCAGTGCACAGTAAACTCTAAATCATCACGAAGAGATTCGAGGAGGCCGGATTCAAGAATATGTGAAGGTGCTTTCTCAACGCCTTTCTTAGACTGGATCAGAAGTTAGTCTGTGTTGCACGACATATCAAGAGTCGGGGGGGGGGGGGGCAGGCAAAGTACCTGACCGCCAGAAAATGCTGCAGCAACAAGGCCAATATCAGGACGCCTGACAGCTGCAGAGTGTGATGAAGACCCAGACATTACTTAGAATATATAATATGACGGCCCAGTTTGCACGATAAGATGCAGGTAATGGGTTTCAAGAGTAAGGGCGTCAGCGAATTGGGTTAATAGGTCTCAAGGGCACGCGTGTAGTATGTATGTGGCCATGAGATACATGTATATGTATGCCAATCATATATACTGGCGTGAAAATATAATGTTTGTTTTGGGATAGACAGAAGTGACCATGTCAATGTAAAAATCTGGCTTTCCTGAAAAATGATCCGCTTTGCACTTATTAACTTCTTGTTTTGGGGCCTCTCAATATCATTGAAATTGGATCTGAATCCAATTGTAACTACAAACACACTCGCCAGTGCTACGCCTGGCACTGGGGGTGAACCATCAGCTTGCACTCTGAGGGTGATGGCCTATATATATATACTCTCCCGAGGTATTCAAAAATAATTTGCAATTGTAGCTGCTAACGTATTTACATGTACTAGTACTGCCGTGCCCCAGTTACTGCTCTTCTTTCTCTAGTTCAGAGTGTGGTGTTACATCTACCTACCCAACTTCAAATAAACCAGTAGTCCCTAATAAGTAGACTCAAATCTACATCTATAGTCAGTGGTAGCTATCGTGCGCTTGAAAGTCGGCGGGTGTGCGCTCCTCCGTTCAACATTCACCAAATATCACTCAATCACTTTCAGCGCCCAGGGGTCGGCTCAGGCCGAGCATTTCAGATGTCGGGAAGCAGACTCTTTAAGCTAAACAGCATGCTTTAATATACCTTTCTAAGTATCTACATAACTGAAACACTCTGACAATTATCATAGCCTGGTAAATGCCAGATAGTGGCGGGTACCAAGTGGCATTATCCAGGAGAGTTACCCAACACATGAAACCACGGAGTATATATATGAGGGAATTCTGTTGCGACTCAACACCACAGCATGATAATTATCTCATGGGAATATCCACACACACTGTGACTGTTAACAGCCACCCATTCCTGTGAGACCCGCTGGATAACTGACGATTGACAGACATAGCCGATCAAGTACAACAGCAGCGGCTCGATTTTAACATCGTCGTAGATACTAAGAAAAATATGTCTCGTTCACAAGCCACCCTGGCTATACAATTCGACCAGATGTGTAATGTCCCGGCTTTAGACCACGGTGCCCAGATACTAGCACAACTAGCGAACTTATCATCCAGAGGCTTAGGTTCGGCAGTCTTAAACCGCAGTTAGACGTGGGGTGAGCCCCCACAATCTCGCTTAGCTGACGTGTTTGTCAAGGCTGACGATGATATTCAGAGACTACACTTCGGTGGCTTGCCTAACAAATGGCTCCCTCGCGGTTACGGCTGACTCTCAACTGACCCCATTATAGAGACGTCGGAACAAAGAGGTGGAGGGATTCCCGATGACACAGGCAGACATCGATAGGATGAACTGTGAGTTGCTGTGTAGACTTCCAGGTGAACGCGCTGACTAATAATATTATATTATGAGCGGTGGATATGAATAGATTGCTTGAAAATTGTGGCTTGCCCACCGCGGGAGCTATCGCTGTTCGTCGACGCTAGCTAAAGAGGTACCTCGGGATTACGGTGGCGGGGGTCTAGGAGATTCTCTTCTCTTCTTTTTCTTTTTCCTAGTGAGTACCATGACACACGTCGGGAATATTCTGGCTCGGGGTGCGCATGGGGTAGCTGTACCTACTGTGCGGAGGTGAGGTTGGAGAAGACGGTGAAGATTTCCGGGGCTCCGTGTTGGATTACACTTTTCACGCCTTCGCTCTAAATCATCGTGAGAGCGCAATATACCAGGGTGCTGGAAATCGCTGTTGAAAGTTTCTGTGAATTTGACGGGGGCAGCGCCTTGGCCGGTGATGGGAAAGAGGGCGCTGGTACGGGCCGCGAAGTGGGCAAAAGTAAGTGTTGAGAGCTACATGTAAGTGTTAGTTCTACATTTCTTGAAGGAGGACACGAATATATCTAGACTGACCTTCATTCTCAAAAGCACTGCGACATTTACTAGTAGGCCAATAATGTGAAAGAGTGAGTCGGTTAGTTTATTATATCCCTCTGGGTTCAAATACCTTTTATATACCGAATACTCTGAACGGCAATGATCAACTGAAATTTCCAATACTGTAAGCAATTCAGGTTACCAAAAGGTATCTGGTGTTGGTAATGCCCAAGGGTGGCCAGTTCAAGCCCGGAGCGGCGCCGAGAGGTCCCCGGATCCCGAACCAGCCGGATATTGTGGAGTAGGCAGCTAATATGTGTTATTCAGTGACAATCATCCCGCGGCTGGTTTTCAGCTGCAGGGGATAAAAATTTCCTTGCACAAGTCTAGTGGGGGAGCTTAGTCTCGTGAGGCCCACTCAAATTTTAGATTCAGAATTGAACCTGAAAATGTCTTTGTGAAAAGAATCGATAATCCCGACAGGATATGTGTAGCTGTTAGCTAGAGAAAGGTGTGAGAAAAGTGTATCTGGGATTGAGAGGAGAGATAAGTGATTACAACTGTGTGTGAGTAGGTGGTTAAAGTAAATTGGGATGATGTTGTCGTCGTGCGATCAAAAGGCTTGTTGTTTAGTTGGCTTACATAATCAATACCGAGTGACATAAGATGATTCCAGGCGTATCATACCTCAAGTGGTAGTAGCACATACATTTACATGTTTTTAGATGACGACTGGAGTGACAATATACAGGCTGATATCACTTGAATGAAATAGATTTATTGCCCCGATATTGTGACTGCCTCTGCCATGCATGCACGACACGCACCCCGGTTGAAGCGCCGGCGCGCTGCGCAAGCTAGCGAGGAGTAGCCGGGATTATCTGCGGCCTTATTTGAAGATCATCCATTGTATCTCATTTTGCCGTCTTAACCTAATCTTCCATAGGGTCCAACTAATCTGCGATAGAAAAAGGAATCGGGCGTGGCGTTGTTGGTTCTTGTATCTCCCGGGCGCCTCTCCGGGCTCTAGAACTCGATATAAATATGCATACGGTTGGGTCAGTAGTTTTAGGGATCAAAGACAAGATAGACTGGCGTCTCTTGCGTATTGTTCTTCTACTGGCCGTTTTCTCACAATGGAGGACTCACTTCTCGTATTATTTTTGGTCTTCCTTGTGAGACTTGTCTACGCCCAACTCGAGATCGTTCCCGGCGCCACCTGGACAGTCCCCAACACCGGTACACACCTCCAAGCCCACGGCGGCGGGATTATCAAGGTCGACAACACCTTCTATCTCATCGGAGAGAACAAGACCACACACCCAGGTGACAACCTCTTTCAGACAGTCGCCTGCTACCGTTCTACCGACCTCGTGCAATGGGAGTTTGTAAACGACATTCTCAAAGCCACGACGGAAGGCCACACGGATCTTTCGCCAGAGGGAATAATCGAGCGGCCAAAGGTGATATATAATGAGAAAACAGGAAAGTATATACTCTGGATGCATGTGGATAAGCCGGGGTACGCGTATGCGAGGGCAGGTGTGGCATATGCAGACAGTGTCTGTGGAGATTATACGTATGTGGCGAGTTATAGGCCACTTGATAAGTACCTATCGAGAGATATGACGGCGTGGGTGGATGATGACGGGACGGGGTATCTGTTTGGAGAGGTAAACAGCCTTGTCATTCTATATCTCTCTGGAGGAGATGACTGATATTGATTCAATCCAGGACCGCCCAACGGGACTCGTCATCTTTAAACTGTCGGAGGACTTTTTGAGCATTGATTCGGAGGTGTATAACTTCTATGAGCATATAGAGAGTCCTGCAATCCTAAAGGACGATAATGACATCTACTATGTGTTGGGATCGCAGTTGACAGGTATGCGTTGATATCAAAGATATGATTACCGGAGAACTCACAGTTGTAACTTAGGATGGGCTGCAAACGATAATTACTACTCCACTGCCGAAAGTCTAGCTGGTCCTTGGTCAAGTACGTATTTTGGCAAAGCATAATGTGGAGAATAATTGGCTGACCTGTTCCAGACCTAACTCTTTTCACCCCTGCCGGTAGGCTTTCTCTATTCACTACCCCTGCGAACTAAACTAAGGCTGCGCAGGCTCCAAAACATACCAATCGCAATCCTCTTATATCCAGCGCGTCGGTAAAACTTTTGTCTACATGGGCGACCGCTGGCAGCCCGGAAATCGTGCAGGTCTCGGCGCCTCTAGCTACATCTGGCTTCCTCTCGAGCTGGACCCCTCGGCCCGCTCCCTGAACCTCACCTGGTATGACTCGTGGTCCATCGATCCTGTTACCGGAGATCTGTCTTTCCCCAGCCACAAGACCTACGAAGCCGAGGGCGGGGATCTCGAGAACGGTGCAACGGTTGTCCAGTCGGATGGATTCTATAATAAGGGCAGTGGTGTGGTAGGCCTTGGTGGTCCAGAGGGCGGGAAGCTAACGATTGATGGCATTACAAAGAGCGTGAAGAGGGGACTGACGAGTGTATTGATTAGGTTCAAGAATGATCAGAATAGTACGGTGTATGGGAAGGTGAGAGTGGGAAATCAGAACCCAGTGAGGGTGGCGTTTAATCCGACGCATCGACAGGATGCGTGGAATTCGCCCACGGTCAATATTTCCGTTGTACATGGGTTGTTGTTCCCTGGTCATGTTAATTGTTTGACTTTCGAGGGGCTGGAGGGTGATACCAACGGGACGGCGAATGTGGATTCGTTTTTGATTAACACGGTGTAGTTGTTGGTGTTGTATTGTATATGTTGTATATGTTCGGTTGTACTCGCAAGTGTGAGGTAAATTGGCTTGGCAAGCAATTATTAGATTCCATATCGGGATGGCGGTTCTTGGCAAAGACCGCATCTGGAACAAGAGTAGGCTGGAAGTCTTTGTTAGCCAGTTGATTAGTAGAGAAGATTTTAATATACGCGCGTATAATCATGATATACATGGAGAATAGGATTAAATCAAGTGATATTTTGTATTTTGGAGTATCTTCATCTAAGCCTTAGGTGGATTCATCCAGGGCTACCTTACTCTAATATCTAGAACGTTCTCTGGTATTATTTTTCGGGACCAGAAACAGAAAGAACGAACTATGTGGGTTTAAATGATTGATCTAATCCTACAATAACCTCTATATGCCGTGGTGTATTTGGTTCGGTTAGATACCAGTGATATGGCCTGAAATACGACATAAACCTTCACGTTAGACAATAAGAATATAGCTATATCATATAGGATGGCACCACTTACTTCGTAAAAACAGCCAGAGTCATCATTACACTCATGCTATGCTATCGAGAGAAGATGTAGTACATATATTTAGCTAGGTCGGCCACACAGTAATAAAGGGTAGTTCCTAGAGCAAATATAAAGAGAAGGGATGGAAGAATCTCTGTATAAATAACAATTAGTGGGTCATAATTTTGCACTGCAGTTGTGGTCTCAAGTGGACTGATTGTTTGAGCGTTCGATATATCTGGCTACCCGTCCTCAGACGGGTGGAGGTGGGGTGCATTTACAGCTGGAACAAACTCACGTGAGGCTTGTGCAATTTTCGACACATACTATATCACCCCTCATAGATATTGCCTCACCCAGGAGGTCTGGGCATCCTGTTGCACCGTCCGCTGCTAGTGTATTGCCTATCTGTAGGCGGCCATCATTTCGCCTTCTTGCTCCATTCTCTTTTTCTCTTTCAAAGCTCAACAACCACTCAACCACTCCCATCTCTCGCCATCGCCAGTTTAACTGTCTCCTATCATCATCAGTCACCTCCACGATGGAAGCAGAACCGTCTATCACCATGATGGACGCAGAACCATCCACCCCCACGATGCAAGAAGAGTCCATCTTCCACACGATGGGAAGAGAATCCATCTTCCATACGATGGAAAGAGAACCGTTCTTCCCCACGATGGAAACAGAGTCAGTCTCTTCCGAGATGGAAGAAGAATCACAACCTCCCGAGGGCCTCACAAGCCGGATCCCAATCTTCATGATGATCAGTATACCCCCCTCCCCATTATCTTTTGACAACTTTAAGCTTGGTGATGTTGACAGATTAATCCAGGAATTATGATTATTGGGGCGCATGGAATCTACCAGACCGCTTACCGGATTGTAACCAAAACTCAGTGGGAGGACGGAAGAGAGATTGAAGACGTGTATACATACGTAGGTGATGAGAGGATAGATATAAGAATTGTCCCTATCAACATCCGTCCTATCAACATTCGGGCCCTCTTGGCCAGACAGGAGGATCGTGAGATGATCTCAATGAACCTCGATATCGCTCCTGGTACCTCTGAACTATTAGCGGGTAGCCAAAATCTACTCATTCGGTCTACGTAAGCTCCCTATACCCTCGCGGATATCCCACGTCCCAAGTGCTAATAAAATATATGTTCCAACACAGAATGAGGGAGAGAGTGCAACAAGATTTCGCATCCCGCTACAACATCCTTGCTCAAGCAAGAACCCTCTGCACAGCCGTGGGCGTGCCCCGCCTCAACGCTCTGACAATGCTTCATTTCATTCTTTGCCCAATCGGACCACGTTATGAGTATTCCTATGGTGGGATAGCTTACTTTGACATCCATTGGAGACCAGAGATCTTAAAAACGCTCTGCGGCTCCCGTGTCATGCCCGTAGTTATTTCTGATCTTATGTGCTGCCTCGATCATCTCATCACCGAGGACGATTCCGACCCTACTACCGGTCCTGACACACTGAAGGAGGCTCTCTTTTGCCTCTCTTTCCTCATCCACTACTACTATGGTGCTGCCGACACTGCTGCCCCGCGCATCATTGACTGGATGATTAGGTACCGGTATCTGTGCACGATGAATCATGGGCTGTCGATCTGGATGGCGCCCAGGAAAAAGAATAAGTTCCCGGAGCCGGGAAGTCTTGTCGAATCGATGCGAACTAAGGTGGGGCTCAACGCTATGATGATTGGGGATCTCCGCCAACCGTTGTCTCATGATGCGAGTCTTGTCCGGATTATTCGCGTTATGCTCACAGTTAAGGGTGCAAGGGAAAAAATGGCCTGCGGGGGTTTGTGTTCTAGTTTGTATCGTGTGGAGAGGTTGATCTATATTGAGGACCATCCCGGGGCGTGGCAGGCTGCAGAATCGTCTATGACTGGGAGGATCCCATACAATGGGAGAATCTGCCGAGTGAAGACTGCGTGGGTGGGATATCATTACGTTTGCGATGATGACCAGGACTGAGCTGGAGGGACTTTGATCCTCCGGTGACTTTCTGGTGGGAGAGGATAGTAGCGCTGAGAATAGAGACGGCCGTAAAAGTTAAACGTTCTTGTATCTAGCCCTATCATCATCCTGCTCTTTCAATGGAAGATAGAGCCTTTCTGTGAACGATATGAGTGCCGAGTGAGATTCTATGACTAAGTGAGATGTCAGTGATTATTGATGATGTAGACCTCTATTAATGAACTGAAACTTTTCTTACCTCAACTAACAAGAACAGATACCCAGCTTGTTCCACCAAGTCCTCCCCCTAATAACGAGATCCCCACACAATATCCTTCATATTTGATAGCATGGCCAGGCATCTCTGAAGTAGTGTAGTCCACGAAGACAAGCCTACCTATATCCTTACCTCGAGGACCCAAGCTCAAAGGCAGCAACTCACAGGGACCTAAAAGCTCTAGGCCAAAGAGTCTCGATGCTATCGCGAATCTCCCTCTCAAGCCTGCGTAAACCACACTGTCCCGGAGATTATTATTATTAGTCTTAGCACCTCTGTGGATTGATAGTAAGGAAATACAGCGGGAAAAATGCCGTCTCTAGGCATGTATACTACACTCAAGCCGAGACACTGCAGAGTAACTGCATGTAACTAGTACATGGGGACTTCCACCATGTCGTGTCGGCATCATAGGGTCTCACCCGTATATCCTTCTTTTGGAGGAGTTCCTGTGCGTGAATGCGTAAATGCGTGGATGCGTGAATGTGGTAGGCGACTGTGGGGTATGGAAACTGGAAGGTGGAAGGTGGTGGGTAGTATACCAAGCGACGGAGTCACGAATGCTAGTAGTCACGGAACATGCCGTGTCTGGTAATCGGCGAGTGCTAAGCTGGTACCCCCCGAACAAGGAGGGTTCAAAACGCGCTAAGAACTAGGGATTAAGGAGCCATGGGCATGGGGTGTGGGTTGGGAGGGTGTTGTTATATTAGGTTAGCTCCTGAGAAGAAAGTGTTATTAAGTCTTTTGTATAGCGGAGAAAGTGTGTGGGATCACTCGATCGAGGCGGTTCTTGTGAGGCAAGTAGGCCGTAAGCTACTTACATTCGTGTAGACTACATGTATTTATTGTTGTGAGCTGCTAAAAAGTCTACTCCTGCACCCGAGTTAATCTACTCTGATGCAACCTCCCTTGGCCTGCGCTGCCGTATACCCACCCACACACCCACACACCCACACACCTACCCCTCAGCCTCTGAGCACTACAGTACAACTCGCTATAAGGATATGGAAATTTGATGGTTTTGTATCTAAAAGTATCCTTATAGGCTACTTATCCTTATAATAAGTGCTGAACTCACTAAAAGTAATCCCTGCCGGGGCCCAAGTTATATCCTTATGGGCTGAATATCTTTATAAACAATATCCGTATAGTGAGATCATAATTAAGTACCGGATCGACCCCCCCCAAAAAAAAACAAAAACAAAAAAGAAATCTACGCCACATGCACACCCTGAAGCCCTGGAACTGGGGATAATAACTTATCCTGCATATTGATCCCGTTCCTGGAAAGCGCTGGACTTGGCTGGGTTTACCTTGTACCGTTTTCGTTTTTTGGGGTGAGGCGGTATGTATGTTAGCGAGGTGAGGTGAATGTGCGACAATGAATAAAAGAAAGAAGAAAAAGAGGGGAGTGTGCGGTGGGATCATGGTGCATCACTCGTGCTTTTTTTCTTTTTTTGAGGTGGATCACCCGCCAGCCACTACAGCTACCACTACCAAAACTACAATGAATACTGAAGGTATCGCAATCACCGCAACACCAACACAACATGACTTTTTCCAGAACACAGCCGTCGTTCTAGTGTACGTATGTCCTCATAGTATCGGGTATATCCAGGACCGACCTGCCCAACGGGACTGAGCAAAGCGATGCTTAACGACCCAGGTGAGTGTTCTTGAAATAGCGATTCTTCTCCGTATTCTGAGGTCTCTTGGGTTGAAGGGATGATTATGGACGATCGGATCAAATATACAAGGCTTCATCTAAAGTAGAACAATCTGAACTTGAACTCCATAATATAATATAATATTTTTGCTACCTAATGACTATAAACAGAATCTACAAAGGAAACACTAAAAAGCAAAGACCCAACACCCTCACACAATAAAATCCCATAAAAAAAAAAAAGAAAAACAGATATACAAAAGGAACTCCACCACCGCTAACAAACTACAACATGCTATTAACATTCCCCTCCTCGCTGAAGCGGCCCCACGCCGTCTCGACTTCTTTAAACGCATCATAACCAAACAAAAACCTTTGGAACTCGGGGTCCCTCCACTTGTTTGGCAAGCCCGGCACAAGCTCATCCTTCAACAAGATCTCATCACGGCGCTCCTGCGCAGGCCCGTCAGGCAAGTGGAACACATCCCTCTGGTGGGTACTCCCTAGGACAATCCTCGTAGTCCGCTTCTTGCGCAGGCTCTCATAGGCAGCCAATAATCCCTTGAGCTGGCTGCGATCCTCAATCTTCTCCAAGAGGCCTCCGAGCACCGCACCGTCCTCTACGGCCATCGCAGCGCCCTGCGCGAGGTATGGAAGAGTGGCGTGGCAGGCATCACCGAGGAGGACAAACTTGCCCTCAGGGTGCAACCACGTCTCCATCTCGCGAGAGTTCTGAAGGCGCCACTTGGATACCTCAGTAACCATGTTCAGCAGCTTCCCCAAACGCGGATCCCAAGTCTTGAAAAAGTCTCTGACCTCCTCAGGTCCGGTTGTAACGACATTGACGTCTGCAGGGAGATTATCCGGGCAGAGGAGGACAATGTTGTAGAGCCCGCCGCCCTTGAGGAGGTAGCAGGCTGCGTGGGCATCGGGGCCCATCCAGAAGTTGATGGCGGGGTCCTTAGTGAGCTCATCGAGGTCGGGGTCTTTGCGCATCTCGGAGGCGGGCACGATGATGCGGTAGGCAAGGTCGCCAGTGAGGTGAGGTGGATCGGCACGTCCCATCATCTCTTCACGGCAGCGTGACTTGAGGCCGTCGGCGCCGATGATGAGGTCTGCGGTGATGGTGACGCCAGTCTTGAGGGTGACGGAGGGGGTGGAGAAATCGATGGAGGTGACGCAGGAGTTGAGTTGGACTGTCAATATCAAATTAGTCTTTACCCCCACCGTTGATATCAAAAATAAAAAATAAAAAGGGAAAGAAAGGAAGGGAGAAAAGAAAGAAAAAGAAATATTGGCAGAATAAGGGACATACTCTTAACACCAAGATCCTTCGCCGCCTGCACCATAGTGTTATGGAAGTCCGCTCTGTGAACGTGCCAATACGGGCCACCATACACCTCCTGCGTGTACGGCACCAAGTTCTGCGTCGACAAGACCTTTCCGTCCTTGTAGCTCCTCAACATCAGTGCCTTGGGCACCACTGCATGGTTCTCCATCTGCTCTTTTAGCCCCCACTTCATCAAGATTCTCGATGAGTTTGGCGGAATCTGGATTCCCGCACCGACCTACATCAATCACAAAAGCCTGTTAGAACAGATCCGTGGGTTAGGGTTATAGGGAGCATACTTCACCAAGAGCAACAGCCTGCTCGAGGATAGTGACGTTGTGACCGCCACGGCGGAGGGCAATGGAGGCGGCGAGACCGCCGAGGCCGGCGCCGACCACGATAATGTTGAGCTGCAGTTTGGCTGGCATTGTGGTTGTGGAGGTCGAGTACGAGTACGAGTACGAGTGTGATTTGTAGTTGTGTCTTTGTGCTGCTACTACTACGAGGGGTTGAAAGAGGGGCGAAGGCTGTCTGAGTTGTCTGAAGAGGAGTCGTGATGGGGAGAGCATGGTCGTCGAGGGCAGGACGGTGGGCTAATATATGTTATCCGAATTGCGGGGGGTGGGACTCAATGAAGCATCATCACCAACTACTAGAGCACCATGACCATCACCTTTGGCCATCGCCACTGTGCCGCCGTCCTTGGTGCCTTTTCCTCATTAGTTGGTCAATATGCACGCTGCTGCATAAATCTTCCAAATCAACAGAAATGCACCCCGGATACCCCGGCATTCCCCATCGGCACCGAGTTTCCCCAGTGGTGGGTGGGTGGGGTGGTAGGTGGTGGTGGTTGTTAGTGATGCGGATAAATATTTAACCGCGGCACAATCATTATCCCTAGACAACAACGGCAAGATCTGAGGCTGAGATGGGAGGTGAGGCTCTCCATTCTCCCCCGCAGAATGAGCCATGGATCCCCCAGATTCGACAGGGGGATGGGGAAGGGTGGGAATGCAAGCGAGCGAATAGGCGCTGAATGGATCACTGAACACATGCATCGGATGAAGAGTTCGGTAGATGCAAATCTTCGAGAAGAGGAGAACATCTTTGACTGTACGAGTAGATTCGGCATTCGTGCCGGGCTGGGGTATGTAGAAAGAAAAACAGCCTAGGAAGTTGACTAACCACTGCCACTGACTGAATTACTAAATACTCCAAGAAACCCCGCCTTCAAAAAATATCTACTGTAGGTAATTCTGCTGAATAAATGTACCCACATGTACCTACTCTTACTTGACCCCCTTCCCCTCTCTGAACAACATCTCAACAACCAAAAGACGGCACAACGTCCTGCAGAATGATATTTTTTTTTGCGTTCAGTGATCCGGATGATCAAAGGTGCGTAGCATAAGTGATTATCCTATAGTATTGTCCTTAATTTATATATCCGTTGATCTGTGACATCCTGAGTTTGGCCGATTCATGGCATGGCGTCTGCTGGCCCGGGCGCTTTTAGGCACTTTCATGCCACTAGCTGTAGTAGTATGGGGGGTTAGATTACAACAACCTTAAGGCTGTCCTTGCACCCCGCATGGTATCTATCGGCAATAACATCATTTACGCGGCGGGAAAATATTGCTCCGCGTCCAAGCTTTCTTCCTTTATACTTTGGCGCTATCCCCTGCCGGCTGTCAAACAAACTCAGGGTGCGTCTTTCTTATCGATAAGGATGAGGCATAAAGCGCCGTCGGGATATTGAGGTGAGTGTGTGCATAAACTTTAAAAGTGGCCCTGATCTTGATGTTTTGGGCCTCTGGGCACATGTTGTTACTCGACCTGATTAGACAACTAATCGACTGGTTCCGATTCTATAGCTCCTATCCAAAGCGCAACAGAAGGCCATGATGCCGCCAATCGCCACAGCCGCATCCTCACATTACCATCGCTATCTTGGATAATCGTGGAATTGGCTCTTCTCAGGGCTGCGACTGGAATGCAGACAGTACGGTGGCTATGGGGCAATGTTAGGATACCAAGGTGTGATGGGTGGAGGTCTTGGCTTACTAGTTTGGCTGGTGAGAGCTATGACATTTCGATGAGATGGAAGCACTTGTGGTGTTTGCTGAAATGGGGGAGATGTGGTGGGATACTAAACACTGACAATGTCATACGCAGCCTTGTTCGCAGAAGGGTTTCTTGGGATGAGCAAAGTCAAGTGTCCGAACGATCCATGTAACACCAGTGTTGGACTATCGCAGTGAAAAAGAGGGGGGATTCACGCTGCTCAACACCAGATCTTCCATGGGGAATTTATAGTTGTCAAAATGAGCCACTTGACGGAAGACAGACGATATATGTAAGAGTCACCCGACAAAAAGACACTGATAATAGCCCGTTGGTCAGGGGACCGGGCTGGCAGCCAGGTGGTTATCGCTTGAGTACGTTTTGATATATTGGAGAGGAAAATGATACTGTGGGAATATACTTGAGGTCCCTGTATCATCGTGGCTGTGTATCTGAGTGTCTATTTGTATATAAATCCTGATGGAGGCCGTAGCTAACCAGTGCTGGAGAAATATACACACCACCATACTGAGGAAGTATTAAACAGCGACCCAAAGCCTGATAGCGGGCTGTAAAAATGTGGCCTGGTTGAGCGCTATACCTTTTGTCACACACTTGCAGTGGGTTCAGTTTGTAGGTGTAGACTCTCTGGGGACACGAGCGATATGCATTCCGGGATCTGGCGAGAGTTGGTCTGTATGGCACACCCAACAGAAGTCATCGTGGAATCACGGGTATGGAGTTCCCTCCTACCTCATTGAGGATGACAGGATGCTATTGGTGGTTTCTATGTGTTGGAGGCCGGAGTTGTCAGAAGGCCCGGTGGTGTTGAACGGAATGTGACTGATGATGGAGTTTGCACTGGACTGGACACGGGGGTTAGAGTAGGCGACGGGGTTTGAGAATAAATGAGGGGGAAGGGGAGGCCGTAGTCACTTCCATACTACATCGCTACATGTAGGTTACATGTTTCTACATGTACTCGTGGCCGGGGTGGGATGGGATCAAACAGAGTGATAGTCATGACCATGACCAAGCGTGACCGCAACATAAGAAACGGCTCTACGTACCTCTAAGCCCACGCGGGCTCTCAATTGTATATGACAGCCTGGATAAATGTAGCTAGGTGGCTGCCGCGGGGGTTGTCTCCTGCTTTGCTTTGCTGGGATTCTATGGGATGGCCATGGGGTAAATTGAAGTGGGTGGGTGGTTGTGGGTTTATTTTATTGTTGGTGGGTTAGGGCTTTAAGGTGGTTCAGGGAGAGCGAGGTTGACTACGATGAGGTCCCTCCGTAGCGCCAACTCCCCTGGAGGTGGATGTGTTAATTGGGCGTATCCCATTGTCTAGGGAGTATCAAACTCATCATAGCCCTACCTATATCTACCTAGCTTGTAAATCTCTACATACCGTCTCTTTCGCAACTGCACATCAAGATCCCAGACTCCTCCTCCTCATTCTCTTCATCTTCCAGTTGCAGGCAACCAAAAACACAGGGGATTGTGCATCACGGGATGTCACTCGCGTGCCAAGCCTAATCGAACGTCAAGCCTAGGCCTGTCAAGGTCACAGCGGATTCTTGTTCACAGCAGGATTATCCTAACAGATTGATCATTGGTGTATTCTAAGCAGGGAAGAGGGGATATGCATGGAGAGGAATTGTTTTTGGTGCTGGTGCTGCAGCTACTAGTTTGCCTACCATAGTAGAGGGAAAGAGCTGTTGCACTGGGAGAACTGTCGATACCCCGTCTGGGTCTTGGTTGTCGGGCACCCTTTGGATACATTCATTACATCTCTCTTGAATGGGATCTCTCTGTGGTGAAGTGACTCATCTTGCAGCTTTACACGTATGACTCGAGGCTTTCATGGGGGCATAAACTTCAACTGCTACCAATACTAGAAGCAGGGTTAGGGCCAACTTTGAATAGTTCTCTAAAGATACTTAAATGATGAAACCATCACTTGAACCTGGGTAGCCTATGGATATCTTTCACGAAGCTCAAGCCAGGCCTCAGTCCAACACCATGATGTACTTACCCATATTACTCACATTCCATACCCACGAATCAAGGAGTGGGTGAGTGAGTAGAGTAGTGATAACTCCCAAACCCTCAGTTTCTCAATCCCAGCCTAGTTCCAAACAGGAACGCCCACGCGCAAAATGCGTTGTCTTCCCCAAGGGGATCCCTGCATGGCCTACAACACTCACGTTGCCATTCTCGGTAATGATCCTCATCGAGTGATGGCCCATGACTGCATATTGTTCGCGCACGGACGCAGCCGTGCTGGGGTTACACAGACACGAGCCCCTCATCGCATGAGAAGGCTGATCGAAGAGCGAGAGAAGAGGCAAAGAAAAAGACCCCGCCAGCACACACGCGCAGAGGAGCACAGTTTATATATATAAGGTACCATCGTTCCATATCGCAATATCGACTGTTGGTTAATTTACATCAATACCTACTCCTATATATATCCGGAGGAAAAGAGAAAGAAAGAGAGAGGAGGAAAGAAAGAGAGAGGAGGAAAGAAAGAAAGAAAGAGAGAGAGAGAGATAGAGAGAAGGAGAGATGACGATACAATACGTTTGCAACACCTGCAACAAGCGCATCTTCCCCGTCAGTCCGCGATTTCACTGCCTCATATGCACTGACTACGATGCGTGTCAATCCTGCCAATTCGGTGGCTCCTTCACAGGGGCCCACGAAAAATCTCATGCCTTTCATATACACTATGATCGGACGACTTCTCCACCTCCCACCGCCGCCCTTGCCTCTCTCAGTATCCAACAATCTCAATCCCAGCCCGTCCCGCCGCCACCGCCGCCCCTCCCCCTCCCCTTCCGTTCACCCCAACAACAGCAGCAGCAACAGCAGCAACAACAGAAACAACCCCCTCCCCCAGTCCCCCCTCGTCAACAGTCCTCCTCCTCCTCCTCTTCCCACCCTCATTCTCCCCACGCCTCCTCACCCCACCAACATACATCCTTCTGGGGTCCCCTCCTCACCCCCTCTGGCACACCAACACCTCACCTCCTCCGTCTCGCCGACGCAGCATTCACCCACTTTTCCACCCCCGCCCCCACCCGCACCCTCACCCCCGAGCAGCTCGCCCGTTTCTACACCTCGATGGGCCGCTCGGGGTCCACAAACTTTCCCGACCTCTTCCACACGCTCATGGCGCAGTACGGGTCCACGCTGGACCCAAGCGACGCCCAGATCGCGTTTGTCTTCCAGGAGTACGAGTATGCGTTTGTGTGGGGGACGCGGCCGGGGAGCAGGGTGGCCGGGGGGATGCCGATGCTGCTGCTGGACGGCTTCAGGAGGATGTTGGTGGATGAAGTCCTGGAAGATCCAGCGCTGGCTTGGGAGGGGTTTAATATGTTGATTGGGGGCCTGGGCGCCGTTATGGGGGTCCAGCAGGGAATGATTCCGAGAGGGTGCTTGCCCGAGAGGGAGGATGCGGCGGCGAGGAGGAGGGGGGATAGGATAAGTGAGGTGTTGGTGGAGAGGAGTAGGGTTATGTTTGAGGAGTTGGAGAGAGAGAGGGGGAGAGAGAGGGAGAGCGAAAGGGAAAGGGGGAGCGGGGGTGAGGATGTTAGACGCTTGGAGGAGGAGGTTAGGAGACTGGAGGAGGAGGCGGCGGCGAGGGAGGCGCTGGCGGCGACAAAGGTGAGGATTGCTATGGAGCAGATGGGGCAGGATGCAGTGGTGGGGGGATGGAGGAGGGACGAGTGGGGGAATGAGTATTACGACCAAGGACTTATTTAGGGGGGTAATAATGGGTAGTTTGGCATAGCGAGGGCTCTCTTTTTATATTGGCTATTGTTTATTAGTGGTCATTTAGCTATTTATTTATTTATCTATTTATTTATTTATCTATCTATCTATTTATCTATTTATTCATCTATCTATATCTGGTTACTATCCCAGTGGGTGCGACGATACAAGGTATACTATGGAAATGATCAAATCGCAGGTTTTATCGCAAGACCGAGTGAGAGCCATGACCACCGGCGCCCACAACACCCAAAGCGAAAACTAAACCTAACCCAAAGCCCTATCGAGTGAGTCCCAATGATGCATACAAAGAAAATAACACCACCACTGACCACCGCCAGCTAGAAGGTGATTAATCCCCCATACGTAGACTACAATTGCAAGATGGAACACACGCGTAGAGAAGGAGTGTAGCGTTCACCAGGCCTTATAGGGGAGCGCCGAAAAGATGGGTTGGCGCGGAGTTCAAGACTGGGCAATGTCCTTCCAGAGCCGAATGGAATTTATTCTCACGCTGCAATTCGTCACCTCTACGCCCTGGGCTCTCCCTTAATGTCCGGAAAACAGGTTTCATATGCGTTCGGGGGTATGGTATGGTATGGATTTGACAGGTATATATGGGCACACTGACAAAGTGTCAAGTTCGGATTCGAGCCGCAGATAAACATGGGAATAGATAGGTAGACAAAGACTGCAGGAGAGATGCATCTGAATGTATCGTTTATAGACATGAAATCACAAGTTTTAGTCACTTCACGATACCCCACGAAATGACGAAATGATGCTAATTAATTCAATATAAACACTATTCCTAAGGTATCACAATATTAGTAACAGCAGCCGGACCCACCTGCCGCCGTGTCGTCAATCAATGATTTACTAGAGCTCATTCTGCCCCATCACCTGCTGATACAGGTCGCCGTCACTGTCCTTCTTGGCAGCCTTCTTGGCCTTGTACTCTGTAACAACGTCGATCGTTTCGCGGATGATAGCCTAGGCAGCAGAGATGCTAAGAAAATGAATTCCAGAAGAGCTATGGGGAAAAACCAACCTTGAACATCACAATACTATTCATCAACGGGAAGATTGACGGCATATCGCCAATACACGTGGGCACGCTACGCACCGTCCCCCGCGAGAGTAGAAACACATATTCCGACAGACACGTCATGCGCAGAATCTGCATATTCAGGCCCTCGTTCAGCATCCCCACGACCTGCAGCTGCGTAATCGTTTCTGGGTCAAAATCAACGAGCCTGTGCAGGCGCCGCATCATCGAGTGCATGCCCGTCACCAGCTTCGTGCTGTCAGAGACATATTTCTTGGCTGGAAGCTCCTCCTCGTTTTCGATGCTGCGCGACACCTCGATGGCGGCGTACTCGATGGGCGCAAAGTCGCGGGCCGTGTGGATGATTGCGTCGTAGCGCAAGTTGTTGTTGCCAATGAGCTTGAGCGCATAGCACTTGATTTCCTTTCTGGTATGGATGAACTTCATGGTAACGGCTTGGGGTGAGTTGGGTGGGCATACCGTTGGACTACGACACCATCGAGGCCGAGGAGGCAGTGGTCAATGAGGGGCGACCAGATGTTGGAGTCGAACCAGCCTTCACGGAAGTTGCAGCATGAATCTAGATTTCCATAGGAGCCGAATAGCGCCAGCCTGTGGTAACTCAGAATGGGTCAGCAATGGGCAAATGAAAGTAGAGAGCATTCCAACATACATTGCTTGGATAACAAAATTAACCCATCCTGCGTTGAAATGCTTCGTGCGATCATATGACTCCTCGGCTAGTCTGCACGGAACAGTTTCGAGGATCGTTTGGTAGTCTTCAACTGTCTTTGACTGTGCAAGGTCAGCCTGGATGTACATATTTGAGTTGAGTTTTGCCTTCATTTCTCTACCTTGTCAAATCTATTGACTGAATAAGCATAGTACTTGTCGGGCGATGGCAAGGGCTTCATACAGCCCCGCAGGGCCTTCAGCTCCTCGGGATCAAACCAGTCAGTCACCTGAGAATCGTTAAGATCAATTATCCCCGACAGGATCGGACTTTCTTTCGTCAGCCAGGAAGGCCTCTCTTGGACGCAATGGATGATTGTGTCGAGCGCCGAGTCTCCTTCGATATTATTATAGATTGACATGAAGAGATTCACAGCCTCATCGAGCGGGGTTCCATCCGCAACCTACTAATGGTCAGTTGGGGTGCATTGACGCCCTGGATTGCAGATGAAACTTACATCATCAGAGGTAGCTTTGCCTTTTGGACGCTTAGCCTCAGAGGGACGTCCGCTTTTACCGCCCTCAGCAGCGCTCTCAAGCGGCCTTTTTGGCGCCCTACTTGTTTCAATATGGCCTATGTGGATTTCACTACCAGCATTGATGGCATTGAAGAACGCCCCTTTGTTTTTGTAGATGGTAATCTTTGGGTTTTTGCCCTCTTTCCCACCGCTATTTGAGTTTTCGGGGGCGAGCCATCGCCGGGCACGATCCTTTTCCTATTGCACCAAACATGTAGCGTTAGCAACCCCCCAAACCAGGGTCGAGATGAATGGCCTAGTAAGCCATCCGATCTACGACCCAGTCGCACATGATTTTGGAATCTTTCGAGCTAAAAACTCGTCCGTTGGTTTTCAACTGTTGGCAGGTTCGCACCGTGCAGTTGTTTTTCAATTACAAGCTAAAAACTTGCACCGTTGGATCCACAAGCTAATAACTTGCGCACAAAGCAGAGCTGATTGCCGTGCCTGTGTCCCAAAAGCTGGTCATGGGGAAGTGAAGAAGAAATTGTTGAGGGAAAATACATACGCTGCGCCGCTTGTATTTGTCGCGGAGGGCCTGCGCTTTGGAGCGACGTTCTTCACTCTCATCCGTGTCGTTTGCGATTGCCTCTAGGGAGCGCACCCATCGAGACAACGCGATGTCGTGTTCGTAATCGCCCAACTCGCGACACCATTCAAGGTACTCGACAAGGTCCCAAGAGTCGTGAGGGTACTGCGAAAAGTACTTGACGTTGCCTGAAGGGGGAGGCGATGACGATGATGTATCAATCGTGGCTGATGGTTTTGTGCCAGACATGGATGATGGATGGGTGTTGAGGGCGATGGATGACGGAACCGAGGGCTGAGGGAGGTTGAAGCCCCGCTAAAGTGCGGTGGCTGGTAAATCTTATCTCTTGGCGCTAAGGATATCCTACGCATCACGATGCTTCTGTGACTAAGCGAGCCAAGACTGGGTTATGTTTTACATGTTTGGCTTAGTTGGTTTGATTGACCGGTAATGATTTTGCTCTTTACATTCTCCCATGCCTTTAGTACTCAACTATAATCTCGAGGGAGTCTCGTCCTTCATAGTACCAGCAGTATGCGCGTATTTACATGCATATTGGGATAGTGGACCGTGGCGCAATTGTATCCAAAACTGTATAGAGGATAATTATTTCTCGAGCTAGAAGATATAACCTAACCAGACAAAGGCATCGTGAGCATTCACCTTTGATCATCTCGAGCAGCCACGCAGACTGCACTATGCCCAAGTAAATTGGGGTAGGCAGGAAGCCTCTTGTCATATAAGAAGGATGTGTGGTGCTGGTAAGGTTAAACTTATTGGTGGTAAAGAGATATGGCGTAGTTAAGGGAGGAGGGCGGTATGAGACTGCAGCTCTAGTTAACTGTTCTGGATAGTTGGCTCTTTGTCTCACAGGCAGATTGTGATTTCTGTCGCCCAAAATAAAATCTGCTCAAGTCACAGCTTTCGCACAGAGTTCCTCCAAAATGAATCCATTGTATTTACATACAGGCACGTCGAGCCCCGACAATCACCTCCTTTCAGCTACATTCAAGGATTACTCTATCGGTCCAAACCTGATCTGACCTTACAGCGACTATATACGAAGGCTCATCACACTCATAAAAAACACCAGCTTTCCCTCCGCCAATAAGACTGAGATCAATTCTCGACAACCAGTCTTTCTCTTCCCAATACAACAACCCCTCCGCCAATATCAAGCTGGGCCCAGACCCCTGCGAGCCACCTAAGGCAATGATGGCATCTTTATCGCTTATGGGAACAAAGCGGACAGCCTTTTGTAATGCTGATGTTGGGAGTGCAACGCCTGCTTTTGTCACGAACAATCTCGCACCTTCTGGTGACAGATCTATGCGAACGATGCTCAGGCCAATATTGCTAAAGGACATGTAAACATTTTCGGCCGTCCAGGTTATTGTAGGGGGGTGGAAAACCCGGAAGTTAGGAGCAGGGCGATCAAGTTTCCATCTGAAACGCTGAGTTGTGTTTCCAGGATTATTGATATCCGTGGCCGGATAGGTTGTGAGATATATCCAGCCACTATGAAAGGGTGCATCCTTGGTGGCCTTAAGGGTTATCTTAACCTCGTAAAGGAAACCCCCACATTCAGAGTAGTGAAGCTCTGGGTACAGTCAGGTGCTGATTATTTCCCCTAAAACAGAGGGAATGATTACCTCTAGCAATGACATTACTGTTTTGAGGCGCTTTAGTGTTGCGTACTTTCTTGTAAAATCCTGTGCTGAGATCCGCAGAAATTATCTCGCCAAATCCTGGAGCCCATGAAACAAGGGGATGGAAAGGGTGGAAGGCCGGCGATGAAGGTTGAAACGGGTTTTCACCAGGAATTCTTCTACAATGCCCTCCAAATTCATACATAGGCGCTGTTTTTTCATTTTTCAGCATATTTCGGTTGTAAACTACCAACTTGAAAAATCCATAATAGTAGGGTTCAGTGACAAATCCGGTTCCAATAAATACAGAGCTCTCAGGGTTCAAGTCAGAATCCTCGCTAGAATCTGTCCCTGAGCCATCCTCATCGATAAAGTCGTCATCCTTCGGTTCGCACATATCGCATTCCCAGACAGCAGCGATTGCAACATACTTTGCGGACGTACTCATACACACGCCTAGCGGCGTGAGCCTAATGGTGGGAAATTGGATATTGATCAATGGGCTTCGAAGCCGTTGTAACTCGGTACCCCCGGTTTCTCGCAAACAGAAAAGGTAACCGTTGAGAATGATGAAATCAAGATTTTGACTGGCGATTAGTGAGGGCAGCTTTGCAGGCCACTCAACGCCGGTACCGGCTTGCTTTAGTGGGTGGTCGCAGCAGTTGAGGAATTTTAACGGACATCCCGAACTATCGAGGGCAATACTAGAGATATCTGGGACCAACCATCGAAATGAAGGGATCGTGTTGACGTGTCGATCATAATGCCACATCTCAAGAGCTTGAATAGATGTATGATGTGTAGCTTCCGAAGGCGCGCTACTGCTCGAGCTGTCAGAAAGTCAACAAGAAATGTAAGGTGTATGAAAGTATACGATTTAGTCTTGAGTGTCAAAATCCATCCATCGTTCTCTAGATCTGCAATTGATGTGGTATATGATGTTTGTGCATCGGCGGATTGTACTGTTCCCTCTGTACATAAAAGATATGAACTTGCTACGGGCTTTATTTCCGAGAAAAATATATTGCCTAGAGTCCCGATCAAGCACCTCTCAATTTCTCCAGGGTATCTCCCAAGAACATGCCCCCATTCTTTAACGAATGTATGATACTGGAACGCCATTTCCTTCCCGTTAGAGTTAGAGAACTCATCGGACTCGAGCCATCCTGGAATTGTATCTGCATAGGCAACCGCAAAGTTATCTTTCGATACATATGACCCAAAATGATATGGCGCATAAAGGCTCTGGATACGGAGACAAGTAATAAAATTAGGAGACTTGATAAAGTCCTTAACAGCTTCAACAAGGTCCGGCATTTGTTCTGCGTTGTCTGCATGTCGATGCCAGAATATTGCCGCGTACTTCAAAAGTGCGTCCTTCCGAGTCTGACATTCATCCTGCATACTTAATCTAGATAGTCCAGTGAGCTGTTCCGGTGATGGTGATCGATGAAGGTAGATGTGTTCATTCATGAATTCAAAGCTGGAGTAACGACTATTTCGAAGGTATGAAAGGCATATAAGGGCGGCATGCATGTTGCCTTTCTTTTCATCGATGAAATAATCATCAATTCCATTGGTGTTCCAGGTTTTGGGATCTCCGAGCTGTTTTAAAAGGAACGCTCTCACACTGTGATGTACAGGCTTTAGAGTAAGTTTCTTCGGGCAAACTGTAACCAAGGGAAGGCACAGCCTTTTAATATCACTGTCAATCCATAATTTCTTGCATTGTTCAGGATCCGTAACTTGCACATCAATGCAGAGGGTCTCTTTAACCTCATAGATGCTGAGAGGCTTAAGCGATAATACAACATACATTAAGGCCTTCCTACAAAATAGTTCTGCGTGTAAGCATCAAGAGCCACGGGGATAAATGAGCCATGAAAAGGGCTATTATCGATACTCACTTTGCCGCGTTTGTCCAACGTGTGTCCATAATAGAATTCATTCTTCTGAGAGCCCTTAAATATTGATTATGGAGACCGGGTTCATAGTCAAAAATCGACGAAAAGACATCTTCAATCGATGGACAGTTGCGGAGATCATCTAGCAGGAGTTTGGCGCAAAGGAAGTTATTTCCGGTTAAACGCACGAGTGTTTGAAGAATATATTCTTCTAATCTTCTATAATCCTCAGAAAACTTCTCTTGGAGATTCCTCCTGAACATATTCATAATCTCGGCCTGCATTTCATCGTTGACTTCGGTGTCGGCCAGATCAATCTCCTGATACGTTGCACGTGCGGACTCAGTCTGAAATTCGCTGAAGTGGTTAATGCTATAATCAACTTCCTTAGTTTTTTGGCTAATGAAGAGCCATTTGACAATTCCTAGGGGCACGAATTCCAAGGCCTTGAACAGCTTTTCCACCTGTTTAAGGTTAGTTGCACCAAGCTCCTCTACCTCATCTAATCCGTCTATTATTATATAAGTACTGGGTAGGGAGTTTAATATCCAATGCAGGATGTATTTCAGCTTTCCGTTCGGGCATGGTTTTGAACTTTGTCCTCGCTTGTGTTGGTGGTATAAGGCTTTAAGCTTCTCTGGGAGGGGATTATTGGGGTTGGCGCTCATGCTCTGTAGCAGTTGCACGACCAAGCTTCGTAGGATTGAGTCCAACGAGTTTGGCTTAGGGGAAGTGGTGCCTGGATCTGTCTCAGAACTTTGACTGAAGGTGCAAAAGAAGTACGCCAAGTTTTTCGGTGGATCGGTATCAGCTAACTTAGATATTATTGATGAACACAAAACTGATTTTCCGGTCCCGGGCCCTCCGTGAACCCAAAGAATACTTGAGTCCCCAGAAAGCCAGGCTTTCACACGATCATTTCTCCAGAACCAATCACAAGTATTTTTCTCCATCTCTTCGATCCTGGCCTCATAAGTTCTTTCTGAAAACCCAGAAAGCTCAATAGGCTCGGGGTCCAGCCACTCTATTATCCTCTGACGTAGCTCCTCCTCGTCTACCATGTAATATCAATGATATAATCCCGTATATCGCTAGCGAAGATAAACTAACCGGATCTTATATCAACCGGAACCTCAGTGACCGGTCTCACAGCTGCCTGTAAAGCCCATTTTACCATATCCACAATCTCAGCCCGCACAAACAGATATTTCTGGCATCCTTCGTGTGAGAATTTACAAATGTCACGGTGATTCGCGTTCATCGGAAAAGTCTCTTCATTGGGTAGTCCAAGCGAAGCGGAACGCTCATCAACTGCCTGGGAAATTTGAGATATTAGAACAATTCAACATATAGCATATCGGCCTTCTGGTATCGTATTGTGCTGGGGATTGAGGTAAGGAGAGGTGAGTAACGTTAACCCGAGGAAAGGTGACTTACAGTCACTGACATCGACCCTACACCAAGAAATTCCGTCTCATAAAATGACTTTATTTGGAGAAGTTTTGCCCGTTGTATAAATTGCCTGGAAATATCTTGTAAGACGCTTGAGTTGCTTCGTAGATCATTTATAAGCGTAGTCCTGATGGCCGCAGAGAGCGTGAGGCCATTAACCATTATAGATAGCACTCCCGCTAAATCCGCGGCCTTTGAACCTTGATGGGGTGTTCCTAGAAATACAACTCCTTTGCAACGTCTTTTGATGAACCCGAACCGATCTTCATCCTCATGAGCTAGAACCAGTGCCTATCCCTGAATTAGCCAAATGATATCAAAGGCTTACCTCTGGGAATAGAGATTTACTTTTTTGACAACAATCCCGCCCAGACTGTGGCATATAAATATGAGGGGCCTATCCTCGCTTGCATTCACCTCGCGATGTTCTTGACGTATTCTGCTCAATAGCTCCTTCGCAAAATGTTCAATAGTTGCGACAGAGTTGCTCCATGTGGTGTGAGAGTTGTAGCCAAAAGTCATTATCCTCGCATTTGGTAACTTCTTTGGTAAGAAATCTTCGAGCCAATTCCTGTTAGATATCTCATGTGTCCATGTAGTCCAGGGATCACCATCAAGGCCATGCACAGCGATGATGCTTTACACAACGTAGCTAATAGTCAATATATATTACATGTGCAAAAAACCCAACCAGATTTCAGAGAGCCTTACTCGATATCGGTAGTTCCCAGTGCGGGGTCTTGAGATTCTCTTTGAGGATACAAGATGTGGAGTCCATACGGATCCCGCTTGAGTATGTATCTTAGCATTGCCCTGAACGCGCACAAGCTGGGAACTCAACAAACCCTATTAGTTTGAACAACGACCTCCTAAAGCGAAAATCAGGAAGTTAGCTGGCGTTTGTATATACACGGATCTACTTAGGCTATGAGGGTAGCAGAGATAGTGTACCTTCGCTGCCCCCCCGAGGCTGAAAAGACTGAGTAGACTAAAGACCATTTAGTCGGACAAGTATAGGTATATATATATGTCTGTATCCCAAATGTGTGTAAAAATGTTTCGAAAATTCGGACAACACCTGATAGAGATCGGGCGTAAAGAATAGTAATGACAATGTAGCTCAAAGGGACTCTGAATACGGAACCTGGGATTATGGGGGGTCTTTAGTAGTCCATACACATGCATACACATTGATTAGTGGTAGTGGCAATAGCACTAAAATGAGGCTGAACGCAGTGTTTCCGAGTCTATATTTGAAATTTACGTTGGGAGAAAAAAGTGTGCACGTGGTTGAATACCTGTGTCTGCCACAGGTGTTCAATGGTGTTAATTGCCGATCCCTGTGGCCGCACATTACTGCCTCATACCCTCACCTAGCAAAAAAGTAGTTTCCAGCCACTTTACGGCTGAAATCTACCAGCTTGATTTATTTCAATTTATTTCATTGGTTCAAAAACATCCTGAGTGGCTCAACCTGTTCCAACTGAAATAGCGACATGTCACCTTTAAGGTAGGGTGCACCATACTAGATTCTGTGGCTTACATACGCCGTGGAATAAAATGGTATGGTGCACCCACTCTTAAATGTAACCGAAAATGAAGCACAGTCGATTCCCTAAGGCTTTTCAACAAAAAAAGTTAAAAGAAATCGGGTCTTACAAACTGTAGTATTAGTGATAAACTTTAAATCGTAAGACCAGATTTTTAATATCTATTCTAGTTGTGAAGCCTTAGGGATTTGAAATTTCTTGTTTTTGTATGTAAAATGCGCCAAGACTGAGCAAAGTGGAACTTTTTTTTTTTTTTTTTTTTTTAATTCATATCTATTCATGTTTCTAGGTACAGAAAGTTCGCATGCAGTATAAACTATGGCGTAAACAGACCTTTCCCCGACCGGCACCGCTGGCCACACAGACGCCATAATGAAAAGACAAAAGAGAAAGAGAAAAACATTTCCACCGTTTGCTTACTTGCACTGCCACCTGTATCCCATTCTCTGGGTCATATACGGCTCTAAAGAGAGGGTCTCAACTGAACGGTGAGACTGGCTGTTGGTGTTTTGAGGGCGAGGGGGGGCGGCTTTTTGGGCCGCATGAGGAGTGGGGGTGGGGTGGAGGGGACCGAATTTACTGTTTTCCGCAGTCTTGTCGGCGCATTATCAACGACTTTCTGATGAGGACACGTTGCCCAGGTGGGGGGGGGGGTGTTTTTAGTGGCCGGTGTCCATGGCACCGGAGGGGGTAGTGGGTGTTTGTGGGGGGCGGTTGGTGGGGCGGGATGCGCAGGACGGGAGGAACGCATGGTGGGGGCGCCGCGGTTAGCGTTGAGACTTGACAGTTAGGGATGGGGCTGGCGTGGCCTTTGCAAGTGATGACGGGGCACCTGTGGTCTTCACGGCTGTGAGGAGTGCAGATGGAAAGTAGGGGTTCTTGCTTGCAGCGCTTTGTGGCGTCACGGATGGGGTTTTTGAATAGAGGGCATCTTCCTGTCTGACTGAGATGACCACTGAGGAGGTTTTTGATTGCGGATCGTGTTGTCGGTAATCGAAGCGTGTGGAGTTAACGGAAGTCTGGGTGGCTAGTCACGATGGCCAGGAGGAGGTGTCAAGGGCTTCCTGGTTTGGGAGGTCAAACAGGGGATCTGTGGATGACAAAGTTGGTGTCCGTTAGGCGGGTGTGAGTTGGGAGTGGGGGTTGAGGGTACTTCTTGGTTGATGATGGCGGTGAGGGAGGCGAAGAAAGGGGCGTAGGTGGTGGTGGGGACAGAGGGTGGGGCTGTGGCGGTAATGGTGCCTCTGTCGTTGGTAGTGAAAGAAAGTGAGGTGGCGGGGGCCGAGCTTCTTAAGGCTGGCCACACAGGATTGGGAGTCTGGAGGAGGCGTTCTGCACTGGATGGGGAGGGCAAGGGTGCAGAAGAAGCGGCGTTGGCGGTTGGGAGGCGGACCTCCTTCTTGGGGTCTCTTGCTGTGTTGCTTTGTTGTCTTTTTCTTGGCTGCTATGTTAGGTGTTGGGGTCTTGGCTGCGTCTGCATGGGATTTAGAGGCGTGGCGGGAGGCAGATTTGTGGTGTTGGTGGCAGTTTATTTAGGGATTGCTTTGATCAAGCCTTCCAGTTTTTTAAACTGTTTGTCTGTGTTGGGGGGAGGGGAGGGGATGATGGGTGTCTGAGGTTGTAGGGCGACTTGAGTGTCAGTAGTCTGCTATTTGTGCCCTGATGTCGTTCAGGTATTCAAACATGAGATTGTTTTGTCTAAGGATGCCGGCGAGCATGAAGGTGTCGCAGGCCAGATGCGAGGCTGAGGCTTTCCCGAGTTTTTTTTTTATTTCGCTCAGGATGGGTTTGTAGTAGGGGTTCTCAGGATCACGGGGGTCCTTGAGTTTGTGGAGGCGTTGGTCTATTTGCTCAACTTGAAGGGCTGCAAGGAGCCTGTTTTCGGCTGAGTCAAAGTTAAGGTCGCTTGGTAGTGAAGCCATTGTGGTGGCCGGATTTTGGTGTGGTGATGGTGTTGCCACTCAGGGTTGTGGTGTTGAGTTTTCAAAAACCGAGTGAATAGAGGGGAAGAAGGATGGAGCAAAGTGGAACTGTATTATACCCATTTATACCCCTCAAAAAGCGAATTGTGGCAGCAATGCAACAAAGTGGCTAGAAATAGGCCTTCTGATTGGCCTAGAACTTAGCTTGCAGCCATAATTGTTCCACTTCCAAATCCTGCCGTGTCACCTTTCTGAGTGTGCGCACCATACTTGTTTAAGATTGACAAGATCATCACTCTCATAGGGCCTCTTCTTTGGAACAGGCCTGTTCGGTTGACACGAATCTATGGATTGGTACGGATTGCAACAACCGCCTAAACGTATGCAGAGTACATACATAGCATCTAGAGTGCTAAAGGTCCAGAGAGATTTTGCAGATGGTGATTCGCGAGGTAACTCGCAGTCGGTGCCTAGCACTGCTTTCATAAGCTACATGTATCCTTGGACGGATGAAGTTCTCAAGTTCGCTATGTATGTGCATGGACCATACACGCATTTAGTAAGGTAACGCTTTTTATTTTTATGTGATATCTGATGAACCAGAGAAAACTAGGAAGAGCTGAGAGATGTTAGGTGAGAAATTCATCCGCCCAGAGGATAGTGCTGCTAGAGCCCAAAAGGTGCCGCGTCAGATTCGGGGGGCTTTTTTGTGAAAACTTCCCCGCTAACCTAGGTGCTAGAGGATCTGACACTGATTGGCCATCTTATCCACATATTCACCCGAGAAAAACAAGGCTGAGATTTCGAATCGGGGGAGGGGGGGTAGAAGGTACACATGTGTGGGGTCCCTGGGCAAGGATCCCAAATTCCCTATCACTAGGTCGATTCACAGGTCTAGGATTTTCCAGGAACGTCACGTAAAAAGAAAAAGAATGAACAATGTCTCTCAAGGTACCGATCATGACTTAACTAAACAGTGCCGAATTAGACAGCAGGTTAATTGGTTTTACAAATCCACTGGAATTAAAGGTCGGGCAGCAACCCATACTCACACAACTTTACTATTTAAAGGGTACGTAGAGACGGCACAAACCTTCAACAACAAGCCTTGACGCTCGATCGAACTTTAATACTGTAACCTTAATTTTAAACAACGCCCTCCCTCCCTTGGTTAGCAACGGCAAGCCTTTGAGGATGAACGAAACAGCACGTTGCGAAATTGTCAACGGTAAAGATATATCAACACCGCGTGAATATGGTACAAGGTGCGAAATTATTTCTCTCGATAGACGTGCAAACAAGCAGGGCGATTGGAAAATTGTGCCAAGCACCGCACCCATAGACACCGATGGAACTGGTCGGGACCGGGATCAATATGCCATTACTTTCAAAAGATCATTCGATCAAAAGGGGAAAATGGTTGGGAGTGAGCTGGTCTTGAGATCCCCACACATACTCGAGGCGTTAAAATCGGTTGTGGGGTTTTATCCTGAGGGTCCCATTATTACGGACAAGAAGGTTACACTTTCATCTCCTTACTATCTTCTCTACTACTGCTTAGGAGATCTCGAGGAATATCGGAAAGAACTCAATGATGACCGGGACGTAGCAAAATTGCACGTTAACCTGTTAATCGCTGCGGCAAAAACACAGCTTGAGGGAGTGATAGATGAATTGAAAACTATTCTCCCCTACAAAAAAATCACCTTTGATCTCGCCTGGGCTTTATTCCGGCCAGGTTCCATCGTATTATCATTCGAGAGAGAGGTACCCGAAGCATATATGGTGTACTCTGAGGGCGAATACGAAAAGAGAGGGGGCGACTTATTCTTGATATTCTCCGCTAGGAATATCGACTATACTAAGAATGTGTTCCGACAAATGGAGAGGAGTATAGAAATAAGACGATTTTCGGGTACGGTCGATATTAGTTCTATTTCGGTATACCCACTATCATACAATCCTGAGCCGGAGGTTATACATAGATTTCTCGTGCAAAGAGGTCACAAATGGTTCAATCTCCAGAAAGTAACTCCTAAGGTCGTACAATGCGACGGTGTATGCATTGCTGCTGGTGGGAGGCCAGACAGATTAAAGAAGCTTACGGTATGATTTTTAATTATGCTTACTATTGAACACTATTCCCCAAGTACGTTCCATATCATCAGCTACCTGCACACTATCAATATCTTTAATTTTAATCTAATATAAATATCTGCAGACATTTGGAAGGGTAGTAATCGATAATCGGATGCACGATATTGTCACCGATAAAAGGTCGATCACTCCAACATCGGTAGTGGAGGGGCTGTCACAGATCCTGGTGGCTTTGGAAAGAAGAAGAGATATCTTTGGAATCGGCAATAGCGTAGAAAGCCCAATAGACCTAGGTACAGATGGAAAGATTTCGGATAAAGATGCTATGCTTTGTACGGCTTTTGGACGGGGGTATTCTCTCGATAAAAAGGTGTGGGGTTCCTTCGATATCAACACAATTAGAGAGACATATTGGTCACCGAACGCTTTCGAACACTTAATCTTGCGTAAAGAGTCAAAAGAGGCAATTGTGGCACTCGTCCAGGCCTATGTTGACAGTTCAACAGACGATATAACTCAGGATTTGATATCGGGAAAGGGCTTGGGAATGATATTTCTCCTGCATGGTCCACCTGGGGTCGGGAAGACATTAACCGCAGGTAATATCTCATCATGGAAGGTATTAACCCTGCTAATTAGTTTGTTACATAATAGAGACGATTGCAGAGCATATCCAGCGGCCTTTGTACGTTGTAAGTGGAGGAGAGCTAGGATCAGTTGCCCAGGAGGTTGAAAGGAATTTGTCAAGGGTTCTGGAAATTGCAACAGCCTGGAAGGCTGTGGTTCTTATCGATGAGGCAGATGTGTTCCTCCAGGAGCGCGACTTGACAAATTTAGAAAGGAACAGCTTAGTGGCAGGTCTGATAAACGCTCCTCAGCGGCACACTTCTAAGGCCTGTGCTAATTTAATGCCTGGTATATAGTATTTCTTCGACAGCTCGAGTATTACGAAGGACTTATGTTTCTCACGACAAATCGGGCCAGCTGTATTGATGAAGCATTCAAATCCAGAATTGATATAGCACTGCACTATCCCGATCTCTCTCAAACGATGCGCACAAAGCTCTGGGAATCATCGCTTAAATCCCTAGATCCCGAAACTCTTGATTTGGATTTGGATGCTGTAGTTCCCGAACTGGGGAAAGAAGATATGAATGGAAGGGAAATCAGAAAGATTATCAAGGCGGCTAGGCTAATGGCAAGTTATTATGATAAGAGGCTCAACATAGGTCATATCCATGCCCTGATGGGTTTTCGAATGGTTGGTTCGTTACCACAGGTGACCGGGGATACCAGTGATGAGCGCGGCACGAAAAAGCGACGGCTCGACTGAGACTGGGGCACAGCCTTTAGAATTATTAGGAAAGACCGTCTATATTTGTACGTATATGTAATGTCAGAAGTTGAATGTATAGTTTGAGGATCGAACGCTGATGAAAGATGAGTGGCAGCGATCACAGGCTCGTGCTCTTGGGCTCGCAAATTCATGTCTGATTCTACATCTGTTTGATTATGTCTATTGCAGAACTACTAACTACATGTATCTAAACTGAGCGTCTCCGAACATTGAATGAATTTGCGTACACTGAGTAGTCTCGGTATACAGGGCGAGAGTCCGTATTTGCATACACATAAAAGACGATGTACGCGTGGATAAGCGCCGGAATATTCATGCACATAGCGTTTCCGAACACAACTAATATTGCATGACATACAAAAAGGTGGATTTGACGCTTTTTTGTGTGGTATGCAATAGCAGTCGTTTTCGAAAACGTCGTGAATTTACGAGTAATGCTGGGCTGATCTTATGGGGGCTCTACGCGCAATTTACCAATTCAGACTTGGAATCATTTTGTTGCTGCCAATTGCCAGTTGTTCTGCGGTATTTTGTTGGTTCAGCCCACATATAGCCAGGTACGTAGATTGCGCAAGGCTTGTCATCAATTGTCGCTGTGATTCGTGTGGTTGGCCCAGTTAGTTTTAAGCCAATAGGAAATTCAAGCTGACAGAAACTACTTCGTCGTAAAAAGGTACCAATGACCACCTTACTCTAAATCCCGGGGCAAAGTTGCTGCACAAAGTTTAAAGTGTTTACTGTAGAATGATAAGTGACATTGATATAAGAGCTCGCCTGCAAAGTATCTCACAGGGAGGATATGTAAAGTGAACTAGAGTAGCTCGCCCCTCCGCAAGCCTTCCTGTCGAGCTGGTACTTGAAATTTGTTGCAACGTGAATAGTCAAGCTGTGAAGTAATGAGTAATGTAGTAATGTAGGTGCATGTAATTATACTCACACACCCATAATCGTAACGCTTGCTGAAGAGCAGCGCAGCCGCCGATGGGCATGGCCTGCCTATCATGCGGGGAGAATATTCGCCCGGCACTATAGGCCAAGATCTGCGGTTTTAAAGTGAGGAATACTGCAGAATCTCAGGAATAACGAATCGGACTGGGCTGGAATACCACTTATCCATTGGTCAAAACGACCAAAAGTTACGTTTTGAGTCTATGGGATTGAGCATTTGACCGATCCGGAGCTCAATATCCCAGTCCAGTTTCGATTCGTTATTCCTGAGGTTTTGCGGTATGTGACAAGCAGGAATGCCGAACAAGGATTATTTGGGTGAGAGTGCAGTTCGGCATTCCCCCAACTTCGGCATACCCCCAAATGCGAGTCTACCTACATGTGTGGGTACGCATAGCTTAGCTTTGAATTTTCATTCAGACCAAGAATATTCTGAACCAATGCAAGAGCTTGAGATTATAGCCTGTGCCCAGCTTTGTCGGGCAATAAATTCCAGGATGTTTATTCGGGGGGGTTGCCAAGGACGCCCACTAAACTACATTCAGTAAAACAGAGAAGATCACTTCCTCTGAGGGTTAAGATCTTCAGATGCCTTCCCTCCACCGGAACACCCCCACTCGTTGGTGCAGGTATTGGTTCGTTGATGTTTGGTAGGTCAGTTACAATGATAGTATTTACCTTAGGTTTAGTCGTTCCACTGAGGGGGGTGTTTCGGTGGAGAGGAAAGTCGTCTACTTACTTAGGTACACCACAGATATATGTGCATCCACAGAGCTATGGATATCAGAATCCGACTTTCCAGATATTAACCCAGAAAAGAACCCCTAAGGAGACTTCAAGAACAACTAACAGGAATCATGGCTGCGAAACCAAAACCCAAGGAGATAGTCGTCCGGATAACCGGGCTCCCACTATGGGCTACGATGAGAAAACTGAAATCCTCACTTACACGCAAGTTTCCTGGCGAAGAAACCACATTCACCATCATTGAGACGACAATATGCCCGTCCTGTTATCACGATTCCACCAAAGTTGCCATTACTCAGTTCAGCCCTCATTGTCCCGATGTATTGGTCCAACTCACCAATGGAGCTAGCTTCGTAGCAGACTTTGAGGGCTATGATATACGTATCGATAAAGACTTCTATGGTCTGACGCAGCTGTACGCCACTGAAGGTTCAATTAAAGCCGAGTAGGCATATCATCTAGTATAGGGAATGAGCATGCGCAGATTTTCTAATACAGCTATAGTATTATTGCTCTTTCTGGCCTTGACGGACACGCCTATGGGTCATGGAGGGCGAAAACGCAGGCACGGAGGATGTGGCTACGGGACTTTCTTCCCCACGACTTCTTAGGGTGTAGGACGATGACATATGGGTATAATTCGAAACTACAATGCCAAGCAACACAGACCTTGTTGGACTTCACTAGGGGTCTCTTGGAGGAAGTAGAGAAGGCCAGGGAAACTGAAGCGGTTGGTTTTCTTGTTCATGACCCCGTCAGTTAAATAGAAGGCATTCAGAAGAGAACTAATATAAAGATGTGTATGATTGATATAAAGGAACGAAAAAGGCCAATTGTGTTCATTGGCCATAGCTTTGGTGGTGTCGTAATTGCCCAGGTAAAAACCAGTCAGTCGTCAAACTTCCGAATTGAGAAAGAAACTAACATGTGAAACGTGACCACAAGTCCATTGTAAGGGCTGCACAGAGACATGACGGATGTCTCTCAAGCTCTGTCCTCTCCGAGATCTATGCTATAATCTTTTTTGGTACCCCACATCGCGGACTTATCATAGACGACATAAAGTCCATGCTAGATGAAGATTCTCCAAGGCAAGAGCTGCTGGACTCTATACGGGCCAATTCAGATACACTCAGGGATGAGTTGAAAAAGTTCATCCACTATTGTAAGGATATTAAAGTTGTGTCTTTTTACGAGACCAAATTGACAAGGAAATTAAAGAAGGTTTACAAATGATCAGAATGGAGCTATGTACTAGGCTAACAAATATTTCAGGAGGGTGGGCGATGGTCGAGAAGTGGTGATTACTTCAAGGCGGTTAGTGATGAATCTGCTATCTTGGAGCTTCCTGAACTTCTCGAAAAGCCAATACCTGCCGAAGGTGACCACTCGGATATGGTTAAGCTATGTCATCGGAGTGAATCCGTATACACAAGTATTCTCAATCATTTAAAAGAATTTAGATTGAATGGGGATACCAAAGGTAGTGCCATTTAGTCATGACGGATAATGGATCATAAGCGCTAAGCCCCCCTACAATAGTAGGTGGAAATGAAGTTACAGCAACTTATTTGGGCTCTTCTCCTCGACGAGATGCACCCACCATACGTCGATTGATCGAAAGCGGGCTGTTGGATGTAGACGAAAACATCCCGACTCCATATTTGCACCAGGCCGTTATGCAAGAAGATAAGGAGACATTGTCGATACTTCTTGATCATAGAGTGAACTTGGAGGCACTTGACGATAATCTTCAAACAGCATTACAAGTTGCAGCATCGCGAGGGAAAGCAGTCATATTTCAATTATTGTTGAAAAATGGTGCAAAATACGATCCCATCATATGGGACTCTGTGGTTGTTCAAGGATACTCTGGGATAGTAGAAATACTATGTGAGTATGGTACTGAGATACCGGAGATTAACTCAGAGGGAATACCTTTATTGGAACTAGCAGCCAATAATGGGCATGTCGACACTCTCAAATTACTCCTCAAGTACAGGTCGAGCACCAGTTCCATCAGGCAATATGCCGATAAGATCCTAAGATATGCTGCAGAAAATGGGCATTACGGCGTGGTGCAGCTATTAATTGAAAATGTTAGTATAATCTCGGAGTTGGACCCAATTGCTGCATTGAAAGCCGCAGCAAACTCCAGTCACTCGCAAATTGTGGGGTTCCTGTTAGAAAAAGCCAATATATCTGATACTTCTATCGCAATAATCTTAAGAACGGCTACCGAAAATGGACATACGCCGGTGGTAGAAACTATTCTTGAGAAGCGACCGGGAACTCTTGAGATGCCAAGGATTGGAAAAATGACCCTACTACAAGTCGCATCCCAGAAAGGACACACGGAGACAGTCAAGGCGCTCTTGAAAGCCGGTGCCGATACCGAAGAAGAGATGTATGGGACGGGTAGGACAGCGCTGCACCTAGCGCTCAACGCGGAGATAATTGAAACTCTCCTCCTGAATGGGGCAAACATTGTTGCGGAGGATCGAACGAAATTCGATAGACGAGGATATAGTGTGAAAGGATTCACCAAGCTTCACGATGCCGCGTCGTGGGGACAGCTGGAACTAGTGAAGACTCTCTTGGAGTATGGGATCGATATCAACCTCAGGGATAGCGACGGCCATACAGCAGCATATTATGCAAACGTGACAAGTCATTGGGAGACACTTGACTATCTTCAGAGCCGCGGGGGCGTCACAACTCTCGCAACATCTGATTCCAGGTGTATGATAAATTAAGCCGCAGTCGGGTCTCAATTTAGTTTTTCTGTATAACCAGGGTACTTCTTTCTCGTATATTGGTGCCTACATTTTGTATGTTAGGTAACTTTGAATTGTATAATTTAGGACTTTAAAGTCGATCGAACCCGGCGTCAGAATGCGTGGGGATATGTTATACCTGGGGGAGGGTTGAATGTTTAAACAAATCACAGACTGTAAGTGGTTTACTGCCTAGCTTTATCCTGGGAGAAATTTCCACTTTTATATATGAATCAAACGTCTGGGAAGTGCTGTTCCTAAATTATATCACTCAATGAGGGAGAATTTAACCAGTGAAAAATCGGATTGTAAACCTGCGGCCATGAGTTTTGATTGCCGGGGCACATGACGCAAGGATTTCAAGCATAGCTCCTCGACCAGCAGTACCAATGTGGGCATGTAAACTGTATAGACCGTACGATATCATCGAATTTAGACCATCTGCTAGAAGGCGGGGGATGTCGGCGGTTTGCGCGAGGTTAGTGCGAAGAAGTGACATTGGCTGAGTGGTAGACTGGGTGAAGTGTTTATGTATGGGTGAGGAATCCGCCGAGCACTTTAAAGTACAACTCGCAAGTGGGTAGTGAGATAGGGGGAAGGTTCATGAGTTGCCATAGGCTTACACGGCCGTTGTCCCCTAGAGACATAAGTTCGAGAAGTTAGTTTGGTTGAGATGGCAAAAGACGGGTGTCAAGGGAACAAGAAGGGAGGGGGGGGGGGGGGGGAGTGGAGTTAACTATGCATGTGGAAAACCAACAAACCTCGCACCAGTTCTCTATTCTCTACCTTGTTACTTTGCGGAATGAATCTAGTTCACCGGTATTTGTGATACCTGTGGGTGGATCTGGTGTGTATCTATGGATCGAAACCAACCAAACCACGCTCTGTGACTCTCTGGAGGCTTCTCTATGCTGGCTAGAGAGGGCAACGCTGGTGCTGACCGCTTGATAGCTTCGGACCACATGATGCGGGTTGTCGACAATTGTATTAGTTATAGATTAGGAGTGAGATGAGGAACCTCTACCGATGAAGCGTGCCTTAGGGAGCCGTTCGGAGGGGAGTGGTAATGGGGATTAAATCTCCACATGAAGTTAGACGCACAACGTCTGGTCGGGGGTTTTGTCTGTTGCGATGTGCCAGAGAGCTGAGGTAGGTTTGTTAAAAGTAAGTGGTGTGATGGGCGCCCCAGGACCGTGGGGAGTTCAGAAGTATGGACAGCACAAAGAATATTGCCGGCCCAGATATAAGGCCGGGGATGAAGTAGGGACTGCTGCGATCACGTGCTTACCCTTACCTGCGATCACGTCGAGGGTGCGCAGGGAATGTAGCAGGTGGGAAAATAGGACTTGGCTACGCTGATCCACAGTTGACTTTTACTATTCTGACACAATCAACGAGCTACTAATTTCGAGTATGTACATGTAGTGAGCCCCTGTATCACAGATCCATTTAACCCTTAATCGTAGAATAAACATGTACAGCAAAACCTATCATAATTCCACCCCCGTGGTGGCCAAGTTTTGTCGGAATTATCGTAGGGATGGAATTTAGAGAGAGGTATTTGCTAGCAATCTGTAGCTATTGTTCCCTCCAACCGCTAGAAGTTTGATAGGGATGGAATTTCGAGAGGGTGGAATTATGATATGTTTTGCTGTAGATACATCTCGGTTCCTAAAACCAACCTCAAAGCCACATTACGCATTGACCGAGTTAGGTGTAAATCACAAACACTTCTGGAGGGTGACTGTATCTCTGTACAGATCACAGAGAGTTTCATGACTGAGTACTATGATGTTAGGGAGTGAGTGTTTGACATTTCAATTAATCTACTCGAAGATCATAGTTAACTGCGCATAAACGACATAGCAGCCCCTACTGGACTTGACATTGCCCGCAGTGAATCGTTCGGCATCCAACACAAACCGATCCAGTACCGAGAGATAAGGGCTATGAAAGCATCAGAGTAAGATTAAGAACTCCACATGGGATTATCTGCAGGTCTCGGAATCGTGGGGGCCTATATACGAAGCGGGGCGTTTCTAGAATAGAGGTGTCCGTTTAAACCGCAACCGCGGGCTGAGACGGTTGCCCTAAAATCTGTAATCATGGGTTCATGAACGACTGGTATCTTCAGCTCTTGATGAAAGATTTGACGTCGAGGTCTTGAGATCAACATTTAAATACACAGCATCTTACCATTAGATCTCCCAATCCTCAACGAAACACAACTGAATAAACAGCCAAGCATGTCCGCCGTCGTTGAAACCGCAACAAACAACCTCACTGAGGACGAAGAATCTGATGCTCTTCAGACCTAGTTGGATTTCCAACCTCGGGAAGCCGAAAAGGAAAATGCTGTCTCGACTTAGATCACAGAGATGAAGAATTCTCCCTTTCCCAGTACAACTGGAAGCAGCTGCTCTGCGCCGCATTAATAGTTATCAGTCTCATTGCAGTATCCTACATTGCAGAATCCTTGAAGTGAAGGGGGAGCTGAACGCGGACGTGATTGTTGAGAAGTAGGCAAAATTGGAAAAATAGATGGATGGTACAACTGAGTATATTAGCGTTATGGTTGCGGAGGTAAAGTCCATTAAATATGGCTTTAGCTACTGCGGTTAAAAAAGGCTGATTGTATGTAAGGCTGACTGTATGTGTAGAAAGAAAAAGAGATGAAGAATGGAATGGAGGTGGAAGAGAGCAGGTGCCTGCTACCGCTACCGCAGAAGCAGATCGAATCGATCAAACAGGGTAAGGAGGTAATTACAAAGACTGTGGAGAAGGGGATTAAGAAGTATGAGGCTCCGGAGGCGAGCCCGTTGGCGGGGACTAGGAAGTCTTTGGTGCCGGAGGAGTGACGGGATGATCCGGAGGTGGATGCTGGATTAAAGTAAATTAAATATAAAGGACCACTTGCCTTAGTCGAATATGAATTTGTAAACGATGCTTGATTTGATTTAATTAGTAAGGAATATGCGCACCAACAACATACATGTAGTCTTGGTCCATAAACAGCTGCGAAAAAACCTATTAAGCACCATATGCATTCTTGAATGACACCACTAGCTCCACTATATAGGGCGTAAGACACAGACATGGGTCTCGGGGGTGAGGCGGTGCGTCCCGGAAGATGATAGTTTCCGTCTACCATCTGTAGTGCATAGGGAACTGGATGATAATGAATAAAAAATGAAAAAAACTGGATCGGGTCCATATTCGAGTGATATATTGTGACGCGTGCCGTCTACAGACCAACCCAAGCCTCCTGCAGCTCAACTTGTTAATTCTATTAAAGGTCAGTGGCTATTGTATCTCTTTAAACTCGAGCGGTACATGTGCAAAAAGTAGTTGGTTACCCCGAAACGAGCCCAGGAATGCAGACAAACCTTATTTTATCCGTTGTCTCTCCATCGCCCCTACCTCCAGTGCTACCGTGAAATGATTTCTCTGCGGGTCCCAAGAAAGCGAGATATGCCGTATATCTGGAAATGCAAAATGTGGAGTCCGTTATGTAATGTGGTGGTTATATTCGTGCCGGTCACGTGGTAGGGTGTGGCGGTCATTCTACGAGTGCCATATGGAAGTATACATTTAGCTATGAGTATGCAGGACCGGGAGCTTTAAGCACTAATCATGGGGCTATTACCAAGGGTGGGTATTCGGTAGATGCTGGTTACCCGCTGCAAGTGGCCGGCGGGGAAATGTGGGCCATCGTATACATGTCGGTCTGGTATCACCCGTGTGAGCTTCAAAATAAATAGATGTGTACTACAAACAAAACGATCATTGTAATGTTTGGTTGTTTGGTCAATCTGGAAGTAGTAGATTAGCTGCGCATGGGTATGGTGATCTTCTTACGGATGGTAGTTGGGAGCAGAGTATGTGTAATTGTGGAACATGCAGATTCAGGGTGGCTGAGATACCACTTTATGATCAGTACTTTATGTGACTTGGGAATATTATCTGGATAGGTGGGCGGGATGTAGCCTCATTATATATAAAGAAAGACCACTGTAAAAGACTGAGTACAAATAAACTAACGAATAGAATAGAGGTACACCACATACATGTATACAAGTGCAAGACAATGTTTCTACGCTACAGGAGTGATATTATAATAAAGATGCAACAATCAAAAGCGAGTGGCGGGCTGTGGTGGTGTGATATATCTAGCGGTGCAAGCTTGGTGGCCGCGCAGGTGTGACCTACCACAACGGTAGAATTGAAATGGATAAATAAAGAAGGTTGAGGCCTACGAAGATATATATTATTACACTTTACATGAGAGTTCAGGCGCACCGCTAGGTCATGATTAAAGAAACAAAAGCTTTTATTATTGCAGAAAATGTGAAGAACTACAGAATCATGGTGCCAAAGAGGCATAACAGGGATCTCATTAATAGGCGCACCGACCTATAATACACATCTTCAAACCATGTTGTATTTCTGGGGTAGGGGGAAGCAATACCCTGACTACCGACAGTAATACTTTCAGGACTCAGGCCAACCTCAAAGCGGCGATCCACCACCCCTGCCATTAAGACCTTTAACAAATTTCATAATTCCTGGCCACTTTAGGAGGGAGAAAATACCACCACGGGTGAAGAAAGAGATGGCAAAGCTGACTCCAGCCCATTTCGCGGCAATATGCCAAAGCTTTGAGGTCATGGAAAGATGAGGATAAAGAACATCGGCCGGGGAGGCGCCTGGGAGTGAGAGTAGTTCCTCGATTTTGTGCAGAATCCTCTCCTTAAGACGCTGCTCCAGAGAATTTTCAGCAAGCCCTTTGAGAATTGTTCCTAAATCCAGATTATCGGGGTCCTCAAGGTCTCCGTCACCAAACTCTCCTAGAGGGAACATATAATAGAAGATTTTCCTTACAACACCATCGATGGAGTCGGGGTCATATGCAGCATTGCAGACAGCCTCATAAATGTGCGCCTTGCTGGTATACTTGGCAAACCCCAGGGAGGCCATCGATTTAGCGTAGTATTTGCGATATTCTTCGAGTTCCTCCGGCGAGTTTTCATGGTCGTTTCCAGGATAGTCGTACATCTGAGGATCCCAGTCGCGTGTAAGCCAGGCAGGATAGCAGGAGGATCCAATCCATTCTGGTTGGGTTTGGATTTTGTCCCAATCGATGACTCCAGTAAGTGTACCGTCCTCGGAAACAATGAAATTCTGGCTACCAAAGTCGGGGTGGGTGAGCTGGAAGGATTCCTTTCCCGCGGTAAAATTTGATAGAGGGAGTTTGTCGATCATTAGTTTAACAAACTTTCGAATTCCAATATCATACCAAACATCTTCACCCTCTGGGATCGGTTGAGTATTAAGTAAAGATGACACATAGTCCTTCGAGCTATTGAACGGACCATTATTGTGGGAAACGTTATCGGTGTAACTTTCTGTGGTATCCTGCGCGATCTCCACCAAATGCTGAAGGTTAAGTGGGCCAAGAATGGGAAGTGGAGATGAAGCCAATCCAGGACGCTCCCCTAAAAACTCAGGCGTTCCAATCTTGTCAAACTTGAACTGTGCAAGCTGTGACATGGCGGCGGCAACAGTATCCAGGATCCTGCGCCTGCGTTGCTCGAGAGGAGTTGGGCCACTCTTGTCCCACCAGATGTTACAAACCTGAGTTCCTTCAACGAACTGCATTATAGTGTACGGCGATGCGATTTCATTTTCGCGGGTTGGATCGAATTTTATGATCTCAGGGATTGGGATGGTAGTGTTCTGGCGGAGGAACTGCATTGTCATCACTTCCGACTTCAGGCGACGCTCACAAATAGTGGATCCATCGGATCTTTCCATGGGAAGACGTAGAACCCATTTCGTACCATCGGAAAAGCTCAAGATGTGGATTAGGTTGTAGGATCCGCATAGAGGAGGGGGTTGGATGATGCAGGTGACGCTAGTTTCGGCCGTGATTGATACGGACCACTCCCGATGAATGCGCAGCGCCATGGAAATTATGGATTCTGGGTTGATTCTAGCAAGTAGTGAAGAGAACTCGGATAGGGGGTCGTCTGTTTCACTGGAGTCATCAGAGTCGTAGGAGCCATCCGAATCCCAGGTGTCATTGGATCCACTTGATGAAGCACCAGAGGATGTGGGGCTATATTTATCCGCTGGAATTCTGGAGATAGCTATACAATAAGTGTTAGATAGTTTCATATGGGATGATGGTTGGGGATGGAAAGAAAGATTTCTTAGGCTATAAGGAGATTGAGGGTATCGTACAAGTGATCAAGTCCTGCTGTGTACCACCTACAAGGTGTTCGGTGTCCGTTGCATGAAAGGAAGACATTGATAAGAGATAGGTTTACTCAGACTAGTCCTGGTTATAATTGAGGTGGATGTTTATGTTGTGATATCTGTGCTAGCCTATGGGGCGCTGCAAGAAGTTTTGAGAAACCTGTTGTGGTGAATATAGTTATGGTGGAGGATAATGGAAGTAGAGATAACTAAGGGGAGGGTGGTGTTGCATAGTATTTAAACACTGGATTGTGGGGCTTGGCAAAGGGAAATTTTTAGAAACGCAGCCACTGCACATGTACAGTGCGGGCGGACGCTGAACTAGTGAAAAAACGGTAGGTGTGAAAATAAAACTATTGCTCGTGTAATGCACCTGTAATAAAAGTTGTGTTGGATTGTTTTATAAATTTAGGTGACTCATCAATCACGTGTTGGATTCTAGATCTTGAGGTGGTGGCCCTGGATTAGATATTTAAGCATTTATTTATAGAGCACATGTATATATATGCTGGACTAAATTATGTGTATACATGTACACAGGTAGGGAGTAGAGTAGGTAGCTTCATGTAGCTAGCACACCGGTGGTATATGCAATTCAGAGGGGCGCGCGCGTATATAAAGATCTAGATACATGTTTGCTTTTATTGCGTAAATTATATAAAAAAAAAATCAAGTGTGTACGTATATCCAGGGACGAATGAGAAAATCACGCTCTAAGGGTAAAGAGACATGAATATTTCATATCTAGTCATAGACTGCAGAAGTTCAGCCTTGGGGTTGTTTTTTTAGTATGTTATTGTGGGTGTGGGGGTACGGCCGGTATCGCATGCACTAGAGTCATGGTGTGGACAAGGTCTCTAAAGCAAAGGGCTAATTATAAAAGCAAGAGGAAAAAATGATAAATTCACCTTAAACATAAAATCTTAGAGACGCTATCCCCTCCACTAGTGTTTTCAAGAAAGCCGCTGCCTGGTCGAGGGAAGGCAGGGTGATTAGAAAGGGGGATAGTAGGAAGGCTAACGAACCAGAAAAGATCGATTATATATCAAAGCACCTATGTCCACAAGAAAAATCTCAATTGATTCAAGATTGAAGAGGAAACAAGGAGAATCAGTGTCAACGATATGACCTAGATAAGTGTTGATCTATCACACTGGCATCTGGTAGTGTCTAGGCCGGAGAATCGCCGAGTTTTGTTTGATGTAATCAAGACTCTGGGCAGCTGAGTTATTAGAGTGGCGGCGGTTGTGTTGGATTCCGCGATTAGGTCGGCTCAAATCTTATTTCTATAACAACGTAATAAAAGTAGTGTACTCGATCGAAATATCGATCTACTTTCTGAGGTCGAAGATGTATCGCAAGGAGACAATACTCGCGTATAAGGGTTTGGGCGAATCACGACTGAATACTTATGAAGCATATTTAGGATGTGTCGCTGCTACATGCTGGTCGTAGGGAAGATTGAGCAGGAGTAAAAAATAATTAAGAGGTTTGGATAGGAAGAACAAACAGACACTACCCAGGTATTGAGGTCATCTAGCTTGTGGGGTCTTTTAGATTATGTACAGCGGGAGGCAATGGGTATTGAGGCGCGGTTGGAAGCATATGCGGTCAGGCGCGTTCCATTACTTATTACCGATCCCTGGAAAAGGTGAAAGATTGTAGAGAGGAAAATCATAAGGCTTCTCAGGTGGAGTTAGAGGGCTCTGTGCCTGGAGAGGCTACTCGCGTGTTAATTAAGTCCTGAGAGATTTTTGTAAGGCCGTTGCAACCAAAAAACTCTCAGGACTTAATTAGATAATTAGAGCCTTTTGGCAACACCCACATTTTTAAATTTTGGGCTCAAATTTTGACCGCTTGGCGGGTTATCCACACCAAAAACTGGTAGCCAAGAACTGAATATTTAGACTCAGAAGTGGGTTGCCAAAACGCTCTGTTTACACGCGAGAATATCGAACAGGAAAATCGTATCTTTCTGCCACTAAATAGAGGGGGATGTGATCTCTCATGAAGGAAGAATAGTGAAGAGATTTTGTAGGATGTGCACGGTGATCAAGTTACTTGTACGTTATTGATGAGGCAAATTCTATTGGATTGCAAGTAGTATATTTAAGTAGAGAAATGAAACAAAATTAGCATGATTAAAGAAAAGGTAGGTAGATCATAGAGAAAGAATTGGAGCAAAAAGCCAGATTCGTGTACAGTGGTGAGCAGTTTGGGTCATATAGATTTGGAGCAGCAGGGATACATTTCAAATCAGTCGTGGTGCGGATGGGCAGTAGAAAGATCGTTCGTAGAGGCGCCGGTTGAATGAGAAGAATGCAAACTTTGGGGCAGATAGAAATAGGAGTTATAGATTAGATCACAGTGCGGTGGAATCAGTGGCTAAAGAAGCGTATATTAACGTCAATCTCCGTAATAACTTCAGGGAAAACAGAGACCACAATGAAGGTGGTGAATATTCCCATTAATTCTGGCTTCCAGCTTTCAATTGTAAGGAGAGTAAGTCAATTATACCCCAGGGCTGGCAGAGAGCCCAACGTTAATATCAATCATGATAAGAGTTAAGGGCAGATTCCCTTCCATGTGTTTAGAGCTGACATGCTCTGGGTAGGAAGTGTTAATCTCATGTGGATATATTTTAAATACTCCTTGTATTACCTACCACCGGATTTGGGAAACTTTGGTGGGCAAGTTGGGGACCAAAACAAGACTAGAGAAGAAGAATTGAGTCATCGTGAATGGAGTCGCTGCGGGTGACGGTACTATTTTATTGGAAAACAGCTGGTGGGATATATCCAGGGGCGGGTGAGGGCGATTCATAGCAAGGCTCCAGGTAGTGCATTTGGTGGTTGCGGTTTAGTCAAGAATTCATTTCGGAGGCTAGCAGTCTGCGGTTGGATAAAATAACTTTCTTTCATACGGTTATATATAATTAGGTAGTCCGAGTTGAAGTGATCTTGTTTCGGTATTACAATTATTGCGCGTAGGCTATAGCTTATAAGTCAAGTTTATTTTTTGTTCTTCTCTGGTGCTTGGGGTTGAAGGGCCACACACTGAAGAAAAAGGATAAAGCAGAGTCTGCTCGAAAGGGCAAGAAGGATAGTCGGAGCGTTGAACGTGGAATAGCCCGCAAGAGATTCGAATTCCAGGATGTTAAATGGCAGGTGAAGCTACTGAGCCCTTTCTCTCAATAGTATAGTTGGGGTGATAATAATGAGAGTAGATATATCGATTGCTGTAGGCTGTACATGGTCGGTATCCCAGTCATGATCAGGTTCGCAGTAAATAAGTTACAACGTTGATTTCAGTGCAGGGATGTGGATGGGAATAGAGGTAGGTCTTGGGAGTGTTAGCCCTAGTAGGAAATGCAAACTCGCCCAAGGTGGCTTAAAATAAGGACTGCGAACAGGTATCTCGCTAAGTTTGGGGACTACTGGTGACCGGTCGGACGTCGCGTGTCGATCAAAACGTAGTAGGTCACTAATGACGGTGGATATATAATCTCTTTGTAAGCTTTGAGAGGGGACTACGAAACCGATTTAGAGGATACCGGTTTTGAAGTTAACACTATATACTCAAGTTATTGGTTCCTGAGATTTGTGGATTATTTGGTTTTGATCGTGTCTTTCGATATAGCCAGAGGAATGCGTACGCGTTATATCTAGCAAAGTGTTTCCCAGCGTGAAAATAATAATTACTATATTGATAAAGACCTTGACCAAATTTAATTAATTATATAGAATTAGAAACTTACTTCATATAGATAGGAGAAAAGGTAGAGAGCCAAATATATATACAATCCGATCCTATCAGTCTTGAGTGGAGCACATAGAATTGAATGTTTAAATCGGACGAGACGGCTAATATGCATTCTTTCCTCCAGGGACGTGCAAATGCTCTCACTAGTGCATGGGAAATTTCTTGTGACTTGAAATTTATTGAGGGCCTCCTCTCATTCAATGGCCGCTACACCAATTACAGAATATAGATAACACCACCGTTCCGCTTCCACTCTGCCAATTTTCTTCCCTTAATAAATCAAGATCAGTCACAACCAGAATCCATCATTACCACAGAACAAAAGAAATAAAAAACCAAAATGGGACCTTCTAAAATATCACCGCCCAAGAGGATCCACCACTGGTAAAACTAAAAATCTTACAAAGCCATATGTATCTTTAATTGCTTCCAGACACTGACATCTGCTTCCAACTAGTCCCGTTTGTAACTCAACGAACCAGACTCGCTGCGTTAAAAAAGGTCACCTCATCGTTTGTCCAATCCATCAAACCAAGCTGAGCAGGGATGGCGTATGCGTCAAGTGTCAGGCCATCGAGGCGGCTAAGCAAAGGGCAGAAAGATTGGAGCGTGAGAGGCTTGCAAAAGAGGAGCAGTCCAAGAAAGAGGAACAGTTTTGGTTGCCCAAGGGAAAGAGATGGGAATCGAAAGGTGGTCACTAGTTGGCCTCCCTCCGGGCTATAGTGCTAGTAATGGGAGGACTAGTGTTTTCTATAAGGTATTCCTCCTCAAAGAGTCACCTTTGGGCGTACACCCCGAACAGCTCCAGCCATTACCTTTGTTTCAAAGTAAGACGAGAGAACTAACTCAAAACGGTAGCCTAGTTCAAGGAAGTTGGATATCGCATAAACACCAATTACAACATCTTTACACCGTTTTGGCATCAACATTTCTGGATAATTCTATAACCCTTTTAATTTTAGTCGTTGGGGATAAACCCTTTTACAAATGATAATAGGTTTCTAAATATTCTTAATGTTTTTTTTAAACCAGTGACTGTTGTTTTATCGACTTCATTTACTCTAGTGTTTACTTCCGTAATGATGCGCATTATCATGTCCAAATTTCTTCTCCAAGCTCTAGCTTTATTACAAGGTTTCTTGAACTATGTGTGCATTACCGTCATTGACCGAATCGAGCCCAAACCACCGATTTACCCAGGTAGCCGATGTCTCTCCTAGGCTGAGGTCCGTCCTAGTTGAACTTGTTGATCGACATGAGATCCCAGGGACTTGCTGCAATCTCCAACACGTATGTTAGATCTGCGCAGTTCTTGGAACGCGTGACCTGTTCCCGAACAGAGCCGAGCACCTTGGTATGTAAGGTCCATCAATGCACTTATCGAAGGGAAAATGTATTTTTGCTGTAGCTGACGAAGGTGTTGAACGTTTGAACACTCAAGACAAGCGAACCCTAACCCTGCATAGTAACCAACTATACAACCACCAAACGGCCCAAAACCGACACGCTCACCCTGCATGTTAAACCCACCACGAGAGCCCCAAAGACTGCCCCTAGCAGCTATGCCTGAATCACGGAAGAGATATTCACACATATGGAAGAATAAGAGGTATGTGGATTGCGAAGAGAGTGGGTGGGGAGGTTGGTTCTGGAGGCAGTGGAGGAGGAGGTGTGCGTAAGAGCCTCATCACACCAGTTGATCACCCTGTGATCGACAGTGCTCCAAACCCGAGGTTAGAAGTTGGTGTATCAACCGCAGTGGTTGTTTGGTGTAGTCTCGTGCCTGTCCCGTGTCTCCACCGAAAAGAATACCGATGGGGTCTGGGAATGAGACTATATTTAATGCAAGTTTGTAGCAACGTCGTTGAAGTCCTACACGCACCAACCAAGACGTTCCTTGGCTGCGCTAATCCACAAGCTGATTTCTACTAATCTCACCTAATCAACCAGCTCCTACTAATTAGATCCCTGCGATTTCAATATAACTCGGTATATATACGTACTTGGCGCTTTCCAGGCCGCTTTCAGCACGGACAGTTATCGCGAATGAGCCTGATAAACGCGGTCGGGGTAAGCCCTCATACAAGTCCAGTTACCTCACTAGATCAACATCTGGATAGGACCTGCCCCAGGTTTCCACATTCAGGGATACTACCAAGTGACAGGATTTACGCCTATAATAAAATTTCGATCGGTAATTTCTAAATATCAAGGTAATCACTGGTACGCGACATGTTCTCGCAGCACTAACGGTGGAATAGAGGGTATTATCCTGTACGCCAGCAATTCTCATGCGTACGTTAAATGAAATATTTCTTGTCTGACCTATTTCTGTGCTTATGGGCTTTGGTAAGCCTTCGGGGATTCGGTCGCGTCAAGGAATGTGAATACCTCTACGCGAATCTTGGCAGGTCCCTTTCTCCAAGAAAGACACTTACAGACAAAATCTGCCTTCACAACTATGGCCTCCAAGCATCCTCACGCTCCAAGCCTCAAGGAATTGCATCCGACCTTCATAAAGAACGTCTCCCACCGCGAAAATCGACGCGTCCACCTTGAACTTGCGAACGGGCAAGCACCATTGTTAAGCCTTGAGGATCAACCCTGACCGGTTAGTTATACTTATCCCCAAGGTCGTAGCGACCGATATTCTCTCGACCCTCAATCGCGCCTATCTAGAAACCTTATTATTACAATACCGGAGGTTGATACATGGTGTGGAACCGGCCAACAAGACAAGATTAGGGCAGCGCTGGAAATATGGCGTGGCTCTCTAGACTGAGGCTGTTTCCCATAGTTGCGATAATACGGGCAACCATCTCAGAATGACATTGAGACGAAAAACCAATCCTTGCTTGATTTGTCGTTACTTTAAGGGAAAACCTCTTTTGCAGGTCGGCGGAAAGGCTCCTTACCACATCGTGAACTTGGATCAGATAGGTACTTTTTGAGTTGTATTTAGGACCCTTTCGGCGAATGTCAAAAGTAAAACGACGTTTTATGTTTTGTGAGGCGAACATTAGAATTTCACTGTTACGCTTTGAAACTAACCTTTCAGGGCTCAACACATGATTGCCGAGCAGGATCATGTTGCCAACGGCCGGAAAGCTTTTACCACTATGCGGTACGCGCAGGTAGTGACTTTTCACATACCAATAACGCGAATCTAATGACATAAAGACTCTACACCTGATTATGGGCTTCGTTCTAATCCTAATAATAGGGATCGGGATGCTTTGGCAGATATTTACCGGAAGTTCAGCATGTATTACGGTGCACCTCCTGGCTGCTTATAGGATCATGAACCTACCTCAACACGCGCGTTAAAAATCACTGGTAAATATCAAGCCGACAAGCAAATATTGGGAACAGGGGGAGGGGATGGGCTAGATTAACGGAGTATATGGGAATAACCAAAGATACTAGGTGCTGGTTTAGCGACCACACTACCCTAGACATAGGCAGTGGTCACATACATAGTTCGGTACGGGCGGGATCCCTAGTTGGCCAGGAAAACCGGTTATGGATTAAAGTATTAATTTCCTAAAAAAAACCTCCTGGTCTCGACTCTGCAATACCTGTCTTGTTCTTTAAACCAAAATGTCAATACCAACAGAAGATTAAACGATCAGGTGACAAAATACTACTTCCTACCTTGTCCAACTCGTAAGCCAAATTAATAGCCAGACAAAACAGTCTGTAAACTACATGTGCTTATCGGATTCTTCCATGTTCCAATATTTGCTGTCACTCGCATTGGCTTGGCATAGAGTGACCATGCCCGGAAAACCCCTGTGCTACTCAGCCGCATCATTAGAACACAGGAGTGGGTACGGCGCAAGCGGGTTAAAATATGGGCTGCTTTGCGTATGTACTAGTATCATGATGCAAGACATTTACTATTACTAAGTGCTTGTCTAGAATAGTCCTAGCAAGCTCAAGACATGGTCTCGATAATATTCGGAGGCGTCAGGCACAGGACGATAGTGTAGCGTTCTTTTTTTTCTTTCCTTTTCTTTTCTTTTATTCATTATGTATGGTGTGGCGTTCATTTTGGGTGGAAAGATTTCAAGCACTTTCACACCTTCTGCCTTGCCATCAAAGGCCTTTTGGGGTGGGATAGGATAATTTCAAAAGGCTAACATCATAGGATAGCTCGTGCCGACTCGGGGAGTCGATCAGTATCTATGATTATAATTTAGAAGTTTCATGCTTCAAGCTGAGGCCACAGTCATGAGGTGATGGGAATTTTTGCCTCGAAAACATTAAAATATCAACACACAACTAATCTATCCGCCTTGATTTAAACATAGGATCAAAAAAGAAGCACGGTGCTTCCAGCCACCAGTCTCAGGCCTGAATAGGCAATCCGGAGGCGCTGGAGCATCATAGAAATCTTCATCTATTCAAATTCGGGAGTATACTTCCCAAGTCAGTAAAAATGTCATCAAAGTTATTGATGAGTATTGTTCTCATCATGAGACGGTTGAACTTTGAGATAAGGGCCGCCGCCGGAGGGTTATAGGCCTCGGTCCCTTTGGCCGCAGCATTCGTGATAATCTTTATTTCCGCATCGATGGCCACGATCTAAGTAAGCGAGACGGCGTTGGGGTAGCCTTGGTATTATCTGCAATTTCTTGACATAGTCTTCCGTGCCAGCCTTAATGGCTCGTTGTTTCTAGTAGTCCAGAGATCAAGTTTCAGCGGCTAATAAAACATTATCACAAGCAGATAAAAACAGGCATACAGAAGAGTCTAATCAAATAAGAGAAGGAGGAGCTTGTTTGATAGGCCGCTGCAACCAAAGATTTAATCTTCTTGGCGGCCGTCAGTTCACACTTGGGGACGTCGTTGCTTCCCTCAATAACATCGGAGCTGTTGCTCTTGATCTCTGTGTATAAGTCGTTGACGGGATTGGATCCTGCATCGAGAGGCTCTGTCGATTGGACGTACCTGTCTGCGATATCCTTGAATGGGCGAAAGCAGAGCCTGATCATGATGGTGGAGTTTTTTTCTTTCTCTTATTCATTATGTGCATATGATGGTGGATTTCGGCAGGGCTTGGGGTTACAAGTCAAGGTATGCATAAGCGTTGATGATGGGAACATCTTCTGTAACGGGCTTGATATTGTTTAGAAGGCCTTGAAGGTGGTCTTGATTCACAATAGCCATAGTAAAAGAAAGGGCTATAAGGAGGGGTGAACATCTTTCCCCGTTCACCATTTCCTATATCGGAGATTGATTTAGAGCGCGTCACCTGTCGACTCGGTCAATGGGAGCGTACTACTCGCCAGAATGCACTTAATTCGCGACATATCAGTTTTGGAAAGAATCAGAGACTCAGGGCGATTCAATCTCGTACAGTTGGAGATAAGAGAAGTATGATACTTGATCATAGCAGAATCTCTGCAGTGAGAAGCAGGATGTTCAGGACTTGATAAACATAAATTATGAGCCTCCAGATACCTAACAATTGTCATGGCACTTGAAATAGTACCCTCTCCCGCGAATCATAATGGTGTTGTGGCGGAATGTTTCATTTGTATTTGTCATGGATTTCTTTGGTCATATTATTTGTCATATTACTATTGTTTCCTATTGGATTCTGTGTTACAGCATTTTAGTATAAATATGGGGCGATTCCCCCTCTCTCATGTATCAATCGGTTCAGAAGATATCTTTACAATTCTCTATATCTTTGATGACTACTACATTCTGCGAGTCGCAAACATTTAACAAATATAGGCTTATTCTTAAGGCAAAATATACCACGCTCTTATGCCGGTTGGTAGGTCTTCGTGGGATGTCTTATTGGAGGCAAAGTATCATACAAGTGCTTTCTTGCGATTCCATTTCATGGAAGGCAGGTCCAGGCTTTTATTACTCGAGCTAAGTCAGGACTATCAAATGTCATGCTAGGCTAGATCACGCACATTTTCTTTCTGGATAAGCCTTGTCAGTCCTCGGATCCCGTACTTCTCAGAATCCGGTGATGTACAGCGCTCGATTAGGTCAACTTCAAATATTTAAGTGATTGATATCATGGATAGGGCCTGATAAGGCGCGTTATTCGTCCAAGTTGACATATGAAGGCGGTTGACAGCGAGGGCAGAGCCATGACAGGTTTTCGAATATGTGGTCTTAGCTTCACAAGGGATTCGATGCACGTGGTTGATATCAATTCGATCTCGGTCTCTACTAAGAGAAACAGGTGACTGCCGTTAGTTTTTATTCAAATATCAGGCGGTGGTTGAGCTGAGTGCTAGGAGGGCGCATGCACACTCTCGTACTGTTGCCCGATTCAAACTTGCTCAACCTCGGCGGAAATTGATGCCTTTATTGCGAAACCCTCACCTGGATTGTTACTGGAGTTGAGATAGCTTCTCAGACTAGCAGGAGTATCTTCCGAGCGGTCTCTAGTGCATCAGCAGCTATATCAAGAATCGCAATTGTGAGAGAGACCCCCCCTCAGCCTTACTGGCATCTCCAGGATTGCTATTGCACGTTGACGAGTAGTGACTATCGCTTCCGCTGGCCTGTAATACGCCTAATGGCTTGAATAGGTGTAGCTATCTCCTGTGCCCCAGTTGAATTGATAGATGATACATCAGGAAGATATATGCATATCCCCCTAAGAGGTAACCTCCACGCACAAACGAGCGATACAGCTTGCTGCGCCCCTGCTGGCGTTTAGGACCCTTTTCTGTCGGCCCTTGACCACTTTGAAGTCATTATAGACTGGAGACCAGTTCAAAGCTCCACCCCTTGCAGCATCATCAGCTTCAGTTCTTCAATGGCAGTCTGTCCGCCAGCGTCAGTGTGTCCGGAAACTCCAAGAGCGGAATCCCATACATTTGCCCGGCACCTCATGCCGGCAAGCAATGAAGGCGCCGGGTGTCATATCTAGTGGCATGCCTACAGTGCCGCTGATGGTCTGGTGCCCGACCCTATCGTGGTGGGTGTGATGAACTCCTCGAATATTCGAGAAAAAATGCGTCAAACTCGTCTTTATAGCTTTCCCCTCCGCTTTGATTTTTATTTACTTGTTATCTGGCACTTCAGGTTCGGACTTTTGCCTTTTGCTGTTGAGAAAAGAGTCGGATACTCTAGCAAGGGCTTTTCGTTGGGGCGACAGCGCCGGGCTGAGTAAAATTCTGTAGTTTGTAATTAAGTTTTGTTGGTGTCGTCTGCCGCTCCAGTGAGGTTGTGACTCTCACAAACAAGGTTCAAGTTCCTAGCCGCAATCCGAGCTGGGCATCTATCACGCCGAGGCTACCTTGGGAAATCTTGGTATAGCTATCCAGAGCCCTACATGAATATCGGTAGTCTTAGATACCTACGGATATCTACAGTCGAGTGTCTAAATAAGGGTGCTCTCTATAAGAATAATCTTTCTATAAGGGGATGGGTTTAGGGACTGTTTCTGCCTTGTACATGTAACTATACTTGGGGTTCTCAATGATAACGTGATAAGATGATACCTATCGATAGATATATGTGATAATACAATCTATATAGTACTACAATACAGTATGTCTCAGAAATATCAAAGCGAGGCATTTGGAGGTTTGTTGTTGGCCGGTTTAAAATTTAAGACATTGAGAAATAGTTTGGTTGGCCACTTGGTGACAGGGGTGGACAGGGGTGTGGAGGGTAGGGTAACTGGCCAAAAAAAGTGGCAATTTTGTAAGAGAACATCAGCAAACTACTGACTTTCTCCGGAGCCCTGGCTACGTCTCCAGAGGAAACCGTTAAAACAACCACTCCCCCACCTCTCCTGATAACGATGTTAACTACCCGTACCCTCCTGAAAGCCTCCTGAACCCTCAACTAAGTTTCCGGAAGCCATCGCTAAGGCTATTGCTCTCTTCATCTATCTGACCGAACCACACAATCCTTCTGAGAGCCTCCTGAACCCTCGACTAAATCTCCGGAGGCCATTGCTGAAGCTATTGTTCCGTCATGTACATCTTTTTCGGGCCCTCCTGCTGTTCCCGAAGGCTCCTGGCTCTCTGCATCTTTGCGAAGGCTTTTGGAGCGCTCATTTGAGTCTTCGAGAGCTCTTTGGACCGCCAAACTTGATTTTATCATTTACCATCACGTTCAAGATTTTCATTCTAAATACAAGGCTTCTTTCCCCTTTCTCCAGGCTCTTCGAACCATTGTCGCTATATATGGAACTAGTTCCATGTTCTCAAATCTATCCTTGTGTTTACAAGTCATTGACCTTGTCCCAGTTCAAGCAAATGAGCCAGTCCCAATACTGTTACGCGCTGAACCAGAGAGAGACAGGGGGGCACTAGGGGGGCAGGGTAACCCTTCAGAGTTCGGGAACGATGAGGTAGATTATCTCGCGTACGAAGTAGTGAAGCAGAATAATAGAGACACGTCTGGCTGTCGTAGCTAAACCAAGAGCGCCGGCGGGATGTATTCAGGAGGGCCGGACTATAACCGACGGGAAGGTTCTGGAAGGATCGGGCTTGATACCGATCGGGAAGACTTCAGGAACTTGGACACGTTACGCGAGGCGAACAATGTTTGAAAGACTTAACGTAATATATTTAATCTACACGAAGAAATAGCAGTGAAATAGAAACCTAAACGAAGAGAACCCCAATACAACAGGAAGATTGCGTGAGGAAGAAAGGAAAGGAAGACAAAAGGAAGGTAGAGCTATATATATACAAGTGACGCCAAGATGCCGAGACATGATTAATAATCTGCGCGACGGAAACTCACGGAAGTACGTCAAGGAAAATTCTGAGGAAGAAAGCGATCGTTCTGCGAGAACCCGGAAGAAAACCCAAAGCGAGAAGTGATAACGGAAAGATAATCGCCGAGAAAGCGATACCCTTCCTCCGCATAATCCAAATAAAGCACGAGGCAGCCGTTAGAAATCTGTTCTGCTAGTATTAACTACAAAAACCTTTCTTGAGAGTCGCGACGTGTATGAAGGCTGTGCGAGCCGTCTGGTGAACCCTATCCTGGCTTCAGTATTCTACAAGACAAAGTTGATATGTTTTCGTCGATATAAGTATCACATAAACTGAATACTGCTTTGGCTCAGATAAGGCGTCATGTGACAGAACTAGGGGTTCGTTGTGGCTTAATTATCACGGCGTGTAGCGAACACAGTCTGGCGTGAAGGAAAAAGAGTTTAGTTGGGTTTCCATTTGTCAGATAAAGGTTCTATGGGTTACGTTCGGTTCTGTGATTCTGAGGATTAATGAGTCATTTCGACTTTATGTACATCTCTTATGTCCTTCTATCAAATTCTATGGATGAGTAAGCGAAGGAAGTACTGGGATATATATAGAGGCCTCGCCTCCCACCTGTATTAGTTTCTCTTCCTTTCCTTTTCTCTTCACGCAACTTTCTTTGTCATTTAGCGAATACTATTGTTTCGGTACTTCGGTACGTCCACGAACTCCGAACTACTTGCACCCCTGTGAACTCGAGAGGTCCCCATAGTCCCCAAATACTCAAGGTATTGAACCCATCCTTCGGTTCGTACACGTAAACGACCCTGGCCTCGGTCGTGTACCTTGGCTCCTCGCCTCCCAGAACACGCCGTAAGATATCAAGGAAGGCCTTAGATCCATCCGTAATACTAAGGTTGCATCTCCAATGCCAACCTACACGACTGTACGATATCATAGGACCATAGACCACCATGTAGCAAACCAGACTACCTCCAATGGACGAAGATACCCATGAAGCAACCCTAGCAGACATCAACAATTTCCTGACAACCTTCCCTAACTTCGGTGAAGTATCGTCGGGCCCCACACAGGCCCTCTATACCCTAATGATTCGAGCACAAAGAAATCTAGAATGGTATGAAAGCTAACTAAAGGAAATCATCTCAGACGGGGAAGATGCACGAAGGATCTTCAAGGAGGACATGGTCTGACTGGACTCTGACTTAGAGGAAGCCAGAGAGGAACTGACTACTACCAAGACAGCTCTCACAAAGGTGCTAGAACATCTTGCAGTGGCCTGGATCCCCGCTCCTCAGGAACCTGCAATTCCCCCTTCAGAAAACCCCCGCCGCCAAAAGCGGTTCCTCACCGGTCGCAACCGTACAAACACCCCCCATACAACCCCAACCAAATCCGAAAAACTCCCGGATCCAGAGAAGTTCAAAGGCGGCAGGCGAGCCCTTCCCCTCTCCCAGCACCAACTCTGTCTCAAGCTAGTCGGTAATGCGGGCCGCTTCCCATACCTACAAGACCAACTCATCTACGCTATTTCGCGACTGGAAGGGCCAGCGGCGGACCAATTCCTCCCCTACCTCACCCACATCGGCGTCAACCTCCCATCCATGGAGAGATTTTTTGAAATATTGGAAACGGCATTTGGAGACCCAGACCGTGTGGGCACAGCCCATCGCAACTTGGGGAGAATCCAACAAGGCAAGCATACCTTTTCAGAATACTTTGCTGAGTTAGGGTTAGTTAGGGTTAGTTAGGGCTAGTTAGGGTTAGTTAGGGTTAGTTAGGGCCAGTCAGGGTTAGTTAGGGCCAGTCAGGGTTAGTTAGGGTTAGTTAGGGTTAGTTAGGGTTAGTTAGGGTTAGTTAGGGCCAGTCAGGGTTAGTTAGGGCCAGTCAGGGCCAGTCAGGGTTAGTTAGGGTTAGTTAGGGTTAGTTA